>CAMTZB010000004.1:2898750-5785000 GCA_947086495.1 Morpho achilles | reverse complement strand
GTGTGGTATCCGGCTGAGTAGAATAGACCAACCTCACTTCTTACCGCGGTGTCGTAAAAGGCGACTAAGGTAAGATGACCCACCGTGTGGTATCCGGTTTAGTAGAATAGACCACCCTCTTTCTTACCGAGGTGTCGTGAAATACGATAGAGGTAAGTTGACGTCAGGCAGGCGGCCGGTCGTAAAAACGCAGCCAAATCATGTTACAGCATGTTTATAACATGTTGTGCCGACCCCACTTAGAGTGGGATAAGGGCAGGAAGATGATGATGAAATAAATAATTATAAAACGATAGGTGATGTATAATAGACAAAGTAGGAACTTACATAAGCTTGCGGCACCTGCTTTGCGCCTTGCAAAAGTACGTAAGTTGTTTATGGGTTTGGGTATAACATTCTATAATAAAATTCTGCTATCAATTTTAGCTATGCTATTACAGCAGCTTAACAACACCTTTAAAAGGAGATATATTTATAAAAAAGAAAAAGTATATTTTCAAAAGAGCAACCGCCAAGATTCTTGCTGGGTCTTCTCGGGTGAACCAGCTTTCCGAACCAGCAGTAGAGTTAACGATTCAAAGTACTTGTTTACAAGATTATTTGAATAATTAATATTTAGAATTTGAATTTGATTCTAGTTAGATGGTAAAGGCTCTTCAAACCTTTAAACTACCATAGTTTACAAACTGAAATTAATTTCAGCAAACAGCTGGATTCGATAGCTGCAGCATAATAAATAATGCGAAACATCATTCAATATTGACATAACGAATATTTGTATGAGTTACTCAATTACGGCATATATTTATTGAGAGTTAACGATTATTAGTACAAAAATGAAATGAAACAATGCATTTTATAGAAGACTATCTGTGCTTGCAGCTTAGCCCGCGTTAGTCAGTACATTAAACTGAAATTTTGAACATACAATTGGTTATTGTGTCTCAACCATGAGATAGATGACATGCTGTCGTGGACTTTTTTGTATTATTTTTTTTGATCTATATACATTTTTCTAGTATATTACTTTAATTTATCTTTGTTGGTTTACGGCGCACACGACTAAAGCTCCCAGCATGCGGTTTTTTTGCAACTGCCTAACCTCTTCAACACAATTTACATAAAACCGCAATGCATTATTAACCTAAACGTTCCGGAAAAATTGCACTAGAATTTAGTTAAAATTGTATGAAAATCGGTTTAGTAGATTTTGAAAAAATCGGTTACATACAAACAAACAGCTTTTGGCGATTTTGTTTTAAAATCAGTATAGATTCAGAGTGAACAAATTAGTGCATTGTAATGACATAAAAAATACGAAGGATGTAACGTATATTTTAAATAATTTATAGAAGACTATCATCATGCGTTGCTGTGGCTCGGTAAGGTTTCGGTTTTCCCTCGAAATAAATTTGTCTGTTGAAATTAAAAAAAATGCAAAATCATTACAAACATGACAAAAGTATCTTAAGTATCTTAAACATGTGTTTTATAAATAATTGTTGACTGAAAAGTTTCTGAGTAAATTACATTTGTATCCATTGTCTTTTAATGGCAATTTGAAAAACAGTCATCAACTCTAATGGCGGCCATTACTACTTTTCCTTGTCATTATGACGTATTGAGAACTTGTCGAGATAATTATTCTTGATTGCGTGTTTGATATGCGTAGTAGGTTTCATATAGTTATTATGACTAGATGAGGCATAGGCAGACAGCTATATGGTAGTGTCACAATAAATAATGAGAGGGAGGATGAATCTCGTATACTTCATCTTTTTCTAATCATACATAAGAAAGAGACACATATAAATTACCATCATTTGCTTTTTCCTTATTGTATAGAAAATTTTGGATTGGCTTCCTTACTCTAGTATAATAACTCTGTGACAAGATTTACGATTCCGTGGCAAATATGTCTGAAAAAAAAAACAATAATATACCACGCAATATTGTTGATACATTATAATTGTGAATAATTATTCATCATCATGGTATTTTATATTATATTGATATTTTACGACCGCCCACCTGCCTAACGTCAAAAAATTCGTTAGTGGATTTATGGAACAAAAGTTTCGGTATTTTTGACAATTAAAATATGATGATACCATTAAAAACAGCTGCCTGCTGAAGGGGACTTGGTAGTGGTGATTTTCCATAACGCTAAAAGCCATTATTGTGTAATTGTACATCAGTCTGTTCATTTAATCGTTAATCGATGTGTAGATTTAAAGTTTAATTTAATCTTTATTATGTCATCTTTCAATAAAAGTTGATATATATATCTTTAAATATTAATACATATTTTATTGATAGAGTTCCCCAATTTCTCTTCAAGGTGCTTAAAAATCTTTGCTGATCTGCTCTGATTTACGGTACCTTGGTTTGGTTTTTAAAACGGAGGTAAAACGATGTGGGTAAATATATGATGATAGGATGTGGGTAATATAAATCAGGAATCATATGTGACCCGAATGCATCTTAAAGTTAAGAGAAAAAATTATAAAAGATCTGTTTGGGTCAGAACTCAAGTCAGACTAGATAAAATACGAGTATATCGGGCGACTGGTTTACAGTTCCCCGAGACGGTCAGTGCATCTGGTGCTTCCGATGCAGCGGTTACTGGAGGTGGACTTCTCTTTTGAGGGGTCCGTACCCCGAGGGGGTATTCTCTGGGATCAGAACTGCTGTCGGCGGGGATGGAGGCAATGTGTACAACGATACCCTGTCCTTGCCATTGGCAGCGTGGTGGAGCACACATACACGTCGTCCTAAGCCGAGGTCTGGCCTCACAGGAGGCACCTTTAGGACGACGTTCCCCGACGCTAGTAGAGCTTCTGCGCTCTACTCTACGCATTTCGCAACTTCGGCGATGCTTCTGCGCTCGCCCGTACCGCCAAGTGACGGTGTAAAAGCCGTTAGGGCTAACATCATATAGTCAATTCGGAAAATAAAATGGAGCACACAGGTCGTTTTAGTCAGTGCGAGTCCGACATAACCGCCGTCTGTTCTCTTTCGGGCGGCGGTACCCATAAAGGGTTTTCCTGTATAAAAAAAAAGATAAAATACGAAAGGAGTATATGATGGTAAGTCTGAAAGTTGCGCCAATTATAGAAAAGTCGAGAAGTGCAAGATTTTGATGTTATGGACACATAATGTGGAGAGATGAAAATCATGTGATCAAACGAGTGTTTAATATAAATGTGGAGGGATATGTGTATATAAGGGAGGCCTAAAAAGAGACGGTTGGGTTGTGTAAAGTATGGTATGCATATAAAATGACCAATGTGCGCCAGAGTTGACGAATTATAGGAGGAC
Source organism: Morpho achilles (assembly GCA_947086495.1). Classification (NCBI taxonomy): domain Eukaryota; kingdom Metazoa; phylum Arthropoda; class Insecta; order Lepidoptera; family Nymphalidae; genus Morpho; species Morpho achilles. The sequence goes on along the minus strand of CAMTZB010000004.1, from coordinate 5,781,679 downwards.
ATGTGCCGACTCCATTTAGAGCATAAGGGCATGGGAAATTATGATGATATTGTATAACGCTAATCACTATATACTCATGTGAAGAATTATATAATTAAAACAATCCAAAATCCAAATCTTGCATGAAATTCTAGTGAAGAATGTTGAGATTGTTTACATCAGAAATAATCTAGTCTGCACTTATAAAAAATGGATCAAATACAATGCTAATGTGCGGTCAAGGTTTCACATATACTTAGAGATTTCAAATTCAAATTACTGAGATCATACGAACAAAACAACAAAAAAATTCCATGAACAACATTTTGTTTGAATCAGATACCTTAGGTACATATTTTTATTGGTTTTTATTTAAAAAAATTAAATTAAAATCCATATCTGGAAATAAGATTACCCTGCATGATAGTAAGATGTTGCTGCTAAAAGTTAAAAAACTTATTCAGTATAAACCAAAACTCACTAAGGGCTGGCAAATAATATATTTTAAAATTTAGCAAATTTTTATTTTATAGTGACTACGTGAAATAATATTCTTTATGTATGTCAAAAGCATAACTGCGACTGTATTTTATGTACCTTTCATCTTAACTTTATTTGCATTTTCAATTAATACTTTTAACAGAAGTAATCATAAAATTATTTTGCTATAATCCGTGAAGAAATTCTTCGCGGATTATAGCAAAATAATTTTATGATTACTTTTGTATTATGGATCTCCGCAAAGTAACGCCTAATTCTATAAATTACTTTTAACAGAATAACTTTATTTAGATATATTCTAATTTTCAACAAATATAAGCTAAATATAGTCCAACAGGCCTGCACATATTGATTGAAATAAAAACTAAACTATTACCGGTTAATTTGATCTTAAATAGAATATATACAAATAATTTGAATCCAATGGTGGGGGTTAAACTATTGAATTATAAAAATGCTTGATTCAGTGATGTGTCACGTTGTGATTTTGTAGTGGAGTCTATTTCCTGACTATACTTCGGTTACGGGGCGAAACGATCATTGATATTGTCGTAGTAATTGTGTGTATTGCTTGTATAGTGTGCTGTTGGTAATCAATCCTGCATGTATAGGGTATGAGAACTGTTTTACTTCGTACACTTACTATTATTTATATTATTATTATTACATTTTACTACACTTGCATTACCTAGATTTTATTAATAAACTCGGATTATAGCAAAATATAACTTTAATTTTATTATAACTTTTGTACAAATAATGTCGTTCTGTAAACCACGCTTTTTTCAGAAATATTATTTTATAAAAAATATCCCTTTTGTTTGCTAACTTTTTCAATCAGAAGACTATTTCCAATTAGAGTGATATCGAGTCCGAGCATTAAATCGATTTCGAAATAACTGAAAATGAGATTCCGTTTCAATGTAACAGTGCACTGTTTGATCTCAACTCGGAGTATACTTGAAACGGTTACGTAACACTCGGCTTATAAATTCAGACGGACACACCGCTTTCCACTGATTAGATTTTACGAGGATTTTACGTTTTATTTATTTAGCCAAGAGCTCCATTAAATTTCGCTTTTAACATTTTCACTGGCCTGTTAGCATAAGTGACCTTGCCTTCAGCTCCGCGAATTACGGGTTCCATTCCCTCTGAGGGCCGATATTAAAAAAAACCGATTTGTTTGTTCTTGGAGTCTGTGTGTATTTATGAATTTATTTAAAAACTATACTATAGAAGTTTATATATCCTCTTTTTTCTGTTTATACCCTCTTTCTTACCGAGGTGTCATAAAATACGACTATGGTAAGTTGATGTCAGGCAGACGGCCGATCGTAAAATACGTAGTCAAATCCTGTGACAACATGTGTATAACATGTTGTGCCGACCCCACTTTGAGTGGGATAAGGGCAGGAAGATGACTATAGAAGTTTATATATTTACCGTTTGTTTGTCACCCATAAAACTAGTATTAAGTAACTTACTTCAGACAACCGTGTTATATATATTTAGTATTTTCCCATATACAGGTTGATACTGATAATACGACATTAACTTTAACTTTAGGTACCTACACAGCTTAGCATCCTACATTAAAAAAAATAGTTTATTCAGTGAAGTATTTTAGCCACAGGAATTATTTTACGTTTTTAAAAACGAAACACGGTGTATAGGGATCAATGAATATGAACCAAACAATGTAATACAACACATAACCTTGATATAAAATGATGATGAAAGATGATAGTAAAAGTGCGAGTGAGACAAAACAAGAATGTTATTGTTGCTTTTGTTTATTGTTGTCTCATGTTGCGCGCCGCTCCAGGTTGTTGAACCGTTATAAACAAAGCCAGCTCCCAATTAAATTATTTATTTAGTTCAAAAATTTCATTTTATCAAACTCTAATTAAGCTGTTTGAATTATGCTGGAGGTACTTAATACGTTTAAGTAATCAGTTAATTCATTTAATGTCGAATCGGTACCACTTTGTACATCACCACTTTTGTATGCTGAATGGAAATATCACTAAAACAGTGGCAATAACATATGATAGCCTAGTATGAGCAGTTGCATTTTGCTTACTTCTGCAAAAAAATATAAAAGCTCAGTAATGAACGTAGAGATAGATACCTTAAAGAAAAAGTTTTTTCATTCACTTGTTTAATTTTGCTTCAGATCCGCGTTTAAACTTTAAAAATTTTTTTTAGTTGGATAATTTTTTATAAGTTGAAATTTTTATCAACGAAAGCTAAATTCTAAAATCAAATACGATGTGTATGAAGTAATATTTGTGACTAATACAATTATTGTATTTGCTGTAAGTAACAATATTGCGTGTACTCGTAAATGTTTAATTTGCATTTATTATGAATACCCGCGACATCGTTTGCGTCACTTAAGTGTTGAAATACCCTCAATTTTGTTTTTTAGTTATCGAAGTAAAAACTGTATTTTATTACCAGTATTAAATCGATATGTAAGCTTAAATAGTTCCAAAGTACATCAATCAATATAAAGTGTAACTGACAAATAGACAGGCAGACGGATTTCTCAATTATAGTATCACTATGGTATACGTAATACTTTCACGTAAGAAATGTAACAAAATATTTTGACAGTAGCCTGATAACAAATAGGATATTAATATTAATGTATTCTTTGCACGGATAATATACATCTTTATGAGTAAATTGCGTGTACCGTAGCCAAAGTAAAAACAGAAATAAGCTTCCGGATCCTGCGTCACGCCTCAGAGAAGTATAAAACTCAACGACTTTATTACAGAATGCAAAATCCTCAGCTTTGCATCTTGGCTTTTTAAGTATAAAACCTAATAGTATGCGATATTTTACGTTTATAACAGTATAAGAATAATGAATCATTTACAGATTCTTAACCAGTCATACATTAACTGAGATAAAATGTTACGAAATAAGAGGATTAGATTTCATTGTGTATATATTAATTTTAGAAGAAGCAATGTGGCTTATTCTATTAGAACTTAATAGTTCAAAAGTACAACTTCAGAAGTCCATTAAGAATTATGACAAAGTTTTTGAATTATTAAAGAGTATTTAATAAAGTATAACTTTTGTGAATGTTTCTTCGCCACGATATTTGTTTACAATTATCATTATAATTGTAGAGAAAGTTCGTGATTAAATTTCTGATCCTATCACATCGGTACACGCGATCTTTATGCTCTTTAAACGAATAATTATAATTAGAAAATATTTAATAATAAATATTTAACTGAATTTAATCATTACATACAAATAAACTACATTGTTATATTTTTATTTTATTTGCTTTTATTTTTTAATGTTATCTAAGCTTGTTATAAAACAGTCTCCAATAGCCGTCTGTCTGTATGTGATCGAATGTCTCAAAATCTACTGAACCAATTTTGGTACGGTTTTTCCTGAAAGGTAGCACAATTCTACTGAAAGGTTTAAGTAAATAATGAATTACGTTTATATATAAAGTGAGTTGAGAGCTTGAGTCGCGAGCGCTGCGTGAACCAACAGAGATACACTCAAGTATTTACTAGAGAATTATAGATCTACTAAAATACAACAAAAATTATGCCACAGCATGTCTCTATCTCTTATGCTTAACTCACTATAACTTTACTTTTACTTATACTTTTTTTTAAATCAATATTTCACACTGACAGATTCACGCAGGTGAAGCTACAAGCACAGCTAAATAACTATAAAATACGCTTTCAATTTAATGTTAACAGGAAATAATACATTTGAAAAGCAACTTATTTTGGGCAAAGCCTCTCAAACGCCCTCGCCAAGTTAGGGGTGAAGGGTTTAAGTATTTTACAACAATCTGGTATGTAGGTGAATGGAATGTAGTCGACAAACTTCTTAGAATAATAATGTTCTCCGGATTACATAGTAATATTTATTCCATATTGCATTATAAATATCTGTTTCTTATACGCGTATTTTATCTACTACTATCACTCAATCAATGCTATATTTCTAGACAACAACACATTAATAAAATATTTGATTTTAAGTTTAGTACTCAACTTCTTACTCGATCAGGTCTAATATATGCTCAACCCACCTGTTTAAAGTATTGCAGATTCTTGCCTTTTACATCAGAGATACACCATTTAATTGTTAAATTGTGTATGTATATATATTCATTTATATGTATTATATATTTCTTTTATTTATTGTTAAATTAGGAAATTATTACTCAGGTAATTCTAATTCATAATCTTTGATATTTGCGTACCAACTTTTTCTTAACTATAAATGGTCTCACTTCCTAGGTTTGCTGGCAGAGATCTCTGTTATAGGGATAAGTTGACCTTTGTACATTTTTTTATACCCATAATATTTCTTTCCGACATTTTTTATAGTACATAAATAAATAAATACAATACAGTTTTATATCATACTTCTTGCGTTTTACATCTTTATATCATTTTTATAGCACACTATAATTAATTTATTTTATATCAAAACAAACTATAGTTATTTTCGCCTATATACACGTATCATTAATGGGAATTGTATTAGTGTCATCTAATTCGCTAACGATATTAAGCGATATAGTGGTCAGGCGATGTTCTTGCTAATAAAATAAATAGAGGGCCGGTTTGGTTTACGTCATCCAACTATGGATTAGGGTAACTATCGATCGGCATCTCAATTAAATTAGTACGGACACTCTTCTAAGCAATTTTGACTTCAATTATTCTTTACTTTTACTATTTCTTATTTAGTTGTGTTTAATTTTCCTATTATAAATAATATCTGGGTGACCGAGCCTTGCTTGGTAATTTTTTGCAAAATAAAAATAAATAAAAACAATAGGGTAGGTGGGGCTCGACCATAGGTATTTCCATATTGGTTCAGCGGATTGGCCATGAAAATGTAACAGACAGACAGACAGACTTTCGCATTTATAATATTAGTAAGGATATATACATACAAGATTAACTTATTTAAATATTAAAGATACATTACAATGTCTTGTATGAAAATAATCCTAGCCATACATTTATGTAGCTTGAAAATATCAGATCATTTGAACTTTATTTTACTAAAAAAAAGAAATCTAGCGATATTAAGCTTCTTACACAAATTTTGTACATTGGCTAAGATTGTTTCGAAGTCAAATGTCGAAGATTATGCTCCACGTGTATTTTTTGTATCATAGCAGCTTACAATAAGAAAAATATTTTGTATGAATTTTAGATGGAAAAATTTTCCAAATAGTCGTAGCCTACGAATTTTTTTTCCTACGTTATTCCCAGCGTTCACCCACTCTGTTTTCCTCATGTATATACTCGTACTAAGTCTCCAACAATTTCAATAAATCCTCGAAATGTCGGGGCGACATTTTCAGTGATTTATACAATGTCACAGACAAGAATTTATAAATGAAAATCACATTGGTATGTGACAATTACCTAGATATTAATCGAGTAAGATATCTTTACATTCATGAATTTTGTGTTTCATATATTTCATAATAGTACCCGCAACTTTGTTTAAGCTAATTTAAAAACCGTTTAAGTATCGCCTATGATGTATTTTTTCTCTGTTCTCGAACAAAAAAAAATTTTTTTAATCCTAAATGCTACCTATTCTGTGTGTTTATACACTAATTTTGCAAAATGTTATTAATATCGGAAGTGTCGACAGGCAGACTATCTTATATCGGGAGTAATGACGCGAATCTCCAGGTTCCTAAGGTGCACCCTTGTAACCACAATCAATCCTACAGATCCTTTTTTGTGAAAGGGTGAAAGCTTCTAAACATATGGTATCTTTCAATGATAGGATCTTTTAGGATACGGATAAGCATGGGTTTATCCGTATCCTTAAAGATACCAATCTGATAGAGGACACTCCTAGTGGGATTTATATCCATTCGGTATTTGGCATTTGTGCAAAAAAACAATCCTATATAAATCGACCACATGATCGCTGTATCGTAGGTAACGCACTCCCCTTAACCCGCAGTCAATAAATCTACGAGTATATGCGTTAACCTCTATTGTTAACTTACTGTATCGTGTCACACAGATCATGTTAAAAAATATGTATATATGCAAAATTATTTTTTTACCTGTGTTTTGGATGACAAACATGGTAATTACATGCATATATAATTTAAAACAAATACTTAATTATTGAATAATTGCAATTAATACGTATGGATTAATAGTTTGAATTAAACGTATTATTATTAAAAATCTATTCTATACCTAGACCGCTTAATTACTGTATTGAAGGCATCGCACTTTCTTAATACAGTCAATGAACTGTTTAACCTTATAGCTCTAAGTAATTAAATAACGTCATACAGTCATCTAACCTTTTACAAATTAGATTAAAGCTCCTGTATATAACATATAGCACAGCAAATACTACAGTAATAATTTCGTCACATCTCTATCTGAATTAATTAAACTGTATGCCTCTGGGAAATGTTGATATACTTTGTGTACAGAATTAATTAATATACCAAAGGAAATGATAATTGTTATTTATTAGTGTTTGAATTTATATGAGGTTTGAATTAATTCTATATAATTGCTTCTTTATTAGTTGTACGAAATACAAGCTTAAAGTCATCAAGTGATAGGTCTTACGAAAAAAATGATCGTGAATTTTCGTAGTTGGATCAATAGCATATTCCCACACATAACACGAATGGCGAATATTGCACTTGACGATAAAAAAAAATTTCGATAGGAAATTTGCATATCCTTAAATAAGTTCTTGGATATGTATAACCTATGTATATATCTATGTACCTATGTATATGTCTATACGTATGAGAGAAGCGTGATGGGTGAAGCTTCTATCGCTGTATCGAAGCACATAGGAAGCTCTAACCCAAAAATGGGATAGTAACAGGCTACTTTTGCGAAATAGGACGATGACATTAATCCCTTATAATTAGTTACATTTTTACTTATAATTAATGTTAAAACTAACTTTTAACTAAACAAAATATTACTTTTAGAAAGTTGTTTTTTGTAAAATGGTAATATTGTTATGTGTCAGTAGCAGTGATAGCCTAGCGATCTCAACCGTGCGACAAACCTGGGCAGGCAACAATGTAGCCTATAACCAGCAGTGAGATAGCAGTAGGCCATTACTTTACTTTTATTACGTGTTGTTTGAGCGCCTGTGTCACCGGTCACCAAGTCACCAATCAATCAATCAATCCGTCAGTCAACCAATCACGTGCCAGAACGTCACTCAAAGGCTACATTCATCCAAACCATCACCTAAAAGAAACAATGTTCACTTCCAAGCAACTTTGCAATACAATTGTAATTTTTACGCAAATAAATATATACGCTAATAAACACGTGTCTTACGAACAAATGTTTTAGAAGTTTTGTTTCCCTTACGTGCTATTAATTTGCATAGTTCTCGACAGGCAAGAGGCATTGTATCAGTGTCGACTAATTTATTACTAGGCAGATAAAATCTTATCTAATTCAATTACGACATTATCATTGAATTAGGCTGCATTATATCGATCTATGTTCTACTTAAGTTGAAACTTAGTATATAATAAATTAGTACAGAATATGACTCGTCACGCATCATATTTATACACAAACGTGTAGGAATAGGAAACACTTTTAAGTATAGAAACCGGCTATACGGTACCAGAACCGTTTATCAGGCCGCGTTTGAATTCCCACCGCGATGACGTCGTGTAAAGAGCTCATGAATAAAGGCCCCGGAGGGGCTCGATAATATAGCCTAGCGGTGAAACCATATGATTCTTTCGAATGGTCACGGGTTCGAGCCCCGACAGGCACCAATGAGTTTTTTTGTTAAAACTTATGTGCCTAATTCATAATTGCAATTCATCACACGCTCTTCAGTCAAGGAAAACATCGTGAGGAAACCTGCATGTCTCTAGAGAATTCTAGGGATATGTGTAATCTACCAATCCGCATTGGAACATTACGTCTTAGCTGCAATCCTTCTCTCCCAAATCAGAGATAAGAGGCCTATGCCCAGCAGTGGAATAGTAGCCTGTTTCTTTACCTCAACTATACCACTACAACTACTACTCACAATAGTACATTCAAAAAGCTATTTTTTATCTAAATACTGAAGTTGACGCACAAAAAATCATGGGTGGATTCTATTAAATATGAAATATTGAAGCACATTTTACTAACAGGTAGTCTAAAAACATTCCTTTGACGAACGTAGTTGGTTGGCATTTTGTAAAAGACGCGGTGAATTTTCCGCGATAGATAGTTGGGCTTTTAAAAATATTTTTTATATTTTTAGGGCTTTACCATGTAATTATTTTTAAAAACTTTTCTATATTTAAGGCTCAATAGCATTTAAGTACAATACTATCCCACAGCTGGGCATAGGCCTACTCTCTCGCTTTAAGAGAGAAGGAAATCACCGAAAAGCGTGTAAAAATAGAAAACTAAAGTAATAGACTGTTACTATGCTACTGCTTGGCATAGGCCTCCTCTCTTCAGTTTTTAGAGGAAAAGGGTTGTAGCGAAGATCTACGACGCTGCTCCAATGCGGATTGGTAGGTTACATATATCCCGGGAATTCTCTAGAGATATGCATGTTTCCTTGCGATGTTTTTCTTCATCCAATAGCGTGTGATAGATTGCAATTATCAATTAGACACATAAGTTTTAATATAAAACTCATTGACGCTCTACCTGGGGGTTGAATTCGTGACTCCTTCGAAAGAGTCGCGTGGTCTCACCGCTATAAATAGCATACGTAACTTGGATATTAACTTAATTAGTTGGATCTTTTTACAATAAATCAGCTAACACTTAGGTAGTATATGATTTTACCTATTAAGGATTTGATTTAATCATCAAATATGTAATAATAATTAAAAATTAATAATTACATTTGTCATGAAAAATATTTCATTTCCCCAAACTCGTAAAGTTCATTAAACACCAAATATCGTAGATTCTGTAATGTATTAGTCTAATTTATATTAGAACATTTCAGACGTCTATCCATGGATGAAACGATTTGATGAGATAGATGTATAAATTACATTAAGCAGTTAGGAGCTGCATAGTTATACAAATAATAATGTATCCAAACGAAGCTTAATGCTTTATCGCTTGTCATATTACCCAAAATATGAAATTCCATTCAAACATTCGTGTTTCTATAGGTACATGACTTTGAGATTTAAAAAAAGTTAAATATCTTCCACTAGTTCTACTTTTCATTATTTACTTTCAATGACAAGAGTTCAACATCGCGGTATAGCTTGCGTTTTAATTAATTAAAAAATTGATATGTCTTAATAGGTTAATATCGTATTGTTTATTATTAATACTCATTGGAAATGCTATGAGCGGTTTCTTAATTTACTAACGACATCCGGAACTGACCTTTAGTTTACAAAGGCTCATTCGGCTTGCGAAATTTGTCAGACTACAATTTCGGGTCGTGACAATGATTTGGGAATAGCGTTTACAATAATAATTGCAAATTAGCACGTAGAAAAGTCTTCAATTTGTTTTTCATAGGTAAGGTTGGGTAAGGTCGCAACTAAGGATTCGAAAACTCTTTTAACACCCGTCTTGTCTGTTTCATAAACAGAAAATAAATCATTATAACTAAAATAAATTCTAATCATATTTTGTGAATTTATAGGAAAAGACTTTTTAACTAAGTATCTATAAAAAATTATTTATAAACATTAAGAAAATCATTGAAGTTTTTAATGGCGAAAATCAAAATAAAACTACAATTTAAAATGAGGTCGTAAAAAACAGGTGAACATGGACCAATGTACACAAATTTGACCACTAAGTAATCCAATTGCAAAGACTTATCTGCAAAAAAGTTTCAATTAAGTGTAAGAAAATATACAACAATGATCAAAATGCTTTGCAAATCCTTTCAGCTTCAAACAAAACTGTGGTTAAATAATGTAAATTTAAAATGTTTAAAAGATTGACCGCTGACTTTCTTACTGGTTCTTTTCAGTAAGAACAACATTCTGAACCAGTTGTAGCTTCATTATATGTAATTGATCATTGACGATTCAAAAGTGCTTGTAATAAGCTTATTTGAATAAAGATTATTTTGATTTGATTTGATAACCCTATTCGTTAATAATAGAAATATGAAAGCAAAACGATTACTGTATTTCTGGAATGTTAATTTCTTAATTTTCTAAATACAATTGGGTAAAGTGTTATTTTCCACTCAATGTGAAAAATTAGACATGTAAAAGGAAACGCCTGTCGACTTAAAATCGCATGGCAAACATTTACGTCCTGCGTGCGGACGACCGTGAGGCGCTCACGCAAAGGTCGTTCTACACTACTGCGCCCTATTCGCCTTATTGCTCCGATATCCACGACAGGCGCTTTGAGTGACAATGTTAAGGTCATTGGGGAGATATAATATGGGATATCACATTTCACGGACCTTAACCTTAAGCTTGGGTGAGGCATAAGTTTATTATAGTTTACGCCTTGTGTATACAGATAATCAATATCTCTTTCTCCTGCCTTTATCCCACTCTAAGTGGAATCGGTACATGTTTTAGATATGTGTTGCAAGTTTTGGCTAGTTTTTTTCGACTGGCCACCTGCCTGACGTCAAATTACCTTAGTCACCTTTACCTCGGCAAAAATTAAGGGTGGTCTATCTAGTCAGCAGGATACCACACGGCGGGTCAACTTTACCATAGTCACGTTTTACGACACCTCTGTAACAAATGAGTGTGGTCTATTCTACATAGCCGAATACCATACGGCGAGTCAGCTTACCTTAGTCGCCATTTACGACACCTTGGTAAGAAATGAGGGTGGTCTATTCTACTCAACCGGATACCACACGGTGGAATCAATAATACACAACTTATCATAGCAAGATTTTCTTATTGGCTAAGAATTGGTGTAAATTTTAACAATGTATAGTACATTGTTTTCAGCAGTAATACCATAATAACTTTTAATTCAATATTAGGCCGTTCGTTTAATCAAACTAAGGCATTTTTTATACATTTTCCTTAACAATAAAAACCAAAACATGCTTTTTTGAGTTGTGCCACCATTGCATACTGTAAACTGTTTTAAGCATTATTTTTTTAAAGTTATTCTCTTTTATTGGAATACCATATATCCAGGTCTAAGATGAAATAGTAAGGCGCTATATGTTAAGCCAAACAATATCATTTGAGTCTTAAATTGTAATTGAGTCAAAGAATAAATGAGTATATAAAAAAAAAGTAAGTAGCGGCCTGTTACTATCCCACTGCTGGGCATAGGCCTCTTCTCTCCGTTATTGGAGAGAAGGATTGGAGCTAAGACCTACCACGCTGCTCCAATGCGGATTGGTAGGTTACACATATCCCCAGAATTCTCTGGAGAAATGCAGGTTTCCTCACGATGTTTTCCTTCACCGAAAAGCGTGTGATAAATTGCAATTATCAATTAGACACATAAGTTTTAATAGAAAAACTCATTGGTGTCTGCCCGGGTTTGAACCCATGATCGTCTCTAGAGATTCACACGGTCGCACCGCTAGGCCATCACAGCACGAGTGAATGATGAAATGAGTATATAGTTTAATACAAGAAGTGTTATTAAAAATACCAATATGTACTTGTTAGTCGACAAACATAACAATTTGGTATTTAATTTGTTAATTCGGAACTAATTGGCTTTTCGGGTAAAAATGCAAATACGATCACGCTCCACCCTTATTTATTAAACATCGATATCCGAGGTCACCCATTTAATCCCACTCAGCTATAGATTTTGATTAAAGATAATCAACAAATGCGAGACCATTTTTAATAGCTTTTGTTTTTCAAAGCCACATAACGTTATCAGATATGATTGTATGAAAAGTTTAGTTTTAAAAACTATAAAAGCAAAAATCGTAAATCATACTGGCCCGTTGGCGCAGTGGGTAGTGACCCTGCCTTCAACTCCGCGGGTCGCGGGTTAGATTCCCGCCGAGGGCCAACATTTTCTATAAATGAATTTGTTGGTCTTTGAGCCTGGGTGTAAATTTGTATTTAAGTATGTATTTAAAAATATATAAGTATAATCACCAGTTGTCTGTCACCCATAACACAAGTATTAAATTACTTACTTTGGGGACGGACCGTGTGTGTAAGTGTCCCATATATTTATTTATTTATTTATTATTTATAAGTTCTTTACAACAACGATCTTGACTGATATAATTAATAGTAGACTTAAATAACAAATACAATATTCCAAAAGTATATACGAATTTAAAAAAAGAAATTTTCAACTAAGCGCCAAAAAAATATTTGCCATTTTGATTACGTTTATATGGTTATGGTATTAAGGACATCATTTACAACTAAAATCTTTTTTTAGTTTACCTTTTTTCCTTACTAAAATAGTATACTAAGCTATTATTTCTGGGTAATGTTTTTACTAATGGGAACTAAGATTTTACGAGTATTTTCCACACTAACTCTAACAGTATTTTGGTACGGTAAATTGTGAGCCTGTGACACGATAAAACTCTACCGGGTGGGGTAGTTAATTACAAATAAAATAAAATATAATTAGAAATTAAATAAAATTTAATTACAAATAAAATAAAATATAATTACAAATAAAATAAAATATAATTACAAATAAAATAAAATTTAATTACAAATAAAATAAAATATAATTACAAATAAAATATAATTTAATTAGAAATAAAATAAAATATAATTACAAATAAAATTGAATATAATTTACTTTTTTCATCTAGAAGACAATATTAAGTAAACAATACCTAAGATAAATTACAGAGTTACGAAATCGGTATAACGGAAAGTGGCGCCTGATATATCAGTACCTCTGGTTATGAGGTAATATGCTAGGTCAAATAAGATTCGATACCAAAAATACTCTAACTGTATTTTTATTGCCACATAAAGTAAATAAATTAGGGAAAAACCAAGGCTCATTTCTACATTGTAACGTAAACGGCACTCACCCACCTGTATCTTTAATTACGTCTATTTGCTTTTACGATTCGACGTGAAATATTGCCAGCCCTGAAGGCAGGGTCGCAGCGCTTCGTATTAGGCATGAAGCCAACAGATGCGACATTATTCGTCGAAATATGCCGAGTACAGTCAACACCAGTTTTTTATGAGATGATTGGGTTTTGTGTAACATTACGATTGTGATTTGTAACAAAAGGGTTATGAAGAACGGATAATATGAATTAATAAAGCCCTTAGAATAACTTTTTTTGCGTATCGGTTTTAATAATAATATCAAAAAACATAGATAAGATAGCAAGCTAATTGAAATTTTAAGTTAAATGAAATGTTATGTAAGAAAATGTAAAACAAAATCATTTAAATATTGTGAAACTAAAGTTTTTATATAATTTTTAAATATAATGTTTACTATATAGTTAAGTATAAGTGAACAAAACATCGTAAACTAATATGAATAGTTCAACGGATGAATCTCTGAGATTCTCTCTCTCGTGAAACAACCTACTTAGCCGGCTGACTGTATATTTGTTTAGGTCTGTGACATGACAAGAGAAATCTTTACACCTTTTAACCCTTGGAGTGATTATATTAAATTTAAAAGCTTCTTAAGTTTCTAAAAAGTTTCCAGATTGTTGTCACTTCTGGTACATTAGGTAGTATTTTAATTTATAATTAAAATATTAAAAATATCTAAATTTAAATTTCCATTCCACGGATGGATGATTTATTATACGAGCGTGTAATAAATCATAATGATAAAAAAATAAAATAGTACTGCGTTTAATATTTATATATATACAAAGAATATTAATAAACTTTGTTACTCTAATATAATATTCATATATTTTCGTCAGATTAATTAATCATTAAGACTAAAAATAATTTTTTTACTTATTAAGTTTATCACGCTATTAAATTAATTTTAATTTTTATTCTGTCTTCATTTCTTAAAATCGATAACGTGAAGTTATAAACGATTGACAATTGTTGCCCAAATACATTAAATATTCATATTATAATCTGTATGTCGCTGATTGTACGCGTAGCTGTATCTACAAATAACTGCTTTCTTTGTATTATTCGCTTGGGCTTTGGCTCGTAACTCAATCTTACTTGTTGCGTGTATTGGGAGTCAACAAATGCTATATAAAGTTTATTTGGTTAAAATTTAAACCTGATTGCCAACGGACGGCAACGGACGTATTTTTAGTCAATTTATCGATAATTTTGGCTCACAAAATCGACGGCCCATTTATGTATGACCTAGCTTCTGCCTACGACTTTTGTCTCCTTTGACTTCAGTACCGAAATAAAAGATATGACACTCAGGCTAGAACCGCAGGGTAGGATTTTAGCTACGTTCACTAAAATTCACTCGAATGCGTTGTATCGTTCAAACATGACAAACTAACAAACACACTTCTGCATTTATACTGTTAACATAATTTATAACAGAAGCTAATATTTTATTAAATTAAAATGATACCTCTCATGAATTTTTTTTTCGTGAAAAGTGTGAAGTGGTGAAAGTATTACCTATCGTGATGGTATTTATAATATATTTAATGTATGTTAGTCCGTACCTACTTATAAATAGAAATAGGGATCGGATATAATAATTATCGCTCTTGAGGATTTAAAGTAAGTCAATTTCATAAATATCTGTTTTACATGAGGCTTAGAATCATTGCTTCCCATATAAATGTTGTTGGCAAGAAATGCACTGGCTGATGTCTTATGGTATTTGTTTTATTAGGTATTTTATGATTTAACATATACATATTTTAGATAACCGTTAATTACACCAGAAAAAATTACAATATGTATTGCATATTGTGTTTAGTTACGAATAACAATAAAGCGAGAAAAGTTTAAATTCTAAAATAAACTGTAACGTTATTCAATGTGTTATTAAAGAACCCGAAAAGCGCTTCTCATAAAAAGTAGAACAAGGCCTTTCGATTTTATATCTTTCAATAATTTTTAAAGAAAAATCACTTCAGATTCATAAAAGTTTTCAAGGATGCTACTTTTTACCGTCTAAAATAATCGGTATAAGTAAATTATGTAAACTATAGCCGAAGCTTCTTTTTAGGGTCTTAATAGTGACCTATACGTTACCGTGATGTTTTTCAAATTTAATGCTAAGTGTGTATTGTTTACACCTAAATTAGTATATTTTAAATATGGTATAACATAATATGAAGCACATCCAGTCTTATTTATTTAAAAAAAACTTTTATTTATTTTAAGGTAACACGTACGGCGTTGTTAAAATGCAGATTGGGAGCTTCAGATATCCCATGAATTTGTAGAGATGTAGGTTCTTTAAGAAATGTACGATATTTTCCTTTCTCCTATAGTGCGCATAAACAATCGTTAATATCTATTAAGCACCATAGTAAGTGTCCATATAAAAGAAATAGATGCCTGCGTGGAGTTTGAAACCCTGTAATCGCCCCTTTTGAACTTAAACCTTAATGATAACGGCTATAACGTTTTGTCTAACTTTAATTTCATATCGTTCAAGGGTTAAGTAAGATTATATTAATGCAAAAGTACATATAATATGAAATCTCAATCTAACTATAAATTGCACATCTAATATTGTTTAACTGAGTTCATTTGATTATTGCTGCGTTTAAACTTTAAAATATAATTTTTTTTTTACAGATCTAATGACTCTAAATGTAACAATATTTTTTTTCCTTATACGTTATACCTAATCATTCAGGATTAATTAGAAAAAATATATAAGTAAATTTATTCACATACAAACTGACAATTGAGCACTGTTTCTTATACATACAAATTATTTCAGGCGCGGTCTGGTTTAAATAAAGATCAGTTACCCTCTTTATTAACAATAACACTTTATATTTAACTCAAGAATTTAAATGATGAAATACGTTATAGAGGAATAAGTTACTTATTTTTAAACGTTCTGTCTCATATTAGCTAAACCGGTTCCGCGTCACTGGAGCTGTCTGATATTAGCATTTAAATCTTAGAAATACTTGGAATTTATCACGTGGAATCGAGCTTCCAACGGGTACGCCAAACAAACACACAAAGATATTAATATACTGGTATTAAGATAAATGGCACTGTTTTCGAGTACATATATCTATAGTTATCACAAGTAAAATAACGGTCATGATAGGAACATATAACACAGCAGGGCATAGGCCTCCTCTCTCCTTTTAGGGAAAAGGGTCAGAGCTTAGACCTACCGTTGCTCCAAATGCTTATTGATAAGTTACACATACATATACCAGGATTTTTTAAGACATATTCCACCAAAAAGCATACGATTAACTGCATATATTAATTTTAAAAATTGATAAATTGTAAATAACAATAATAAAATTGCTTATTATTACTTTTGTAATTTGGAACTCCGCAAAGTAAAGCCTAATTCTATCAATTATTTATAGAATATTATGATTAACACGAAAAATGAAAATATCATTTCGCAAATTTTAAACTTTAAATTATAAAATTACGTTAATGTTTTATTACTACAGGAATACTAATATTTGTTTGATTATGTTAAAATAAATCGATTTCACTTATGAAAATGATTTATAAATGTACATACACTACCTTTTACTGTACCTACACTCTGTGACAGTAAAAGTGACAGTGAATATTGAAGTACAATTGCAAAGTCTATCATTAATACCATGGAATTTCGCAATGTAATAGTTTTGTAATCACTTGTCATTATAAAAGTACACCTATAGATGCATGTCGTGCATGCACTTTGTATTGAAATTCTTTGTTCTATTTATATCTCGGGTGGTCAATTACTAAATCTGTTGATATTTCATCTGAAACATAAAACAATAAATTCCTCTAAAGAACTCTAGTAATGCTTATGCGATGAGCATTATTTATATAATTCGAGGAAATATTCTAAACTCAACAAACATATCGCTCCTTTACAAGACAGAGATAAATTTGATAAAAGAGGCGTTTCTACGAAATAATGACGCCGATGCATTAGTCTATCATTGGCAAACAATCTGTTAATGGAATCTTAGTGACTCTTAATTTCGCTTTTTGATATAATTTTATAATACACTTTGTCTGCGGATTGGAAGTAACACCACAGAAAGAAAAGAATTTTTTTTATTATTAAATGCTTCTATATTAAAAAATGAACAATCGTATGTGGTTGAAATTTATAATAAGCATTAGCTTTAAATGCTCGCATTGTTTTTAAATGCTCTAGAAAAAAATAATAATAACATGGACATAAGTATCTAATAATGAAATTATTTTGGTATAATCCGCGATTAATTAAATAGAAAAAATATATGATGCTAAATGTAGAGTAGACTATCCGTTTTTATACCTGTTCACAAACCGCCGCAACACAAAAGCACTACACACGTTCATTATCGAAAAGGCAACAATCGTTTTGCTCTGCAACCGAAGCATCATCAAGATTTAGGCTCAACGATTGTTTACAAATTCTGCATGTATCAGGTATGAAAATGGAATGATCACTGTACATTTAGCACTACATATATTTCGTTTTACTTAATAGCGGATTAAAGCAAAGTATTTCATTATTATTTCTGTATCATGGATCTCCGCAAAGTCGTTACTTTGCGCCGTACTAACGCCTAATTCTTTAAATTATATTATTTATTCTATAAATTATTTAATAAAATTTATGTAGTAATTAAATTACAAAGACAATTATAAAAATAAAAAAATTAACACATAATATTATAACCTAGTGTTTAAACCTCATGGACTGGATTCCGAGTCTTTGTGTACTGCAGAAATCTGCTAAGCAACGACTGGAATAGGTTGAACGATGAATTTAATAGGAATTAAAATTTTTAAAAACTACGATAATAACGATAATATTGTTAAATATTTACTTCCTTTAGTGTAAAAAAATAACTTCTACAATCGATGCTAGACAGGTTTAATTTTAAATGAAGCTTGTTTGAATATTTTTTGTTGATACCGAAAGGCTAATTGTTGTTAATTAATGTTGCAAATATTTAAACTCGTGTATTTGCTATTTACCTCCAATTACTTTACTGTTAGATTACGCGTGCATCTTGCATTCAGTAGATTTTACAGGTTATTTTAAACATGGACACACATTCCAGCTATGTATATAGATACTTTGAGACATTTTAAGAAAATAAATCATCCCAGTTAGATCATTTTGTAGGCATGTTGCCGAAAATCGTGTAATATTTTTCTTTTTAAAACAGTGATATAAGTGTGTGGTTTATGTGTTCAATCTGGTCGTTTAAAGGAGTGGACAAAGTGGTTAAAATGTTATAAAGAGGCAAGATGAGTCGCCACCAGTTGCGAGTGCCGGAGTTAAGAGTGAGCGGTGCGCCGGCGCAGGAAGGGTCAGATAACCCGCCGCCCTCTCTGCCGCCTTTCGCACTCACTCTCGCTTCTATACCTAGACGGCGTCATTCTTGGATATGTGGGTGAGTTTATAATTTATTATAGAATTAGAAATTGGAAATTATTAATTTTTTGGCTCAACACTGTTTCGATAAACATTATTTTGCATATTTAACAAAAGCTTATGATTGTTATCTACTAGTTACTAGTGCCTTCCATTGTCATACATAAATATGTAAATACACCGTGTATAAAGAAAATATAAAATAATATTAACTCATATTGTGTATGCGTATGAGTGTGCAAGAATGTTGTGTATGTATGTGGATGTGAGTGTGTAAGTGAGTGTTTGTGGTATCTATCCTATGTATGTGGTATGGCTATTTTATGAGTGTTAATTTATGAGATTTTTAAACTATTCTACCATTCGTGCCAGATGTACATCGATCAAAATAGCGATAGCAAAATAACGCCCACATTATAAATTAGCTTTGTTTATTGTAAATTTAGTATCCCTTTTCAAATAATCCTTTCTGTTGTCTTGTTAAAATTTTGGTCAGTAAGGAAATTAAATAATAAAATTTAAGATACCAAGCAAAACATTTTTTTACGTATATGTATTTTTTCCCTCAAAACCACCTACATGCTGAATTTCAGGAAAATCGTTGGAGCCGTTTCCGAGATTTCGAATATACATATATATACAAGATTAACTCATTTAAATATTAAAGATAAAATTGCTCTTCATTTATTTAGTGTACATAAAGATTTATTTTGTCGTTTACACTCACCCCGTTTTAGCGATGCCTAAGCCTTCAATTTCATTATCTAAACAAAAAAGAGGCCAATAAGCCCGAAGGCTGACTCAAACAAATCTCTTTTCTTTTAGCTGGGTATAAAGTTTATTCAGGCTATTTGTTTAGTAACGCCGACGGCAACGGGTATCATGATCCTACTTATATGCAAAAGTATGTATTGACAACCGACATAAATATTAGTTATATGAATATCATGTATTTTATTTTTAAGCTTAGAATCTTTTTTTTTTATTAGTTCACAAAACAGAAACAATTGAGGATATCAAAATTGAACATAATACGTCGCTTACAATAATTGTTGTCTTCTTAATGTGAACCTAGCATGCTTACAAGGGAAGACAAGGGAAGAACCTAGCATGCTTGATGTGAATCTAGCATGCTTGATGTGAATCTAGCATGCTTACAATACATATCATTAATATTTAAATGAGTTAATCTTGTATGCATACATATATTATATTTATATTCGGAATCTCGGAAACGGCTCCAACGATTTTCCTGAAATTCAGCATGTGGTGGGTTTTGGAGGAGAAAAATCGATCTAGATAAGTTTTACTTAAAAAAATGTCGTTTTATCCCTGTTTTCGGGCTCTAAATTTTTTGTTAAATTTACGTTGAATACAATCGCAATTTCTCGCTGTCAAACGTCAAGTCATGGTAGTTCATTTGGGAAACGGGCGGTCTAGAGAGGTGAAAATACTTAGGGTCAAGCCCCATCTGTCATATTATTTTTTAATTTTTTCTTTTAAATTAAAAAAATAATATTTTTTTTTAATAATTATCGAGCAAGGTTCGGTCATCCTGGTACTATGACCTAATCTTGTATATACATATCTGGCTCCAACGATTTTATGACCAGCCCTTTCTTGCTTTATCTTTGAAAAAATTACAAGTCACCTAGGTACTTAAGTAATTTAAATTTAAATACATGTTGTATTTAACATTATAATTCAAGGCCAGTGGGTTAGCCAAAGACTAGTAACCTATTATTAACACTATAGTTACGTTCTGTGATTTATCTTAAACACGCAAAATAAGTATAGCCGTCATTGGTAAAATGTTAATTACCTACCAATTGTTTGAATTTGTATGATATTATTGTTGCAACATGACTCAAGAGTTCGTGTAAGTATTGTACTGGTGTTTTCAACTGTCTATCCGTACAACAATTAATATCAGTTAATATTCATGAGAAATTCTAGCGTTAACTGAACAAAAGGCTGCGAGATATGTGAGCCTCGCTTTAACCTCGGCTATTGTAATAAGAGCGATGTCTTCAACTGTTTTTGTCACACATAATCTTTTAGAGCATCGCTAGAGGATTGAGTATCTACGTTGCAGAATTGTACATGTTTCTTTACAAAAAAAGGAGGTCTTTACTAAGCTTTAAAGCTTTGAGATTCCATAAAAATGCGACCATGTTATCTGTTTTAAAAGATTATAGGTTTTTTGAGTTAAGACTCGTGAGTGGTATTCATAGATAATGTATAGAAATCGGCTATGCTTATATTTTATTCTATCGGGTGAGTTCGACTAGTTTCAAGCCCTTACGGGGTCCTTATTTATGAGCTCTTTATATGGCCCCGTGTGAATTTGAAACAAGTCGGGCACTCCCGATAGAATAAGACGTGAATTTAGCCGGTTTATATACATTAGCTATGAAATTTTGCAAAACAGCATAGTCAAAGTTTGTGATTTGTTTGTTGTGATGTGAAGTTATTGCGATTTTCGCAAAGGGTCATTCTTTACGGGATTGCGGATGTCAGACCGAGCTCCGTGTGTAACTGGTGATTCATTAGACACTGCAGTAATTAAGAGAAACTGTCAGTTAATGAAACAATTCTGAAAGAAAAAAAAAACAATTAAAAGCTTTACTTGATTTCAATTTGACAATAGAAGAATGAAATTAAGTTCGAAATATTGTCGCCCTACTTCTGTAATAAAGCTGTGATAGCCGAATAGTGAGACGACGTTCCTTTATCCGAGGGGCCTTGGGTTCAATCCCCTGGCAGACACCAATGATTCAAAAGTGTTTTTTAAAGCTTATTTGAACAAAGATTTTCTAATTAAATTTATTGATTGCCCAATTGATATTTACGATTTATGACATGTTTTCCGGTGATGGAAAACACCGTGAGGAAATCTACAGGTCTCTGGATAATTACTGGGATATGTATAACCTACTATTACGCAATGGACCAGCGTGGTGGGATTAAGCTCCAACTCTAATTTCTAAAAAAAAGGTAGAGGAGGCCTATACCCAGCAGGATAGTTAGAGGCTGTTACTTATTACTTTTTTACTGCTATACAAGTCATTATTTATATTTATAGTTGATAATATCATAAATGCGAAAGTTTGTGAGTATGAATGTATGTTTGTTACTTTTTCACGATGAATCTGCTGAACCAATATCAATGAAATTTGGCAAAATTATTCCTTATACACCGGAATGTAGGCTATAGAAATCCTGTTAATTCAAGAGGAATAGGATGACACTAAAAAGCGCCATCTATTATCAACCTATCTCGTGACAGTTCACGCGAACAAAGTCGCGGGTAAAAGCTAGTAGTTCATAGTTTGTATGTCAACAATTCAAATTCACAAGATTATTGGGAAATGAATCAATCTGTGAAGAAGGAAATAGCAGTTACATTCCCATCACAGTTTTCACGTTACGATCGTAATATCATACAATCATGTAATACCGTTTACGTGTATCTTTACTTTGCTTTAATGTTGTAGCTGTGGTAGCCCAGCAATAACACCGTGCGACTCTTTCGAGGAGGTCACGAGTTCCAACCCAGGCAGACACCAATGAGTTTTTCTGTTAAAACTTTTGTGTCTATTGATAACTGCAATTTATCACACGCTTTTCGGTGAAGGAAAACATCGTGAAGAAACCTGTATATCTCTAGAGAATTCTGGAGATATGTGTACCAATCCGCATTGGAGCAGCGTGGTAGGTCTTAGCTCCAATCCTTCCCAAAACTGACAATAAATTACTGTTTGTGACATAAAATTTTTTAAATAAAAATTCTATATGCATGTAAATCTTTATTCTTTAACAGAAAACACATTTGAGTAACTCTAGCCTTGCGTTCAGTGACAAAAAGCGCAGTGACTTTTTGAAACATCCACATAAGACTTCTAAAATCTTGGTAAAATCCTTACTCTACGGCGTAAACCGTATGATGTTCTTCTTTCCTATGGGATTAAATAGGGATAAAGTAAAGGGGAAAGCTTAATTCAAATGCTCTCTTTATAATAGCAAATGTTCTAAGCATCATTTACAAAGGTATCGGACGCGTGATCCACCGTCAAAACAAACGTAGGTCCGCGCTAAGGCAATAGTGAGTAGTGCTTTTGTAGTGTGTAGTTGGTGGTGTTGTCTTCGATAAGTGTTGTTAACTAATCCTGCGTGTATAAAGTATGAGAACGGTTTTGTTTCCTACACTTATACAGCAAAGATATTTTTCTTTTTCAGTTATTCAATATATAAGAAGCAATTTCCTCAAAAGTCATTCAATTTATTCTTATTTAACAACATGTCAAATCTGCACACAAATGACGACTATGTCAAATGGCGCTACCTCGCCTCGCCACTGCTTACTTCACGCTTTTATGCTACAATTGCGGCTCTCTTCCATTCCCTTCCCTAACACTTAGATTAGCATTATATAGATTTTCTTAACAAACGTGGATAAATAAAGCAAAATAATTCTATCATTGCTTAGCCAATAGTATCGTTTACTTATTTGTTATTAGTAATAAAAAACACCAGTAAAACAAATATTATACGTGTAAGAAATATGTGATTACTAATTCTAATAGCGTTTTGATCTCATTGATTTCATTTCAAAAGTTTGCATCTTATTACTTCCTTTGCAAAATTTTGTGAGTATGGATGTATATTTGTTACTCTTTCACGGCGAATCTGCGGAACCTATATCGAGGAAATTTGGCACAATTAATCCTTATACACCGGTAATATATATAAAGAAATCTTGTTGATTCTACAGGAATAGGATGATATTGAAAAGCGCCATCTATTATCCACCTATCACGCTACACAAGTCCACGCAAACGAAGTTGCAAGAAAAAGCTAGTATGGCATATAACCGCCTTTTAGCGCTATGTTGCAAATCAGCTTATAGCTTACATGTCGATATCGGGGTTGCATAATTGGATTAATTAAGCCACGCTGAGAGAGCGTTTAATTCAATTTATAATATTTTGAAGTTGAATAAAGTGTATTCATTTATATTTTAAAGCTGCTGTTGACTACTAATTTATTCTAATAGACTTGTTTCATAAAATTGTGTCGTTAGTAACAAGCGATAAATAAAGTGCCGCCTCTGAATAGATATTAATATTTTCCTATGCAAAGATAGATAAGTTTATTTATTTATTAGGCAACCAACGTGAAATACATTATGGTTTATTTAATATAAATTTCTAAATTATAGTTTTTAATTATATATCCCATTTAAAGGCTAACTATTTTAACTTAAATTAAAAAAGCTTAATAACGTTGTGCTCACTAAATCGAATACAAAAAACAATAGTAAAATAAAAAGACAAAAAGAGTTATTATAATAAATAAATATAAAATAAAAGCATTATTGTGTTTTGATATGCTCTTCATAAAAACTATACAGATTACAAAACATTTATAGCTTTTTTCTATTTAGTTTAGACTGTTTAGATGATTTAGGTACATGAGATGAATTTTTTGTTGACTTAAATGAACTTATTTTGACAGTAAAAATTTTGAATGTAACTCTTTCATGGCAAGCGAGTGGCTTCGATCGCGTCAACTTAAACTAAAAATACCCTTAATTATGTTCTATTTGTCTTTTTTTGTTCAAATGGAAAAAACGTGAATTTGTTATCCAATATAATAATAACAATAATTTATTTAGATATAGTGTTACAAACAGATACTTAAACTAATAAGATATCTGTCTGTAACATCATACTGAATGGGTACAGCTCAACGTTTATCCTTAAAACTAGCCGCTGATTTTCAGCTATGCACGTGACAGCTCAGAATAATGTAGTATGGAATCAGTTCGACGGATCCTTCATATAAAATAATAAATAGGAAATAACATTATACAATTTATATGAAACATAAGCTTTATATATGTAATATTAATGAGTATACGTCTCTTTATTTATCGTTATATCATCTTCCTGCCCTTATCCCACTCTAAGTGGGGTCGGCACATCATGTTATAAACATGCTGTCACGAGAATTGGCTGCATTTTTACGACCGGCCGCCTGCCTGACGTCATCTTACCTTAGTCGTAGTTTACGACATCTCGGTAAGAAAGAGGGTTATCTATACTACTAAACCGGATACCACACGGTGGGTCAACTTACCTTAGCCGCCTTTTACGATACCTCCGTAAGAAATTAGGGTGGTACTATTCTATTCCGCCAGATACCACACGGCGGGTCGACTTACATTAGTCGCCTTTTACGACACCTTGGTAAGAAATGAGGGTGGTACTATTCTAAAATAAGTTTTTTTTTTAATATCATACGTACATAAAACAAAGTTCATTGAAAAAAGAGGATGAATAGAGATATGACGTAGCCCATTATGCTATAAGCATCCATTGTACAAAATGTACCAAAAATTACATAAATGTTGGCGTAGACACAGACAAGCAAGTTTATATTATTAGTACATATGTGGATACATAGAAATAAAAGAAAAAGTTAAGTATACCCATAAATCCCGAGAGTACATAATATGGTAAATTAACTTTGTCCCTTTTCTTTTACCGGAACATAATGTCGTACTATATCAAGCTCGTTTTTCGAATCCTTTATATGGAATAAAACATTATTTTAAAACAGTCGGCATTTCCTAATTATAGTTGGCAAGTTCTTTTTAAAAATTTTAATAACTCGAGATATAAAGCTTTGAGACTGAAACTCATTTGTCAAAATGTTCTTGTCACTTTTTAAAACCGCTGATTGCTCATCAAAAGTTCTTAAAGTGATGCGAATTCTTGGCAAATAATCTAGAGCGCATAATCTCAAACCATTCTTTTACTTGAGCAAATAATTTTAAAAATTCAAGTGAAAACTGTAAAAATACAAACCTTATTCCGCCGTATGGTATCTGGTTTAGTCGAATAGACAACCTTTATTTCTTACCCTTGTGTCGTAAAAGGCGACTAAGGTAAGTTGACGTCAGGCAGGCGGCCGATCGTAAAATGACTAGCTAAATATGTGAGGACAAGTTTTAAAACATGTTGTGGTGAGACTGAAGAGTGGGATGAGAGCAGGAGAATGATGATGCGATCAGGGATTATCAGAACCTAAAGATAAACTGGAATATAATCATATTCTTTATGTACCGTTCCTTTTAGCGGTTATAGCATTTAGAGATTTGAATAGTGTTGTAGGAATTTACAGACATAAAAACAGTAAGAATTGGATCAAAGTTGAATGCTTTAATAAAGTGAAGCGTGAGCACGAAATATTCTGTAAAAGATGAAGATTCAAAAGCACATGTTTACAAGTTTATTTGAATGAAGATTATTTTGAATTTGAATTTAAGAAAAAATTCTTTGAGATAATTTCTCAAAGAAACTTTGTACCTCATAGAAGTTGGAATGATATCAAAATAAACAAGTTTTGTAAATCTATATTTTAAGTACTAACCTAGGCTAAGCAATTTTGTTACTAAATCTATGGATGCATTGTCCGATATAAAATGAATAATAATAATCGTCATAATAGATTTCGGTTTTATATAATTTATGTAGAAGAAATCGCACGGTTATAAAAAAAACTCGCCTGTTCGGAGCTTTACTCGCGTGGGCCGAGTAAACCAGCAGATATTCACTAAAGTAATGTACAAGAGAATTGTAGATCGATAAAAATGTTAACACAAAAGTCCTCGACAGCGTGTCTCTAGATCTTATGGTTAAATCACAATTACTACTTTCGATACAATTACAACGAAATTTCAATTTGTAAAAAAATTTGTGACACACTGATTATCACATAATACTAACTTTCATAATATTTATTGGTGATAAAATGGTATCAAGAGTACCGAAAATTGCTGGTTGTAATTTCCAATTAGTGTACAATGACCCTGTGTAAAAAAAAACCGACTTGCACGTGATAGTAACTGATAGTAATGTTATGATTTTGGCAGACAGGTTGATGCTATAATCATTATAGAATATATTAAACTAATATGACACTATGAAAAATTGAGGAGATGAAGTTTAGGACAGTGCGACATATTTGAAACTTTGCCACCAGTTATTTTCGTCAACCGTTGCGCGTAAACACGCTGCACGTAGTCGGTTATATGAATAGTTCAATCTTCATATTCAATATTCATAAAACTCCGCAGTATATATTTTTATTACAACTTACTTTTTATAGGGATGTTAACCTCGTCATAATATTTAGTAACAAATAATATTATATATACTTTTGTCACTTATTTTATGTTTCTAAAGAAATAAAATAATCTTCTCTTTAACACAGATTTCATAGTCTTTTGAAAAACCTAAATTAAATTATACGAATTCACATATTAGAAGTATTTACTTATTTGAAGAGCTGGAAGGGAAGTAAGGCTAGTTACTAACTAGGTACAAGTTAGTTGCTAGATTTTTAGATAACTAGAGTGATAGAAAGAATTTTAAGATTTAGAAGAATATAGCCCGTTTAGGACGTAGTAGTAGACTTAGACATATTTGTGCCGTTTGCAGTCGAGACCCTAGGGCCATGGAGTCAAAGTGCAAATTTTTTTTTTATATTTTTTAACACCTCGGTTGATTGCCTCTTCAGGTGACAAGAGGGCTGGCTCCTTTTTCGCACAAAGAATCAGCTTAGCGATTCAGCGCGGAAATGCTGCCAGCATTCTTGGGACCATCTATCTAATTTCGGGGACGCCTGTCGGTGCAGGGCGGGTGGTCAGCTCCTATTCCGGACTATTCCACCCATTCTACGTGGGCATGATTTGTATAGTCCTAGCGTGTAAGTAATTTAAGATAGATTTAACTTCTACATTTTTGCTGTAAATAATATGCAGACGTAGTTAAATGAATCTTAATTAATCTTATATCGATCAATGGATCACAATCTATGAACAATCATAGAGAAGATAAATTTAGGTCTCAAAGTATTGACTGTCGCATACAATCCCATTTATCCGTTAAGAGTTAACTTGATGAGAGATAACCTTAAGTGGACATTTGGATCTGAGCAGCATAATGTGTTTTCAAAGTCTTTTTATTTAGTATTTCAATTTTAAATAAGAGATTCACTGAACACTTAATTACAAAATATTTCACTAATCTGTGTAGAGATTACTCTAAGTTGGTTAATGTTTTTAAACTCTAAAAAATAATTGTATGGCTTTTTAATAAACAAAGATTATTTACTTGGGTGAAAAAAAAACTATATACCACAATAAAGTCCATTTCTTGTGGTGTATAGTTTTTTTTTCAAAAAAGGGTCATTAAATAAAAATGTTTTGTCATTTATCATTAAAAATACCAAAAACAAAATTTCTCAAAATAACTTTTTTACTGTCATAAGCTATTGTATTATTATAAAAGAAACATCAATGATACGGTTTTGCCTGATATTATTTTAGGTGAAAAACGAGCTTGGTTTTTCAAATATATATAAAAAATGTAAAAAGTTTTCTTTAAAGCAATGTTTTTATGTCTATAGATGAATATTGATGAAGCCCTAGCCGCAAACGGCGGCCAATCTTTCTGCGTTTTTTTCGGATACTTCAGTAATTTGTTCCGATGAAACAAAGAGCAATTGACAGACGTTGATTAATTACCATCAATTTTTCAGATTTACACGGAAACACTCGTGGATTGTTTGTGTCGACGCCTTCGCTTTCTCGGCGCTAAACTTTGCAATTCATACGTCAAGGCGCGCGCGCAGTCTGTCCGGCGCGTTGGCCAATATAACTTCAAACGAAGCTGAAATATTTACACCGAAAAGTATACGGGCTTTCATTGTTGTCTACATAAGACGCGGAACAGTGAACATTAATTAAATCGTACATTAGAACTTATTTCGATTGAACTTTGCTGTGTTTAAAGTGAAGTTGCAATGCAGTGATTTGGATGTTTAATAATTTGGATGAATAAAGTAGCAATTAAATATGTTACGTGAGTCGAATTTTCCGTTTCACAAAATGAATAAGATGAATAATTAATCAAAAGATATTTAATATATTTTTTACGAATATTACGAGGCTTATATCACTTGTCAATTTTTGGAAAAGCAAACATACCACTAAGAATATTTTCATCAAATAAATTAAATTAAAAATAAATGGAAAAAAAAACTAATAGAAAGATAAGAAAAAATAAAATTAAAAGTAACTAATTTTATTATAAACAATCATAATTAACATATTATTATTTGTATACTTCCTTAAACAAAATGACCCAATCGCTTTAAGACTTGCCCGTAAACAAGTTACAAAATAGCCATTAAAAACACTATTGAAAATTATATAATTTATTTATTTAATAACTTGAATTATATGCAATATGAAGTCCTTCTAATTCAATTCAATCATGCGTTACATCGTTTTAAAATGTTATCAATTTGTTATGTCCTATTTAAAGAGTGATCGCTGAGATCCTTGCTAATTGTTCTTGACATCTTAATACCTTTTCGGACCAGTAGCAACTTTGTTACCGACAATTAATATTTAAAAAGTGTTTCCAAAAAGTTATTTGAATAAATAAAAAATAATCGGCAAAAGAAACAATAGTAAAAGCACTTGTATGTTTTTATATTATTTGAAAATATCTAAGCACAAAATATCCAAGGTCCAGATATTTGGTTTTGCTATGTTTTAGCATAATTCTTGTAATATAAAAATAAGATTATTCTGTACGTTATATTGCTTTTCAATAGCAAAATGAAATATGAAAGACAAAACCATGTTTGTTTTATAACTTTATAACCATTGAAGAATCTATAAAAAATTACACAAAATAACTCTATGATATGATTTGGGAATAGCCCCTACCCTCGGGTTGTCGTGGACTCTCGTTGAATAAGAATATGAAAAATTTATTATGCCGTAATTTACATGTATCCACCGCGCGCTGAATATTAAAATTAAGAGGAAAATTTATTTGTTATATTATTGTTCGATAGAATTACTTCACGTTTTTCAAGAATTCTAGGATATAAAGGAGAATAAATAAAGGTACAATATATATATATATATATATATATATATATATATATATATAAAATTGCGTTCCTTTATTTTCTACTGTCTCACTGCTTGACAATGGCCCCACTACGCTGTTTTAATGCGGATTGGTAGGTATCCCCAGAATTCTCTACAGATATACAGGTTTTCTTGCGTTTTCCTTCACCGAAAAGCGTATGACAAATTGCAATTATTTTTAATTTATTAAATAGGCCATACTATATACAATAATACCAAGATAATATTGCTATTATGCTATGTAAAAATAATATAATTACGAATTATATATCTATAATTTTATTATCACATTCATAAAAAAAATATATTCTTAAAAAAGGATATATTTTTTCCTTTAAAGTTAAAATTCGTTTGCTTATTTGGCTATTCGTATGAACATGGTTAAAATCCCTTTTATTGTAGACTGTGGAATTCAGTTTTTGTACTCTTTTTATCCAGTGATGTACACAGTCCACAGATTGGACATATGTCTCTTCAAAGGATTTCACGCAATACGAACTTGTGTCGCTTCAATACAGCTGCTCCCTGCGACCTATGTACGAGTATATACAGCTGTCTGTCAATCTTGATCGGGGTCTGCCAACACGTGTATTCCGGTTTGAGATCACATGTATGTAATAAAACTCCCTTTATTTTACACTTTTATTAGCATACTTATTGACAATTACTCTTATTCACTGGTGCGGTACAAAAGCATCCACCATCTTTTACACTTTTTCTTAGTCTGACATTGTATTTCAAAATAGTACCAACATTCTGAACTCTGTTTTGCGACCACAAATTATAAAAATAAACAATAACATGTTTACCAACTTTTAAGACCTAACATTCGTCCATCCTGACGACGTGTATGTCCTCATACACGTATCAAGTGAACACTAACCTAACATTCGGCCCATTATTACATTTGTTTTAGATTTTCTCTGATCTGATTTTTCGCAATTATTGTTTTTATACATTCTATTTGCTGGTTTAAAAAAATACATATTCATCAAAAATTAACGTATTCACTTCTCCATATGCCTTCATCATCATATGACGATAGAATTATCTACCATCTAGCTAGTGACCAAGCGAACCCATCCATTCTCGCGAGGTCACAGTTCTGATCATAAGTATGTTGATTACCACCAAGACATGAACCCATCCATTCTCATGTTCAGTGCCAGTCAACACACCCTTCTATAGCCATCGTAACGTGAACCCATCCATTCTCACGAAACGATTGCCAATTATCAGAGCACAAAATAGTCATCTTTAGTCATTGTGTACAATACATGACAAGCAAAGTGGACTATAAAATGTGAACCCATCAATTCTCACATTTCAGAATATCCACACTTCTCTAAATAATCATCACGTGAACCAATCCATTCTCACGTATGACGCCAATACATATCAAACTTTAAAATATTTTATTAATAGGTCAGGAGCTTCATTATTCTATTTATACATATAAATATTATCAACGGTCTATAATATAATCATTAGGGTTTTATTATATCAATCCCAATATCAAATTTATAAATTACGTTAATTCACACCATTGCATTAATAAGTAATACAGATGTTATGAACTACTTATAAAAATAACTTATCCATAAAACAACATTAAGGCTGAAATAATATCATTGTACCTTTAACATATAGTTCACATATATTATATTACGAGTATACTGTACGGTATAAATTTCAAACTTATATTTATTATTATTTGCATAACTAAATATTAACTAATGTGTCTAAGCAAAAATGATATATCATAGATTCATAGAATTTACACAAATCGATTATTCTAATTACACTAATTATGTAACCAATAAAATATTTACAGTATGGTTGATATATTTAGTTAAACATTCTCATCAGCCGTGCCCTCTTTAATAACTGCTTATGCGGGTATATGAACCCATGGCAGCATTCGACTTACGGCTACTGTAGTCTTTCGCTTACGATTCCTACCAGTAACAAATAAATGCCCTGTACAACGAGTACGAGACTCAAGAACTGTTGCCGCACCGTTTAATTTTAAATTGATTGAAACTGTCAATCTTACAATTTTAATACTATAACTAATGTCAACTCTTGAAACTGACATTTGATAATTTATGTCAAAAACTAATTCTAATGCAGTTTTATACATCACAATGTAGGGTTGTGCAGTAAAAGACTGGCTTATTTACATAGGTACATCGAGGAATTGATTGCTGACCATACAACACTATACTTTAGCTAAGAACTCCATCAACGATTATCTACATCAACCCTACCTGCCGACTTCACAATAGTATTTTCAAAACCTTTCATAGTTCTCTCAACACAACAAATTTATTTACAGCAACCGTATTAACAATATCCTAACATAAACTGAAAACTAGATCTGGCAGCAGAAATACACATAGTTTCGTTCTAAATAACGTCCGATTCATTTCTATGTTCTAATCCAGAAAAACAAATTTCTACAGTATGTCATCTTTTTTTCCATTTCAAACAAGTCTTTAAAGGCTTAGGGCATTTAAGAAACGGATGACCTATTTCTTTACAGTTAAAACAATGAAGGATAGGATTGTTAAAGTCAGTTTTTTTGCGAAGATTCATTTTTACTGCTATTTAAGTAAGGTTCTTGCCCTGATTGTCTAAGGGTGAGGTCACGCTTCGTAAAAACTAGAATATCCCTATTACTCATTAAAAACTGTTATAACTGATCTGGTTGAATACATCGAAGCGCAAGTGCACTTGTTTTAATAGTTTTATCAGTCAGTCAAATAAAAACACACTTCTATGGGTTCATTGTATCTGTTATTTCTTTTTAACATATCCTCCAAGATTTGACCAAAATTCTGTTCATACGGAAACGCACAAGCAACTTTTTTAGCCATTGAGGCCAAGTAAATCAAATAGAATTCAAACTTTCGTACCAGGCCTTGGCCAATCCTTGAAGTTTCTGCATCGCAAAGTGTACGATAGTCTTATCATCCCAGTGGTTGACTGCAGCACACTCTTAACTTTTTTAATCCATATATCTATGCGTTGGTTTTTTGAAGAAGGATTAAATTCCGGCAAAATATTCTTAGGGTCATTACTTTGGTTCGGATGTGCAGTTGATGCTGGCTGAGACGATAACTTTTTAATAGTACTGAGTAAATTTACAACATCTTTAGTAGAAAACTCTAAACTACAAGATCTTTTAGATTTATATTTAGCAGGTTCGTCTGATCTATTAAAACTATGGCTTCGCTTACGGGCGTTACTGTGCGACATATTCCACATCTGGGGCTCACGTCGAACACAATCACTATCACGTAGGTCTGATGAATAACGTTTACGGGCTACGCGTACCTCCTACTACTGAAAAGCCAGTATCCAAAGACGTTCGCGCTCCCGCTCCAGTTCGTTTTCACGGTCCTGAAGACTCTTACGGCAGCGTATTGAAGAATGGACGCTTAATCGAAAGCGACTCCGTTGTCGACTACGGTGATGACTCCGCCCTGCAGTCTCGGAGACCCCGCGATCCGAAGGGACTATGCGGTGCAGGAGTCTGTAGACGTCGTGATTCAGCACTATCGCGCGGCATCGTAAAAAGCTCGAACAGAAAGAAGAGAAATCTACATTAGTTTAAAGTTGGGAAAACCCAATTATATTGGTTTTTTTTAAAGGCTAAATTAAATAAACTTTTAAAATCTATTGTATTTGCAAATATTGAATTAATTTACTTATGACAGAATTTAGACATTTAGTTTTTAAAAATATTATAAAATAAGTTTTTGAAATCAGAATAAGATCAAAAATGTATCTCTCTTGTCATATGCTACTTTCCATGCTTACAACAGGAATTAGCAGTTCATTCCAGAACGTTAATTTCCATTAAATTGCAGTTGTAAAATACGCGTAAATTTAATAAATATTTAAGTTCATTTTGTACAATGTTATTTAAATAATTTAAGCTACATTTATTTTTTAAGTCATAAAACATTTATATCATTTATATTTATCTCTAAGATGGCGTCGTTATAATTATGATGCAAAGGTCAATTAATTACTGATTTAAATATAACATATTATAAAACAATAAGCAAATAAAGCAAATCAACAGTTTAAATTCTAAAACAAATTATCTATAGCAATTCATTAAAATATTTAAGTATTTATTATTATATATCACTAGATGTGACGTATCGTGCAACTCGCCACAGTAAATACATTTTGTTATACTAATACACTTTATACATAATACAAAGCTTACAGGAAATAAATAGGCGTGTACGTACCACTTCTGAACTGTAATAAAACTCCCTTTATTTTACACTTTTATTAGCATACTTATTGACAATTACTCTTATTCACTGGTGCGGTACAAAAGCATCCACCATCTTTTACACTTTTTCTTAGTCTGACATTGTATTTCAAAATAGTACCAACATTCTGAACTCTGTTTTGCGACCACAAATTATAAAAATAAACAATAACATGTTTACCAACTTTTAAGACCTAACATGTACAATAACAATAATATAGGGGACAATTATACACATGGTCGTATGTCCCCTAAGTTAGTGAACTTAATACTTGTGTTATGCGTGATAGGCCATTGGTAATCTATACTATTTTGTTACAGTCACCCATTTATATATATCTTTAACATTGAAGTGAGTTAATCTTGTATGTATAAATACATATTTATTTTCGGAATCTCGATAACAGCTCCGATTTTGCAGAAATTCTGCATGTAGGGGGTTTTGGGGAAGAAAAATCTATCTAGAGAAGTTTTATTTAAAAAAAATGTCATTTTATCCCAGTTTTCGGGCTATCGTTCGTTTCGTTGAATACAATTACAATTTTTCGTTGTCAAACGTAGTCATGGTTCATTTGGGGAACGGGCGGTCTAATACCACTACCATTCATTTAAGAACTTCGTCCCGCCGATGGTATTCGGCTGAGTAGAATAGACCACCCTCAGTTCTTACTGAGGTGGCGTAAAATGCGACTAAGGTAAGTTGACCCGCCGTGTGGTATCCGACTGAGTAGAATAGACATCCTCATTTCTTACCGAGTAAAAAAATCAAAATTACAAAAAATCAAAAATACAAAATTCCCATTTAAGTGGGATAAGGGCAGAAAAATGATGTCAATCTTGTGCGTGGTCTGCCAGCACTTGTTATTGGATACCACACGGCGGGTTAACTTACCTTAGTCGCCTATTACGACACCTCGGTAAGAAATGAGGGTGGTCTATTCTACTCAGCCGGATACCACACGTACATTATATGTACGTGGTACATAAATAAATTTCATATTAATAGCATTTTTCTATTACAAGTATAAAGAAAAAAATTAACACGAATATTTCAATGAAACGTAGCTAGTGGTTGTTATTTATTTTAATAAATACGTAAAAACGTTCGATTACTTTGTATTCATTAATTTTCATAGTTGAGAAGAAAGCATTGCATGAAATATATGATTCACCAATCCATTAGGAATCCAAATATTACTTTGTTCGAAAGCAAGCATTGTTTGACTCTAGAGCATTCTCACCGGATAAAATCGTAGTTACCTTCTGAAATTATTATAACTATATCTTCCATAATATTGCAGCACACTGATATAATCACTTAAATCATCATCATCTGCCATTACCCCACTCTAAGTGGGTTCGGCACAACATGTTATAAACACGCTGTCACATGATTTGGCTGCGTTTTTACAACCGGCCGCCTGCCTGGCGTGAACTTACCTCAGTCGTATTTTACGACACCTCGGTAAGAAATGAGGTTGGTCTATTCTACTCAGCCGGATACCATACGGCGGGTCGACTTACCTTAGTCGCCTTTTACGACACCTCGGTAAGAAATGAGGGTGGTACTATTCTATTCAGCCCGAAACCACACGGCGTTACTTATGTGTACAATGAAGTAAATATTTATTACGATCCGACTAAAAATGGGTTGGGCTTATTTTTTTATCAGTGTTAAAGTACCTTGAATTATGTACTAACTAGCTTTAACCCGCAACTTCGTTCGCGTGGACTGTTGTCGCGTGATATGTTGATGGCAATTTTAATGTCAACCTATTCCTGGAAAATTAAAAGGATTTCTATAGCCTATATGTTACCTCGGCTTATAAGGAATAATTATTTCCAATTTCATCAATATTGATTCAGCGGGTTCGCCGTGAAAGAGTAACAAACATACATCATATTGTTTCATTTTCAAGTAAATGTACCTGTAACTTTGCTTGCGTAAACTTGTCAATGACATCTTATATACTTAATACCTGAGTGACCGAACCTTCCTCAGTAATTTTTTTAAAAGATATTTTTTTAAAAATTAAAAAAAAGAACAATAAAAGAAAAAGAAGGCGTTAATGACATGTGAGATTCGAACCCGGGTTTTGAACATTTTCAGCCCGCCCGTTACCTATGGTCTATCGCAACATTACGTTTGACGGCAAAACAAATCCTTTACTGCTACATTATACCATTTTTTTAAATCAAAAACAGGGATAAAGCGAAATTTACTTTAAATAAAACCTAGGTAGATCGATTTTTCTGCGCAAAAACCTCCTGCATGCTGAATTTCAGGAAAATCGTTGGAGCCGTTTTCGAGATTCAGAAAATATATTTATATACATATATAATTAATAGATTAACTCATTTAAATATTAAAGATTTATAATCTTGAAGGAAAAAAAGGATCAGGATCACAGAAAAATAGAATCAGAATTTTAAGGATAGGATCAGGATTTTAAAGGCTCAAGAAATCACACCAAATCGATAGATTTATGTGCGCTTAAAAAAGATAAAACAGAAGACCTAAGCGCTTATATTGCTCCGCCGCGCGATCTTAATTCTAGCTTATCTGGCACGTATAATCATGAATTATGGTATCTGCAACTTTAAAGATTTTATTAACTAAATGATTAAATGTCGTATGGTATCCGGCTGAATAGAATAGTACCACCCTCATTTCTTACCGAGGTGTATGAGGTGACTAAGGTAAGTTGACCCACCGTGTGGTGTCCGGTTGAGTAAAATAGACCACCCTCATTCTTACCGAGGTGTCGTAAAAGGCGACTAAGGTAAGTTGACGTCAGGCAGGCGGCCGGTCGTAAAATACGTAGCCAAATCATGTGACAACATGTTTGTAACATGTTGTGCCCACCCCACTTAGAGTGTGATAAGGGCAGGAGGATGATGATTAACTAAATGATTAGTTTCAATCATTTGATACATACCACAACAAATTATACTCAAATAGTAAAGAAAATACCATAGCACGTAATAACAATAATGTGTTATAGAATAAGGCGTTACTTTGCGGAGATCCATAAGACAAAAGTAATAATAAAATTGTTTTGCTATAATCGCCATTGAGTACGAGTGACGTATAATATACGTATGTAATGCTAAATGAAGAGTGGATATATATTTTATATTTACTTAATCGTGGATTATAGCAAAATAATTTCATTATTACTCTTGTACTATAGATCGCTTAATGCTATGAATTATTTAACATATTATTTTTACTTTATTTTCTTAAAGATAAATTCCTTGCGTAAACTAAGTACTATATAATGTTTCAAAGTATTTCATATTATTAATGTCAATTTTTCAAAAAATAAACAATTTTGAAATAAATTATACCAAACTATTTTATTGTGATAATAATCAATATATATTCAAACCTAAGGTATTTGAGTATGTTTATCTAAAAGCTGAAGCC
This sequence comes from Morpho achilles, assembly GCA_947086495.1. Lineage (NCBI taxonomy): Eukaryota > Metazoa > Arthropoda > Insecta > Lepidoptera > Nymphalidae > Morpho > Morpho achilles. The sequence goes on along the minus strand of CAMTZB010000004.1, from coordinate 5,743,991 downwards.
GTATTTGGAAATATAAAATAAAAGTTATTTGTTATTCGAAATTCTTGAAACAAGGTCAAACTTTAATTAACGAGAGCTTAAAATTTAAATAATATCACCTTAAACTTTTAATTAGCATGCTTCAAAACATTAATTAGGCCGCATATATGAATGAAATAAACCTGAATATAAAGTGCACTTCGAGTATAGGGATGAGAAAAAAGCGATAGCTTGAATAAAGACTATTTTAAAATGATTCCACTAAAATAATGATAAATGCGTTCATATAGTTAATACCGTTATACATAAATACTTTTTTAACTTTTCTCTCTTAATAAAACAACACATAACAGAAGCAAAAACATTGTCTCAATAAACTTGACCGTTAAGCTTATTCTTTTTACAAAAATAGTAAAAAAAATCAGCTTAGTGATTACCTTATTTGTAATATTTCAATTGCTACTTTATAGACCCTCGTAAAATTTCGCTAGACTTTTGAAAATGTGACTAATAACGAGCAACGAACAGTGGTGACATCTAAATATTTAGCCTGAAACTCGATCGAGATATAACAATGCTGCCTATAGCCGAATTGGAGGAGGGCGCCACTGCGCTGCTTGTGGCCGGCGCGAATCGACACCGGAAAACTCGGGACCGCGTTGTTTCAGCTGAAGTCCGCGCCATTCGTCGTAGACGAGGTTGGACTGTAGTTGGTTCTGAAACGAGGTAAGGTCTTCTTTAGCTTGCGTATAGATGTCGCTACTATAATTAGCGTATAAGTAAAATTTCTAAAAAATAAATATTGAAATTGTATTCGTTTTTAGAAATGATATGATTTTTTATTATGTTTTTCATAGATTGGTTCAATAGGCTCTTTATTAAATACAATTACAGGAATATGGAGTTTGTGTACCTTTGATGGATGTTGAAAGAGGCGCTTCAAATTTACAAGTGAAACTTCCGGTTCCGGTGTTTTATTTATATCTTCATCACTTTCAGCCTTATATCTAAATATTGCTAAATCTAAAATTTATAATTGTATATAATAAAAATAAGGTAAATTTATTTCTGTAAAGTTACATTATTTTAAACTATATTGTACAATATGAAAATAACAGTACGACCCATAGTAATTTAAAAGTCAATAAAAATATTTAAATATTCATATAATCTAATATATTTTTTAAATCTTTTAAATAAGTAATTAATTAACTTATCTTGAGCATAGACATAGATAATTTGTTGTCATATACATGTCCAAGAATAACAGGTCTGAACAACAAAATTTTATATAAAGTTAAACTTTAAACCACTCGAGTAGAAACTTGAAAATGTTTTTGCCATCTCATTTAATAATTTATTTTATTCTCGAAAACCAAGTTTTGCAAAATTGATAAGGCACGTCATAACTTATAATTCAGAACACAGATTTAAATATGAATGCTAGCAGATCCGACCTTGAAAAACTGTAGCCCAAAAGTGCGGTTACAAGCATCTTAAACCAAAAATTCTTGATTTCATGGCTAAATAAAATGTAATGTAAATGCCTTATTTAAATTTAATGATGCTTAAGGTCTGGTTTATTTTGATTCAGGAGGTTTACATGACTGGAATTTGTTTATTAATTTACAAATTTCTCTATTATTGAGGATCGCTTTAGGGACATCCCGGAAATAGAACAATTCTAAGGTTTCTCTTGAAAACCAATAATTTGAGCCTTAAATCACCGCAAAAAGTGCATCAAATTTAGGTCTTCATTTAGAATTATACTTAGATGTGTAAATAATATAGTCAAACAACTGTACTAAAACTTTTTTTTTAATTAAAAGATAAAGGGTTATAATATTTCAAATACTGAAAGAGAAAACTTTCTTGTTTTAAATTAATTTCCTGATGTAAGAAATACTTTGACTACAAAAGATTGCGTGTGTAACGAAGAATTATTATTTTAATGTCTCAAAAGAAAATTAAAATGTCTTCATTGAGTCTCAGAAAAGGTTGCTTTTGAAAACAAAGAACTTGAAAAGAATTTTAACTTAATGGAAAATAATATCTTTAAAATGATGTTAAATTAATTGTTTCACTAGCCATAAACCGGGAGTTTTACTTGTGTTATTTACAAGCTAGGAATACCTAAAAAAAATACAATATTCAAATACAAATATACAAAATTATTTATGTCAATACCGTATAATGTCATGCCATTGGAAGATAGAAATCTATCATATATCACCATATCTAATTTGGATTGAAAAAAATAGATTAACCGATAGATTTTTGATTGATGAATGAAAATTTTTAATCGGTGAATGAAATGGATTTTAATGCTTAAAAAGCGACTAATAAAAGATTTAGAAACATTGATAAATGATAAATAATCGATTTATCCTCCTTTAACATAAATCGATTTTTAAAAAACCGATTTAATTGAATTGAAAAAATCTATTAATAATATTCAGTTTGTAAATTATTTAAAAAAATCTTTTTTACTTTGATATCATAATTAATTAGAATAAAGAGTGATTAAAGTCGTCCAGTACGATTAGAAAATAACGTAGATGCGCTGTTCGAAATTCAATTAATATGTCTAGTTTGGCTAAATTGCTTTTAACCCAACAACGCATATTTATCTTAAAAAACAAGAAAAAATTAAGTTAAATAATAACATTGTTTTTAATGTTTACAAATTCGATTATTATGATAAGTAATCGATTTTTTTCACATCCATAGTTGAAGGCACAAGACCGCGCGGAAAATCGCCCATGCGATGGTCACCCTTCCGGAAAAATGTCGCGAAATTGTGAAGCGTAGAACAGCTGCTACTAAATCCGCTACTTGATAGCGACTATGACTGCTCTACCAAGAGCGCTACGATTGAGACGATAATGTTAATTGTAACTTTAACGTATTTCATCCATGGAAACACTAAAGTTGATTGATTAAGGGCCTGTTTCATAAGTTACTGTCGGATAGTTAACCGACATATAAACTAAGTAGCAGATAAATGTCTCTAAAAAGAGACTATTAAGGTAGAATAGGTATTAGGTATACAGCAGATAAACAAAACAACAGCCACATGATCTACCTGTTAACTTATTAAGGACTTCAAGTGCTGAATAAGCCTATCAGAAACCTGAGAAACGCAAAATTCCGTGATATGTGTTAGACATGTTCTGAAAAGCTAACAGACAATTTATTAGTGCGCTGCCTAATTTAAGAGTTTGCTTGTTTAATAAACCTTTATTTAAATCTATGTTAGTACATATCGGAAATGTCAGGGACATTTTTAATAGAGATTTATTGCGTGATATAAATAAGCTTAATAATAAACTAAGCAAGGTTATATTTTGTCGCGTGCCGAATTATTTAATGGTGATGTTTTGCATTCGAAGCCGTTGTTCTGTTATGATAGAAGGCAATTTTTTTTAAGTGTTTTCCTAATCCTAATGTTAGAGTTTTTTGTTAAAATTTATTCGAATTTTCTTTAGAAAGTAAGTTACAAGTATTTTCTTTTGTTATATGCATTCAAATACAGTACTTTTCAACTTTTCTTTTATTTGTTGTCCTATATTTCTTTAATCCATCATTTATTAGCTATATTAGATATTGATTATTCAAGTCGTCTTTGCGTACTTCCGAAGCACTTTTAATATTTATTACCTAGGATTTATTTGATATTGCTTTTGATATACTATCACATCCTAAAAAATTAAAAATTAAAAACTTAAAAAAATACTATATTTTTCCTTACTGAGTTACACGGTGAAAAAAACAAAAGAAAAACATTTACCTATTACTTAGTGTTAAAATTTTTTAACAAACATACCACACGCAATTATTTTTTTATAATATTTTTCGTGGTAATTTCGCTTAAGTTATTTGAAGAACAATAATTAATTTTACTCTTCAAAATAATATCTTTCAAGTAATATGACATAAATTAAGTGAAATGAGAGTTAAGATACAGTCATAGTACATTAGATGTTGTATCGTTTAATGGTTAACATGTCTATAATCAAAGGTAATGATATCAGTTCAGTATGCATGTACAAGTATACAGTGTATAAAAAGGATAGCATATTATGTTAAAGCAGTTACTACATTTTTTCTCATCGTGGGTTATAGCACATATCATAACAATTCTAAAACTAATTTTTATCATCGAAATCGGCAATGCCTCTTTCTATAAGTTAGGGTATATTTATAGTTATTGTATAGAACCGGCTATACTCACGTCTTATTCTATCGGGTTAGCCCGACTAGTTTCGAACCCATCCGGGGCACTTATTCATGAGCTCTTTACACGGCGTTATCGCGGCGGGAATGGGGTATATTTCTCAAATGTTTTGTTTTATTACTACTAACTGTGCTTGCGGCCTGTGTGGCAATCAGTGTATTTAATTGAAATTTCCAACATAAAAATAGATATTGTTAGTTAATCATAAGAGACATGCTGTCTCGGACTTTTTTGTACATCTACAATTCTCTAGTACATTACATAAGATTATCTCTGCTGGTTTACGCGGCGCACTTGAGCAATGCTACCAGCAGTGAGTTTTTATAACTCTTCAATATCTTCAACACAATCAACATTAAATGGTAATGTACTATTAACCTTAACCTTCTGGAAGAATTGCACTCTCTTTTAGTAAGAGCAGTACAAAATTCCGTTCAATAGATTTTAAGAAAATCGATCACATACTGACAGACATATTTTGGGGACTTTCGTTTCATAATAAGTATAGAAACATTATTCTCGTATTTACTTTACGAGTTACGCAATTTTAGCGAGACCGAACAAACATCAAAATTTAGTTATACCAAACACATTCCCAACCAATTTAACCTATTTACGAATTTCTGTCTCATCTCAAGAGACTGGTACGTTGACAAACAATCTTGGAATTCGTTATAAAGCTCTTAGAAGCTTCCATGTCTTTAGCAAAATTTACTTGTGCGTGTACCGTTAAGTATTAGATAAACTACTCGAGTAATTGACATAACCAAATAAAGGATGCTATAAATAATTTATTGAAATGGCTCTACGACAAAACCGCAATGCTTGGGCGATGCGGGGCGTTGCGATTTTGACGTAAACCTACCTCCTGATGATGCTTCGGTTACAAGGTGAAACGATCGTTAAGATTGTCGTAATGAATGTGTATAGTGCTTCTGTTGACTGTTGTTGGTGGTACGTGCGGTAGGTAGCCCTGCATGTATCAAGAATGAGAACGGTTTTGTTTCCTACACTTAGCATTACATAAATTTTTAAATGTAGATTATATCAAATAATTCTATCATAACTTTTGAAATAATGCTAGAAGAGCAGAGAAGACTATCTATATGTTTTCAATTTTTTATTTTATTTGACTAGCCAACAATATTTATGCATTAGGTAAGTACAAATAGAAAAACACATAAGGTACATAACATAAACATCTTAAAAGTTGTGTACAATTTACTTTTTACTTATATTTATCTGTATATTATTACTTTTTATTTATCTACATATCAAAAGTTATATCTATGCGGTTCTCTATTCATTTTTGATAGAACAACAAAAAAAGTATTTACAATACTTTATAGAAGTTATATTGCGTTGATATCGCGAATGAAACCATATATCACATACTTCAATGGGCTATGTCCATAAATTTAGCTACGGACGCGTCAAATCCCAAGATTATCTCAATCTTGATATAGTCTATTCGCTGTATTAGAAACTTGTGCCTTTCATCTTCGAAACAGTGTATCAATGGATTGTGTTGTGACCTTTTCAAACTTTGATTTATAATTGCTTCCCAGGAGAATATACAATCCTAATATTGTAATATATTACGTATTACGTCAGAGAAACGGTTTATCACATTCAAGGTTCACATTATAGCTAAATTATCACAATAATGTTTAAAACGAATGATTTTTTGATGAATTTTAGCCTATTATATTTCCCACAGTTGGGCAAAGAGGTTATTTATCCTTTTAGAGAAAAGTCACAAGTAAGCTTAATTAAATACGTGGTGGTAAGTTTCTTACATTGTGTGATGGTAACACGCATATGAATATCTCATCTTGTTGAATTTGAGCGAATTTTTATTGTAACTGAATTAAACTTGTTAATTTTCACGTTCTTCTTTCTTCAATAATTGATTACGTCACGCTACTCTTAAAGGTAAACATGTATACATTCAATAGATTGCTTCAATAGCGTGCAATATATACAGGTGAAGAGTTTGTTTATTTGTTTGATTGTTTAAACGTGCTAATCTCAGAAACTACTGGACAGTTTTGAAAAAAAATAATGTAAGATAGTCCATTTATCGAGGAAGGCTATAGGCTGTATAACAACACGTTAAGACGAATAGTAGAGGAGCAGATTGCTGCTCCTCTAATTCTAATTCTAATCTAAAAAATTTTTACGAAAACGGCAAAATTTAAAGTTTTCCTTCGTGCGCTAAGTAAACGGTAAAATTTATTCAAAAATCATTTAGTACAAAATTGTGCCCCTCTCAAAGTTCTAAATAAAAGTCCGCGACAGCATATGTCTAGCTTTTAAGGTTAATCCACTTTACCCATTTTTATGGTTATCAAAATACTATAGTACAGGTTAATCAAAATACTATAGTACAGGTTAATCAAAATACTATAGTATAGGTATTAATCATTCCATGCGGGCGGAGCCGCTAACGATTTCTACTTCGTAATATTCCCGCTATCAATATTACGAATATTGTACGTAAGAATGTAGTCTCAAGTCTAGGAATGTACTATTGTTCATTTGTTATTCGGATTATAAATACCAGGTTAATGAATCGATGAGATATTTGGAGTGTCTTTGGCAAAGAAGGAATGTGGATGCGTCAGCGAGACACAGTTCAGGTGCCGCTTCCCGGGCTCCTTGGCATCATGCCCTTACGGATATAGACGGGGACATGAGTCTCAGACGTACTTAAAAAAGGTTTGGCTATGGGTATATGTGGAAGCGATAGCGTTTTAACCTAATCAATGGAGATAATAATAATCGCTGTTACCTCTCGTCAAACCCTGCTCCAAGTGAGGCCGGCACAATATGTATTCATCTTTGATATTTGTATTTAATTATGTATTCAAAAATTATATAAGTATATATTCACCAGTTGTCTGTCTACCATAACACAAGTATTAAGTTACTTACTTGGGGACGGACTACCGTGTGTGTAAGCGTCTCATATATTTATTATTATTTATTATCTTCTATACTCTTCTATTATTCTTTAACTTTGATGCTTTTCCTTTTATATTCATATCATACTTTACACAATTCATATAATACCACCCTCATTTCTTACCGAGGTGTCGTAAAAGGCGACTAAGGTAAGTCGATCCGCCGTGTGATATCCGGTTAAGTAGAATTGAACACCCTCTTTCTTACCGAGGTGTCGTAAAGTACGACTGAGGTAAGTTGACGTCAGGCAGGCGGCCGGTCGTAAAAACGCAGCCAAATCATGTGACAGCATGTTTATAACATGTTGTGCCGACCCAACTTAGAGTCGGATAAGGGCAGGAAGATGATGAGTTTACACAATTTATCTATATTTTTTTAGTCTCCCTTCAGTGATATATCAATCCACATTTATATTTTAAACTTTTAGTCACGTTATGCCTATGTTATGAAATGTAAGAAACTCATATAATTTCCTTTGATCATCTAACTCCCTTTCTATATTAGTACCTCGACAAAAAGTTATTTTGTATATCTAGTATTTTGACTAAAGAAGTAACTTTTTAAATCTATTTCTATTCAAATTCATTTCAAGGATTTTCACACTCAATTAGTCTGATCCTTTAGTATTATTCTTATTTTTAAATAGTAGTTAAGGTTGTAATTTTTTTTATATTCATGATATTGCGCTAATTAGAGCCCACGACCGGCTGTTGAGTGTGCTTCAGACAAAGCTTTCAAAGCTTTCAGCAAATCAGCTTTCGTTAGTAGTTGAGGGCATATGCCCTTGAACATAGAACAATATTTTTCTATTAAAAATGAATAGAACAATTTGACTGGCACGTTGGCGCAATGGGTAGTGACCATGCCTTCAGCTCCGCGGGTCGCAGGTTCTATTCCCGCCGAGGGCCAACTTTTTCTAACAACAATTTAGGTTTATTCTTCGAGCCTGGGTGTATTTAAGTATGTACTTAAAATTATATGTATATGTTTACCTGCTATCTGTCACCCATAACACAAGTATTAAGCTACTAACTTTAAGGACGGACGACCGACCGTTTGTGTAAGTTTCCATTATATTTATTTACTTATGAAATTATGTTTATACCTTTTTACTCTTTTGGGTGTGCTCTCTGGAAGATGCATATGACAGTTTCTCAACCAGCATAATCCTATGCATATGAGTAGAATGATGCGTTCTACCATACGGCGGATTAGTTAACCTTAGTCGCCTTTTACGACACCTCTGTAAGAAATGAGGGTGATCTATTCTACTCAGCCGGATACCACACGGCGGGTCGACTAACGAGTACCTTAGTCGCCTTATACGACATTTCGGTAAAAAATGACAGTGGTCTATTCTATTCAGCCGGATACCACACGGCATTATGTTCAGTTGTTATACTATTGCCATATCTACAGAAATACAATCAAATCTTGGCTTGAAATATTTGAGAAATGTTTAATAGAGGAAATATATTATAATAATGTTTAATGTAAGTACTTGCGATTTTCGATAAATTTATGTTAAACATGAATAACTCATTTGGTATGAAGAGTCGCGGGTGAATTATTTGGGACATGTTTACTCTCAGCCAATTCAAAATGTAATTTATGTGTACAGTGACTCGCTCGCGATCATAAATAGCATCTCCTTCCTGTTCACTGATCTTTAATGAAGCTTTAACCAGTTTATTTTGCCTAACAGGAGGTAACCCTAAGGGACTAGTAGAGTTTACTATACTACGTATTTCACAATCTCGACGATGCTTCTACGCTAACCCATCCCGCCCGGTGACGCAGTAAAGACTATTAGGGCTAATAGACCATTGTAGAAAAAAGTATAAAAGTAAAAAAAAGAACATACTTACTTTAATTTAATACTTTTTCGAGTAATTTATAGAAGTAAGCGTTACTTTGCTGAGAGCCTTAATACAAAATCATGATCATCTTCCTGCCCTTATCCCACTCTAAGTAGAGTCAGCACAACATGTTATAAACATGCTGTCACATGATCTGGCTTCGTTTCTATGACCGGCCGCCTACCTGACGTCAACTTACCTCAGTCGTATTTTACGACACCTCGATAAGAAATAAGGTTGATCTATTCTGCTCAGCCGGATACCACACGGCGGGAGATCCATAATACAAAAGTAATAATAAAATTATAAATTTTTATTTATCGCACGTGGCGTGCAAAAATTAAACAAATAAACGATGAAAAATGCATTGGCTTTGATTTATTTCCTTCAATATGAATAAATTGAAACAAACCAAAAAATATTCTTATTAGTCCTTAAAGTAATTTTCATAGACACTTAACTGTGATCAGCACAACAATGTTAATAATACTTTCGATGGTACGTCATGCGAGATTTATTGTCATAGAAGCAAAATACATAGTAATCGGAATGATGGATGAGGTAAAGTGATTGATTGCTATCGAAATAGCAGATCGCTATCTATTAATAGTCATTATAATAGTTAAAACTTTGACGGGCAACATAAATTATTGAACTGTTACAATAATCTTTAATATTTAAATGAGTTAATCTTGTATTTATATATGTATATAAATATATTTTCTGAATCTCGGCAACGGCTCCAACAATTTTCCTGAAATTCAGCATGTAAGGTGTTTTGGGGGAAAATAATCGATCTATCTAGGTTTTATTAAAAAATAATCGTTCTTTTCCCTGTTTTTGGGCATTAAAAAATACTTAAGTATATATCGAATTGATTATTGCCATAAAGTATCAAGTCAGCGTAGCTTATTCGGGGAATGGGTCGTTTCGTGAAATGTAAATACCTAGGATTGATCCCGACGAATTTTTTTTTTCTCTTTTTTTTATTCTGTAAAAAATTACCGAGCAAGGTTCGGTCAACCAGGTACCAGGTATTATAAATGATGATGATGATACCTTAGTCGCCTTTTACGACACCTCGGTAAGAAATCAGGGTGGTCTATTCTACTCAATCGGATACCACACGGCGGGTCGACTTACCTTAGTCGCCTTTTACGACACCTCAGTAAGAAATAAGGGGGGTAATATTCTAATCTTAAAAATCTAAAGCGTAATCCAAATTACATCAACCATTAATGTAAATCAAAAATAATTATGCTATTGCTTTCGTGTTGTTTTGTTTTTTATCGAATTTATATTCATTGGATCAATAAAGAGATTACAAACAAACAAGTCCACTCATTTTTATGCTTATACACTCTCCTGTTTCACAAATAACTAAATACCAGGATAACTACATCGTTCTGTCACTCTTAGAAAGTAATCAGTAAAGTTACGTTTCAAAATTATGATTAATTATTTCCTTAACCTACTTGACATCTGATTTATTGCTGGATTAAGCTAAATACAGATTACGTATTATTTACACGGTGAATAAATCATCGTACATTAGTTTTGATACCGAAGCAATTGCAATTTATGAATTTGAATAGCATATATTTGTTATTCATAGTTGAGTCCAAACATTAAATTCTATAAATTCTAATTGCGTTGTGCTATTATTAATTTTAGCATACACCGTGAATTTATTGTTTTAATGATTATCAATCGTATTTGAAATAGGGATTAGCTTTAATGAATTCTAATATCGGAAATTATAATAGCTATTTTGAATATATTCATTAAATTTGGGTATTTTTATAGCCTTTAGGATCAAAAAATATATAAAATATAGGATCTCTCAAAAAATACGTGAATCAAACTTCAGGCGGGTTGTTGTCATGCTATTTTTTATGTATGAGATAAATGGATATAGAGAGGTTTCATAAAAAAAAATTTGTTTTTTGCCTGTCATCAGGCATCAAAAATGCTAAAATGTAGAATTGAATGCAAATGACATTTGGGCAAAACTATGATAGCCTAATGGTAACGGGCGGACCAAAAAAGTTGAAAACTTGGGATAGTTTCCCACATATCGCCCAGCGCTTTCTTTCTTTTATATTTTCTTAATTGTATTTATTATCTTTTATAAAATTACTAAGCAAGGCTCTGTCACTCAGGTACTCAATAATTAAAGAAGCTAATTAAAACTTTGTTCCATCCCAATAGATCCAACCCATAGATCTAAAAACATATCCTGTGCCATCGCTGTATGTTCTGCAAAATCTAAATATTTAATAAATTATTGGTTTAAGGCTAAGGATAACTGAGGTAACTTAAGTGACTTTGACGTAATATTTTATACAGTAATCTTTCATCCTGAAAAAACCTGATTGTTAGATCTAAATAAAATAAAGTGTGTAATAAATGTACATATTTTCTTTCAGGTAAGTTCAACTTATGAGATTTCGGGCTTCGGTTGACACCTTGGTAAGTATTTTCATCCGTCCATATGCTTCTCATATCTGTTTACGTGCTTTCAAGCTTAAATTATCTCTCAGAAGTATGGGAACTTAATAAGGTAAGAAACGGAAATTAAATAATTAGTATTAAAAATCTCTCATTGCGTATTTAATTTATTATTAAACACGCATTAAGTGTTCATTAAGGTTTAGTGCAGTTTAGTTAAATTTATTATTATTTATATCGCATCTTTTTTTTTGTATCGTTTGTGTTATCTCGAGTGCATTATTCATCTAGGTACATAGTTTTTCGTTATTTTTCTTTCCCCTTAGAGATAAGTCCGCGTTTCTACATGTGTTTTTATTTTCTCTTTTGTAACAACATGTAAGGACATTAAACAAATAAATAAATAGTTTGTATTAAAAAATATATTTAAAGCTGTTTTAAATACACTGGGTGTGGTAGAAAAAACTTCACTTTATTCAATAGATTTTATACTTAATTTATGTTTAAACTATTTTGTATATTGACTAAATTTTTTATAGGTAGTGACAATAAGCGATTAAACACAATTAATGTACATCTAAATATTTTATTTTAGTAACATCAATCTTGACTATATTTGTCACGTTGGTTATTGAAGTCAACTTCATGATGAAAATTGATTCTCTATTGATATTTTAAAAAAATCAATTAAACCTATTTTACTGTGATTAAGTAAACACCTCGTACTGATTCATTAAGGTTTTATTAAACTGAAGAATACCTTTTTGCTACCCAAAACGAATCACTTAATGTGAAGTGTTTGTATAAATTAAGGTACGCGTATAGAAGTTCTAGCAATGGGACTGTAAAATAATCAAGTATAGCGAATTCTTCAAAATGAATGAGTAACAGAAAAAAAAATTTAAAATATTATACAGATAACATTATATTAAGTCACCGAGGAATATTTCAAAGGATCACCCAAATTTTGTTAGTTCAAACGTCACTAGAAATCTAACTACAACCGCTCCGCAATAGTTTAAGGCAATATTTTTGTTTTTTATTATATTCTAATAGCCAGCAACTTTTCCAGCGTAAAAATCACTGTGTCACAAATTTTTCCTGGATTGAAATTACTTATTGTGCGTTAACCATAAGAGGTAGAGACATACTATCGCAGACTTTTCATAGAGTTTTTTTGTAGATCTCTCATCAATCCTCCACTACAATACTTTAAAATATATCTGCTGTTTAAGCGGCGCAAGCGAGTAAAGCAAAGAAGATTTTAACAACTACATGACCTCCTTAATCCAATTTACATCAAACGGTAATATATTATTAACCTAAACCTTTCGGAAGAATTGCACTATCTTATAATAAAATCATATAATAATCGTTCAGTATTTTGAGAAAATCGGTCACATATAGTAAAACAGCTTTTTAGGCTTTATTTTATAAAAATTATACATAGATATTTATTGTCATATATGAATACCATTACACATACCATTGGCACATTGCCAAAAATAAATTTGATTGTTTCGCAAATAAATTCTAGCATTTTAATACAAAAAATGTTTTAACTCTCAGTTGGAAGATAAGCTTTATTAAAGTACACCTAATACTTTAATAGAGCTTATCTTCTCAAAATGACTATAAATTTAGCGTAATTTATCTAGGCATTTAATTGTTTATTGGCTTGCTGCACGACATCTGTAAATAAATTGTGTTTAGCTTTACGATACAAATTTACAGAGTCACGCTTACTGAGTGATTAAAAAACATGAGCATTAACACAGATAATAATCAGCCTGAATCTGTATACTTAAACAAAGATAGCACTGACTTATTTTTTTTTACTTAATGTCTAGTTGGTTGAAGGAGAAATAGGAAAATGTGGTCATGTAATAGATACGCCGTGTGGTATCCGGCTAAATAGAATAGTACCAATCTCATTTCTTACCGAGGTATAGTAATAGGCGACTAAGGTAAGTCGTCCCGCTGTGTGGTATCCGGCTGAGTAGAATAGACCACCCTCATTTCTTACCGAGGTGTCGTAAAAGGCGACTAAGGTAAGTCGTCCCGCTGTGTGGTATCCGGTTGAGTAAGTTAGACCACCCTCTTTCTTACCGACGTGTCGCAAAATACGACTAAGGTAAGTTGATGCCAGGCAGGCCGGACGTAAAATACGTAGCCAAATCATGTGACAATACGTCGTGCCGACCCCACTTAAAGTGGCATAAGGGCAGGAGGATGTATGTAGTCATGTAGTAGAAAAGTCTTTTATATTTCTTGTGAATAGAATACATTAAATCTGGAGAAAAATAGTGACAAAGAAATAAAGTGGCAGTAAATAATTCTATAACTCCCAGAACAATATTCTTTTGCAAATACATATATTAAAGCCTTGCATTTTGGTGACTTTTGAAACGATCTTTCTCCTGACCGTATCACACTCTAATAACAGCCCGATATGTTTTAAACACGTTGTGACTTGATTTTGACCAGATTTAACGACCGCCCGCCTGCCTGATGTCAACTTACCTTAGCCGCCTTTTACGATAACTCGGTAAGAAATGAAGGTGGTCTATTCTAATTAGCCGGGTACCACCAAGCGGATAACTTTGAAAAGATAACGGACATTAATAATTTAACAGAGAAATATTTTTTATTGCATTATCTGAAACAAAATATATATTTTATTATTAATTATCCTAATGTGCTTTTATTAGAATTATATATTTAGTACTAATATAGGTAATCTTACTAATATTGTAAATGCGAAAGTATGTATATATGTTTGTTACTATTTCACGGCGAATCCGCTAAACCAATATCGGTGATATTTGGCACAATTATTACTTATACACCGGAATAATATATAGGCTATAGAAATCCTGTTAATTCTAAAGGAATAGGATAACATTGAAAAGCGCCATCTATTATCGACAACAGTCCACACGAATGAAGTAACTGCTTAAATCTAGTTAGTAAATAATTCAAGGTACTTTAACACTGATCTAAAAAAAAGTCCACACCATTTTTAGTCAGACCGTAATAAATATTTATTTTAATTGTACATTTAAGTGATTATATCAGTATGCTGCAATATTATGGAAGAAATAAGTATAATAATTTCAGAAGGTAACTACACGATATTATCCCGTGAGAATACTCTAGAGTCAAACAATGCTTGCTTTCAAACAAAGTAGTATTTGGATTCCTGATGGATTGGTGCATCATAATATATATGATGCAATGTTTTCTCACATTCAATCACATATTTCTAACCTATTTTATTTTTGCAAATTGTATGGCTGTGTTAAATCATATGAGGTTATAACCGTCATAAAATACAAAGTTTTCACCACCTATCGATTTAGTTCGCACGACGTGTCGCGTGTACGCCGCAAGCACGTTATGAAATTTTTTCAACTATAAAATATAGGGACGTAGTCAATGAATGGACACGAAGCTTCTCGTGACAGTGTTACATCATTATTTCCCGAGAGCTGTTACGGTAAGCTCATAAACAATCATTCTCCAGCCCTTATCTTACTCTAAGTGGGGGTATTATAAACATGCTGTAACATGATGAGATATTTCACAACCAGCCGCCTGCCTAAAAACTTAATAAACAATAATCCTAAAAATAACATGCATTCTTTTTATATTAAAGAATACAAATGACACATTTAATATAATAGTATCTGGGTGATTGAGCCTAGCTTGGTAATTTTTTAAAAGATTAAAAAAAATTCAAATAAAAAAGCACCTAGTGACGTATGGGAATCCAGGTTTTTAACTTTTTTGGTCGGCCCGTTACTGTTAGGCTATCACAGCTTTGCATTAGACAACTCAAATATCATTACGATTCAATTCTACATTTTAGCATTTTTTTTAATGCCCGAAAGGAAGTATACTTGTTTCCGGGTATAAATTTTTTTTTTTAAAAAAAACGAGAATTTTCTAAATCAAACCTAGCTAGTTCCTTTTTCCCACCCAAAGCATGAAGTTCAGCATGTTGGGGACTGACTACATGAAAATTGTTGGAGCCGTTTCCGAGATTCAGAAAATATATATAGGTATATATAAAACAAGATAAAACAAAAAAAATAATATCACACATAATTAGTAATTCGCCTAAAACATTTTGCACATTTCAGTTTTCATATCATGTTGGCCGTTAGCCAAAAGGCCTCTAAAAGCAATCTCAACTTTAATATTAACGGATTTACCAACACTTGGTCGAATATTGAATCTGTTCTGTTATGAGCAACTTTTGGAAATGCATACGGATTACAAAATATATCTAACTCAAACTTGTAGTCAAAAAATTAATAATTGTATTGTATAAAAATTAAATTTATTAAGTTTTTAGCGCTTCATCATCCTCCTGCCCTTATCACACTCTAAGTGGGGTCGGCACAACGTGTTATAAACATGCTGTCACCTTATTTGGCTGCGTTATTACGACCGGCCGCCTGCCTGACGTCAACTTACCTTAGTCGTATTTTACAGCACCGCGGTAAAAAAGAGGGCGATCTATTCTACTAAACCGGATACCACACGATGGGTCAACTTACCTTAGTCGTCTTTTACGACACCTCGGTAAGATATGAGGGTGGTCTATTCTACTTAGCTGGATGCGAGACGCCTAAGCTCTTATCACTTGTCAAATAAAATAAATTACCTGGGTGACCAAGCTTTGCTCGGTAATTTTTAAAACGATGTAAAAAAAAAAAATTTTTTTTTTTTTAAGCATAATGAAAAAATAATAGGGCAAGTGGGGCTCGATCCTAGGTATTTTCACCTCTGTAAACCGCCCGTTCCCCAAATGAACTACCATGACTTTACGTTTGACAGCGAGAAATTGTGATTGTATTCAACGTAAATTTCAAAAAAAATTAGAGCCCGAAATCAGGGATAAAAAGACATTTTTTTTAAATAAAACTTATTTAGATCGCTTTTTCTCCCCCAAAACCCCCTACATGCTGAATTCCAGTAAAATCGTTGGAGCCGTTTCCGATATTTCGAAAATATATATACATACAAGATTAACTCATTTAAATATTAAAGATGATTAATAACCGTAAGTAACAATTTAAAATATAATGTCCATGTTAATGTAATGAGATATCAGGACTTTGAATTCCTTCAATCTTGCGGTTTGTATTACTTGTAAAAACTTACATCTACCTATTATGCAGAGAAGCGAATCTAAAACGAGTACCATTATCATTTTTAGTTCCGTGCGTAAAGAATGAGTTTCTCAGAAACGTTTTCCAATAAGTAAATTTATTATAAGCAATAAGCGAGTGTTTATTTCCAACTGGCAGGTGTAATATATTTTAATTCGTTGCAGTGTTTTGAGTGCAACATAGTGTATTTTAACGCATCAGAATTAAAACTTATAAACAAAATATCTTAGATGAGTGTCTTTTAGAAAACTATTAAAAGTTTACTGAAAACGAAGTAACATTTTTATCGAAAAGTTTTGCCCTTTGAACTCGGTAACTCGGAAGAGTACAGTGTAATTTAGCTTAAAAACACTATTTTATAAATAAAAATGGTTAATTTTTACCTTACGGTTTGTTGAGATTGTTGCATTCATTCATCGCCACAATCTTAGAGATTGTTGAATTGTGGTGATGAATGTGTGCAGGGCTTTTGTATTGCTGTGTGTGTGTGGTTGTGGCTAGTGCATGACTTTTTACGAATTCTGCATGTATTAGGTCTGAGAACGGATGGTACACTCTACGGTTAGCATCACATATATGTTCTTATATCGCAGATTAAAGCACAACAATACGTTTGTATTATATTATCATTATATTATAGACAACCGCAAAGTTACGTCTTATTCTAATTAATCTATAGATCGTTAATTATGTTGCCTAACATGAACTGAGTAATTAGTTGATCATCCACTTCCGCCTCCTACGGCCCACGGAATGGCCGTAAATAAGCTGTGCCAGTTAGTAAAGCGAGCACGCCGTTCTCGTATAGGTAGTTAATATTGACGGTAATTTATCAATTGGCCATTACGTAGTCTTTATTCTTTATATTTAAATGAGTTAATCTTGTATATATATATATTTTCTGAATCTCGGAAACGGCTCCAACGATTTTCCTGAAATTCAGCATGTAGTAGTTTTTGGGGGAGAAAAATTGATCTAGCTAGGTTTTATGTAAAAAAAATATTGTTTTATCTCAGTTTTTGGGCATTAAAAAACACTAACATTTATATTGAATTGAATTTTCGCCATTAACTGTCAAGTCGAGGTAGCTTATTCGGGTAATGG
The DNA here is from genome assembly GCA_947086495.1 of Morpho achilles. Taxonomy (NCBI): domain Eukaryota; kingdom Metazoa; phylum Arthropoda; class Insecta; order Lepidoptera; family Nymphalidae; genus Morpho; species Morpho achilles. Next base: position 5,726,214 of record CAMTZB010000004.1, on the reverse strand, counting down.
GCAGCCTCGAGAAATGTGAATGCCAAGGATCGATCCCCAACTAAATAATTGTTTTTTCTTTTTTTTAAGTTTTTTTTTGTAAAAAATTACCGAGCGAAGCTCGGCCACCCAGATATTGTACTTATTATAAGACAAAGTCCCCAAAAGTCTATCACATAAAGACAAACGGTTGTATGTGATCTATTTTCTCAAAATCTACTAAACGGTTTTTAGTAAGCTTTTTACTGCAAGGTGGTGTAATTCTTCTGGAATGTTTAGGTTAATCTTTAATATATAAATGAGTTAATCTTGTATGTATATATATTTTGAAAATCTCGGAAACGGTTCCAACGATTTTACTATTTTTTTTTTAAATGATGTAAAAAAAATAAAAAATAAGCTTCCATGACTATACGATTGATGTTTCTCTCCAAAACCCCCTACATGCCGAATTTCATCGTTGGTCTGAGATTCGGTAAATAATATACGAGTATATATACATACAACGTTAACTCATTTAAATATTAAAGAAAATAAAATTAAATAACAACATCACTAATTTTCCTCCACGGAAATACGAAAATCAATCAGTCTAGCTCTATAGAGTCATAATAGGTTGCAAGGCAAATCGGCATGCGCGGGCCGGTCGTTCGATATAGGCCCTGGGCAAAGCTGTTGAATTGTAGCTATTATGTAGATACTACTGCGCTCGAAACTTTAAAATCTTTAATAACGTTTATTAAATGTAAAAGCATACTAAATTAAAATACTTTAAAACACAATTAAAACAGCTCATGGACTGCAGTAGTGGCCACAACTCAAAAAATTCACGTTTTTAATTAAATGGGTTTAAAGTTTTCATTGCTAAAGAAAAAATGCTTCAAAAAAAGGAGGCACACTTCTAAACAAACGGCCTAACATGGAATTATGAGATGTGCCGGTATTGCTGCTGAAAAGAATGAGTATTTAACATTTACACCTATTCCTAGACCATAAAACTTTTTGAGTTGTGCCACTATTGCAGCCCATGAGCGGTTTATCTAAGTGGGTAGGAATGGGACTATCCAACTTACGACAATAGTTTGCACGTCACAGATCGAATGAATCTAACAAGCGACTGATGACACATGAGATCAGTGATCAGAGACAATATGATATGACCTATACGTTAGGACAGTGGCTCTCAAACTTTTTTAGTGACGGAACCTTTTGGAAAGCTAAATGCTTGATGGAACCCTACAAGAAAACTAGTTTTTAAAAGTGTAGTCTTTATTAATAAGCATAATAAAAGTATAATGTAACAGTTAATAATTATTACTTACTTTACCAATGGCAAGTACAATAATAATTATTATTGTATGGGTATGGGTAGTAAGTATTGAATAATAGAAGATATTTAAAAAGAAAAAATCTAACTAATACACCAGCTGTTGTAACACATGTTTATACAAATAAATAATAATACCTACGCGCGGCCGCGAAGTCAAAACGTTCGACCAGAGAGGTAATTTTTTTTTTCTAAATTCTTGTGGAGCCCCTATAGGTATAGCGGTACCCTAGGGTTCCGCGGAACACACTTTGAGTAAAGCTGCGTTAGGATCTAATAGCCGTACCAGTCGGGATGAAACTGACTTGAACCTCCCGACGAATCGACCAGCAACCTCCTCTATTTATAAAATACTAGTTATACTTCCTTTGCGTCAACTTGAGTATAAAAATACCCTCAATCATGTAAAAGATATGTATTTTTTTTAGTTATTATACGTAAAACCGGAATCTTTTTATCTATATTAACTGTGTTCACGGCTAAGCCCACGTAAAAATCAGTGTGTCACGAAGTTTTTCCCGCTTAAATCCCGACCCCGCGGGAATTAAAATGTATTGTACTATTAACCTTAACCTTCCACAGGAATTGCACTATCTTGTTGTAAAAAAATAATAATCTTGTTGTAAATTAAGTATATTACGGTTTTATTAACATTGTGTTGAAGAGGTCAGGCAGTTATAAAAAAACTCGCCTGGTACAAGCTATAGTTACGTGCGTCGCGTAAACCAACAAAGAAACACATAATTAATGTATTAGAGAATTGTAGATCTATATAAATACTAAAAAAAAGTCTGCGACAGCATGTCTCTATCTCTTATGATTGATTAATTTACGATAACAACTTTTATGACAAAAATTTCAATAAAATACACTAATTTCCACGCGGGCGACCCGGCAGGCACAGCTAGTATTAGTATTAAGTACAAATGCGAAATGTTACATGCTTGAGAATCTATTTCCATTATTGACTATTTCCGATACCGACATATAATTACAATGCTGTAAATTTTATTTAACCAATTTACTATATTCAATTCACTTATCGTTACTGAAACCGAAACTGAACTTGTGGACAAAGGTGCGGAAAAGATTCATTTATCAATATTACAATGTATTTATGAGCGGAACAGTGGGAAAAACAACGTTATTCAAATTCAAACAAACAAGCAACTTATTTATTACCATAACAAAAACTTTTGAAATGAGAAAATTTAAACCATATTTGCGAAACTTTCACGTCGAGTTTATGCAGTAAACATTTGTGGTATATGAATAATTAATACGTTTATTAATAATGATGAAATTTATGTAAATTATTTTTAATATTTTAAGGGATGAAAAGATGATATTTTAAGCACGTTTCGCTTACGAGGTCCCTAGTATTTTTTTGAGGTAGTAATAATTATGCATTATTTTTTGTGTATATGCCTAGTAGATTGAAAAATAAATTCAAAATAATATAATTTTTATTTTAATAAATTATTCATTATCATTCTCCTGCCCTTATCCCACTGTAAATGCGGTTGGCACAACATGTTATAACATATTGTCACATGATTTGTAGGTAGGTATTTTACGACCAGCAATGTGCCTGACGTCTACTTACCTTGGTCGCTTTTTACGGTTGGATTATTCTACTCAGCCGGATAACGCACGGCTATTTCACAAGTTGACCATTTGACTTGAATAATGCGGCTGATAATAACCTATTTGTTTCTAGCTATTGAAAAGTTGCCTTTTTTAATATTAATAATGAATTGCAATAAAGACTAATTAAAGTAAAAAAAAAAACAAATGTGCTGTATGCAAAAAAAATGATGTAGTTTGGCTACACTGGTTTCATTCAACAACGCATATCTTATCGTAAAAGAAATAAAAAAAAGTAAAAAAAAGATGAGAGAGGGATGAACATGAATCATCATCAATTAGATTATTAAAATAATCGATTAATATAAAAATCGATTATTTTTTTACATCCCTAGTGGAGATCTTACAGCAAGGCAGGGTACCATTTAAATATAGAGAGACCTTAACGTTGATTGATGCGAACTATGACTTTGTACGTAAAGATAAAGTAAACAATTTTAATCAAAGCCATCTTTTCTCTTTGTAGAATGAGATATTTAATATATACTCGTATATCACAACATCGTATGAAGAGTAAATTACTAAAAGACATATATTCCTACTTATGGACTTGCATCTTATTCCAAGAAGACAAATTTCCACGTGTGTAAAATGTCTGTATTCAAATTGGATTTAAAACTTGATTCAATAAAACATCACGTAATACAGAATGCTGCGCGCGGAACAAATCCTTTACCTAAGCTTATAATAAACCTGAAGCTCTAACTGGAATAAAAACAAAATTGAAACGTGAATCTATTTATAGATCTGCGTTTACTCGTAAGCTTATTGTTTAAGTATTCTGATGCGAAAAAATAATATAGATATTTCTATAAAAAGTCTATTTTCGTTAATAAGAAATTATATATTAGATGTATGATCCATAGTGCAGTAGAAAGTACTAAATAATTTAGACTTCAAATCATTATATAGTAAGAAACATATAATATAATTTATTTACATATAAATTTATTTAACATGGTTTCATTAGATTAACCAACATCTAACTGCGTAAAGAAATATTTCAAATTTTATTTTACTGATTCGTTCAAAAATTTGCTGATATATTCGGCGACAAATGAATAAATAAAATACTTTAATTTTATAGTTTTAATCTAGTATTCCTTTTTTCGACAACCAAAGGGATGTTAAGGGATGTTTTTTCTATTTAAGACTAAGGTGGCACTCTCTTCGTTAAATTTCTTTTTGACTAGTATTGTAAGTTATTTAAAACTTTAATCATGATTCTCCTGCCCTTATCCCACTTTAAGTGGGGGTCCTTATCACAATATGTTATAAATATGTTGTCACATGATATGGCAGTATATTTTACGTTTCTGCCTGAATACAACTTACCTTAATCGCCATTTACGACAACTCGGTAAGAAAAAAGGTGGTCGATTCTACGCATTCGGATACAACACGGCGGATCATGTTAACTTAGTCGCCTTTTACGACAACTCTTTTACAAATGAGGATGATTGCTACTCAGTCGAATACCATACGGCGGCTATTAAAAAAAAGATTAAAATTGTTTTTTAAACTTTCATATATTACGATAAAGCACATCCTTTCCAATCTTAACGTCATATCCGTTTTTTTTCAGTGGGAAAATGACAAAATGGCGGATTCGCTTTGTCTATGCTCTATGACTTGGCTGGCATGACATGTTATGGCTTTCGTTATACAGGTCTTTGTGTATGCGAGCGGAACACGACAATTTAAACTTGACGTTCACAACAATTTCCTAGAAGTCACTTTGAACTATACGAAATATGTATTTTAAGTATATTATAGCAATTTCACATGATTTCCATTCTTCCTGCACATTGGAGTTTATAAATGAGAAACTTTAAACGCTACATTGCGCACTATTCAAGACTTACATTCAGAAAAATATATAGTAAATGTATAGTGTATAATTTTTTCTCATAATCATGATCTAGCCTTATGGCTAATAAGCAACTTAATTTTAACCTAAACATATAAATTAACTTATATCTAAGTACAGGTCCAATGACTTATCTTAGTCTAGGAGACACTTCTTTCTTGTGTTCTTTTTCAGTAGCAGTAATACTGCACTACACTATCACTATATTAAATTAACTCAAAAGGCTCTGTCCTTTTCAGTCTTCTCACTAGTCCCTTAATATCGAGAAGCTGGATAGCCTCGATGATTATATGATGGTGTAGCCTCTGTTCGCGGGCTTCAGCATAAATTTTAATCACTTTATTTACAAATAAATGATTATAACATTCAATATGACCCTTTTAGTATCCCACTGCTCAGAAAACTCTCTAAGAAAGTCGTCTCGTCTCTCTCAGTCGGAAATCTCTGACCTTTAGAGACTAGTATAGAGTGTAAACCCACCATTCTTAACCAATCCAAATGAAAATAGTATGTGACACATATGCCATGAATTCGTCAGAGATTGATAGCTCTTCTCACAATGTTTTTTTCACCGTACAGCTAACGACAAATTGTAAATATGAACTTACGACTATATTAACAAAGCACCTTTTATTTCACCCAAGGTGATGAACTGACTGATAGCGTACCCGTTTTCCGAGTCACGAACGGAAGGTAAATGACCAGATTATTTATAAATAGAACCTCAAAATGACGGTCACGTTTCCCTAACTGACTTAGGTCACAAAGACACCCCACGACGACTTCAACCAACTTAATTAAACAGTCACACAACAAGTTCCAAGTAAAGGATAATAGTAGTCAGTGTTTGTTAGTTCTTGATTCTCTTGCCCAGCTACCGGAATAATGCGTAAAACGTGCGATATAATGCGTATATAACGAAATTCTATAAAATTCATTTTAAATTAAATTTTCAAAAAAAAAATAATTCAAACCCATTTTTTTTAAGATTTAAAAAGAACTGCAAATAAAAAAATTAAAAAGGGCTGGTAAGATCAGTGGCTTGATCCCAGGTATTTTTACTTCTTTAGTTCGCCTGTACCCACTGGGCTATTACAGCTTTACATATAACACCAAAAATAGTATTTTGTATTCAATGTTAATTTTAGCAATTTTTCAATGCCTGAAAACATAGATAAAAAGACTTTTTTTAAAATAAAACCTTTTTGGTTTGGGGGGGTTGTAAGTCGATCTAGCTGATCGACTTACACCCCCCCCCCCCAAACCCCCTACATGCTTAATTTCATCGTTGAAGCCGTTTCCGAAATTCGAAAAATATATAAATATATATACAAGATTAACTTATTTAAATATTAAAGATAACAAAAATATTTTGCTATCATCTGCTATACAAGAAATGTATACTGTGCTGAAGTATTTCGCTGTTTATTATTGGCTCTGTATTCATAAAAAAATACGTTTCCATTTATTCATACCCAAATTAAAAAAGTACACTTTTGATTTAACTATAATACTGGTGTGAATTAACTATACTAGTACTGGTACGGCTTCGTTTACATCAAGTTAAGCTTTTCCGTATACTTAATCGTGAAGTACAAAGATTTTGTCTGTTCCTGAAAGAAAAACGGGAATTATTTCTTCTTATATATGAGTCTGATAATAAAGTTTTAATAGTGCCAAACTTCAATTGCTCTAGAGGTTGTTAACAGATTTTCGCATTTGTAATACTAGTATGGATTATACGTATAGTTAGAAAAATATCGCTTTTGAATGAAATTATACATGTAGATAGTTGCACAAAAACCACACAAACTTTCAATTAATTATAACGCTTTAAACTCAGTTTAATTTTGCTGCAGTATAAAATATATTGTAATAGCCAATTTGAGTTATGAGCTCTGCGGGTAGTACAGGTATAACACCGTTCTGACCTCCTGACGATGAAAAGTTAATATACCTTATTTTGAGTATTAAACCATTATTTTCAACTTTTAACTGTTTTTTATATTGTTATGAATACGAATAATAATCGAACTCTGCTAGATGACGACTAAAGTTTGTTTTAGAATTGAAGTAAGTGTTCATAGTAGAGTAAAAAAAAATAAAATTGTCTAAACAAATAAAAAATAAATACAAATAAATTCCAAAGAGTTATTAAAAATAATAATAATAAATATATGAGACACTTACACACACGGTCGTCCGGCCCCAAAGTAAGTAACTTAATACTTGTGTTATGGTTGACAGACAACTGGTGAATATATACTATCCTCCTCCTCCTCCTTATATATATACACACACAAATATACACGTACGCTCAAAGACCAACAAATTCCTTTCTATAAAATGTTGGCCCTCGGCGGGAATCGAACCCGCGACCCGTGGAGCAACGGGCCAGTCAATTATGCTAAAATAGGGAAGTAAGCCTAAAAAGTGAGTACAATAATAGACATAGATTCGATAAGATTTTCATTTTCCCCCGTTTTATTACAAACCTGCCTGTAGCTCTTCTACTCTAATATAATAACTATATGGTGAATTCTAATGATACTGATATCTGTCCATTTTCCGCGTCAATGAACAAAACCAATCACAATAGATGAGAATGACTGAATTGCTCTACCTAAAGAGTCTTATCTGATATGGGTCACTCTATTCTCGCCATATTTGTCAAAACAAATCTATTTCTTATGCCCATAATATCATAATAATATTTCTAGAAAACTTTGATATATTTGAATAGTTATGAAAATATTGATTTACTATTATAATATCCATTATTACAGAAAATTTATTTCTATTTATTTATTTCACAAAAGTCAAGTTTAGTGTTAACGCAAACATAAACTCATAAGAGTTTTTCCGTACGCCAGAGCCGTCTACATAGCATACATACTACATTTATAATATGTAATGCTAAATGTAGAGATTTATATCGTTTATATCTATACTAAAATATAAAGCTGAAGAGTTTGTTTGTTTGAACGCTCAAATCTCAGGAACCACTGGACCAATTTGAAAAATTCTTTAAGCATAAGATAGTCCATTTATCGAGGAAGGCTATAGACTATATAGCATTACGCTAAGTTGAATAGAAGTCGAGCAGCAATAAAAAATAATGCATAAACGGCAAAATTAAAAATTTCCCTGCGTGCGCTAAGTGAACGGTGCAAGTTTACAAAATCTCTTATAATTAACTCATGATAACTACTTTTATGTTCAAAATCAATTAAATTCCTTCAATTCGGGAAAAATTGGGACACTGATTTCCAAGCGGGGGAAGCGGCTGGCACCTCTAGTTATTTATATACGTGAAGGATAAGTAAAACGCATGCCTTAAATCAAATGTTTTAACAGACATCAGTACAAAAAAACAATCAGACCCACTTTCACTTTTGAGGATAAAATCTTTTTTGGGAACAATTTGAACATGGCAGCGCTCATTTTTCTTACACTTTCGAAATTTTGTGCTTTTCAGATGAAATAAAAAAAAACTACCATTTATCTACACCAAAGTAATATAAAAAAATTATAACTCCACTTTGCTTGTTTGTTTGTAATCTCTTTATTGCACAAATTTGAATTAATATAAAAATGGTATAAAAAACAACATAATGTGCAACGGCGGCCGCCATGTGGTATCCGGCTGAATAGAATAGTACCACCCTCATTTCTTACCGAGGTGTCGTAAAAGGTGACTGGGGTGAGTCGACCCGCCGTGTGGTATCCGGCTGAGTAGAATAGACCAACATAATTTTTTACCGAGGTGTTGTAAAAGGCGACTGAGGTAAGTTGACCCACCGTGGGGTATCCTTACCGAGGTGTCGAAAAATACGGCAGAAGTTGACGTCAGGCAGGCGGCCGGTCATAAAAACACAGCCCATTCATGTGACAGCATGTTTGTAACATGTTTTGCCGACCCCACTTAGAGTGGGATAAGGGCAGGAAGAAGAAGAAGAATGTGCAACGGCGGGCGTATTCCGGAATCTTAAATTAAAAAAAAATTAGGCTTAAATTAAAAATAAGTAACTATTAAGTATAAATAATTAAAATAAAAAAGAAACGTATTTAATTCATTATAAACATAAAACGTGTCAAAACAACGTTTAATATCATAAGCTATACTAAGTGATATAACCGTATTTTATATTGTTGTAAAAAACAAGGCCATTCAGTAGCTGAAGGCCATGAAGAGCGATTTACATAATTGGCGTTACAACGTTTTGAGGAAAAATCCAAATTGTTCTCTATTATCCTTCACAAACTAACAAAGTTAGCTCAAAAATTTCAGTGAATCGTGATTTCAGTTTCTTTTCAAACATTTCATTGTTATAATGTTTACTTGTTGCGTTAGACGATAATAATTTGTCAGTTAATACATTAACTGCGACTGTCATAGTAGAAGTTAAAATCGATATGTAAACGTTACTATTTCGTTTATATGTGACTAGCTTTTATCCGCAATTTCGTTTGCGCGGACTGTTGTTGAAGGGTTGATAATAGATGGCGCTTTTCAATGTCATCTTATTTCTGTAGTATTAACAGGATTTCTATAGCCTATATGTTATTCTGGTCTATAAGGAATATACATACATACATACATACATACATAATTTCAGCGGATACGCCGTGAAAGAGTAACAAACATACATTCATACTCGCAAAACTTCCGCATTTATAATATTAGTAGGATAGGATAGGATGTGATCAATTTTTCTTTTCAGCAGTTTTGCAAATTATTATTTAAGACATTTATATAAACATATGTACTAGTGGGAACCGGAAATAGACAAATGTCATACAATCGTAGTTTGTAGTGACGGAAATGGGATCGCGAATGAGTATGAAATTTCATTTCAATAGCGGATGTTGCCATATTGAAGGCGAACTCAAATGTCTCGTTTTGAACGCAGATGTAATCCAATGATTAGATGTTTTGTATCTAGGCCGTACTAAGTAGACAATACAGTCTTGTCCAATCATTATTATCCCGATGAGACGTGTGTACCCATGTCATGAAATAGATATCAGTGTTGTTTGTTATTGGCTGATTCAACATTTAAGCTTTTTTTTTAGGGATAAAACGACGTTTTTTTAATGAAACCTAGATCGATTTTTCTTCCCCAAAACACTACATGCTGAATTTCATGAAAATCTTTGAAGTCGTTTTCGAGATTCGGAAAATACATATATATACAAGATCAACTCATTTAAATATCGCTTAAAATAAATATTCTTGTAGCGGTGGATTTTTGCCTTCAACGTAGAGTAATCTATATATTGAGCCTGTATTTTCTTATAAGGTACTAGCAATCGCCAGCGGCTCTGCCCGCGTGGAAAGATTAAACTGTAATATAGTCTTTGATAACCATAAAACAGGTTAAAGTGGGTTAACCTTAAAAGCTAGACATATAGTGTCCCAAAATTTTATTTAGAACTTTTAGAGGTGAACAATCTTGTAATACATGATTTTTCAATAACTATTACCGTTTAATCAGCACACGCAAGGAAAGCTTTAAATTTTGCCGTTTTCGAACTATTTTTATTTCTGCTCCTTTCCTATTCATCTTAGCGTGATGTTATATCCCCAATAAAGGGACTATCTTACACTGAAAGAATTTTTCAAATCGGTCCGGTAGTTCCTGAGATTAGTGCGTTTAAATAAAATCAAAGAAACAAACAGACTCTTCAGCTTTATATATTAGTATAGGGTATAGATAAGGAAGATGATCTTTCATGTGATATTATTAAATTGTATTACTTTGCACTCGGGTGTCGGCGTCCATTAATGGGATCCAATCTGAATCCGGCACTCACGGAAATGTATATAATATCTTAGTCAAGCTTCGTTTAGTTTCAATTTCCTTTTTGGATGAGTACATTTGTGATTTATAAATTACATTACGTATCACTCAGTATTCTCGCCCAAATTTTTTGCGATATTCATATAAGCGTCATATTTTTCACCTTACGAATTAAGTATAATATAACATAATTATTCTACGCCGTGTGGTATTCAGCTAAATAGAATAGTACCACCCTCATTTCTTACCGAGGTGTCGTAAAAGACGACTAAGCTAAGTTGACGTCAAGCAGGCGGCCGGTCGTAAAAACGCAGCCAAATCATGTGACAGCATTTTTATAACATGTTGTGCAGTTTGTTCTACTCAACCGGTGCTCCCACTTCAAGTCTGTCATGTAGTAGAATGCATGAAGATAGCTACTTGAAGATGCAATCTATATAAAAATCAATTTCAGAAGCACCAAGAATTCATTTATTGGTCGGTTCACCAATGCGATCATTTAATATTCTACCGTATCGTAACTACTCTATCCAAAATAGCAGCTATAAATTTCCAATTAAGTTTAACGTATACCATAAATATAACTTTATTGACAATAATTGCACTAACGGCTCTATGCTCGCTGTATAGGGAATTACTTACTGTATTGTAAAGGTTTTAATTTAATGGTCCACTAATCAAATTGGCAGACATACTATTTGAATTTTATGAATCGTTTTTACAATTTCTAGTTTTGTCAGGTTTCTCTGTTTTAAGAATACACAATATACCCTGTATTTAAACAATAGGAAAAGAATTAAAATCTTATTTGCCACTAATATTTGGCATATCTGTTTTTTATAAAATGTGTGAATAAATAGTGTTGTAAGTAATATAGAACGCTTAGTATTAAAGTGATTGAGTAAGATATATTGTAATCCTTATTTCAATGCCAATGACCCTACGAACTATCAAAAAAACAGTTGTTTTCTTACCAAGTTAGGTGTACTCACGAGTTTTGGAACTACGCTTTATTACAATTTGCCACAAAACAACCTTTTATGAATTCCTCTTTGCGTCGTTCTCCTCAGAGAGGGTCGTGACTTTTTCCACGGATCACTTTTTCATGGATAATTGATCTCCAAGTCTTGCGATCTTCTGCGACTTGTAAGGCTTCGTGGACTTGTAAAGAACCATCGGACCTGCGGACTGCGGCCTCCAGATTGTCTACATTTTTGAATTAAGTCACTTTCATACTAAGCGTAGGATATGTAAGGTCACATAAAAAAATAAACCTCAATAACGATAACTTCATAAATATGCAATATTCTGCTTTACTTTCAAATTAAGATTTAATAATTATTCTGATGGAAGAGTGTAGAATATGTTAATATTTCACATACGCGAGTTTTAAAGTAAATTATTTATCAGGTAACTTTCATACGCAAATTTCATAAAGCTCTATAATCGCTAAAGATTTTTTGACATTGTTAGAGAGTTACAATATACTCTTTTACATACATAACTCTCAATTTGCGAAACATTTTACTTAATGTAAATCGAATGTGCGCGTTTGATTGTATAATTTTCATTTCTGTACGGTTGTCTGTCATAATGTCTGTCTACTAATATTATAAAAGTGAAATTATGTGAGTGTTCGTGTGTGTAAACAGCGAAAAACAAATATGCGTCTTTTATTCCGGAAAATTTAAGAAAAAATCCTAGACAAAACCAAAAAAAACCTTTATCTTAACTTTGTTACTACCTATAGGTTACCATTTTACTGTATTATATTAACTTTATGCCATGGGCGGAACCGCACGACATATTATAGCACAATAATTCTATCATAATTTTCGTACTATGGAATTCAGCAATGTAACGGCTACTTCTATAATTGCTTAACGTCTGCTTCTATTAATTATTAATATTGATTTTGATGCTCGGGAGCAAGAAATATGAATTCTAATAGAATAGTCTAATAAAGACTAGTACTATGCTATGTACTCAATTTACACAGTAGTTTTCATTTTTCTCATTCGTACGGTGTTATGGTGCGTTCATACAAGTGCGCATTCATCTTGTTCACTGACCTGTCAAATATGCTTGAAACATCTGTTTAAGCCGAGCGCGCATACATTGCGGGCGTAGGAAAACATTGATAAGTTAAAAAGAAACATTTATTTGCGAGCTCAAGACATTAATACTTATGGTACAGTTGTGACTCTTCTCACATACCAATTGGTTAACGAAAATTATATTTGTAGTATTTGAATTTTTTTTATTTCAGAAAAGTAACAGAAGCAATGTAGGAATTCAAAAACTGGCCCGTTGGCGCAGTGGGTAGTGATCCTGCCTTCAGCGTTGCGGCTCACGTGTTCGATTCCCGCTGAGGACCAACATTTTCTATAAAAAGAATTTGTTGGATCTTCGAGCCTGGGTTTATATTTGTATTTAAGTATGTATTTAAAAATTATATATGTATATATTCACCAGTTGTCTGTCACCCATAACACAAGTATTAAGCTACTTACTTTGGGGACGGACGACCGTGTGTGTAAGTGTCCCATATATTTAAAAAAAACTCAAAGTCCCAGAGATTCTTTAGGCAGATAGAAACCTGAAACCAAAATTAGAAGAAATCTAAAATGCAACGCTATAATGACTTTCAAACTGCGCATTATGTGCGTATGGCGAATACTCTGCTTTTATTACTAACTAGTAATAGTCCGCGGTTTCACTTGCGTACATACCGATCTCATGGCATTGAAAAGTTTACTAAGTTGGAATATAGATTTATTTTTGTTAAATATATCATTAATAGTTTCCGCAGCGCGTGCGATGACAGATTTTTATGACAAATTTATTACATCTTATTACATTTTTATATCGGATCCCTATTTTTTTAATGTAATTAAAAATTAAAATAAAAGATACAGCTTTTCAATAGTGAAAGAATTTTTATAATCGGTCCAGTAGTTTTTGTGTAAAAACATTATAAACATACATACAAATTTTTCCTCTTTATAATATTAGTATAGATGGATATAAGTACTTAGGTTTAGTTAATAAGGTATCATTACTAAATTATCATATTTAGATTATAGATTTTATAAAACAGTAAACGGTAATAACATTCAATTTAAATCCGATTTGGTATACCGTAAAAAATACGTGATAGTAAATTTATCGAAGTGGGCAACCCTACCTAACAAACTTATGATCTTGTATTATAAGTTTACCCGTTTTCCACGTTGAATCGTTAAAGTGATTATTTATGATAAAACGTGACAACCCTCTACCCTGAAATGCAACTAAGGGAGGGGTTATATCATTTTAGATTTAATATTAATAATTCGTAAAATTTGTGTCCAATCTGACGATTTATAATGTATTTTCTTAGCCACATTCTTACATTCTTCAGTAAAAATTGTGACCGTTCTAAATGACGAGTTAAGTCGTTAAAAAAAATTCCAAGCAGGTCAATTTCTGCTTTACGTTAGTTAGTAGTGTTATCTTGGCTAAATCAGTCACTAGCTAATCAGCTGCATAGTCTTTATCTTTATCAATTGTGCCTATTCTGACGACTTTGTCCTGGCTATTAGATTGTATTGGAGATATATTGCCAAAATATCTCAAGTTGCCACTCGCCTAATCGGTTTACAATCGCAATATTTCCATGATTCAGTCTATTTTCATTTATAAAGGAAGATTAGAAAACATTTTGATACCACAAACTGGACTCTTCTGGGTAACTATGCAACTGGCACAAAATCTCTAGGGCAGATGTTAAAATTTCACCAGGTGGTAACAGTTCGACGTTTTTTTCAACATCACGTGTATGTCTAGGTCGCTTGTAGTCATTTTTTTTAATATTACCACTGAGATTAAATATGGTTATATTAAAGGTAGTTATGTGAAGCTGTACCTCCCAAAGTAGTGAACTACAACCTCTTCGTGTTTGCTCATGCTTACATTGAGTGAATTTCCATAAGCTTGTCGACGTATCTACGATCCAAGAGTAGTTAACATAGTCGTTGTACTCGTAATATGGCGAATTGGATATTGATCTACTATAAATCCATCTCGCATTGGTCGCTGACTATGGGCCTCATAAGAAAGCTCAGAGTCGCTCAGCGGGCGATGGAGCGAGCTTTGCTCGGAGTATCTCTACGTGATCAAATCAGAAATGAGGAGATCCGTAGAAAAACCAAAGTGACGGACATAGCTCAACGGGTCGCGAAACTGAAGTGGCAATGGGCGGGGCACATAGTTCGAAGAGTGGCGACCCCGCACTGGAAAACGCAGTGTAGGCAGACCCCCCACCAGATGGACAGACAACCTCAAAAATTCGCGGGGAGCCGCTGGATACAGGCGGCACAAGATCGTGTGGCGTGGAAGTCCATGACAGAACCTATGTCCAACAGTGGACGGCTATTGGTTGAAGAGAGAGAGTGAGATAAATTCATCTTGAATATGCTTAAAAAACATTTAGTATTTGTAATAAAAAATACCAAAAATATATATACATATATCTTTAATATTTAAATGAGTTAAGTTTGTATGTATATATCTATATTTTCGGAATCTCGGAAACGGCTTCAAGGATTTTCCTGAAATTCAGCATGTAAGGGTTTTGCGGGAGAAATCGATCTAGGTAGGTTTTATGTAAAAAAATCGTTTTATCCCTGTTTTTGGGCATTGAAAGATACTTAAATTTATATTTAATATTATTTTTGCCATAAACTGTCAAGTCAGCGTAGCTTATTCGGGGCACGGGCAGTCTCGAGAAATGTAAATACCTAGGATCGATCCCCAATCACCTACTCATTTTTTTCTTTTTTTTAAGGTTCCTTTTTTTATTTTGTAAAAAATTACCGTAGCAAGGCTCGGTCAATCAGGTACTTTTATTAGGTATTACTTTTATTAAACCACAACCATCGAATCCACTGCAATGAGGTAAAGTAACGATAATACTGGCAGTATTACGTTTTTGTATGCCCAAACTTATATGTTGGCCAAGGTAGGTAGCTAGTACTCGTAACTGATCTTTGGTATACTCTGTATTCTGGATAGACCATTGAAGAATGCATAAGCATCCGGGTTCATGGAACTAAGGTCTCTTAAAAAGTCACACCAATACTTACAAGAAAAGTAGGGGGTATATATATTTAAACAACTGAATATTTACAAACTGAAAGTACATGGACAGTTCCTCTTCTAATATTTAGTATTAACGCCCTTGTGTATAGAAATGATAGCTATCATTTAATGGATTGGCAGGGGTCAATTTTAAGAGATCCCAATCGTTATCGGAGTAGAGTGCATAGTGGTAGCGCGGCCGATAAGCGCAGGGCGAGCAAAGCGCGGCGGTAGACGGCGATGCCAACGGCAGTTATACTCGGTTGGCAAGTGCGGTCACACGCGTACCGCGGCCCAAAGCCGCGCCGCCCGCCGACTCCGCGCACGCCCTGCCCGCCGCTCACCCTCAGGTAAACATGTACCATACCCCTAAAACATACTTCCCGAACTGCCTAATTCAATTGCGTGCTCGAACAACATTTAAATATAAATAATTAATAAATTTTAAATAATTTAATTCTTAATATTGTTTACATAACATCGATTTGGATAGCGATCAAAATTCAACATGTTTTCGATGATTACACGTGTATTTTTATGATTGTAATAAGTAGCGTCCTGTTACTCTACCACTGCTGGGAAATAGACCACTTGTCTCCTTTTTTTGGAAAGACGGATTGGAGCTAAGACCTACCACGCTGCTCTAATGCTGATTGGTAGGTTACACATATCTCCAGAATTCCTCGCCTAATTCAATTGCGTGCTCGAACAACATTGAAATACATATAATTAATACATTTTAAATAATTTAATTCTTAACATTGTTTACATAACATCGATTTGGATAGCGATCAAAATTCAAATTGTTTTCGATGATTACACGTGTATTTTTGTAATGTGGACAGACGTATCTGTCTCTAATGACACCTTTTGTTGAGTTTCCGTAACGTTAAGGCTACGCTATTGTCGTTCATGCCTTTGTTTATGACTGAATTACCTGAGATAATCAGGTAATAGCGATGCCACATAAACATATGCTATTTGCAATTGACGTAATCCTGTAAGTCATAGTTATGTTTTATAATTGATAATGGAACTATATAGAATGGAGAAATTTATATAAAAAGAAATTAATTCCATATTAAGCACTGATGAAATCTATATTCAAAATGTGAGAAAAGGGTATAAAAAACCTTCGATTGTAAGACATATTTTGTACTAAAAAATTGAAGAAAGTGTCAGAACCAGTAACATGATCGCCTTATCAAAATCAACCTTGGGATGAGCCTTATTTAATCTGCTTATCAAGATTAATGCTATTTTGAACATCAACATAATGATCTTATAAGACATAACCTAGTTCTGAAGCAAAACGAAAAAAACTGTGTTTAACAACAAATTACTATATTGATGAGAAAAGTTTTGGCAATCGCGAACTGTTGGACATTGACAGTTCGGAAGCAATTTAAATATCTTATCGAGTTACTGAAGCATGTCCATGATCTGGAATATATCACTGACATGGTGACGTTTTCTTCGTGCACTATGAATGATTTATTAGCGTCATGTGCTCAAATTTAACGATAAACAGTTATTATTATTCTAGTATTTACTTGTGTTAGCAATTTTAACATTTGTATAATAAGATTACAATTATTGTATTAAGTTTAGTGTATTAGGAAGTATAAATACTGGCATTAGTTTCAATATTGTGGAACCTTAAGAGGATTTTAAAAATGGAAGGGGGAATTCATTTTGGCGGAATTCTGGTCTGACGAAAAATAATTGTTATTAAAGTAATTAAGAGTAATAAATAGTTTAGGAATTGTTTTATATATATTTTGAAAATATTTTTTAAGTTTTTTAATACTTGTTAAAACAGTCTATAAACTAAAAAACACTGGAGACTATTAGCTTAACGATAGTTTAAAGTGTTTGTACGACACTAACCTATCGTTTACTACAATTTCAGTTAGCATAGTATTCAGTAGGGATTGATAAAATTGTGGAGTAAATTAAATTATAAAATACTTAAATACCTACTAATACAGTGATTCCCAACGTGGGGCCCACGCCCCACAGGTGGGCAATTTGTAGGCAATTCGAAAATGGACTCGAAATGAGTTTAACCCTTTCGCTCCGTGTTATTTAAATGCAATGTCAAATATCGGTGCCAAATTTAACGAAAAAAGGTAATTCTTCCACATAAAACCTATCATTTAAGCTTCTTAAGTGTTTTTTTTAAATTAAGAGTTATAAATGTTCCATAGGGGGTCATAAGAATTTTTAAGATGGGACATATCACAAAAAAGGTTGGGAAACACTGTTCTAATAGATTATAGAGCACGTCTTTACGTTTAAAGTAAAAAGTTTTTAGGTAACACTTTTTCTGTTTGTCAGTGACTCAGTACTATTATTATATTGGAAATTGCACAACGTAAATTTACTCAACCTTCTGCTCACTTATTATAAATACTTGTACAATATCATATAAATATTTGCATCAGATGCTATTGTTTTGTTGAACTTACGTATATCATAACAATAATACAGTTGTAGTACAAAGGGCCATCTGCTAGTGATCAGCATACGAAATTTATATGTTAAATATATTTATTTCATTTGAAAATTTCCATATGAAAATTTGAATCCCTAATGATCGATTTTAACAGACAACCAATTTGTTAAACCATTTAGAAATGCTACCTCCTTAATTTAACCTCAGAAAAATAACTATAAAATATATGCAATAAAAGTAACGGCCTGTTACAATCCCACTGCTGGGCAAAGGTCTCCTCTCTCCGTTCCTGGAGAGAAGGGTTTGAGCTAAGACCTACCACGCGGCTCCAATGCGTGTTGGTAGATTACACATATCCCCAGATTTATTTAAAGATATGCAGGTTTCCTCACGATGTTTTCCTTCACCGAACAGCGTGTGATAAATTACAACTATTAATAAGACATTTAAGTTTTAATAGAAAAACTCATTGGTTGGTGGGGTTTGAAATCGTGACCCTTTCGAAAGAGTCACAAGGTCACGCCGCTGGGCTATCACAGCTATGCAATAAATATATCAAATATAATGAAATCAAGTAAGTTTATCGATTTTATTGTTTAGTTCATTTTGTGCACCGATATCAACCTGCCTCTTATTTTTATTACTTTAACCTAGGGGTTGTCTGTAAGAGATCACTTTTAGTGATAAGACCGCCCTTGCACTCTTATATGTTCTTATTTCTCTTGTTTATGTCTAGTATTTAACTGGTGTGCAATAAAGAGTTATTTATTCGTTCATTCATTCAAATCTGATTTTCCTATTAAATATCGGCTTAAAGGCTTAACGTGACTAGAGTAGGGTTAAGTAGCACTTATAAAGTTAAATATACTAAACAAACAAAACTACTTTAAAAGTGGATTATAACGGAATATGAGTTGACACAAAGTTAGGAATTTAAGTCAGAATAAATGAATAAAATTAGTAAGCTGCAAAGTGGGTGTTATTATTTTAGTTTTCAAAATGTTATATTCATTTTTAGATGTATATTATGATGATATGATAAGGAAACAGGTTTAATTCAAAACTAACGTTGAAACTGACAAATAATATTTAATTTTGTAATTCACGTGGGCATGATTTGTATTGTCCTAGCGTGTAAGTAATTTAAGATAGATATAACTTGTACATTTTTGCTGTAAATAAATACTGATACATTTTGTGATTATGTTGATTATAACCTTTTTTATATTTCTAACTGAATTTTTTCGTACATCACTACATCAGAAATTAAAACGCTTAAGGTATTCTCATTTAAACAGTTATAACTGTAGGTAAGTATTTTGCCCCTCTCGTTGGTAAAAAACAAATCTGCGGGTAAAAACATAACTAACTGATTTTCAAATAATCCACAACCCAAACCTGTGTATCTAAAAACCTTTAAAATTTCTAAAATAGCTAAATACGCACTACTAATTTACCCTGGCAAATGACAAAATGTCTTTATTTTTAAATAATAGATCCATCTACGATGTTTTCCTGTGATGTACCTGAGCCTAATCCTGCCCTACCAGGAAAGCCTTTCTACAATCAATTTAAGTAACATTCTGAACAAATCGTACAAATCCTTTGAACGACGACTTTCGACTGTATTCATGCGCTTCAAATGCCCATTTCATTTATACTAGTTTCACGATTTACTCTTACTTAACTTGGCTTTGCGATTTTGTCGCGGAGTTCCTGACGACGCTTCGGTTACGGGGCGAAACAATTGTTGAGATTGTGGTGGTGAATGTGTGCAGTGCTTGTGTATTGTTGTGTTATCGGTGTCAGGTAGTGCATGAGTTCTTGCAAATTCTGCATGTATCAGGTATGAGAACGAATAGTACACTCTAAATTTAGCATTAGGTACATATATTTTTATTTAATCGCGGATTATAGCAAAATAATATTCTCATTAGTTTTTTTTTTCTTATTTAACTTGATGAACGGGTTATAAAGTTTGTGGTTATACCCACAGCTACTTCACGTAGACTCCTGTTTCCATTTCCCACTCAATTGCCAATTTATTCTCATCTCTTAATACCTGACGATAATTATACAGAATTATATGCTGAGAATTATATACACTCATTTATAATTGTATAAACACGCTTTATATAAATCAGACTCAAAAGGAAATTATTAGCAATGCTAACTTCGACGCTGTAATTCGTTAAATCAGGTTCCGAGATTACATTTGTAACGAATCACTTGACCTTTTTATAGAGCGAGATTACAGTGAAGGAGCTATTAAATATTAATGATGTGATTTGGATATTATGATTCGAAATCTAGATGAATAAAGCATAATAGTGGAACTCTAGAACTGCAAATTCACACCGTGGACGAATATCAGCGTGTTGATAAAGAAAATTTATAGCTATTATTTATAGCCTTTTTACGAGAATGAATCTCTAGAGGTTGTAACGTTTATAAACTTTTTAATAAAATTTCAGGTACTCGAAAAAAGTTTCTATTAAAATATTTTATTCCCTATATTCTAAATATTATTCTAGACTATTTGTTTTATTTTATATTCTACGGCAATGTTTGTGGAGGATAGCAATTGTAGTATTAATACAAATAATAGTAGAAACTAGATTCAGAACAGGTATTTAAAACGCGGTCTTAACCTTTAATATGTTGATGGACCTGTAACCATAGATAATACACTATATAGGATACCTGTAACAGTCGAAATGACACATTCAAATTTTACATTATGATTTATAATAATTTGCCTATAAGTAGTAAGTGATGGTCTAACGAAGAAACGATGCTTAGAGTTTTCTATAATATCTTTTGTCTACATATGTATAAACATTTTGATAAAAGATTATCAGGAAGGAGGCCTTTATCCCATTCTAAGTGGGGTCGTTACAACATATTATAAACATGTTGTCACATGATTTGGATAGCTTTTTTACGACAGGCTGCCTGCCGGACGTCAACTTACATATGTCGCCTTTTACGATACCTCGATAAGATAAAATATAAGGGTAGTTTATTCAACTCAGCCGGTTACCACACGGCAGATATTCTGATAGAAAATATTCATTTCTAATGTTATCACTAATATGCGTTATAATAATTTTGATTGAATAATTCCGCTTTTCCGCTGGGAATGGAAAAAAACGAATACACTTTTGATTCAACTATATTTTTGAAAAAATATAATTGACGCGTACGAATTCGCGGCTATAACTAGTTAAGTATATTAACTTAGAATTTTATTTTATACATTTACAATTATTTAACTTAATTTAAAATCAAAGGAAATAAGTGAAAATTTAGGCCTATTCCGCTAATTCAAAGTCAACATCGGACCAATTTACGCCAATACAAATTGAATAACGTTGTTTTTACAAACCTAATTTTTGAATTTATGAAACAGTAAAATAAGCTTATAAATTATTAATATTTATGAGAAATTGTTTTGATGACTACAATTTGTAGTATGATGTAGTATTTATTTATAGTTAATATATAGAACCGGCTATACTCAAGTCTTATTCTATCGGGTTAGCCCGACTAGTTTCAAAGCCATCCGGTGAACTTATTTATTTCACGATGCAAGTGAGCTCTTAACACGATGCAAGTGTTATGTTTTTAAAGTTTTATCTCTATACCTTTATGAAATTTCAAACGCCGTGTGGTATCCGGCTGAATAGAATAGTACCACCCTCATTTCTTACCGAGGTGTCGGAAAATACGACTGAGGTAAGTTGACGTCAGGCAGGCGGCCGGTCGTAAAAACGCAGCCAAATCATGTGACAGCATGTTTAGAACATGTTGTGCCGACCTCACTTAGAGTGGGATAGGGGCAGGAAGATGATGACCTTTATGAAATTTCAAGTACCGTGCTTGTAATATACTACTAATTTTGTGAATACGTAAGTCCGTCTGTAAAGCTTTCAAGGCTTATCCACCAATAAGTAAATATTAAATTGGTAAAAATTATAGCATATACATTAGCGTAACGATGTTTAGGATGAGAAAACCGTTTTTTTTTACCTCTTCTACCGGAGTAGCAGTAAGGAGGGAGATATTTGGCCCGTGGGCGCAGTGGGTAGTGACCCTGCCTTCAGCTCCACGGGTCGCAGGTTCGATTCCCGCCAAGGACCAACATTTTCTATAAATGAATTTGTTGGTCTTTGAGCCTGGGTGTATATTTGTATTTAAGTATGTATTTAAAAATATATAAGTATGTATTCACCAGTTGTCTGTCACCCATAACACAAGTATTAAATTACTTACTTTGGGGACGGACGACCGTGTAAGTGTCCCATATATATTTATTTATTTATTTAACACATATTGCAATATTAAGGCTACTTAAACGCTTATGTATGCGTGAAGGAAGTCGCGAGTATTACTAGATTACTATATGTATAAACAGAAGAATAAATATTAGCCAATCTACCTGAGATTGCCTTAGTAATGCATTCTGGCAATAACTTTCAAATTTGCACTCGACGATATCGCGGCCATCTTCGTGATGTGTTCTTTAACACTCGACTACGTTAAATCACATTGTAATGTTTACTGTTTTGTTTGTAACAGTAAAATATGTTGTTAAATAAAATAAAATTGATGACTATTATCTTAGCTAACAGGTTCTTACTCTGATTACAGAATAGACACCTGGTTCATACATAATATGATTTATTATTAGCCATTTTTGGTGAAATTTTGACAAAATCTATATATAAGCCGTATAAAGAGGTAACATATAGAACAAATAACCGTTTTCCTTTCGTGAGCAGCGTAAAAATACGTATCTTAAATATTTAAATGAGTTAATCTTGTATGTGTCTTGTATATATCGAAATTACGAAAACGGCTGCAACGACTTTCATGAAACTTACTTTGTAAAGGGTTTCCGGGGTGAAAAATCGATCTAGCTAGGTTTTATTTAGAAGAAATGCCGTTTTATCCCTGTTTTCGGGCACAAAAAAAACTGCTATAGTCAAGTCGCACATTTCTTTAAATAAAAGCAAGGGCCGGCGCTAATTTTCATTTTTAATTTCTTTATTTTTTATCTGTTAATAAAATTACCGAGCCAGGCTTGGTTACTCAGGTACTGCTTTATTAATAACCAATTTTGATAAAATTTAGCAAAATGAAGGCTTATATATCGAGGTAAAATATAGGACAAAATAAAAGGTTTCCTTTCGTAAAAAGGGCACAACATATTGTTGCTTAAATGCCATTTCTAATCCCGCATACACATTATCAGTGTCCCAGTATCGACTCGCATAAATTATTTAGCAGAATATTAATTAAGTTTGCATAACATCGACGTATTAATAACGATGTACTAAATGTAACTGGCTCATTAACTATTCCTGAGTATTAATATATTTTATCAGCTATTATATCTATGTTTATACTTCATTAGATAACGGTTAGGTTATTCTACTGTTTATGTTGTCTAGTTTATCTATAGACTAATCTACGTTCAGCTACGTTCAATATTATATAGTTGTTATACTAGAGTTGGGCAGATATAGGCAGGCCCGTAATTGAGAGTATTCCAAAAAAGAGCGAGTGGGAAGATGAAACTCATATACTTGTCTTTGTCATTTTCTTTCTATTTATTGTCGATGGATACATTTGAGGCTGGCTCTCCTACTCTTGTATAAATAATTCTATGTCTTATATACTTTATGTATGACTTTAAAATGATATTATTTATAGTTCATAAATCCGTGTGGTATCCGGCTGAATAGAAATGTACACCCTCTTTTCTTACCGAGGTGTCGTAAAAGTCAACTAAGGTAAGTCGACCCGCCGTGTGGTATTCGGCGGAGTAGAATAGGCCAGCCTCATTTCTTACAGAGGTCTCGTAATAGACGACTAAGGTAAGCTGACCCACCGTGTGGTATCCGGTTTAGTAGAATAGACCACTCCTTCCTTACCAAGGTGTCGTAAAATACAATTAAGGTAAGTTGGCGTCAGGCAGGTGGCCGGTCGTAGAACGTAGCCAAATCATGTGACAGCATGTTTGTAACATGTTGTGCCGACCCCACTTAGAGTGGGATAAGAGCAGGAAGATGATGATTATTTATAGTTCATAATGCCATTAACACTTTTGTAAGTAATGACAGTGGTCTATTCTACTCAGCCGGATACTATACGGAAAATTAGTTATTAGGCGTTGAAGATTTTATTTATCACCATTAACTCCTATAATCAAGGACATTTATTCCGTGATAGTTCACGAGTGTTTTCATTATTCACTAGCTATTAAATACAAAGACGTTGCGACGTAATGCGTTAAATGTAAAAGTAAACTTCATTGCCAGGTACTAAGGTCTATTTTCGATTACAGATTACATTTTCTCTACTCTTTGTGCTCTATGTAAGCAGATACCTAAAGCATTTCAGTCAACGCAATATCGTCATTGAAATCCGTGATGCCAACAAAAAGTTATATGACGCACATAGTGATTGCTAATAACGATCGAGATTTTTTTTGTGAGTAAATTACTAGTTAACCTTCTACTAGTTAACTATGTTTTTTACCGACTAAATGAAAGGTGACCAAATTGATTTTTACAGTTTACAGTAACTAGTATAAGCCGTAATAATGTTTATAGAATTAGGCGTTACTTTGCGGAGATCCATAATACAAAAGTAATAATAAAATTATTTTGCTATAATCCGCGATGAAGTAAAATAGAAAATATATATAATGCTAAATGTAGAGTGGACAATCGGTTATCATGCAGGCAGGATACAAGCAGGAGTCGTAAAAAAAAACACATGCACAAACCTCCACCACCGCCACCATGATACACAAGCACTATATACGTTCACTATCACAAACTCAACAATCATTTCGCCCCGCAACCGAACCATCGTCAGGAGATAGACTTCACGACCAAAATCGCAAAGCGAAGCAATACCCAAATAAGTTTAGTTATATACTAATCGGTTCGACCCCACCCTTTATTTTATTTTGCCTGCAAACAAGTGTAACAAGCTTGAACTAGAAACATTTATTTGCTCGTTAATGGGGGTGCCATTGTTATGTTTAATAATCTCAAGGTTTTCCAATAGGCTCAGCTTAAGTCCTTTATTAGAACACGTGTGCAATACTTCGAAACTATGGTCATTAGGAACTTCCTAATTATCTATTTTACTATATTTTCTATTTTACTTCATCGCGGATTATAGTAAAATAATTTTATTATTACTTTTGTACTTCCGTAATAATGTATTTGTAGGAGTATACCTATTAACCTAAGAAGCGAATCCAGTGTCCTATTCCCTGGCAAGGACTAGTGAGATTTTATAAAAATTTACTTCTAATTTCTATTATGACAAAAGAAATAGAATTCATGAGCCGTGTATCCAGCTGAGTAGAATAGACCGCCCTCTTTCTAACCGAGGTATTGTAAAAGGCGACTGAAGTAAGTTGATGTCAGGAAGGCGGCCGGTCTACGAAAATACGTAGCCAAATCATGTTACAGCATGCTTATAACATGTTGTGCTGAATCCCCTTAAAATGAGATAAGAGCAAGAGAATTAAGAGTGAAGGTACAGTGAAATTTATTTAATTTTGTGTAGCTGTAATTGCTTGTTTGGCACGAAAATATAAAAAAAGATACCGAAAATAGGATTTGTTAAAGCTGAATAAATTATATGTAGAGTTACAAGTACTTTAATACATATTTATGAATGTTTTGTTAGCTTTTCCGACACTTTAGACTGCTTTATCTCTTCCCTATACATGTTTATTTTCAATCATTCATTCTCACCTCGTGCTATAATGCATGAATTCCAATTTTTTTTCATGCAAACAATAAAGTAAATAAGTTGAACACAGTACGGGGAACAATTTTTGCCCCGAGTGCTTTTGACACTTGTAATAACAGTTTGTTACCAATTGTTAGCATAGAGTTAAGCTAGCTTTTGCAATTGCTTTGCAAAGTTTGATGAATTTTTTATGTAGTTTATTATAATACTGTAAATTAAATATTATATATCTGAACGATCATATCTGACATGAGATGAAGGGTTCAATACCCAGTCCTATGAGTCCTACAAACAACTTATTTATTTCATTGAATTTTATTACTCATTTTCGGCTTTATGATAAAGGACAATATCTTTATGATACCTTTCTACCCCCAGAAAATTCATGGAAACTCTGTAACTAAAAATACCATATTGGAGCACCTTGTTATGTCTCAGCTCCAATCTTTCTTATGGAGTTGGACTAACAATGGCATAATAGAGTTCTTAGCTTTTATATACATCAAGCTTTAACTCCGAAACCTGAACCTTTTTTAAGGACAATGCACTTTAACCTCTAACGTCTTAACAATTTAACAAAAATCTATACCGTCGTCTTTAATCGAAACTTTAGTGTTAAAATACCGTCAATTATGTACCAATCCTCTTCTCAAAGAAAGAGGAATATTCCTTATACGGGTATCATATAGGCTATATAAATCCGGTTAATTCTACGGGAATAGGATGACATTGAAAAGCGCACTCTATTAGCAACCGATCACGGACAATATTCCACGCGAACTAAGTTGCAGGTAAAAGCTAGTATTATATAAGCTTCAATTCGACCAAATTTCATCAATAATCAACCAGCAAATTAGCTGTGAAAGCGTAATAGACAGAAAGACATAGATTTTCGCTATTATACCTTATATTAGTATAAATAACTAATTGAGCAAATCGCGGCAATTGTATTTTTTGTAGGGAATAAACGAGCCATTGTTTACAGATAAAACGAAAATTTAATTGGAGTGAAGTTAGGAGGTTTTTCTTATCGCGCCTCCAGAGAGAAATTTACCTCGAATCGTTCCCACGGGACCTTTAGATAGTAAAATTTTTAATGACTGAGTTAACGAGCAAATTATCGGACTTCGAAATTTCCTAACCTCGTGATTTGGTCCTTGACTTTGTGAAAAGTCATTCGTTACTTGTATATCGATCCACAACAATCATTAGCTGAATATAGGCTTTGTGTATGATGTTGGTTTCCGTGAAGGTTATTGCTTATAACGTTATTACATAATCTAGTTACTTTCTTCACGTGGTGCAAGCAGTTTCACGCATGGAGTTATTATACTAAGAGTAGCAAAAGCAGCCTAAAATGTGCCATATTCCAATGAACAGAAATAAAGGGAAAGCAAATGAGAGTGATCTATCTGTCTCTCTTTTTTA
This sequence comes from Morpho achilles, assembly GCA_947086495.1. NCBI lineage: Eukaryota > Metazoa > Arthropoda > Insecta > Lepidoptera > Nymphalidae > Morpho > Morpho achilles. Next base: position 5,698,798 of record CAMTZB010000004.1, on the reverse strand, counting down.
TATGTGACTAGCAATTGCCAGCGACTCCGCCCGCGTTGAATGATTGAAACCGTAATATAGTATTTTGATAACCACAAAAATGGTAAAAGTGTGTTAACCGTAAAAGCTAGCCATGTGCTATTGCGGACTTTTATTTAGTACTTTTAGAGGGGCACAATTTTGTAATACATGATTTTTGAACAACTTTTACCCATTTACTTAGCGCATGCAAGAAAAGATTGAAATTTTGCCGTTTTCATAATATTTTTTATTGCTGCTCCTCACCTATTTATCTTAGCGTCATATTATAGCCTATAGCCTTCCTCGGTAAATGGACTATCTTACACTATAATATTTTTTCAAATCGGTCTAGTAGTCTCTGCGATTAGCGCTTTCAAACAATCAAACAAACAAACTCTTCAGCTTTATGGTAGGTAGTATTTCGTTTTTAAGAATAGCGTCGTTTCTATGTGGATGTAAGTCCGGTACAACGTTTATATACTAATGGTCTATAACGTCATATTGTACCAATGAAGTAAACCCAATCATCATGCTCCTGCCCTTATTCCACAAGTGTGGTCGGCAATGAAATAAACTCAATAAAACTGATTAATAAAAATGAGAATAAACATTTGCGGTAGTTCAACGCGTGTTAGAAAATATCTGATGACTTGATAAGTTAAAGATAAAAATAGATGATTGTATATATTTTATTAGCAATAACGATATCAGTAATATCTAACGTTATCTGCTACTCTTACATGTAACATCATGATTACGCCAAAGTTATATATATCTTTAATATTTTAATGCGCTAATATATTATATTATATTCTATTCGTTCTATAACGATTTTCATAAATTGGGTATACAGGGGGTTTCGGGGATACTAAATCGATCTACCTAGGTTTCATTAAAACAACTGTAGCTTTAAAAGATGCAGCTTTTTAGGGAACGGGCGGACTAGAGATGTGAAAATACCCTTTTTTTTTTTTAGACAGGAAAAAACCCCTTATGGGTACCGCCGCCCAATGGGGACAGGCGGCGGTTATGTCGGAATCGCACCGACTAAAATAACCTATGTGCTCCACTACGATGCTGGTGGCGGGGATAGGGTACCTATAAAGACATTACCCCCCATCCCCGCCAGCAGCAACTCTGTACCCCAGAGTGCGCCACCTCTGGGTCGGGGCCTCTCTATAAAGTGGCCCCTCCCTCCGCTGGACGATGCATCGGGAGCACCGGATGCATCGAACGCCTCGGGGACCTAACTCCAGCGAGCGTCCGATAAACCCCATTCGGATCGCTCGGAGGTCCCCGTTAGGGCGGCATGCGACGGACTTCGGCGAGTCGCCTGCGCCCCGCTCGCCTGCGGTGGATTGGATCCAAGGACTAGACTTCCCGGATCAGCCCCGCCGCCTCCTTCCGCGAGATAACGTCCTCGCAGAAGGAGGCCATCGCTGCCCACGATCGCTCCCTGTCCACCATGGCGCGAACCACAGTGGGCAGGGAGAGATCGTGCCCCACCTGTGCCACGAGTTCTGCCCGCTGAACCACCCAAGCTGGACAGTCTGCGAGCGTGTGCAGCGCCGTGTCAAAGTCGGCGCCGCACTCGTGGCACTCACCAGTCGCTTCGCGCTGGGCCACCTTCCACAGATACCACCCGAAACAACCATGTCCGGAAAGCACCTGTGTCAGGCGGAAGGTGAGAACCCCATGCCTCCTGGCGACCCAGCCCTGGAGAATGGGCTGGATGGCCGAAATCGTCCAGGCTCCTGCACTGGGCGATTCCAGCCGCCGCCTCTATTGGCGGAGGAGCTCTTCCTGAGCTGCCCTCCGCCAGTGAAAATACCCTGAATCAAGTTCCAAATATCACCACACCTTTTTTTCATATTGCATCTTTTCTTATATCCTTTGAAAACACCAGCAGATATTATATCTTATTAGCAACAACGATATCGGTAATTTCTAACTTTATCTGCTACTCTTACATATAACATCATGATTGAGCCAAAGTTATATTACTATCTCATCCACGCTGTTATTATAAGTGCAAAAGTCTGTCTGTCAGTGTATTTAGTATTATGAATTAAAAAAATGTATATTTGGAACAATCAAAGCTTAATAGGGCTAACATAAAAAAAATGTCGTGGTCTATCTCTTGATGATGCATCGGTTAAGGAGCGAAACAATTCTTAAATTTGTGTTAGTGAACGTGTATAGTGCTTGTGTATTGTGGTGTTAGCGGTTTGGGCATGTGTTTTTACGAATCCTGCGTGTATCGGGTATATACGCAGAACTTGTGAAAACAAAACGGGTAGTCCACTCTACATTTAGCATTATACATATTTTATATTTATTTTATCGCGGATATAGATATTATAGATATATTATTCCTTGTATTATGGGTCTTCGCATACAAACGCCTACTTTTATAAATTTTATAAACTATAAAACAAGTCTAGTTTTTATTAACATTAGTAGTGGTAGTGTTAATAAATAACATGATTGACGGTATTTAAAATTTCGAATTCGAGGGTAAAATAAAACATACCTAATAGAGAAAACCGTGGTTAAGTCTTCGTAAAAATATTTACAATGAACCTTTTTGTATTTGCAAGTCACAAATGCCTTTTCGCTCATTAGTCTTTGAACCAGAAAGTCATCTAACATTTCCCTGTGATAAATTTGTTTAGGCACTAAATTGTACTCGCATTGTTTTCGAATACAGATTGTTTTTGGGTGACCTTCGGTGAGTTTAGTTATTTTGAGGTTATTATGTAAAGATCTTCAAATGTCATAAATTAATAACATATCTGTAGTTAGTATTTGCAGATGTCAAATATATTAGGACATTAAGTAAGTCTTCTTAAAAAATAATCGTCTTCTATTACTAATCTCGCTAAACTTTATTATATTAAGCATACGGATAACCTTATTACCAAAAGCTGTCTGTATGTCATCGATTTTTTCAAAACCTACTGAACGAATTTTTGTACGGTTTTATCTTGTGCTGAAGATGTCGCGCAGTTATAAAAAACTGTGCCACTCCGCCCGTGGGGAGCTTTAGTCGCGTACGCCACACGAACCAACAAAACAGAAAATTATAGATCTACAAAAATACTACAAAAAAGTCTAAAACAAAATGTTTCTATCATTTATGATTGACTTAGAATAACTACTTTTAAGTTTTAAAATATCAATTAAATACACTGATTTCCATGCAGGTAAAGCCGCAAGCACAACTAGTTTAATTATAAAAATAATAAAATAACTGCTGTATATATGTGAAAAAAATGTTTATAAAATAATAAGACAAATTAACAAAAAAAATGTTTCAGTAATGATAAGACACATTAAGAAAAATTGTTTGAGATATTATAAGAATTGCCGTTTATTTCTCGTATATCTTTGTGTTTTCATGTAACACAAACCAGTCCTAATTGGACAAAAGCTATACGTAGAATGTGTTGTAAAATATAACAGTACAAACGACGACGATATTATACCAATAGATTTTCTAAGCAGCTCCAGATAAATTAGAGCTCTTATAATGTAAATGTAATGTTTTTACTTGCCACCGGTTTAATTAATAATTATTTCTTTTTGACTTATTTCTATTATTAAGGTTTTGCTTAATATTCGTTTTACATGATAACTAAGGTTTCTGAAGGGTGCTGTTTGATTCCTTAAACCAGGAATGAACCAGGAAATTTGAATATAATTTTACAAACACACAACAATTGAAAGAAATTTTAAAGATTGCTAAAAAAAATTAAAGTAGTTTATAGTTAAAAAGCTGTCCGTCTTCAAAGTAAGTAACTTAATACTTGTGTTATGGGTGACATATATACAACTGGTATATAAATTTATGCTTATTATAAATCATAGTCTGTCTGCCTGTATATATATCCTCTGCCCTTGTCCCACTCTAAGTGGGGTCGGCACAACATGTTATAAACATGCTGTAACATGATTTGGCTGTGTTTTTACGACACCTCGGTAAGAAATGGGGGTGGTACTATTCTACTTAGCCGGATACCACACGACTACATAGTCTGTCTGTCTGTATGAGATCGATTTTCTTAAAATCTACTGAACCGATTTTTGTGCGGCTTTTGCTTAAATATAGTGTTATTATTTAGGAAGGTTTGAGTTAGCAGTAAATTACATTACAATCCCCATGTGTTCGGGATTCATGCGGGAAAAACTTTGTGTCATACTTATTCCACGCAGGCAAAGCTGCGCACGCAGCTAGTAAATAAATTATTTTAAATACAAAAATAAATATACCCAGCGTAAAAGAACTAACAAATTGTTTATAAAAAATATTAGCCGTCGGCGGGAATCGAATCCGCGACCCGAGTAGCTGAAAGCATGGTCACTGCCAACTACGCCAGACTTGTTCAATTATATCAATGTATTCACGGATTTACGCACACGAACTACCCAATTCATCTCATATCAATAATTATCAACGAACCTAGTCTGCTCCCTATTATATCGTATAATCCTCTTAGATCTTAGTATTAGTCAACCAAATAATAACCACACCGTTACGCGAACGTAGATGAAGATTTATCGGCTTATCCTAATACCGCGTTTTTTGTCGGTTAGCCTTCGTTTACGCAATGCGTCGTTATAAAAATATTTGTCATCATGACTTAACAATTATCAACTCTTTCATATAGTCGTCGAATCGGTTATACAGACTATTCGGAAAAATCTAGATCTAGTCATTCAGTTATAAATATATATCTTTAATATTTAAATGAGTTAATCTTATATGTATATATGTATGTAATATATTTTCGGAAACGGCTCTAACAATTTTACTGAAATTCAGCATGCAGAGGGTTTTGGGTTTTAGGTTTTATGAAAAAAAATCGTTTTATCCTTATATTTGGGTATTAAAAAATACTAAAATTTATATTGAATATTAATCACTATTTTTTCTATAAACTGTCAAGTCAGCGTAGCTTATTCGGGGAACGGACAGTCTGGAGAGATCTGAATACCTATTTTTCTGTTTTTTTTAATTTTGAAAAAAATTATCGAGCAAGGTTCTGTCAACTAGTTGCCAATTATTATAAAACAAAGTTCCCAAAAGCTGTCTGTCTGTATGTGGTCGATTTTCTCAAAATCTACTAAACGGATATTTGAACGTTTTTTACTCGGTAAAAACTCGGTCAGTTTTTATGGTAGTACTACTACTGCTTCTGTTCCAAATTTCAATTCGTGAAAAATTTCAATTGTGCCAATTTTTTTATATCCAACGAATTAACCATGAAAACGTTACAAACAGACATTCGCATAAATAATATTAGTATGGATGGTAGATGATGGTCTAGTTGTACAAATTATGTTACCTATTATATTTAACTTAGAAATAACACAGAATAAAATATACATTACTTTATTCTGTGCAATTCTAAGTTTAATTACATGGCAGGCGACGTACACAGACTAATTATGTAAATGTTTGATTAAAGAGTCAAAAGTTGTATACATATTAACATAGAATGAGAACATGAACAAATTTCGAAAATTTTTAATAGAAAATATCTTTATTTTAAGCAAACACATATAATAATTTTGTTTTCTAACAAAATAAAAAAAATGTAACTTTTATTTTCGGGTAATTAATAGTCGGGTAGTCAAATATTGAGTGCGAAATTATTAATAATTAATTTGTATTAAAGCGTTTTATTATCATTCTTTATGTATTTTAACAAGGATGACTTAGAAAATTATGAAATTTTTGTTGTAATTCGACTGTAATCTTAATATGCACTTAGACTCGAATTTGATGCTGATGAAATTTTTCGATGACATTCTCCGAATATTCTTAAGACAACAATAGCTGGGTGTATTGTAAGTAAATGTATGTATTTTTACTGTTCTATCGCTCCACTGGCTTCACAGATTATGAAATGGTGCATAAAAGTAGGTTTTAGCCTGAAATAACACATAGGTTATTGGGAAAATCTATGATCCCAATGATAATTAAACAAACTTTTTCTTTGAATTTTATTTCTTGGTATACGTAGGTAACCTTTAAGTTAGTGTGTAGTGTAGGGGAGCTTTACTAAAATCTAAACCTTCAATATGTACTTCAAATCGGTATAAAGCGTTTTAGCTCATTTTTTCTAATACGTACGACCAAAGTGTGGAATTTCCTGAATCTAACTTTCCGTATTCCTAAGATTTGTATTATGGAATAGGTACTATAGTGGCAAGCGCAGACCAGGCGAAATCGTAGCCATTTGAGAAATTTGTTTATAAAAAAAAAACATATGTAGTTATTTAAGAAAAATATATATAATACTACATTTTTAGATACTACGGAATATTGTGAGTGTGAGGACGTTTTTACGACGTGGTTCCACTTTTGTCTCTTAAATTAAAATATTTCTGCCGAAAAGCCTTACGAGGCTTTTACGTTACTCTCTCCATATCTCCAGTACTTCGAGCCCCGAAATATTTTTCATAAAAAATATCTCAGTACAATTTAAGCAACAAATTAAGAATTATGCTAGTCATGTTCTACCCTGTTGACCCTTAGTAAGCTAAGGAAGGTCAGATGGCAATCGCTTAGTATAAAAACTGGCAATCTACCAAATCTGATGACGGGCTTAACAGGAGCGCCGAGAAATGAAAATTACAGCCACATTTAACGTAATTTTGTAAAAATGATAAACATTCCCAAATTTTTATGCTAAGTGAAATGTTGCTGTTATTGTACGTCTTATTTTTGAAAGTTTATTTAATTCACTTTTAATCTTCTTTTACTTAAGGTTTTGTTTTAATTTTGTAAATCTAAAACAGTTCGATGAAAAACGTTTCAAACGCGTTCTCCTTTCACTTTGTGGTAAAAAAGTCGTCTTTTGTCATTGCATAAGCATAGACCTCTATTTTATTTGGAGAGAATGGTATTACAGTTACCTGTCAATTAACAGGTTAAACATATTAAAAACTTTTATTAGCCATATATCTATATACAATTATCTTCAAAAAATTGTCTTTAACTTAAAGTATGTGATAACTTTATCACGATACAACTATAAATCGATCGTCAATCAAGCATAAAAGTTTTTATAGATTATTTATAGCGTTCTGACTTAATTGTAAGTGTACATACATGTGAATTTAATGAATAAATAGGTCCGAGTTCAAACTCACGGACCCTTGGTAAGGATCATAAGTACCAACCGTTAAACCTCCACGACTTTCCTTCTTTAAAACTAATGAGAATATTATTTTGCTATAATCCGCGATAAAACATATATGTAATGCTACATGTAGAGTGTACTATTCGTTCTCATACCGGTTACATGCAGAATTTGTAAAAACTCATGCACTACCCAACACCGATAACACAACAATACACAAGCACTGCACACATTCACCACCACAATCTCAAGAATTGTTTCGCCCCGTAACCGGAGTATCATCAGGAGATAGACTCCACGAGAATATCGCAAAAGCTTTTCTTCTTCTAAATGCATACTTTATTGAAATCACGAGATATCTAAATATAAAGACTCCAACTTCATCAATCGACTTTGTATAAACAATCTCTGTCGATTTCATAACAGATGTTCACTTTAATAAATGCATTTCTTGGCTTAATTGAATGCCTAGACTTTTATTGCTGTTTGTATAAACACTGTTAAGACTTTTAATGAATCTCTTCTTAGCTATCGGCAGTTATAAATGCATCTTTGACGTCTTCAATTGGCTTTTTTATAAAGTAGTAGGAGCAAATTATAATCGCAGATCTAAACGAAGATCTTATCTCACCTTTGATGAGTATGATTTTAAGCATAGTTATTGTGTGCCCGACTAATTTTGAACCCATACAGGGCTCTTATTTATCTCTAAACACTTTATACGACGCTATCGCGGTGGAAATGAGTTGAAGAGAAAATGAGTTGAGATGAGAGATTGAGTGAAAAGCTGGGCTCACCCGATTGAATAAGACGTGTGTCCTTTTATGATACACTAGCAATCGCCAACGACAGCGCCCGCGTGGAAAGATTAATACCGTGTTATAGACTTTTGTTAACCATAAAACTGGTTACAGTGGGTTAACCTTAAAAGCTAGACATGTGCTGTCGTGGACTTTTATTTAGAACTTTTAACTTTGTTCCTGAGATAAGCGCGTTTAAACAAACAAACTCTTCTTCAACATAGCTTTAAAGGTAATAAATAACCCACTTAAACCATTTTTATGGTTACCGAAATACTATACGGTTTTAATCTTTTCACGCGGGCGAAGCCGCTGGCGATTCCTAGTACGTTATAAATCCGTAAAACAGTACGAGTAACATAGTCTGATATACTTTTAAGGAGTTAATTGGCTTGTAGCAGCGGCATAATAATTTCTTAATTTTCTCATATTATGTTACTGCCAATAATTTCACTTTTTAGTTGTTCAGAAGACAGCAGTTTTTTGGTAATGACTCATTCAGGTAGAATCAATTTTATTCTTTGAACAATACAAAATTATTTAACCTCAGCAGCAAACCGCAATTCAATGCAAATTAACATATCGCACCAACGCTCTCTGACATTACACCGCAAGTCAAGGTTTCCTGTAACAATAATTACTGCTATACTTACAAGAACAAACCTGGAAGACTTTCGTTGAATAGTTCAAAAACAAGTGACACAATAAATTAAATAAGTGTATTTATTTATTTATTAAATAGAACACATACTTGTACATTAGGTCCAGACACTGTTAATCCTACTTTCTGCCAATATTATAAACGTGAAAGATTGTGTTTATTTAAATGTATATATTGTTTTAACACTCAAATAGTTTACTGGATTTGCACGTAGTTTTAAAAGTAGGTAGGCTAAACACGGGATATACACATTGCCTTTTATCCAGGAATAAACATAAACATGAAAACGCAAATAATTAGATTTTTATTAATAACTTACCTAAATTACTAACTTAGAAAATATAAAAATTATGCTATTAAAAAAAATTACTCACATAGATAACTGGTAAAACGAAAAACCTACAAATTGTTGTTTTAGAAAAAGTTGGACCTCGACAAGATTCGAATCCACGGGGCTGAAGGTAGGGTCACTGTCACTTACGCCAACGGGTCTTCTATTAACATTTTGTTCGAAATATTTTTCTTTTTTTAATACCTTTGGTACATTGTCAAAAGTTTTTCACTTTTTCCTTATAGGTCTTACAATTTTGAGATATATACTCATTTTCAAGAGAAACTAGAAACGAACATGATACTTCGTTTTTCTTTTATTGTTGAAAACTTCAGCTTCAGAGAAATAACGACAAAGACAAAGTGATGCGAGGAATGTGAGTCTGGATTAGAAATTTTCATCGTCCGATGAAGTATTTCCAACCTCTAGATAATTAAACTCAGTGTTGTTGCGGTTTTATACAATATAAGTTTCAGCAGTATATTATTACCATTATTTCTTAATACCTGTGCGATATCCGGCTTAGAAGAATAGACCACCTTCATTTCTGACCAAGGTTTCGTTAAACATGCCTAAGGTAAGTTGACGTCAGGTAGGCGGCCGGCCAAAACATGTGACAACGTATTTAAAATATTTATGTTGTGCCGTCCCCACTTAGAGTAGGATAAGGGCAGGAGAATGATGCATTACTTAATACACTGCTTGTTAACTTTTAAGATTTTATTGGTCACTGCTAGGGCTCTTTTTCCTGCGTCAGAGAAGAGTTAGAGTTTACACCCACCAGGCTGCTCCAATGCGGATCGGTAGGCTACACATATCTAAAGAGTGCTTCAGAGATATGGTTTCTTCAAGGTTCTTTAACCGGAAAGCGTGTGATAAATCTCAAATATCAATTAGACTCATAAATTTTAATCGAAAAACTTATTGAACCCCTGAGATAGATGGTCTCACCATTCAGCTATCACGGCTTAAATAATAACTGTCAAATCTGAAGATCGTAATCATTCTCCTGCCCTTACCTGCACACTAAGTGGTGTCGGCCTAACATGTTATAAACATGATTTGGATATGAATTTTATGACCGGCCGCCTTTTTTGTAAGATAGGAAGAAACCTTTTCCCGCCCGCAGCAACTATGAACACAGAGTGCGCCACCTCTGGGTCAGGCCTTTCTAAATGTGGCCCCTCCCACCGCTATACGATATATGACGCTATACGACCGCCTCGGGGAACTTATAAGGTGGGCGTCCGTGAATCCCGTTCAGAACGTCGACCAGCCGCCTGCCTGACGTTAATCTACCTAAGTCGCCTTTTACAAAACCTCGGTAAGAAATAATGGTGGTGTTTTCTACTCAGCCGTATACCACACGGTGGAATTATCAAATCTGAAGATATCGATTGTATATCTTATCTAATTTCCCATAGTTGCAAGATGTCATGAATGTTGATCTACAGCACTATATTAATTCTATAATACAATAGTTTTATTTGCGAAAATTTGTTAAATCACCTTACGAGAATGTAGGGTAGGTAACATTAAAACTCTGAGATTTTCCTCATGATATCTGCATATTTTATAATACACTGGGGAAATACCGAGTTACCATGTAAAGTGTTAATAAAACGGTTACGCTTTGATTATTTCAAGTGGGCGTTCTTTTATTAAATTTGAAAACTTTTGTCGAAGAGCGTGTTTAATAGTAAAAGTCTTTATAGCCTAATCTAAACTTATTATAAAACAAAGTCCCCAAAAGCTGCCTATATGTATGTGATCGATTTCCTCAAAATCTACTTAACAGATTTCAGCTCGGTTTTTACTCAAGGATAGTGTAATTCTTTCGGAAGGTTTAGGTTAATAGTATATTACGGTTCTATGTAATGTAAGCAGCGATATCGCTTGTGTGTGGATGTAGTATATATGGCACGCCGTTAGTCAATGCCAATTTCCAAAATAAAATGGCGGATTTTCGTAATTATTCACATGAGTTTGTAGTGGAATAAATTGAACTTTACAGAAATTTATCGGCATTGTGGATGCTTAAAAGCAAAGGTCCCTTTCTACAGATATTACAAATAATGAAACACACTAGAACAGGAATGTTTAACAAAGTAAAAAATATTTTCTCACTGTTCGTAAAGGTAGTCGTAAAGGTTGGCTCTGGCTGCTACTTCACTAAAAATTATAGTAATACACCAAAATAGACATTAGAAAGAATATTACTGTAGTAGGTAGCTATGACATCTCTGCAATTTCTGAAGAAGGCTTAAAAATCTTAAAATCCCAACGATTTCTGAAATAAGCCGAATGACTCGGAACTTTCTTACAAAACGTTACCGACCCAGTGCTACGCCATTCAGTTTTTTCACGTCAAAAGAAAGTGACTTACAACTTTTTGAATTCAGCTTGATGTTATCAGATAATATACTTAAATGTATACAACTTGAAATTTAAACGTAATAAACTCACACTATATTAGGTAGTAAGTAAGTAAGTAGCGGCCTGTTACTATCTCACTGCTGAGAATAGGCCTCTTCTAGGTAGGTCCTAAATAGGTTTGGAGCTAAGACCTACCATGCTGCTCCAATGCGAATTGGTAGGCTACACATATCTCCCGAAATCTCTAAAGGTATGCAGGTTTTCTCTCGATGTTTTCCTTCACCGAAAAGCGTGTGATAAATTGCAATTATCAATTAGACACAAGTTTTAACAGGAAAACTCATTGGTGTCTGCCCGGGTTTGAACCCGTGACCACGTCTAAAGAGTCCCACGGTGTTACCGCTGGGCTACCACAGCTTCATCAGCTCATTCATTCATTCAGCTTATATTAGGTAAGCCAGCCTAAAATGTGGCCTATTACAATAAAGAAAAAATAAAGAAAAGCAAATGAGACTATATCTTTCTGACTTTTTTTTATTTGTGATTACACAAATTAAGTACATATATGACTTTCATATCCCCTCTCATTTTTCGTAGATTTCTATTTAGTACAATTAAAAAAGTATTGAGTACAATTTAATATAACATCATCCTCCTGTCCTTATCCCACTCTAAGTGGGGTCGGCAAAACATGTTATAAATATGTTGTTAAATGATTTGGCTGCGTTTTTACGACCGGCCGCCTGCCTGACGTATTTTACGACCTTACCTTACCTTAGTTGTATTTTAGGACACCTCGGTAAGAAAGAGGGTGGTCTATTCTACTTAACCGGATACCAAATGGTGGGTCAACTTACCTTAGCCGCCTTTTACAACACCTCGGTAATAAATGAGGTTGGTCTATTCTACTCAGCCGGATACCACACGGCGGGTCGACTTATCTTAGTCGCCTATACGACACCTCGGTAAGAAATGTGGTTGGTACTATTCTATTCAGCCGGATACCACACGGCGTTACAATTTAATATAACATTAGAGACCAATATATCGGGCTTTTTCCAGAATAGTAATCTCTTCCAGCTAAGTAAAGAAAATTGATTTAACCGCGAGGAGCGAGTTGTATGAAGACAACTCAGAGCTTAAATCTTCTAAAGACCTTGAATAAAATTCAATCACTTCGCATCTTGAAAGTTTAACAATATCAAAAGCATGTTAATAATTTAACAAGTATCATGTTTAATGAGATATTGTATAGATATTGTTTAATATTAAGCGTAAACTTTAACGGCACGGATTAAGTGAAAACTGTTTTGTGTTAAATAAACAGTGTTAGTCACAATTGTCGTGAACATACCTTCACACAATAATGTTATTTCAATATTTTGCCAACCATTCGTTCACTATGTTAGTACAGCTGGTTACATTAATAATACTATTTATTTTATGACGCCATTAGCGCAGTGGTGTGATCTTATTTTTGATATTTCTTCTTCTTCTTCTTCCTGCCCTTATCCCACTCTAAGCGGAATCGGCACAACATGATATAATCATGTTGTCTCATGATTTGGCTAAGGTTTTTACGACCGGCCGCCTGCCTGACGTCAACTTCCCTTAGTCGCCTTTAACGACACCTCGGTAAGGAATGAGGTTAGTCTATTCTATTCCGCCATATATATATATATATATATATATATATATGGCTCCAACGATTTTACTAAAATTCAGCATGTAGGGAGTTTTAGGGGAGAAAAATCGATCTAGATAGTACGCTGTCAAACTTAAAGTCGTGGCGGTTCATTTGGAGAACGGAAGGTCTAGAGTTAACTCTTAGAGTCTTAATTTTAGTGAAATATTTCGATACATTGTCCTGTATAAGTCAACAAAAGGAACAGCTAAATGCGATGTTTGGATTACCTCAAATAATCAATGAAAAATTAACAAAAAATCATAAAAGCTAGATTCATGATACTAATTATCTTTTCTTAAAAACCGTAAATACATTATGACTTTTTCAATCTTCAACATTTTCCTCTTTCTTTGTTCCTTCTGGAAAATTTTAATAACTTTTTATAAGTTTATTTGTAGCCACTAAGTTCGAGCCACAATAGATTTCAAGCCGGAATATACCACTACAAGAATCCGTCCGCTTTGTGATATTACAGTGTCCCACTTAACCCGGGCACCTTGTAGTTAATAAAGAAAACTCCTTTGAGTCCTGTACTTTATATGTATTTACGTGAATCAACTTTAGCTAAAATCACTATGCTAGGCTACCTTGTTAATCTAATAATATATAAATCAATCAGTAATAAATAAATCTCATTAATTAAAATATTGGACAAACTCAAACCTATTATAGATAAATGAAATTATCATTTAACTCGTCATTAAAGTTATTTTGCAATTAAATGCAGACTTAGGATCCATTTTTATCCACAGTCCTATTACTATGTTAAAGGCGAATTCATGAGTGTAGTTTTGAGCTAGTTATAATACTTTTCTATTCTATTATGTAGAATAGACACAGAATCCACAGTTCGAATGAAAACCCAAAAACTCAGCCGTTTATGAAATAAAAAAAGTTATAAACAAAATATATAAGACAATTAAACGTACGGCTGCCCCTCACAAAAAAGTAACTTAATGCTTGTGTCATATGTGACAGACAACGGGTAAATAAATAAATACTTTAAAATAACCCAGACTGGGAGAGCCAACAAATTGTTCTAAAGAAAATGTTGGCCCTCGTCGGGAATCAAACCTTCCACCCGCGGAGCTGAAGGCAAGGTAGTGACCTTGCCTTCAGCTCCGCGACAGTTCAGTTCAGTTCGCAGTTGGCAGTGGCCAACTGCGAACCAGTTATATGACTAGATACCTGTAGTTAAATATTATAGTTTTTAAATAAATTTTGCGCGGTAAAGCTGTGGTACGGTACACAGCTAGTGTTATAACTACTTTAAAGTTTTTGTTTATGACATGTTGTGGACATTAATTTATACGTTTTTATATGATAAAGTAATCTATCAGCTTTAGTTGAATGGACTTTATGTATAATATTAAATTTTATTTAGCTATGTAGATTGAATTATGAATGTACAGTACTCGTACCACTTGGACGCGTGCCTAATCACTGTTTAAACAGGTCTCAAATCTATCATTTGTCTACAATTTTTATCGCTGAGAAGTCTACGCTTGACCTCTGTCTCACCTGTTGATAAGTGGAAAATAAAACACCTAAACCTAATCTAAATCACTGTTAACAATTTTGTCGCGTAAGAAAGTATTTATCTATATCTTTAATATACAAAAATGAATGTTTGTCTCTGAAACAGCTGGACCGATTTTATTTTAAATTTTCAGACAATCTTTGAATGACCCAGCGGATGATCCTGTAAAGTTGGTGATAGATAGTAGCATTTTTTTAAACTGTCGAGTTCTTTTTCGGGGAGAATTCGTAACTGACTGAGCCACAGAAACGCGTTGCCGGATATCTAGCCTCCTATATATTATATAAAAATGAATCTCTTTTACCCTTATTCACCATATCATATTTTTCGGGGCAGCTATTTATATTATAAAAACATCGATCGAAAAATAGTACCGCCGTGTGGTATCCGGCTGAATAGAATAGTACCACCCTCATTTCTTACCGAGGTGTCGTAAAAGGCGACTAAGGTAAGACGACCCGCCGTGTGGTATCCGGCTGAGTAGAATAGACCAACCTCATTTCTTACCTAGGTGTCGTAAAAGGCGACTAAGGTAAGTTGACCCACCGCGTGGTATCCGGTTTAGTAATATAGACCACCCTCTTTCTTACCGAGATGTCGTTAAATACGACTGAGGTAAGTTGACGTCAGGCAGGCGGCCGGTTGTAAAAACGCAGCCAAATCATGTGACAGCATGTTTATAACATGTTGTGCCGACCCCACTTAGAGTGGGATAAGGGCGGGAAGATGATGATCGATCGAAAAATAGTACTAGAGCAAGTACGACCCACTTAGTTATCGCAAATAATTTTGACACTTACCTACGATTTTATAAACATTTTAAGTAAACGGACGCCGTTTTTGACTC
The DNA here is from genome assembly GCA_947086495.1 of Morpho achilles. Taxonomy (NCBI): domain Eukaryota; kingdom Metazoa; phylum Arthropoda; class Insecta; order Lepidoptera; family Nymphalidae; genus Morpho; species Morpho achilles. The sequence goes on along the minus strand of CAMTZB010000004.1, from coordinate 5,683,405 downwards.
AAACAGCAAATACTTAACAATAAAGGTGAAGAGAGTTTCCTTTGTAACTGACATATTCCTAATGGATTGCGAAAGTCAAGGAGTGTTGTCTCGTAGAATGTAAAATATGATGCAATAGTTAACAGACTGTGGTGAATAATAGAGAAATTTCTAAAGTTAAAGAGGAATATATCATCATCCTCCTGCCCTTATCCCACTCTAAATGGGGTCGGCACAACATGTTATAATCATACTGACAGATGATTGGGCTGGGTTCTTACGACCGGTGTCTACAAGACGTCATTAAAGAGAAATTATATTATTAGACGTTAATTGCTGTATTTGTGTAATGAGTAAATCAATGCGGTTTTTGCCATAAAACTTTGTTTATTGAAAGTGTTCTGTCATGATCCAATACTTTTTTTGTATTTAAATACTTTTACTTTCGCTTTTACATAAGCTTAGCAACGAAGCTCCATATTAAGGATCATTCCTAGATATTTCGCTGGGTCATATACTTATGATAATAATAAAATATATGAACAAAGAAGGAAAAGAGTTCAAACTCCGGCCTCTTATATCGGTCTAATAAAAATTAATATATTTAAATATATCCTACTAGGATACCTAGGATACTAGGATACCACCTACGAGGTGATGTAAAAGGCGACTAAGGTAAGTTGACCCACCGCGTGTTATCCGGTTTAGTAGAATAGACCACCCTCTTTCTTACCTAGGTGTCGTAAAATACGACTAAGGTAATTTGACGTAAGGCAGGCGGCCGGTCGTAAAAACGCAGCCAAATCAAGTGACAGCATGTTTTTAACATGTTGTGCCGACCCCACTTAGAGTGGGATAAGGGCAGGAAGATGATGATACATAAAATAAGATATAGTTAAATCTAATACGATCACTTGTAAGAGGAATTGTAAGTATACCTTTTTAATGGTTTCAAAATAGCGAAGTGGTATCAGACGCCGACAAATATTCTAGTACATGTCACGAGTTGCTCGTTTACGTGACTCAAGTGTCTGGGCACGACATTCGCTGATTAATGGACAATCTCATTGGGTAAAAAATATAGAAACATCATTGTTTTTATTTTTCTTCTTTATTTAGGCGAAGGATAGCCATTTGGTATCCGGCTTAGTAGAATAGACCACCCTCATTTCTTACCGATGTGACGTAAAAGGCGACTAAGGTAAGTTGACGTCAGGCAGGCGGCCGGTTATAAAAACCCAGCCAAATCATTTGTCAGCATGTTTATAGACTGTTGTGCCGACCCTAATTAGAGGTGGGATAAGGTCAAGATGATGATGATATTTAGGCGAAGGAAGCATAATCCGTTCTTACCTTATACATGCAGGATTAGCAACGGCATGTAACATGAACATTTTCAACGGATGGTTGGACAGTTGGACGTTGGTGTAATCAAGTTTAATATTCTGTATTACCCGATCCACGTCTTTCTGTCTATACATATTTACATTAATCAAGTGTAATCGAGTGAGCTCGAAGGTGGGCGTACCGTCAATTAATCGATAATAAGTACATTAGACTAGCAAGCGTCAATCTACTAACTAGTTACTACACAAATTTAGACCATCCTTAGCACATAATTAGCCATTTCAACTTTATCATTTTAATACATTTGGTTAAGGAAATGGTTGGATAATAGAATTACTTTGCCATATTCCACGTGTTTTAAGAAAATCTATGCAAGCGTTAGTGTAGGAAGCACAATCTGTTTTCATGCCTAATACATGCAAGATTAATAATTGCACGTATGACTACCACCAGTACCACCACCACATTACACAAGCATTGCACACTTTCACGGGGACAATATCAATGATCGTTTAGCCCTGTATGTGAATCACCATCAGTAGGGAAACCAACCTCCGTATATTTGTTTTGTGTAGTCCTGTGGTAAAAGTGGTGGTTTGGTGGTACGTTTTTACTTTTTATCGAGATTTCACCATGTTTTGATTCTTCTACTGCCTATGTATTTGGTTGCGAGTCACTCTGTAAAAAAAACTTTTTCTTATCTTCTAGCACGTACATTTTCACGGAAAATTTAATTTTCTACGTGCCCTAGAACAATAAAGTGAGGCAAAGCCCTCTTTACAGTTCTATCTGATAGAACTGACTCGTTACGCGATACAAAGTGCGCGAGTGTTTGTAGGCTTTAATAGTTTGTAAGGCTTTGTAATACTGTAAATTTGGATACTGATAACAAGTAGTATCATTTAATACTCACGAGACATGCGATATATATTTCTGAGATTAGAAGATTATTTTCTTGAGATTAGAAAGAAATTTTATAAAACGAATGGCAAAGAAAAAGACAAATTGATATACAGCAAGGAATAAAAGTTTAATAAGCCGATAAAACCAAAGTATTACGCTAAATAAAGTTAAAAAGAAGGAGTATTAGATATATGATTTTCCATATAAATGAGTGGTCAACGGATTTGTACAAAAAAGAATATAATTATTTTCTATCATTACTACGTACTCTAGGATTCCGCAAAGTAACGCCTAATTCTACAAATTAACATGTAACATGTGACCAAAAGGGATTTAAATATGAATGTGGATATACACGAAGGAATCTGAAAAAACATGGATTATGTAAAGAATAATATGTATAGAACAGGAGTATCAACAAAGTTGAAGAATTATAGATCAGAATGGAAGATGAAGACATATTGTGCCGACCCCACTTAGAGTGAGAGAATGATGACTATGTACTCGTAGTATATACTTGTAGTAGTAACAGTGCTTGCTTACATGTTTATTTAGATGAGCCCAATGTTCGGCCCAGATAAAAGGTTATAAGCGAGAGAGTTTTGCTAGGTATTTGCAACTAGGTATGGTCTTATAACGTTAAAATATCTTGTTACTAGATTTATTGTTAATATATTCGTCTACATTATACATAACGCAACAATAATACACTCGTATCACACTATGAGTGGCCACTCGAATGAATTGAAGATAATATCTTATAAATATTTATACCGTCATTGATAACTGCTAACAGCTATATTTATATTAATGCAATAAATCTATTTATCAATGAGAAATTCGCAACTGCAATTGCAATTGAACATAATTAATAGGAAAGTTTAATATGAAATCCTGAACGTTATTATTCTCCTACTTATAAAAAAGTTTTGTACAATAAATATTTTTGAAGTACTATAGAAATACACTGTCATATAAAACGGCAGGTACATCATTCTCCTGCCCTTATCCCACTCTAAGTGGGGTCGGCACAACATGTTTTTGCTTCTTTTCTCTGCTGTCACTCATCAACACTGACGCTCATCCTTTTATGACATGCATTCATATTTCACACAATCCATCCTTTTTTTTCGCCCTCCCTTTAGTCCCATATCCATCTACATTCATATTTAACACTCGTTTGGTCAAATGATTTTCATCCCTCCTTATTACACTTCCATACGATCTTAATCTTACACTTCTCGTCTTTTCTATAATGGGCGCAACTTTCAGACTTCCCCCTTATGCACTCGGTTCGTATTTTATCCAGTCTTGTCACATTTGTATGATTGTGGACTTCTCTATTGTGGACCGAAATCAAAGTAATACAGATGGAGATATATTTATTAGGATACGTATTACACGTTAGCGTATTTATTAGCGACTGGCTATTGACTATTAAGTTGCTTCTATTGCTGACATTTAAGATACGCTGACGCGGTACACCAGACATCCTTAACATTCTCGTCTCATTTTCATGCACTCTTCTATCATACGTCTTTTTCATTTTCCAACATTCTTACCCCATACAATACGATGGTTCTTATAACAGATTTATAAAATGCCAGGTATATTCATTTGTAAATAGAATTCAAATTTAGGCTAAATTGATTGGTACCATTATAATTCAATTTCCATTTCTAAAAGGTATGTCGAATAGCTGACATTATATTCTGTAAGATGGCTACTTATTTTCATGAAGATCTTATAGAATATTTATTGAAATACGAATTTTTTGTACAGTGAAAAGGTTAAAAGTTCACTGCCGATAAACCTGGCAGGTTGATTAATCTTCCAAGCAAAGCTAGTAGTCAAACTTTGTGGGCTTTGAAAAATGGCTGTAGCCCGTAATGTAGGTCAATGATGCTGATTGAAGGACGAAAGCCTTAACTAATCAGCGAGTGGTCGGGGTAAACCCAAAAGAAAGTTATTTCTTAACTTGCTTATATAATGCTTACGTATAATCATGGTCATACCAAAATATAATATCTGGGTGACCGAGCCGAAATAACCAATAGGGTAGGTGAGGCTCGATCCTAGGTATTTTCATTTCTCGCGACCACCTGTTCACCGAATAAGCTACACTGACTTGATAGTTAATGGCAAAAATCCTATTCAATATAAATTTTACTATTTTTTACTTAATTTTTTTTTAATAAAACCTACCTAGATCGATTTTTCTCCCCCAAACCCCTACATGCTGAATTTCAGGAAAATCGTTGGAGCCGTTTCCGAGATTCCGAAAATACATTTATGTATACAAGATTTTCTCATTTAAATATTAAAGATTAATATTCTTATAAGCAAATATTTTTGCAGAATCAAAGATTTTTAATATATCGATAAAAAGTAGAAAGAGCTGTGATAACCCAGTGTTTCTAACGGTCACAGGTTCAAACCCCGGGCAGGTACCAATGTTCTTCTCCTAAAAACTTGTGTCTGATGGATAATTGCAACTTATTACACTATATATTATGTTTTCGGTAAAGGAAATCTTTAGAGAATTCTGAGAATCCGCATTGTAGTAGCGTGGTGTATAACTATAAGCTCCAACTCTTCTCTCCAAAAACGGAAAGGAAGCCTTTGCTCAGCAGTGGGATAGTATCAGGTTACTTCACCTTACATTAAATAGACTAGAACTAAGCGAGAAATGTAAAATAATGAAAGCTCAAATAGTTGCGATCCTTCGGTTGCGGGACGTTTGTTGAGTTTGTGATAGTGAACGTGTGTAGTGCTTGTGTAGTGTGGTGGCGTCGATGGAGGTTTGTGTATGTGTTTTTACAAATCCAGCAGGTATTGAGCATGAAAACGGTTAATCCACTCCACATTATATAAATTTTTTATTTACATTATCGCGGATTATACCAAATTAATTTTATTATTAATTTTGTATTGTGTATCTTCGTAAAGTAACGCCTAATTCTACAAATTATATAAAATAATGAAATTATGATGAAATTGTTATGTTCCTTTTGTAGGATGAAGACTTCTTAGAAAGCATTTGTTTAAGTTTCAAATCTGTTAGTAAGACAATCTTGAAAATTCTACTTCGTTAGCATTGTTTATCAACACTTTAACAAGAAACTATAGAACAACTTCATTTAATAAATATTTAATGTTAATTATTCATAATAGACTGTTACGTAAATTTAGTTTCTTACCTTTGTAATTAGCGAAGCAATAATTAAATGACAATATGCTAGATTTTTTATTTAATATAAGCTATCGTAACTAATATTCACAGTTAATGTATAGAAAACGGATATAATCACGTCTTATTATATCGGGTTTTGATTAGTTTCGAGCCCATTCGGAGCATAAGCTCAAATCTTTGCGAATAATCGAAAATACTATAAAAGTTATATTTATAAAAGTATCATAAATAAACTCTTTGTACGCAGTTTTCGCAACGATAACGCTATATAGCGATGCGATATGAAGAGCTCATGAATAAGAGCTACTTGGGCTAACCCATTCTATTGGGTTTTTCTTTCATGTCAGGAAAACGTATTATTGGTCATCACCGCCCGGGACGAGCGGCGGGTATGTCGGACTCGCACCGACTAAAAACCTGACAGTGCTCCACCACGCTGCTGGTGGTGGGGACAGGGTACCGTTGTACACATTGCCCCCATCCCCGCCAGCAGCAACTCTGGACCCCAGACTGCGCCAGCTCTGGGTCGAGGCCTCTGTAAAAGTGGCCACTCCCTCCGCTAATCGATGTTTCGGGAGCACCAGATGCATTGACCGCCTCGGGAGTTTTTTCAGATGGGCGTCCGATAAACCCCGTTCGAAACCCATGCTACCAAGTACCGTTATAAGAGATAAGCATAGTCAGATTCTATTCATAAAATATGCTAGACTTGACGATTTTGTCAAGAAGTTTATTTTCTGTTGCTCCTTCGGTTACGCAGCGAAAGATTGTTGATATGGTGGTAATGAATATGCGCAGTGCTACTAGTGTTGTGTGGTGGTGGTTGTGAGTTGAAGTGCATAGGTTTTACGAATGAACATGGGTACAATATATTCTAAACATTACATAGATTTTCTCTGATCGTGGATTATAGCAGAATAATAATTTACTATCATATTTTCGTATATATTTTATGGGAATTTACAGTTAATGCTTAACGCTAAACCATAACACTTGCAACAAATATGATAGTGATTCTTTTTACTATAAATACTCATGAAATGTATAAACTAGACAGTATGAAAAAAGTTTGATCCCAACTGAATTGAAACCCAATCCTCTGTCCTCTTCCAAGTCACTTCTGTTGTTCTTATTAATTGTTTGTTAAGAAAACATTAATTATTACAATAATTATATAAGAAGCATGCTTTACGTTATTGGTAACTTAACCTCGAGATTAGTGTTACAAAAATTACAGAGCAAATAATTTTATGGTATCCATCAAAACAAAGTAATTTCTATCGTTTTTGACACGCAATATTTTACCTTGGAGGTAGATTTGATCACTACCAAATAAATTCAAATTGCTTACTTACAATATTTACCATTTAATAAGAATATATATGTCGAATATGAGAACAGTCAAATGACATACGTTTAGTTTCTTAATAGCGGAAGTGGAGTTTGCGTCTGAGCAATATAAATTCTTTTATAGCGGAGATTGTCGTATCCTTTTATAAAATACACAACCTCTTTCGACGGATATTAATATTATTTTCTTCGGATTATTTAAAATTGTTTGTTTAAAAAAGTAGTAAGTAAGTAGCGGCCTGTTACTATCCTACTGCTGAGAATAGGCCTCTTCTCTCCGTGTTTGGAGAGAAGGTTTGGAGCTAAGACCTACCACGCGGCTCCAATGGGGATTGGTAGGTTACACATATTTCCAGAATTCTCTAGAGATATGCAGGTTTCCTCACGATGTTTTCCTTCACCAAAAAGCGTGGGATACATTGCAATTATCAATAAGACACATAAATTTTATCAGAAAAAATCATTGGTGTCTGCCCGGGTTCGAACCCGTGCCCTCCTCGAAAAAGTCGCACGGTGTTACCGCTGGGCCACCACAGCTGGTTATTGTTATTGTTTGTTTATAAATCACTAATTAGGGTATACTTGTATTGTGCCGTCAAATTGGAAACGCGGTTAGTGTCAAAGGCAGTATTGACTGATTGACGTAATTATATTTAGTTTTAGCTAAGTAATTTTCGACGTTCAATTAATTAATTAAAACCATTTCAAAGCGATATAACACAATACAGTTACATTTGAAAGCAACTTTATCTCAAAATTTGGTATTGATAATTTATTAGTATTTTATGGATAATTTATTAATATTTTTTTATTATTTAATTGATAATTTATTAGTATTTTATTGATAATTTATTAGTATTTTTGTGAATGAAAAGTTATGGCTTGTGTTATAGTTATAGATTTTGTGTTCTGAAAGATATTTTAGACACATTAACATAGGAAAAGATAAGATAATTAAAACGCTTTATCAATAGATAGTTAATGGGATATGGAGTGGTAACTAGGACCTATTACTACGCTTGGTAAACGATTTTATTTGTTCTAACCAAAGAAAGAACCGTAAGTAATGGCGCCACTGCATGGACGTGCATAAAAAATGAGTAATAACGAGAACGATATAATACAATTATGTTCGAATAATTTTGCTATCTAGACTATACTAATATATAAAGCTGAAGAGTTTGTTTGTTGTTGGGAAGGCTATATGTTATATAACATCACGCTAAGATAAATACGCTTGAGTGCGCTAAGTAAACGGTGAAAATTATTTAAAACTCATGCATTACAAAATTGTTCCCTTCTAAAAATTCTAAATAAAAGTCCACGACAGTATATGTCTAAGGCTAACCCACTTTAACAATTTTATGCTTATCAAAATACTGTATTAAGCTTTTAATCTTTCCACGCGGGCGAAACCGCTGGTGATTGCTAGTAGAATATAATTCTCCATCTGAAGCAATAACCATAAAATAAACACTCATTTAGAAATCTAATCTAATAGAATATAACATCATCCTTCACTATTTTTTTTAATGCGTTTTGTTGTTTGGTAAATTATTTTGACAATTCTTAAAAAGGTTGCAAAGTATAAAAATGCTCAAAACTTTTATTTAATAGATGATCCTTAAATTGAGCTTCTAAATAATATTTTATGGTTCCTTAAAATAAGTATATAATTAAGCACTCTTAAAACTTTCGTATACAAATTAGGTTTTTAAATAATTTACTCCGTAAATAACTGAATAATATTAGGAATGTTGAATAAGAATAGAAGCAACTCGTAAATTATATAACTAAACGCTCGTAAATGATGTAAATAAAGCTAGTTATGACGTAAATTACATAGTGCTCGGCGACCGGCTTGTAATTTTACGGCAGTAAAATAGCTTGCAGAATTTTTTTATGGAAGCATAATTTTCATGCAAATCGACACATTCATTCACATATTCTATGCTTCATGACTTAGTTCAAATACAAAATAATAAAATTTACAATAAACATATTGAACGCATAGTAAATCAACTGGTAATGGAATTTATATAAAACATCAATTGAAATCTTTATTTGAAATAGTTTTATAGCTTTGTAAGTCTATTTAGTATATTTACATCAACTTTGAATAAAGCGAAGCTCTTTTGTTAATAAGCGAATTCATAGAAACTTTAACCTTATAAATGCTATTCGAGTATAAAGCTATAACTTAGGGCGTGTATATACGTTATTAATGCATTCGGAAATATTAATCAAACATAAGTAAAAGTAATAATACGATAATACGACTAAGTATTAATATAAGAGTTTCACCAAGTTCATATTACTATTTTGATAACATATAAAGCAGAAGTTTGAGAATGTGATCTTACCAAAGCCCGCGATTTAGAGGTTAAGGCCGTATTTATGTAAGACCCACAAAGTTCCCTTACACGAGTGGTTTTCCGCAATATTTGCAAACTCAAACTTTTCTGTTTGTTTAACCTAACGACGTAGACTTCTTACGGGCGACTAAACAAAAATTTCAGCCAATAAGTGTTCAAAATCGTGTGGTATCCGGCTAAGTAGAATAGTACCACCCTCATTTCTTACCGAGGTGTCGTAAAACCTCGTCAAGGTGGCAGGAGATGAGATGAAGTGTTCATCATAATCACATCTCCTCTCCAGCTTGAAATCACTTCTTCCTCTATGGCAGTTTCGAAGTAACGGATTTGAAGCCCAAAATAAAAGTTTCAACGTTTCTAAACAATAAATCAATGACTTATGTGTAAACTTGCTTGTAGTACTGTGACTGTTGTCGTGTGATAGGTCGATAATAGATGGCGCCTTTAAATAGTATTCTATTTTTATAGAATTAACAGTATTTCTATAGCCTATATGTTAATCCGGTATATAAGCAATAATTGTGCCAAATTTCATCGATGTTGGTTTCAGCGGATTCGCCGTGAAAGAGTAATAAACGTAGATCCACACTCACAAGCTTTCGCGTTTATAATATTAAGTAGGATTACGACAGTGAGTGATAATGCGATATAATCAGCAAGTTTTCATTAACAATCCTGACATAAATGTTTAATATATAGGTATTCATATTCTATAACAAGGTTTCGTTAAATACAAATTATACAATACAATAAAGAAATTCTTGAATAACGCCGTGTGGTATCCGGCTGAATAGAATAGTATCTCCTCTTATTTCTTACCGAGGTGTCGTAAAAGACGACTAAGGTAAGTCGACCCGCCGTGTGGTATCCGGTTGAGTAGAATAGACCAACCTCATTTCTTACCGAGGTGTCGTAAAAGGCGACTAAGGTAAGTAGACCCACCGTGTGGTATCTGGTTTAGTAGAATAGACCACCCTATTCCTTACCAAGGTGTCGTAAAATACGACTGAGGTAAGTTGACGTCAGACAGGCGGCCGGTCGTAAAAACGCAGCTAAATCATGTGACAGCATGTTTATAACATGTTGTGCTGACCCCACTTAGAGTGGGATAGGGACAGAAAGATGATGAAAGATATTCTTTAATATTTGACACCCAAGATGAAGAAAGTTTCTAAGATAGCGCAACCGCAAATCAATTACTGAGTTAAAGCCAGTGATAGCTCGCTATAACCACAAGCTTTCAATTTCAACAAAGTTTCCTTAAATACAATTTATACAATACAGCAAAGATATTCTTGGTAGTCTGACCTCCTGACCCCAGATACAATCAGCAGAGACGGAAGCGGCTACCTTCGCGTGCATTATTGTGCAGTATAATGTATATTCACAATCAGGTCAAAGATCTAAGTTACGAAAAGGTCAACCTTCATACCTAATTCCGTACCGCCGGCGTATAAATTACGAGGGTGCCCCGCACTATATTTTTTTGTAATCTGCGTAATGGTATGCCAACGGAACCACGAGCAAATAAGGTAACAGTGTTAGGAATTAAAAAAGTTCTAATTGGATATTCGGCATTCTATAATCTCTATTACTTATGTATATTTAACTAGGACTACGTTCAGTTATCGTTACTAAAAACGGTTGCCTGTAAAATCGGTTTTACCGGCAAAGATTTTACGTGACAACGTCTTTTTCTCAGTATAATATTTATTGATATCATGTTTGAGTGGGAGAGAGACGGAAGGCATTCGCCAGTCCGGCGGGCCTCTCTTTCGTACGGTGACTCATCGTAACAGACGTGAGCGGGCGTTACACTTTTTCATGAGTGACTCGAACACAACCTAATTTATGACGTTGAATGACGTTGAATATCGACGTTTATCACGTCAATAATAATAATTAATTCCAATTATTTCACATGTGATTGTAATTCAATGCATGCAACTATCCCGAATAATCCAATATGAACTTTTTCTATTTGTGAAATATAAAACACGATCGGTTTTCCCTTATATGTTAATTCTGATAATGCCAGATTTTATCAATATTGGTTCAGCGAATTAGCCGTGAACAGTAACAGATAAGCATACTTTTACATTAACAATATTAGTAGGTATTATAATACTACTAGTATATTAGATGCTGGCTTCGGAATGTATAAGTAGTATATTGATATCGCACGTTCTGGGCAATTCTCGATGATTTTCAATTGCCTATTACAGATAAATCCATATTATCTCATTAGAGGGAAGAATACAAGCTTAGAACTACCACACTGTGCCAATGTGGATGGGCAGGTACCATATAAATCAAGAACTTTTTAGGGATATTTAGGCTTCCTATATTTTCCTTCACCGTTGGTTGTGCGAATTGTAGAACAAATCAATATATTTTTTATTGAAATAAGTCTTTTTAAGCACTGTTGCATCGCCAAGAATCAATATAATTAATGAACCACAAAATATAAATTAACGCCCTAGTTTTTATATACAAGTAATAGACGTTTTAATCCGCAAACGGTGAGAGCACGTCTAGCAACTTTAACTTGTAAATACTTTGTAACGGAAACAACGTGAATTAATTACTTTCTGTGCTACTGACGTTGGTGTCTGAATATTAAAAGGTCCTAGTGATTTGCGCTACTTAATTAAAACGCGTAAAAGAAAATTTAAATAGTGCTAGAAAAATCGCATGATGATGCGGTGGTGGAGGTTTGTGCATGTGTTTTAACGAAACTTGCATGTATCGGGAATGAAAATGGATAGCCCATTCAACATATAGCATTATAAATATTTGCTACTTACTTTATCGAGGGTTGTAACAAAATAATTTTATTGTTACCTTTGACTTACGCGAATTATGGGCAAGGAATGATTGGTTCATAGCTCTAACTCTTTTTTCCAATAACGGAGAGAAGAGGCCTATGCCCAGCAGCGGGATAATAAGAGATCGTTACTTTACTGCTTTACTGTGTATTATATTTAAGATACTGTATTTTATATTATATTTCGCTAAACTTATTTTAACAAGAAATGTTTTAGATAGTTTTTTGGATATTATCAACTCGTTAAATACATATAATACAAACAGAAGTTAAAAGTACAACATTGTTCAAAATATTCATTTTGAATCCGTTATCATTTTCGTATAAATGGTACATAAGCGTAAAATCTTCCAGCCATTATTCTGGGCTTTTACCATTGTGAAATACAGAGAATATGATTTATACGCAATTCAGCTTTGATCGGAACATTTTACTCGTTGATTCTGTTTAAATCAAAACGAAGAGACATCTTTTATCATTGTTTATCGTGAACATAAGCGACAGCGAGCAAAATGGTCCAAATTTATATTACAAATATGTGTATCGCCCTATCCGAAGAATAAAGTCATATGTCCCATTAAGTATAGGAAATGAACTTAATTCTTGGGAGAGGTTGATTTGTTTTAAGTTGTATATATATTTTGAATTATATTATAAAATAATACTTCTTTATTTTAATTTTTATGCATTAGTCTTCTAGAATCCGCCGTTTGGTATCCGGCTGAGTATAATAGACCACCCTCATTTCTTACCGAGGTGTCCTAAAAGGCGACTAAGGTAAGTTGACGTCAGGCAGGCGGCCGATTGAAAAATATCTAGCCAAACCATATTATAACATTTTGTGCCGACCCCATTTAGAGATTTATGTCCTCATCCCCATTTAGGGATAAGGGCAAGAGGAAGATGATGATGAATTACTCTTCTAGAATTTCTTTTCCCACTAATAATTAAGTGCTTTTAAAAATAGGGGTGTCTTTACATTTTTTGATTTTTAGTATATATTTTGTCTTAGAGCAACAAATAGTTGATATATATCGGTATAAATATAAAAAATAAGTTAAATGTAAGAAAAAAGCAAATTTGTAATTGAACTTGATAAGCAATAAATAATGTGTATCTCAGTACCCCAATAGTAAATAAGAATTAGTTACCGTAGAAATAGAAGGGCATCCCACCCTTAAATAGTTGCGAAAGATAATGAATAAAAGAAAGAATTAGTATGTAGAATGGAAGAATAAACAAAAGCGAGAACTGGTATGAATGACTTTTCGACAAAAACAGGCTGTAAACTTCCACAAATTACAGGTATTTAGAAAAAAAAAATAGTTGATATATCTATTCCAAAAATGCCTTGTTTTATTAATTATCGAAATAAGCATCTGTGTGAAGTAATTCGATCTTCCTATTGTGATGTTTGATTAATAAAAATTCAATAATTTACTTATGGTTTGAGTTAATTTAATATATATAGTTTCATTCTTATAAAAGCTCTTATGGCTATCATAAGAAAGTAAAAAGTGAATGGCTGCTTTGTGTATCAAATCAGAGACGAAGGTTTTGCTAGAAAAAGTAAAATTATCTGTATTACTTATCGCGTTGCATACTAGTTATACTAGAAGGGGCATGTAATAGGAAATTATGTGGATTGATGTTCTTAAAGACTGTAATGGTAACCTTGCACCGGAAAGAGCCTCGATTTTGGACCTTCCCTCAGATGACTCCAAAAATGTCGCTAGGACACACTGGATCCAAGCGCATGACCTTATTGCGTAGAAATACCTTAAAGAGTCCAAGTTCTTAGAAATCCTATAGTGGACGTCCATTGATTGAAAAAAAAAATCGGGAACGGAAAATTGTAAATATTTTATAGTATTAATAATTAATGCTATATTAAAATATTGTGGAGTGTAGTCACGTTGAGCTTGTAGTATTTATAACGATAATTTAAAATCCCCTTTACAATAGAGCGTTCAATCCATCTTTTGTTCGATCGGATGCTGGGAAGCCTTTGAACTTTATTCAGGCTTTTTTTGCTTTCAAATTTGAAGGATTATCTGCATATTTTGGTAATAATCTGAGATATTATGTGTTATAAACATATAAAAATCTATAAAAATATTATTAATAGTAAAAAAATTCCGAAGACTTTTTGATATGATTTTGGTATGGGACAAAAATTTCACTCTTGACTGAAATTTTTAAACTCAATACTAAATTCCACGCAGACGAAGTCGCGGGCAGGAGCTAAAAGTAAAGTCAAAACATTCTAAAAGTAAATATTTCTAACTATTTGCATTGTCATCTTACTAATATTATAAATGCGAAAGTTTGTGAATTTGGTTGTATGTTTGTTACTCTTACACGGCGAATCCGCTGAACGAATATCGGTGAAATTTGGCACAATTATTCTTTATACACTGTAATAACATATCGGCCATAGAAATCCTGTTACTTCTACAGGAATAGGATGACATTGAAAAGCGCCACCTATTATCAACCTATCAAAGTTTTTTATCTACGACGATCTTTGACGATGCCAAAGTCAAAGTCAAATCTGTAGTAAATGACACAAGCTAACGGTTTATTCCAAGAACACAGTTTCCATACAGTATACGCGAACAAAGTTGCTGGTAAAACCTAGTATTATACATTTTTAATGATAGAACTTCATACGGAAAATTGCACGTATAAAATATCAGTAAAAGTCGAATAAACAAAGTATAAATTGGTAAAGTTTACTCCCAACGTATTATGATTGAAAATTGACTGAGTTATTCAATAAATTCCACCTGCTGAGTGAAATTGATACTTGAGAAAATTTTCACAATAAAGTATATTTGCGTATACAACATAAAACAGGCGAATTTTGTGATGGAATTACGTTTAATTTAGACTAAAGTAAGTTCTTTAATCAGACTCCGTGTAATCAAAATTGTTTTTTGGGAATACAATACAGTCATTGTGAATATCTTTTATATATAAATAAATTATTCTGTATCTCTAATATTCAAATAATCTAAATTTTCGAAACTGCTCCATCGATTTTCATGAAATTCAGTATATAGAGCGTTTCAGGGGTGATTAATCCCAAAAAATATCGTTTTATCCCTGTCTTCAGGCATTGAAAAACTGCTAAAATATTAATTGAATATAAAAGCTAATGTTGCTGTCATTTGTAATGTTGTGATAGCTCAGTGGGGAACAAGCGGACTAAAGAAATGAAAATACCCCAGACCGAGTCCTAGATGTCACTTGCCCTTTCTTTTTTATTTTTTAAATGATTTTTTGACCTTTCAAAGTTAATTACCGAGCAAGCATCGGTCGCCCAGTTATTATCTTAATTATTTATATCTATTAAGATTCCCGTTTACAAATCAATTATACATATTTTCTGTTCTTGGATGGAAGTGAATATCAAAATTAACTGATAGGGTTTTCAGGGTTATAAAATATGAAATCTAATCACTGCTTATTTTAATAAAACCAAACTGCATTACAAAACGATAGCATATAAAAAAATGTAAAGCTTTTTTTCCATTATTCAGTTTTCAGAAGGTATTCATATTCACATATTAGCGTTTGCACACACGAACTGCGAGCGTAACTTTTCATATTCTAGCAACATGTGGCCAGAATGCAGGCTTTCAAACATACCATTGTCCACACGACTTTGCCTAAAATAAAAGGCCTACGGCATAAAAAAGAACATATTCAAACAACAGTAGTCAATATAACATGTCTGTCGCTTATGATATCATCAAATGATTATGCTTATCAAATGATTGTATTAGTTAGTTGGTTTAACACAATAAGTAGTGAACTCTTATTATCACACTGCTGGGTTTTTTTTCCTTTGACTTAAAATTAGAGCTTAGACCCACCATGGTGCTTCCATGCGGATTGATAGGTTAAACATATCTTAGAGATTCGCTAGGAATAAATATACTCAAGCCGTGTTAGGCTAGCGGTAAGACCGTGCGACTCTTTCGAGGGGGGGCATTGGTTTAAATCATGGGCAGGCACCAATAAGCTTTTCTGTTAAAACTTATATGTCTAAATGATATTTACAATTTATCACACGCTTTACAGTAAAGGACAACATCGTGAAAAACCTGCAAAGAATTTTTGGGGTGTACTTGTATGTAACCTAGCAATCTGGATTTGAACAGCGTGGTAGGTCTAAGCTTTAAGCCTTCTCTCCAAAAAGAAAACGGAGAGTCCTATGCCCAGGAGTGGGAAATTAACAGGCCGCTATTTTAAATATACTCAATCATAAATGTTTTTCCTAACCGTAAAGCGTGCAATAATTTGTAAATATCGATTTCAACATTATTTGTCAAAAAGTACTCTGTTGTGTATGGCACTCGACATAAAATAAAAGATGGCAAGGCTAGTTAAGTAAATATTAAACAACGAAACAAAAATATATATATTTTTATTCCTTATACAATATCGTTTACAAGAAATTAAATTATACCCCTCGCCATATGTTGAGGACTCAAAAGAGGGAGGATTATTTACGTTCCCAGTGAAACAATTTGTTCCCTACAATTTTATTAACATCGCCTGTACAGAGGGTATTAGCGTTCACTGTGAAATTAAAATCTTTTAATTGAAACTTCTTTCTTTTGTCGCAGCCCTTATTACTTTGTTTTAAAACAATGCTATATTTTGTTTGAAATTGCCTGTGATTTATTGTTAATAATGGCTGTAATTCTTTATCAATTTCGCCCATAGAGCTCTTATGAACGCGTTTTACTACTACTTATTTTATATACAGCTGTGAGAAATTGTAAAAATATTTCCCAAAAGGTTTTTCTTAAATTCACAATAAAATTATTGAAAATAGTCCGTAAAAAAAATGGCTCAAGGATAAGCACAATATTGAAATAACTAAAGAATATTTATTACCAGGTTGCAGCTGGATACAAAATAAATTAAAAATATTGCCAAAAACTACAATTCATCATCTTGCTGCCCTTATCCCACTCTGAGTGGGGTCGGCACAACATGTTATAAACATGTTGTCACATGATTTGGCTACGTATTTTACGACCGGCCACCTGCCTGACATCAACTGACCCTAGTCGTATTTTACGACATCTCAGTAAGAAAGATAGTCTATTCTACTTAACCGGATACCACACGGCGGGTCGACATACCTTAGTGGCCTTTTACGACACCTCGGTAAGAAATGAGGATGGTCTATTCTATTCAGCCGGATACCACACGGCGATGCCGAAAACTACAATTATAGCAAGTAAATAAAGTTTATGTTAAAGTAGATTTGACGAATTCGTTTAAATCGTGACGATCTAGAAAGGTCCGTAAAAACAAATAGTGCCATAAATATCAGCAGTCATACTAAATTTCTGACCTATCAAGCAAAACCCCTGTTATAAAACAGGGACGTAAAAACAGCTCATATTCTTATATCACAGACATTTTTGATTATAATCATATCTAAAGCTGACATGACGTTACTTAAATTTTTTGAAGTTACCCTGTTACTGTTAAGCTGGTCAAAGTAACTAACCGAATCATAGAATTTTTTTACATATCTTGCAGTGAGCTTTAACTCTTAATAAAAATTGAAAGGTCTTCTTGCCAGCCTATAGATCGAGTGACTTCATCTTAATTCTATGAACGCAAGGCCACAAGCATACAAATATTATAAATTAAGTAAACTTTACCATAGGTTCATCATGTTATTTTTCCTATTTAAGCAGTAGGTATTACAGTGATTAAGAATGACTTAAAAGTGTTCTATTTTAAAATAACTCTAATAAAGACTGCGCGGCCTCTTTGGCCGTGGGTAGTTACCACACTACTAGTTAAGTTAAATCGCAAAAACTGCTGTGTAAGAAATTTGTCATTCAAATCCCTTTTCAAATTTACACGCTTGTCTTAAATTGTCTACCTACACCTAAATAAGATGAGATAACATAAAGTGCAAAAACATTAGTAATAAAATATATAAAAATAATTAAGATGCTTTAACCTTTACTATATTGAACTCAGTTATATGAATTACTGAGTAACCAGTTTGTTCATTAGCGTGTGCTTGATAGGTTGGCAGTACATTGCGCAAAGTTAGTCCGTGCCGTGTCAAACGATGAAGTTGTAACGAACGTTCAGTGAAGGTAAATTTCAAATTCAGTGAAGGTAATTTTACCTTCACTGAATTTTCACATCGTCCTTGAATATGTGTTCCAAATCCAAAAACTTACTACGTATTCAATTTTCATATTAAATCATTGAAATTTTCCATCATTGTTTCCTTCATTCAATCTTGATTGTTGACATCGTCATCCTCCTGCCCTTATCCCACTCTAAGTGGAGTTATAAACATGCTGTTACATGTTTTGCCTACCTTACGTCAAATTACCTTAGTAATATTTTATGTATAGATTAAATAAAATGTTGATATAGTCTAATGTTTGAAAGAAATATACTGTGTAAGCAAGCTCGTATTTATATTA
The DNA here is from genome assembly GCA_947086495.1 of Morpho achilles. Taxonomy (NCBI): domain Eukaryota; kingdom Metazoa; phylum Arthropoda; class Insecta; order Lepidoptera; family Nymphalidae; genus Morpho; species Morpho achilles. The sequence goes on along the minus strand of CAMTZB010000004.1, from coordinate 5,664,949 downwards.
AAGTAATAAATTAATTCAATAAAGATGAGGCTACATCTTCCAATTTAAGTTTAATGTATTTTGAATATCTTTTTATCTCAGAAGTTAATCGCTTTTCTGTACTTTCTATTAATTCCCTGCTTATATAAACACTTATTATTCAATGTGTATTATGGTCTCTATAGTAACGCCTACTTTCATGAAATACATTTCCACATTTAATCTTGATTATCAACATTCAACTTACTTTAGGTGTAACGATTATTATTGTAGGGAAATGTTCCCTAATTAAAAGGAACCTGGACCCTGGACCCTAGTTCGCTGGTAGGTTCTTTAAAGTGGACTGTATAGGGGGGGTCAGGGCGTTAACTATTTTCTATCCCTCTGGGCAATGCGTAATTTATTACCGATACGTAGTAACAACTCAGCACCACCCACCTTTCGATGCCTTTGTACTGCCACCGTGCACTGGAAGGTTCGAAGTCCTCGAAATGCGCCGGCGGCCGGCCGTTTCTTGTGACGCCAGGGGAAATGTTACTAGCACGAACAGTAACACTTTTACGAGTCCGAAACTCGACACGACACTTTATGTAGGGCACTGCACTTAATATTGCAGACGAATTGTTTATGTTTTTACAATAGATTTGACACGAATAATGTATAGCGATCGAGCGGCCATTAGCGAAGGTTCCGCACTCACGAAGACACTCGCGGCGACAGACGAACCGATCGGCCAGTGGCGTTTCATTGCTACCCACTTATCGATAAATAAAAATATGACAATTGCCCAGAGACAAAAAGATATTACGAAATAAATAAAATTATTAAATATTTACGAACACCGCCCACCGTTAAAATGTAATTTTAACCAGGCTCAAATTACGAATGCAACTGTCAATTTATTTAAAGAAAAGATATTAAAATACGAAAACGGAACTAAAATACTAGTAAAAACTTTAAATTAAAAAACTAAATAGGCAAGGGAGATAACCTGTGGACAGGTCTCTTTAGAAAGCCTTGCTGAGTTTTGAGTGTAACAGAACGAATGACACCATCTTTTGACGGATAAATTTCCGATACACGGCCTAACTTCCATTGTAACGGAGGTAAGTTAGGATCGTTGACGAGAACTAATGTACCAACGCGAATATTTTCAATCGATTTCGTCCATTTCCCTCTTTGTTGCAATGTATGCAAATATTCGTTGTGCCAACGTTTCCAAAAATCTTGAATAAATCTTTGTAACAATCGCCATCGCGATAAACGACCTACGCTGATTTCGGTTATATCAGGTTCCGCGAAGGCATTGAGTGGCTCCCCTATCAAAAAGTGTCCCGGTGTTAAAGCTTCAAGATCATTGGGGTCCGAAGTAAGTGGGCACAAAGGACGCGAATTCAAGATACTTTCGATCTGAGTTAAAACTGTTACCATCTCTTCGAATGTAAGAATGGTATTACCGACGATACGAACAAGATGCGATTTAATAGATTTTACCGCAGCTTCAGCCATTCCAGTAAAATGAGGTGCAGCAGGCGGATTAAAGTGCCAGGCGATTTTAAATTTAAGCAACGATTGAGCGATAAAAATATTACTGTCTTTGATGAAATTATACAAAACCTTTAATTCACTGCTAGCACCGACGAAATTCTTACCGTTGTCGCTAAATATGTCTGAACACATACCACGACGACCTATGAAACGACGTAAAGCGGCCAAAAACGCGTCAGTGGTCAAACTTGAGACTAACTCGATGTGTAAAGCACGCGTAGTGAGACACGAAAACACGCAAATGTACGATTTCTCATGTTTGGCCTTACGAACAGTAACCGACTTGGTCGTAAGTGGTCCTGCATAGTCTACGGCAACTTTAATAAAAGGTCTGACTTGTTGCACACGAGCTAAAGGCAGATCAGCCATTTTCGGTTCTAATGCAATGGCACGATAACGGTAGCATTTTATGCACTGGAAAATACTTTTCTTAACGACTCGTCTGGCTGAAATTATCCAGTAACATCTAGCTATATATGCTAGTGTGGCTTGTAAGCCCGAATGAAGGTTAATTTCATGAAAATAATTCACAAGTAATTTAGTAAAATTACTTTCTGGAGGAAGAATCAATGGATGTTTCTTACTAAATTTTGCATCGGAATTGGTTAATCGACCGCCCACCCTGATAAGACCCTGCTTATCTAGAAATGGACTTAAACGCTGTAGCCGCGTACTGCAAAATTTACCTGATTCGAGATTTTGTAAATCTTGCGCAAACGAAAATCTTTGAACAATACCTACTAGACAAAGTGTTGTAGATTGAAGTTCTGATACTAAGAGAGGACCTGTGAACTTGCTACTCTTAGATCGGCAGTTATGAATAAAGCGACGACAATAAGACATTATTTTAATCAATTTATGAAACGAAGAATAACGATTAAAAAACAAAGGTTCCTCTCTGCATTCAACTGTAAGGACAGTTGACCTTTTTGGACTACAACGTTCAGGAATCTTTGTGCTATCCATATCAACATTGCTTAGAGGCCATTGGTCCTCTGGTAATAATAACCACGATGGACCGTACCACCAAATAGTATGGCGTTCTATTTGAGAGGGTGAGAGCCCGCGCGAAGCGCAATCTGCAGGATTATCGATTGAACGAACATGTCTCCATTTGTTAGGAGCAAGAATATTTTGGATTTCGACGACCCTATTTGCGACATAGGTTGACCAGTTATGTGGCGCAGCACGTAACCAGCATAAAACAATGCTAGAATCAGTCCAAGCCACCTCTTGAGTGATACTGATCTTGGAATCAAGTACATGACGAACGAATGTGAATAACGAAGACAAAAGAGAAGCGGCACATAGCTCTAATCTAGGTACCGACAACTTCTTTAATGGTGCGACACGAGATTTAGCAGCAAAAATGTGAACACTAACATGTTGATCTGGATGTATGACTCTTAAATATATGACAGCAGCGTACGCTGATTCTGAGCTGTCATAAAAACCATGAAGCTCAACATAACAAGATTGAGTAGGTACGAAACGAGAAATTTGAATGTTAGACAACTCAGCAAATTCAGAAACAATACGCAACCATCTTTGTTTGATATCACCTGAAACCTCTGCATCCCAATCGAGCCCAGCTAACCAAAGCTCTTGAATAAGAATTTTGGCAGCAACGATAACAGGGCATAAGAAACCGACAGGATCAAAAATACGAGCAATTCCAGACAAAATTACACGCTTTGTCACTCTGTCATGCAAAGGTTTCACGTGATACGAAAATATATCTTTGACTGGCTGCCATGCCAAGCCTAAGACTTTAACCGAATGGTCTTCATCTAACGAAACAGTACATGCGTCAACATCTTTCGCTGTATCTGGAAGACACTGTAAAAATTCCGAACTGTTCGAACACCATTTACGAAGTTCGAATCCTCCGTCTTTAAGTAAATTCAAAAGCTGATTTTGGAGATGTATGGCAGATTCTACCGAATCAGAACCGCTTATAACATCATCCATATAAGTATAGCGACGAATAACTTCAGCAGCTTCCGGATAATCCGATTGATGATCCGAAGCTAACTGTTGAAGAACACGAATTGCTAAGAATGGTGACGACGAAAGACCGTAAGTCACCGTTTTTAGGCGATACACTTGAGACTCACTCTCACAATTTGTGCGGCACAAAATTAATTGGTAATTTTGATGTTTTTCACTAACTAGAATTTGCCGGTACATTTGTCGAATATCGGCAGTAAAAGCGATTTTATGGAAACGAAAACTACAAATAAGTTCACCTACATCTTTTTGTAGCTTAGGCCCGATAAGTTGGGTATCATTTAAAGAAGCACCATAACTTGCTTCAGCAGATGCATCGAACACTACTCTTAACTTAGTGGTCGAGCTTGAAGGTCTAAGCACTCCATGATGTGGTATAAAGTAGTGAGCATCTTTAACTTCACCTGTGATGAGTTCCATATGACCGGATTCCAAATAATCCGACATAAAATCGAAATATAATTTTCTAAAATGCTCATCACGAGCAAAACGACGTTCTAAAGAAAGCAGGCGTTTTAACGCTAACGAACGCGACTTACCAAGAGAAGGCTCACCATCCCGAAATGGAAGTGAGACTACGAATCTTCCTGACTCCAACCGCTTATGTGATTGAACGAATATTTTTTCACACTGTTCATCGTCAGGAGAGATAATTAATTTTTCTGGAATCGACTCAATCTCCCAGAATTTACGAATTGCATTATCAAGACGACTTTCTTGATTCGAAACAACGAAAGACGAAATATTTTGATTAGTATTATCATTACGAACGAACTTGAGATCAACTTTCCCGATTAGAAGCCAACCAAGTGAACTTGAAATTGCCATTGGAGTTCCAAGAGGGCCACGAATAGTTTCACCAACGAAAATGTCATCGTAAATATTTCCTCCGAGAAGAATATCTATTGAAGACGGTAAATAATAATTTGGATCAGCAAGAAGCAAATGGTTGACATGAGACCATGATTTTTTGTTGATGAATTGTGAAGGTTTATTCGACGTTATATGATTCAAAATCAAAGCACGAAGGGTAAACTCTGGTCCCGAATCAATATGTGATTTTATAACTGTCGTTACCCAGCCTTTCGAGCATGTAGTCAAATCACCGATGCCTTGAATTGGCGTGCCTACTTTGTGACGAGACAACCCGAGGCGAGATACTAAGTCCTCAGTAACAAATGAAGCTTCAGAACCCGGATCGACTAGAGCTCGAGCAGTTACAAATTTACCCGACGAATCGCGAACTAAAACAATGGCTGTCGAAAGTAACACCATATTTTGTTTAGCCGATTCTGTTGAATATAACGAGACGACATTAGCTGACTCATCCGAATTTACATTTGTTTCTGGACTAGTATCTTCAACGTTTTTAGGATTATTCGCGAAATGCAAAAATGAATTGTGATGTGTTGCATTACAAACCGAACAACAGATTTTTGCACAAGCATCGTCAGTACCATGCATTGGCTTTAAACATTTCAAACAAAGCTTCTTCTGCTTAGCAAATATAAAACGATCATACGATTTTTTCTGTTTAAACGAATTACACGAAAATAACGAATGAGAACCCTGTTTACAAAATATACAATTATAGTGCGATTTAGAAGCACCCAAATTCGAATGCGACGAATTACTCAAATTTGGACAAGTAACGAAGGTTGAAGTAGCGCGAGAACGATCTATCTGCCTAGAAGAGTGACACGATAGTGAACGTGACGTTGGGCGAGAACTTTCCCAAGCAAAGATTTCACGATTCAAGAATTCTTGCAGTTCACAAAATTTAGGAATAATATTGGTCGCAATTGATTTATCGAAATCACGACGAGTGTTAGGATCGATTTTTCGGTAAAGCATGTAATATAAAATAAAATCCCACTCATCAACATGGAACCCCATAGACTCTAATGCACCAATATTTTCTAAAAATCCGCTAAGGATAGTACGAAGTCCTGTAGCGGACGGCGAATTTAAATTAGGTAGCTTATATAAAGAATCCATATGTTGCATGGCTATGAGACGTTCATTTTTATAGTTGTACTCTAAAATGCTCCATGCTTTTTTATAATTGCTACCAGTGATCGGTAAACCCCTCAGCAACTTACTCGCGTCACCACGAACATATGATAGTAAATATTGAAATTTAGCTACGTCTGATAGATTTTTATTTTGATCAATTAACGAGATAAATAGATCACTAAACGAATTCCACTGTTTATAATCTCCAGAGAATGTGGGTACGAATAATTGCGGTAAGTGCACAGAAATATTTGCCGATTTTTCATCAGTATCCAAATTTCGATCAACTTCGGATTTCGAATTCGAATCTTCGAAACCGAATTTGATTGCCAGTATATCTCGAACTAAATCATTAAATGCCGAACGAATGTTGCTATGATCAGGACTCAAAGTGTTTGTGTCCTTAAGTTCCAAACTTTCAATGGACGATTGAATTTGATCGAATTGATCTTGTATCCGTGTGAGTCCGATACAAGAAACCATAAATTTGCGATAAGAATCTCTATTGTTATTTGCATCCATTCCTAGTTGAACGATTGTGTCTAACTCATGCTCTAAGCAATTCCTTTTATGCATCAGAGCAATAAATTCACTCGACTCGGCCATTATTTAAAGAATCTGAAATGAAAAAAAAATGATAAAAATAAAAATAAACTTGGCTTAATCACTACCGTGCACCTAAATGGTTACACGTAATAAATTTCGAAATAAAAATTAAAAATTAATCGAAATATTAAAATTTAATATTTTTGTAAAAGTCGAATGTCGTGTCGTAGTCGTGACATATAAAAACCACTTTTGCCGCTCGATGCAACTACGAAGTGTAATCTACCGTCTAAGCTTAAAATAAAAATATAATATTCTCAACGAATGATTAACGAACGAATTGAATGTTTTGTTTAATATTACGGATACTTTGTTCAAACATAAAAGTCGAAAATAATTATGTAAGAACAATTTATTCACAACGAATAACGAATACGAATAGTACGAATATTTAAACGAAATATCGAAAATTAAAAATAGCAGTAACCGACTATTACGCACTATTTCTAATTCAGCTGAATAATACGAAACGAATAGATTTTAAGTTAATTTAACGAAATATAAATTAACCTAATATAATATACGAAGTTACGAACTAGTAAGGATTTCTTACTTTATTTACGAATTAATGGAATACGAAACGAATGGCACTGATAATATTTATAATGAATTAAACGGTATAAATTTACGAAAGCGAATAAGTTTATTTTAAGAATATATACGAATACGAATTATACGAAAGATAAAATGGCGTCACTCAAAACTGTTTTTTAATCTTTTAAAAAGAATAGAAAATAAATTGCATCCGGCGTGAAGGTCCAGATTAATGTAGCAAAATGTTCCCTAATTAAAAGGAACCTGGACCCTGGACCCTAGTTCGCTGGTAGGTTCTTTAAAGTGGACTGTATAGGGGGGGTCAGGGCGTTAACTATTTTCTATCCCTCTGGGCAATGCGTAATTTATTACCGATACGTAGTAACAACTCAGCACCACCCACCTTTCGATGCCTTTGTACTGCCACCGTGCACTGGAAGGTTCGAAGTCCTCGAAATGCGCCGGCGGCCGGCCGTTTCTTGTGACGCCAGGGGAAATGTTACTAGCACGAACAGTAACACTTTTACGAGTCCGAAACTCGACACGACACTTTATGTAGGGCACTGCACTTAATATTGCAGACGAATTGTTTATGTTTTTACAATAGATTTGACACGAATAATGTATAGCGATCGAGCGGCCATTAGCGAAGGTTCCGCACTCACGAAGACACTCGCGGCGACAGACGAACCGATCGGCCAGTGGCGTTTCATTGCTACCCACTTATCGATAAATAAAAATATGACAATTGCCCAGAGACAAAAAGATATTACGAAATAAATAAAATTATTAAATATTTACGAACAATTATATTATTAAAATAAGTTGATTCGATATATGATATTTCATAGTTAGAACATATTCCTCAAACTGTACTACAAAACTACGAGATTAATGGTTAGTAATCACGATAACTCCCAATGAATTATCAAATATTTTAGACCAAAGACAAATATCTATATATATCTGAACAGTGATATGCGTCTGTTATAAGTTTACCTTTGTTTGTTTAAAGTGATGTTATGAAATATTATTAAATAATATTTCATAACATCGTTTTATTTATAGAAATAGGTGTTACTTTGGGAAATTCCGTTGTACAAAAGTTATGATTACAATCCGCGTTAATTATATTTGGTTTATAGCAAAATAATTATCATAATTATTTATTTATCGAGGATTGGTATGAACAGTTATAATATAACCTACTTTAAAGTGTGGTATAGACCGGTAATATCTCAACGTTTAACAAATACTCTTTTTTTGGTGAGAACGGAGCTTTGATCCATTACGTTGCTTCAATACGGATTTAGATTACAGTAACAAAGATTACACTTAGCCCAGGATAATAGCAGTGATATTTCGGTGTCTTTAGATAATTTCCGGCTCCAAAAAAGAAGTAATAAATTGTTCATATTGACAGTAAATTTCTTATAGAAAAATAATTGATGACTGCCAGGTTCACGTTGAAACACTGTTTTCACAAAGTTTTTTATCGTCCACTTATTACTACGCAGCTTTCTGACGAGCCATTTACTCATTTGGCTATAAACCGCATAAATATTTCATTATAAAGACGGACTTAAACATATTCTTTTAATTTAAAATTTATTGAACATAACTCGGGTAAATTAAAGAAAATTTTGTAACATCTGAGTAAAACTATTAGAAAGTTTTGCCACATAATAAAAGTTCTGCCAAATTCTAACCACGAGACCATAACTGTGACCATGAATAAAGGAGTTGCTTTTTGTAGCTGTCAAAAGCAAATGTCATTAGCCCAACTTTTCAACTGTTGTCACAAAAATGGATGAGTTACCCGAGCTTTAAGAGTTTGATAAAACTAAAACCATTAGTATAATTATACATTTAATAATTTATTCTAATTAAAAAGATGAATATACACCTAATTAAGCTCTCTTCTGATCTTTGGTATCAAGGTTAAGAAAATGATGTCGTACACATGTATGTATGTAGTACATGCACTCATAGTTTTACAAAATGTGCAATCTTTCCTTCTTCCTGCCCTTATCCCATTACATGTGGGGCCGGCACAACATGTTGTTAAATGATTTGGCTAGGTATTTTACGACCGGCCGCCTGCCTGACGTCAACTTACCTTTAAAGAAATGAAGGTGGTCTATTCTACTTAGCTGAATACCACACGGCGGAATGCTATGTCATAACATGCCTATTAAGCTTGCTATTATAACGTCACGTTTATTTTAGTAAGATGGATTAAACTGTTCTATACGAAATTTCTATGGTTCGCGATCTTTCGTCAAAGTCTCGCTAATATTATCAACTTCTTCATACGCTGCTATAGAGTACTATTAATAGTTTGTTATATTTTATCCCTATCTATTGTGATCTAAATACTACGCTAGAAAACATGTCTTAAAACATCAACAAAATGCTACAACCTTTTATTTTCTTTGTTACCTTAACGTCACGCCAAGGGAACATCAAGCTTACCTTTGTGGAAAAATATACCTTCGTGTAAATTCTTTATAACGGGCCTTCAAATGTTTTTACAAAGTATTTTTAGCTGCGTAATTAAAAATCGACTGTAGTAAATATCGTGCTATTCGTTTTTTGAATAGTATGTGAAAGTTATTTTTGCTGTAATTGTAGTGTAAACTTTATATTTAAAGTTAAGCTGTTCGTTGTTTTTTTAATAAAATTTTTAACTCGTAATAAATAAAAAACCCATGACTACGTTTGCGTCATCTGATATGTTAAAATAGTCTAACGTATGTATTATATAAATATAAGTGGTTTTATTTTCTTCGCTTAGGAAAAATAAGTAATATAATAATAATAATGTAATATGCTTCAGCGGATTGAAGGTAAAAAAATAGCAGACAGACAGACTTATGCATTTATAAAATTAGTGCGGAAAATTGAAGTGAGGTAATTATTCATTTAAAACGTCCACACTGAACCACTTTAGCTTATTACTAATTAATAAGCTAAAGTGTATGAGTACGTAAAATTTTAATAAAATTGGAAATGCTTAAAATATTTAATATCGCTCCTGTGGTTTAGCTGTGAAAGTTTAATATACCGATGAACAGAAACACAGGTAGAATTGTGCATTTATATTTGTATCAATAAAATGTGCAAAATTTCCAAAAAAATTAGGCGGAACTACTACTACCTAATCAGATTTTTTAAACAGACAAACTTTGGTATATTATATGAGTATATATTAGATTCTTTAATGTGACGTCATTGATTTTCAAGATAATTTTCTAAAAATATGATTGTTAAGAGTAAACAAATAAACGTCACCGTGATCATTCGAATTTCAAGAAATCAAGATAATCGCTCGCGTTGGCAGCGTGAGTCAGAGGAGAGCTTTGGCATCCATTACTCATGTACATCGCCCCCTCCAATGGGAACACTCATGATTCGTACAGTGTTTCTCCGTCTCATGACGTATACAGGTTATTTTCAGCTTCGACCAGTGCTGCCACACGTGATTTTTCTCCCTAATTTAAGTATAATTAAAGAAAAGTAGATACAATTCTTGTCATTACTCATATTTAAACATTTGTACTTGAAATATATTAACACTAGTTGTACTCGAAATTTTTTAAGCGTCAAATGAAGTGTTGAAATATCCAGTATTATTTTTTCTTCCATCTCAAAAAACATCGGATTTTTTTTATTTTATGTTTTAGCCCGGTATATAAACTTTAGTTGTACAAAATTTCATCATAATTGCTCCAGTGGGAAGCCGAAAAAGCGTCACGGCAGACTTTCGCATTTATAATATTTATATATATTTATATAAACTTTAAAAAAATAGTTGGAACTAGTTTATATGACGTATATTTTAAACAAGTAGCGCCATAGCTTATGAATTGATATTTAAATTATATTATGTCTTTAAAGAATGAAACGTTATTGAGATAGTATTATATACCTCACCACAACCCATCTACCTAAAGGTAAGCAGACGACAAGCAGACAACTCAATTGAAGCAATGCCAGATTGTGTGCCATATAAATATCTTGAAGCAGCACAGTTTAAATCCAGCAGTGGGCATCTCTAGTTTATAACAAAAGCAGAGAAAGATACTGATAATATGTTTTTACAAATATGTGGGATATATTCTAAAGAAATAATATAACATTTGAAGAAAGTTAACATTTATTCAAAAAAACCCACAATACATTGCAGTTGTTAAGGAAATTAGAAAAGTTAACAAAACACTATCATTAAAATAATGGAATTTATTTTGAAAGTCAAAACCATCACATATGATGTTATATAGTTAATAGTTAAAAGTTTTAGTTCTGTTTAAGTTTTAGTTTTGGGGGAAAATAATTATGGGTAAAAGATATATACGTTGGCAACACTTAATTCAGACAGCGCAGTCTTGAGCTTGATTGATCTTTTCTTTTTTTGGATACTTATTTACAGACTGTATTCTCGAATTCTCTTTCTTCAAATACCGTAAAAGTGTTTGTTGAAGCTTCGAATACTTTTAGTTTAATTAATCAAGGTCAACACCTCCTAAAATAAACAATTTTGCCTCTTTATTGTGCTATGGAAAAACAATACTAAGTAGATATATGTTGTTTTGATAAGTTTGAACATCACGAATTATTTTGTTCACGAATAAATTGTTCTCGAAGGAAAAAAGATTTTTTTATTCTATATCTTAGAATGATTTATAGAAGCAGTTACTTTGCGGAACTCCATAGTAAAAAAGTTCGAGTAAAACTCTATAATTATTTTATTCTAACTTCTAACTATATCTTAGCCCTTATATCAGCTTTTTTGTATCGAATTTCATCAATATTGCTCCAGTGGATTATCCGTGAAAATTTAATACATAAACAAACAGACTGACAGTCAGAAGGATAGACAGACTTTCGTATTTATAATATTTGTATACTAATAAGCATTAATAGGTGTAATAGCAAAATGGTTGGTGTTGCAAACCTACTTGCCTAGTAACACCCCATTTAAAAATATGATCCAATTAAATTAAAAGACCAATTATCGGACGCGTTTCCGCGTAATATCTTATAAACTTCAGCTCAGAATTAATTATTGCATTCTTTGTCGTAAACAGGATTAATTATTTCTGTTTACTGTTCCGCCAGGGCATGTGCAAAGTATTTTGGCCACGTCGCGCGTCGCCGGCGCAAACGTATGGCATACCTATAAACACCCACGCAAAGCTCGGCACGAAACAAAAAGATCGCTCGTTCCTCAGTTTACTCCCAGTCTCGCCTTAAGCAACTTCTCTAACAATAGTATTTTTTGGGATAGGAAAAATTTCCTTCAGGAAATAAAGTGTATTGTGAATTTTTAACATCACCAGGTAATTTTCTAATTTATTGGGCATCTTTTTTAAAAGCAGATTTCATTATTAATTTTTTTTATAGCATTTCTAAACAAACCTTTTAATGTTCTTTAAATTAAATTTAATGTATTGTTAATGAATTTACTCTCGGTTAACGTTAACGTTAAATACCATATTTAGGTTCATTTTGAAGTGCTAAATTAAAATTTTTGTGCATTATATTTATCAATGCTTCTTTTTTAATGATTTAATCTTTGTTCCCATTTCATAAATCTTTTGTGTTACATATGATTTTTAATATATAGAATTTCATAAATATATTATTTACTTAGGTATAATATAAAATGCCATTGATTTTTTATGATATATATTGTCTTGTATTTCATTCCTGATTTATTAAATCAATCATATTATTAGTTTGGATTAATCAGATGATAAAATGTGATAGTTTTCTTTAATAAACAAAATAGTTCTGTAATCAGTTATTATAATGTTTATAACTGTTATAAATGTGGCACAATTGAATGAATACTATATAAATACGATGTGATTATATTCATATTGCACAATAATACAAAACAAATAAGAAATCTTCTTTTAAATTCGCCAAATACCTGTGTAAGCGAGTCACTGAATTTCTAACAAAGCGAGTTTAAATTCCGTCCAAACATCACGTATTTGGCCGCCAGCCAACCAACGCTATCAATTTCTATCAAATCGGGATTTCTCATGTTCTAGATGCATAACGATAAATTATCGTCTAAATTATAAATCTGTAACTTATCTAAAATACAGCTCTCGCGATTACTGCTATAAAGATTAGTATCATCACATGTAAATATTTTGTATTTAAATCGAAAAAAAGACTTGTACTTGAGGCAATAAAAAAAAGATTTGCACAGCGATAGAACAATTTCCACATTTATATCAATTTAAACTAACATATTTAATAATGGGATTTTTACTGAATTCACCTTTATGTTAACTATGGAAATAGTTTCGACGTTAGTTAATATTTTTCATTGATTTACTTTTAGGAATTCTCCTAAAACAAAATGTCTGAAAGCAAAACTCTCGAAGCCGGCCAACAGCTCGTCAAAAAGACCATGGATGAGTTGATCCAAACAAAAGAAGTCAAACAAAATATATCTATTCAGGCACGGCAAGAGTTCCGCGAGCAGTATCAAGAAAGCTATGAAGAAGAATTTGAGGAGGAAACATTCATTGATGAATTTGGAAATGAGACTACAAAGAGAGTGGAATCGAGCAATGAAAGCAAAGAACATTCTAGAAGCGCTGACGTTAGAGTGAAGGCAAGCGGGCTTAACGCTGCGCAAATGCAGGCTCTAACGGACTGCGCAAATCAAGCAGGACAGCTGGCACTCGACTCGAAACCTGCGAACTAATTATAAAATGTAATTAAACTTTTTAAAAACTTACGGAAATCTCTCAATTGCTACAGTAAAAAATGCTCTTTTTATTTGACTTCGTTAAATGACATCGAATTTTAATTAATAATTAGACTACGTTCCACTCTAATTATTGTTTTGTCTAATTATTGATTCTCAATTTCGGCATGATAATAAATTAGATATTTATAAAGAAAGGACAGAATTGTCTCTTCCAAAAAAAAATTATAAGTATTGTAATTAAATAATTTTTAAGATTTACGCTTTTACACCAATTACGATTTTTTTTTAAATATTACAAATTCAATAGCATTAGATTCAGTTACTTTTCAGTATACTATATATATAAACTACTATAAGAATAACAAATCGTAAACGAAATAACATATAAACTGTTGTTCGAGTGACGCAATACCTTTTCCTTTTCAAACGTTCAAATTTGTAAAAATACATTTCATATTAAAATGTTTATATAGGTCGATCTGATGGCTAACGTTATAAATTTGTTTCAGGTGTCGTTTGAATGTGTGAAAGGTGGTCTCAAAAAGTGATAAAGACTGTGTCCAGTGTTCCTTATTATATATGGTCTATTTTAAGTTTAAATTTGTAATATATTAAATAAATATATTAAAATGAAAAATGGTTTATTAAAGTGTTTTGTGTAACCAAATAGTTGTAGAACTTGTTTAAGTTAATGATGGAGGAGGAAGATGATGAGCGGAAGGTCCGTCGACCAAACCTGGCGGCTTTTAGCTCTTTCAATGCCCGAGTTGTAAATGCTTCTCTAGAAGAAGCTGGTATTCAACAACAAGCTTCGTCCGAGTCTAATGATGTTCATACTACCAGTTCAAGTATCTCAACAGCCCAGTACAGTGATAAAAGTTTCGTGTCGAAAGCGAGCACATTCTCACGCAGTGGAACTTCGAGCTCTAGCCAAGAAGAATGCGAAGTAGCCCAAACAACAGTAACAAGTGGGCAATACTTAGCAGCGGCTAGGGCTGAAACGGCCCGATCTATGGAAAGTCTGAGACCTACTAAAGACACTTCTCCAGCGCGCCCTGCCAGTTCATGTACATCAGTCCGCGTTCATAGAAGTTCGTTTTTGACGGCTAGTGAACGCGATGTCAGGGAGACGCGGGGCGCCCCAGCACGGAGAGCTTTATCTGGAGAGGACATGGGTAATTCAGCAGAGAAAAGAAGGGGCTTATTCGCAAGTACGGAGCGGCGTATGTTGCAACAGTTAAGCTTGCCACCACCAGAACGACGATTAACAATTTTAAGCCCGCATAGTCCAATGGCACCATCTGAGCTGCAGTGGCCTATCCCTTCCGGCATACGAGGTCGTCGAAAGAAGGGAATGGTTCTACCAAAATTGATTTTGCCTCGCAGCGACTCCGATGGCTCGGAGGTATTTTTTGAAAGGTGCCTACTTCATTCATTTATATTAGTATTAAATCATATGATTGCAATATATTTTATGTAGTACGTAGTAACAACTCTTTTTAACGAAAGTTTTGCGATGAGCGGTGCTAATAAATCAATCTATTGCGAATATAAGAAAATACTTAGGTTTTACTGTTTAGCCAATGTTAAAACTTCTAAGAAAACATGCTACCATTTGAACGTGCGTCAACATTATCTCGGTAATATTTATGCTTCTCTCAGTCTGTTTTATTTCCGTTGAAACTGCCTTCAGTTTCAAATGAGATTGACGTTAAATCTAACGTAAGCTGACTTTTTTGCGGCCTTCGTCTACAGATTATTCTTTTAGCCGAAAAAAAAATTATATTAAATTTTGCTCACATGAAAATATTAGCAGTGACATAAAAATATGTTTCGATTCCCACTGGAAATTGGTCGGAGCCCGAGTGAACTACTTGGCTTAAAAATGTTTTGTAAACGCAACACATTTTTAATATTTTTACGTTTCTAACAATTTGGAACATGTTCAAGTGTACATTATTTCTAGAACATAATTCATACGCCAATCATTCAACGCGACTTTCCATTGTTTTAAAAATATAATCTCTTCGACTGAAACTGCAATATGAAACGCGGAACGAAATGAAAATCCTAATTGTCTTCCAAGAAACAGATTTACGACTTCTCGTTTAATATAATTAACCTTTTCTTAGACGAATAAAGTATTTTATATCTTGATGAAGGAAATTAAGATGATCTTTTATATACTTTTACGAGTATCTTTCTCAAGTTAAATAAGCATGTTTTTATAAATGACAAGTTAACACTCAATCAGACTCAGACCTTTTGATAATTTTTGAATAAACTTAGTACCTATAAGTCACTAACGAAAGCGCAGAATCAGGACGAGGTAAACTGAACCTATTTATTATTTCATTGGTTTTGATTGTTGATACAATTTAGAGAAGAATGATACTTACTTGCAAGAAGTTGTGATAGAATCCGCATTTGTTAAAAAAATTTAATGCTGTTGTTAGTAACCCTGCCTTCAGCTCCGCGGATCACGGGTTCGATTCCCGTTGAGGGACAACTTTTTCTATAAAAAAATGTTGGTTCTTTATGTATATATTTACCAGTTGTCAGTCACCCATAACACAACTATAGTAATACTTATGTTATGGATCATATGGGGACGGATGACCGTGTGTGTAAGTGTCCCATATATTTATTTATTTCTTTAAAAAAATACATGCAAGATTAGTTACCGCACGTATCACAAACCGCCGCCAACAAGCACTACACACATTCATTACGACAATCACTACCATCGTTTCGCCCAGTTATTTGCAATCCAAATCTCGACCGGAACCGTCAGCGATAAAGCTTAAAAAATAACTTAAACTAACCATCGGAAAACAAATATATAAGCGATCGAACATGATTTGAAAATGGAGCTTATCTGATAAATCAATATATCAGTGATAAAGTATCAGTTATGTTAAACAACTGTAGTTACACTTTAGATAGAGTGAACACATCGTAATTCTACTTTATTGGTGTTTATCATTATCATTTTCCCCAGCTGATTTATCAGATGTACTGATAATGTTTAAGTGATACTCTGTTCAGTTATATAATAAAATTGTTTAATTAAAACGTGGATATCTTTATTTACACTGAGATTATCGTAATAGTATATGAAGCGGTCTATTATTACATTACTATTGGGTAAAGGTTCCTTGAGAAAATGTTTGGGGATAATCCAAGGCGGTGCGTCAATGTGAATTAGTAAGTTACACATATCCTTAGAACTCCCCAGAGATACGCTGGTTTGGTCACGATAAATAACTTTACTTACAGGGAATAAATTGTCAATGTAGTCCTAAAAGAAGAAAATGTGGATTAAGGATTTTATGAGGTTTTCTGTTAAAACTTATGTGTCTAATTGATAATTGCAATTTAATTGCTTTTCGGTGAAAGAAAACATCATGAAACCTGCATATCTCTAGAGAATTCTGGAGATATATGTAACCTACCAATCCGCATTGGAGCAGCGTGGTAGGTCTTAGCTCCAATCCTCTCCAAAAACGGAGAGAAGAGACCTATTCCCTGCAGTGGGAGAGTAACAGGCAGTTACTTACTTTAATTTTTACTAACCTTCTTTAAGGATCACCTTTGGACCAAATTAAATCCCTATAGTGCTTTAGTGATTTAAACATAATTTAAACATTGAAAGAATTTGTTCCAATATAATTATAAAAATTCTATTCTTTTAGCTAAGGCACATTTAATCCAAGCGACCATAAATCAGTTTATGGCAAGTTATAGCAACCCACGCATTGTTTCAATACAACAACACAAGTTGTTATAGTAGTAGCTAGTATAAATGAATCAAGATACAGTCTTAAAATTACTAAACTTTCTGTGGGTTTTAACTAGCCAAAATGAATGTAAGCTATTTGTGGCCTTATGTGAAAGCTTACTGGCGCTCAGTGGGTGATGGAACGAGCTATTTTTAAAGTATCTCTACGTGATCCAATCAAGAATGAGAAGATCCGTAGAAAAACCAAAATTACCGATGTAAGCTGAAGTGGCAATTAGTACATTTTTTTACGTTTGAGTCTTTAGATACAGGAATGGCGAAATATGCAGTTTTAGTGCACCCCTACGAAGTAAATTGACTTCAAAAAGGTTGCGTGGAACCCTTTGGTTCAAACAGCAATAGATCGAGTGCTTTGAAGATCCCTTAAGACCTTAGACATATGTCTAGCATTGGACGTTCATCGGTTGAAGAACAAGAACTTGAGCTGCTAGACACAAATCTCTTCGATTGTGATACAATCTTTTGCTTCTTGTCCATGTGCGCTACGACATTATTCATTATTTATAGAGTTTATACCCAAAATGCACAAAAATATCTTGGTTGGAAAATAAGCAATTTAGCTGGTAACCTACCAGCTCAATTGCTTTACACGCGTTTTAACCCGATTTTTCCTCCTGCCCTATCCCACTCTAAGTGGGATCGATACAACATTTTATAAACATGTTGTCACATGATTTGGCTACGTATTTACGACCGGCCGGCTGCCTGACATCAACTTACCTTAGTCTTATTTTACGACACCTTGGTAAGAAAGAGAGTGGTCTATTCTACTCAACCGGATATCAAACAGTGGTTCAACCCGATCATACCTAAAAAAATCATACGCGATCATTCCTCATAAAGGTTGTCTGAAAGAAATCGCTTATAAGCGATAAGGCCGTCTTTTGTCAGTACAAAATTTTTATTTTTATGTTTAGTATTACATAATCAAATGTTTGTATATATAAAATGTGGTACAATAAAGTATAAATAAAAAATGTTAAGGTAAATTGAATATATATTTGTTGTTCAAAATTGAGCACCATTAAGTATCGCGTTGCTTTATTTTTATTGCGGATTAAAAGTAAACAAAATTTTTACAATATATTTTGTAATTAATTTACCTATAGGCGGGTATTGGAAGTGAAAACATCCGGTATGGTTTGCGGTTTATACACGAATTACATCCTCTATAATAACATCGCAAATTCATTGTTGAATTTCGTGCGTATCACTGCATTAGAATGATTAAATCATAACAATTAATTTTCGATGCGTCAGTAGATTTATCGGATATTAAATACTTAATACTGTCTCATCAAACACGAATTTCAAATTTTGCAATCGTTCATTCATTCATGACTAATTTCAATGTAACGAGCGGATAACTTTGGCCGTATTTTTTTACTTTCTAATTATTAAGCAAACGCAACAGGTTACAATTGATCAATATAATAATTTATATACAAATTAACACTTATAATCTTATTTCAACCCTTAAGGTTAAAAGCAGTTAATTTAATTTTTTAATACAAATGTAGCAATTTACGTTTTTAATGCAATTCGTAAATATAGCGAGTCGAGAATTGAAAATGTCTACCTTATACGCCTTATATTGCAAGATTTTAGTGTACAGCCGACACATTTATTTTCACATTATGTTGGTACCTACCTATACCAGTTATCTAAGGACAAAAGTGAATCTATCTCTATATTTTGTAAGTTTCTACAAACTCACCTGTCTTTAAAAATGGGAACAAATTTATGGGATTCTTTTCATCTCATTAAAACGAAACGTAGCAGGGTGTAACTATATAGTAAAGTGCTTTAATTTAAATGGCATGTAAATATCTAGTTTCCCTGAATATTTTTAAACCCACCCAAGATGTCATGAGTCTCTTTTCTGCGTTGCCGCCTATCGGGGACTAATCACGATATTAAAACACGGATATAGCGGTTTTTTCTAACTTTGCTTTATTTATTTATTTCAATTAACAACAACGGTTACAATACTTATTATATTTCCTATATTACTCTCTTATATTATATTTCCATTATCTTATTACAATTGCACCACTAATTATATGTAATTATGACATGATTTATAGGATAAAATCAGTGGCTCTAAGCTCTTACTAATAAAAATGTTAATTTGAACTACTAAATAACTTCTACACATTATAATAAAAGGTTCTTGTACGCTACAATTAGTTTTCTATACATTACAATTAAATGATTTTAACTAATTATCAAGTTCTCATTATAACTTTGGTATATTTTTCATAATATTCCGTGGGTATCCGGCTGAGTAGAATAGACCACCCTAATTTGCTTACCGAGGTGTCGTAAAATACAACTAAGATAAGTTGACGTCAGTCAGGCGGAAGGTCGTTAAATACATAGCTAAATAATATGACAACATTTTTATAACATGTTGTGCGGACCCCACTTAGAGTGGGATACGGGCAGGAGGATGATTTTTTTATTATTATTCCTTAAGTGCTATTACTGTTGTAATTAATTATTAATGGTCTGTGGGTATATAGACAATAAGTCTATGGTAATAAAGTCAGTCATAATGAATCTGTCGTTTTATTCACAACATGGTGACAGCGGTAAACTTGTTAAATAAGAGTTATAAAAGTAAAAAGTTAAGTAATATTTAAGATAAATAGTGAGTGCAGTGTATAATTAGTTGGTGATAATGGAACACGCGCGGCCGCCGTCGGAATTATGTCTATCGGGTGGATCAGCTTGCCGCGCGACGGCGTGGCGAAAATGGCTGCAACAGTTCAATGTGTTTTTAAAAGCGTCTGGCGTTTATAAAGAAACTACGGACATTCAATCCAGTCTACTGATAAATTTAATAGGGCCGGATGGTTACGATATTTATACTACATTTAAATTTACAAAGGATGAGAGTCGAGAAAACTTGGAAACATTAATAAATAAATTCAACGAACATTTTGGAACGAAACAGAATACCACTATGATTCGTTTTAAGTTTTTTACCCGTAATCAAGAATCTGGCGAGTCGATAGATGAATATGTGACGGCTTTGAGGCTTCTATCTCAACACTGTGAATTCGAGCATTTGGAGGACGGTCTCATCCGGGACCGAATAGTATGCGGCTTATCTGATAGCAGAGTACGGGATCGTTTGCTAAGAATGGAAGAATTAACTTTATCCAGTGCTATCAAAATTTGCCAAGCTAACGAAATGTCTAATGAGGAGAAACAACAGATCGAGAGCGTGAAGTTTCGAAGTGATGAAGTTCATGAGTCATCATC
The DNA here is from genome assembly GCA_947086495.1 of Morpho achilles. NCBI lineage: Eukaryota > Metazoa > Arthropoda > Insecta > Lepidoptera > Nymphalidae > Morpho > Morpho achilles. The sequence goes on along the minus strand of CAMTZB010000004.1, from coordinate 5,644,448 downwards.
GACGGCTGTGGACGTCATACGCGGAGTACGGAGGAATGCTCGAGTCGGCGGCCGGGCGTGGCGCGCGCGCGGGCCCCGCGGTGCACCGGTCGCGGGCGCTAGCGGCGCGCGGGCGGCGGCACGCTGGCGGCCGGGCGGCCTCGTGCGCGACGACGCTCGCGGAGTAGTGGCCGACGCGTGTGCTAAATGTGGCGGTTTTCGTTGCGACGGAGGTTACTGGTGTCCCGCTAAGAGTGCGGTGTGTTTTTTGTGCAATACAAAGGGTCATTTTAAAAAGTTGTGTGTATTAAATTCACGTAGAAATGTGTATCAAATAGTGGAAAACAGTGAAACGGATGAGGAGTTATATACCATCTCAATGATTGAAGATGAGCGTAATTGTATAGCGGGCAACAAGTGGTATGAAATTTTAAGATTGTATAATAGTGATAGATCAGAAAAATTTAAGCTGGATACCGGTTCGGACATTAATGTCATATCATTAGGTACATTTAAACAGCTCGGTTTACATATAAGAAGTATAAATAAAAATAACATTAAGGCCCAGTCATTTTGTGGAAATAAAATACCTATACTAGGGTCATGTTACATTACATGGTTGTATAAAAATAGTATATTTAAACTAAATTTCTGTATTTGTGACTATAATTGTTCTAGCGTCTTGGGAAAATATGCTTGTGAAGAATTAGGAATTATAAAGCGCGTATTCTCTATAAATCTTGAAAAATATTCAAATTTATTTAAAGGATTAGGGAAGTTGCCCGGGAAGTATAGAATTATTGTCGATCCTGAGGTACCGCCGTCCGTCTGTCCGGTTAGAAAAATCCCGATAGGCGTACGCGATAAATTACTTTTAGAGTTGAATCGCATGGAAAACATGGGTGTAGTCAGAAAAGTAACGCACCCGACTGCGTGGGTGAACGCGATAGTGGTAGTGGCAAAGAAAGATGGTAACATTCGTGTTTGTCTCGATCCGCGACCGTTGAACCGCGCGGTACGTCGCGCGCATTACCCTCTGCCAACCCTCACGGAAATAGCGACTAAGTTACACGGCGCGCGGTATTTTAGTAAGCTGGACGCTCGCTCGGGGTACTGGATGGTACAGATTGATAATGAGAGCGCGGATTTGTGTACGTTCGGCACTCCCTTCGGACGATATCAGTTTCTTCGTTTACCGTATGGAATTAACTGCGCCTCAGAAGTTTTTCACGCTAGGGTAAGACAATTTCTAGAAGATCTAGAAGGGGTAGACTCGTTCGTAGACGACATTATTGTATGGGGATCTAGTATAGAGCAGCACGATGAAAGATTAAAGCGTCTATTAGATAGGGCGAGCCGAGTCGGTATAAAATTCAATAAAGAAAAATGTGAGTTTAGGGTTCAGGAAGTGAGCTATCTCGGGCATTTGTTCACTGCAGGTGGAATGGCCGTGGACAAAAATAAGCTTAAGGCTATAAACGATATGCCGATGCCCCACGATAGACCCTCCTTAGAACGATTCTTAGGTATGGTAAATTATTTGTCAAAATTTATAACAAATTATTCTGAAATCGCTTCACCTTTGCGTTGTCTATTAAAAAAAGATGTCGTATGGCAGTGGGAGGCGGCGCATGAGAATGCCGTATGCGAACTTAAACAAAGGTTGTGTCAAGCGCCCGTGTTGGCGCTGTACTCGCCGCGAGAGCCCGTAGTGCTATCGGTGGACGCCAGCTCGCACGCCCTTGGGGCGGTGCTGCTGCAGGCCGGTCGCCCTGTTGAATTTGCTTCTTCAACCCTCACCGACACGCAAACGAGGTACGCGCAAATTGAAAAGGAGTTATTAGCGATAGTTTTCGCTCTGGAACGTTTCCACCAGTACCTATTCGGTCGCGATCACGTCACTATAGAGACCGATCATAAGCCTCTCGAAGCTTTGTTCAAGAAACCGTTGGAGGCAGTGCCTGCGCGTTTGCAGCGCATGATGCTGCGCATTCAGGGATATAGTTTTAATGTAATGTATAAACCGGGTAAATATATGTTCGTAGCCGATGCCTTATCACGTGCTCCGTTGCAGGAACGTATGAAAAGTAATGTATCGGAGGAAGTCGAAGAGCAATCCTGTTTTGTTATAGAAAATTTGAGATTCAGTAGTGAAAAAATGAATTTAATCAAGAAAGGTATATCCGCGGATAAGGAGTGCCAGACGATAATTAAATTAATAAAAAACGGATGGCCAGCAAATAAATACGATGTCGAAGAGTGCGTCCGGCACCTGTGGTCATTTAGGGAGTGTTTCGAATTCATCGATGACATTATTTTGAAAGATAACTTAGTTTATATACCGCGAGCTCTTCGGTCGGAAATGATAAGTCGCGTTCACGACGGGCACATGGGCATAGACCGGTGCAAGCGGCACGCGCGGGACGTGATGTTCTGGCCGGGCATGGCCCGCGACGTGGAGCGCGCAGTTCGCCGTTGCGCGACATGCGCGGAGCGAGCGCCGCGGCCGTCGCGGGAGCCCCTGCTGTCGCACGTCATACCCGACATGCCGTGGGTAAAGATAGGCTCGGATATATTTCAATACCGTAATAGATACTTTTTGATTCTAGTAGACTATTTTTCAAACTTTATAGAGGTCAGCTTACTGAGTAGCATAGGAAGTAAAGCGGTTATAAAAGCGATGAAGGATCAATTCGCTCGACATGGTATACCTGCCGAATTGATTACGGACAACGGACCGGCCTATATCTCTAAGGAATTCTCGGAATTTCGCACAAAATGGGGATTCACTCACATTACCACATCACCAAATTACGCACAATCAAATGGTCGTAGTGAAAAAAGCGTTAAAACAATTAAAGATATGCTCATTAAATCTACCAACGACGGGTCCGATTTTTATCTAGGTCTCTTGAATTTTAGAGCGACTCCTCGCGATGGCTTGAGCTCACCGGCTCAGTTACTCATGGGTCGGAGATTAAATACGAGACTTCCAATTAACGAAGCATCGCTAAGACCTAGTCGCGACAATGCAGTTGATTATCAGTGCATGATGCGTAAGCAGGTGGCGAGCAAAAAATATTATGATCAACATGCGCGATCTTTGCCGGAGCTAAAACCGGGACAAAATGTTGTTATGGTAGACGAGGGTCGGCGCAAGAGCGCGCAAGTACATAGCAAAGCGTCCCAACCGCGATCATATTTCGTTACGGATAAGTCAGGAAGGCGATATAGGCGAAATAGGCGTCATTTGGTTTCTGCACCTATGTCAGAGGGTTTTGTGTCTCCTCAACAAGATAATTGGTATAATGCAGAAAGCGAGGAACAAAATTTAGGACGAGATATACTTGGTTCTGAGCCTAGTTCCGCTGCAACAACTATTCCGGTCCGTACTGATAGTCCGAATCCACTTAAAGAATTATTTCGTCGGCCCGCGGCAATTAAAGCTAGAATTAATATGAAAAACATAAAATGAAAGTACAAACGCTAGTAAGGTGGATAAATATAGTAAAGTAAAAAAAAAAAAAAAATAATAATAATAAAAAAATATATGGATATTAAAAATATACCTTAAAAGTATATTTATAAATAGCAATAACAAGCTTATTAAAGTAAATGTCATCAGTAGTAAGGCATGTAAAATAAAATAAAATTGTTTACTAATATTGTCAGCAGTTACAATAATTAAATAATATTAATTAAGAATTATGTTTGTCAAAAAGCCATTGCAGTAATTCAATTAATAATAAAAATTGTTATACTAATTCTAATAATAATAATAGTTATATATTCTAACCTAAAAAATAAAAAAAAAGGGGAAAGATGTTGTAATTAATTATTAATGGTCTGTGGGTATATAGACAATAAGTCTATGGTAATAAAGTCAGTCATAATGAATCTGTCGTTTTATTCACAACAATTACCACTAAGACTTAGCAATCATGCTTTTTGATTTTATCTCTAGCGAGGCTTAGCATATGAGCAATACTTACTAGAGATCATTTGTTATTCTCATTCTGCCAAGCCGTGCCATGTATTTACTGCTGTGGCGTACCTCGTGCATAGTGCTGAGTTAACAGAGGTTTTCTCATTTTCCTTTGAGAATTTTTGAAGACTTAGCTTTTGCACCATTCTGCCAGTACCTCAAATGGTGTTATTTAGTTGTTTCATTCAGAATACAGAGTTGACGTTTTACTTGACTAACTAACACTTTTCTGTTGAGCTTAACTTATTAAATTGTTGCTGACCAGCATATTACAGGTAGTCATTTTTAATCTATATGATTTCATCATCATTTAAATTAAATTTCGCTATCGAACGTCATAATTAAAGCAAATTCAGAAATTTTCCTGTTTTCAATTAAATCCATGATTGAACACAACACGAATGCATCTTTGAATAATCTGTTCATAGAAAATATGCAAATTCATTTATTCATGATATGGCTAAATCAAATTATTTATAAAGTTATTGACATGATGAGTCGTAATCGGTTGGTAATCGAAAGTCTTTACCACTTGTGACGATTTACTGAAACTGAAATTGGCTAATATGAGACAGTAACTGGCCCGTTGGCGCAGTTGGCAGTGACCCTAGCTTCAGATCCGCGGGTCGTAGGTTCGATTCCCACCGCGGGCCGACATTTTTTTTATAAACAATTTGTTCGTTTTTTAAATCTGGGTGTATCAGTATTATTTAAGTATGTATTTAAAAATTATCTTCTTTCTCATGCCTTTATTCTACTCAAAGTCGGCAAAAATGTTATAAACACGTTGTTACGTGATTTGGGTAATTTTTACGACTGTCTGGTGATCTATTCTACTCAGCCGGCTATCACACGGCGAATTAACTTACTCGCTTTTTACGACACCCCGGTAAGAAATGAGGGTGGTCTCTATTCTACTCAGCCGGATACCACACGGCAATGTACTTCCATCTCCCATATATTATATTTATTTATTAATATTTGTAAGCATAGAATAATTTATGATAACACTTTATGGTTTTTATAGAGATGAACAAAACAGTAATAATTTTGCCAAAACATGAACGTAAAATTTTAATTTTAAATATTCTTTTTCATTTGGCCAGTGTGTGTCCCAGTAAACTGTAACATATGCGAGATGTAACGGAAATAGCACGTACATTTCTGTTGTGTTCTTGTTTTGTTTGAGTTGTGGTGGTTTTATTGGCATGGGGATTTTTGCCAAGGAATTTATTGTCACGTATTTCGAAATGCTTTCTACCGGTGACGTACAAACTATACGTGAATTTCATTATGATTTTTTCATACATTTCCTCTTAATCACCTACAAAAGTAATGAAAATATATTTTTGCTCATCCGCAACAAATGAAAAAATAGAACTGGCTGTACTCCCGTGTTATTCTATCGGGTAAGCCCGACCAGTTTCGAACCCATCCGGGGCACTTATTCATGAATTATTTACAAAACTAGTCGGGCTAAGCCGATGAAATAAAACGTGAGTATAGCCAGTTCTATACATTGACTATGAATACTACTCACGATAGTTTAAATTTAAAAATCAAAATATATGTACCTAATGAGGCATGTAGAGTTGTATCCGTTCTCATACCTGATACATGCAGATTTCGTAGAAATTCATGCAATATACATCATGCGAAGAATCTGTGATAGCTCAGCAGTGAGACCGTGCGATTCTTTCAAAGGGTCACGAGTTCCAACCCCGGTCAGACATCAATAAGTTTTTTCGTTACATACTATACTATTATTAGATACATAGGTTTTACCTATGTATATATGTTATACCTATATGTACATAGGTTTTACCTATGTATCTAATTTAAAATTGCAACCTATCACAGCTTTTCGGTGAAGGAAAACATCGAGAGGAAATCTGCATATCCTGAGAATTCTGAGGAATGCGTAATCTACCAATCCGCATTGGAGCAGCGTGGTTGGCTCCAACGCTTCTTTCCAAAAACAGTAAGAGGAGGCTTACGCCCATCAGTGACATTGTAACAGACTGATACTTCACTTTACTACTTAAGACGTCATAGATACGTACAAAGGGCGGCCTTATTACTAATAAGTATTCTCTTTCAGGCAACCCCTACAGAGAGATGCAGTGAAAAAGACACGGGCAGAAAAAACTGCTCAATAAATTCTTACGTACTATACATTAAATATATCTACAATAATATATACCTTAATAATGCATATAAATCAATACAAACATAGATGACGATATTAACTACGAAGTACTATTGATTCAGTTTCGATGTATTATTAAGTCACAGGGAATTCGTTCAGTAAACGTCTCGTTATTTCTGCTCTCACATTTTACTTTCGAATCACTGGACGTCTTGATAGGGTATACTGCCAGATAATTGATGTACTTGCAGTAGCTCATCGTAAAAGGTTCCTTTACTTATTATATCCTATTTTATTTTTGATTGTAAATATCTTAAAGGTTTCTAAAAACACTGAATAATTTATAAAGCATAGCATGGTTTCAATCATTTCATTATTATTCGGCAGATTGTTATCTTTTAATCTATATAAAAATTAAAACAAATTATAATAAATCTTTAATATTTTATGAGCATAAAACTTATTCCGACATGTGCATCACAGTTTCAGAAATAACAATATGACGGAAAGTAATGAGAATATTATTTTGCTATAGTCCGCGATAAATCTTTAATTTTATTTTATTTAATTTATCCCGTATTATAGCAAAATAATATTCTCATTACTTTTGTATTATGGACCTCCGCAAAGTAACGCCTAATTCTATAAATTAATATGACGGAAAAAGACTATGATAAGAAATTTACATAATAAGAAAAAAATGTCTGAATGATTATTCATTGTGATGGCAGTTAGGTTACTATTCTTTGTTGAATTCAAATTCATATAATTCTGTATTTAAATTGGCTTTTACAAGCACTTTTAACTCGTCAAACTAAATGAAGCTACGTCTATATCGAAAAAGATCCAGCAAGAAACTCGGCGATCAAAAATTAAAACATAATGTAATGCGTGCGTGTTAATGTGTGCGTGTGCGAATACTATTTCTCTGATACTAAGCCGAACGTTTTATTCCTTTAACTGCTCTGCTTTTCACTAATCAGATGCTAATAAGGTCTGTTTGCGCATACAAATATTGGGTTGGTCATACAGCGTTGAACGTTCTTTAATGGAGTTTGGTGATTTGCCGCTGCTGCACTATCAATTAATTGAATTTCACTGATTACAATACACCTTATAGGCATACTTATATTACAAGTGCGAGTAAATGTGAATTTGTTTGTCTATATTACAGGACCAGAGCTACGGATCAATGCAATTTTTTCTACAGAAAACGTTCAAGAGCCAAAGAGTCCCATAGGCCTTTTTTCTATTCTATTCTTTTTTCTTTGATTCTGAAGTCTACGCAGATACCCAGCCGCATGCAAAAGCTAATCCGCATCAAAATCATAAATAAGAAAGTATGGTTGTCAGTCTGTCTTTTACGCTTCTACAGCTAAGCCGCTGGACCAATAATGGTGAAAATTGGTATAATTCATACCAGACTTATAGAATACTAGTAATATCCCGCGGTTTCACCCGCGTTATTTTTATTTTTTTATTCCTTAATACATTTTTATAACGGATCTCTATATTTTTGAAAATGTAATATAGCATATGTTGCGCAGTAAAGATGCAGCTTTGCATTGGTGAAATAATTTTTGAAATCAGTCCAGTAGTTTTTGTGTGAAAATATTACAAACATACATAAAAAATTTTCTTCTTTATAATATTAGACAAAAAAAAGTAGACAAAAAGTTATTCCTTTCCTTAAGGATCAGGAAAAATTACATAATTATGAATAGTTCAACGCTTAATTTTACGCAAATGAAGTTTCAGTTAAATAGTTGTAATAAAAAAAATATTTTTAACGTCTAGCAAAGATCAGATAAAATGTTCCGTGGTTATAAAATTTGTTAGAATATATATACACTTAGTTTAAATAAGAGCAGCATGGATCAAAGAAAACGAGTTTAGGAAGTTGGTAACTGTTTACTTAAGGATTATTTATGTAACCCGAGTTATCGAATAATTTATCAATGGCTTTATACGTGTTATTTTAACATAACTTTTTGCATATCTATGAGAATACGGTTTTATAAACTCATACTTAAAATTTTCTTATTCAAATAAACCTATAAAGTTGGCAAGAGACTGCTCATTTTAAAAATTTTATATTTTTACATGATTTTGTAAACTTTCTTTTTTGATTCAATAAATATTGAAACTTTTTCTTGCATTGCATCTATAAGTTCAAATAACAAATAAATTGATAATCGCTGTAATAAATATTATATATTTTTATCGATACATCTATAAGATGCAATTAAAATATTTGTTTATTTATTTGTAGTTACTAGAAAAATGTTGTGATTTGTGATTTCCAAATTTATAAAGATTACACCAACGACGTCATAGGTAAGCTCAGGTCAAATACACAAATTATTACCTACCTAATGGGAGGCTTAATTTTGAACGAATATTACCTATCAATAACAATAAAATTAGCATTATTATAAATTGATATTAATGTAATTGAGATTATGACAAATGACTTTTAAATTTTAATGATTTGTTAAGTATTATCATGCAAGTACAAAGGAAGTTTTGCATTCGATTATACGACATTGTAAGAAAAATTCAAAATTATTGGCAAAACCCAGTATTATATTACTAACAGTGTCGAACACAATATTTTATTTATTTGATCTCATTTATTCGTAACATTCAGACATAATCGAGCCTAGAATGGATGATAGCTATTATAGGCTTAACAATGCCAATAAAACACGTCGAGTTTAACCTGCCACGTGAATAATTCATTCATACATTTGGTGAACATGAATTCATAAAATAAAAAGAAGAATTCTTGGAGAGAGCTCAAATATATGCAAAAATAAGTGTATGAAGCATATATTATGTATATTGCATTTAACAAATCAGTTTAAAACTAATAAGAAATAATGTTGAAAATATTAGTAAATTATGAAAGAAAAAAGGCTGTGATAGCCCAGCGGTAAGACCTTCCGAGTGTTTCGAGAAATCACAGGTTCAAACCCCCGGGCAAGCACCAATGAGTTTTTCTGTTAAAAATTTATTGACTTTTTTTCATATTTTAAAACGAGGTCCCCGCAGCGTTAGACTGTCTGTCGTATTGTATATTCATGTTAAAACTACTAAACAGATTTTCATGAGATTTTTTCACCAAGAGCCAAAATGATTCATGTGGAAAATGTACTTTTAATACTGTGAAAGCTGTGACAAACGTGACACATTGCGAAGAATTTGCGTTTCTCTATAGAATTCGAATACGTGAAATCTGCCAATCTGTATTGAAATCCAATCCTTAGCCAATCCTTATCGCAAAAAGAAAGAGTCCTTTACTGGGCAGTGAAATAACATCAGGCCGCTTTCTTAAAACTTTAGTTTTTACGATAGAATTTAATGAAAATTTTAAAGATACTGTTACACTGTTTTTTTACGTTACAAAAATGTATTTCTTTTGCAATTCTATGTAGAATAAAGCGGTTGAATATCTTATTATTCATGAAGCCTATTTAGGGCAACGTGAAAAAGGTTATAACGCATTCAAATTTATTCGCTAACAAATCGGTGACGTTGTGTTGAATAATTGTACAAAATGAGGATCCGAAAAATCGAAATATTTGATTAAAAGTTGCCGTGTGTTTGCAATATGAACGGGAAAATACGAAGCGATCGTAGCATTTGATAGACATCCGCTGGGCTCTGATTCTATAAGAATATTCTTTCCAAATCAGCGGCGGCGTAATACGTCTTCTTTCTTTTTCTTTTAGCGCACTATTTTCCGCATATAGTCGTATTTAAGTGAGTGTAAAAGAGCTGGTTACCCAAGCTCCTTCCAAAAGTTAAGGACCCTACACAGGATGCTTAAAGCTTGTAACGTTCCCAATGAGCTGACTATATTCGCCCAATGTTCTGCCATCTCACACAAACCAGCATGACCTGATGGTATTTCCGATTTCCTCATGCATCCTCTACAAATTAAGCTGTCAGTTGCACCTATATAAATGTTAATTAGCAGAAAATGACCGGTGATAATATTTACCATTCTTCGCAAGTTACATTTATGCGTAGAACTCTGTTTATCAAGCGAGGATTGAGGGATGACATCGCTTCCTTGGATTGCCTAAAGTCAGCCCGGTTTGATTAGAGTATATCGTGTGTTTCTATAGTTCGCGTGATATGTATAACGGACACACAATTATTTACTCTTCAAACTATATATTTAAAAAAAACTGTCATAACATTACATTGCTGTTTCTCTTTCCAACACGTAAACTCGCACGTAAATAAATTTAATAACACGCACATAATTTTTTATATACAGCTTTAATTTCTATCAGAATTATTATTTTGGATTTTTAAAGCAAGGTAAGAAAGGAATACTCGTAGCACGAACATTTTTATTACGAGTGTCTTATTTCTTCAAAATAGAGATTATGGATCTCCGCAAAGAAACGCCTAATTCTATAAATTATTTCTTCAAAATGTTCTTTGGTTCATAGTTATTGTTGATTTAACAGCTTTTACCTACTTTGGGCGAGACGTGGGACCACAAACACTACAGAAGAAGATCGCAAAAGCTCTAATAAAGTCGGCGGAAAAATCAGCTACGTTGACCTGTGTGATTACCTTGACTTAACAGACGTATAGTAGTGGAGTGGAATAAGACTGTGACTAGTCATAATGCCTTCCGGTCTTTGGCAATAGTTACGACTTATGGTTGAATGAAAGAAATAAATAATTTATTTAGTCTGTGTGGAACTGTGTGGAATTCCACGGAGAAAATGTTAAAATAGAATTATTTTCATGTAAACCGCGTTTTGAAATCGCGCATTACAGGGAAGTAATTCAATCTTTAATTTTGTACATGGTAACTAACTATAATAAATAATTTATAGAAATAGGCGTTACTTTGCGGAGGTCCATAATACAAAACTAGTGAGAATATTATTTTGCCATAATCCGCGATAAAAGAAAATATATGTAATGCTAAATGTAGAGTGTACTATTCGTTCTCATAACTGATACATGCATAATTTGTAACAACTCATGCACTATCCCACACCGATAACAAAACAATGCACACGTTCACGTGAAATGTGTGCCTTAACGTGTGTGTGAAAACTGAAAGAACGCTAAAAATTTCACCTGATTCATACGCCTTTTAAACAACTTAAAAAAACATTTCGAAGTAGCATAAATTATTTACATATTCTAGTTAATTCCACCTTTTAGCTTCAAAGTAGGTCAACAAGTTTAAACTATTTCTGGAAATACCTTGGAAGAGTAATTGGTTTCAATTCAAGGAGTCACTTTATACTGGATATTTCATTAAATTTCAACGTCTATAATTAAATTAATATTGAGCCCTAAAGTATGAAAGCATTTAACTATTTAACTTTCCTTAGTTCGTTTGAATGTAACTTTATTATTTAATCATTACTAGCTGTGCTTGCGGCTTTACTCGGATGGACAGTGTATTTTATTGAAATTTTAAAAATAAATGTAGTCTGTTAACCATAAGAGATAGAGACATGCTGTCGCTGACTTTATTTTGTAGTATTATTTAGACCTACAATTCTCTGTGTACCTGTTTGGTTTACGCGGCGCATGCGACTAAAATGAATTTTATAACAACAGCGTGGCCTCTCGAAAACAATTCACATAAAACCCTAATGTACTATAAACCTTAACCTTTCGAAAGAATTGCACTATCTATCAAACCCGTACAGAAATCGGTTCAGTAGATTTTGAGAAAATCGACTACATTCAGACAAAGCTTTTGGGGAATTTGTTTTATAATATGTTAATTATATTCATATCAGAGGTCACGTCTTGCACTCTGTAGATTACAAAAGATGTAATTAATATCCATTCTAGTATTATAAAAGTCTGTCTGTCACAAGCCACGGTTAATTTCACGGTTTATGAAATTTGGTTAAGTAATTTTTTAAAGCTAAAAATACCTTAAAAGACGCTAGCAATTGTTAATAAAGCTTAAAGTAAATGAAAAAGAGAAACAAATTATAGTTCTTTCGTATCACCATGACCATTCCTGCGCAAGTTTTATATTCTGCAATCCACGATATGCAAATTATGCAAGTTCGCAAATTCGCGTGTTGGATGAAATAAATTACTGCCATTAATTGCATTATAACTGTTCTGTTAATTTTACATAATAATTACATTAACAGATAATTAAACTTTTTTAAAATATTTTTGATTGTTATTATAATTATTAATTCTACTTTATAGCTATATTGATAACTTCAACTTCTTATCTTTCAACTATACTTATACATTCATTTGCCGTATGGTATCCGGCTGAGTAGAATAGACCACCCTCATTTGCTTACCGAGGTGTCGTAAAAGGCGACTAAGGTAAGTTGACACGCCGTGTGGTATCCGTCTGAGTAGAGTAGACCACCTTCATTTCTTACCGAGGTGTCGTAAAAGGCAACTAAAGTAAGTTGACCCGCCTCGTGGTATTCCTTTGAGTAAATAGATCACCTTCTTTCTTACGACTAAGGTAAGTTGACGTCAGGCAGGCGGCCGGTCGTAAAATAAGTGAAGAAATCATGTTTAAACATATTTCAACCTTTATTATTTTTACCTGTTATTAATTGATCTTCTTTCTTACTTTCAGGTAAGTTGGAGTATTGAACAGCGACATGAAAACCAAAAGTTGGTATGATATTTAATACAAATTATTGTTTAAATGGTTTACAAGTAAGTTATATGTGTAATGGGAATAAATATGTTTATTTCACGACGTAGTTTATTTTAATTGCTGAAGGAAAAAAGGATGAAACAGTATCATATTATGCTACTTAAGCCGTTATATCTCAGCGTATATCTCATTTGTCCCCCTACCAATTTCGTCGCTTTATCTCACGTAATAAATTGTCGAATTAATTGACATAGCTTTTTTATAATATCATTCCTATATATTTTATGTACCATAAAAGAGGTGGTAAAATATTATTAATTAAAAAAAAAAGTGTACAAAGGTCAACTTATCCCTAAGACAGAAATCTCTGCCAGCTACTAAGTGAGACAATTTATAGCCAAGTAAGTTGTGGTACGCAAATATGATATATACAACAGTAATCTTTAAATAAATATTGACATAATACATTTAAATCTATATTTTATATCAAACAATATTTTTACTGTGAGAACAAGATAAGTGAGACAGTTTGATAAAACAGCCTTGTTGCGACAGTGAAAAATCGTCAGTATTATTTTTATCATATTCGTCATCGTTTTTATTATTAAAGAGATCGTTAAAACAACATTTAGTGGTTCTTTGATCACATCACATCTGCTTTTAAAAGTGTTTTGTAATATTGAGTGAAAGCTCGGGTATTTATGCGAAATTTCTGATTTCGATTCATTCAATTGAATTCTAATTTAGAAATATTTTCTAAATTACTACGAAATAAATGTATTATTAAGTTAGACTTTATACAGACTTTATTTATTTATTAGGAAGCCGACGTGATATACAATTTGGTTTATTTAATAAACTTAATTTACAAATTTATATTAAAATTTGTAAATTAACTTTTCTATTATATATACCACTTGAGGCTAACTCAGCATGTATAATAAAATTAAAAAAGCTTAATAACATTGTGTTTACTAAATCAAATACAAAAAACAATAATAAAAGAAAAAGAAAAAAGAATTATTACAATAAATTAAAAAAGACTAGTCTACTTTAACAATTAAAATGTGGGGGAAATAACTTGAAATCTTAATTTGACTCTTCCAGATAACATTATTACTGGCATTATAAATTGTATTTCAAATGGATCAGATGTAGAGTACAATAACTATGTATTTTTTAAGTTTAATAAATATTTTAATTTATTAAACAGTTCAATTGTAAATGAATAAAAAAATTGTAAATTTGAAACTTGATTTGATTATTGGTTTTCAAGTTTTAGTATAAAAATCTATCCATTGATTGACTTGAAAATCGTATAGGTAATATGCCATTTTATTACCCCTTTGTGCTTGTATGTCTCAGCGTATGCGATATTAAAGTTTTGTGGCGGCTGTACACTCTCTCCCTAGAGCAATCGCTATGTCTCGCCCGAGACTTTAAGTTCGGAGTAATCATGTACAATCTCGAGTGAACAGCAACACGCTCACTGATCGGAAGAGGCGGCGCGAGACCTTTGACTCGGGCACAATAATCGAACGAGAGCGTGCGAGGTATACCGAGGCTACCCTGTATACTCTCGCACTCGGCTTGCCACGGAGTGTCTCGCAGAGAGTGTACAGCCGCCATTACTGTTCATTCATATGTCCCAGCGTATGCGACCTAATACATTTAACCATTATCCAATAAAAATGAATTCCGAATACAAAGGGAAAAATAACCACGTTTCTTACAAAAATTATTATAACAATTTCAAAACACGTAATGAAATATAGAGTGTAAGAAGCTAAATATAAATAATATACAAACATTATTTTATTTAAAAGACCTCAAATCCTCCCACGCTAGTGTGATTGTTGAATGGAATTTTTCACAAGACCGCCCGTATTTCTTATTTTCGCTTCATTCTTTGCAATAGTACTTTGTACTGGAGAATATAAGAGGCTTACCTAAAATTATTTTATATTTTTCCAGACTTTAAGGAGCTTTGCTCGTACATTTTTTTCTTTTGAAAACTGGTGTATATTTTGAATGCAATTGCTAATTAATTTACGATAAAAATTGATTATTGCTTATTTTAAAATTTTACATACAATTTAGTCCTTTCACCAATTAAAAATTACTATAAAAATAATGATAATTTAGATGCATGAAATGTAAATATTAATTAAGCACATTAGTTTTAATAGAAAACTCGTGCTCCAGGTTTAGAACCTGCGACTCTTTCGTAAGGTACAAACGCTCTAACTTTAGTGCCGTTACGTCCTCTTTTGAGCTTTACATAATAGGTGATATCATTTGATATCATCACAGTAAAAACAAAGATGTCGGCACGACCCAAGGAGTTTATGTATTCTACGACAAGTATTATTCCACGAACTGCCGCAGTAACGAAATTGTGTTGATATTGTTTAGTATGAAATTACACTTTCCTTGAAAGTGAAACAATATAAAATACATTGTCATAGACTAGAACTATTATTCTAACCTAGTGACGAACTCGAGTCTATGTTTGCCCAAATGGCACTCTCACTTTTTTTTGCTATGGTGACAAACTGACGAACGTGACATACTAATATGCAAAAAAAATATATATATCTACTATGAACATTCTTACAAATCATTTATTACTTTTAATAACTATATTATATTTTAATATGAATAAACTAAACTAAATATATATATGAAGACGCCAAGATTTGAATCGTCTGAGGTGTGGGGGGAGGGCGTAAAAGGACGCTCGACTCGCGTCAGATTTCACGCGGCCATCTGTCATATATTTTTTTCTTAACCTCATCTCTAATACTGTTTTATACATTACTATCAAAACTATTAAAACCACTTGTAAAATTGAAGATTTATTGTATTATTATAATCCATCAAGCAACAAACCAAATCATATCAATAATCAAAATCAAATCATACAAGCGCATACATATATAAAATTAAATATAGGACAGAAAAGAATACGCACTCATAATATAATTTTTGCACTCTCTGTTAGTTTTTCAATGAGAAATAAATAATTATATGGGATAATTACATACACGGTCTTGTGTCTCCAAAAGTAAGTAAATTAATACTTGTGTTATGGGTGAAAGAAAATTAGTAAATATTGAAATATTAGTAAATATTGAGAAAATTGATAATACTTGCATAATCTTAAATAAATACTCCAATACACATATACACCAATATTCGAAAAACAAACAAATTGTTCTATCCGCGGGAATCGAATCCGTGACCAACGAATGGCACGGTCACTGCTAGTCAAAGTCTGATTAATAAAAGATGAAAGTTTAAAATTCTCCATTTTTATATAAATTCGGAAAATTTAAACCTAACATTCCGCAGACATGTGTTTGGAAGACATTATCGTCCATTGTACAGAATATGTAACTTAAAACTTAGGATCCATCAAACCCTGACGATCCCGTATCAAACCAGTGAACTTGTACGCTTGGCATAGTTTACAAGTTTGTGCCTTTATTATATTATCTACGGAACATCGCTTAGTCTGTTCTACATAGTTCAATAACACGCTTTAACATTTATAGATAACTAATAATATCCCGCGGTTTCACCCGCGTATATACCGATCTCATGGCAGTGGAAAGTCTACTAAGTCATCATCATCCTCCTGCCCTTATCCCACTCTAAGTGGGGTCGGCACACATGTTACAAACATGCTGTCATATGATTAGGCTACGTATTTTACGACCGGCCTCCTCCCTGACGTCAACTTACCTTAGTTGAATTTAACGACTCCTCGGTAAGAAAGAGGGTGGTCTATTTTACTCAACAGGATACCACACGGTGGTTCAACTTACTTTAGTCGCCTTTTGCGACACCTCGGTAAGAAATGTGGGTGGTCTAATCTACTCAGCCGGATACCACACTTCGGTTCGACTTACCTTAGTCGCCTTTTACGACACCTCGGTAAGAAATGAAGGTGGTACTATTCTATTCAGCCGGATACCACACGGCGTAAAGTCTACTAAGTAGGACTATAGATTTATTTTCTTTAAAAATATAATTCACTAAGTAGGATTAATTGTATTTTTGTTAAATATATCATCAATAGATTTTTATGAATATATTTTTACACCTTATTACATTTTTATTACGGAACCCTATTTTTTTACATGTAATTTTTTTGTGCCTTTTTAATGTAATGTTTTTCTTAATGTAATGCCTATGTTGTATCAGTAAAAATGCAGCTTTCCAATGGTGTAAGAATTTTTGAAATCGGTCCTGTAGTTTTGTGTGAAAACATTATAAATATACATTAAAAAAATTCCTTTTTATAATATTAGCATAGACTAGTAATACCCTCGACTTCGTTCGAGTTTTTGATTTTAAGCGTTTCAGTATTCTCGATAATGCAATATGTTATTTATAGAAGCAATTGTTACTTTGCCGAATTCCATAGTACAGAAATTATGATGAGATATTATGAATTATTTTGCTATAATCCACGTTTGGTAAACATTTAAGAAACATATTTAAATAACTAACTTTGTTATTACAAAATATCATGTTCATTAACATTTAAACATAATTATATCCAACAATTTTCATTTAACCTGATATCGTTATAGAAAATTAACATTTTGAGCATAATAATTATGAAACAGCTTGATAGATATGAAATAATATTTTTAATTTCCGAGAATCATCTTCGTATTTACATTAAATAATTTTTCATACAGATTTAATACTAAAAGGTTTGCACAAAGCAGCGCAAAGCTTCCTTACAAAAATGTATATGCATTTCTTAAGATGAAAAATGAAATATAAAATGATGCTAAGAACAAGAAGTAAATTGTTTTTTTTAAGTTTTTATTTAACTTGGCTTGTATGTACGTTTGAATTTGTAAGTGGAATTTTGCAAGTTATAGTTGACGCACTCTTTGGTATACGATCGAGCTGAAAGTTTACTTAAAGGTCCAGTCCTGATGACAACACATGTCTATGATAACATGATGCTGCTACCAGGGATGGCTCCAGAGGAGGAAACTCCTCAAAGGTTAAGAGTAGGGGCACGAAATTTCATTAAAAGCTTTTCTAACTTAACTTGATGTTTCTGATTTGAAAAACAGTTTTTTTTTCCTAAAAAAGGAGGCATCGTCACACAAAAGATGTAATAAAGAATAGTGTAATTTTAGTTAGAGTCAGTAATGTATTTACGTTATCCTGTGGTATCCAGTTAAGTAAAACAGACCACCTTCATTTCTATCCGAGGTATCGTAAACCGCGACTAAAGTAAGTTTACCCGCCGTGTGTCATTCAACTTATTTAGAATAGAGCACCTTCTTTCTTACCAAAGGGTTGCAAAAGGCGACTAAGGTAAATTGACTTCAGGCAGCCAAATCATGTGACAACATGATTATACCATATTGTGCCGAACCCACTTAGAGTGGGATACCCTTATCCAGAAGAATGATGATGTATTGACGTACGCCTGGATTTTCTATTTAATTTCGCTTAAAAAATATACAAATGACCCAGAATTCTCATTTACATTACTTTTGAAAGGATTAAAAGCCTTTACGCAACGATAACGCTGCTAAAATAATATTAATGACATAAATGAACAAATACGTAGATGTAGCGCCTGGATCATAAAAGCTTTTGTAGCGTCTCATAAAAACCATAATAACGGCAGTGAAAAGACGAAGCATTGTATTTTCGTTAGTTTTTTCTTGATACGCCATATTAACATATGCCTTATAAAGAAAAACCAATAAAGAGAAACAAAAAAAACCTAAAAGAAAACTTATATTAATGAAAACTTGAAGTTATTATTCCTGTATTAAAACAAAATAAACTAGAGTCCATATTATGCAAATATCCTTGAATAATAAATATACACTTTGAATAATAATTAATGCAGAACACTAAAAATGTCTTTGATGGGCTTTCAGTTCAGTTAGTCCTTTAGGCCTCACAAAAAGGCCAGAGACTAAAAGTTTTATTTTCTCACTAGTAATAAATGGACTATCTTACACTGAAAGAATTTTTCAAATCGGTCCAGTAGTTCCTAAGATTAGCGTGTTCAAACAATCAAATAAACAAACGAATTCTCCAGCTTTATATATTAGTATAGATAAATGTGTAATGTTCACACAACTTAACTAACAACTTAAAGTAAAAGTAAGGCCTGTTACTATCCCACTGCTGGGCATAGGCCTCCTCTCCCCATATTACGTTGGGTTGTAGCTAAGACCGACCACGCTGCTGCCTGGGGTTTGAACCCATAACCCCTTGAAAATCACACGATCTCACCATTTGGCTACTACAGCTGTCGGTCTATCGTATATATAATACTAAAATAAATAATCATAATTTTATTTTTAATAGATTGTTAGTTAAGTATATCGCTTATACAGAAAACCTTCTCAAAATCCCAGCAATGAAACTCAAGTCATAAGCTGACATACAAATACGGGTTTTGTATTTTAATACAGAGTAGACAAGAGATTCTACGGTAATCTAAATGTACTTGTGCATTGGCTCTATACAGGTATTTAGTTTCGCTCGAGGCATTATCAGATATTCTGTAGTATATAAGTAATAAGGAGAATATTCAACATTATCTAGGTTTATTTAACAGTAGCTTTTGATTGCGTCTAACAGAATTCATTTAGATAAATAATATAACAGTAACGAACAAAACGTCATATCAGTCATCATCATACTCTTGCTCTTATCCCACTCTAAGTGGGGTCGGCACAACATGTTGTTGTATTTGGCTGCCTTTTTACGACCGGCCGCCTGCCTGACGTCAACTTATCATAGTCGTATTTTACGACACCACGGTAAGAAAGAGGGTGATCTATTCTTCTAGACCGGATACCACACGGTGGGTCAACTTACCTTAGTCGCCTTTTACGACACCTCGATAAAAAATGAGGTTGGTCTATTCTACTCAGCCGGATACCACACGGCGGGTTGACTTTCCTTAGTCACCTTTTACCACACCTCGGTAAGAAATGAGGGTGGTACTATTCTATTCAGCCGGATACCACACGGCGGAAAATGTCATATCAGTGGTGAATTAAATATTTGCGGTCCTTTTGGTATTTGTATTAAGGCGCGGTGTGGTCACGCATTCACCCTGTTTACGGATGGATGGTACAAATCTAATTTCTAATCCCATTCCAGGACATCCTTTGGCATGATAGTGTAATGCTATACCCAGTTTGTAACGCATTTAATATATTGCGATTGCGATTAACATTGAGATTGGTAAATATACCTACTGTATTGTAATTTTTTATATATTTTATATGTATAAACTTTTTTTAAAACAAAATAATGCAATACAGCTATCGCAAGCGGCTCCGTCAGTGTGGAAAGATTAAAACCGTAATAAGAAATTTTGATAACCATAAGAAATGGTTAAAGTGGATTAACCTTAAAAGTTACAAATAAGCTGTCAATTTTGTAATACATTATTATTGAATAACTATCACCGTTGACTTAGCGCACGCTGGGAAAGCTTTAAATTTTGCCGTTCATGTTGGCGTGATGTGATGCCTTTCTCGATAAATGGACTGTATTACACTGAACTTATTTTTCAAATCGGTTCAATAGTTTCCGAGATTGGCGCGCTCAAACAATCAAACAAACAAACTCTTCAGTTTTATATATTATTAGTATAGATGTCTATGTAGTTCCGAATCCATACAAGAGTTTTAGTGGTGAGCAGGTTATAAATTTTCCAATTGTAAATAAAAATATATGCAGCAGCTCGCTGGCAGTCTTAAACGTTGGCTTTAAGAATGTGGCTTATTTTTATTGGTGATCGTAATTTTATACTCGTAGGTCATCGTGTATCGAAGCAGAACTGGCAATAGGCACGGCACGTAGCACTTAGAACAAATGGGCATTAGGGTCCTAAGGTGCTGGAAATGGCGACCTCAAAAAGTCGACCCGTCGTGTGGTATCCGGCTGAGTAGAATAGACCAACCTCATTTCTTGTCGAGGTGTCGTAAAAGGCGACTAAGGTAAGTTGATGTCAGGCAGGCGGCCGGTCGTAGAATACGTAGCCAAATCATGTGAGAACATGTTTATAACATGTTGTACTCACTTAGAATAGGATAACAGGAATATGATGATGACCTATGTCCAGCAGTCGGCATCAATAGGTTGCAAAAGAAGAAGATCGCATAATTAAATGAATGTTAACAAAATTGCGGTTACCGCTTTCCATTGAATAAGTATTCTTGAACCCACAACCTCTTAAAAATAATCGCGTGTTAATAATCTAAGCAACAAAGCTTGCTACAAAAATTATTATTTTTTAAGTTAAACGAATACAAAAGACTCCTGGGGCGATATTTTATATTTCAAAGCTTTGAATTATAAGCTTTACATAGGCCGTCCGCTTTTACCTTTGTTACGATCCGATGATTCACGAGTGCTATATTAGGTTAATATTTTTAGATAAAACAGAATTTGGATTAGAATGTTTATGTCCTTTTATGAGGTCGGGAAACCCATGGAAGATGGCGTACTATGAAGTGTGACAAAGTCAGCCACCAAATAGCTAAATTCTCTTGGCGTCCATGGTAGCAATGTCACACGGATACTGTAAGATTTGAATACTGCTATCATCAATAGTAGACGACCAAAGTAGCTTTGTATTAACATAACACCATTCGTAACAACATAGCAACATTCGCTCTCCCCTCCCCCTCTCCCTCTCTCTCTCTCTCTTATATCAACAAATAGACGTTCGCTGTTGGACATAGGTCTCTTCGAAGGACTTCCTCGCTTCACAATCTTGTGCCGCCTGGATCCAGCGTTTCCCCGCGACCTTTTAAAGATCGTCTGCCCACCTTAAATCGCGTAGCGCCTTAGAGAAAAATATAATAGCTGAACGATGAGATAGCATGACGCTCACCAGAGGATCGCGGATTCAACTCCGGGCAATGATTCTTAGCAGAGTAATGGGTTTAAACTTCAATTCTTGTCTTCAAAAGTAATATACTCATCTGTAAAATACATATAAACATGAATTTATATCTATTTTATCCGCTCTCGTCGTCAGTATAAAAGAAGAAAAAACGTTTGTATTCTTGCCATAAAACCTCATTTTATAGTTGAATAAATGTATAATATTTCTGGTGTTTAAATCACGCCCACACAACAATAAATAATACTGTCAAGAGAGCTATGCTTATAACAAATGGGGCGCACATCAAGTTCTGTGCGAAATGGAGGAAAATTGCGAGAAATATACTATACTTTTACGTATTCAGTTTGAGTTAAATTGTCCTTTCATATACATCTTACTCGTATGGTCTTTGGATTCTCGTATATCTTTGGATAAATATTAATTAATTTAATTATAATTGGATAAAACTTTTTTTGTACACAAAACTAAACAATAAAAAAACAGATATTCATAAAGTAGTAAGTGCTATATGAGACTTAAATAATGGGTATAAAGGGCCTTATTACTTTTTAATAATCTCTTCCAGGCAACCCCTCGCAAAATGTTTGTGAGTATGGATGTATGTTTGTGACTCTTTCACGGCGAATCCGGTGTACCAATAACGATGAAATTTAGTGCATATATTCCTTAAACACCGGATTAACATATTATATGCTATAGAAATCCCGTTAATTCTACAGGAATAGGATGACATCGAAAAACACCATCTATTATCAATCTACCGCACGACAACAGTCCACGCGTAAAAGTTAGTCTATTAACACCATTTTGGGTTTCTCAAAATGATAGTCATCTGTAAAATAGCATTCACAGCGGTATTGACACACTTTTACTATTTCGTGTTAGCTTTAGCTTTAGCGTGTTAGTTTAGCGCGAAAATGATGTCAGTATTGCTGCATGAAATAAAATCCTTTAATGATTTACCGATTACATAATTTTATCATTATTGAAGTTTTAGAAACCCAATAAAATGTAATAGGGCGATGATATCTGTCCAATATGACATGCCGATTACATGATTTGAGATTTGGTTTGCGTTGCGGCCGTTAATAATGTGACGTAGAAAGTTTTAGGTATAAAAACGTGGTAGTAAGTAACAAGTCATTATTTTCCAAATAAATATAACAACTGGAAGGTACGCTACTATAATTTATTAACTCAGAATGTACAAAACCAGTTATAATTCTAGTTTGCTATAATCCACGATTAGAATAGCGGACTTTTACTTCTATGGACTAATCGCAGATTACACCAAAATATATTTATCATTATTTTAGTATTATGGCACCCAGCACGCTTAATTCTATATATAAAGTTACACTCTAAAAGATCTGAGGGGAGAATATTTACATTAGCAGAAGTTTCTAAATGCGGTAATCTAAGAGCTTTTCCTTGGAAGCAACAATAGAAAGTTCATACAAGAAATAATATATCCGTTTTTCACCTTAGTGCGATCGAAATGCGTGAGGTAAATAAAAATGACCCACTCAAGTGACCGCAAGATAAGTTCTAACAACTTATTTAAACAATACTTGCAACGTGAAAATTGCTTATGTGCATCGAAATATCAATGAACAAGGATACTTGAATGAATGGTTTAACTGAATACGTAATAAAGATTTTTTTTTAATACAATGTTTATACGGGTTTTGTAACATGGGTACAGACCCCCCCTTTAAAGGTTTTTTTCGATATTATCATCTTCCTGCCCTTATTCCACTCTAAATGGGGTTGGCACAGCATGTTATAAACATGCTGTCACATGATTTGGCTGCGTTTTTACGACCGGCCGCCTGCCTGACGTCGGCTTACCTCTGTCGTATTTTGCGACACCTCGGTAATAAAGAGGGTGAGGGAGAGGGGAGAGGCTATTCTACTAAACCAGATACCCCACGGTGGGTCAACTTACCTTAGTCGCCTTTTACGACACCTCGGTAAGAAATGAGTTTGGTCTATTCTACTCAGTGTGATACCACACGTTGGGTCGACTTACCTTAGTCGCCTTTTACGACACCTCGGTAAGAAATGAGAGTGGCACTATTCTATTAAGCCGGATACGACACGGCGTCGATTTTTTTCGATAATTTTTCATAAATATTCAAATTATTTAGGGCGGTCACATGCCGATGAGCCACATTATATAAAACTCGTATTTGGCTTTCACTTAAAATTAGTAATATAGAACTTTGAAGCATATTTGTATATTAAGTTTAATATTTGTTAACATAGGTAATGCCGTGTGGTATCCGACTGAGTAGAATAGACCAACCTCATTTCTTACCGTGGTGACGTAAAAGGCGACTAAGGTCAGTTTCCCCACCGTGTGGTATACGTTACAGAAGAATAGATCACCCTCTTTCTTACCGACGTGTCGCAAAATACAACTGAGGAAAGTTGACGTCAGGCAGGCGGCCGTTCGTAAAAACGCAGCCAGATCACGAGACAGCATGTTTATAATATGTTGTGCCGACCCAACTTAGAGTGGGATAAGGGCAGGAAGATGATGATTTGTTAACATAGGTAATTTCTACAACGAGCTCAATATCTAAATGTAATTATCGCTAGAGACAGTGTCAATTTAAAGGGGTATTAATTCAAACAACTTTCATGCCTCTATCAGATTAGTGCGAATCGGTATAAGCTACTATAGCTCATCGAAAACCACTGAAATCAAACAAAATTTGCAATGCAAATAGATTATTCGGATTGGCTTTTGAAGTCAGGAATTAACAGTTATGATATTTCAGTTTAATTATAATAATTAATACTTTCTATCACCATCATTCTCCTGCCCTTATTCCACTCTAATTGGGGTCGGCACAACATGTTTTAAACATGTTGTTACATGTTTTGGCTAGTATGTATCTACGAAGGGTCGCCTACCTGACGTCAACTTACCTTAAGGTAAGACATGAAGTTGGTCTATTCTATTCAGCCGGATACCAAACAGCCGGTCAACTTACTGTTGTCGCCTTTTACGATACCTCGGTAAGAAATCGAGTTGGTCTATTCTACTCAGACGGATACCACACGGTAAGTCAATTTACGTAAGTCGCCTTTTACTGTTTCTATTTAAATAAATAAATAAATATATATGGGACAATTACACACACGGTCGCCCGTCCCCAAAGTAAGTAACTTAATACTTGTGTTATGGTAGACAGACAACTGGTGAATATATACTTATATATTTTTAAATACATACTTAAATACAAATATACACCCAGGCTCAAAGACCAACAAATTCATTTATAGAAAATGTTTGCCCTCGGCGGGAATCGAACCCGCGACCCGTGGAGCTGAAGGCAGGGTCACTACCCACTGCTCCAATGGGCCAGTCTATTTATCCTAACCATATATTTTTATGTTTGTTTTTGAGTATTTACTAAATATGAATTATAGTTTCGCTTCAATTGTTCTAACGAGTGATTTGCTTGTCTTGCTCAATCCTTAATTAATACATCGATATTTATTTACATTCGCCTCAGCTAATTTATGACGAGCTTATATTTTTTTTTTCTTAAATAAATGTTACCATTTATTATTATTTTAATAATTTTCAATAAAAAAATTTGCAATGTCTATCAATGAGCTCTTATTAATCATAATTTTTTAATATCCTTCTTTATCGGCAAACAAAATAAAGGGCAGTATCAAGACTGAGTATGAATTATTTAAAATCACATTTTAATATCACGATAAAAAACAAAACCAGGCTTCCATTACAAAGTAAACAGCCGTAAAAAATCCTTAACAAAATTCCTTATTCTAACAATTAGCGGAGATAAAAAGTAACGATATTATATTTATGAAACAAAAAAACAACTTCGCGTAACCGTAATTTTAATAAAAATGTTGCTGTTAAAAGTTTTTTGTTCTCAAATTATGAGATTTTTAAGGCAAAATGAGTTTTGCCACGTTTCGTTGCGTATAGTAACTGTGAAGTGTGACCAGTTTTAAAATATAAAAACAAAATAAAGGAAAAATACATATCAAATTCACATAAAGTTCGTATGTAGGAATATCACGATAATAGGGGGTAATTGGTAACACCTGGGGAAGGTGATTAATCTAGCTAATGTGCTACTATTTGCCTCGAACCCCGATAAAGGTCAGATGGCAATCTGGTGTAATGGGCGCTAGTAAGTTATTTTAAGGTTGCATTGGAAATAAACCTCTTTAGACGAAAAATTACTTTATAAAAAAATATTATGTAGTGGTTAGTTAAATATAATTCGTATTCATGTTCATCATTCTCCTACCCTTATTCCACTCTAAGTGGGGTCGGCACAAGATGTTATAAACATTTATTAAATGATTTAGCTAGATATTTTACGACCAGGGCCTGCCTGACGCCTTAGTTGCCTTTCACGACACCCCGGTAAGAAATGAGGTTAGTCTACTATTCAGCCAGATACCACACGGCGCGTCAACTTACCTTAGTCGCCTTTTATGACACCTCGGTAAGAAATAAGGTTGGTCTACTACTCAGCCAGATACCACTCGGCGCTTACATTAGTCGCCTTTTACGACACTTCGGTAAGAAATGAGAGTGGTCTATTATACTCAGCCGGATAGCACACGGCGGATAGTAGCCAGGCAAATACAATTTGTTTTCATGTTAAAAAAGCTAATTATAGAAGTAGCCCATACACGAAATTTTACTGATATAAACTGCTTCATAATTATTTATTTAAATAAATTGGGGTTTTATTTTTGTTATATTTCCTTAATAAATTATTAACCAACGATAGTTTTATGTGACAAAAAACTTTGTTTATAAATTTCTGTTTCCTTTTTATCTCACGGCCCGAGGCGTTTGTAAATTGAGCTTAATGTCAAATCTCAGAGAACATGCAACTTTGTCAGCGAATAACACGAACGCCAATAAAAGAGAAAGTTTAACACTTTCTCGAATATTCCAGCAAACTTCAACATTATATTGCCCTTTACTCGGAACTCCTCTGGCATATTTTACTTGTTCCTGTTTATAAAAAATATTTTATATATATCATAATATCACACTAGTTCTACACAGGGCTGCATCCACATTAATTCAAATGTTACACTTCCCTCGGATATTTGGTTTGTTTACCGACACGGGAATTTTTTTCTTATATGTTACCCGTATATAAGCCTCATTAAAAATTGTTACTTGATCTGAAAATTGTACTCAAAATCTATATCGAATTATATCAATCGTTAATTAGTCTTTTCATTATTCAATTTTAAATAAAAAATAAATATTTTTGTATGAAAGTTAATTATAAACCAATTCCATGAAAAAATAATACGAATTTGTCAATTGCATGGATTTTTATTTTCTCAGATATAATAAGAGGATTAACTCCTTTTTCATACAAAGAATTAGCTTAGCGATTCAACGCAGAAACGCTGTCAGCTTTCTTGGGATCATTCCAATTTAGGATACATATAACGGGTATATTTTCGTTGCAAATAAAATATTTAAAAAATGTACAGACGAAGATGAAATGGACGCTTAATTTATTAACTGTATTCGCTTTAGAGTAATTTAAAGTTAAATACGAAAATGCATATTTCTCATCATTTCAGACTAGCAAATTTACTCACGCGGATGAATGAGCAAATTTGCATATCAATCTAGTTATAACTTGTCGCATGGAACAAATGTAATTGAAATGTAAAAATATCTGTGCAAATTTTTGCTACAATAAAGTTCACGCTTGTTGAGCTTTAAAACAATAACTTTACAAAAGGTGCCAAATTTTCAATGCGTGTTGCATGTTGCAGATTCAAACGCAAAAATATTTCTTTATAAAATCGATGTTCAGGGAAATCGGTTGGTGTTTGTCCACGGTATATGTTGCAAATGGTATGTTTTAAAAATTATAGAATCTTCACAGAATTATAGAATAGAATTATAGAATTATACAAGAATTATAAAATAGACCCACTAGGTCTAGCATCAGCGGGCATAGAAGACTATATGACAAGTGATACGAGTATAGTATCTGCAACTTTGTTCACGCCAATTAAAGCGTAGTTCTCTTTGTTCTAGTTGTATAATGTAATATATATTTTTTTCATTTTCCTAAAAAAATTTTTTTTATCCTATAGGCTACCACGGTGCTAATATTAAATAAGCTTTTATTTTCATAAATATACACACTGTGTGTATAGATAAATATAAAGAAATCCATGGACATAATTATTTCTACAAACGTAAATTATGAATACTAATATTTTAAATTTGAAAGTTATTTTGCTACTGAGTACGGTCTTGAGGTTTCACAGACAGTGTTTTCTTAGAGTAAGATCGTTAACTATTTTTTATACATAATAATCTTTTTAGACAAAGTCCATATATCCTTTAAAGCGGTACTGGCACAAGCTTCCAAATTTTAAGTCCCTCATTTCATATTTTACTAATATTAATTAGTAAAATATGTAACTATATATGTAACATATTTTACTAATATTAATTAGAAAAATATGTAGCTAATTAGTTAATTAGTAAAATAAAATTAAATAAACATGTGTTTTGCGTAAAAATTAAACGTGTACTTAATCTATTAAGTACACGTTTAATTAATGTATTAAGTTTTAGTCTATTTTAATATGTTTCTATATAATTAATGTATAGAAACCGGATATACTCACGTGTTATTTTATCGGATGAGCCCGACTAGTTTCTATATAAAAATAGATCACGGGCAAAAGATGTACTATCTTTTGCGCGTGACTTCGCTCGCATGAAACCAACATTCCATAAAATCATTAAAAAAGTAGCCTATGTGTTATTCCGATGTGTAACCTGTATTACTGTGAAGTTTCATCCAAATCTGTCTAATACTTTGTTCGTGAAAAAGTAACAAACAGACATCCATAATCACAAACTTTCGCATTTATAATATGAGTAGGATATATAAAACATATAAAAATAGATCAATTTCAACGTACAAAGTATAATAAATGATAATGATATCAAATCAAATCAAAGATTATTTAAACTTATGCCGAATCAAAGGTTTTAACTTTAAAGAAGATATGTTATTAATATTTCATGTTCTTAATGTACAACCTGGTATTTCACTAAAGTTGCTTAAGTGTCAGAATTAACCTTTTGAACCAGTATTAGTTTAATCATCGTAGTAACGATTTGAAATAAATTACAAAGAATAATTTAAAGAAGAAATATTCCGAATTGCATTGCATATTTCATTTAGTGACCTGTTCTTCATAACTAATGTTATTATCCGGCTATTTCTTTGATGAAAGTATCGTGTCGGTTTATGACGGGGCTTTTATAGCCCCATATTATGATTTGTTTAATCTCACGAATGAGACACTCGAGACCATTTGCAGTTCATTTTTACCATTCACTTTAATTACAACCTTTTACAACGCAACAAAATTCAGCAATTGATTTTACTGAGGCCATTATTTTTTCATTCTTATTTTATTTACCTGAAACATTAATATTAAAACGTTTGACTATATATTTATACAGTTTAATAATTTCTCACAAAACAAAGAGTACTTTGTTAGAAATTACTAAACCATGTTTTAATGTCCCACAACGCCATCTGTTAGAAGACTGAAAAATCATAGCAAGTTTCAGTACTGTGAACCATAGCAGACGTTTTTTCAGCCGACTTGAAACGTGTCTGGAAACCTTCAGGTAAAAGTTCATCTAGTTTTCCTAGATGGCGCTGCAATAAAATTTGACATCCCCACAAAACAAACAAATATCGACCAATCTGCAATGAAATTACATTACCCAATAAACAGTGACTTTTATTTAATGTTTTTATTTAAATTACTTATCATAAACTTGTTGTAATTATATGATTTATTATATAATTCTCGGAATAATCTCACTTTCTTTATTAGATATTATTATCAAAACTGATGCGTTTCTGTGTGTATTGAGGAAGTATTTTTTATTGCTACAGAAATAGCAATTTTTTCATAGCAATTGCGGTCTTTGTGTAGGTCGACGGCCGTGCCGCGCCCTCGGCTTTGACGTCACTCGTGACGTCAAAAGCCCGGCCATCCTCCGAACCCGTATTTCAGCCATGAGCTACATTTAGAGTTCAGATTTTCTTTATTCTAGCTTTTATTGTGTGGAGTTAAATTTTATATATAAATGCCATCAACTAATTAAAAACAACAACTTGTACATCGCAAACATATAACAACGTTATAAATAATTAAATTATAAAAGGGATCGTCTAGTACATACAAATACAGCAACTCATGCTACGTTAAATTAATTTAGTTAAAACCAAGCCTAGTCCATTAAAAAACTCGCTTGTTGTTAGAACATATTTGTTTGCAAATATGAATGTACGAAAAAATATTTTAAATTAGACATGTTAATGTAACTTATATAATATATAACAAAAGCGACTATATTTCTCCTCTATACTTATTCAATAAATAAAAAGCAGTTTTCCCAGAGTCAACCCATTTACTCTTTCGCAACAACTCAATGAATGACACATAAAAATATGACAGCCACAATGCTTTTTCATATTAATCGCCAACTCTATGAAGGAGGTTGTATTAAAAACATGTTGTAACAAATATTTAACAAACTGTCACAATTTGTTCATGAAACCTTCCATTTAATTCATATTGTTTTGATCTTAGAGTTATTATACTAGAGTAGGGAAACTATAGGCAAACCTAGAATGTGTCACAATAAATAATAAGAAGGAAGATGAAATTCGTATACTTGTCTAATCCGAAATGCAAAAGAGAGAGAGAGAGATAGATACACTCTCACTTGGTTTTTGTCTTTATTTCTATTTATTGTTATAGAGCATATTTTAGACTGGCTTCCCCACTCTAGTATATATAATAACTTTGTGGTTTTGACTCATAAATAACTCAATATTGACTTTTTGAATCTGTACATAGTTTTGTAATCGGTGTATTATTGTATGTAATCGGATAATTAAATATATCGTTGTCTTAAATAGAACCTTTTTGAAGCCGATTTTTAATTGATTTAAGTATTTCAAAGATTTAAGAATGAATTATTATCAAGATAGGG
This sequence comes from Morpho achilles, assembly GCA_947086495.1. Lineage (NCBI taxonomy): Eukaryota > Metazoa > Arthropoda > Insecta > Lepidoptera > Nymphalidae > Morpho > Morpho achilles. Next base: position 5,613,693 of record CAMTZB010000004.1, on the reverse strand, counting down.
TTTTTGTTTTGATCGGGTTTAGTTGATTACCATTACCCAAAGTCATTACTAATAGAAAAACGTTTTATTTAATTTTTAATAAAGAGTGGTATAATTTATAGAATTAGGCGTTACTTTACGGAGGTCTATAATACAAAACTAATGAGAATATTATTTTGCTATAATAAAAAAAAATTAAAATTTAATATATATATTTTATTATAATATTTATTATATACTATAATTTATAAAGTTTATAAAAAAAATTATCGCGGATTATAGCAAAATAATATTCTCATTAGTTTTGTAGGAATGGTATTCTAATTTTATGGTAGGTGAAACCCTACTTAATTCCCTCAATTATTAAGTTTTAATATACTGATGAGAAAAATTGATCTTGGTTTGTTAACTCGCTATCAACACTCCAGAATGACTCTAGCTTTAGAAATTCTATACTTCATTGGTTTTCTAGTTCTAGTTGTAATAGTAAAAATAGAAGTGTCTCATAACTTGTAGATACATCGTACATTTAAAAAGAAAAAGTGTGTATACAAGGGGTTTTATTGAGCAAAGCTGAAATGTATGATACACCCACTTGTTCATAACTAGGTATTATTTACAACCGAAAACATTTTTTTTGGGATTCCATGACGCACGAGTAATAATAATAACGAGTTGATTCAGAGACAGTTAAGCACGAATTGATGCGAAATAACTGCAAAGTTTTTGTGTTCTTCATTATAGTCCTTGTATTACCGCCGTGTGTATCCGGTTGAATAGAATAGACGAACCTCATTTCTTACTCAGTTGTCGTCAAAGGCAACCAAGTTGAGTCAACCCGCAGTATGGTATCCGGCTGAGTAGAATAGACCACCCTCATTTCTTACCGAGGTGTCGTAAAAGGCGACTAAGGTAAGTTGGCCCACCGTGTGGCATCCGGCTGAGTAGAATAGACCACCCTCTTTCTTACCGAGGTGTCGTAAAATACGACTAAAGTAAGCTGACGTCAGGTCGTAAAATACGAATCCAAATCATGTGACAATAGGGGAGATAGGGGGGCCTATGCCAAGGAGCGAGATAGCAACAGCTGTATAAAAGTAACATACTTTTATATGGGACTAGCTGAACCGGCAAATGTTTAGCCATATAAATTATTGCTGCTCTTCTCCTATTTGGAGGCTAAGATTAGTATTAGTCTGGCTGCTACTGAAAATCAGTGTTGGGCTTCCTAGCTCAAGAATCGCTGAGTAGCATTTTACATTTACTTTAGCATTTACAACATTTTATAGCATTGTACTGCTACTATCTATATATTTCATCTGTTTGTTTGTTGTCTACTACACTGTATGTACACTGTTAGAATAATAGTGCAATTATATAAATAAAAATATTCTTATTCTTATTCCTATTTATCTTAGCGTGATGTTATAGTGTATAGGTTTCCTTCATAAATGGACTATTTTACATTTAAAAAAAATTTCAAATAGGTCCAGCAGTTCTTGAAATTAACGCGTTCAAACTAACAAACTCTTCTGCTTTATATATTAGTACTAGCAATCGCCAGCGGCTTCGCCTCTGGAAAGGTTAAAACCGTAATATAGTATTTTGATAACCATAAAAATGGTTAATGTGGGTTAACCTTAAAAGCTAGACATATGCTGTCCCGGAATTTTATTTAGAACTTTTAGATGGAAACAATTTAGCAGACATGACTTTTTAATAACTGTTACCGTTTACTTAGCGCACGCAAGGAAAGTCCTGTAATATTTTTTATTTCTGCTCCTCTCCTATTCATCTAAGCTTGATGTTATATAGCCTATAGCCTCCCTCAATAAAAGGGCTATTTTACATCTTTCCAGTAGTTCCTGAGATTAGGGCGTTCAAACAATCAATCTAACAAACAAATAAACAGACAAACAAACAAACTCTTCAGCTTTTTATATTAGTATAGATAGATAAAATATTAGGAGAATATTCATTTCAGCCTATCTAATTGCTTACATTGGCCTAACGCAGTTTACTTTTTGGACATAAAGATGATTTAAATGAGCAATGATCAAACCATCATTACATCAAACCACCTAAAAAATTCGTTTGACAGCTTATTGTGTTAAATAAGGCTAAAATAGCCACCGCGTTTGCACCTCCATTCTTCCACGTGCCCTCGTTTTCAGGTCTACACAAAAAACAACGCGGTGGCCTAATTTTTTTTCTCACTAATGAATATTTGAGGTCTTCTAAATCTATAATCACTATATACCAGTTTCGTTAGAACTAGTTTTAAGAGTAACAAATCACATGTGACTTGCTACCAAGTGATTTGTTACTCTCCCTTATATAATTTACTTATGATGAACATTACTTATGGCAACTCATGTACGGATTTGGTGAAAAAAAAGTAAAAAAGAAGATAGAAACTGATTTTTTGTTATCTTTTGGTGGATAAATAAATATTCTGAATTACTAGACTGAAACATTAAAACAAAGCTCAATATTATGTTATTTATTTACCTTATATACCTAGTTGTTACTGCTACAGATCTACGTTTGTTAGTTGAATTTAAGATGAAATTAAGTAACATTATTACAATGCAAACTAAATTATCCAAAAAAACTAATATTCCAAGATAAAAACGAGCCTCAAAGGTGCTTGGATTTTAAATTACATTACTTTAAAAATTAATGTGCGTATCAAGGCTTACCTGATTAAGTTCACTAAACTAGATTATCCTTTATTCTATACTTCATAAATGTTTTTTTTTACATATTTACCTGCTATCTTCCTTGAGCCATCAAAACACTTTTTTGTATCTAAATTCATCCAAGAAAAAATAGCCTCACCCAAACTCGAAGTTGATTTTTCTTGTCAGAACTTAAAGCTATGTCGTAGCTACGCGCTTAACACCGCGTAGCAATCGTAGCACATCGTAGCTACATTACGTCACACATTACCCATTAAACTGCTACGGTTGTCCATACTCTATTAAAATGTTGACTTTCAGTGGACCCAACGCTATTTGGATTGCTAAGCAATCTAGATTCGCAGCCGTACGAAAATAAACATACGAGGCAAACCAATATAACTTGATCTCAAATTTATTACACATCTCGATACAACTCAGGGTCAGGGTACGGAACGTATGTTTTGAACTTGTTAAATAAACTGAACCTTTATTTCGTTTGGAATTTGTGAGTTACGTGACAGTAATAAGCTTTCCAATTCACGTTCACTACATAGTTTTTATTGTTATATATTTATTTATATTATTAAGGTATTTTAATTTAATGCCGATTAATAATAAATAATAATAATGTTGTATAATTTCTGCACGGTATAGTGTAAAGAGAACTCGTTCCAAAATGTATCTCTTTATATGAAACGATTACTATCATTTCTAAAAATCAAGTTTTTTTTTCGTTTCCCTCTCTCATAGTTATAGTACCGCATAGGGATACATAATGAGGTATATTATATCTCATTATTTATGTGAAATATTTTATATTTTAGATAATAATGCTATTTTTATATAGGTTTTATAGAATGTTATAAAAAGGAGAACATTTTTTGTCAATATAAACATGATAGCTTTCTAAAATTATTTGTTAATAAAATTCGGTAGTTTTGTTACTTTACATTAATGTAAGTTGGAAAATCTGGTTGGTGTTAAACAGTAAAAAAAAATACCTCTAGTTGATAAGTGACATTTTGAAAATTGACATGAATCATAATTTTGAAATTTTTTTAATAAATTTAATTCGATAATTTTTAATATTATGAAATGCCCCGCTGAATAGAATAGTACCACCCTCATTTCTTACCGAGGTATCGTAAAATGCAACTAAGGTAAGTCGACCCGCTGAGTGGTATCCAGCTAAGTAGAATAGACCACCTTCATTTCTTTCCGAGGTGTCGTAAAAGGTGACTAAGGTAAGTTGACCCACCTTGTGGTATCTGGTTAAGTAGGATAGACCACCTCTTTCTTACTGAGGTGTAGTAAGAGGCGACTAAGGTAAGTCATATTATGTTAATCTGATATATATGTATGGACTATTTTTTTTTTGTTTATTATTAACCAAAACAAAAGAAATAAAGGAAAAGAACGTACTGGTTGAACATTTCTTACCGAGGTGTCGTAAGAGGCAACTAAGGTAAGCCATATTACGACTAAGGTAAGTTGATGTCAGGCAGGCGGCCAGTCGTAAAATACGCAACCAAATGACATGACCATGTGACAACATGTTATAACATGTTATGCCGACCCCAGTTACAGTGGGATAAGGGCAGGAAGATGATGATGAATTTTTAATATAATAAAACTGCAATTCAAAAATCGATCTGGTACCAAACAGTTGAGGTCTCGAGATGAGAGAGCTCTCTGGGTTCTGAGTATGGGGGTTAGAACGCATGCGCGGCGCGGGCCCTCTGACGTCAGAACCCCGGCCGTTCTTAGTACCCGCGACAGCGCGACCAGCCACGCGCTACCGCCCCTGTAAACACGAGCTTCCGATCTTAATTCAACAATCACAATAAAACAGATTAAAAATAGTAAATAACACATAATATAGTTACAAAACGTAATGCCGATACCACGTGTGCAACGCCAGTGTTGCTATTTAACCTAAGTATTTACCATAAGAATTCTGGTCACGTAGCGTTTGTAGGTTAATTGCAATGGTGTTTTTTTATATAGTACCACCCTAAAATTTAATTCAAAATTCAAAATATACGTAAACATTACAGATTCTGACCTTGATTGTTCGTACGCGTGCGATTTCAACAGTTTACAATATTAAGTAGGTAATTATAATATAATATTATGAAAACTAATTTATAGAATTAGGCGTTACTTTGTGGAGATCCATATCCATCAATAGAAAATATATATAATGCTAAATGTAAGTGGACAATCGGTTATCATACCTGATACATGCAGGATTCGTAAAAACACATGCACAAACCTCCACCACCGCCACCACAATACACAAGCACAACATTTAGCATTATATATATTTTCTATTTTACTTCTTCGCGGATTATAGGAAAATAATTTTATTATTACTTTCGTATTATGAAAACTGCTGAAATTTTACGAATTACAATTTTTTTATTACTCTTTTTGTATATTAACTGCAAGGCTTACTTTTTGTTGTTCTAGCTTTTAACTATGAAAAATTTTGTTTATAATATTTGCACCTAGATAGAATTTAAAAAACATTTAAGAGTTAATATTTTTATCAGTTTGTAAACTATGAATGTGTTATTAAATATGTATGCTGCATATAATTGTAATAGTTATTTTCAAAATGTAAGAACAGAATAAATTTATTAGAATACGGTTATATTGGCTTTTGGCTACCTTTTGTTTATAATTTATTTATGATGAGCTGAGTATCATATTCAATAAAATAACATTATATCTAAAAACACTATCATTTGATTGCAGATGCCAGTTTGCAAATATTTTGCAAAGCAAATGTCAATGTAACAGATAGTTGTTGATAATAACCTTTAAATGTGTTTAAAAACTTCAAATGGGAGTAATAAATACTATCAAACAAAAATATGGCTTAATTTTGAATAAATCAAAACAAAAAAGATTATATTAGTATAGATTCATCATTTGATAAATAATGAACAAAATTTTATATTCCTCGTCAAAATGAAATGTTAAATTATAGTTGAAAACCTAGTTGTGTACTTTAGAACCGATAAGTAACTAAAATTATAATTAGCCAGTTGTAGTATTTTATATTAGTAACTTATTTAAATAATCAGCAAATTATGGAGCGTTGCGAACAGATCACAATAAATAAAACCAATATAAAAATTACAAAACACTGTATTCTACTATAAATTGACATTACAATTTAGTATACAAATGTAGGGATCATTATAAAAATTTGAACAATAAATAAAGTATTTAATCCCCATGGATTAAATACTTTATTTGCTTTACTTTACTACTGTGTTTATGCTGATGATCTTTCACACCTTTAATAATGTAACTAAATAATTAATATCAGAAGGGTGTAAACTATAAAAAAAAAATTCTTTAACAATTTTCCGGAAATATTGTCTAAATAACCTCTCACTCGTATCATAAATTATGCAAATACCGAAATGATTATTTGATGATAAATATTATAGTGTATAAAAAAAATACATATAAATTATTCTCAATTAATAACGGAAGGCCATCGGTCAATTCCTCTTACGTCAGATGAAATTATATCAAGAAAAGGTTGTTTTGTGATAAAGCTTTTAGTAACATTATATGGTACTCGGATATTTTACACGTGTCTAGACACCATATCATACACCTACACAAATGTCAAGATTTAATGTGATACTAAGCTTTATTCTTTATTAAATTTTACTATTGAAAAAGATTGTCTTTCAAAGAAAAATATTAAAGAAGAAAAATTATAATAAATTAAAAAACAAATCATATTATACATGGGTAGCTTTATTATTTAAATCAAATAAAAATAAAAAACATAATAAAAATACAAAGTTACTTTTTTAATCTTTGGATTTCTCGAAATTTAAGTAAAACGTATGAATACATTCCATGTATTTATAAATAGAAAGCGTCATATAAGGAATTATTTTACAAATTTATATAAACCTTTTTTTAAATTCTGGTTTAGGCGAAACCCTCTTTTCAAATGTCATCGGTTTGAAAATTATAGAAAAAGTAAAAGGAAATTCGAAATTCCCTTGTCTTTGTTCGAAAATATACTCTCAGAGCAGAATGCATCGTTCAAGTAAAACCAGGACGCCTACTTGCAATGATTCACGGTGCAATCTCAGGTATCCAGGGAGCTTTTGTGAAAGCCTTCTGTAAGAAGGTTCTACATAGAAAGAAAGACACAGGCATAACAATCAGCCTTTCTATATAAAAAAAAGTATTCCGGTGTAAGCTTTTCGCAGTTTGTTTTATTATCAATACCTGGTTATCCGAGCTTTGTTCGGTAATTTTTTACAAAATAAATCAACAATCCTTTCTATTTTCATTTCTTGCGACCACCCGTTCCCCGAATAAGCTACGCTGACTTGATATTGAACGGCAAAAATAGTGTTTTATTTATTCAATGTAAATTTTAATATTTGATGCCCAAAAACAGGGAATATTTTTTTTAAATAAAACCTAGCTAGATCGATTTTTCTCGTCCAAAACCTCCTGCAAGCTGAATTTAGGGAAAATCGTTGCAGCCGTTTCCGAGATTCCGAAAATATATATTCATACAAGATTAACTCATTTAAATATTAAAGATAAGCAAAATCTATACATTAAATTGATGACAATGAAATTATGCTATTTTTACCCGTCGTATACTTATTAGTCCAACCTGTATAAATATGTATTGATACATTTTACATATTACACTTTCGTGCCATCTTTTTCGTATACTATATATATAGGTAATTTCTACAACACGGTTTCCTATAACACGACTTCGTTATAACTTGTAGAGAAATCTGCAAATCCTTTGTAAATACTTCGTTCTTCGTACATGATGCTTGCTGTACTAAATATACAACGTTGCGGAAATGTATGTAAGCTCTTAACTGTTGTAGCCAATGCTCTGTATAGATACGCACGAGGCTATACCCCCTGTTTGTACTAATTCTGGGTACCTCACACAACACGCTTTCACACAACATGGCTTTTTCTAGGAACCTAACTACCGTGTTATAGGAGGGTTACCTGTACTAATATTTTTTTAGTTCGAAAGCGTTTTTTTAACTCTATTTATTCAAAGGAACATTGAATCATGGTTTAGTTCCAAAACATATAATAATAAACATAAACGTAATAATAAACATCCTTATCAATGTAATGAATACGAAGAGTTTTGTTTCCTTATCCGTCTTGTACATCCAAACGGTTTGATTTGATTTTTGATACGAAGATAGCTAAGCTTTTATATTTTATTTATATCAGTATTAGAATGCAAATAACAAATTCAGTATTATATACCAACCTACGCCTAATAAAGCACGTACGCAATAATTATAGAAAAAAACAAACATAGATAAAACAATAGTATAGACATCAGATATGCGAACGATTACATATAAAAAAGCGGTATCATTAAAAACATTTTACCACACATGTAACATGCGGCTACATATATAAAGGTAGATTAACATAAATAAAAATTCACTACGTCACCTGCTAACGCACAAAGTAATAAATTACACTGTTGCTGTATGAGTTGTGTGATACTACATATGTAGATGCACTTTACTTAAACAAAATTTATGTAGATCTAGAATCTTCTCTCAAATTCATCTGATTGTAGTTGAATGCCGAAAGTTTTAATCTTCCTATCTCTCCTATAGCAAAAATTACATTGATACGTTACACTGTTCAAAGGTGAAAAAAGGACAAACAAAACAAACACTTACACTAGGGATCTAACTAGGGAGTGAAAAATCAATTTTTCTTCCTTTAAATAAATCGTTTGTAAAATATCTATTATGAAATCGATTATTATTAATAGTTCTTTTTCTTTTTGTATAACAAGTTATTTTTTATTAAATATTATATATATCATTTATTTATTATTAAAGACTAATTAAAGTGGACTAGTACGAATAAAAATAATACAGATGCACTTTTAACGAAAATTGACTAAATTGTATAGTTTGGCTACATTGGTGCAAGAACGCATATCTTATCTTCAATAACAAAAAAAAAGAGTTTAAAAATAACAATGAGAAAGTAATTAATATGATAATTTTTCTCACATTTCACATTCCATCCATCAGCAAAGTACAAGAAACGTCACAAAAAACGATATAAACATTTATTTTTACGAAACTATATTTTTTCTACTAAACATTTGTATTACTGCAAGCAATATTCCCAATAAAAAAAATTAAGCTCCTCAAAGCATTTTTACATGAATTGTAATAAAAATTATCTTGTACTTTGATAATGTACCATATACATGTAACAAATCCATCAACATATGTAAACTTTTTAGACGACAATTTAACATCTTTGATTTTTATACAATATAGTTTATTGTTGCTTATTATTATAGCATTCTTCTAATTTTTTACATTAACGCATTCTTATATACAATATTTGCACTTTTTTATCTTAATGCTGCATACATAGGCTAACTTCAAAACTTATACATTCATTTCGACATAAACTACGTCGTAGACTAGTAATCAAACAATAGACCTCTCACGATGAACATGAGTATGCGATTCTATTATTTTATCCCTAACAATGAACTTACCTTGTTGTAGTGTGAAGGAGAATAATAAATCACAAGATGTTGCGGTATAAGTTAGTAATGAGATAGTTAATCATTTCGTTAAGCACACAACGCTACATAGAACTTTGCATTAACATTTTCTTACTTTATAGTGATACATTTATTTTACGTGACCGAGAAAGAATTGGAAGAAAACAAATAAAGCAATCATTATTCTCCTGCAATTTTCTAATCTAAGTGGGGTCGGCCCAACATGTTATAAACATGTTGTCACATGATTTGGCTGCGTTTTTACGACCGGCCTCCTGTCTGACGTCAACTTACCTTCTTACCGAGGTGTCGTAAAATACGATCTACGTAAAATACGATGGTCTATTTAAACCGGATACCACACAGTGGGTCGACTTACCTTAGTCGCCTTTTACAATACCTCAATAAGAAATGAGGGTGGTACTATTCTATTCAGCCGGATACCACACGGCGTTTTTCATTCAACATGTTTTTCTCTTCCATTTTCTCGAAACATTTGTCAACTCTCGCCTTTTATATGCATGTCATACTTTACACAATCCAGCCATCTCTTTTTTGGCTTCCCTCTCAAATATTCACCAAATTCATATTAATACTCGTTTGGTAACATGATTTTCTGATGATCTTTAAATAGAATTATAGCAATCGAATTTTTATTACCGTTTTAAATTATTGTTTATGATTAAACAGAATTAAAACGGAAGCTCGTTTTTAAAAAACCCTTATCAAATGGACAGTAATGAATCAAATAAATTAGGGCTCACAACTGTTTGGAAAAGTGCAGTGAACTCGCTACGAACGCAAAAAACTACATGTTGTCAAAGTGCCAAAACTTATAATTAAGGACAAAAGAAACCGATAAAGAAGTTTTTGAAATTTACGAGAACATATAAGTTTTGGAGCGAAAAAGACATATAAACACCGAAGATTTTATAACTTCTCATCAAGTTATTGTTATACAAATGTGCTACGGAAGTGAAATGATAGAGCAGGATGGCAGTATTTTGAAGGTGTCACAAGAAGTGGCGTTGTGATGGTGAGGGAGTGAGAGGGCGCGCTGGGCGGGGGAGGCTCGCGGCACGCCGGCTGTGATGCGATGGGCCAGGACTGGTGCTTCCGCCGCAAGAGGAAGCGCAGCAGCAGTCAGGATGACACCCAACCGCATCACACCCGGTAAATCTTGTTATAATAACCAATATATTATACTGGCGTTGGCGCCGTCGACAGTGACGCTACATTTAAAAAAGGTTCGTGGTTTTGGTTCCCCTCGTGGGAAAATATAAAAAAAACTATTTGTTGGTTCTTCGAGTATTAGTACATTTATATATTAATTTAAAACTAGCATTCGCCAGCGGCTAAAAAAAAGTTAAAAGCTAGGAGAACAATTTTGTAATACATGATTTTTCAATAACTTTCACCATTTACTTAGTGCACACAAGGAAAGCTTTAAATTTTGCCGTATTTATAATAATTTTTGTTGCTGCTACTCTCCTATTCATCATAGCTTGATGTTATATAGCCTATATAAAGCCTTCCTCGATGAATGGACAATCTCACACTCAAAAAAATTTTCAAATCGGTCCAGTAGTTCCTGAGATTACCGTGTTCAAATAATCAAACCAACAAACAAACCCCTCAGCTTTATATATTAGTCTAAATTATATTTGTATAATATATTTACGAGTTGTCTATAACTCATGTCTTTGGGTCGGAGGTCCGTGTGTGACATTGTCCCATATTTAGATAATGTAATAATTACTTACTAGTGCTTATACATTTGACTCAACCTCGAATCTTAAACTTGAATCCACAATCAAACACAATTTTTTTATTGTCATACAAGGTTAGTACTAATAACTATTAGAAACTAGTGAACCTATTACCACAAACTATATCTCGGTACACATTATTTGTTTATATTTTTTTTACTTTTAAGTTCAACTAATGAAACTCGACACTGTGTCACTTAAATTTAACAACTGGTTGGATAAACTTGCTCTCTGAAGCACTTAAATTGAGTTTTGATAAAATATCTAATATCTAGATATCGTTCACCATTAAGTTAACTACTTAGTTATTAGCGACAAGTATGTAAGATACAAGCTGTGATGGCCTAGAGGTGCGACCTTGTGAATCTCTAAAGACGATCATGGGTTCGAACCCGGGCAGACACCAATGAGTTTTTCTATTAAAACTTATGTGTCTAATTGATAATTGCAATTTATCACAGGCTTTTCGGTGAAGGAAAACATCGTGAGGAAACCTGCATATCTCTAGAGAATTCTGGAGATATCTGTAACCTACCAATCCGCATTGGAGCAGCGTGGTATCTTAGCTCCAATCCTTCTCTCTTATAACGGAGAGAAGAGGCCTATTCCCAGCAGTGGGATAATAACAGGCCGCTACTTTATGTAAGATACAGTTTCCCAAATAAATATACAACATACGACTATATGTTAAGGGTATTTATTTATATGAATAGTGCCATATATCACGTCACATACAGTAAGCAGTTACTGAGTGTGACGTGTGTATTTGCGTACTACATTAACTTGTGTTTTCTTAAGTATAATATGTCATCAAAATACACATGTTCTTACCCATAGCGGAAATTAGATTTCCGGCTCTATCGCCGTACATAAGGCCGGAATAATGATATTCTAACGTGATGTATCTTAGGCTTTGATACAGTTACGTCTCAAAATGTATTTAAATATACATTTTGAAGTCAAACTGAGAACCTTGTGGTATCCGGGTGAGTAGAATAAGCCACCCTCATTTTTACCGAGGTGTCCTGTTGAGTAGAACAGACCACCCTCTGTCTTACTGTAGTGTCGAAAATACGACTAAGGTAAGTTGATGTCAGGCAGGCGGCCGTTCGTAAAATACGAAGCCAAATCATGTGACAACATGTTTTTACGAATCCTGCATGTATCATGTATGAAAACGGATTGTCCACTCTACATTTAGCGTTTTATATATTTTCTATTTTACTTCATCGCGAGTTATAGCAAAATAACGCAGGTAACAGCTTATTATTAAAGTGACCAAATTAAAAAAAAAAATGTTTTGCGGCAAATCGCAATAAAGCGTAGCGCGTAGCCTAATTTTGAATTAGGTCCGTTTAAATTTTAAATTTAAACTATCGTGAGTAGTATTCATAGTTAATGTATAGAACCGGCTATACTCACGTCTTATTTTATCGGGTTAGCCCGACTAGTTTCGATGTTATCGCGGCGGGAACTATATAACATCGTGTGAAGACCTCATTAATAAGTGCCCCGGTTGGGTTCGAAACTAGTCGGGCTAACCCGATAGAATAAGACGCGTATAGAATAGAAGAGTATAGCCGGTTCTTTACGTTAACTAGGTCCCTTTAATACTAACCATACACTATATACTCTGTAACCATAGAGTTAATAATCAAGCTATCTCTATTCATCTTGTGTATCCACTACGCCGACGTCCCAACGTCTAAGATAATCTCATTGGAGACATTGATAGCCGTCGGGGGCTTTTACGACGCAATTATCCACTTACACTCCTGACAATGTCCGCACGTTTGCCTTACTCTAATCATTAAATAACGTAGCTCTAGGCAATATGTTGGTCAGGATGTTGCTATTAGAAATATCTTTAATTATGTAAAAGATGACGGTATTTTATATTACTCTTAGTACCTGAAATTTTATAAAAGATATAAATAAATGCAATAAAAAATGAAAGAAAGCCGGATGACATCCCAGATGGGACTCGATCCCAGGCTATGAACTCTTATGGTCAACCCGTTACCATTAGGTTATCACAGATTTGCATTTGACAGTTCAAATATCGTTTGCTTCCTATTCAATATTTTTTCAGTGCCCGCAACAGGGATAAAACGACATTTCTTTTAAATGAAACCAAGCTAAATCGATTTTTCTTCACGAAAACCCTGAATTGGCTGAATTTCACGAAAATCGTTGGAGCCGTTTCCGAGATTCCGAAAAAATAAATATATATATGACAGTAAAAAAAAACTGGGAACGGCAAAATAAAATCGTGTTGCTCCGTAAACCATAGGTTTATTTTACATTGTTATTCGATCTTAACCATCTATATTATTTGTATACAATAACTAACTTACCTGTAAACCAAAGAAACGACAATGAAAGTTTATATTTTACATGCTATACATTAACTTATATATCAATCTTGTTAATATGTTACAATTGTTTTTGCTTTTCAATATTTAATCTTTTATTAATCTTGTATATGTACACAAGATTAACTAATTTAAATAAAAGTAAAATCACTTCATTCACCTGAGAAATTTCTAACTACCTAACAATAAATGTACTCGTTGTTGTGCTCAAGGCAAAAAGAGGGTTGCACGACAAAAAGCCTATCATTTAAGATTCTTAAGTGAACAACTCAATTTTTTAATATAAAAGATAATGTAATTTAAATTAATAATGTATTTATATTTATTATACAAATATAAAATTTTAAAATACTTTTCAAATAAATAAATAATTTATTCATACTTATTTATATATATGAGGGCATAAGTACGTTATAAATGTTAAGGTGGCAAAAAGGCGCTGTTTTACATTGTTGAAATATATCCCATTTAATTATGGGACAATAGTCTGACATTGACTTAATGGAACATGAGGATAACAGTAACTAGAATAGCATCTCGGTGCATAAATACATGTATAATTAAATACGGACTTACCAGCTACATTTGCATATGTATATGACAAATATGTAAATGCATTTAAATGCTTTTTATTCGTATTGTCCCATTTGCAATAACAATATAACCATTGTAAATATGATAATCGAAATCAATCTATAATTTAAATAATATTTATCAAAATTAACTTTATGTAAAATTGTATGTATCATTATTGTCTATTTAGCGGATAATTTTACCACTATCTCTCATTTTGCCTAAATTTTCAATGAACAAATAAAAGCTTTGAACAAAAATCAGTTTTCGCCATGAGAATACCGCATAAAGAGCTCAAGCGAGGCTTGAAAATATTCGGGCTCATCTGATACCCCACGATAATCATCTCATAGAATAAGATGTACGTATAGCCGGTTTCTATACATTTTTCACATAGTTGCCCCCAAAATTTTACATACTACAACTACCCTAGTGGTATATTTTTAATAACCATTTAGTTTTGTTCCTTTTAATTTTTCTTGTTCCCGAAGAAAAAAAAGTAAATTTAAACCTATTTATAGGCCAATATATCTATTTATACAAGACGAATATACAGACAGACAGACAGACCGCCAGACTTTCGCATTTATAATATTAGTCCCATTTTTTCGGATCATTATTTCAAAACCAACGAAATTTAATTTAAATGACTTACATATTTATTTCCATTCATTATTTAAAACCGTATTGTTTAAGATCATACCCAGGATGTTTGATGGAATTAAGATCAAAAGTATTTAACATGGATAACTTATTTAGACTAAAACATCGAGTCTGTTAATCGGCCTTCCTCGATGAGAAATGATAAAAGAATTATGAAAAACTTCATTACAATACTTACTGTAAGTTCTTTTGATTTTTTTTGATAGGTTACGAGCAGTTTGGGCTAAAAATTACTAATAAACTTGTAAAACCCTCCAGCAAAGCTTAAATACTTATATTAAGAGTGGGTTCACGTCAGTAGTATAATGACCGGGATTCGAACCCACGACCTCCCGATCGCTAGTCTGTTACTCTTTTTTTTTTTTTAACATGAGGAAACCCTTCATGGGAATTACTAATCGCTGGGGGGCGAAAGCAGTTATGCCGGACTCTTACTGGCTAAAACCTCATGGTGCTCCACCTTGCTGCTTGGTGGCGAGGGCACAGGAATACTGAACGCATCACGTCTGCACCCTCGTCAGCAGCCTACCCTTTCTACTCTTGTAGAGCCTAGACTGACTCTTTCACTATAAACCCACGCATTGGGAACACATTATGCATCGGCCATCTCGAAGAACCTCCCTCCAGCCAGAGCGTCGAATCCCCCTATTCGACGCCCGGAGGTCCTCATCAGGGTGGTAGTCGACGGTCTTGGGCACGCCGTCTTCGTCCCGCTCGTCTGCGACGGATTGGGTTGGAAGAGGTTGCCTCCGTCTGAGTTGCCTCCGTTGAGTCTGTTACTCTAAACATTCGCTACCACCGCTTTTACTAATTAAGTAAACGTAAATAACTTAACTTTTAACTAACTTCAGATATATCAAACTTTCATTTTAATGAACACTAAAGCTAGCTAGCGCTAACAATAAGTATCTGGTTGACCGAGCCTTGGTAGAAAGGACTCGATCCTAGATATTTTCATTTCTCGCGACCACCCGTTCCCCGAATAAGCTACGCTGACTTGACAGTTAATGGCCAAAATTCAATTCAATACCAATTTTAGTATTTGTTTATGCTCAAAAACAGTGATAAAATTATTCCTTTTAAAATAAAACCTTGCTAGATCGTTTTTCTCCCCCTACATGCCGAATTTAATGAAAATCGTTGGAACCGTTTCTGAGATACGGAAAATATATTTATATATACAATATTAACTCATTTAAATATTAAAGATAACATTGATGTATCTTCATTTTAAGTTCGTAATTATAATTTCTCATTTAAAACATACAATAATTTCAACTACAATGGCATTAAATGTTAAAGCATTTCTCCCTCGCAGATATGCGCGTAATTGCATTTGCATGCAATCCTGCGGTAATTAACCTTTAGCCGCAACCGTAATATTGCAATTGTATAACTAACAAAGAAGATTGGCAAGTATCTTAAAGATATACGTTTTAGGTTGAAACGAACCTGGAAACGGCCCCAACAATTTTCACGAAATTCAGCATGTGGGGGATTTTGGGGAGAAGGGGATTCGATCTAGACAGGATTTATTTAAAAAAATCATTTTATCCCTTTTTTCAGGCACTAAAAACTGCTATAATTTTATGAGAAAGTAAAGAATAATTACGATGTCAAATCCAAAGTCATGGTAGCTTAAATTGAGTCGCCGGGCGGTCTCAAATTCTAAATACTAGAATCGATTACAGATAGAATCTCTTTTTTTTAATTTAATTGGTTTTTTAATATATTCAAATAAATATATGTATGTTTAAAAAAATGCAAGGCTGGTCACTCAGTTACTTGAATATTATATCTCGAAATAATTAGAAACAATAATGATGATAACAGAATCTTTTTTTTAATAGACTGTCGTGAGTGATATTCATTGTCAATGTATATCACGGAGTAACGTTACTGTATTACGTAATTATTGGTTTATTTATATAAAATATGTATAGCGGCATCTGTTTAAATAAAATCACTTAATTTACATAAAATGTGGTAGATGGTGATTCACGCGTTCAATATTGGCTTCATAATAACTGAAAAAGTATCTGTAGAAATATACAAGTGATCTTAAGTGGAAAATGGCATATTAACAAATTTAATTTATTTGTGACGCATATCACTTGGCTTTAGAAAATAACAAAATATTAACTTACAATAATTATCTTCATTTTAAAAAATACTGACATTGCGAAAATAACTTAAAATATATAAAAAATTAACTATGTTACATACTAGTTGTCAGGCCACCTTTTGCTGTGACAGTCTAGTTTCAAATTCCTGTCGAAATAGAACTGAACAGTAAAAAAATGCTCTGATCGCCTTTGAATGAACTTTACAGGATCATTATAATTGTCTGTAAATTTCAATAAAATCGGTGCAGCCGCTTCGGAATTTATAAAGGACATACAGGTAAAAATTCATTTTTATGAATTAAAAGATATCTTTCTAACGACAACTTTGAAATCTTACCTAACAACTTCGTTTCATACATATATTATCACACATGGTAATATTTCGCAGCGCCAATATGTTTATCTTTAGAACGGAAAACAATCATAGTTATTTTTATGTACATCTTGGAAAGCTTGAAAATTTATTTCATTACTTTTCTTGCTATTAATGTAGTGATATTATATCATCCTTTAATTATAATTGCGAAAGTGTACATCCATATATCACCACCAATTATTCATTAAAAAATCGACACTTAATACATAAACTATAAAAACCTACCATAAGCAAGCTTTTCCAGTCGATATTTCTTCAGAAGTATTCCGCTTTTGTACGCGTACAAATATATTTTTGTACCTTTTGAAGAAAGATCCCAGGGTCGGCCTCTTGACTTTTTGGGAAAATATTCTCAAGCCTCGTCGAATGTACTGGAATATAAAAAGCCAGCAGCTCCTTTAACCAACAAGCAAGCTTGTTCGTACAATTTATACGCTGTGGATTTAAATTTTTCTGTTAATTTTTGGACGTGTTTTATGCATTGTTTAATTGACAGCTGGACATGATCACTTAGGGGTACGAATTTTCATTGAATAAATTTCTTTCACCCATCCAGTATTTTTTAAATATTATTTTAATCCACCGAACTCATGTAACATGAGTATAAGCCGCATCTAGTTAGTTTAGTTATGTATAATCACCCTTAATCTATACCAATATTTATTCATTATCATTCTCTTGCCCTTATCCCACTTTATATAACATATTTATAACATGTTCATCATCCTCCTGCCCTTATCCCACTCTAAGTGGGGTCGGCACAACATGTTACAAACATGTTGTCATTTGATTTGGCTACGTATTTTACGACCGGCCGCCTGCCTGACGTTAACTTACCTTAGTCGTATTTTACGACTCCTCGGTAAGAATGAGGGTGGTCTATTTTACTAAACCGGATACCACACGGTGGGTCAACTTACCTTAGTCGCCTTTTACGACACCTCGGTAAGAAATGAGGTTGGTCTATTCTACTCAGCCGGATACCACACGGCGGGTCGACTTACCTTAGTCGCCTTTTACGACACCTCGGTAAGAAATGAGGGTGGTACTATTCTATTCAGCCGGATACCACACGGCGTAACATATAACATGTTATAGACATGTTATTGAAGGATTTGGCTAGAGATTTTATGACCGGCCGCCTGCCTGACGTCAACTTACAATAGCCGCCTTTTACGACATCTCGGTAAGAAATAGGGTGGTCTAAGTTATTCAGCCGAATACCACACGGTACGACAATTTACCTTAGTCGCCTTGTACGAAACCTCGATAAGAATTGAGGGTAGTTTATTTTATTCAGCCGGATACATCATCATCTTCCTGCCCCTTCGGTAAGACATGAGGGTGGTCTATTCTTGACTGGCTTGACTTCTATGACTGGCTCGTTGGCGCAGTGGGTAGTGATCCTGCCTTCAGCTCCGCGGGTCGCGGGTTCGATTCCCGCCGATTTTCTATAAAAAAAAAAATAATAATTTGTTGGTCTTTGAGCCTGGGTGTTTATTTGTATTTAAGTATGTATTTAGAAAATATATAAGTATATATTCACCAGTTGTCTGTCTACCATAACACAAGTATTAAGTCACTTACTTTGGGGACGGACGACCGTGTGTGTAAGTGTCCCATATATTTATTTATTTATTTATTCTACTCAGCCGGATACCACACGGCTAATTTATTATTTTTAATTACAAAACACTAAATTCTTTCCTTTCTTGTAGATACCATACCTCTAAACTAAGTATGAAGAGTATTTTCCTAGACCTTGTCATTTAATCCTAAATTGTAGATTATATCCAGTGCAATCTTAGTCTTATGTACGTTATAATTGCATGAACGTGCAATTCAGGTGTAATTGGCTTTAACCACAACTATGAAGATAAGGAAAGACAAGGTATTCATGTTATCAAGTATGACGATACGTGTGTTGAAGGATTTTTATTGAATTGAACATGTGCCCGAAATTCAGAGTGACGTGATTTTTTTTATTTATTTAAGCTATAAATTCAAATTTAAATTCAAAATATTCTTTATTCAAATAAACATGTAAACAAGTGCTTTTGAATCGTCAACTTTACTGCTGGTTCGGAAAGCTGTTCCTACCAAGGAGAGCCAGCATGAAACTCGGCGGTTGCGCTTTTAAAAATATTATTCTTAATACTATTTAGATTAAGTCGTTACTGTCTTGTACAGGTTCAAAGAGAGCTATATCCACATATTCTTATCTTCTAAATAAGCTTTAAGAGTATAGTAGGCTTTCTGTATCAGCGTCTTTTTAACACTGTTTTTAAGCTGCTGTAATGGCAAAGCTGAAATTTATCGCGGAAAAAAAAAATTCGGCATTCCACTAGATTTACGTAAGTCTACATAAAGTTTTAAATTAAGTGTAAGAGGTACATTTATATAGTTTTACTATTATGTAATATTACTAGCTGTATTCACTCCGGCAGCTTCGTCCGCAAGGAAATCAGTGTGTCACAGTGTTCTTCCCGAATTGAAATTTTGAACATAAAAGTAGCTATTGTGAGTTAATTATAAGAGATTTTTTAATAAATTTCACGGTTTACTTATACATGTTTAGCAAACGCAAGGAAAGCTTTAAGTTTTGCCGTTTTCTCAATATTTTTCATTGCTGCTCCTCTCCTATTTATCGTGTTGTTTTATAGTCTATAGCCTTCCTTGATAAATGGACTATGTTACACGTGTTAATCATATCGATCCTTGACGATTCAGAAGTGCTTGAAATAGCTTTTTTCAATAAAAAATATTTTGATTTGGTTTCATTTGAACGTAATAAGCAGATTCAATGAGAATTTTTACTTTAAGGTTATTAAGTTAAGTTTTAAGGTTTGATAATATTGTTTAAGTAATCACGCTATTAAAGGCAGTGGTAAATTTTATACCTTAACTAGTAACATCCCGCGGTTTCACCCGTGTACATACCGATCTCATGGCTGTAAAAACTCTACTAAGTCGGAGTATAGATTTATTTTTTAAAAAATAAAAGTTTAATTTCCATTTAAGTTTAAAAATGTAATATAGCCTATGTTGCTCAGTAAAGATGCAGCTTTGCAATGGTGAAAGAATTTTTGTAATCAGTCCAGTAGTTTTTGTTTGAAACTAATACAAACATACATACAAAAATTTTCCTTTTTATAATATTAGTTTAGGCAAATTCAAACAAAATGGTTTGATATCATTTATTGAAACTCAGTAGTAAATATTATTAAAAACTGAAAATAACGCTACCGTTTGATTACTCTACAATACTCGAGTATTAAAATAAGTAAGAATAGAAATTAAAATAACATTGCAACTTTTTATTTGAAAACATTGGGAGAATGAGAAAAATATGAACTGCACGTATTTAATGATTGTTGTACTGAGAAGTCTCCTAATCACAAATACAGTTTAAAACAACAAATAAGAGCCTAAATACCGGGAGAATATTATGTCCATAACAAGGTGTCAGATCCGTTTCTGAGATCATCTCGAGGATAAAACTCTTATATCTTTCCAAAACTTTATTGTTCAAGTTGTTAAAAGTAATGCGTAAGAAAGACCCTTAATTTCAAACGTTTGTTTATTGTTTCATGGATATTTTTTATGGTTTAGTATTACAGCAGTTTCATATAATTATTTAAAAGAGGCTACTTACCATTGAGAACTGCATAAATTCAAATTCAAATAAACTTGTGCTTTTGAATCGTCAACTCTATTGCTGGTTCGGAAAGCTGTTTCTACCGAGAAGATCCAGCAAAAATTCGGCGGTTGCTCTTTTAAATATGTAATGCCTATAACTAGTTACATTTAGTCATTACTGTCTTGTAGACAGTGGGTCGAAAAATAGTTATATCCACATATTCTTATCTTCTAAGTAATCCTGAACAGTATAGTAGGCTTTCTGTATCAACCTCTTTATAACTGTTTTTAATCTGCTGTAATGGCAAAGCTAAAATTGAAGCTAAATGAAAAAATGTATGGGTTTAGGTGCCATTTGACCGTGTACAAAATAACAATAACGCAAAGTAACTAATATTAAAAATTATATTTTAAAAAGAGCTGCTAAGTTTGTTGCTAGTATCTCTTCTCAGTAGGAATAGTTCAGAATAAAAAATTAGTTCAAAATAAAAATTGGATCGTGGTAGGCTTAGTTCCAATCCTTCTCTCCAAAAACGGAAAGAGGAGGCCTATGCCAGAAGTGGGATACTAATAGGCTGTTACTTTACTTAAAATGGTCCCAAAAACGCGTTGAATCGCTAATTTGATCGGTAAATACTCAAATATTTTTTGATAGATTTTTATCCCATGTTGTTAGCCCGTTATAGGCTTTAATAGTGCCATATCTCATCACTGTCTGTATCTTTCAAGTGGTTTAGCTGTAAAACGTTACAGATACACAAACAGACTTTCGGATTCATAATATCACCAGTTGTCTCTCACCCATAACACAAGTATTAAGTTACTTACTGTGGTGACGGACGCCCGTGTGTCTAAGTGTCCTGTATATAAAAAAAATCAGTTAATAAATAAATACATGGGGCACGTAGAAACATTGTCATCCGTCCCCAAAGTAAGTAACTTAATACTTGTGTTATGGGTGAGAGACAACTGGTAAATATATATTTACATAATTTTAAATACATAAATACACACAGGCTCGAAGAACCAACAATTTTTTATTAGTAAATGTTGGTCTTCGGTGGGAATCAAACCCACGACCCGTGGAGCTGAAGGCAGGGTCACTACCAATATCGCCAACGGGCCAGTAGTGTACGGGTATTACATAAATTTACATGTAATAAAGGTTTTATTACAAGCAGGCTTATTTCACGTGACCTTTGGCGCGAAATAGATTGAGCAGAGAATGCTGTGTGGGTAACCACTTAATACATGTACTTCCTCTTGAGGTTGATGGTTGCGTCAGGCGGTCAAGCTCCTAGGGCTTTTGGTGATTAATCTCTGGACGTATCACATATACATGAAATGTAGAGACTAAACGACTTATAAACTTTATAAACATACTAGTTTTTACCCGCAACTTCGTTCGCGTGGACTGTTGTCGCAAGTTTAATAATAGATGGCGCTTTTCAATGTCATCCTATTCCTGTAGAATTAACAGGATTTCTATAGCCTATATATTAAACCGGTGTATAAGGAATACTTGTGCCAAAAGTAAATGAGTAACAAACATACATTCTCACAAACTTTCGCAGTATAAGTAGGATTTGATGAGGCGTAATAGTATGAATCTCCACCTTGGGTATCCTGTTAAGTAGAATAGACAACCCTTATTTGTTACCGAGGTATCGTAAAAGGCGACTAAGGTATGTCGATGTCAGGCCGGCAGTCATAAAATAAGCTACCAAATCAAGAAACATTGGTTAATACATATTGTACCGACTTAGAGTGGAATAACGGCAAGAGAATAATGACAAATATTATATATCTCTATGTTCTCCCAAGTTACAACAGTCTAAAAAATAAATAAGAATTTGCAAAGAATAAGGAACTAACTAACTCACTAAACTAACATAACTATTGAAAAACGTTATGTAGAGTCTATTAAAACGTTTTTTTAATGTGTTTTATTGCATCCTACATGCAAATACGTTTATTTATATGTAACCTTTCTCGTCCAACAAATATTGGGCGGAAAGGGAATAATCAATTTTGTTTTAGTCGTATCAACAACATAGTCGTTGATTTTTATTTGATTAATTTTGAAAATAATGTATGACTATGCTTTTTATTCTATACTTTTATAAATCAAACACGGAAATAAGGAACTAATCTCGAAATCTTTTTCAAAAATGAATAATTGAATATTAGAAAAATAATAACTACAGTTTTGTTATGTATTCAATAAAAATAATTTATTGTCTTTTATTTTTAATATCTTATTTTGCTATAATCCGCGATGAAGTAAAATAGAAAATATATATAATGCTATATGCCGCCGTGTGGTATCCGGCTGAATAGAATAGTACCACCCTCTTTTCTTACCGAGGCGTCGTAAAAGGCGACTAAGGTAAGTCGACCCGCCGTGTGGTATCCGGCTGAGTAGAATAGACCAACCTCATTTCTTACCGAGGTGTCGTAAAAGGCGACTAAGGGAAGATGACCCACCGTGTGGTATCCGGTTTAGTAGAATAGACCACCCTCTTTCTTACCGAGGTGTCGTAAAATACGACAGAAGTAAGTTGACGTCAGGTAGGCGGCCGGTCGTAAAAACGCAGCCAAATCATGTGACAGCATGTTTATAACATGTTGTGCCGACCCCACTTAGAGTGGGATAAGGGCAGGAAGATGATGATATAATGCTATATGCAGAGTGGACAATCGGTTATCATACCTGATACATGCAGGAGTCGTAAAAAACACATGCACAAACTTCCACCACCGCCACCAAAGCTTTGCGATTTTGGTCGTGGAGTCTATCTCCTGACGATGCTTCGGTTGCGGGGCGAAACGATTGTTGAGTTTGTGATAGTGAACGTATATAGTGCTTGTGTATCATGGTGGCGGTGGTGGAGGTTTGTGCATATGTTTTTTACGACTCCTGCATGTATCAGGTATGATAACCGATTGTCCACTCTGCATATAGCATTATATATATTTTCTATTTTACTTCATCGCGGATTATAGCAAAATAATTTTATTATTACTTTTGTATTATGGATCTCCGCAAAGTAACGCCTAATTCTATAAATTATTTTAATATCTTATTAAAATTTATAACATAGTGGTAAGTGTAATGTAAACAAAATATGAAAACTTTAAGATTAAATAAAATTTTCTTGATGATAGCAATTTTATATGTAGAAAAATTTCTCACTTATTACATCCTACATTATAGAAGGCCAGTAGCATATTTATGAACAGTTCTTACTGTAATTAACTAACGTCATAATGTTAATATTAGCATTGGCACACAAGCTCGATCTATTCACTACATAACTAACTAAATATATTTGTGTCAACCTACATTATTTGAATAATTATAAATATTGATTTTGTTCAAGGTTAACATTATTTAAAATCAATATGCCGTCGTAGAAAGTTGTTAGGCCTTCGTACGTTAAACTAATTAGCCAAATGAATTAAACGTATAAAATAAAATCCTTGTCATAAAACGCTACTGTAGGCTGAATATATTTGATTGAAATCAGTTCCCCTGATTCATAACCAGGTTCAGGTTCGTTTTGTGACCTACAAGGGAACGCACTTTTCGCTTCAAGTGCAAGTGACCCCTCTCTCGGAGCGACAAAGTTCGGTTTTCAATGAGTGGTGCGGAGACTTGCTTCGTTCCTCACACCGGGGTTGTGTTACGGCGTACGCATGCGGCTCGCCCCTTTTCGACCCCCGGTAAAATGGCGGTGCCAACATGGCCGCCGGGCAGCCGCAGGATGCTCCGTGACGCTGCTCTCGTTCGAAATAACACTGACACGAAATCTCAGCGTCCTGTACATTTTGACACGCACATCCGCATAGAAACCGCCGGTGGGATCGATTTATTACTCGCCCCGAGACGCCGCTACCTGGACGAGTCGCGCGTGCAACAAGTGATATCTTTCGTAAAGTAGAGATAATAGACGCACTAGTTGTGATATCTAACAGTGATGTGATCGTGGACCATTTACAAATATAGAACGTGCCCTTTCGGTGAGTGGCGGCGCGGGTGAGCCAGGCAGCGAGTGACGTTGACCGCTCGCGTTCCCCGCGCCGCGAAACGTCAACAGTGCCGCGTCACGCGGACGGCCGCCTCGTATAAACATTATCAACACGCTCGGACACGCGTACCCTCCAACTGGACTAACGTAGTGCTAATCAGTGAAATCATCGAAACGTATCGCGAACTCGAGTTAACGGTCACAGTTTCATAATCGACATTCAAATCAAAGCGTTCCGATAAAAGTGAAATGTTTTATTTATTGACTATCGATATGACGGCAAAACAAGAGTATCTTACGAAGCGAGTCGCGTCGCTCGAACCCGTCCAGTCGTAGTCGTGAGCGCGCGTGTACCGTACCGGTCGTCGGTGTAGAGACACGTGCGTTCCATGCCGAAATGATATTAGTACCGAGCGCGGCGAGTGGCGGTGTGTGAATAAACAACAGTGAATAAATACTGATGCATTTGTCAGGAAAGTATTCGTGGTGGTCGGGCCGGAGACGCGTTCGTCGGATAGCGCGGTAGGCGCTATGATCACATTGGTGTTTGCGGTATGGACGGCGGCGCGCGCGCTGGGCTGGTCCTGCGAGGCCCCGGCCACATCTCCCGAGACGGACGAGGCACCGGTACTGCCTCGGCTGCGCTCGGCGCGTGCCTCCAGCGACCTCTCTACTCTCAGCACGACCACCACTAGCTCTAGCCAGACTAGTAGCGGAGACTACCCTAAGAGGTCTACGCATCGTTATCATTTATTAGTTTTCAACACACTGAACCATAAATAAATATACGTAACGCCGTAATATCATTCAAATTATTTTCTATAAAAATTTTTTAGTTCGATCAAGAACAAGTTTTATAACCAGAAGTTAAAATGTACTGTATTACGATTGACTTTTATAGATTTTTGTCAGAATTAGTGGTCAGTTCATTTTACCACTGAAAAAAGCCGACAGTAATTATTAAACTGTCGGTTAGTATGTAATAACGAATTCAGGAACTCAAATCTGCATTAAGTGCATTAAAGACATAATTTTGCTTTTAGATCGGGTACATGCAAATATTATTTATTGATTAAGAATTAACTCAATTAATATTTTTAGTATTCTCATATTGATTCAAATAGAAATATTAAGAAAATCTCACTTTTTAGTCGATAATCTGTAAGAAAAGACAGTCTATCATTTACGGTATAATCTCAAGTAGAGAACAGTATGTAATTGAAAGATCACTCAAAAATGTTATCTTTGTTGCCAATGGCAGCATGTAATCTTTTGTATTTTACAAGTTTCTTCATGTATATTATCTACAGAAATAACGTAACTGCAATCAAGGTTGAATGGAAAGGTATAATGCAAACAAAGTTGAATTTATCTAGAAGCCATACATATTTGCTGACCCCTCAGGCATAGTGGTTAGTGTACCAAATTTTTTATTGTTGGTTATAGGTTTCATTCCCAGTATGTAATATAATTCTAAATATTTTCTAAATGGTCTTTTCTAGACTAATCAGGCGGGAGATATTATCTCTATGATATCCTACCTATCCTAATGTTAAACGATTCAGTGTTTAAGTAACTTTCAGTATTACAACTTACTATTAAGACAGTGAAACACAAATCAAATACTAATAAAAAAAATAAAAAATAAAAATTTTTAGCTTCGTGACGATTAAACTCGCCTTAACACTAATGATTCAGCGTTTAATACTGAGGGTTTTAACAACAATGTTATCATAATATTAACATAATTTAACCTTCAAACATACGATAATGGTTTATTCAATTACTATATGAATGATGTTTTAATTCAGTGTGTAAGTACATTTAATTTTTAGGGTAAAGATAAAAGAGAGTAAGCACAAACCCGTGTTTTCTCAATTACACTAACTTAAGCTTTCCTCTAGTCTTCACTCCTGGAACACATGGCTTTTGATCCCCCCCAAACCGAACCACCACATAACAGCAACTTCCACGCTGATGGTTTAAATATAAACAAAACAGACTGTGAAACATAATTAACCTGTATAAAGTAATTATACCTAAAAAGCAGCGATATATTCAGCGCACTGCGAACGTCGAGCGTATATAATTTACGATGTTAGAGTAACGAAATTAGGCTTTGATGTTGTTTGAGTTAAATGAAAATCTGTACTTTTTTGGTGAATGTTAAAAAAAAAATCATAATTCACATATTTGGCCTTGAATAAGAACTTGAAAAGCTCATTATTTAGAGTTAAAAAGAAATTACTATATACAATAAATATCCTTATAACATTTTTAATCTAGATCATTTTACATACTTATCATTTATGAAATTCTTAAATAATATTAGGCTTCCTTAATAAATGTACTTGTAAAAGTTTTTCGCAACTAGTTGAAAGGCAAGGCCAGAAATGAATGCGGAATTTTATTATAAAAACGCATCCTGAAGCCCACAATCAAGAGCTAAATCCTATATTTTATTACCTTAGCCCATTTTTTAGCCTATACAGTTTATACAGATTGGTTTTATTACTTAGAATTTATATGAAATATTAATATCGATTCAAATTCAAAATATTCTTTATTCAAGTGAACTTGTTAACAAGTGTAACAGTAAACAACTTCGGAAAGCTGTTTCTACCGACTAGCAAGAAACTCGTCGTAGAAATTAATAGAAATTAATTCTATAACCGTAGAAAATATTACATTTTATGAAATACGATACTTAAAAACTTACTACTTACATATTTGGGATTTCTTTAGGGAGATAATTGAGGTATGTACGACAGACCTCTACGCGTAAGGAAAAACTAAATAAAAAATGAAATTCATTTTTACGTATTTGACTTCCTTGCCGTATCTTCTCAAATGATCCAGAATGCCAAACTGTGATTTTTAACACGCTGTTTTTTTTCACGATACAAAGTCTATATAAATAACTGTATTTTAAGTTTGAGTGTTATATGGAACAAAGCCAAGTTCTACATTTGATAACTGTGAAATTTTATAACAGATGAATGATTTACCTACACTTATATATAAAGCTGAAGAGTTTGTTTGTACGCGCTACTAAACTCAGGAAATACTGGACCGATTTGAATGTAATATATTCCATTTATCGAAGAAGGCTTTATACTATGTAACATTACGCTAAGATGACTAGGAGAGGAGTAGCAATAAAAATAATTGCTAAAACGGCAAAATTTATGCTTTCCTTGCCTGAGTTAAGTTAATGGTGAAAGTTATTCTAAAATCTCTTATAATTAACTCACTATAACTACTTTTATGTTCAAAATTTCAATTCGGAAAAAAAATTGTAACACACTGATTTTCTCTATGGGAGAAACTGCTGGCACAGCTAGTGATTTATAAATAGAAACTTTAAGCGATCAAACTAAAAGTACCTGGTTGACCGAGCCTTGCTCGGTAATTTTTTACAAAACAAAAAAAAGAAACTTTAAAAAACAAAGAAAAAATAATAGGGTAAGTGGTCCTAGGTATTTTCCATTTCTCGCGACCACCCTTTCCCCAAATAAGCTACGGTGACTTGACATTTAACGGCAAAAATTTAGCTAGATCGAATTTTCTCCCCCAAAACCTCCTACATGCTGAATTCCAGAAAAATCGTTGGAGCCGTTTCCGGGATTCCAAATATATACACACACATATATATATATATATATATATATATATATATATATATATATATATATACACATATATATATAAGTATATAACTTATATATATATATATATATATATATAAGACTAACTCATTGAAATATATCAAACTAATATATCGTAATGACCATAAAGCTACTAGAAGGTAATATAAAATAGGAAGGTAGGGTATAAAATTAACATTTCTTATCCCTCTAATATTGTAAAAGATAATGATTGCCAGACTGCCATTAAAATGTGGCTACAGTAAGTACGCCAATTATTATTTATTATCTGCGATGAGCAACAATCAAGTGACGTTGATTGTAGTAGAAGGCCACCCGCCATCAACGCAACAAATGTCAAGTCATAATGGGCTCTATTATTGGGTATAATAACTATTAAACTGTTGCGTATTGACAGACAAACAACGCACATTTTTAGTTGCCGGAGCATCTAAATTTGGCAGAGAATATTTTTTTAGAAAAAGATATTTTACGACCGACTTGCCTGACGTCAACTTACCTTAGTCACCTTTTGCGTACACCGCGGTAAGAAAAAGGGTGGTCTATTTTAACCAGCCTCATACGACACGGCGAGTCAACTTAGGTTAGTCGCCTTTTACGACACTTCGTACGACATTGGTTCAACGGATTCGCCGTGAAAAAGTAACAAACATACATCCATACTCACAAACTTTCATATTTATATGATTAGGGCTTTGTGACGACTGTTTTTCTTACTTTTAACTAATCATCATTCTCATCATTCTCCTGCCCTTATCCCACTCTGAGTGGGGTCGGCACAACATCTTTTAATCACGTTGTTATGTGATAAGGTGTTTTACGACCGGCCGCCTACCTGACGTCAACTTACCTTACTCATATTTTATGACACCTCGGTAAGGAATGAGGGTGGTCTATTCCACTCCGTCGTATACTACAAGGCGAGCCAACTTAGCTTAGTCGCCTTTTACGAAACCTCGGTAAGAAATGAGAGTGATCGTTTTTTTCGTCGTATTATAGCAAAATAATCTTATCATTACTTTTGTATAGAATTCCATGAATTACATAAGGCTAATTCTATAAATTATATATAGTCATTAATATCAATAGCGCATATGATATGGCTGTTCAATATTTTTTACCATTTTATACAATGTTAACAACTCGACATTTGTAGTTATATATATTTATTTATTTTAAAAGGCCATCAACAATATACACACCATGCAGCACTATAAATACAATTTGTGAAATTATTTTAAGCTAAGTGCTATATTCATTATAGGTGGCAATGGCATGCGCAATTTGACAACAATTATTTTGCCATTTCATATAAATACGCATTTGCTTTATGTATGATAAAGAATACAATGAAGAAATCTAATGAACAAATCTACAAATTCGCTTGTTTATTCAGCCTTATCACGTAATCGAGATGTTGCCAAGTGATATTTTGATTCGAGGACACCCTCGTCGTATTTAATTTTTATTGAAATTGGTTTTTCGTGGGGAATCCTAAACTAATTTTCGACTTTAACAGTAATATAACTTTGGTAATTTTTCAGGTATTTTAATCAATACTGGTAAAATACATATGCGATAGGCAAAAAATCAGAATGCTTAGATAATAAAATCTTTATATTTTAATTTGCGATTTTGTCGTGGACTCTATCTCCAGACGATGCTTCGGTTACGGGGCTAAACAATTGTTGAGATTATGGTGGTGAATGTGTGCAGTGCTTGTGTATTGTTGTGTTATTGGTGTCGGGTAGTGCATGACTTCTTACAAATTCTGCATGTATCAGGTATGAGGTACCGTACTTATCAGGTATGAGAAAAAATAGTGCACTACATTTAGCATTACATATATTTTCTTTTATTGCGGATTATAGCAAAATCATATTCTCATTAGTTTTGTATTATGGACCTCCCCAATATAACGTCTAATTCTATAAATTATATTTTATTTATAAATTTATAGATACTTCATACAACACGTTTGGAATAAAATGAAAATCTTTAATTCTATTAAATTAATATCATCATTTATTCTGAATTTAAATCTTAATCTAAACAGGAAGAGGAAAAACTGTTTTTCAAGTCTAAACTCCAAAATTTGTATAGTTTGAATATAGTCATTGAATTGTATAGACATATACTCTTGAAATACGAGTATATGTTACCTGTTAATAAAACAAAAAATAAAAAAAAATAAAAAAATTTAATTATATATAATATAATTTAAATAAATTATATATTAGCAAAATATATTAAATAGCTACAAAATAAAATTTAAAAAATAAAGAACCGTGCAAAAGCCGTCTAATGGCTATAACCATTTAGTCTACCTTTGGCGTATGTTATTATTAGTAATAGGGTAAAAGCAAACGATTATATTACACGTGTTTTTAATTATACAATCAGATAATTAAATTTATAATTAGTGGACGTCAAATACCGAAGTCAGCTTACAATAGATTGTTAAAGAAAAACTTCGCACCTAGAGGAAATATAAAGAAAATCATGCGACAACTTTTTTATCAGTAGTACATATTAATAAAGACAATAAAAAACCTTCTTTCGTACGTCTTACCAAATTTTGCCAAGGGGGAGAAGGCGGTCCAAATTAAAAGAAAACCACCTCACTTAATTAAAGTATCCCCCTTATAACTCGGAAACATCAAATAAACAGTGAACGACTTTTCATTACCGCTATAAATATATAGTACACATACTTTGAAGTTTAGCTTTATAACGGTAAATGAAGTCGTTAACATCTTATTTGATGTTTCCTAAATATTGAAGTGGTGACACATTTATTTGAGGTCGTTGCTCAACAACATTAAATAGATTACAAAGTTTTACTTTCGTTTTTTGGTGACTGCTGGAATGATTATGTTTGCTTAACATTTAACAATTTTAGATTGTAATACAAAATTTATACATACACTAGTAATTGCAGTCTCTTGAATAGTATATTTACAACCTTGACAATCACGTGAACACATTCAGCGTGATAAATAATATACAGATTTGGTGTATACTATATATTTTCTTGTTGTGTATGTGTTGTTTTGTTTGCGTCAATTTAAGTGTTAAAATACCAGTTATCAACTACGCACGTAGTTATTCTTGCAAGATAAACGAGATTTTTTTACCCCAAATGTTAGTCCAGTATATAATTTTCAATTGTGCCAAATTTCACTAATATCTATTATAAAATTGAGGCACTGACAGACATACAGACTTTAGCATTTAACAAATTAATATGGGCTTGTAACTTTGATAAGGTATTAAGACTAAGGGCCTGTTTCACAAGTTACTGATAAAGTGTCGGATAGTTAACCGACAAATAAACTAAGTAGCAGATAAATGTCTCCAAAATGAGACACTAAAAAGTGAAATATAAAAATATGAAAATCGCGGCCATTTTGAAATAGATATTTGCTATCCGGTAGATAAAAAAATTAACAGCCACGTGATCTACTTGTTAACTTACTCGGGACTTCAAGTGCTGAATAAGCCTATCAGAAATCTGAGAAACGAAAAATTCCAAGATATGTGTCAGATATGTTCCGAATAAGCTAACTGACAGTTTATTGGTAACTTGTGAAATAGGGCCTAAGGCAAGTTAATGTCAGGTAGGCAGCCAGTCATAAAATACCTAACCAAATCCAAATATACGGCCTAGCCAAATATACCTAGCCAAATATACGGCGCCGTGGCCACGTGCGTGGCCTAGTACACGGCGCCGTGTCTATGCTGACTGTTTCTATGCACCAGTATCGTTATGAATTCAGGTAATTAAGTTTTGTAATGGGACTCGCGCGATTAATCTTTTAAATACGGAAATTTGAAAAGTGTAGGTATATTTTTATGCCTTTTAATTGTTATATCACATTTATACGTCTCTTCTTGAGTCATGGCATATGATATTAATCTCATGGGAAAGTAGGTCACATTAGGGCAGGAGAATGATGATGATTTGTAACTTTCATCACGACGTTTTCCTTTAAATCGTAATATATATCCTCCTGCCCTTATCCCACTCTAAGTGGGGTCGGCACAACATGTTTAAACATGTTGTAACATGATTTGGCTGCGTTTTTACGACCGGCCACCTGCCTGACGTCAACTTACCTTAGTCGTATTTTACGACACCTCGGTAAGAAGGAGGGTGGTCTATTCTACTAAACCGGATACCACACAGTGGGCCAACTTACCTTATTCGCCTTTAACGACACCTCGGTAAGAAATGAGGGTGGTCTATTCTACTCAGTCGGATACCACACAGCGGGTTGACTTACCTTATTCGCCTTTTACGACACCTCGGTAAGAAATGAGGGTGGTAGTATTCTACTTAGCCGGATACCACACGGCTACTTTAACATACTCGTAAAACGCATGATAAATTATTGTAAAATAAGATAGTCCGTTGTTTTTCTCAAATTCCATAAACTTTACAAGTGACGTTTTGTAAACGGCCTTCACATAGTGCTTAAGAATGTCGAAAAACGTGATTTATGATATCGAACATATCGATTGTATTTCGTGATCATTATAAAGATAGCAGTAAAAATTGTGACGTCATAACACACTCACATTGTAAATAATAGAATAACGTATTCAAATTGTTCAGTCCAAATTAAACTCTCAATATTTTGTATGTAAAAGCCTTAATAAATAAATATATATTTCATTCAGCCCCAAACTTATTCAAATATCGCTTGATATCAAAAATATTCATTCTTTTGATATCAAGCGATATTTGAATAAGTTTTTTTCTGAAGCTAATTAATAAGTAAATAATATGAAAGTATAATTAATAGTAAAAAATTATATTTATATTTCCCTATCTGTAAAAACGTGGTGACAATATTATTATATCAGTTTTTATCAAGTATTGTTATCATTTAATACACTCATCAAACGTTTCGGCATTTTAAATTCTTACAATTGATGTCTTTCTTGTTATAATTTCGTTAAATGTAATTATACTTATTTTGCTTTGTTAATTTATATATTTTATTTATACATAAAATAATGTTATTAATTCACATTTACAGTAACATAACAGTATATGTGAAGTAGGATTGGATGAATATGTAACTAGCGGGACGCCTAAAAAGATATGGTTTGATTGTGTGAATTATGACATGCATATAAAAGGAGTAGCGCCAGAGTTGACGTAGAGTACGCAAAAGAAAAACATTTTGTGCGGTCCTGCTTAGAGTGGGAAAGGGCAGTAGAAAGAGACGAATAAAGAATAATATTATAACTGGAAAATCTATAAGACGTACATATTAAGGCATTTAAAATTTAAGGCCCACTATAACCGTAAAAATGGTTATAGTGGGTTAATCTTAAAAGCTAGACACATGCTGTTGCGGACTTTTATTTAGAACTTTTAGAGAGGAACAATTTTGTAATACATGATTTTTATGTAACTATTACTATTTACTCAGCGCACGTAAGGACAGCTTTAAGTCTGGCCCTTTCAAAGGAAAAAATTCCTGAACAATTTGTTATAACCAGACTGTGTATACATGCGAAATAATACCAAATATTTACTCAAAATGTTTGTAGAAGCTTAAAGCTTCTAAATGAAAAGCATACTTCAATTTTCAATTATCTTGTTTCGTATGTAAATATAAAAGTACCTTTGAAAATAAAACGGGAAATTACGGCAAATTTAAAGTTACAATAAATCGAGAGTTACTTACTAACCATTTTTTAACTATTATCAACATCATCCTCCTCCCCTTATCCCACTCTAAGTGGGGTCGGCACAACATGTTATAAACCTATTGTCGCATGATTTGGCAACGTATTTTATAACCGGCCCCCTGCCTGACGACAACTTAGCAAAGTCGTATTGTACGACACTTCAGTAAGAAAGAGGGAAGTCTATTCTACTCAACCTGATACAACCTCACACGGCGGGTTGACGTACCTTATTCACCTTTTACGATACCTCGCTAAGAAATGAGGTTGGTCTATTCTACTCTACTAGGTACCAAATGCCATTCTAAAAATTTTAAGTTTTATGACATTAAGAGCAGTTGTATTGTTTGTAAGTCAGTTTTTGATTACATTCATATTTAAGTGAAATTATCTTATATATTGATATACGAGATATATATCATAGATCTTTTCTCATATATTTGCTCAATAATGTGTAGTGTAGTAAAATAGTAACTTACTAACATCTAAAAATGATAGAGTGATCTCTTTATGATATCATACCGAAACTGTTATGAGATAAAGCTACTATATTATTGCAGGTTAAAACTAAATTTAAACTAAACTAAACCTGTTGGTTAAATAGTCTTCCATTGTAAAAACGGACTAACCGAAGTCTGGAATTATGAAACGAACGATCAATATTTATTTATTTATTTATTTCATTTTGTTTTTCAACGCGTTAAGCTTTCGTCTTAGTTATTATTATAATATTTGATAATGATTATTTACTTGAGGTATAATTAATTCAAAACCTATCTGCGTGGTTGTTTATACCAAAAGTGTGTCGGAGGACTGAAGATGTCGTTCTAAAATTTTTTAAATCGTTTATTTAAATTTCTATAGTAATTACATACTTTCGAATAAAAAGTATAAATCTATTGCGCTCTCTTTTGAGAAACATTTTCTTTAAGAAATCCAAATTTCAACTAGCATTCAAATTTGATCGCCCCTTTATTAAAAACGAAATTAACACTGGTCATTGGTATGGTAGATCATAAAATGTCAGTACAAAATGTCATACCCAACAAATAACATACAAGTTATAATAATTCATGAATAAATTACAAAGAAAATCGTGTAAGTTTATATGGGAATTTAATTACAAAAGTTATAAATAGAATAGAAACTAAATTCAACCTACGAAACTTTTAATTGTCAGGGTTTATTAACTGCCGGTATCGATGAAGAAAGATTCGAAGTTACTCAAAACAATTTTTACGCATATATTACGGGGTGAATTTATAAAACGTGGGCGTCAGTTGCTACAAATTGAATCAGTAATAAATTGTACCTACCAAACTTTTTACCGTCATCATTAGATACATCATCATCTTCCTGCCCTTGTCCCACTCAGATCAGGGTCGGCACAACATGTCATAAACATGTTGTCAAATGATTTGGCTACGTATTTTACGACCGGCTACCTGCCTGACGTCAACTTATCTTAATCGTATTTTACGACACCTCGATAACAAAGAGGGTGGTCTATTCTACTTAACCGGATACCACACGGTGAGTCAACTTACCTTAGTCGCCTTTTACGACACCTTGGTAAGAAAAGAGGGTGGTACTATTCTATTAAGCCGGATACCACACGGCGTTGTCATCATTAGATACAATCACAAATTTGTATAGAATTAAGGAAAAGGGTACTATAGGAGTGATATGTACTAATTGTATAAAAGTCCTGAAAAATAAAGATAAAAAAAAATCACTGAATAAGAAAAATACCACAAAAATAATTTTATAATTTGCTAATATCAGTAACTTATTAGGGTTATTATATCAACTAAAGCATGTGACTAGACGGAGGCTGCAAAAGAGATGGTTTGTAAAGTGAAGAGAATGGAGACGGAAAACATGTTGTGCAAACCCCACTCAGAGTGGGATATAGGTAGGTGGACGATCATCCGCTAAAGCATGAACTATAAATGACATGGACTTTAGAGTTAAAAATGTATTGGTCTTCAAAACTTGTAACTTTCAGACCATATAAAATTACGCATTGGAAATATAGATAAAAGAAATAATATTAGAACAATTTTTGTTTTATCAATTAGGAATTTATATTATGGTTAGTAATGCATACCAAAGCATGAACTATCACTGTAATACAATTAGATAACCAAACTATAACTGCGTTATGTTATCAGTTATCTCGTAGATACATTCAGTTACAATATGTAAGTGTACATTGATAGATTGCTACACTATCGAATACAAATGTGAATACAATAGATATTCTATTTTTGAATTTCGAATTCTTTACTTATAGTATAAGAATAGTAACACTCATAATGTTATAAAGGCGTACTAAAGATTAAATCGAAATCTAAACACTATAAGCGATTTTATTATTTTTTAAATTGACTATCTTCATTGAACATAAATTAATTAGAAGTAATTAATATAATATGAATTAAAAATTTTAAATTTTCCCTTATCTTTTTTAATAATCACTGGAACTAGAAAATCATTAGATTTCATTTTAAAGAGTTACAGCAGTCAAAAGGTGAGGCTACAATGTTTGTTATTACGGAATTCGAAGTTCAAAATTCGGTCGAAAATTAACATGCAACAAGCGATGCAAAACTAGAATACTAGCGATTGAAGATTTATTAATGTCTATTATAAAAAGGAAAATAAGTGGAAACATGAGATCCCGTCACCCTAAACAGTAGATATGAGTTCGAACCATGTTTTCCTGAACCTGGTTTCTGTTCATAATTCCACTGCTGGCAAATGACTCTTCTCTCCGTTAAGTTAAAAGTAACGATCTGTTATTATCCCACTGCTGGGCATAAGCGACCTCTTTCCTTTTGGCGACAAGGGTTGGGAGTTAGACCCACCAAGCTGCTCTAGTGTGGATATAAGCTTTATTTGTATCAAATTCCATCAATGTTGCTCTAGCGGATTAGCCGTGTAATAGAAAGAGAGGTTAGCAGACATTTGGATTCATTAAATTACTACCTGTGCTTGTGGCTGCACCCGCGTATAAATCTAAAATTTCCCCGCATAAATTCCTTTATTTTATTAAGACATTTTTTTTTATATTGAACATATAAAAGTAGTTATTGTGAGATAATCACAAGAGATAGAGACATGCTGTCGGCGACTTTTTTGTAGTATTTTTGTAGATCTACTATATATAGTGTATCTCTCTCGGTTTAAGCGGCGGAAGCGACTAAAATTCGCAGCAGGCGAGTTTATCTACAACACAATTAAAAAAAAACTATAATTTACTAAAATTGTTGTTGTAGTTTAATAATTAAATTCCGGAAGAATTACACTACCTTTAATTAAAAACCGTACAAAAATCGGTTTAGTAGATTTTAAGAAAATCGATCTTATACAGACAGGTCATTTTGGGGACTGCTTTATGATAAGTATATAGATTGCGGATGTTATCTTCGTAGGTTTAACCCTTAAAGTTATTGTAGCTGGTGTCAGTGTTGTTTGGTCAAAATGATAACGGTGGTAGTCCTCTCTGGTATACTGAACTTAACCGGGGCTACTAGGTGGAGTGAGGCCCCCCGTCGATGGAGTGCTAGGGGAGCATCTAGAAGACCATTGCGGCGAGCGCCGGTGTCTGCACGTAGAAGAACCACCGGCAGGTATTAAAAATAAACACAACAAAAAAACAATTTATATATTGTTAGAAATTAATCTAAGTTCAATTTGAAATGAATAATAAAAAATAAACGATTGCGTTTAGGGAATCACGCCGGGCACCTTACTGTGCACCAACACTTTTCAGTACAAAATCCAACGACAAAATGATTCTACCACCAGTTCGGAACACTAATCTACTTGAGAAGAACTGGCAAGAAACTCAGTGGTCACTCCCATCACGAATAGCAATTATTTGAGGTTAGATTCTAATAACACGAAATACAAAAGAGGTCGCTAAACACGTCTACCTCCTACAAATGCTGCGCGCCAAAAGAGAGAGAATGATTTTTTTTTTCGAACACTAACTAAGGCTGTTAGCCGCGAAGGCTTTGACAGCGTCACCGAGAGAGTGGGCGAGCGTAGAAGCATCGCCGGGGGTTGCGCTGGGAGAGCGGGTCTCGAAAGAGGCCTGCAGCATCCTGGGAGCGTCGCCTTAAGGGTGCCTAATGTGAGGCCGGACCTCGGCTTAAAACGACGCGTTGTGGAGGACTGTATCGGACTTGGGAGAGAATGACGTCAGTCGTTGTCTTATATAGGCTGTCACAACTTAGAGATCTGGATTCCTAACAATATCTACTAACATGATTTATAGAAGCAGGCGTTAGTTTGCGGAATTTTAATATTTCGCTGTTATCCGCGTTTGTAAAGAGAATCTATGTAAAGCTAAGTGTATGAAGGCAACATTCACATACCTTATACATGCAGCAATCGTAATGCATTACGATTTTGACGTGGAGCCTATCCTCCTGATCATGCTTCGTAGAGATTATGGTAGTTAGTGTGTGTAGTGTTTTTGTGGAGTGTTGGTGGTGGCGGCGCTTTGTGATAGGTGTACTTGTCCTACATGTATAAGGTATGTGAATGTCGCCTGCTTCGTACACTTAGCATTACATAGATTCTCTTAACCAAAGCGGATTTTAGCTAAATAATTCTATTGTTTGTTCTATATTTACTATCAACAAAATTTTACTCCATTTCTTAACCATAAATGTATATTGATTCTGTCTTCATTGATTGTCTTTCAATAATTTTACCGATAAATTCTGTTTAAAATTAACTAATTAGGGTAAGTGGTCTATAACAATAAAGTTTACTGGCAAAATCATTTAATGATAATTATTTATCGAGTGATTATTGTTTTGACAAGGACGCTGCATAATTTTCAATATCATCTGGTCAATATCATTTAATAAAAGAAGAAAATTTAATACAGATTGTTAACCAAACATTCAATGGAGGAAACGATCTCTAAAGTTTCTATTATCTATGGATTGAAAATCCCTTATAAATGAAGAAGATGGATAATACTAATCTTACCTTTTACCAATCCCTTTTTGATATTGAGGGTCAAAGCAGCAACAAATACATCATATATAGTATAGTTCTAAAAAGCAATAATGTGTTATTTGAATTATAGCACCCTTTCTGTATTCAAACAATATAATATTGATGTGTTCAATTTGTGAATTCATAAATCACATATATTATATCAGCGTGATATACCAATACGTAATACTTTCAGCTTAGGTTTATCCTTTCTTTATCCTATTTTATTGGAAACAGGGACGTTGCGGATATTGCAATCCTCGAAACAATTGGATCGCAAATAGTAAGTAGTAATATCAAAGTGCTTTCCGACATACTCGTGTATATACTGAATGGCAATCCACAGATCTGATAGTATTATGTTCTCGTATAACGATCGCTTCAATCAAAACGTAAAATATTGCTTTAAGCAATGTTTGTGAAAACAAAAAATAATGCTTGCGTATTTTGAAACGTCATATATTTAGTTGATGTTCAATATGACTTACTAATAAGTTCTTAGTTCAAAAGGACGAGGGCATGAAGTGCACGATGTATTTTCAATGTAAGTAAGTAAGTAACGGCCTGTTACTATCCCACTGCTGAGCATAGGCCTCTACTCTCCGTTTTTTTTTGGAGAGAAGGATTGGAGCTAAGACCTACCACGCTGCTCCAATGCGGATTGGTAGGTTAAACATAACACCAGAATTCTCTAGAGATATGCAGGTTTCCTCACGATGTTTTCCTTCACCGAAAAGCGTGTGATAAATTGCAATTATCAATTAGACACGTAAGTTTTACTAGAAAACTCATTGGTGCCTGCCCGAATTTTTTGAATTTTTTTTTCAAGGATACATTTTTTTAAGGCATAGCGAGATATCAGAGCGAGAAAATTTGATTTTAAAACTTTAAAAACAATTAAAACATTGGTTATCATATCAAAACTTTGAAAAGCCTGTATCATAATTTACTTTTTATTTATGTAGTATCAAACAATTTTCTTTAAAATCAAAATGGTTGACTTATTGACCATCGGTGTTTATAAAAGTGTATTTTTTATACCATTTTCCGTTAAAATTCGTTCAAAAATTGTTACATTTATACCGTTAATGACGAAACTTATACTAACTAATGTTTCAAATACTCATGAATACCGGTAACTTATCTATTCTCATATTGTATGTCTAATATTTAAAAATTCAAAAATAACTATTTTATGCCCGCATTGTTCTCGTCCACCTTAGCTTTTTTTGTTTATATGCTGACTCGTAAACCAGCCACATGGCTGTGGATTTACGTTTTAATTACGTCACTCATTTATGAGAGTATTAAATTTAAAAGATTATGAACTTTAAAACTGATATATGCTTATTATTGTTAGTAATAGACTTTCATGTTTGTTAATAGGAAAACAAAATGATAAAAAATAGACGTACAAAATGCAAATACTAATGGCTATACTAAAGATAATAAACATGTAAAGATTTTTATAAAAAATCTTTTTTAATCATTTTACTTAATTTTGTACGTCTTACAGATAACTTAGCATTGAACGAAACAAAATTCAATCAATAAACGATCGTCATTTTGTTCTTGCCCTTGTAATTATGTGTACTAAGTAATAACATTCAAAGTGACTCTAACCAACAGTTTATTTATTAAAATGTTTTAATGTGTTTATATATGGCACTGATTGAATATTACGGTATTAACTCTATCCTTATTTCATTCTTTACTAAATTACTTTAGTATGTTGCATGTTAATGTGCGAAATTTATTGTCTAATTAGTCGCTGGAGACACTTCAAGTATATGTTTACCTAAATTTAATTAATTGGAGTATTTAATACTTCTAATTGTAGGCAGACTTTGCGAAAATATCGAAACAAGCCACATTCTTAAAGGAATATATTTTATACAAATATTTGTAAAGAGACCTCTAGCGCTGAATTGGAAAATCATTAAGCTGAAAGGATAGACTGAATTCAGGTGTCGTATTTCACGTAAATGCCTACAGATGTCTCTGCTAGGGAGTTTGGTCCCTTATATTTTATTATTTGGTACTCAAACCATTTTAAATCACTAAATCGCAAATTATGGGGCAATTAGTCTTTAACTAATTATTTTAGTACTTGTGATTTTGAAATATAATTGTCTTTATATTATATTATTTGAAGGGCGGCGTCTATTTTCAAAGAAAATTCAATGGAGATTGTATCGAAAAATATACTTTGATGCGCCCACAAGGTTTTAATTATAGCATCTATTTCAATAAACAGACAGTATTACGTTACGAAATAATAAATTTGCTCAAAACATTTTCACCTTTTATAGATAAATTACTTAGACAATTTACCTTATAAATAATTTAGTCAGTGAAATTGTATATAACAAAGTATTATGAACTTAAGTTTGTTTAGTTTAAAAGATTGTCTATTAAAGCAAAACAAAACTTTCTATGTATAAATTAATACATATATATAAATGTTGCGTACATTTTAAAACACTCTTTCAAATAAAATAAAAAACTTTAAAGTTAAAAAACCGACATACTTTAAAAACTTCAATTTTAATATTGCGTTATTCGTACGGTTACATATTTATTCATTAAAATGAAAATCTTTTATATTTACTGTTAGTTAAAAGTTACGTTATTTACGTTAAGTTAGTAAGTTAAAAGCGGCGGTTGCGTGTTGGTTAGGGTGACGGCTTTGGAATCGGGAGGTTGTGGGTTCGAATCCCGACCATTATACTACCACCGTTTACCCACCCCTAATACAAGCATTTAAGCTTAGCTGGAGGGCTTAACAAGTTTACTATTAATTTGTAACCCATATTGCTAGTAACCATTAAAAAAAATTGAAACCAGTATAAATAACATTTTGCGATACTTATACAGTTTATTTATTTATTTCTTTTTATACATATATTTAGAAAATAGAAAGAAAAATTAAAAAAGTACATGTATAAAGGCGGACTTATCCTTAAAAGGGATCTCTCCCAGTCAACCTTTGAGTAATAGAAGGAAAAGGACAAGAATTGAAGAAGAAAGAGAGTGTGGGTTGTATGGAGAAAAAGAAAAAGTTTATATAAATTTAACTATTTAACATATTAATCATTATTACAGTTGATAAAAGTTATCAACTGATTAGATCAAGAATTGGTGCCAAAAAGCCTTAGAAGATTAAAGTCGAACCGTCAGACATATACGATAAATAAGATCGTATTAGTTTTAAATTTCAATAGTGAATTACCTCATAAATTATTTACAGTTAAGATTATCTTCACTTTTAAGGTATTAATCGAATGTTAATCCCCTAGGGTTTTAAATATAATATAAATTAGACCACATACTTTAAACCTTTATCTTGACGTAATTAAGCCGTTTAAGCAATAAATTTGTTTTATCATTATTCTAGCTAAAGAAGTCTACAGGGATGAATATTTGTAAACGATAAGGGATGCGATTATGGGAAATATTGTCGTAGTGTTTTTAGTTTGTGTGTGTGCCCAAGCTTTGATAGCCCAACTGTGAGATCGTGTGACTCTTTCGAGGGGGTAACGAGTTCAAACCCCAGGCTTCAATGAGTTTTTCTGTTAAAACTAATTGCAATTTATCACACGGTTTTCAGCAAAGGAAAACATCGTAAAGAAACCTGCATGTCTCTAGAGAAATTTTGGCATATGTGTAACCTATCAATCCGCAATAGAACAGCGTGGTAGATTTTAGCTCCGATATTTTTCTTGAGA
This sequence comes from Morpho achilles, assembly GCA_947086495.1. Classification (NCBI taxonomy): domain Eukaryota; kingdom Metazoa; phylum Arthropoda; class Insecta; order Lepidoptera; family Nymphalidae; genus Morpho; species Morpho achilles. Next base: position 5,570,774 of record CAMTZB010000004.1, on the reverse strand, counting down.
AACGGAGAGAGAAAGCCTATGCCCTGCAGGGGTATTGCAGGCCGTTACTTAACTTTTTTTTTGTTTTTAGTTTAGAACAGTGTCTCCCAACCAATTTGTACCCACTGATTAGCGTTTCTTAAATTCTTATGTTCCCCTATGTTAAAAAACATAACTTTTAATATAAAAAATTGAATTGTTCACAAAATAAACTTAAATTATAGGTTTGACGAGGGAGAATTTGCTTTTGTTGTTAAATTTGGCACCGAAATCGATATCAGTTGAAATAACTATATCTTATTTATTACAGGAATGTTGGCCTAAGTTAATTCAAATTCAAATTATTATTTATTCAAATAAACTTGTAAACCGAGAAGAGCCACCAAAAAACTCGGTGGTTACTCTTTTAAAAATATAATTCTAAATACTATTTACATTAAGTCATTACTGTCTTGTACAGGTTCAAAGAGAGCTATATTCACACATTCTTATCTTCTAAAAAATCTTCAAGAATATTGTAGGCAAATAATCAATAGTATTATAAAACAAGGATCATAAGTTTGGTCGGATCGGAGAATGTCGTAATTATAACTCGGGTGCCTGACTCACAGCGCTGTCCCCATGGGTGTCGTTTGTTGTATTAAATTGGAGTTGTTAATCCTTTGTCCTTTGTTCCAGCTTCGATGTGGAGAACGGCGGGGGTGCCGGCGGCGGCGCGGGGGGTGCGCGCTCCCCCCTCGAAGGGGGCTCGCCCTCTGCCGCGCTGGTGCTCCAGTCCATGCCGCAGCGCCGCGAGTCCTTCCTCTACCGATCCGATTCCGACTTCGAAATGTCACCCAAGTCCATGTCGAGGAACAGCTCCATTGCCAGCGAAAGGTAAGTGTCAATAACATGTACCAGGCAGGGATCGCGAAACAATGGCACGCGTACCAGTATTGGTACGTGACGTCATCAAATTCACCGATTTCAATAATTAAACTACACAAATTGACAAGAAAAAATAACAAACAAACAAAATGTATGTACTTATTGAATAAAAAGTTTTCAGTTTATATTTTTACTATTTACGCAATAATCTCACTTAAAAAAATTCATTTGAATAATGAATATTGAACATTTCTTTACAAAAGATGTTAATGTTTAAAGGTTCGCCTACTCCGACATTACAACATATATAAGATTACATTCGAAAGACATCGAACTATTCGAAATACAAACTAGTATTACATTGCACATTTATGATACAAAAAAATATGTACAAAAAATAAATGATAAAGACAACAAGTTTTACACTCAAAATGTATAAAAACAACAAGTTTTGCACTCAATTACTATTACTTTAGCGATTACTTTAACGGTATTATTAATTATTTGATATTAAATTCGCATTAACAGGTCCGTAAGTTCAACGTGGTATTTTGATCATTACGCCGTTATTGTTCAAATTTACAATTATTATTTTTTATTAATAGATTTCCATGTATTATTATTTTTTTATTAAAATTTTTTAGTTAAAAATTGTTCAAATACTTCCCAATTTACGTCTTCCGTAGCGTTTGAGCTAATATTCTTCTATCATATTAGGAGAATGTTCTCTATAAACGATCTAAGAAGATTCAATATGATATAAAGTATAAACTTTATTTATATCATATGGGATTCCAATACATTAATCATAATTTTCACAAATTACCCACCGACAATTTTTTTTTTTAAATACAGCTATATACAAGTTATATGAAAGTAATTTCAAAAATGCATTACTGACAGCTTCAGAGCTATAGGCCTTTTTCGGGTTAAAGACATTTATTTTCTCAAAAGAACACACTGCTCACTTAACTAAGAATTAAAATTAAACTATTACATTTTTACCACCATCGACATTGTTCAACAGCGCAAATTTTTTTAAGATTAATTATTGAACTACACTACCGTAAAATAATATAATGCGGATCAAAATTTATAAACCTTTATCGAAATATATCATAAAGATAAGAAAGAAAGAACACAAAATGAATAAACCGGCAAAAATAATATATACTCGTATACACATATATTCGCGTGTCATCGTTCATAAGCGTCTTATTGTATACGGGAGCTTTTGTGGCTAATGAAGATAAGAAACAAATTCTTTATAAAACAGACAGTAACTTGATCTTCTATAAAAATCTGTGACCCCGTCTCGTGGCTTATGTCTGAAACAATAGATCTTGAAAATGATCTCTTCTGAACTTAGACATACAGAAACTTTATAATACCTTAGTACGTATTATTGCTCCATCCTAAGTTGAGTTTAACCTAGATTAGTGATGTTTCCCTATAGTGTACTAGAATATTACCTTCCATAGAAAGTGAGTAAAAAAGAATATTAAAAAAGAACATATTGAAAGCAATAAATTATTAGCGATTATAGGTCAAAATCTCAGTTTTTCCTATACTACGACACTTACACTATTCGTCATTATGATTTCATTGAAATGAAAAAGGAAAATTCAAACAAGCATATCGACTATTTGAACAAAATAAATCCAAGTTGGATATTGGTTTAATTGTGTCTCTTTGTATTAAATCGGCTACCGTGATTGACCAAAAGGTTCATTCAATATTAAAGCGTTCCTCTGAACCGACCGTAAATACTAACCGACTAAATTAATCAGAAGCTCAGTATCAGCTGCATCAAATGTTAAATAGTACCATTAGACTTTAACCGATAAAGTCATTTGATACATGCCTGAGCCCTGAATCAGTGTTATATAAATGCCAAAGTTGTTTTTAGTATTAAGTTTCTATAATAAAATGAAGAGAGAAAATATCGCTCTAAGCTAGTCTGGTTAGATTTCTCCGTCCAGTGAAAAAGAAACATATATAAATTGATATACAGATACGAGTATATCCTATTCACCCTCATTACAAAGATTAACCCTAACATCAAAACAGGGCTTATAACTTTAGGGCAGTCAGTTAATTAATAAATTATATTTAGAACCATTTTAATAAACCCTTTCACCAATTTTAGCAAAGAATTAAGCAGCCTAATTAATTTGATAATTAAAAAGTTGCATTATTATCAACAAATGAAGTTCTAATAATAATAAATAAAGAACAATACATTTTTGTTCCCTGTAAATGTAGTACTACATTTAAAAATATGGTAATGAAGTAACGAAATATATAAAAATTTATTTCGTTTTGATATGTAAAATTTAATTGAACAAATTTTTAGTTTAAAATCCGCCATTATCAAGTTCTTTTTCGTAGTTCGATTTATCGCCTCTTGATGTCTTCCTAATTACTGAAGGTAGAGGCACCTATAATAAGCTTACAAAATTTAAATACCGATTGCTATAATGAAAAATAAATAACATTTTGTTTAATATCTATTTTTCATCAATAAATGATTCGAAGTTAGACCTGTATGTAATTTTTTATTTATATTTTAATGTCAAAATAACAAGTAATCTCCAAGAAAACCGCTTCATAATTCGAGAAATTAATTATTTAAAATTCTCCTCAATTTTTTACATTTCATGAATGCCCTTAACTTTTTTGTTCGAAATTTAGACAAGAAAGATAAAATAACTACTGAAATAGTAGCCCATTAGTTTAAATAAATATTAAAAGATAAGAAATGCGAACTGATGGTTCTCTACAGTGTAAAAAACGAGAATTCATAAATTATGTTGTATGCATAAAATCATGATACCACTTTTTTAAGCTAGTATATGAAAAAATAGCGACGAATATGGCACCCTGACAGCGGTCAGATGTTAATAATAATAAAAAATATCTTATATCAACTGTATAAATAAACGTTATGAATGATTAAGTATCTCAAAAAGCAGTTAATTGTTGTTTGACGAGATATAAGAGACTTTACAAATTATAAAAAAGATTATAAAAATAAAAGGAAGATAAACAAAAAAACCTTCATATTTTGTCATAAAATCCTAAAACTTGTTTTATTACTACCATTGGTATTGATTCTTCCATCGTAGAGACAAATCTGTCAATTGATTTTCAGATAAAATATCATAGAGTTATTATTTAATATAAGAGAAGAAGGACTTGCCTAAAATATGTCCATCCAAGACAAAAGAGAATACAAAGAAAGCTTTATTTATTTACTTATATGTTTCTCTTATCTTCCCTTTCTCATTATTTGTTGGACTCACGCACTCACAGGTGTGATCTTGGCTCCTCTACTCTATCTATAATAACCCTATGCCAGTGGTCGGCAAAGTGCGGCTCCAGAGCCGCATATGACTCTTTGGCTCCGTAAAAGCGGCTCTGGCACAAATATCTACGGAAGGTGCAATAATATTTTCAAATAAAAAAAACTTACTCAAACTTTCCAAAGAAATACAGGCCCATTGTTCGCATAATAAATATTTACTAAGTATGAAATTTAGTTTTATTTAGTGTACTATTTATTTAATGTGATAAACGTTTACTAAACAAGCAGATTTGGCTCCCAATTTTTTTTTAAATTGTTATAATGTTCATATTTGGCTCTTTGGCTAATAAGTTTGCCGACCACTGCCCTATGCGAAATATCGTTAGAATCTTTGTTACGCTGAACATTATCGTTATGTCACAATATTGAAGGTTACGTCTGTAACGTAAAAAAATCGATAAAGGTAAAATATTTTTCTATATTGGTAACATCGTGTAGATCTTTCTAGAATATTTTAATATTTTATTATAGTAAAAAAAAAGATACTTGAATTAATTTTAATATTAATTTTGATACGTCAGTTTTGTTTTATTTATATTTAAAAGCCACACATGCTTTATACGCATTTTAATTTGCGTGATATTAACATAAAAAAGTAGGACATTATTATTTTATTTATAAAAATAACTGTCACTCTGTACATACCTATAGATTCTACAATTCGTAAACTTTAGAGATAGACATGCGTCGTCTTCAATTAACAAAGCGTTGATGAATTCAATCAACAAAACACTTTAAACAAGTTTATATTATTCTGTGGCTATTATCGTATTATTAAGAGATGTAAGACAATCTTTTGTTGATTGGGTTAAATACCATCGCAAGCAAAGTTGTAATATATATTCGTCATTTAACTTTTGATGGTATATAAAGTATGCGATCCTGCGTATCCTTAGGGCAGAATTCTGGGATGTATATAACCCGCAAGATTGAAAGCTTTATATCTCTATTGTGATGGGAAACTTTAAATTACTAAAAATGCTTTACACACTAATTAGTCAAATCCAATTTATAAGATGGATATCAAGACTAGTTCTGACACAGATTATAACTATAATTATATAAAATCAAATTTTTATTTGAGTATCATAGAATTTTGATAAAGAGGATCTAATTCAAAATAAAATACAATTCAAATTTATTTTATACAACCAAGTTCTATAGAAAACAATAAAATGATTATTACGGGCTATTATTTATACCGGAAATTGATTGGATATTCCAAAGTAAGCTGCTTTCGGATATAAATGTTGTGTATATGTAATTGCTAGCGGACCTTTAGATGCCCGCACACCAACGCTAGACACGTTTTGCAGACGGTTTTGCACTTTTCACGAATATAAATACTAACAAACAAAATAGAAAGCTTCATGTAACTGTTATTATGAGATTCACCTCAAATAAAATCTATTAAGTTACAAATTTGTGTAAAAATGTTTTCTCTATCTATCTTTTCTGGCAATTTATTCATAAGAGTATAATTACAAACAAGTTTCATCTACAATCAATTCAATACTATTAACCAAATAAGAGTTCGTAAAATTTTATTTGAAAATTTTACCTACGTTTATTGATCCCTTGCTCAGTCAAGAAATTTCAAATGTTTAAAACAAAAATATGTTATTTATACTGTAATATAAGGCATATTATCTCAAAGGAATAAGTGAAGTAACATAGTGATATAATAAAACGATGAATATTTTGCAATAATGAGCATGAAACAAATTTTCGATGTGACGAAAAGTATGTAAGTTAAAATAATTTATGCTCTTTTTTTTTAAATAAATATAAAAAAGACTTTCATAATAGTTTATTAAATATAAATTATTTCTCCGTGTAACGAAATTTCAACTATTTGAAAAAGTCTTCCAATATTATATATGTATTTATCTAGAATTATTCTAAATTTATTTATTTAAATATTGTTGTTCTTTTCAATGTTCTAATACCTTACTAGATTTTAATTTGAGGCAAAGACGGACATCAAGCAATAATGTACGGAAGCTCAAAAATGAACTACAACATACCCCGTTGCGGTGCGATCCGCCCTAAATTGGCGCTAACTTTAACAATTAATTAACTGTTAAGTAGAGCTTACTCACAGCATACATACAGGTAATAGCATGTGAAAAATCTGTGTATGAATGACCCCTGTGCCGTGTTTTAATAAATATGTAGTAAGTTGAATCGAGTTGATATTTATACAAAGGAATTATTCGATTATTGCAGATGCTTCTTGCAATCATTTCGATATGGAATTGTATAATACTTATATTAATTTTAATACGTACTCTATATTTGCAAACGCCGAGATTCTTAACCAGTATCTTTAATTTTTAAATGAGTTAATCTTATATATATATATTTTGTTACAAGTTTTATCTTTTTTATCGTGTAAATAAAATACTGATCAAGACTCTGTCACCCAAGTAGTTTCAATATTAAAAAATTCAGAGGCCTAGTAAAGTAAATTTAAGGAACTTAGCGATAACTATCATAATTTTTACACCTAACTGTATATACTCGACAGATAGTCTTGACTACATGAATTACTATTAGCGTTTATTAATAATGATTCTTTTTTCAAAATTAAAAAAATCAAGATAAGAAGCATGAAATTCTATGTTTAATTCTGAATAAATAAAAAATGATTCCGAACGTTTTACATATTTTTTTTCTTTTTATACATATATTTAGAAAAGAGAAAGAAAACACATGTATAAAGGTGGACTTATACGTTTTAATAAGTTTTTAAAGATTTGTTCGATTAGACAAGGCGCATCTACAATCAGCCGTTAAGTTATCACTCGATACAACTGTCCTTTGCCATGCTATTGCCAACACAATAAGGCCTGCATCTACACAACCAGCACAAACAAAGATGTGACGCTCCTGCATCGTAAGCGCGGCCCAAATTGCTTAGGTGTCTGATATCTGCGTTCTACCTTTCTTTTCCATATATTTTTAATTGCTTACAGATTCAAGGAGGTCGAGGCGGCACAGCTCGACAGAGCGTATGTATTTTTATCGGTGTACTTATATATAGCATGTTCGCTTTATACACCAGTTTATGTCACTTAGCATGCCCTTATGTAGCTTACTCTTCTTATACTCCTTTTGATTGATGTTGTGTTTCGATTTTGTAGCTACTTTGTTGTGAATGTTCTGCTATTGTCATTGATCTGTGTATTGACCATAGAGTTATTATACTAGATAATGGGAACCATAGCTAGGTAAGTGAACTATCAATTAAATTACAATCCTAATAATTAAATTAAATATTTATGGGACACTTACAGATATGGTCGTCGGTTCCCAAAATAAGTAACTTAATACTTAATACTAATTTAATATATTATGGGTGACAGACTTGTAAATATATTTTTTAAAAAGGTCACTAGCAATTTAGGTTACATGTTACTAGTAAACGTGTTAACCCATTTAGCTAAGCTAAAGGCTTGTGTTAGGGGTGGATTAAAGTCGGTAGTATAATGTCCGGGATTCGAACCTACGATCGTATCGCTCTCTCTCTCATCGCAAGTCCGTTACTCTAACCATTCCGCTACCGCCACTTCATATATAAATATATATATATTTTTAAATAAATACTTAAATACATATATGCAACCGGACTCAAAGAACCAACAAATTGTTTAAAATAAATATTAAAAGAAGTTGAGATCCATATACTTCATGTTTACCCATTTACACATAAAAAAAGAGAGGTTGATACACCCTTATTTGCTTTCTCTTTATTTATATACATATTAGGATTGTTTTACGCACTCTAGTATAATAACTCTATCGAATTGACATCTTTGTAACATATCAATAAGGATAAAGAATATATGTTTGTCATTTGTTACGCATTAGCCGTATGACTCTTCTATAAACGTAATGGATATAATAGAATTACAATAATAGTTAAGTATATAATACAACCGATAACGATCATTCCAAAATTTAGATATTCAGGCATATAACTATGTTTTTAAAAATTTATGATTCGATCTATTGGTATCTTTGTAGTAAGGTAACGTTCTGTTATAATCCCACTGCTGGATATAGGTCTTCTCCGTTTTTGGAGAGAAGGATTGGAGCTAAGACCTACCACAATGCTCCAATGCGGATAGGTTTTTCAACTAACGAGAAACGCCGTAAATATGAGTTTGGCCACATATTCGGCGTTTCTCGTTAGTGGAACAAAATCCTCACAGAGATCCACTCAAAATCGGACAATAAAATTGCAGATTGGTTACACACATGGGTTCGAAACTAGTCGGGCTAACCCGATAGAATAAGACGTGAGTATAGCCGGTTCTATACATTAACTATGAATACTACTCACGATAGTTTAAATTTAAAAAAAAGGTTACACATATCCCTACAATTCTCTAGAAATATACAGGTTTCCTCATGATGTTTTCCTTCACCGAAAAGCGTGTGATAAATTACAAATATCAATTAGACACATAAGTCTTAATAGAAAAATCCATTAGTGCCCACCCGAAGTTTGAACTCATGATCCTCTCTAGATATCGCACAATCTCACCGTTGGGCTATCACAGCTTATATCTTTGAAGAACCTGTTTCAATTACAATAACGGATTTAAATTTTTTTTGAAGCTGTGGTAGCCCAGCGGTAACACCGTGCGACTCTTTCGAGGAGGTCACGGGTTCAATCCCGGGCAAACACCAATGACTTTTTCTGTTAAGACTTATGTGTCTAATTGATAATTGTAATTTATCACACGCTTTTTCGCTGAAGGAAAACATCGTGAGGAAACCTGCATATCTTTAGAGAATTCTGGAGATATGTGTAACCTACCAACCCGCACTGGAGCAGCGTGGTAGGTCTTAGCTCCAAACCTTCTCTCCAAAAACGGAGAGAAAAGGCCTATTGTCGCAGTGGGATAGTAACAGGCCCTTACTTATTTACATTTACCTAGTTGTACGTTAAGTTTAACGTTTACGTAGCGTTATAATATATTTTTACAATAAACATTGGTTTCGTTTGCCAAAACATTTGACACCGATAAATGAAAATGACGGCAGCATCCATAATTGAGTTGTTAAGCTTGTTATCACAAAGTCATTAGTGGCAAATTGATCATAATTGATTGCATATTACGAAACGGCCCATTTTTTATTATTATAATTATTTCTCTTATATCTTTGTATTTTTAAGTCACATATTTCAAGCACTCGTTGGCTTTTAAAGAATGCACGTATATATAGCAGTGAGCACATTATCTATATAAAACATTTCTCTTAATTCTAATATTCATCAGTAGAATATTTGAAATGATTGTTATATACAACTAGTGGATCTTTCAAGCCAACATAAGTCCAACATCCTCAAAAATGAAATAAACAGGGATTTACTATCATTTTACTCCGGTGTATAAGATTGGATTGTGTAAAATTTCATCAATATTGGTCTAGCGGATAAGCAGTGAAATCGTAAGACAGACAGACTTTTGCATCTATAATATTAGTATGAATTAAATTGGCTCTTACATAAATTGCGTATTCGTATCATAAAATTTAATTCTTTTAGTGTCATAGCTGAAGTCTTAAAGGAGACTAAATTATTTCATTTAGTCTCCTTTAAGAAAACAATACAATCTCAAGTATTTATTCGTAGCTCTAGACACTATGTAATCCCTAATGTGCACAATGGAAATTCAATCAACAACCGCGCCACGAGTAAAGCGCCGGATAAGCTAAATACACCTGAATCCGCCTTGACGTTGATAATGCTCTTCCTGGCCCTCGATTTCCGTCGAACATTGATTGCCGGCGCCCACCGCCAGTTTTCATTAGTGCCAAATTTATCCTCGGGCGGTATCGCGCGCTGTCGGCGGTGGCCGGGCGAGTGAGAGTGGGACGCTGCCGGCACCCGCTGCGCCGAGCTCGCTCCATTGACAGTCCGCGCGGCGCGCCGGCGGCACGCTCCTCCTATGCCTCCTATACGATACGCTGTGCCGATACACCAACACTAACCGAAAACCTCGACTAAAATGTGACTTTCGTCCAACATCAAACACCGCTCGTGCAGACGACAAAACAAGTGTTGATGCATAAATAATTTCATCTATATTGAAATAAAAACGTGGTTATTGTAGAGTACTGGGTGTGTTCATGAAGCTCGCGGTTGAACAGATCCGAGGTCATTCACTGGTTCGACAGGTCCGCTCCGTTATAAGAGATTAAGTCGTCCTAGACATCTCAGTGGCTTCAACAGTGTCTGAGGATAATTGAAAATAACGACCGAATCATATAAAGGACCTTGACAATACTCGAGCGCATTGTTTTATTGATTCTTGTGTTGTTTAAGTACCTAACAAAAACCGTCAGTTATCGATAAAAATGCACGAGTTTATAAATTCCTTTGAAAATGCTCGAATACCGCTTTAATTGAGGTGTCGGATTTTTAGGTATTTCAGCAAACAAAATCTCTGGTGTGGAAATTATACCTATCATTTAAATCGCGTATAAATAAGTTCACGTTACAAATGTCGTAGAAGACACAAGGGTCACGTTAATCTCGTAACAGGGTACGCCGCATAGCCAATTGGCACAGATAATGGCTTAGTTTGTCACGTAGAGGATATATATAAGTTTGTGACCAAGATGCATCGTTCGGGATCTCAATCAGACGGGTTAGGAGGAACGGGTGGGGGGACGTTTATAACAAAGAGTTCAGCATCGGAACACAGCATGGCGACCGGGGTGACGGCCTCTGGAAGCGGCGGGACCCTACCCAGAACATTGAGCACGAGCGTGCTGCGTATCAAAAACAGATCCACTTTCTGGGACAAATTCTGGGATGAGCGCACTAGACGGGATGCGTAAGTAGCTTTATACCTGTTACAATATATTCGATGTTTATGCCTCTAATAAAGAGCGCTTTTTTTACTTTTAGCGGTAACCGTGACTTCTTTTGTGACCATTTATTAGGTTAAAATAACCTCAATTATCTACTATACTGCTTTTTCTTGGTCCTGAAGGAAAGATGAGTTAGGAATAATGTTTTAGTTGTATATGTTACATCGGTATATGCTTTAATTGTAGCAAATTTCATCAGATTACTGTTATGGATTAGCTATGAATGCGTAACAGAGACGTTTGAATTTATATTAGTATGGATTTACTGTCAACAAAATAATTATACTCTGCGTTATAAATTATACAACAACATCATACAACATCTTCAATTTTTACCTAAATTTTCTTCTATTATATAGCGAAAGATGATAAAGCTAATATCAAGAAAACTTTGTAAATGTTTTAACTACAAAACAGAGCTTAGCTATCTTTATAAAATTATAAACTAATTGTATAAATGTTTAACCTTGCTTGACAGATTCTTATTATATTACGTTACGTTACGTTACTATATCTTATTGCATTACGTTAGGGATAAATATTTAAGTTCTAAATAATTGAATGTTTACACTTGAAACTTGGTCATAACAAAAATGCTACCAGAATGTTAACCTTTATAGGGGAAGTTTTGATTCGACAAAAGACACCAGAAATGATGGTTGTAAAGAAATATCGCGTGACTGGTATTAATCGTCCCATAATGTAAACTTTCCCCCGTGTACACGCAAGTCGCCCTAAATCACGAAGCGATAGAAAATATGGTTCTTTGAAGTTCGGGCCGCCCTTATAAATGTTGTTTTTCATAGCAGATACGCGTTAAACTATATTTACTTGTAGGTTGTTAGTTTAAGCTGCTTGTATAGATTAGGGTTTGTAGCATTATAATTTCAGAACCTAATTTGTTTCAAATTATTTGTATATAAACTCAAGGTGCAAGTGGTGACCCTGCAAAAACGCAGTGGAAGCTGACACCTCGCTAGATTTACAGTAGAGATATCATATGGATTGGAAAAATAGATTTTTGTCCCTTTAAAATAAATCGATTAATCCGCATCGAAAAAATCCATTATTACCTAATAATCGAATAAAAAATCAATAATTAATTAAAATAACATATATTTGGCGTTTGCAAAATTCGATTAGTATGTTTTGCAAAATTAGTTTGAGCCAACAACACATCTTAAAAACAAAAAAAGTAAAGAGTAAAAAAATTAGGGTAAATAATATTATCTATTTTGTAAAAATCGATTTATAATGTGTAGAAAATCGATTATTAAAAATAGATTGTAATAAAAAATAATCGATTAATTTAAAAATCACACCTCTATCATGGATAACTAAGCCGTTGAATTCAGGCCACACAAGATCGTGTAGCGTGGAAGTTCTTTGAAAAGAGAGGCCTATGTCCAACAGTGGACGTCTATTGGTTGAAGAAAGAGAGAGAGAGACTAATGATAAAAAATATTCAGACAGATACACTCTTAATCCTTATTAAATAAGTTATATAGGGTAAAGTTTAATACCCATGGTTTCAGCCCACCGTAGTGCGATTTTTGAGTCAAGAGCAATACTAGCAAGTATTTACAATTACTGAAAATGGCTTGTGCATAAAATATTGTATTCATTCAAATGTATGATGTATATTATATTAATAAATCATTAAAATTTTGCCTGTTCATGATTAACCATACTACAGATTTACCGTTTGTTAACAAGATAACTAAAGCCACTCTAAAGCCGATAAAAGAATAAACTCCGTTTGTACAAGGTTAAGATATTGAAAGAGCGAAACGCGTGATTTAAAAATTATAACAAAAAATCTTTTAAACTAAGAGCTACGTGTGTACTTAGTGCGAGTTTTTGTAACATACTCGCTGCCTGCAACAGCGACATCTAGTGACGTTGTATTAGCGCCAGACAAATTAGCGTGACGCTAATGCAATCAAGCACATTGGTAACTATTAATAAAAGATACTACGTTTATATTTGAAGCAACGTAGTTGAAAATAAGAAGTAATGAAGAGTTAAGATACCCGCTGTACTTTATAGATAACACGAAAAAGAAATATAATAGCCATTCCAAGTGCCTTTACATTCGCCAATTCAATTAATTGAAGAGCTAAAAGCAGCTCTTTGAGTTACGGTATAAATTCAAAGGTCAGAAGTCATTTGATATAAAATAATTCAATATTGGTTTGAAAAGCACTCAAATCAAACGCTACTGAGTTAAAATAAAAGTAAACGTCTCCAGTCAAATTTACCTGAAACTGCAAATTTAGCAGTTAGTTTCCTGAAAATTATAAATTACTTACTATATATATACTTATTAATAAATAGTTACTGACGTATTAGGTTTTGTTAGACTGTTACTATCTAGTAGGCTGCTAGAAGAAGCCTTTTGTTGAAAAAAGTGTGAACTAATCTCCATAGATTATGCAAGTCTCAGAAATTTTAACGAAGATATGTTTTATTACCATGGGTTAGTGAACTTAAATTCTATGAAAAGTAAATCTTTTATCAAAATTAAAACATTTTGTTTTATGGTGAACAACAATATCTTCACTAATAGCACAGGATATATGCGTCCTATACCAGAGGAAAATAGTTGTTCCAAGCTCAATCATAAAAGGGAAGAGGCCATTTCCCGGATGTGAAAGTTTAAAAGGAAACTTATTCAAACTATGCTCTAAGCTAAGGAGGAAGCTCAAAGTTAGCAACTTGATGGACCTTTGAATATTGTTAGGTTTGTTAAAGCTTCTGGTAGATAGGAAAAGCCATTACTGGTTCCAATTAAGACGTAACGATCCCTTTTGGCACACGCATCAAAGTCGATATGTATGCAGTAAAAATGTGTTTTATATAATAAAAGTCAGTAGTGGAAATACTTTTTTGGTTTACATTTTTGGTCTGGACTGGATAGTTGACAAAGAGAATCACGAATGAGTAAATCAATGCATATTATTTCAAAACTTTTTATGATTTGGCGTGACCAAAGTATTACAGAATGTGATCTTTATCAAGAGTTTTGAGATTCTAACCCCGACTAAGCATCTATGAGTTTATTAATTATAAAAATAAGGTATTTGGTTGCCATCTCTTTTATTTATAATGCACCTAAAGGTGATAGAAATTGCATATTTCTGAAAATTTCTTAGTTGTGTAACATTCGACTCCGGTTTAGATCAGCATGTTAGGTCAAACCTCGATTACTTTTCTCCGTTTTTATCAACTTACCTTAGTTGCCTTTTACGACGCATCGGTAAAAATGAGGTTGGTCTATTCTACTCAGCTGGATACCACACGGTTAACTTTAGTTTACACATATATTCATATTATCCGTGGGGTATAAAAGAGTCATTTTAATTTTAAATCCAAAATGAACATAATGGCATAAATACGTGTTATAGATTTAAAAAAATACATACAGGAAAAACGTGACAAACAATATCACGGTTAACATAAAAAGCTTTGAAATGGACAGATGACATCAACAAGGCTGCAGGGGCGTTGTTGACAAAAATACCTAGCGAACGACACAAATGAATTTTCCTCTAGAGGGTTTTCGCGACGTGACGAAAAGCCAATTCTTTTCTGTTTGAAATGTTTTTCTGCGTCAGTATGGATTTATAAAACTTTATAGTTTGAACAAATGTTTATTAATGGGTAGTGATACACGCGACTTTGTTCAAATTCAAATTCAAAATATTCATTATTCAAATAAACTTGTGCTTCTGAATCATCAACTCCACTGCTGGTTCGGATAGCTGTTCCTATCAAGAAGAACCAGTAAGAAACTCGGCGGTTGCTCTTTTAAAAATATAAATCTGATTACTAGTTACATTTAGTTATTACTGTCTTGTACAGGGTCAAAGAATAGCTACGTCCAGGCATTTTTATCATCTATGTATTCGTCAATAGTAGTAGGCTTTCTATATTAGCCTTTTATGAATAGTGTTTTTAAACTGCTGTAATGGCAAAGCTAAAATTGATTGCGAAATTTTAATATAAAATCTTATCGTTCGCATCGACCTTATGTTAAATAACTCTTAACTAGTAAACTATTACTTAAATTTTCTTTCTGTTCCCGACGGAAAATCGGGATTAATCGTACCACTGCTATACGAGTATACATACATTCTGGTCCGTTCCAAAATAAAATCGGGATTTTTAATTCGCTTTGTTCCCTTAATATATAAGATCCAATTGTACCAAATTTCATCAATATTGCTCCACCTTTTAAGCTATGAAAGCGTCACATTAATAATATTAATATCGATATAACGAATACGGAGTTAGGAAATTTATATGCCATTAGAAAAACATTAGTCAACTACCCGTGCAAAGCCGGTGCGGGTTTCTAGTTAGACATTAATATACATAATTTTTTCAATTAACCTACATAATTTCTTACCGAGGTGTCGTAAATGGCGACTAAGGTCGGTTGACGTAAAGCAGTTGGCTGGTCGTAATTTACATTGCCAAATCATGTGACAACATGTTTATAACATGGACATGGACATGTTCAAATTCAAATTCAAATTCAAATTATTCTTTATTTAAATAAACTTGTAAACAAGTGCTTTTGAATCGTCAACTCTACTGCTGGTTCGGAAAGCTGTTCCTAGCTAGAAGAGCCAGCAAGAAACTCGGCGGTTGCTCTTTTAAAAATATAATTCTTATGACTTCTTACATTAAGTCATTACTGTCTTGTACAAGGTCTAAGCGGGCTATATCACACATTCTTATATTCCAAGTAATCCTCAACAGTATAGTAGGCTTTCTAGATCAGCCTCTCATGGATTAATGTCAGAGTAAAAGTTAAATTCTTTTAATACATAATGAATAAGTCGGTTTTAGAAGTTATAAACGATATACTTATGCTTACTTTCTGTGAAATTTAAAAGCACCTAGTTATTTCGGTCGCTATTAACACTTTTTAAATAATTTATTTGCAACGCTTTTTTCCTACAGATTTATGATACTTTGTCTCACTAATAGAAATTTAGCGAACTATTAATTACCGAAGTGTTTCTAATACTATGAGGAATGTTCAGAATGTATTCACTTGATAGCGAATATATCAGTCTCTATATTTATGACGTCGTAAAAGGTTTATCATTTGCTTTAAATGTAATCGTCTTAATAAAAAGTAAAATTAGTCAATTATATAGTTTACTGTTACTTCTAGTTCTAGCAAATATATATTCTAATCAAGAAAAATATCTATCGAAATTGTTAGCATCAGATAAGCCTATATCATAATTGAGAAATAGGTAAATTAATAACTAAAAAGTTCGTTATGGGCGCTTATATTTTTTTAGGCAAATTGAATTTGAATAGGCCTTATGAAGTTTATATAGGTATCTGTCCAATATTTTTAATATTAAGAAAACATATATATTAAGTTAGTTAACGAACATCGTTCCTTGTCTGCGCCGAGAAGCACTAACTTAATTCAAGTAATCCTCTTAGGGCGTACTTGGAAATTCCTTTACCTCATAAAGCTCGTATATTTGTTTTATAATACTACTTATTATTACCGCTAGGTTAATTTCTTTGTAGGCTTAATTATGAACACGTGTAAAAGATATAAGATTTGTTTTTCCTCGAATAGTGTGCAACTATTTTTTTTTATGGTTCAAGTATTCTATCAGGGCATCTTTAATTACTTAATTTAGGTACCCTCACTTAATTTAGGTAATCTTAATACCTTGTTAAGATCTTATTGCATGTTTTACAACATAATTTACAATCATTTACCAATTTATATTATTACTCAAAACAGATTCTAATCGATTTTATTGTTGTCGTATTCTTTGTTTATTTTCTGATAAAACTTTTTAAAACTATCCCCACATCTAAAATTATATAAATTCGTTGGTACATATTGAGGTTAGGAAAGAACAAATAAAACAAAATGTCGCATTTTAAATATTTGAATGAATACTAGCACTATTGTCTTTCTATGTAACAAAATTAGGTGTAAAAATATATATTATTAATGCCCAATTTTGTAATCACCAGTTCAATTATCTTAAGACTTTGAGCTTAGTTGCGCCCGTTCTAGAAAAAACAATAAGTGAAAATTTAACATAGTATTGACATATAATGAAGGACGAAAATCATGAGACGTAGCAAGTATTAAATGTGGATGGATATGTGACTAGAGGGGAAAAAGAGATGTTTTGATTGTGTGAAATATGACATGCATATGTATAAAAGGAGTAGCGCTAGAAGAGATAAGAGAGAATGGTAGCATAAAAATATGTGCCAATCCCACTTAGAGTTGTATAAGGCCAGGAGAAAGATAAAATCGGACGCCCGCTGAAGTTAGGTCCCCGAGGCCATCGGTGCATCTGGTTCTCCCGATACATCGTCTAGCGGAGGGAGTGGCCACTATTAGAAAGGCCCCGACCCAGAGAAAGCGCACTCTGGGGTTCAGATTTGCTGCTGGCGGGGATGGGGGCAATGTGTACATCGGTACCCTGTCCCCGCCACCAGCAGCGTGGTGAGCACTGTCAGGTTTTTAGTCGGTGAGAGTCCAACATATCCGCCGCTTGTCCCCGTAGGGCGGTGACGACCCATAATGGGTTTTCCTGACATAAAAAAGGAGAATGATAAAATCTTAAACCTTTTTAAGAAGTTACCTTAACATGTAAAGTTCTTTGTTTGTAAAATATCATATCTTAGAATCTAGCGAGTGGTAATAACACAATATAACATACAATTTAAATAAATGAATAATTAAAATAATACTAACGTGGGTTTAATTGGAAACACGTGTATTGCAGACAGGGCCTACCTTTCTATAAATAAATGAGCTAAACGAACGTCTCGTGAGCAATCGCAGATATGCTGATAAAGTTTGTTTGCTTATCCAATAATAAAGTTAAATGATTATCTGTAAAAATAGTCCAGTACTGTGTTAGGGCAGGTTGATACTTTTTGAATGGTTTTAATGTTTATTTATTTCTTTTTATACATATATTTATAAAAGAGAAAGAAAAATTAAAAAAGCACATATATAAAAGCGGACTTATCTCTAAAACAGATCTCTTCTAGTCAACCTTTGAGTAATAGAAGGAAAAGGACAAGAATTGAAGAAGAAAGAGAGTACGGGTCATATAGAGAAAAAGGAAAAGATTATATAAATGTTAAAATGTAATAAATGATCAACAAATGAATTATGTAATTAGTTGAACTGTTTTAAACTTCTGCATTTTTCATGTTTATGTTAAATCTTATTTTTAATTTTGTTCAAAACAATATTATAATGTCAGTAAAAGGTATTATAAAATAAAGTTCCCCGAAAGTTGTCTGTCTGCACGTGATAGATTTTCTCACAATCTACTGAACGCATTTTTGTACGGTTTTTATTAAAAGATAGTGTAATATTTGAATAAAGATTAGGTTAATAGCAAATTACGTTTAAACTTCCGTAGAGTCGGGATTTGCGTCGGGAAAACTTTGTAACAGATTTATTTTCACGGAGGCGAAGCCGCGAGCACCGCTAGTGTTAAATAAATTTAAATAGTAATATTTAATACATTTTTCCGGGACATTTTAAAAGGTGCTGTCAAATATTTAGGAATTAAGTATTTTATTACGACCCTGTAAAAACTAAATTCTAGCTAGCTTCGGCCCACGACTTTGTCCGCGTGGACTTTAGTAAAAAGTGCCTATCTCTCTATCTCCTTTACTATACTTAAAAAAAAATTGACCGACATGATTGATTGATTGACAGTTGACCAATTCATACATAAAATAAGGACAAGCAGCATAAAAATAACATTGCGTTTTATTCATCTTGCATCTTTTTTAAATCTATGACTTCATTATTATACAATGCTATGCTAATACCATATTGATGTCGGTCTCTACCATTCAATTGAATATAGAAGAATCTAAATTGCATGTAGATTATTAAATATGGCGGTAAAAAATTCCATAAGATTCTTATCTAATCTCAGCAACTATACTAACGCCATTCGCTAATACACTAACTCTAAATAAAACGCAAAATTAAATACAGCGAATCGCCCAAGTGAGTGTTTGTAATCCATTGATTTGCTAAATGTAAACACAAAGGCGCCAGCTTTACACAGATAATTTACAATATAAATTTTGCTGATTTATGTATATGTATTGTATCGAGTGTAACGTTACATTGTTGAATTTAAATTAGTTTATATTATAAAAGAGAGTGAGTAAATGTAAAAAATAAATGAGTAAATTATTTTTTTTGAACGTTGAAGTAGTAGCCGAACTTAAGTTTAAGTACCCACAATAATAAAAAGTGGTTTTTCCATGTATATAATTTTTTTTTCTTTTATGTCGTATGGTGTCCGGCTGAGTAGAATAGACCACCCTCATTTCTTACCTAGGTGTCGTATCAGGCGACTAAGGTAAGTCGACCCACCGTGTGGTATCTGGCTGAATAGAATAAGCCACCCTCATTTCTTAACGACGTGTCGTAAAAGGTAACTATTGAAACTATTGAAACTATTGAAACTATTGAAACTATTGAAACTATTGAAACTATTGAAGTCATGCGGCCGGTCATAAAATACCTAGCCAAATCATGTTACAACATGTTTATAACATGTGCCGATTCTACTTAGAGTGGGATAAGGGCTGGAAGATGATGATTGAAGTAATAGATGATACATAATTGATCGTGCAGTGATCGCTAAAGTATATTTATCCCTGAGTGATCGTGTCATGGTTGAAATAAATTTACTTCTTTAGCGATAGTTATAGACATGCTGTCACATGATCTGGCTGCGTTTTTACGACCGGCCGCCTGCCTGACGTCAACTTACCTCAGTCGTATTTTAAGACACCTCTGTAAGAAAGAGGGTGGTCTATTCTACTAAACCGGATACCACACGGTGGGTTGACTTACCTTATACGCCTTTTACGACACCTCAGTAAGAAATGAGGTTCGTCTATTCTACTCAGCCGAATACCACACGGCGGGTCGACTTACCTTATTCGCCTTTTACGACACCTCGGTAAGAAATGAGGGTGGTACTTTTCTAATCAGCCGGATACCACACGGCGATATATAATTAACTTCAATGTAACACCTATATATAAAAACTATGTAAGGAGTCACGACGGTATATTAATTGAAAATGAAAACAGCTTCGATCAAATTGGTAGTATTGTTAATCTATTAACCGTTTGTATTGTAGAGTTTCATTGAATTTTGCACAGTGGTAGTGAGTGCTTGCTTTGTAAACATTTCGTTCCGGATTGCGTTCGATTAGTGAATTGTGTGATAGTTAAATTTGCACAAATCTTGTTTTGATAAAAGCTTTAGTTCAGTTTCGCAGCTAAATATTGGCGGCAAGATTGTGTTTTTCAGAACTCTAATGCCAACGATAGCGTGAAAAAAGCTTAGTAGCTTTAAAAAAATACAATATAAAATAAAAAATAATAAAAATAACTAGCATCACTTCATAATTTCTTATATAAAATACATACACCTAAATTTTACGCCAAGAAGCTTAAACCGTTACCTACAATTTAAAAAAAAGACGTAAGCACTAGCACAGTAGAAGGTATTGTAACTGTTTATACAGAATAGGCTTGTTATAGGCTATAATTAAAATGTGTCAAGTGCAATAAATACATAGTAGATAAAATAATACAATCAAGCTGAAAGCTTTACAACAAGTTTTAACTTTTAATAAAATTAACTTCGTTGAACGCTCCATTCGCGACTACGTTTAAAACTTTATTCATGGTTTTCAGTAAGAATATATAGTTATTGCAGAAGATGATACGTTTATTGAATATTCGCAGACGTTCGAGCAAATTTGATCTAAGACATTCTTATTCCGAAGTATATATTACTTTAAAATTCGCCTTACATTTATCTAAACAAGAAAATTGTGATATACTTAACTAGTGAACATATAACGCCTACATTAAGTACGGATACTGTGTGTGGGCGTTTATTGTACGCTTCTATAATTAGTACTCGGAAATGTGATTAAATTAATTGAGTAAAACGGAAATATTTTCCTCCTCCTCAATAACTCAGTTTGTCGAACAAACTGGGTTATTTGTCTAACAAACTGAGTTATTTTCTCTAACAAACTGAGCTATTTTATGTACGTAGACTTTACTGTGCAAATTGCATTTGTATATAACTTTTGGTAATTATTTTATTAATCACAGGCGAAAAGAGAATTATAATTGCAAGATTAATAAAATAGTAAAGAACACCACCTACGGAATGATTTTGACTTTTTTTTCAAATTCAACAAATGTTCATGCGTCGGCTAAATCTTTTTGAAGGATTTTTACGCAACACTATTTTGTACCTTTTCTCCTACTGCTTCTTGCGACTTCTGACGTATTTACCAACACTGCTGCTGGCTATGAATAGATTACTAGCTATTATCCGCAAGTTAGTTCGCGTGATAGGTTGATACTAGATGGTGCTTTTCAATGTCATCCTATTCCTGTAACAGGATTTCTATAGCCTATATGTTATTCCGATGTATAAGGAATAATTGGGCCAAAGGTCATCGATATTGTTCAACGTATTTGCCGTGAAAGAGTAACAAACATCCATACTCACAAAATTTCGCATTTATATATATTAAGTAGGCTTACAACGCTTTTTTATCTTACATTGTTATATAAATTCACTTATAATATAATGAGTTTGTGATAATATACGCCGTGTGGTATCCGGCTGAATAGAATAGTACCACCCTCTTTTCTTACCGAGGTGTCGTAAAAGGCGACTAAGGTAAGTCGAGCCTCCGTGTGGTATCCGGCTGAGTAGAATAGACCAACCTCATTTCTTACCGAGGTGTCGTAAAAGGCGACTAAGGGAAGATGACGCACCGTGTGGTATCCGGTTTAGTAGAATAGACCACCCTCTTTCTTACCGAGGTGTCGTAAAATACGACAGAAGTAAGTTGACGTCAGGCAGGCGGCCGGTCGTAAAAACGCAGCCAAATCATGTGACAGCATGTTTATAACATGTTGTGCCGACCCCACTTAGAGTGGGATAAGGGTAGGAAGATGATGATGATTGTTATATAAATTCACATAGAACTTAGCACGTGCTTCCATCCTCAAAAGTTAACTCGACGATGGCTACAAATACCGATTTTATCTGGCTTTTTATTCATGCGAATTTGTGTTGGAGCAATAACATGTAGATTTTCTGTGTTAAGGTTACCTTAATAAAACTCTTTATAGTGATAAATAAATTCTTCTTTATTGTGTATTTAGTCTAATCAATAAAAATATACCTAATAGCCTTCAAAAGTTTTAGCATTCCAACTTTGTCCCTTCTACAGTGATATATTGATAGGATTATGCCCACTCGCAAAGTTGAACTATTGTTATAAAACCTATTATCAACTGCAACCCGATTATCCTACCTAGGGAAATATGGATGGCCTTCTAAACTTTCATCTACATTTATATAATATCCGTTCAATTGCATAGAGAGATCTGATACGAATTTCCCTCGGGTAACGTTAATAATTTCCTGATATATTTCATCTAACAATGGTTTATTTTAAAATAGAAATAGGATATTTATTTTATTTGCTATTGTGAACTGCGATATTTATTTTAAGATTGAAATTTGAACAAGTACTTTTGTTTCATTAACTTACTGATTATGATTCTGAGAATGTCTTATACCAATAAGAGCCAGCAAGAAACTCGGCAATTGCCCTTTCCAAAATATAATTCCTTAAATTATATTTATCTTTATCCTAAAGGAAAATAATTTTAGGGAACCTGCACATTCTCAAATCTGCATTAGAGTAGCGTGGTGGGTTTAAGCTACTATCATTAATAGTGAAAGTCCATAACATCAAAAAATCAGCCATAATAGAAAAGAACTTATTTTTGTCTTTTTCATCTTGTTTTTGCGTTTCTCACCAGAGGTAAACAGATCACCCACAGAGCATCACTAAGTGTATCTAAAAAAGTTTATCAGATCCCTATGTGGTTCAGATTTAATTGCTCCATGCCGACCTTTATTTAAAAAGAAAAAGATTTTACCCTTACCGTGTTTATACATTTTTGAAATTTGTGTTTTTGTAAAAAAAATATTGATAAGTATATTCCAAATGAAACCAGAAAATCGTACCAGGCGGCAAAAAAATAAATTAAACCTACCGTTTCAAAGACTCACTTTATTTCAAAAAAAATTCTTATTGTATGGCTATAACAAACTGTCTGACAACGTCAAAAATATGACAGTTCTTAATTTTAAGAAAACTCTATTTAATTACTTATTGGATAAACTTTATTATAACATCGATGAATTTCTGACAGATTGTAATTTATGACATGACATTTTTTTGTATAACAAATCTGACTATTTTTTAAATTTAAATTATTTTAATTTGACTTTCTTTTTTTTATATAATGTAATTTGTTTTAATGTATTAATTTGATAATAATTTACTGTTTGCACGCCTGCAAAGCTGAATATGTAAGACACGCTATATTTTAAGAACTTTGTACTCATATTCCGCAAATAAAGAATAAATAAAAATAGAAAAAAAAATACTGAAAGCTACGATACGATAAGCTACCATAGTAACATAACGTTACTTTACTTTGATATCAACACCAATCGTCACAGTCGGTAAAAAAATGAAGTACAAAACAGAAGCTATAAATAAAACTAAACACTGATTCTATTTAAGTCTATGCGTCGTAAATAAAATATTATCAATATAATAATAATACAAAATATGACAGGTGACAAACCGTTTTTATCAACTACACGTTGTATAAGATAAAAACCCTTATCAACTCGTACACATGCGTGTATAAACATGAACTTGTTCTAACTGATTTATCAGAGCCCACCTACATTGACCGAATCATGAATATTTTAATTCAAATTCAAATTATTCTTTATTCAAATAAACTTGTAAACAAGTGCTTTTGAATCGTCAACTATACTGCTGGTTGGAAAAGCTGTTCCTACCGAGAAGAGCCAGCAAGAATCTCGGCGGTTGCTACATTAAAAATATAATTCTTATGACTAGTTACATTTAATCATTACTGTCTTGTACAGGATCTAAGCGAGCTTTATCCACACATTCTTATCTTCTAAGTAATAGTAGTATTACATTTATACTATGGAACTAAATATAATGTAAATCAAATAATACAATTTAAAATCTATACCTATTACGCTGTTTGGTATCCGGCTGAATAGAATAGTACCACCCTCATTTCTTACTGATGTGTCGCAAAAGGCGACTAAGGTAAGTCGACCCGCCGTGTGGTATCCGGCTGAGTAGAATAGACCTTCCTCATTTCTTACCTAGGTGTCGTAAAAGGTGACTAAGGTAAGTTGACCCACCGTGTGGTATCCGGTTGAGTAAAATAGACCTAGACTCTTTCTCATCTAGGTGTCGTAAAATACGTCTAAGGTTAGTTGTCGTCAGGCAGGCGGCCGGTCGTAAAATACAAATAATCATGTGATAATATGATTATAATATGTGTATGTCGCGCAGTTGTAAAAAAAAATTCGCCTGGTAGAAGCTTTAGTCGTGCGATATTCACATTCAAATAAATTAAATGAAATCGACGTTTTGTATAATTCATTTAACTGACTTAGCTAAAAAAAAAAAAGTTTCTTCTTGGGGAACAAGAAATTTAATACTTTTTAGGATTAGGACAAGGGAATTCCTAAACTCCTTCTCAGAAAGTACATAAAGTTTTCTTAAAAGCTTTTTTAATTTGAGTTCTTAATACTAAAGTCGACGTGAACGTGCGCGTACAGCTCAGTTTTAACATTAGTAAAGACTGATAAAGGCAAAACTAGATCTCGTGTTCATTACGTTGTAGGATTAAAATAAGTATTGTAAAAAATGAAGTGGGCTGTAGCAAAAACCAGACCGGTCATTACGCCGCATAGTTTTATCATACGTCATACGTCAGCTTCTTAGCTTTTTAGCTTTGCTGAATCAATTACGGTGTGCCCGTGATACTATCGTAATCTTATAAATTGCTGATATCCTACGTAAACCATTAGATTACGCATTACGTCAAAAATCTGTGGCTAACATTGAGTTTATACAGTCAGATAAACACTATGTCTGTAAGTTTTCGTACTACATATTTTAACGTCATTGCTTTATAAAATTTGAATTGACTGGCTCGTTGGCGCAGTGTGTAGTGACCCTGCCTTCGCCTCTGCGGGTCGCGGTTTGTATTCCCGCCGAGAGCCAACATTTTCTATAAATGAATTTATTGGTCTTTGAGCCTGGGTGTATATTTGTATTTAAGTATGTATTTTAAAAAAATATGTAAGTATATATTCACCAGTTGTCTGTCTCCCATAACACAAGTTACTTCTTTGGGGACGGACGACCGCTTTACGCTCTCACGGTTTTTGCACTGGACTAATATGGATGAAATTTAGATCAATTGAAGCTTGTATATAGGATTTTAAAGAATCCATTTTGTAAGATACAAAAAGCTTAGTTATTATGACAAAAAAATATCCAAAGCCTAATTTGAGTCATTATTCAATAGCTTAACTTACTCCTAACAGCTGAATCTCTATGGAATTACAATTCTTCTCACAATATTCATGCTAGTTGTATTATGTGATATAATAGAGCTCATATCCCCTTCTATTGAGTCAAATAATCATTAGCGCAATCTAAAAAGCTATACGACAACATTAACGACAGTATTACATTAGACAACATTAAAGGGGAAATTACAAGTAGCCTCCTGGCGAGAGCGATCTCATGCACTTCAAATAAACCAGAGAAAGCACTTAGAAAAGTAGCACCCCCAGCTATCGCACAAAGGAAATGCGTCTTAACATTCTTAGGAAAGCGAAAATGTTGTTATATTTAGCTTTTCGACGAAGCCTATAAAAGTAAATAGCGCATTTCTTTATACTTTATTCTTCGTTTCTTTATTTCTTTATTGAGATCCTGGATAATTTTCGTTTATATCACTTTGCCCCTATTAAAGTTTATTTATTTATTAAGAGTGGCCTGTCTTCCAATGAATAGGAATTTATTCTTGCCTATAAAATAATTAAAATTAAGCTGTGGTAGCCCAGCGGTAATACCGTGCGACTCTTTCGAGGAGGTCACAGGTTCAAACCCGGGCAGACACCAATGAGTTTTTCTGTTAAAACTTATGTGTCTAATTGATAATTGCAATTTATCACACGCTTTTCGGTGAAGGAAAACATCGTGAGGAAACCTGCATATCTCTAGAGAAGTCTAGGAATATGTGTAACCTACCAATCCGCATTGGAGCCGCGTGGTAGGTCTTAGCTCCAACCCTTCTCTCCAGGAACGGAGAGAGGAGGCCTATTCCCAGTGGGATTGTAATAGACCGTTACTTTACTTTTTTATAATAGTCAAGCAGTTAATCATTCGGCATTTTATTCAGTTTGTAGCCGGAAGTAAGTAGCTACGGCTGAAGTCTATAAATAGAAAATATTTAATCAATAATTTCTTCAGTGAGCTTGAACGGAAACTATCTCTGGCGACATCGTCAAACAGTTTACCGAGCTTCAAGTAAATTAAATAACTTTACCTTATATTGGATCTCACAGTTGATCGTTTTTTATTTGTATTTTTCAATTTTATTTCAATACTGAAACAAAATTTAAACTATTTTTACCTTTTACGTTGTTAAATATATAGACAAATTTGATCATAGCATACATTCGTATTCAAGGATAGTTTGACCTATTCACGTATAGGATTTTATACGTGTCTATAATGACACAAGGATATGACTTGTAAGGCCAAAGTATTTATCTAAATATAAGAATATAAAATAATGTAAGTTTATAAATACAAAGATATTAACGCCGTGTGGTATCCGGCTGAATAGAATAGTACCACCCTCATTTCTAACTGAGGTGTCGTAAAGGCGACTAAGGTAAGTCGACCCGCCGTGTGGTATCCGGCTGAGTAGAATAGACCAACCTCATTTCTAACTGAGGTGTCGTAAAAGGCGACTAAGGTTAGTTGACCCACCGTGTGGTATCCGGTTTAGTAGAATAGACCACCCCCTTTCTTACTTAGGTGTCATAAAATATGACAGAGGTAAGTTGAAGTCAGGCAGGCGGCCGGTTGTAAAAACTCAGCCAAATCATGTGACAGCATGTTTATAACATGTTGTGCCGACCCCACTTAAAGTGGGATAAGGGCAGGAAGATGATGAAGATGATGATGAAATACAAAGATATATTTATTGTAATTTTAATATTTAAATAGTTGTCTAATTAAATTAATTTAATCTTGTATGTATATATATATATATATATATATATATATATATATATATATATATATATATATATATATATATATATATTCGGTATCTCGGTAACGGCTCCAACGATTTTCCTGAAATTCATTGCATTTAGGAGGTTTTGGGGGAGAAAAATCAATCTAGCTAGGTTAGCGTTTTATGCCTGTTTTTGGGCCTAATATATTATTAACATTTAAATTTATTATAAAACGGGAAAAGGGGGTCTCGAGAAATGGAAATAGCTAGGATTGAGCCCCATCTACCCAATATTTTTTTCTTTTTTTTTGAAGTTTATTTTTTTCATTTGTAAAAACTTACCAAGCAAGGCTCGGTCAACCGGGTACTAATTATAAATAGCATTATACAGTATTGCTTTTTATAATCATAAAACGTGACAGGTTTTGTAATAAAATGTGTCTAAGTTAATATAATGGAGATGAAAACTTATAATATAAAACAAATTTCATTCGCTTTCCTCGAACACGTAGGCGTTGCGAACCGTCGTGGGAGTAAATAATTCCTTCAATTAGAATGATTTTCTGCTTTTATAAGGTTTAAGTGTAAAAATAGGTGTAATTTTCTTTGAAAAGTACTCTTACTTATCAAAGCTATCTAATGAAGCTTTCTCTTCAAATATAATATTATAACTTTTCACTATAACATTATAACATAAAAGCTGATTGAAATAGTATAGTGATGGCGCCGTGTACTATCGGGCTAAGTAGAATAGACCACCCTCATTTCTTACCGAGATGTCGTAAAAGGCGACTAAGGTAAGTTGACGTCAAGTAGGACCGGTCGTAACCTAGCCGAATCATGTGACAACATGTTTATAACAAGTTAGACCCCACTTAAAGTGGGATGAGAGCAGGAAGATGATGATCTTTAAGCTTTCGCGATCCGTTTCGTTGTTATTTAGTGAATAACTACTGAAAATAATTCCATAGATCTTTCCATCACCCGCTTACCGAAATCTGTTAATGCCCATAGTTAAAGTCCAAATATCAGATTCATATGTAGTCAATGGCAACACGCAACTCCAAACTGACTATTTTTCAATTAAAAATGTCCCGATTACAGCGTCACGAATTTATCTAACGATCCTTTATCTGAAATCGTGTGCCTTTGTCAGGTTTATCATAGTAGTGTCATAATACTCGTATATGCAAATAGATGCAAAGGGTTTTTTTTTCTATTTACACTGCATAACGTTATTTAGTACTAATTAAAACTGAACTAAAGTAGCTTTTACATTTCTTTATGAAAAATAACATTAACTTTGTGTAGAGGAGCATAAAATATTCTCAGTAAAAAGCAATAACGTAATAAATTAGAAAACGAGATAAGCCTTTGAAGCCTTGACTTGTGAAGAAACGGAAATAATTTTTATCATAGGTATTCCTATCTTAGAAATAATTTTGCAACCGTATTTTTTACAGACTCTTCTATTACTCTAGTTATCATCCTCCTGCCCTTATCCCACTCTAAGTGGGGTCGGCACAGCATTTTATAAACGTGTTATACAATGTTATCACATGATTTGGCTACGTATGTTACTACCGGCCTCTCTGACATCAACTTACCTTGGTCGTATTTTACAACACCGCGTTAAGAAAGAAGGTAGTCTACTCTACTCAGCCGGATACCATACAGCCGGTCGAATTACTTTAGTCGCCTTTTACGACACCACGGTAACAAATGAGGGTGGTCTATTCTAGTCAACTGGATACCGCACGGTGGATCACCTTACTTTAGTCGTCTATTACGACACCTCGACAAGAAATGAGGTTGGTCTATTCTACACGGCTGGATAGCAAACGGCATTGACTCTTCTCTACTAATTATGTAAAATATATTTCACTGTTGATAATTAATTATGTTGATATTAAAAAATAAAAAAAAGCCCTATCCGGTCTCATGCAGGAATTATATAATATACTTTCAATACAAAGCAATCAATTCTGAAAGGTTGACCTACTTTACTTAATTATGGTATTCGTTGGCATTCTGAATGAAATAGTTTTGTTATTATTCGAAACTGAGATACAAGCTACAAAGTTATGGGCGACTGTTATTCTGCTATTATTTAATTATAATATATTTAATTTTGTAAAATACGACTATGATAAGTTGATGTCAGGCATGCGGCCGGTCGTAAAATACGTAGTCAAATCATGTGATAACATGTTTATAACATGTTGTGCCGACCTATGATACCTTACCGATGATATTTAATTTTTCTTATTTGATTTTGCATTTTAAAACCAGATACGTGGTAACCTCACGCTATGTATCAGATATCCATTAAGGTAAATTATGGACTTTTTTTAATTTAAGCATTTTTAAAGTAACTGCAATAATATCGAATTCCCATGATCATATTCAAAATCATTGGATCTCCTTGCTAAAAGAAAACGTCATCTGTAAATAAAATACTTGCCTCATGTAACATGTCAATGTCTTATAAAATTCAGTATATAATTAATTTAGTCATTCATAGTTTTTCTGTTTTAATTCTTATCGTGTGATAATATGATGTTATGAGAATTATTTTAAAATGTTCGATTTATGTGACAGCGATAAAGATTTCGATGACGAAATAGAATTAAGGTAAGTTTTCAAGATCAAATGCGATTATATTTTTTTAGATAACGTAAACTAACGTACGTAAACCTAAACGTAACGTATAAACTTAAGGGGAAAATTTATAAAACGATCATTAGACCTGTCGTAATGTATGGATCAGAATGTTGGGCAATAAAAGAAAAGGATGAAAGAAATGCGCATGCGAATGAGATGAGAATATTAAGGTAGATGTGTGGTGTGACAAAACTTGATAGAATACGCAATGAGTATATTAGGGAAAGTTTGAAAGTTGCACCCATTACAGAAAAGATGAGAAGTGCGAGACTAAGTTGGTATAGTCATGTAATGAGGAGGGATGAGAATCATACGACCAAAAGAGTTTTAAATATGAATGTGGATGGATGTATGGCTAGGGGGAGGCCGAAAAAAAAAAGATGGATTGTGTGAAAAATGATATGCATGTTAAAGGAAGTGGCTCCAGAGTTGAAGAATGATAGAGGAGAATGGAAGAAGAAGACATATTGTGCAGACCCCACTTAAAGTGGGATAAGGGTAAGAAAATGATGATGATTTTTTTTAGATGACGTCTTTCCTTCTAACCCATTTAAAAGCGGCTACTATTATATACTATAATACCATAATTTTTTGAAAAAATAAATGAAATTGTTTATTCTACAAAAGTGCTAAAATGACCAAATTAACAAATATACAAACTTAAACTAAAGCTTAATGAGACATCTAATAAATGTATGTAGCACAATGCAATTGTCTCACTTCGTAGATTAGCTAACAGAGATCTCTGTCACAGGGATAAGTTGACCTTTGTACACTTTTTTACCAATAGGTAATGTTTTTTCCAACATTCTTTATGGTATGTACCATAAATAAATGCAGAATAGGCTTTAGACTCAGGATAATACTATGTGCCCCGACAGCATATAGATGTGCAGTTTCATATTTCACATTATTAGTTTGTATATATCAAAGTTTTAACATAAAATCACGAAAAGATAAAAGTTCAATCTAATATCAGCTTATTATCAAAATACAGTAGTCGAATTTGTCCTACGTAGATTAAAGATAAGATTAGATATTCTTATTCGCGACAAGTAAACATGCCACATACAATTCTATAATGTTTTGTCATTACAATTGTCGTGACAAACAACATAACAAGGTTATTTACAACCGTATATCATAAAAGTAGAAGCGTAGTTGGCACTTTGCATATAAGGTCGATAGAGTAGCAAAGGTACAGTCAACATCAAAAATGCTAGGTGATCTTATACTACTGATACTCATCTCGTTTGACAAATCTCCTATGCTGCGAAATCCTCCTAATCTGCTAGATATAGGTTTCTTCTTTGAATATTAAAATTTACCGCCCCCTTCAACTTTGTTGCAGTAACAATAATCTTTTATATTTAAATCAGTTAATTTTGTATGTATATATATTTTCGGAATCTCGGAAACGGCTCCAACGATTTTCCTGAAATTCAGCATGTAGGGGAAAAAATCAATATAGATAAGTTTTATTTTAAAAAAATGTCGTTTTATCCCTGATACCGGGCTCTAAATTTTTTTTTAAATTTACGTTGAATATAATCACAATTTTTCGCTGTCAAACGTAAAGTCATAGTAGTTCATTTGGGGAACGGGCGGTCTAGAGAGGTGAAAATATCAAGGATCGAGCCCCACCTGCCCAATTATTTTTTGTTAAATTTTTTTAATTTTATTTTTTTTACATCATTTTAAAAATTACCGAGCAAGGCTCGGACACCCAGGCACTCTTAATAAATTTTTCATTAATACTCTAAAGTTTTGAAAACAATCATGCTTAGTAAACTACTTCTTATCATTGAGTCTGCCGTTATCAATAACTTAATTTATTTATACTTAACTTATTTGCAATATTATCACTTACTCTTCAAAAAGAGAAAAAGAAACAGACTGACAAAAACTTTACCGTGACGTTTGATGGCGTCACTGGAGTTTTTCAGTAGTTAAGCCTAGAATCAAGAATGTAGGTAGATTGTGTCATATGCATCGATCCCGCGCAGCTACTTTCACCAGACACTCTAAATATTGGGCGAATTCGTTTACTTTATATATTTGGTTTAGAATTATGTGGAAATTTATCAAAAAAGTTCAATCCCCGGCATAGATTGAGACTGTACATGTTTTGAGCTTAAAAGATTTCTTTATATATAAATACCAACAATCCCTTAAAAACTATACTCAACTTTGAAGTTAAAATTTTGAAGTTCTAAAATACACAAATAATATATACAAACTACTCGATTGGAAGTTTTTCCTTTTTTTTTAAGAAAAATGGACCAGTTTTATTTAAACGGATCAGTTTATGTTTCTCCGCTACTGCCTGTACAGCCGATTTAATGAAAACTAGCAGCCTTCAACGTTTAAATCGGTCCACCGATAAAACTGTTTACACGATGGATTGTGCGCAAATCCATAGCCTTAGTAAATGGAAATAATAGAAAATACAATGCTAAGATAAAAACTACTAATGTTATTGTAATGCTTATGACGTAAACAAGTTATATTTGAAGTTTACCTCACCTCTTAATTATTTAAACTAATTTATGATTTAAGAGAGTAGTTCTAGTCGATTAGTATGCGAACTGCACCCGTATAAACCATTATACGGAGTATGATAAACTCAACAAAGTGTAATTGGATACAAATAGAATAAAAATACAATTATGATGAAATTTATCTACTGCTTGGCGGCGCATAACATGTGTAGAGGGTCTGTATTCAAGTCAAAAGCATGGTGGAGCTGAAATAGTTTATGGTAATTACTTGATAGCCTGCTATAGACTTAATTAAAAAAAACACCTATTTTTTCTGAAGAGGCTGTTAAGGCTCTCGGCATATCACTAAAATTAAAACAAAATAATGCGGAACGTAAACGTTTATCTACAACTGGCAGACAAAAATGTAAACAAGCTGTATGAGATGCAATGATTGCTCCATTACAAAAAAGTCAATATATACTTGTAGGAAATTAAGTTCAAAATTGATAATTGTGTTTACGCTTTTTCATAGAGTAAGGTGAAGACGCTTTTCTTTAATAAATAAATTTAATTTAATAAATAAATAAATAAAATTATTAAACAAACTAATATCTGCGTAATTATATTACCGCTACCATGTAGCTATAGATTTTTAACTATATTAAAAACGCTTAAATTTCCTCCGTGAGGTGTCCGGTTGAGTAAAATAGACCCCCTCATTTCCTACCTAGGTGTCGTAGAAGCCGACTAAGCTAAGCTGACTAAGTATCCGGTTGACTAGAATACACCTCTTTTTTTTACCGAGGTATCGTAAAATACGACTAAGGTAAGTTGACGTCAAGCAGGCGGCTGATCGTAAAATACGTAGCCAAAACATGTGACAACGTGTTTATAACATATTGTGACGACCCCACTTAGAGTGGGATGATGATAATATACGTTCAAGTTTGAAATTAGTCTGTAGTAAACAGCACTTGGGATGGTCGTGCTCCGTAAATCGTAAAAAGCATAGTCCATATAGATATGAGATCGCTGATATTATTCTATAAATATCGACACTGATTTCATATCAGTAGATAGTGTATCACATTCCTAATTAATACCCTCACACCGCAATTGGATACACCGACCAATATATTAAGATAAAAATATATACCTGACCCACGCGACGTACGCATTTTCGAACGTTGTCATAACATAATACATTGTGGCAAACACTATTAAGCGTTTAAAAACAGCAAATGAACGAGTGCGTAGTTATAAATTGGGGTCAAATAATTTTCTCGTTTCATTTAATGTATATTTAGCCAATCTACTAAATTAATTGGAACGATCCATCGATACAGAAAACAATAAAAATAACGATAAAAAAATAAATAAATACTCCAAAAAGCAGACAGACTAATGGTTTTTTCGTTTTATATTAGACAAAAAAGCTAGATAAAAATAAATATATATATAAATATTTTAACAAAGTAACGGTATTTTTATATGGTTTATTAAACAAAAACAATGTTAAACACCTTAATTGAGGGCTTAAATGACAAAATAGACCATAAATATGACAGACTTAAAATATGAAATGAACACATTTTATTGATATTGGTTCAGCGGATTTGCCGTGAAAGAATAACAAACATACATTCATACTCACAAACTTTCGCATTTATAATTTTAGTAGGATTAACAGTTAACAAGAAATTTGTCTTAAAACTTTGTATTAATCTATGCGGCTCGAAGGACCATGACTAGCTCCATAGGGTTGCTTTTTAAATAAACGATGTTATAGAGAGTTAAAAGAAATGCGTGCGTTCACTTTTAAGTTTTATTGTGAACTGCATTGACAGATAATTAACAACATAATACAAATTTTTTAGACAA
This sequence comes from Morpho achilles, assembly GCA_947086495.1. Lineage (NCBI taxonomy): Eukaryota > Metazoa > Arthropoda > Insecta > Lepidoptera > Nymphalidae > Morpho > Morpho achilles. The sequence goes on along the minus strand of CAMTZB010000004.1, from coordinate 5,536,367 downwards.
AATTAATTTGATTTTTATATTAATATATTCATTTAAAGGGTGGTATGAAAAAAATTAAATAGTAAAAATTATATTAAAGAAAAATTGTTGTACATTATGTAATCTTCACACATTATGTAATCTACGGGATAAGGATGTTAAACTTGATTATATCTTTGTAGTTTCAAAGGTGTTCTAAACCTTATCCGTTTATTCGAAATTCAATCAGTATTCCGATAGCAGCTTAATTAATAGACAAACTTTGTAGTTTCTGCATCTGAAAGTTTATTTAACATGGTATATTCGGAATTTAACTTTTAACTCAAACCCCAGTTGGTATATTTTACGTAAGTAACATTTGTTTCGTCTTTAAAAAAAACAGAGAATAAACCGTATAAAACAGTAATAAAGGAGTAAAAACGAGTAGCATATACGCTTTTTGTTTTGCTTATATTTTCTCAAATGTGGCTATCAAGCCACATGAAAATGTAAGCAATGAAATCTTTCTGAACAACTTTTTATATTGGATTGTTTTATTACTAGCTACTCGCGACATAAACTGCGTTTCGGCGCGTCTTCAGTATTTATAAAAAAAATTGTTTATTTATTCCATTACGTAGGTACGTTACTAATATCATCATCATCATACCCTTATCCCACTCTAAGTGGGGTCGGCACAACATGTTATAAACATGTTGTCACTTGATTTGGCTACGTATTTTACGACCGGCCACCTGCCTGACGTCAACTTTAGTCATATATTACGACACGTCAGTAAGAAAGAGGGTGGTCTATTCAACTCAGCCAGATACCACACGGCAGGTCGACTTACCTTAGACGCCTACGACACCTCGGTAAGAATTGAGGGTGGTCTATTCTACTCAGCCGAATACCACACGGCAAAGTAACTAGTATTATGTATTTTATGATACAAATGATTAAGATACTTCATTCAATAATAAAAAAACATCCACCAAATTTAAGGTAAAAATGACAATATTTAATTAATGTTTACACTGTACAACGCAATGTCAATTATGACTAATTGACACTGATATAAGCGGTGTAAACTAAATTCAATTAGCCTAAAATATCTTAAGCAGATGCCTACATTATACTAAGGTACAATGAAAGACTCCTCATTAGCAGGGCATCTTAAATTTGCGTCACTCATATAACATAGATCCACAAAATTCTATGGCATATAATAAATTAAAACTTTATCTTATATGAAATTGGCTTTATAATACACTGGGGAGCAGAAAAATGTTACAATGTAAACTTTGCTAATAAAAGTATCGAGGGATCTCAAACATTTAACTCCTGCGCGAATAAATAATCTTTATCTTTCTGAATCGCAGATTTTAATCTTAGACAGGTAGGCTGACTATAGACTACAGCTCATATAAATAATTTATCTATTATCAGAATAAACCAATAATTATTAATACTGTTAACGCATTTGTAGGCTTCAATTTTAGTAAAATAAATAGTTCCGTATTCAGCGTATTTTAGTTAAAAAAAATTGAGTTGCTTAGTTATAATGTAACTTTATAAAATATAGCTTAGTTAATTTTAGGATGTTGTCTTTTATAATTTTGTCATCTTTCAACGCGCAAGGTAAACAGTTCGGCGAACTTACAAAAAAATTCAAGAACCTTAGTCCCGAGGGTTGTTCCGCAACAAAATTTCTCGCATTGTTACTTTAACTAAGTGGATAACGGATTATTACCTACTTATCATTCCCTGCGCGTTTCGCAAGGCATAAAGAAAATGTATGGTCTTTACGAAATTGGAGCTATCGACCTACTTTTCTCTGAGTTAATTCGCTATTTGCTTACAAGCTACTTTGTTTTTCGTGAAAATATTATGTTTCCAGTCTTTATACTTCTAATATATTCATTTCTTATCTTATATGTAACGTTAGATACGACGCTGTTTATTTAACAGAGAATATAAAGAACTATATCTTGGATAATCTGTAACGAAGGCTGTCTATTTCATTATAATACCTTTAATGTTATAGTTTCTTTATTACTTAACTAATGATTTTGCCTAAAGATAAATAGACAAATTGCTAGATGTGTTTATGTAAATAATATTCAATATGGCTTGTCGTTAAGGGGCATGCACATTTTATCTTTTTTAAGATAAATTGTACAGTAAAGAAATTAGCAGTCCTGAAAATATTCAATATATAAAAATATAAAGAAATTAGTTCAATGAAAATCAAAATCAATGATGTGGCTAACCAATTATAAAATTCCATTGTAGTTTCTAAATGTTGTGTAAGAGTAAGTTTGAAGCATACGAGTATGTCCATTTATTTAAGAGCATTGCATCAATATTTAGATAAAGGATTAAATTATAAAGTTAATGTACCGTAACAAAGTTCGTAAGGTAAGACAGATATTGAAAATTCATTGTACGTTCAATGATTTTAGGATTCATAGCATTTTAATTCCTTCATGTGGTAACGTAAAGTATTATTCTAGATTCGAATACAATTTTAATCAAGAACCATTGCGATGTCACTGTATTTTTAGAAGTCACTGGAATCTCAAATATTTAAAGAAAAATAAATGAAATCGCTATTTACGATATGTGATACATATATTGTTATATTGTTTTTATCATCATACTCCTGCCCTTATCGCACTCGGAGGGTCGGCACAACATGTTATAAACATGCTGTCACATGATTTGCCTGCGTTTTTACGACCGACCGCCTGACGTCAACTTACCTTAGTCATATTTGACGACACCTCTGTAAGTAAGAGGTGGTCTATTCTACTAAACCGGATACCACACGGTGGGTCAACTTACCTTAGTCGCCTTTTACGACACCTCGGTAAGAAATGATGGTAGTCTATTCTACTTAACCGGATACCACACGTCTATGTTATATTGTATTTATATTGAATAATAAAACTTTTAAGCGTTATGTGGCATTTAATGTTTGGGCATTTCTCCAAAAAGTTTTTTGCATGAAAATTTGTCACATGATGGTTATATACACAAATTCGCAACGTACGCTCGTCTAGTCACGTACTGTTTTTGTATTCTTATTAAATTGGAATTTTAAACGTCACTTGGTATTCATCATTTTCTAGGTGACCAGATACCAATTAGGCATCTCTCCAAATCATCCGCAAGTGACATCTGCGTCACGTGATAAGGACCACGGATTTCTCAAGCTATTATGTGAAAGGAATTTCACGTGAATATCTCTTGAGGTTCATAACTATCCATATTTTTTAAATATGGATGGGATGGATGAAGTGGCGACAGGCCTCAGGAACAATATGGGACCCCAAATGCCCCTTAAACTTAAGGGGAAAATTTTATTTAAACGGTCATTAGACCTATCGTAATGTATGAATTAGAATGTTGGGCAATAAAAGAAAAGGATTAAAGAAATGTGCATGTGACTGAGATGAGAAAATTAAGGTGGATGTGTGGGTGTGACAAAACTTGATAGAATACGCAATGAGTTTATTAGTCTGAAAGTTGCGACCATCACAGAAAAGATGAGAAGTGCGAGACTAAGCTGGTATAGTCATGTAATGAGAAGGGATGAAAATCATGTGACCAAAAGAGTTTTAAATATGAATGTGGATGGATGTATTTACTTTTATTGGATGGATTGAGTGTATAACTGCTGAAGTCCTGCAGTCGATGGGTGGCAAAGGCGTCGACGCATTGCACATGATATGCAACAACTGGCACACTGACACTGGCAAATGGCCAGAAGACTGGACTAGATCTGCCATAATTCCTCTTTATAAGAAAGGGTCTACAAAAATGTGCAACAATTACAGGACCCTGTCTTTAATATCTCATGCCAGCAAAATCTTGCTCCATATACTTAATCGTCGCATCAGACATTCCTTGAATTGGCAGATACCGGAGGAACAGACAAGTTTTGTTAAGGGTAGCGGCACACGTGAGCACCTATTAAACGTCAGCAACTGGTTTAGAAATTTTACGAGTTTGATACCCCTTTCATCATGCGCTTCGTCGATTACAGCAAGACGTTCGACTGCGTAAACTAGGCAAAACTCTGGAGCATACTGACGGAGCTAGGTATCAAGAAGAGCAATCAGATGTAGTTGCCATCTGATTGCTCTTCTTGAACCCTGGTACCGCAACAGTCATGGAGTTGCAAAGATCTACACAATACGTCAAAAGTTTTCGAATTCGGCAAAGGCGTAAGGCAAGGATGTATTCTTTCCCCGATTTTATTCCATGCGTATGGGGAATTCATAATTTGGCAAACTTTGGACGGTTGGGAAGGAAGAGTAAGCGTGGGTGGAATGAAGATCACCAACCTGCGATACGCGGATGACACTACTCTTTTTGCCTCCTCAGAGCCCGAAATGAAACGCTTACTGGATCGAATGGAACGCGTAAGTGGCGATCTGGGCTTACATATCAACAAGAAGAAGACTAAACTGTTGATAGTCGACCGTACGAACAAACTGGAGCTGAACTAGATCATCAAACCTAGAAAAAGTAGACCAATTTATATACCTGGGCTCCAGCATATCGAACACCGGCTCATGTGATATGGAAATCCGACGCAGGATCGGAATTGCCAAAGGCGCTATGGGCCAACTGAAAGGAATATGGAAGAACAGAAACATTAGGAAAGATACCAAACAGAAACTAGTCAGGGCATTGGTATTTTCCATATTTCCTTATGGGGCCTAATCATGGACGCTCAGAGCAAAAAACCGCAAACGTGTCGATGCGTTCGAAATGTTCGAAACGGCTAAGAGATCTAAATATGTCGATACTCAAGGAACTCAAGATCACAACTAGGCTCTCGACTATCTGCCTTCAACGAGTTCTTGAGTACTTCGGTCATATTGCCCGGAAGAGCGGTGACAATCTAGAGAAAATAGTCATTACCGGCAAGGTCCATGGAAAGACCACGAGGACGAAGTCCAATGCGCTGGACGGATCAAATCCGCACCACTCTCGACAGCCAGATGCATGAAGCCATCCACGTTGCGAGGAACCGAAACCGTTGGCGCAACATTGTCCGTGACAAATTAATCCGTGTAAGGGGTCACAACCTTCAACATTGAGGAGATCGAAGCAAGGAGGAGGAGAATGGATGTATGGCTAGGGGGAGGCGAAAAAAAGATGGATGGATTGTGTGAAAAATAATATGCAGATTAAAGGAGTGGCATCAGGACCCCCCTTAGATTTGGATAAGGGTAAGAGACTGATGTTAACAGTTATAAATCATTCTATACAGTGTTATTCTAGTAATTCTGTTCCAATTTGTGTGCAAAATTACTGCTACTACGATACGATACGGGAGTATCTAATATATAAAGTTTTTTGGTCATGTTATAAATATGTTGTCACATTATTTGGCGTATTTAACGACTGACCGCCTGCATGACGTCAACTTACCTTAGTCGTATTTTACGACAATTTGGTAAGAAAGAGGGGTGGTTATTCTACTCAACTGATATACCCACACAGTGGGTCAATTTTCCTTAATCGCCTTTTACGACACCTAGGTAAGAAATGAGAGTGGTCTATTCTAGTACACCGGATACCACACGGCATATATACCCGTATATAGTCTATTATTTATTTAATTCATAATTATTATCAATTACTCTTTTTGCATTACGAAAACTATAATTAAGATATTATTTATCTAAATAAGTATAGAAAATTATATATGAGTCGTAAAGAAAGTAAAGGCCTAAGTATTGTATTATTATAGAGGTTATTATATCATCGCGCAAGAAAGGGATCTTATTTTGCTATTCATTACCGATATATAAAGGAAATTTCCCAACAAAGTCTTCGGTCTCTCACGTAATTTGCATAATGTGCTCGACGCATATCTCTATCATCATATTTTGGTTTATGAATATATATTGTATATTTCACGCATGAGACTGTTATTAGTGTAGAGAAAGTTAAACTATCTTCTATTCACCCGGGACTTTGATTTATTTGTAAATTACGTAAAGTAAACTGAAGGGAAAATTAGTTTTTTTCCCTGTAGAAAAAGAGAACATTTATAGGTTATTTAAAACTGATCAAAATGATTATAAGAAATTAAATCAATTATATTCTTGCAATATTTTCAGAAATATCTCTCACTGTAATAGGAGCACTAAGTATTAATATGACATACTGTTATACAACAAACACACAATGATGATACATCTATTAGAACATTTCTGGGAATACGGTATTTTGGATTTGTAACATAACCCGACCTGTCTCCACCAAATAAGACTTTTGTCTTTGTTATCCTTAACCACAATATAGAAGTTCTATAATCTTTAATCTTTATCGTCTATTTTCGAACCCACGTTTACTTCCGTAGTTTACAGCAACTGTCATACCTTACCACCTATTAAACAACTTAGCGAAACAAAAATGTTTTATCACAATATAACGGCCTCATTACAAACGGGTCCTAGATTAAAAAATAGGTAATTAAAATAAATGGTGGTGTTAATTTACGATCTATTGAGCCAGTCTTTATAGGTGATTAAAGTCCACCACAACGCGACGGTAATAAAAGCGTCCATTAAAACCGCTCTATAGTTCCAAAAGCTCGAAATGAAACGTTACAGTCACAGTTGACTTAAGAGTTATTGCCTTCCTTATATCAGAACTGTAATTAGCCTTCAGAGTATTTAAGGAAAATTTTGAATTTAGTATGATGTATTAAAATATGTTCTATTTACTGGGCAGCGCTGGCCTCTTTCTGCGAGGATGTAATCTCGAGGAAGGAGGCGGCGGGTCGGATCCGGGTAGTCGAGACTTTGGATCCGATCCGCCGCAGGCGAGCCGGGGGTACGTGACTTTCTCAAGTTCATCGTTTACTAGCCTGACGGGGACCTTCGGGCGCTACGAACGGGGTTTATCGAACGCCCATCTGAAAAGGTCTCCGAAGCGGTAGAAGTATCAGGTGCTCCCGATGCGGAGGGAGGGGCCCCAATTAGAGAGGCCCCGACCCAAAGGTACTCTGGCAGTACTCTGGCAATGTGTCCAACGGTACCCTATGATGGAGCACTCAGATTGTTTTAGTCGATGCAAGTCCGTGCCAAAGGGGGTTTTAGCCTGGTAAAAAAAATGTTCCCCACAGAAGACATTTTAGACTGTTTTGTCTGAGAATAACTTTTATTGTCAGGGTATATATCTCATTATAAAAAGCATATTGGCCTTACACTGAGACTACGTGTGCGTTACTAGTGATGCGGGTCATATCTCGGCTGGCTCCTACTTATGATTTATAGAAATAGGCGTTACTTTGCGGAGGTCCATAATACAAAAGTAATGAGAATATTATTTTGCTACAATGATACACCGATGGCACAAATCCACGACAAAATCGCAAAGCTTTGCGATTTTGGCGAAACAATTGTTGAGATTGTGGTGGTGAATGTGTGCATTACTTGTGTATTGTTGTGCCATCGGTGTCGGGTAGTGCATGAGTTCTTACAAATTCTGCATGTATCAGGTATGAGAACGAATAGTACACTCTACATTTAGCATTACATATATTTCCTTTTATCGCGGATTATAGCAAAATAATATTCTCATTACTTTTGTCCTAATGATGAGTTAAAAAATTGGACGCTTATTTGATAACCGAGCAACGTGGTGGATCTATTTCATCTTTTTGCCGTACAGAAGCGTATTATCAGCTTGGATAGCAATAGGTCACTTCTTATTTATATTCCAGGAATTATCTGGTCTAATATATATGGTTGGATTACACTTTAAAACTGAATAGGCAGTGAACTTAAGATATCAAAATCTGATTTTATGGGGCTAATCTGATTTCTAAAAGCTTTTATTTAACTTACCATGTATATATGTGAAGATGGAATCCTGCAAGTTGATTTTGACCCACTTCTCGATGTCCAATCGAGCTGAAATTTTACATACTGGTCCAAGCCCGATGACAATGTATGTTTATGATAAGCATGACTTGATACTGCTGTCATTATTGGCTCTGGACGAGGGAACTCCTCAATAGTTAACAGAAGGGACCTGAAATTTTGATAAAAGCTTTTTTAATTTGACTTGTTCTATTTAAAAGGTTTTCCTCATAACCATTTGCTTGTCTCAGATATTGGGCTTAAGTTATATATCAGACCGTTAATTCACTTCTTGTTAGAGTTTAAAATTCAATTACAAAGCTAATAACAATATGGTTACAGCAACACAACCAAAATCAAAATTATAAATGCTTTATAATAAATTATCATATATTACGCTTCATATGAATAACGTGGCGGCTCAATTCAACTATATTTCAGCCTCATTATACGGACCTAGAGCATCAAAAGAGCTTTGATTTCAATTATATATTGTCATACTAACAATTTCGTAACAATAAATGACACTAGTTTTAATAGACCAGCGGATACCGTGCCACTCTTATGAGGGAGTCACGGGGTCAAATCCTGGTCAGGCACCAATGAATTTTTCTGTTAAAACTTATGTGTCTAATTGATATTAGCATTTACTATACACTTTTCGGTGAAGGAAGACATCGTGATGAAACCTGCATGTTGTAAAGAATTCTGGGGTTATGTTAAACCATAATAAAATTTGAAATTTGAAAAAATCTTATTTTCCTTTGACAGCTTAACTCGTTTCTTAATCATTTTTAAGACATCTACTTTTTTACAGATTCCAAAATTATAGCATTAAAACTCCTTATAAGAATAGTACTTTTTTCCACTATACGAAATAAACGGGGCTGTACCTTGCTCTGACAGTAGTCTAAATTCTTAGAACATTGACTTGCAATATTAATTTGCATGACTAGCGATATTAATAGGTCTCTGGTAAATGTGGTACGTAGAATTTTGTGGTAGTCAAATTTCTAACTTCATATGAAATTGAAAGCTCATAATTCATCATCCTCCTGCCCTTATTCCATTCTAAGTGGGGGTCGGCACAACATGTTATCACATGATTTGGCCCTTTTTTTTACGACCGGTCGCCTGACTGACGTCAATTTACCTTAGTCGTATCTTACATAACCTCGGTAAGAAAGAGGGTGCTCTATTCTACTCAACCGCATACCACAATCATATAATAAATTAATTTAATTTACGTAATAGCAATTTTGTCATACTGAAAATATTAAATGCTAATCTGCATATTTTGAATTTTATGGGATGACGATTCGTAAAGTAATCCCAGTTAAGGAAAATTTACAATCTATTACATTATTTTTACCTATATTTCAAGAATTTGAGGTTATTTTCCTCAAAATGTATTCTTGACGTGTTATATTTTCGAATATGAATTGAATTAATTTAGAATAAACTCATTCCAGGCAAGTAACGGGAAATATTATTTTTAGCTTGTTATGAAAAGAAACAGGAAACCATATATGTACAGTGAAATATAAGTTCTGAAGAATTGGCTTTTCAATAAAAGAAAATATATACTTTTCTTTTGTATTTTTAACATCGAGTTGTTATAAAGGAACACGGTTACTTAAGTCTCGACACCTAAATGATCAAGAATGAATTGTAGTTTATTTTGTAGAGTCATTTTATGTTACAGTTTTTCCTTTTTCCTTTTTATTGTTATAATTATAACAATAAAAACTGATTAGTTCAAGCCATAGAGGATATTCGTTATACTTCCTTATTTGCCCGTTTCCGTTATATATGGAAATAAATGATTGTCTGCATCTCCTTAATAGACTCCGAAACGGCTGGAACGATTTTAATGAAATTTTCAGCCAATTTTTAGAACGACACAGCGGATGACTCTGTTAGGTATCGGACCATTTTTAAACTTAAGTTAAGTTCTGTTTCGTGGGGAATTCGACAAGAGATTGAGCTACACCAACGTGTAGCTGAACAAATGGTGTATAATATATTTTGGAAAAGAAACTTCCAGGAATGAAATTTTGGAAAAAATCGATAAAATATTAAACTCGTTTATTTACCTTAGTCTAAATCCTAGTATCCTAGTATAATATTATAAATGCGAAAGTTTGTGAGTATGGATGTATGTTTGTTAGTCTTTCACGGCGAATCCGCTGAAACATTATCGATGAAATTTGGAACAATTATTCTTTATACACCAGTTAATATATAGGCTATAAAAATCCTGTTAATTCTACAGCAATAGGATGACATTGAAAAGCGCCATCTATTATCAACCTATCACACGACAACAGTCTACGCGAACGAAGTCGCAGATAAAAGCTAGTAGTACTATATATCGCGAGATTTACCTATTACGGCGCTTCCAATCTTTAATATTTAAGTACTAAATGTAGGGGGTTTGGGGGGAGAAAAATCGACCCAGCCTAAGTTTTATTAAAAAAAAACGTTTTATCTCTGTTTTTGGCTATAAAAAAATAATATTTAAATTTAACATAAAACACTATTTTTACCGTATATTGTCAAGTCGGCGTAGCTCATTCGGGAAACGGGCGGCCTAGAGAAATGAAAATACCTAGGATTGAGCCCCACCTAGCCAATATTTTTGAAGTACTAAATACTAATTTATTATTTTACTTACGTAATACAACATGTTTAAATACCACTATCATTCCAAAGATGAATTTTAAAGATATGAGGATCAGGAAATCTTATCATAAGACCTCCGATACTTATGACGTCTATCTCTTTATCTATACGTCATATCTGAATTAGTCACGTTATCACACTAATACGTATAAACAGTTATATAAAAAACAAGATTATAAATCATCCACGAGGCCGACAGCGTAAGCGCTGAACTGTGAAGTATAGTTATACTGATTTACTATGTTAGGTATGCTTTCACTCAATCGATTTTATCATATAATATCTCAACGTTACTCCGATACTTTATTAAGTTTAATATTTAAATGAGTTAATCTTGTATGTATATATATATATAATATCTGGGTGACCGAGCTTCGCTCGGTAATTTTTTACAAAAAAAAACTTAAAAAAAGAAAAAACAATTATTGAGTTGGGGATCGATCCTTGGCATTCACATTTCTCGAGGCTGCCCGTCACCCGAATAAGCTAGGTCGACTTGACGGTTAATGGCGAAAATTCAATTTAATATAAATGTTAGTGTTTTTAATGCCCAAAAACAGGGATAAAACAATATTTTTTTTACATAAAACCTAGCTAGATCAATTTTTCTCCCCCAAAACCTCCTAAATACTGAATTTTAGGAAAATCGTTTTAATATTTAATTAGTTAATCTTGTATATATATATATTTTCTGAATCTCGGAAACGGCTCCAACGATTTTCCCGAAATTTAGCATGTAGGAGGTTTTGGGGGAGAAAAATTGATCTAGCTAGGTTTTATGCAAAAAAAAATATTGCTTTATCACTGTTTTTGGGCATTAAAAAACACTAACATTTATATTTAATTGAATTTTCGCCATTAGCTGTCAAGTCGACGTAGCTTATTCGAGTAACGGGCAGCCTCGAAAAATGTGAATGCCAAGGATCGATCCCCTAATTAATTGTTTTTTCTTTTTTTTTAATTTTTTTTTCTTGTAAAAATTACCGGGCGAAGCTCGGTCACCCAGATATTATATATTAAATAAGTTAATATATATATATATATATATATATATATATATATATATATATATATATATATATATATATATATTTATATTTTCCGAATCTCGGAAACGGCTCCAACGATTTTCCTGATATTCAGCATGTAGGAGGTTTTGGGGGAGAAAAATTGATCTAAGTAGGTTTTATGTAAAAAAAAATATTGTTTTATCCCTGTTTTTGGGCATTAAAAAACACTAACATTTATATTGAATTGAATTTTCGCAATTAACTGTCAAGTCGACTTAGCTTATTCGGGCCACGGGTAGCCTCGAGAAATGTGAATGCCAAGGATCGATCCCAACTAAATAATTGGTTTTTATGTATATATTCGGAATCTCGGAAACGGCTCCAAAGATTTTCCTCAAATTCAGTAGGTTTTGGGGGAGAAAAATTGATCTAGTTAGGTTTTATTAAAAAATCTTCTTTTATCCCTGTTTTCGGGAAAATGCTAAAATTTATGTTGAATTCAAAAGATAATTTTCGCTATCAAATATCAAGTTATGACAGCTCATTTGGGGAACGTGCGGTCTAGAGAGATGAAAATACCTAGATTCCTACCTCCTCAACTATTTATATATTTTTAAAAAAAAAATTTAATCTTTTAAAATTAAAAAAAAGCCACCCACCCAGGTACTACCTTATAATATGTACTTAGTTATATCCGAAAAAAGATTCTGCTGTTTTGGAAAAACGATTCCATACTACACGTAATGAGTGTTCATTTTGAAAGGGCTAATAAACTTTGATGTTGTAAAACTTGCGTAAAGACAACTCTCATAGCCGTGTGGTATCCGAATGATTAGAATAGATCACCCTCATTTTTTACCGAGGTGTCGTAAAAGGCGACTAAGGTATGTCGACCCGCCGTGTGGTATCCGGCTGAATAGAATAGTACCACCCTCATTTCTTACCGAGGTGTCATTAAAGGCGACTAAGGTAAGTCGACCCGCCATGTGGTATCCGGTTTAGTAGAATAGTACCACCCTCATTTCTTACCGAGGTGTCATAAAAGGCGACTAACGTAAGTCGACCCGCCGTGTGGTATCCGGCTGAGAAGAATAAACCACACTCATTCCTTACCGAGGCGTCGTAAAAGGCGACATAGGTAAGTAGACCTACCGTGTGGTATCTGGTTGAGTAGAATAGTACCACCCTCATTTCTCACCGAGGCGTCGTAAAATACGACTAAAGTAAGTTGATGTCAGGCAGGCTGCCGGTCATAAAATACGAAGCCAAATCATGTGACAATATTCTTATAACATGTTGTGCCGACCCCATTTAGAGTGGGATAAGATCAAGAGGATGATGACAACTTATATAGCCTTATATCGTGGATTTGAGCGATACCTAAAGGTTGATTTAGGTATGTATTTCGAGTAAAATGGGCAAAATCCAGTTTCCATACTAAGCTTTAAGGGATTCCGGTATGAGACTTTTAGTAAAAGGGAAGTAAAGGCGACAGCTATATCCGTCTGTTACTGACTTTCTTTGATATAAGAAAACGTACGCTGTACTCACTTATGAATTCATATATTTTAAATTACATTTAATTTGTTTATAGAGAAATAAATAGGACGCGATAGTGATCATATTGACCGATTGAATACTTTCAAATAACATTTGAAAGATTTTTGAAGACAGGTGGTTTATTTTTTAGAATTAATCTAATATGAACAATGCATCTACCTGAATGGAATAGCCGTCAAATTCTTGGTTTCTCAATATCCGCGGGTTTAAACCTTTAATAACTTATGATCTTTTTAAACGTAGTAGCCGTGTGGTATCCGGCTAAGTAGAATAGTACCACCCTCATTTCTTACCGAGTTGTCGTAAAAGGCGACTAAGGTAAGTCAACCCACCATGTGGTATCCGGTTGAGTAAAATAGACCACTTTCATTTTTTACCGAGGTGTCGTAAAAGGCGACTAAGGTAAGTTTATCCACCGTGTGGTATCCGGTTTAGTAGAATAGACCACCCTCCTTCTTACCGAGGTGTCGTGAAATACGACAGAGGTAAGTTGACGTCAGGCAGGCGGCCGGTCGTAAAAACGCAGCCAAATCATGTTACAGCATGTTTATAACATGTTGTGCCGACCCCACTTAGAGTGGGATAAGGGCAGAAAGATGATGATTTAATTTGTTTATAGAGAAATAAATAGGACGCGTTAGTGATCATATTGACCGATTGAATACTTTCAAATAACATTTGAAAGATTTTTGAAGACAGGTGGTTTATTTTTTAGTATTAATCTAATATGAACAATGCATCTACCTGAATGGAATAGCCGTCAAATTCTTGGTTTCTCAATATCCGCGGGTTTAAACCTTTAATAACTTATGATCTGTTTAAACGTAGTAGCCGTGTGGTATCCGGCTAAGTAGAAAAGTACCACCCCCATTTCTGACAGAGTTGTCGTAAATGGCGACTAAGGTAAGTCAACCCACCATGTGGTATCCGGCTGAGTAGAATAGACCACTTTCACTTCTTGCCGAGGTGTCGTAAAAGGCGACTAAGGTAAGTTTATCCACCGTGTGGTATCCGGTTTAGTAGAATAGACCACCCTCCTTCTTACCGAGGTGTCGTGAAATACGACAGAGGTAAGTTGACGTCAGGCAGGCGGCCGGTCGTAAAAACGCAGCCAAATCATGTTACAGCATGTTTATAACATGTTGTGCCGACCCCACTTAGAGTGGGATAAGGGCAGAAAGATGATGATTTAATTTGTTTATAGAGAAATAAATAGGACGCGTTAGTGATCATATTGACCGATTGAATACTTTCAAATAACATTTGAAAGATTTTTGAAGACAGGTGGTTTATTTTTTAGTATTAATCTAATATGAACAATGCATCTACCTGAATGGAATAGCCGTCAAATTCTTGGTTTCTCAATATCCGCGGGTTTAAACCTTTAATAACTTATGATCTGTTTAAACGTAGTAGCCGTGTGGTATCCGGCTAAGTAGAAAAGTACCACCCCCATTTCTGACGGTGGTTGTCGTAAATGGCGACTAAGGTAAGTCAACCCACCATGTGGTATCCGGCTGAGTAGAATAGACCACTTTCACTTCTTGCCGAGGTGTCGTAAAAGGCGACTAAGGTAAGTTTATCCACCGTGTGGTATCCGGTTTAGTAGAATAGACCACTATCCTTCTTACCGAGGTGTCGTAAAATACGACTAAGGTAAGTTGACGTTAGGCAAGCGGTCGTAAAAACGCAGCATAATGTCAGCCAGTTGTGCCGACCCCACTTAGAGTGGGATAAGGACAAGAGGATACATTTTAAACGTAGCTTTTTCATAGTTCGTAGTATTAAGTATAGACTATATATAATTAAAAACCACATGGTGACCATGGTAACCACATGGTGGTATCCGGATGAGTAGAATAGAACACTTTCATTTCTTGCCGAGGTGTCGTAAAAGGCGAATAAGGTAAGTTGACGTCAGGCAGGCGGCCGGTCGTAAAAACGCAGCATAATGTCAGCCAGTTGTGCCGACCCCACTTAGAGTGGGATAAGGACAGGAGGATACATTTTAAACGTAGCTTTTTCATAGTTCGTAGTATTAAGTATAGACTGTACATAATAAAAAATGTCGTCATGTTGCCTAATAAACAATTTGCTTTGCATTAGTTGACGTCACAATGTTGTAAAATACGAAAACAACTGTCGAATTATACCGTTATCATACCATTGACATCGGGCTTAGTGATTGCAGTATCTAAACTCGCTAGATGGTGCGAATTACTCCATAGTATAGTAATTTCAACTGTATATTTTCTAGATGTGAATGATCAAGTAAGTACTCTAATAACAATAAGTATTCAATATCAAATATATTAATACTGCATGCTTTTAAATACAAGTCCTAGATGATACACACAGAAAAACCACTCAGACGGATTTATTAAAATGTGTTGTTTATCTTAATTTTTGCTATTTCATTTCAAACACCTTCCCCTTTTTAGGTCTATAGTAGTGTTTGAATAACTTAATTCTTACTTATAATAAATATATATTTGTCTGTATCGAATCAATTTATAACATTTTTGAAAAAAAAAAAGGATAAGAATCTTATGGTATTTGAACGTGGATATATTACCAGCAGTGCTTCCCCCTCGTGGAAATCAGCGTGTCACAAACTTATTCCCGAATTGAAATTTTGAACATAAAAATAGTGATTATGAGTTGACTATAACAGATAGAGACATGCTGTCATTTCCAGTATTTTTATACATCTACTATTCTCTCCTACATTACTTAACTCAGTGTTAGAAAATTGTATATCATGTATTTGCAGATTTCACAAGAATACTCTCCCCCTATTATGTTCTGACAAGCGAAGATTAACTGTTCCCGTACCTAAGGTGCACAGCACGTTTGCCAGGAAGGACTTTAATTATCAAGCTCCCAAGTTGTATAATAAAATGCTGAAAAAGTTTCATAAATCTGAAATTATAAAATTAAATAATTTCAAGCTAAAGAATATAGTTCTGGAGTGGTTAAATAACCATGACTACGACAGAAAATATCTTTAACTAAGTTGAATCCTACCATAAGCGTCACCTCATTATGGAGACACACACTCGCACTCGTTCACACACACAAACACACACACACACACACACACGCACACACACACATACACACACTGTATTGGTAACTTAAACCTTCTGAAAGAACTGAAGAAATCGGCAACATAGCTAAAAACAGCTTTTGGGGACTTTATAATATACTTAGTCAAGTTGTTTACGTGATTATGTATATATCAATACCATTTTAGATCTATATTTAATAATAATATTATAGTTTATTTAGTGCTGTATTTGTTCGCAGTCATGGAGAAGACTTGATCGTGACTCCGTTCGCGCAGGTGTTGGCGAGTCTGCGTAGCGTCCGAAACAATTTCCTATGCCTCACCAATGTTCCAGCTTCAAAGTAAGTCAAATTGTTTTTTCAACTAATTTGAACAAATTCTGTCTTACTTTACTGTTTCTTTTTTCGATGAGCATATTTTGTAAGGTAAATTCAAAAAGTAAATTTATCCATGCAAACTTTGAAACCTGATTTTCAATGTTTTAAGGTTGTAATGAAATCACAAAATTCGAAGGACGATTTCATATTCAATTGTAAAAAAAGGTCTTTTAAAATAACCTTGCCTATCTGACGATCTATGGATTTTTATGGATGGACGATCTATGGATTATGGATTCTTAATAATTTTATTTATAAACTGGTAATATTGGATGGATAAAATTTTGAATGTAGATCTAATTTAACTGCAATAACAGTGTACGTATTACAATTATTATAATTATGTAAACAAAAATTTAGTCAATAGAAGTGATTTTCTTTTAAATTTAATTAGCGGGTAGAGCACGGTAAATAGTTTCAATTTAGATTCAATTTGGTTTCCGACTGAGTAGACTAGACCACCCTTTTTCTTACTGAGGTGTCCCAAAAGGAGATTAAGGTAAATTGACGTTAGGCAGGCGGCCGGTCGTAAAATACCTAGTCAAATTATCTGACATGTTTTTAACATGTTGTGCCGACCCCACTTAGGTAAGATAAAGGCAGGAGAATGATGACAAGGCCTCTTATTCAGTTATCTTCTTGAACTTTAAAAAGTGTTTATTATTTTTTAAATAAAAATACTTTAAAATATAAATCTACTTGTTCTGATTTTAATATGAATATTGTGAATGCTTTACACAATTTAACTGATAGTAATTCCAAAATTTCAAATTTAATTCAAAATAATCAACGTACAAACACGTGAGTAGTGGTTTTGTGCAATTTTAAATTACAAATACATTTAAATCTACGCTCAGAGAAATAAACATAAGTGTGAAAAGCTCTTTTATGAACATATCGTAAATAACTTCTTACCAAAACAAATACTAGTAACTGTTAATTCCATCGAAATAACACTGTTTCACAATTTAAAAATATTTTATCGTAAGTCTTAATAAAGTTACAACTATTTTTATGAGGCTACAAAATATATATATAACACTAATGGGTGTGTTATATTTAAGTTAAGGGGTGTCGTATCCGGCTGAGTAGAATAGACCACTCTCATTTCTTACCAAGGTGTCGTAAAACTCGACTAAGCTAAGTCGACCCGTCTTGTATTTTCCGGCTTAGTAGAATAGACCAACCATAACTCTTGCCGAGGTGTCGTAAAAGACGACTAAGGTAAGTTGACCCACCGTGTGGTATCCGGTTTGGTAGAATAGACCACCCTCTTTCTTACCGAGGCGTCGTAAAATGCGACTAAGGTTAGTTGACGTTAGGCGAGCGGCCGGTCGTAAAAACGCAGCCAAAGAATGTAACAAATTGTTTCTAACATGTTGTGCTGACCCCACTTAGAGTGGGATAAAGGCAGGAGGATGATGTGGGTGTGTTATATTTAAGTGCCTTGTATAGGGTTAAATATGGGCGTAGTTTGTCAAAGCAGGTCTCCTAACTCGTCCGACGTCGTAATGACTAATCAAAGTCATACCATCCCTCCGTTACGCGTCGCCCTAAGCCGTGGTCCGGCCTTTAGGACGACGGTAGTAGATGCTAGTAGAGTCTCTGCAGTCTACTCTCCGTATTTCGCAAACTCGAATATGCTTTTACGCTCGCCCGTCCCGACGGGTGACGCTGTAGAAGCAATTAGAATTAACAGCTTATAGTCAGTTCGAAAAAAAATTTCTCCTTCCAATGCCCAGTCTATTATCAAATGCCTTGACATCTAGGCCTTTGATACGGTATAATATTTATTTATTTATATACTTTATTATACACCACAGATAAAAATACAGAAAAGAAACAAAAACAGCAATAAAAAAAAGAAAACAAAATGTAATGTATAAAGGGCGGTCTTATCGCTTAGTAGCGATTTCTTCCAGACGACCTTAGGGTTAAGGAGAGCTGAAAATTTTAATGATACTGGTATTGGCACAAATTTTTCGTACCGAACTTTAATTTATTCGATAAAAAACGTTAATTTTTAATACTCATTACGTCATTGACCTAGCGAAATGCCAAAACAATTATATTAAATTGCTCATAGGAAGCTTAAAATAGTAGGTATAACATTTTTTGTATATTAATTCGCAAACCCTCAATATTATTTTTTTTAAAAATTGTGTACATACGTAATTTGATGGCGTTTACTTAACAGATTTAGAATAAGGAAAAATATCTATTATTCTATTCTATTCTATCATTAAAACTTAATTAAATAAAAAATACGATATTAATAATAATGACAAGAATAATTAACTAATTGATATCCAAAAGATAGATTAATCTTCCTCTATTTATATTATTAAATTCGTACTTAACGTTTTAAATTATAAATGAACAAAAGACATAAACAAATGTTAAAAACGTTTAGGAATAAAATAATATAGTATGACTATTTTTAGGATTTTCACAGTTTTTATTGTATTAGTATAAATAATACCAAAAAAAACCTGAGTAAAATATATTTTCCCCTACAGGCTTTATTTAGCTCCCATAAATGCCACTTAAAACCAAATATCAAATAACTTCTACGCCTACAACTGAACCAATATTGGTATTTGGCCAACGAGATATTTATCCCTCTGCGGCCAATCGACCAACAGGGATACGATTTATTTTTAACCATTAAAGATAGAGCAAATACACGTCGGCCCATCTTATATATTGGCTTAAGACTGAAGCAATAAACAACTATAAAAAGTATTGTCACAAATCGTGTACTAGTTTATTTGATTTTGTCATTATATCGGAATTCATATTTAATATTATACCGTTTATGTTTTGTACGGTTAAGGTAATAAGACCTGTTGTATTTTATGGATCAGAATGTTGAACAATGAAAAAGACGGATGAAAGAGGAGTACATGCAAATGAGATGAAAATGTCAAGGCGAATGTGTGGTGTGACAAAACTGTGTAAAATACTGACAAATCTGTGTAAAATACTAACTGTATTAAATATAAAATATCTGGGTGACCGAGCTTCGCTCGGTAATTTTTTGCAAAAAAAATCTTTAAAAAAAGAAAAAAACAATTATTTAGTTGGGATCGATCACTCACATTTCTCGAGGCTGCCGCTAACCGAATAAGCTACGTCGACTTGACAGTTAATGGCGAAAATTCAATTCAATATAAATGTTAGTGTTTTTTAATGCCCAAAAATAGGGATAAAACAATATTTTTTTTACATAAAATCTAGCTAGATACATTTTTTTTCCCCCAAAACCTCCTACATGCTGAATTTCAGGAAAATGGTTAGAGCCGTTTCCGAGATTCGGAAAATATATATATATACAAGATTAACTCATTTAAATATTAAGATAAGTAAATAAGGGTAAGTCTGAAAGATGCGCTCATTATAGAAAAGACGAGAAACGCAAGATTAAGGGCCTTTTTCACATAAACAACATATCTGACACATCTTGGAATCTGGCGTTTCTCAGGTTTCTGATTGGCTTATTCAGCACTTAAAGTTCCTAATAAGTTAACAGGTAGATCACATGGCTGTTATTTTGTTTATCTGCTGGATAGCAAATACCTAATTCAAAATGGCCGCGATTTAGTTTTTTTTAATTTTCACATTTTAGAGTCTCTTTTTAGAAACATTTATATGCTACTTATTTTATTTGTCGGTTAACTATCCGGCACTTTATCAGTAACTCGTGAAACAAGCCCTAAGATGCTATATACATGTAATAAGGAGGGATAAAAATCATGTCACCAAACGAATGTTAAATTTGAATATGGATATTTGCCTAGAGGTAAGGCAAAAATAGATGGTTGGTTTGTGTGAAGTATGTATATAAAAGGAATAGCGCCAGAATTGACGAATTATAGGACAGAATGTAAGAGAAAAACATATTTTGTCGACCTTACTTAGATAATTAACGTATCTTCTTGAATGAATAATAATCATAGACTTATTATTCTTAGAGTAGCGAAGGTATAGGTAGTAAAAGTAGTAAAATAAATAAATAACTTCATCTTTGTTTAAGCACACATAAAAAAAAGAGAGAGATATATATATATATGTATATATAGACCATCCTTATTTGCTTTCTCTTTATTGTAATATGTCACATTTTAGACTTGTCAGTGGGAATCAAACCCACGACCTTCGGGAGATGAAGTCACAGAGTCACTACCACCTGCCCCAACGGGCCAGTATATGATTCATAAATTAGTAATAAATTTATTGTGACATACTTGCCAGCATCCGTAACGCCTACCTACGTCATTACACGTCACAGACATCACGCTCAGAATGTTCTTGAGCTCCGCCTACCTATATTATTTACCGGTATGCCGGTATAAATTTATAGCTTCTCAATAGTGTCGCATTGGTTATTAATGTTCAATAATGTCTAATAATTATGTGCGGGCTGACAAGGTATTAAATAAAATATTTGCAGCGCTAAAATAAAGTCTACCATGGTCATGTATATCGCTTCAAAGAACCCTTATTTGATCAAAACAGTTTCATAATATGCCCTAGGTGTCAAGTTTAACTTCTTGGTAAAATCTGGAACTCTTAAGGAAGCTGATATTTAGTTTAGGCCGTAATGAGTGAAGTTTATAAACAAAGTCATACACAAGGTTCAATACGTACTAACTAATATTGTGAATGCGAGTTTGTTAGTTTGTATTTGATCTGAACATAGTATCGGATCTAACCCTAATGATTCAAATTGAACTTTTCCGTTCCACTCATTCCATTACGCTTCGTCGACGATTTTGCAGTCGTCCATATACCCCGGAGAGATAAAAGCTTCTAAGGCTAGCAGCTTACAGCACTATGTTCACATGCAACCTACTAGAGGAGCGAAGTAAGAAATGAAAGAAAGGAGACCGATGCGGCTATTTAAGGAGTCTACACACTACGATTGTGACTTCGATTTCGTAAAAATAAGGATTTTTTTTATTTTGAGACATCACTGTAAAATAATGACAAAACGCCCGAATGTTCCTTTGTATATAATGACTTAGTTTTATAAAGCGAAACAATGCACCATTGTCTCCAAAATTCTTGATTTTTTATACGAAGAAAAGCGATACAATCGACCCATGTCATATGCATTTCTTTATTTAGATGAAGGCATTTTAATTTGCCGAAGCGAATATCTTGGTAAAAATAAACTAATAGAGATGAACCACGATAATGTTGCGCGCCCCTATAAATTACTATTTTAATAAGTGTAGTCTCATCCTTACAAAAAAATTTTGAAGGTAGTAGTAAGTTTTTGTGCAATCAGTACTTATAGTATCTATAATGTAACTTATGCCCAGATTTGTTGGTCAATCAATCATAACGAGTCACATCGCGCAAGACAATGCACGTGTCTTTTTCATGAGTACATCAGTGCAGCGCTATACTATAATAATAAGCAATTATTGTCAACGCTAGTCGTGCAACTAGTCGAGCAACAAATTCATGGATTTGTTTTTGTTTGACAGCCGTCTCAGCACGCACACGTACATTGCGAATCTTAGAGGCGCTTTGTGAATACTTTCATAAATACTTGCAAACTTTTTGAATTTTGAGAGGGCGCGCCATGTTATCGTAGTTCATCGATACTTCATTTCTAGATAAATTTGATTAAAATTAAACTTTAAATCACACTTGCTATGTCATTAAGTGTATTAAAATATTGTCTTTGTTAGATATAACACTTCCCGCCTGTTCGCTAAATAGCTTTACGTAGTTAGAAACTTGTTAATATGGCGATGTGAGGCACATTGTCTCGTAAAGTTAGACCGTAGTCACTAAATCGTTTTGTTCGCAACCTCGACATTTACGAGCCTCCAACAAGTAATTAATATATTTAAGCACTAAAGGCTTCAATAAACTTTCCGCCCTCCATTCCACCTTTGTTAGCACTCGTCAACTATAAATTGATTTAACTTGGTTATCAATTATAATTAAAGTTTGTATGTCAATTTGATTAAGTCGAAAGGCGTTTATGATAAATACAGAGAAATTCTGAATTTAGATACCTTATAAGTGTAAGTCTAAAGCTTGTCAAATGCTTTAATAACTTGACGTTAATGAAAGTGAATAAGGGGAAGGATAAATGGAGCACAAATAATGACTAGTACCTTGGTGATCGAGCTTTGCTCAGTAATTTTTTTTAAATAATTTTAAAAAATGCAATTCAAATATAAGTTAAAAAATCTGTGACCGATCCTAGTATTCTGAATTCGAGACCGTCCGTTACCCAATTGAGCTATCATGACTTTGCAAATTGACAGCGTAATTATCTTTTGATTTCTCACGAAATTATAGCATTTTTTCAGTGCCCGAAAACAGGGATATAACAATTTTTTTACATGCAATGATAGAATAAAATATGAAAGATAGAATAAAGAAAGAGCATTTTGACTTTATTTAAAAAAATCCTAATTATGTTCATGAGAAAGTCTGTTCTGTTTTCTATTTTTAATTTAGTCCTATTTTAATTTAAGTCCCTGTGTAATTTTTCATTAATACTTTTACATTACACTTTAGTTGTAGTATACATCAAAATATTTCATTCAATTTACAGAGCTATGTAATTTATAGCTTCAACATTAAGAAACGGGAATTGTATTTCGATAAATATAACTTAATTATAGTTCGGACGAATGTCGATGGATGAGAAATTATGACTGTAATTCCAGAAAGGTCAGATGACGTCATTGATATAACCACACCATGTATGATATTACAAATAATTTAAATAATTTGTCTTACTAACAGAGTATAATTTTCTCCCCTTACTTACGTGCTTCGGTCAAGATATTTATCATTCAGTACGTCATATAATAATATAATACGTACTGCATGATAAATATCTTGCAATATTAAGCATAATTCCTTAGTATTATTTAAATATAGATTTGTAAATCAAAAATCTCTTTCCGTTAACCATATATATACAGAATATTCCCCACGAGAAGTTATTAAGAAAAATAGGGAAAAAAGTCCACAGTAGTAGTAATAATTGGAAGTAGTTTTCAAATCGAATCATATTTATTGTGAATTCAATCATTATTACAAGATATAGGCGCAGTGGGTAGTGATCCTTCCTTCAGCGCCGCGGGTCGCGGGTTCGATTCCCGCCGAAGGCCAACATTTTCTATAAAATAGAATTTGGCTCTTCGAGCCTGGGTGTATATTTGTATTTAAGTATGTATTTAAAAATTATATAAGTTGTCTGTCTGCCATAACACAAGTATTAAGTTACTTACTTTGGGGACGGACGACCGTGTGTGTAAGTGTCCCATATATTTATATTTATATAATATAGGTAAAATTGATGATTATTGATTTCTTGATTTGATGAGCATTTGATTTGTTATACATAATGTTAATTAATATAGAATAATAATAACGATTGCCGACTCTGATAAGTTAGTTATTTTTAAGCTACTATTAGTCTGTTGCGAAATCTTCGTTTTTCAGTATGAGAGCTTTATTTAAAAATAATTTTAAGTTGAATCGTACAAAAATATCTGATAAAAAAATTAAGATATACTTTGATCTGAATTTGTATTGAAACTAAGACAGTAATGATCTTTGAAGAAAGCAAAAGAGCTCGCGGCTACATCAACAAAGAGAGGATCGAGCTCAAAAGGGTACCTTCAATTTAATTAAATCCGACGCCCTTTTTTACGGAATCTTATCTGTGCATCACTCTTTAAAATTCTGAAGGCACTGTAATAAAAAATATAATACTTTGATCTTTATTTTTAGATTAAAATTTTCACTTTTAAAATATGGCGTCGCTACAAATTCTATAAAATTATTGCTATTTAATACCTAATTTGATATAAGATAGATTGTTAAGCTTGGACAAATCTGTTTTATGAATCCATTTTTAATAATAGTACTAAAAAAAAGCTTTAGAAAGGTTAGTCATACAGAAAATACATGTCATACAGAAAATAGTATATACTTATAGCTTCATCATTCTCGTGCTCTTATCCTACTCTAAGTGGGGTCGGTACAACATATTTTAAGCATGTTGTTCCATATTTTGGCTAGTTATATTGCGATCGGCCGCCTGCCTGATGTCAATATACATTAGTCGCCTTTTACGACGCTACGGTAAGAGATAAGGGAGGTCTATTCTACTCAGCCGGATGCTACACGGTAGATCAACTTACCTAAATCGCCTTTTACGACACCTCGGTAAGAAATGAGGGTGGTCTTTTCTACTCACCCGGATACCACACGGCGGAGTTCGGTGTTTTTTACTTATATATCATGACAAAATTATAAACGAAAATTATAAGCGAATAAGCCGTTCCCAAAATAGACTTCAATTAACTTTCAATATTATGAATAGTATCACAAATAATGAAATTATCTTAAGTACCACATTACATGCAATTTATTATCTTTATATAAGTATTATACCTTCGGGTTTTGAAATCGCAAAACCGTAGTAAGGATAACGCTCTTCGCCGTCCAACTGTCACGCCTTTTTAATATCAAATAACGTTATATTCTTACACTCCCGTGCTCACATTTAACCTTTCCAACGTTAAAACACACAAATATTTTATTTGAATATCATAAACAGAAGCTTTTATTCCATTAGATTCTAAGGAAAGATATTTTTATCCGATAAATATATCCTTAAAGAAAAGAGCTTTTTTCAAAGCAAATATTTACAAAAAAGATAAGATCTTATAGGTACTGTCTTTGATCAATAAATCAGATTTGTATAGAAAAGTTTTATTAAGTTTAATCGTCTTTGAATAGGTGACACCTGTCGATGTAAAGATCGCATTTAACCTATGTAATGAACATAATATACAACTTTTACCTTTCTCTCCCTGTCTGTAACTTTTATTTAACAAAACATTATCAGAGAGAGTGTAAGCACTGGACACTAATTTTTCTGTAATATAAGTCAACAATACAAGATCACCCACATATAATACAAGATCACTCACAATACAAGATCATATGGTTTTTCGGAATGAGTATTCGATACTCGTTAGATATATGTAAGTTTTTCATAAAAACACTTTATCAAAATACTAAAAGTATAGTATAGCGCGATCGCTCTAGCCTCATTCAAATTACATAAGTATTAGTACCTGGTATACCGTTTTTACAAAATAAAAAAGAAGAAATTTAAAAAAAAAAAGAAAAAATAATAGGGTTGGTGGAGCTCGATCCTAGGTATTTTCATTTCTCGCGACCGACCGTTCCCCGAATAAGCTACGCTGGCTTGACAGTTTATGGAAAAAAAATTAATTCAATATAAATTTTAGTATTTCTTAATGCCTAAAAGCAGGGGTAAAACGATTGTTTTTAAACAAAACCTAGCTAGATCGATTTTTCTCCCCCGAAACCACCAACATGCTATATTTTAGGAAAATCGTTGGAGCCGTTTCCGAGATTCCGAAAATATATTTATATACATACAAGATTAAGACATTTAAATATTAAAGATAAATTTTGAGAAGTTGAGTGTGGTGGAAATCGTTACATTAAGAATTAGCATGTACACATTCCCAGCAATTTAAAGACATGTAGGTACCATTGTAAATATCGATTACCTAAGCACAAAAGTTTAATCGATTTTATAAAATAATAATAAATGGCATCACAGATAACGATTGTAAATTGATAAAATAATATAAAATGAGTGAATGATGCTAAAAATGAAATATTTCCTTTAGGTATAGTTTATTAGTAAAACACCTAAAATAGCTTCAATAGGCACCAGCTCTGTGTAAGCTTCTTAAGAAAAATATATTTTGTGAAAAATATTCCTTCTTACAAACATTTTAATATACACAATAGGGTGAACAGATATAGAAATAATCTTAGCACGCTTAAAATAAGCTTCCAAAGTGTATTGTGAAGTATAAGTATATTAAAATGGTCTAAAGAATTTTCTATCGTTTGTAAAATAAAATATGTAAAGCGTAAAAGTAGCAACCCACAGCTGACCGAAAGCCTCCTCTCTCCTTTTGGAGACAAGTTTACAAGTTTGTAATCATTCTACTCAAATGATCTCACATATCATAAAAATTACAGGATTTCTGATTATGCTTTACCTTCACTGTGAAATGCCAGATAAATTGTGAAATCAGTGAGTGCAATAAGTTTTTATAAATGAACATTGGTGCATATTGGTGTGTCGCGATCTGTATGTCACATGTCACTATTCGACAACTACAAGAAAGAAAGACACCTTATTTTTTTTTATAGCGTAATAGACGAGCGCTTGATTGCAATCATGCCTGATGGTAATCGATGATGCAGTCTAAGATGTAGCGCGCTTGCCTAAAACAGCACAACAGCTACAGCTACTGTTCAAACAAGTACATATAAATTCATTCCTGATACATGAACGATTCGTAAAATCCGTACTACAAACCTCCACCCCATAAACAGGCAATCATCATTCTCCTGCCCTTATCCAACTTTAAATGGGGTCGGCACAACATGTAACATAACGATAACACTTGTAACATGATTTGACTAGGTTTATTATGACCGGCCGCCTGTCTGACCTGAACTTACCTTAGTCGCCTTTTACGACATCTCGGTATGAAATGAGAGTAGTCTATTCTACTTAGTCAGATACCATACGGCGGATCAACTTACCTTAATCGCCCTTTAGGTCACTTCGGTAAGAAATGAGGATGGTCTATTTTATTTAGCTGGATACCACATATAATACATAAACACTACACACATTAAATATCACATACTCAACAATCGTTTCACTCCGCAACCGAAGCATCATCAGTAGATAGAGTCCAGGAGGCCACAACAAAATCGCAAAGTAACGCCTAATTCAATAAATTACAAACTCTACCATAGGATTAAGCACAATGAATGAAGACGTCTGGAATTTCATCATGTTTAATTGTCTGTGAAATGAAAATTACAATGTAGGGCCATATTTCTTTTAATGTACCTACATATCGTGTTAGTTACAAGTAATTCTGAAGAGATCATTCTGACATTTTAATTAATGCTTATAATCGCTTGTCATGAGTCTTTCATAGGTATGTCTGAATAAAAATAGTTTTAGTGTCAGAAATAGCTGTTGAATTAATTAAATAGATTTTAAAGTCTGAAATACAAGTACAAATGCTACAAACGAATTCGAATCTTATTCTTTTCTGCAACAAATATACGTCTGTTGCTGGGCATAGGTTTCTTTAACTTTAGCTTAGATCCAGCGGCTCTCCACGATCTTTTTGAAGTCCTCAATCCACCTCGTAGAATATTTGTCGGATCCATCGGCACTGCGTTTTCCGGAGTGTTGTCGCCATTTTGGCGTCTTAAGACCTCAAGTTATCTAGTTCTTAATTAGAGATACTGAATAGGCTTAAACCTTTGGATGTGTAGTAGAAGTATAACTTATTTA
The DNA here is from genome assembly GCA_947086495.1 of Morpho achilles. Taxonomy (NCBI): domain Eukaryota; kingdom Metazoa; phylum Arthropoda; class Insecta; order Lepidoptera; family Nymphalidae; genus Morpho; species Morpho achilles. The sequence continues at coordinate 5,508,393 of CAMTZB010000004.1, read as the reverse complement.
AATATTAAAAAGATTATATGTATTGATATTATTGTTTAATCGTTTCAGATCACGGAGATCTTCCGGCGCGGCGACTGCTGTTACACCGCAGCCGAAGAACTTCAACCCCGGAGGTGAGCGAAATAAGAAAAGACCCTTATAGCCTATTTAATATTTACAACAGACCAAAAAATTTAGTATATAAATTCATAATTATCTATATATGATACGTGAAGGAAATAAGAAGGAAGAATTTAAAACAATTTAAGGACACTTTTATCTTTACATTAATAGTTTTAAAGTATTTGTCAAATGCAGCCCAGATCAATTTTTCGTATTTTAGGTTAGGGAACAAATACAAGAATTTCATATCGCAAATGTCAAATACTTTAATCTCAAATATTTTTAACAAAGCCTCCAAAGCAAGGTCAATAGGTTATCTGGTCACGTTTTACCTACATTAAAATTTCTACATAAATTTCATCAATTATTAAATATTTCATAGTTATATGTTTTGTAAGCAATCAATCGCTACCGATATAAAAACATTTGCGGCCAGAAAATACTAATAACAAACCTTTTTCAAACTGTCTAGGTATGAGACAAATTTTTGATAATATGTTGATGTTTTAGTCGTACCATAATTTAGAGCACTTTCGTGGATACATGTTGCGTCATTTCGGAATTAAATCTCGAAATCGGAATCGTGTGAGCACGTTGTTGCGGAAACTTTTGCGCTTGTATTTCTTTTTAACACTGCGAAATAAAACGCATCATACAACGCGAAACCTAATGACTTCTCTTCATAATCGACGATTACAAACGATCGTGTAGAGGGTATATTCAGCTGTACTTGTCAATCATAGTCCATGATCGCCTACGATCACCTACAACCTGGGAATCGCTGAATGATACCTATGGTATTATATAGCGTATGATAACACGAACGATCATGTGGACACATGCACGATGATCGTGCCGATTATAGACGATCACACAATCAACGATTATCGCCGATAGTGAAGTGCAGACACGACGCTTCTCCGTAAAAGAACACTTACCCTAAATACGCTTTCCACTGGCTAAAGATATACCAGCAGCAAAACTTATTTGACAACTACAGATTTCAAACCATAAACAATAGTCTCCTTCACACTGATTTAACAAAGCAACGTTGGTATTGTTGCTATTTGGCCATGATGTTGGAATGTTGTCTACCTTTGCTTAAGTCATATCTGGACGAAACCCTTGTTAAAAAGCCTAAACAAAGTTTTAACTACACACAACCCTTATTATTCTCCTTCACTAATATTTTATAACGACAGCGATGAAACACCTCTACTGAAGCAATTAGCTAAGTTAAGCTTTAAGACTCTTTACTAATTCTACATTCTTTCAAGCAAAAACCTTTGTTTATAAAAGTAACACAATATATAAACCTCCAATAACATTAAGTGATGTTTTTAAACCACTGGCTTTAATTGTATATAAATGAAACAGTTTTGAACACCCCAAATGATTTTTTAACTCACCTCAACTTCTTCGCACTGTTTTATATTTTTGAATTTAAATCTACTATTTTATACATTAACTATGAATACTATCGGGTTAGCCCGACTAGTTTCGAACCCAGTCGGGGCAATAACACCGCGATAATAAACCCGCGATAACGTTGTGTAAAGAGCTCATGAATAAGTGCCCTGGATTGAAACTAATCGGGCTAACCCGATAGAATAAGACGTGAGTATAGCCGGTTCTATACATTAAGTATGTTTTTATATTGAGAACCTTGTTGATATACCTCTACGTAACCAATTACCTTACTCAAGCTTTAAGACACTGTAGATACATAGCAAACTTTTACGCTTTAAACTTTTACATGTAAAGGATAACAATATATAAAGCTCTCATGACGTTGAGAGATGTTTTTTTCCTGTTGTCTCCTACTATCGCAGGTGATATCCGTTTTATTTCACCGTAATGCGTACTCATAGGTTCTGGGAATCGATTTCAGTTATTATGATTTTATCGACACCTTTATTGTTGAAGATAAAAATATTTTTTTGGACGCGTTTCGTGAAAACATCCGCTTTATATTCATTTGTTATATTTCAAAGTATTCGTACTACACATAATTATAATAGAGAAATTAAAATTAATTTATTAAAACGGCTAATCTTTCAAAAGCTCTTTTAATGCACACGTTGTATTCAAAAAACCGTTATCTATGTAATCTGTTGCCTATGGAACGTAATCTTTAACTAACCTTATTGTTTTTTATAAGCTAATTCCTCTATTACTGTTTTTGGTACGTGAATCTATACTTATTATAATACAAAGTCCCTAAAAACTGACTGTCTGTATGTGATCTTTGCGATTTATGTAAATTGTGTTGTAGAGTTTGCGCGGTATATATATCATCCTGTCCTTATCCCACTCTAAGTGGGGTCGGCACAACATGTTTTTCTCTTCCATTCTGTCCTATCTTTCGTCAACTCTGGCGCCACTCCTTTTATATGCATATCATACTTCACACAATCCAACCATCTCTTTTTAGGCCTCCCTCTAGGCACATATCCATCCACATTCAAATTTACCACACGTTTGGTCACGTGATTTTCATCCCTCCTCATTACATGTCCATACCATCTCAATCTTGCACTTCTCGACGAAACTTATAACAACATGGTTATAAGTTTGCGCGGTATGTAAAAAAAACTCGCCTGCTGGCAGCTTTACTCGCGTGCGCCACATAAACCGACAGAGATAAATTAAAGTATTGTACTAAAGAATTGTAGACCTACAAAAATACTACAAAAAAGTCCAAGATAGTATGTCTCTATCTCTTAAGCTTTACTCACAATAACTCTTTTTGTCTTTTATGACACACTGACGTTCACGCTGGTGTAAACGTAGGCACATTTAGTAAATACATAAAAACTATGTTGTCTGTAAGAGATCACTGTAGGCGAAAAGACCGCCCTTGCAAGTTCTTGTACTTAAATCATTTCCTGTACTTAATATGAAAAAAAAAATACTATATGCAAAAAGAATTATTAAATAAATAAATTCCAACTGGAAAAGATGGATCTTGCCACAATCTTAGAAGCTTAATTTTATTCTAAGAAGCTAAAGTTATTCGCAGGCTCAATGCTATCAGTTCCACCAAATAAATATTATCCCCTGTTTCCGTCGTCCTTAATGTTCGCTTCGCGTAGATTTATAACCCTAGAGGCTGTTAATAGTGATCACTAAACCTGTATTCCGCAAAAGGGTTGAAGAAGCTTTACAAGATATTTCTTCACTATCGAACATCTAAGGGGTTGCCGTTTGGAAAAAATATTCGAGCTTACAACCACTACACTGATGTCGTCTTAGTAAGTTACTCCATTAGCCCATATAATCCTGACAAATGCAGCTTTAATCATAATATGTTTTTTTTTCCACCTAAAATGTCTTAAAAGTATATTTACAGAGTACATAACATATTAAATAATTAACTCGTATTTAACGAATTTTGCGTGGCGAATAAATGAGAAAGATGTCATTAATAATCTTTTCAGTACGATGCTGTGTTAAAGCAGTTCAAAAATATATGTACCTATAAAAACCAGTTTCTTAAACCGCGATTCCAGATTACACTGGATGCTTATCATTTGGCAAATCTAGCACCGAATATCGCTGAGTTCATAATCACCTTTTATTTGATGTCTCCTAAAAATTACTTAGCGTAGAGAACAGTTAATTTCTTCTATTATTATTACTATTGACTTTTGATTAACAGATAATTCACAGGAATAGCGTAAAACAGAAAACAAATTACAACGTAACTAAGCATTTTCATGAGAGGTCCCCATATGTATCGGAAATAACTACTTAAAAAAAGTTTTATCTAACTATCTATTTTATGACCTAAATTAATAACCTAATTAATAACCTAAAAAAAAAGTAATAGCATCTTTTTATTAGTATGACCATGCAGCGATAGATGGCGCTACTAGTACTATCTAGATATAGATTCCGCGGAACATATAGAGCGTTAGCAAAAGCAAAAGTCAGTAGTCATACCTCTACGTTATTCAATGCGAGACAAAAACAATTGTTTACAAGTTGACTTTAATAAAGAATATTTTGAATTTGAATATATTGTTAAATAAATTTATCTAATATAAAAATATTATTATCTTTACATTTTTTATGGACGTCTATGTTATTAGAATTGCACGAAAACACTTTTTATAACGTGCCATCTAACCAACAATATAAGAATGAAATGACCTAACCTGGGCGAATTAGCTTTTTATGAAATTTAAATAACGTCATCATACTGGTATGCTTAATCACTTTTTAACTAACTTTACGGACATATAATGTTAATAAAATAAAGCTGGGTGTATTCAGAACGGAGCCTAGTTCGAGATTTGAAAGAAAACATTCTTTACCCCAGCTGGAAATTTTTAAATAAATCCTCCTGGCGTATGAGACGCATCTGAGAAAACCATTAATCAATTTAAAAATACATAACATTATGGGACATTGCAGTCCTGAATCCTTTACGATGCGCTATTAGTATTATAACGCACACCTTGGGTACAAGAGATGATCAAATGGATCGATTAAAAAATGCGAGTTATGGAAAATATAATCTATACTCCTGCTTAACGTCGATTATAATGCAAAGGAAAAAAACCGCATTAAGCTCCTTCCAAATTAATATTTATTTAACGATAGGATATCTTTGAAATTATGTGAGTTATGATCGCAGTGTTAATAAATAACTTTAACATTTAAAGCATTACGGAGCGTCTGTAGATGAGCCTTCTTAACCAGTTTGTCTGGAAATATTTCTTAAATCGTGACGAACGATTTGTCACATTCAGTTAGAAACCAAAATTTCAGCTATATACATATTATCAGTACTGAATTTAAATTTACACGCGTAAGTCATGCCTGTGATGCTAAAAAAATGTTTTGTAAAAAATCCGATTAATTATTCTATCGAATGAAATTTTGGTGATACTTAAATAAAGATACGAAAATGTGAATGAAACTTTTCTGTGATATACTGTGTTTGATTGGTTTTCGATTTGGCTTTACAAGTACGGGTGCCTTGAGGTTACAAGGTAAAGCAAACTGATTACTTAAACATTGAACGTTATTTGCTTGGGGCGTCTGTACATTTTATTACTCTACAAAATGTTTAATTGAAATGTAGTTAAACATGTATAAAACATTTTTTTTTAATAAAATAATCCATTTATAACTCGATAAAATTCATCATTTCTAATATTTTAAAAATACTTTTCTACTTTTGTAAATAGTTCCTTTAAGTCAAATATGGTGTCTAAAATATTTCATTACAATTTGAGTATTCCATTTCAATATTAAGACCTATTGTTTTCGTCGTCGATGATCGACATGAACTGCTTCACATGAGCACTGAACCAGACAACGTTGTAATACAGTTTTTGATATCCCAACAGTTAGAGCACAGGATCCTTACTAAGCGTTTATACTGAAACGTGATTATACATAAAGAATTTGTAGAATATGTCTAACATTCCAATATGTAGTACCTGATTGTAGTAGTACCGAGCAAGGCTCGATAATTTTTTACAAAATAAAAAAAAGAAACTTGAAAAAAAATAGGGCATGTGGGGCTCGGTCCTAGGTATTTTCATTTCTTGCGACCACCCGCTCCCCGAATAAGCTACGCTTACTTAAAGTTGAATGGCAAAAAATAGTGTTTTATATAGTCAATAAATTTAGTATTTTCTTAATGCCCAAAACAGGTGAATAGAGATTAGAACAGGTGTCACACTATTCCTTTTTCGTTTCCTAGACGAAAGAGGTCGCTTTTGCTTTAGCAAAGGTTACAGTAACATGCCGTTTTTTGGCATTTGGGTCGAAAAATAATTTATTTCACTTATGGAACATATAAGCAAATTATTGTCATCAATTATAATTATAAAAAACATTATAAATTTCATATTTGAAATCAGTTCACACTAAATCTAAATAGTATTTGAAAGATCTATTGAATAAAGATTTGTATTATATATTCTATAACTTTGATAATGAATTATTTCTTTCACAATTATTGAGTTACAGTCTTTCAAGTACTGTACTGATAAACTGCTCCAGAATCCCTTTTTACAATTAAATTACAAAGTAAATCAACTTGTCCCTTGATGTTTCTATAAATTGCTCCGGAAATCGTTACTGTGTAGAGTTGTTTGCTGTAATCCCTTTCCTTATCCCTGTTTGATTAACTCTTTCTCATCAATGAACTGAAGGTTCTTATCACACTTATACATCCTCCTGCCCTTATACCACTCTAAGTGGGGTCGGCACAACATGTTACAAACATGTTGTCATATGATTTGGCTACGTATTTTACGACCGGCCGCCTGCCTGACATCAACTTACCTTAGTCGCCTTTTACGACACCTCGGTAAGAAATGAGGGTGGTACTATTCTACTCACCCGGATACCACACGGCGGGTCGACTTACCTTAGTCGCCTTTTACGACACCTCGGTAAGAAATGAGGTTGGTACTATTCTATTCCACCGGATACCACACGGCGTATAAAGAATGTATACTAATATGATATATTTATATATTGATGATATATTTAACAAAAATAAATCTATAGTCGACTTAGTAGACTTTCCACTGCCATGAGATCGGTATGTACGCGGATGAAACTGCGGGATATTACTAGTTTTATATATTTATAGAGTTTAGATCTTGGATCAGACTGAAAAGTGCTCAAACAGAAAACTGAGGTAATCTGGACCGTGACGGATACTAATGAGCCGTCCTCAGCGCTCTCAATTCAGAACACTCACTGTCACTCGACATTTCCAAGAATGTAGGCCATTGCTAAAACTTCGCGATTTGCACGCAATTAGTCAATTTTGCAAAGCTCTTTAAACGTGCTGCGCGGAACCGAAACCGAGACAAGAGATTTCAAATACCTCCGACTCGATTTCCATTTGAACAAAATAGGATCGGAATATAATCCTCTAAGATTACGAAGCCGAGTAGAAATTTAATTGTTGATCGAGTTACAAGTGGTTTAATCTCGAACTTTATTCATCTATTTTAGAGTATTCTTAAAACAATGTTAATTCTACGATATCTTTAATATTTAAATGAGTTAATTTTGTATGTATATATTTTCGGAATCTCGGAAACGGCTCCAACGATTTTCCTGAAATTCAGCATATAGGGTGTTTTGGGGGAGAAAAATCGAAGGTTTTATGTAAAAATAATTCGTTTTATCCCTGTTTTTGGGCATTAAAAATACTAAAATTTATATTGAATTGAACTTTTGCAATAACCTGACAAGTTAGCGTAGCTTATTCGGTGAACGGGCTGTCTCGAGAAAGTAAATACCCATCCCAACGATCGATCGATCGAGATCGATCTGAACTTACATAATTATTTTTTTGGTTTTTTTTTTGTTTCTCCGGGTACTCATATTTTATATCCGATACATTATCCTAATTTTAGCTATATTAAATGACTAGCTTTGCCCGCAGCTTCGCATGGAAATCAGTGTGTTACAAATTTTTTCCCGAAATGAAATTTTGAACATAAAAGTAGTTATCGTGAGTTAATTATAAGAGATTTTTGAATAACTTTTACCATTTATTTAGCGCACGCAAGGAAAGCTTTAAATTTTGCCTTTTTCATTATTTTTTATTGCTACTGCTCTCCTATTCATCTTAGCGTGATGTTATATAATCTATTCCTCCTCCATAAATGGGCTATCTTACACTGAAAGAATTTTTGAAATCGGTTCGGTACTTCCTGCGATTAGCGCGTTCAAACAAGCAAAGTTCAGCCTTATATATTAGTATAGATGAACTGTAATTATAAAATAAAAGCCATTTCTTAAGGAATTTGCTGAAGAATTTAATACCGATTATCATCTCGCCTGATTATCCTCTCGTCGAATAAAACTTTTGGCTAAAGAATTTTTTGTAGAAACATGCTTTGCGAAGAAAATTTCCTAAACTTGATTCGGCTGTAAAGTAAATTTAGTTTTTATAATAAAGCAATACTTAAGTTTGTTTTCCAAAACTTGCAGCCTGAAAAAATTTTATTGGAATTCGATAATTTACGACTAGTAATCTTATTTTTTAGAATGTAGGTAATTGAAAAATTCGTACATTTTACTTTTAATCTTTTTCGCAATATTTCCCTCTCTATCCCTATATAATTATCTTTTTGTCACATTTTACTTTATACTTTTCTTATTCTTATCTTTGTATTTTCCGTTAATTTTTTTGCGCACAAAATATTTGTTTCTAAAGCCTGCTCATTATTTTTAATTTTTCTGGTCTCTCATATTTCAAAGTTATCGCTGTAATCATAAATAATTGTCTCTGCAAAGAGATCTATATGTTTAGCAGAGACAACGTCGACTTTTAATTTAATTAACATATTTAGACGCTCTGGATTCGTGTCAAGGTAATGAAAATAATATCTTGCTTGTTTTTTTAAATAGCCCAATAAATTCGTGCCAAAACCAATGTCGACAATTTTTTTTGCAAATTTTGAAAGAAATACGAATGCAGTGCATTGTTATTTTAGATTTAATTTATTTACCTTATTGTTCATCCCATAATGAAATACTACTAAACTCTATTAAAATACTCTATTTATGAATTTTGGACCAACAAACTCTCTTGTTTCGAATTATTCCATTAAATTGAAGGTAAGAGCCATTTCAAAACCTTTACTGTGAATTCTTTACGGTATGCCATTTCACAACCTTTACGGTCAATTCTCTGCGGCACAAATCTTCATTGTCTAAAAAACATGACATTACTTGAAACATATTAGGAAACAGGAGAAACTATAAAAGATATAATTATTTTTGTCAACGTCAGAGTAATACTATTTTTCTCTCTGATGAGAAATGAAGATTATTAAAATGAAGAAATATTACCCGTGAAAAAGTAGGTAACTTTTGCATCATAGTGGAATGCTAAAAACGCTGAGCACGAGAACCAAACTTGACCTTAGAATACGTAATTTAATTTAAGGCGTCCAGAAATCAAAGGACGGTTGACTTGTTAAGCTTTGTCGTAATCTCATTATAATTGGAATGACAGTTTTCCGCAATGATTACACAGCGAGATATTTTGCAATACACACGAAATCCAGCGTTACGCTTTACCCTCACCAGACGTCGAATATATAATTGTGACGCATATTTACATATTTCACCTTAGTGAGCTTAGTGCGATTTTCCTAACCTCGAGTAGGTTAGGAAAATCGCACTAAGCTAATTGCGTTAGCGTAGGGCCGATTTGTATGGCGCTGGAGGAGCGATCACTAGATGTCGCTGTTGCAGCTTCATACAATTTGGCGTTACGCTAACGTGATTGCTAACAAAACTCTCACTAAGGTGACTCGCACTGCTGACGCGCGAAATTATTCTTAATTGGACCAGTCTTTTCAAAATAGAGTCCAAAATAATCCAAACCCAAAGTAATAATAGAATTCTTGAAAAAGTGTGATAAAAACGAAAATAAAGAGAAGCCTATCGAAAGGTTTAATACTAATTATAAATTAATATTTTTTTCATGCCTCTTGAAAGAAAGCGGACGCTATTAAACGCCATAGTATAGAAAGTATCTAGGATACTCGTTTTTTTTGGTCAAGTTTCAGAAACAAACATAAAATCATACTTTCAATAAAAATTTAGAAAAATGCTTATAACAAATATGGCTACATGATGAACAGGCGATGGCCTGGTTTTCGTCTGCTCTTACAAAGTTTGCTATGCAGCTATTGTTTTTTAAAATACGACGCTTTTATCAAAAACCTGGCGCCAGTTATTATAAATATTAACATATTTCAACTAAACATAAAAGAATTACAGCCTATTACAAAATAACACATTACGGAAATGCTTGTAAAAGTTATTCTGTTTATAGGCCACATATGAAAATAACCTATTTTTATATTTGTTTACCAAATGGATCTACGTAGTTTTTATACGGTCAATATCAATATCGATGAATCCAGCAATCCATGTTTGTGTATCTGATATTATAAATGGGAAAGTCTTCATGTATCTTACGCTTTCACTGTTTTTATGTATGTTCCTTGTAGATCTGAAACGGTTGAACCGATTTTAATTAAATTTTCAGACAATTTTCAAATTGGTCCAACAGAAAATGTTGTGACAAAAAGCATATTTTTTAAACTGTTATTAAGGTACAGTTTTGTTTTGAAGAACTTATAAAATAAAGTACTACTTTATATGAAAAAAAATATTGTTGCTCTTAAATCTATCACGACTTTAACACGTAACTGTCACACTATCGATTCAGTAGAAAATTGTTATTCATAAACACATTTGACGTATTATTTGTCATGGTTTTAATAATATTTTCTTTCGTTCTAATATCTCTGTAATATGTAAACATCGTTTACATATCACAGAGTTTTGTTACATATACAATCGACAACCTAGAGTAACATATTTTATATCAAATTAATATTTCCCTTTACGAAAGAGTAAACATCTAGATAGATCCCTTGAGCTTTTCGTATTAAATAAATTTTACTTACAACCTTAACTTTGTTCTCACTTAACACTCCTGAAGGTCGATTATTCTTAGACAAAGGTAGACAGACAAGACGACCCGTGAATATAATAGTATAAGTTATAATAGTAAAAGTTTAATAACAGATACAACAGTATTCACAAAAGTATGATAATCAACTTCATTGTATCTTTGAGCGAAATAAAAAGTTTATTGAGAAGAATATAGTTTGCTCCAGAGAAGCAGTAGTTATTTTGCAATGTAAGTAAAGGTGGTCGTGATCACGATTACGGTTTCATCGCTCCAAACGCTAGAAGTTCTAAGAGTAGATCTATGTTACTACTGGGTAATTGTCATGAACCCATGGAGCTCTCATGAAGGTATTCTATTACTCAAAGGTTGACTGGAAGAGATCCCTTTTAGGGATAAGTCCGCCTTTATACATGTGCTTTTCTTAATTTTTCTTTATCTTTTCTAAGTATATGTATAAATAGTAATAAATAAAATAAATAAATAAATAAGAGACCTATGTCCAACAGTGGATGTCCATCCGTTGACAAAGATGATGAAACGATCTACCTAGGTTTCAAAGAAAATATATTTCTATCCCTGTTTTCGGGCACTGAAAAAACGCGAAAATGTAAAATGCAAATGATATTTTTAACTGACAAACGTATAATTATGATAGCCTTGGTCACCCTGGTACTACTGTTGATTTGTAATGCTCCGATTTAATGAATCTCGTGCTTGCTTGAATCCGTAACTTTCGCAACGAGATAAAAGTGACCCATGTAAACTTTATCGATCATTTTTATAAATATGAAAATCATACTTATCCATTCACTCATCCATGTCGCATTCAGACGTATCATAGACAAAAACACATTTTTTATTGTAGTATTATACTAATTCACACTATCATAGAAACGTTACATCCTGTGACTTATGATAAATATTAAATTAATACTAACCAAGACGAAACAAGGATGGCCAGGTATATTGTAAGCGAGGTCAATAACTCATATTACTTGTCAGCTATTTATATATTGTTCAAACATAAAAATTTGCGTTAATTTTTAACATCCTACAAAAATGGAGTGTCTAGGCCATATTAACCAATATATTTTTATCGTTATAAATACCATAACAAATATACGTTCATAATTTTTTTATTGATAAGCACTTTTTATTGATAAACACTTTTACATATTCATCTAAATCTCAGCAGTATGCCTTTATTGGGATGTGTGGGAGAGTGCTCCTAAACAATTAAAACTAATCTCAAAGCTTTAAAAAATATAGGACTTATAAGTAAATTCTAATTGCTAATATTAGATAATGAATACCATTTACATGTTACAATTGCATCGAAATCAATAAAAAATCTACCGAAATCAAACATTAATTATGTTTTGTGTGTTTTCACTTTCATACATTGCTCCATTCAACAGATCGCACTAAATAAGGTATATGAACTAATCAGTTAACCAAAGAATAATATAATAGCAAAGGTTTTAAGCTCCAAATCTTATCTATTTGAAAGTGCACGTCACAAACAATTCCAATCTTTCTTTTGGAAATTCATAGTCTATGAGCCGGTAGAAAAATAATTAATAATATAATTACAACGAAAATTATAAGTAGAAGTTTTAATATAATAGTTAATTTTTAACAAGTCCTTAGTCGAGTTTTACAAAATAGAGAGAAAAAAACAATGTTTTAAACGTTTGTTTTAAAAGTTTTAAACAAAGGCATCCTTTTAAGGTTGTTACTTTCTGTGGCACTGGAACCTTTTATGAGTCTTGGTCTCCTCAACGATGCTTCTCCACTCGCTGTGTCTTGGGGCTCCTGTCTCGTCTCAAAGATGTTAGTTTGTCCATGCATCAAAGGTTCTCCTCGGCACAGTCTTTCTTTCGCTTTCTCAGTCTGCCTCTGGATCTCTTCTGTTGCGCCTATTAAGAAATTTGAGATAATTTATGTAAGATACTCCTGTTTCCTTTCCAAACGAAGAAAATCAAATTAAATCAAAATAATCTTTAGTCATATAAGCCCTTTCAAGCGCATTTGAATCGTCAAGGATTAATATGATTAATCAATTTACAACTGGTTCGGAATGTTACTCTTACCGAGATGAACGAAAGAAACTCGGCGGTCAATTTTTTAAACAATTTCAATTTTAATTATTAAACGGCAGTCTTGTATGATGTCAAAAGGATTTTCAAATCCAGGATTTCATCATCCATGGTCCAAATAGTCTTCAATTTTGTAATATGAATACAGCTTATTTTGAACTGTGTATGGATGTAACTATACATCTTGCAACCACCTCTAGGTCTAAATATTACAAAACGTGTTTATTTACTATGAGGTCAAATTATAAGTTATCTGTGTGAATCATGACGTCATCCGTCACGTTTCATAAGCGTGCTCGTTAGTTACTGTCTAATCTCAGAAGGTCGTTTCTTATCTGGACCTCTATTTTCTTCTTTGACAGACAGCATCGACGGTTTTGAACAAATGATATTGTGCTAGTTTGTTACCGGAACCGCGCGTAAAGGTCACTGATAAGTGACGTAAATTGCAAATGAAATTGTAGTTGTATGTGATTAAAAGTGTTACAGCTAAACCAATTACTCCAGACATTATGTATACTGTCTGGGCATTACATTTAATTTATGTTTTAATATAGCTTACTAATAGATACGCCGTGTGGTTTCCGGCTGAATAGAATAGTACCACCCTAATTTCTTACCGAGGTGTCGTAAAAGGCGACTAAGAAAAGTAGACCCGCCGTGTGAACGAAAAATTACTATAGTCTACATAATAGACTAGTATTCATACAGAATGTATAACAGCAAAGACGCGGTTTGTGATATCAGTTGCATTTCGCAATAAATCCGATCGCATGATGACTAGAGAGTCCCCGGCAATAAAAAAGCTTTTGTACTCTTCCCATTTTGCTCCGTTTAGAATGCTTCTGAATTTACTTATCAAGTAAAAGGCAATGATTCTATAAAAGCTGGTAGAACTAACAGCAGATTGAAAGTTAAAAAAATCACTTTAGACACGGCCGTAAAGCCGTGCGACATTATTGATTAGAATTGGGGCCCAAAACATCAATTACATAAGTAAATTATAAAATCTTCAACAATTAAGGCACTTTTACAATACGAATGACATAAGCGCAATCACAAAAGCTTTGAATGCAACGATCCGTTTCACAATTAATAGACGGTTTGAGTAGACACTGTAGTCATTATGGATAATGACAACTAAATATGTTTAACGGTTATTTAATCACCTTGTCCGTAAAGTATGCATTAAACTTTGTAATAAAATGTATAGTAAATGTCAAACTTATTCTAAGATAATAAATTGCTCAATTTCTACTTTTTTAACTTACAGGAAAACGGAGAAAAGAAATGCAACATAAATCAAAAGTACGTTAAACAATGACGTATGGGTTTTATAAGTTTCGGATTTCTACTAGTACATTCTCGCTCAGTTAAATACAAAAAAAATTTAACTTATAGCAGTAGGCTATATTTTACGTAATTCAGAGTAGAAATTTATGATTAAAATATTTTGTATATATAAAAATCCACGATTAAGAATTATAGCAAAATAACTTTATAATTACTTTTATAAAGCAACTATAAGAATTTATACCTTTTTCACAATAATTTAAAATATATAATATAATAAATTTAAATGATAATTAGTATTAAAGACATTGTCTTTAATACCTAATCATCATTCTCCTGCCCTTATCTTACTCCATGTTCTAACATGTTGTTCATGATTTGGCTATCTAAGAATTATACCAACTGCCGCCTGCTAGACGTCAATTTACCTCACTTACTTACCAACACTTCGTTAAGAAATGAGAGTGGTCTAGTCTACTTAACAAATACCACTCGCCGAAATACCTATTTCAATTAAAACTTTTATGGTGAGAAGTGGGGCTAATCGCCGAAGAATTGACACAAGTTAGGGCCCCTAGGTATTAGTTTAGTTACAAAGTTAGTTGGTTACAAATTTTAGACCTATTTATAACTTTTTTTATGACTAATCTCGAGTGGCAGTTTCCTCTTATACCGCTTTCATATTTATATATGCAAAGGACGATTTCAATTTATTAAACTCTGATATTGAAAATACTTCTTAATATGTGTAAGTGAAACAATATGTCATTTTTTTGCCATCCCCGCCTTCTTACGAGGAGTGATAATAGGGTGATACTGCGGAAGAAAACACGAGAGACAGCATTACATATAATAACAGTACAATCTGTATAATTCGTATAAATTAAAAAACAAGCTTGATCGGTAATTTTCGTACTGTAATTACTAAGCACGTAGATTGCATTTCGAAATTAGCCTGTCATATTTGAACATAAAAGATATGACGTATGAAAAGGCCGTGAGGGCCTGACGTGATTCACCACAATTTCACGACTTTGATTCCTAGCAAAGGAAAAGAAAATTCAGAGGTTCATATCTTCTCTATTTACTTTCGTCTAATTGTTATTAACATTTTATAAATCACTAGCTTTTACCTGCAACTTCGTTCGCGTGATAGGTTGATAATAGATGGCGCTCAGTCTCATTCTATTCCTGAAGAATTACCAGGATTTCTATAGCCTCTATGTTACCCCGGTGTATAAGGAATAA
Source organism: Morpho achilles (assembly GCA_947086495.1). Classification (NCBI taxonomy): domain Eukaryota; kingdom Metazoa; phylum Arthropoda; class Insecta; order Lepidoptera; family Nymphalidae; genus Morpho; species Morpho achilles. Next base: position 5,493,168 of record CAMTZB010000004.1, on the reverse strand, counting down.
TTATGCCAAATTTCATAGATTTTGATTCAGCAGATTCGCCGTGAAAGAGTAAAAAACATACATCCATACTCACAAACTTTCGCATTTATAATACTAGCTTTTACCTTTTAACTTTGTTTGTGTGGACTGTTGTCGCGTGATAGGTTCATAATAGAGGCTGCTTTTGTATGTCATCCTATTCCTGTAGAATTAACAGGATTTCTATATACTTTTGCATGTTTATTAGGAGTAGTTTAATAGAGTACAGTATAGTATTTTATTACAACATGTTTAAAAGACGTCCTTCATATAATTTGTCAATAATATAAAAGAATATTGTCGCTGATAATATCGTGGAGAAAAAGATTAAAAGGGTTGACTTTTGAGAAAATTGCTTCTTATTTATTGAATAAGTAAAAAGAAAAAATATCGTTGTTATAATGTGTTAACATATTGCATGAATAAACTCTTTTTTTTTTGGAACAACAATAATAATTATTAGCCAGCGCGTGTTATGTAATAGGTGATGTGCATATACATATATTAACGTGACATTACAATATATTGCATTCGAACACCAACAACAATCAAAGATAAATGTTTAATTAATGAGACACTTGTGATTATCTCTATCGATATCGTTTAGTTTATCGTTAATCGACTTGTTTTTTTTACCGCCTATATATTCGACTAACGTTTTTTTTTTTGATAACCTGACGTCTTATATGGATAAAACACATAATTTTTCGTTTAAAATATTCCTTAATTTACAAGATTTCAATATTGTTTTTATTCGCTCACTATAATGTTACGAAGAGTTTATGTTATTTACTATGATATGTCGATGAAAAAGATTTACAACAAACCGTCACTCGTATCTCATACAATTTATTTTTGTATCTTTTTTTTCGGTAAAGTTATGTTTATTATTGAATTTAATACAATGTAATTTCTATATACGAGGTGTGTTCAAAAAGTATTGCGAATTTTGAATTTTCGCGAGTTACATATATTCCAATTTCGATTTTTTTGTGGCGTTATGTTGGTACATATGTCTCTCACTTATGCTGACAAGTTGGGCCATTTTGAATGTTCGGTTAATTGTTGACAGCTGCTTTGCTTGCACGTGTTTTGGTTCGTCTTCGATTTTTACCTATTCAAAAAATGGAACAAGGAACCTGTATCGATTTTTGTGTGAAAAACGAAATTAAGTGCGTGGATGCATTCCGAGTGTGGACTGTGGCATATGGAGAAGCTACTTTGGACAAAAGCAACGTTTATCGGTGGTACAAAATGTTTTTAAAAGGCCGAGAAGATGTGAATGACAAAGAGCGTGCCGGACGCCCGAGCACTTCAACAACAGACGAAAAAATTGATGAATTGAAGAAAATGGTATTGACCAATCTTCGAATCATCGATAGAGAAATTGCCGAGGACCTAGGCATATTGATTGGCTCGTGCCATTCGATTTTAATCGATAAATTGTGGAAAAACAAAAATTGGCTTTTGCACCTCGATAACGCCCCTGTTCACACATCGCTGCTTGTACGCGACTTCTTGGCCAAAAACAACAGACCAATGATACCGCAGCCACCGTATTCCCCAGATCTGGCCCCCTGTGACTTTTTCTTGTTCCCGAAACTGAAGAGGCCCATGAAAGGACGACACTACGCCACGATTGACGAGATAAAGACGGCATCGAAGGAGGAGCTGAACAAGATACAAAAAAATGATTTTTTGAAGTGCTTCGAAGATTTGTAAAAACGTTGGCACAAGTGTATAATATCCCAGAGGGATTACTTTGAAGGGGACAAAATAGATATTTACGAATAAATAAATAATTTTTGAAAATACACAAAATTCGCGATACTTTTTGAACACACCTCGTATATGATAAACATTAAACATATTTTTTTTTAAAGTTCCAATAAGCTGTCTGTCTGTATGTGATCGAAGACTCAAAATCTACTGAACAAATTTTGTAAGGTTTTTATTAATCGATATCGTAATTCTTGAGGACCTTTAGGTTAATAATATATTCTCTGGAATGAAGACACTGATTTTGATTATACTTTCACTGGAACATAGTGGAGGTTATTGCGTGACATATGGGCTACTTTTTATCTTGAATTTTCTGCGTGGTCGGGATTTACGCATTAAAAGTTTTGTGACAATGATTTCCATCATTTAGCTATTTAGAACCTTATTTTTCAGTGTCAGATGTTTTGAATAGCAACTTTATCGATTATTATTTTAACAAACAGGTCACATCGCGATAACCTCGAGTTACGTTAGTATAACGTGACCACGGTGGATGCAACTACCATGTAAACCGTGTGTTTAAATTATAATTAGTATGAATCGCGAAAGTTTAATCTACCATTGCATTGCATCTAAAATCTACCATTGCAACTTTATCGTCAAAACTTATTACCTTATTATCTTGGTCATTGATAGTATACACGAAAAAAAGATACTCAGTAGCTCTGATTCTCGCCATCAAAAAGCGTGGTGGAAAACAATAGGCTTTAGCCGATAGGCACCTTGATTTGTTGGCATCTTAATAATTAAGAAAAAGTCGAATCAAAAGATTATGTATCTCAAATTCTTGTTCACAAATTGAACAACGCAATAGTCTGATATATACTTGTTAAACTCACGTGTATCGACGTGTTTGTTGACTTGTACAACAGCTGTTTGCATCTCATAAATAAATTATACAAAAGTTTTTGAAAATATGTACTCTTTCGCGCACTTTCAGCAATTTAAATTTTAATCGTCAGTTGTATAAACTATGTGTCATCGGATATTAATCGGTAATAAAGTACGTAAAATGATATAAAATAAGTAGTCCGGGTTGTTCACTAGTGATTTCTCGTACCTTATTTCTAATACCTATACCTACATGAGTAATTTCGGGTCTTGACCTGACCTATGTCAGACTTTCTCTATATAAAACCGATTAACATTGATTACACTATCATTTTAATAAGGATATGTGTAACGTGATGTCATATGATGACATGTAAGAAGTCCATGTCAGACCTGACAGATAATAAACTGTTACTATATACGGCTAATTCACTGGGCCAATTTTGTTGAAATTTGGACCAATTAAAACTTATATACTGGTTTTACATCCTATCCTATCCTACTAATATTATAAATGCGAAAATTTGTGTATATGGATGTATGTACACTCTTTCACGGCGAATCCGCTGAACCAATATCGTTTAAATTTAGCAGAATTATTCCTTATACACCGTATTAAAATATAGGCTATAGAAATCCTGTTAATTCTACAGGAATAGGATGACATCGAAAAGCGCCATCTATTATCAACCTATCACGCGAAAACAGTCCACGCAAACGAAGTTGCTAGTCTAAGATAAAAATATTCTCGTTTTTCCTTCGGGGTGTAGAAAAACACAGTACATAATTGAAGTATTTTAACACTAAAGTTAGCGCGAAGTCACCGGTATATCAGATATTGTTATGTATTGTACTTCAAGTGCGTTGTAAATTGTTATAGAGAATTTTATTTTCTTTTATTTCTTTGACTATGCTTTAATCGTGATCTAGACTTTAATTTATCCATAAAACAAAAGTAATAATAAATTTATTTTGCTATATATTGCGGATTATAGCAAAATAATTTTATTATTACTTTTGTATTATGGATCTCTGCAAAGTAACGCCTAATCTATAAATTATTTATCCATAAAACTTATATTAGACCGAGTTAGTGAAAGCATTGGTCATTGACAAAGGTGTTTGAAAAAGCTTGTGTGAATAAGGCTAATTTTCTATTTGTTTTAATTATTCTTTGTTCCAGACGAAGCATACATGAAGATGGCACTGGAGACCGTCGAGGAGCTCGACTGGTGCCTGGACCAGTTGGAGACCATACAGACCCACCGGTCAGTCTCTGATATGGCTTCGCTCAAGGTATGTACTATTTTATTATTAGACGAAAAATTAATTCTTTAATGCGATCAACTATTAAATAAATCAGCAATAGATAAATACGTTGTTTAATAATCAGCAGTAAGAAAAAGCATAAATAATGTGAAGAATATTCGCCGTTTCCAAAGAATAAAGTCACATTTCCTATGCTTGTACATGGGAGATGTAACTTTATTCTTCGAATAAGGCGTAGATATTGTTTCACCTTAAAACGTACTTTTCGATAATTTATAGAATTAGGCGTTACTTTGCGGCGATCCATAATACAAAAGTAATAATAAAATTATTTTACTAAAATCCGCGATGAAGTAAAATAGAAAATATATAAAATACGTAATACGTAAAAACACATGCACAAATCTCCACTACAATACACAAGCATTACATACGTTCACTATCACAAACCCATCAATCGTTTCGCCCCGCAATAGAAGCATCATCAGGAGATAGACTCCACGATCAAAATCGCAAAACTTTACGAATCCTGCATGTATCAGGTATGAAAACGGATTGTCCACTCTACATTTAGCATTATATGTATTTTTTATTTAACACCATCGCGTATTATAGAAAAATAATTGAATTATTACTTAAGTACATTTCGTTTTATGTCAATCCTCTGAAAGATGTATGATATTTGATATATTTAATATATACTTTAATTACTTATAGAGATCCTCATTTGTATCGGTTGATAAATGAATATACCGGAACGTTTCACGTTTGAAATTTTATATAGCTCGTTAAACTGTCTTCATGAACATAAAAGTTAATATTTAAATAGAGATTATAGAAACTGTCAGATTGAATTTGTATCGCTTGACACCATATTATGAAATATGCGAAAAAAAAATATTGTTTCTAGTTTTTTTATTTATTTTGAATAACACTTGAAAACTTGTTGCCAAAAATAAACTGTTTCCAAGAAATATTTGTACCGTTGATTGGAAGTGTATTGGTAGTGTGTGCGTTTGTAGTACGCTTAAATCGCCGGCTTTTCAAACTATTAAAGCTGATTTACACCAGACGAGCGAATGCCTACTACCAAACTATGAAATTTGGTTACTGTGAACAAATATAGAGCATTTTTCCGATGTTCTCCTTGCATACACAAAGATTCTTTGAAATATTCTAATAATGCTCGCTGATATAAACGACACTATAGCGCACTAACAAATGATTGGAACATTCTTGCATGCTCATTTCCCGAAGCGGTCTCTTAAGCATTGCGCCTATGTATCTTTAATATTTAAATGAGTTAATCTTGTATGTATATATATATTCAGAATCTCGGAAACAACTCCAACAATTTTCCTGAAATTCAATATATAGGGGGTTTTGGGGGAGAAAAATTGATCTAGCTAAGTTTTATTTTAAAAAAAACTCTTTTTATCCCTGTTTTCGAGAAAATGCTAAAATTTATGTTGAATTCAAAAGATAATTTTCGCTATCAAATGAAAAGTCACGACAGCGAACGGGGAACGGGCGGTCTAGAGAGTTGAAAATACCTAGATTCGAGCCCCTCATATCTTTATATTTTTTTTCAATCTTAATTTTTTTTTTATATATCTTTCAAAAAAATTACCGAGCAAAGCTCGGTCACCCAGGTACTATACATAGAACATGCAACTTTATTTTTCTGTTTTTATTTTTATATAATTCTATTTAATTTTTATATAATTCTAGTTTTTGGTTGTAATTCTTGACCCTTAATATTTGGTGCAAAGCTAAGAACAATTTCTCCTTAATACTAAACTATCGAGAAAGAATGCTCTTGTTCTAGCTCTATGTTCGTTTGGTTTAAACCAGCCTTTATAAACAGCTTGCAAGATTCGGTAGATAAAATGTTAGACGAACGACTCACAATGATCGATGGAAGCTGTACTTAGAAAATAATACTTCCTAGATGACATGATCGATGTTATAGGTTACTACTGTTACACTCATAAGTATCGGATTATAATATTTTTGAAGAGGATGATGTAATAGTGATTCAAAATTTACTAGTGTGAGTAATCGTGTCATTTGAATTTCACTAAAGATCACGCCTGATAATAATAAATGAATCATTTAATCCGTTATTAAACGCAATGTCTCTCAGCGTTAGTCACGTTAACGATTAATATTATAACTTATAACGATAATTAACATTATAACTTAATATATTTTTATAACGAAAACATTGTCAAGTCAAATTCAAATTGAAATTTAAATTCAAATAATTCTTTATTAAAATTGGCTTTTACAAGCACGTTCGAATCGTCAAATTACAATGAAGCTACGACTGGTTCAGAAAGGCGCTCTTACCGAGAAGACCCAGCAAGAAATTCGGCGGTCACTCGTTTCTAAATTAAGTATTACAATAATTTCTTAATTAATAAAGAACAAATTAAAAAAATTACAATATAATCTACTGCGTAGCTGGTCGTATTTTAAATCCAAGCTTTCTTATCATTAACATAGTCCTCAACAATATTGTAAGCTTTATGAATAAGTAATAACTTTAAAAATAACGAATCTCTCACTTTCAAACCAATACATGTCCAATGTTGGACATATAACTTCCGCATTTAGACACCACAGGTGACACGGAATACAATGTCGTTTTTTGATTCCAACATCTTCCTGAAACCACTTACAAGAGGTCTTCAATACAGTCAATAGTGGCTATCGCATCACTGCGTTTATTCTCTCAGTTGATTTATATCAGCCACTATGTTTGTTCAAGGGTCTCTTCATTTGTTATTCTCTTCTCACTGGGAAAGTATTCCCTCCTAAACTACTCTATGATTTATTAAGAGACGAAATTAAAGACAAAAACCGGATCTACTAAGATATAAATGTTCTAAAAAATTAAACATTAACGATATTAAATTTATAAACGTAATTCATATTTTTTTACAGCCGAATGCGTTTGAAATATCCTGAAATATATTTTTAATTATCTTATACACTGAATTACCAATAAATTACAGTTTATCCTGGAAGATGAAACAATCTTTAATCAAATCTGTTTATAGCATATTTCTCAAGTTTCTCAATTATATTCTCAAATGTCAAAGTTTACAAGGATTCGCGTCGTTAAAATCACGGCTTGACTTTTCTAATTTGAAAAACATTTTATCGTTGGAACTAGTACAAGCTTGTTTTACACAAAGTTCGTCTGTATAGATGAATACGTTACGTGTACCTTACAGAAAAAGTTTTAATGATTTGGTCGTACAGTCGTTAAAGTTTATTTTTCTTAAATGAATTATCTCTGTTTTTAGGCATTGTGAAACTGCTTAACTATAAATAGAATACAAAGGTTAATTTTACTGTTATTTATAAAGCTGTAATAGCTCGGTTACACAAAGTCATAAATTTTTTCCCGCGGGTATTTTAATGTAATTTACTAATAACTTAAACCTTCCTCACGAATTACGAGTACACTATCTTTTTGTGAAAACCGTATAAAAAACCGTTTAGTATATTTTGAGAAAATCGGTTACATACAGACAGACAACTTTTGAGGACATTGTTTTTTAAAACGTGTAGATGGTCACTATATACATTCTGTTCTCACTCAATCGTAGGAGGATTTTCTAAACTTATTAGGTATGTTTAAAGATCGCACCACCTCTCGTTTTTACAAAAACCTTTTCGTGACCCAGTGACTTACTCCTATTTTATATCTAGACCGTTTGAAATTATGTGTATCTGAAGATTGAGCACGTCCCAAATTGCATTATCACGACAAATGACATTTTGACACACTTTTCTCAGAATAGTTTACGTGTTTAGTCATAGTCATAGCTGCTACAAACATCATTTCATAGTCATTTCGTTATGACAAAACGTTATGGCCTCCAATTCCACTTTGAGATGGATTTTTTGTTATGCACTGACCACGCTTTGCTTCTACTCAGAGGCTTCAGACTACCTGTAAAATATTGTGACCATGTCATTCATCTTGATTAGTTATTTCTTGACAATATCTAAGATGACATGAGCATTGAATCATCATCATCATCCTCCTGCCCTTATCCCACTTTAAGTGGGGTCGGCACAACATGTTACAAACATATTGTCATATGATTTGGCTACGTATTTTACGACCGGCCGCCTGCCTGACGTCAACATACCTTAGTCGTATTGTACGACTCCTCGGTAAGAAAGAGGGTGGTCTATTTTACTCAACCGGATACCACACGGTGGGTCAACTTACCTTAGTCGCCTTTTACGACACCTCGGTAAGAAATGAGGGTGGTCTATTCTACTCATCCGGATACCACACCGCGGGTCGACTTACCTTAGTCGCCTTTTACGACACCTCGGTAAGAAATGAGGGTGGTACTATTCTATTCAGCCGGATACCACACGGCGTATGAATCATATAATGCTTATTTACCAAACTTTCAAAACCTTTCCAATTTATTATAATAAATAGACGGGAATGAATACTTTGACTCACCATATCTAAAATAAAAGCAATAGAGTTTCGTGTGGATATGAAAAGGTGGAGGTCTTAACGGCTAGCCGGTTATGCCGCTAGGTATGCTTATAAAATTCTTAAGCTAAACTAGTATAAAAGATATATGTTATACTAGTCTTAACTTTAGTATTTTTTGTTTAACAGCTGAATTAACTTTATCATTATTAACTCTTTATCTAAAACAATATCTAAAGGAGTAGAAAAGTGTATTACAGTATACAGACAGCTATAAGTATTATAAAACAAAGTCCCCAAAAGCTATCTGTATGTGATCGATTTTCTCGAGATATACTGAACCGATTTTTGAACGGTTTTTACTAAAAAATACTTTTCTTTTCTTTTGGAAGGTTTCAGTTTATAGTGCATTACGGTTCTATGAAAATTGTGTTCAAGAGGTCGGGTTTTACAAAAACTAGCGTGACGGAGCTTTTGTCGCGTTCGCCGTGTAAACCAACAGAGATTAACGAAAAAATAATGTATTAAAGGATTGTAGATCTACAAAAAAACTTCATCAAAGTCCTAAACTAAACTCACAATAACTACTTTTGTGTATCAAAGTTTCAAATAAATACACTGATTGCCACGCGGGCGAAGCTGCAAGCATAGCTCGTTAAGGAATAAAATATATTAAATAAATATTCTCATATATTAATCTATTACGGTTTACAAAAAAGAACCTTTTAAAAAGGAATCATTGTAACAAAATTCAAATTCTGTAAGCGATATAATATAAGGCTTGTATTAAAGCTTCACGCTTCATATGTTTTTTGACGCATTCGAAATACGCGTAGCGACCGATCGATGCAAACGAGTCATCCTGGCGAACTGGCAAAATTAAGGCCAACTAACACGCGTCAACAAATCGCGTGATTTATGAAGTTCCTTATCGTTTCTTTGCGTTTAATGACAATAATTACTGTTAGGGGTTACTACAATACATAAAAGAAAACTATTCTAAAGCTTAACATTATGGTAAAACTGTCCAACAAATAAATTTAACATAAACGAATAAGTTGCACGCGTACAAGATTTATTTGACATATAGTTTCGAATGTTAGTCGAACAACGACGATTGACATTTTTTACTTTACTTTACAATAGACCACCCTCATTTCTTACCGAGATATTTGTGAAAGATGACTAAGGTAAGTTGACTTCAGACAGGCGGCAGATCGTAAAATATGTAGCCAAATCATGTGATAACATGTTTATAACATGTTATGCCGAAAAAAGGAAGATAAAGTTTGGCCGCAGATAATAAACCAATATTATTATGAAACAAAGTAACGCTTTGCCATCTTGCAGAAACCGAAGATTTCGAATAATATATTTATACTGAGATTTATATATTTGTGTTAGAAACAAACACTTTACAAGTTATAAGTGGATAAGAATTCTTTAACAAACAGAAATGGTATATTGCTTGGCTATATCAATTGGCTTATATAATTGTAACAAGACAAATAATGCGTATACATGCATTGAAAAAATTCACTTTTTATAGCAATTAACACATTTCATCAAACATTATGAACAGAGATTTATAATTTGTATGGTATTTTATATCTATCTCGTATTAATATGATGAGGTTAGTATAATTCAATTCACGTTGTATAAAACGTTAATTATAAAGCCTTTGAAAGACAATAAATTTCTAAACAACTCAGAATTAGTAACGGATACTTTGTATTAAAGGATTAATTTAGCAACCCGTCTAAGATTACAAGTTTATTCGAACGCGGCAAGGTTTCATCGCTAAACTCCCAGTGTCCATGACAACCGTTCCGGTAATCTATACTTAATTACGTAGATAACTAATTGTTATACCCCATATAGATTTCAAACGTTTATTGAAAGGTTTTAATTAATCGCTGGAGTTTAACTAAGTATGCGTTATATGTGACATCATTTAAACGGTATGATTTTTTAGCGTTTAATTAATACTATTTAATTTCGATTCTTTTTTGATTTTATCGCTTTCAGAAGTGTCACGTGACATTCTTTTGGCTTCTCGAAATAACAACATTAATGCGACAAACAATAAAGTGCGAGTACAATCGTGTATAAGATATACTCTGCTGTAATCGCCAATCATCTTCGACGATCACCTACGATTGTCTGTAATCCAGAAATTTTCGACTTTCAGTCACCCATCAAAGGAAATCGCTGTGTGATACATATGATCGTATGTTAAGTCATCATTCTCTGCCCTTATCCTACTCTAAGTGGGGTTGCCACAACATGCTATAAGCATGTTTTCAAATGATTTAGCTACGTATTTTATGAATTTTGTTGAATATCACACATTAGCTGAAGGATTACTTGAAAGTACTAGTCCGCCTTTTTGCGAAATTTGCGTAAAATATTTAATGATTCATACATTCTTTGTGATATCCTTGATTGTTAATAATAAAAATCAACATCTCCGGTGAAGTAAAACTGATGCGTAGAAAAAAATATATAAAAAAATAGTGACCCGCTTTTTAATCAGCTGCAATTGAAATAAATAAAGTCACTAGTTCATATACTCTGAAGTACTTAGGCAATGTAGTTCATGCAATAGTTATCTTGGAACAATTATTTTTATAATATTAAATACGTATGTTCTAACATGCAATTATTTACTTAGCTTTTCCAGATATATACGTAGTACAATGCTTCAAAAGTACTATGAAACGTAAAAAATATATATTCTCAAGAAAAACTTCATTCAAAACAAAAATTAACTATATGTCATAATTAGTTTAATGTTTATTTTACATTAGCGATAAATAAATTTATAGAATTAGGCGTTACTTCGCGTAGGTTCATAATAAAAAACTAATGAGAATATTTTTTTGCTATAATCCGCGATAAAAGAAAATATATGTATAATATAGTATATTTTATATTTTCCTTGGTTTTCTAGAAAAGGTTAAAAATACCTTTGTTTGTCATTGCGCATATTAAAAAAGCACCTTTTTGTTTGACATGTTTACTTTTAGTTAAGTACCTAAACCTACGGAGTATAGGTATAATTTATTATTCCTCTGATACCTGGTACAAGATTATCCTATAATTTGCCTCAATTTTCGCATCAATTATTACGTACCGGCACCATTTTAATATTTTTATATTGCGATCGTTTGAACTCTACATATGATTAATACATATCACTTTTATTATATCTAATAGAGATGTAGGTTAGTGCCACTAAAACTAAGGTAAGAGAATTACAAAAATTCAAAACAGGATTATAAAAATACTTTTTTTGGTATCCATACTACACATCAACACAAAAAAATAATACATCTATTTTATTTAAAAAAATAATTGATAAAACCATCCATAGGTATTAGTTTTTAAAAAAATTTCAAATATCTAAACGTAACCAAGTTTACTTGTTTTGAAATTCCATACCAATTATGTCAAAAAAATATCACTTATGCAGGAGCATAATTTTTTAATAAAATACCTTCAAATAGAAAACATGTAAGCTCGTTAGACTGTTTTAAATCACTTCTCGCAAAATACATATTTGAAAATCACACAGAATAAAAGTTTAAGAAAAACAAGAATAATGAAAAATCTAGTATAATAACTTATAACTACAACAGTTAAACGAAAATTAAAACCGTTAAAAGAGCAGGTGTTTTGTCGACCGTTTAATTTAGTTAAGAATTTATGTCCTCATGTATGTGGACATTGGCTTTTGAGCTAAACATATTATGAAACAAAGTCCTCCACAGCGTCTTTTTGTCTGACTGTTCTAGATAAACTCAAGAAGAACTAAATAAATATTCATGAGGTTTTCGCCAACAGTACAATTTATCTTACAATATTTTTTAATAAACTCAATTATTAGACGCAAACGCCAAATATGATTTTATTTGAAGGTTATTAAAAAAAATTCACAATAGAAATTGGTATATTAAATTTTTCTTAGGATTTCGTTTTTATTTTCATGACTCGAATCTTAAGCGGTTTGTATTGTACAACGATGTAAGAAATATAATGAAAATAAAAATGAAAGCCGTGTAGTATCCGTCTCTTTAAAATAGACCACCCTCATTTCTTACCGAGGTGTCGTAAAAAGTCTATAAGGTAAGTTGACCCAACGTGTGGTATTCGGTTTGGTAGAATAGACCACCTTCATTTCTTACCGAGGTGTCGTAAAATACAACTAAGGTAAGTTGACTTCAGGCAGGTGGCTGGTCGTAATATACGTAGCCAAATCATGTAAAAATATGTTTCTAACATGTTGTGTTGATCCCACTTAGAGTTGGATAAGGGCAGGAGGAGGCTGAAAATAAAAATAAATTAACAATAAACTAGATAGTCAATAATGTTACCTACGGAAAATTCGGACACAGTTTTGCAATTATTATGCCTAATTACTTTTTGTTAATCGTGTTAACACAGCTTTCCACCCACTTCCGTGACAATATCCAAGGCGAAGATAATCCATATCATAATACATTATATTTTTATAATAAACAAAGATAAAATGTTAAAATAGACACTTTAGACCGGCTCATTTCAATGCCGATATTCGACCTCGCACTGCTTAGAGATCTATTCTCAAAAGTTTGAATAAGATCCTATAAATCGTCCGAGGTAGTTTACATAATAAAATGTAATGTCCAATTTGCATATAGATACAGTGATATAGAGAACGGAATGTTATGCTCGTTATAGTATTAACGGAATAAGGTCCACGGCCGATGCCGGTCGGTTGCGCTACGCCGGTCACGTACGCCCTCGGCCCTGCTGAGAAGGCGCCGCCCGCCTCTAGTATGACATAATTCCATCATTGAAGATTAACGATTATTAAATACGAGTCGTATCTGGAATATATATTGTTTCTACATATTTTTGTAATATATAGTTAAAATTTTGCTGCCGTATCGTGATCGTGTCGTATAGTCTGAGTAGAATATTTATTTGGACAGCCAGTTGCAGCTACATATAAAACATATTTTTTTTTTTTTTTTTTTATGGAATAGGATGGCAAACGAGCATGCGGTGCACCTCAAGTAATCACCGCCGCCCACGACCTCTCGCAGAGCGAGGGTGTTGCTGTCCTTTAAAAAAGTGGAAAATACGCTTTTTGAAGGTACTTATATCGTACCGATCCGGGAACACCGCCAAAGGGAGATCGTTCCATAAAATGGTGGTGCGTGGAAAGAAATTATTTGAAAACCGTACTGTGGTGGATCGCCACGCATCCAGATGGTGAGGATGATATTTTAATCTGTGACGTACAGTACGGTTATGGAATTTAGCGGCAGGAATCAGGTCATGCAGTTCAATGGAACACTCTCCGTGAAAGATGCGGTAGAAAACGCACAGTGAAGACACGTTTCTACGCATCGCTAAAGAGTCCAGCTGTTTGCTAATCACCTTGTCCCCAATAATACGAGCTGCTCTGCGCTGTATGCGATCGAATGGCTTAAGTTGGTACTGGGGTGCACCAGCCCAGAGATGAGAACAGTACTCCATGTGAGGCCGGACTTGTGCTTTATACAGCGCAAGTCTATGGGCCGGCTTGAAGTATTGTCTCGCTCTATTGATAACACCCAATTTTTTAGAGGCCAACTTAGCCTTCCTTTCCAAGTGATCGCGATACTTGCAACTATTGGAAATGTCGAGTCCCAGTATTTCGATGCTACTCGAGACACCTAAAAGAGTATTCTCGAAAGACGGTGACGCGACAAACGGCGATGTTTTAGCAGTTAACGCGCAAACTTGTGTCTTCTGGGGGTTAAATTGTACTAAATTTAGTTTACCCCAGTCGGAGATCTTCCGTAAGGTGGATTCAACAGAAGACACAAGATTTTCCCGGCACTCGTCGACCTTTTTCCAAGAAAGGCTTGCGCTACCGGTGTATGTGGCATCCACCGTACTGTCATCTGCATAGCAGTGAATATTAGCATCATCTAACATGTCATTGATATGCAGAAGAAACAGTGTAGGGGATAGCACACAACCTTGGGGAACCCCAGCATTCACTGGCTTAAGATTCGAGCAGAATCCGTCGACAACGACACGTATGCTACGTCCAGTGAGAAAACTGGAGATCCAAAAGCGCAGACTTTCTGGAAGCCCATAGGAAGGTAGCTTCGAAAGAAGTGCCCTATGCCATACACGATCGAAGGCTTTCGCTATATCCAGACTAACTGCGAGACCTTCTCCCTTGCTTTCTATTGCAATAGAATAGAATAGAGATATATATAAGTACATGGTTAAATTTTAAAAAAGGTAAAAATAATAGGGTACGCATGGCTCGATTCTAATGCGACCACCCGTTCCCCGAATAAGCTGCACTGACTTGACATTTAACGGCAAAAATAGTGTTTTATATATTCAATTAATTAAAAGTAAATTTTTGTACTTTTTATTTAATACCCAAAAACAGGATAAAACGATTTTTTTTAAAACCTACTTAGATTTTTCTCTTCCACTATATATTTTATATATATTTTAAATACATACTTAAATACAAATATACACCCAGGCTCAAAGACCAACAAATTCATTTATAGAAAATGTTGGCCATCGGCGAGAATCGAACCCGCAACCCGCGGAGCTGAAGGCAGAGTCACTACCCACTGCTCCAACGGGTCAGTCAAATATATAATGAAAAAAAAAATTAAATTCTTAGATGATATTGATCACATTTTTTAAGTGTCATCAAAAATATCCACTTCTACGCAGATGTATTTTTATAGAATTTACTTCCTAGTAATCATTGATGTCCGGAAATCTATTTCTCGTTTATCCCTCCCTAATTAGATATTTCCTTGTAGTTTTTTTTCTCCATTTTCTTTCCTTATACACTTATAATAGCGTTTTCGGTTTAAAAAAATTTAATACATCTAAACATAACTCTTTATCTCCACTGCTGGACATAGGTCTCTTTAAACGAGTTACATAACACACGATCTTGACCTTAATCCAGAGGCTCCCTACGACTTTTTTGAGGTCGTCTGTCTGTGTCCGAAGACTTTGGTGTTTAAGTTATGAAGAATTTTGGACAAAAACACGACTAAGGTAAGTTGACCCACCGTGTGGTATCCGGTTGAGTAAAATAGACTACCCTTTTTCTTACCGAGGTGTCGTAAAATACGACTAAGATAAGTTGGCGTCAGGCAGGAGGTCGGTCGTAAAATACGAAGCCAAATCATGTGACATGTTGTAACATGTTGTGTCGACCCCACTCAGACTGGGATAAGGGTAAGAGGATGATGATTGGGTAGCTATACCTATATAGATATGATATGGTCACGGACAATATAAAGGAAAATTGTGTTACGATCACTAATGAAAATTTCCCTGCTACGATTGTTGTATATTGTATGAAGTAATCATACAAACACGTTTTCCACAGTGATGTAAAATTCGAAGAATCTCTTCAAGGTTTTGGTGGCTTCTATCGTGAAATGCGAAGATATGATTCCGTGAAAATACCTGACGGAGCCTGCGTCTGATCAAACATGACGTCTCGCGAATAAAATCCGAGGTTGATTGATAAACTAAAGTAGTTAAACTCCGAGAATCGGTATTTACACTGAATGACCTTTAACAATAACATATTTTAAGAGCAGGTGTTTTTTAAGAAATGAATGGGAATTTAAGTGAATGAATTTATTCAATTATGTATTATAAATACGAGAATGATAAAAGCATCCAATGTTTATGTGCGCTTTCTCAATTATTTTCAGTGATTTGCATTTATATCTACACATATTATTAACCAATATAAAACATCATCATCCTATTGCCAGTCTATCCCACTCTTAAGTGGGGTCGGCACAACATGTTATAAACATATTGTCACATGATTTGATGATGACGTCATTAGTCTTATTTAAGACATCTCGGCAAGATAGAGGGTGGTCCATTCTACTCAGCCGGATACCACACGGCGGGTCGACTTACCTTAGTCGACACCTCGGTAAGAAATTAGGGTGGTCTATTCTAGTCTGCCGGATACCACACGACTAATTGTATCTACACATTATTTACCAATATAAAAATCAAAACTATATTTTATTACAAACATACATTTGAAAATCATACCTTCCCGCTAATTCAGTAAGGTAAAAAATATGTAATTTTTTTATATAATCATAAAAAAGGAGGAATCTTTTGTTATGTTTATATGCTAACAGCAGATTATTTTTAATTCTTTAGGGAACGGGTGAAATTAACTAAGCGATTTAGAGGTTCACATATCAAATTCTTAAATTGTGATGTGTTCTTAAATTGTGGTAAAAGTGTGTGTGTGTGTGTGTGTGTGTGTTTGGCATGTGTGGGTGTTAGAGAGAGAAAAATAATTTGTTTGTAACACTTTAACGTTACAATAATTCTTGTCTATAAATGCCATGGTGCTATCGAAAACCAAAAAAATTCGCTTTTGCTGAAATTTTATCGGTAATCATATATTGAAACCATTTGGCACACGTAGTTTATATGTAAATATATTAAACAGTATCAAATTAAATATATATTTACACAATCTGCATTTTACCACTTTTGCGTACAAGTCTCTTAGCATTCTACAATAAAGTTCTGTACTTCAAACTATTATAAATATTTAAATTAACCCATAATTTTATGTTTGTTTGTTTAAGTGCAAATAAATGAATATATGGGACACTTACACACACAGTCATCCGTCCTCAAAGTAAGTAACTTAATATATATGTCATGGTAGAAAGACAACTTGTGAATATATACTTAAATATTTTTAAATACATACTTAAAATACAAATATACACCCAAACAATTATAAATACCAGGCAGTGAATACTTTACACTAGCTGCATATGCAAATAAACCTGTTTTACAACCATAAACTATACAACTAAGGACTGTTACATTGACATAAACACGCGAATTTATTAATGCTTGTAGTTTCATATTACTCAGCATTCTCATAGCCAAGGTAAAAATATACGTAAACCCTACGAAATCGAAAAAAAAAAGAAAGATGGAGTGCGAGAAATTTCGATATTTTTAGCTTTAGTTCAGACAGTTAGTCGACTGGTATACGGTATCCGACTGTATACAAGAAGAAAAAAACCAAGCCAGGTGCCATTATATGTAAATAAGCATTCGGGTGGGTTGTATATTGTCTTATTTCGCATATATATATATAAAAACTCGTTATAAAATATATGAACACATTTTATTCGGGATACGTAGTAGTACGTTTTCTGACGATTGATACTCGAGCGCCGGTCACGTACTAGTACGTTTTCTGACGATTGATACTCGAGCGCCGGTCACGTACTAGTACGTTTTCTGATGTTTGATACTTCAGCGCGGGTCACGTACAAGTATGTTTAGACGATTGATACTTGAGCGCCGGTCACGTACTAGTACGTTATTAGACATACTTGAGCTCGGGACACGTACTGGAACGTTTTCTGACGATTGATACTTGAGCGCGAGTCATGTACTACTACGTTTTCTGACAATTGATATTTGTGCTCGGGTTACGTACTAGTACAGGTTTGTAGTATACATGGTTTGTTTGTGGGTACAAAATAATAAATACACACCATTTAACTAAATAAAGCAATTTAAGCGCTACACGCCCGCTCCGCTGTGAATTGTACCCGAAGACAATGTGTTAAGACAATATCAACACTACGACTCACGCACACTTTTCAAAGTTGGTACTTAAAAATGATTCACTCCATCGTTCGGAAAGACTCAATCTTTCTTTTGTGTTCATCGGAGGTTGAAATTGTAGTTAACCGCATTCGTGGTACATAATTCACTGTAATATTAAATACTTTTTATAATTATCGTTGTAAAAGACGTCGTGTGGTCGTAACAATGTGTCACTGAGTGTATCTAACCTTTGACTTACCATATTCTTAGTAATTACAGGGTCTACTTGTTATTATTATCTATACGTTACTCGCAAGTAGTAACAGCAATGAACATGTCATAGCTTAGGTTAACTATACAGTGGTATGAGTTGCAAGTTTCAACCCCGGACGGATAACCTGTGCCCATGTTTTATATAAGAACTGGTGTGGCTAATTCAATTTGATAATACTTTGCACGTTTTTTAAGAACGAATAAAGCTCGAGGAATTGTATACATTTCTTCTCAGGAAATCTTGAGACAAGTTTTAAGAAAAGAGTTAATAAGCATAATATGGACTTACGCAGTCCACCTAAGGGGGCATGATTCGCATCAGACGAAATCGTAGCTTTTTCATAGTAAAGAAATACATTTTTTTATTCAAACTTAATCTATGTGGTATCTGGCGGAGTAGAATAGTCCACCCTCATTTTTTACCAAGGTGTCGTATAAGGCGACTAAAGTAAGTTGGCCGGTCGCAAATACGTAGCCAAATCATGTAGCAACATGTTTATAACATGTTGTGCCGACCCCACTTAGAGTGGGATAATGGCAGGAGGATAATATTCAGACCGAATTTATTTCCATAAAAAACTCTCCATAAAAAGCTTCTCTTCTTTCCATAAAAAGCTTCTCTTTATAGTTCGATAGTAACGCTCTATTGCATAATTTTCTGCTTTTATTACAGGGGTAAATTAACCTATACCTACGGTTAACGGTTAATATCAGATAAGTGATAACAGAGACCGTGTTAACGCAATCTCTGTGGAAAAACAAGGGTAATCGGACGAATTATTATGAAACATATAACTATGTTTTGGTTACTACATCACCTATTTGCTACTGCTTATTTGGGTCACCGTTGCTTAAACAAATGTAATATCAAAATGTTCCCAAACTAGGTCGTAGATATCCGTACACTCATATCCGTCGTACCTCCGTCTGTCATAAGCTCTTGTTTGTGTCATCTTCCTGCCCTTATCCCACTCTAAGTGTGGTCGGCACATGTTATAACCATGCTGTCAAATGATTTGGCCGCGTTTTTACAACCGACCGCCTGCCTGACGTCAACTTACCTCAGTCGTATTTTACGACACCTTGGTAAGAAAGAGGTGGTCTATTCTACTAAACCGGATACCACACGGCGGGTCATCTTACCTTAGTCGCCTTTTACATGTTGCGTTAAACATGTTGTCCCATGATTTGGCTTCGTATTTTACGACCGACCGCCTGCCTGACGTCAACTTACATTTGTCGTATTTTACGACACCTCGGTAAGAAATGAGGGTGGTACTATTCTACTTAGCC
This sequence comes from Morpho achilles, assembly GCA_947086495.1. Classification (NCBI taxonomy): domain Eukaryota; kingdom Metazoa; phylum Arthropoda; class Insecta; order Lepidoptera; family Nymphalidae; genus Morpho; species Morpho achilles. The sequence goes on along the minus strand of CAMTZB010000004.1, from coordinate 5,473,579 downwards.
GGATACCACACGGCGGTTTAAATTGATATAATGGAAAAGTTAAAATAGATGTTGGAATTTTATTATAGAATCTTATACCCAAACCCACAAACAACTTACGTATTTATGCAAAGCTCAAAGCAGGAGCCGCAAGTTTAATCTTGTGTAACGGAGCAAAGCTATAACGACATATTTTTACAATTATCATTTAATAGTTGTGCCCTCTCCTATTTATCTTAGCGTGATGTTGTATTGTATCGTCTTCCTCGATAAATGGACTATGTTACAGTAAAAAAAATTTCAAATCGGTCTTGTATTTCCTGAGATTAGCGCGTTCAAATAAACTCTTCAGCTTTATATATTAATATAGTACAGTACTTTATATATTGGTAATAAACTAATCTTTATTACAGTGCTGCCAATCAATTTGCAGTTAGAAACTATATCTTGATATATATTCCTTGTCATCTTTTATTAAAGTAATGAATAAACACAATGTAATTGTCACAATAATAGCTATTAAACAAAACCGCCCTTTGACATCGCTTATAAATTAGCCTATTGTTGGTCTTTCCCTGTTGGACAAAGAAATACCTGAAGCGTAAAAGATTTATTACAGAATGGGGTACAGGGATCATAAAGGAAGGTAGTAATATAGAAGAGATAAATAAGCTACAAGTCTTTTACATTAACTGGTTTTATGTTCAAGTTATATGGCTTATATTACCATAGTGTTTGATGAGTGCTCAATAAATGTAAATCTCTATTCATTTTAAACATTTACGGCTTAAAGTTAATGATTATATATTTTTTTATTGGCGACTTAGTAAACAATAACTTGTGTTCTGTTTCTACCAAAGTGAAGTCATACGTAGGCGTCACTTTCCAAAGTATTAACTGACTCATAAAATAATAATAGTAAATCATCATCCACAACACCTTCCTGCCCTTATCCCATTCTAAGTATGTTCGGCACAACAAAGTGTTTTATATATTCAATGTAAATATTAGTATTTTTTTAATACCCAAAACAGGGATAAAACTAGATCGACTTTTCTCCCCAAAAACTTCCTACATGCTGAATTTCAGGAAAATCGTTGGAGCCGTTTCCAAGATATAATCACGTTATAATCACGTCTTATTTTATCGGTTGAGCCCGACTATTTTCAAGCCCACACGGGGCTCTTATTCATGAGCTCTCTATGGGGCGTCATCGTGGGGGAAACTGACCAAGTTCCAACCAGTTCCCGATAAAATAAGACGTCAGTATACCGGGTTTCTATACATTAATTATGAATAACACTAACGATAGTTTAAATCCAAAACATAAGTTATTCCCTTATTTGTGTTAGAGGTAATATATTGAATACAATATACTATGATCCTTGTTTTGCGTAGTCCTAATCACAGAGATAACGAAACGTTTGCGGACATTGACATTGACAAATTGTTTATTGTTGACGAAAAGGTAATGTTTCCATTCCAATTTATCTGCGAATGACTAATTAAATGTGAAGCGTCCAATTAATGATTCATTTAAATCAAACTAATTGAGTGACCTCAGTACGTACAAATGGTCACTTCACACCGTAATTAATTATTGAGTTTGTCAGGTCATATATTAATTGTCAAAGTCGTGTGCCAAAATTCCAATCGTTTCCGGAAATGTATTTTGTCAGAATAACAATAATCAGCATTATCAACAAAAAATTGAACGATTGTTTAATGCGATTATCGTTTTGTAATCGCTATCAAAAAGCGCTTTGCAAAATCGTATAATTTCTACCACATTGCCACATTGCAGAGGGTGAATTATGTCGGGCGATAGTGATATGACATGACAGGCCCAATTTAGGCGCTTTTATGTTACGGCTAACCTAAACCAGTTTAAGGTACTCTTCAGATTAACAGTAATGTTGTACGATTAAAAACTCACAGGAAATAAATTGTTAAAGCTTTTCAGCTATAAATTTGTGAACTTCAGCCAGATTTTTCCTTATTCAAATTCAAATTCAAAATATTATTTATTGAAATACTCTTTAATTTCAATACTTTTGATTCGCAAAATATTTTCAAAACCATCACTGATTCGAAACATTTTGTAAAAAGTCAATACTTAAAATAGGATTTTTTTTTAATATTAAGTATTTTTATGATAGCATAGATAATAATAGAATTCGGCGTTATTTTGTACAAATCTATAACACAAAAATTTAAAAATTATGGAACTCCGTTAAGTAATGGTTAATTATATAATTTATTTTAAGTTGGTGAGCTTGACCTTACACACTAAACTCTACATTCAATTAAGTAAATAATTTCATTGATAATATTATGTTATTCAGGTAACTTAATATTTATTTGAATGTTTTAAAAATAAGTATGTGACCGAGCATTGCTCGCTATTTTTTTACGAAATAAAAAAAAATTAAAATATTAGGGCTGGTGGGGCTCAATCCTATTTTCATTTCTCGCGACCACCCGTTCCCCGAATAAGCTACGCTGACTTGACATGTAGCGGCAAAAATAGTGTTTTTTAAAAATTATACTATTTTTTAATGCCAAAAAACAGAGATAAAATGATTTTTTTTTATAAAACCTAGCTGGATCGATTTTTCCCCCCCAAAACCTCCTGCATCCTGAATTTCAGGAAAATCGTTTGAGCCGTTTTGCGAGATTCAAAAATATTTATATACATACAAGATTAACTCATTTAAGTATTTAAGATTTAGTATACTACTAGATTGATATAACTTTGAGCAAAATACACATAATAGGAAAATTCTAAGAAAATAGTACTCTTGTAAAGGTTACAAGGGTAACAATCTAATATCGAAGCGACCCTAATTATGTAGGTTTGAGAAATTGCGGGACTGTGATTACGGATGTCAAAGTTAAAGTACCACACGTCCCGATTTTGTGAGACAGTCCCGCTTTTTTGTGGACTATCCCGCATCCAACCGATTTGAAATATGCATATCTTATTTGAAGAAAAGAAATAAATAAAAGCAAGATAATTATAATTAAAAAAAAAAAAAAATTTGAATAAAAATCGTTATGTTCAAATTATTATATTTTAATATTAATTTTAAAGTTAGGTACCATAATATAGAAATTACAAATTACTTACACAATAATATTAATATAAGTAATTTGTAATTTCTCATTTGTCCCGTTTTGTAAAAATGATAATGTAGTTACTTTAGTCAAAATGAACTATAGTCGGAGTGGAGTAAGGAGGAAAATAAGGAGAAAAGGTAGATCAAATTAAATTGACGAAAGGACAGTGTGTAATAAATAATACATAACACGTAATGATCCTATTTCAATAATTCAAAAATAAACACAAACTATAAACTAGTTCTGTTTAGATTTTAACTGGTTTTCTTTGTTTCGAAGTATTAAAACAACTAACGACATTTTGATGGAGAATAATAAATAGCTCTTAAACGCTGACCTTGCGTTGTTAAACTGTAACAAAATTATCACATGATATTGCCAGCTGACACAACAATCTGTGTGAAGTGTTAATGTTCAGGTTACTTGAATGACCTGGTTAGTGTGACGTAGATTACGACCTCAAAACGCATGCGCCACCGTCATGAAGGTTGGAATGAATTTCTACTCATAACGAAATGTAACGCATTTATTTATTCTTATATGACAAGTTAAGTACTATAAGTCGATCAATCAATCAATTACTTAACTAGGATCGTACACATTAACCGTAACGAGCAAAATGTAAATTAGTCACAAACATTAAAATCCGCTTCTTACGCCGTGTGGTATCCGGCTGAATAGAATAGTACCACCCTCATTTCTTACCTAGGTGTCGTAAAAGGCGACTAAGGTAAGCCAACCCGCCGTGTAGTATCCGGCTAAGTGGAATAGACCAACCTCATTTCTTACCGAGGTGTCGTAAAAGGCGACTAAGGTAAGCCAACCCGCCGTGTAGTATCCGGCTAAGTAGAATAGACCAACCTCATTTCTTACCGAGGTGTCGTAAAAGGCGACTAAGGTAAGTTGACCCACCGTGTGGTATCCGGTTAAGTAGAATAGACCACCCTCTTTCTTACCGAGGTGTCGTAAAATACGACTGAGGTGAGTTCACGTCAGGCAGGCGGCTGGTCGTAAAAACGCAGCTAAATCCTGTGACAGCATGTTTATAACATGTTTCGCCGACCCCACTTAGAGATGATGCATTACAGTATAATATTAAATTTATACATAACCTGCAACAATAACAGAAATATATAAAACAAAGTGTCCAATATACTTTTAATTCTACTTTTAATATATATACGAGGTTTTAATATATATACGAGGAGGCTGAACAAGATACAAAAAAATGATTTTTTGAAGTGCTTCGAAGATTTGTAAAAACGTTGGCACAAGTGTATAATATCCCAGAGGGATTACTTTGAAGGGGACAAAATAGATATTTACGAATAAATAAATAATTTTTGAAAATACACAAAATTCGCGATACTTTTTGAACACACCTCGTATATCAAAATTGTCCCTTGTCACATTAGTAAACTCTTTCGAGGGAGTAAAAATTTTTTTGCGGACATTTTCTTAAACAATGTATTTGAAAAACAATATGCGAGTAGCTTTTAAAGTACTAGGTAACATTTTTTTAATAGCCATTGCGTAACAGCCTGATTATATGAAGATCTACTTTCAAAAGATTTTTAATTAAGTATAATGAATAGATGACTTCAAACGGCATGACGCGCTAACTCTGAGAACACGTGATTGTGTTCAAGGTTGTACAAGATCAAATCCCGGGCAGGGATCTGAGAGTTATGAAAAACAACTTTTTTTTATTAAAATTTATAATACATACGCATTACAGTCAAGAATTAGTTACAGATTGCATCTTATATATATATATATATATATATATATATATATATATATATATATATATATATATATATATATATATATATATATATATATATATATATATATATATTGTGTTCAAGGTTTTACAAGATCAAATCCCGGGCAGGGATCTGAGAGTTATGAAAAACAACTTTTTTTTATTAAAATTATTTATAATACATGCGCATTACAGTCAAGAATTAGTTACAGATTGCATCTTATATATATATATATATATATATATATATGTGTGTGTGTGATTGTATTAAACGTAAACATGTAAACATATATATATGTATATATATATATATATATATATATATATATATATATATATATATATATATATATATATATGTTTACGTTTAATACAATCACAATTTTTCGCTGTCAAACGTAGTCATGGTGGTTCATTTGGGGAACGGGCGGTCTAGAGAAGTGAAAATACCTAGAATCAAGCCCCACCTGCCCTATTATTTTTTTAATTTTTCTTTTCGATTTTTACATCATTTTAAAAATTACCAATCGGTCGGTATATTGAACTAGCACCGCACAAATTCACTATGAAATTTTCAGCGTTTTGAAAATCTCAGAAGATAGGTTCATCTATAAAATCGTTTAGCAATGATTGATAATAGTATCAATCCTATAAAGTAGGTAACCGGATAGTCTAATACACTCTACATTTAGCTCAACATAGGTTAACGCATCACAGAAACAGCCTTCAGACGTTAATTTGAATTATTCCTTCCTTTGACCTAGTACACTACCGGCAACCCACGAAACTTAACTTATTTTTATAACCCACATCTGACAGGCGCCTTCAATGTGTAAATTCTTTACACAATGATATAACGATGCGTAAAAAGATATGTAAACAAATTTCAGCACGAACGTAAAGCAGTCATGGCATTTACGATTTGTTGCTGCGATTAAAATTGTTGCAAAAAAAAGTCTGGCACGTACTAAACGCTAATTTATATGTGTATACAGTTTTGTGAATCAATTTTCACACATGCAAACTATATCAAGTACGGATCGACGTACAAATATGTTGTTCCCGCACGAGTCACATAAACAGTTGATCGTTTCTAAAATAGTACTTTTTTTTCGCAAGCTATAAGAACATCGTGAATGTGTAAGTGTTGTTTAATATATGAGTATGTGAAAAGGTTGGAATTTGAATGTTTTTGGAGTTTACTCTTTTAGAATCGATTTTCATATAAAAGCCGGCCCCTTAATGAAAATCGATTCTAAATTGAATTCTCTAGTGAATTTTTTAGAGTGAAACTAATATTAGTGTATTAATACACTTAGTACACGTTGTTGTGAATATCGAACAACATATACATAACAGCCCTGAAAACGTAACAGATATACATACTTTCGCATGTATAATATTAGTATAAAAAAGTAAAGTGACGGCCTGTTACTATTACACTGCTAGGCATAGGCCACCACTCTCCGTTTTTGGAATGAAGGATTGGAGCTAAGACCTACCACGCTGCTCCAATGCGGATTGGTAGGTTACACATATACCTAGAATTGTTGATGTTTTCCTTCACCGAAACGTGAGATAAATTTATTCTCTTTTCTATTCTAGACATATCATTTTAACTGAAAACTCATTGGTGCCTAGCGTGACCCCTCGAAAGAGTCGAACGGTCTCACCGCTGGGCTATCACAACTTAATAATGTTATAATGGTTAGATATAAATATTAGTAGTTAAGTTTTACAATCACAGTACTGTTTCAAAAGAAGCTGAACTGATATTGAAATTTGCATTTAATTGAATCCAGTATAGCAATCGTTATTTTCATATATAACCAATAGATAGATGAAATAATCATGAATAATATTAAATAACATGTTATTTTTATTTAATATTATTATTTAAGTCTACAGAAATAAAAATGAATGACCGAAATTGGATATCTTTCATTTATGTTTTTTTTATTGTCAGAAACAGTTTTTATGAAGAAAATATTAAATTTATATTTTTTATAAATTAATAAATACACGTAGCGCGCCGCGTGCATAAATATAGCGCGTTGGAGGCCGCACTTCGCCCTATGTTAAGTAATCTTCGTGGTATACGGAAAAGGGCAATTATGTTACTCCAAATTTAACGCATGCGGACCACGGGCAGTAATGAATAAATCAAAACTACTGGATAGATTTTAATTAATTTTTTCACTGAGTGACATAGGCTATATATTTTTTACCTGTGCAAAGCCGGAGCTAGTTTATTCATATAATATATATAGCGTTTATAAATATTATATAATTAGCCGTGTGGTATCCGGCTAAGTAGGATAGTACCACCCTCATTTCTTACCGAGGTGTCGTAAAAGACGACTAAGGTAAGTCGACACGCCGTGTGGTATCCGGCTGAGTAGAATAGACCACCCTCATTTCATACCGAGGTGTCGTACAAGGCTACTAAAGTAAGTTGACCCACCGTGTGGTAACTGGTTTAGTAGAATACCCTCTTTCTTAACGAGGCATCGTAAAATTCGACTAAGATAGGTTGACGTTAGGCTGGTGACCGGTCGCAAAATTGCAGCCAAATCATGTGACAGCATGTTTATAACATGTTGTGCCGACCCCACTTAAAGTGGAATAAGGGCAGGAAGATGATGATGTTATTGTTATTTAATATTGTTATTTAAGTTACCCTTTTTTTCTTCTAACGTATTCAAATACAAAATCATTCTTAGTTAACTCTAGTCTCGCGAGCACACACACACTTTCATACACATCCCTTTTATCATCTTAAATGTATCAAGGTTTATAATCAGGAAATATTTAAAGAATGAAGACGTAATACAACGTCGGACCAAAGCTACCGCTTTACGTAGGCACAACTATTGAAAGACTAATTGCCGTATAGGTTGCAATTCAATTAATTGAATACCACACGCTGATAAAATGTACGTGTTCTATACATATATCTTTCTTGATTTGTACATGCGAACATTACGTTGTCCACCTTGAGTACCTATGTAACGTTTTGTTTGCGCGTGTTATTAGATTGACCAATTTCTTCTTCATATGAAAATGCGATGCAATATATGGACCAACAAGATACGTTAAGTAATTCACTTTGCGCACTTGCATAAAACGATAAGTAAACTATATTCTCTGGAAAAAAGACTGTGAAACCTTATGAAAAATATATGTTAATAATACACTAATGAAAGTATACGAGGTGTGTTCAAAAAGTATCGCGAATTTTGTGTATTTTCAAAAATTATTTATTTATTCGTAAATATCTATTTTGTCCCCTTCAAAGTGGGATTACTTTGAAGGGGACAAAATAGATATTTACCTATTTATATATCTGGGATATTATACACTTGTGCCAACGTTTTTACAAATCTTCGAAGCACTTCAAAAAATCTCTTTTTTGTATCTTGTTCAGCTCCTCCTTCGATGCCGTCTTTATCTCGTCAATCGTGGTGTAGTGTCGTCCTTTCGTGGGCCTCTTTAGTTTCGCGAACAAGAAAAAGTCACAGGGGGCCAGATCTGAGGAATACGGTGGCTGCGGTATCATTGGTCTGTTGTTTTTGGCCAAGAAGTCGCGTACAAGCAGCGATGTGTGAACAGGGGCGTTATCGAGGTGCAAAAGCCAATTTTTGTTTTTCCACAAATTATCGATTAAAATCGAATGGCACGAACCAATCAATATGTCTAGGTCCTCGGCAATTTCTCTATCGATGATTCGAAGATTGGCCAATACCATTTTCTTCAATTCATAAATTTTTTCGTCTGTTGTTGAAGTGTTCGGGCGTCCGGCACGCTCTTTGTTATTCACATCTTCTCGGCCTTTTAAAAACATTTTGTACTACCGATAAACCCCGGCCCTTCCTCTTTTTTTTATTATTTTTTTAGTTGCATTTTTTTAATTCTTTTAATTAAATTACCGAGTAAGGGTCGGTCACCCAGGTACTATCTCTCATACCTAAGTGGTAACTAACGTTGGGTAAATTCCAGTTTTTAAATTATTAACTAATCAATTCTAACGAATAAAGAATTCAACAAATTCATCCCGGATCCTCAAATCAATCATACGTCTCCCGGACGTTTAGATCAATCAGGCGTATGATTGATTCGATTCCGGATATATACGAAATTAGACAGGCAAATCCAATATTTTGACGCCCTAAGTATAACCGGATGTATATTTTTAATAATTCATAAACATTTCTTCAAAAGACATGACCTTTGCCTATTGAGTTATGAGAATAATAAAATTAGGCGTGTACATATTGATAAGTCAACTTACGTCGTTTTATATTTTTAGTCATAATAGCATAATGAAATATATGTACAGAACATAATAGCATTGCACAGTTTGTATGGTGATTATTTGAATAAAGTTAAAAAGCCTTTTATATCGCTCATACATACTTCTGGATCCTACTAATATAATAAAATGCGAAAGCTTGTTGATGTATGTTGGTTACACTTTGACGGCGAATCCGCTGAATGTCGATGAAATTTGGCTCAATTATATCTTACATACCGGAGTTACATATAGGCTATAGAAATCCTATTAATTCCATGGGAATAGAATGACATCGTATAGCACCATCTATTAAAGACCTATCAGGTAACAACAGTACACGGGAACGAAGTCGCGGGTAAAATGTAGTATTTAAATAACTCTCTTAAACGTATACTAAACGTAAATCTATTTATGGCTGCCCTAAAAAGTGTGCGTTTTGGACTTGTTAAGTTATTCACGCCTGGTACGGGTTGTATCTATTTAAAATCTGATTAGAAGGTACTATATTAAGATTTCACAGAACTGAAAATATTTTTCAACAGGGTATTCAGTAGCCATTCGATATTATTACGCTTCCCACACGACTAATATATTACACACTACATACCTAAATAATTTTCAGATGACGATACAGTATTTTGATCTAGTCCGCTCATTCTAGTCTATTTATATGACAAGTTCAAATTATATTAACTCATTGCTATGTAGGATTACAAGTTTGTCAGAATGTAGAACGTTCTCATAAAAAAAATATTATTTATTTATTTATTTAAAAAGGCCATCAACAATATAAACCATACACAGCTACAAATACACAATATACAAGGATTAATAAATTAAGTGCTATATTAATAGCACACTAGCACACTGCTGTATTAAAGAACACTAGCTGTAAATGGAAATTAGTGTATTTATTTGAAATTTTAACACACAAATATAGTTATTGTGAGATAATCATAAGAGACATTCTTTCGCGGACTTTTTTATAGTATTTTTGTAAATCTAACATTTTTTTATTGCGTAACTTTAGTGTATCTTTGTTTGTTTACGAGACGCACGCCACTAAAGCTCACCGCAAGCGAGTTTTTATTTTAAGATTTATAAAAAATAATTTACATAAATCTGTAAAGCACTATTAATCTAAACATTCCGGAAGAATTGCACTACCTACTGTTAGCGCACACTATATACAATAACACAATATAATAGGAATACCACAATTCCCGAGATGCATTTCTCTTTAATGACGAACTAAGACTGAATGTCACTGAAACGTTTTATCAATAGGAAGACTAAACCGGAAACAACAACGGCACAGTGCTGCCACTGTTTTAATCAAAAAGGGCGCGATACTCTTGTTTCATGACTTTGTTGCCATAAAATACAAAACGGAAATCAATGGCGACAACACTACCTATTTTAATACAACAAACGGTACAAAAATCGGTTTAGTAGATTTTGAAAAAATCCAGCACATTAGACACATCTTTTGGGGACTTTGTTTTATAATGAGTATAGATTTAACGTGTTTAGTGAATTTTATTTATTTATCTTATGTGAACAAGTTTTCAGTCTTTTCTTTGGATCTTCGCAAAAAAAGTTTATTATTCTTTGATTTGATATTTAGATACCGAGACGCCGTTGCGAACAGCGTGTATACTTTAATATTACGCAGTATAATGTGGGTCAGGGACGAAAGCCGCTTTATTATTACGGTTTCACAGTTTCATAAAATTATCTTAGACACCACCCGTATCTTATCACGTTGCGATATTTATTTGATTAGGAGTTTAGCGTTGGCACACTAACGCTTTAATGGATCCCTATGGCGCAGTGTTGTGATTGATACCGCTAAGCTACAAGTTCAATTTTTAAGTGGGTCAATAGACGTTACTGTGTAATCACGGTTCTAAGCCTAGAGCTTCAAATTTCTGATGTTTTTATTTAAAAGTTATATAGCTTCGTTGTGATATTTACATATATGTAGCCATAAACAATTTCTAGCATATGTTACCTACTAATCAACACTGGAAAACATGGTCAATCTAACTCCCGTGTTCTCCTTGTACTGCTAAGTGATATATCTAAAAATTCAAAAGCAATAATTAAATTTTGCTATAATCCGGGCTTAAGTGAATATACAATATATATAATGCTAAATTTAGAATGGAATTTTCGTTTTCATACCCAATACATTCAAACCTCCACCAACGCCACCACAATACATAAACACTATATACGTTTACTATCATAAACTAAACAATCGTTTCACCCCGTAACCAAATCATCATCAGGAGATAAACTCTACGATAATATCGCAAAGCGACACATTACCCAGAAAAAGCATAGTTGTATACCAATAAGTTTACCCCCACCATTTATTTTGCCTCCGAACACGTGTACAAGGTTGAACTAGAACCATTTATCTGTACGTTAATAACGGTGCCATTGTTATGTTTGATGATCTCTAGTTATTCTAAGATGTTAAGAATTAGTAGGGGGAGTAAAATTATAAAAATAAGTAGGGGGAGTAAAATATCTTATCATATTTATTACATGAGTGACGCTGTTATACTTTAAATTCTAAAATAATATCACTTAAATTAATATCTATGTTTCTTTAAAATGACGAGATCTCTTACTTGACCATATTGGTCTGTTATATTCAAGAATATCATTTTAAAAATTAATAATTAAAAAAGAATCACGAGGATGTCTGACACTTAATCTCAATTAAAAATTATCATAAAATAAAACATACGATAAGTTCATTGCCTCATAGCAACAGCGATGTTGTTCAAATCATACAGAGCGGTCTTATCTACGATAATGCGATATAGTGGGGTAAATCAAAAAAACGTTGATATGAGGTAACGATGTTGGTAATAAACATACTTCGTTTTATAGACATGCAATTAGAAAATGAAACCGTTTATCTACGGGCTTTATATGGGCTTAGAGGTAATCGCGTTTAATTCTAACTGCGACTATTTTCTAAAGGTATTATTGAATTATTCAATAATTGTTTTAAATTAATAGCTTATTCTAGATCATTATATAGTCTGTTTTGTTTGAATTTGGAATAGTCTACTGCCTGAAATTGGGTTGGAGATATGAAAGACCTTCACGAATCCTGCTTTGTCTGCAGAATACAATGTATCTTTAAGATGTGGCATCTTGAAATTCATCTTAGATGACAGTATGATTTCACGACGAATATGATTGCAGTCCTGCGCTGTTCTACCTATTATAAAGAACCGTATTTCGGTATTAATAAAAATTGATTGTTAATGTAAATCTAGAAGGTATTGCAACTGGATTTATTACGAAGATATGTAAATCATCATCCTCCCGCCTAAGTGTGGTCGGCACAACGTGTTATAAACACTTTTTTACGTTGACGCTTGACGTCAACTTATCTTAAGAAATAGGGGTGGTCTATTCTACTCAGCCGGATAACACAGCTTACAATGATACGTAAATATCATAGATAAAAGATCCAACTTACTAAGCATCCTCTTTCTGCGATTCTTTGAAAGTTATTTTCAAATTTTTATTAGAGTTCTTATAGTTTTTGTTCGGACGGAGAAACATATCGGAACATTTAATTGAACTTACTATATACATCCTGTTGATATCCCCCTAATTCGATTTACTAGAAACAATAAATCTTTTAATCCCATCTCCGTTAGTATTTCTCTGAATCATGGACTGCACCAGAAATACTATAATATTATACAGCTTTATATTTCTATATAAACAATACACAGATGTGCGCAAAAGAAACGGACACTGTTGCCAGAACTGCGAAACAACAATACTCGGAAGAAAAAAATATCTTCCAAGAATTGCGGATGCTTAAAGTGATAACAAAGATGATTATTTTCCTACCAGCTTCCGCTTTTATTGTGGAATATAATTGGAAAATTAGCCACAAATAGAATACCTTTATTTTAAATGGGAGCTTACTTAAGTGCTACTGGTTAGAAAAATACTAGACCAGTCTACAGAAAGGTTTAAGTTAATTATAAGAGATGTACAAAAGTAATAATAAAATTATTTTGCTATAATCCGCGAAGAAGTACTTCTACAACTTCGCGGATTATAGCAAAAAAAAAATTATTATTACTTTTGTATTATGGATCTCCGCAAAGTAACGCCTAATTCTATAAATTATAAGACATGTACTTATACGTAAAGCATATTACAAAATTGAAGATTATCTCTTTTTCATAACACTCTAAGCGAGGTCGGCACAACATGTTTAAGCATGTTGTCGCATTATTTGGTTATGTTTTTACGACCGGCCGCCTGACGTCAACTATTGCATATTGTAACAGAAAGGGTGGTTTATTTTTCTCAACCGAATACCACACAGCGGGTCAACTTACCTTAGTCGCCTTTTATTCCTCGGTAAAAAATGAGGATAGTCTATTCTACTCAACCAAAACTAGAACACATCGCCCTTATAAATTGTGATACTAATACTTATATTCAGCATTGTGAATTGTAAACAACAAAGTATTTAGTAGTCGAATATTTATCTGTTATTCGCCTTCGACACATACTTTAGTCAATCATATACGAATAGCCCTGAAGAACGTTATGTAACATTGTATATAATTTTTAATACACATAATATGATAAAATCCTATGCAGTTCATGGGTACAGAGATATTGATTTTTATAATCTAACATTATTAGATTAAATAAATAGAACAAACACAAGCGATTTATAAATCTGATAACAGGATCAAAAACGTAAATAAACGTAACAGATATCGACGTGTGGGAAGGCACGTCCGACGGACCATATACGCGTAATTTATAAATAAGGAATGTTATAACCATATAAGATTGTATAATTTTTCTAAGATCACTATTCTCTACAGGCTATACGTCATATGTCAAGATCGCGTTGAGTCACAGCGATAAAAATATTTAATAATCGATAAATTACATCACAATTATTGAGTTGACATTAAAGTAAGTGCTTATTAATATTTCCTAGAAATCATTATTATATATACATTACTGTGTGTCAGTAGCTACATTGTTAAAACTTGACTTTTCTTTTACGTTATTTATTTTGTTATTTATCTTTGTCATGTTTTTAAAACGATTTTAAGAATCGGTTTAATATTGATTTTAAATACCGCGTCTTTTATTATTTAAAAAAAATTGTTTTCATCCAGGCCTTAATATTATTACCTTCAACCAAGTTAGATATATGACTTCAGTTAATCATAAGTCGTATACCTATATGAATAGGTTCTTATATCAATAGTAGTTTGTAATAAATAAATAAAATTTTAATAAAAATAAATAAAATTTGTTTATTTTTTTCACTTAATTCTAAAAGTTGCAAGTTATATCTGCCAATGCAAGTTGTAATCTAAAACTAATATAAATTATCTGTAAAATACCACAGATTAGTTTTTAATTTGATTGGCATACTCCTCTAGACTCCTTAAAATATATTCAAACAATTTCTTATTTTGGCAACATTATTTTATAATATTCATCCGATTTAAAGTATACTGTTTTTTTTGTGTTTTTTTTTTCATTATTGTCGCAAATTGATTCCCTTTTTAACGTTTTTATCGATTTTAGATTCTATATAAAAATTGTCTTGTTACAATGTTAATTTATAATAACGTCTGGACTTGGCTATTTGTCTTAAATGAATCACAAAAAAGGACAATGCTGATTTTTTTTTATTCGCAACAGTGAGTCAGTAATCTCTTATGACTATGTCAGAAAATGACAAAGAAAAGTTGAGTGAAGCAACTTTTTCTGTGTCGCTAGTTCCATTGTTCAATCCTACCCTCGGAAACGCGTATAAACGTAAATTCAAAAGTTTTCAAAGGAGCTTTTAAAATCGTGTTTGACTATAAACAAAATTTTGAATTTCTATCGCTGAAGTCAAGCGGATGTTTGTTGAAAATAAATTAGAATTCATCCCTAAAAGAGAATATCAACTTAAGGTTTTGAACCTTTTTTTAAATGCTTGATTGTTTATATTAATTATGCAATATTTGTTTTTCTTGTTGAATTATGGAATTCCACAAAGTCACGCCTACTGCTATAAATCAATCTTATAATATTATTTTGTCTTATCATTGAGATGAATCATCTCTTCAACAAAGGCTTCCTCTAAAGGCTTCTCGCTGTCATTATGATACTAGACCATCAACTTTGCAATGGCCATCGTCCAGGCGTGATTTAAAACATCATCATTATCTAAACAATAATACCTAACAGTTACTTTGATATTTTTCCTTCATTCGATTTACATTCACAAATAAATTACTAACGGTTCTATCAAGCGTTACTCTAACTCGATCTGATTTCGATACTGAAACAAAATTGTCATTGACAGTTCAACAAAATGCTCCTGTCGCCATCAAACTCTACAGTATCATCCGCTGGGTCAATCTACAGTTTGTCTGAAAATTTCATTAAAATCGGTTCAGCCGTTTCGGAGGCTATATCAAATCAAAATAATCTTTTATTCAAATAGGCACTTTTAAATCGTCAAGGATCAATATAATTAATGAGTCTACAATTGATTCGAAATGCTGTTCATAGCAAGAAGAAACACATATTTACATACTTTCCTTTCTATATTTATAAATCAGCATATTATATATTACCCAAACCTCTCATTTACCAATTATTAATATTTCACCGCATAAAATACAAATGTGCTCAATAAATACCTAATATATTACCAATTTTATAAATGTAAACGTTTTGCTTGAAAACTATTATTTTCTAGGTTAGTTACTTTGTTCTACTTCAGTTTTTTTGTTTACTGTTACGTCAATGTTTTTAAAACCACCTAGTTACGAATCATGTCTTACACTTGTTTGAATGCGTATAAACAATTATTAATAGGAATTAATAATAAAGTGTTGCCAGTCTCAATTTCAACATTACCTTATCTGTTTTGATGCACAAAATTATCGGAGTAGTCTCTTTCCTACTTTAATACAAATCTGTAATTTCTACTACAACTATAACCCTTCCACGGCATCCGTGGAGTCCTGTAAATTTATTATCATAATAAATAAACAGAAATGTGTCGAAATGCATTCGAAATTGTGAGAGGCCTTATGACAAAGATATCACGTGCGCAATTTATTCTCGTTGTCGCTGACCCAGTTTAAATGTGTTTACAATGGACTTATCGATTTCATATATGCACTTATTATATAGTGTTCTCGAATATACATTATAAAAAATATTAAGCATCATCTCTTGGCATTTATGTCAATTAATAACTAAATAAAAAAAACGACGCCAAATCGAATGTGTATGTAAAATGTTTTCTTGTTGAAGACAGTTTTCCCTATATAAAAGCCTCATATACTGACTAGCTCGTTAGCGCAGTTAGCAGTAACTCTGCTTTCAGCTCCGTGGATCGCGGGTTCGATTCTCACCAAGGGCCAACATTTTCTTTCAATAATCTTGATATCAAGACTAAAGACAATGTTAAAATTACAACAATTAAAATTATAAACCACTTCGCCGGTCCTGTCGCTTTAATATAGGGATCGTAATATAAACTGAATTACGTATAGTAAATACGAAATAATAATAAATAGAATAATAAAAATAAAAAAAGGAGATGAAAGTCGCTTTATATTAAGGTAAATTTCAAAATATTATAATAAGATTCGACAAGCACAAAACAATGCGAACTAGGTCGTACGCCGCTAGTGCATTATTAAACGGGGTTTATTGTCAGTACGGATTAAATGGTTTATATCGGACTAAATTTCACTATCGCAAGAGTTTTTTATATTCGATATTTTTATTATTAGTGAAAACTGCGTATTATGCAGGTCAACAGCATATGCAACGTCGTTTTAAACTGGGCGCCGAACTCGTGCCATCGATTATCATCTAACATTTTATCACTACTTGTCATCAGGTGCAAATGTGATACAATCAAGTGTAAACACGTTTTCGATAAACACATTTTAGTGTAAGTTATTAAAAGCTATAATGACGTCTTTCCTCGAGTACACACGTGGTTTTTAAAAGGAAACAAGTTATTGTAAAACATTTATTATTTAGATAAATCTAACATGCGGTATCCTAAATTGATAAAAATATATACAACACTGAACAATTTGTCGTTTTGTAAACACATCCTGATGATAAGAAGCGTACATTTATTTGGTTTGCGCGGATATATTTAAAACATTTAAAGCACTCATCTCTTGGGACTGAAATCAATTAATCGATTAAGTCTGAGTCGTAACATTCTTTATGTAAAACAAATTGTGATGGTAAGATTCATTTTCAATTTTAATAATACACATTAAAGTCGCACACTTTACAAACACCTGCTTCAGACAAATAATACATATACGTAATTAGCTTATTTCTCCTGCCATTAATGGGCAATTAACATTAATTAAAATTCTTAAAAATGACTTTTGCGAAATAGTGAACTGTTACGGCTCTAACTCGTATATAAAAACGAGGAAGGAACAACGCAAGAGAAATCATAACATAGTTTTAATTTTGTGGTTTTTTATAACTATTTACACATTACTTAACCTGAAATTGTCCATCTTTGTGTTGGAACTTGTGTATATAGGCATTTTGCGGATATTCCATAATCGATAGGATCAGACGTCATTTCTCGGGTATTCCCGTCCATTTAAAGTTTTGTGGATATAAGGCCGACCTGATGTAAAGCTATTAATAGCAGAAATATTTGTTACACCATGGTGCCAATACCCCCCTCTCTTATGTATGTCTGATGCATGGATTTTGAAACCATCAACCTTTAAAAAGGGCATAATAATTAGCTTTATAGGAACTACTGTATTTTTTTGTTTACTTTCTACTTCATAAAAAAAATTGCAATAACGAAATTTCCTCTATTGTTAAAATATGTCTCTTCCATGGATTTCTTTCGTCTTTTGCCGCAACAATCGGTGTTGTTGACTCATGAACATTCAAATTATATACCGGGACCAAAAAAGTACTCGACTTTTTTTAACCAAAAACTTTTTTTTGTTAATAAAAAAGATAAATAAGAATAAAAGATAAGAAATAAAATAGATTGGTAATCTTAGATCTTATATCGATAACTACTATTGTGGACAAGAGTATTTCTTTAGCTCCCAATTTTTTCACTTGTGACGGTCGTGGTTTTCTGTCACTACTGTCCTGTTCTGTATACACTTAAGTTATGGTAGAATTATTTTGCTATATGTCTGTTAGTATTATTGTGCTGTAATGATCATTTGCTCGTCTAATGTAAATCGGACTTAAGGATAGAAGAGTTTAGCGTTTTAAATAATGAGTGATATGTAAACGGTCCTATATAGTATGTGACAACGCTGTGAAAGCCGATATAAGAGTATGAGGTATAGCATATTATACCGAGAAAATTGGATCAAATACGCTTCAAATCTCGCATCTCATATAGAAACGCTAGTGTTAGTTTATTTTTGGGTGAATAGTTTAGGAATACAAGCAAAACAAATATTCATGTATGAGATTTATTTTGTGACGAATATTTTAGTCGTACAAATAAAGTACGAGGGGAATAACTTTTATTACTTCGTGGATTCACATATTTCATATGTTTCAGGTCATGTTTGTATTTCCTTATTCATCTTTGTTCCCTCTGAGCCGTCAATATTGATTTGATACTCGTTTGACGTCGCTTTGAAAAGTATGTCATTTTGAATGTGGGTTAAGATTTATTTCATTTTTCAAATGGCTGCTTTGGTTACGCGTGCCAACGACCCAGTTGGGTACTTTCGTTCCACATTCACTTGCAAAGTAAGTGTTTTGGATATTTTCCAAAGCACATATGAATTCTATGCATCCTACTAATATTATAAATGCGAAAGTGTGTGAGTATGAATGTATGTTTGTTACTCTTTCACGACGAACCCGCTAAATGAATATCGATAAAGTTTTTCACGATTATTCCTTATACACCGGGTTAACATATAGGCTATAGATATCCTGTGAAATAAGGATTACAATGTATCCAATTCAATTAAGACTTAGTTTGAATTCGGTCGGTTTAATACTAAGCGTTCGATATATAGTGTCGATGCCGACACCAAGTACTTGCGTGATCTTCTCTTTGGGCTTAGCGCAGCGATGAAAACGACGGGAATTTTGTGAATGCGTATAATGTTGCGAATTACAATGTATAGAAAATGTAACAAGATAGATATATGGGTGTGCCGTTCACAGGTTTGAATTTTGCGTCTGACCGTTTGACAGCTGATTGTCAATCCGCCTAAGATGGATGGCCAATCACAACCGCTGTCCGCTGGCGTTTCGTTTTGGCCGCGACATATAGTATACAAAATGTGTAAACAAGACATATTGTAGGAACGGGTGCTAAAAATACCTAACCTACCAACACGTATGAAAGGGCTATGGTTAGTTTAATCTACAATATTTCTCCACATTGTTTAGATCGATTGCTGATATCCTATTGAAATTAGGGTAAAAAATTCGTGAATGTAATTTCTTGGAATACTGATTCACATAATAGGAAATGTTTGGTGAATCAACGGTGATTAAAAGAAAAAAAATGGTGAATGGCCAGCGACGAATTATCCGGCTACTTGATAGACAATAGGTTTTAAAAGTAGTCATTATAGCTGAACCTAATGATATTTGCTTTATACTTTTTGCATTCATTTTGGTAAGTTTTAACAAAATTTGTATCGCGTATTATTAGTGTGATTGTTAGTTGAAACTAATTATAATTGATCAGTAACCAGCTGTAAGGTTTATTTTGTATCTTGTCCGCAGAAAGGAATATATGTTTTATTGCTGAAGTTATTTTAATTTTTTGGCTTTGTGGCTTTTCCAAAAGCAAGTTCGATGTATGGCTGTATTTACAACAAATTTCATTTTTAATCAGGCGCATTAATAATAGTTATTTCAGATCTTTCATTTAAAATTATACGCTGCTTCCATATGCTTCTACAATAACAACTTACGTACAATTATGTCCAATAAGTATTATAAAATAAGGTTCGTATGTAAGTCCATTACAGGCATAAATATAAATCACAAACAATTTAAAGATTAACTTAATAAAAAAATATATATAAACACACACAATATATAAATAAGATAAATCGATTTAATTTATGCTATTGATAAAACCCAAAACTGTTTCAGAAACTGTTTAAACTTCGCTAACTTAACATCATTATCAAAAAACAGCGGAGGATATAGAAATAATTTATTATATTATAAATGCGAATTCTGATTGTCCGTCAGTCTGTTTGTTACGCTTTCATACACCTGGGTAACGTATAGGATAAAAAAATTCCTGTTTTTCTTTTTTGGAACAGAAAAAAGCACATATTGCATTATACAGGGCACTTAAACACTTCAATTGGCGGGAATGAAGTCGCGGGTACCGCTAGTATAAAATAAGACATAAACGCTAATGATGCGGCAGTCTGCAGATCCATATTTGGAAAAAGTCCAAATATTATGAGAGTATTGATTTAGAAGAACTGAAAGTAATGTAGTGCGCAATACACGCTAGACTACCAGAAATATTTAAAATATGCCGTAATACGTAAATAATTTTAAAAGTAAATAAATTTATTGTTACAACAGTATGCCAACAAAACCTTTGATAAGTGGATGTCGTATTTGTATTGCATAGAGCAAACAAAACACGTTCTGCACATACGAAATAATATAAACCAAATAAACATTCAAACTACAAAGGAAGGTAGTTCCGAGAACAAATATTTTTCAGAAATGAGTAACGGTAATTTTCTCATATAACCAGGTAACGCGCGTCATTACATAAAATAACATCCATACCTACTAATATTATGCCTGCTAAATATCAGCGAAGATTGGTGATTGTCGGATTCTCTATAATCGGCACGATCATCGTGCATTGTCCATCCAATCATCCTTATTATCATATAATACAATCAAACGTATCGCCCCGCGATTTCCTTGATGCGTGTCCGAAATACTGACATTTCCTGGGCTGTAGGCGATCGTAGACGATTATAGACGATGATTAGACTCTGTGCTTAATAGTTTGTAATCGCCGATTACAAAGAGGAGCCATTATAAATATAAGGGTGCCTCCTGTCACGCTGAATCACAAATTAGGGCGTAATGTAGTGGAGGGCAGACGATATGACTCTGAGCAGTTAGAGTACCGTTGGCTTAATTTTGTTTTAATCATCATCATCATTCTCCTGCCCTTATCCCACTAGAAGTGGGTTCAGCACGACGTGTTTTAATTATGTTTTTAAATGATTTGGCTAGGTACGAATATTATACGGCATGCCGCCTGCCTGACGTCAACTTACATTATTCAACTTTTAAGACACCTCGGTAATTTGGTTTAAATATATGCTAAAATTTCATTAGCAACATAAGCCCAATATATTATAATTTCGTGATAAATTATATATTTCAATAGCTATAAAGTTGTATAATATATCAAATATTAATCAAACTTTTAATCTTTGTAAATGCCGACTGATGTCACAGATTAAATGTAACCTCCACGGACTTTATTAACAGCCTAAGTTTGAATCTATCATACATACAAACTATATGTAGCCAGTATCTGGTTAATACTTAAAGCAAATAAATGCCCGCATCACTACAAACAAGCAACGAGTATAAATTAGCACGTCACAATCGATAACAACCAAGATACGTATCGTAATTTGTCTGAACGACAGACCTCGATCGTCTCACTTCCTATCCCGTGTGCTGTCATTAGGGATAACAGGCAAGGTGATAAGAAACTGTGTCAAGGGCGTGTCTAATTTTACAAAAACTTGTATGTCGCGCAGTTATCCCAGAACCAAATGACGCACGTAACGTTAACAATAAGCTTCGATACTACTTATCGGTTTAACGGGTAATTTTCAGCTCAACGTGAAAACATGATAAGCTAGCTTTCCACGAGAGCGTTTTTCCGTTTTAATTTGGAGCTTAATGTAAACAGTTTTAATTAAAAATATGTTTGTATTCCTCTTTTCCTGCTTGGATAAAAATAATTGCGGTTAACAGCCATAACATTCGTATTATCGTAAAACCGCAATCCAAAATTAATTTATATTTTCCATAACATCTACAAACGGTTATTTTATTTTCCACTCCGTGAATAATAGATTGTTTTATAAGATTGATTTGTCATAGAATGTGACTCCCTAACTTATTAGTATATATTTAGTTCATTTTAGTATAAGCAAAATTAAAACATAAAGTAAATAATAATAATAAATTAATGTAACGAAAATTATTTCTATTTCTTTCTCTTTTCTGGTTTTCGGCAGATTGTTTTATTATTTTCACACAATTTTAATACAACAATCGATCAGTCATTGCAAATATCCGATATCGTTGCAGTGTTGTATACAACTACTTCTTAAATCAATTCATGTTATATATGCATATATGCATAAGATCGTAAGGAGTGGAGATATTCTTAAAGAGACTTATATCCAGCAGTGGACGTTCATCGATTGAAAAAAGATTATTTAGACATATTGCTATACTGTTCAAAATCTTTGTCATTAATAAAATTAAGGTTATTAAAAGTATTACAGATAATAAACGTTTTCATAAATATTATAAAAGCTGATTTAAAGTCAGTTGGTAGGCGACATCTCAATCTCAATTGTACTCGTTGATTGTTTCTAGATAAAACTGTTCAAAGGCAGAATAAATAAAAGCGTAAAGCACACTCAATTAATAACCTGATAAACCCAATTTAAGCCAGTAAACCAGCTGTATAGAGCTGCATCATATTAGAAACCCGATGGTCTTTGTTTGGGTAATAGTGCACGTAGAGGGGAAAATTAGAAAACTCAGAACTAAGATTACTAGAAAGGCAACTAGCTCATTATACCGGGAAGGTCTATACGTAGGCAGCAATGAGTGATCGCGCTACGCTTAATCCGAAGCGCCGCATCGTGCGACTTCAGTCTGTCGATAGCGCTCGCGAGTATCAGACGTGCTATTAAAACCGCTACTTAAATTATCTACGAGTTTGTTTTAACATAGCTCATTGAAATTTTGAACTTGTTTCTTTGTTTTATTTCAAAACTATTTATTTATGTGTTGTGAAATGCGCGTGTGCGCCGAGAGACAGTGCGTGCGATGTGCGCCGGCCCGCTGGCTAAAGCGGCGTGCTGCAAGAATGGCGCATTCAATAGAAATGTTGCATTTCCAGTTCAAACGGATGCTGAACAAGGAGTTGAGCCACTTCTCGGAGTCAAGCAAGTCCGGCAACCAGATCTCGGAGTACATCTGCTCTACATTCTTGGGTATGTATGACTTTTTTTCTACCAACTAATACTGAAACGCTGTTAGCCTTAACGGCTTTTACAGTGTCGCCGGGTGGGAGGGGCGAGCGCAGAAGCATCGTCGAAGTTGTGAAATGTGGAAAGTAGAGCGCAGTAGATAGAGCAACGAAACTCTACTATAAGACGGGAAACGTCTTACTATAGATGCTTCCTATATCATTGATTAGGACTTGGCAAAAACATATTGTTTATCACTTCGGCAATAACAAAATTTGCAACAGGTCCAATATTTTCTGATTAACACTTTTTTTAGAGGCTTTTACAACGGTTTTGTTGTTGTGTAATTTTTTTAATATACTCAACATTATAATAGGCAATTTTGCTAATATACAACAATACTAGAGGTTAATTAAGTGCTAGCACATTGACATATGCATATAAAATACGTTTAACATTTCAGTAATGTTTGGTATTATAAGGAAAATAATTTAAGTCGTGATGCCAATATCGTGAACTGAGTATTATCAGAGGTATTGTAATTTTACACAGAATTATTAACATAAATACCATGTTGCAGTAAACTACTTATCTGTCACAAGTTCAAAGCCCAAAATTCATACCAATATAAGAATGGGAAAGTGTGTTTGTTTGTATACCCCCTTTTACGTCTGTTCAATGCAATGGATTTACTTGTATGAAAGTAGTAGAGGTACTAATTTGGGCACCTTTTCTCGTTGTTATTCTACATTAATAAACTTACTGGTAGACGCCAATACCAAATAAACTGAAAGCAATCCGATCGCTGGAAAATTATTGATAAAAATTTGGCTTAATAAAGCATTAATAAAGCAATACACAGGGGTGGCATATAGAATTTTTCTATCGGGGAACATACCTGTATATTTCTTACTTAGACTATTAAACTTGAAATATTTGAAGATAGACGGTGACAAAAATCAACAAAAAACTTCCATTACTTGTGACGTTGTATGTACTAGAAAAGTAAATTATTGTCAATCTTTAAAAATTTATTTATTTTGAACACAAACAGGATCACCAAACAAAAACAATTGAAAATAATTTTAGACGTAACAAAGACAAATGACACATTATCCCTTTATTGATAACTAGCAATCGCCAGCGACTCCGCCCGCGTGGAAGAAAGAAAACTGTAATGTATTTTTATAACCATAAAAATGGTTAGTGAATTAACCTTAAAAGCTAGATATTGCTGTCGCGGACGCTTATTTAGAAATTTGAGAGGGGAAATTTTTTGTAATACATGATTTTTGAATAACTTTCACCGTTTACTTAGCGTACGCAAAGAAAGCTTTAAATTTTGCCGTTATCGTAAAAAAAATTATTCATCTTAGCGTAATGTTATATAGCCTATATAGCCTTCCTCGATAAATGGACTATCTTACACTCAAATAAATTTTTTAAATCGGTCTAGTAGTTCCTGAGATTAGATCCTGAGCGTTCAAACAA
The DNA here is from genome assembly GCA_947086495.1 of Morpho achilles. NCBI lineage: Eukaryota > Metazoa > Arthropoda > Insecta > Lepidoptera > Nymphalidae > Morpho > Morpho achilles. The sequence goes on along the minus strand of CAMTZB010000004.1, from coordinate 5,448,624 downwards.
TCAAACAAACAAACGCCTGTATAGCATTAGTATAAATATCCAGATTCATAATAATATTATAGATTTATAAAATATCTTTGTCTGTCTGTTGGGCTTTTACAACAAATCTGTTAGAATAATATTGATAAAATTGGAAATATGTGATTTAAAAACCCCGTTTTTCAATCAGTAAATAAGAAAACACATATTATTTACACATAATTAATCAACATTTTAAAAAATAACTTAACCGACTAAAGTTGCTGGTACAGCTTGTCCTAGTATTCTGAATTCGTTATTTTTCTTGCGAAAAATAAATTAATTATGTGGCATATTTTTTCACACTGCTAACAAACGCTGATGCAAAAGTGGACAGTTCATACACCTCCAGTAGTAACCTCGTTTCACAATTTTCCGTCATTTATTCATAGAGGACGGAAGACTATCACAATATTGATTTCACTATGAATAAAAAATATGATCTATTATTAGAGTCAAGGAAAAAACTGAACGTCATTCGTTGCTAATAACATACAGGGCATTTCTTCAGATAATCGATAAGCTGGATAAACTTGTTAAGGAAATGCTTTTATTATCAGTGTTAAGGATTACTCTGAAACATTATCTCGTGATGCTGAATGACAGTTGTTTTTTTAAATCATTACGTTAATGCACTCTAATAACATAAAGCTTTTTAATGCTGGTCCTGCCCATAATGACGTTCAAAGCTGCTGAGTTAAGTTTTTAGTTTAATTTAATTGAGGATAATTTTCATAAGTGTTTAAGTACCTTCAAAAATTGAATATGTTTTTTTCCTGTTCCCAAAAGGAAATAAAAAAAATATGGTATATTGGTCTTAATAGTGGCCCAACGTATTAAAACCATACATTAATTGTATTATAGTGTAATAAAATAGTAACACAGACAGATACATTTTTGCATTTGTAATATTAATATGGATTAAAAGATAAAACTCGAAACCTTCAACTATAAAATAACGATAGCATTGCACATAACAGATAGCTAATAAATGATGACAGATAATGTGTCGAGTCAGAAACAGACCTATAGTATATAGGTCTGTTTCTGGTTTATGTACCTATATGTAAAACATATCCAGCTCAGTAGAATAGATCACCCTCATCTCTTAAATCGGAAAAGGCGAATAGGGTAAGTTTACCTGCCGTGTGATATCCGGTTGAGTAGAATAGACCACCCTCTTTCTTACCTAGGTGTCGTAAAAGGCGAAAAAGGTTAGTTGACGTCAGGCAGGCGGCTGTTCCTAAAATAACTAATCAAAAACATGTGTGCCGAACCCACTAAAAGTGGGATAAAGGCAAGATGAGATGATGATGAAAAATAGCTCATACCTATTTTTCACTTGACTTAAAAATTAATCCGTGAAATCAACCTCGGATCCGTTCTTTATGAAATGATTATTTGCATTAATGTACTATGCATATCTTCGTACAATCCATCGTGTTTTATAGTAAACAAGTTTCTCATTGATCACAAAACATTACTGAAAATTGCAGTGGAATAATACAAAACATTGATGTATTTACCGAAATTCTTCCCAGTATTCAAATTGTAAATAATGCATAAACAAGCTTTCGAGTATAATTATTTCAGCAATGTTCGCATTCCTAATAAATTTACTTACGTTAGAATATACTGTTATTAATAGATGCTTTAACTATTTACTATTAATACACTATGTGAAACGAAACATTTTACGACATATTAAGGTCGTTAACAGCTGGCAATCGCATTAATTCTAATAAGATTCGGAAATTGATTGACCCGGTTAATATTTAAAAGAAGTTTAGTATTTCAAGCCTTATTTTAATAGGTATGCAGTTCATCGTTCTCCTGCCCTTATCCCACTCAAAGTGGGGCCGGCACAACATATTTTAAAGATGCTGATACATGTTTTGGTTAGTTATTTTACGTGACACGTCAGCTTAACTTAATCCCCTTTTACGACATCTCAATAAGAAATGATTGTTGTCTATTCTAGTAAACCGGATACCACACAGTGGGTCAACTTACCTTCGTCGCGTTTTATGAAACCTCGGTAAGAAATAAGCGTAGTCTATTCTATTCAGCTGCATACCACATGGTGGGTCAAATTACCTTAGTCGCGTTTTTCGACACCTCGGTAAAAATGAGGGTGGATAATTCTACTCAGCGGATACCACACGGCTATGTATAACTATTTCATATAGTAGGTCTAAAAGAAATACCTATGTTTTGATTGTCTGTTATGTCTACCTATGTCGATCTTTCTACATGTTATTGCGATTAGATATAAAGTGAACGCGTAGTAGATGCTTGCTATCTATTACCCTGTATAATCAACAATGATAGCGAGAGACTCTAATCTGTTCTGTATTCTCGTTCAAGATTAGTTCATCGCACTTTCTTTGAGATAATCTCGTTATATTTGACATGATATTCTTTGAAAATAAGACCTATATGTCTAAAAATAGATTTCGAAATTTTTTTAATCCCATTTTATAGGACATACACCTATTGACGTTTATAGAATTCGTTTTCATCAAAGAGTCCAGTCTAGGTGTAATAAAATCATAGATAATTTTTATACTAGTTGAGCTCGCGGCATTGCCTGCATAAAAAAACTAAAAGTTTCGCGCGTAAATTCGAATCCTGCGAGAATTTAATCGTAATGCATTATTAATTTAAATATTCCTCAAGAATCTTTTAGTAAAAACTGTATAAAAATCCGTTCAGTCTATTTTGAGAATATCGATCACATATACCGACAGCTTTTGGGAACATAATAAATGCATAATTCATTTATTCATTAACAAAATTCTTCATTACTGTAAAAGGTAGGAACCTATTAGTGCATAAGTCAAGTATACTTATGTCAGAAGGTTTTGGGAAATTTGTTTTATTTATAATATGTACTTATAGACTAGAAAAGTAGGTAAGTCAGTCTAAAATGTGCCATATTACAAAGAAAATATAAAGAAAGCAAACGAGGGTGTCTGTCTCATGATTTATCTCTCCTTTTTATTTAGACAAAGATGAAGTATATGACACTCTACTTACAAGCCTGCTCACTTACTCTAGTATGCAAGTATATACTGGTTATATAATTCATTGTGACCCAGAAAGACATATTAATCAAACATTAAACACTCCACATGTTTACCTACTTTCTTTCGGCATTGATACTCATTGACACGATTTTGGCAGAGATAATATACTTAATAGGCATACGTCAAACACTTCAATGCGGCTTTTTGTTTTTAGCTACCATTTTTAGGTCATAATAATAAGTAGACCGCTTGTCTGTATAACTTATCAGCGTTATAAAATAACTGTCAAGTAGACATTTTTATCTACTATTTTAATGTTGACTATAAAGATTTTACTACTGAAATCAAATAAAATCATCAAATATTAAACATTGAGAATAATAATGACGGATAATATAGATAAAAAAGCGATAAGATAGGTAGTGGTTTTTTTTTATTTGTACAAATAAAATAAAATAGAATTTTTTATTGCAGACAAACAACAAGAACTCGACTTACCATCACTTCAAGTTGATGAGGCAAATGAAAGGATCAAGAAGAAGGAAAAGCCACGCCATCCTGGCCCTGGTACTACTATGTCACAAGTAAGTTTAAGAATTTTTTTTATTTTTCAATACAATAATTCAATACAATTCAGACAATATTAAAATAAAATACACTAGAGCGACGGTTTTACTAATGGTAATGTTATCTTTCAGATATCTGGCGTCAAAAGGGCTCTTACACATACAAACAGCTTCACTGGCGAACGTGTACCGAGATACGGAGTTGAAACTCCACATGAGGAGGAACTGGGTCTACTGTTGGGTGATCTTGATCGTTGGGGCGTCGATATTTTCCGCATTGGTGATCTTTCCTGTGGCCGCCCACTGACCGCTGTTGCATATGCTGCCTTTACATCAAGGGAGCTATTGTCTACGCTGCAGATCCCACCGCGCACTTTTCTTGCATTCGCTGTAACTCTTGAAGAGCATTACATTCGCGATAATCCGTTCCACAACTCTCTCCACGCCGCCGATGTCACACAATCGACAAACGTACTGTTGAACACGCCCGCCCTTGATGCCGTATTTACACCCATTGAAGTTTGTGCTGCTCTCTTCGCTGCGTGTGTTCACGACGTCGACCATCCAGGTCTGACAAATCAGTTCTTGGTTAATTCCAGCTCGGAATTGGCTTTAATGTATAACGACGAATCAGTACTAGAGAATCACCATCTTGCCGTTGCATTCAAACTTCTCCAAAATGATGGTTGCGACATATTCGTGAATCTCCATAAGAAACAGAGGCAGACTTTGCGAAAAATGGTCATTGATATGGTGCTCTCTACAGACATGTCCAAGCACATGAGCCTATTAGCTGATCTTAAAACTATGGTGGAGACGAAAAAAGTCGCAGGTAGCGGTGTGTTATTACTTGATAATTACACCGACAGAATACAGGTGTTGGAGAATCTCGTTCACTGTGCCGATCTGAGCAATCCTACTAAACCGTTACCGCTATACAAACGTTGGGTAGCGTTACTAATGGAAGAGTTCTTCCAACAAGGAGACCGTGAACGAGAACAGGGCATGGACATCAGTCCGATGTGTGACAGACATAATGCTACAATTGAAAAATCTCAAGTTGGATTTATTGACTACATTGTACATCCACTTTGGGAGACATGGGCGGACCTGGTACACCCAGACGCTCAAGATATTTTGGACACTTTGGAAGAAAACCGTGATTACTATCAGAGTATGATTCCACCTTCACCGCCACCCGCGCCAGTCCAATCTCACTCAGGTGCCGACGACGATCGTCCGGAACAAATACGCTTTCAAGTAAGTTTAATAATTATAATATATCATAATACTTTATAGCCATATATTAAAGCAAAAGTTCAAAACAATAAAGACTATTCCAAAAATTTTCATCATTTATAATATAGGGGTATTATAAAGTTATTATTGAAGTTAATGAGTTTAATTAATTTCTAAAGATCAACTCAAGCAATTCCTTTAAAGGTTTAACTGAAGCCCAGAAACTCATTTCTTTTAAATGTATATTACTACACATTCCTTTTTTTTTATCAATGCTAATTGTGATGGGATCAGAATCGAAAATAGCTAAATCCTAAAGACACAATCAAATTCAGCTAATTTTAGATATGTGTATTGAAATAAATATATTGAAATAATTGATATTACTTAAATTCACAGAGATTATATCTGTGTTCAATATTTTTTATTTGTCGAAACTCCAAGAATTAAACACAAAACAATACAAACATTTTACTCAATTTTAATTATTTTAGATATAGCTAGGTTTGATTTTAACCCCCTCAATTGGGCTTCTTTTTTTCATCTGCGCTAAGAATATGAAACTTATTTCAGTTCTATAAATAATACACAACTTTTTTCTTAAATTAATGATTTGATGGCAAGTTTAACGATAAAATTTCTGTCTTTAACAGGTAACACTTGAAGAAGGTGAGGGCTCCGAAGAATGCGAAGGGGAAGGAGATGGTGGGATGTGACGGAAACTACTGGGAATCTGTAAGAAACTCTCAGAGAAGATGCAGGTGTGGTGGAAGCTCTGGCAGTAGGGCGGCCGCAAGAACGCGCTGTTCGTGATGCCGCTCGCGTGCCGGATGTATCCTTGTTGTATAATAATACTTGTTGACGCTTACCCTAGAAGTGGAACGATCCCCGTTAGCATCGTAACATTTCAATTTGATTATTTGTGTTATATGGTTACTACGCAATGTTTAGACACCTGATGACTAAAATGTCCCTCCAATGACTGTATTTAACATTCGATTCACTAGTGACTATTTTGTTTTGTCTAACCAAAGATGCAAAGATCAACTCTTTACGTTCGTACGATCCATGTGAGTAGTTCGTCTTCAATTCGTAAAGTTAAAGTCGTATATTTAGATTTTAGACGTCGACCCTGTATATACCGGGTTGACTAAGTAAGGACATTGAAAACGCTTATTAATTGGTATGAAAGGGTAATTTATATTGTCATATCATCCACGTTTCTCATATTTAATACGGGTTTGCGATAATGATGTTATTCACCAAATTATATTAACGTAATAGGTATTCCTAAATGTAAAACTATTTTAAGGTAATTTTTTTAATATGCCTTTCGGAGTTTTTGTCGTCTTTTTCTGAATATTATAAATTCGATCAGTCTCTTCACTAGAAGACTTTCAATCGAATTCATCCTGTTAGATAGCTTTACATGATTTGTTAACATAATATGTAGCACCTCATTTCGTATAATGGATCGCTGGCGATCCCTTTTTTTTTTGTTCTTATTAGAATAATGTATTTTTTTATATATCACGTACTGTACCAACTCTAGTTTATTGACCCAAATATATAAGTCAAGATTTGTCTTAAGAATAAAATGTTTGTGTATGCAACTAACGACTCAAAGTCTTGAATGGCTTGATTATTAGTACTAACTGACTAACACGGTTTGCTACTAAATTTTGAGAGTGAAAATGTTTGCTGAATTAAATGAGGTGCAAAGTAAGATGGCACTTGGGCCGGGTCATGCAATAGTAACATAAGTCGTTACCAAAAATTGCGCACAACCATCATTCATTGAAAAATGCTTATTTTAATTTGCAATCATTTCGTAAGTCGATGGCAGGATAACGCTGATCTGATCCCATGCGGTATTTCACTGCGTCTGATACAGATAGTAATATCGTACACTTTAATATGGCAACTCGTAGTTTATAATGATTATTAATAAAATGATATAACACTTAATTACCTGTATTACGTTTGCATTTCACGTATCCATTGATGTTAGTGTATGTTTATAAATATTTGTGAGCTGGTCTCTATACTTTCATGTACTCAAAAGATATTTATTTAATCTGTCTGATTAGATGTTTCCTTTTTCTTTTTATACTACACACGTTGTACCTCTAGCAAGAGTATTATTTTACAAGTATTCTTAATGTCATTAGCTCCATCATTCATCTGTGTCAAGAATGAAGGTCCAATGTACATTATTTTCGTAGATAAATTAAGATTTGATTCGGCGGGAAAATGTACGGATGCTATGTCGCCATGTCTATAAAATGTCTGATTTTAAAAGCATAGATTAGAATATGGTATGTCGTACAAGGACAAAAAATATATAAAACGCTTATAACTACAATTGTGTGTAATAGAAAAATTACGCTTAGAAACATTTGTGTTATAATATACATAACATGTATGTAAATTGTCTTGAATATTGTTCGTACTATTAGATCTGTGTGATGTATGCGCGATATAAGTACGCGCCAAATATTTTCTAGTTCACATGTGAACAAAATGGCCGATCCTACGGCTGCAAAACACTGTACCGATTATAATTCAAAACTTTAAACGTAATAAAATGTGTATCTAGTTGATAATATTGCTCGTCGTTTAATAATTTCTGTATAAATGGATGTACCTTACTTTATTAATGCAGTGGGTGCGTTAAAATATTATAGATCCTAATAAGCATATTCAAACTGCGCCACTCGCGCCTTTTTAACTCACCTACCTATAATTTCTCTATCACAGTTAGCTAACTACCAAAGAATGTTTACCCTATTTCATTGTATTTGTCTATGTGCATCTGGCATGTCACTTTTCGAATTACTTGTTTAGATTTACCTGTAAGTATGTCGCAGTGCGGTTTCAGTGTTATATGTTTGTCAGTATGAAGTACTAACATTTAAGATGGTTAAAACCTAGTTAATTTATAAAATACCGAAATAAAAGTGTGCAATGCTGGTCATATGCATTACTTATTATTTATGTTTTAAATAAAATAGCTTGTAATAGTTTAAATGAATATTTGAGTTGAATTAAAGAATATTAATGTATTTAGAATAAAAAATAATTGATGAAAATTATATTTGTTTCCTTTTGCTCTCCAACAAACTCGAGTAAAATAAAATTTAAAAAAATATATATAAACAATGACAAAAAGTGTGCTGTCCGGTTAAGTAGAATAGATCACCCTCTTTCTCACCGAGGTGTCGCAAAAGGCGACTAAGGTAAGTTGACGTCAAGCAGGTGATCGGTCTTAAAATACGTAGCCAAATCATGTGACAACATGTTTATAACATGTTGAGGCGACCACACTTAGAGTGCGATAAGGGCAGGAAGATGATGAAATAATATCAAAAAGTCTTAAAGAGAGAGGCTTTCACTAAACGTTTTACGTATTTATATCTCATTAAACAGCTCAAAGAACAAACACACGAACAATCCTTACCCACCGCCACTATTACAAATTTAATAATCGTCTCGCTCCGCAACCGAAGCATCATCAGAAGATAAGACACCACAACAAAATCACAAAATCGAACTATTCTAGCTAATTATTAGAAAATTAATCAAATAAGTTAAAGAAATGTTATTTTCGTTGATCCAATCATACAAAAAAGTACAATCATACAAAAAGTGCCTTTGTTTCACTGTTTGGCCTCTCATTAAATAAATGGATATGATGTACGCCCACCATGTACCTCAATTGTACATTGGTGGATGCGATATTTATAATTTGTAGGTACACTACTCTCTTAACATTCAACTTAACTTTTTGGTTGTATGCATTTATACTGGTTATTATTTGTGACCCATCACAAAAATAATCGAAGTAAAATGAACTAATAGTCAAAACGATTTTTTGTATTATTACCCACAGTATACAGGAAGCACTAGTTATAAACGCCAATAATTTTGATCAAAGAAACTATTCTTCTTTGAGTAAATTATACTAAACAATAATATCATTTTAAATAAATAATGAACATTTTCAACATACTCAGTATAATACATTATTTCGAACAAAGCGATGAATTAAAATCGATTATTTAAAAAGTAATCGATTATTATTTAAAAACGATTATTTTATTCACATCCCTATTACTAAGTCAATTGTTCTTTTTAGTCTATGGTCAATAGGGATGCACCTTGGAGTAGAAAAAATCGATTAATAAATAATCGATTTTTATACCTTTAAATATTATCGATTTTTTTTTAATATATTTTTTCTGATTATGTCAAAAGTTGTCTTTTTTAATATTAATATTAATTACAATAAAAGCTAATTAAAGTGGACAACTACCAAGAAATAACATCAGATTCGCTGGTTGTGAACTTAGATTAAAATGTGTAGTTAGGCTAAATTGGTTTCACCCAACAATGCATACCTAATCTTAAAAAACAAGAAAAAAAATATTTTTCTCATAAACAAAAGATAAATCACAATATCAATGTAGTTGAAAAACTTAAACGAAACAATTTAATTTGTTAAACAAGGATAGGATGACATGCCCTAAGTTTGTTAATTTTGAAATGTGTTTACTGTAAAATTAAAACGTTGGTAACTTTTGTTAATTGACATTTCCATTTTTATCGATATATATCATCTTTAATCTCTAGAGGGAAATCATTAACTTATGGAGGAGTAATCCTATGTAATCTTTTTAGTTCTCGCGCCAAAAGCTGGACAAAGGTTATTAATAATTTAATTTACCTGTAATGTTGTTTATTTGCCACTGGATTGTGCTTCAGAGAAAGTGTTTTTAGTTTCGGAAGGGTTCAGATTGGATCTAAATCACCTATTTCTGATATGTTATTATTTGTTAATATTAGTGATTCCAAATTTGGTACATATTGCTCCAGATTGTCACTTATGCGCCTGAAAAAATGTTATCATAGTTAACATTGTAAATTTAAGTATAAGTTATGTGACTCCTGTTTAAAGATATAGATCAATCACTAATATGGCTCCAGATTACTGTGTTAAGATCTTGTGAATGTCGCAAAAAAATCGATTATTTCATAACAATATAATCGATTTTTTAAAAATAGATTTTTTTCTGACTGTTTCAAAAGTTGTCTTTTAATATTAATAATTAATTACAATAAAGGCTAATATAAATGGACAACAACGAATAAATAATAACAGATGCGCTGTTTGAGGCATTCGATTAAAATGGGTAGTTTGGCTGGATTGGTTTCATCCAACAATTAATGTGTTATCTTAAAAGAATAAAAAAGAAAACGAGGATAATTAAAATAATCGATTTAAAAAAAATCGATTTTAATGAAAAAACGATTATTATAAAAAACTACTATTGACATCCCTATTATTAAGGCAATTGTTGACTGTTGTTAACTCAACGCGTTGTTTGATGTGATTTACGAATTATTCTGTACTATTTAAAATATTAATTTCACAGCAGAATTTTAATAAATCAAAATGGTGAAGCTTACCAATGAACTAATACAAAACTCGATGCAATATATCAACCCATGCAGAGATCGAGAGCTTGACCTCAGAGGTTAGTTTTGCGTTTAAACTTTATACATAATTACCATCGTATTTCCCATAAAAACTATAAAAAGGGTCATAAAATTATTTGTGAAATATCGTATAATAATAACGTCGTATAATAATAACATAATGTCGCGCGTTATTGCGACATTCACTAGATCTGTAACCAAAGAATGAGTAAGTTTCCTAATTAATAAAATAATTACCCTCTCTACTTTATATATAAAAAGAAAAGCATAGGTATATCATAAAATAATTAATAATGCTTGTGTTAATTCCATTATTTTTCAGGATATAAAATTCCGCAAATTGAAAATTTAGGGGCTACATTGGATCAGTTTGATACTATTGATTTCTCTGATAATGATATTAGAAAATTAGATGGTTTCCCGTTGCTGAAAAGGTTGAAGTGTTTGTTTTTAAATAACAACAGGATTGTGTAAGTACAACAACATATTGATTTTCTTTTAGTAGAACTAAAAAATAATTCTGTTTATCTTTATATTTTCTCCTTTCTTTCTTTATATATTTATCATCAGTTGCATTTGCTATTTCACACTTAAAACATCTAGCAATATGGTAATATACAGTAATTTTTGTTAACACAGTAATCTGGAGCCTGTTAGTGATTGATCTATATCTTTAAGTAGGAGTCACGAAAATTTTACTTAAATTTATAGTGTTAACAATGGTAACATTTTTTCAGGCGCTTAAGTGACAATTTGGAGCAATATATACCAAATTTAGAATCACTAATATTAACAAATAATAACATATCAGAACTAGGTGATTTAGATCCACTTGGAACCCTTCCGAAACTAAAAACACTTTCTCTGATGCACAATCCAGTGGCAAATAAACAACATTACAGGTAAATTAAATTGTTAATAACCTTTGTCCAGCTTTTGGTGGAAGAACTGCCAGGATTACATAGGATTACTGCTTGAGAAGTTAATGTGTGCCCTCTGGATATTAAAGATGGTAAATATAGTCAAAAATGGAATTGTTTGTTCATTTTAAATTTTCCGACTACATTGATATTGGGATTTATCTTATGCTTATGAGAGAAGTAAATAAAAGATTACTTATTAAAGTAAATAATAGAATACTGTATATGAATATATTTGGAGTTTTTGGGTATTCAACTGTTACTTTCCTTTTTTACTCTTATAAAAATGTAGATCTTTTATAAAACAAATATATGATTCATAAGTTTTATTATTTGTAAACCAAAACTGCTTTAGTATAAATTGTCTCACTTTGTAGTTTAGCTGGCAGAGATCTTTGTCAAAGGGATAAGTTGATCTTTGTACACTTTTTTTTAATAATAATGTTTTCCTTAAGCTTTATTTTTATCTATTTTCATTTATCATATATAAATGAAAATAAATAAACTTAACTTCAAATTTATGCTTCTTACTGCCAAATGCTGCTAACAGTGGAATATTTCTCATACTATTTGAGGTGATACTATGAGTTACTAAATACCAGATTTCTAACAAATTTTGTATTACCTTTTTAGAAGAAAGTATTGCAATTATAATATCGTTTAACTACAACTTTCAGGGCATATGTTGCATATAAATTACCAGAACTAAGATTGTTAGATTTTAGAAAGATCAAACAGAAAGAGAGAGAAGATGCTAACATTTTATTCAAAAGTAAGAAAGGTAAAGAAATACAAAAAGAAATTTTGAGAAAAGCCAAAACATTTGTACCTGGAGGGAATATGCCAGATCCAAAAGTAACAAGTTAGTATTATCTCACATTAATTTTTCCTTTTTTTGGGAATAAGGATTGATGAAAATCATCAAATCAAACAAGTGTTAAATATAAATGTGGATGGATATATAACTAGAGAGGCCAAAAAAGGATGGTTGGATTGTAAAATATGACATGTATATAAAATAATGGCGCCCAATTTGATGAATCATAGGAGAGTATGGAAGAGGAAACAATGTTGTACCTACCCGACTTAGAATAAGGGCAGGAGAATGATATTTTTCTCCTTGCTCCTTTTAAAATTACTAGTTTAAGTAATTTTAAATAGAAATATTGATTTTAAAGGCTAGAGTATATATTGAACATCCTTTATTATTATTATTGAGATAATAATAAACTCATGATATTTTACCAGGCAAACAATAATTATTTTATAGGAGAAATAACATTTATAATATGAGGGGGTTAGCATCAGACCTAGCTATATCCAAAATAATTAAAATTGAGTAAAATGAATATTTTGTCTTATGTGTTTAATTCTTGGAGTTTCAACAAATAAAATATATTAAACACAGATTTTATCACTGTGAATTTAAGTAATATCAATCTTTACGTTTCGTACAAACTGTAATTATTATTATTATTATTATTAGCCTTTATTTTCTGAAGCATAGTATTTTTACATAGTATTTTTTTTTTTTAACTTTTACAAAAAAAACAAATTTAATCTTCAGGTTTTCCCTTGACATAGGCCTCTTCCATAGATTTCCAGATTGTTCTATTGCCAGCCTTCTGTTTCCACATGTGACCTGCAACCCCCTTTATGTCATCCTCCCATCTTAAGTAAGGTCTACAAACTGTAATACAAATATTTAAAATTAGCTAAATTTGATTGTGACTTTAGAATTTAGCTATTTTGGATTCTTATCCCCTGATATATAGTATATCTAATAATATGTGTCATATAATTAACAGATATAACAGGTTTTAATTTTTAATGATATTATTTACCCTACATTACTACATTAGTGTGGTAATACCATGTTTATCAATCTATGTATTTTTTCAGACCTTACACCTCAAGAAATCCATAAAATTAGAGAGGCTATTAAAAATGCTTCTTCGCTACAAGAGGTAGAACGTCTTACAAGGATGTTACAATCAGGCCAAATACCTGGCCAGAAACCTCTGCAACCTCAGTCCCAAACAAATGGACAGCGTAAGATTGTTTTAGTAATTTCTAAGTATTTGAGTAGGCTATTTTATGTACTAATTGTATATGCTGATATCAATTTTATAAAAGATCATTATTTAAATTTTATCTATATAATTGTATTTGTGGAGCACCGTCGTGTGATATCTGGCTGAATAGAATAGAACACCCTCATTTCTTACCGAGGTGTCGTAAAAAGCGAATAAGGTAAATTGACCCACCGTGTGGTATCCGGTTGAGTAAAATAGACCACCTTCTTTCTTACCGAGGTATCGTAAAATACGACTAGGGTAAATGGACGTCAGGCAGGCGGCCGGTCGTAAAATACGTAGCCAAATCATGTGACAACATGTTTGTAACATGTTGTGCCGACCTCACTTAAGAGTGGGATAAGGACGGGCAGATGATGATATTTATAATAGACTAATAACTCGCCTCCTCCCTCTGCAAAAATAGCAGAAACATAATTTATCATAAAATGAAATCTTTAACTTTCACTGTTCCAATGGCAGATGACTCAAACTATTTTAGCCAAGATCTCTTATTATTAAGTTGTTTTAAATTATTTAATACACTAAAATTGTTATACTAACTTAAATATTTCTTTCCATAGACAATGGAGTATATTATGATGCAGTTTATAAGATGTCTGTTTCTATAATATGATAGTAATATAATTTTTTATGATCCTATATTTACAGAAGCAGAGTATGAGGAAATGGAAACAGATGAGACAAATGGTCAATAGACAGTAAGGTTTCCAGGTTGTTAGCTGTAAGAACAGATAACTGCTGAATAGAAAGTACTTTTACGTATTATTAAGCTGATAAGAATAGTTAACTACGAAAAATTGTTTTGCTCTAAAGACAGATACTACATAATGCGAGTTACAATTTTAAATTAAGATTGTAGCTAATCGGCCGAGAAAACCAATTTTTTTTTAAGGAATAAAACTATTTTAATTTACAAATATTTTTTATTTTCCATTCCTTCTATATAAATTCTCTGGAACTATTAAATGTAAGCCCCCATCCAGTAGCGTAGATAGCGTAGGGGGCACCTTGGACTCTTGAGTAACTAAATTATTATTGAATTAAAAATAATTAGTTGTAGAATTGACGATTCAAAAGTACTTGTTTACAAGTTTATTTGAATTGTGAAATAATTCAACAATTAATTATCAATTATTAATTGTTGAATTATTTATTAAAGAATTATTGAAAATTTTTCTCCCACATTTGGAATATGTATGAACCAGGTTTCAGGAACGCGACTTTAATAACGGTAATTTATTTGAAAAATACTGAAATATGTAATCACAATTTATTTTATTTTGAAACCGACTTTTACGATGAATCTGGATTATGACAAATCTGGAGTACGGTTAATTCAGAACAAGACAAATACGGAACAAACTATTTTAAATAGATTGGTTGGGGCCCTAGTTTATTTTTTGTATGTAAAATGGGCGATAAGAAGAAAAGCTACCTATTGTTTAAAAATTCCAAAAATAAGAATTAAACCAACTTTAATATTTGTACAGTACTATACTTGCAAAGGAGGTCACGGTTTCAAACCCGGGCAGACACCAATGAGTTTTTCTGTTAATTGGTGATGTCTCTAATTGATAATTGCAATTTATCACACGTTTTTCGGTGAAGGTAAACATCGTGAGGAAACCTGCATATCTCTAGAGAATTCTAGAGATATGTGTAACCTACCAATCCGCATCACCAATCTCTCGGAGAGAAGAGGCCTATTCTCAGCAGTGGGATAGTAACAGGGCGCTACTTACTTACTTATTTTCACTTTACTTTGTATTATGTGCTATGTTACTATCACTCCATATCTTATATTTCTTCCGACGTTCAATACAGTACAATAAATTCGTTAAAATTTATTATATATATATGTATATATATATATATATATATATATATATATATATATATATATATATATATATATATATATATATATATATATAAATAAAAGTTTCATAATAGTCAAAGATTTTATTTAAAAAATGTCATCATTTATTTATATTGCAACACTAGAATCATATATTTTTACATTTCAAATTCATTAATTCATCATCATTAGCATCCAAATATATATTGTAAATCATTGGCAATATTATTTTTTTCCCCATGGCCTCCCTTATAGAAGGCCTTTTATCAGGTAACACAGACAGCATGCAATCTATAAGGTCCTGCATTCCTCGATCATAAACTACCAAGTCAATTGGATGAACACTTCCACTTGTTATAGCTTTAACTAATCCT
This sequence comes from Morpho achilles, assembly GCA_947086495.1. Classification (NCBI taxonomy): domain Eukaryota; kingdom Metazoa; phylum Arthropoda; class Insecta; order Lepidoptera; family Nymphalidae; genus Morpho; species Morpho achilles. The sequence goes on along the minus strand of CAMTZB010000004.1, from coordinate 5,433,022 downwards.
ACTAAAGTCTGAAACGATAACAAAAATAACGTTTAATTATTTTTGCATTATGATATACCTACTAAAGATATTATGAATGGAATATTTTTTAAATAAGTTTAATGATGAGGTGTCGTAAAATACGACAGAGGTAAGTTGACGTCAGGAAGGCGGCCGGTCGTAAAAACGCAGCCAAAATCATGCGACAGCATGTTTATAACATGTTGTGCCGACCCCACTTAGAGTGGGATAAGGACAGGAAAATGATGATGATAATATTAAACAAAGAGCTTTCTAAATTATATGTTGATTTTTTTATATATAGTATAGCGAAATTGCCTTGACGATATATTTTATTAATTATTCATTCATCCTCCTGCCCTTATCCCACTGTAACTGGGGTCGGCACAACAAGTTACAAACATACGACCGGCTACCTACCTGACGTCAACTTACCTTACTCGTATTTTACGACACCTCGGTAAGAAAGAGGGTGGTCTCTTCTACTTAACCGGATACCCCACGGTGGGTCAACTTACCTTAGTCGCCTTTTACGACACCTCTGTAAGAAATGAGGTTGGTCTATTCTACTCGGCCGGATACCACTATTAATTATTATTTTAATCATATGGTTTAACTCAACTTACCTCCGATTCAAACGCTCTTTTATGAGTGCACATTTCATACAACAAACACCCCAAAGCCCAGACATCACTTTTAGTATCATACGGTTTTCCTTCACATAATTCTGGTGCTAAATAGTAAGGCGTACCAATAACCGTTGAGGTCTTTTTTGCGCTAAAATGGTAACATTTAATAATTTAAAAAAATATTTCAAGTCATATGTACTTCAATAAATAAAATGCCTTTTAGTTATCACCAAAAAATTATACAGATATATGTAAATACAAAAATAAATTATTTGTCAAATTGTCCAAAAAGATGTAAAATATCATATATGAAAAAAATTAAAGTTAATAGCAAAATACAAGTTACTTAATAGAAAAAAAATGATAAAAAAATAATAATTAGTCGAATTGATAGAATTGATTTTTTCTAGTTTGTGAGAACCCCTCTTAGAGTAAAGGCCTCCTCCAAGTTCTTCCAAAAACTTTAATAAAATATACAAAATATATCAATTCATACTTCAATATACATAAAAAGACTCCACATCGCGTCTCTTATCTCCACATCTCCACATCGTGTCGGATAAACTCAAAAAATACTCGACAGATTTTTGAAAAACCCTTCTTAATCCTATCTAGTATGGAATTAACGAGTAATAACACAATGTACGGTGTAGATTTTATATTGCTATTAAAAAAAGTGTAACTTAGACGGTCACATACGATATTTAGAAAGATAAGTTAAATATATAATGTTCAACTACACTTACACTTAATTTAAATGCATATGTTTAAAAAATATCGAATCCGCGTCAAAATGTAAGAATGATGAAGTTAGTACACACTGCAACCTGTGGCGCAGCACGCTTTTTAGTAGTATAGTTAAGAATGAAAAGATAAAATTTAAATTACCTGGCTAACATTTTAGATATACCAAAATCACCTATTTTTACGAGTACTCCATTTTTTCCAGTCAGAAGTATATTTTCCGCTTTTAGATCTCTATGTATGATGTCCATTTTATGAATGTAATTCACGCCCAATAAAATTTGGCAAAAATAAAACAATATTTCCTGTTAAATACAAATTAAAATGAATATAATATTGAAATATCTGTACATATAAAAACGAAATAATATATACCTAATAAACACACAATAAGCAAGTCAAAGCATATTAAGATCTCTTGTAACAGCATAATTATATTGCTTATAAAAACGTCTGATCCAACAGAGTATTTGAACCTACATTGTCCTGTATTGAATCCTAGATTTAAATTTGGATGGGAAACATTAAATATATATCATAAATGAAATAGTAAATTTACATATAGATACGGTTTCTTCGATAAGCGGTTAATATGGCAGACTCAGATTTAATATAATTTATGTCATAAAAGATAGGAATATAAATATGAGCTATCTAAAAACCATACTGTCCATAATAATAAGTCTTTAAAAAACGGTTGCCTGTAAAGTCGGTTTTACGGATAAAGATTTTGCGTGACAACGTCTTTTTCTCAGTAGAATATTTATTGATATGAATATTATTAAATTGCACAATAGGAACAAGGAATTGAATGCACTAATCAATTCTTTAGTGCTGCGCGCGCGGCGGACCAATCATGTTTGAGTGGGAGAGAGACGCAAGGCATACGCCAGTCCGGCAGGCCTCTCTTTCGTTCGGTGACTCATCGTAACAGTCGTGAGCGGGCGTTACACTTTTTCATGAGTGACTCCAAGCGGCAACCTAATTTAAGACGTTGTCACGTCAAAATTAAACAGTTAAAGATTCTCTTTAATATCAATAGATGTAAATTTAATTTCCGAACTCAATGCATAAGTCGCGTATAGTACTAGTTTTAAAATAATTAACAGACGTACCTGCTGCTCGATCAATCTTGGACATCGCTGATACATGTATTCTGCTAGATTCCCGCTAGTAGCATATTCCATCGATATCATAACATGGTTGTCAATATAGTAACAATTGTAAAATTTTATAATATTAGGATGGTGTAACGTAGAGAGTATTTTTATTTCGTTTGCTATATCCTAAAAAAATATATATATAAAATACATCCAGATAAATTATGGTTTATATAAATAATATAACGTTACCTGTTTGTGATCTTGCAATTTAATATTTAGTTCAATTTCTTTTACAATCGAAAGTGCGTCATCTTCTTGATTTTCACATAAGTAGACATTCCTAAATATAAAATATCAAAAGTAAAAACCTTTTATTTATTAAAGTACGTTAGGAATTTTTTTTTATAAAAGTCTAAACTGACCCATATGTTCCTTTTCCAATAGTCTTCAAAACTTTGAGCTTGCATTTTTGAAATCTTTTTAAAACTTCCATATTATTATCTACTTTACAATATTATCAAACCTATTTGTCACCACAATATCGCATCTTACACCGTCTAGGCCATATTTTATTTTAACCAACACTAGAACTAAACTTTGTTATTTTTAACACAATGATTTTTCGAACAATATTTTTTTTAAATACCCTCTATTTTTGTTTTTATGGGCATAGTTTAAACTATTCCAGTTGAATACGGATATCATAATTATATCCAAGTAATTAAAAAATGTATGTTATATCTATAGATATGTCTTGTAAATTAATATATTAATTATAATGTAAATTAATATATTAATTTACAAGACGGTAAACATTATCATTCACTTAGTGGCAGTGCATTTAGAACAAATAACCTAAGCAAACAAACGAGCATGTGGCAACCCCTATGTACTATGACTAGTAACATTGGAAGTTGGAACAGGAACAGGTACATGAGCTGTCAAAATCGATCGTTCATAATATTTTGTACCACTCAAAAAGTTTCTTTTGTTATTGCATACACCGATAAATTATTGACATAATCTCACTATAAGTTTTAAGTAAAAAAAAAAAATGGGGCAGATTATGGGATCCTACAATGCTCGAAACGTAGACTTATATATGGACGATAACCCAACATTTGATAATCAAAACGGTTTTCCTTACGAACGCAAACAGCGAGGTAAGGATTTCTTAAGTTTATCATCTCTATTTTTAATAAAACAACTTCAACGTGTAGGTATACATCACTATATAATTAGAGAATGAGAATTTTGTTAAGTGTAAAGTTATATAACAAACGTCATATTCATACATTAAAAATTTCAGAAATGATAGCGAAGGAGGAAGATCTCATATCGGCACGAATTCCTCCTAAATATAGAGATTATTGTGCGCATCACTTACTTGAGTACCAAGTCTGTCGCTATAAGAATATGCCAATGTTGTATAGATGTGCACATGAAAAGCACAACTATTTGAATTGTGAACAGCAAGAGTAAGTACTCTTTAAAATTAAATAATCTATAGTAAAATTATTTTGCTATAATCCGCGATGAAGTAAAAAGAAAATATATATAATGCTAAATAATAATAAATAAATAAATATATGGGACACTTACACACACAGTCATTCGTCCCCAAAGTAAGTAACTTAATACTTGTGTTATGGTAGACAGACAACTGGTGAATATATACTTATATATTTTTTAAATACAAATATACAACCAGGCTCAAAGACCAACAAATTCATTTATAGAAAATGTTGGCCCTCGGCGGGAATCGAACCCGCGACCCACGGAGCTGAAGGTAGGGTTACTACCCACTGCTCCAACAGGCCAGTCAAATGGAGAGTTGACAGTCCATTTTCGTACCTGATACATTTATCTCTCGTATCTAGTCTATCTTCTGATGATGCTTTGATGATGTGGGGCGAAACGATTTTTGAGTTTGTGATAGTGAACATATATAGTGCTTGTGTATTGTGGTGACAGTGGTGGTTTGTGCATGTGTTTATACGGATCCTGCTTGTATCAGATATGAAAACAGATTGTCCACTCTACATTTAGCATTATATATATTTTCTGTTTTACTTCATCGCGGATTAAAGTGGAATAAATTTTAATTTTTTATTGTTAATCTTAATTTAATAAATTATCCATGTTGAAAATTGCGGACATTTCATGGAAAAATTATGGTTATTTAAAACATTTTATAACTGAATTGTCAAAAAGAAAACTTCCTTAAAATTATATTAAAATTAAAAAATTGTAAATGTGTGTAATTACTAAATATTACTTTTTCAGTTATGTTCTCCGTATGAAAGAATTTGAACGCGAACGTCGTCTGAGACTACGGGAGAACAGACTTGTCAGAGCTGCATAAGTTCAATGTTTAAATGAATTAATGTGTAAATACTTAAATAAATAGATTGTTATTACGATTATGCTCTTTAAATGTTTTTGGTTGATCTTCAAATAATAAAAATATTGTTTCAAGCCTATATAACTTTTGTATAATTTTAGTATGTTACATACTATCCGGCTCTCTTTTTTTATATGTGATTAGACAAAGATAAGTATACGAGTTTCAACTTCCCTCTCATTGTTTATTTTGTTTATGACCAGTTATTTATAGTTAAGTAATCTATGATTATGACACTCTCACTTGTAACCTATGGGTCTGGTATAGGCTTGGGTATGATTGCTATATAAGAATCATATTCGATCCACGATATGATCGATTGTAATCACGTGATCATACCTGCTATTGCTAATGCTATTGGAATACAAACAAATGTATTCCTTATGTCGTATGCAGAGTATAGGACATAAAGACTACATTTGTTTGTATAAGAAATGCTAATGCTGCCAATGCTATTGGAATACAAGCAAATGTATTCTTTATGTCGTATGCAGTGTATAGGACATAAAGACTAAATTTGTTTGTATAAGCAATCATTTAGTCCATTAACGTAAATAATATAATAGCGGATAGCGTTTTTGCTAATCAATGTTGCTAGGCAAAATTATTGTAATTTCAAACAAATGTAATTCTTTTATCTTATATAATACGGTCGATAATTCGGGAAGAAGACGCACTTTTACGTTATTCCAACTGAAACTATATCCTAGAAGTATCGACCGTATTGAATATGATTTAAGAATTACATTTGTTTGTAATAGCAATCGCTTTATCAAGTAATAATATTATAGCGAATAGCTGAATAATATAATAGCGGAAAGCGTTTTTGCTAATCAATATTACTGGGTGAAATTATTGTTATTACAAACAAATGTAATTCTTAACTCCTTATTACATGGCCGTATTACATGGTCAATATTTCTAGCTTATAATTTAAGTTGGAATAGCGTCTTCTTTGGAACAAACAAATCTTGTTATTCTTGTAAATCTTTATTTCAATTTATTTATTTATTTAACCCACGTTCCTTTGCATGTGTTTTTGCTCAATATCAGTGAATTAGTCTCAGTATTAATTTATTATTTTACTTTTTCATAGAATATCATCATAATCCAGTAACTCTAAAACTCATTAGCAGATGATGCTATATGAAAAGTTTTTCATATCATGATCATTAAGTGATTGGTGATTCTGTCCATGCCTAGTCTGGTATGGTTAACGACCTTAGCCTGCTCGTTTAGAAACGGGCGAATGGAAGAAAAAAAAAAAAAAAAAGCCTATGGGTCACTTATACCTATGAATCCCCTATTAACTCTATGGTTCTATACTATAACTGATAAACAATCAATAGGTCGTGTAGTAAAATGCTAGGGATATGAATTGGAGTGGAAGAAATCGATTGTGAAATAAATCGATTTTTCTTCGGTCCAAGTAAATCGATTTATAAAAAAATTTAATTCATATCGTAAAAATCGATTTCTAAAAATTCGATAAATGTTTAAAAAATCGATTATTAAAATAAAATAATCGATTATTTAGTTACATCCATACCTATCGCTAACGTACGACAAAGTATAATTAAACGAAGTCGTTTGATACTGCATTAAGTAAACAACTTTTTAATTGTACATTAAGAATAGTATAAAAATAAGTATTCACAAAATGTATACAATGCACATGCAATCTTTTAGAGTTTAAACCCTTACATTATACTATTTTACCCTCTACTACTTTATAATTGATCATTTAAGAATTATTTGAATCAAAAGCTTTCATTAAAAGTGCTATTTCCTGGCTAAAGTATAAATGCATGTATTTTACTTTTTTTAACCATAAATTTTGTGTATTATCTGTTACTCATAGAAGCTTATCTCTATGCCATAATTAAAATTTCTTGATCCAGCCCTACTAAACAATAGACCAAAAATAATAGTGACAAGTGACAACCCTTCGAAGAAAGATGAAAAATGTTGCCACTTCCAAAATACAGTTCAAGTATTTTTTACCCTATTGGAATTGCACGAAAGGGATGTATTTTGCTTGATGGGTTTGATTTAATGATAACTGAATGCTTTTATATAATTGTTTATTGACATGCAATTTTAACCTTTACGATGTAACTACAATAAGGTTATCATGGTGCAGCTTCGCAAAACGTCTAACAAATTTTGTAAACACGCTTGTGGAATACACAAATTATATGTATAATAGATGAATGCTATTATTGCGGAAGTAATGGCTTCCTAAAATTTAATTGTAGACCTACAATGTAAGATTAAAAATTTAACAGAAAGAAGTAAAAAGGGTAAAGTTACTTCAATAGTGTAGTGATTTGGATAAATATTTGTGTCATCCGGCTTCTTTCTTTCTGTGGTATATACCGCGTCTCCAAAAGCTTCAAAGAAATATCGGAAAAAATGAATTTTAAGGAAAAGTTTCTAAATCCTTGCCGGTTTTAAACAAATATTGTTAAATTGAGATGTGTTTTAGGTAAACATGGTGAAATCGATAGCTACATTGATAATTTGAGATCAGTCAATAACCAACATCAATAGTTGGGTTTGAGGACTGTTGACATGGGTGATGCTGGTGGAATAATGTCTGTTAGGGGCAAAATGAAAGGCAAAGTTGAGGAAGACGAAGAAACCGATGACGAAGTTTGTGATAGTGAGGATGAGGATGAAACAATCGCGAGAATACAACGCGCACATTTTGCACAGGCTGCAGCAATGAATCCTCGCAGGAGATCAACTGCCCGCCCTCGGCCCATGAGCCACAAAAGAAAAATGGAAGCGGTAAAAAGCTTTCACGATTTCACCAAAAAGTTGAAAAAAGACACTGGGATAGCGATACGCAGTATAATCGGTAACGATATTTTAGATTTAAGTGACTGTTCTAGTGAAGGCATGAAAACTGATAGTGATGGTTTATCTGAAGAAGAATTTGAGGTGAATCCTAGTGCTGTGCAAGAGTTGGACGATGAGAACGAGAGTTATATTGACCCTGAGACAGGCGACTTTGTGGATGGTAAGAAAGGCAAACAGACAAGTCCAGTGAAATCATCTCCTATTTGTGAGGCTGCAGGTCAGAGCGGAGATGAACCAAAGACACTTACTATTAGTGACATAATTGATGAAGGTGACTTAGATTTATCAAAAAATGTTGAGATATCTGAAGTAGAAGAAAGTGAGTTATACCCTGGTAAGACTGCAGAGGACTTGTTGAACATGTCAAAACAAGATGAGGGTAGCCAAGATTATGATATTGCAAAACTAAATGAAATGGATAATATGAGTGGAAAGTCTTTGGATATAGATGGGGATGACAAGGAAGAAGAGGAAGAGAAAAAGATGGAGTCACAGGAAGAGGTAAGTATTATTTTAATGTTTTATATATGACTTAATTATCATAGGTTAGTTAGTGGTAGATAATTTAGGTTAGTTAGAATGCATTGGTTGTAACAGCATACATATTATACACTCTTGCATAAATGTTGTTGTGTTTATATTGATAAACCCAGCCCAAAAAAATAATTATGATTGTTGAAAAAGTCAGATAATTTTTTTTGTAAATATCTTAGACATTTCAGTAATCTCTTAGTCCACCCATCTGTACTTCCTATTTATGAGTTATAAATAATACTATCCTAAGGTTGATATTTTTACTTCTTTTTATAAAAATATATCAATATTGAAGTAAATATAATTAATACATACTGTGTCTATTATTCTTTAATGTTTGTCTGTTAATAATAAGAGTATCTCATTAAAAAAATTGCAAAGAATAATCTGTAATATATTGTATATGATATGATAAAGATTTTTATGTTCACATGTATCCATAAGGTCATGGTTTGAATTTTATCACAGTCATTCTTACAATATGATGGTTTAATACAACTAAAAGTATAAATTTTCATCATTCTGTTAACAAATCTAAACATGATGTAACCAGTTTTAAAACAATTTAGAATATAACTGTTACATATATAATTTTTGTCCTATTTCAAACAAAAATTGTATTTGCTTTCCGCTTTCTGCATTGATGTAGTTTGTATCTATTCTTATGTACTGTTTACACTACTTCTAATAATCAGTATATTAAGTATAAATAGGTATATTTGACCACATTTTAATTTTGATCTATCTGTACTTTATATACTGTACTGTTTATGTACTGTATATGGCAACAGCTGAAATAACTATTTAGAATATGTGATAAAAATAATATTTAAACATCTCAAAAGTAATTCATAGCTTGGATAGTTTCTATTAATTTAAATTTATATTATATTATACACTTTCAGTTATTAATATTTATAAATGGATATTTCTATTTTACATATGCCTAGTCCAACTTAGCCATTATAATATTTGTAAATATTTGAAATTTGTTTGTTACAAATTTATAACTATTATAAAAAAATTTACATACTACTTTGTACCACCACTCTGTATAGTAAAACCTACTTCTAAAATTTTATGGACTTTACTTTCTGTATATCTTTATGTTTTTTATATGTTAAGAACACAGCAAATAATATTACAAAAATTACAACTAATGAACTAGACAAATATTTTTGTGACCAAAATTGGGTGTAATATATATATAACACAAGTACACTACAGTAATATACAACACAAAAATTATATAGCAGTGTTAATATACTGCTATATAATTTTTATTTATAAATAAATAGAAAAGATTGTGATTTAATGCATATAATTATGCATTAAATCACAATCTTTTCTTTTTATCTATATGAAGCCCTTCTCTTAATATAATCCACATCCTTTCATAAATTATAGTTATTATTAATTTTGACAGATAAAGCCACTAAATCCAAGCGCAATAAATGTCAGACGAAATATCAGAGAAGTGATGGATGAAAAGAATTTAGATGCATCTACACTTGCTGCACAGCGCCAAGAGTCAGAGCGTTTGGCTCGTGTCCAGGAACAGCAGAGGATTATTCGAGAGGTAAGCATATCTTTAAACAAGTTAATCTTGTATGTACATATTTTTCTGAATTTTGGAAACAACTCCAACTATTTTCATGAAATTCTAATTTTTGGGGGAGACAATTGTTCTAGTTAAGTTTTATCAAAAAAAATGTTGTTTTATCCCTGATTGGGGACTGAAAAAAACTGCTACAGTTTTATGAGAAAGCAAAGGATAATTATGTTGTCAATTGTAAAGTCATGATAGCTCATTTGGGTAATGGGTAGTCTCAAATTTTGTACACCAGGATCGATTCCAGATAAAATATTAAAAAAAATACTTTATTGCATTTTTTTGTATATAAAAAAAAAATACCAAGCAACACTCAGTCACTCAGCTACTAATTATATAATAAGAGTTAAGATTAATTTTTTTTTAATAATTATATTGACACTATTGACACCACTGTGTAGATACAGCTATGCTATTGTGACAACCTATAAATTTTAGGATCTTATGCTGTCACTACCAAAAATCATCAATCCTTCTTACCTTAAATGTTAAATGTATATCTCTATATAAATTAAAAGAAAATCGTTTCTAAGAATATTTAATTGTATGGTAACATATAAGAAATATTTAAGTAATCTTATAATATATATATTTATAAAAATAGGCTAGCGCCTGGCTACATTCTCGCCTCATGGTAAATAAATAATAAATAAATAAATATATGGGACACTTACACACACGGTTGTCCGTCCCCAAAGTAAGTAACTTAATACTTGTGTTATGGGTGACAGACAACTGGTGAATATATATACTTATATATTTTTAAATACATACTTAAATACAAATATACACCCAGGCTCAAAGACCAACAAATTCATTTATTGAAAATGTTGGCCCTCGGCGGGAATCGAACCCGCGACCCGTGGTGCCGAAGGCAGGGTCACTACCCACTGCACCAACGAGCCAGTCAAAATGCAATGAAAAATGCAGCCTAAAATGAACATATTATCTTAATTTTTCAGGTACAAAGACAGATAGCTATTAACCGACAAAATAAAATTCATCAGAAGACATTAGCCCTACTTCAAGGTGGATCTTCAATATTAAAGAAGGGTAGCTCTGGACAAAAACTGAAGTATGTATCTTTAATATTTTGTCATAGCTTTTTATGCGAATTAAATTTATTTTACATTGAAATTTTTCAGTTTACCAAATACAGTACTCGTAAAATTACCATCTGGAGAAGTTAAAAGGACAATTAGTAAAGAACATTTAGAAGTGTCGAAGGTATCCAAGCCAACGACTTCAGGAGCATCTGCGGTACACAAAAAGCCTGACAAGAAAGAGGTATGTGAATTTGCTAGCTTTTACCCGCGACTTCTTTCGCGTAGACTGCCGTCGTGTGATAGGTCAATAATAGATGGTGCTTTTCAATGTCATCCTATTCATATTGAATTAACAGGATTTCCATACCCTATATTTCATTCCGGTGTATAAGGAATAACTGTGCCAAATTTCATGGATATTGGTTCACCGGAGTCGCCGTGAAAAAGTAACAAACATTCATCCATACTCACAAACTTTCGCATTTATAATATTAGGATTTAATTGTCTCGACTATAAAGTGGCAACACTGGCCCGTTGGAGCAGTGGGAGGTGACCCTGCCTTCAGCTTCGCGGGTCGCGGGTTCGATTCCCGCCGAGGGCTAGCATTTTCTATAAATGAATTTGTTGGTCTTTGAGCCTGGGTGTATATTTGTATTTAAAAAATATATAAGTATATATTCACCAGTTGTCTGTCACCCATAACACAAGTATTAAGTTACTTACTTTGGAGATGGACGACCGTGTGTGTAAGTGTCCCATATATTTATTTATTTATAATTAAGTGTTACAGAGCAGAGGTCCATAATACAATGTAACACACTTACCATGACACATTTGATATTTAAATTACCAAGTATTTTTTAAATGTATAATAGAATGATAGCAGTAACTCGAATTGTCTTAGGTGGTAGAAATCGTGGACAGCAGCAGCGGTGAAGAGACATCGTCCTCTTCGTCAGACTCTGATGACTGCATAATGCTATCAGACTCTGAAGTACCGCCAAGTCCTGAAGCGGAGGAGGATCCTAGCAATTCCGGTAAATTTCTTTATTCAAATTCATATTCAAAATTTTCTTTATTCAAATAAACTTGTAAACAAGTACTTTTGAATCGTCAATTCTAAAGCTGGTCGGAAAGCTGTTCCTACCGAGAAGAGCCAGCAAGAAACTCGGCGGTTGCTCTTTTCAACATAATGCTTATAACTAGTTACATTAAGTCATTACTATCTTGTACAGGGTTGGACAGTAGCTATATTCACGCATTCTTATCGTCTAAATAATCCTCAACAGTATAATAGGTTTTTCGTATCAGCCTCTCTTTAATAGTGTTTTTAAACTGCTGTAATGGCAAAGCAAAAAATTAAAAACTAAAAATTTAAAAGTAATCTTTATCTAATATAATACAAAGTCCCCAAAAGGGGAAGTCTGTAAGTCATCGATTTCCTCAACATCACGCCGTATGATATCCGGCTAAATAGAATAGTACCACCTTCATTTCTTACCGAGGTGTCGTAAAAGGCGACTAAGGTAAGTCGACCCGCCGTGTGGTATCCGGTTGAGTAGAATAGACCACCCTCTTTCTTACCGAGGTTTTGTAAAATAAGACTAAGGTAAGTTGACGTCAGACAGGCGGGCCGTAGTAAAATGCATAGCCAAATCATCATTCACCCCATTTCGAGTGGGATAAGAGCAGGAGGATGATGATACTGAACAGATTTTTCTACGGTTTTTACTAAAACTTTCGCGAAGGTTTAAGACCTAAACTTCAATGGCCTGCGCTACGTAAACCAGCAGTGATACACTTTATTAATGTACTAGAGAATTTTAGATCTACAAAAATACTACAAAAAAGCTGTGATGGCCTAGCGGTGCGACCGTGTGAATCTCTAGAGACGATCATGGGTTCAAACCCGGGCAGACACCAATGAGTTTTTCTATTAAAACTTATGTGTCTAATTGATAATTGCAATTTATCACTCTCTTTTCGGTGAAGGAAAACATCGTGAGGAAACCTGCATATCTCTAGAGAATCCTAGGGATATGTGTAACCTACCAATCCGCATTGGAGCAGCGTGGTAGGTCTTAGCTCCAACCCTTCTCTCCAAAAATGGAGAGAGGAGGCCTATGCCCAGCAGTGGGATAGTAACAGGCTGTTACTTACTTACTTACTTACTACAAAAAAGTCCGCGATAGCATGTCTCCAACTCTTATAGTTAACTCACAATAACTACTTTTATGATTAAAATTTCAATTCGTGAGATTCATCAATATGGTGTATATTGCGCCAAATTTCATCAATTTTGGTCCAGTGGATTAGCCGTGAACGTTTAACAAACACAAACTTTCCAATTTTATAATATTAGTATGTATTTCTCATTATAACAATTATTTCAGGAATGCATGTTAACGACGCCTATAATATACCAGATGAGAGAGGACGTGTACTTATCAATATTGGCCATGGGGAAAATGAAGAGGGCATATTTTTGGCGCCACAAATAGCTAGGATTATAAAACCACATCAGGTACTTAGTCATACATTCAGGCAATATGCAAACAGTTTTTAAAACATTGAAGCATTGTAAAGTTAAAATAAAATTTAAGTAAATACTATATTACGTAGAGCAATAAAAGTTTCTTATTCAAATATCTCCCAAGGCTACTAAGGTTCCTGTGAGACTGAATTTAGTGTCCATAGACAATAAGCCTACCTACCTTACTACCCTAAATTAACCCTGCCTGTAAGAAATCGCTAGTTAGCGATATGGCTTTATTGTATCTGCATTAAGATTATATCGTTTCTTTACAAAGTGTATTGTAATTTTATGTGCAATAAAGAATGTTCTCTGTTCTATAATTTTAAAAATGTCTACTACTGATTGTGACAATTTTTAAAAAAAAAACTTTTTTTAACATCATGGAATTAAATTATAAAATATAAACCTAAACTAATTAACAATTTCCTAATTGTTAAAATGGTATATTATTAACTTATAATTGTTCAATTGTCTTACATATAATAAATAGGTTTAAAAAAATGTTAGAGCAAATCTTGACGTCGAACGTCGAACTTGAGATTGTATTCTGTATGCCAAGATTTGCCAGTGAAATATATTACACTTGCTTTTGCAAGGCAAGATGCCTTCAATTAAACTCTAGGGCGATATTTTATCACCAAGCAATGCCTATATGTTATAAAAATCTTAAAATAAAATGAAATAGATTAAATATAATCTGTAATCCGCTGTAGGTGTGATAGCCCAGCAATAAAAACCGTGCGACTCTTTCGAGGAGGTCACGGGTTTAAAACTTGTGTTAAAACTTGTGTTTAATTGTAAATTGCAATTTATCACACGCTTTTCGGTGAAAGAAAACATCGTTAGGAGGTTTCCTCTCGTATCTTTAGAGAATTCTGGAGATATGAGTAGCCTACCAATCTGCATTCTTCTTTCCAAAAAAAGAGAGAAGAGGCCTATTCCCAGAAGTGGGATAGTGACAGGCCATCACTTTATATTAAATAAAGAATTAAAGTAGCCCTTAAAGAATTATTCCATATTCTCAGATTGGCGGCGTAAGATTCTTATTTGACAACATAATAGAGTCCGTGGAGCGGTTCTCTACGTCAACCGGTTTCGGTTGCATATTGGCACATTCCATGGGACTCGGCAAGACGTTGCAGATTGTATGCTTTTGCGACATATTCCTTCGGCACACGAATTCCAAGACAGTTTTGTGCATCATGCCCATAAATACTCTACAGAATTGGGTATGTGTATCCATTTATTGTGTAAATGCTTAAATAATTGGTTATAGTATACGTCACTTTGTGGAATTCCATTAAACAAAAGTAATGACAGAATTATAATGAATGAATAATATATGTAGAAAGTAAAAACCGTTCTCCTAACTAATACAGGTTGGTAACAACTATACATTAATTTTAATTTTAGGTATCTACACACTTCAGCACTCTTTATAAAAAAAATAATTTTACACAGAAATAATTTTACGTTTAAAAAAAATAAATTCGATTTATAGAGATCAATGACCGTACCCTAAAACGCCATTCCAATCTTGGCCTAAAAACTAAATACGTTACAACTAAAGTGCGAGGGAGACAAAACTATAATTTTATCGTTTTCTCCTGCTCTTTCAACAAGTTAGACAACCATTTCTATCGAAATCAGATCTCAATAAATTATATTTATTTTGTTCCAAAAAAAAAATGTGGAGAATTGGATTATGCCAAAATTATGTTACATGTTTAACTTATCAGTGGATTCATTTAATGTCATATCGTCGATACCACTCTGTATCCTACCCTGCTAATATTATAAGTGCGAAAGTTTGTAGCATGGATGTATGTTTGTTAGTCTCACGGCGAATCCGAACGAATGTCGATGAAATTTGACACAATAATACCTTATATTTGTGACTGGCCCATTGGCGCAGTGCGTAGTGATCCTGTCGTCAGCTCCGCGGGTCGCGGGTTCGATTCCCGCCGAGGGCCAACATTTTCTATAAGTGAATTTATAGGTTTTTGAGCCTTGTATATTTGTATTTAAGTATGTATATAAGTATATATTTACCAGTTGTCTGTCTACCATAACACAAGTATAAAATACTTACTTCGGGGATGGACGACCGTGTGTGTAAGTGTCCCATATATTTACATTTTATTTATTTATAGTTATTTATATTCCATGTATGTTTGAATATTTCAGGTAGCTGAATTCAATATGTGGTTGCCTCTAGATGCCACAAACAGCCCCCTAGCAACTCACGGTGAAGTTAGACCAAGGAATTTTCCTATATATGTTTTGAACGACAGCCACAAAACTCTTCAGATGCGGGCCAAAGTTGTCAAGGTAGGTGGTACTATTCTATTCTGCCGGATGCCACACGGCGTAGAATTGGTTATAGGACATCGTGTGTTAAAGTACTAAAATCACACTTGCAAAAAGTATATAAATTTTTTAAACATTTTAGGATTGGTCAACGACCGGTGGGGTTCTCATGATAGGATATGAATTATACAGACTACTTTGTATGAAAAAGGACAAAAAACCTCGTAAGAAAAAAAAAGATAAGCAAGACGAGAAAGAGAAGGATAAAGAAAAAGATGACAAGAAAAATGAAAAGCCAGATGGCGGCAACGAAGATACACAGGTCCTTAATTAGTTTTGTTTTTTAATTCTTGCTTTTGATACTAACTTAGAGTTCTGCGGATTTTTTTTGCGGATACAATATTTTTTCATCAAAGAAACTTTTTTTTTGGTGGGGCTATCTAAGCATTGTTTTAAATAGTGTTACATTTTATTTTAATTTTGTTTTTCACTTAAATACAAATATACCCAGACACGAAGACCAACAAATTCATTTATAGAAAATGTTGGCCTTTGGCGGGAATCGAACCCGCGACCCGCGGATCTGAAGGCAGGTTCACTACCCAATGCGCCAACGGGCCAGTCGATTTCAAAAAATATAATTTTTGTTTTGAAGTAAAAAATACTAAACTGTAAAAATATCATGTTCGATTAAATCCAGCAGAATTTCTGTAGTAAGTTAATCGCAGTGTGTGGATATTCAAAAATTAACGTTTTTTAGGGTTTTGATTCAAATCAGTCGAAACCAGATGACAAAACTGAAAAAGATGACGTTGATCTTTTGAATAACGCCGATGACAAAAAAGATGACACGCCCAACGATGAAGAGAAAAAACTTCTAGATGGTTTGTTAAGTATTTTGTTGTTTATTCGGATCTATAGTCGATGAAAGTTTAGACATATAATTTACAGAATGTTAATATAGTTAAAAGAATTTTAATATTATTTTCAGAATTTCAATATAATTTACAGAATTTTAATATAATCTACAGATTTTTAATATAATCTACAGAATTTTAATATAATCTACAGAATTTTAATATAATTTACAGAATTTAATAGAATATGAAACGGTTAATAATTTTTCAAAATTTTCGTTAAATTAAAAACGTGTGCGTCCTTTCATTGATGACGCTGTATAATTTTTTTGAGATATAACAAAACAATCTAGTTATATAGTGAAATATTTTTCCATTATACGATACGATAAGTCCTTAAATATATTATATGACGATGTATTGATTAATCTATATAGTTAAAGGCTAGCTTACGTTTAGTAAACTTTTCATACTACTTCGATAACTGCGGTAATTTCGTCAGATAAAGTATTTAAAATCATTCTTACAACATCGGTAATTGCGGTAATTTTGATAGATACAGTATTTAAAGATATCAAATTAAATACGTTAGTTTAAGACCAACATACATACAAACAAATACATACAAATTTTCTATAATTTATAGAAATGTATGAAGCATTGGTCAGACCAGGGCCGGATCTAGTGATATGTGATGAAGGTCACCGAATAAAAAACTCTCATTCTAATATATCGTATGCGTTGAAACAGATGAGGACAAAACGTCGTATCGTGCTTACCGGTAAGTGATGGAATTGACTTTACGATATCGCTTATTTGTGAGGTCTTTTTTTCTAATTTTATTTTATACCAGCAGTTGCCACCGGCTTCGCCCGAATGGAAAGATTACAACCGTAATATAGTATTTTGATAACCATAAAAGTAGTTAAAGTGGGTTAACCTTAGAAGCTCGCGGACTTTTATTTAGAACTTTTAAATAAAATGACGATGCTTCGGTTACGGGGCGAAACAATTGTTGAGATTGTGGTGGTTAATGTGTGCAGTGCTTGTGTATTGTTGTGTCATCGGTGTCGGGTAGTGCATGAGTACTTACAAATTCTGCATGTATCAGGATGAGAACGAATATTACACTCTACATTTAACTTACATATATTTTCTTTTATCGCGGATTATAGCAAAATAATATTCTCATTACTTTTTTTATTTTAATAGCCTCATTTTCCTATACAGGCCATGTAATTAAAATTAGTTTTATTAATATTTTTATCTACTCTGATACTATAGTGCAAAGCTTATAAAACTGAAACCAAAATTCTTATGACAAACATAACTTACAAACAGGCCAAAAATAAAAAATTAAAAAGTATTATTACGATACAGGTCTTGTATGGACATCTGTATCATAATATAACTTTTTAAACATACCTCCACCTGGACCAAGGAGGTTGACCTTAAAAAAAAGGTTTCAATGAACGAGTACGCGGCGACGCAACACGCATGCGCAATCGATGTTTGCGCCTTGGCGCTAACATTTGACATTTAAAAAATCTTTTCAATATTTAAACAAAGTTTGGTTTTTATTAATATTGCTGTACGTATTTTAGTATGAGAGTAGATAAAGTAGTATATGACATAACTTAGTCTTACAATACTCGTGTGATACTATAAAAAACTCGCCTGCGGCTCGTTTTTTTAAAACATACTCGTGTTATAGGAACCTTTATTATGCAACAGTGTCATAATTTACTATAGTTACCTCGTTTTCCTTTACAGGGTATCCACTTCAAAATAACCTGCTTGAGTACTGGTGTATGGTAGATTTCGTACGTCCAAATTACTTGGGCAGTAAGACAGAGTTCTGCAATATGTTCGAGAGGCCGATACAGAACGGTCAGTGTATAGATTCAACGCCACAAGACATAAGGCTGATGAGATATCGCGCCCACGTCTTGCATTCACTGCTTGTTGGTTTCGTTCAAAGGTAAATTTATATCAAGATCGTACCACGATGGCTGAAAGCCTTCGCATATTTATTCTAATATTATACACGCGAAAGTCTGTCTGTCTGGAATGCTTTCATGGAAAATCCGCTGGGGCAATATAAATAAATAAATATACGGGACACTATATTCGAAAATGTTCATTAAAATTACAAGCTGTAAACGGCCATATTGCTTTATAATAAATCAATAATATATTTAAGGTACCTAATTGGATAAGGATTCATGCTGTATTGTTTAGAAATTCTTCGAAAATAAGGAATTATTATTCGTAAAAAGTAAATGCCAAAAAAATGCTATTATGGCTTATCCATAAGAGATAGACATATACCATTGCGAAGTTTTCTGTAGACCTTTTCAAGGTGTACAAATACTTAGTACATTATTTTGATAAATCTCGTAGGGTTCAGCCTGCGTTTGCAATGTAAGCGGAAAAATATGTAATTATTTACATCACAAAAACCTCAAAAATTACAGTATTTCTCTACTCTATATTGAATGTTATTATTTATATAAACCTTTCTCTTCGATCACTCTATCTATTTAAAAAAACCGCATCAAAATCTGTTGCATAGTTTTAAAGATTTAAGCATACATAGGGATATAGGGACAAACAAAGAATGTGACTTTGTTTTATACTATGTAGTGATTATTAAATTTTGTATTTATTGTAAATTTTTTGGCTAAATAAAGTTTATTATTATTATTTATTTATTACAGGCGATCTCATGCAGTGTTACAGTCGACGTTGCCTCAAAAAGAGGAATACGTCCTCCTCGTTCGTATGACTCCTTTGCAGCGGAAATTGTACCAGTATTTCATGGACGAGGTAGTGAGGTCCGCGTCCGTACCAAACCCTCTGAAGGCGTTCGCTATATGTTGTAAGGTGAGAATACGTTACTAAATACGATATAAATTACGTCTTATGTTCTATACAGTAGAAGCTCTTCTTTCCTTCAATCGCGTTTTCATTATTCGCGGACTGAAAAATTGCGATTCAAGTCCTATATTCGCGGCTTAAGATTTCTGTATTCGCGGATCGAATCGGTACATCGATACATACATATATATATGTACCTAAATAAAAGCATGCGGTATCCTTTGTCAACGTCTCGTCAAGTGGACTAATAAAAATAAGATCTTATTACAACTAAGCCTAGATTACGTTTTCAAAATCTATCGGCGTTGTTTTGTTTCGTTTGGCGGTTCTTTAAGCCGCCTCCGCCGCGGTCGGTTTTGTTGTAAACAAACAATATTTAGATAAAACAAACTTATTACTCAAAACGTTACTACATTTTTTAAACCATTGTCTAAATCTGAAGACAATATGTAGCTTATCAAAATGTAAAGTCAAAAACTTTTTTTATTTAAAATTGATTTTTATGTTTTTGCTTTTTTTATTTCGTCGCTTCGGAACCCTATATAAATTACCATTCCATATTCACGGTTTCTGTATTCATTAACATTGTGTTCATTAACAGATTTGGAATCATCCAGATGTGTTGTATAATTTTTTGAAAAAACGCAATGAAATCAACTGCGCTATCGAAGAGGACTTGGATTTGGAGGAAATAGGTGGCGTGACTAAGGCTGGACGAGCTAGGAGCAAAGCTCAACCGAGACGTGCCACTAAACCTAGGGTAAGACAATTAGTATTAATGTGTGAAACAAAAACTTTGCTATACCAACAATAATTGAAAGACTGTGAGATATTAAATATATGTATGAGATAAGCTGTATTTTAGTTATTTTCAACTCTCTTACTATACTATTAACTATCTTCTTGTGAATAAACGTAAAGTAACGCTCTATCTACTGTTCCGCTACTTAGCTAAGACCTTCCCTCTTGGGGAGAAGGATATAGATTACACAATTACACTAACTCAGGTAAGCCCAAATTCTCATAGAAAATTCATATGTCCCCGTCCCAAATTATAAATCCACAACAAATCTTCTGTATTCTCTCAGGCTCTATTTAGGTCAATTAGTTAAAAAAACAAATATTTTTCAATTTTAATAAAAAGTTTTATAATATGAACTCTTGAAGTAAATAAGGCACAAGTACCTAAAAATTAAAATTCGAACTAAGTATGCAATTTGGTTCTAAAAGCCCTTTTAGAATATTTATACATATATTATAAGCATATTGAAGAGTTATTTTTATTAAATTTTTTGTACACAACAGGGAAAGAAACCAGCAGCAACTATACCTCCGAATACGACAGCACCCGTAGCGCCGACAACTGGGGAATGTCCCTATCCCCCAAACGGACCTTATGGTCCACCAGGTGCCTACCAAAATCAACCACCCGCTGATCGTTCTGATGGCGATAGATCTAACTACTCACAATATCCACCCTATCAGAATTCTGGTAACGGATACTTCCCGCCAAATCAGAATTACACCCAACAGTACGGAAATAATTACTATCCGCAACAGGCGCCCTATGCAGGCAATAATTATCCTAACCAATATCCCCCGACTAATCCAGAGCAAGGATATGATCAGAACTATTGGGCCAATAGTAATTATTACGGCAATCAGGGCTATTACGGCAATCAGCAATATGGTCCCAATCAGACTGCACCAGAATTCAATGCTAACCCTTCTCCCGGGTACAATAATAGTCAACAATACCCATCGAACTATAACACTCCTACAAACGATCAACAGTATTCTGAAAATCCAATACCTCCATATCCGAATAATCAAGAAGGATATGACAACCAAAGCAGACCTCAATATAGAGGATCATTTCCAAGTACTCCGGGTTATTCGGAATATAATGCCCAAACTCAACCTCAAGGGCCATCTTCGTACCCTGGTAATCCACCTCAAAGGCCACAAGGCTACCAAAATCAGCCTTATCCTACACCATATACCGGGACTGCTCCATACGAATCAAATTCTACACCATTCAATCAGTACGGAAATCATCCTCAAAACTATCCTAATTATCCTAGTAGTAATCTTCCAGGAAATATAACTAGTCAACCTCAAGGAAGCAATATATCTGAGCAGACCCAAGTAAAGACTGAATGTCCTATTGATACTAATTACCGCCATACTGAAATTAAATCTGAATCAAATGTGTCCCAAAACACTGCTGTCGTTCCTTACGGAGCTTCAGCTCCATACAATTACCCACAAAATCCTTCGTATCCAGACAATACGGACAACCCTAATACCAACTACAATCCATATCCCAATTATCCTGCGCCACTCGAGACTAAACCGCCGCTGTGTAGTGCGAGTTCTGGTAGCCCTGTTACTTCGTGGCCCCTAACGGAGACTTTGAAAACGGAAGTTGACAAAATAAAAGCTGAAGAGAAACTTGAAATTAAATCTGAATCAGATGGAGAAGTTAAAATCGAAGATTTAGATACAAAAAAAATCGTGAAAGATGAGATTAAAAAAGAACTTACGTTACCGGATATGTTATCTAGAAGTATACCTAATGAACCACCTGTAAGAACTGATAACCAACCTAAAACAAATAACATTAAGAGTGATGTTCCACAAGAACAAGAAGTAGTAGTGAAGAAAGGTAGACAAAGAGGTAAGGGTAAAGAAAAGAAGGAGACTGATAAACCGAAACCAAGAGGTCGACCTAAAGCGAAAGGGCGAAAAGATCGTAAGACATCTAAAGAAAAGAACAACGATGAGTCTGACTCGGAGGAGAGCGAGAAGGAGGAGAAATTAAGCAAGGAAGAAAAATTAGCCCTCTCCAAGCAAGCGGAAGAATTGACGTACGATTGGGCATCAGAACTATTAAAAGATTATGTACCAGGACTTATCGAGAACTCTGCTAAGATGGAACTTTTCTTTTATATCTTAAATGAAAGTATAAAACTTGGGGATAGGCTTTTACTATTCAGTCAGAGTTTGTTCACTTTGAATCTCATTGAAGACTATCTAGAAAGAAACTTTATTCCTGGAACTAATCATCTGTGGGAGAGGAATACGTCGTACTACCGTAAGTTCTTGATGTTGATGAATTTCCGACTTCTTGCTAATGTTAAACATATTAAATGATGTTATATTTTATTTTTTTCTAGTTTAAAAATTCTTGCTTCTTCAAAGCTTCATATTTAAAGATTACCTGTGCTAATATGATTTCAATTTTTTGCCTAGTTAGGTTCTAACTTAATTACAATTTCGTTTCGCAAGGTTTGGATGGTTCAACGCACGCGCTTGAACGCGAGAAGCTAATCAACGAGTTTAACGCGAACCCAAATGTGCATTTGTTCTTGGTATCGACCCGAGCGGGTTCCCTTGGCATCAATCTAGTAGGGGCGAATCGCGTTATCGTATTTGACGCAAGTTGGAATCCCTGCCATGACACACAAGCTGTGTGTCGCGTTTATAGGTAAGGATCGTTTCAACAAGGAAAAATATGTAATATGTACAAAAAAAAAGAAAATCAGTAGTCTGTTATTAATCATCCTCTCAGTTTAGAGCAATCGTCCTTTTAATGAAAGGTTGTATATTGTGTTGAGATCTTGCGTCCAAGAGTCCAACCCTGTTCTTGTCTATAAAAATAGGTAAAAAAGGGGATTTGTTAACATTCCATTTCTGGGTACTAATCTACATTTTGAATAAAAGGATCGATTGGTTTCACACATTCCAGGAATTTCGAATTTTGCAAATTTCCCTACAATATTCTTCTGCATCAAAAAGTGCGTTATAAATTTTATTTAGGGACAAATTTTTGTAGAAAACCTATCGATTCATGCTCGTTTGTTTGGATCACTAATAATTTAATTATTTGTATGCGTGTACAGATACGGCCAAAGAAAACCTTGCTTCGTTTATCGGTTTGTGATGGACAGCTGTCTCGAAAAGAAAATTTACGACAGACAAATCAATAAACAAGGGATGGCGGATAGAGTTGTGGATGAGTGTAACCCTGATGCCGTGCTCTCTATGAAGGAAATCACTAACTTGTGCTTTGATAACGATGAAAAGGTAACACTAACTTTCAACATTTCGATATTTCATTTATTCATAAAAGTCTACTACAATTATCCATACAACATATTATATAAGTTTGTATTAACTTATACAAAACACAATAAAACTATTAATTCGCAGGAGAGTCAGAGGTAGGGTAATCATGGGTAGGATATACATAGCGGGAATACATACGCGCTTAATTCGCTCATGGGCTGCAATAGTGGCAAAACTCAAAAACCACGTGTTTCAAACCAGGAAGAAGTGTAAATAATAAAATACATATTTTTTTCAATAGCAATACTGGCAGAACTCATATTTCAATATTAGGCTTCGTTCAAGCAAACTTAAGCATGTTTTATGCATTTTCCATAGCAACGAAAAATTTAAACCCATCTCAAAACATGATTTTTGAGTTGTGCCACTAATGCAGCCAATGAGCGCATTAATGTCCTACCCGTGCCGACAAGAAATAATAATTTTCATAAAGTTTTTTTAAATAATACTTTTGTATTAAATGATACATATTGTTACATAGGAACCAGATTTCAAAGATTTGTCGGAGCACAGGGATAAATACATAGATGTGTTGATACAAGGCATTATTACGCTGCATAGCAAGCTGTTGAGTAAAGAGCCATTCCAGCATGAATCTCTCCTAGTGGATAGGAAGGAAAAGAAATTGTCCAGCGCCGAAAAAAGGCTCGCGCAAAGAGGGTAAGTGGTAAGGTGTGAGTGTTAAATAGCAGTATGTATAGTACATTATTAAAAAAACCATTTTGTCTGATTTAAGATACCTTTATACTAGAACTTTTCAAAAGACTTACTTTCCATATATCTGTCCCTAACTACATTTTTTCGCTTCTATCTTGGTCTGTTGTTTCTACTTACAATCTTATTCACTTTAACCTTATAATATAAAAATACGGATTGCAGTACCCCATACATCGTTCTCCTTAATGCGACAATGTATGACCAAATAGTAGAGTTTAATAACGGTAAAAACAAAAATCCCATTTTGGTTGATATGCTCGTATTCCTACTCGTACATTTATACGTTACCTTGAACGATACCAATATTTGAGTATATTTTTTTGATGTATTTGAAACAAATATATTTCAGTTATGAGCTTGAAAAGAAAGCTGCTTTAGCTCCTAAGCCGACCACAGCATATAGAACAGTGCGTACGGCAGATGGAAGCTTGGTACAGAGGCCGGTGGCTTCAGTCCGGCCGATGCAGCACGGGGCGAGGTGGATACCGGCCGATGTGTGGCGAAGACAAGGAATGACTGCTCAAGAGATGACGTTGCCTCTAGGTAGAATATAAACAATAACTCAATAAGTGTTATCTAATATCATCATCTTCCTGCCCTTATCCCACAATGTTATAAACATGCTGTCACATGATTTGGCTGTGTTTTTACAACCGCCTGTATGACGTCAACTTACCTCTGTCGTATTTTACGACACCTCGGTAAGAAAGAGGGTGGTCTATTCTACTAAACCGGATACCACACGGTGGGGCAAATTACCTTAGTCGCCTTTTACGACACCTCGGTAAGAAATGAGGTTGTTCTATTCTACTCAGTCGGATACCACACGGCGGGTCGACTTACCTTAGTCGCCCTTTACGACACCTCGGTAAGAAATGAGGTTGGTCTATTCTACTCAGCCGGATACCACACGGCGTGTCGACTTACCTTAGTCGCCCTTTACGACACCTCGGTAAGAAATGAGGGTGGTACTATTCTATTCACCCGGATACCACACGGCGTAAGTGTTGTTAACTAATAATAAAAGAATAATTCTTATAAAGTGTAATTTTGTAAAGATATTCCTGTCTACATTTTATTTATGTAATGTTGCAGACGTCGTTATACCCACCAACTCTGCTGAGAAAACAAATATTGTACTTAAAGCTGGCCAGAGGGTCATGGTCTTGAAATCACCTAAAGGAATCTATATGCAACTTGAGTCAGGAAAGATAATAGCGATCAAAACATCTTTTAAGGGCTTGGGCCAAAAAGGCGGTGATAATAAAGACAGTCCAATTGGAAAAAAAGGTAAATTAATTAAAGGCGTTTTATGCATAATTTAAACATTGTAATAATTTGAATATTTATTTATTTATTTATTTATTCATCCATGCAGGTTACACTAACAAAATAAGTTTATATTTAATAATTATACTTAAAACACCCATTATATCTACCTTGTTGTTGATTCCTAACTTTTTACATTAGAATATAGAATAAATATGATTTAGATTAAATATAATTAGAATAACTATGAAGAATATAAATAGAATAATATAGATGTTTATATATAAATTATTATGTTTTATATGTTAAAAATTTATCAACGTTATTTTAGTTGTAGGTAATCGTCCGTCGCCTGCAAATATTCCAGGATCCCTCAAAAATAACTCTGCAATCACAATAACATCTAAAGCTGCCCCTAGACCTGCATATAGCCGAGTTATAAGGCCTGCATTGAACAAAATAGCCCGACCAATGCTTCCTGGACAAAAAATTGCCGATATTAGAAACCGTCTGGGAGAAATGCGTCCATATTCTACTATGCGCCCAAAGCTTCCAATTTCTCCAGCGCGCTTGCTGAGACCTAATTTACCTGGTTCACTGAGTATAACCAAAATACCTAAAGAAGTAAAAAGAGTTGGAAATAGTAATAATAATAGTCCATCAGTGCGAAAAGTTGCAGAAGAAACTGAAATTTTGGACAGTGATGACGAAATAGACGTTTCCAGAGATAATAGAAGCTCCCAGCAACAGAAACTTAAGGAAACTAATAAAATTAAGGATGATAGACTTAAAGAACTTACTAAAGCAAAGTACGATAGAAATGCTGATGATATATGTGACCCTATTAACAATACAGCCGATAGTAAAGTTTTGGAGAAAAGAATGTCTGATGGTGACGATACAAAGCCAATGGTTTTAACAACTGATGAGAAATTACCTTCAGAAGAAGCCTTAGAAAATAAATTATCGGAGAATAAAGGTGCAACTGAGGCACCTTTGAATTTACATTCTAACTTATCAAATGATGTACCTATGAATCTCGTCAGTCGAACTTCGAGTAAGATAAATCTTCTCAAAAACTATAGACATCAACGACCCGGCACTCGGCCGCCTACTGAATCTAGTCTTAGTCAACTAGAAAGGACAGCAAGTTCCCTAAATAAAGAAGGTCTGCCAGATTTCCGTAAAAACTTAGATGATATTACACAGTCTTACTCTCCTGGATCAGAAGAAAAAGGAAGTTCTTCAAGGAAAAAGAAATCACCTAATAAGATAGATGTTTCCGAATCTCAGAGTGAGAGGCAGGTTAATCCAATGTCCCACAGTGTATCTAGTCTACTAAGTAACACTCAGAAACCGAGAATGATCGAGCATGGCATTCAAAATTCCGTACCTCATAATAGGTTGTCGAATCCTGGGAATATGGTTGGAATGTCGCAAGATCCTCATCCGTTGCCGTATAATATGGCGACAAAGCCTCAGGTGTTGCAAAGTGTTGGACATAGTGGCATGTCTGTGAGTAGTGAGGGTGAAAATGCTGGAACATCTGCCATAAGCAGTCAAGTAACATCAACATCTATGCCACCTAACTCAATATCTCCCAGCCAGCCGTATGTTGGCAATCCTCCACCTGAAGGATCGTCTTATGGACAATTTCCAGGTATGTTTTCAATTTTTTTGCATTAACAATATGTCTAAAATCTTTTATTTGTCTTTATACCTAATTATATAACAAGCTTTAGAGAAAGCTGTCAATGACGACACGGGAAAGTGAAAAGGAGCTCCTTACCTTCGCACTTCTTCTTATCTGACAATGCAGAGAGTTCTTTAAAAGCTACACAACTTCAATTTTACTGTTTTGATTATTTACTCATCTTCATGCCCTTATCCCACTCTAAGGGTGGTCGGTTCAGGCACAACATGTTGTCACATGATTTGGTAATTTGCGACCGGCCGCCTGCCTGACATCAATTTACCTTAGCCGTATTTTACGAAACCTCGTAGGAAAGAGGGTGGTCTATTCTACTCAGCCGGCTACCACACGGCGGGTCGACTTACCTTAGTCGCCTTTTACGAAACGTAGGTAAGAAATGAGGATACCACACGCCGTAATTTTAAATTATTTACTATTTTTAGTAAACTTCTGTGAAATTTTTATTTTATGAAGCTAATACTTAAAAGTATTGCTTTAGATCCTAATTGAAAGTTGTTATATGTTCTATTATAATCAGTTAATACGTATATCAATATCAAAGTGTTTTTATAGGTTACGGGATGGGATATGGTGCATATCCGAACGCGGCATATTACGGTGGATATGGGAGCGGATATTATCCACCATTTGCCACCGCGCCAGCACCACCCTTCACAGGCACTCCGCCTGCTCCAACGGAGCCCTACCCGCCGCCTAACCAGCAGTGGTAAAATAATCTTGTGAAGAAACAAAATCTAAAAAACTGTGAACATTTGTCTCTTTTGTGACTTTGAAAGTGTAGTCGTGGAGACTCGTAAAATCTTCTGTAGATCGAATACATAAAAAAAATAATTTTAATGTATGTAAGTTTTGTGCCTACATATATTGTTTCCAGTTGGAATGTGATTTTTAAGTGTTTAATGTATTCGATTTTGTCAATAACATTTTAATAAGTAAAAAGTAAGTAGCGGCCTGTTACTATCCCACTGCTGAGAATAGGCCCCTTTTCTCCGTTTTAAAAGATAAGGTTTGGAGCTAAGACCACGCTGCTCCAGTGAGGATTGGTAGATTACACATATCTCCAGAATTCTCAAGAGATACAACCTGCATATCTCTTGAGAATTCTCTTGAGAAATCCTCACGATGTTTTCCTTCACCGAAAACTGTAGGTCAATTTGTAAATTTTTCTAAAAAAATATTTGAAATATGTTATTTTTATATATATCTTATTACGTGCAAAATGTACTTCCCTCGTATTGATAAATTCTTATTATTATTTGTTTTATAATTTATGAAATCACTCAGCCCATTTTATTTTGTATAAAATTCACATTTATGTGTTCGACGTGTGTGGAAACACAACATTAATTTTACTAAATTTATTTTAATGTCTAAGCTGTTTATTATTTATATTACTTTTTTATAGTTTTTATCTAGTGTAAAAAAAATGTATTTGTTTGTACTTATGTAAAACGAAAACTATTTTTATGTATTCGATCCATATGAACTTTTGTAGTCGTCTCATAGACTATTGTGACATACATTTCGAGTGAGTGTTTACGTGTGTGAATAAAACATTTGGGTCGATTTACGTGTTAAACGAACGTATGTAATTTGCCATTCATAGTTACTATAATTTTTTATAAATTATTTTTTAAATTAAATTAATTAGAACTGAATTCGGGCGTCGCCGTCTCTTTCGATACGTGGGAACCTGTGAGTTTTATTGATTTTACTTTTTATTGTAAAATTTATATTAAAGTTTCTCTCTTTTATTTGACGTTTAATATTTGTGAATCAGTACTTATATCCAATGAATATCTTTGAACAAAGATTTTTATTCAGATGAATAGAATGAAATTAAAAAAACATTGTTTAGGATTAATTAATATTAAATCTCAATATTTCCAATATACTCCATTAGAGCAAATGGACTTGAGTGCAGTATTTCCATTTGTACGGCTATGCCTCGGTCGATAGATGTGATAATATGTTGCTAATGTAGTATAAGTCGAATATAGTATTTAAGAAGTATTTATCGTTTAACTAGCTTAGATAGGCGTATGTAATTTAGATTGTCCTAGAAGTTTTGGTTAATCACTCTAAAGCCTATATTCAGAGATATTGCTTGTGCGTCATATATTATTCTTATGACATTTAAAGGGTACAACTAAAGTAGGAATCCATTAAAAGAAATAAACCAGAAATAATATATTTTTTTTATTTATACTCACCTTATGATGTGAATGATCAGTGCTTTGGTAGAATTTATTTTTTTGCAAATGCGAAAAAATAAGAAAATGTATTACCTATATAATTTTATAGATTTATGTTATTTTTTAAAATCTATGTAATGCTAAAATTAAAGTGCACCACCCGTGGTAATATTTTATGTATGCAGTGCTACACTACTAGCACTGTTCACATTCACTGCCACAATCTCAACAATCGTTTCGCCACTGAACCGTAGTATCTTCATGATAAGACTCCACTATAAAATCGCTTTGTAATTTTAAAAACTACATAGATTTTATCTAATCGCGCGTTATAGAAAAATAATATTTTCATTAATTTTTTAAATACACATTTAGAGCACAATTTTTTTTAACAATTTTTCACAACAGTGTATTAATACACAGTAATTTAATACACTGCTGTTAAAAAATAAAAAGTTTAATAATACACTTTAAACGCAACGTTGAGACTTTAACTGAATTGAATGTGACTGGCCCGTTGGAGCAGAGGGTTGTGATCCCGCCTTCAGCTCCGCGGGTTGCGGGTTCGATTTCCGCCGATGGCCAACATTTTCTATAAATGAATTTGTTGGTCTTTGAGCCTGGGTGTATATTTGTATTTAAAAATTATATAAGTATATATTCACCAGTTGTCTGCCACCCATAACACAAGTATTAAGTTACTTTGGGGACGAACGACCGTGTGTGTAAGTGTCCCATATTTATTTATAACTTCATTAACTGACTTTTGGAACTTTGGCAAACGCCTGATCTTTCACCAAAAACAAAAGTGCCCATAAGCTATACGACCCTAACCTCTTTTCCGCGTTTTGCACTTTAAGGTCGAGAGATAACTTAGTTTTCTTAAATAAAAAAATGGCATATTATACCTGGGTGACCGAGCCTTGCTTGTTAATTTTTTAAAAGATATAAAAAAAGAAAGAAGGCGCCGACGACATGTGGGCTCGAACCCATGTTTATAAAATTTTCGGTCCGCACGTTACCCATTGGCTATCGCAACATTACGTTTGATAACAAAAACCCTTTGCTTTCAATTCTACATTATACCATATTTTTAATTCCCAAAAAACACAATTTTAAAAAAAATAAAACCTAGCTAGATCTTTTTTTCTCCCCCAAAACCCTCTACGTGCTAAATTTCAGGAAAATCGTTGAGGCCGTTTTCGAGATTCAGAAAATATGTTTATATACATACAAGATTAACTCATTTAAATATTAAAGATAATATAATAATTTAATTTTTTTATATGATTCTTATTTATGTACCCTTTATTTAAACTCGTCTTTGAATATACGCTTTAAATCCAGTGCTGTTTCAATATGAGTAGTATGAATGTAATTCTTCGATCATATATTTACTAGTGATGGGCCTTATCGTGTATAGCAGGGATCTTCCGGGGAACACTAGGGTTCACTGAAACGTTTAAATGGGTTCCGCAACTTATCTGTTGCAAAACGCATATACGTAAAAACAATGTGTATAGAGGACTTTCTTTTGAAAAACTTCATGAAGTAAAATTGTGTGATTTTAGTTGGCAATAAATAATAAGCACAGCCAAATCATTAAAGAAATTCGTTTTACACTTTGTTTCATTTTGCACTAACTAAATTATATATTTAATAAATCATTTACAATAATATTCATAGGATGTAATTAAAAAATAAAATAAAACCTGATCACTACCTACCTTACTATCTACTATATTACTATATATTTAGTGCTGTATTGAACTGTTTATATTAAAAATGTGAGTAGAAAAATTTTCACAAACTATTTTCTTTATCTAGAAGAAACAGGTTCCTTCACGAAAACCATGGACCTGAAGGGTTCCTAGAAGTATAAATGGTTGAAGATCACTGGTGTAGAGAATTCTGATAAGACAATAAGGATAGCATTCATGGGAGAAAAGTGCTGTGCTATTATCAAGTATTGGTTCGTGATTGTTACAATTTTGTAAAATGTAATATTTGTGTAAAAATATAACAGACAAAAAATAAACAATTATTTTTAGAGAATCCACAATTTATTGAAACTTCGGGGAAATGTCTTTGGTTATTAGTAGTTGTCAATTGAACTATTTGTCGTAATAATAAATATTCATTCATTCAGTATTAACAATATTTTTTGTCTATTGATATTCAAATCACTGAATATGAACTTTTGTAATATATTGTTTTTCTGTAATCAACAACAGAAAAATGGCGGCAAATATATGTTTTGCGATATTGTATCCTTTTAAATAAATGATCGAAGACATATGTGTGTATATTAATATCGTCGTTGCGTGGATCTTTTAAATTGCGTCGTATTAACTGCATTTATGTGACGAAAATATTTTTATAATGTGTCCAGTCAGCATCGGATATATCTGGCCGGCTAAGACATTATCAACAACTGTATGATTTTTCATAATAACATTACCCTTGATGTTTATGTAAATAAATTAATTTTGATGAAAATCCTCGCTGCGGTTTAATTATTTTTAATTTATAATTAATTTATAATTAGTTAATTTATACCCATAATTTCATGTTTTACAAAATTGCCTTTATCTGTATATTTAAAATACGGGAAGAGAGAGATTTATCGTTTTCTCGAGAGCACAGTTTATTTGTTTTAGTAAATAAATATACTCATATTTATTATATATGGCAATAGCTCAGTTTTATCCAGTAAATAGAAAACAAAATATATAAAATACTTTCCTCAAATAAGGCTTTATTTCCTATTGAATTGACAGGATTTCTATAGCCTATATGTTACCCCGATGTATGCCAACTTTTAATTAATTATGCCAATTTTCATTGATATTGGTTCAGCGGATTCGCCTTGAAAACGTAACAGGCAGACTTTGGTATTTAAAATATTATTAAGGATATAAATACCGGTTTTCTGATTCCCATACCACAAGTATTACTTTGCTTTGGGGACAGACGAACGTGTGTGTAATTGTCGCATATACCTATCTATTATTTTATAAGATAAAAGTGCAAGATTAAGATGTTTGGACATGTAATGAGGGATGAAAATCATGTGACCAAACGAGTATAATTATTTAATTATTAAATAATCGGTCTTGATTTGATATATCTCTATATAACAAATCAAGACCGTCGTCCCGTAGATGTAGTTCCGTTAGGGCATTTAACTTTTAAATATCAAAAGATATTTATCTTTCTATTGAAATGAATGTCATTTGTATCAATCATACAAAACAAGCTTTTATACATTCGCTGTTAACAAAGCTTAAGATAAATGTTAAACTTTTTGCTCCGATGCTTTTGCTCGTTAAGTTGAGAGAACGTTGACCTAAGAACATTTAGGAATATACTTCAACCATATCAATGGCCAAAACTACAATGCTATACTCGTATATTTCGATTTACACTCCGAAAATCATTATATGTATTTATTGTACTAGACTTACAGAATGAGATTCTGTCTACTGGAAAAACCTTTTTCTTCTATTTTATCTTTTATTCTATTCTTACTATAAACATAATTTATAGAATTATAGAAATATAGAATAGCTTGAGTAAGGTAATTGGTTTAGTAGAGGTATATCAACAAGGTTCTCAATATAAAAACATACAAATAATTTATAGAATTAGGCGTTACTTTGCGGAGATCCATAATACAAAAGTAATAATTAAATTATTTTTCTACAATCCACGATGAAGTAAAATAGAAAAT
The DNA here is from genome assembly GCA_947086495.1 of Morpho achilles. Classification (NCBI taxonomy): domain Eukaryota; kingdom Metazoa; phylum Arthropoda; class Insecta; order Lepidoptera; family Nymphalidae; genus Morpho; species Morpho achilles. Next base: position 5,399,742 of record CAMTZB010000004.1, on the reverse strand, counting down.
ATATATACCTCATGCTAAATTTAGAGCGAACAATCTATTTTCATACCTGATACACGGAGGATTCATAAAAACACACACACAAACCTCCACAACCGCCACCACAATACACAAGCACTACATACGTTCACTATCACAAACTCAACAATTGTTTAGCCTCGCAACCGAAGCAGCATCAGGAGATAGACTCTACGACAAAATCGCAATGTTGAGGAGAATCTCTATCTCTAGATAACGTACAATGTAACGAGTATTGTAAAAGCCTGAATCAATTGTGGCTCTTATTTTCAATTCTTTTCTCTAAAGATTTTGCACTAGGTTAATTAAAAGTAATATTAAATTCGTTAATCTTTCTTTCTAATTCCATTTATCTATGTACTGCCACGCTAAAAGAAGGAGAAAAGTAGAAAATCTGATTGAACTTTAGGTATTTGTATTTTCAGCAAATTAAACGATACTCATAATTAACATTTTAAATACGATTTGTTATTACACATAAAAAATATCAAATCAGTTCGAAATTAAGTTAGTCATTTTACGCACCGGTCGTTTCGTAAATTATGTACAAACAAACACCTTATCTAACTAGTGTCAAACAAAATAAAAGTTCAAGTCAATTTCCTACGCAGTGGAACGGAATCGGTCATCTATAAAATGCAGGCCTGTCCGCCGATCGCTTCCATTATTACCATGATAGAAGCTGTGAACAGATCAAATAATTAAAACGCAAATCCGTACAGACGGTGTGCTGTGCTTAATTAAGAAAGTGACAAATTAAATATATAAACCAGTGACGTAGTTTAGGTTTGTGACGATGAAAATGTGGACAAGACTATTGTTTGTAAGTTTTAAAATAACTTTTTATTTCATAATTCTGAAAATTAAAATTAAAATAATTCTTTATTCAAATTGGCTTTAACAAGCACTTTCGAATCGTCAAATAACAATGAAGCTACGACAGCGAGAAACTCGGCGGTCACTCTTTTCAAAATTAAATATTACAATCATGGCTTAATTAATTAAGAACAAATTAAAAAAAATTACAATATAATCCAGTGCGTAGCTGGTCGCAATTTAAAACCAAGCTTTCTTATCATCAACATAGTCCTCAACAGTACAATAAGCTTTATGAATAAGTGTCTTTTTAATTGCTTTTTTGAATTCGTGTCTTAATATTAAAGAGGTTTCGTGAGATTTCGAGAGATTTCGTGTCTTAATATAAAAATATACCGAATATTATAAATATTACATGATTAATACACCGCGATAATATAACGTTTAATAGCCGAATGCCGATTTAAAAGTATTAATTAATTCACGAATGGTGTAGGTAATTGAACATTTGCGAGTCTATCAGAGAACGTTAACCAATCCAAACTAACCAAAATTATGAATTGAATGCATAATTGGTATAAACTTTAGTCGTGTAATAATTGCATACTTAGACATTTTTTATAAATGATTTATAGAAGCAGGCGTTACTTTGCGGAATTCCAAAGTACAGACGATACAATGGAATTATTTTGCTGTAATCCGCGTTAAAGAAACTTTGTAATGCTAATTGTATGAAACAGGCAACATTCACATACCTTGTACATGGAGGACAAATCGCCACACGTTTCACAAAACGTCGCTAGCACCAACACTCTACACAAGCACTAGTAGGAGTGCTAAGGGGTTAATTCATCCTAATCAGGGGGTTTCGGAGGCGATGTATCAATCTAGCTAGGTTTAATTTAAACAAAACTATCGGTTTATTGACAAAAAAAATTGAAGAATAAAAGTTAATTTTTTGCTGTCATTTGTAAAATTTTAATATCTCAGTGGGGAACCGGCGAAACAAAAAAGTGGAAATACCGAGGATCAAGTCCCAAATAATACTAGCCTTTTCAATTACATTTTTAAAAATATCTTTTAATAAAATTACTGAGCAAAGCTCGATCACCCAGGATCTACAATAATTTAAGTTTGAATATAAGACAAGCCCCTAATATTCATTAGTTCATATTACAAAAGAATATTTTTAACTAGTTTTTCATATTTATACTTCATAGCTTAGCTACTAGTAAAATACATCATATCGCCCTATCCAAAGAATAAATTACATGTTCTATATTTATACATGAGTAAGTCAAAGTAGCGGCCTGTTACTCTCCCACTGCTGGGAATAGGCCTCCTATCTCCATTTTTGGAGAGAAGGATTGGAGCTAAGACCTACCACGCTGCTCCAATGCGGATTGGTAGGTTACACATCCATCTCCAGAATTCTCTAGAGATATACAGGTTTTCTCACGAAACGACGTTTTCCTTCACCGAAAAGCGTGTGCTAAATTGCAATTATCAATTAGACACATAAATTTTAACAGAAAATCTCTGGTGTCTGCCCGGGTGTAAACCCGTGACCTTCTTGAAAGAGTCGCACGGTGTTACCGCTGGACTATCATAGCTCTGTTTATAAATGAATATGTAACGTAATATTCTTCTGATGGGGCAAACTATGGTCGGATCTAAGAGCCACTACGCTGCTGGAATGCAGCGAATGCTTTGTATTTCAAACATATTTAGTCAATAATCATTTTTGGACATGTGGCAAAAGACTACCGTAAAATCCATACCCAGGTTTTAAACTATAGTATATCAGGTAAGGTGTCACGCGCATTTACCGTTCTACCATTCCGTAACAGATATAAAAACTGAGCTGGATCTAGCCATCGATTAAATAAGTGTTTAACTCGTATATAAAAGTTATATAAGTTTAGTGTTCCAACTAACATACAAGTAATTCCGTAATCACGTAACTAATGTCCAATACAGAGTTTTCCGCTTTCGACGCAATATTTTTCTAAGACTTTGTCTTGTCGTGGTCTATTTGATACACTTTCATTTTAATGATTCTTAAAATGCTTTATTAAAAATATAATGACCTCTAAAATTGGTTTAGTAGAAGTATCGATATGATCTCTAAAGCACGTTAAAGTAAGTATTAAGTTAAAATTGTCATATAGTATAGTTATTTTTAAATTGCATGCTGTGTCTGCCTGTAAAAGGCCAAAGGCTTTGTTTTAAAGCTTTTATATTACTTGCCGTGTATGTATGTAAAGGTGGGATCTTCCAAGTTAAATTTGCTTCATTTTCCAGTGTCCGAATGAGCTAAAATTTAATATACTGGTCTAGCCCCGGATAATGCATAAAGATTAATTTTTGAAAGAAGAAAGCTTTTAACTTTACTTTTTAAATGTTTAAAATACATGTAATTCTATTGGTGGACCTAAATAGTAAGTAAGTAGCGGCCTGCTTTTATCACACTGCTGAGAATAGGCCTCTTCTCTCTGTTTTGGAGAGAAGTATTGGAGATAAGACCTACCACGCTGCTCCAATGCAGATTGGTAGGTTTCTCATATCTCCCGAATTCTCTAGAGATATGCAGGTTTCTTCACGATGTTTTCGTGTGATCGTGAGCGTGTGATAAATTGCAATTATCAAAAAGACACATAAGTTTTAACAGAAAAACTTATTGGTGTCTGCCCGGTTCTTCCTCGAAAGAGTCGCACGGTGATACCGCTGGGCACCACTGCTTACTGATGGACCTAATAAAAAAGAAATAATATACACGGATCGCCGATCAATAATTTATTAACATGGAATCTTTCGCTGAAAAATGCATCCATACATACAACTTCCTTTAATTGTTAGGACCTACAGATTATGCAAAATTTTAGTAGTCAGCTATAACTGCACAGTTTATACGTAGTTGTAACGAAAGTAAATGTTTTTAGTTATGCCATCTTAGCTATGATTTAGTTTTATTTGTCAAATATGGGGAACGGGTGGTTGCGAGAAATGAAAATACCTGGGATCGAGCCCCATCTAGTAAGTAGCGGCCTGTTACTATCCCACTGCTGGGCATAGGCCTCTTCTCTCCGTTATTGGAGAGAAGGATTGGAGCTAAGACCTACCACGCTGCTCCAATGCGGATTGGTAGGTTACACATATCTTCAGAAATCTCTGGAGAAATGCAGGTTTCCTCACGATGTTTTCCTTAACCGAAAAGCGTGTGATAAATTGCAATTATCAATTAGACACATAAGTTTTAATAGAAAAACTCATTGGTGTCTGCCCGGGTTTGAACCCATGATCGTCTCTAGAGATTCACACGGTCGCACCGCTAGGCCATCACAGCACTCGAGCCCCATCTACCTTATTATTATTATTATTTTTTTTTAATTACCGAGCAAGGCTCTGTAACCCAGATATTAAATAACTATGCCAGCAATGGCGGGTACATCTTGTATACAATACTAGTAACTCGATCCGGCTGCGGGTAGAGCATATTAGGGCCATATTTTAATGTTAAGCGTAAAATGATTAAGGTAACTAATTATTAAATGAAGCGAAGTGTCGTGGATCGACGCCTTTGAAAGCTGTCACTTTCTAGTACGTTCCTAGAAAGTATGTGCGCACCATTAACCCTGACCGCAAGTATGCTCACTGTATCGTAACATTCGATAATATCTATAACAAGCGATGGAATTAAGCGCAGGTTATCCGCATCAATGAAAATCAAAATATTTTCAGAGCGCGAATAATTTCGGTCTAATATATTCCGGAAATCAGCTACAGCTACTTTTATTAGGCGTAATTTATAGAAGTAGGCGTTACTTTGCGGAGATCCATAATACAAAAGTAATAATAAAATTATTTTGCTATAATCCGCGAAGAAGTTCTTCGCGGATTATAGCAAAATAATTTTATTATTACTTTTGTTTTATTAGGCGTATTCAAAATATGCTGCTGCTATAATTATGATGCCACGATTTACTACTTATTACACACTTTAAGTAGGTATAATACCTGGTTGAACGAGCCTTGCTCGATAATTTTTTTTTTAATAAAAAAAAATAATTTTGATTAAAAAAAAAATAGTTGGGCAGGTGGGGGGCCCGAATAAAAGTATTTTCACTTCTCTAGACCGCCCGTTCCCCAAATGAGCTACGATGACTTTACATTTGACAGCGAAAATTGTGAGACAAATTGTTGAAAAAAAAACTGGTTGACTATTGAAAAAATTGCTTCTTATTTATTGAATTATTCTAGGAAAAATACCTTTATTATTGTAAATATAATATTATTTTTATCTGAATGTACATCGCCTCCTTTGGATTCTCGAAACTAAACTTTATACACTTATCAAAAAGCAGCGACAATAGAATACAATAATTAGAGAAATTTTGATTATTAAAAAAAGCAATGGATCAACTGTTAAAAAAAAAGCGATTTGTGCCATCTTTTCGATTTCAAAATATTCAAGATTTTCGTTACTTTAGTTCGATAAAGCGTGTTTTATTTTATTTATACTTATTTTTAGTAGAATACCAGCTTCTATCGAACTGTAATAATATACCTTGTATTCCAATCAATTAAATCACTTATATATAATCGTTAATACTAGCCATATTAATATATATTTAATGTAATCAAACGAGGTATCATTAAAACATTATATCGCAATAATACCTTAAGCACTTAGATAATTTCGAAAATTTTCTTGAGGTTATAGTTTTTCCATTGATAGTTTTTTTGTTATAATTATAAAGTAAATAAGGCGAAGTTGGTCGGATTGCCTAATACAAAAAAAACTAGAATGCGCTTTTGTTAATGATCAGTAGAGAAGTTGCTTAATTCTTTATAGTTGACTAGCGGCCTGTCCCGGTTTCACACGGGTATCGAACATTCTTTTGGTGGAGACTTTTGGTAGAGACTAGATGGTATATAGAAAAACGTGATAGATAAATATTTAAGAGCTGGTACTGTACGTGACATAGTAAAAAATAATGATATGACTCCTGATGATGCTTCTGTTACGGGGCGAAACAATTGTTAAGATTGCAGTAGTGAATGTGTGCAGTGTTAGTAGTGTAGTGGTGGTTCCTTGTGCATGTTTTACGAATCCTCCATACATAAAGCATGAACACGTGTGCATATTATTTATTAAATTTTATTTGGTCTTTAGCATTTTTTTTGGCACTCGCAACTTAACGCCTAGTACCACAAATCTATACTAATATATAAAGCTGAAGAGTTTGTTTGTTTGAACGCGCTAATACCAGGTACTACTGGATCGATTTGAAAAATTCTTCTGAAGGCTATAGACTATATAACATCACTCTAAGTTGAATAGGACAGGAGCAGTAATAAAAAATATTGCGAAAACAGCAAAATTTAAAGCTTTCCTTGCGTGCGCTGAGTAAACGGTGATAGTTATTCAAAAATCAAGTATTACAAAATTGTTCGCCTCTAAAAGTTCTACATAAAAGTCCTTGACAGCATATGTCTTTTAGGGTTAACCCACTTTAACTATATTTATGGTTATCAATATATTATATTACGGTTTTAATCGTTCCACGCGGGCGGAGCCGCGGGCTATTGCTAGTCTTCTTCTGATTTTTCAGTTTTTTTTACTTTCGCAAAGTTACGTCTAATTCTACAAATTATTTATACATAGCATATTTCGTCAATATTAAAAGTACAAAACTTCTAAAATTGTATTTTCGCAAGATAATTTTCAGTAGCACCGAACGAGTTTACCTTCAAGTACATAATATTCATTTTAAGAGGTTAATAAACTGTATGCGGTTCCTCATTGCGTTCAGACCCCCTGCATACTACTTTATTCATAACAGTCATAACAAGATAGAGCGGCGAACATTTCCTATTAGTTTTTTGAGCTCTTTTTCTTACAGTGGCACACTTTTTTCCAATCCAATTACGTAATGTGATGTAATAGAATTTATACTTTATTTGTTCGCCTGTTAAATTAGTAGACTATGAAATACTCGTGTTCTAATTTTATTTTACTCTTACAAGAGTTATGTAATTTTAGGTTATATCACTCCAATATCTAAGCCCAATAAAAATATATACCTATTTATTATAAAACAAATTCCTTAGAAAAATGTCTGTCTGTATGTGATCGATTTTCTCAAAACCTACAGAACCGATTTTTACACGGTTTCTACTAAAAGGTACAGTTCCGGAAGGTTTAGATTATATAGTGTAGGAGTTTTATGTAAATTGTTTTGAAAGGTCGCGCAAAAATACTTGCCTGGAACCTTGTTGCGTGCACCACGTAAACCAAAAGAGATACACTAAAGTAATGTACAGAGAATTGTAGATCTATAAAAACACTATAAAAAAGTCCACAAAAGCATGCTTCTATCGCTTATAGTTAGCTCACAAGAACTACTTTTAATTTCAAAATATCAATTAGAGACACTGATTTCCAAGCAGGCGAAACCGCAAGCACATCTAGTAATCAATAAATAGAAGTTTAAAATTTCAGGTTTCGTTAGCTGCAATTCTTGTAGCACCAATAAAAATAGAATTAGAGGATACACACGACAGTATTCCAAAAACAGTGACAATTCCACAGCAGATACAGTCCTTGCCTATTTATTATGTCTCGGACGAAGCAAATTTTGATGCCTACCTTGCTTCATCGCATTCTCAAAAACCTGAAGAATTTGGTGGCGACGTAGTTTCAACTCCAGCTACATACTTATTACCACCATCACCAGACAGTAAAAATGAGTACTACACTAATCCCACTGAACCTGGTGAACAGACGGATTGGTATCCCATTGCAATTCCTCAAAAGCAAACTGAAATAGAACCACTCGTTCAGAAAGAAGAGACAGCAGATTCAAGCGAATCAAGAACAGATTTAAGAACCGGAAAGACATTACAAAGAGGTCAAGGTTTTTCAATTCCATCAAGAAATCTTCTGCCACCAAGTGAAAACGCTCCTGACAATTTTATAATGCTGTCACCGTCTATAGATTTAGAATTACCTTCAGAGACACACTACAGTCCAAACGAGCACAAAAATGTTGAAATTCCAACACTAAGACCTTTGGAAAAACCACATCCTCACCATTTTAGAGTAAAGCCAGAGTCTCGTCCTGTTTCGTTCATAACGCCACCAAAGAATACACCTCAAGAGTACAAAAATCCAACTAGACTGTTCCCTAAAAAGTACATTAATGAATTTAAACCTTTGCCTATACCGATATCTCTGTATGTACAAGATTCTGCGGATCATGCACCTACTGCTAAACCAGCTCTACCCTTGAAACCAGTCCAACATACTGATACAGACTTTCTAAAATTGAATGAGAAAAAGAATTATATTTATGAACAATCTCATAAAAAGCGTAAGTTGAAGCACCAAAAACCAGCTGAGAAGGTAAGGATTTTTCTAGTTATTTTAAATAGTTGCCCGTAGAATTACAAGTTCAAGTTACGACTACCTTCTTTAAATTTACACATAAACATAATTCAATCATTATAACAGTATTCAAGGCTGATTAGCCAAACTTGCGTCGTATTTTTAGTATACTGCAATTTTTAAGTTTTTACTTAAACATACTATTCTACTACTATTTCAAGCAGCGCGTATGTAGAACTATGTTATAGAAATTGATAGAAATGTACGCCCAATCAAGATCAGAGATCTCAAGCGCTAGTTGGAGGCATAACTCCACTTGCTGACGTTCGATGTTATAATGTATTACATAATGAACATGAATCACAGCTCCTATGATCAGATATAGTTATCAATATTACTGGATCTAGCCGCATATGATGCCTTGAACAGCTCACGTACTAGGCGGGTTGCATTCGTTTGGCGCGGGCGAAAATAGACTCCTATTTATAACTAGTTTGTCCTGCAGTACCATTAGCTTTGCAAATTTTATGTAAATACGGTAGTTAGAGGGATTAGATACAGGGTAGGTAGTTATAGACGTTAGATCGTTTATCCTACTTCTCACAGAAATCACTAAAAACTAAGTGCTTATAGTAATAGTGAGTTTTTAAACGTTTATAAGTCTATAATAACATATACTCGTATAAAGTAAAAGTACTAGCCCACTGTTGCATAGGACCCTATTTATTTTTGGAGTAGGGTTGGAGTTTAGATCCGCAACGCTCCAATGCGGATTGGTAGGTTACACTTTCTCAGAATTTTCCAGAGGTATCACTTTCCTCACCTTGTTCTCCTTCACCAAAAAGCGTGTTATAAATTCCAAATTCAATAACACGTACAAAAAATTAACTGCAATTTATCCGTAGTTTTTCGTGATGCCCGTAAAACGGCGATAACTCGCCGCTGACCTTGATAACTCGCGTAATAGGTCATGTAATACGAGAAGGAAACTTTATTAACTGTAACATTTTATTACAACTATAATATGGAAATCCAATGATCTTAGTTAGGAGTCAGGTATACTCCCACTTTATGGCCAAATTATGACTTATTTCCAATCTAGTAAAAGTCGGTTACGCGATTGTAATATAAGCATTTAAAATAATCTACATATTTAAAATACATCGCAAGTACGGTCTTGCGAATCATTTAGTCTTAACTTCATTCTTTGCTATTGTAATTTAATTAAAAATGTTTTCAGTCACCTGTTACACGTGATGATGATATAATTCCCACAGAACAAGAAGCTTCTGAGTCTAATCATAGACATCCTGGACGTAAGTAATAAAGGCTACATTATAAACATGTTTGAATTAACGAGAGGTCGAGAGTTCGAATCCCGGTCATAAAACTACCGACGTGAACCCACTCCTAATACAAACATTTTAGCTTCGCTGGAGGTTAACAAGTTTACTAGTAAAGCAAATAGCTGGTAACCTTTAAAAAAAACATACAAACTTATTACAGGTCACGTAGATTCTCATTTAAGACATGAACCGGTAAAGCATAAATCTGATCTGAAGTCGAAAGGAGAACGCACGGAGTTTCGCATGCATGGAATGAACGGCCCTCACAGTTACCAATTCGGCTACGATACTGGAAAAGGGTAAATCAAATATTCAACAGTTTAAATTTTTTAAACACCTATTACGAATTTGAATTAATTTTCGGAATATACACGAATATAGTAGGTAAATTGGACAAATCTAACGCCTTTACCATATAGAAAAATAATTTGGTTTGAAAGTATAAAATATAAATGATTAAGAAATATTCCTATTTCAAATAATATGTTTCAATTCCATTTTTAAATATAATAGGTTCGTAGGTTAGCTGGCAGAGATCTCTGTCTTAGGAATAAATTGACCTTTGTACACTTTTTTATTACCTAATAATGTTTATCCAACATTTTTTATGGCACAAATATAAATAAATAAATAATTTAAATTTATTTTATAATATCTACTTTGCCATAAATATTAACAATGAAAGTGACGTACGTCCAAACAGGACTCTAAACAGCGAAAATAAACCTTTTTTAGTTTGAGATTTTCTGAAAAGCCTTCATATTCCTTTGACCCAAGATAGGAGGAAGTCGTCCAGTTGATATAATCAATTTCAATTTCAGTAAAAACCGCCAGTTCCGTTACGAGGAACGTGATAACGACGGCAATGTGAAGGGGCATTATGGATATGTGGACAAGTTTGGGAAACTTCGCGTTGTCAATTATAACGCCGACCCAGAGCACGGGTTCCGAGCTGAAGCGCCCGCGGTTAACGAATAAATTAGTTGTTTAACATTTAATTAAAAAAAAATTAAAATAAACAAATATTTCAACGGCGGTCATGATGTTGTAGGCGAATTTTTTTTGCCTACATTATATGTAATGGCTTCAATGTTATATCATATTTGTTGAAGATTTTAAGAAAAGGTAAGTTCTTTAAATCTTACAGCATAGTTTTACTACTTCTGATTATATATTATTTTTGTAATTAGTCAATAGTCTCTGATTATACCGATATCATAGAGCACGAAAGTGATGTGGTTTTTCAGAATATTCTGAAAAAAATACTAAAATAATATGTAAGTTGATTAATAGTTTGGTAGGTAATTTTTATCTTATATTTGTAGTTGAAATATTACCTAATTGTACAAAATGAATAAGATGTATATGTAAAATCCTACTAATATTATAAATGCGAAAGTTTGTGAGTATGGATGTAAGTTTGTTAATCTTTCACGGCGAAATACATCGGCATATAGGCATATAGAAATCCTTTTAATTCTACGAGAATAGGAAAATTTTAAAAAGCGCCATCTATTATCAACATATCACGCGACAATATTCCACGCAAACGAAGTTCCGGATAAAAGCTAGTAACATATAAAACAGTGTAAATGTATCACATGTTATTTCGGATAATTGTCTGCGGTACACTTTGATAAAGAAAACAACTATGTTATCTGTGGCCTCCTCTTTATAATATCGAATCCAAACGACATACTCAACTACTCGCTAATCGTTGTCTATGATCGCCCACAATCCGGTAATTGTCAATTTTTCAAACACGCATCATAGGGAACCGCTGGGTGTTACCTATATCCTTTGGTATCGTATGATAATACGAATGATTGTGTGGTCACTTGCATGATGATCGTAACTATTATAGACGATCACACGACAAACCATCATCAAAGATAGTAAAGTGCAGGCAGTATGATAGTATAGATGATTGTGTGAACACGTGTACGATGATCGTACCTATTATAAACGATCACACGATCAACGATCATCGCCGATAGAAAAAGAAGTGAAGGCATACTCGTCTGAAATAAGAATTATTCGCCAAATAATAATTTAAGACATTACTTTATTTTGTAGTAACGAAAAAAAACTGTGTATGTTTAAGTGATTTAATTTAGGTATAATAGTAGTGTAGGCTTTCGTTGAACTGAAATACTTTATATATTAAATCGATTATCAGAAAATTGTAAAATAATTGATTTCTAGCAAAATACTCTTATGTATTTGTCAAGTATTCAAATATCGATTAAAAAGTATTTTCGTGCCATAACATCGACGAATCAAATAAATATGATTTGGAGATACAATTTTTTGAATTACAATAAATTATTTTTATTCTATGGGTTGTTTTTTAAAATATTTTATTGCACTTCTAACGTATAAACGCATAAAAGTACAAAAGGCGGACATAACACTAAATTAGGCGTTCTCTACCAGTACTAAAGACAAGATAAATAAAGCCAACTTAAAATGGTTCTAGTCTTATTTACATGCAATAATCCATAACGTTCCCTACGCAGTGTGGTAACCGGCTGAATAGAATAGTATCACCCTCATTTCTTAACTTAGTTGCCTTTAGTCGACCCGCCGTGTGGTATCCGGCTGAGTAGAATAGACCAACCTCATTTCTTACCGAGGTGTCGTAAAAGGCGAGTAAGGTAAGTTGAACCACCGTGTGGTATCCGGTTACTAGAATAGACTACCCTCTTTCTTACCGAGATGTCGTAAAATACGACCAAGGTAAGTTGATGTCAGGCAAGCAGACTATATAGGCGGTTAACATGTTTATAACATGTGCCGACCCCACTTAGAGTAGGAAAGGTAGGAGGATGATGATGTTTTATTATAAAGTTCACATTTTGGAAGTCTAACTATATCCTCCATTTAAATGCTTATCTATATTATACGAGAAAAAAAACAATTAAATGAAAAAAAAATTATTTATTTTTTTAACATTTTTTTTTACAAAAATACAAAATTAATGTCTAACGTTACTTAATTAAACTTATTTAATTATTAAAATTAAAATCTTATACTTATCATTTATCAATCAATCATATAACGATTCCTTATAAATGTATATAAAATTTTTATAACAAAACAAAAGATAAATAAATAAGATAAAGGCACAGGTATTTAAAAATAGGGGTTAAGCAAAAGACTCGTCTTTTCTATATCTTTTTCTAAGACAGCAAGGAGACTGGATGCTCCGATGCGAAACAATTGTGGTGTCAGCCATTCTGGACCAAGCTCGCTGTGTACCAACACAAGCCAGTTCACAGCATCACGTGATGTCTTTATACCTCCAGCTGGTTTAAGGCCAACCTGCGGATAAATGGCTTTTTGTTTTATTTTATTTTTATATATAAAGTAATCACTTTTGTAACTCATTTTATGCTTTAAAAGTGTTAGTTATAGCTTTTATATAAAAGTATGGTATATAGATATGTCGATCGGGCGTTAAATTATATCGAAAAAATATATCACTACAAGAACAAGAACAATTTTGAAAATTACGAGGTGTGTTGATGAATGGTGTGGTGCTGTTGTTATTTTGTATCCACAATATCACTCTTTACAAACTATTAGCGTCATCTACCATTGAATAAATGTTGTAATACTGTAAGTGTATTAGAAACTAGCAATTGCAAGCGGCTCCGTCCGTGTAAAAAGATTAAAAACGGAATATAGTATTTTGATAAGCATAAAAATGGTTAAACAATTTTGTAGTACATGATTTTTTTTAATAACTATTACCGTTTACTCGGCGCACGCAAGGAAAATTTAAATTTTGCCGTTTTCGTAATATTATCTATTGCTGCTCCTCTCGTATTCTTCTCTGTAACCTCTCCTATAAGTGTGATGGTATCTAGCCTATAGCCTTCGTCGATAAATGGTCTATCTTACACTTAAATAATTTTTCAAATCGGTCCAGTACCCACTCAGGAACCCCAGTTCAATGGGGTTCCTGAGATTAGCGCGTTCAAGCAATCAAACAAACTCTTCAGCTTTATAAATAAGTAATAGTATAGACTACAGAGTATAGATGAAGATAGTTCTGGTCTGCGACTCAAGCGTTTAATTTCTAAGAGGTTTCAATAGAGCCTTAGTTCCCAAAGGGGGCTAATAATGTAATAATACTTAATTCGTAATTTTTTCTTTTGACGAGATTTGAGACTAAGGTAGAGATGTAGCTACAGGGGTTCATTGCAATCAGCTATATTGCAAAACTGGCCAATGAGAAAAAAGTCTAGAAAGCTCTGCGAAACTTTGTCAAAGAGGACAATTTGTCAGGATGTGACTTCTGTTTGACATCCGATAATTTAGGTTGTGTATATTGTTGCTTACTGTAAAGTGTTCACTTGCTTAGTTAAAGCTAAAAATGTATATTAAATACATTTTTAGCTTTAACTAATTTTTAGCTTTATTAATGGTGGCTATGGTAACAGATACATACAATATTTTACAGCCTATTCTGCATTGTGCTACGGACATTCATTTATTTATTAATATTTACTTAGCTTTAGTTTAATTTGATAATGTCCTGTTAGCACTTTTGTGGAATAAATATATTTTCATTTCATTTCATTACTGTCCCATTATATTTTATGGTCTGTTAACTGGTTATAACTTGTGAGAACGTAATACGATATACCTGATTATGATTTCTTATAGTTTCATAATCATAAAAATATTACTCTGACCATAGACAAAAAATAAGGCCTAATATAATTTTTCTACCATAAAGCATTGATGAACTGCTACAACAACGCAATATTATCAAGCATCAATTTAATATTATAAATGAATATGTAATTAAAATTTACTTACTTTAACTCAGTAAGTTTTTTCAGCTTTAACAAAGTAACTTATCGAACTCAATGTCAAACTTTGTGAGTACAATAGATATTTTGATAAACCAAATTTCAATTTATATTTGAAAATGATACAATAATAGCATGCACTAAATGCCGTCACATTTTAATTTACCTTGACACTATTGCATAAGTTTATCATTGTATGAAATTCGCTCTACGCGATATTGGTCAAATCATAAACACTTTAATATAGTAGCTATATAAAAAAAATCTCTAGGTTCTAACATAATATGTAAACATGGACCCAATTTTTTTCAAAATTTTCTTTCAATACTAATTGGTAAATCTCATATTGATATCCTCTTCTAATTTTTCCATTAGAAACAAAGTACGGGCCTTATAATACAGATGATACCAAAAAAAAAAACCGAAATTATATATATAATTCTCAATATAGTGTACTATACGTCCTCATACCTGATACGTGCAAAATTCGTAAAAAGTCATCCAATACACACCACTAATATCACGGAGGTGGGCATATCTCTGACTAATATTATAAATGCGAAAGTTTGTTATATGGATGTATATTTGTCACTCTTTCACAGCGAATCCGCTGAAACAATATCGATGAAATTTGGCACAATTATTCCCGGATACACCCGGATAACATATAGGCTATAGAAATCCTGTTAATTTGACAGGAATTGGATAAAATCTATTATCAATCCATAACGCGACAACAGTCCACGTGATTGAATTTGAGGGTAAAAGCTAGTATTATAAATGCGAAAGTTTGTTAATATGGATGTATGTTTATTACTTCCTTATGGCGAATCCTATAAAAATCGATGCCATTTGGCTCAATTATTTCTTATACACCGGGGTAACATATAGGCTATAGAAATCCTGTTAATTCTACATGAATAGAGCATTACATTGAAGAGCGCCATCTATTATCAATCCATCATGCGACAACAGTCCATGTGATCGAAGTTGCGGGTAAAAGCTAGTATTATAAATGCGAATCTTTGTAAGTATGGATGTTTACTACTCATTTACGGCGACTCCGAAAAAATTATCGATTTTTTAAAAATCGATTAATTTATGTTTCCTTTTTTTTTTACTCTTTTTCTTGTTTTTTAAGATTAGATATGTATGCATTGTTAGATGAAATCAATCTTAATGGCTAGTTAAGTGTACCTTGACACCAGTCTTTTGGTAGAAGTTCCGGATGGCTCTGCACATGACTAAACCAACAGGCAATGTTGCATTCACAGCTTCCTTTCCAGTTGATGTCTTTATGAAGTCAGCCCCAGCCAACATGGACACCATTGATGCATTGTATACCTTAAATTAAAAAAAATAATATAACATTGCTATTTTGTTCTATGTATGTATTAGAATTCTTCAACTCAATCCAATAAAATTTCTATTATCTCTTAATTATTATTATAAAATGTCATAAAGTAACAGCCTCTTATCCCACTGTTGGGCATAGTCCTCCTTTCTACTTTTTTTGTAGAGAAGGGATGGAGCTATGATTCACCATGCTGGGCCAATGCAGATTAACAGATTACACATTTCCTTAAAATTCTCTACAGATATGTACCAAAAACAACTCAATGTGACATTGACAGCAACAATGTTATTATATTATTGACCAATTATATTCAGGAGGTGGTTTTTGAAACATTCTGTAACTAATTATCTTAACATATCTGGATATTATTCTTTACTAATATATAAAGCTGAAGAGTTTGTTAGATTAATTGTTTAAACACGCTCACGCTAAAATCTCAGGAACTACTGGACCCATTTGGAAAGTTATTTCAGTGTAAGATAGTCCATTTATTCAGGAAGGCTATAGGCTATAAACACGCTATGATGAATAGGAGAGGAGCAGCAATAAAGAATAGTACGAAAACGGCTTAATTTAAATCATTCCTTGTGTGCGCTGAAGAAACGGTAATAGTTATTAAAAAATTATATGTTAGAAAATTGATCCCCTCAAAAAGTTCTACATGAAAGTCTGCAAGGAAAGTCTGAAAGGCTGTCACACAGCATATGTCTAGCTTTTAAGGTTAACCCACTGTAACCGTTTTTATGGTTATCAAAAGTACTATAATACAGTTTTAATCTTTCCACGCGGGTGGAGCTGCTGGTGATTGCTAGTTTTATATAAGTAGGATATAGATGTAACTTTGATATACTTGACATTATTATTTTAATTATTTATTTATAAATATATTAATCAAGAAAATTTTAATGAAAAAAAAAAAATATACAAACATTTTCGTATGTTCCCAGTTCGCCAACACCAAGAATCACCTTTAGACGAGCAGGACCACACTCATTTTTCATCTGTCGCACCTCCTGATACAGTGTTTCCCACTTTCCCATAAGAACCAAGCTGCGATCAATAACTACATCTATCTCTGTTGCACCCATTTCTACAGCATATTTTATCTCTAGGAGTTTCGAATGTATGGGATACTGTCCTGAAGGAAAGCCTGTGGCAACTGTAAAAATTAACAAAACATGTAATGCATGCATGCAATGCATGGTGGAACATTAACATTAAGACTTATTTTTTACTCAATAGAAATAAATTCATAATAAATTATTAAATAAATAAATAAATATATATATGGGACACTTACACACACAGTCATCCTTCCCCAAATTAAGTAATTTAATACTTGTATTATGGGTGAGAGACCACTGGTGAATATATACTTATATATTTTTTAAATATATAATTAAATACAAATAATACATAATATACATCCAGGCTCGAAGATCAACATGTTGGACATGTTGGCCACCAACATGTGAAAATGTTGGCCTTTTGTGGGAATCAAATCCGCAACCCACAAAGCTGAAGGCAAGGTCACTACCCACTATGCCAACGGACCAGTTGATAATATAACAAATTTAGATTTTTCAAATATTGCAAGTAGTGATATTTCATAAAGTAATTTTTTTTGTTATTTTACCTGAAGCTACATGAAGTTCCTTGGCAAGGCCCATCTTTGTAATGGTTTCATGAGCATCTCCCACTCTATTAGGATAAACACAAACTGCTGCTGTTCTAAGTTTGTCTCTTGCCTGTCTAAATGGAAGAGGATTGGCTGCCTGAAAAATTAAATAAGAATATTATAACATGTTTAGAATGTTTAGACTAAAAGAGTTTTAAAAATGAATGTGGATGGATTTATGACTAGGGGGAGGCTGAAAAAAAGATAGATGGATTGTGTGAAAAATAATATGCATGTTAGAGGAATGCCACCAGAGTTGAATGATGATAGAGGAATGATGCCGAATCCGAATGATAGAGGAGAATGGAAGAAGAAGACATATTGTGCCAACCCCACTTAGAGTGGAATAAGGGTAACAGAATGATGATGATTACGACATGTTTATTTTACAGACCCATCTAATCTCAGGTATGCCTTTAGATGTAGGATGGTGTAAGTACAGGGTGGTCAGCTCCTAGTCAGGACTATTCTACAGATTTCAACAAGTTTAAGTTTCCACAAGAGACGAGGGGGTTTCACTGCTTTCTCAACAGTATCACAAATACACACAGTTATACACACATGGTCGGTACAAATAAAATAGTACATCCTCTTCTAAAAGTACATCTTCCTGCCCTTATCCCACTCTGAGTAGGGTCGGCAAAACATGTTATAAACATGGTGTCACATGATTTGGCTACGTATTTTACGACCGGCCGCCTACCTTACATCAACTTACCCTAGTCGTATTTTACTACACCTCGATAAGAAAGAGGGTGATCTATTCTACTTAACCGGATACTACACGGTGGGTCAACTTACCTTAGTCACCTTTTACGACACCTCGGAAAGAAATGAGGGAGGTACTATTCAGCCGGATACCACGCGGCGAAAATAAAATTACATCAAGTATAAAAAAAGATTAATACAAACCTTAATACAGAGTCTGATGACATTAGAACGAGTATCGTCTCCAGAGAGCGTTGTCAGGTCAATGACTGATATAGCTTTTATCAACCATAGTATATAATTTCTAGGTTCATGTACCGGATGTTTTCTGAGTATATTAAATATTTGATTCTCCACAAATATTTTGTCCACATGTACATTCTTCAAAACTGTGGTATCTGAAATATAACATGCAGATAACGAACTTGTTATGAAAATTTCAATTGAAAGACTATAAGTAAAAACTATGAAAAATTATAAACTCATAATTGCCTAAAGTTGCAGGAAATGCGAGCACCATGATTTTAAAATAGTTAAAAAAAAAATCTTTTGCAAGACACTAGTAAGTAGTACAACGTTTTATCATTTATCATAGAATGATAGAAGTTTAAATTTTATCGTTTTCGTCACGCCCCCGGACAAATAACATGAATTTTTTTAATTAACAAAATACACACATAAAAAATTTAAACTTCAAGTTTAAAAGTTTCGTTGATTAGGGGCAAGTTCAAGGTAATGGACTAAGAGCCCGTGAACTCCAGACCTTCGTCATTTTAAAAAAGCTGAAATTTTGTTAGCACATGCTCCAAATACAAATAAGAACGATATAAAATGTACATTATACAATTTGGATCATCGTGGCTTTGGTAGATAAACGGTACTCAAGATGTGGAAAATACCAATCTACTTTCGTCGAAGTATAAAGGCAATTTTTTTGGTATAACCTTCAGAATAATATTAGAAATCACGTCAGTCAATGCCAGACACCTAGCATCGTGGCAAACCCTTGCCAGAGTTTGCTTTAAAGTTCATATAATTCTATTTACGTCATAGTATAAAAGCTGTGATGGCCCAGCGGTGCGACCGTGTGAATCTTTAGAGACGATCACGGGTTCGAACCCGGGCAGACACCAATGAGTTTTTCTCTTAAAACTTATGTGTCTAATTGATAATTGTAATTTATCACACGCTTTTCGGTGAAGGAAAACATCGTGAGGAAATCTGCATATCTCTAGAGAATTCTGGAGGTATGTGTAACCTACCAATCCGCATTGGAGCAGCGTGGTAGGTCTTAGCTCCAATAATAAGATGATGTTTCCTCACTAGCCAGACATTTCTGACAGTTCCATCCCTTGCCAGACCTGCATGTAGGATAGCTATGTGCCAAATATTTGTCACTATACTATACGTGTAAAGTATAAATAAAAACTGAACAGTAAGTAACCTAACTCACCATCTCATTCGCACATACCTGTGTGTATACTTCGCGCTTGCGTCTAAAGCTAGATAAGTATTTTTCACATCTTGAGTACCGTTTATCTGCCAAAGCCACAATGATCCAAATTGTATAATGTAACATCGTTCTTACCTGTATTGGGAGCATGCGCTAACAAACTTTCAACTTCAACTTTTATAAAATGACGAAGGTCTGGTTCACAGGAAGGTTCACGGGCTCTCGCTCTATAAGATCAAAGACTGTTTCCCTGCAGATTACAATAGACATAGACTAATAACTAAAATAAATAGAAAGTAGTAGAACAGAGCAGGCTTCTAGGTGTGTTGCTGGCCTGCCTCAGATATAAATTTTTGTAAATATAAAAAGTATTTGTGGTGATATTGATACATTTTGTACATAGCATCCAGCTATTTTTCTATTATAAAACTTTTATCAATTGTTTGTAATCTTCAATTATATTTACTTAATATATTTAGCGGGAAGGTATACATTTTATACCTCTGATTTGTAATTAATTTTATTTATTATGATTATACATTCGTGAGCCTTTTTCGTTTCTACTTCTTAAATAATACAAAAAACAATCTATATATATAAAAGAAAGTTGGTCTAAGTTACACTATTTATAACTCAAGAACGGATGAACCAATTCGGCCGAAAATTGGTGTAGAGGTTGCTTAGAACCAGGAAACGGACATAGGATACCTTTTATCCCGTTCGACAGCATTTATTTTATCCCGTCAAGTCACTATAAATCGTGATATTACAAGAACGATTATGACATTGAATAACAAAACGCAAATGTCAGTGGAATACAAAACATAGATGACAGCTAAACGTAATTTTTCTTTGGTGAAGTGTGGTAAAATATTTGACAATTATCAAAATAATAGTGTTACAACATGTTTTTAATACAACCTTCTTCATAGAGTTGGTCATTAATATGAAAAAGCATTGTGGCTGCCATATGTGTCATTAAGTTGTTGAGAAAGAGTAAATGGGTTGACTCTGGGAAAACTGTTTTTATTTATTGAATAAGTATAATAATATAATAAGTACAAAGGAGAAATATCGTCGTTTATTATATTCAGAAGAGGATGTAACCTAAACTCACAAATAGAGCGGACAAAAGGAATATCTGGAAATTTAAAGAGTTTAAAGAAAAGACAAATGACGATCAATATCTTGAGACAACACGGAGAGTGCGAATTTCGTATAATTTGAGAGATAGTTGCGATATGCGATGCGATAAAAAATGGAGTTTTTTTTTGGAGAGATTAATATGATGATATTATGATGGTAATTGGTATTCGGTTTATTAACTCTGTAAGATCAACATGACGATGTGCTATGTGAGGCCATAGACGCGCCCGTGACTATTGTTCGATAGAACTGTCAGCTAGAATGACGATTATTCTCTGGATTTGTTCCAGTTGTAAGGATTGTTTTATAGACTGTGGCCATCTGCAACGACTGTCAGCTAGACTCTGCCTAGATGTGGTGATTGTTCTGTGAGCGTTATCATTTGCGAGTCTGTTTACGTGTGTATCTGCTGAGTTGGTTGCCACTTATTGAGCTGTGTTATGCCATAACAGTGATTGAGGGTGAGCTTAAGGTGCGAAATGATTTTTCTTTTACAGATTAAAAGAGCAAGTATTGAGTTTCTTGCCGATTCTTCTCAGTACAATCAGCATTCCGAATCGGTGGTAGATTCATTCCCAGAAGTCAGCTAATGAGATTTGCGGGGTCGCAAATGTTGTCAGCATGGTCGACTGTTACAACATGTTTTTAATACAACCTCCTTCAGAGTTAGTCATTAATATGAAAAAGTATTGTGGCTGTCATATGTGTCATTGAGTAGTTTTTGAGAAAGAGTAAATGAGTTGACTTTGGGAAAATTGATTTTTATTATTGCATAAGAATAAAGGAGAAATATCGTCGTTAATTATAATAGCTAAACGTCACTAAATAGTATAAAACAAAGTCGCTTTCTCTGTCTGTTCCTATGTCCCTATATCCCTTTGTATGTTTAAATCTTTAAAACTACGCAACAGATTTTGATGCGGTTTTTTAATAGATAGAGTGATTGAAGAGAAAGGTTTATATGTATAATCTAACATATTATAAATTTTTTTTTTAAACATTCAATATGGAGTAAAGAAATACTATTACTTTTGAGGTTGCCAATGTGATGTCGTAAATAATTACATTTATTTTCCGTTTACATTGCAAACGCAGGCCGAACCCTACAATATTTGTCAAAATAATGTACTGAGTATTTGTACACCTTGAAAAGGTCTACAGAAAACTCCGCGATGGTATACATATTATGTATATCTGTTATGGACGCACAATAGCTTTTTTTTGACATTTTCTTCTTCATTTGTAATTTAAATGAACATTTTCGAAGATATTACAGATTTAAAATGCAGGGTATAGCGATTGCTGCGCGCTTTGTCTTATAGCACTTCGAATTTAGCTGCGATTGGACGGGTTTTTTTCACATGGCCGACTATATGTCGCTTTATCAAGAGTAACCTCTAAAGAAAACATGTTTGTATTGTGTAATGAAGATTCTTTCTTTATGACAAAAAGCTGTAAATGTTGTATATAAAGACATTCTGTAATTAATTGTAAAAATAAAATACTCAGGGAAAATGTAAAAGTAAATAAGTAAAAATGTAGTATATGAATTTAGATATTCCAAAGATAGCAGGGAATCTTCATGGTATAGGGAAAGGGGAATTGTTTTTTTTTTATACAGAAAAAAGCTCCTTATGGGTGCCGCCGCCCGACGGGGACAGGCGGCAGTTATGTCGGACTCGCACCGACTAAAACGACCTGTGTGCTCCACCACGCTGCCGATGGCAAGGACAGGGTATGATTGTACATATTGCCCCCATCCCGCCAACAGCTCTGATCTCAGAGAACAAACACCTTCTTCGGGAAGGGGCCCCTCGAAAGAGAAGCCCCCCTCCGCTTACTGGTGCATCGGTAGCACCAGATGCACCGACCGCCTCGGGGACCTGTAAGCCAGGCGTCCGATATACCCCGTTCGGAACACCCGAAGGTCCCCAGTTAGGGCGGCAGACGATGGGCTTGGGCGAGTCACTAACACCTGGACTCACCAGCAGCAGATTGGATCCAGAAAAACAGTTCGTGGAACCGCTCCGCCGCCTCCCTTCACCCCCACTCCGCAGAACAAAGGGAGGCCATCGCTGCCCACGGTCGCTCCCTGCCCACCGTGTTTGTTATGTCACGGTCAACAGGGAGAGATCGCGCGCCAAGAACGGGCCACAACGCCTTAGTGGGCGTTTCCATTCCCACCGGGTAATTTTTTATAGAGGTTTTCTTCCTCGCAAACCGAAGGTCCCCGTTCCCATTGCTGTGCTTCCGGGTTTCACCGACGGTGGCCGTAACCATGTCCAGCTAGGCTTAGAGTAAGCCCAACCGGACCCGTCGCTCATTAGGAACTTTTATGCCCGTTACATTATATTTTATACCCGTGCGAAGCCGGAGCGGGCCACTAGTGTAGATATAAAACACAAAATGTACAAAAATACAAAATGTAGATTTCGACTGAATCTAAAAATTGTACAAGATGAATGAGAACAAGTTTAAGTTTCGTAATATAATAATGATAGTAATTTTTTTTAATCAGAAGGTATAATTTTTTATATATTTTTTTTATGTAAATGAATCTAAGGATGTTTTCTATATCTCCGTATGTTTTTTTTTATTCTGAGTTAAAAAGTAAATATAATACTAAAATCCGTTAGAATCCGTTCCTTCAATGATCTTATCACTATTTTATTATATGTAATTCCGTCCTACTCGCACGCTACTAACCGCACGCAAGGATCGCCGCAAGATGGCGACACACACACTAGTAATAGCATTCAGGACGAAAATGCCGCCTAACGCATTTCTTATCCCGCTTATCTATCGTAGGATACCGAGCTACATAAGTAAATATTTGCTTCTACCACATTTGGGTGATTTATTATAATATAAAACAAGCTCTACTCGCAATTTCATTCAAGTAACTTAAATGTTAAAAACCCTTAGTTATTTATTGAGTTTTCCTGTTCCTGAAGGAAAATCCAGGTTTTTTTTAATCCTATATGTTAGCTCGGTAAAGAAAATTTGGGTTTTTAAAATCCCATATTGTGTTAACTTGGTATATAAATTTTAAAGAATTTGGTATCCAGCTGAGTAGAATAGATCACCCTCATTTCTTGATGTCATAATAGGCTACTAAGTGAGTTAACCTACCGTGTGGTATCCGGTTGATTAGAATAGACCACCCTCATTTCTTACCGACGTGTCGTAAAAGGCGACTAAGGTAAGTTCAGTAACTTATCTAAATTATGTAACAGCATTTGTAGAACATGTGCTGATCCCACTTAAAGTAGAATAAGGCGAGGAGAATGATGATGTTTCCAATAACAAAAGTCTCAGAAAATGTTTCTTATTAATTTTAAATTTTCGATTTTTTATAAATGAATCTTTATCAGTCATATTGTATCTAATGAAAAAATAATCGATTATTTAAGATCGATTATTTAAAAAACATAATCTATTATTTTTTTGAAAAGTGCGTTTTGGTTTGGTTGTTAAGGTATTCACGCCTGGTATATATATATTAACCAGGATTTTTTTAAATATTATTTAATATTTCAATATCTGTCCGTATGAGTTTATGAAACAGTTTTACTCGGGAGTTGGTCAATAGAATTAAGATATTTATGTATTATGTATTTATAGATATGTTTTGTAATAAATAGTCTTCTAGAATAATATATTCAGCATATAACGTATTACGAAGTCTCAGTTCTAATATTTAAATTAAGTACTTCACTTTTGTTAAAGTTTTTGATAAGGGTTGTAGTGTTTCTAACAATTGTACGTAATTTAAAACAGATTAAAGTATGTAATTAGGAAAATCAGTGGTGCGTGCGTTGGAAGTTTATGTGAAAATGTTTTATTCAATTTATATTTTGAATCATTTCAGAGTCACCACGATGTAATGATAATGAATTAATGTATAATTTTAAAATGATTTCGACACGATCATTAAAGCTGTGCAATTACATTTGTCTGGATGTTTAAGAAATTGCTACATAATAAACAGTACCTGGGTGACCGAGCCTTGCTCGGTAATTTTTTAAATGATGTAAAAAAAAAATTAAAAAAAATTGAAAACAAAAATTAAAAAATAATAGGGCGGCAGGTGGGGCTCGATTCTTGGTATTTTCACCTCTCTAGACCACCTTTCCCCAAATGAACCACCATGACTTTACGTTTGACAGCGAAAAATTGTGATTGTATTCAAAGTAAATTTTAAAAAAAATTTAGAGCTCGAAAACAGGGATAAAACGATATTTTTTTAAAAATAAAACTTATCTGATCGATTTTTCTCCCCCAAAACCCCTACATGCTGAATTTCAGGAAAATCGTTGGAGCCGTTTCCGAGATACATACAAGATTAATTCATTTAAATATTAAAGATGCAGAAATCGTTTCTTTTCGGGTAAATCTTGGTTGTAAATACTTATATGTTATAAGTTTATAGTCCCTAAAGTAGATACACTCGTATATCATTAGTAGCTTTTACGTGCAACTTCGTTCGCGTGGACTATTGACGTGTGATATTTTGAGAACAGATGGCGCTTTTCAATGTTATCCTATTGCTGTAGATTTAACAGGACTTTTATAGTATATATATTACCTCGGTGTATAAGGAATAATTGTGCCAAATTTCATCGATATTGGTTCAGTAGATTCGCCGTGAAAGAGTAACAAACATAGATCCATACTCACAAACTTTCGCATTTATAATAATAGTAGCATAGGATTGACGTTAGAGGTATGTACTGTTTTGTAGTTGACTAGATGATGACGCACGTTATATATTCTGTGATATTTCCAGTTAGTATTTGTCCATTGAAAACAACAAAGCCGAACAATTTAATGCTGGTATAACAAATAAGCGAGCTTGTCCATTGCCTAAACATAGCCTAAAAGCTGAGTTATAGTGTTCGAGTGTCGACGCAAATGTTTGTGACACGCTACAATGGAATTTAAATAATGGCCGCGTGGCAACATTTGTGTCACGCTTTGTAACGCCTTAAATAGTTACAGAGCTAAATAATTTGATGACTAGTAATCGCCAGCGGCTCCGCCCGCGTGGAAAGATTAAAACCGTAATGTATTTTGATAAACTTAAAAATGGTTAAAGTGGGTTAACCTCAAAAGCAAGACATATGCTGTCGCGGACTTTTTAGAGGGGAACAATTTCGTAATACGTTATTTTTAAATAACTCACCGTTTAGCGCACGCAAAGATAGCTTTAAATTTTACCGTATTGCCTGACGTCAACACTCAGGTTGACGTCGATATCGATTTTTAAAATAATAGATTATGTTTTTTAAATAACCGATCTTTAATAATCGATTATTTTTTCATCAGATACGATATGACTGATAAAGGTTCTTTTATAAAAAAAAATCGAAAATTTAGAATTACTAATAAGAAACATTTTCTGAGACTTTTGTTATTGGAAACATCATCATTCTCCTCGCCTTATTTTACTCTAAGTGGGGTCAGCACATGTTTTACAAATGCTGTTACATAATTTAGATAAGTTACTGAACTTACCTTAGTTGCCTTTTACGACACCTCGTTAAGAAATGAGGGTGATCTATTCTACTCAACCGGATACCACACGGTATTTTAAAGGTATAATCAAATCTTTAACAAATGCCGAAAAATAAATAGGTTTTAACGTCACTGTAGGGAAGCAAAAAAAAAATAACTAAGTCCTATTGTAGAGCACGCTAGTGAGCTATGATTCTTTTGTGGTCGCATAAATAACTGTAACGAGCTCATATATTTAACAGTAAACAGTTTTGTCCCAAGACCGCCGGAGGTTCGTTAGAGTAATTTACATGGCAGGTATACTGTACCCAAATAAAACTTTTGCTTGGGTCCCGGGTTTGTAAGTAGGTATTTCCTCCGACCACTTAAAAAGACCTCTAGGCCTATTAGTTGCATCATATACGGGTAGATTAGAGCAGGTGACACTGTCGGGACAGCAATGAAACCCTTGTCCCAACATGGGGAAATGGGTGGAATAGTCCGGAATAGGAGCTGACCACCCGCCCTGCACCGACAAGCGTCCCTGAAATTAGATGGATAGATTAGTTGCATCACCCTCCTGCCTTTATCCCACTCAAAGTGGGGTCGGTACAACCAAGCTACTACTAAGTTATCAAAAATATTAAAGTATCTTATGAATCCTTCTCAGTGGATGATAGTATCTATAAACTGGTGATAAAATACTTCTAGAAATTCGAGTCCGAATTAATTTAAATTTTATTATATTGCTTAGTTAAATTAATTTAAATTAAATTACTATTTCCCGGTTTTATTAATTGAATGTGATATTAGTTGATATAGAATAGACCACCCTCATTTCTTTACCGAGGTGCCGTAAAAGGCAACTAACTTAAGTTGAACCGCCGTGTGGTATCCGGCTGAGTAGAATAGACCACCCTCGTTTCTTACCGAGGTGTCGTAAAAGGCGATTAAGGTAAGTTGACCCACCGTGTGGTATCCGGCTGAGTAGAATAGACCACCGTCATTTCTTACCGAGGTGTCGTAAAAAGTGACTAAGGTATGTTGATGACGTCAACTTAGGCAGGTGGCTGGTCGTAAATTACCTAGCCAAATCATTTAACAGG
Organism: Morpho achilles; assembly: GCA_947086495.1. NCBI lineage: Eukaryota > Metazoa > Arthropoda > Insecta > Lepidoptera > Nymphalidae > Morpho > Morpho achilles. The sequence goes on along the minus strand of CAMTZB010000004.1, from coordinate 5,372,408 downwards.
ATGTTTACAACATATTGTACCAACCCCACTCAGAGTGGAATAAGGGCAGCAGAAGAAAGTTTTTTTTAATAGCTACACCTTCATATTAAAAATATATTACATATATATGTTTTACGCGGGACTTACTTTCTCATTTCCAGAAATTACGAAATTTATTTGGCATATGCGAGAAAACAAGAAGGAAAGGGAATGAAAAAGTAACGTCACAGTTGACGAAATATTTTCTCTTAGTTGATGAAAAAAACGTGATTTCATAAAATGTTTTCGGTCACGCGCTAGAGACAAACTGCGCTATTTATTTTTCTCCTTAATAAACTTGGCAAAGGCGGAATTGTTACGATACTATCCACCGGTAGATTGCTAGATTATTTTTAAGAAGTCTTGAAGAAATGTTTAGCTTTGTGGATCAATTCAACAGAAATAAGAATATAATACTATCCTACTAGTCCTATTCGATCCTATAAATAAATAAATAAATATATGGGACACTTATACACACGGTCGTCCGTTCCCAAAGTAATTTAATACTTTTGTTATGGGTGACTGACAACTGGTTAATATATACTTATATAATTTTTAAATACACACTTAAATACAAATATACATCCAGGCTTGAAGAAACAACAAAAATTATTTTTATAGAAAATGTTAGCCCTCGGCGGTAATCGAAACCACGAGCCGCGGAGCTGTAGGCAGGATCACTAACCACTGCGCCAACGGGCCAGTCAATCATACTAATATTATAAATGCGAAAGTTTGTGAGTATGGATGTATGTTTGTTACTGTTTTACGCCGAATCCGCTGAACCAATATCGATGAAATTGAGCTCAATAGTTCCTTATACACCAGAGCAACATAGAGGCTATCGAAATCCTGTTAATTCTACAGGAATAGGATGACATTGAAAAGCGTCATCTATTATCGATCTATCACACGTCAACAGTCCACGCGAACGAAGTTGCGGGTAAAAACTAGTAAGTTATATGTAATAGTGGAAATAAGTTTGCGTGTATCTGCAACTACGTCTCATTAAAAGTTTCATTGAGGACTTCCGTTTGTCTCTCCTAATATCTATCTATATTATCTGTTTCTTACGCTTTCATAAATAATTCGGTGGATATATTGATGAAATTTTATACAATTAAAGCTTTCATAACCGCGTAAGATCTTTACTAATAAATGCGAAAGGTTATCTTTGTCGCTCTGCCTGTTTCACTTTCACGCCTCATCTACTGCAGAAATATTGCTGAAATTTATTTAAAATGAAGTAAAGCAATGTTACAAAATAATATTAATATTAAAGTAATGTAAAAGTCTGTTACTATACCGCTGTTGGGCATAGGCTTTCTCTCTCCGTTTTTGGAGAGAAGAGTTGGAGCTAAAACCTACCACGCTGCTCCAATGCAGATTGGTAGGTTACACATAACCCTAGAATTATCTAGAGATATGTAGGTTTCCTCACGATGTTTTCCTTCACCGAAAATCGTGTGATAAATTGCAATTATCAATTATACACATAAGTTTTAACAGAAAAACTCATTGGTGTTGCCCGGGTTTGAACTTGTGACTTCCTCGAAAGAGTCGCACGGTATTTCCGCTGGGCTATCAAAGCTTAAAGTACATATATAATTGTTAATAATTTAACACAAAATTTGAGTCGAAGCCGCGGGTGCGTCTTGTATAGAATAGAAATGGACTTCTTTCTTAACAAATCACATAGCATGATGCAGTTTTAAGTTGACGCAAACGAGGTCGTAGTTACAACTACTAAATAAATAAACCATCAAAGAGTCCAAATGTTTTCAATTAAAAAACAGAGCAAAGCAGCAAACGATCCCCGATAGTGAGATAAGTGGCAGGCAGATGGCAAATTACAAAAGCACCCTTCCAACGTGCCGTAAGTGCTTTGCCAATTTACTTGTTCATTTGGACCGCTTTAGGGGAAAGAGATACAAGTTTCTGTTATTTTGTAACAAAGTTTTTTCCTAAAGCTTTTATAATATTTGTGTTCTGCGATGCATATAAAACGTTAATTCAGGTTTTTTATATAATTCCTGAAAAATTTAAATTCTATAATCCTACTAATATTATGAATGCGAAAGTTTGTGAGTATGGATGTATGTTTGTTTCTCTTTCACGGCGAATCCGCTGAACCAATATCGATGAAATTTGAAATTTTTCAATTTCAAATTTGAAAATTTGAAGATGAATAAATTTAAAATTAATTAAAGTTTGTCATAACTTATATATATAAAAAATCCCATTTTTCAGTTATAAGGACAAAACTATATTAATAGTTTATAATTGAGTTTATTTTAACATTAAAGTTGACGCTAGCAAAAACGCTGGTACGGGCAGGTAATATATAACGTTTAAAATCTAAATTCTATCTAAAAACTAATTATTGTCGAGTATGATACTAAAATTCCCATAAATTATATTTAATTACATATTAGATACATTGTCTGTAACATGGGTCACTTTTAAAAAAGTCGTGCTTAACCAAACCAAAAAATGTTTGAATAAAACATAAAATTCTTTACAAGTTTCCACCCGCAGCCCTAATTTCGGCATCTTTTATAATATACGAGTAAGAATATTTTTCTATAGTAAAGTAAGACAGATTTAAATACTGTCCGGATATTCCTTTGCTGCTAATTTGATAATAAATGGTAAATATAGAGGATAAAAGCTAAAGGAAGAGGAGAAAGAAGTAACAATAGAATAAGCATGTCTATACGTCCATGGAAGAGTTTGACGTGTATACGGCTTCTTAGATAAAGATTAAGAAATAAAATAAGTTGTAAGTTACCACCGGCCTTAATTTGGACTATATAAATTTATTTTTTTAATATATTATTAAATAATTACAACATAATTTTATGCGATGCACAGGTTTTAAGTACTGTCTTGATATTGTTTGGCAGTTAATTTTATAAGTACCTGGATGACCGAGCCTTGCTCGGTAATTTTTTTCAAAATAAAAAAAAAGATACTTTAAAGAAAACAGAAAAAAATAATTGATCCTAGGATCCTATTTTCATATCTCAAGACCACCCGCTCCCTGAATAAGTTACGCTGACTTGGCAATTTACGGCAAAAATAGTGTTTTATATATTCAATGTAAATTTTAGTATTTTCTTAATGCCGAAAAACAGAGATGAAACGATTTTTTTAAAAATAAAACCTAGCTAGATCGATTTTTCTCTCCAAAACCCCAGGGCTGAATTTCAGGAAAATCGTTGGAGCCGTTTCCGAGATTCCGAAAGAATATAAATATATACATACAAGACTAACTCAATTAAATATTAAAGATATATAAATATAGGGTAATGCTATTTAAAAATAGGCATGTCTATTGGGTTCATAGGAAAGTTTGCTTCTTTACGTATATACGATTTCATAGATAAAGCTTAAGCAATATTGGAACAAATATAAAGGACTTGTATTACCTTTTGAATACAGTTTATTTAAAGCAACTTCTGCTTCAGTCTTTAGAAAAATATTTTCGACACTTTATTTGAGTCTTCGATTATTACTGTTAGAGTATTCCAATAATTTCTAAACAGTCTCTGAAACTGATTTTCAGCTGAAACTCATAATCGGTAATCAATTTTCTTTCGCGACAGTATTTACAAACAACGCACGTACTCCCCGAGAAGTTAAGAACGAACTATGAATACAAATATTCAATTACCATAAGATCTTTTTTCTTCAATTTTATTTATAGGGATTTCGTTGAATATTGTATTAGTTGAGCTTGAAAGTGAAACCGTGATTTTATGTCGGCAAGGTAAGGAAAATGAAACATTTGCTAGATCTTTACAGGTTGTAAAAATGTAAGTGAAATGAAACGTATTTATGGTAATAACCTTTAATATTTAAATGAGTTAATCTTGATTGTAAATGTCAGTCTCGGGAAATGTAATGTAAACTTTTTTTTAACATTACGATAGCGTAATCGTTCAACGAAGAAAGAGCGTGACCCTTAGGCATTCTGGGTTTAAGCTAAGCTTATTTTTAAAATTGCCAATCCAGATCGGTCCAAAATTGTGCCTTATGTTGTCGCCACTGTCTTCCGCTTTGTATTTTATAGCAACAAAGTCATGAAACAAGAGTATCGCGCCCCTTTTGATTAAAATGGTGACAACACTGTGCCGTTATTGTTTTCCGGTTTAGTCTTCCTATTGATAAAACGTATTAGTGACAGTCAGTCTTTGTTCGTCATTCAAGAGAAGTGCATCTCGGAACGGGAATAGTGGTGTTCCTAATATATCGTGTTATTCTATATAGTGTGCGCTAACACTTAACACCATTTCTCAGCGGTGGAATTGAAAAAAATTTGATAATTTGTTTTTCTCGTTATTTTTCTATAGTATTTTTCACTCTCTCTCTTACCGTTGTGTCGTAAAATACGACTTAGATAAGTTGACGTCAATCAGGCGGCCGGTCGTAAAATACGTAGCCAAATCATGAGATAACATGTTTATAACATGTACCGACCGCACTTAGAGTGGGCAGGAGAATGATGACAGTGTAATCACTAGTAGCTACGTTTGCGAAATGTACCTATAATCTTTGTATTGCATTCTACAACATTCCAGTAACAAAATAACCCCAGAAAAACAGATACCTACTTCTTTATTGTAAACACAGAACAAAAAATTACAGACATTCATATACTAAAACAAATACAGCCGTGTGGTATGAATAGAATAGTACCACCCTCATTTCTTACCGAGGTGTTGTAAAAGGCGACTAAGGTAAGTCGGCCCGCCGTGTGGTATCCGGCTGAGTAGAATAGACCAACCTCATTTCTTACCGAGGTATCGTAACATACGACTGAGGTAAGTTGACGTCAGGCAGGCGGCTCGCGCAAAAACGCAGCCAAATCATGTGACAGCATGTTTAGAACATTGTGCCGACCCAGTTAGAGTAGAATAAGGGCAGGAAGATGAATGATGATATACTAAAACAAATACAGGTACAATAAGGCGGTCTTATCGCTAACAACCGATTTCTACCAGGCAACCTTAAACGTTATGGAGCTGAATAAAATAACAGATTATACATTAATCAAGCTCTTTAAAACACGAGTAACGTCTCGCTATTTTAATGCTTGCCAAATATATTTCTAAATCTTGCAGATGTGTTCTGTTCAAATCCAAAGGATTATGAGTGTCGCGGAGACGCACCATAACCTGTCTTTCAAATGACGGCATTAAGGATATTATTCGTTCATGACTGTGATATATGAATGGGAATGCACGTAAATATTATGTATGCTTTAGCCCTATATTGAGTACGAAGGATGATAAATCAAAATATGTAAATATTAGTTAATGTATGAAAACCGGATATACTCACGTCTTATTCTATCGGGTTAGCCCGACTAGTCTCGAACCTATCTGGGGCACTTAGACATAAGCTCTTTTTTGCCATAAAGGTTAGCAATTTTTAAATTAAATATCTTAATATTTAAATGAGTTAATCTTGTGTATATATATATATATATATATTTTCCGAATCTCAGAAACGGCTCCAACGATTTCCTGAAATTCAGCATGTAGGAGGTTCGGGGGGGGGGGGAAAATTGATCTAGCTAGGTTTTATGTAAAAAAAATATTGTTATATCCCTGTTTTTGGGCATTAAAAAACACTAACATTTATATTGAAATGAATTTTCGCCATTAACTGTCAAGTCGACGTAGCTTATTCGGTTAACGGGCAGCCTCGAGAAATGTGAGTGCCAAGGATTGATCCCAACTAAATAATTGTTTTTTTTTCTTTTTTTTAAGTTTTTTTTTGTAAAAAATTACTGAGCGAAGCTCGGTCACCCAGATATTAATAATAAAGAGCTCATGAATAAGTGTCCCGAATGGGTTCGAAACTAGTTGGGCTAACCCGATAGAATAAGACGTGAGTATAGCCGGTTTCTATACATTAATTATGAATATTACTAACGATAGTATAATTTAAAAATTGCTAACCTTTATGGCAAAAAAAGAGGTCATGAATAAGTGCCCCGGATGGGTTCGAAACTAGTCGGGCTAACCCCATAGAATAAGACGTGAGTATAGCCGGTTTCTATACATTAATTATGAATATTACTAACGATAGTATAATTTAAAAATTGCTTACCTTTACCGCACGGTATGGCAAAAAAGAGGTCATGAATAAGTGCCCCGGATGGGTTCGAAACTAGTCTAAAAACTAGTAGTAGTAAATAGTTTAAATTCAAAAATATGTAAATATTCCATTTTGCTCAAGAAGAATAGTCGTGCTGTAAAGACCGCTAAAGTTTGTCTAATTTCCAAGAACTTCCTTAATAAAATTCACATTAGCCAAAAGTTTATTCAAAATGCAGCGAAGTTCCAGTATCATTGTGTCACGTAGCTAACGTTTAAATTTAAACTTGCAAGATATTCCCCAACTGAATATCTTAAGCCGTTATATCATGAGTACAGACACTGTGATCCTAGAGTCTTGTTATAGTACACTAAACCTGACTTTACTTCACTGCCTGACATTAAATATTTACGTTTGGAAACTTTCATAATTTCATATTTGTTAAACCCGGATTCTAGATTAAAACGTCCACTCGTCATCATTGTCCTGCTCTTATCCCACTCTAAGTGGGGTTGGTACAACATGTTATAAACATGTAGTCACATGATTTGCTTTATTTTATTTGCTATATTTATTACCTTTGCTATTGAAGAGCGAGACCTGACATAAGTATTTTTAATGCTTACTAGGAGGTCTCAATTTGTTTTTCTTGTAATGAATTATGGAAATGAATTTAATATTTTTGTATTTTGTATTTGATACGGGCAGTAGGATGATGTTGCTCACTTTAATACTAAGCGTGCGTTTCGTTGAATCAAGCCTCATGCTGTTTTAAAGTAGATTACATTCCAATCTACTTTAGATAATATAATCACAACTGTACAAGACGACAATGGAGCTCATCAATACAAGTCTAGTAACTGGTGAACATAATATGTAAATTAGAACTCCGTTTGTGGCTTCGTTACACCCTCGGGGCTTTGACGCCTTAGTGCTCACATACGTTCAATAATCTTATGTGAATTAATTTGACCAGTAATGGTTTGTGACCTCTCACAAGCAATGAAACTCTTAATTAAAACATGGTAGAGATAGAGTAGAAATAATTATTAAGTTCATAATCCCATACTATTTGTATGTATTTAACTGTAGAATAATGCCGCACCAACATAATATTTCCAGTCCTCCTCAAGCCTTTTGTACCGATCAATCAGTCAAATAACCTTTAAACGAGTATTTTTTACAAGCACTTCCTTGAATCGTTAAGGATCAATTAGATATAATGAAGCTACAACTGGTTCGGAATGTGCTCTTACCGAGAAGAACCAGCAAGAAACTCGGCGATCAAACTTTTAAAACATTTTAAATATACATTAACGGCAGTCTTGTTTGGAGCTGAAAGGATTTTTAAATCAAAGCATTTCATCTTTCAAATAATTATCAATTGGATAATATGCTTTACGTGTCACCATATTTCTTACACTATTTACGCTATAATTTAGTGTCGTTTTTTTCCTATTTTTTATTTGTGGTGTACAATAAAGTGTATCCATAAATAAAAATACTAGTTGTATGAATGCGAAACTTTTTCCGTCTTATTATCAGTCACGCTTCACGGCTAAACCGCTGTACCAATGTTAATGCAATTATGCACAATTAAAGTCGGGGTAGCATATAGGATAAAAAATTAAATTTTTCTTTTGGGCGCAATGGTAAAACACATTGCATTATAGAGATCCCCTTACTCGTAACTTGTCGGGTATACTAGAGTGTATATACCTGAAGTGCTAAGCGATTTCCGATAAAAATATCTTGTCTTATTCCTTCAGCGTTAGCCTTTTTATCATAATTTATATCATGAAAATTTACATATACCTTGCTATACGTTAAATGTTTACATTATCTTAAGTTCAGATAACCAATTGCCTGAGGTTATACCGCCAATTTATAACATCTCCAAATTATTAGTTTGTCTTCTTGAAATAACGTATATTTTCATTTCATTAAAGCAATTTTGTGAAATTTATGAAACCACTTAAAATACAATCAAGTCGCCACAAAGGGGTAATTAAATTAAGCTGTAAACAAAACACATTCGCCAAATTATATACACATTTGTGGAGGATAAAATAAATGTTTCATCGTAGGCGGGTATGTGACTTGTTTCAAAGAGGGTGATTAAGCCTCACGTACAAGCTAAATTACCTCAAGACGAAGCGCGACGTGTACAGTCAAACACAAAATATGTAAATTCTATGAAATATTATATCACTGAAAGTCTTACATATCTTGCTCTTCCATAAGAGCTTACTACGGTACTTTAGTACTTGTAAGTATTCAAGCTCTGAAACAAAGTACCGTTTTTTGACTTGTACGATGGAAATATAAATATAAGATTTCATGTTGATAAAGCTCAAAGTATAAGTTAGAAGTGTTTATCAATTGTACGAAACCAATTTGCTATATCGATCTATATTGTAGAACACACAAAATTAATATAAAATTTCATATATTGTAAAAAAAAGGAATAAATTAATGGGTTCAATGAAGTTCTGTTTCTGAAATATTGTTAATAATTAAAATATGCACTGTTTAATCATTTCACGCTCCAACATTTATAAGTGTTAACCTTAATGGACACTGAGTGGTAATAATTTATATATTAAGAGTATATACACTAGACATTCATTGTTGCCGCAGTAATGCACCTTTGCGGCAACTTCTGCAGCGTGACATCATGCCCGCCAATATCATACTATAAACAGTGTTGCCAACATAAGACAAGCGAAACAAATAAACAGAATTCAATGAAATTGAAACTATAGTGACAAAGATACAAGTTTGATGAGTTGAAATTCAGACTCATTTCTAACAGAGTTCTTTCTCAATTCTAAACGTAAGGCATGTATGTGGCTGGTGTTAGAATAATTAGTTAAATCATGTTACAGCATGTTTAAAACATTTCGTGCCGACCCCAATTAGCGTGGGATAAGGGCAGGAGAATGATGATAGAGAGATAGAGTTTACGTTAAGTATTCAAATAATATCAGCATCATCCATTTACAAAAGCAAGGATAAAACTATTTTGCTATAATCCACGATGAAGAATTCATCAAAAAGCAAAAATAATCTCTTCTTATTATTGGCTTTTTTATTATAGAATTTTGCAGAGTAACGTCCCATTGAATAAATTCTATTTTATTTATGCTTTCTCTCCATAAAACAGTTTATTAAAAAAGTAACAATTGCCGTATAATTTCGCTTGCGTGAATAATAAAGTAATATGTAAATATTCAGTGTTTCATATTCAATATAGCAGTGCTTCATACATATCTTAAGACACAAAAAGGTACGTAGGGCTTTCTTCATAATTTTTTATTAAATTATTATTTTCCGACATTATTTTATATTTAACTATGAGCGATTTTTCCTGCTTCAAATAGATGGAAGAATATATGGTGTCTCAGATACCTGTCATTAATATTTTTTTACGGATGTTAGCTTTTAATTAACGATATAAAAGATTAATACTGTATCCATTTAAATAGCTTTCCAATCGTAAAAAAACAATTTAAAATGAAGAATGAATCCTTATAAGATGATGACACATAAACTTATATTAATTATATATTGTAATAGCTCAGTTTTTTTTATTTACAACAAAAATGTACAAGTTATATCTATCTTAAATTACTTACACGCAAGTACTATACAAATCATGGAATGGTCCCAAGAATGCTGACAGCGTTTCCGCGCTGATTCGCTAAGCTGATTTTTTGTGCTAAAAAAGAGCCAGCCCTCTTGTCACCTGAAGAGACAATTAACCGTGGTGTTAAAAAGGATAAAAAAAAATTCGCACTTTGACTCCATGGGTCTCAATTGCAAACGGCACAAATATATAACTCTCGATGAGAGATGCATACTTTCCCCGTTTGCCGGATTCAGCCATTTTCGCTGCAGCTCCAGGTCTTGACGCTGTTTGCCTGATATGTTACGAGGCTAACGTATCAACGCATATTGCGTACCACATTAGTGCCCGTCTCCGTACCCAAGGAACCAGATTCAAGCCGTCTGGTCCCATGCCATCATACTGACATATCCCCGAAGGCTCGAGAAGAGCAGGAATGTCGATGGTGGCAAGAGCCTACCAGAGCTCCTCCTGCACATAAACTAACCAATTAACACATAAATTTTCCTTATGAATGATGTCTATTGGTGAAAACCTCATGAAAATCTATCTGGTAGTTTTAGAGTTTATCACAAACAGACATGTTTCAGGAGACTTTGCTTAAGTCAAGAGCAAGTTATCTTGAACATTATTCAATAACTAGATTAGGATCAGAGATTTGTTGTTAGTTTGCATTATATTACAAAATTTAACGCAAAGATATAAAGCACACTATTTCATTCTTGAGACTGTTATAAATGAACTATTTAATTAATAAAACTTAACACTGAAAATAAAATACGAACGAGAAAATAAAACATTTGTCATAAGTTAACGAACCCTCGGTAGAACTTTATTAATAAAACTTTCGCTTAACAAAAATGAATGTAAAATGCACCAGCCAAGTTTTATGCTCACAGAGTCGCGTAGTTATCGTTTAAATTTAAAACTTGCTAGACTAGAGTTAGGTAACTGTCTTAATGTCTGAAATAAAATTTTCTCACTTCGCTACGTATCGGTATAGAATTTTGCGTGTGAATGTAAATTAAAATGGTTTAATCCATACTATACTACGAGTATCTATACTGGCCGTCGCCTGACTTTTCCGTTGGCGCAGTAGACAGTGACCCTGCCTTCATTTTCAGAAAGCTTACTATACTGTTGAGGATTATTTAGACGATAAAAATGCGTGGATATAAATATTGTTCGACCCTGTACAAGATAGAAACGATTAAATGTAACTAGCATTAAGAATTGTATTTTTTCAAAAGAGCAACCGCCGCATTTCTTGCTGGCTCTTCTCGGTAGGAACAGCTTTCCGAACCAGCAGTAGAGTTGACGATTCAAAAGCACTTGTTTACAAGTTTATTTGAATAAAGAATATTTTGAATTTGAATTTGAATTTCCATGGGTAGTCGTGTTCGATTCGCACCTAAGGTCAATATTTAAAAAAAATTGTTGTATGTGTATTGAAGTATGTATTTAAAAATATATATGTTTTATAATAAGTATAGATAAAGAAAGGTACATAAAAATTAGAGACGGATAATAAGTTTTATTTTCTTTCTCTTTTTTATCGATGGACACAATTTATGCTGTCTTTCATATTGTAGTATATCTCTATAGTCATTCACGCATGGATTTGATAACTTTTATCTTAAATGTCATTTATGCCGCGCATACGCACTAATTTAATACCGTTGTTACCAAATATTAGACATGCCTCCTGTTTCCTGCCCTTATCCCACTCTATGTGGGGTCGGCACAACATTTTATAAACATGTTGTCACATGATATAAGTATTTTCATACAAGTATTTTACGACCGGCCGCCTACCTGAAGTCAACTTACCTCAGTCACATTTTACGACACTTCGATAAGAAATCGTAAGAAAGCATCGCGATAACATACATCTAGATTTACATGTAGGTGGGCAGGTATTCAAGAATATATAAATATTATATTAAAATACTTGTATTTTGGTTTGGTAACTTGTATACACAAATATTAACATTTAATATCGTTCCAGAGTTCCCGTGAGCTCAAAATGTTTGCTTCTTGTTAAACGGTTACCTCGACTCAGAACTTGCGCGTATGAAACGAAAATTGTGTTTGATGTTCGAAAAGTTAGCTACTCACAAGCTCTGATAGGTTATTGTATATTTATTCCTCGTTTCTTTACTCGATAGCTTTTGCGTTCTAAGGTTTTGTTGAAAATAAGAGTCAAAGACGGACGCTTGTTTTCGTGTTCAAAGCGAACTAAATAATTTAACGAAGCTGTATTGGCATTGGGTTTTTAAACCGAGAAACTATGTCGGGTTACTCAGAGTTTCTTGTAAAGGCTATAGCGAGCTTAAGATTTTCAATTTTCTGACACTCTTGCATTTTATTTATTTGATACACCAACGATATTATAGATACATTAACATTTAACCTTTATATTAAATCAAGTTCCATGATAATTACCATTTACAGGCGTAGCATTGTTTTTGTTAGTTTATTTAAAAAAATAACGTAAAGTGTTTCCAGTTACCTCATTTGTTCTCTGTGTATCTTTAATATTTAATATTTAACTGAGTTTATCTTATACTAGTGGCCCGCTCCGGCTTCGCACGGGTATAAAATATAATGTAACGGGCATAAAAGTTCCTAATGAGCGACGGGTCCGGTTGGGCTTACTCTAAGCCTAGCTGGACATGGTTACGGCCACCGTCGGTGAAACCCGGAAGCACAGCAATGGGAACGGGGACCTTCGGTTTGCGAGGAAGAAAACCTCTATAAAAAATTACCCGGTGGGAATGGAAACGCCCACTAAGGCGTTGTGGCCCGTTCTTGGCGCGCGATCTCTCCCTGTTGACCGTGACATAACAAACACGGTGGGCAGGGAGCGACCGTGGGCAGCGATGGCCTCCCTTTGTTCTGCGGAGTGGGGGTGAAGGGAGGCGGCGGAGCGGTTCCACGAACTGTTTTTCTGGATCCAATCTGCTGCTGGTGAGTCCAGGTGTTAGTGACTCGCCCAAGCCCATCGTCTGCCGCCCTAACTGGGGACCTTCGGGTGTTCCGAACGGGGTATATCGGACGCCTGGCTTACAGGTCCCCGAGGCGGTCGGTGCATCTGGTGCTACCGATGCACCAGTAAGCGGAGGGGGGCTTCTCTTTCGAGGGGCCCCTTCCCGAAGAAGGTGTTTGTTCTCTGAGATCAGAGCTGTTGGCGGGATGGGGGCAATATGTACAATCATACCCTGTCCTTGCCATCGGCAGCGTGGTGGAGCACACAGGTCGTTTTAGTCGGTGCGAGTCCGACATAACTGCCGCCTGTCCCCGTCGGGCGGCGGCACCCATAAGGAGCTTTTTTCTGTATAAAAAAAAAACAATTCCCCTTTCCCTATACCATGAAGATTCCCTGCTATCTTTGGAATATCTAAATTCATATACTACATTTTTACTTATTTACTTTTACATTTTCCCTGAGTATTTTATTTTTACAATTAATTACAGAATGTCTTTATATACAACATTTACAGCTTTTTGTCATAAAGAAAGAATCTTCATTACACAATACAAACATGTTTTCTTTAGAGGTTACTCTTGATAAAGCGACATATAGTCGGCCATGTGAAAAAAACCCGTCCAATCGCAGCTAAATTCGAAGTGCTATAAGACAAAGCGCGCAGCAATCGCTATACCCTGCATTTTAAATCTGTAATATCTTCGAAAATGTTCATTTAAATTACAAATGAAGAAGAAAATGTCAAAAAAAAGCTATTGTGCGTCCATAACAGATATACATAATATGTATACCATCGCGGAGTTTTCTGTAGACCTTTTCAAGGTGTACAAATACTCAGTACATTATTTTGACAAATATTGTAGGGTTCGGCCTGCGTTTGCAATGTAAACGGAAAATAAATGTAATTATTTACGACATCACATTGGCAACCTCAAAAGTAATAGTATTTCTTTACTCCATATTGAATGTTTAAAAAAAAAATTTATAATATGTTAGATTATACATATAAACCTTTCTCTTCAATCACTCTATCTATTAAAAAACCGCATCAAAATCTGTTGCGTAGTTTTAAAGATTTAAACATACAAAGGGATATAGGGACATAGGAACAGACAGAGAAAGCGACTTTGTTTTATACTATTTAGTGACGTTTAGCTATTATAATTAACGACGATATTTCTCCTTTATTCTTATGCAATAATAAAAATCAATTTTCCCAAAGTCAACTCATTTACTCTTTCTCAAAAACTACTCAATGACACATATGACAGCCACAATACTTTTTCATATTAATGACTAACTCTGAAGGAGGTTGTATTAAAAACATGTTGTAACAGTCGACCATGCTGACAACATTTGCGACCCCGCAAATCTCATTAGCTGACTTCTGGGAATGAATCTACCACCGATTCGGAATGCTGATTGTACTGAGAAGAATCGGCAAGAAACTCAATACTTGCTCTTTTAATCTGTAAAAGAAAAATCATTTCGCACCTTAAGCTCACCCTCAATCACTGTTATGGCATAACACAGCTCAATAAGTGGCAACCAACTCAGCAGATACACACGTAAACAGACTCGCAAATGATAACGCTCACAGAACAATCACCACATCTAGGCAGAGTCTAGCTGACAGTCGTTGCAGATGGCCACAGTCTATAAAACAATCCTTACAACTGGAACAAATCCAGAGAATAATCGTCATTCTAGCTGACAGTTCTATCGAACAATAGTCACGGGCGCGTCTATGGCCTCACATAGCACATCGTCATGTTGATCTTACAGAGTTAATAAACCGAATACCAATTACCATCATAATATCATCATATTAATCTCTCCAAAAAAAAACTCCATTTTTTATCGCATCGCATATCGCAACTATCTCTCAAATTATACGAAATTCGCACTCTCCGTGTTGTCTCAAGATATTGATCGTCATTTGTCTTTTCTTTAAACTCTTTAAATTTCCAGATATTCCTTTTGTCCGCTCTATTTGTGAGTTTAGGTTACATCCTCTTCTGAATATAATAAACGACGATATTTCTCCTTTGTACTTATTATATTATTATACTTATTCAATAAATAAAAACAGTTTTCCCAGAGTCAACCCATTTACTCTTTCTCAACAACTTAATGACACATATGGCAGCCACAATGCTTTTTCATATTAATGACCAACTCTATGAAGAAGGTTGTATTAAAAACATGTTGTAACACTATTATTTTGATAATTGTCAAATATTTTACCACACTTCACCAAAGAAAAATTACGTTTAGCTGTCATCTATGTTTTGTATTCCACTGACATTTGCGTTTTGTTATTCAATGTCATAATCGTTCTTGTAATATCACGATTTATAGTGACTTGACGGGATAAAATAAATGCTGTCGAACGGGATAAAAGGTATCCTATGTCCGTTTCCTGGTTCTAAGCAACCTCTACACCAATTTTCGGCCGAATTGGTTCATCCGTTCTTGAGTTATAAATAGTGTAACTTAGACCAACTTTCTTTTATATATATAGATGTATATACAATATTTATGTATTGGAAACGACTCCAACGATTTCCATGAAATTCATCATGTAGAGGATTTTTGTCAAATCGATCTAGCTAGGTTTCTAAAGAAAAAATGTTGTTTTATCCCTGTTTTTGGGCACTAAAAAAACTGCTTTAATTTTATGAGAAAGCAAAGAATAATTGCACTGCCAAGTACAAAGTACTATTAGGTATCGAGCGGTCTCGAATAGGATCGATCCCGGATAAAATCTTTTTCATTTAGAAAAATTACCGTGCAAGGCTCGATCGCCCAGGCACTAGGTATTTATAAGTCGAGTTAGAAGAATACATTTTACGTATTCATCCAGGGTAAGGTAAGAATTTACATTTCTCTCTTTGCCGACTAAAACGGGACGTTCGTTGTCTATTGCTCACACTTGAGCGACATTGTTGTTTAACTTTATAATGAGTTTTCGTGGCTCGGTCTGAGACTAATGTTCTAAGGTATTAACTAAAGTACATTTTAACGATTAGGAGATTTAGATATCTCAAATGTTTGTTTCTTGATATAAAATATACACAAAGGTAGGCCTCGTTAATCCGCATAATGGCTTTGGTATTAACGTTAGCGAAAGGAATCACGTTTTAACATAAATAAGCGCGTAAGGTAAGGTACCTACAGTTACTGATTTTGAAATCAAAAGTATTCAAATGTTTTTGTATATATATAATTTGGAACCTTGTAAAAAGT
Source organism: Morpho achilles (assembly GCA_947086495.1). NCBI lineage: Eukaryota > Metazoa > Arthropoda > Insecta > Lepidoptera > Nymphalidae > Morpho > Morpho achilles. Next base: position 5,356,413 of record CAMTZB010000004.1, on the reverse strand, counting down.
ATAAAGAGAAATAATTTTGTTTACGTTAGAGGAAGTTCTGTTCTTACCGACATTTTTTTTGGAAATAATTAAAATATTAAGCGCACATTTTTCTGCCGTGTGGTATTCGGCTGAGTAGAATAGACAACCCTTATTTCTTACCGAGGTGTCGTAAAAGGTAAGTTGACCCACCGTGTGGTATCCGGTTGAGTTGAATAGACCACCCTCTTTTTTACCGAGGTGTCGTAAAATACGACTAAAGTAAGTTGAGGTCAGGCAGGCAGCCGGCCGTCGTTGAAATTATGTGACAATATGTTTATAACATGTTATACCGACCCCACTTAAAGTGGAATAAGGGCAGGAGGATGATGATCCTTTTTACTTCAAATTACAAAAAGTATCGCTAAAATTAAATTAAAATTATAATATTGTACGCAGTTACATTTCAAGCAAGGGAAGCGTACACAAATAATAGCTAATCTTACCATTTAATTTCATATTCATGTTTACATTATCATTAGGAAGTCATTTAATTTCCTTGGGGATCCTTAATACGTGCTGCAGACGGTTTATCTGAAAGCTTTGGGTCCGTATTGTTCTAAACGATATAGACCGTCGGGATTAATTCTTTGTTACTTTGCTTGTTATAGGTTAAGTAATAGAGGGTAAATTGTATTCGCTTACGTGAGCGGAAAATAATTTTTACAATTAAGGGACGTTTTTTACAATTAATAAATTAATTACAATAAATGAAATTCAATTATTTTTTACATTTTTTTATTTATAGCAAAAATTTACAAGTTATATCTATCTTACATTACTTACACGCTAGGACTATACAAATCATGACCACGTGGAATGGTCTCAAGAATCTTGGCAGCGTTGAATCGCTAGGCTGATTCTTTGTGCGAAAAAGGAGCCAGTCCTCTTGTCACCCGAAGAGGCAATTAACCGAGGTGTTAAAACGGATACTAAATTGTGTTTGCACTTAGACTCCATGGCCCTTGGGTCTCAACTGCAAACGGCACAAATATATAACTCTCGATGAGAGAAGCATACTTCCGCTCTTTGCCGGATTCGGCCATTTCCGCCGCAGCTCCAGGTCTTGTCGCTGTTATCCTGATATGGGACGAGGCCAACGTATCAACGCATGTTAATATTACAATTAATATTTAAGTCACTTCGTGATCACGTTTGGATGCAACTCTGCCGTAACGTAGTATGTGGTAATAGCTGTGATTGCCGAACCATGAAACTCTATGCCGCACTCGACGAGGTACCATGGGATCAAACACCAGGCAGGCACCACTGATTTTATCTATTTAAACTTATGCCTAATTTATATTTGCAATGTGATTTAGGTAATATGTGTAAATTCCGTGTTGTTGCATCTAAAAAATTTTAAATTTAGTATTTCAATTTATTTAAAGTCCATTTTACGTATTCATAAATCATTTGATGTCGTGAAAAAAACCTTTAAATTCGGTTTATTCTGTGTGCAATAAACAAACATTTTTAACATACAAAAATTATAGAATAACTTTCACCGTTTAGTTAGCGCACGCAAGGGCTGTTGTTTTTATAACTGCTCCTCTCCTATTCATCTTACCATGATGTTATACATATATTATAGCCTTTCTCGAAAAATGGACTATCTTAGATTCAAAGAATTTTCTAATTCGGACCAGTAGTTCCTGAGATAAGAGCGTTCAAGCAAACAAACAAACACTTCTGCTTTATATATTAGTATATATTAACTCATTTAATTATTAAAGATATCATAAGATAGAAAGCAGCGGTAAACTGTCTCAAATTTTTATGTTAGTTGGTGATGTTAACCTTTCCATTCTAAGTGCTGACAATGATTTACTTGACTAATTATTTGTACAAAAATATTCAGTGACTAACATTTTTTTTTCATGTATTTTATTTGTATTAAGAAGTTGACGTGACGCTATAAATGACCCCCACTCCCGTTTAACGCTGGACCCTTTCCCCCAATTTATATACCACGTAATAAATGGACGTCCCCTTGACCCAGCACAGGTCACTGAACATTGAAATCGTTTATTATCAGTGTTTCATAGTATCCATTATAAAACCGATATTGTATATGCGATTCTGGCGAATGAAGCTGTAATAGTAAAATCACATAAAAATCGTCATTATCGTTACCACCAAAGCTGTTTTTTTTTAGTTTTTATTTAAATTGACTTGTACGTATATGAAAGTGGAATCTTGCAAGCTAAATTTGAACTGGTATCCGAGCGAGCTATTTTATCTTTTTTTTCTTTTTTTGATGATGATTTGATTTTATGATAATCATAACCTGATGATGCACTCATGATTGTCTCCGGATGAGGGAACTCTTCAACGGTTAGCATTTGAAAAAATAAATTTTTAAAAGCTTTTGATTTTATATCAAACTAATATGCTAAATTTTCAGTCAATTTATAAACTCCTTTGAGTTTTCCAACCGCTAAAGTACTGAAACTGAATTTTTTTACACCAACAAAGTTTATTTGAATTTAATCGCTTAACCAAAATGAGTTTTATATAACGATAATCAAAGTTAATAATTGTTAACGAAAGATTTGCGTTATATCGAATTGTGAATGAAATTTATATCGACCATTTAATAAACAGAGCAACGAGAAACTTTGTAGAACTTGGCTTATGATAACAATGAGGGAAAAACTCGTTAAAGTTTTATGTTTTGGTTCGTTTTCGGGCTGAGGTTATTGCAAAGTGATACATTTTAGGTTAAATACACGTCGTTTTGATTATTCCTCAATAAGCTTTAAGTTTTATGGCGGATGTCATATTCTTTTTTTGTAAGAAAACTTTTATGTACTATAGATAATATTAAGGTTTTAAATATAATAAATAATAAATATTAGATTCTATATTATATATTTTAACTGTCAGTAAAGCTAATAAATCTCTATTTAAAATACTTTGTATTCGGCGGTTAAAATACGAATATCATTCACCATATAACGCCTCGCTTAAAAAGTCGAAATAGGGTTTCAAACCTTGACATATTTAGCTAGTAAACAGGCACAAAGAACATTTTATGTGAAATCACGTTTGCTACATGAGAATTTAATAAAAAGAGAGTTCAATGCAATTTTCTCATGTTTTCAAGATATTTTTTCATTTAATCTGAACATTACTTACGGGTTCACTTGCCTGGTTAAGAATAGACCAAGTAAGACTGATATAGACTAGATAAAGTAAGATTACTCTAGACTACATCAAGTAAGGTTAATCTAGACTAGATCAAGTACCGGCGCCTTTACGCCGGGGTGGTCCGGTCAATGGCCTTGTACGGTGCTCCCGTATGGGCGGAGCGACTGACCGCCAAGTCTCTGCGCCTTTTGCGCGGGGCGCAGAAGATTGTGGCGGTCAGGATAGTGCGGGGCTACCGGACCATCTCCGCCGAGGCGGCCTGCGCCTTGGCTGGGTCCCTTCCTTGGGATCTAGAGGCCAAGGTGCTTGCTCAGGCTTACCGCCGCAAAGTAGATTCCCGTTCATTGGGGAGAAACTCTGCGGCGGTGGAGACGGATTGGCGGAGGGTAGCTCAGATGGAGCTCCTCCGCCAATGGAGGCGGCGGCTGGAATCACCCAGCGCAGGGTTCTGGACGATTTCAGCCATCCAGCCCATTCTCCAGGGTTGGGTCGCCAGGAGGCATGGGGTCCTCACCTTCCGCCTGACGCAGGTACCTTCCGGTCATGGTTGTTTCGGGAGGTATCTGTGGCGGGTGGCCCAGCGCGAAGCGACTGGTGAGTGCCACGAGTGCGCCGCCGAGTTCGACACGGCGCTGCACACGCTTGCAGACTGCCCAGCTTGGGCGGTTCAGCGGGCGAAGCTCGTGGCAGAGGTGGGGCACGATCTCTCCCTGCCCACCGTGGTTCGTGCCATGGTGGACAGGGAGGAATCGGCGGCGGGGCGGATCCGGGAAGTCGAGTCCTTGGATCCGATCCGCCGCAGGCGAGCGGGGCGCAGGCGACTCCCCGAAGTCCGTCGCATGCCGCCCTAACGGGGACCTCCGAGCGATCCGAACGGGGCTCATCGGACGCTCGCTGGAGTTAGGTCCCCGAGGCGGTCGATGCATCTGGTGCTCCCGATGCATCGATTAGCGGAGGGAGGGGCCACTGTTTAGAGAGGCCCCGACCCGGAGGTGGCGCTCTCCGGGGTACAGAGCTGCTGCTGGCGGGGATGGGGGGCAATGTCTTCATAGGTACCCTGTCCCCGCCACCAGCAGCGTGGTGGAGCACTGTCAGGTTTTTAGTCGGTGAGAGTCCGACATACCTGCCGCTCGTCCCCGTCGGGCGGTGACGACCCATAATGGGTTTTCCTGACATGAAAAAAAAAAAAAAAAAAAGACTAGATCAAGTAAGATTAGTGTAGACTAAATCAAATTAAGGCGATTATTGTAATCGATAACTTATTTTATTTGTGCCAAACACATTTTAAATTTCCAGATTGTAAATACTGCTTATTTTTTTATATTTTGAAACACAAAAACATACCGCTTTTTACCCCTTCCCTCAATCTTTAGCAATTGGGCCTAAAAGTCCAAGTTGCTTTTGTATATTTACTTCTTTTATAACGATGAAGTATAGAAAGAATACCAAGTAAAATCAAACATACTAGTTGCTTTAAGCAGTGTTTTCATCAATACTCTATGTAATTTTAAACCAAATACATTTTATTTCAGTCTACGTACATATATAATGAGGTATTAACATACAAATTAATTCAACTTGGACAATTTAAACTTGTTTTTCAAGTAATCTCCTCATTAGCCATTAATCCAACCTGTAATGACCAATCAAACCAACGTAGGATGAAATCCGTTATATTCTATATAAAATTAAATAAATAAAATGTATTAGTTAAATCATTATTCCACCATTCCGTCATCAACATGTTTCAAATATGTTGTTAAAAATGGTGATTTGACTAGGTGTTTTACGACCGCCCGCGTGTCTGACGCCAACTTACCTTAGTCGCTTTTTGCGACATCCGGTAAGTGGTCTGTCTATTTTACTAAGCCGGATAACACACGGCGGGTCAACTTACCTTAAGCTCCTTTTACGACCACTCGGTAAGAAATGAGTGTAGTCAATTCCACTACTATTACTTAACTCAAACACTTATATTTGATTTGAATGATAAAGAAAACAAATACACGATCCTGTCAAAAAGTAATAATAAAATTATTCTTCTATATTATTTTGTTGCGGATATATTGCGGATTATAGCAATTTTTTATTTATGGATTCCCGCAATGTAATGCTTAATTCTATAAACATTATTCCTTCCTGATGATTCCTTCATTTATCAAATTATATGTGATATGCATTAGAATGTAAGTGACGTTATATTACACGACTGGGCAATCGACTGTGATACCGTTTTTGGTTCGATTTATGGGGCTAATCTCTTAAAATACTCAACGAGTGTGAGTTACCTTTTTTCAAAATTATTACCACATCGACTGTGCTATCGGAAAACCATTATTGGAGCGATTTCAACATCTAACAAAAGTAAACTATTGTGTTTATTGACCAGATAATGTAGTTAGTTAATTCTTCGTAAGTGTTACTTAGGAAACTGCTAATAGATAAAAATCCAAGTTCATAAGTAAGTAGGGGCCTGTTGCTATCCCACTGCTGAGAATAGGCCTCTTCGGCCTTTGCCCTTCTCTATTTGGAGAGCAGGTTTGGAGCTAAGACCTACCACGCTGCTCCAGTGCGAATTGGTAGGTTAAACTTACCTCCAAAATTCTCTAGAGATATACAGGTTTCCTCAGGATGTTTTCCTACACCGAAAAGCGTGTGATAAATTGCAATTATCAATTAGACATATAAGTTTTAACAGAAAATCTCATTGGTGTCTGCTCGGGAACCTGTGACCTCCTCGAAAGAGTCGCACGGTGTTACCGCTGGGCTACCAAGTTCATAACTTAAAAAAAATTGATAGTGAACCTTTGTATAGACAACTTGCATATGTTTCTCTAGAGAACTCTGGGGATGCATATCCCCAGAGTTCTCTAGCATGGTGGCTAGAAGCCTTCTTTCAATAACGGAGAAGGAGGCCTATGCCCACTATCACAAACTTAACAATCATTTCGCCCCGCAACCGAAGCATCATCACAAAAGAGACTCCACAACTTATTGATAGTAAACGTGTATAGTGTTTGTGTATTGTGGTGGCGGTAGTGAAGGTTTGTGCATGTGTTTTTACGAATCCTGCATGTATCGGGTATGAAATTGTCTCTTATATACTAGACATTAGCTGTCTATATCATAAGTGACATGATAAAAATATCATTGTTGTTTAAAATTTTTTCAGTACATATTCCCCTACTCCCTGACTCCTAAACCTTTCTACACCCGTCAACGTATACATTAACATTTTCTTGATGTTAATCTCAAGGGAAAAAGGCGAACATTAAAAAAGTTGTCGACTTAATTCAAAGATTTCATCGCTCAACAAAAGAGCGAGCTGGTTGAAATTACTTAATTAGCAGTTAAATTATAAAGCGGTTTTATTACTTCGAATTAAATTGTCTTCTTGAAAAGTAGGCCTTTATGACGGTTTTTCCAGTGTAACAGTTCGACTAAGTTTGACCTTTTGATTTGTTAAATTATTTGATTGAAAAGTTTTCCTTCTTTTGGTACCTCTTCGCTGCTAAATGTTAGCATACTGTAAGCCATTCTGTCCTTCGCAAGGATTGAAAGGTAACGATTCCATGGATAGTATAGTGATATAGATTATCACTGAATGAAAATCAAAAACGCCGAAATCCGAGAAACCAAATTTACTGGAATAACTTTAGCAACACAGTATTGCAAAACTAAAGCGGCGATGCGATACTATTGTTAGATATAATGTAATGTATAATTATTGTTGTCGGAAACGGTAGCAGTCAAATATCATCTCTTTAGTATTTTATACCGGATGTACTGACAACTTCATAATGACGTGAGAAAGGCAGGGGTTAGGCCCTATAAGGCCCTATAAGGCACTATAAGGGCAGGAGGACTCACATCCATCGGCCATTTTACCGAACTTGCCATAGCGAGGTCAGTCTTGCTGCTAAACTCGAGCCAGAGTGCTAGAGTTGATCCCGCTCCAGAAAACGTAGTATTAGAAGACTCTCGGGTTGATAGACGACTTCAAATAGGTCATGGGGAGTCACTGGATCCAGGTAGCACAAAATCGTATAGCGTGGAACTCTCTGAAGAGACTTTTGTTCAACAGTAGACGTCTATTGGCTGACGAGAGATAGAGAGGAAAGTAAGTCCTGGAAATACCTTAAAAAGATCTATATCTAGCAATGTGCTTGTAGGCTCGTCGGTCAAAAATAAGAAGTTAATTTAATCTGTCTTGTGAAATAATAGCAGCAAAGTATGTCAATCGGCAAAGGCAATGACGATGAAGTCGTTACAGCAGCCTTCTGAGTTCATATATTTTCCGTGAGTGCAAAAGTGACTATTCTTCATGTAGTAAACGTGACTTATAAAAAGGTGGTTAGGGTCGTAAAATAAATCGTACGCTGCGCCGAGCGCGGTTGAAATTTATATTTCTATTAGCAAATACTTGAGCCGAACAGCGTTTCGCGTTAAAATAAATCCGAAAGTGAAGAATGATACACTTTCGGATTTACTTTTTATTCTTTCAGAATTTAAAACGTATAAATAATAATATAATATCCTCGTATACTGTGAAACTTCTAAATCCTGGTTATGTAACTTACCTACAAGACCTACACGATTATTATGTTTTAAAACATACGATTTTAGGTTAAACATGTTTATTGAGTTCTGTTGCAAAGATAAGTAAGTTGACATAAATGGTACACAGTGGTACCGACGATCCAACCAAATGTATCCACTGATTACTATATTCTACTACCAATGGTGTAACTTTGACTTTATTCAATCGACTTATAAAATATAGTTTTGAATATTTACAAAGAAAATAAATATAGTTTAGTTTAGAGCTTGTTTTCTTTATAATAGTTCACTGACCTGCAGCAGCGCGCAATAGGAGAAAATAATAACATTCTAGTTTTGTCTCCCTCGCACTTGTACTATTAAGTTTTTACGACAAGGTAAAGTATTCTATTATTTTATTTGGAATTATTTATTACGGTTTTCATAATTACGGTCATTGATCTCTATAAAGCGTTTCTTTTTTAAAAACGTGAAATATTTCCTGTGGCTAAGATACTTTACTGAATTAACAATTTTGTTTTTAAATAAGGTGTGTACTTACCTAAAATTAAAATTAATGACGTATGGTCCGTACCCCTAAAAACTGTTTGTATTTCATTCACATTTCTAAGAATTTCTGTGATCAAAAATGAAAAATTTCTTGACATACACAGGTTTTCTTACGATTTTTTCTTTTAACGAAAAGCGGGGGATTAACTTTGAATATCAATTAAGCTAATAATTTGTTATATAGGTAGAAATCTCATATTTGCCGACGTTTGAATTTACGAAAATCGTGCGAATTCTACAGAAATTAGTTTAATTTTGTTTAATCACTACATATTATAAAACAAAGTCGCATACTTTTCTTGTACGCATAAAACTTTAAAACTACACAACAGATTTTGATGCGGTTTTTTTTAATAGAGTGATTCTAGAGGAAGGTTTGTACGTATAATAGCATTCAATACAGAGTAGAGAAATACTGTAATTTTTGAGGTTTCTGTAAATAATTAAATTTTTTTCCGCTTACATTGCAAACGCAGGCTACACCCTACGAGATTTAGCAAAATGATGTACTAAGTATTTGTACACCTTGAAAAGGTCTACAGAAAAGTCGGCAATGGTATGTGTCTATCTCTTATGGATAACCCACAATAGCATTTTTTGTCATTTACTTTTTACAAAAAATAATGCCTATAATGTTCAAAGCAATTTTTATACAATACCGCATTAATCCTTATCCAATTGATTGATTTAATATAGATCAATATGGCCGTTTACAACATGCAATTTAAGTGAACATTTTCAGAGATATTACAGATTTAAAATGCCGTGAGGAGGCCGCGCTTCACCCTATAGCACTTCGAATCCAGCAGCTATATCGTTCTTTCAAGAGTTTGTTTAACGACAAGGAAGCTGTGAATGTTGTATAAAAAGACATTCTGTAATTAATTGTAAAAATTAAATACATAGGGAAAATGAAAAAGTAAATAAGTAAAAATGTACTATATGAATTTAGATATTCTAAAGATAGCAGGAAATATTCTTTATATAGGGAAAGGAAATTGTTTTTCTCCAAATTTAACGCTTGCGGGCCACGGACAGTAATGAATAAATCAAAACTACTGGAAGATTTTAATCATTTTTTTACACTGAGTGACATGGGATATATATTTTATACCCGTGTTAAGCAGGGGCAGGCCGCTAGTCTTTAATATTTATCTTTGTTAAGTTATATATAATATGACGCCGTGTGGTATCCGACTGAGTAGAATAGACTACCCTCGAGGTGTCGTAAAAGATATGTCAACGTCAGGCAGGCGGCTGGTCGTAAAATACCTAGCCAAATCATTTAACAACATTTTATTTATATTGATGACACGTGCGATGCAAATTGAGCATCCTACGTAGAAATAAAATCATAAAGCAAAATTTAGTTTATATTAATGTTTTTTATTTATGTTTTTGTATAAGGTACACGTTAACGCACTTTAGCACACTCGCCTTTTGTTATCATATTGTGGATCAGCAAAATTGAACATTTCATATTCATTTCCATTATCTGCTACGATTATTGTAAAAGGTAAAAGTGTATTTTGACTTATTTCCGCAATCCATACTAAACCAGTCTATAGAATGGTTAAAATACGTGTAAGAAAATATATGAAGTATATCACAAAATTGAAGATTATTTAGATGATAAAAGTTCTGGATTCGAAAATCCTTTCAGCTTCATACAAGACTACGTTTAAACAATGTAAAAATGAAAATGTTTAAAGATTGACTGCCGAGTTTCTTGTTGGTTCTTCTCGGTAAGAGCATCATTCCTTACTGGTTGCAGCTTCATAAATCATGTTGATCCTTGACGATTTTAAAGTGCTTAAAACAGCTTATTTCAATAAAGATAATTTTGATTTGATTTGGTTTGAGGAACAGCCTCATTTATAGTCTTCATTGTTTCCTACATATCCGGTGAATATTTCAGTGCTTAGTTAAAAAAAAAGTTTATACCACTCTGTAATCCTTCTATCCTCATAACTAACAATCACATCGGTTACTTCGGATTTGAAACAAGAACAAAGAAACATATTTTCCTCTCAACCAATTTTTTACCCCAAACGTGTTTATTAAAACTTTTTGAAATTTTAAATATAGTGTACCTCTTTGTAGGTCGTGTCAACGTAAATTACGTGACTCGCATTAAGCAGACATACTGTGCGACGTACTTAAAAAGCTGTAACAACGTTTAAAAATATAAGCATTATAAGTTATTATTGTCATCAATATTGTATTATTAACATCGATTTTGAATGATTTTAAATTAATATAGTGTATTAACTATGAGCAATAAAAGATGGCGCCACGAATAGTCTGCGTAACGCTGAAGTTACATTAGCGGGCGAAGTATCGTTTCGCGTTGGCGCGCAAAATATTGTGTATCGGCCATACATAATGTTCTTGTCTACATTAGGCGGGCAAAGATTCAGAAAGCTCTTTTAAAGTTCAGTATCTTTGCATTATATCAATGAATTATTATTTATCACACTTGTATCAGTTACGAAATAATACGAAAATGAGACGAAAGAGGATATGGTGGATGACAAAAACCGAAAGTCAAAGTCTGGACAACACGGAAGTGACATAGGAGTGGCCACTCAAACGAATATTGTCGATGCGTGCCAGGTTACAGCTACATTGCCTGCGCCCGAATACACCGCGTTGCAACAATGTACCCGGCCACATACATTGCCGTAGCCCGAATATTCGCTGTAGCCCGCTAATGTAGCGCCAGCATAAGAATGACAGTTCTACACCACGCTGGGAAAAGAGAGCAAATATTGTCGTCGAGTAAGAAATAGTTTTTACAAGTGTAAAGTATAACAATATAAATCGACCTCGGACTTTTAATAAAAACCTTTAAAAATTAAATTGTAAAGGAGCAATTGCCACGATTTCACATATTGCCATGTTCAATTAGTGAAAAATAACCTAAAAAATGTTAATAAATAAGCTCGAATCATGCACTATTATAGTCTAGATTGCTAGATAAAGATCTTCTCTTTAAAAAATTATTCATTCTTTTTTTAATTTATTTATATCTAAAAATTTAGCTTACGCAACTACGTTATTCCTGAAAGATTCACGTACCTCCAATATCACACAAAATGTTTTAACAATGTTTTCATTTGGAAAGTGCATTACGAATTATGAATGACAATCGAGTATCAGAGTAATCTAATTATGCCCCATTTCAATGGCGTGAAATTAATTTACCTTGAGATAACGTGGCAAAAAAGTTTGAAATCTATGTATCTGAGAAATCGACTTTCAATATAACAAAAGCAGTCTAAACCCATATCACGTCATTGAGAACAGACCAGTCATCTTCATTTTGTCATATTTAAATATAGAACCTTCTAAGTTATAGCGCTTGTTTGTAGCATTATGAAACGACTGTGGCCCTGTATTTGTTGATTAAAGAAAAAAAAATAGGTAATATATCAAATAAATGGTAGCGAAAATTTTACGTAAGAACTACCATTGCGCGAAACAGGTTAATTTTGTTTTCACAAAAAAGTCTGTTGAGGCGTAACAAAAAAAAATGAACTTTATGACAAATTGTTGTTTATAACAAGTAGAGCAAAAGCAGTACAAACTTCCACAATGCCATAAACAAGTTTTATCTCTTTGTAAGACGCCAATTTGCTAAAGTTGTAAGAATTATTATATCGCGTATCATTTCTCTTAATGTTTCATTAAATACATGATGTGATTAAGTAATGGATATATAAAAATGTATATTCAACTTCAAATTCAAATTCAAAATATTCTTTGGTCAATTAAATTCGTAAACAAGTGTCGCTTATCATATGCTTTGCGGTGAAGGAAAACATCGTAAAGAATCCTACATAGAATAGTAGTAACGGCCTGTTACTATCCCACTGCTGGGCATAGGCCTCCTCTCTTCATTTTTGGAGAGAAGGGTTGAAGCTAAGACCTTCCACGCTGCTCCAATGCGGTTTGGTAGGTTACACATATCCCTAGGATTCTCTAGAGATATGCAGGTTTCCTCACGATGTTTTCCTTCACCGAAAAGCGTGTGATAAATTGTAATTATCAATTAGACACATAAATTTTAATAGAAAAACTCATTGGTGTCTGCCCGGGTTTGAACCCATGATCGTCTCTAGAGATTCACACGGTCGCACCGCTAGGCCGTCACAGCTTAATCCTAAATATTTTTAGAGAATTCTAGGGATATGTGTAATCTAGACCTACCAATTCGCATTGGAGCAGCGTGGTAAGTCTTAGCTCCAATCCTTCACTTCAAAAACCGAGAGAGAATACCTATGCCTCATAGTAGGAAAGGAACAGGCCGTTATTGTATACTATAATGGGGTAATAAATAGATTTTAAAAATTCTCATATTTTTCAGTAAGAGGAAAAAAAGGACAAATTGATATATAGAGTTTACTTAAACGTTTAATTTGGCGCAAACGAAGTTGCGTGTACCATACACGCAACTTAGTTTAGAATAAATGTGGTTTTATTATTATTTCTATTTTATTTTTATTTATTTATTTTCAATGCCATGTGGTATCCGGCTGAGTAGAATAGATCACCTTCAGTTCCTACCGAGATGTCGTAAAAGACGATTAAGGTAAGTTAACCCGCCGTGTGGTATCCGGCTGAGTAAAATAGAGCAGCCTCAATTCTTATCAAAGTGTCGTAAAAGGCGACTAAGGATTGACGTGAGATAAGCGGCCGGTCGTAAAATACGTAGCCAATCATGTTACAATATATTTAAAACATGTTGTGCCCACTCCATTTAGTGCGTAGACGACCCCCACGTAGAGTGGGATAAGGGCAGGAGAATGTGATATTATTACGTAATAGGTACTTACGTACTTTATTATATATTTTTTTAAATAAATTCAAATTTAAATTCAAAAAATTCTTTAGAGCTATAGCAAAAATATTTGATTATATTTGTTCTTTTAAATAAATAGTGAAACTGATGTTTACGAAAATTGCGGGCAAAGTTATGGATAAAATAATTTACAAAGAGTAAATTGCGCATTACGCATCAGTGTCCGGCAATAAATTAATACAAGCTTCATTTGTCAAAAGGCCGCAGTAAACAAGTGACGAATGTTCCTGACGCAGTGCACAGAAGTCAAATTATGATTAACGACACGTTATTGATAGGGTACCTACATTCTCTCTCAACGTGTATTTGTAACAATGAATCATTTGGTATGGACAGAGTTACTTACAATAGAAAATTATTCCTTCTACTAGTGTTACTAGTGGTAATCGTTATTACGCGATTTCACTTTAAAATACTCTAAATAATGTATAATAAGGTTTATTACTCTCCAAGAAATAATAGGATTTCTTTATTATATAAGTAGGCCCGATAAACAGGTACGAATAGTACCAAATAAATAAACTAAATTATTAAATACTACCTTCTACCCGCGATTTCGTTCGCGTGATAGGTTGATAAAAGATGGCGCTTTTCAATGTCATCCTATTACTGTAAAATTAATAGGATTTCTATAGCCTATATGTATTCCGGTGTATAAGGAATAATTGTGCCATATTCATCGATATTGGTTCAGCGGATTGGCCGTGAAAATGTAACAGACAGACAGACTTTTGCATTTATAATATTAGTAAGGTTTAAAGATCCCCGAAGTAAGTAGCTTAATAGTCGTAGGTGACAGGAACAGCAGGTAAATATATACATACATAGTTTTAAATATATACTTAAATTACATAATCAACAAACAAATTGTGTAATGAAAATGTTGGTTTTGGCGGGAATCGAACCCGTGACCCTAAGAGTAGAAGGCAGGGTTACTGCGAACTGCACCAACGCAACAATACATGTACTGTCTTCTGAATCTAGAATTTTCTAATAGAATTTCTAAAATACATTTCTGAATATAAATTAATTTTGAATTCCAAATACAGGACTCGAATTAAAGAAAGAACAATAAAATATGCTTAAGGATAAAAAAATTTCTCAATGCACAATGTGTTCGTAGCTTTATCCAAAGTTGCCGGTTCCTTTAAAAGTAAAATGTGAAAATTCAAAGGGGAAGTCTTCCACCGACGTCCTTTGTATACTCTTTTGGATTGTATAAAAACCTTAGGAATTTAATATTACTCTTTATCTTACGTTTATTACTTAGAAAAGGTCATAGATACATAGATCATCTATACATATTACAGAACAATGTCCGCAAAAGCTCTTTTGTCTGTATTTTATCGATTTTCTCAATATCTACTGAACAGTTTTTTGTACCGTTTTTACTTAAAGATTATATAATTCTTGAGGAAGGTTAAGTTAATAATACAATACGGTTTTATGTATATTGACTGAAATACATATTTGTTACATATTATCAATTGTGATTTCCATGCGAGCGTACCCGTGGTAACACATAAATAAATAAATAAACAGCTAGTATAGAATACAAGTACAACAAGCATCCTGATGTAAGTCGAAAAGTAACTACTTATAAGAATAGTAATTTGAAAGAAAATCTTGCCCCTTTTTTAGATATTTTCAAAACCAGTAGATTAGTTAAACGAACAAAGATATTACAAGTACCTTCTGGAAAGTTCTTTTGTATAAATTATATTTTGGCTTTAATTTGAATTTGAAAATTTTCAAAACATAGTCCATCTACGAGTTGCATAAGTTGGTAGGTACAAAATGTTCTATTAGCAGGCACAAATAACCCACATCTTTATTCCTGTTTAATTAGTTCTTTTCTTAATGCTAAATGGTAATTGCATGGAAATAAATTCAACAAATAAGTGAACAACTTGCTAAAGATATTATGTCAACAACAGTCAAACATATAACTTAAAAAAACAAAAGTAATGAGAATATTATTTTGCTATAATCCGCGATAAAAATCTTATCTTTATCGCGGATTATAGCAAAATAATATTCTCATTACTTTTGTATTATGGACCTCCGCAAAGTAACGCCTAATTCTATAAACTATATAAGTTAACATAAACAATTTAAGGAGTTTCTCTACGTGATCAAATCAGAAATGAGGAGATCCGTAGAAGAACCAGAGTTACCGACGTAGCTCAGCGGGTCGCGAAGCTGAAGTGGCGATGGGCGGGGCACATAGTGCGGAGATGGACATTGGGGTCTCAAAGTGTTGGAATGGCGACCCCGCACCGGAAAGCGCAGTGTCGGAAGACCCCCTACTAGATGGACAGACGACCTCAAAAGGGTCGCGGGGAGCCACTGGATACAAGCGGCACAAAATCGTGTGTTCTGGAGATCCCATGAAGAGACCTTTGTCCAGCAGTGGACGTCCATCGGTTGAAGAAGAAGAAGCAGAAGAAGAAACAATTTAAATCTCTTTTTCAATTCTTGTGATGTGGAAATTGAAAATTATTTGATATTTCTATACTTCTAATGACGCAATGAATCAAAGTTTTCATCATTACGAAGTTTTTAAATATAAATATATGATACAGAAACTTTGCTCGAAAATGTTTACTTCTTGTTAAGCGATTAGTTTGGTTTACTTTCACGTACGAAGTTGAAATTCTCTTTCATATTAAGTACCCAGAAAGTTCTCAGGTTCAAATATCTTACAACGTTCAAATATTTTAAATATTTAGCGAAGTGTAAGATTGAATTTGTGAAACTTCTTGTTTCGAAATACTTCGATCCGTACATTAAATATCAAATATCAATATTAAACATTAAATCATCATCTTCCTGCCCTTATCCCACTCTAAGTGGGGTCGGAACAACATGTTATAAACATGTTGTCACATCATTTGGCTATGTATTTTACGACCGGCCGCCTGACGTCAACTTATCTTAATCGTATTTTACGATAACTCGATAAGAAAGAGGGTGGTCTATTCTACTTAACCGGATACCACACGGTGAGTCACTTACCTTAGTCGCCTTTAACGACACCTCGGTAAGAAATGAGGGTGGTTATATTTAACATTAAGTAAATAAAGTAAATTTTGGTTGTTCTTCTCGCAAAGATAATGCTATAAGTCGAGCATTATGATTTTAACCATGGCGTTATGTCAGCTTAAAATGTATCAACATCCATCCATAATACAGAAGTAATAATATTTTTTTTTGCTATAATCCGTGATGATTTCGATTTCATTGCGGATTATAGCAAAATAATTTTATTATTAAATGCTTGACCGTTATTAGAAGCTTAAATATGAGATAGGCACACCTGGTTTTCCGTCGTATTTTACCTCTCTTTCTACCCAAATATCTCTGTCTCCTTCCTTTTTCCCCCTTTTTCACCGGACATGGCGGGAGGCGCTAGACAGCGACTCTTTGTATGTCATTGGCATTTAGTTTTCCGTCTAGTAAACTTGTGCAAATTCAGTGTTGGTAAAATTATTTAACTACCTTCAGTGATTATTGTGTTAAATCCAGCACGTAAGTTGCACATTATTTTTAAGATTAACGGTGTTACCGTTCGTTATTTCTTTAAGAAAATTTTTATTTTTCTACCCTTTTATCTGTAATATTGTAACATCGCGTAGTACTTCTGCAAGTATGATAACGATGTTGGCCCGAATTTATAGGCTATTTTTAAGAATAATGAATCCTTACAAGTGTTTTTGTAATGCATAACGATAACGTAATCCTGATGAATTGAGAGTGTTAATATGTCGGAACGAATTCACGACGCGATATCCGGCGGTTAATCTCTATTAGTAATTTAAAGCAAACACTTTGTATAAAGGATAAATAAACTATTCGGTAGCGATATGTGAATGATGTATATCGATCGGTATAATCATCCATCCGGATTCTAGCGTGAAGCAATAAATTGCGTCAGTCAATACTCTGATAAATCCTATGCTTCGTTTGTTCGTTCGTTTGTTTCTTTAACGTCCGCTGTTTGAAAGCAAGAAGAGATTATTCTATTTGCGAATAATTATGTTACGAATTATAAGCCAACTGATATATTCGACTAAAATATCAGATGTCGCGGTTGAATGTCAAGTAAAAGATTGACGAGATATTTTTGAACATGTTTGAACATGTCACAGCTGACCTTTTACATATGGCTTACGATTTTCTTATCGTAATCGTATCTTTTCTTCCGAAAAGACAGAGATGTCAAAGGATAGCATTTGAAAGTGTGAGCGCGATTTATTTATAAAATGTTAAATAAATAAAAATTTTAATCTCATATATTCCGTTTTCAAAGTCTTATTGCTACTGTAGACAGTGCGGTCGTGTGAGAAGGCAATCGGCCAGGACGTAGTTTAATAAACCGAATACATTGAAAACACAGTATGTAACCAGTATAATAATAAATAACTGTAATGTTGTACCATCGCACGGTACTTCTTTAATTAATGACGTTGGTTCTAATTCATATACCAGTGTCATTATATTCAGCTCTCGCGGGGCGGTTATCATCTTTGCATACTATGAATACGTGTAATTTTGTACCATCGCTTGGTACTTCTGCAAGTTATGACAATGAAGTTTGGTCCTAATTCATATACCAATTGTCATCATATCCAGCTCTCGCGCGGCGGTTATCATCATTGCATCCTATGAATATGTATACTGTTGTACCATCGTTTGGTACTTCTGCAAATATGAAAATGGATTTTGGTACTAATTCATATACCAATTGTGATTATATAAAGCTCTCGCGGGGCGGCTATGATCACTGCATCCTATGAAGATGTGTAATGTTGTACCATCGCTTGGTACTTCTGCAAATATAAAAATGACGTTTGGTACTAATTCATATACCAATTATCATTATATCACGCTCTCGCGGGGTGGCTATGATCACTGCATCCTATGAAGATGTGTAATGTTGTACCATCGCTTGGTACTTCTGCAAATATAAAAATGACGTTTGGTACTAATTCATATACCAATTATCATTATATCACGCTCTCGCGGGGCGGTTATCATCACTGCATCCTATGAAGATGTGTAATGTTGTACCATCGCTTGGTACTTCTGCAAATATAAAAATGACGTTTGGTACTAATTCATATACCAATTATCATTATATCACGCTCTCGCGGGGCGGTTATCATCACTGCATCCTATGAAGATGTGTAATGTTGTACCATCGCTTGGTACTTCTGCAAATACGAAAATGACGTTTGGTACTAATTCATATACCAATTATCATTATATCACGCTCTCGCGGGGCGGTTATCATCACTGCATCCTATGAAGATGTATAATGTTGTACCATCGCTTGGTACTTCTGCAAATACGAAAATGACGTTTGGTACTAATTCATATACCAATTATCATTATATCACGCTCTCGCGGGGCGGTTATCATCACTGCATCCTATGAAGATGTGTAATGTTGTACCATCGCTCGGTACTTCTGCAAATACGAAAATGACGTTTGGTACTAATTCATATACCAATTATCATTATATCACGCTCTCGCGGGGCGGTTATCATCACTGCATCCTATGAAGATGTATAATGTTGTACCATCGCTTGGTACTTCTGCAAATACGAAAATGACGTTTGGTACTAATTCATATACCAATTATCATTATATCACGCTCTCGCGGGGCGGTTATCATCACTGCATCCTATGAAGATGTGTAATGTTGTACCATCGCTCGGTACTTCTGCAAATACGAAAATGACGTTTGGTACTAATTCATATACCAATTATCATTATATCACGCTCTCGCGGGGCGGTTATCATCACTGCATCCTATGAAGATGTGTAATGTTGTACCATCGCTTGGTACTTCTGCAAATACGAAAATGACGTTTGGTACTAATTCATATACCAGTTGTCATCATATCCGACTCGTATTGGGCGGTTTTCGTCACTGTAACCTATGATTATGTATAATGTTGTACCATCGCGTGACAGTTTTGCAAGTATAACAATGACAAAGTTGCTGAAAAGAGCAGCCCTGGTCTTAAAAAGTAATCTTGTTTACAAAATATCCGGGAATGGACGGGAATTAAGAGCACTTCCAAACTCTTCCGTCTTGGCAAGAATAAAAAGGCATATGCGGAGTTGACTGCTAACTTTCACTAGTTTGAAAGACACGCAAAGAAGAAGATGACAATAATTTTTTTTTTTTTTTTTTTCCTAATGCATATACCAGTTGTCATCATATCCAGTCCTCGTAGGGTGGTTATTTTTATTGATACTCCAGGAACATCTGTAGTGGTGTACCATCGCTTGGTAATTATGCAAATATGAAAATGATGTTTTCAAAATTCATAGACCAGTTGTCAGCATATCCAGCTCTCACGGGGCGAATGTCATCATTGCCACCACATTAATATTTATAATGCGCCATCGCTTGGTACGTCTGCAAGTATGACAATGATGATGGTTTAGATTCTTATGTCAGTTGTCATCATTATCAGCCCACGCAGGGCAGTTATCATCTTTGCCAACCCGTGAATATCTGTGTTGTACCGTCGCGTGGTAATTCGGCAAGCATAACAATGAAATTGCTCCAAATTTATATGCCTGTTATAACCATGACCAATCCTCGTGGGACGGCTATAATCATTGCCATCCTACGAAAATCTGTAATAAGGGGACGAAAGTGTCAACTATCGCCTACTAGGGTCAGTAGTCCTAGTAGGTCAGTATTCAGTAGACCTCCAAATCTTTTCGAGTGGGAAGTCTAGCACAGTAAGTGAGCCCCTGAAGAAAAATAGGAGCTCCATATTATTTGTTACTATCAAAGTATCGTATACCGCTATCTAAAAAACCTCAGCATAATATTTGACCGTCGTCGCACTTCGGAGTCACACAACATGACTTACACGTGACAAAGAGATTTGACTTAGCCGCCACAACGCGAGCTTTATTTCTCCTCTATCTTCATTTCAAAGGATGATAGCGCATATCGTCCCATCTTCAATATAAAACTACTAAGTTAATAAACGGGAGATTGCATTTGCGAGGTAAATTTATCACAGATAGTCGCTTCCTATGGCTGGTTATGAAAATCAAATGCTAGAAATGTTGTCTTTCTTTTCGGCACCCGAAATTATGCGTGTTTGGCGAATTTATAGCGCAAAATATTTGAATAAAAACTCTAAGGTTGGTCGTCGATTTGACCTTGACTATCTCTTGTGTAACAAAACTAGAACTTTGTGGCTAAGTTCTACCGCTAAGAACTGCTACCACCTAACAAACATGTGGCTCTTGTTGCTAAAGATACACGCGATATTGAGAGTTCTGAAGGATTTATTTAGTGGACGTATTCAATGTTGCCAGGTTAAGGTCCTTCGCGGGAGACCTAATCATCGAGCTACTCTCGGGTTTCTAAGTACGTTATCAGAACGTGTGTTCATGGTGAAATACTCGCTTCCCGATCCAGGAGACTGATATCAAATTAATGTCTTAAGAATTTTCAATAAAACAACAGCTACTCGGCAATCGCAGAGTTGGTTTCCATTTTGAAAGACCAGAAATGTCAAAGTATGTCAAAAATGTCAAAAGTATGGTATTAATTGAATATGATACCGCATTGAAAGCGGAACGAAATCTCAGCTGATAACATAGCTAACTTTGATGGATAAATGTGATCGATTTATATGCATTGAAGACCGCTTGCGTTGGTGACAGACGCAACTTAGATTACAACAATCACAAGGCAATGTATTAACGACGCTTTCAGCGTGCCGTGGAAACGTCCGCTAATGTAACTTCATGTATGTAACATTTCTATATTCGACAGTAGTTCCATCGATGAGAAATCGATTGTGTTTTAATACATTTCTAGCTAATCTACATTTAAAGCATAACCTATCCTATTAAACAATTTTACCTAACAAATCAGCAAAATACACTTCATATAAGAAGTGACAAGTAAATAATATGTACATGTTTTGGTCATATATTTTCTAAAATTCATATCTTTAAGGAACTTAAGGTACAAAAACCACCAAATCGGGATATTAGAGGTGTTACAAGTTGTAGAGAAAAAACATACTGTCTCCACATTATAATAATGTAAATGACAATAACATATTTCAGGTGGTTGGGTACACAACCACAATACTATTTTATGTTTAGGTCGCAGGATAAAGGACCTAACCCTCAGTGTGTTGATAACAAACATTGTGTGGTGTTGACTGATCGATGAACTTACTCCTTTTTCCACATAATTTATTGAAGTCACATTGGCACCTTTTCACCAGGCGATAACAAACACGTCTCATATTTAAGCTTCTAATAACGGTCAAGCATTTAATAGAGGCGTTTTACCTGAAATAAAACGCTTATTAAATACTTACCTTATTAGAAGCTTACTTTTTATACCTGCCTGGTGCTAATGCTATGCTAATGAGACACAATGACATACAAAGAGTCGCTGTCTAGCGCCTCCCGCCATGTCCGGTGAAAAAGGGGGAAAAAGGAAGGAGACAGAGATATTTGGGTAGAAAGAGAGGTAAAATACGACGGAAAACCAGGTGTGCCTATCTCATATTTAAGCTTCTAATAAGGTAAGTATTTAATAAGCGTTTTATTTCAGGTAAAACGCCTCTATTACTTCTGAATACATAAAAGACAATCCAATCGGTTATTGCAACTGATATAATAAATACTAGTTAATGAAATTTTTAATTGTAGTTATCATTCATCATTCATTCTCCTGCCCTTATCCCACTCTAAGTGGGGTTGGCACAACATGTTATAAACATGATGTCACATGATTTGGTTACGTATTTTACGACCGGCCGCCACCGTAGTCGTATTTTATGACACCTCGGTAAGAAAGTGGGTAGCCTATTTTACTCAACCGGATACTACACGGTAGGTAAACTTTAACTTAGTCGCCTTTTACGACACTTCGGTAAGAAATGAAAGTGATCTATTCTACTCAGCCGGATTCCACACGGCGAAAATTTTGAATTTGAAGGAATTTATATCATTGACTTATTGTTAAACATTTATGTATATCATTTATTTATATATATAAAGGTTTTTGTTTTATTTTAAACTATATTGAAATAAGCTGTGATGGCCTAGCGGTTCGACCGTGTGAATCTCTAGAGACGATCATGGGTTCAAACCCGGGCAGACACCAATGAGTTTTTCTATTAAAACTTATGTGTCTAATTGATAATTGCAATTTATCACACGCTTTTCGGTGTAGGTAAACATCCTGAGGAAACCTGCATATCTCTAGAGAATTCTAGGGATATGTGTAACCTACCATCCGCATTGGAGCAGCGTGGTAGGTCTTAGCTCCAACCCTTCTCTCCAAAAATGGAGAGAGGAGGCCTATGCCCAGCAGTGGTATAGTAACAGGCCGTTACTTACTTACTTATATTGAAATAACGCATATTTTAAACAAACTGTTATGGGGAAAGAGCATGTGTTGTGTGGAAGAACAGGGATTAACGGTTTTGAATTTGACACATTCGTCATACGTTCAAAAAAGCAAACTTTAATCAAAATGTTTTTTGGAAATCCTCAACAATATATTACGCCGCACCCTTTTTTAAATCTCTTCGCTAGTTTTATTCGTTAAAATTCTTTTCTAACTAATATTTTCTAAAATAGTGGGCATCTTTGTGTGAAAAACTAAAATAGAAATTCGCGATGGTTTCGGGTAACGCCCTTGCTCTACTTTGTGAGTTGAACAAAAGCAAAAGATTGTAATTATACTATTTGTCTTTCTAATTCGTAATATATAAGCTACATAAATATTTTAGATACTAAGATAAACATAATACGCCGTGTGGTATCCGGCTGAATAGAATAGTACCACCCTCATTTCTTATCGAAGTGTCGTAAAAGGCGACTAAGGTAAGTCGACCCGCCGTGTGGTATCCGGCTGAGTAGAATAGACCAACCTTATTTCTTACCGAGGTGTCTTAAAAGGCGACTAAGGTAAGTTGACCCACCGTGTGGTGTCCAGTTTAGTAGAATAGACCACCCTCTTTCTTACTGAGGTGTCGTAACATACGACAGAGGTAAATTTACGTCAGGCAGGCGGCCGGTCGTAAAAATGCAGCTAAATCATGTGACAAGCATGTTTATAACATGTGCCGACCCCACTTAGAGTGGGATAAGGTTCGAGTCTGGGTGTATATTTTTATTAAAGTATGTATTTAAAAATTATATAAGTATATATTCACTAGTGGTTTGTCTACCATAGCACATATACATATTTTTTTTTTTTTTATATTTATTTAAACTACTCTCACACTCAGCTGTGGTAGCCCAGTGGTAACACCGTGCGCCTCTTTCGAGGAGGTTCAAACCCCGGGCAGACACCAAAGAGTTTTCTAGTAAAACTTATGTGTCTTATTGATAATTGCAATTTATCACACGCTTTTCGGTGAAGGAAAACATCGTGAGGAAACCTGCGTATCTCTAGACAATTCAGGGGATATGTGTAACTTACCAATCCGCATTGGAGCAGCGTGGTAGGTCTTAGCTCCAATCCTTCTCTCCAAAAAAAAAAACGGAGAGAAGAGGCCTATACCCAGCAGTGGAATAGTAACAGGCCGTTACTTACTTTACTTTTACTCTCACACTTAAATTCCAAAAATCAAAATTTTCGACCTAGAGCGTAAGTTGTATATAATATTGGGCAATTAAAGAACACGAAATGGTTTTCGTAACATAAGATTTAGCAACAAAGTACAACACTTTGATGTAGTTGTAGTGGAAAGCTCGTTTCAACATTATAACACGCGTCAAATATTAGGTAAGCATTTAATAAAACCTTAACTGTTAAATGTCTGTTAAAATCTTTACTTTGATCCAGAGGATGGCAGGCTCTCGTAAGCTTTTTTTATTAAAATGTCTAAGAACTTCTTTGAAGTTTTAATTGGCATAATATGGTAATGTTTTTGTATTCTTAAGAAGTGTTTTTTTAACTCAATATAAGAAAAATAATAGGACTGCCATGTGGTATTCGGCTGAGTAGAATAGATCGTCATGCAGGCGACCGGTTGTGAAATATCTAGCCAAATTAAACACAATGGTTAATATACTCGTTTGTTGTGCCGACCCCACTTAGAGTGGGATAAGGGCAGGAGGATACCGATAGAATAATAATAGGAATGTCTTAATTTATATAATTGTGCTTTAAAATCATAAAACATTCAAATATAAAGCAGTCTAATAAAATGGAAGCTCTCAGCTATAGCTAAGCTGGGAAGACCAAAACTGATTTTCAGTAGCAGCGAAAATACTTAACTAATACTAATACAAATCGACAAATAATTAAAAAATAATATAATAAAACTTCTATCTATCTAAAATACATATATAATCAAATATATATATATATATATATATACGTTATAAAATATAGTCCCCAAAGGCTGTCTGGCTGTATGTGATCGATTTTCTCAAAATCGTCTAAATGGATTTTTGTACGGTTCTACTAAAAAGTAATGCAATTATTCCTAAAGGTTTAAGTTAATAGTACATTAGCGTTTTATGTTATTCGTGTTGAAGAGCTTTACTCACATGCGCCGCAGAAACCAACAGAGATACACTAAAGTAATGTATATAGGAGAATTGTAGATCTACAAAAACACTACAAAAAAGTTCAGGAGAGCATGGCTCTATCTCTTATGGTTAACTTACAATAACTGCGTTTATGTTCAAAATGACAATTCGGGAAAAATGATGTGACAGTGATTTCCACGCAAGCGAATCCGCTTGCACACCTAGTATACAATAAATCTCTCCTATTATGAATTTTAGTTTGTGACAGTCACACTATTATGCAATAAAGGTTTTCATAGTAACATACGATCCCAATTACCCACATTGTCTGGTAAGTTTAAAGAGTTAGGGAAACTTTCGGAACTAGTAAAGTCCTTATTGTATTTTACATTTAGCCTCGAAGAACTCGAGTCCTATTAAACTTTCTTAGTCACATTAACTAAAGGCTGGCCCCGTTATTTTATGCTAGATAAAATAAATTATTTTGTGAAGTCCAGATAGTGCGACTTCAGTAGTAAAAAAAGGTATTTATACTTTGATGGCGGTGTCATCTTAAGAAATACGCTTATTTTTTTCCCATATATATTGAGACGATATACATGTAGGGTCAGATTCATCTTTGTTCTAAACTTGCATATCAATCATGAAAAGCTTTTTCTTTCTCCCTATCCTCCAAGAAGGATTAGTTATTGCTGTTATAAATAATATTTTTTTATCATGAGTAAAAATATAATACTAATATTATACATTATTATCCCCAACTCCAGACTTTCTGCCATTTATCTTCAACGATTTCACTGAATGTGATGTTAAAAAGAACATACTATCTGCCACATCGAATGCTGTTGGTGCTGACTGCATTAGCCGTAATATGATTGTTCCTATCCTTGATATAGTAGCTCCTGTATTAACACACATCCTAAACTTCTCTGTCTGTACTAGTACTTTCCCTGATTCTTGGAAGAGTGCTCACATTATTCCTTTACCTAAAAAATCCTGTCCCACAAATATCACCGACTATCGTCCTATCTCGATTTTACCTTTCCTTTCCAAAATACTTGAAAAACTAGTACATCAACAACTGTCTCTTTTCCTTAATAAGCATCTCCTTCTCAGTCCTCTACAATCCGGTTTTCGTCCCGGTCATAGTACGGTCACAGCGCTTGTCAAAGTCACGGACGACATTAGATGGGCCATGGATAGTAAGCAGCTTACTATTTTGACTTTACTAGATTTCAGCAATGCTTTTAACACTGTGGATTTTGATATCTTGCTAAGTCTGCTACGTTCGATTAACATATCTCCATCAGTGATTGAGTGGTTTCGGAGTTACCTCAGTGGTCGTCGACAGCGAATTCACGTTGATGAGATCTTCTCATCGTGGTGTGACGTCTCTTCTGGGGTACCTCAAGGTGGCGTGTTATCTCCACTTTTGTTTACTATCTTTATTAACTCTTTACCTTGTAATATTACTTCTCTCTATCACATGTATGCAGACGATATCCAAATCTATCGCTCTTCATCCCTGGAAAATATTGCTCAAGCTGTCACTGACATAAATAGTGATCTAGTGGCTATTTCTGAGTGGAGTAAAAGTTTTGGCCTTTGTGTTAACCCAGCAAAATCACAAGCCATTGTTATTGGCAGTCAGGGTATGATTTCGAGGGTTGACTGGGAAAGCCTCCCTACTGTTGTTTTTAATGGCATTGTTATACCGTATTGTTCTAGTGCTAATGATCTTGGATTACACTTAGATCGAACGTTATCGTGGTCCACGCATGTTCAAGAACTCAGCAAAAAAACATTTATGACGCTAAGATCGTTACGTCGATTACGGTCGGTCCTACCAATTCCTACCAAAATTGTGTTGGCAAACTCCCTTCTACTTTCAATTCTCGATTATGCCGACGCAAGCTATATCAATTTGACTGAGGACCAGTTAAACAAACTTGAGCGACTACAAAATCTTGCCATTCGGTTCATATTTAGCTTGCGCAAGTATGACCATGTATCAGTTTTTCGTCAAAAGCTCAAATGGCTCCCTATTCGTTGTCGCCGGAATTTGCATATACTTTCAATTCTGTACTGTGTGTTATTTGATTCAAAAACTCCTTTGTATCTAAAGGAGAAATTTAAATTTCAGGGAGTGCAGGCTGATTTGCGTAATACCAGAAAGCTGTTGCTTAAGACACCTACCCACAAAACCAAATTTTTCGGCCAGTCTTTTGAAGTTGGTGCCATTAAATTATGGAATGCACTCCCTCTAGAAATTCGTAACTCCGCTTCACTGGGCATTTTTAAAAATCGTCTTAAAGCTTACTATCTTAATTTGTGACGTCTAATTTTAACTAGTTTATTTTAATTTGTATTAGTATATTTACATATATTATAATATTTATTAGTCTGTGTAGAATCGTTATGTATTTTGAATATTATAGTTTGTGTAATATGTCTGTGTATTAGCGTGTACTTATTTGTATGTATGTTTGTTATAATACACCACCTACCTACATTTATATTAGAACTTTCCTAATCCAAAGGTTGTCTGGAAGAAATCGCTATGTAGCGATAAGACCGCCTATTGTACTATAAAATATTTACTTTAAGCAATTGTATTGTGTATGATATAACTTTGTGGTGTACAATAAAGTATATAAATAAAATAAATAAATAAATAAATTATTAAGAGACCATGTTCGTTGACCAGAGGCCTAATTAAAAAGTTTAAATTTAGTATCGCTTCTGCGTACTAATTGAATTAGAAATGAATAGATAATTCCGTAGAAGAAACAATACTACCGACGTAGTTCAGCGCATTGCAAAGTTCAAATGGTAATAGCGGGGCACATAATACGAAGAAATAATGGCCGTAAGGATCCTATAATATAAAAGTAAAGATCGCCTAACGAAGTGGCCATAGACCTCCATAAAATAGACATGAATATATTTAAAAGGTTCACGAGGAGTCGCTAAATCGCTAAGCGCCGCCTTGCAACCGCTAAGCGGCTGCCAAGCGAAGATAATTAGATCGTATGGCGATAAATCTCGAGTAGACTCTATCAATCTATTATCAATAAATCTAAATTGATTTATTTGTTTTGATTTATTTATTTAAAAAGGCCAACAATATAAACACCATACATAGCTACAAATACACAATGTACAAGGATTATTAAATTAAGTGCTATATTAATTATAGATGGCAACAGCATGCGCAGATTGAAAATAACTATCAAGAACTGTATTAAGATAAAGTGATAAAACTGTATTAAGACAATGAACATAAACAACAAACGTAATAAATTTGAGAAAAAAGATGTATCTAAATAAAAATACAATAAAGTGCCAAAGAAGAACAATTGAAAATTATAATTATTTAAACAGTATTTTAAGAACTCTCCTCCTTGTCTAGGAGAAAATACTGAATAAGTTTGTTTCAAAAAATGGACTCTGAACCACACATAACATCTATATACCGATTATTAGATAATATAATTAATAGATCAATAACATGCAACGGTACAAAAAGAAAATATTTTAAAAGAAGTTCAATAAAATAAATAAGGTGATTATGAATATTTATTAAATACACCGTGTAACGAACCTGTTAAAAGTATGAAGAATTCAATAAAATGAATAAGAAATTGGAGGCCGAATACAAAATATCGGTAACGATTCATATTCCATTAATTAAAAAGTTTTGTTATTCTACGAAGAAAAGCACCAGTTGAAATGTCTCCACAGTTAAATTGGCAAGCTGGAGGCCGCAGTAACTCCACTCCGACTTAATGGAATTTATTTTCTTTTTTAACAATTTAACAACCCCTTTTTCTTGTATTTTAATCAAAACATTCTGTGGCTGACGCTCAATTAGGCTTGTTGTTTTTTTAAGGATTAATCTGGCTTTTAAAAAATATTTAGAACTGTTAGCGAATGGAGACAATGGCGAAACAATATAAAATATTTCAGAACATTAAGCTACTTGATTGATCATCTTCCTGCCCTTATCCAACTCTACGTGGGTTAGCACAACATGTTATAAACATGTTGTCACATAATTTGGCTGCATATTTTACGACCAGCCGCTTGCCTGAGATCAACTTACCTTAGTCGTATTTTACGACACCTCGGTAAGAAAGAGGGTGGTCTATTCTACTTAACCAGATACCACGCGGTGGATAAACTTACCTTAGTCGCCTTCTACGACACCTCGGTAAGTAATGAGGCTGGTCTATTTTACTCAGCCGGATACCACACTGTGGGTCGATTTACCTTAGTCGTTTTTTACGACACCTTGGTAAGAAATGAGGGTGGTCTATTCTACTCAGCCGGATACCATACGGTGGGTTCACTTACGAATACCTTAATCGCCTTTTACGACACCACGGTAAGAAATGAGGGTGGTACTATTCTATTCAGCGGGATACCACACAGCGAATAAAACTACTTGACTGTATTTTGCAATAGGTATGTCCTTTAAGAAGATGATGTCTTCTTAAATAATCTAGTAAAACAGTTGACGTATTATTTTCAAAATGAATGTATGCTATTAGCCCTAACAGCTTTACGGAGTAACCGGACACGCTAGGCGTTTTTTTTGTTTAGATACTTTATGCTAGCGTTCATCAATAAATAAATCTTAGTTTCGTATAAGATTTATGGAGATCGGAGATTTGTTTTTCGCAGCACGTGGAACGGCCGCTATAAACATTTCGGGGTGCCATTAAAGTAGTTCAACTAAGTAAATGTATTTAGTTTCTGCTTTAGACGTAAAAGGAATAACTTCTATTGCTTTATGTAATGATCTTTAGTAAACAATCTTTAATCTTAATAGTTTGTACGTAAACGATAGAAGCAATCGAAGTTTAAAACATTTACTTTAATCTTTTTCAAATCAAAAGCTGAATTAAAACAATAAGAGTTGGTTAAGATTATTTTCTGGATTCAAACTTAGATCACAAACATTTGAGTATTGTTTTAAAAACTTTTACATATTTAACTGTTTTTCTTGGTATAGCTAACGCATATAGATATATTTGTAATCTAAAGGAGTGTTTCCCAACATGGGGTCCACGACCCACAGGGGGGCAATTTGATGGTTCAGGGGGGGGGGGGTTGCAACTCGACACGAGTTTAAGCCTTTCGCTCGGGCCATTTAAGTGCAATGCTTGATGTCGGTGGCAAATTTCGCAATTATTCTTCCTAAAACCTATTATTTATGTTCTTTAAGTGGATAAGTCTATTTTTAATATTACAATTTATGTATGTCACTTAGGAGGGCAAAATATTTTTTAACGTGGGGCATGGATCAAAAAAGGTCGGCAAACATTGGTCTAAAGTATGTGCTTCACTTGTTTTCCGCCCGTTAGCTGTACGTAAAACACGTAAACACATGCACAAACCTCCACCACCGCCACCACTTACACAAGTACTATATACGTTCACTATCACAAACACAACAATCGTTTCGCCCCGCAACCGAAGCATCGTCAGGAAATAGACTCCACGACCAAAATCGCAAAGATCATGTTTTTACGACTCCTGCATGTAGAAGGTATGATAACCAATTGTCCACTCTACATTTAGCATTATATATATTTTCTATTTTACTTCATCGCGGATTATAGCAAAATAATTAATTTTATTATTACTTTTGTATTATGGATCTCCACAAAGTAACTCCTAATTCTATAAATTATTTACTGTACGTGTATCTTCATTTCTGAGCTGTTCACTATCGCATAACTCCATTGCCTACAAAGTAACTCAGTTTTTAAGGTCTTTAATCAACTATCGGGTTTTAGAACAATATATACTTGCAACACGTACTCTGTTCTAAGACTTATGTTTTCCAGGTACTGCAGTTAAGCTTAAGTTAAAAAATTCCAACCTATCATAAGTTTAATATAATATTTTGTAACAAAAAACTAAAGAGATAATTAAAGACTTGCGGGTTACACATATCGTTGAAATTTATGCTGACAACTCGAAGATTTCTTACCGTGTACGTGACGAATTGTAAATATAGAATAAATTTTGTAAGAATACCCTGAGGCACCTTCCCGTGAATTGAATTACCAATTTAAAAAAGGCATATGAAAAAGTCACGGTTGTTTTTATCAATCAAACATACTTTATCATAAATGTTTTATGAGCTACTTTTCAACGCCGTTTTTTTCTCATGTTTAACATAAGTATTAATATCTGTCATGTGGTATCCGGCTGAGTAGAATAGACCACCCTCTTTCTTATGAAGTTGTTGTAAAAGGGCGACTAAAAAAAGGTCGACCCGCTGCGTGGTATCTGGCTCAGAAAGCTAGACCACCCTCTTTCTTGCCAAAGTGTCGTAAAAGGCGTCAAAAGAAAGATTAACCCGCTGTGTGGTGTCCGGCTGAGTAGAATAGACCACCCTCTTTCTTACCCTGGTATCGTAATAGGCGGCTAAGGAAAATAAGCCTGCTCTGTGGTATCCGGCTGAGTAGAAAAGACCATCCTTTTTCTTACTAAGATGTAAAAGGCGACTAGGGTCAGTTGACGTCAGGCAGGTCTGACGTCTAGCCGAATCATGTGAAAACATGTTTATAACATGTGCCAACCCCACTTATAGTGGGATCAGGGCAGGAGAATGATGAACATAAATATCAATACTATTTTCTTTTTAAACGCAACAATACGTACGCTTATAAATATATTGTGTGTTGGGAAAATAAAAGACCTTAATAAATCAATAAATCTTTGTTTCGAGTAAGATTTATTTCAAGCGGAGATTTGTTTCACGCAGGACGCTGTGCCCGCTATAAACAATTGAAAGTGCCATTATAGTGTCTCTACTCAGAAGTTATATCTAGCTTTGCCTTGAAAGTTTTTGTCTGGCCATTTTTTATGAAACTAACCTATAATAAATTTATAGAATTAGGCGTTACTTTGCGGAGGTCCATAATACTAATAAGAATATTATTTTGCTAACCGAAGCATCGTCAGGAGATAGACTTCACGACAGGTTTTGCGATTTTGTCGTGGAGTCTATCTCCTGACGATCCTTCGGTTACGGCGCGAAACGATTGTTGAGATTGTGTTGGTGAATGTGTGCAGTGCTTATGTATTGTTGTGTTATCGGTGTCGGGTAATGCATGAGTTCTCACAAATTGTGATTGTATCAGGTATGAGAACAAATAGTATACTCTACATTTAGCATTACATATATTTTCTTTTATCGCGGATTATAGCAAAATAATATTCTCATTAGTTTTGAAACTAACCTAATAAGTTCAGTAAGATAAGTAATACTTCAAAGGAAAGGCAGAGAGGTCATTGTTGTTTATTTGTTATTTACTTTTGGATACATATATCCAAAAGTCATGATAAAATTATATAATTCGCAATTAATAATTTGCGGATATACTCGTAAATTAATTGTTATGTGTCACTTTTGTCATTTAGCGTGTACTCCCATAATCAGTATTGTTATAAGTTGATCAAGTGGAGCCCAGTTTGAATAGTATGTAAATAAAAATAAATTAAAATATTCTAATGCAAAAAAAAAATAGTATTTAATCATTCTCTTTGTAATTCAATAATATAATAATTATTATTATTATTCTGGCAATATCTGCTAAGTCTGACGCAATTTTCCCTATTTCAGTGATAAATCCTTGATAGGGTAAATTATGTGTAAAAATATGATTTACGATAAATAATAAATTTACTAAATATGAGGGATATTCTACAATGAAGCGTATTTACTGTTTTAAATGGGTGCTTATAGAGATTATAGAGTAAAAGTACGATGTAAAATGAAATGGAATAAAGAAAACTTGAGGGAGTCCATTAGCATTTATATGGGTTGTTTTATAAGTACGAGTAGATTGTACTTAGCGAATTTAAAAGTATGTTGATTATAAATGTGGGATTGTAAGTTTGAACGCAGCGGAGAGCAAGTGAGAAGTGAATTTTAATAATCCCACATATATGCCTCTTGATACGCATCAATCATTCCTCGTTTAATGAAAATCATAAAATTATATACCTATATACTTGTACTACTTAATTATATACCTATATACATAATATTATATACCTATATACTATAGACTTGCTTAAACATAATAATTACAATTATTGAAAAAATTTTCTAATTTTAGCTTAAATTGAAATAGATGTGTAGCAGGTCTCTATCATTGACTATTATGAAAATTATGTATTTCATAACTATTAATATATCATAACTATTATCTTTTATTTTATACTACTGAATATAAAACAATATGAACTATAATCCTGTCGTGAAAACAGAATTCATCACGCCTAGTATTAAAATATCCGAATCCCAAATTTAACTTAATTGAGTTAGATACATTGTAATTCTTATTCTAACGCTATCTATGATATCACGATACTAACTATTAAAAAACTAGTGTTTCTTCCTTTTATGGTTTTTTTTAACGCACAGAAGTTTTTTAAGCGCTGCGCTACGCCTTATTGCAATTTGCCACACTTTTTTGAATTCGATCACTTTTATACTAAGCGTGCGTTTTCCCCATTATTTTAAATCTATTTATTTACTAATATATAGAGATTCGTTGGCTACTGAAAGTTGAACGGTCTTTATTAATTTTATCGTTCCATAATAGCGAAGAAATTATCAACTTCGGGGTGATTACATTATGGTGATCCTGCAATGAGTGATCCAAATATGGCGGAAGATTCTAATATGTCACAAGGAGTCATTTTTTTATGTAAAGTAAATAGATAAGGCGTGTTATTATACGCCTGGTCCTTCCTTCGAAAAAGTTCACTTCGTCATTCCACTTTAAAGTTTCAAAGTATGTTGGAAGGTTACTTATATTTCAGAACATTGTGAACATTGTTTATTGTATATCACGTTGGCATATAAGTTTTTATAATGCGTCTTCTCGGAGTATGAAATCGCGTACCGTTTTCATTATCACGACACATAATCGTTCGATCTTTGAGGTCTACTAAAATAGGACTTGATATAATTGCTTGTAAAGAATTCGCTAACCAGTGAGCGATTTCAATTCAGATTAAACGCTAATGTAATGGTCTGTCTGTTACGCTGTCTCGCTGTTAATTTAATACAATTGTAGCTTAGGTACCAATCATTTAATATAAAAGTAGGCGATGTCGCAGGTAGAGCTTGTATTTCATAATTGCTAAATAATTGGCCAATCCAGGTATCAAACCCGTGTTCCCGAAACTGTTATTATATCTTCACAGCTGTAGTAAGAGTATCAAAAACCCATTCCGAATAATGTTTATTTATTTTATCAAATGCCGGCAGCGATGGATATTTATACGACCGTACATGATTTATTCATATGCCCATAAGCCTTATTCTATTAAAAACAAATATTAACTGTTTGTTGTTTTTTTTTACGAAAAATATGTGATAGAAATCGAATGTGATAGGCGACGATGCAGCTTAGCCTAATAATCAATTTTCTTTTTGCTTTAAAGATTCGTGCGGAAATACGAATTCCGCAAGAAGAATACATATTCTTACATTAGTTGTTAGTGTGAGAAAAACCATATAGACGGCATCTATACCATTTTTTTCCAAACTTACCACTATGTAGATTGTGTAGGGACTATAGCGATCTATTCTTGCTTATCCCTACTTGATCACTTGGAATGCTTAATTCCTGATATGATTGAGAAACGTTTATAGAATTAGGCTTGTTTACGGAGGTCCATAATACAAAAGTAATAACAATATTATTTTGCCATAATCCGCGATTTAATGTAATGTTAAATGTAAAGATGTAGAAAATTCCTAATAACTCATGCACTACCCGCCACCAATAGCACAATAATAGACAAGCACTGCAAAACACAAAAATCCGATCAGTAGATATTCAGAAAAGCAATCACATACAGATAGTTTTTTGGGACTTTGTTTTGTAAGTATAGATTAGAATTATTATAAGTATAGATTAGATTGTTTTATAAGTATAGATTAGAATTATTATAAGTATAGATTAGATTGTTTTATAAGTATAGATTAGAATTATTATAAGTATAGATTAGATTGTTTTATAAGTATAGATTAGATTGTATTATAAGTATAGATTAGATTGTATTATAAGTATAGATTAGATTGTTTTATAAGTATAGATTAGATTGTATTATAAGTATAGATTAGATTGTATTATAAGTATAGATTAGATTGTTTTATAAGTATAGATCAGATTGTATTATAAGTATAGATTAGATTGTATTATAAGTATAGATTAGATTGTATTATAAGTATAGATTAGATTGTATTATAAGTATAGATTAGATTGTATTATAAGTATAGATTAGATTGTATTATAAGTATAGATTAGATTGTATTATAAGTATAGATTAGATTGTATTATAAGTATAGATTAGATTGTATTATAAGTATAGATTAGATTGAATTATAAGTATAGATTAGATTGTATTATAAGTATAGATTAGATTGTTTTATAAGTATAGATTAGATTGTATTATAAGTATAGATTAGATTGTATTATAAGTATAGATTAGATTGTTTTATAAGTATAGATTAGATTGTATTATAAGTATAGATTAGATTGTATTATAAGTATAGATTAGATTGTTTTATAAGTATAGATTAGATTGTATTATAAGTATAGATTAGATTGTATTATAAGTATAGATTAGATTGTATTATAAGTATAGATTAGATTGTATTATAAGTATAGATTAGATTGTATTATAAGTATAGATTAGATTGTATTATAAGTATAGATTAGATTGTATTATAAGTATAGATTAGATTGTTTTATAAGTATAGATTAGATTGTATTATAAGTATAGATTAGATTGTATTATAAGTATAGATTAGATTGTATTATAAGTATAGATTAGATTGTATTATAAGTATAGATTAGATTGTACTATAAGTATAGATTAGATTGTATTATAAGTATAGATTAGATTGTATTATAAGTATAGATTAGATTGTATTATAAGTATAGATTATATTGTTTTATAAGTATAGATTAGATTGTATTATAAGTATAGATTAGATTGTTTTATAAGTATAGATTAGATTGTTTTATAAGTATAGATTAGATTGTATTATAAGTATAGATTAGATTGTATTATAAGTATAGATTAGATTGTTTTATAAGTATAGATTAGATTGTATTATAAGTATAGATTAGATTGTTTTATAAGTATAGATTAGATTGTATTATAAGTATAGATTAGATTGTATTATAAGTATAGATTAGATTGTATTATAAGTATAGATTAGATTGTTTTATAAGTATAGATTAGATTGTATTATAAGTATAGATTAGATTGTATTATAAGTATAGATTAGATTGTACTATAAGTATAGATTAGATTGTATTATAAGTATAGATTAGATTGTATTATAAGTATAGATTAGATTGTATTATAAGTATAGATTAGATTGTTTTATAAGTATAGATTAGATTGTATTATAAGTATAGATTAGATTGTTTTATAAGTATAGATTAGATTGTTTTATAAGTATAGATTAGATTGTATTATAAGTATAGATTAGATTGTATTATAAGTATAGATTAGATTGTTTTATAAGTATAGATTAGATTGTATTATAAGTATAGATTAGATTGTTTTATAAGTATAGATTAGATTGTATTATAAGTATAGATTAGATTGTATTATAAGTATAGATTAGATTTATCGCGGATTAAAGCAAAATAATATTTTAATTAGTTTTGTATTATTGACCTCCGCAAAGTAAAGCCTAATATTTACTATAAATTATTTATAGATTAGAACACTTTTTTTTGTTTAAAATCATTAAGAATAAAAATATTAGGAATTCATTTTAAAATAAATTCATCTAAGAATAGGATATTACCAAATTTCGTACAAAGGAAACGTTTTGAACTATCATCATAATTTATAAAGTTCGCCCTCATTTTTCTGACGATGTTTTTAAGATCAAGCGCGGCAAACAACATTTTATGTCAAATCACGTTCCTATCATCAGCCAAGAAAAGTGTTTGGACTCTTTTACATATTTTTTATTATTATTTTCTTTTCAATTCATACTCTTTATATAAACATTTATTTATGACTGCGAAAAAAACACAATAGCACCCTCCCCCATTACACTGTAGTATTTCATATAGACATCAAGACGTCAATTTATGATGATAAAATGAGATGTCAATTTAATGTGGTATCCGGCTGAGTAGAAAAGATCAGCCTCATTTCTTACCGAGATTTCGTAAAAGGCGACTATTGTGAGTGCTGTGTGGTAACCAGCTAAGTAGAATAGACCAGCATAATATATATACATACATGGTTAATTTTTAGATGCACTCAACGATAGATTTATTAAGGAACGAATACAGTCTCGTCTAGGATTAAGGAAGTAGCATCTGTGCATATTACTAGAACTCGCAAGAAAATGTTTTCTATTAAAATAGTTGATAGTAGCAGTTACAGTAAGAATATTTTACATTCAACATGGATTAAATAGTTCAAAGTGAATGTATAGAACTGGCTATACTCACGTCTTATAATTCGGGTTAGCCCGACTAGTTTCGAACCCATCCGGGGCACTTATTCATGAGCTTTTTACACGACGTTATCGCGGCGCGAACTTAAATTTAAATAGTTCAAATCTAGATAACCGTTAAGCTTTTATTTACCATATTTTTCAACCACGTGAAATATTTCGATCTCTTTATTTTGGAAATTTTAAGTAAATTAATAAAGTAAGCAATAATTTTAGGATATCATTAATTTTTTCTGCAATCAGCAAAATAATAAGACAATTTGGCATCTCATTTTCATCCTGCCCTTATCCCACTCTAAATGGGGTCGGCACTGCATGTAATAACCATGTGATGGAATTTGGCTAGGTATTTTATGACCGAGCGCCTGGCTGACGTCAACTTACCTTAATCGCCTATTACGACATCTCGGTAAGAAATGAGGGTGGTATATTCTACTTAGCCGGATACCACACGGACTTAGCTTATTCGCCTTTTACCATACCTCGGCAAGAAATGAGGGTGGCTAAATCAATCCCGCGGATGCCACACGGCTTGGCTCCTGTTAGATATTATGTAAATTACAAAATTTCTACATTTATCTTTAATATTTAAACGAGTTAATATTAGGGGGTTTTAGGGGAGAAAAATCGATCTAGATAAGTTTTATTAAAAAAAAATGTCGTTTTATCTCTATTTTGGGCTCTAAATTTTATTTCAAATTTACGTTGAATATAATCACAATTTTTCGCTTTCAAACGTAAAGTCATGGTGGTTCATTTGGGGAACGGGAGGTCTAGAAAGGTGTACCTAGGATCGAGCCCTGCCCTATTATTTTTTAATTTTTCTTTTCAATTTTTTTAAATTAATTTTTTTTTATATCTTTTAAAAAATTACCATCAAGGCTCGGTCACCCAGGTACTTCACTAATAAGACGAACCATAATCTGAGATAGTTAAACTTTAATCGAAATCCGTTCAGCAGTTTCAAAGTTGTTACAAACAAATATTCGACTGAAGGGAACGGAATGGTGATTAGCAACGAACATCAAATTTTAATGAACCCCGTTTTAGTTTCCAGCTAAAGACGGATTTTAGTTTTATATAAGCCTTTTGGGTGTTACATGGTAGTAAGCTTTATAAAATTTAGATCATTTTGTGCAAATAATTATATTGTGGATATTTAATGGGTACTTAAAATTAAATATATATGTCAGGGGATTTGAATTTTGATTAAAGTTAACTAATAAATAATTATACTGTTGATATTACAATACTGGCAATTAATAATTTGTTTGGAACTAGCAGCTTTTGATACTTTAATATTTGGATTATTATTCTGTCTATCAGTATCCATCGTGTGGTATCCGGCTGAGAAGAAAATACCACCCTCTTTCTTACCTAGGTGTCGTAAAAGGCGAATAAGTTAAATTGACCCACCGTGTGGTATACGGTAGAGTAGAATTTCTTAGAAGTCAAATCATGTGACATGTTTATAACATGTTGTGCCGACCCCACTTAGACTGGAATAAGGGCAGGAAGATGATGATTAAAAGATACAGACTGAGAAGCGCTTTCCTGTTACACTCTTATATACCTAGTTGAATTTTATTTCTTATAATCTTAGTACAGCCGGTTTAAA
Organism: Morpho achilles; assembly: GCA_947086495.1. Lineage (NCBI taxonomy): Eukaryota > Metazoa > Arthropoda > Insecta > Lepidoptera > Nymphalidae > Morpho > Morpho achilles. The sequence goes on along the minus strand of CAMTZB010000004.1, from coordinate 5,317,563 downwards.
TGAAATAACGAAAATATTCCTACATATAGAAGAACTTTAAGAGCATTGTAGATAATCAACGCATGGAAGAAAGTTACCCATTAACCTAATAACTGACTCGACTATCACCCGATAGAAAAGAGGAGATAAGATTACTATCTCGCAATGAGGTACTTAGTCCAACTTTGTGAGGCTTAGTTTAATATTAAATCGATTTGTTTTGTGACGCAATGCAGTTCACGTAATTGAATAAAGTACTTATTAGCTTATAAGGGTGTAATTACACTGAGATGAAAATATATATATTTTTTCTATTTCAATCGATTTCTAAATAAACTAGATTGAATTCGTTAGTTCGTGTGTGTGAACTTTATTATCCAGAAAAAACAACGTGTCTCTCTTCAGCTCGTCAACTATTTCTATCAACTAACATAACAAAAACTATGTACTATGTTTTTTAAATTTCAGTTCGTACTAAATTGTTTTTAATTTGTAAGTTCTAATTAAAGTCACTATCTAACTTTAATTAGAACTTGAAAAAAAAAGGATTTCTTCAATCCTTCATGTTGGACCGTTACATAAGCTCAAACTGTATTAAATTTTTTGCGATTTTGCGATTTTGTCGTGAAGTCTATCTCCTGACGATGTTTCGGTTACGGGGTGAAACAAGTGTTGAGATTGTGGTGGTGAATGTGTGCAGTGCTTGTGTATTGTTGTGCCATCGGTGTAGTGCATGAGTTCTTACAAATTCTGCATGTATCAGGTATGAGAACGAATAGTACTCTCTACATATATTTCCTTTTATCGCGGATTATAGCAAAATAATATTCTCATTACTTTTGTATTATGGACCTCCGCAAAGTAACGCCTAATTCTATAAATTATGTATTAAATTTTGTCAATATTGCTCCGTGTTATAAGCTCTGAAAGCGTAAAGCAGACTTTCACATGTATAATGTTAGTATTGTTATTTTACAAAAATGTTACTGTATCTGCTTATTTACAAAATAATTATAAAGATTTGCTAAAACCATACGGATAATTGTAATAAAGAGGCGGTAGTGTGTGCAAATGCTGTAATCTCGAGAGTCGTAAGAGTATTTTCCAAATGAGACCGTGCAAGTTAATGCTTGGATAGCTAAATGTTATCTACAAACGAGTGTGGGTAACGAGCGCTATGTGCCGCAGGGGATTTTGTTATGTCTAGTTTATAAGAGTAATTTAAACATATTTTTGACCTAACATATTCTGGTTTACGCTGTTTTATTATCCAGATTCCGGAAAGCTTTTCACGTTCCCTACAACGTACAAAAGGGAATCCAATTTTAGCCACTGGTTTCGTGAAATAAGCTAGTGTTTATTTCACGTTGCTCATAGTTGTGCAACACGCTTAATTCGACGACATATAAAAGATCATCATCATTATACTATCCTTATCCCACTCTAAGTGGGTTCGGCACATGTTATAAATATGTTGTAACATGATTTTAGGTATTTACGACCGGACTTACCTTAGTTGTCTTTTGCGACACATCGGTTAAAAATTAGGGTGGACTATTCTACTAAGCCGGATACCACACATACTAATATATATTTACATTACGATATATGCATTACGATTTTGTTTAGCCTATCCTTCTGATGATGCTTAGGTTACGAGGCGAAACGATCGTAGATATTGTCGTAGTGAGAATATGTAATGGTTTTGGTGGCGGCGTTTTGTGACTGTGTGTTAACTTGTTCTGCATGTGTAAGGTTCACTTTGCATGCTTCCTACATTTAGCATTATATAGATACTCTGACAATTTCTATCTTCTATTCTATCATGATTTCTATACTGTATATACATTTTTATTATAGGTTCGTTATAATTTTCACTTTCTACTTACCTGATATATAACATACTTATGTATAAGCGCAAATTACTTTAAATATCGTTAATACTCCTAACGTTAAGAATGATATGGTAGGCACGTAAACAATACAAACCATGATTAAATACTACAAAAGCACTGTGCAAATATATTCAAAAACTTTCACTACACTTAAGCATCCTACGAGATAAAACACTGCAACAAAATCTCAAATATATTCATTATTTAAGTCGTTATACATATTTTTTTCCTAATCGATAATATGACGATATAAACAAAGCAGTATTTTACTGATCTATCTAACATTAGTAAGTTTGAATACTATTTCATATGACTTAGACGTAATATTTTAGCAAGTTCTGACATAACAAACGACTGTAGTTTACCTGCATCTTGCGGTGACGTTCAACAAAGTGGAACCGCTTATCCGTGAATAAACTGCGCACTGCAGTCGGCAGTACTTCCTGTTTTTCATATAATTTTTTTCTTACGTAAAATAGATGTGCATGCGTTTTTTCATTGGGTATGTCTCAGTTATCTTCTTCTTAGTCGATGTCTTCATTATTGAAGGTGTGCAATGGCGGGCTTACTCCGGAATCGGAACATCTTCTAGTCAACCAGTCTTAACCCCTCCAACGTGCGAGCGAGCAAACAAATTCAATTTTGAAAAAATCAAATTGATTATTCATTTTGCAATCGCCAATAAAGAACAATTTAGTTAAATCAAAGGCAAAGAGAAAAGAGTTAATAATAATGTACCTGTATACTAAAGTGCTCAAATTCTTAATATTTCTGTACTACAATAAAGATTGTTGTTTTTATAAGCCTCGCTATGACATATTTATAGGGTTCCAAAAAAAAACTTTTATAAAGTCCAAATAAAAGTGTTGGCGTAAGTTGTTATACGAATTAGTGAGAGTGCTTTCAAGTCCACTTCACAAAGCCTCTGTGGCTTGGGTAGTGTGATACCCAGATTCGAGTGATTTATATTCTAAATAAATTTTTAAAAATTGGTATGAATTTTACTTTACAGTTTCAGACCAAGTAAAATAATAAAAAAAAACTACTTCTGCATGAAATTGATTTTAAGATCGATGATTGATCTTTTTACTTTTTATCCCTCTTTTCTAACAATATGTATGAACAATAAAGAAATAAAATAAATAAATAATAAGAAATTACCACAAATTCTATAATATGTTCTGTTAAAACCTAGAGTGTTGTCTTAAAACCCATCAATTAGTTTCGAAAGTGATTGAATTATATAATTTAACAAAATTCTATTGATTACGACATAGGAAAATTGTGTATATATATAGATTGTGGTAGAAACTTTGTCAATTGTGATTCTAAATGAAGACAACTAAATCTTGTTAGTCTAATTCAATTTACAAGGAAAGCAAACGATGCAGCCTAAGATGAAAAATGCTTGCTCATAAAATGAATTTTATGCAATTGCTGCTTACTGTTTTTTTTTGTTATTATCTGTTATGTTTCTGTTTATTCTGCGAGTCTAGATAAAGCGTTTTGGATTATCTTAAAAAAATAATTGAGGATAAATTTCTGCAGAAAAATGTGATTTTGATTTTATGCGTTGAAACAATATATATAATTGTAAATTATAGAAAGAATATAATATAAGTTATTTTTTATTTCTTTATTGCACATACATATTGTTACAAAAGAGAACGAAAAAAATTAGCACATATACAAAGATGGACTTATCCCTACAACAGATCTCTTCCAACCAGCCCTTTGAGTAACAGAAGGAAAACGACAAGAAGTGTACTAAAATAAAAAGAAACTACTATTACGAGTAATAATCTACATTACTAGAATTATATACCTAGTGTTAAAGAAGGTGCAGAAGTGAGTATTAATGAAACCCTAAACTATTATTCAACTTGTATTACGACACTCGTAATTAATACCATATCCCAAAGCAAAAGTCACATCACACAAGATGGCATGTTTTTCAGTTGCCATCGAATCCATTTGTTTTTGCGCGTTACGCTGAGCACGCCATCGGGTGTGTTCGTAGGACACTCGGTGGCAGGAACTCTTTAACTGAATTTTGGCGTCGCTGAAGTTTGTTATCCATCAGCTGCACTCGTAATAGGTATGCAGCGATCTCTTGTAATATACGTTTACTCTAGATAAGTATAGGTATATAAAGTTTATAATAAGCAGTGAATTAAACAAGTTTTATTAAATACCTCATTTCTCTATACTGTATTAATTTCAAGTATGTGTGAGAAATTTGAAATCGTCATTATAATCAGCATCTTTGTATGACTTATATGCTCTGTATGACTCTGTGCCAATGTAGGGCAAGGTCTTTACTTTCTGCAAGGTCTCAGCTATTGTGATCCGACAAAAGTCGCGTTGTTCTAATTTCCGTTGCAGTAACATGTAATATTGGTTTCTAAGAGACGTTTGTTGGATTCATAGCTTAACTATTAGACATTATTTATTTGAACGTAGTACTCACATATTTTGATTTATTTAATTTTTTAACCAATGATAATAATGAATTTATACCTATAATTAATATCTTAGTAATAGCAAAAAAAACTAGCGCTCATGAAAAAAAATTCTAAAGCGGTACACATCGATTACCGGACTTGCTTTATGCGACAATTAACACCAATTACCTGCGTGAGCCTTGCTCAGTAATTTTTTTACAAGATAAAAAAAAACTTGAAAAAAAAAGAAAAAATAATTGGGCAGATGGAGCTCGATTCTAAGTACTTTCACATCTCCAGACCGCCCGTTCACCAAACTGCTACCATGATTTAACATTTGACAGCGAAAATAGTCTTTTCTATCCAATGTAAATTTTAGCATCTTTTCAGTGTCCGAAAACAGGGATGAAACGATTTTTTTTAATGAAATCTAGCTAGATCTATATCACTACCCATGTAGGAGGTATATGCTGAATTTCATGGAAATCGATGGAGCTGTCTTCAAAACTGAAAAAAAAAATATATTTATTATAAAAATACATATAATATACTTACATACAATTTACAATATAAATTATTAGCTCATTTAATATTAAAGATAACACAAAAGTAAGAATAATAGGGTAAGGGCAAGAGAATGAATGATGAATGATAACTACAATTAAAAATCTCACTAACCAGGATATATATCAGTTGCAATAACCGACCGGATTGTCTTTTATGTATTCAGAAGTAATAAAAAAATAATTTTATTGTTACTTTTGTATTATGGATCTCCGCAAAGTAACGCCTAATTCTATAAATTAATTAAAGATAACACTAATTCACTATGTTAATAGGTTATACAACAGACAAAGATGTGACATAAATTTACTTACCTTCGCACTTTTAAAATGGTTTTGCAAGTTTTGACTTCAATCAGAAAGGCGTGTATATAAAGTGGTCTATCTAGTTTTTCTAACCTTCCTAATATTTCGGTTTTTATTTCTCACTATATATTCGGTTTGTTAACGCATATCATTGTTTCTCTCTGATACATTTCAGTTTCGGTAAAATTTTGTAGTACCATTTCGTTCTCAGTTTTTCATTATTCAACTGGATTAATTTTGAATTCCTTTTTCGAACGGTCTGTACGTGGATTTGGTCACAATACTGAGAATGGAAATATGGATCGGCATATTGTGTTTTCTTTCTGTTCAACTCAACTGTGTTCAAAATTTGATGATGCTGAAAGACTAGCTTATAAATCCGATGAAGAAAAATTGAATATAAGAGATCAAAGGGAATGATGTATTTTAGGAAAGAAAGCAAGAAGAATATTATTTATATTCACCGTTAATCACAGGTTCTATTTCTATCTTTAATATTTAAATGAGTTAATCTTGTATGTGTATATATATTTTCGAAATCACGGAAACAGCATCGACGATTTTCCTGAAATTCAGTATATAGGGGGCTTTGGGGGAGAATAAACGATCTAGCTAGGTTGTATGTAAAAAATAATTTGTTTTAACCATGTTTTAGAGCTTTAAAAAATACTAAATATATTATAATAAATTACCAAGCAAGGCTCGGTCAACCAGGTACTGTTATATAATATAAAGAATGTTATTTTATAATTGAAAATGAATAAAGTTTTTTAATACCTAACACATCACTATTTACGTGGACGTGTGCTATATTTGTAACTGGTCATAAATTATCATTTAATATAATATCTGTAACTATTCGGTACCATACGGTTTTTTAGTTTCATAATTATAATTATGTACGACTTTCTAGGTAGGTACCCTTGTTCTTTAATTTCATAATTTATATAATTAGGCATCACTTTGTATATACATATATTTATTATTACTCTTTTGCGATAGGTAAATGTCGTTTATTTAAGACAAAGTACACCCTAAAATAACCAGTGATAAGCTTGCGTGGAGCTTGTGGGAATCCAATTTACCGACTTGTTACCTACCGTGTCACCTTTCACCGCAGAACATTTCGTGGATCCGAAGTACAATGGCAATTACTTAGCATTTATTACGTCTATGTAATCCACTGTTTGAGTGTAAGTAAAGCTTCACAATTTAATTGAATGTACATACTAATTTGCCTAAGTTTGTTTGTCTTTTACACTTTCATTGTCCGCTCCGACATAAATTAAATTTAGTACAGTTCAAGGTACCGTAGATAGGTAAATACCGGGCTAAAATATATATTTTAAAGTTTTCCTTTCCCTATTGCGAATAAGGAGAAGCAATATTCTATTTTTTTTTTGCTTTTAGTATATAAAATATGTGTTAAAGAATTACCACAATGTGATCGCGATGTAGTTTTTTTTGTTGCTTAATGATCTGACGATATTCAAGTAGAACAACATAATTAACAGCTTGAATATCAGTACCTATCGTGAATTTCAGATGCAGAGAGATGTTGCGCTATGAAAAATGATCGGCACTTTATATAGAAGGATGATTTATTGATTGTATAGCGGTAGAAAGATGAGCTCGCTAAATTTGATTATCGCTAAAAAGACGCGGCAAATAAAGATTTGTGGAAGTGGAAAAAGAAGGATGCTGCCGAATTTTGGGATATTTACTGGCGGCCTGAATGTATAAGGCTAAGTAAAAACTGATTTACGTTAAAACATTGGTTCATAAATATATACTTATATCACACAATTTCGTTGTCAAAATTATTTACATTGCCACAATTACGTAGACAAAATTAATTAATAGATTAACATAAATAGAAGCCTCTCACAAAAGTTCTAACTAAAGTTAAGTTCTAACTTACTTTAATTATGGTCTGATTTTAAGAAGAGAAGGAAATCCAGTACAATAACCTTAAGGTTGAAATTGGTACTGCTATAATTATATTTAGATAGGTCAACTACCCAATTAAATTTACGCGATCAAATTAGAAATCCGAAAGGAGATCCGTAGAAAAATCAAAGTCACCGACAGAGTTCAGCGTGTTGCGAGGCTGAAGGGGTGAAAGGTACACATAGTGCGGAGAACCGATGGGCGTTGGGGTCTCAAGGTGATAGAATGGCGAACCCGCACCGGAAAACGCAGCGTCGGTAGACCTCCTACAAAACGGTACGATGACCTCAAAAAGGTAGCGGACAGCTGCGGATTCAAGTGGCACAAGATCATGTGGTGTGGAGATCCCTTGAAGAAACCAATGTCCAGCAATGGACGTCCATCAGTTGAAGAAGGATGTAAGGAAAAAGGAAGGAAGGAAGAATTTTGTGTAACAGATAGACATGAATACAGGCTTTTACATTAATGATGTTCGTAAGGATATTTCAAACGAAAAAAATAACATCCTCTCATCTGTTTAATCTCAGTGATGCTTTATGTAAATAGAATAAAATAGACAACATAAATTGTCTCAAAAATTTTTATCCAATTGTTTTCCTTGATACGTTTTTACTTGATAAATGAAAACAAGTTCCAGGGTAAAGGTCTAACACAAGAAAGTTCACTCTAATGGACGTGGGTTGACATTTCTCGGACATTATCCCTGCATAAAAAGTTTTAGCGTGACGTTTCGCTATATATACGACCCGTAATTAAAATAATTGTAATGATTTCAGTAGAGCAATCTAATATGAACATCTGCTTTTTATAATACACCAGATCTGCCTGCGTCTTCCTTTAATTCAGTTTCGATAAGTTTTTCATGCGGATATTCCGACCATGCGGAAATTCTAAGAAAAAGTAGCCTATACGTTGATCCGCAACTTTTTTATCTTGCAGTGATAGTCCCATCAACATTAGTTAAGTTCAAATAAGTAGTTCCGGAGAATATACTATTAACCTAAACCATCCTCAAGAATTAATCTAAGTAAACACCGCATAAAAATCACTCAAATTTTTAGAAAATGATCCCGGATAGTCTTTAAATTTGGCGGGCTCACCCGATAGAATAAGACGTGTTTGACCCTGTTTCTATACATTAACTAGATATAAACAGCTCAAGTTTATTTTATGCTATTAGCCTTTTCAAAATACTGAGCGGTGCATTAAAAATTACAAAGTTTCAATGGGTCTCGAGTTGAATATAAATCGTTTGATTAAATTTTTGCTAGTTACAATTGGCAGAGAGCAAAGTTAAATTTCCCGTGAGGATACCTGGATGATACATAAGGTCAAAGAGATATGGCAACCGTTATAAGAGTATTAATCGCAATAAGCAGTTTCAGCTCTGCACTTTTAGATATAAGAAAATACCTATAGTAAAAAATGAAATGGACTGTAGCTCCCACATCTGGTTTAATCTATTTTAGTATTCAAACTGGTTGTATAGTTAATCCATGACTAAAACACATCATCATCCTCCTGTCCTTCTATCTAGTAGGGGGTCTTTCGACACTGCGCTTTCTGGTGCGGGGTGGCCATTCCAACACCTTGACACCCCAACGCCCATCGGTTCTCCGCAATATGTGCTCCGCCCGTCGCCAGTTCAGCTTTGCGACACGCTGAGCTATGTCGTGACTCTGGTTCTTCTACGGATCTTCTCATTTCTGATTTGATCACGTTAGGATTCTTCGAACATAGCTGGCTCCATCCCTGAGCGACTCTGAGCCTTCTTATGAGGTCCATAGTCAGTGATCAAGTTTCGGATCCGTATATCAGCACTGGCAACACGCACTGTTTGAAGGCTTTCTGTTACTCTAGTTTTATCAAATTCAATTTTGTTCCTCTATGCCATCACTCTTTCCCACTGTAACTTTTGCAGACTTTGGTCTTAAAACTTGTTTACTTTGAGAAAACTTTAGTGTTGAAAAATGGAACCTACAACTTTCCAATATTGAATCTTTACATCAAAGTTTTATAATTTACAACATGCTACTTGCCCGCATCTTTGCTCGGGCGGGCTAAGTTTACGACAAGAACTGGAGTCGTGCCAAAATGGCCGAAGCTTGAAACATGGAATTTGGATCGGAGCATTATTTTATGACTTCGGTATCCATAGCGAAGTCGTTTTGAAATTTATCGACAAACAATTGTGTTGAGTCGGAATGTGCAGCTAAGGTAAACTAGTTACCAAAATTTATTTACATCCATAGTCATACTGATTTTATAAGTGTGACAGGTTGTCTATCTGTATATGACGCTTTTACGGCTAATACGCTGCAGCAATATTGCTAAAATTTGCTACAATTGAACCTTGTCAAGCAAAGTCCCCAAATGCTGCCTGACTGTACGTGATCGATTTTTAAAAATCTGCTGAACAGATTTTTCTACGATTTCTACTAAAAGATGTGCAATTATTGAGAAAGGTTTAACTTAATATTACATTTTCCGGAACGGCTAAACTGATTTTGATCGTACTTCCACTGGAAGATAGAGGGAATTGTGAAGCAACAAATATGTTAATTTATATCCCAGAACTCTCGCGGGGTCGGGATTTACGTTTGAAGACCTTTGTGACACGCTAATTCTCAAGCAGTCGTGGCCGTGGACACAGCCAGTATAAGATAAAAAAGGTTGCCATTTTTCCTTTAGAAATAGAAAAACAACATGATCATACTCCTGCCCTTATCCCGCTCTAAGTGGGGTCGGCACAACATGTCAGAAACACGATGTCGCATGATTTGGTGATGTATTATACGACCGGCCGCTTGCCTGACGTCAATTTACTTTAGTCGCTTTTAGCGATAACTAGGTAAGAAAGAGGGTGGTCTATTCTAGCAGGATACACGGCGAAAATAGGAAAACAAAAAATCAGTACATAATTAAGGCTTTAATTAGGTTGTTAGGTAGTTGCGGGTAGAGCTTGTATTTTATATTCTTTAGAATGGAAAAATGTGACGCAAAATGCACAAGATAGTAATGACTAAATTTATAAATGTAACTAGTTATAATAATAGAATTATATTAAGAAAAAGAGTAATCACTGAATTTTTTGATGGCTCTTCTCGGTAGGGTTACCTTTCCGAACCAGCAGTAGAGTTGACGATCAAAAGCACTTGTTAACAAGTTTATAAGGAATATTTTTAATTTGACCATTGTATTGGACTGCATTATATTCAATAAGAAAAATAAATATACTATTAATCATTCCAAATTAAAGATATTTAACTCAAATATGGACACTGTAGCAGCGTATTATACTTCGTTAATGAATAATATGTTAATGTAAAAGAAGTAAGCGTAAACGAAATACTTTCCATTTTTCATTTCCAGCAGGTTACTAAAATACAGTCTTAATGCAAATTCAAAGAGATTCTTTTAAAACGTTTATGAGTGTTTTACCCTAAGAATTTATGCGGAGAAATGTTAAAGGACTTTAATAGATTCCTGAATGTTTGTATTACAAAGAAGCTCCGAGATAAAATTTGTTGGAACAGAAAACGGTTTTAACTTAAACGGGATAGTTAGGAATCCATGTTATGATATGGGCGGGTTAAAGCTTATTGTAGTGAGGTTATCCGTCTTACATGAACATAATTTCAATAACTCTTAGAGGTAACTTTTTGCCCGCACAGTCCCCATTTCCCCCATCAGGGCGTGGTACTTGAGTCACTTTCGTAAATCTTCTTGCAGAGGACTTAAGGAAACTTAAATAGTTTGGACCTATCGTTACACTGTTTATAATTTAAGTAAAGTGATTCATTATCAGTGAGTATTCATTTAATTAAATTAATTACGATTTAACTATGTATAAAAAATTTGTAATAGCTCAGCGGTGAAACGGTGCGACTCTCTCGAGGGGTCACGAGTTCAAAACCCGGGGCCAATGAGTTTGTCTGTTAAAACTTATGTGTTTAATTGATAATTACAATTTATCTCACGCTTTTCGATAAAGGAAAACATTGCGAGGAAACCTTCGTATCTCTTGAGAATTCTAAGATAATGTGTAACCTACCAATCCACATTGGAACAGCGTAGTTTATATCTCCAATACTTCTCTCCAAAAATGGAGAGAGAAGGCATATGCCCAGCAGTGCGATAGTAAAAGGCCGTTACTTTACTTCTATGTACGTTTTAAAAATACTTAATATTTTAATCATAAAATTTTTATAAGATTTGTTAATTTATTTTGTTAATAGAGTTATTATAAAAACAAAAATACATAAGATAGTATTAAGTATTTATCAAAGAAATAATACAGGAAATGTCAACCCATGTCGCTTAAGCCTATATCGAGTATCCAATAAGCTTGTCGTTATCCCATGGGGATGAATGAAATCTGGAATAAAAGGCAGAAAATAGACGCAAGATTCAGCACACAAACATCAATGAAAAATTACGCTCCAAGCGTAAGATCTGAGAACTTGGCACCAGTAGTAAATTTTGACTAGTTTTCTGTAATACTCTCACAGAAAACTAGTCAAAATTTTAACAATAACAAATTTTAAAACTAGTCAACATTATTTTTTTCATTTTAGACTGGTTGGCTGGAAGAAATTTCGATTGCGGAATAAATCCACCATTGCACTTATTGATGTTTTTTTATTATTATTTTTATATTAACTAATGCAATAAAGAGATTACAAACTTTTTTACAATTATTAACTGACTATGCTGTTAAATTTAATGGTTTTAACAATGTCCTACGGTACGGAAGAGCGTATTAACACGAGTGGTTTTACTTAAACTGCGAAATGCATAGAGTAGATCGCAGAAAATTTACTAGCGTCAGAGAATGTTGTCTTAAAGGTAACTTTTGTAAGGCTGGGCTTTACCTTTTAGTGCATTATGTGGAGGGTATGTAGTATGACTGCTTAGTCATCACGCTATGGGAATAATAGAGAGAAGCAACTACCGACAGACATAAAACTGGTGAAAAAAACCATCCCAAGTATATAATAGTGTAGTAACAGCGGTACTTAGCGGTTCTTTTATATAAATCCAACGCAAAGTTTAAAAAAAGATTTCACGTTCTTAAACACTGAAATTGCGTTATCGTTACGCAAACTAATTTTCTATTTATTTATATCGATAAAAATTAAAAAGTAGTAACAGATATTAATGTATAAGTTATTAAAGTAATTTATAGAATAAGATTCATAAATACAAAAGTATTCACGTATTTAAAGACTATTCGTTTTCATACTGCAGGATTCATAAAAAACACAAACCGCTACCACCGCCACCACAATATAAAAACACTACACACGTTCACTATACCAGACTCAATAACAGTTTCGCCCCGGATTTACCTTAGCAAAATTTTAAGCTAGTTTCTTTTCTTTCTATATTACATTATTACCCATTTAAAAGTAAGTAAGTCAACAAAGCAAAGTGCGATGAAAATTGTAAAATAGGACAATAAAAATTACCATTGCACCAACAAGGATGTGCAGGCAATTTGACAAATTTGTCAGTAAAAATACCTCAATATAAATATTATATATAAATTAATATTTGTTTTTAATTTACTAAATACTAAACTAAACTATTTTACAAAAACAAGCATTAAAAAAAAACAAATTAAAACTACTTAAATAATAACTAAAGAATAAAAATAAAAATTAATAAATATATATATATTTACACTAAATCAAAACCATCCATTCCATTGCAATGGGGTAGAGTTCCTAAAATACTGGCAGCGTTGCCCCTTTGTATGGCCAAACTTATTCGTTGGCCAAGGTAGCTGCCAGCTCTCGGGTCCCCGGTACGCTCTACGAGCCTTCTAACGAGCTCGTTGAAGAACGTATGAGCGTCCGGGCCCCATGGACCTAAGGTCTCTACACCAAAAGGCACAAAAATGAAGCTTCTATTTATGTCTTCATATTTGCGCCTCTTGGCATGTTCTGCATTGGTAGCTGCTGCTCCCGCCATAGTAGAGGTCCCTTGTATGTGTGATGCAGCTAAAGTGTCTACACATGTAGCATCCCAAACAAGTGACCTCCCCAGTTTCCAAGGTATGAGAGTCATACCATCAGGTCTCTTGCCATCGCTACGAGCCAATCCATTTGGTTCTAAAACAGCAGGCACATTAGCGGTAGCAAGAGATTTCCGGATGATCTCATTTAAACTGCTATGACGAGAATAGCGACCAGCACTTTTTGAACAGGAGAGACCATGGTGTCCAAATGTATCAACAACCTCACCGCAATGGCATCGATGACTTTGATTGATCGTGGCGCCAAGTCGTAGACCAACCGCCAGTGTTAAGGTGGTATGGTCTAAAAGAGTACCTAGGTTTGCGGATGGGAGAGCGTGAAGCCAGTATCCAGATTCCATGGCAAAAACAGCACGGAGCCGAGCGAGATCTTTTTTGCTGTCAGCATGTTTTAACAAGTTATTATATACGTTATTACTTAGAATGTTATCCCACTGTTTTTGACAGGTCAAAGATACTGGTACTTGGCTAGGACAAGTAACCGAATTAATTATATATATAAATAATAAAAATATATAAATTAAATTTATTCAAGAAAAACAAAGCTTTGCATTGAGGATGAAAGTAATTTATACCATGTCCATTCTCAATGTATAGCTATTTTCCACTTTTTCCCTATTTCCCTAAGTTTGTTAGACTTCATATTTTCTATTTTTTTTTCTTCTAATTTTAGTTATAATAGTTATTGTACGTTTGTTACCTTTTAAGCACGCTGTGACTACCTTTAATTAGATTTATATGTTATTAGCAACCCTAGGAAACATAACCATGTTACTTTAGTTACACATTTTTAAAATTAAAATCTAACATATAATTCTGTTGGTAGTTCTATGGAATAAATAAATAAACAAGCTAAATTTAAAACCATAACTTTATCCTACAGTGCTGACTGCAGCTGTCACTAAGATAGTATTTAAATAAAAGGTAGAACGTCCGCTTTGTGGCGAAGCAAGTAACTTCTAACAATTTACCATACTTGCTGAGCTAGTTGAATTTTGCCCAGAGCGATTTCCAATTTATTAATACTTTGAAAGTAATGAAAGTATTTTATATATATCTTCCTATCCTTATCCCATTCTAAGTGGGGTCGGTACAACATGTTTTTCTCTTCCATTCTGTCCTATCAGTCGTCAACTTTGGCGCCACACTTTTATATTTATGTCATACTTCACACAATTCAACCATCTCTCTTTAGGCATCCCTCTAGGCACATATCACAATAATGAAAGTATTTTATGATTGTAATATATAGTACCTGGTTGACCAAGCCTTTCTCGGTAATTTTTTACAAAATAAAAAATAGACACTTAATAAAAAGAGAAAAAAATAATTAGGTACTTGGCGATCGATATTAACTAGTTACATTTGTCGAGACTGCCTGTTCCCCGAATAAACTACGCTGACTTGACAGTTTAAGGCAAAAATAGTGTTTTATATTCAATATAAATTTTAGTATTTTTTAATGCCCAAAAACAGGGATAAAACGGTTTTTTTATTTAAATAAAACCAAGCTAAATCGATTTTTCTAAGCCGTAAGTAAGTGCCTTTGGGGGAATTTCAGGAAAATCGTTGGGGCTATTTCCGAGATTCCGGAAATATATATGTACATACAAGATTAACACATTTAAATATTAAAGATTATTGAAATTGTTAGAAAACAAAATATAATATGATATAATGGTATCATTATTTTTACGCCTGAAATGGAGTTCAGAGATTATCCCTTAGGATTTCGTTAACATTATTTCGGTTGCCAAATATATATTACAAAATTAGATTAACTTTTGTCGCCGTGTGGTATCCGGTAGAGTAGAATAGACCACCATCTTTCTTACCGAAATGTCATCAAGGCGACTAAGGTAAGTTGACCCGAAGTTGAAGTTTTACTAAGGTGCCGCAAATGCTGAATAGGTAAGTTAAGGTCAGGCAAGCGGCCGGTCGCAAAATAACTGGCCAAATTATGAAACAATGTCTAAAACATGTTGTGCCCATTTAGATTGGGATAAGGCCAGGAGAACGATGATGATGAACTATAATACTATTGTATCTACTATCTCCATATCAAAAATCACATCGCCCTGTTCAAGCATAGACAAATAGTCGCGTTAATGTTTAAAATATCACTATTTAATACACCTATATGTACTTTCCACGAGGTTTTTTTTTATCAAGTAGTATTTCAAAAGCTTGTTGAATAATATTTTCCCAGGCAGAACAAATGTTCCCAGTAAAAATGTGCAAATAAATCTAAAATTATGAGACGAGTAGCCCACGGCTCTCTGTCGACAACGGTTAAAAAATTTTTGAAGCTCTCAAAATACGGGAGTTTTTAATAAAAATGATGACGCTAGGGAATTACCATGCCTATATTTAGTTCTATTTCAATTGAATGCATCTGAACGAGATATTACAAGAATATACATCATTCACCTGTCCTTATCCCTCTCTAAGTGGAGTCGGTACAAAATGTTAGAAACATGTTTTGGCTAGTTATTTTACGACCGGCCGCCTGCATGACGTCAACTTACCTTAGTCGTCTTTTACGACACTTCGGTAAAAAATGGGGGTGGTCTAGTATAAACTCATCCGGATAACACACGGCGGTACATAGTAAAAACATAACTATTAAAAGAATAAGAAAGCTTACTATTGTTACTGTTAAAGATTACTTAGATTATAAGAATGCATGGATAGCTACTGGTCGAACCTGTACAAGACAGTAATGACTAAAGATAACTAGTAATAATAATTATAATTTTAATTTATAGAATTAGGCGTTACTTTGCGGAGATCCATAATACAAAAGTAATAATAAAATTATTTTGCTATAATCCGCGAAGAATTATAGCAAAATAATTTTATTATTACTTTTGAATTATAATTTTGAAAAGAGTAACCGCCAAGTTTCTTGCTGGCTCTTCTCGATAGGAAATCTGTTCCGAACCAGCAGTTGGGTTGGCTATGCAAAAGCACTTGTTGACAAATTTACGTGAATAAAGAAGATTTTGAATTAGAATTTAAATTTCATTCCAATTTTTATTTGGTACAATTGAAAAGCAAAGTTAACGTTCAATTTTCAGATTAAATGATTTCGACAGAGTTAAATCGAGTCAAGGCTATGCCGAATGCATTGATATCAGCTTTCTATAGAATTCTATAGCGCCAAAGTAAAAGGAAGTTTCTTTTTAGATTGTGTTTAAATGTCTGGAAAAAACATTTTATGAGATTACATGGCATATAACGAAGTTGAAATGTTCAAATTTAAAATAGATTTATTGACTGCACATTGTTCAAGTTGTCTAGTGTAAATGTTTTTCTGTGAAAACTGTGAAGATAAGTTAAGCTAAAGATGAACATACCGGTCTGTTGGTATTTTTTGAAAAATCTCTTTTTCTTTCAAATTAAAAAAAAAATCTCGTCTCCTTGAAGAGAATTATACTACCTTAGATCACTACGCCCACATTTTCTTTAAAGTCTATAGGGGTTTGCAGCCGCCGTGTGGTATCCGGCTGAGCAGAATAGACCGCCCTCTTTCTTATCAAGGTGTCGTAAAAGGCCACTAAGGTAATTTGGCTCGCCGTGTGGTATCCGGCTGGGTAGAATAGATCACCCTCTGTCTTACCGAGGTATCGCCAAATGCGACCAAGGTTAGTTGACGTCAGGCAGCCCGTTCGTAAAATATCTAGCCAAATGATGTAAGAACATGTTTATAACATGTTGTACCGACCATACTTATAGTGGGATAAGGATGATGATGTCGATCTATAAGGATTTCAAGGAATATTACTCGGTATTCGAACCTGCGGACGCTTGGTAAATATTACGTGATTTCACCAAGGCCTATAATATCAAATACACAACAAGTTTTAATAGAATCAATGATATACGGCCAATGTTCCAAATTAGGGCTTCCAGTTTCCTTCACCCAAAAGTTTTTATTTAAGATGGAGCAAATATGTGTTCTTGAACTGTTTATATTTGCGACCCTTGTTACAGCAGCTGACCTTTTTGTCTTAAACGTAAAAGAATGTGACTGACTGTGACACCGTGATAGTATGTACGCACGTGTAATATACCATAGATTTTACAATATTTTTTATACTGTGTAACACTTAATAGGAGAAGAAAGGTAAAGAAAAAGAATATCTTTATACATATTATAGTATTCTTCATCATAGTATTCTTATGCATAGCTGTGTATAAAGCCGTTTGGAACCCTAATTTTCCTTAACAATAAAGGTGTCATTGAAGCTAATCTTGAAAATTATACAGCATTATAAAACGCTCATTAACAGAACATTCGGGTTTAGCAGACCATTCAAATTATCTTAATTAGTTCATATGGCTAATATAATGAGTACAAGGTTTTTGTGGATGTATATTGTCCTTAAACGTCGACCCATATCCAGCCGCCATCTTGTATTTATAAAGTTTTAATAATACTCGATTAAAAATAAATCTATTTTATCACGACCGATAGGTAATATTAGGAGAGATTCTAATTTTAATGTAACCACAAAATACTAGTTGGGACCTTCTAGAACGCTGTTCTGAATTGGTTTTTGAAGTATTGAAGAATAATACAGGTGGTAGGCGCCTGATTGGTTTATCTTAATTTTTTTTTAATTTATTTTATTATCGTGCATTTTTATAGCCGAAGATTTTTTTGAATATTTACGTTACCCTAATATTAAAAAAAATCATTTTAAAATGAATTGAAAATAAATTACTACTTTAAAAAAAATGCTTCATAAACAAATCACCTATCACTTAGCCCAGGCTTAAAAATGACACTCTTTACATCTGAAATATCTATTAAATTAATAACCCCTTTACTTACTGAGTGTACAGAACCTAATACAGCTTTAAGCGAACCGAAATTGAAAAACGTGAGTATAAATCGAGTTTTGTACTCGTAGCCTGCTATGGGATTTTTAAATTAATATAACTTAAATAAGCGAAAGCGGCGGTAGCGAAATGGTTAGGGTAAAGGACTTGCGATCGAGAAGTAGTGGTTTTGAATCCCAGACATTATACTACCGACGTGAACTCACTCCTAACACAAGCATTATCTTAGCTTAAGGGGTTAACAAGTTTACTAATAATTTGTAACCCAAATTGCTAGTAAACTAACCTTTTTTTTAAGAAAGAAAAAAAGAATTAAACATTATCATATTTATGCTATAAATAGGACTAATTCTTTAAAATAGTTCATTTATATCTCAACGTGCACTAAATAAACATTTATCAACTTCCTTACAGCTGCCAATTTTGTAAAAGATAAATCGTCTTCAGCGCAATCAAAAACTTGTAGACAGCGAAGTGTCGACGATATTATATAAAGTGGCAACCGATAGCGCCTCCAAAGTTTTGAAAAATGCTATTTATGGAGTTTATCGAATTCTCACGTATCGCTTGTGTTGCCACGTACATTTGCTAAATGGTAAGGATTTTTTCGTTTTTAGTTATGCAATGTAGCAAGTAAAAGAGATGGAAAATAATATGGCCTTATATTTACTAGATTTACTTGTTACGAATTTACATCGATACTTAAGTTATCAAGCAAATTAGTCTCGAAAGACTCGTCTGACATTGATAAAAATTCTGTTCTATATGCCGATATAACTGTAATTTGATTTCGTTACCACCAACTTTCGTTAGTGAATCCTTTGTTGTACGAATTAGGGACAGGTTAGGCTGGTAATATCAATATGTGATATCTAGAAGGTCCATACGCACAAAACTGTCAAAAATATTTTTAATATTTACTTTTATTTATTTATTCCTAATACCTGTAATGATTCAAACAAATTATCTTTCCTCAAATCAGTTTTCGTTTGTTTTGGAGAAGAACTCGCACGGTTGAAATTTGAAGAGAACTACAAATATTGAAACCTACACCTACGTGAAGTTTTAATCTAAAAATATATAATATTCAAAGTCATTCGACATCCACTAACCTATTTTGAGAAACGAAATGAAACTTGTCCATTGTCAACAATGATTTACTGTTGGCACTCGCGACTAGCATTTATTTTAATGAATACAACCTCACTTTAATGGCATGCTTTAATTATGTAAATTTTTTGCATAAGTTTCCCTTTGATGAGATTTCGCGAAATGAGGTCTGGGTATTGCTCAGGTTTCAGTAGTGCACTCCATCATGCCATCCACTTGTACACTATTATAAGTTCTTTCCATTCTTATTACGAAAACTCTATATGACAGAAGTTATAATGCTTTAGATTTATTATTAGCTTTATAAGATAGAATTATTATGCTTTAATCCACGTTTGTTAAGAAAATCCATGTAATGATAAGTGCAGGAAGCAGGCCACGTTCACATACATTATACATGCAGGACCAGTTATCAAAGACGCTTCCTAACAAACACCTTACTACCTTCACTCACTACGATCGTGTAACCAAAGGATCATCAGAAGGATAGGCTCAACGAAAAAATCGTAATGCGTTGCACCGTCTAATCAAGCCGTCGTATAGAAATAGTTCAACCCCCACCGTTAATTTCCCCTCCAAACACGTGTAGCACACCGTAATTGGAGACGTTTTACTTGCTCGTTATTTAGGTTGCTTTTGTTAATATAGTATCTCGAGTTGCTCCAAAATATTGAGTCGGAGGCACTTTAAATGAACTACGAGTCTAGGATTATTTTTATTGTTTTCTTGAGAATATATCCAGAAAATACTTATTTTTGAGCTATAATAAAATAACCTACTTCCTATTTTTATTTTTTGTTATACATATCTACCACTATTGAATCAATGTTATATTCTTGTAAAAAAAGAATAATATCCTACAAGCAATTGTGATTTAACAACTTAATTACTAACTGCGCAATCAAGTTTCTTGAACATACCACGGTAATTTCCTTTTTGTTATATTTTCACTTACTTTAATAGTTTGTGGTCACGACATTACTGAAGATTTATTAACCATACTTACTCTTATGTTAACCTCTTAAAATAGAAATTACGATTGTTAAGCCGATTGAATCCCTTTGAACTATTCATTGAGGTCGTCATCCATCAGTTATATTATAGGATCTATTAATACTTTGTTTTTCAATGCGGGTTTACCACATTACCACATAAAAATCCAATGCTCACCGGTTTCTACGACGGTGTGCCCATCGTCACTGTATCGCTACGTAAGTATATCTCAAATGTCAGCATTACAAGTAATTTAATAGTTAATAGTCAGTCAAATACGCTAACGTGTAACATGTTTTGTAATAAATATATTGGGTGTATATTTGTATTTAAGTATGTATTTAAAAAATATATAAGTATATATTCACCAGTTGTCTGTCTACCATAACACAAGTATTAAGTTAGTTACTTTGGGGACGGACGACCGTGTGTGTAAGTGTCCCATATATTTATATTGAAATATATCTCCATCTGCATTACTTTGATTTCGGTCCACAATAAATAAGTCCACAAGAAGACACGTCAGCACACTGGTAACCCCACTGAACAAGGAAATGACTTCTACAGCGACTTACAGCAGCAAACCAGCAAAGTAATGCAGTTGGAGATATATTTATTACAAAACGTGTTACAAATTAACGTATTTAATAGCGACGGACTATTAACTATTAAGTTATTTCTAATGCTGACATTTGCGATACGGTGACGTCGTGGTACAGTCACTCAGTATTGCAGCTCGTTGGGATATGCTAGTCACTTAGATTATAATAATAAATAAATAAATATATGGGACACTTACACACACGGTCGTCCGTCCCCAAAGTAAGTAACTTAATACTTGTGTTATGGGTAACAGACAACTGGTGAATATATACTTATATATTTTTTAAATACATACTTAAATACAAATATACACCCAGACTCGAAGACAAACAAATTCATTTATAGAAAATGTTGGCCCTCGGCGGGAATCGAACCCACAACCCGTGGAGCTGAAGGCAGGGTCACTACCAACGCTAACGCTACGCTACGCCAACCGGCCAGTCTATTCTCCTGTTTGAGTAATTTTCATTTGATTGTGACAGGTCAAGAAATAAAGAGGAGGAATTTGACAAGTTAATAGATACAAAAAAAAAATTGTGCGTATAACCTTTCTGAATATAATCCTTCAAATAGTTATTTAGAATAAATTTTGTGGTATTGCAAGCTGGCGTTACTCGTGATATTTTAACTCATCAATCTATCACCATATTAAGTGCTTGCCTGGAAAGATATGGCAATCTTTCAAACTCATGCTTCTACGACGTGACGAAAATGTAGATGCAAAATATATAAAAAATTTGAATTGATATAACTGGATATCCATCTTATTAATATAAACAGTATTTTCATGTATTACGATATAAGACTTTTTAAAGATAATTATTGGGAATGGACTCTTCTCTTAAACTCTTCAATCTGGCTTAGATAAGAAAGGTATATGCAGAGTTGAATGCCAACCTTCGCTGACAGATTTAATATCAATAATTAAATACGCCATACATCTTCACCGCCGTGCGGTATCTGATTAGAATAAGTCGCTTTTTACGACACCTCGGTGAGAAAGAGAGTGACCACTCTCTTTCTCACCGAGGTGTCGTAAAAAGCGACTAGGTCAGTTGAGTCACCGTGTGGTATCCGGCTGAGTAGAATAGACCACACACTCTTTGTTACAGAGGTGTCTTAAAAGGCGACTAAGATGAGTTGAGCCGCTGTGTGGTATCCGGCTGAGTAGAATAGACCACTCTCTTTCTTACCGAAGGGTCTCAAAGGCGACTAAGGTAAGTTGACCCACTGTGTTGTATCCGGCTGAGTAGAATAAGCCACCCTCTTTCTTACCGAGGTGTCGTAAAATACGATTAAGGTAAGTTGACGTCAGGCAGGCGGCCGGTCGTAAAAACAAAAATAAGTAGCCACATCAGGTGACAACATGTTTATAACATGTGCCGAGCCGACTTAGAGTGAGATAAGGGCAGGAAGATGACGATTTTGAATAGTTCCACTTATTTTAATGCGTTCTTCCGAGTCCCATTTATGCAAATGTATGCGATACCCGAATGCTTGCTGTTAATGGAAAACGTTTCAACAAATCTCGTCGTTTATGTCCCTACAATGTTATTTCGTAAACGAGATCAAATTTTAACTGTTACATTTTTTTGTTTACAGATCACGTCCGCTTCACAACGTAGAACGAATGCTAATAAATTCATTAGCAGCGGTATCGATGGTAATTACTGAATATTCTGTTTCAAAAATTGTGTGAAAGAAAAATCTATTATAAAACAGAGTACCTAAAAGCTGTCTGTCTGTGTGTAATCAATTTTCTCAAAATCTACAGAACGGATGTTTGTACGGTTTTTACTAAAAGATAGTGTAATTTTTAAGGAAGGTTTAGATTAATAGTATAAAGTTGTCTGAAAGATATTCGCGACCCACTGATTTTCACGCGGGCAAATCCGCGGTCACAGCTAGTTTTAGATAAAAAAAAATGGAGTTAAGGCCAGAGTTAACAAACTATAACATTAGAGTTTTGGTTTTTGAACACAGATGTAGTTTTTCTGTGGTTGATAGTTGTATTAAGAATTTTTTAAATTGTTTTTTTACGGTATACGGTATAACCGTTAGACAAATTACAAGTTTGCGCCTTTATCGCCATAGGCGCCTTTGTTCAAAATTGGGATACAAAATGGCTGCTAATGCCATAACTTTTTTCATATTATTTGTGCACACCAAACCAGTGAGCTTTCGTGAAAATTCATACACCACTACCATCCATCACGGTTTTAAAATAAAAGGGAAAATTTATACAACGTTTTTTATATCCATCAATTGAGAGAGCCCAGATACTGCCTATATCGTAATTATTTACAATCAGTTGAATGAAATAGCGTAAATTTTTACTGATGAAAAAATATATCTGTAGTTTAGTTTTATAAAAATAGGTCTATAGCAATTTAAAAACTAGGCGAGCACCATTTATACAGCGATGGAAAAGCACTTCCGCTTTATTTGCTTTAACAGCAAATTGCAGGTAAACTTCAACCATTCGCTATATCACCTGTCTGAATTTCAAGAGTTATTATTTCGGTCAATTACATTCTGCTTATACCACCGATTTAACAAAGCACTGTTATCGTTGAATTTAATTTCATTCGGAACAATGAGTTTTTTTTACTTTTTGTTGTCCTTTTGATTATTTTCTGTTAATAAGCGAATAAGTGACAATGTAATGTACTTATAGTTTTGCAATTAATTAATTGTTTCTGCACTTCTTTGGAGATGCTTTAACGATGCTTATGTCGATTAAAGTAGTGGTTAAATATTTCGTGTAGTGGTTAAATATTTAAAATTTATTTATGGACATATTTTATACACCTGGTATTGGGAAACATCCGTTTTAATTTAAGCCCGTTTCAAACCAAACAACTTTACCAATGTATAAATATTCAATGAATCATTCTCTTCTATTTTTATTCCAAGCAATATACGAATTTAATTACAACAATACAGAGCGATTTCCATTATAAAACATGCAAATTCCCAACGGCTGATTCGAAATCTGCACGTTTTACTGCACTCGTATAATACTTATCTCCGAAGCTTTTACCTATTTAAATAGTTCCCCAAACGAAGGAAACTCGTGAGAACACTCGTTTGTTCTGCATTTGAATAAATTTGCTTCATAATACGCGGAGATTTGATTCTAAGATATTCAAACGTTTTACAGTATTGTTAACATATGCACGATCTAAAATTAACGTGAGAGATTGCACGTTTAGTTTGCAAGTACATTAAATTCAAATAGGACGGTTCAAATAATAGATAAGTAAGGAATTTATACTCTTGACTAATGTTAAAATAATCACTAGGTAAAAATGACCACGTTTACATTGAGACAAAGCAGGACAAATATACGTTACGAAAATGTATTTAATGTAGTATATAGTATAGTTTATTATGTAATTTATTGGTAATATTTGTAAAAAATAATAGTTTGGACATTTTGATTTTTAATCAAATAAATTTTCAAGAAATGCAGATATTTTTGGTGAATATATTTAAAAATCGGCGGGACGCGAAAAAGTCCATCAAAAAACAGGACAGCATAACTAGAATCGAGACGTGCGGTCCCTATAGTAGATGCGCCAGGTTTAGGTGGTACAGATAGCACAACTTTTTTATCTTTATATTCTTATCCGCTAAGTCTATATCAGTCAAATCGGCACCTTAATAATTTATAAATCGATAGATATAAATGTAAAAAAAACAATTTTTACATTTTATTCTATAAAAATTATAAGTATTAATAAAATTAAAAATAATTAGTAGAAAAAAAAAGATAAATATTGAATCATTTACGCTAAAATACACCTTGACATTCTTTACACTATTAAAATATTTCAAATATGATGCACGTTCAACAAATTTTGCGTCATATTATCCGCAGTAGCGGTGCATAATTATCTACACAGACTTTAAAAGTAATTATCAAAGCTTTAGCCACTTAATGAATTAAATAATTATGTAATGTAAATATATTTCATGCTAGGCATAAGTCTTTTCTATCCATTTCTGAAGAGAAGAGTTGGAAATAAAACCTACCAAGTTGCTCTAATGCGGATTGGTAAGTTACAAATATCCCAAGAATTCCAGAATATGTAGGTTCTCTCACGATGTTTTCCTTCACCGAGCAGCGTGTGATGAATTGCAATTATCAATTAGACAAATAAGTTTTAATACAAAAACTTATTGGTGCCTGGCCGGGGTTTGAACTCGTGATCCCTTCGAATTAGTCACAAGGTCTCACCGTTAGGTAACATAAGTTATTAATATCTGGGTGACCGAGCTTCGCTCGGTAATTTTTAACAAAAAAAAACTTTAAAAAAAGAAAAAACAATTATATGGTTGGGATCGATCCTTGGCACTCTTATTTCTCGAGGCTGCCCGCTAACCGAATAAGCTAAGTCGACTTGACAGTTAATGGCGAAAATTCAATTCAATATAAATGTTAGTGTTTTTTAATGCCCAAAAATAGGGATATAACAATATTTTTTTTACATAAAACCTAGCTAGATCAATTTTTCTCCCCCAAAACCTCCTACATGCTGAATTTCAGGAAAATCGTTGGAGCCGTTTCCGAGATTCGGAAAATATATACATATACAAGATTAACTCATTTAAATATTAAGATTTCATATATATACAAATAAAATATCTTTTAAAGAAAGAAATACACAATTGGATTAATATTTAATATCTATGTAAATATGTATCTTTAAGCATATGTGTATTATTCCGCCATTAACTGAACTCATCAGAAAGCGTCGTCTCTTTATTTACTTCATAAAAATGTTTAAATCGGCCTGTTTATTCAAATAATATCCCTCCGCTCATCATAAATGGAATTCATTAAAAGTTAGAACTCTTCATGTACAATGTATGCGGTGTCTAAAATCTCTATTAACCCCTCAAATGTCTAGTGAGTGATGTGCACAAATAAAAATGGTTTTCGTCACCAATCATAAATGTAAGTTATTGTTATAAAATGATCTATAGTAATCAATGGGGAATTATGCCAAAGAAAATGGTATATAAATCACAGGTATTATTATGTAGTAAATAACATGAACTAAAAATGAATGTCAAAATTTCGTTCACTCCCCTCACATCGAAGGTCAATCGGTTAACAGGGAACCTTGTTTAGAAGAAATGAAAGGAAGGAAGAAGGTAAAGGATATCGATACGTTTTATGCAGTCAATAATTTATTTATGAACTAAATGTATTAAATTCAAAATATTGACGAACATTTAAAGCCAGGTATTGCAATGCTATAATGAAAATAGTCCCTTTTAAACGTAGTAAACCTTTGATGATACGGACGTTCGTGGCAATAAAAACATTTCCTCATTGGCAGGACGTGCGTCCTCTTTAAGTGAAGGCGATTAAGGATAACGTACGGATAAATCTATTGCAAAATACGCCACTCACTTGTCCATATTGTCAATTTACGACCAACTTAGTAAGACTAGTTTCCTTTTAATATTTTAGTTAGACTTCTTCCGCAACGCCGTGTGGTATCCAGCTGAATAGAATATTACCACCCTCATTTCTTACCGAGGTGTCGTAAAAGGCGACTAAGGTGAGTCGACCCGCCGTGTGGTATCCGGCTGAGTAGAATAGACCACCTTCATTTCTTGCCGAGGTGTCGTAAAAGGCGACTAAGGTGAGTCGACCCGACAAGTGGTATACGTTTGACTAAAATAGACCACTCTCATTCTTACCGAGGTATTGTAAAATATGACTAAGGTAAGTTGACGTTAGGCCGGAAACCGGTCGTAAATAACCAAATCATGTGACAACATGTTGTACTCCAACTGCCCCACTTTGAAGGAGATAAGGGCAGGAGGATCATGAGTTAGACTTCTTCCGTAGTTGAACATGTGATTGAACCTAACTTTTTTTAGAAGTTTTCTCTCTACGAATGCTATTGTTAATAACCACCACGCCTGGCAGGCTATTTGATGATGGCCATTACATTAAATATGCCGGTAGAGGCGTTTTCTGGTTGTGGACGTTGGCCCCTGGGCGGTGAGCCTAACTACACTGTAAAAATAATCAGTTAAGTCACGAAATTTATATTCAAAGTTTATACAAAACAAAATTTTATTGTATTATTGTATCACGAAACTCGTTTGGAACACTTTCACAATATCACACATTCACTTAATTTCATTTAACAGGTGTAGGAAAGTTTTAAATAAATTGTGCATAATTTCATACTAAAATATTAAAAGCATACCAGTCTGCCATACACGACTAGTCGCCAGGGAAATATTTGTCTTTTGCCCTACTTTTATACAATATGTAAGAGCGCACTCAGTTGTTATATTTTAGAACGGTGGCTTAACAAATATAAAATACCTGCCACACAAAAGGTTTTCTAGCAAACCGTTCGGTTGGACATCGTTAAATTCGCAATACTGAATTTATACTTACCAGCGTATTCTTCAAATGATTCAACGGAATATCGCACAATCAATCAATTTCTTAAAGTAGAAAACAGTTTACTTTGTTGTCATTTTATTAGTTGGTACTCGCGTTTTTTTATGTTTGTATACAATTTGTAATTTGACTAGCATTGTTTGTCTCCGAAGTTCAATCTAATCTTTTATTAAACCCGTAATAAAATAGTTCAGTTTCGATGTGATGACAAGCAGAAATTCATAGATGGAGGGTGAAACAATGTTAACTTAAATTCAAGGGTAAAATAGTTTAAGGGTAGTCATAGTTAGCAGCTTATTGTCAGTTTGAAAAAAACAGTCTCTTTGGTCTTTTATTAGTGATGAGTAGTGAGTGTGTAGTGCTTGTATGGAGGTGGCAGCGTTTTGTGATACGTGTGGTGACTTGTCCTGCATGTATAAGGTATGTGAATGTTGCCTGCTTCATACATTAACCGTTACATAGATTCTCTTAACTGGATTACAACAAAATAATTCTATTGTAACTTCTATACTATGGAATTCGCAAGTAACACCTGCTTCTATAAACTAGCGGCAAACATGTCTTGTGCCATGACTCAATACTCATAAAAATGGTTAAAGGTTAACTTTAAAAGCTAGACATGTGCTGTAGGGGACTTTTATTTAGAACTTTAAGGGGGTAACTATTTTGTAATACATGATTTTTGAATGACTTTCGCCGTTTACTTAGCGCACGCAAGGAAAGCTTTAATTTTGCCCTTATCGTAAAAAAATATTGCTGCTCCTCTCCTATTCATCTTAGCGTAATGTTATATAATATATATCCTATAGCCTTCTTCGATAAATGGAATATCATACGCACAGAATTTAACAAATCGGTTCAGTAGTTCCTAAGATTAGCGTGTTCAAAGAATGAAACAATCAAAGAAACAAACAGACAAACTCTTTAGCTTTATATATTAGTAAAGGTTTTGAAAGTCAACCTGGTCCCATATTAAATTATTCACTATAAGATGAGGTTGCTATGAATGAAACATATTGAGAAATGATTTGTTGTACTATTTAATGTTTATTAGCGATGACACTATATTTTCATTAACCGATATTAGTGACACTACGCTTATATATTATGCGAACTGAATATTAATTTATGCAAATAATATCAAGGACAAGTCAACCCATGTCCGATTTACAAGGCTTTCCGAATATGTAAGCCCTTCGGTGGGTTGAATTCATTAACTCTTAAGTATACACAGTTTGGAATTAATTTTATATCTAAATATTTCTCACAAATACTAAGGGGCTCAAAGTAAGTAATAAGATAATTATTATACTAGAAACAACCTGCCGTGTGGTATCCGGCTGAGTAGAATAGACCAACCTCATTTCTTACCGATGTGTCGTAAAAGGCGACTAAGGTAAGTTGACCCACCATGTGGTATCCGGTTTAGTAGAATAGACCACCCTCTTTCTTACCTAAGTATCGTAAAATACGATTGAGGTAAGTTGACGTCAGGCAGGTCGTAAAAACGCAGCCAAATCATGTGACAGCATGTTCATAACATGTTGTGGCAACCCCACTTAGAGTGGGGGGATATAAGGGGAGGAGGATGACTAGGAACAAGCTGGGATTCGTGTACGCTCTTGTTTTTTTTTAAAGCAGTTAATTATATGTTCCATAATTGTAATAGTACAAAAGCTATTTTGCTATAATCCGATTGAGAACGGGTTTGCTTTTTACACTAAGCATTATATAGATTTTCTTAACAATATTTCTTATATCATAACTATTGTAATGGTAAAAAATTTTATGATATAAGAAATATTGAACTCTGTATAGTAACGTCTGCTTCTATAAATTATTGTAATAGTACATAATTTTCAGTTAATCATATTATTTATACTAGATGGCGTAAGAAGTTAAATGTCATTCTAATTAATAAATGTTGTTTCTTTGTTGTTGTTGTGTTTTTTTTTTATAGTAAGATGTACCTAATATAAGACCTACGAGAAAATATGATAATCTTTACATGGAGTAAAAGCAACTTACAAGTGACTTATTCCGTCGCAGGCGAGTGGGGCGCAGGCGACTCGCCGAAGTCCGTCGCATGCCGCCCTAACGGGGACCTGCGAGCGGTCCGAACGGGGTTCATCGGACGCTCGCTTGAGTTAGTTCCCCGAGGCGGTCGATGCATCTGGTGCTTCCGATGCATCGTCTAGCGGAGTGAGGGCCTAGTCTAGAGAGGCCCCGACCCAGAGCTGGCGCACTCTGAGGTTCAGAGTTGCTGCTGGCGGGGATGGGGGTAATGTGTACAACGGTACCCTGTCCCCGCCACCAGCAGCGTGGTGGAGCACTGTCAGGTTTTTAGTTGGTGAGAGTCCGACATACCCGCCGCTCGTCCCCGTCGGGCGGTGACGACCCATAATGGGTTTTCCTGACTTACAAGTGAAAGCTTGTTACTATTTTAAATTACTGCTGAAAAAAGTTTCCTCTAATGGTGTAAAGTCAATGTAAAAAGTCTGTAATACTTGATTATGGAGTCATAAGTGAATCTTGCTTAAATACTGCGAATTTGCAACATTGCTGACTTCTGGGTCTTAAAATTAAAAGCTCTTTAGCCGGAAGCTAGTTTTTAAATAATCCTTTATTTATTAATTAGTTTAAGTCAGTTTCTGTATTGAAATTTATAAATGCTTATTTTTAATCTCATGACTAATATATACTAATAATAATATGTTTTTCATGTTTTGACTCTGGAATATGGATTTAAAAATCGCCTATGTCTATTGTCCATTCCAGTCAGTCCATTCAAATCACTTTTTTATTTTATTTATGTTATTTATTTATGAGAAACAAACAGTAACAAATCATAAAAATTAAGTTTAAACATATTTAAAAATCCAGCAAAATTTAAAGTTTATAATCACAATTAGAGTAGATTAATTAGCTTTACAAATGTACTATAAAACTTAAAGAAGAATGACATAAAAAAAAAAACAAAATTGACCTGACATATTCCTATTAAGTTTTTAAAAATTTTCCCCACTCTATTTTTTTAATATATCAAGAGAACAAGTTGTAAAGATGTAAGTTGTCTCTTAATACCAAAATTAACTTCTATCCATTATTCCGTTCGAACGAAGGAAAACAAATTAATTACTAAACAAACTGGCATTAATAATATTAATATGGAATATATCATTCGATGCTCAATTCACAATGAAATTATATTTCCATACAGCTAAATATAATTTCATTAACAGCGTAATAATTTCCATTACTGCAGAGATTTATTAAATTGTTCAGAATAAATGGAATTCTGCAGATCTATTGTGACTGAGTGTAATATATTTTTCCTTAGTTTAACTTTTTCCATTTTGTTTTGAGCGACTCAAAAGGGAATAAGGAGAAAATTGAAATGAATGTACTGGAATGCTGTATTCTTTATGGTCCACGGTAATAACGCTGGCTAAAAGCTTGTGAAGGGCTTTGTGATTTCAGGTACACTGTTGCGGCGGGTTATGCTTATAAACTACTAGGTCATACTTGATACTACTAGATATTTGATATAATACCGTGTAGTATCTGGCTGAGTAGAATAGATCTCAAATCTTTGAATATGCGATGAACAGGATTAAATATGTACCTCGAAAACCTCTTCGCATTCCATGTCCGTTCTTAAAGACAAGGTTTACTAAAACGAAACAGGGGCAGTATATCCCAATATCCCGTATCTCGCGCTTATATAATAGCTGCACATTATCACCGGATATTGGCTGCGATGGGCTTCCATTTTCATTTATTTCCATTCCATTAATTTCCACTTATGAAAAAAAATACTACAATTTTCATTTCAAGGTTGTAATATTTGAGCCTTAATGTTGTTGCTTTTTTATGTTTTCATTATTCTCTTGTTTACTTTTAGGTTTGTCATTGTCAATAATTGTAGCAATGTAACTAAGAATGATGTGATCTACTACAACTGGTAAAAAAAAAAATTGGTATTACATAATTGTTTTAAAATTATAGAAATATTTGTTGGATTGTTTAATATGTAATGGAGATCTGAATAAATCAAAAAATCTATATCAATATATAAAGCTGAAGAGTTTGTTTGGTTAATTGAACGCGCTAATCTCAGGAACTACTGGACCGATTTGAAAAATTCTTTGAGTAATAAGATTTTAAGATAGTCGAGAAAGACTATAGGCTATATAACATTACGCTAAAATAAATAGGAGAGGAGAAGCAATAAATAATATTACGTTACTCTAGGTATAAAAACACTTTGATTGAATTGAAAGAAATCGCTGGTACATCTTATTTTGTACAAAACAAGTACCTATAATATTTTATGTTTCTTAATATAAATATCATAGAATTTACCTTTATTGTAAGGAAAAAGTTAATAAAGCAATTTAGCTTATGAAGAAATTACGTTAAAAGGATAAAAAACGCAAGATTAATTTAGAAAGCAATATTAATAAAAGTAAAAGCATCTCATTACTGCAGCAGTATTTTTATTACATACTAAAAGGGAAATGAGCTTCGTTTTACGTAGAAACATGTATGTTTTTCATTTATTTTTTGTTGTCGTCAATGTGTTTGATTAATTTCAGAAAGTATTATTTATATGTATTGGGTACCTAAACCTGATATCTATGTAACAGAGTTTCATACCTTTAGGGTTAACCATAGAATCATTTAAGTTGGAATGTTTGCAAGTAAGGCAAAGATTCAAACATTTCTTCACTGAGTAAAAAAATTAGTATACATGTATAGTAAATTATTATTAGTACTAAAATCTATAATCTATCTTTATGCTACACCATAGAATATAGATACACAGTCAGAGAAAGTTATATCTGTACTTTGTGTCCTTGGTAAGCTTTAGTTAGGAAAAAATGCCAAATATGTCGTATTTAAATTAAATCGCTACAGGGCATAAATTTTACAAAAATAATATAACTATAAATTCAAACCCCAACGAAACACATATCGCTATAGCCAGTATGTTAAACTTAAGAACTTGATCTCTAACTAGACATAAAGTACTAGGGTTAAAATTATACCTAACTTGTATAAGTTTGTTGTTTGTTGACAGTCCCACTGACTTATTCAGGTATTACAAGTCTTTGTAAGGGTTTATCATTAGATACGTGAGACCATCCCAAGGATTGTTATCGAATCTACGTATGTTTTTAGTTCCAGTAGATTTCAAAAAGCTTACAACCTATGAACCAAAACGACAAAAAAACAAAACACATATAAAAGCTCCTAATTTTTAAAAGCTTTTATAGCACATACGAATTCATCTCCTGCATGAATGTGGCCAAAAGACCGGAAGATGTTTTCCGTCCGGGCGTTCACACCGGATGCGCAAAGTACAGCGATATCGACGGGTGCTACAGACGTCCTTTATGTTTTAGGAGAGTATGTTATATGTACATATATGTGAGAGGGATTAAATTATGATGAATTTCTACGAAAAAATAATTGCTGCATACTTGGCACTCGTGAAATGAAGTCGGTATCCGGTTGAGTAGAATAGACCATCATCTTACTTATCAAGTGTAAAATACGACTGAGGTAAACTGAGTTGAGTTAAGTCAGGCAGACTGTCTATGTATGACAATATGTTTATAGCTTGTTGTGCCGACCCTACTAAGAGTGGGATAAGGGCAGGAGGATAATGATTCGTACTCGTAAAATACTCTATCTAAAAATACCTTCTCATTCATCCTCTTTATGGTAACTCCTTTTCAGTTTAAGCTGTCCTTTGCAATTTGCTACCGTCTTTAGTAGTCCCTTCTTATTTTCACAGATTCCTTAAAAAACATTTTCAAATAGCAGTACGTTTATATCTATAATTTATGTATCTTATAAATCTATACTAATAATAGGCTATAATAACATTACGCTAAGATAATTAGGAGAGGAGCCGCAAAAAATATAATACGAAAACGGCAAAATTAAAGCTTCCCTTGCGTGCGCTAAGTAAACGGTGAAAGTTATCCAAAAATCATGTATTACATAATAGTTCCCCTCTAAAAGTTCTAAATAAAAGTCCGCGATAGAATATGTCTGGCTTTTAAGGTTAACCCATTTTTACGTTTATCAAAATACTATATTACGGTTTGATCTCTCCACGCGGGTGGAGCCGCTGGCAATTGCTAGTGTAATATGTTTATTTTACGTAAGTTATTATGCCATCTCTAATGCTATGTCCTTTACCCAGGGTTGCTTGTAAGAGATCGCTGCGTAGCGATAAGGCCGCCTAATATACCCATAAGTTATGTATATGTCTTAAGTTATTTTTATATTTTGGTGCACAATAAAGTATAATATATTCTTTTGCTTTGGCGATACTAAGAAAAACATAATAATGGACATTAATAAATGGTTTGGAATTGGCAGTTTTTGGGGCTATAAGACTTGGTTATATTTTATTAGTAGTGCGTTATTCTTGAATAGGTGACCGTGTGTGAATATATGGTGCGTGCACATTAATTGACTATACTTATTACCAAATATTAATAAAAAGCCGGATATGCCTTTTGCAAATAATAAAAGTTAAAGAGTCGGACATGTATAACTTTAATTAGATTTTATTGGAGATTGGGTTTTTCGATGTGCACTTTGCTGCCTAAGCAAGTTATATATGTTCTCAGTTGTTTCAAACAATGGTTCTACAGTGTTGGACGTAGATATTATCTATATTCGATTTACATGTACTAAAATCTGAATGCAAACGGTGTCATACAACTTATGCTAGAAGTCTACCAACACTGACACAACACCACATGAATACAATTTATTAGTTCTTTAGGATTTATCAGGATCCGCCGATTGTATCACATAATTTTTGATTTGAAAACTTGAACTTGAACACATTGAAAACTTGTAACAGAGAATCCATCCGCTATACATGCAAGGTCTCGTACACATAATATAAATGTATATCCTTATAATCGCGGTATAAATATTAGCCTTAATAACGATGTAATTTTCTCTTGGAGAAGTTCCACGTAAGCTGCAATCAATCATAGCTTGGAAGGCCGAGTACACAATAAACAGCGGGAAATCCAGCTTTATCCTTATGGGAAATAACGTTTATTGAGCACTTATTGTACAAATAAGATTATTTACCGACGGGTAATACGTCACATATGGTCCACTTTATATTTAGCAAAACTACTAATATAAATAATAATTATAAATTTCGCGGGTGAATTTCGTGGGTGTTTTATAATACAGCTCGAATAGAATCTAATAGAAAACATAGGCTTCTTTTTCTTTCTGGTTATATTCATGGCAAAAATCTCGACTTACATCTTTAACTATCTCTTTCACCTTTGTCTTACTATTGCCATAGCCTTTAGTGCTTTCGACTGGCCCATTGGTGCAAATTGCAATATTCTGCCTTTAGCTTCTTGGGTCGTGGGTTCCTTTCCCGCTGAGGGATTTGTTGGTTCTTCAAGTCTGGGTCTTTTTACGTATATAAGTATATATTAAAAAACTATAGAAGTATATATTAACCAGTTATCTGTAACCAAAAATAAAATTACATTGCTGACATAATTGACAGTCGAAGCTAGTCGTAAATAAAGTTAAATCTATATATATAAAAGAAAGTTGGTCTAAGTTACACTATTTATAACTCAAGAACGGATGAACCAATTCGGCCGAAAATTGGTGTAGAGGTTGCTTAGAACCAGGAGACGGACATAGGATACCTTTTATCCCGTTCGACCGCATTTATTTTATCCCGTCAAGTCACTATAAATCGTGGTATTACAAGAACGACTATGACATTGAATAACAAAACGCAAATGTCAGTGGAATACAAAATATAGATGACAGTTAACGTAATTTTTCTTTGGTGAAGTATGGTAAAATATTTGACAATTATCAAAATAATAGTGTTACAACATGTTTTTAATACAACCTCCTTCATAGAGTTGGTCATTAATATGAAAAAGCATTGGTGGCTGTCATATGTGTCATTAAGTTGTTGAGAAAGAGTAAATGGGCTGACTCTGGGAAAACTGTTTTTATTGAATAAGTATAATAATATAATAAGTATAGAGGAGAAATATCGCCGTTTATTATATTCAAGAAGGGGATGTAACCTAAACTCACAAATAGAGCGGACAAAAGGAATATCTGGAAATTTAAAGAGTTTAAAGAAAAGACAAATGACAATCAATATCTTAAGACAACACGGAGACTGCGAATTTCGTATAATTTGAGAGATAGTTGCGATATGCGATGCTATGGAAGAAAAAATGGAGTTTTTATTAGAGAGATTAATGATGGTAATTGGTATTCGGTTTATTAACTCTGTAAGATCAACGTGACGATGTGCTATATCAGGCCATAGACGCGCCCGTGACGATTCAGCTAGAATGACGATTATTCTCTGGATTTGTTCCAGTTGTAACGATTGTTTTCTAGACTGTGGCCATCTGCAACGACTGTCAGCTAGGCTCTGCCTAGATGTGCCTAGGTGATTGTTCTTTGAGCGTTATCATTTGCGAGTATTTTTACGTGTGTATCTGCTGAGTTGGTTGCCACTTATTGAGCTGTGTTATGCCATGACAGTGATTGAGGGTGAGCTTAAGGTGCGAAATGATTTTTCTTTTACAGATTAAAAGAGCAAGTATTGATTTTCTTGCCAATTCTTCTCAGTACAATCAGCATTCCGAATCGGTGGTAGATTCATTCCCAGAAGTGAGCTTATGAGATTTGCGGGGTCGCAAATGTTGTCAGGATGGTCGACTGTTACAACATGTTTTTAATACAACCTCCATCAGAGTTAGTCATTAATATGAAAAAGCATTGTGGCTGTCATTTGTGTCATTGAGTAGTTTTTGAGAAAGAGTAAATGAGTTGACTTTGGGAAAATTGTTTTTTATTATTGCATAAGAATAAAGGAGAAATATCGTCGTTAGTTATAATAGCTCAACGTCACTAAATAGTATAAAACAAAGTCGCTTTCTCTGTCTGTTCCTATGTCCCTATATCCCTTTGTATGCTTAAATCTTTAAAACTACGCAACAGATTTTGATGCGGTTTTTTAATACATAGATATTAATACAGATAGAGTGATTGAAGGGAAAGGTTTATATATATAATCTAACATATTATAAACTTTTATTATAAACATTCAATATGGAGTAAAGAAATACTATAATTTTTGAGGTTTCCAATGTGATGTCGTAAATCATTACATTTTTTTCCGTTTACATTGCAAACGCAGGCTGAACCCTAAGAAAATCAAAATAATGTACTAAGTATTTGTACACCTTGAAAAGGTCTACAGAAAACTCCGCGATGGTATACATATTATGTCTATCTCTTATGGACCCACAATAGCATTTTTTTGACATTTTCTGCTTCATTTGTAATTTAAGTGAACATTTTCGAAGTTATTTAGATTTAAAATGCAGGGCATAGCGATTACCGCTTTGTCCTATAGCACTTCGAATTTAGCTGCGATTGGACGTTTTTTTTTCCACACGGCCAACTATATGTCGCTTTATCAAGAGTAACCTTTAAAGAAAACACGTTTGTATTGTGTAATGAATATTCTTTCTGTATGACAAGAAAGCTGTGAATGTTGTATATAAAGACATTCTGTAATTAATTGTAAAAACAAAATACATAGGGAAAATGTAAAAGTAAATAAGTAAAAATGTAGTATATGAATTAAGATATTCCAAAGATAGCAGGGAATTTTCATGGTATAGGGAAAGGGGAATTATTTTTTTTTTTATACAGAAAAAAACTCTGTATGGGTACCGCCGCCCGACGGGGACAGGCGGTGGTTATGTCGGACTCGCACCGACTAAAACGACCTGTGTGCTCCACCACGCTGCCGATGGCAAGGACAGGGTATCATTGTACATATTGCCCCCAACCCGCCGACAGCTCTGATCCCAGAGAACAAACACCTTCTCCGGGTAGGGGCCCTCGAAAGAGAAGCCCCCCTCCGCTAACTGGTGCAACGGGAGCACCAGATGCACCGACCGCCTCGGGGACCTGTAAGCCTGTACCCCGTTCGGAACACCCGAAGATCCCCAGTTAGGGCGGCAGACGATGGGCTTGGGCGAGTCACTAATGCCTGGACTCACCAGCAGCAGATTGGATCCAGAACAATAGTTCGTGGAACCGCTCCGCCGCCTCCCTCCGCCCCCCTCCGCAGAGCAAAGGGAGGCCATCAATGCCCACGATCGCTCCCTGCCCACCGTGTTTGTTATTTCACGGTCAACAGGGAGAGACCGCGCCCCAAGTAGGAGCCCCAACGCCTTGGTGGGCGTTTCCGCCCCCACCGGGTAATTTTTTATAGAGGTTTTCTTCCTCGCAACCCGAAGGTCCCCGTTCCCATTGCTGGGCTTCCGGGTTTCGCCGACGTTGGCCGTAACCATGTCCAGCCAGACTTAGAGTAAGCCCAACCGGACCCGTCGCTCATTAGGGACCCCACCCCAACCCTTAGGGTCATTAGGGACCCCCCCCCGGAGTCCCCGGCCTGTCCAGATTGCTGGATTGGCCACCGCACAGTGGTCCGTTCGCCAAGACTAAGCTTGCCCTGGGTGCGCTACGAGGAGGCCGACCACTTTGTCACCCCAGGGGAATTGTTTTACTCCAAATTTGACGCGTGTGGGTCACGGGCAGTAATGAATAAAACAAAACTACTGAATAGATTTTAATCATTTTTTTACTGAGTGTCATGGGCTATATATTTTATACCCGTGCGAAGCCGGAGCGGGCCACTAGTATCTTTATATTTAAATGAGTTAATCTTGTATATATATATATTTTCCGAATCTCGGAAACGGCTCCAACGATTTTCCAAAAATTCAGTATGTAGGAGGTTTTGGGGGAGAAAAATTGATCTAGCTAGGTTTTATGTAAAAAAAATATTGTTTTATCCCTGTTTTTGGGCATTAAAAAACACTAACATTTATATTGAATTGAATTTTCGCCATTATCTGTCAAGTCGACCTAGCTTATTCGGGTGACGGGCAGCCTCAAGAAATGTGAATGCCAAGGATCGATCCCCAACTCAATAATTGTTTTTTCTTTTTTTGTAAGTTTTTTTTTTGTAAAAAATTACCGAGTGAAGCTCGGTCACCCAGATATTGAAAATAATAGAGGAATATGATTAACATATATATTTTACTAGTTGTGCCAGCAGCTTCGCCCGCTAGAAAATCAGTGTGTTACAATTTTTTTCCCGAAATAAAATTTTGAACCTTAACGTAATTATAAGAGATTTTATAATAACTTTCACCGTTTACTTAGCGCACGTAAGGAAAGCTTGAAATTTTGGTGTTCCCGCAATATTTTTTATTAATACTCCTCGCCTATTCATCTTTTTCCTTTTTCAAATCGGTCCAGTAGTTCCTGAGATTAGCGCGTTCAAAAATTCGAACAAACAAATAAACTCATCAGATTAATTATATATTAGTATAGATAGAGATTAAAATATGATCGTTCAAAACAAGTTAATTACTGTCTTTAGAATGTCGATTCTAAGAATTGCGAAGAATTATGTGAAAGGCAAGTAATTTAATTTGCTTTTAGTTTATTGTGTACCGAAGTTGAAAATGATACCGTTGAAATAGGGCCTTGCAAGTAAGATAATGTGGTTTTACAAAATGGTTACCTATTTTCCGTAATATCCATGCAATGTTGTGGGAATTTTAAGCAAATACGCTGCAAATCTTCGAAGAATGGTCCGTTGTAATAAAGTTGGGATCCATTTACCGAAAAATATAACATTGTAGTTTTAATTTCGGATAATTAAGTAAATGAATTAATTATTATTAAGTTGAATATACGCTTCTCATGTCCAATTTAACCTTCATTTTTCATTCGCTCGTAGAACGTGTTCAAGTTTCTACATTTGCACATAAATCTCATGCACGAACTAATTTTTCATTTGTCAAAAGGAAATGAAACTTTTGTACCGGAGCGCTGAACTAATCTAATATTGAGAATTGAGCAGCCTTTACAGAATATAAAAATATTGGAATAATCGTTTAGAATTAAATGATTAAATTGCTCGGCGTTGGAGTAGTTCTCTGAACATTTTGTTATATTAAAAAAATGAGAATTTGAGTGGTAATTGAAATTTCGCTTTTTTGTCCGAAAATAATTTATAAAATTAGGCGTTACTTTGCGGAGATCCAATCCGCGATATACCCTATAATCCGCGATGAAATAAAATAGAACATATATATAATGCCAAATGTAGAGTGGACAATCCGTTTTCATACCTGATACATGCAGGATTCATAAAAACACATTCACAAACCTCCACCACCGCACCACAATATTACAGCACTACACATGCTCACTATCACAAACTCAACAGTCATTTCACCCCGCAATTGAAGCATCATCATCCATCATCCGTCGTGGAGTCTTATCTCCTCCACTTAACGTTTTATATATTTTTTTCTATTTATTGCGGATTATAGCAAAATAATGTTATTACTTTTGTAACCTGTTAGCAATAAATACTGTGTCTATTATTCAAATTTGTATGTCTTACTTGTTTTTTTTAAATTAAATAAAACATTTGTTACCACATTTTGAAGTGGGCTTATTAGATGTGCATTTCATTATTTTTGTAACGGTTATGGGATTTAAAATAATAAGATAAGATCATTAATAATTTAGTTACGCGCATTAGGGTAAGGCTCAATATGGAACGTTGACTCAGTACATGTATTAGAAGCTTAGTGGTCATTCTCTATTATCATATTTATAGGTATACGAGTTATTTATAT
The DNA here is from genome assembly GCA_947086495.1 of Morpho achilles. Taxonomy (NCBI): domain Eukaryota; kingdom Metazoa; phylum Arthropoda; class Insecta; order Lepidoptera; family Nymphalidae; genus Morpho; species Morpho achilles. The sequence continues at coordinate 5,277,614 of CAMTZB010000004.1, read as the reverse complement.
AATGAAGTATTTTTTTTTAAGTTAACTTATGTGTGTGTTTAGATTTTTTGGAAATCTTTCCAAATACTTTTCAGACTAAGGACTCTGAGTGGAATTCATTTTTACGTTTCCAATTGAACGTCATTATGCAAATCGTCTGTACACAGAACTTGGTCGCAACAAAGAGGAACTCCATCTAACTCCGGCCTCGAGCATTCAACCTATGTTATTTGGCATGCAAATTTCATGCTATATTGTTCGATTAGTTTTTGAGTGAGCATTGTGTGCTTCACAATGACTAAAGGACTAAGTACAGGAAACAAGTGTTTAAGTCAATTTGCTACTAAAGGTTTATGGCACTGAGGGAATTGATTTTGAATACAAAATAGTTTGCTAAGCATTGCAACCTGGCCTCGATGTATAATTAATTACCTAGTCACAAATATTTGGAATAACAATTGGCCATATCACTTCTTGGCTTCATTTTACTTCTTCATATGGCCGAGTCTACTTTAAGTTCAGAATGTTGTTATCTAGTGAGAAGAACTGACAAGAAACTTTTTTTAACTTTAATTGGCTACTCTTTTCGGGAACACAAGGTACACATTATTAAAAAAAAACATTAAACGGTAAAGCGAAAGTAGACACTGATCTCACCCTAGCTGTAAAATGTTAGTCCTAAAGGATAGGCTTTTTTCGCACATATGACACATGGGACAATAATTTCTTGAAAGCAATGATATTCAACAATTTATGTAATAAGATCCTACAAAACATAACACACTCATTTAAACTTGGTCTAGCGATCTGTAATAATACACTGCTTAGCACAATTCAATTCACCGATCTGTGATTAGGTATGATTAGTGCAATTACGATCCGCTTAAGTTCCAAGGTATGTTGAACTGAAAGGAATAATACTATAAAATACACCGATCCGTAATCAGTCAAGATCGAAGTTTAAACGTGTCATTGTTGATAAATAACGATACTACAAACGTCTAGACCTTCAGAAAGAGAATTGCTGAAATACAGCGACCTCCGTGAAGCCTGCTTTTCCCTCGCACCATTTTCGCGCCTTAACATTTTCGATGCTAAATCAGCTAAACAACCCGCAAATATAATTAACTTCAAGTTCTTTTTTTAATTTTGTCTACAATAAGAGATATTACTTTTGCAGTTAATTAAACCCTACCACAATTTCCACAGGTCTGCAACAATAAAAATAATTAATTATTATAGTGCGATGTTGTTACTTTGTTCGTGACAGTAGTCGTAAAATTAGTTTGAATATTAACACGAGACATGCGATTGTTTCAAAAATGCAATTTTAATAGACACTTTCTACTAATGGAATGGAAAAAAAAGAAAGAGTTGAGTAAACGCTTGTACGGAGCAGATTATTGAGATTATTTATATAGAGTTAGAATATATTTTGTTCTTTATCAGAAATCGGAGGTTTAGGGAAAGCTTTGAATGTAAAGGGTTTTTATCTTACCATATATTATCATCCTATTCTTTACTCGTATTTTCACCATCTTAACGAATAACAATGCGTCTATTTAATATGTCCAACTGACTTCTAAATAGTGTAATTCATACAAAAGTCTTATCAATTTCATGATTCCTTTATTACAATGCGCCTAAAAATTGTTTACAATGCGCCTAAAAATTGTAAATTTCGATTAGGCAAGTTTTTATAAAAATATCATGAGGACAAAATCCGTTAACCTCAAGAGTCCCTCGCTCTCTCTCCCTATTTAGCTATCATGGCTTTTTCTACTGGTAATTAGTTACTTTAAAGCATCGTTAATATACTGCAGAAGTCAATTACTCATGAATCTAATATAAAAACTCCTATTGGAGCAATAATTTGAAAGAAGTTGAATCAAGTTTTGTACAATTATTTATTTGTACATGAATTTTGCAGTCCATTCAACGACAAAATAGCTAAGCTACTGATGATGTATTCTGGTTGGGGAAAAATGTGAATATAATGCATTCACGGTACATTTATTATGGTACGTTATAAAGCATTTTCTCGAATGACGTGTGAAATAACTTTCACGCTTTTTCATGTATACACAATTTTTATAAGCAATTACTATTAAATATAGCAAAAATATTTCAATGTTGTGGGAATACTTTTTTTCACGAATGTGTTTTTGCTTGTGGTATTAGTAACATTGTTTGTTAACATTTTGTTATATTTTTTTGTTACTCGCTTATATGTCTTTGCGTTTAATAAACGTAATGTCAGTTGTTCTCATAGATACAAATTTGTTTTAACCAAAACTAAATTTTTTATAAATATCGACGTACTATATATAATAATACATATAAAATATCATGCATATGGACATATAAAACATAGAAATACTCTCAAAAAATAAGTAAAATTTCCTATTACTTACTATCTACTATTTTTGCCATATTAACAAAGCTGTAACTGAGAGATCAAGTGTAGAGATGATTTTTTTATGATTTTTAAGGAACGATAACAAGAATATTAGGAGGGGTATGGTAACATTAGAATCCTATTGTTGAATTTTGTGTTAACGATAGCGGCTTTTATAGCGCCGCCAGAGGTCGCAGAGAGGAGAAGCATTGTCCAGATTACAAAATGACGTGAGTAGAACAAACAAGCTCTAATAGAGTCGGAGAAAGTGGCCCTGGGTGCATTTCGTGTGAGCCCGGACCAACACCTTCAAGTATGTGGACATGACTGATCAAACTTACAGTCTCTACTGGCGAAGACATTGTGTATACAATATGTGTGTTTGTGTTTACGATCGTGATCATCAGGGGTCATATAGGAAGTAGGGGTCATATATATCATATGACGCCGAGTTTCTTGCTTGCTCTTCTCGGTAGGAACAGCTTTCCGAACCAGCAGTAGAGTTGACTTTTCAAAAGCACATGTTTACAAGTTTATTGGAATAAAGAATATTTTGTATTTGAATTTGAAATTTGATTTTAAGGTGCACATATTTTCGGTGGATTGATCTAATTGTATTGTAAGTGAAAATCACTACTATAAACGGGTTCCGAATCTCCCCTCGCCTATATTCTATTTACCACATAAAGTTAGATACTTTAGTAGTACAATTTTTCCTCCACACATTCCATTATTTCGTCCAATATAACAAAGCTTTTAAATCCATTGTTGGGTAAACTTTAACCATAAATATATTCACGGTAAATTTCGTTGTATTATAAGTTATGAAGCGTACTCAATTGGTGTGTAAAGTCAATTTAATATCACCGGCCCGAGAGGAAATCAAATTTGACACTTTGCCAAGTTTATTTCAATGAAAATTTTAGTACTTGCTGAAAATAAGAGGAAATTTTACAGTTCACCCGGTTGATTTAGTAGACACTTTGAGAAGCTACCTAGTTTGGGAGAGTTTGGGGATAGTGAACTCTCAAAATGATGATGACACAGGTATTATGAAATTTGCTTTATTGTAGCCTAAATTGTATTTTTACAAAAGTTATCAGGAATAATTATCACTTAAAGATTCTTATAATGATTTAACTACGTAATTTAGTTATAAATTAAGGGTAAAAAATTAACTTTTTTAGTAAAATTAGTGCTTGAATTGGCTTAAAATTTTTAGCTTGCGAATTTTAGCAAAAGCATAAGAGACGTATAAAATCAGTATTGCGAAAAATATTTTAATATCAAATTTTGAATTTTTGATATTGAAAACGGCGCTCCGACGTAGGCGGTTCGGCGGGGCGTTCCTTAAACATTCCTATCACTGTTACAAAAGGTTTACACAATTGAAACTAAAATTAATTAAACATTAACGAAATAAGAAACTGAACTTTAAACCGTGTATGCACAGAAACTATTAGCTTATTTTCACTATAGATATTTAATATTATTAAAAAACAGTTAAAATATATCTCAATATAACACAAGACTATTTTGTGTTTGTCATCCATTTTAAAAATTGTTTTTATTAACACTAGTAAGTTATATATTATTTATATATAGTAGGTCGCAGAGTTAAATTGCTTAAATCATTAAAAATAATTAGGGAGCAAAGCCGATAAAGTAGAATAAAACTGAATCGAGTACATCGGATATACGAATATTCATAAGAGAAATTTTGTACAGCTTTTATGCAAATATAGAGTTTAATGCAAATATTGGGCGAAGTTTCGTATTATTTTGATTGAAACTTCAGAGATGATTTCTGAAACCAAAGGAGATGATTAATATTTAAAGCGAGTCCTTTCAATAAATTGCGGCTTTATTTATGGAATATTAAGTTTTCTGACGATAATAATAATTTTCTGAAATCAAGTTTCTATCAAACTTTCTTATCTTTGTTTAAAATATCGGATATGATTTTTATATTAATTACTTGCTTTTCTACGTTTTTATATTATATATTATGTTTATCAAAGACTAGTAATAGATAAGCATTCAAAAAATGACAAATATGATATGAATGATCTTTCTTCATAACTTCATTCACTTTCGGATTCTGATTAGAATCCGAAATCCTGCGTTTCTACGCTTGTGAAAGCATATATAAAAATCTTGGAAAAACAGACGACAAAGTTATAGAATGTCAAGTTTTATTTGATCCATATTAAAATTACAAATAACTCCGTCATTATCGTTTAGTCAGGGAGAGCCAATATTCAACCTAATGTTTTAGGTCGAATGTTCAGCCAACATTTCGCCCAACGGTTCGGACAACGCCGAGAATCGGACAGCGGCGAACTATTCCGACAACTTCGAAACCACCTATCGCTTGAAACTGCCGTGAGGCATTTAATGACTTTCTAAAATCTGAGAGTAGAAAGACGCAGGAACTGCGGTGGAATGGGGGTTTGGGAAATCGACTCGAGGAGAATTATTATAAATTCGAAAGTCTGTCTGCTTATCTACCGTTTTTCTTTCAGGAAAACTTATTATGTCACTTAAATTGGCGCAAACTAAGTCACAGTTTGTTTTATTAAAAGCTTTTATTCAATTTGCAATGTAACGTGCAAGTCAAATTCAACCACTTCCCGGTGTCAGTGAAATTGTATATATTGGTCCTGTCCCGATGACAATACATGTTTAAAAACAAGTTTCGCGTGATGCTGCTGGCAGGAATGGCTCCAGACGAGTGAATTGCGCAACGGTTAACAGTAGGGACATGAAGTTTTGTCAAAGCTTTTTTAAAAGCATTTTAACTTAAATTGTAAATTTAACTCGTAATACATATACTCGTAAGTACATTTTCATCATCTGCCTAACCTTATCCCACTCAAAGTGGGGTCGGCACAACATGTTATAAACATGTCACATGATTTGGCTACGTATTTTACGACATCTCGATAAGAAAGAGAGTGGTCTATTCTACTTAAACGGATACCACACGGCGTACGCGTAAGTACAAATTCAAATTCAAATTCAAAATATTCTTTATTCAAATAAACTTGTAAACAAATGCTTTTGAATCGTCAACTCTACTGCTGGTTCGGAAAGCTGTTCCTACCGAGAAGAGCCAGCAAGAAACTCGGCAGTACATTTCTATTTAGTATTTCTGATATGCTATATGACATTTCTTTACTTAAATGAGCTTAAAGTAGGTAGGTACGTTGTTCATGGGACAATCGCTGGAGTTAGGTCCCTGGCGATCGATGTATCTGGTGCTCCCGATGCATCGATTAGGGGAGGGTGGGGCCACTGTTTAGAGAGGCCCTGACCCGGGAGTGGCGCTTTCCAGATACCCTGTCCCCGCCATCAGCAGCGTGGTGGAACACTATCAGGTTTTAACCGCACCGCGAGTTCCACATGCCCACCGCTCGTCCCTGTCAGACGGTGACCACACATAATGGGTTTTCCTGATATAGAAAAGGGTTAAAAGTCCTGATTTAAGTACATTGAAAGATATTTTTAGCGTTTATTCAAATACTTTGTGGCAATAAAACAAACATCAACCGTTCGTGCTGTTGCCTGGTTTCCGACTAATCTCAATATAACGTTGTTCTCTGTTTACTTTAAATGGACCGCAGACCTTTCTCAGCTCTTATCATATTGACGCAGGCTCTGTATTGAAAGCCTTTGATTTGTATGCTTTTTTAAATATTATTTATTTGTACAAAGTAGTTAAAGTCCTTCGAGTTAATGAAAAATTGTCCGTCTCAAAATTTGTTAACCAGTTGTAGTCTTAAATTGAAATTTAGTTTAAATTTAATTCGTATTTTATTATTTTGCATTATTATATTGCATCGCTTTTTTATCTCCTGTGTAAAGTGTGCAAATATTAATCCATGTATATAGTTGTTCATTATTTTTCTTTTTCTTGCTGTCTATATTACCCGTATTTCTCTTCTTGTCCTTTTCCTTCTGTTACTCAAAGGCTGAATGGAAGAGATCCCTTTTCGGATTAAGACCGCCTTTGTCCATGTGCTATTTTCTCTTTCTCTTTTCTAACAATATGTATGTACAATTAAGAAATAAATAAATAAAGGACATCCAATAGCAATTCCAATAGCAATAAATAAAACCATTGAAATATATAAATATAAATATATAGGACACTTACACATACGCTCGTCCCGTCCCCAAAGTAAGTAATTTTATACTTGTTTTATGGTTGACAGACAACTGGTGAATATATACATATATAATTTTTAAATACATACTTAAATACAAACACACACCCGGGCTCGAAGAACCAACAAATTCTTTATAGAAAATATTGACTTTGACAAAATGACATGGTCATTTTGTCAAAGTCTTCACCATGTTTCAGTTAAAAATACCATATAGAATCAAATTAACATAAAAATAAAGGGAGTAGAGTATGGAAAACAAGCTGGCATATGAAATTAGAAATATGGTTCGCAGTGTGGAACGCTCAATAAAATGTAGTCTATGGCTGTATACGTTGAACCTTTTTCTTCCGAGATATACTCGTACCTCTGAGCTAGTTTAGTCCACAAACACAATGTTTACGGTCCCAACCAAACATTAGTGGAACTTTCATGCTATAAGTTACGAACTATTTGTGGTAGCATATATATAAAGCATATACTGTTTTCCTTTATTGATTAATCTATAATTATTAACGTGATGTAATGTAATAATATCGATAATCTCTGTCTACGTCTGTTTCCTCTTCTTTTGGAGCAATTAATTCCTAATATCATTTAGGCACATAAGTTTAAGTACACTTAAAGAACCGACCAATTTTTCATATAAAATTGCGGGGCTCGAACTCAGGGGGAATCGTACCCACGACCTAAGGATCTGAAGGCAGGGTCACTGCCAACTGCGCACACGAGCCAGTAATTTCTCCGCCACAATTAGCGTGGTAGTAGTAGTACTCTTTCATGTTTTTAGTCGATGCGCATCGCGAGACTGACATAAACTTTCACCATCAACGTCGATATATAAAGCTGAAGAGTTTGTTTGATTGTGCTAATCTCAAGAACTACTGGACCGATTGGAAAAAATCCTTTAAGTGTATTATATTCCATTTTTTTACTTACTTACTTACTCCATTTATCGAGGAAATCTATAGACTACATTAGATCCCGCTAAGATGAATAGATGAGCAGCAATTAAAAATATTGCGAAATCGGCAAAATTTAAAGCTTTCCATGCTGACGCTAAGTAAACGGTGAAATGTATTCAAAAATCTCTCAAAAAAGCTAAAAAATGTTCATAACTTCAATGCGGGTAAAAATTTGTGACACAGTGATTTCCTAAGATGACATAAGAGATTTTCCTGTTTAAAAACCAGTTGTAACACTATTGTCCAGTTGTAGTCGTCAATCGGTTGAAAGAAAAATAAAAAATGAATTATATTCCATGGTTTGGACCGATTAATATAATGGTCAAGATTGCTTATTTAGTATTAGTAACTAAGCGTTTTTTTGTTTACACTGGTCGATTGTTTGTTCGAAATATGATACTACATAGATATAGATCCGCTAAAAGCTAATGTTGCCGGGAGTTGTATTGTGATTAATGACTCTGGCTGCACAGAGGGTGGCGGCAAAAACTACCCTACCAGGCGAAATACGGAAATATAGTCCAACAGCTGTATACACCCAGGGTTTTGGTATTTGAAACTAAAACTTATTAACACAATTCTACTTGTATTTGTATAATAAATTTATTACAATTAGATTCCTTAAGGTTCTAAGGTATTAAGGTTTGTATTAGGTTATTGTATATGTGTCATAACATACAGTGTATCACAGGAAGAAGAATTATATTTTTTTCTTTCTACATTTTGACTGGCCCGGTGTGCGTAGTTGATGTGACCCTGCCTTCAGTTCTTTTTTCGGAGTTTTGTTTTTATTTAAACATCCTGTTTTATTTGTAACATGACCTACAAATTATGATGCCGTGTGGTATCCGGCTGAGTAGAATAGACCACCCTCATTGCTTACCGAGGTGTTGTAATAGGCGACTAAGGTATGTTGATATTAAGTCGTGAAAACCAGCCAAACCACGTAACGACGTGTTTAAAACATTTTGTCGTACAACCCTACTTAGAGTGGGATAAGGGCAGGAGAATTATGGTGATTTACCGGTTGTCTGTCACCCATAACACAAGTTGACATTAAGTTACTTATTTTGGGGATGGGCGACAGTGTGTATATTTGTTTCATTAATTATTTTAGAATTATTTTAAATGCGGAAGTCAGTTTTTTTCTTCTCTCTCGAAATCGTGGATACCTCTAGTAATGCTATAAATGTACAATCTAGTAATAAATTAGTAGAAGTGAGCGAAAATTACACTGTATCCACTTCAACTGATAAGTGTGAAATACTTCAAACCAAACTAAGTAGGCTTCATCTTTGTACTTACTTTGACGTGGAGCGTTCTATATTTAAACTTACCTCGTAAAACATATCGAGGTTGCTATACGATAAAAAGAAACTTAAAAAAAAGAAGCAAGCGAAGCTTTTGTCCGATTGAACTAAATATTTATCTTAAGTAATTATATCTTAGTAGCATCTTTTCATCTTTTAATTTTATCATAATTAATTAAAAGATTAAATAGTTAAATTTATATAAACTTTTTCTATATTACCCGTATTCTCTTTTATCTTAGTTCTTGTCCTTTTCCTTCTGTTACTCAAAGTTTGACTGGAAGAGATCCCTTAGGGATAAGTCTGCGTTTATAAATGTTAATTTTTACTTTTTCTTTCTCTTTTCTAAATATATGTAGAAATAAAAAATGCTGTTAGCTTTGATGGCTTTGTCACCGGGACGATGGGCGAGAGTAGAAGCATCGTAGTGTATTAACGAAGGTGGTATTTGATTGGATGATAAAAAAGCCTGGATTTGAAAATCTTTTCAGCTTCATACAGGACTGCGGTTTCATTATGTACAATTGAAAATGTTTAAGAAATAGACCGCCGAGTTTTTGTCTGGTTCTTCTCGGTAAGAGCAGCATTCTGAATCAGTTGTAGCTTCATTAATCATATTGATCCTTGCCGATTTAAAAGTGCTTGTAAGATCTTATTTGAATAAAGATTATTTTGATTTGATTTGAAGAGCGAGTCGCGAGCGAGGCTCGCAGTATCCTGAAGCGTCTCCTTAAGGCCTCCTGTGAGGCCGGGCCTCGGCTAAAAGCGTGGCGATGGGGAGGACTATGTAAGACTAGTACTGGTGGACTTTAGGTATATGTAGGTGTCTTTTGTTTTGTTTATGGGTTATTGGATTATAGAGTCTCTTATCAAGCACACCAATAGCAATTATCCTATTTAAACATATTAAGTTTTCGTGTCAAGTTCAAATGTGATTTAGTAAATTAATAGTTTACACAAACTAAATTCACAAGATTAACAGTGAGTATGTAATCCGATATTCACATTTACGAGTAGATTGTTCATAGTCTTGCTTTTGTAGATATTTTATGAACCCTTTAGTGTCTTACACCATTAATGTTCACATATAAAATATAAATTGGGCCTTAAAATTTTGGAGCTTATGAATGAATTATTTTCTATTATTATTCCTGAAAGAAATCAGTATTACGTAGTTAGTACTGGCTAGAATTAAGCCGTGACAAAGATCTACCGTAGAGGTGATGCTTCGGTTACGGGGCGAAGTTATCGATTAAATTGTTGAATTGAGAGTGTGTAGTGTGGTGTTTAGTAATACGTGCGGTAACTAATTTTCTTAAAAAACTCGGGATTATAATCCGCTAATAACTATATTAACTATAACTACTAAATATAAACTTTGAATTTACATTGTGGTCACACGATAAATACACCATTTTTTTCTTAGTATTAATAATTCATTTAACCACTATTAGTAATTAGAACTTTAGTTGATAAGAGAAGCTAAAGTGTTATTATAATTAAATGTCAAGGATAAGAAAATGTCGACATACACTAACCAAAACTAACCATTAAGTTAATGTAATCAAGAAAGAAATGTTATATAAAACTATACTTCTACAAGATAAATGTTTCTAAGAAATAATTGAGACGTAATCTGATATGAAATACTGTTAGAACACTAAAAGCTAATATTGTACCAGTTATTTTGTGATTAATGATAGGATTGCGCAACGAGTGCTAGCAAGAACTACATCTCTATACAAGGAATTATAGCCACATTGTTCTACATGCTTAATATTGACTTCTGTAGAGTTTTTGTTTGTTGCCAAATATTTATCTTAATGTATCATTGTTTTTTCCTTGTAAATGGTTTAATTCTATACTAAATTGTTATTATAGTAGACGCTTTATCATTACATTAGATGAAAATAACTATTCAAAAGGTTTTACTCGTATATAGATAGACATAATTTAGACTTTGATCGATGCACTGGATGTGGAATTATAGCCACATTGTTCGACATGTTCAATATTGACTTCTGTAGTTTTCGTTTTTTGCCAAATATTTATCTTAATGCACCATTGTTTTTTCCTTGTAAATAGTTTAATTCTATACTATTTCATTATTACATTAGACGCTTTGCCTTTACATGAGATGAAAATAACTATAGAAAAGGTTTTACTTGTATATAAAAAAGACAATTGAGACTTTGATCGACGTACATAGATTATGAAATGATTGTTATACGGTATTATATTTTTTATAAAATAAATTACGATTAATGACGTTCAGCTTTTGATACACGTGTACAGAAAAACGTAAATCACCGCTATCAGTCCAAAAAATTAAAATAATACAGTGCAATGACGTACCTTAAAGAAATCGGTTCAAGATTCAGCCTTTTATGCACATTGTTTAAAGAAAGGCATATTTGCGCCGACGTGTATAAACGTCGTATCAATATGTGTCTATAAAATTTTACGTGTATTAACGTTGCTCTACTCAAAGTGTTAAATAAATGATAAAAAATAAATGGATGTCATAATTCAACGACCTTGTAGCAATGGTAAATTGTAAGTTAAAGAAGCTATAAACAACCACTTTCTGTAGCTGGCAATTTTAGTTTCTTGTTGACAGATGTCGATTGGAAACTATTTAAACTGAGTTAATGATTCAAATGTACGAGTATAAAAGTTTGTTTTAATAAAAATAATTTGAGTTTTCTTTTAAAAATCTGCATGCAATAAAATATACATTTTGATCTGCATTTTGACAAGCTGTGTGAGTGTATGTCTACGTAGAATAGTCCGAAAAAACTACGTTTTTGTATTCAATCGCTACTCCGAATCTTTGTGCCGAATGCGGGCAAGCTCTCTTGTCATCTGAAAAGGCAATTAACTGAGGGGTTAAACCGACTGTTTTTTTTAGTTGGAATCTTTCATTCTCTAGACTTTTATTGGATATACAGTGTTTCTTCCGTAGCTTGTTGTTCTATTAAGATATCATAATGTGCAATTCTTTATTGCAATAATTTAATCGTAAAACAGCAAAATTGTTTTAAAATAGATCGTATGATTTTATATAATAATGCGTGATTTCCAGACTAGGTCATAGGGGATGGATAAACCTGGCCTACATTAGAAATGTTTTTTTTAGAAATGGTTGAAATTCTATGGTTACTGCATACGAAATTAACTGTGCTTTCGGTCATTACATACCTATAGTCTACTAGTGATACCCGCGTCTTTGCGGTTTTAAGCGATAATACAACTTAAATAATGCAGTATGAGTTTTTTTCATTATCCTCGAAAGAAAAAACAGTGTTTCATTTTGTGTTTGGCTGGTGTACAATTGTACAAAATTCCATTAAAATCGGTCAATTCCATTACAGACTTTCGCATTTATATTATTAAGTAAGGATGTCTTGCGATATATTATTAAAGTCACATTGCGATAATTATGCGTTGTATAAAATCTAAAAAGTTACTTTGTTTGAACCAAGCTCATGAGATTATTTTCAATTATTATTTATATGATTAAGCAAATATTAAAAGTTGAAATTCTCTAAGAATGGTAATATGGTACAATAACGATAGAGAATAAGTATGAAACCGACAAAAGGAAATATTTTTGAGTTGTATCATCGAAAACGGACAAAACAATTTTGTAATAGATAACAGTGAATACGTTTAAGTTGGATTGCTTGTTTTCTGCCCTCGTTCTTGCCCTTATCCCATTCTGAGTGGGGTCGGCACAACTTGTTATAAACATATTGTCACATGATTTGGCTACGCATTTTACGAGCGGCCGCCCGCTGACGTCAACTACCCTTAGTCGACCGAGTTACCGAAAAGACATTCTACTCAACCAGATAATACACGGTGGATTAACTTACCTTAGTCGCCTTTTAACGACACCTCGGTTAGAAATGTGGCTGTTCTATTCTAATGATAAATATGAAATTTATGGAAGGAAATATTTTTAGATTTTATCAATATCAAAAATGGACAAAACAATTTTGTAATTGATAACAGTGAATATGCTCATCTTGGATTGCTTGTTTTTGTTAATCATGCAAAAATATATCACGCAGCGATTTTCTGTAATGGCAATTAAATTTTATCTGCGCTATTATTGAAGGGCGGTGAAAATTCTGTTTCTGACGTTCCAATTTTACGTGTAACAATAACAGAAATATTTGAGAGAGCTTTTTGGTACTGTGATTATAAGACTCGTAATTGGAAACACCGGTTCAATTCCTAGTTGCGCAAAATGACATGGCATAGTTTTGCTCACGATGAGATTTATGTATTTTTTCTTTGGTTAGTTATCATTCCAAAAACTTAGTTAAGTTGACCGTACAGCTTTACTTTACTTGCTTAAGAGGACTTTGGCGAATATAAACTTTACCTATATTATATTACCTTCTCCAACAAAAAAGAAGTCTTTGCCTAGTTTTGACTGGCCCATTGGAGCAGTGGGTAGTGACCTTGCCTTCAGCTCCACGGGTCGCGGGTTCGATTCCCGCCGAGAGCAAACATTTTCTATAATTGAATTTGTTGGTCTTTGAGCCTGGGTGTATATTTGTATTTAAGTATGTATTTAAAAATATATAAGTATATATTCACCAGTTGTCTGTCTACCATAACACAAGTATTAAGTTACTTATTTTGGGGGCGGACGACCGTGTGTGTAATTGTCCCATATATTTATTATTATTATTATTTTATTATTATTAGTTTTCAGCATTCCGTTATAGCAAACCACAGGCCACTTACCTCCTTTAAGTAAAAAAATGTAGCCTTTGCCTAGTTTACAGTATTCTGTTTTAACAGACCACATGCCACATACCTTCTCTAAACAAAAGAAGAAGCTTTTGCCTAGTTTTCAGTACTCTGTTATAGTATACCACGGGTTACTTACCTTCTTCAAAAAAATAAGAAGCATTTGCCTAGTTTTCAGTATTCTGTCATAGCTCATCACGGGGAACTAGCCTTCTTCAACAAAAAAGAAGACTATGCCTAGTTTTCAGTATTCTTTTATAGGTCAAATTATGATTTAAAATTAAGCGAGTTATAAATTACGTAACCCTAAACTTCGGTTCAAACATTTATCTGTTAAAATAAGTTCTATTTCAATATTTCCCAACAGAAACCCTGTTACCGTTTAATCAGCCTTGTACAATCACATTCAGGTTGCCTCTAGGGAGCCTTATTTTTTAGGCTCATAACAAATTTAATCAGCGGAGGGAAATAATAAAGTGTAGCGCGCAATCCAACTGCAGTGGCCCAAATTAGCTGCCTGCTCTGTTATGAATCACGGCGGTCCATTGTCGACCGAACTTGTGTGAAGCTGTATATATTGCACTGGCGAAGTTCACGAAACTAATCTATCAAGTGGCGAGTCAAACTTTAAATCAGTGTCTGCGAGTTACATAATGAGACTATCGATCTTCATAGCATCTGAGTCAATAAAGACCACTAAGTTTAAGGAAGTAATGGCAATGCAATGGTAATGTTTCGGAATCAAATCACAATAATCTTTATTCAAGTAAACTTTCGCAAGCATTTTTAAATCTTAAAAAGCAATTAAACTTTTTAAAACCATTTTGGAATGTTGCTCTTACCTAGAAGAACCAGCAAAAAATTCGGCGGTAATACTTTTAAACATTTTCAATTTATATTATTTAGTCGCAGTCCTGTATAAAACTGAAAGGATTTTTAAATCCAATCATTTTTATCATTCATATAATCTTCAGTTCTGTATTATTCTTAACGTATAAACATATTTCTTATACTTAATTTAAATCTGTGTTAGGCTAGTATGAAGTGCATTTTTTTTGAAAAAGCAAATACCTAGACCTACCTACGAATGTGAAAACCCCTGGATAAGTACTTTATCCTGGGTTATGGACATTATTCCAATTTATTGCGACACGTTAACATATTATTGAGGTGTGATAATGTCTCCTGACTTCCTAATTAACATATCAGTACCTGGGTGACCGAGCCTTGATCGGTAATTTTTAAAATGATGTAAAAAAAATGAAAAAATAATAGGGCAGGTGGGGATCGATCCTAGGTATATTCACCTCTTCAGACCGTCCGTTACCTAAATGTGCTACCAAGGCTTTACGTTAGACAGCGAAAAATTGTGATTGTATTCAACGTAAATTTCAATTTTTTCATTTTATACATATATACATACAAGATTAACTCATTTAAATATTAAAAGATACGAAAGAGATCCGTCAGTAGTCTAAGAATAAATTATCTTTTAGGTTTTATGACATGGTAACACTTTCAGCGGCGCATATGAGTTTTCAAATGTTTGTTGTAAGGCACTACATTTTTTCATACAAAATAAATTGCGATTAATGACAGTTTGATACATGTGTAATTTGAAGAAATTGGGACTAGCTTCAGCCTTTTATTCATATTGTTTAAAGCAAGATATTTTTTGCCGACGTGTACAAACGTTGTGTTAATTAGCGTTTATCAAATCCGACGTGCAATAACGTCGCTCCGTCCAAAGTGTTAAAAGGTTTAGAGGAGTTTTAAACAACTAGTTTATGAAAAAATCATAAGATAAATACGAGCGAGCTTTTTAATTTTTTTAACTAATAACAGAAAATCCCAATAGACGAGTTATCTTATATTAGTAGCTTCCATTAGCCTTTGTTTATTATTAACAATATGAAGTTAATTATATCCCTTGAGCAACTTCGGACCTATAAACGGCCAAGGATGATAAATTACGTATTTCACAATTTTTTTTACAGGAAATAACTAAGTTGTGTTTCAAGTTTGTTTTTGATTACAAGCTGCTTAAGTTTTGTTAGTCATAACTTAGGTCTGAAAAGAAATATTGACAATAGTTTATCGACAATATATTATATGGTGTAATAAGTAATAGTTGTTATTATCTAATTTCCAAGAACACTTTATAAATATTTCTTTATAAATAATAAAACTTTATTTCTTCATTTTTTTACTAGTACACAAATAAATAAGCATGCAGGGGTAAAATTAATTAAATTCATCAGCACTGGTTTTTCTCGTGCTAGAAAATTAAAAAGGAAAAAAGTTTGCTTACATATATGATATAAATAAAAAAATAAACAAAAATCTTTTTTACTTTCTTTTTTTAATGAATTCAACAGTTATCGTAATACTCGTAAGTGTATCGTTATACTTAAACTATGTATGCGCACACTTCCTATAATATATTTTTATATCTTACAAAGTGTTAATCGGTCTAAAATCAAATTCACGTGTGAGATATTGGTATGGCCAACCCAATTTTTGTAATGCATTCCAATAATTTCTCAAATACCGATGCGCCGTTGTTACGCCGAGTATGGCACAGGTTCAGCAAGAGATATTCAGAACGTATCAAATACTAGGCAGTGCTTTTATCATGTACTACACGTAAAATTTCAAATATTGCAATTTTATCAAAAATTGAATTTATTTTAAAATAATTGTTCTAACAATCAATTGTCATTAAGTTATCAATGTATTTATTCTTCTTCTATTTATCATATTTCACGTTGTAAGCTTAAAAAAACCGGCAAAACCAAAAGATTTTTAACTGAACTCTATTGTAAATTATGTATGGTAAAGTTTGATAATTTCATAATTTGTTATGTGAAAACTATATGTATATATGACTATTTATAAAGTCATAAGTATCGAGTGTAATAAGAATATTCTGGTACTAGTTAAATTATAGCCTCTAGCTACGAAAAGCGATCGTTGCAGCTTAAATTGGACCGTGATTGCCTCAATAAAGTCTCTTTTTTTTTAAATATCACTTTTGATTACGTCCATGAGCGGAATCGCTTTTTCACCCTTATTACTTATTATTAAGGGAACTTTTTCGGTTTGAGAAGCAATTTATAGTGTCAAAATACCAATGTATGACTAATGTGGTCATTAGTCGTACATTGGTAGACAAAGCCATACCATCAAGTGGATTAATATTTTGGTCCATAGCATTATGTGGAAACCGCAAAGGGGTCTATCTTTTTCGTTTAAGGGTTGGGCACTTACACCGTTTAGCTATCACGGCTTTTTAACACGCTGACGACTAAAAAAACCGGGTGCCTAAATAATTTTAAAAGAAAATTTCACTTTATTATAATTTCCCTTAAAACTGCGCAGCAATTATTATTTTACTACTAGACTATTATTTTCCTAATCAAAATAGTCGTTAAATAGAGTGCGTTGTTTGAACAGAAACTTCAGACATGCAAACATTTCATAAGAACGCAATATCAAAAGACATCAACGCCAAATTTCAGCTATTACACAGATTGTCTTTTAATGTTAATTTACTGTAATAAAAACGAACCGGCACGAACCTATGAAAAAGATATTTAAAGTAAGTTATTACCCCAATGTCGTAAATGCGACAAAAAATAGCATGAGCCTTGACGTGGGTCTGACAGAGCCGGTATTATGTGTTTATATAATGTTTTTAACATATCAATTATATCACATTTTAAGGGACAGTTATAAAAGATCTCAACTTCTAAATTAAGCTCTGTCAGACTGTTTATTCCAGGACTACAGTCGTAGTGGATGTAGTCGCGGGTAAAAGCTAGTCATTATATACGAGTAAAAGTTAACTTAAATCTGTAATTTAAAGAAGATTCTATATCGCAAGTAAATAAATATATATGATATAATTACACACACGGTATTCTATTCCCAAGGTAAGTAACTTAATACTTGTGTTGTGGACAGCTGAAAATATATAAATATATATATATATATATATATATATATATATAATAATAATAATAAATTTATTTGCTGAAATTGTGGGTACATATAGATTTAACATATTACTTAATTCCCTAACACAATCTACTGTCACAAACAGCGTGCAAATATTGAAAACTAAAAAATGCCTAAAATTTCTAGAAAAGTATAATAATTATATTTATTTACATATTAAAATTACAATTAATTAAAAATGAAATTAAAATTAATATTACAATTATGTCATGTTATTAAAAAGTTGAAAAGAGATAAAATTTAACAAAAGAAGAATTATTGCATTATTGTAAACATATGTCAATTATTTAAACATTCTTACACTTATACTGAAACATTAAGTACCTATATTGTTGTCATTGAGGTAATCGTTAACTGAATAATAATTTTTTTTGGTTTAATATTTCCAAAATTGCTCCCTTAAACTTTAGTAGAGGCAATTCTTTTTTACAATTTGGGAGTTTATTGTAATTGTACAATGTAATGGCCATACAATATGAATTGTTAGAAAAGACAGCCAATCGTTGTATATATATATATATATATATATATATATATATATATATATATATATATGTATATATCCCATCCTTATTTCAATGTCAGCTTCCTCCGTAGTATGATGACGCTGCAAACTTTTAAAACAAGATAGTGTTTTCTTGCTCTTGCGATTTTTGGGTCTCTTTAACAGTCACGAGTTTTGTAGGCGCTACGTTTTATTGCAATTTTGTAGTGCAAAAAAAACTACGTTTTGTAACGCCTTTTTTGGATTCTATTACTTTAATACTAAGTAAGGATCGATATACATAAACTCACAGAACCAATATATTGTTTAAAATTTGTACCTCAGAATCCCTCAGAAATCCCGTGACCGGTGGTGCTAAAGAGAGGGTTACTGCAACCTGTTCCAACAGGCCATTAAAGAGTATTTAATACTCAAAAAATATCTTTAATATTTAAGAATTCTGTTGACGGCTACAACAACCACTCCGTATAATTTGGAATTGCAACATAAATTTTCAATTAACTTAATGAAAGGCGTAACGATAAAATATTTTATAAGTCTTCCATAACATTATCGTCATTTATACTGTCGGTTCAAATCAAATTAGGGTAGGTAAACCTGAAAGCGAAATCATAGGGAAGTCGATATCGAGATTGCTTTCATGATTAGCTTATTAAGTTCACCGGGTAAATTATGACGCTTTGCAAAATGCCAATATCGAATAACGAGTTTCCTAATATTAAATTTTGCCAGTTGTTTTCTTGCCTTTACGTAAGTAAATTAAGGGGAAGCCAATTTAGGAAGGTAATTTACGTGTATAATACTACGAAAATATAAAAAATCAGTATAAGCTTTATTATAGCTCCTCCTGGCCTTATCCCACTCTAAGTGGTATTTTACGACCGGCCGCCTGCCTGACGTCAACTAACCTGTACCTCACCTTATTTTACGACACCCCAGTCTTATTTTACGACACCGCGGTAAGAAAGACGGTGTCTATTTTACTCAGCCGGATATTATAGGGTGGGTAGATTTATCTTTAATATTTAAATGAGTTAATCTTGTGTGTATATATATATGTAATATTTTCTGAATCTCGGAAATGGCTCGAATGATTTTCCTGAAAATCAGCATGTAGGGGATTTTTGGGAAGAAAAATCGATCTAGCTAGGTTTTATTTTAAAAAAATTCTTGTCTTATCACTGTTTTTGGGCACTAAAAACTACGAAATTAGGAATAGATAGCAGATATTTAAGTCAAATGCAAAACTGTGATAGTCTAATGGTAACGCGCGAACCAAAAAAGTTCTAAACCTGAAATCGATTCCTACATATCATCCGGCGCATTTTTATTTTTTTTTAATTGCATATCTTTTTATCATTTAAAAAAATCTGTTTTTTTTGTAATATAAACTTTATGTACGGACACTTATATTTAAAAACTAAGTTAATTGTTATTGTTTTACTCGTTTAAATATAATGAGTTAATTTACAAAGTTGTGCAGTGTTATTTATGGTGAGAAATAACCACTGTGTATAGAGTAATGTGAATAGTATATTAATTTGATGGTTTAATTTATGGGAACACGTAATTAACCTAAAGATTGCGGTGAACTCAAGGCACGGACCTTTGATATTTCCAAGTTTAAAAACGAAGTTAATTGTTATTGTTTTACTTGTCGAAATATAATGAGTTATTTTCAAAGTTGTGCAGTGTTGTTTATGGTTAGAAATAACCACTGTGTATAGAGTAATGTGAATAATATATTAATTTGATGGTTTAATTTATGAGAACACGTAATCAACCTAAAGATTGCGGTGAACTATAGGCATGGACCTTTGATATTTCAAAGATATGACATCTGACATTTCAAATATGTAGACTGCTATTTGATTGAATTGCCTTTAATAAATAGTTACTTTAGGCAAGGGAAACCAAATAGCAGTTCTGTTGCTCGTTAGATTTAGAAATCATATTCTACCTATCAATAAAGTTCTTTAAACAAATAAATCAGTTTATGAATATTTACTTTAAAAATATCACGTCATCAAAATAAATCACATTTATTGAATGACTAACTTTTACCCGCAACTCCGTTTGCTTGGACTATTGTCGTGTGCTGATAGATTGATAATACATGGCGTTTTTCATCCTATTTCTGTACAATTTACAGGATTTTTATAGCCTATATTTTATTTCGGTGCATAAGGAATAATTGTGCCAAATTTCACCAATATTAGTTCAGCAGATTCGACATGAAAGAGTGAGAAAAATACATCCATACTCTTAAACTTTCGCATTTATAATACTTGCTTTTACCCGAAACTCCGTTTGCGTGGACTGTTGTCACGTAAAGGTTAACATATAAACGTATACGTATAGGTACAGATGGCGCTTTTCCAAGTAATCCTATTTCTAAAGAATTAACAGGATTTCAATAGCCTACGAGTATATTTTATTCCGATGTATAAGGAATAATTGTGCCAAATTTCATCGATATTGTTCCAGCGGATTTCTCGTCAAAGAGTAATAAACGTACATCCATACTCACAAACTTTCGCATTTATAATATTAGTAGGATAGGATAGACACATTTTAGATTGACTCTAGTATAATACTAGAGCTATTATGTTAATCGTCCCCTTTAATTTGGAAATCCTCAAATCAATGTATTTATTGTAAGTAATTATACAATTTACTAAGTAATACGTATCTGTGGATTGAGCGTTGTAATTAATTGATATTGATGGATTTGCTGTGTTGAATTAATTAATAGGTTTGCTATTGATTCAATTGCTGCAGCAACGATGCTATGACTGTAATGATATAATTTATAATAGTAGCCGCATCAAAATCCGATGCGTAGTTTTAAAGTTTTATGCATACATAGGGATATATGGACAAACAAAGAATGAGACTTTGTTTTATAATATGTAGTGAAGAAGATAAGTAATTATGGTATCCGGCTGGCCAGAATAGACCATCCTCATTTCTTACCAAGGTATCGTATAAGGCGGCTAAGGTAAATTGAACCACCGTGTGGTATCCGGCTGAGTAGAATAGACCAACCTCATTTCTTACGGAGGTGTCGTAAAAGACGACTATGGTAAGGCAGGCGTCAGGCAGGCGGCATGCCGTATAACACCTAGCCAAATAATTTAACAACATATTTATGGCATGTTGTGCTGACCCCACTTGGAGTGGTACAAGGGCAAGAGAATGATGGTTTAGGTAAACTAAAGGTGTCAGATTTCAAAAAACTATAACAGATAGAGAGACTTTCCCGTTAGTATGCATATTAATATTGCAACTTCCTAAATGGTGGAATATATTTCACATAAAATATTTGTAGTTCCAAGTTGCGCAAAATCTAATATCGTTCAGTGCTTTGTGATTTTCGCTCAAAAGCAAAATCCTACTTTCAGTTGCACAAAGAAAAAACTTAATGTATCATAAAAATTTTACTTTCTGTTCACTTAAATAAGAAGCTTTTTACATTAAAATTAAACGACTGAGTAAAGTATATTTAAGGAAATAAAATAATAGATAACACTTGACATATTCATTTAAGGGTGATCTGTTATATTCAGCTGAATACCACACGGCGGGTCTACTTACCTTAGTCGCCTTTTACGACACCTCGGTGAGAACTGAAGGTGGTCTATTCAACTCAGCTGGATACTACACGGCCGTTCAATTTACCTTAGCCGCCTTTTACGACACCTCGGTAAGAAATGAGGGTGGTCTATTCTACCCAGCCGGATACCATAATTACCTATCTTCTTTTATGTATAAGTTTATGTAATGGTATTCATTGTAACGCAGTCAAGAGACATAGCCTAAGTAATGGTATGATACATAGCAGACTGTTGCCAGTCTATGTTCATAGATGCGAGTGTAACATGCGGTCCCACGAATGCCGCAGGCATGCATAGCCGTTATGTTGCCATTTATTATACTGCTCCTGGTACCTAGACGAAATAATATCTATGCTTCTAAGCACAGTGGCGGATAGTTTTTGAAACAATGTTTCTATATATAAAGACTTTAATTTTTAAAGATTTAGGAATATTTAAGTCCAAAGAGTTAAAATCTTTGACATTTTATCCCAGTTTTTTGGCACTAAGAACTGCTAAATTAGGAAAGAAAGCACATGACATTATGGGCTGTCAAACGTAACGCTGTGACAGCCGTGATGGTAACAAGTGGATTTAGTTTAAAACCCCGGTTCGAGACCTACATGCCTCCGGCTCACATTTTTGTGCCTTTTTTTTTATTGCATTTTTAATATCTTAAAAAAAATTTCGAGCAAGGCTCGGTCACCCAGGTACTTATTAACATATCAGGCCGTGACGCCACCCTTATATTATATGTTTATACGCTATAGCGTATAACTATAGATAGTGTATAATTACCTATATATAATTCTACACTATCTGTAGTTATACGCTAGTTCTTTAGATTGCGAGTATTAAATAATAAGAAAACAATTTCTTTTGCTGTTTCGCAATCACCATAAAGGATAAGGAGAATCGTTATGAAAATGGCATTAAAAACAGAGTTTTAGAAATATAAATTTGTTTGAAAGTTACTTCTGTTAACTCAGTTTTTCCGAAATTATACGTTGTCTTTTTTTTTCTTTTGATTTCAATGTGACAAAGCCGCGTCACGTAATTGCCGATCGAGCTCATTTACTTTGAAGGTCATTCTGTGCTTTGTGATTAAAGAGAAGGCATAATTACAGATACAAATTTCATGTCTATATAATTAAAAAGACGAAAATGTTATATATAATGTTACGTATTCAAACAATTTACGAATAAAAGCTAACATGCAGGTGTACAAGAGTTTTAATACAAACAACTGTTTATATTTAAGCTCTTGTTAACTTGCATGTTAGCTTTATTAGCTTTATAAGTTTCATTAGCCATTGTAAAAAAAAATGTATACATAGATATAGAAAAATAATGCGAATTCCACACCTTCATATAAACCCTGCGTGGTTTTCGAAAGGTGTGTTTGTATATGTTAATATATATTATCTCTCAGTATATTGTATAGTAAATTTAAAAAAAAAAAAGAATATCACATAAAAACATTATAAAAATAACATATAAAATAGGAAGCTTCAAAAACGCAAACAGGATAAAGGTGAGTCGACGGGGTCCTTGACAATTCTGACTGCTGTCAGGAACCAAAACGTTTTCTATTTATTCCATTAAAATGATTTTTATAATTGCTACGTTTGAAATACGTAGAATAACATAACAACATGTATTTATATGTGATTTTATATGACTTATGTGATATATATAGGCACAAAAGTCGTAATACCCAAACTCGTGATCATTAAAAGTATAGCAAGTTCAAAAAATATTCTAATAAGAGTTTTCTTGAAAAAATTCATGATTAATACATGAGCACCTGGATGACCGAGCCTTGCTCGGTATATTTTTTAAAAGATATAAAAAATGCAAATAAAAAAATATTAAAAAAGAAAGAAAGCGCCGGTGCCATGTGGTACTTGAACCGGGTTATGAACTTTTTTGGTCCGCTTGTTACCCATTAGTTTAGCACAGCATTACGTCTGACAGCCAAATATAATTTAAAAAAAATATATATCAATTGTAATCAATTCTACATTTTAGCAATTTTTTTACCTGAAAACAAGGATAAAACGTCATTTTTTCAAATAAAACCCAGCTAGATCGATTTTTTCTCCCCCAAATCCCTCTACATGCTGAATTTCATGATAATCGTTTTAGCCGTTTCCGAGATTCAGAAAGAATATTTATACATTTTCTTCGTATATATTGATCAACTCTTTTAAATAATGAAGATAAGTACAAGTAAGTAAGGATTAAGGAGAACATGAATAAATCTGCATTCATCTAAAGCTTTTATAGGATATGTTTAACCTCCAAATCCACACTGGAGCGTTACGGACATACCCGTAACAGTAACTGAACCTTGACTGACTGAAGTTAGTAGATAAATGTATATTCAACTGTAAAGATTGGATATTTACAAAATACGAAAAATATAGCGACAGAAACAGAACTGTAAATTAAAAATATATAGAAGGTTTACTTGTATTATTCCGTCTTTTATAAAAGAATAACGAAAAGAAAAGCCTAATACTTGAAGTGCTCTTATCGGTTCAGTGGTTTTGTAGATGTATTTTCTTCATACTTGAACTGTGAATTGCGATATTTGCAGAAACACGAGAGGCGGCGCTTTGAGATGATATGATGCGAGAAATATCTCTTTATCCAGTAGTCAAATAATTTACTGAATCCGTTATGGTTTAAAACTGTCATATTGTACCTCTGTGCCAGGGGATCACAGGATCCAACCCCGGGCAGGATCAAATATTTCATACATCTTATCTCAATTTCATATTCCATGTCTTTTCAAAATATTGAATAGTCTCATTTATACGAGTAGTTATATTATTAATATCTTTAGAACGCACATTACTAACTTTCTGGGTTTTATGAAGCTATTCACTTTTAACATAATACTTTAAAATCGAAATAAGTCTTATATAAGTTCTTTTATGTTATTAAAGAGCTTTCCAGAATTCTGGTAAACATAAAACTTAATTCTATAATTTAAATGCGAACGACGAAAAATATTTTAGCTAATTAACTCGCTCTTTTCGCAAACCTCAGAAACAAGCGTTTATTTGTTATTTTACAAATGGTTCTTTTAAATTAATCTAAAAATGATATTAGCCTTTTAGTTTTACGGTTTTATGATATTAGAAGTAATGTATACTATAAATTCTGATTATATTCTTGCTTTATGAAAGAGTCGATGTCTATAAACATCACCGATGTATTTAATACTTAAATATTGTTTTAAATTTTTAGAAGTAGAGTTTGCCCTGTACTAAATAAGAACAGGATAAATACACATTAATTATAATTGTAATTCACACACTAATTGTATTTCAAAGCTAAATTAACTATTCTATTTGTAATAATTTTATAACAGTTTTTCAATGCCTGAAAACAGGGACAAAAAGATATTTTTCAAAAATGGAACCTATCTAGATTTATTTATCACCCCTGAAATACGCTGGATACTAAGTTTGATGAAAATCGTTATAGCCGTTTCCAAAATTCAGAAAATAATTATATTTGTATATATATGTTCTGAATTTCGGGTTCGAAGATTAACACATTTATATATTAAAGATAACGATGACGAAATTTTAATCACTTGCTCATTACGAAGTAACATAAACCACTTAAACCTTATCAAATATTTTTAATCGTACTTTTCATCGTTAAATTTAATAAAATCACACCTAGTTCAAAAATTATGCCTTTGCATGTACAAAGTAAAGGGTTAATCCGAACATTAATACGAACTGACGATGTTATCAAGTTCTACGAAGTGAATTACATGTTATTAGGTTAATAGGTCTCCTTCAACGATATAGTTACATTAAGAATGGTATTGGGAAATATCAAACAAAGAAAATGTGCGGTACTAGTTAAGTTTAAAATTTAAAATTTGAATAATTTAGAGAATTAGGCGTTACTTTGCTGAGGTCCATAATACAAAAGTAATGAAAATATTATTTTGCTATAATACGCGAATAAAAAGAAAATATATGTAATGCTGAAGTTTTGCGATTTTGTCGTGGAGACTATCTCCTAGCGATGCTTAGGTTACAGGTCGAAACAATTGTTAAGATTGTGGTGGTGAATGTGTGCAGTGCTTGTGTATTGTTATATTATTGGTGGCGTGAGTTTTTACAAATTGTGCATGTATCAGAAATAATACACTATATTTAGCATTACATATTTTTTTCTTTTATTGCGGATTATAGAAAAACAATATTTTCATTACTTTTACTTATATAAAATTTGGATAAAAATCTTTAGTTCATATGAACTCCTTCTCTTCTCGGCTTCTCAGAAATCGACAGTATTGAATTTATAATGCTAAAGTGGAGTTACTTTAGCATTATCTGGTCTGGTATGTTTTCACGTCTTGAACTAAATTAGGTGAAATTCGTTTAAGGCAGAGTTCTCTATAATAACAAATGTTTAAACATACAATCAAAATAACATGCCAAAGAACAATGTTAGCCCTACTAAAATCGTAGTAATAAATCTTCCTAGAAACTTTTTCCGGTTCCATTGTTAATTTTGGACATTACTTTCAAAGTTAATCCTGTTTTCCAAGTTTTGTGAAAACTATTGTATCCGTGCCGACTTCCGCATTTGTGGCACAAAGTTACTAATGACCCGTTATATGCTATAAAACATATGGGTATGAAATTGTTGAATTACTGAGAAAGTTATATTTCAGTGCTGTTTTTATGTAAAAGTTCATATTAGCAGTCATATTTAATGACTTTTTATGGAGAATGGTTTTATAATTGATGTTGTTTGTAACTAATAATAGGGTATGATGCTTGTTGAATGAGGACGATGGGTCGATAGATATAATGAGATATATTGTATATATAACTAGTGGCCCGCTCCGGCTTCGCACGGGTATAAAATATATAACCTATGTCACTCAGTAAAAAAAATGATTAAAATCTATCCAGCAGTTTTGTGTTATTCATTACTGCCCGTGGCCAACACGCGTCAAATTTGGAGTAAAACAATTCCCCTGGGGTGCCAAAGTGGTCGGCCTCCTCGTGGCGCACCCTGGGCAAGCTTAGTCTTGGCGAACGGACCACTGTGGGGTGGCCAATCCAGTTGTCCTTCTGATTAGCAGAGGGTAATTTTGACAGGCCGGGGACTCCGGGAGGGCTGAGGTGGGGTTCCTAATGAGCGACGGGACCGGTTGGGCTTACTCTAAGTCTAGCTGGACATGGTTACGGCCACTGTCGGCGAAACCCGGAAGCCCAGCAATGGTAACGGGGACCTTCGGGTTGCGAGGTAGAAAACCTCTATAAAAAATTACCCGGTGGGGGCGGAAACGCCCACCAAGGCGTTGTGGCCCCTACTTGGGACGCGGTCTCTTCCTGTTGACCGTGACATAACAAACACGGTGGGCAGGGAGCGATCGTGGGCAGCGATGGCCTCCCTTTGTTCTGTGGAGGGAGGTAAAGGGAGGCGGCGGAGCGGTTTCACGAACTGTTGTTCTGGATCCAATCTGCTGCTGGTGAGTCCAGGTGTTAGTGAATCGCCCAAGCCCATCGTCTGCCGCCCTAACTGGGGACCTTCGGGTGTTCCGAACGGGGTATATCGGAAGCCTGGCTTACAGGTCCCCGAGGCGGTCGGTGCATCTGGTGCTACCGATGCACCGGTTAGCGGAGGGGGGGCTTCTCTTTCGAGGGGCCCCTACCCGAAGAAGGTGTTTGTTCCCTGGGATCAGAGCTGTTGGCGGGATGGGAGCAATATGTACAATGATACCCTGTCCTTGCCATCGGCAGCGTGGTGGAGCACACAGGTCGTTTTAGTCGGTGCGAGTCCGACATAACTGCCGGCTGTCCCCGTCGGGCCGCGGTACCCATAAGGAGCTTTTTTCTGTATAAAAAAACAATTCCTCTTTCCCTATACCATGAAGATTCCCTGCTATCTTTGGAATACCTAAATTCATATACTACATTTTTACTTATTTACTTTTACATTTTCCCTGAGTATTTTATTTTTACAATTAATTACAGAATGTCTTTATATATAACATTCACACCTTGTTGTCATAAAGAAAGAATCTTCATTACACAATACAAACATGTTTTCTTTAGAGGTTACTCTTGATAAAGCGACATATAGTCGGCCATGTGAAAAAAAACCCGTCCAATCGCAGCTAAATTCGAAGTGCTATAAGACAAAGCGCGCAATCGCTATACCCTGCATTTTAAATCTGTAACATCTTCGAAAATGTTCATTTAAATTACAAATGAAGAAGAAAATGTCAAAAAAATGCTATTGTGGGTCCATAAGAGATAGACATAATATGTATACCATCGCGGAGTTTTTTGTAGACCTTTTCAAGGTGTACAAATACTTAGTACATTATTTTGACAAATATTGTAGGGTTCGGCCTGCGTTTGCAATGTAAACGGAAAATAAATGTAATTATTTACGACATCACATTGGAAACCTCAAGAATGATAGTATTTCTTTACTCAATATTGAATGTTTATAATAAAAGTTTATAATATGTTAGATTATACATATAAACCTTTCTCTTCAATCATTCTATTGAAAATCCGCATCAAAATCTGTTGCGTAGTTTTAAAGATTTAAGCATACAAAAGGGACATAGGGACATAGGAACAGACAGAGAAAGAGACTTCGTTTTATACTATTTAGTGACGTTTCGCTATTATAACTAACTACGATATTTCTCCTTTATTCTTATGCAATAATAAAAATCAATTTTCCCAAAGTCAACTCATTTACTCTTTCTCAAAAACTACTCAATGACACATATGACAGCCACAATGCTTTTTCATATTAATGACTAACTCTGAAGGAGGTTGTGTTAAAAACATGTTTTAACAGTCGACCATCCTGACAACATTTGCGACCCTGCAAATCTCATAAGCTGTTTTCTGGGAATGAATCTACCACTGATTCGGAATGCTGATTGTACTGAGAAGAATCGGCAAGAAACTCAATACTTGCTCTTTTAATCTGTAAAAGAAAAATCATTTCGCACCTTAAGCTCACCCTCAATCACTGTCATAGCATAACACAGCTCAATAAGTGGCAACCAACTCAGCAGATACACACGTAAACAGACTCGCAAATGATAACGCTCAAAGAACAATCACCACATCTAGGCAGAGCCTAGCTGACAGTCGCTGCAGATGGCCACAGTCTAGAAAACAATCGTTACAACTGGAACAAATCCAGAGAATAATCGTCATTCTAGCTGCCAGTTCTATCGAAAAATAGTCACGGGCGCGTCTATGGCCTCACAAAGCACATCGTCACGTTGATCTTACAGAGTTAATAAACCGAATACCAATTACCATTATAATATCATCATAATAATCTCTCCAATAAAACCCCATTTTTTATTCCATAGCATCGCATATCGCAACTATCTCTCAAATTATACGAAATTCGCACTCTCCGTGTTGTCTCAAGATATTGATCGTCATTTCTTTTTTCTTTAAACTCTGTAAATTTCCAGATATTCCTTTTGTCCGCTCTATTTGTGAGTTTAGGTTACATCCTCTTCTGAATATAATAAACGACGATATTTTTCCTTTGTACTTATTATATTATTATACTTATTCAGTAAATAAAAACAGTTTTCCCAGAGTCACCCATTTACTCTTTCTCAACAACTTAATGACACATATGACAGCCACAATGCTTTTTCATATTAATGACCAACTCTATGAAGGAGGTTGTATTATATTAAAAACATGTTGATCATTGTCAAATATTTTACCATACTTCACCAAAGAAAAATTACGTTAACTGTCATCTATGTTTTGTATTCCACTGACATTTGCGTTTTGTTATTCAATGTCATAGTCGTTCTTGTAATACCACGATTTACAGTGACTTGACGGGATAAAATAAATGCGGTCGAACGGGATAAAAGGTATCCTATGTCCGTCTCCTGGTTCTAAGCAACCTCTACACCAATTTTCGGCCGAATTGGTTCATCCGTTCTTGAGTTATAAATAGTGTAACTTGGGACCAACTTTCTTTTATATATATAGATTATAAAGTAACAGTTCGGTGTGATTGACATATAAGGCGGTCCCATTCGGTAATGATTTTTTCTAAACCACAACTTTCCTAAAATCATTATCCTCCCGCCCTTATTCCACTTTAAGTGGGGTCGGTAAAACATGTTACAAACATGTTCTCACATGATTTGACTACGTATTTTACGACCGGCCGCCTGCCTGATGTCAACTTAAATTAGTCGTATTATCCGACACCTCGGTAGGAAAGAGGGTGGTCTATTTTACTCAACCGGATACCACACGGTGGGTCAATGTACGACACCTCGGTAGCAAATGAGGGTGGTCTATTCGACTAAACCGGATACCATAGGGCTAATTAATTAAGTCACCTTTTGCGACACCGCAGTAAGAAATGAGGGTGATCTATTTTACTCAGCTGGATAATACACGGCGGTTCAACTTGCCTTAATCACCTTTTACGACACCTCGGGAAGAAATGAGGCTGGTCTATTCTACTCCGACTGAGTATATATTTCTTACCGATGTGTCGTGAAATATGACTATGGTAAGTTGACGTCCAGCAGGCGGCCAGTCGTAAAATACGTAGCCAAATCATATGACAACATGTTTATAACATGTTGTGCCGACCCCACTTAGAGTGGAATAAAGGCAGGGGGACATTACTGGTTTTTAAAAATATATAACACAGAGATTAAGCACACAGAAGTTTTACTTCCAAACGTTATTGCTATGAATATGGACTACAATGTAAAAATCAATCTACAAAGTTCCGACTCCACTTAGAGTGGTATAAAGATATAAAGATGATAAAATAATTTACATTTAAAATTTATAGCCTGTATTTATTTTTAGCAATGAAACTCATCAAATACTAATAGATAAATAAAATCCGGTAGGACCCAATAGGACTCAAAAAGATCCTCGAGTAATGCCTTGTTTAAGCTGATCTACGTAGAGTCATCTAATATCCCATATAAAAATCCACCGTTTTCTCATATTGTATTTGCTAGAAGTAATCAAATTTGCCTCCTTACACACCCTGATCTTTGACGAAATTATGTAATTAGAAAATCAAAGGAACATTACTCTCCTTAATTAATGTCACGTATTCAAATAAAAGTTTAACCAAGTTCTCTTATGATGATTTATTTGATGTGTTATTTATGTTAAGATTAAACGTGGTATAACATCGTGTATAAAACTATGTATAATTAGGTTTTAATTGTAGGTACCTAAATATCTCAGCACCCTACACAAGAAAAACAGTCCATTGACGTATTTTAGCCAGAGGAATTATTTTACGGTTTGTAAAAAAAACACAATTTATAGAGATCAATGACCGTACACGTCAACCTTAGCCTAAAAAATGCATAATGAAATATATGCATATTTATGCAAAATTATGAATACAAAAGTCTGTCTATCTATTTATTAGGTTTTCAGGGCTAATTCTACGGAGCAATATTGATGAAATTTGGTACCAACTAAGTTTACATACTGGGCGAAGGAATATGAAAAAAATCACGTATTTCTTTCGGCAACGGGAAAAAGCACATAATACATATTCTGAGATTTGTGTCGCCGCGAAAGAAGTCACGGGAAAATTTATAATACATCATCAACATCCTTTTGCTCTTATCCCACTATAAGTGGGGTCGGCAAAACGTGTTACAAACATGTTGTCACATGATTTGGCTACGTATTTTACGACCGACCGCCTGCCTCACGTCAACCTACCTTAGTCGTATTTGAAGGTAAGACCAAGGTGTCGTAAAGTTAGGTATTTTAAAGTTAAAGTGTAAAGCAAAGGCGTTTTGTTTAGAAGCATTCAAAAAAGTAAAGATGAGATAGCATGAGAAATGTTTTATTTGAAATTCAAATATGGTTTATAAGAGAGTGAAAAATACGGATTTTGAGTGGTATTAAGGTTGAAGTTAGATTTGCCGTTCGACTCAAGAGCTTTAGGTGAAAAAGGATGCCTTTTTTTGGAGATAATATTAACACATTATACACAGTTAGCTTATAATATTGTATTTTAATTAGAATAAGTTGTGACTATTTAGGGAATATATAATTTTTAAATTTAGTTTTATTTAGACTCGATTTTGAGCGGTGTTTCACAATCAATAATAATCAAATTATACGTATACTACATATTATAAATTTTAAATCCGGCTGAGTAGTATACGGTCCTCATTTCTTACCGACGTGTCGTAAAAGGTGACTAAGATAAGTCGATCCGCGGTATCCGATTGAGTAGAATAGATCAACCTCATTTCTTACCGAGGCGTCGTAAAAGGCGACTAAGGTAAGTTAACCCACCGTGTGGTATCCGGTTGAGTAGAATAGTCCACCCTCTTTCTTGCCGAGGTGTCGTAAAAGGCGACAAAGTAAGTTAACCCGCCGTGTGGTATCCGGTTGAGTAGAATAGTCCACCCTCTTTCTTGCCGAGGTGTCGTAAAAGGCGACAAGGTAAGTTAACCCACCGTGTGGTATCCGGTTGGGTAAAATTGACACCCTCATTTCTTACCGAGGTGTCATAAAATATGACTAAGGTAAATTGACTTCAGGAAGACGGCCAATCGTAAAATACATAGTAACATATTTATAACATATTGCGCCGGCCCCACTTAGAGTGGGATAAGGGTAGTAGGATGAATACAACTATTACTTGTGCTTAAAATACCTATTACGGTGTTGATTGTCATCCTTAAATAGTATTTCAATATTACACCAGCAAACGCTACTCTGTACTTGGAGAGAAATATTGTATAAATAAATTGCTGCATTGCAGATTGACATGTTATTTGTCTTGCTTATTGGGTATAAATTTAGTCAAAACAATATCTTGCGGATAATGGTCAGGGTTGGTGTTTACATTTATTAATGTTAGTTCGTGAACGATGAATGAAAACAATAAATCTCTTTCCTTCGCTTTTTATCTGTTTACAAGGAATTATATTAAGTTAGTTGTAATAAAAAATGTACTATAACTTGAAAGCATTATCAGAAGACTTAAGAAGCAATTTCCTTCGGCTAATCCTAGATTAAGGAAGAATGATGTACAAGATTATTTTTAATATATTTGTAAACATCATTCTTAATAGATTTATTTTAATACAAGCTGCTAGCTATTTTATAATTATAAATATAAAAGTAAAGTTACTTTATCCCACTGCCATTGCTGCGCATGGACCTCCTCTCTACATTTTTTAGGAGAGAAGGGGTGGAGTTAAGGCCTACCACGCTGCTCTAATGCGGATTGGTAGATTACATATATCCCTAGAGTTATTTAGAGATGTGCACCTGCATATCTCTAGATAATTTTAGAAAATCGTCACGATGTTTTCCTTCACCGAAAAGCGTTTGGTAAATAGCAAATATCAATTAAACACATTTGTTTTAAAAAAAATTTCATTGGTCTGCCGTGGTATGTACTCGTAAGAGTCATTCGATCTGGCTTATCACAGCAAAGAAAAGAAGTTAAAAAAGATTTAAACGCGAATAACTTGAACCTGTGACCACCGGTATTTTAGTGTTTTTAAAGTATTTTCTTCTTGCAGTGCCTCTCCGATTATCGAAGGTTGGCAGTCAGCAGCGTATATTTCCGTTTATTTTTCGCGAGGTGAAAAAGTTCGGCAGCACTCGCGATTCCTGTCCACTCCCGGATGTTGCGTAGCCAGGATTTCTTCCTGCGACCGACACCTCTTCTTCCTGCTACTTTTCCCATCATGATCAGTTGAAGAAGTTCATACCTCTCGTGCCTAAACACATGCCCCAGATATGACACTTTTCTGACCTTGACGGTATTCAAAAGTTCGCATTTTTGGTTAACACGTCGCAGTACTTCCGCATTGGAAACTTTGTGAGTCCAGCTTATGGCCAACAGTCGTCTATACGCCCACATCTCGAAGGCTTCTATACGTTTTCGAACGTCTTCCTTAACAGTCCATGCCTCGCATCCGTATAGAAATACAGGCCAGATGTAACAACGCAGTAGTCTCAAACGCAAAGGGATTTTAAGTTTGCGGTTGCATAGTACCTTCTTCATTTTATTAAAGGTACTTCGAGCTACTTCAATTCGAATCTTAATCTCCTGATCAGAGCTCCAGATTTCATTAAGCCACGTACCTAAATATTTGTGTTTGCGTACTCTCTCGACTTTTTGGCCATCCACTGTGATAACAAAGTCATCAAAACTGTTTTTAGAAATGACCATGGACTTCGTTTTCGATATGTTCATCCGAAGACCAGCCCTTTCACTGCACTCGTTAACTCGGGTGACGATTCTTTGTATATCTTCAGGGGAGGATGCTATAAGGACTGTATCATCAGCATATCTGATATTATTGATGTTAACTCCATTTATTTTCACTCCGCACTGTAGGTCTTCTAATGCTTCTGCTATAATTGTTTCAGAGTATAAATTAAATAGCGTAGGTGATAAGATACAGCCCTGCCTAACCCCCCTCTTAATTTCAACCTCGTCAGTAACCTCATTGTCAACTCGAACAGTAGCTCCTTGATTCCAGTACAGGTTTTGGATGATTCTAATATCTTTGCCATCGATGCCAATATTTCGTAAAATTTCGATTAATCGATGATGCAAAACACGATCGAAGGCTTTTTCGTAATCGATGAAACAAAGGAAAACATCTTGTTGCACGTCTCTGCATTTTTGCACCAGAATCTGCAATGCAAAAAGAGCTTCTCTTGTGCCTACTCCCGTTCGAAAACCGAATTGGCTATCCGTGAGTTGTTCATCACACTTGTGTCTTATGCGTTCGTGAATGATGTTTAGAAATAATTTAAGTACCTAGCTCATAAGAGTAATCGTTCTGAACTCCTCACACTTCTTTGCATTCGCCTTTTTAGGGAGTGTTATAAAAGTTGATATCAACCAGTCTTTGGGTATATGGCCTAAGTCATAAATCAAATTTAAAAATTTTACAAGGACATCAATATTTTCCTCTTTAATAAGTTTTAGTATCTCTATGTGAACATTATCTGGACCAGTTGCTTTTCCCGTTTTTGCTGCTTCCAGAGCCTTTAGAACTTCTCCTTTAAGAATACAATATCCGTCCTTCAAATCACAAGGCGCAGGCAAACTACGAGAGTCATCAGCGAACATTGATGAGATATATTGTTCCCATAGGTGTTTTTTCCTAGAAATATCCAATACTGGGACATTATGTTCATCTGTGAGGTGGTACAGGTTCCTCTTATAACCTAGGAAAGATTTTATTTCCTTATGCAAATTAAATGCATCGTGCTTAGCATAGAGATCCTCCATAAGATTGCACTTGTTCTGGTACCAAGTATCATAGGCATATCGAACTTCTCGACGAATTCGTTTATCTAATTCTGTATACTTGATACTATTCGAATTCTTGTAGATTCTCCTTTCTTCCATAAGGTTATATATTGTTTCCGTCATCCACTGCTGTTTAGGAGTCCAGTTTCGTTTTAGATATTCCTTAAAGTTTTAAAGTATAGTTTTTTGAATTAATTGATAGAAGAGCTGATTCTCTGATGCGATTTGCTTAAGAGAAGATAAAATTTACTGTTGATAGTAACATACAAGTACACTACAATCCTTTCTTTTCCTTTATTCTACACAGGGTCTCTATCGTCGAAGTTGATTTTTTTTTTTCAATTTTCAATTGTCAATTTTCTGACGCCATTTTTATAGAAAATAGGTATATTTTCTGTAAAAAAAAGTGCTTGGGGCTAGAACCTGTGATCCCTTAGTAAAGGTTGCGAGCTCTTCTTACCTTAAGCCTATCAAAGTTGAATGGTTATTATGACAAGCATTTAATCCTTACAACATCGCCAACAAGGTTATACTCAGAGTCGAGTTATTTCAATATATACAGCTACTAAAAGTTGACATAGTGGAGAAAAAAAGGAAACTGATAT
The DNA here is from genome assembly GCA_947086495.1 of Morpho achilles. NCBI lineage: Eukaryota > Metazoa > Arthropoda > Insecta > Lepidoptera > Nymphalidae > Morpho > Morpho achilles. Next base: position 5,241,950 of record CAMTZB010000004.1, on the reverse strand, counting down.
ATGCTAGCTATAACATTTTCGTATTTAGGCCACGCTTAATTAAGTTGTGTTTTCATTACGTGTTGCATTTCTCTATAATAATTTCTAGAAGTTTTTTATAATTATAAACTCTTGTAGCATTGATGCAAATAATTAATCATAATTTGAAAAGAGTTGTACAAGACTTGAGTAGGTTGAATAACACTTCGACTCTATACCATCGTATTCGTATGGACTCGACCATTTGATATAGGAGTAGTCTCACTTAGAGGCATTCTACACGATTGGGATAAACCACCCGACCAAGGTGACCTTGGTTGGGTTGGTGTAAATATGGACAGAATAGAAGTCGATCGACCCGTCCGTTATTTTGTTGATACCTACGGCCCTGGTCGGGAGCGCTTTATCCCGGTCATGTAGATGTTTAATTGTGTTTATCTTTAATATTTAAATGAGTTAATCTTGTATATATATATATTTTCCGAATCTCGGAAACGGCTCCAACGATTTTCCTGAAATTCAACATGTAGGAGGTTTTGGGGGAGAAAGATTGATCTAGCTAGGTTTTATGTAAAAAAAAATTGTTTTATCCCTGTTTTTGGGCATTAAAAACACTAACTGAACTTTATATTGAATTGAATTTTCGCCATTAACTGTCAAGTCGACGTAGCTTATTCGGTTAGCGGGCAGCCTGGAGAAATGTGAGTGCCAAGGATCGATCCCAACTAAATAATTGTTTTTTTCTTTTTTTTAAGTTTTTTATTGTAAAAAATTACCGAGCGAAGCTCGGTCACCCAGATATTATTTAAGAAGTACCGAGCGTAATTAATAAATTTGAAGAAGGTATTAAGTCCGAGATTATTGTTCGTGTTGATATTTAAAGTACGGTTTTCGATTTCTTCCGTTTTTCATAGCGGAGTGTGTGGATGGTTCAAAATTCGTTTCCTGGTAAGGAAAATAAGTTATATTTTCTATACTGCCGATTTAGTAGTATCTAGTGACATTTAGTAACCGATGTTCCAGTGCCATACAAATTGGCATTTCGCTAACGCGATGGAGTAGGTTTAAAAACCTCGCACTAAGCACATTAAAGACTATCTTAGGGTAGCGTTTCAAGAGGCGGTAGTAATCGGTTAAAGTTACCATATTTTATCGAAATAATATACTGAGACAAGCTTTCCATTCTATTTTTTTTTTCTATTCAGCATAGTGAGTGTATGTCGTTCGGATAAATCATGAAAGAGCATGGCATGGCTTTCTGCTTAATCCGTCCGTTACCACAAGCGCGTTTTAGATTGAAGTGATTATTCATGTTCTGTCGCTATGACTCCGCCATTTCGTACAGCCATAAATTATCACAGGAATGTCTGTGTCTCGTACTATATACAATTCAACCTCGTTAGGAATTCGTGGCACGTGCGTGTATAAGTAAATTTACTTATTGAAATTATAGTATTACGTAATTATAATATTACGACTAATGGGAAGGCATATATTTTCCGCCGTGTGGTATCGGGCTGAATAGAATAGTACCACCCTCTTTTCTTACAGAGGTGTCGTAAAAGGCGACTAAGGTAAGTTGACGCGCCGCGCCCTGTGGTATCCGGCTGATTAGAATAGACTATCCTCATTTCTTACCGAGGTGTCGTAAAAGGCGACTAAGGTAAGTGATTCACCGTGTGGTATCCGGTTAAGAAGAAAAGACCACCCTCTTTCTTATCGAGGTGTCTTAAAATACGACTAAGATAAGTTGACGTCAGGCAGGCGGCCGGTCGCAAAATACGTAAACAAATCATATGACAACATGTTTATAACATGTTGTGCCGACCCCACTAAGAGTGGGATAAGGGTAAGAAGATAATGATGGAAAGGCATATATTTTATTAAAATAAAAGTAGGTATATGTATATGTAAAAAAAAAGTAAAGTGAAGTAACGGCCTCTTATTGTCGTCCCATTTCTGGGCAAAGGCCTCTTCTCAGGTACTAAGTATAAAAGTAGTAAAGTGTCGGTTTGTTACTATCCCACTGCTGGGCATAGGCCACCTTTCTTCGTTATTGGACAGAAGGGTTGGAAGCTCCAACCAAAGATGTACCAGACTGACCCAATGCGGATTGATAGGTTATACACATATCCCCAGATTTCCCTAGAGATATGTAGGTTTCATTCCTGTTTCCTTCATGTTTGCCTTCACCGAAAAGCGTGTAATAAATTTATCACACGCTTATATCAATGCAATGTATGCAATTCAATTGCATTAACAAAACTCTTGCCTCTTCAAGTGACAAGAGCTCCTTTTACCTACAAAGAATCAGCGTAGCGATTCAGCGCGGAAACGCTGCCAGCATTTTTGGTACTATTCCAATTGGGCATGATTTGTATAGTCCTAGCTTGTAAGTAGTTTAAGATAAATATGACTTGTAAATTTTTGCTAGAAATGAAAAGAATAAAAAATAAAAATAAAGCTTGGTTTGGTATGGTAAACGGACCAAAGAAGTGCAATTCCCGGGATCATGCCCCTGTTATTACCAACCTGTTTTTGCTTTTTTATTTTTTATAATGAAAAAAGAAATTACGGAGCACGGCTCGGTCACCCAGCTACTATAAATAATATAGTAGTACTATATTTTTCAGGCCAATACCTTGAAACTTTTTGAAGCTGTGCTATGTAGTTTTTAGAAAATATTTATTTACACACAATAAGTCCTCATCATCATCCTCCTGCCCTTATCTCACTCTAAGTGGGGTCAGCACAACATATTATAAACATGCTGTCACACGATTTGGCTGCGTTTTAACGACCGGCCGCCTGCCTGATGTCAACTTACCTTAGTCGTATTTTACGACATCTCGGTAAGAAAGAGGGTGGTCTATTGTACTAAGCCCGATACCACACGGTGGGTCAACTTACCTCAGTCACCTTTTACGACACCTTGGCAAGAAAAGAGGTTGGTCGATTCTACTCAGCCGGATACCACACGGCGGGTCGACTTACCTTAGTCGTACACACAATAAGTCCTCAATAAACTTCATTTCTCCAGAGGGTAAATCTCGGCGTTACAGTTTGTTTTAAACTCGGCCCCGGGCTATGATTGATTGCCTTAATAGAAAAGTACGAGTTTGTTTGCTTATATTTATTTGCGAGTGAACAAATAATGAAGTTATAACCGTATTATTTGATTATTATTCTAAAGGCCTGCACATATCGCGGCATACGTGCCGTTACTCAAAATTCTCATGCTAGTATTAAAGTATCACCATTTATGTAATATTTTATTATGATTGAAGCATAATCTTAATACGCCGTGTGGTATCCGGCTGAATAGCATAGACTACCCTCATTTCTTACCGTGGTGTCGTAAAAGGCGACTAAGGTAAATCAACCCGCCTTGTGACAGACCACCCTTTTACTCACATAAGTGTCGTAAAATACGAGTAAGGTAAGTTTACGATAGGCAGGCGGCTGGTAATAAAATACCTAGCCAAATCATGTAACAACATGATTATAACATGTCGTGCCTACCTCACTTGGAGTGGGATAAGTGAAGAAGATAATGAGAAGAATAATCTTAATATAAAATATTTGCAAGAGCATCAGTTTCGAGACTGTTTTCAGAGGACCTCAGGGATAAATAACCTAATAACAAATAAAAAGCAAGCATAAGTATCAACACTTTTATTCTATTTTTAGTAACTTCGATAAGTTTCTCTGCATTCTATACAGTGTTTTATTTACAATGAAATATGTTTCCGATCAGAAATTGTTTCTATAATTTATTTTATTTTATAAATTCAATACCAAACAAATACAATTCATACAATAATCATCATTAAACTATTTACAATCGTTATTATTTTAAAATTTATAGCTATTACTTAGATGATAAAAAATCTTCATAAGTTACTATGTTTCATGGATAATTAGTAACTATCATTATATGAAAACTAATGTTTTCACATAGTGATAGTTTGCGCTCGCCTTTATAAACAATATAAGAATGTAGAACTGTTATAACTAAATATTATGAAGGATTTCAGGTACCTAAAATCAATGTCATTTGTTCAATTAATAAATATGAAATTTTATTTATTTATTATTATTATTTATGTACTAAGAAGGAAAAAAAAGTGTACAAAGGTCAACTTATCCCTTTGTCAGCAAACCTACGAAGTAAGACAATTAAATAAAATATAAAAAGAAGGATATATTTTTTTCATTCTTTGGGGTGTATCGCTTTTTCACGGATGATAAATAAATATACCTCTGAAGTCATTCTTTGCTATTTGCAATCTTTTTCTACAATTATACTATGACTGTTATATTACTATTTTTTCTTGATGATTAGTTAAATAGCCGATGAAAATTATAATGAAAATTAATAAGTATAAAAAAATACTTTCAGTTTAAAATTAGTTCTCGGTAAAATAAATATAATTCCAATAAAATGAGCAAATAAATCGGCGAGAGGAATTATTGAAAATAAAAAGATAAAATAGGGGATATTAAGCCAAGAAATGTTTATTACTTTATGATATTTGTCCAATAAATATTATTATTTTTTTTAAATCCTCAATAAAAAATAACTAGTGTTTTTTGAAAAAATATGACTTGTTTTAAAATATTTATCTAAGACTCCCTAAAAATTTATAGTATCCCATTCGGTTTTCAGTACCTGATGCTTTCTAAACTAGGTACATAGCGAACAACTTGAAAGAAATGTTCTAAGTTTGCAGAAACCGTTCCAGCTATACGTGACGTGTGTAGACAATGTTTAGCCTACATTTCTTGTATGCACGCCAGCTTGCTTTTGGAAACAGGCTCGTGTGAAAGAGATCCAAGATACATTTTTACTCTGTTCATATTTTAATGACGGTCGTTTCGCAAAACACGATTCTGTAACAGGGGAAATAGGTGACCTGAAGAATGAATAATTACAGGATAGAAATCTGCTAATTAAAGAAATAGATGTATGTGGGAATGGAACGTTACTGTGATGCATGGAAAGGAATGGTGAAGCGTGTGAGCGAGAGGAAATGTGCGAGAGAGAAGGAAAAAAGATGGAAGACGGATATATGAAGGCGATTAGGCGACATATTAAATAAAATCAGTGTTAAAAGCAATAGTGTTTTCACTTCGAACAAATTCCCACAATGGGGGGCTCTTCCAGGATCAATCATTTCACCGAGATCAGATATTTAGAGATACAGAACTTCTTAACTAAAATTTTAAGTGAATAATCACGTATTCAGATCTGAAGTTAGAAACTTCAGATCTGATTAAGTCAGTTTTTCTTTCGATAATCTCTTCAATTGATCTCTGGGTGAAAATTTGCCGCGTAGTTCGGGTCTGCGGATGAATAAAATAGATATTAAATAATGGTGGTTGCCGTATCAAACTCAGTCTGGTTTAAAACGTTGACTCAAAGCCACTATTAGATGTGACATCGTCTTAACTGATGTAGGCATTGATTTATCTTGCTTAGAGAAGTAGTTACGGTCTTGCCAGAGTTATTGGTTTGTTGAACCATTAGCTATGCAAATTGAAGAATTTATCAAAGATTCACTAGACTGAAGTGGCAAATATTTGATTTATAATTAATTAATTTTGGTAATGAAATTTTTACTCATCTATTAAATAAAAGAAAAATTTTGTCTACCGAATTATTTTGTTTTTTTAAATACGACAATAAGCAGTGAAAGAAAAAAAAGAAACCAACGTAATTGTTCGTCTCGGAGTCAAATTGAGCCAATTCCAAGTTTATCGCAGCTCGAATGAGTTAGAGCTCTTCTCGCAATTGGTCTAACTTTTCAAGACACGATGTATCCTAAATCTACTTGGAAACCTTTTGTTAATCTAATTTAACCTTGTAGAATTAGTTACAGTATTTTTTTAATGTAAAACTTTTTCAGATGCTTGAGGGTAACTTACAGATTGTAATCAATGTTCAGTGAAATCCATAATGAGGATTAAAGAAGATCATTAATTTATTACTTCAAGAGATTTTCGAGTGGTTTCAATGAAATTTTCAATGCCAAAATAAAATGAAATCAATTAAAAAAACTATTAAATTAATTTTGCAATATTATCATCTTCACTAATTATTACGTGATATAGTCCAATTCTATCTAATTTTACTTGTATTTTATATTGTGATTATACTTAAAACTTAAGACAAATAAAAGATTAACCATATAAATTATTATAATATACATATAGCTTTATATTCTATCAAAACAATTCTTTAATATACACTACATCCATACACACTATAATGGATAAAAGAAAGTTGCAAACCTTTTCATATATAAATAAGTAATCAGTCTTTGTTAAGGTCACATTTCTAAAATTGTTGACCTTTTAGCTCTCGCTAAATTAAGGAAGAGATAATAATCATCAGAATAATTTTTATTTAGTTATCCTCTATTTTTAATTAATTACTCTATTAATGATAAAACTTGATCCATACACTCTCTGTACATTATATAGTTGGTATCTACTTGATATATAATTAGATCGTATTTCATTTATACTCTATTTTATAGTTTATTTTTATTTTGGCCGACCAGATCTAAATCTAAATTACTGGTAGATTGTCTTAAGAGCCGGATAGAGAATTCGCGAGCAAACGTAACATTAAAAAAAAAAATTTATTTACTAAATGTTCAAAATTATATAAAGGTACTTAAACATAAGTTTGCATTCATACTTTAGCAATCACTTTAAGATATGTAGTTGCGTTGCATTACACATTTCTTATAAGTTATAAGTTAGTTAAGAGATATCAAAAGATATCAAATTGCTGTACTTTCCACGTTTTAAGTTCTATGTTCTTAAATGTTTTTTTTTTTTCAAATATGCTGGTACTAGAAAAGGTTTTATTTTATTGGATTTGATTTGAAAACAAACACCTGTCATCTCCGATTAATATCTCGTTAGTTAAGCTTTAGGTAAGCGAATTAACTTTAGTATTCTAAAGGGCATTGCCAATGTACTATACAGAAGATACAAGTTAAAGTATTCAAAGCCATTATGATTAACCCAAACTGATTGAAAAGTCGAAAAAAAATTAAATTGAATTATCAGTCAACATTCCTATTTAGTACGAAACTTGTTCTGAGATGATTTGCAATTATGTAAAAAAATAGAGACTGGTGAACAATATACGAGTGTATGTTACAAACATGTTACGAAATATACCAAAAATCAGCGCTCTGTATTATATTGTGTGATCTGGAACACAAATTGCTGACATGCAATTGCTATTTCGTTATCCAAAACAAAGGTTTTATTTATGTAAATTAAGCAATTCTTGAAGCTTTGTAGAGTATTTTGTTTATTTTTTTCGGCAGAAGCGCGGTACTGAACAAGCTTAATTATAGACCAAGTGGTCATTGACAACCAGAACTCGAAACTTTGTTTCTATAAAGTTTATTTATTTAATTTGAGTGGACTTTGACGATTTAAAAACAGTCCTATTTTACTAGTCACTTTTGTTTACTTTTATATAACTAAAACTTGGTATGTATTGTCGATTGGGATAAAAAAAATACTGCCAAATAGTAGTTAAAAGTAAATTATGATCTGTTACAATCCCACAGCTGGGCAAAGGTCTCTCACATTTTGAAAGGAACGATAGGTGCTTAGGTCAACGACGGAATGCCGATTGGGAGGTTACACATATCCTATGATGCCTAGCAGGGTTCGAACCGGTGATCCTCTGTTTAGGATTACACGGTCTCGCAGATGCACTGCAATGGTATAATTAATACACAAATAAATACACTTAATCAATTTTTTGTATTTTTTTTTTAACGTCGTTATCATGAGACGAATTTGTGACGACATGAATGAATTTGTTTCTTAGATTTATCTATATCTTTTTGTTTTCCATTTATAATTTATAGAATAAGGCGGTATTTAACGGAGATCCATAATACAAAAGTAATAATAAAATTATTTTGCTATATCATAGCATTATTATTACATTTATCTTCCATTCATTATATTTTTATAATCATATTAATTTTATTAAATCTCTTCTTATATTTTCTAGCTTCTAAGGTTTCTCGTGAAGTAAAATTAAAACAGAAATAATTAAGAAAATCAAATGTAGTCGTAAAATTAGCTTCCGGCTCTTAAGTTACAAAATATTATTGTTTTACAATAATGCTAGAATTTACAAATCGACGCGGTACGGATATGTAAAATGAATTTGTACAATGAGGATCGTGATTTCACCTTAAACTTAGCTTTGTACTAAATCCAAGACAAATCAGACGATAAACTACCGAATTGTATACAAAACTATTGGTATAAGAGTTGAAATTCGCCATAATGTAGCCGATCCTGAAACAAAGGAAAAACTCCAGCTTAATTTACAACTTCAACTTAAATGTTAAAATATACTCAATTTAGTATTATGTGTCTTTTCCGTTGTCGAAGAAAATACCGGATTTTTTATTTATAATGGCCCGGTGTATATGTATCAAATGTATGTTTTATTGTGTGTTTTATTAATATTGGTCCAAAACTAAAGAAAATATTATTTTGCTTTAATCCGCGATAAAATTTGTGATAAAATTGTCTCGGATTATAGCAAAATAATTTTATTTTATTTTATTTATTTATTAGATACACCAACGATATATTATACATACATTAACAATAAATTCTTATATTAATTCTAGTTCCAGTATAATTATCATTTACGGGCGTATTCAGCATTATTTTACTTTTTTGTTTTTTAGTTCTTTCTGAAAAAATATATATGTCAAAAAAATTTTTAAACTATAAATTATTCTGTGTCAAAAAATATAAGTATAATTTTTTTTTTAATATTTTCATATTTAATATTTTCATTACTTTTGTATTATGCACCTCCGCAAAGTATCGCCTAATTCTATAAATTAATATTGATCCAGTTAATTTGTTAAACGTAGTCACGGCTATAGCATGTTTAAAAATTATAACGAACTTTTAAAATCTATCTTTTATTTAGCAAAATAAATGCTTCTTATTTGCAATTTCACCTAAATATAACTCAACATTGTATAATTTGATAATGTTGCATAATATATATTTCAAGCTAAAATTGAAGCACATTTATGTCATACAAAATTAATATCACTCACCTACGGCATAATTACGGACTCCCAACACTGAGGCAACTTCTGGTTGCTCCATATCGAAAATTAGTTCCGCGCGTGCTGCATACAAGTTGTATATACTTGCTATGCAGGTCAGCCGTAGACTGCCTCGCTCGAATGTCTCATGGCGAACTACGAACAAAACTTCGCCTACTGACGGCAGTCTGTTATCCGGACCTAGCCTCTCGAAAACAGGTTTCGCATCTTTTGGAGGCCGTCTTATTTCCTCTTTATGTAAGTTTATGTACGACTCGTCTAAATATTGCATGTTGCTTTCGTCGTGGAAAATGTTGAAATTGATTTCGTCTTCCGGCGACTCTGTAGTGGTCGTTTCGCTTTTCGGCGGAGGGTCCCATTTGAACCAGGCGGGTATTTCGTGCACGAACGATTCCATGTCGATCTGCGATGAAATTGATAGATTATGAAATGGGATTGTTATCAAGATTGACTTGATTCAGGGTGGTTATAACGAAGCTTATTCATTCGATTTTTTTATTCAAAAATCGTGATATGAACGGTAATAACTACGATTATTAGGAAGGTACATCGGGTAGTTATCACGTTGTACCTGGGTGGATATTATTATTTTAAGTAATTTTTTCTAAAGTTTAAATGAATTAGTGAATGAATTATGAGTTGCGAATTGATTGCTCTATTATAAATTTATACATTTAGCAATTTATCATCTTCCGTGCCACGGAGAGCATCGGGCGGACCCGAAGGCCCGATGGCCGATGGCTAGTAGTAAATAAAGCAATCATATCAGAAACCTTTTTTTCTATAAGAAGTCATTGCAGTCAGTTATTTATACAAAGTCCAGTAATACTCCAGTCTATGTAAACCTTCTAGTATACCTCATGGCCGTTAAGTGCAAATGTCAGATTAACAGGTGGCTGTGCTGGTGGTGAGGCGCATGTGGCCCGAAGTGTTGACCCAACGCCATACCAGGATCGGTCAGACACCAGTTTTGGACCCCATTCTGGAGGTTCTGTGAAAGATTTCTCGTATAAGTCAATATTACTAATTTAAAAGACTAAAAAACCTAAGATCCAATTCAAATAATTTATAGAATTAGGCGTTATTTTGCGGAGATCCATAATATAAAAGTAGAAAATAAAATTATTTTGCTATAATCCGCGATGAAGTAAAATAGAAAATATATATATAATGCTAAATGTAGAGTGGATAATCCGTTTTCATACCTGATACATGCAGGATTCGTAAAACACCACTGCACCACAATACACAAGCACTACACACGTTCTGTATCGCAAACTCAACAATCGTTTCGCCCCGTAACCAAAGCATCATCAGGAGATAGACTCCACAATAAACTACGACTCCACGACACTTTGCAATTTTGTGCGGTTGTTTGCATGCGGGGCGAAACAATTATATTATCTATATCAATATAATATTTCTATTTCACGTAACCTCTGGTTTATACAGGTCATCAACCGCCTATATATAGTATTATTCTAAAGTTAAGCAAAGTAATTTATCAAACAGTATATCCAACTTTAACGCACCATCTAGGATAGGGCGTTACATAATGAACGCATCGATCTTCGTCGGAATCTGAGAGCCAATTCAGTGGACATAAATCTGAGTAACTGAAAACTTTACAATAAGTAATATAGCTTTTATCCAAATTAAGAATATTGTATTATACTGAAAACATATAAAATCATTTTCATCTTTCATAGTTCATAGACCAAAGTTGATGCCAGTAAAACACATGGTAGCTTTATGTTTTGCCTAAAGTCTTTTCGCGGCCTCTTTTTAGACACTTATGTTTTTTTATTTTTTCAAGTAAATGATATTAAATATAGGTACCTGGGTGACCAAGCCTTGCTGGGTAATTTTATAAAAGATATAAAAAATGCAATAAAAAAATAAAACAAAAGAAACAACTTACCTTAGTCGCCTTTTACGACACCTCGGTAAGAAATGAGGGTGGTGCTATTCTATTCAACAGGATACCACACGGCGTAATGCTCAAAAATATATTGATTATATAAATATTTAATGCTACAATTTACGAGTATATTTACGATCTGAATCTGGATAAAGTGTATTCAATATCGCTGCATTATAAATACATGGTTTTCGGATACGGATGTATTTTACCGGCTTTATTAGATTTATTTTGGCAGGTGAATTTTATCGGGGCACTAGAGAAAATGCGGAAAATGCCTTCGGCATGCTTCTTTCCTTATATCTTTAGTGTTTCATGCCAAAATAAGAAACAAGATATGTATTTGAAAACACTACTGCACCGTTCATCCGTAAGAATAACTTTCTTCGGGAACTTAAATATAAAAATTGTATTGCACAAATAACTATGCACTCATCATTCTCCAGTCTAGTCCAGTCCAGTCAAGTGGGATAGGCACAACATTTTTTAAACATGTTAATTGATTTGGCTAGTCAATTTACAACCGGCCGCCTGTCTTACGTTTACTTACCTTAGTCGCTTTTTACGTCATCTCGGTTAGAAATAGGGGTGGTCTATTCTACTGAGTATGATACTACAGCGCGAGTCAACATAATACATAAGTGTGTTCTGTACTACTCAGCCGGATACCGCAAGGCGGATATATAACTATATACTTAATAAATAAAAACGTAAATGAAGATAAGCTAATTTATTAGACTTAAATTATGGAAAAAAGAAGGCGTAAGTAGTGGCCTGTCAATACCTCAAATTATTTCATTGCTAGGCAAAAACCTCCTCTGTCCGTTTGATATTGCATTTTAGACCGATCACGTCTCTACATTACAAAATCCGCAATACAATAAGTGACATTGGTAGGTTGCATAAATTCCAGGAATTATGTGCACATGTAGATACGATCTTTTCTTCACCGTAAACCATAATATGATAAAATGTAAATATTATTTAGCACAAAGCGTTTATGTAAACTCATAGGGCGCCCGCGGAGTCTGAAACCGTACACTTGCTATGATGGATTATGTAAGATCTACTATTTTTTTTAAATGTCATGAAAACCAATTATGGGTCATCACCGCCCGACGGGGACGAGCGGCGGGTATGTCGGACTCCCATTGACCAAAAACCTGACAGTGCTCCACAACGATAACGATAACGCTGGTGGAGGGGATAGGGTACCGTTGTACACATTACCGCCATCTCCGCCAGCAGCAACTCTGAACCCCTGAGTGCGCCACCTCTGGGTCGGGACCTCTCTAACAGTGGCCCCTCCCTCCGCTAGACGATGTATTGGAAGCCCAAGATGCATCGACTGCCTCGGAACCTTTTAAGGTGGGCGTCCGATAAACCTTTTTCGGAGCGCACAGAAGGGCCCTGTTAGGGCGGCATGAGATGGTTTTGAGCGAGTCACCTGCACCCAACTCGCCTGCGGTGGATGGGATTCAAGGACTTGACTTCTCGGATCCGAGATAACGTCCTCGCAGAAGGAAGCCATCGCTGCCCACGATTCTTCCTTGCCAACCATGGCGCGAACCACGGCGGGCAAGGAGAGATCGTGCCCCACCTGACGTGATCTACCAATAGGTTATTACGTGGTAACCAACTTTAACCTATACACTGAATGTATTTAATCCCCTGCTTTTAGTATAGAATGATCATTTAGCGCCCATATAGTAAAAGAAGTAAAATTCAGTTTTAAATTGATATATTTCGCCACATGTTTCCGGATATTTTATAAAATGTACATGGGAAATTGAATTTTATTAAAGCACCGGAGTGAATGTGGAACAAACGGCTGACTGACACATTAATTTATATTCTCTTACCTCATGAATTGAGAGTCTGATATACAGTGAGATAAATGTATGTCAAATATACTGTTTGTAATAACTTAGGGTAAAATTACTACTTACGACTCAAGTTTGAGAGTATGTACAAGAACTGTTACTGTTGTAACTTCTTACCTCTTAATATATAAATTTTGTTACAAAATCTTACATAATTAAACTATAATAGTAGTTTAGGTATATTACATAGTTTCTTTATCGACTCTTTTTAGATAATTAATAATGATACTGAAAAATACTTATATATATTAATACTTAATAATGATACTTTTTTTTAAACAATTAATTAATGTTCGAAACTTGGTTTTCTCAATACCTAATACTCAAATGTATTATTTTAGGACTTTCAATTCTTTCAAATTGGGTACTTTAATATTTTTCCTTCGTAAGTTTTAACTAACTTCGTAAGTAAATTTTATCATTATCAATCATCTTATTCGATTCCCTTTTTTGTAAATGGAAGATCTTTATATCCTAGTTGAATTTCTTATTTTCGGAATTTGATTAATTTTAGTGTAAAGTTATACAGTAAAACTGCAAACAGGCAAAACTGTTTTTAAGGACACTAAATTTGTTGGTGTATAATTTTGAGATCAGAATGAATAAGTTGGAAGCGAAAGAAGCAATCGAAAGCTATATCCATCCCTACAGTGATGAAAGTATATAGGTTTTGGGTAAATCCATTAAAGTATTGACGATATAAAATATGCTTATCGGGAAGTATACAAGCAAAGTATCATAACACGTAACGGATTCCATAGAGCATTGTATCAAAATTCTAGTTGTGCGTGGCTCACAACTTATTTTTCACTACAATACGTTGTGCAATACAATACTTTTGTATTTATTCGTGTATGAAACCATTTGTTATTCTAGGTACGCGAGCCACAAACAGCAAAGAGAAAATTTTCTCTATTACTGAGGGCAAGTAATATTACTTTTGTATTATAAACATGGTTAGTAGTCTTTTTACACATTTTATATTAGTCTTACCTGTATGTAAGTATACATTTAGATTATGATGTGAATAGGATTGTTGTTTTTATGACTTGTTGAATAATTATAGTTGTTGAGGACTATGTCAATGATAAGAAAGCTTGGATTTAAATTGCGACCAGCTACGCACTAGATTATATTTTAAATTTTTATTTGTTAACAATTATAAATACATTATTGAAATACTTATAAAGTGTCCACCGAGTTTCTTGCTGGTTCTTCTCGGTAAGAGCACCTTTCCGAAACAGTAAGGGTAACTTGAATAAATAAAATTGAAATTCGAATTTAAATTTGAATTTAACCGACTCGTTATTTACGCATATTGTTTTTCCTTATTTATGCGTAATCTTTATTTTTAAAACTATACTTATTTTGTCTATGGACTATGTATAGGCACCACATTTGTTTGTGAGAATATAATACTATGGCTTCAATTTGTATTTTTTATACATATGGTTAAAAGAATGAGACATACCAATTCATGTTAGAGCAGCTTAACACGACCCTTCTTAACATGGGAAGAGATTAATTAACTTACTTTAGGAACGGTCAACCGTGCCTCTTCAAGTTTTCTTGAATAAGATTTTTTTTTACTTGAAAGTACATTAATTTACAACAAAAATGAACATAATACGAATGACGCCGTGTGGTATCCGACTGAGTAGAATAGACTTACCTCATTTCTTACCGAGGTGTCGTAAAAAACGACTAAGATAAGTTGACTCACCGTGTGGTATCCGGTTTAGTATAATAGACCATCCTCTTTCTTACAGAGGTGTCGTAAAATACGACAGAGTTAAGTCGACGTCAGGCAGGCGGTCGGTCGTAAAAATGCAGCCAAATCATGTGACAGCATGTTTATAACGTGTTGTGCCGACCCCACTGAGAGTGGGATAAGGGCAGAAAGATGATGCTAGTATAAGAATGATTCCCACGTGGAATGGCCCCAAGAATGCTGACAGTGTTACCGCATTTAATCGCTAAGCTGATTCTATATGCGAGAAAGGAGCCATTCCTTTTGTTATAATATTGAGAATATTTTTAGGAACAATTTGAATTTGATTATTTATATAAAAACTAAGCTACGTTTTTGTATACACTTACCTACAACTTCCAATGGTGCAGATCTTATTTCAGTGTGGAAGATGGGAGCCTCGCCTGATACCTCGCAGCGGAACCGACCAGCCATTGCCGGCGTAGCCTCTTGGAGAACCACTCGTCTGGCTCCTGACCGAGATATCTGTAGTAATATATTTATTAAAAATAGTATAATGTTCCGATTTTTAGCCGTGTGGTATCCGGCTAAGTAGAATAGTTATCATCTTCCTGCCCTTATCCCACTCTAAGTGGGGTCGGCACAACATGTTATAAACATGCTGTCACATGATTTGGCTGCGTTTTTACGACCGGCCGCCTGCCTGACGTCAACTTACCTCAGTCGTATTTTACGACACCTCGGTAAGAAAGGGGGTGGTCTATTTTACTAAACCGGATACCACACGGTGGGTCAACTTACCTTAGTCGCCTTTTACGACACCTCGGTAAGAAATGAGGGTGGTACTATTCTGTTCAGCCGGCTGAGTAGAATTGACCAACCTCAGTTCTTACCTAAGGTAAGTAAGTCTTACTTAAGGTAAGTAAGTCTAGAAAATATCAACAGTTTTCTGGATTTTAATGCATTGTGTCTAATCCGTTGGATTCCACCTTCATGAATATGAATAATGGGCTTGCAACTTAATGAATGGCACCCTTTAACAATACACGACACGCGCCTGTATATGGCAATTTGTGAATTAATTTCAAAACTTTAATGGAATTTTGAGGGGACACTGGTGAACTTAAAATTAATTAACCGTTTATAAATTTGAACGGAGTTTTCGGATATTCATTAATAATTTGTCATAATCATAATGGACCTTTGTTTTACAAATTAAATTGCTATTAGCGCCTGACAAAACATAATTATAAGCGATTTTGGTCGAAGCGGTTGATGTGTTAAACAATATGCAATTATTAACACGTTAATGGGAAAGTCGTTTAAGAGTTACGAAATTTTCAATTTTACACAATATGTTTACTTGCCACGCTTGCACTTATGCACATATTTGAAGTGCCGATAAAAAATTGCTGGCTAGCTTTAATACCAGAAAAGAATTTTACATTTCTGATTGATGGAACATATTTAAACAGTTTAATGTTATTACCACTAAATTTACATTATTTATAAGTACATCGCACTCTAAAATGTTACAAAGGGATATTATATAAATTCTGTATAAAATAGAATTGAATAGCTCCTGTAAGCTCTTGTGAAATAATCCTCTTAATATTATAAAGAGGAAAGTTTGTGTGTCTGTATCGGCTTAGTGCTTTAACAGCTAGAACTACAACTATCTATTAACATCTGATATAAATAAATAATAAATAAATGAATATATGGGAAACTTACTTCTATATTTTTATAATTATTACTTAAATAAAAATATACACCCAGGCTCAAAGACCAACAAATTCATTTATAGAAAATGTTGGCCCTCGGCGGGAATCGAACCCATGACCCGCGGAGCCGAAAGCAGGGTCATTACTCACTGCGCTAACGGGCCAGTCAACATATCTCACGATAGTGTAAATTCCAAGAGTATTTTAGTACTTACATCAACTTCAATTCCGGGCAAGGGGAAGACTCTCGTATGTGGCAGTTCTTTAGGTATGTATCTGTAGAATTCTTCTCTTCCCCGGTACCATTTGACACTGTACAGGGCTTCGTCGTCTTCCAACTGCCACGTGCACTCAAGGGTCACTGTTTCTCCTACTAGCACTGAGCTTGGCACATTGATTTCTAGGTTGTGAAGACCGCGAACCCCTTAACAAAAGAAATTTAATAGTTTATGACAGATAAATATAGCAAGAATTTAATTTATAGCATAAAAGTAAATAAGTAAGAGATTATATTACCATTTGTAACAGCATGTTGTAATGATTTATTTTTAAGTTTAAATTAATTAGCATAAGAGTAAAAACCGAGCGCAATTCAAAACCTACCTAGTGTGAGTTCCTGCAGATTCTTCCAATCTATACTAATACTAGCGGCCTGCCCCTGCTTCGCACGGCTATAAAATATATATCTCATGTCAGTCAGTGTAAAAAAATGATTAAAATCGATCCAGTAGTTTTGATTTATTCATTACTGCCCGTGGCCCGCAAGCGTTAAATTTGGAGAAAAACAATTCCCCTCTCCCTATACTAAGAAGATTTCCTGCTATCTTTGGAATATCTAAATTCATATAGTACATTTTTACTTATTTACTTTTACATTTTCCCTATGTATTTTATTTTAACAATTAATTACAGAATGTCTTTAAACAAAAAACTCTTGAAAGAGCGACATAGCTGCTAAAGTCGAAGTGTTATAGGGTGAAGCGCGGCCTCCTCACGGCATTTTAAATCTGTAATATCTCCGAAAATGTTCACTTTAATTAATCGAGTAAGGCTATAGGCTATATTTCATATCGCTAAAATTAATAGGAGAGGAGCAGCAAAAAAATATTGCAAAATTTAATCTTTCCTTGCTTGCGCTAAGTAAACAGCGAAAGTTATTCAAAACTCTACTTTTATGTTTTTTACACATCTTTTCATCATCTTTTTACAAATTTTATCTTAAGAATTATCTGAGATATGCAGGTTTCTTGCCGATATTTTTCTTTATCGAAAAGCTTGTAATAAAAATATAATTAACGTATAAAGGTTTTTATAGAAAAACACGTTGGTGATTTGAACCCGTGACCCTGTGAAAAGAATCACACTGCCTT
The DNA here is from genome assembly GCA_947086495.1 of Morpho achilles. Lineage (NCBI taxonomy): Eukaryota > Metazoa > Arthropoda > Insecta > Lepidoptera > Nymphalidae > Morpho > Morpho achilles. Next base: position 5,224,219 of record CAMTZB010000004.1, on the reverse strand, counting down.
ACTGTTTAGCTATTACAGCTTTTTTTTAAAGTAAAGCGTAGCAGAAATATATAATATGCACTTAACAGACGGATATCTTATATGTTCATTTATAAAAAATATAAAATCTTTTAAAAATATATTTTTATCTCTAAAGTGATCATTGCTATAATTTCTATTACTCTTGATACCATTTATTCTCTCTTTTTAAAAAGCTATTGTAACTTAAACAAAATGACTGAATATTTTAAATTTTAAGATGGGTGTATTCATAACGAACCAACACGATTGTTATGAACTGGGGAAATTAACTAGTTATATGTAATAATAAAATTAAAAAATAACGTAACATGCCCCGATCCTCCAGTTTAATTGGAAAGCCGGCCGATCGTGGTTCCCAGGGGATAAACATCGAATACTACATCGAAATTGTTAATAATACGTTACAAATAAAACTTTTATTTTCGGAATAAGCAAACAAATAACAGTTTCCTTTTATTGTACCATTCCCAAATACGTTCGCGCCAACTTAAGTGTTAAATTGCTAATGATACAGTCTCAAAAACTGGATTTTTCTTAAATTGGAAAAAGCTTTTAATCAATTAAGGAATCTCGCAAGTTATAAGCAAGTATATCTCGCAAGTATGAGGGTGGTCTAATCTACTTAGCCGGATACCGCACAGCGAGTCAACCAACCTAAGTCGCCTTTTACGACATCTAGGTAAGGAAGAGAGTAGTCTATTTTACTCAGCCGGATACAACATGGCGGGTCTAACTTACCTTAGTCGCCATTTACGACATCTTGGTAAGAAAGAGGTGGTCTATTCTACTCAGCCGGATACAACATGGTGGGTCTAATTTACCTTAGTCGCCTTTTAAGACACCTCGGTTAGAAAGAGGGCGGTCTATTCTACCCAGCCGGATACCACATAACGGGTCAACCTAGTCGCCTTTTGCGACATCTCGGTAAGAATAACGGTGGTCTATTCTACTCAGCCGGATACCACAAAGCGGGTCAACTTACCTTAGTTGCCATTAACGACATCTCGGTAAGAAAGAGAATTCTACTCAGCCGGATACCACACGGCATCTATATCGAAAACGTCTTATAAATTGCATATATTAATAAGCGCATGTTTTCCTAGGAAAATCATTTTCATAGGAAAAAGTCTCACCATTTCGCTATGTACAGTTTTCACCACTAAGCTCACATTAACATTATGTGTATACAAGGTACTTCAGACATAATTATACACATTTGACGGAGTAACGAGGTCCCACTACAACTTGTTCTCTTTATTTGTATGTCAAGATCTTATGTATATAAAGAATAATAACTGCTTGATGAAGTCTGTTCCAAATTTATGTGGGTCAAGCGTATATACTGCTAACGAACTAAGGTCTCGAAATTTTTATATAAAATTTTGTGAAAGGTACGTTTAATTGGGTATAGCTTTAGTAATGTAAAGAATATTAGAGATCTGAACTAATAATAAGGTAAAAATATAAAGTAATTTAGCATTCTAACTGTGCTTTGAAAGGCCGTTTCTTTTCACTTTTGGGCTAATTGTAATAAGTTGAGGTTGAAGGCTTGAATCAAGCAATATATTTAACTTGAATTGTATGAATGTTTGTAGAATAGTACCACCATCATTTCTTACCGAGTTGTCGTAAAAGGCGACTAAGGTAAGTCGACCCGCCGTGTGGTATCTGGCTGAGTAGAATAGACCACCCTCATTCCTTACCGAGGTGTCGTAAAAGGCGACTATGGTAAGTTGACACACCGTGTGATATCCGGTTGAGTAAAATAAATCACCCTCTTTCTTACCGAGGTGTCGTAAAATACGACTAAGTTGACGTCAGGCAGGCGGCTCGTAAAATACGTAGTCAAATCATGTGACAACATGTTTGTAACATGTTGTGCCGACCTCACTTAGAGTGGGATAAGGGCAGGAGGATGATGATGTATGAATGTTTGTATGTGAAGGAATCTTGCAAGTTAAATTTGACCAACTTCCCGTCGTCCGGTTGAACTGAAATTTCACATACCTGATCTAGTACCGATGTCAATGTTCATTATGATAACCATGAATTGATACTGCCAGGGTTGGCTTCTGACGAGGGAATTTCTTAACGGTTACAGTAGGGACATTAAATTTTGTTAAAGCTTTTATTTTTTAAAACGTACTGGATTAGTAATATTATATTTTATTTTTTTTGTGAAACAAACAATGGTTCTATTACTAAATAGATATTTAAATATAAATATATCATAAATCAATAAGGTTTCCATTTAAAAATGTTACACAAATATTAGTAAGTTAAGAGCTTAACTATTTAATGTAATGTTTAATACAGTATTTTTCATTAAAAAAAATTCGTATATGTCTGTTTTCGGGCACTGAAAAAAATCTAAAATGTTAAATGGATAGTAAATTAAATTTTAGCTACCAAATGTAATGCTGTAATAGCCTAATAGTTAACGTGCGGACGAATAAATTTCAAAACCCGAGTTCGAGTCTTACATGTCCTTGGCGCTTTTTTCTTATTTAAGTACTTATTTATATAAGATTAATTTATCTTCCGCGGATTCCGAAATGTATTTAAGTACATAAAGATAGAGCCCCAAGCACTGATAGGACTCTATAGACACAGAAAGTATCTAAAAGTGGATAGTAGTATATCGCTCCCGACTAACCCAATAGGGAATTAAACTCGAGATTAGTTTACAGAGCATTAGCCGCCTTACAACGACAGGAGGATTACTCAACCGCTCCTCAAAAGGAAATAATGGTTTATATTGTATAAGTAAATATTTATTTAGTAAATTATGTTAACAATGATTTATACATACTACACGCCGTGTGGTATCCGGCTGAGTAGAATAGACCACCCTCATTTCTTGCCGAGGTGTCGTAAAATACGACTAAGGTAAGTTGACGTCAGCAAAGTAATTTATCTTGTAACTTTTTTATTACCTTTGTTAACAATTAAAATTCAAAATATTCTTTTTTCATTAAACAAGTGATTTTCTATCGGCAACTCTAATACTGGTTCGGAAAGCTGTTCTACCTAGACGAGCCAGTAAGCAACTCGGCGGTTGCTGTTTACAAAATGTAAATGTCATAACTAGTTGCATTTATTTATTACTATCTTATACAATTCACGTGTTACAAATATCTCAGAATTTGTTTATGCGTTGTCCGACATATCCAGAAGTATATGACAAAAGTCTGTCCATCTGACTGTTACGGGTAATCTGCTGCAGCAATATATTGTCTTCTCATCTTAATCTTTAATTTCGTCACCGATGGACGTCCACTGCTTTACATAGGTCTTGGATTCCGCTTGCTTCCCGCAACCCTTTTGAAGTCATCTTTAATGAAAATTGGCACAATTCATCCTTATACACCGGGGTAACAATAGGCTATAGAAATTCTTTTAAGTTTACAGGAACATTGAAAAGTCATTTATTATCAACCTATCACGCGAATTTTATCTTTTGACTGCTATGTCGTAGTACCAACCTCATTTCTTACCGAGGTGTCGTAAAAGGTGACTAAGGTAAGTTGACTCACCGTGTGGTATCCAGTTGAGTAAAAAAGACCACCCTCTTTCTTACTTAGGAGTCGAGAAATATGACTAAGGTAAGTTGACGTCAGGCAGGCAGCCGGTCGTATAATACGTAGCCGAATCATATGACAACATGTTTGTAACATATTGTGCCGACCCCACTTAGAGTGGGATAAGGGCAGGAGGATGATGTTACGTCGTAGTAAAAATTATAACCTTTTTTAATGATATACTTTATTATGAAAATTACAAAAAATATTGACTATACGAGAATAAACTACGAGAGTCGAACAAAGAGTGTCTTAATACTATGGCTTGTCCGCACTGTTCCCCGCACTTCACTGATTCTTTGCATACGTAGCACTAACATGCGACTAGTCCATATCCGAACGAAGATGCGGGTAAAAGCTATTAGTATACAACTGCGAGTATTTCAACAGCAAACTTGAACTAAAAAGAAGAAACCGCGAGCTAAGCCGCGGGTGTCTCTAGTTTATTATAATGTGTTGCTAAAATTATCGTCATATTGTAGAGATCTAAGATTTCGACGATTCAGAAGTAGATATAATGTTTTATTTAACAGATGAATTCATCAATAATATTACGTCTTAGTCACTATTTCAATGGTCCGTAACGATGATAAAGAGGAATGTCAGTAAGGATTTAGATCCGATTTCGATTTCTAAACGGCCTTTTGGGATGACAAATCCCCCATCATTTAGTTAACCTTTGCAATTTACGTGGTTTCTTTTCAAAGGAGAATATATTTTCTTCAAAGTACATTCTTTTATATAAGAACAATTTTTTATAGTTTTAAAAAATATAACTTAATTAATTCCTTAACGCCGTGTGGTATCCGGCTGAATAGAATAGTACCACCCTCATTTCTTACCGAGGTGTCGTAAAAGGCGACTAAGGTAAGTCGACCCGCCGTGTGGTATCCGGCTGAGTAGAATAGACCAACCTCATTTCTTACCGAGGTGTCTTAAAAGGCGACTAAGGTAAGTTGACCCACCGTGTGGTATCCGGTTGAGTAAAATAGACCACCCTCTTTCTTACCGAGGAGTCGTAAAATACGACTAAGGTATGTTGACGTCAGGCAGGCGGCCGGTCGTAAAATACGTAGCCAAATCATATGACAATATGTTTGTAACATGTTGTGCCGACCCCACTTAGAGTGGGATAAGGGCAGGAGGATGATGAACTTAATTAATTCCTTACTTGATTTTATTTACAAACGTTTTTATTATTTGTTTTCTTTTGTCCAAAGGTTGTTTATTAGAGATTGGTTATAGCAATAAGACCGCCTTTGCAAATTCATAGATACATATTTTTCATTTTATTGTTGTTCATCATTTTTGCCTTTATCCCACTATAAGTGGGGTTGCACGACATATTTTAAACATATTGTTATATGTTTTGGCTAGTTATTTTATAACCAACCGCCTGCCTGTCAACTTAAGTTCGCCTTTTACAACTCGTTAAAAAATAAGGGTGGTTGGTCTATTTTACTTAGCCGGATTCTACACGTCGGGTCAACTTACCTTAGTCGCCTTTTACGAGAACTCGATAAGAAGTGAGCGTGGACTATTCAACTCAAACGGATATCAAACGGTTATTTCTTTAAAATATCAAATCAGCATCAATCAATAAAGTTCGGCTATTTTAAACCATACAATCTGTGTTTATTGTAAAGTCTGTAAGATTACATAGGAAAATCTTTATTCTGCATTTAATGGGTTGTATTGTATATACAACATAAATATTGCGCCAACTGCAAAAGAAGCAAGTAATTTTCACAAGCCATATAAGTTAAGCTAATTATGGAAGTAATCTCAAACCCGCCCAAGGCCGTCAATTATGTTAATAATGTAGCTGAAGTTAGGGATCTCATTATTAACAGAAAAATGGTTTTGTACCAAAAGTATGTATGTAAATAATTTTGATTCATTGTAAATGGTTACTTATAAGACATCATTTAAGATGCATTAAAGTCTTCAAAAACGTGGCGTCAAACCATAGAATCTAATAGAAGATTACTCATCATCCTCCTGCCCTTACCCCACTCTAAGTGGGGTCGGCACAACATGTTATAAACACGCTGTTACATGATTTGGCTGCGTTTTTACGACCGGCCGCCTGCCTGACGTCAACTTATCTCTGTCGTATTTTACGACACCTCGGTAAGAATGAGGGTGGTCTATTCTACTAAACCGGATACCACACGGTGAGTCAACTTACCTTAGTCGCCTTTTACGACACCTCGGTAAGAAATGAGGTTGGTCTATTCTACTCAGCCGGATACCAAACGGCGGGTCGACTTACCTTAGTCGCCTTTTACGACACCTCGGTAAGAAAAGAGGGTGGTACTATTCTATACAACCGGATACCACACGGCGTTAATAGAAGATTACTGATTGTCCTTATTGACCAGTCCGTTGGCGCAGTGGGTAGTAACCCCGCCTTCAGCTCTGCGGGTCGCGGGTTCGGTTCCACCGAGGATCAACATTTTCTATAAACAATTTGATGGTTCTTCAAGCCTGGGTGTATATTTGTATTTAAGTATGTATGTAAAATTAGATATATATATTTACCAGTTGTCTGTCACCCATAACATAAGTATTAAGTTACTCTGGGGACGGAAGACCGTGTGTCCCCCCCATATATATAAATTTTATTTATGTATTATTATTACATAAGCCTATTGGACAAAACTAGTACTCGCAGTATCGTTTGCGTCAAAATTTGTTAAAATGTCAATAACGCACTTCACTATATGTATTTTTTTGAACTGTCTCCGAAGAAATATTTTTATTATTCCATATGTGAAACCACTATAAACTTGAATAGTATTACATTTCATCAATTATGGTTCAGGGCATGTGCCGCAAAAGGGTTACAGACAGACATACTTTTGAATTTATAATATCCGTATTAAGTCTGCGCTTAGCGTTAATATTATTAAACTGATAAATTAAAGGAGTAAATTAAGGAAATACTTGAGAAAATTTATTTTATTTTAAGGGAACACGTATTGCTTCTTGAAAGCCGGTATGCAAAGAGGGCTGTCAAATGTGACAGCTGTCATAGATTAACTATGCCATAGAGTAATTTTTTATGTCTCTAACAATCCGTATGCATACGAGAGTAGTATAACAAAAAAGATGAATTACACTAGTAACATTAATTTACCGCGCTGAAACCGTTTCCGATTTAATTGGGCGCTTTGTGCTGTAAAAGATAGTACGTAAAAGCCACTAATTAAGCTCGGTTCATAACTGGGCCTTAGATAAGGCTTTTTCCGACTAACTCATTAGCATTTTGTTTAACTGCTTAACCTACATATAACGGAAAAGGGTTCATCAAACATATTTTTATGATTGTTCACCTACCTGTATTAGTAAGAGAAAAACGCGAAGAAATAATATATTTAGAGCTAGTTGTGTATTAGGGATTTATCAGGTGTTATCAAATTAGATTGTCGAAGGCTTTATTTATTATTTATTTATTACGCTTTCACTGTCATCGGGGTGAAACGATAGTTGAGTTTGTGATGGTGAACGTGTGTAGTGCTTGTGTATTGTTGTGGCGGTGGTGGAGATTTGTACATGTGCTTTTACGCATTCAGCATGTATTAAATATAAAAACGGATAGGGCACTCTACATTTAGCATTAGATATATTTTCTATTTATTTAATCGCGGATTATAGCTTTAATTTCATAATTACTTTTGACATGTACTGCTAAAGCTTGTAAAGAAAAGCTCTTTTTACGAACAGTGGGTTGATATTTTACGAAATCACAAAACTTAAGAGGGGAGTGATCACAGTTTTACAGTACAAAAATTTTCACAAACCAAGCCACGTAAAAATGAACAATTTATGAAATTAGGTGTATTTCAAAAATATATAAGTATCGAAAGTATCGTATGAAAGTATCGAAACGCGCCTCAAAAGCCTTTTCACGTTTCTTATAAAATATCTTCGTTAGACTTGAGAAAGAGCAAGTACTCTTGAAGAGCTCTCCTGTTTTCATTGAAAATAAATTCTTGATGAAAACCACTTTCAGCACAGATCAAATTATAGGCTGCTTGACATTAAGGTGTACTTCATTTTATAAAGGTACCTAAATAATTAGCTTATAATAGAAATACAATTGATAGTACATGAAACATTATTTAGAAGTACAAGGGAAGAAAGGAAACCAGCATATCTCTTGAGAATCCTTGGGATATGTGAAACCTAGTAATCCGTATTAGAGTAGCGTGGTAGGTTTAGCACCAATCCTTCCCTCCAAAACCGAGTGAGGAGGCCTATGCCCAGCAGTGGGATGGTAACAGGCCTTTACATTACAATGGAAGACCCCTTAACTCCTAGAGAGAATCTTTTATTTATGTCAGGAGAATCCATTATGGGTCGTCACCGTCCGACGGGGACCAGTGGAGGGTATGTCGGGCTCGCACCGACTAAAAACCTGACAGTGATCCATCGCGCTGCTAGTGGCGGGGACAGGGTACCGTAGTACATATTGCCGCCAGCTGCAGCGGCTCTGTTTCCCGGAAAAGCGCCACCTCCGGGTCGGGGCCTTCCTAACAGTTGCCTCTCCCTCCGCTAATCGATGCTTTGGGAGCACCAGATGCATCGACCGCCTTGGGAACTCCAGCAAACGTCTGATAAAAACCCTTAGGTTAAGGACATGTAATCACTACACGATATAGAACAAAATCCCACAATTGACGAATTTATTGTCTGATTGCATTAAACTTCTAGGGTTTTAATGTGAATTTCTAGACTTAATAGACTGAATTGTTTATAAGAAAGGTATCAATGTCTATGTATTGAGTAAGGTTTTGTGTTAATTGGTTGAAATATTACGATAATTTTTGAAAATATGGACAGAAGTCAAGCCATGTGAGAGAATAAAAACCCTGCCTAATCCCTAGCGTTTTATTACAAGGATAACAAACAACAATGAAAATAACGCATAGAAGGTATTCCATGTTTTGACAGTACGTATGGGAAATTATGAAGTGCTTGGTGATATAATGTCGGAGTCTGTAATTTAGCCCGGAACTTTCCATTATTGCAGAGTTAAAACGTCTAAAATAATACTGTTTGGACAATTTTTTTCCATTATATACATGGGATAATCACACACACGATCGTTCGTCACCAAGGTAAATTATTTGATATTCGTGTTATACATGACAGGCAATTGGTTAATATATACATATATCATTTTTAATAAATACTTGAATATATATATATATATATATATATAGATTGATAAAACAACATTTTTAAAAACAATTTTTTAAGATAAAATGTTGTTTTATCACTGTTTTTGGGCATTACAAAAATACTAAAAATTATATTGAATATAAAACACTATTTTTGCTAAGTGTCAAGTCTGCGTAGCTTATTCGGGGAACGGACAGTCTCGAGAAAAAAACTGATAATTTTATGAGAAAGCAAAGGATAATTTCCCTGTCAATTACAAGTCATGATAGCTCAATTGGGTAACGGGCGGTCATAAATTCAGAATACCAATCCCAGATAACACATATTTTTTAATGCATTTTTTTATTTATTAAAAATAATTACTGAGCAAGGCTCGGTCATTAGGTCCTTATTATTGACACATCCTGTTGAAATAAAACATTGTACTGTAAACAGCTAAGCGTCGTCCATTGACCATACAAACATCAGTGCTCCATACATTTCCCTTCACAGAGACGTGAGATAATAATTCAGCAGTAACAGGCTTAAAATCTAATCATCATCTTCCTGCCCTTATCCCACTCTAAGTGGGGTCGGCACAACATGTTATAAACATGTTGTCACATGATTTGGCTACGTATTTTACGACCGGCCGCCTGCCTGACGTCAACTTATCTAAGCCGTATTTTACGACACCTCGATAAGAAAGAGATGGTCTATTCTACTTAACCAGATACCACACGGTGAGTCAACTCACCTTAGTCGCCTTTTACGACACCTCGGTAAGAAATGAGGCTGGTACTATTCTACTCAGCCGGATACCACTCGGCGGGTCGACTTACCTTAGTCGCCTTTTACGACACCTCGGTAAGAAAAGAGGGTGGTACTATTCTATTCAGCCGGATACCACACGGCGTAGGCTTAAAATCTAATATGCAATTAATAACTTATATGGAATCCAACTACAATGGAATCCGACAACTTAATTCAATCAACTCGATGTAACGGCGTAATCTTGTTACCTAATTGCTAAAATTTCGATACTACTACAGACTACGAAGATCAATTTCTGAGCAATCCCTCCTAAATATTCATGACGTAAGTGAAAATTTGGGTTTTGGTTATGTTCCTTCGAGATTTATCAGCTTCTAAAGTACGCTCTAGCCCTAAACGTACCCATATCAAAAGACCGCAGACTGTATCCAATTATGTTAAAATTTTGTCATGTTAACGTAACAAATTAAAGGTCATTCAAGTCAAAGTAAAGATGACAGGAGTTTATCTGTATTTACTTTCTAACACATCTTTAATGAGGGGGGATGAAAATCATGTGACCAAACCGTAAATACGAATGTGGCTACAGGGAGACTAAAAAAGAGATTGTGTGAAGTATGACGTAGATATAAAAAGAGAAGCGCCAGAGTATGATTGACAAGAGAGAGTGGAAGAGAAAAACATGTCCCAACCACACATAGAGTTGGATAAGGGCAGGAGAATGAGTTTTAAAACAAATCTGTACTATAATTTCATATAAAAACTGTAAGCATTTTGAGTTGTTATGTAAGTATAGATTTTTTTATTTTATTAACCCTTTAAGAATAATAACAACCATAAGAGTTATATAATTACAAGAATGAATATATCATTTAATTTATAGAAGTACGTTACTTTGCGGAATTCCATTGCGGAATTATTTTGCTAGAATCCACGTTTGTTAAGAAATTGAATGTAATGCTAACAGTTAAGTTTTATTATAACGTTGCATGTAGAAACATTTCTAACTGTAGACATTTGTAACTGTTTGTCACTGTCGTTTTTACTGTCTTTAGATTAAGTTTTAGATTTAAGTAATAATGGTGGCCATTGAAAACCAGCGTTGAGGTACTCCTTAACTGAATCAAAGTGAAAGTGCTTGAATCAGTTTATTTCAAAAAAGTTATTTTGAATTGATTTGAATTTGCCTGCTAAAACTAAAAATTTTCTATGCTCAAAAAACATTTAAATTATATGAGAAAGTAGATTTATTAAATTAAATGTAACAAAAGACGGTGGGAATATAATTTTATATTGTCATTTAATAACAGCAAAGGTTCACCTACCGTCGTCCCATTTACAATAGAGATATTATTAAACGAGCATCTATAATAAATTTTATTGAATACCTCGAAAATAGGTTAGACCGGCTCGCTTTTGGGTAATAACCACATTAAATTAATACACGAGTTTATTATTATAAAAACATATAAAGCTCTTTAGTTTATTATATGTTATCATTTAAACGATGACATTTAGAATACTGTTATATGTTAGTTCCAGTTACTACAATTAAAATGCTGGTAATTTAGTAAACATTGATTGTTATTTGTAAATTAGCCGTATCGTATTCGGTTTAGTCGAATAGACCACCCTATTTCCTACCGAGGTGTCGTAAAAGACAACTAATGTAACCCACCATGTGGTATCTGGTTGAGTAGAATAGACCACCCTATATCTTACCGAGGTGTCGTAAAATAGGACTAAGGTAAGTTGACCCAGCGACTGGTATACGGTTGAGTAGAATAGACCACATCATTTCTTACCGAGGTGTCCTTAAATACGACGTCAGGCAGGAGGCCAATCGTAAAATACGTAGCCAAATCATGTCACAACATATTTAAAACATCTTGTGCCGACCCCTCTTAGAGTGGGATAAGGGCACGATGATATTCGAAACAGAGGGTCAACAGGTTCAGTCCAAACTGTGTTATATAGTTTCTGATTTTAATTTACCCAAAAGTACGTTGTTATTTTGATTTTAACATACTTTGCCACTTTATATTAAGTGATAAAGCACGTAACAAAGGTTGTTACTGTAAACAGCGCTCAAAGCTGATTGTAGCTGGGAGTCCAAAGTCATCAATATCCCGAACTGTTGAGTGATTGATCGTCGTACAATGTAGAGCACTCTATTCGAGTTGTATCATAACTTTCAGCAATTCAATCATGGTTGTGTTAACTGAACCTATATAACTAGTTCGTTACTGATTTACATGTAGAAAAAGTACTTATAGGAGGATATATTCTATAAGCACAGCGAAAGACTTTTATACTAACAAAGATGTCATAATCATAATGTTCATTTGAAAAGTAGTTTTAAGAGTTTTATATTCTATAGATACAGCGAAAGACTTTTATTCTAACAAAGATGTCATAATCATTTGCTGAAATATGATCAATACCATAAGATGGTACGGAAATATATCGTATTGCCAAATAACAACCTATTTATAATTTATACTATAATAGCTTTTACCCGCGACTTCCTTCGCGTGGACTGTTTTCGATAAAAGAATGCGGTTTTTAATGTCATCCTATTCCTGTAGAATTAACAGGTATTCTAAAGCCTATATGTTATTCCGGTGTAAAAGGAATAAATGTGCTATATTTCATCGACATTGGTTCAGTGGATTCCCCGTGTAAGAGCTTTATATAGTTTTCCGGTATAATAGATTTATTTAAGTACTTAATGTTCTTTTAATAAAGAGTTTAAAGTTTTGTAATACTATGGAGAATTCTAAAATTTTTATTTTATATTTTACTGCTGTGCGGCCACGCGTTGCTGTGACTCACTTTGGTTTCGAATTCCCGTCGAAACAGAATTTAACAGTTGAAAAAAATGCTCCGACTGTCACCAAAATTTACAGGATCATCGGATGGGTCATTCAAAAGATTGTCTGAAAATTTCATTAAAAAAGTTCAGCCGTCAGAGTATATAAAGAAGACACAGACAAACATTTATTTTTATATATTAGAAAAAGATGTGAAACAAAAATGACCTATAAATTGTATAAGACTAATTTTTTTGTTATACCGTGATCTTCTTCAATTACCCACGCATTATTTTTTCTTGTAATAAAAGTTCTAGGTAATATAAGTGAATATTTTTTTCTTTCAGGAATAATTCAGTCAGTTGGAATTACTCTGTTCAATTTATAAGAATCTAATTTCACATCTCACTGTGAAAATGGAATCACGTGCTCTTATTAATACAGTCCTAAGAAAATATGTTTTTACAAGTATTCCTCTATTAAATAGAATTTCGTACATTCTTGTATTTCTTTAGCTCTGATAAAGAAATACCCTTGTCCTTTGTCCCTTGTCATTTTCCGAGAAAAACGTCTTCTGTTATTTGATATCGGCTTATTGATGATGAAAACATTTTTCTTTAGTTTAACTTCACTTTAATTTACACTATTCTAAGTGATTTTTTAAATTTACAATTAGAAAACTAGAAACTGTTTAGATGATAATATTTTTTATTATCTAAACATTAATTAATACGTTAACATAATCTAAATAAAGCATAAAAAATATGGACTTGCAAGTTGATTACCACCTTTTCTGTGTAGAGTAATTATCTAATAATCATAACGATTGTAAAAAAATATTTTTTTCTTTATATATATTTGTTTTATAAAAAGCTTTTATCGTCATCTCATTTATTTCAAATCAGAATGTTGCTCTCACCAAGAAGAAATAGAAAGAAATTTGGCGCTCAATCTTTAAAACATTTTTAATTTTACATCATTAAACCGCAGTTTTGTATAAGGCTGAAAGGATTTTCAATTTCGGGCATTTTTATCATCCAAATAATCTTCAATTTTGTAATTGTTCAAGTATTACTTACTTTGGGGACGGAAGACCGTGTGTGTAAGTGTCCCATAGATTTATATTTATATATTTATATTGATATTTAATATTCTTTACGTATAGGCATATCTACTATACTTAATTTAAACCTTTTATTCATCCTCTAACAGCTAGTTCTTATATACATTTCTTTCATGCCTTGATTTACAAATGACTAGGTCGTAGGTCTTCTATACAAGCTGTGATAGCCCAGCGGTGGGACCATGCGACTCTAGTGGGGGTCACGGGTTTAAATCGAGGCAAGCACCAACGAGTGCTTTAATCTTTTTAGTAAGTAAAATTAAGTAAGTAACGGCTTGTCACTATCCCACTGCTGGGCATAGGCCTCTTGTCTCCGTTTTTTTTTTGGAGAGAAGGATTGGAGCTGAGACCTACCACGCTGCTCCAATGCGGATTGGTAGGTTACACATATCCCCAGAATTGTCTAGAGATATGCAGGTTTCCTCACGATGTTTTCCTTGACCGAAAAGCGTGTGAAAAATTGCAATTATCAATTAGACATATAAGTTTTACTAGAAAACTCATTGGTGCCTGCCCGGGATTTGAACCTAGACCTCCTCGAAAAAGGCGCACGGTGTTACCGCTGGGCTACCACAGCTTTTTTATTTTTTATACTTTATTTTTTATACTTTTTTTATTTTTTATACTTTTTTATATTAATCTTTTTAGTGAAGAAAAATTGTAAGAAATCCTGCATATCTCTAGAGAATTCTGGGAATATGGTAACCTACCGATCCACATTGGAGGTGGGGACCCAATGTGAATCGGTCCCACAACGTGGTGGGGACCCAAGCTCCAGCCTTTCTGTCCAAAAACGTAATGAGGAGGCCTATTCCAGTAGTGGGATATTAAAGAAGCCGTTACTTTTTTACACAAATAAATAAATGTCAACCTAGCCGAGCTTTCATCTTATACAAACGACAACAATATTTGTCTCGGTCAAAGTCATTACAACGACATTTGTATCCCTCATAGGCGGGAAACAAGCAATTTCTCGTAACAATTGTTACGAACTGTGATATTTCTGACAATGTTACTTGGATTTGTACATCTATACTATATAAACCTGAAGAGTTTGTTGGTTTGTTTGTTTGATAGTTCAAACGCGCTAATCTCAGGAACTACTGGACCGATTTGAAAAATTCATTCAGTGTAAGATAGTCTATTTATCGAGGAAGGCTATAAGCTGTAACATCACGCTAAGATGAATAGAATCATATCATCAATAAGAAATATAACAAAAACGGCAAAAAATAAAGCTTTGCTTGCGTGCGCTAAATAAACGGTGAAAGTTATCAAAACTCATGTATTACTAAATTGCTCCCCTCTAACAGTTCAAAATAAACGTCCGCGACAGCTCATAAATAGCTTTTATGGCTAACCCACTTTAACCATATTTATGGTTATCAAAAGACCATAATATTACGGTTTTAATCTTTCCACGCGGACGGAGCCGCTTGCGATCTCTAGTCTAATATAAGTATAATTTTACGCGGGAAAACTTGAATGTGATGACATTTGTGATTAAATGATGACGTGTGTTGATTTTGGTGCTTTTGTTTTAAATAATAATCTGGGAATATGAAAGCGTTCGTACCCTTCTTATGAGGTGACTGACGACTTCAAAATGATCGCGGGCGGTCATCATGCTAATCACTTGAAGAGATGTTCAGCAGTGAACATCCATTGATTCAAAAAGTAGAATAACATGCAAGTTTCCTAACATTTTCTTACTTAACCAATTTAAAGCGCGATGAATTGTCATTTTTAATTGTACATGTATAGGTTTTTCTAAAATTCCTAGCTATTACGGAATTATCAAAGCTAAAGTATTTTAATTGCACACTTTGGATTTCTAACGGCGATCCTTTGGCACAAAAGAAAAACGTTTACCGTATGGTCAACAAGCCTATAACATTGCAAAGTGTCAAAAAATTTGCCAGCCAAAACCAGACTTCTTTTACTCGTTACGGGTGAAACATGCAAAAAAGTTCCATATTAGAGCTAAAAAAGATAATTGAATGTAAAATTGTCTTAATATTGCAAATTTGCTACTGAGTATCATGATTATTATTAAATATCTCGTAAAGTCGCATTGTAAGCCCGCGTTTCTTGTATCGTGATATCTGGCCGAGTACAAAAACCCACCTAAATGTCTTGCCGAGGTGTCGTAAAAGGCGTCTAAGATAACTTGACGTCAGGCGGTCGGTCGTAAGATATCTAGCCAATAGGTATAAGAACATGATTAAAACATGTTGTACCTAAACCACTTAGAGTGGGATAAGGTCAGATGAATGTTGATAATCTCGTAAAAAAAAAATAGTAAATAAAAGCTAAAATCGATATTCACTAAAATCTCCAGTCTCTCATATAGTTTGGAAATTATTTTGACTCGGTGTGAAAAATCGTGATATTTTCACGTGTCACTTGAAATCAAATTTAACGCATGATAGGACCGAGCTATTTTATATATTCACTGGAAATAAAGCTAAGTGAAAACGCGATTGATTTTATTTGAAGTATTCTTTTAAAATGAAATATTGAATACCGCAACTTGGACTTAATAACTTAACTCCGTATACTGTTTTTTAGTTCTCAATTCGCTTTGTTTTCACGAAATATGAATTCCAACGAAGATCTATGTTATAGATTAATATTCTACTCAACCGGATACCACACTGTGAGTCAACTAGTCCCTTAGTCGCCTTTTACGACACCTCGGTATGGAAAGAGGATGGTCTATTCTACTCAGCCGGATACCGCAGGGTGGGTAAATTTACCTTAGTCGCCTCTTACGACAGCTCGGTAAGAAATGAGGGTGGTCTATTCTATTCAGCCAGATACCACACAGCTAGAATGAATGAAACAATGAAAATAATTGGTCTGTGTTTTGTTGTGTGTTGTTTTTATGTATGTTTACCTACGCGGATGTGAGTTCATAAAATTAAAGTATATCGCACAACATATTAGTTTAGACTATTTAGCATTAAGTCCTCAGGTTGATAAATAATAAATAAATATATGGGGCACTTACACACACGGTCGTCCGTCCCCAAATTAAGTAACTTAATACTTGTGTTATGGGTGAGAGACAACTGGTAAATATATACTTATATACTTTTAAATACATACTTAAATACATATATACACCCAGGCGCGAAGAACCAATAATTTTTTTAGTACATTTGATTGGTTACAAAATTTATACCTACCTTATAAATATATTATAATTATAATTATAAAATATAATTATAATTATAAAATAATAATATATTATTATAAATATTATATTTATAATTATAAAATATAATTACAAAATTTTAATTATAATATAAAATATAAAATAATATAATTATAAATATAAAATTTATAAATACCTATAAAAATTTGATTTGGATACACGTTTGATTAATGTATAGATATTCTAATGTCTGTTTATTTTATTATAGCGGTTAACTAAATTACAAAGGTTTTAACATAATTAACAACGATCTGCCTACAATAAACAACACAATCTATTTTTTATTTCATTATTCAGTACTGAGATGTCTGTACCGCTTGTCACCGCCGGCAAAATGAGATCCTTTCGCCCAATTGCGAGAATATTTTGCTTCATTCCATTATTTTGAATAGGGGATCATTCGTTACTTTGGTCGTGCCTTGTAAAGCGGAAATTTTAGTAAGGTTCAGCCTGGATTACGCGATTCTATACAAAATCTTATTGTTCGTTATTTAACAGAAAGTACGTAGGTATAATTTATATTCATCCGTCCGTCATTTCGACTTATTCCTCCAAAGGTATGGGCGTTTAATTAAACAAGATTGAAGATTAATTGAAATTTAATTCTCTTAACAATGGATTTATTTGATTAAAGATTTTATGAATTAATGTGATTACTTTTTGAAGCTGTACTGAAATTTAAATATTTTAGATTGTAGTCCATATTTATAGCAATAATGAAGTAAAACTTCTGTGTGCTTAAATCTCTGTATAATATATTTTTAGGCACCCGTAATGGTTAACGTAACCATCATCCTCCTGCCCTTATCCCACTCCAAGTGGAGTCAGCACAACATGTTATAAACATGTTATAACATATATGATTTGGGTACGTATTTTACGACCGGCCGCCCGTCTGACGTCAACTTACCTTAGTCGTATTTTACGACACCTCGGTCAGAAAAAGGTTGGTCAATTCTACTCAGCTGGATACCGCAAGACGGGTCAACCTACCTTAGTCGCTTTTTACGACGACTCGGTAACAAATGAGGGTGGTCTATTCTATTCAGCCGGATACCACACGGCATCAATGGTTAATGTGACCATTACTTGAAAATGCAGAAACAAGAAAGGAAGCTGTATTCAGACATATGTATATAATCTTATAGATTAACCACAGACATCATCATCTTTAAATATATTATCGGTATATATATATTGGTGTTGCTACAAACAATATTTTATATAATATCATCTTTATTTTTGTTTTAAAACTTTTATGGTTCTTTTAATTAAAGGGTTGCTCTAAAATAAATTGCTATACATGGATGATTTATTCCCATTGTATATGACTTGTAATGACATTGAGCTATGATAGCACAACGGTGAGACCGTGAGATTTTGTCGAGGGGATTCGGGTTCAAACCCGGGCAGACACAGGTTTTTTTAAACTTATGTATGGTGATTGGAATTAGCAAATTATCATACGTTTTTAGGAGAAGGAAAACATCGTGAGGAAACCGGCATATCTCTTTTATCGGAGAATTTTGAGGGTATGTTAAACCTTAGTCTTAGCTTCAACATATCTCTCCAAAAACGAGAGACGAGGCCCATACTTAGCAGTTAGATAATAACAGGTCGTTACTTCATTCGTTATTTATTTATTTAATTATTTAAAGGGGTACACAAAACAGAGTCCTGTTAGAAAAGTACAAGATAAAAACATAAATATATATAAAAACTTAAGACTAGACAGTAATCCAAAATATGTGTACACATGATAAACTTAGGGGATCAGGTTAAAATATTGAAACTATTGAAACTAAATTTAGATAAAACGTTACAAATACAGTTATTTAAAAAATATCTGTATTTGTTATGTTTTGATCAAGTGAATCGCAAAGGCCTCTTCAATAAATATCACTTTGTCAAAATCTGCGATTAAACTGTTAACTATTTGGCTAAACTGTTGAAATGCCGCATCGGACTATACACCAGGCAAACGTTAAGCGTCACTCTAAGAGTAACAACCCCGAATTATCTGGATTACAGCTTAATTGCTGAGAATGCCGATGTAGGATTCACCCTCGTATCTAATTATAGGGCCATGAATGAGTGTACTTGTAGATAGAAGCCGCTTAAATTCTCTTTGACTAAATAAAACGCCTTACAAATTCATGAGCATAATAGTAACTGCCCAGTGTTAATAAAATAACCAAAGAATTAAACGGTCATGTTCGTCCGTCCTCAAAGTAAGTAAATTACTTGTGTTAAGAGTGACAGACAACTGGTAAATATATATGTATATAGTTTTGAAATACATACTTAATACAAATACACGCCGAGGCTCGAAGAACCAACAATTTTTTATAGAAAATGTTGGCCCTCGGCGGGAATTGAACCCGCGACCGCTGAAGGCAGGGTCACCGTCCACTTCGCTAAGGGGCCTGACAATGTAAGGTGAAAGATCACTTCCCCCCAAAATTACTTAAGATTCCAAAAATAATGACATTTACTAAAAATAATGAGTTGTGATAACCCAGCGGTGAGACCGTGCGATTCTGTCGAGGTTGTCGCGGGTCCTAACCCAGGCATGTACTAATGAGTTTTTTTGTTAAAATTTATGTGTCTAATTTATATTTTAACTACCACACGCTTTTCGGTGAAGGAATATATCGTGAAGAAACCTGCATATCTCTAGAGAATTCTAGGAATATGTGTAACTTACCAATCCGCATTAGAGCTATCCGAAATACTGAGAGAAGAGCCCTACGCCCAGCAGTGGGATAGTAACAGACCGTTACTTTAAATTTACACACTTTATTTTATTTCATGTCACATACTTTAGGTCGTTAAGATTAGGGTTACCGATAATGTTACATTTGCACCCCATTTCCAGTTTTATGTCCCTGTTTGTACTTTTTTCTTTCTATATTACGTTTGCGATAAAGTATATTCATCTTATTTTGTACGGGACTACAATCATAAATGTGATGATGCAGCGTAAAGAAACGTGTAATATGGGTGCCTATTTGCTGAATGGTTCCTGAATTTCTGATATGAAGAAGCTGATTTGATTATAGATAGTGAGAAAGTATCGTGTGAGGGAGGTTTTCTACACCCAATATCAGGGTAAGCGAACCTTTATACAACAATGTGATTTTTTATAAAAATAACGAAAATAATAAATATTATTAATCAATACAAACTTTTTAATTTAAACTAGCTGTGTCCGTGGCTTCGCCCACATGGAAATCAGTATATCCCAAAGTTTCCTCGCAATAATCCCGACCCCGTGTCTTGTACACAATTTACATAAAACCATTATATTAACCTAAACATTCCGGAAGAGTTGCACAATCTTCTAGTAAAAACCGTACAAAAATCTGTTCTGTTGTAGATTTTGAGAAAATCAATCACATGCAGACAGACAACTCAATATAGTATCAAATCTCATCAATGTAGCACTAGCTAGACGGCGAGATAGACAGATTTATGCGCTTATATTGAGATTAATATATAAATATTTATAATAACTCACCCATTCCCCAAAAGGCCGTGGCAATGAACGCCACGAAAATGCGGCTTCCCGTCGAGAGCATCAACTCCATGCCACCTGACATCCGATACCGCCGCCGTCTCATATAGTACCGACCACTCCTATTAACTTAGCCACTCAAACACTTGGAACTTGAGTAGTTCGCCATACACACAATTTCATTATTAACGCCGCTTCACCGTACCTGAAAGGAAAAGAGCACTCCATTTAATTTTCCTAATTACTAGGATAATATTTGTCTTTCTTATTATAGTGGTTAATTTTATGGCCATAGTACGACAGCGTTAATTAAATAGTTGTTCAGTTTGATCGTAAGTAGAATACTCTTCTTAATTAGTCACAACGAAGAATTAGTTAAAAGACCGATGATTTTATACAATACATAATTATGAGAGAAACAAAACAAATACCTTATGATTTTATTTTTATTTATAAACCAATGAAGTCTGTACAAGAAAGAAAATACTTAAAGAAAACGTTAGTACGGAAGATAACTTAAAGTTATTTTTATTATATTAAATAAAAATAAATAGATAAATAGAAATGAAATATATAAACTAATAAACAGGTAGGGGAAAAACTCTTCGTAAAACACCTTAAGTTATTGAAAGATACGTTGAACAAATTCAAAGTCTCTAAAAACTCTATTGTGACAGTTGCATGCACGATGAAAGATTATTAGAATTTATAGGGAAAGGAAGGATTATTATTTGGTATTATCGGCATAATTAGTTTTTCTTAAAGAGGCTCGGTCACCCAGGTACTATAAATAAAACACATAAGTTACAACTAAAGAAAATCATTAGTGCCTGCCCGGGTTTGAACCCGTGACAACGTTAATAGAATCGTACAGTCTCACCGCTGGGCTAACACAGCTCATTATTTTTAGTACATGTCACTATTTTTGGATTCCAAAGTGACTTTAAGCGAAAACTGAGCTTTGACTTTACATTTGATTATTTTATTAACACTGGCCGGTTACTAGTACACTTATTCAATTTATAAGGCGTTTAGTATAAGACGTTTTAGTAAAAGAGTATTTAAGCGGTTTCTAGCTACGAGTACACTCATTCATGGCCGCATAATTAGATACGAGGGTGAATCCTACATCGGCATTCTTAGCAATTAAGCTGTAATCCAGATAATTTGGGATAGTTACTCTAAAAGTGACGCTTAACGTTTGCCTGGTATATAAAGTAAGACGCGTTATTTGTACAGTTTAATCATAATAGTGAACAGTTTCGCTACATTTTTGGAAATTTTTCATAGTCACCTCGCTGCTCCAATGGTAACATATATACAACGAATTCTCCCGATATCTTCAGGTTTTTCCTTCATGAAGAGCATGTTACAATTTGCAAATATCAATTGTGATTATTGTCAATCACCTTAATTGATAAGTAAGGAAAGCACTTGCAATTCAACTTCTGAACATAAGTTTGCTCATTTTTCTTCCCTTCGCTGCCGTAGAGAGCAAGTTATATTAAAATTTCAAATTGATATTAACAATCTATCATACGCTTTCAGCGGAGAAAATCTTATACGATGTAAATATGAATATGCTAAGCAACTAAATTTAAAATATCTTAGCAAGTTGAGCTTATTTTTTTAAAAATGTAATGTACTGTAATATACGTTAGCTTAAATATTTAAATGTGCTTTAGTGTGTGTTTTTTAAGCTGTTATAGCCCAGCGGCTAAATAGTGCGTCACTTTCGAGAGGGTCACGAGTTCAAACCCCAGGCTGACATCAATGATTTTCTGTTAAAACGTATGTGTCTAATTGATATGTGCAATTCATTGCACGCTCTTAAGTGAAGAGAAATATTGGGATGAAACCTGTATATCTCTAGAGAATTCTGGAGATATGTCTAGCCTACCAATCCCCATTGGAGCAGCTTGGTAGGCCTTAATTCCAATCCTTCTCTCCAAAAAACGAAGAGAGGAAGCCTATGTTCAGTGGAATAGTAACAGGCCTTTACTTTACTGTTATGTTTTGTGTAATTTTTCTTCGCCTCTTCTTATAGAAATACGGCAGCGAAATTTATCGTATTAGCCGTATTAGCGTAACAGACAAATAGACAGATAATGGTTTTTTATAGTAATTTATAAGAACTAATAGCTACAACGGTATTTAACCTACTTTGTTTAGTCCACAACAATTTTAACAACAGTAGACGTATTCCTAACAGTTTGTCATTAGGGTTTTTCAGCCTACTCTAATTTCGATTATCCATGAAAGTACTATGAACCATCAATTAGAAACCATTTTAACCATTAGACGTCATCATGGTTTTTTAACAAACTGTATTTTTGTTACTACACAGAGCGTTAATCACCTAAAAATAAAGTTGCAGCCTGTTAATATTTAAATGGCACGTTGACACGGATAGCAGTAATACGGCCTTCAGCTCCAGGTCACGGGTTCGATCTCAAAAATTTTCTATTTTTTTATTTATTTAGTATTCCACGGCTGAGTGCAACCTTTTAACTGTGAATTTTAAATATTATGTAAATAAAGGATAGGAGTTAAAAATTAACCGGGTATTCAAACCCGTTAACCGTTGGTCCCAAAATTTTCACTGTTAAGTCTTTTAATCACGGCTAATTTACTTAAAATATTGTTTTAATGATTACATAAAACTTATGTCAGTGAATAGTGTAGTCAAACTTGATTAATACGATCTATAAAAACCTACCTTCGTTATGAACATAACAATCTAAACATCAGAAGGCATACAAGGAAATATGACTAAAGTTGTGGCAATTCCAACATATTTTATACGAATCATAATAAACATGCGAGAAAACTTTTGTTATTCGCTATTACAGCTTTATTTACTACATTTACAGTAAACTATGATATCTATAATGTAAGATATTGAAACCTAAAATCAATTTGCTTCCAATCAACCAATTCAATCCACTAATCTGATTAAAAACGTTTAACAAACCTTTTTATTTAAATTGAAATTGAAAACCTAGTTCAATATAAGTTCGCTGACTATGGGCTTCATAAGGAAGCTCAGAGTCACCTAACGGGCGATGGAACAAGCTATGCTTGGAGTATATCTACGTGATTAAACAAAGAAATGTGGAGATCCGTAGAAGAACGTAACCGATAGTCCAGCGTGTCGCGAAAATGAAGTGGCGGTAGGCAGGTAGGTAGGCAGGACATATAGTGCCAAAAATCAATGAGAAGTAGGGTCTTGAGGTATTTGTATGATGACCTCGCACCGGAAAACGCAGTGTCAGTAGACGCCCTAAAATTTGGACTGATGACTTCAAAAAGGTCACGGAGAGCTGCTGGATCCAAGCGGCACAGAGTTGTGTGGTTTTAAGATCCCATGAAGAGTGAACGTTCATTGTTTAAAAAAAAAAAGAAAAAGATGTGCATAAGACACTTTTTTACATGAGGAAACCCTTCGTGGGTCTCTATCTATGGGGGTGGTATTTTGCCGGCTAAAATCTCATAGTGTTCTAACTTACTGCCTGGTGACGAGGACAAAGGAATACTGATCACGTCACGTCTGCATGTACAGCAGACTCTAGGTAAGTCTGTTTATTAATCTAACTCATTTATGATACAACACGCTATGTTTGGTACTATATTCGTCAAAAAAATCGATTTGATTTCATGTTAAAAACTGGGAATATTCCAATTTTAAATAGTTTTTGTTACGTCAGTCCCACAAAATAATAATATTTTTTTATGTGAAGTTCGACTTTTAGTTGAAAGCGTTTTTATCAAACGATAACTGGCTGCGGCAGTTCGTTCTGTTAATTATTTTTCAAATCGCATACGGCATCATTTTGATTTAAAAATTTTTTTGGTATGTCACCCAGATTTTGCTTAATATTTTCGTCATTTTTCGTCTAATATGTTAAATTAGAGTTTGCTCTTGTTCACAGTCACACTTAATGATAAATGCTGATATAGTCTAAGATGGAAATAATTGAAAATGATCACACTAGATTTGGACCTGAAATCGTAAAAGATTACCTTGTCCTTTTATAAAAGTAATAATAAAATTATTTTGCTATAATCCGCGATGAAGTAAAATAGAAAATATATATAATGCTAAATGTAGAGTGGACAATCGGTTATCATACCTGATACATGCAGGAGTCGTAAAAAACACATGCACAAACCTCCACCACCGCCACCATGATACACAAGCACTATATACGTTCACTATCACAAACTCCGAAACCCAAAAACCGAAGCATCGTCAGGAGATAGACGATAGACTCCACGACCAAAATCGCAAAGCGAATGCGATTTGCGAGTTGCGGGGCGAAACGATTGTTGAGTTTGTGATTATTACTTTTGTATTATGGATCTCCGCAAAGTAACGCCTAATTCTATAAATTATTTGTCCTTTTATATTACAGTAATAATAAATATTGTTTAATTATAATATAACTATCTGTGCCCACGGCTTCATCTGCGTCAAAATCAGTGTCAAAAGTTTTCCCTCATAAATCCTGACTCCGTGGGAATTATAGAATAAAAGTAACTAAAACCCCATATGTATCTACCAGTGAAATCTCATCAGATCAGATTCCATTCCGGAGAATGTACTATTTGACTTAAAATTTCCGCAATAATTGCACTATCATTTAATAAAAACCGCACAGAAATCCGTTCAAAAGATTTTGCTAAAATCGATCACATACAGACATACATCTTTTGAGGACTTAGTTTTATAATATTTATAGATTGAAGTAATATATGCCTGTTTACTAAACACAATTATTTAATCTATACTAATATTATTAAGAGGAAAAATTTGTATGTATGGTTGTAATGTTTTCTCACAAAAACGTCTGGGCGATTTCACCATTGGAAAGCTGCATCTTTGTTGAGCAACAAAGGCTATATAACATTTAAAAAAAATAGGGATCGGTTATAAAAATGTAATAAGCTATAAAAAATTAGTCATACAAAATCTATCATCGCGTGCGCTGCGAAAACTATTCATGATAGAACACAAAAATGTTCTACAGTATTATAGGACGTATCAATATCCAACTATTATACTTATCCCAATATAATAACTTTTAGTGGGCATTCCACTGGCATGAGATCGGTATGTACGTGGGTGAAACCGCGGGATATTACTAGTATCAAATAATAAGGGTATATTTCCCCCAATTATCATTAATTCATACATAAATATTAATAAAAGTCATACGGGTCTAGAGCAGGCGGTTCCAAAGTTTCCCAAAGACACCCTCGAGATGAAACGTTCGTTATCCCAGCTGTTGCCAATCGCATCTTACCAATCTCGACGACACGCCTTTGTCCTCCGTTTGCGTTTTATGGAGGCCTGACATTACTTGGCCCTTATCGTATTGACACAGTCAGAGTTAAATCCTTCAATTTAGGCCGGCCTTTCCAATCCGAATGAACTCGTTATGAGGTCAGAAACAAAAAATGATTATTTTTTTTTCTAAAGAAATAAAGAAGCCGAAACGTTTAACAAGATTGTAGCGGTATAACGTAATTGAAGCCTTTAATTCTCCAATAAAATGGACAAAGGAGAGTTTTAGGTTTCATTCGGTTTCACTATTTTAAAAAAGGTATCAAAAGATAATAAAATAAAATGAAATATAAACTTATTCCCTCTTAAGGAAATTATAAAACTGCCAGATTATCTGTTGATTTTGCAGCGGTTTAGAAACTTAGTATTTTCAAGAAATTGAAGTATTTAGAATATATTCTGTAATTTAATTGGGAATAGTGATTAAATGTAGATTTTTGTCGACTTAATTAACGGAATCTCGTCAGCTAAAACTCGTCAAGACAATATTGATTTGTTTGAAAAAGATAAACATATACACACCTCATACTAGTGACATCTAATAGTCATATCAGGTCTGCGCTTAGACTTTTTTGTTTTATCTTATATGGCTAAATATTGCGGACATTTTTTTATTTTAGCGACAAGTTAAAACGACGATCCTTTAAAATGATTTGTATTTTATTGTTCTCATAATTGATCTTTTTATTTTTGAATTTCTTAATTAAACGTACTTGACAGGCTAAATTCACACATAGCACTGATTTATACTAATCCATAAATATTTTAAATATGAAAGTTTAATCGTCTATTTGGGTTCAAGGCTAAATTCCCGAAAACATATTAATAAATTTTGGTACTGTTAAACTTCATATACGGCATACAAAAATCCCGTTTTTAGCAACAGAATAAAATAAATAAAACATAATGAGGAAAACAATAAGTTAATGCAAAAGTAGACGCGGGTATAATTTCCTTACAGGGTTATGGTTTAGCCATTTAGCTTCACGGCTCTAAAATATTATAATATTCGTGACTTTGTATAAGAACAGTTTCACCGTTCAAAAAGCTTTCAGTATAATGCTTAAGAAAACAATTTTTAACGTGAATGTAAATCGATAAAATTCAGCACAAGAAAAATGACAGGTGCGAAATTATGATATGGGATTATTTGAACTAAAATATATGATATTCTATTGGCTACTTTTATCAGTGATATAAAATAAAATCTAACATTTGAATTGAGCCGCTACTAAACACTGGACAGAAATGTAAATATTCATATTAAGTCTAACGCTATATAGAGCATGTACCTGCACATATTTGTACTATAATCTAATACAATAATGTGCAAAAGTTTAAAATAAATAAAAACAATGTTGAATCAACTTTATTTTAGTATCAAGTAATATATTTTACACCGTATATTTTTCTTTCAAGCTAACCCATGACTCTCCATTAATAACTTCAATAAAATCAACTCGAAAGGATTTCAACCCTAAATATCCGAATCTGAATTATTCTATAAAATTTTAAAGGCTTTTAAGTGTCCATTCGATCGGTGGAATACAGATATTCGATATTTATTGAGGCCATATTTTTTATTCGATAATAAAATGTATCGTTCTTTTATGTCACAATTCTGATTTTACAATTCTTCTCTACTTATTTAAAACATATATACGATGATTATGTACCATTGAAAGATACCAAATGTAGCATTGAACAGTATAATTAGAAAAGTTGAACACAGTAAGGAAATATGTTTACCTTGTATAATTATAATATTATTAATAGCTGAAGTGTACAAAGCGCTTCGACTGATTTACTGATGCGTACGGCCAAAATGTTGAATTCCCTTCCTGAATTTACCTTCCTGGACTTCTACGATTTAGAAAACTTCAAAAAAAGAGTTGATCGGAACTACATTGGCAAGTGCGGCTCACCTAAGGCTGTACGTTACTCTTTCAATCAGGCGAAATCGTAGACAGGTGCTAGCCTTATCGTATTAAAAAAATTTTTCCAATATGCAACCTGTACATAGATAATGTAGAAGCGTAATAAGGTCCAAAATCAAGGTCTTTACCCATTAGTGGAATAGCAATAGGTTAATATATATATATATATATATATATATATATATATATATAT
Organism: Morpho achilles; assembly: GCA_947086495.1. Lineage (NCBI taxonomy): Eukaryota > Metazoa > Arthropoda > Insecta > Lepidoptera > Nymphalidae > Morpho > Morpho achilles. The sequence continues at coordinate 5,196,524 of CAMTZB010000004.1, read as the reverse complement.
ATATATATATATATATATATATATATATATATATATATATATATATATACACAACCACAATCTTAACAATTGTTTGTCGTGGAGTCTATTTCCTGACGATGCTTCGGTTACGGGGCGAAAGAATCGTTGAGATTGTGTTGGTGAATGTGTGCAGTACTTGTGTAATATTGTGTCATGGGTGTCGGTAGTGCATGAGTTCTTACAAATTCTGCATGTATCAGGTATGAGAACCAATAGTACACTCTACATTTAGCATTACATATATTTTCTTTTATTGCGGATTATAGCAAAATAATATTCTCATTACTTTTGTATTATGGACCTCCGCAAAGTAACGCCTAATTCTATAAATTACTTATTCATTAACTCAAAAGTCTCATTTTATCTTTTTTCATTTACAAAATCAACTATATTAATGAGCAAAAGCTAACAAATACATTTTCTATAATAATAACTAAACAGTCCGTTCATTAACTGCGTAAGCTTGTTTAGTTTGTCACGGATCTCCGTCCGACAAAATTTCAATTTTAATAAGACTAACGCTGATTATGGCAAAGCTTTGTCTCGTATAAATGGCAAGCCAAACACCCTTTGTATAGTTGTTTAATGGACGAAAACTGCCGTCTCATTATTTTTGAACCATTTTAAGCAATTTTGCATGAATTTAAATACACAATAACTGAAGCATTAAATTTGTATGTAACGCCCTTGGTAATTTATATGCTAGTAATGGTATTTTATTTCTTAAGAGTTTATTTACGTAATATATAGTATAGTATGCTGAGAATATACGCCGTGTGATATCCGGCTGAATAGCCCTCATTTCATACTCATCATACTAAGGTGTCGTGAAAGGCGACTAAGGTAAGTTGACGTCAGGTAGGCGGCCAGTCGTAAAACGCAGCCAAATCATGTGACAGCATCTTTATAACATGTTGTGCCGACCCCACTGAGAGTGGGATAAGGGCAGGAGGATGATGAATATGCTGAGAATACATAGTACTAGCTTTTACCCGCAACATCTTTTGTGTGGACTGTTGTCGCGTGATAGGTTGATATTAGATGGCGATTTTCAATGTCATCCGAGTCCTCTAGAATTAACAGGATTTCTAAAGACTATATTCTACCACAGTGTATAAAGAATAATTTTGTCAAATTAATTCAAATTTGTTTCAAGGAATTGGTCATGAAAACGTAACAGACAGACAGATAGACTTACGTATTTCGACTAATACAAGAAATAAGTATCCTCCATGTTTGTATCATTATATCCCTAACAAACCCAAAACTGACCGTGCAACTTTTCATCAAGTTGATTAATATGGCTATGGGACTATCACAAACAAAATAATTGGTTTCAAAAACCTTAACAGAATTTCAATGCAATAAGTTAACTCGTCGTTCAATCGTACTTTTAGAGGACAATTAGTTATAAAGTGATAAAGTTCAATAATTTATCAATGAAAGATTGGTCTTTAATAAGAATTGTAGTTCCATTTTCTTAATCTCTATTTTGTCTGTAATTTCTAACCATCGTAAAGTATATCATACAACAAAATATAAACGCGGTAGCTACGAAAATTCTTTAAGTATACTCAGATTTGTCTTCAACCCAAATATTTATATATCATGTAAGTTAATATAAACACGGATGTAACAAAAGGATAGGCGACGAAATGGCATATTATTTTAGTATGGTATGATCCGGCGCGAGGCTCTCTGCAAAATATTTAACCCTGTATTTTGTTTGTATTTTGTTCAACAGCACATCCTTGAGTAGCTTAACAATACAATAAGTAAGATATTTATCTATACGAATAAAGAATAAAGCTGAAGAGTTTGTTTTGTTTGTTTATTTGAACGCGCTAATCTCAAGAACTACTGGAACGATTTGAAAAATTATTTTAGTGTAGTATAGTCCATTTATTGAAAAAGGTTATAGATTATATAAAATCACGCTAAGATAATATACGAGAAGACAATTATTAAAAGATATTGCGAAAACGGCAAAATTTAAAGCTTTCCTTGCGTGTGCTAAGTAAACGGTGTAAGTTATTTAAAAACCTCTTATATTTAACTCACAATGATTACTTTTATGTTCAAAATTTCAATTCAGAAAAAAAAATGTGATACACTGATATCCATGCGGGCGAAGCTACCGGCACAACTAGTTTAGTATAAATCTGCAGGAAATGTATATTAAAAATGCTACATATATTTTAAAAGTTCACGACGAAGAAGCCCTTAAACTTTTGGATATCACAAGTTACGGCAGGGCGACACCCAAAAAGTTGTGCAATAAATTAAATTCTTATCAAGGTTTAAATAACTGTATCAGGAATGGTGAACCTGCACCGCAAATTGTGGTGTTGGTAGAGGTCCTCTCTAGATTTAAAAATATAGAAGGGAGTTACTTCAATAAAGCGGCACAACATCTTAAAAAAAAGGAATGATACTATCCCACTACTGGGCCTCGTGTCCCCATTTTTGGAGAGAAGGATTGGAGCTAAGACCTACCACGCTGTTTCAATGCAGATTGGTAGCTTACACATTCCCTAGAATTCTTTAAATATGTGTATGTTTCCTCACGATGTTGGCCTTCACCGAAAAGTGTGTGATAAATTGCTTTTATCAATTAGACACAAGTTTTAATAGAAAAAAAGTTCTTGGTGCCTGTCTGAACCCGTGGTCACTTTGAAAGAGTCGCACGGTATCATCGGTGGGCTATCACAGCTTTTAAAATAGATAATGAATACTAGTAATAGATAGATATGGGGTGCAAAATAGGAAGTTTATAAATCTAAAGATGTACGATTCAGTCGGTGTTATAAAAAGGGAAGTTTGTGGGAGAGTAGCGTGATATGATTACACCAGATGTGATTATAGACTGAAGTGATAAGGCGTCTGAAGATTTAAAGAGTTGGCTGCAGTAAGTTATTAAAATTTATAGAGGCTATATGGGACAACAAGGCTGTTTTCTATGCTGCCTAAGAAACCATAAATTTTCTTCATGTCTCCAAGTGAAATAGAAACTAAATGAAATGCATAAAATAATCTTTTTTTGTATATTAATAATAGTCTTTTGTGATAAGTTCTATCCATTACTATATATAAAATGTGTTATGTTTTTTGTGTCACCTCTAGAACGGTAAAGCAAAAAATCAATATGAAACTTATACAAAGAAATATACAATATCAAAATATGCTTAAAAGTGTCTCAAATTAAAATTCAAAATATGTTTGAAACAAACTGCCGTACAAAATCCTTACAATAACCGGACATCAAGTTGTAATAAGCAAAAAATTCGATCAGGTGTTCAGTATAAAATGTCAGATACTATCTTTCGTGACAACCCTAGAGCGGACAAGCGAAAACAATAAATACAAAATTGTACGAGAAATTATACAATATATGAAAATTGCTTAAAAGTTTCTCAAATTAAAATTCAAAATATGTTTTACGCAAATTGCTATATAAAATCTTTTTAATAACCGGATATCACGTTGGAACAATTTACTACCGCATCGGGAGATTGCCGGAGTCGCGTGTCCCAATTTCAGACTAAGCATTTATGGGTTCGAATTAAATTTTATTTCATGCTCTTTTTTGCAAAATTATACCATCGCCCTTTTTGTATTATACTGTATGAAAATATTTTACTATATAGGTAAAGTAATAATTACATCGAGTAACGTAATCGATTTTATTAATAACATTTGTCTATGAATATATCTAAGATATATTTTTTAAATATTTTAACTATATTTTAAAGACCATCTTCTTCGTTCTATCGTCGTTTACACCAAATAATATTATTATTTTGTTATATTTTTTTATTGTGCTGTGTGGTATCCAACTCAGTAGCTCAGTAGCTATTCAGTAGCTTTTTGATCACCTACGTTTCTTACCGAGGTGTCGTAAAAGGCAACTAAGGTAGGTTGACCCGTCGTGTGGTATCTGGCTGAGTAGAGGTTTCGCACAAAGCGACTAAGATAAGTTGACGTCAGGCAGGCGGCCGGTCGTAAAATACCTAACCAAAACATGTAATAACATGTATAGCACATGTTGTGCCGACCCCACTTAATTTTTTATTAATGAATGACTATTAATTTGAAAGAAAACAGCGTTGAAACCTCCTTTTTTTTTAAATAATTACTTCAATACGAATATGTATATTCTTCAAATCTAAATTGGAATATTGTAGTCGTTCTAAGCTTCAATCCTTCTCACCAATTCGAAAAAAAGAACATTGTTTTATCTAATTACTTTACGTAACATGCACCGAATACATTACAAGAACTTAAGCTGTAAAATTTCATCTAAACACGGACGTAATGGGAAAAACTACTTCCAGGGGAACACCCAAGCATACAATCGCGTTAGAAAATATGGGCCATGGTGCGAAGCGCTCAGCGAAATGTTCCATTGCTCTTTGTGTCTTGTGTCGCCTTTTGTTAGGTGATATAGCCCCGAGCGGGTTTAGTTCGTATTCACAATATTTACAGTGGCAGCCAAACATCGTCGACGTTTCGCTACGTCATCAACTAGGAGTTTTACGAATGTTTTTCGATGGTGTGATCTAGGGCTGTCCGAGACAAAAACGAGCGCAGAGTGCAGTATGTCAATTGACGGATTATAAGAATTTAATATTACTGTAACAAACTCTGGCCGTGTGGTATCCGGCTTAGTAGAATAGGGCACCCACATTTCTTACCGAGGTGTCGTAAAAGGCGACTAAGGCAAGTTGACCCACTATGTGGTATCCGGTTGAGTTGAATAGACCTCTTTCTAACCGAGGTATCGTAAAATACGACTAAGGTAATTTGATTCGCCGTGTGGCATCCGATGAGTAGAATAGATTACCCTCATTTCACAAGTTCACACACTATGTGGTATCCGGTTGAGTAGAATAGACCACCCTCTTTCTTACGAGGTGTCAAAAAAGTCTAAAGTAAGTTGACGTCAGGTAGGCGGATGGTCATAAAATATGTAGCCAAATTATGTGACATGTTTATAATATGTTGTGCCGATCCCACTTAAAGTGGAATAAATAAGAGTATGAGGATGATCATGAATAATAGTGGAATCGCTTAGGAAGGAGTTAAGTTTCTAAAAATAATAATATACGAGTAATTGCAATTTTAAATGAAACTAAAAATAAGAGAAAAAACTCAACTGAAAACCTCGTCCGAACTTCTGTTTTTTCAGCAAAAGGAAAACTTTCGAAGGCATTTATGGAATTTCAAGAAACGTTTAATGGACGTATCCCAAAGGGAGAGGCGAGCATAATTGAAATTTTCCGTCAGTCACCAATATTTTGGTAGGACGATTTCAATTTAATTATCACGCCTTTACGCAATCTAAATTCTTGTTTTCATTAATTGTGAAGCTTTAAAACGGATAATATTTTATTGAACCTACGAGTATGTTGCTGTGTTGTCAAGTCAATGGGAATAACAGTCCAGAGTTCTTCCTGGAAGCAATAGTAAAATCGCAACAAAACTAGTAAACGAATACAATCGTACATGACGGTTGAGAATATGTATTTATGTATATAAATTCTTTTTAGGGGCACAAAGAGTTTTCTTTCATCATTCTCCTGCCCTTATCCAACTCTAAGTAGGATCGGCACAACATGTTACAAACATGTTGTTATATGATTTAGCGAGGTATATTACGACCGGCCTCCTGAAGTCAACTAAACTTAGATGCCTTTTACGACACCTTGGTAATAAATGAGGGTCTCTTGTCAATCGAGTACCACACGGCGAGTCAATTTACCTTAGTCGCCTTTTACGACACTTTGGTAAGAAATGAGGGTGGTCTATTCTACTCAGCCGGATACCTCACGGCTAGTCAATTTACTTTAGTCTACTTTTATGATGCCTTGGTAAGAAATAAGGGTCGTCTATTCTACTCAGCCAGATACACACGACGGCACGAAGAGTATTCTTTATGGTACTCTAAAGAACCATATGAACTATTTGCAGCCTGTAAGCGACTACTCAATAATCGCCAACAATTTCTTTACTGTCTGATCCACCATCATCCTCCTGCCATTATCCCACTCTAAGTGGGGTCGGCACAACATGTTATAAACGTGCTGTCACATGATTTGGCTGCGATTTTACGACCGGCCGCCTGCCTGACGTCAACTTACCTAGGTCGTATTTTACGACACCTCGGTAAGAAAGAGGGTGGTCTATGTTACTCAACCGGATACCACACGGTGGGTCAACTTACCTTAGTCGCCTTTTACGACACCTCGGTAAGAAATGAGGGTGGTACTATTCTATGCAGCCGGATACCACACGGCAGGTCGACTTACCTTAGTCACCTTTTACGACACCTCGGTAAGAAATGAGGGTGGTACTATTCTATTTAGCCGGATACCACACGGTCTTTACTGTCTGATCCAACATAGAACTTATTTCATTAATATTTACCTTTGATAATTTGTTGAAAATTAATAGTGAATAGAAGTGTATATAGTGTTTTATTTTATTTTATATAATCTACAGCTTACATACATACATATTAAAAAAACTTAATCTATTAATAACACCAAATAGATTATATAATTTTTCATAATACCTATATAAATTTGGCTTAACAGAATTAAGTAAAGAAAAGTGTTTATGCGTGTGCATACGTATATGTGCCCATTTAATGCCCATTGTTGCCTATTTAATGTCCTGAAAATACATTATAGCCTCTAAAATATATGAAATTGTTGTCGATTTCAGCTGTCGTTCTGAATAATATATGACGGTAATGTGTCACACAAGTTCAGTGATATTATTTTATGCGTAGACGTATAATATTTATGTACGCCGTGTGGTATCCGGCTGAATAGAATAGTACCACCCTCATTTCTTACCGAGGTGTCGTAAAGGGCGACTAAGGTAAGTCGACCCGCCGTGTGGTATCCGGCTGAGTAGAATAGACCAACCTCATTTCTTACCGAGGTGTCGTAAAAGGCGACTAAGGTTAGTTGACCCACCGTGTGGTATCCGGTTTAGTAGAATAGACCACCCTCTTTCTTACCGAGGTGTCGTAAAATACGACTGAGGTAAGTTGACGTCAGGCAGGCGGCCGGTCGTAAAAACGTAGCCAAATCATGTGAAAGCATGTTTATGACATGTTGTGCCGACCCCACTTAGAGTGGGATAAGGGCAGGAGGATGATGATGACGTATAATATTTATGTATAATATTTCTGTTTTAGATGTTCCAAGAAAAAAAAAATCTATTTATTTAGTTTTTAGTCGCCTTTTACAACACCTCGGTAAGAAATGAAGGAGGTCTATTCTACTCAGCCGGAAACCACACGGCGGGTCATTTTACCTTTGTCGCCTTTTATGACACCTCGGTAAGAAATGAGGGTAATCTATTCTACTCTTCCGGATACCATCAGGTTGTGATTAATAAAATTTAAATTTATTTCCATTAAGATCAAATTCTTCACTTTAGAAAAAGAGATGTGTAATTTATTTCAATGCTATAAATTATAAGAGGGTTATATGTCACATAGTCTTTTATATTTTACGCGAATACGGGTAATATTTAATTCACACGTTCACAAAAGCAATTTTATGTTCTATGGGACAAACCAATTATAATAAAGGTATACCGTTCTTCAGCTGAGCTGCCCTTTTTTGTATTCATGAAATGGCAATTTCTTTATAAATGACTTCTAACTTCCTTCGCGGTTGTATTAATTTTTTTGAACAATTTTTATTTCAATTCACGAGTGGAACACGTCAAATACGTTCATATTGTTAAAGTAATAAAGTGATGTATTCTAAAAATTCAAAATCATGAACACCTACGGTTTATATACTACTAGTTTCTGCCTGATACTTTGTCTGCATAGATTTCAGTACTGCGTTAGAAATAGTTTTTGTCACTCTTCAAGTCTTTAATCCATATGGAAATACAAAGCAATACATCGCTGTACTCAGAATTGAACGAAAGACATTCAAACTATGTACTTTGATTATAAAATAATGATATCAACATATATTTGCAAAAAATTATAGTTTGCAGTAGCAAGAATTTAATCCAGCTTAGGATGTATTGATTAGAAAAATCCGTGCGTAAATTAGTAAGCTTGATAGTGTATGGCTAGGCAAATACTTCCACTACCCTTGGAGAGATTGGAGCTTATATCAAGCTTCATATAATAATATCTGGGTGACCGAGCTTCGCTCGGTAATTTTTTACAAAAAAAAACTTTAAAAAAAGAAAAAATCAATTATTTAGTTGGGATCGATCCTTGGCACTCACATTTCTCGAGGCTGCCCGCTAACCGAATAAGCTATGTCGACTTGACAGTTAATGGCGAAAATTCAATTCAATATAAATGTTTGTGTTTTTTAATGCCCAAAAATAGGGATAAAACAATATTTTTTTTACATAAAACCTAGCTAGATCAATTTTTCTCCCCCAAAACCTCCTACATGCTGAATTTCAGCAAAATCGTTGGAGCCGTTTCCGAGATTCGGAATATATATATATATATATATATACAAGATTAACTCATTTAAATATTAAGATATCGTAGGAATTGAATACGCAGGCTCCAAATTGTCGTTTTCCTTCACTTTAATGTAATAATGTTGAAGAGATATAAGCAGGTTATTAGCAGATATCTCTTCAACATTATTATATTAAAGATGTTGTAGAGATATCTCTACAACATTATTACATTAAAGATGTTGTAGAGATATCTCTACAACATTATTACGTCACATATGAGACAGAAGTCAAGTAATATTTAATGTAAGAAAGTTAAAAAGGAAAAGCAAAGTTTAAAATAAAACCAAAGTTCATTGAGATACCAATGCTTTTAACCTAAGTAGTTTTTGCAGTGACAGTCCTTATAATCCCCAACTTTTGAATAGTTAAAGTCTTTGTCTCAAATGAAATAATATTTTCTTTGTGAAGTAGAAAAGATAAGAATTTTAACAGGAAATTACTATGAGAAGTGGTAAAATTTCAGTACGAAGTGCAGGAATATTTCTTGTATTTATTCTTTATAACTATCGAAATGGTTTGAGAAATCATTTTAAGGCAGAATTATAGGTCACATGATAAATATATGTAACAAAAGGTTAAAATGAAGTAACTAACTATTCTTACTTTCTCACAGCTGGATAAGACAATATCTCTACTTGCCCAATACTATCGATGTTAGGACTCACCACTATGTATTAATCTAGTTTAAATTTAATTTTAATTTAACAAAGTTTTTAATATCCTAATATTTTACTAAAATAATGGATATCTGTGATTTCAATTGTTATTATTATATTACGCTGCTCTAATATAGAATGGCATGTTACAATTATCTCAGGATAGAATTTAAGCAACTACTACTTAGTTAAAAGATTGAATAGTTAAACAACAACCGAAACAATATAATGATATGGAATATTGAAGGATGGGGGAAAGCACATCAGTGCAAAACTCCTTAAAACGAGAGTTAAAGAACTATTTAATAGACATTCTTTCAGTAGATAATTATAAGTGGGTAATATGTATATGTATCATTTCATCATTCATCATTCGCCTGCCCTTATTCCACTCTAAGTGGGGTTGGCACAACATGCGTTAACTATCTTGTGATATGATTTAGAGAGGTATTTTGCGACTGGCCGCCTCTCTGACGTCAACCTAACTTGTATGCCTCTTAACGACATTTCGGTAAGAGGGCGGTCAATAGACCACCAGCTGAGTAAAATACTACTCAGCCGGATACAGCACGGCGGGTAAACTTACCTATTTAATTAAAAATTTAAAAGCGCATGTTTTTGTTCTCTTTATTATTAGAAAGTTGAGCGTGTACTCGCCTCGAGTCGAGTACACGCTCAATCTCGCCAATCTAGAGATTGACGAGATTATTAGTACTAAAAGTGAACTGAAAAAAATTAATTTAAAAAAATAAACTTACAAAACTTAGTACGGCTTTCCTACTCTACTTCTTTTATGTCTTCTTTAGATCTCGATAATTAAAATTGTATAACACGATTTGAACACGCATTGGTGCTCTGAGCTTAACTCTTCATAGACAACTGATAGCTCAAATATTTGTTAAGTATAGCTATTATATTATTTGCGCACTAAAAGCTCACTCAAAGGTCACTTAAGATAACTTCGTCGGTAAAACACAACCTTATCTTTTTGTGATGACTTTATTATTGTAATTACCATCTTACCATCAAAGCCGAACCGACAAGTGTCATGACCTTAATAGTTTGGAAAGATAAAATGAACATATTGACGTTTTTATAAATATAGAATGGGTGTCCATGATAGAACAGTGGTTAATGTATTTGTATCTTTTAATGTATAATATCTGGTTGACCGAGCCTTGCTCGGTAATTTTTTACAAAATAAAAAAGACACAAAAAATAAGAAAAGAACAATTAGCAAGCTGGGGGCCGTTCCCCGAATAAGCTACGCTAACTTGACAGTTTATGGCAAAAATAGTGTTTTTATATTCAATATAAATTTAAATATTTTTTATTGATATACTGGGATACTGGGATTTTTTTACATAAAACCTAGCTAGATCGATTTTTCTTCCCCAAAACCCTCTACATGCTGAATTTTATGGAAATCGTTGGAGCCGTTTCCGAGATTCCGAATATATCTATATCGCATATATTTATTTATCTATTTACTTAATTTACAACCCCAGTCTCTCGATTCACAAAAAAATGTGATGTACATACTTAAAATAACTCCAATATGTTTGTAAATTTTTTGGGGAAGCTGTTTAGATACAGTGAATCCTTATCAAATTGAAAATAGTCAAGTAAACTTGTAAACAGGTGCATTTGAATCGTCAACGCTACTACTAGTTCGGAAAGCTGTTCCTAACAAGAAGAGATAGAAAAATATTCTGCGGTTGCTCTTTTAAAACGAATATTTTTTCAAAAATGTGACTATATGTATGTGACATTAAAACATGTTGTGCTGACTTCACTAAGAGGGGGATAAGGGTAGGAGAATTATGATACTAGTTCGGCAAATAACATTCAGCTGTACCAATAATTACTCCCGCGGATTAGCCCGAAAAATGTGACTTATAAATGACTAACAGACAGAATTTGGCATTAATAATGTTAGTAGAGGACGCCTAATCGTTTTACTTCATTATTTTTCAGTATATCGCGTGAGGTTCGTAGGCAATATTATCGTTTATCATAGAGCTAGATAGTTATCATTTGATCACTATAATCTAAAACCACAATAAGTTATGTTTTTATTATCAATAGTAAAAAATAACGATGGTACGTAGAATATATATACTATAGACAATTGACGCTGCATTTCCTATACATTAAGTCTTAGTATTCATTGACGAGATTGCTGCTTGGCATAGGCCAAAAAACGGAGGGAGGAGTCCCTCCGTTTTTTGGAGAGAAGTGACTAACGCAGTTTCTTGTTCTTCCTACCCTTATCCCACTCTAAGTGGGGTCGGAAAAACATGTTATAAACATGTTGTCACATGATTTGGCTGCGTTTTTATGACCGGCCGCCTGCCTGATGTCAACTTACCTCAGTCGTATTTTACGACACCTCGATAAGAAAGAGGGTGGTCTATTGTACTAAACCGGATACCACACGGTGGGTCAACTTACCTTAGTCGCCTTTTACGACACCTCGGTAAGAAATGAGGTTGGTCTATTCTACTCAGCTGGATACCACACAGCGGTGAAGTGACTAATGCAGTTTGGTAAATTAAATATATCTCCACACTTGTCTAGAGATATGCAGGTTTGTTTACAGAAAATCGTGTGATAAATTGAAAATATCAATTGGACAAATTCAAATTCAATATTATTCAAATAAACTTGTAAACTTTGAACTTAACTTAGTAACTCTTGAATCGTAAATTCTACTGCTGGTTTGGAAAGCTGTTCCTACAGAGAAGATCAAGCAAGAAACTCGGCGATTGCTCTTTTCAACATAATACTTATAACTAGTTACATTAAGTCATTACTTTCTTGTACACACGTTTTTAGAGACAAGCTCATTGGTGTCGGCCCGGGATTCGAATCCGTAACCTTCTCAGAATACTCGCACGGGAGCTAACAGTGCTTACTTGACGGATTTCTTACAATTGCAAAATCTACAGAAGTAAAGTTCCTTACATTAACTATCTTTGAAAAGTTATGAACATATTAAATTGGATTGAAAATTTCGACTTATAAAAAATAAATAAATTATTTAATACAATAACTTCTAAAAGTTTTATAGTAATAAATATATATATATATATATATATATATATATATATATATATATATATATATATATATATATATATATATATATATATATATATATATATATATTACGAAACTAGAAACAATGAAACAATAAAAAAACACGTATTTCCTATCAATAATTATTCTAAGTATAGATGGGAAAAACAGATATGTATTATATTAAACCCCGTTCTATAATAAATAATAACTATATTGATCTATAATGATCTCGACTTAATATAAATAATTAATTATTTATATTAAATCGAGATCATTCACAAACTTTATTAAATAAATTGTAAGTTTAAATCTAATAATAATAAAAGTAATAAAACTTACCCAATATTAAATCATTTACATCCCATAACTTTGATATCATTAGATACGAGTCCACCTTAATTTTAATTATAGAACATTAAACACAATCAAATGCTTATATAATATTAAAGGCTTATACAGTTTATCTTTCAAAACACGATGAAACAATTGAATTTATTAATCCGTCTAAAAAATTATTTACGATAAATCAAACTTGAGTTTTTAAATCTGGAAAGTTATGGTAATTTATTCATTCGAAAACATTTTCACATCGTCGTGAGCGATACGGTTTATATTGCGGTATACAGAGACCGACAAGACGTATACAGTATACCGACACTCTGATTCTACTGACGGAGCGTTAGCCGTCCCGCCGCATCCCTTCGCCCGCCCATACCGAACTCCGGCTAAGCCAAAGCTTTCCTAGATTGTGTGGCCTTAGTGAACATTAATTACACCCAACTTAGTCTGATTAAACCTTGAGGAATTATCCGGATTGACAAAATTAACTTTTAACTTAAATTTATGTCATTTCGACGACGGTAATGCAAATCGAGTTTGGGAGTTCAAGTAAGTAGATACTTTAAAGTTTTGATTTAATTTACTTGAAGAGGACGTTTTAATAAAAGTACCGTTAAAACTTTTTTATATACCAATGAATTATAAATGAAGTTATAAAAATTTTATTGAATGTATTTAAATATGTAGTATACAAGCTACCCGTGATTTCGTAAGCGTCAACTTAAACTACATGATTTTATTCCCGTTTCTGAAAGAAAAGCGGTTTTTTTGTCCTATGTGTTAGACTAGTTTATAAGCTTCAATTATAGTATAAAATTACTATAGACTGGGCAAATTCACACTACTTCGTCTGCGTAACTTATACTACCGAGATAAAAAGTAGACTTTGTCATTATCTAGCCTACCAACTATCTCCTTACTAAATATCACAACCAGCCGTTAGTTATTCAGGATGTAAATCAGGATACACAAACACTACTTCCATACCTAACACATTTAAATTAAATAATAAGTGCAGATAGTAATTATTGAAAACCCTTGTAGCTTCATACAAGACTGTGGTTTAATAATTAAATTTAAAACATTTAAAAGATTCACCGCCGAGTATCTTGGTGGTTCTTCTCTAGTAAGAGCAACATTCCGAATCAGTTGTAGTTTCCTAAATCATATTGATCCTTGGCAATTTAAAAGTGCTTGAAGGAGTTTATTTGAAGAAAGATTATTTTGGGGTTGAACTGGATTGGAACCATCGTAATTGGGTTATCGTTTTAACTTATAAGGCGAGGTCTGTGGCTCGACTAATGAAAGGTCTAAACTGCTACAAAGAGAAACGTTCCTTTTTATTTTTTATATTTTTATTTAAATATTATTTAATAAACCGGAAATTGAATTACAAATTAAAATTGAAATTAAACCTCTGGATTACGCATTATTGGTTCCGCTCTACCTTTTTGTTAAATTATAATTATCTTTAATATTTAACGGCTCCAACGATTTTCTTGAAATTGAGCATGTAGGGGGTTTTGGGGGAGAAAAATCAATCTAGCTAGGTTTTATGCAAAAAAAATTCGTTTTATCCCTGTTTTTGGGCATTAAAAAATACTTAAATTTATATTGATTTGAATTTTTGCCATAAACTGTCATGTCAGCGTAGCATATTCGTAGAACGGTCGCGAGAAATGAAAATACCTATAATCGATCCCCACCTGCCCTATTATTTTTTCTTTTTTTTTAAGTTTCCTTTTTTTATTTTGTAAAAAATTACCGAGCAAGGTTCGGTCACCCAGATATTTATAATTTTGTTTATTAAAACATTAGAAACTGGAATGCATGATAATCACCAGTGCGACTTTTCTCAGTGAAGTAACCCGTACAATTGGCATTCTTAGAATAAATAGCAAAAATGTGTCAGCCACTGATCGGAATTAGAACACGTACGAAGAATTTCTAAAATATGCTTTGCAGTGGATGTTATTGACATAACTTTAATTTTTTTTACATTTCTATTTACTCTGTCCTTTTTTTTTAATTTTAATTTTAAATATCATCATCATTCTCCTGCCCTTATCCCACTTTAAGTGGGGTCGGCACAACATTTTATAAACATACTGTCACATGATTTGGCTGCGTTTTTACGACCAGTCGCCTGCCTGACGTCAACTTACCTTAGTCGAATTTTACGACACCTCGGTAAGAGGGTGATCTATTCTACTAAACCGGATACCACACGGTGAGTCAACTTACCTTAGTCGCCTTTTACTTTCAGCCGGATACCACACGGCGTAATTTTAATTTAATTTAAAATATATATTATAGAAGTAGGTGTTAGTGGAATTCCATAGTATCACTCTAATATTTTGTCGTGGAGCCTATCTCTTGTTGATGTTTCGGTTACGGGGCGAAACGGTCATGGAGATTGTCGTAGTGAATGTGTGTAGTGCTCGTGAATGTGTGTGTTCGTGGTGGCTGCGTTTTTTGATACGTATGGTATTAAATACTGCATGTATAAGGTATGTAAACGTTTTCTGCTTCCTACACTTAGCAGTACATAGATTTTTTAACAAATGCAGATTATAGCAAAATTATTAAAAGTAGCTCCTACTTATATAAATTTTAGATAAATTACATACTATCTATAATATTATTAAATTTCGGAAACGGCAACGATTTTCATGAAATTCAGTATGTTGGCCGTTTCGGGGCGATAAATTGATCTAGCTAGGTTTTATAAAAAAAAAATCCTATTTTCGGCCATTGAAAAGCTTCTGAAATACAAATAGAATATAGAGGTTAATTTTCCTTTCATTTATAAAGTTGTAATAGTTCAGTTGAGAACGGCTGAATTAAAGATGTGAAATTACCAGGGATCAAATACCAGCTATCACCAGTACTTACTTTTTTTTATTATTGCATTACATGACGCAAAACCAAATAGAAGAAATTTATCTATTGTTCAGAATTTATTTTATTTTATTGCATTTATTTGTCTTTTAAAAACTACTGTCATTGTCTGACATTGAATAACGGCTTCAATAAATTCTAATTTGCTTTTTAAGAGATTTTAATTTAAGCTTTAAAACTAAATAGTTAACAAAACATCTTGAGACGTCATCAGATAAGATTTGCAAGAGCTTTGACTGCGAACGCACGTTTATGTTTTACAGTCTAAAATGTAATTAAACTTAATAACGAAGCTTAATTCTTTGGGCTGTAACAATTAATGCTTTACTAAGATATATGCAGACTAGTCATTAATGCACGACTTTAGGGATTACAGGTTGAAACTCGGTTCGGAAACCTTAAGTAAAAGAGATCCAAGAAAATGGAGGGTCTAAGTAAACTCACTTTAAGGAATATCTTATTTATCCAAGGCTTTTTACTCGGCTAGGTTTATTTAGTGAAATCAAACAAGTGGTAATGTAATCGTCACACGTGAAGTGAATACTGTTCTTCAAAGTTACATTACTTACAATTATTATTCTACTTACAATATATGGCGTTTGTATCTAAAATCGCACTGCATTATACACTTTTTATTTTAATTGAATACTTCATACTTTATTGAATTCTGAATTGAATTTATTGAATTCTTCATATCTATATAAATAATTCAATAAATAAACGTTTAAATGCGGATCATATTTAATCCCATCCTAATCCAACTAATAATATATATGCGAAAGTTTGTGAGTATGGATGTAGGTTTGTTACTCTTTCACGGCGAATCCACTGAACCTATATCAATGAAATTTTGCACAATATATATAACATATAGGCTATAGAAATCCTGTTAATGCTACAGGAATGAAATGACATTTAAAAGCGCCATCTATTATCACGTTCACGCAAACGAAGTTGCGGGTATAAGCTAGTAACATCCATAATTTGTCATATTGGGTTTGCATAATATATCTTGTAAACAAATTACAATGTAACAACACCCAAAAAAGTTCTTTTTGTAATTTGTTCAGCGATTTTTACAGACGAATAATCACAAGACGAATTGCTTGTGAGAGAATAGGGCGCTGTTCAAAGATTAATAAGACATCAATAAAATAACGCTTTCATGTGGTGGATTGTATATTTAGGCTTAACTTGATTAACGAAGCTAAACTATTGAGCTAACTTGTGTTGTAATGTAATAACATAAATAATTATTATTATTAAAACTATTAGCAATTATTTTTCTGGTTTCTTAACATGGATAATTTGACAATCTTATTCTAATTTGATTCAAGCTACAGCTAGTTTATCCGTGTCAAATTAACTGTCCAAATATCGTCCTATCCTAGTAATATTATAAATGCGAAAGTTTGTGAGTATGGATGTATGTTTGTTACTCTTTCAAATCCGCTGAACCAATATCGATGAAATTTGGCACACATATTTTTTGCAAGTATTGTATTAATTTTATTTTTTATTAATTCTTTCTTTTCTTTTAATTTAACGATTACATAAATTTATTATAGTCAAATTATATCTCTCAGTTTTTTTTAACAGGAAAAAACCCCTTATGGGTACCGCCGCCCGACGGGGACAGGCGACGGTTATGTCGGACTCGCACCGACTAAAACAACCTGTGTGCTCTACCACGCTGCTGGTGGTGGGGATAGGGTACCGTTGGACACAATGCCCCCATCCACGCCATCAGCAACTCTGAACCCCAGAGTGCGCTACCTCTGGGTCGGGGCCTCTCTAAAAGTGGCCCCTCCGCTGGACGATGCATCGGGATATCTCTCAGTCGTCGTAACTTAATTTGAAAAAGTCTGATCTATAATTTAACTTTTTTTATATATACAACATAATAATTAATAAATAAAATTGCTTTACTCCAAAGCATTTCAGAGATTACGTATAAAATCCAAAACCACGCCAGATTGGAACAAACCTATTATAACAACCGCTCCTCCATGAAATGTGTCCATTACATGTTTCGACAATGAATGTGACAGCAACCATATTTAGCCCAAAAGAAATGGGCGGCTACCTATCTGTTACACTGTGCCAATGACAGTATATCACTATACTGATTAGATGTTCTATTTAAGATCCAAGATTCATTTAAGATATTCGATCTTCTATTTAAGATACTAGATCCAGTATACTTTTATATGGCGGATTCTAAGCAAGAAATCGTGATCTTAAATTATTTGCAAGGTTCAAAGTTTTGGATAACACGAACAACACCTGTTGTCTGTTTTTATATTAAAGTAGCTTTTACCCGCAACTTCGTTCGCGAGGACTCTTGTCGCGTGATAGGTGGATAATTTATTTGTTTATTAATAGATCACCGACAAAATACACACTTGACGTTAAAATTATACATTGAACAACTTAAAATAAGTAATATTTAATAAAAGGTAATAACAACTTGAACTTGGATCGGCCTTAGTTATGGGTCTGGGTTATTTCTCTGTCTAGTTTTACCGTACATTAAATGTAATCCAGTCTCATGATATAAAAAATATGTCTATTAATAATTTTATTAATACTTAGTTTTATAATTTTAAAAACATAAATATACCCAGAACTCTATGAACTCTAGGGGTCGGCACAACATGTTATAAGCATGTTGTTATGTGATTTTTCCAGGTATTTTACGACCGGTCGCCTACCTGATGTCAACTTACCTTAGATGCTTTTTGCAACATCTCGTTAAGAAACGAGAGTAGTTTATTATACTCAGCCGGAATCCGAACAGCGGGTAAACTTACCTTTATCGTCTTTTGCGGTGAACCTCGGTGGGAATCGAACCCGCGACCTTCTGATCTGAAGACTACTACTTGCGCCAACGGGCCACCCGATATCTATAGATTGTTGTATACTGTTGCATTTTCTAGATGCATAATATTAAATGAATATTTCTAATAAACGGTTTCTTCATAATGTGCGCTATGAACTGAAAAGAATTCGTCGTATTTTCGCGAAAAGAATTTCATTCTTATTTAACTTAAATATTTTACCTTTTCCGAAAACATTTCAAGTAACTTTCAGACCGAACTTCGTGCTTTTACCTTTTAAAGAAAAATAAAAAATATAAATGTTGTTTTTAATAGCGATGTTTTATTTCTCTTTTAAGAAGCACTTAGTTACTTTCTGTTCAGGATTTTATAGCTTAACAACTTGTTTTACAAATAATCTGAAAGATATTTTAAATTGTCGGTATTTTAATTAATCCTGAAAGATTTGTAATAAGAAAAATTGCTATTAATATTTTTTTACATCATTTTTATGTTTCAAAAACGTTTTTATTAAAAAAATTTGAAAGTAAACATATCTATGGACGTACTTTTTACTTACTGATATTATAAATACCTAAGTGTTTTTGTTTCGTCATTCATATTTTTTATTTTTAAAAAAGTAAACAATGTTATTTTTGGCTGAAAAATAACTAATTTAAGTACTGAAGTCTACTAAAAAAAAGATTTGTCTTTAGTTTATTAAACATATATCACTGTAGGCACATAATTAATAACTTTTTTGTCTTATTTCTGAAAAAAATAGTGTAATATTAATTTTAATCAACCATCTCTATATTATAAAATTGAAGATTATTTGGATGATATAAAAGCCTGGATTTGATAATCTTTTCAGCTTAATACAGGACTGCGGTTTGATTATGTAAAATTGGAATTTATCAAAAGATTGACCGCCGAGTTTTTTTCTGGTTCTTCTCGGTAAGAGCAACATTCCGAACCAGTTGTAGCTTCATTAATCATATTGATCCTTGGCAATTTAAAAGTGCTCGAAGGAGCTTATTTGAAGAAAGATTATTTTGTTTTGATTTGATTATGATAAATGTGTGTTTCTTTGTACTTGTTAACGTCCGAATCAACCAACATTTCGATGTGATTTAATGGTTGTGGTCGTTTTGATGTGGTTTATCGCCGTAAGGTATCCTGATAAGTAGAATAGACCACTCTCATTTCTTTCCGATGTGTCATAAAAGGCGACTAAGGTATGTTGAACCACCGTGTGGTATCCGGCTGAGTAGAATAGACTACCATCATTTCTAACAGAGATGTCGTAAAAGACGACTAACGTAAGTTGACGTCAGGCAGGCAGCCGGTCGTAAAAAACCTAAATCATGTTACAACATGTTTATAACATGTAGCGCAAATCCTACTTAGAGTGGGATATGGGTAGGGGAATGACGATATTGTTATTATGGTGGTATTATATAATAAAGTCAAAACACTGGAGAATAAGATAGGCTTATTTTAATCGATGACCTGGAGTCTTAGCAGAAATTTGTAAGATAAAATTCCATAAAATATTAAAAGAATAATTCTGTAAAATACAACAAAGAATATTAATGGTATGTCAAATCATTCAGGTGAAAACGAATAATGTCTGGTGATATACTTTATCATGTTAACATGGTGTTTATGTGTCGTGAATAGTTATTGCGATACAATTTTCTTGACATCACATGTCTATGTCACGTCTCGGCTATTACCTAGTTGGCTTAATCTTATACTAAACTACCTGTGCTAGCAAAAAAGAGCGCGAAAATTAGTGTGTCATCAAAATTTTCCCGAATTTAAATTTGGGGCACAAAAGTGTTAATAGTGAGTTAACCATAAAATACAGAGACACGCTGTCGCAGACTTTTTTGTAGTATTTTTGTAGATACATATAAGTACTCTTTTAAACTATAGTAGTAGTTGACCGAGCCTTGCTCGGTAATTTTTTACAAATTGAAAAAAGAGAAACTTCAAAAAAAAAAGAAAATAATAATAGGGTAGGTGGGGCTCGATCCTTAGTATTTTTATTTCTCGCGACCATCCGCAAAACTACGCTGACTTGACATTTAATGGCAAAAATAGTGTTTTTAAATTTCAATAAATAAAAAGTAAATTGTAGTATTTTTTTAATGCCCCAAAATCAGGGATAAAAAGACATTTTTTTAAGAGAAACATAGCTAGATCGAATTTTTCCACCTAAATGCCCTACATGCCGAATTTCATGAAAATCGTATGAACCGTTTTCTAGATTCGTAAAATATATTTATATACATATACACATACGAGATTAACTCATTTAAATATTAAAGACTATATTACCCAGTTATAAATAATCAATTTATTCTTGTAAAATATAAATATGATATAACTAAACAAATTAATGGCGAAATTAACTATTCGAACTGATAAGAGATCTTGTGAAAACTCTTTTCTCCATAAGGAAAAATTAAAATCACATAAAACCTCTTCATTGGCCAGTAACCACAAATATTTATAGTTACGACATATTATTTACGACCGCGACATAGAACTATTCCGAAACAGCCGTGACTCAAGACCACCGACATTATTAACAATCCCACCAGAAGCGTCTGGAAGAGCTTACAGAGTACGTATTTAATGTGTTTATGATTTAGTTGGCTTCTGTGTTTATAATAAAGCAGAGATTAATGGCGCGAGGGCGGTCTCAGCGGCCGCTTGACATCGTCGTTAGTTTTTTATACAAACGCTTGTAAATACACGCGATTTTGTTTACGGAATTTAGATAATTCAAATTGAAAATATTGTTCATCCAAGTAATATGTTTTGACATAGAAGACTCTAAATAATTTATAGAATTACGCGTTAGTTTGTTAGTTTGCGAAGATCCATAATACAAAAGTAATGATAAAATTGTTTTGACTAAACTAAAAGTACAAGTAAAGTAAAAGTAATTTTACCCGCCATGTGGTATCCGGCTGAGTAGAATAGACCAACCTCATTTCTTACTGAGGTGTCATAATAGACGACTAGGGTAAGTTGTCTCTCCATATGGTATCCGGTTAAGTAGAATGGACTATTCTCATTTCTTACCTTGATAACGCAAAAGGCGACTAACGTAAGTTGACGTCAGGCCCCACTTAGGGTGGGGATAAGGACAGGAAAATGATGATAGTAAATAGAAAATATATATAATGCTAAATGTGGACTATCCGTTTCTATACCCGAATTTTGCAATTCGCTTTGGTCGTACTTCAGTTATGGGGCGAAACGATCGTTCAGATTGTCGTAGTGAATGTGTGTAGTGTGCTGTTTATGGTGGTGTCTTGTAATACGTACGGTAACTAATCCTGCATGTATAAGGTATGAGAAAGGTTTGGCTTCTTACACTTAGCATTAGGTAGATTTTCTTAACAAATGCGAAATATACTAAAATAATCCTATCATAACTTTTGTATTATGTAATTCCGCAAAATAACGCCTACTTCATTCCAACACGTTTAATATTGCATTTCCAAAAATAGTATTCAAACTTAAAATAAATTTAATCATTATATTATAGAATCAAGTTAATTGATTCAATAAACAGACACACCTCTGAGACTGTATAATTTAACATATCGTACTTTTATTCAGGCCTCATGTGTCTCATATGTTTTATTGCCCTTTTTCCAATCTCATCGGAAGAGTAAAAAGTGAATTTGTTATTTATATGCCTGTTACTCGGTACTTGACATGGGATTTATGGATGTAACACTTACTACGTTTTCATATGCAAAATCTGTAGGCTTTTAACTAGATTTTTACGCCAGAAAGCTGTGATTGCCCAGCGGTAACACCGTGTGACTCTTCGAGGTCACGGGTTCAAACCCGGGCAGACACCAATGAGTTTTTCTGCTAAAACTTATGTGTCTAATTGATAATTGCAATTGAACACTTGAAGTAAATAAGGCACTAAGTACCTAAAAATTAAAATTCGAACTCAGTATGCAATTTGATTTTAAAAGGCTTTTAGAACCAAATTGCATACTTAGTTCGAATTTTAGTTTTTAGTCACTTATTGCCTTATTTACTGCAAGTGTTCAATTTACGCACGCTTTTCGGTAAAGGTCAACATCACGAAGAAACCTGCATATCTCTAGAAAACTCAAGGGACACGTGTAACCTACCAATCCGCATTGGAGCAGCGTGGTACGTCTTAGCTCCAATCCTTCTCTCCAAAAACGGAGAGAAGAGGCCTATTCCCATCATTCGCTCTTTTTTGGCTTGCGGCATGAGTAGGAGGTAGACGTGTTTAGCGACCTCTTTTGTATTTCGTGTTATTAGAATCTAACCTCAAATAATCGCTATTCGTGATAAGAGCGACCATTTGGTTTCTTGCCAGTTCTTCTCAAGTGGATTAGTGTTCCAAAATGGTGTTAGAATCATTGTCATTGGATTTTGCAGAGAAAAGTGTTCGTGCACAGTAAGGTGCCCGGTGTGATTCTGTAAACGCATTCGTTAATCTATTTTTCATTCATTTTTAATTTAGACTTAATTTCTAACACTATAATACTATTACTATACACACATATTACATTTATTTTTCTTATTACTGAAGGAAAAAGGAAAATTGAAACTTTTCTTACATGTTACCTTCAATTGGACTGAACTGCAGACAGACTGACTTTCGCATTTATATTATAGATTACTAAACAAAATGTAACCTTTAAAATTTACTTAACATATTTTGCCAAGTTAAACTGTTAAACACGCTAACGAGCCGAAACACTGTGGCTTTGATTTATTGGGTGCCCGCCCCTTAAGCCCCAAACTCACGCCGGCATAAATAGAAAGTGACAGTAGGCAGACACCCCGGAAGAGTTGCGTGGTGCTATTAGCATATTATTATTGGAGTTTGCATGTTACCACTTAATGTGATTTATTGCAAACATTATTTGTGCATTTGTTACAACTCGGCCTCGTTGTTCCAATAGTCTAGTCATATTGGACGATGACCCAATTTACTAGTTTGAGTAGAATATACCCCCCTTATTCCTTAACGATGTGTCGTAAAAGGTCAGTAATGTCAATTGACCCACCGTGTAGTATCCGGCTTAGTAGAATAGCCCACCTTCTTTCTTACCGAGGTTTCGTAAAATACGTCTAAGGTAAGTTGATGTCAGACAGGTGGCCGGTCGTAAAATATGTAGCCACGTAGCCAAATCATGTGATAGCATGTTTATAACACGTGTCGACCCCACTTAGAGTGGGATAAGGGCAGGAAGATGGAAGTAATAAAGCATGGAATGAATAAATAGTTACATTAAATAGCTATAGTGTGCAAGGTTTGTTATAATTAAAATTACGCACAACTATTGTATAGTCAATGATCCAAAAAAAATTCCATGTAACATAGGGTAATAAACTAATAGCGGTTTATTAGAAACACATACTGAAGATATCACACAGTGTCGTCACTTTTGATGACGGCTGTCGTTAAGATGTTGTGGGCAGCCGGCCCAGCGGAAGTCCCTAAATAGCTAAGTCATATTTATAAAATTTATTTATAACTGAGATAAACTAATGACGCCTTTGTTACGCCTCAAGGAAATCCTAAAATTGTTGGTGGTCTTTTTACGTTACATTAATAAATTATCGCGATTTTCAGTTTGCATGGTTTGCTCGAGTACAAAATATATTTTTGATATTGACTGGCCCATATGGGTAGGGATCCAGTCTTCAGCTTCGCGGGTCGCGTGTTCGATTCTCGCCGAGAGCCAACATTTTCTACTAAAAGTATTTGTTGGCTCTTCGAGCTTGGGTGTATATTTGTATTTAAGTATGTATTTTAAAATTATATATGTATATATTCACCAGTTCTCTCTCACCCATAACACAATTATTAAAATTACTTACTTTGGGGACGGGCGACCGTGTGTGTAAGGCTGGATTCATACTATGATGCCGTTCTCGGTACGATCTCGCTTCGTTCTCGGTCCGGTCAAATCTCACTGTGTCTACACTACTCGATGCCGTTCTCGGTTCGATCTCGATTCATGGTCGACATACGATGTTTAAAAAAAGAATCATATTAATTTTATTCGCCAGAAAATGGAATTCAATTTTTCTATTGAAGAATTAGCAACAATAGCATTTTGGATAAACAAGATATAAATTAAAAAAAAATTATAACAAAAAGAAAAGAAAAAAAGGGGACAAGAAAATATGGGTTTTAGTAAAAGTAAAAGTTTATTACCGAGAAAAGAGGAAGACGAATATTATACTTTATTTCATCATTTGGTAAATAATGAAGAATAATGTTCATTATATTGATTTAGGATTGTATTCAGGAATATTTGAAATGATTTTAAAAATAATTGAGCGCAAATTTTAAAAAGAAACACCTCTTTTCGTCAGGTTACTAATGGTTTGGATAAGGTAAGTAATAAAATATCATATTCTATAAAATTTGTATATTTAAATTATAACAATCATTTACATGCATGAATTACATAATATATAACATCTGGGTGACCGAGCTTCGCTCGGTAATTTTTTACAAAAAAAAAACTTAAAAAAAAAGAAAAAACAATTATTTAGTTGGGGATCGATCCTTGGCATTGACATTTCTCGAGGCTGCCCGTTACCCGAACAAGCTACGTCGACTTGACAGCTAATGACGAAAATTCAATTAAATATAAATGTAAGTGTTTTTTAATGTCCAAAAACAGGGATAAAACAATTTTTTTTTTACATAAAACCTAGCTAGATCAATTTTTCTCCCCCAAAACCTCCTACATGCTGAATTTCAGGAAAATCGTTGGAGCCGTTTCCGAGATTCAGAATATATATATATATATATATATATATATATATATATATATATATATATATATATATGCATTATCAACCAACACCATCACCGCTATATCTTTATATTTAAATGAGTTAATCTTGTATATGTATATATATATATATATATATATATATATATATATATATATATATATATATATATATATATATATATATATATATAAATGAGTTAATCTTATATATATACATATACAAGATTAACTCATTTAAATATAAAGATATAGCGGTGATGGTGTTGGTTGATAATGCATTTTCCTGTTGAGGTCCTGTTTTTTTCTGTTTTTATTTTTTTATTTATTCCAGTGGTACATTACTAGCGTTTTTAGAACGTATTGACGGAATAAATTTCTAATTAAGCTCCTTCATTGACATCAATTTATCTTATCATAGTTGTTGGTTCATCTGTCTCTTCAATATCCATATCACGAATATTGTAATTGTTAACTTCATCATCGGCAATATTGGATATTCGTAGTCTATTACAGTTATGTACTCATTAATAAATTACATTTGGTCGTTTTTACTTTTGGCCACTTTTTAATTTAGAGAGGTATTTTCGATATTGAGCTCTTAGTCGCTCCCATCGATTCCTTGCTCCTATAATAGAAATATAACGTTTATAAATAAGGATATGTAACAACATGCATTCTGCATAATATTATTAGAAATTCTGGAATTCGATGAATTTCGAGGGTAATTTGTATTACATTAATAATAATCACGTGCAAAATCTAAAAAGACAAAGAGGAAATGCATAGGCCTATAGGCATGAGGGAAATAAAAATCAACTCTCCTGAAGTATCAGTGCCATGGCAAGAAAAACTTGCGATATAATTACAATAAAGCAATTAAATGAATATCACTTTGTTACGTTTGTGTTTTACTCACCAGGTAATCATTTATAGAATTAGGCGTTACTATGCGGAGGTCCATAATACAAAAGTAATGAGAATATTATTTTGCTATATCGCTTTGCGATTTTGTCGTGGAGTCTATCTCCTGACGATGCTTCGGTTACGGGGCGAAACAATTGTTGAGATCGTGGTGGTGAATGTGTGCAGTGCTTGTGTATTGTTGTGCCATCGGTGTCGGGTAGTGCATGAGTTCTTACAAATTCTGCATGTATCAGGTATGAGAACGAATAGTACACTCTACATTTAGCATTACATATATTTTCTTTTATCGCGGATTATAGCAAAATAATATTCTCATTACTTTTGCACCAGGTAATCCTATTGCGTCTTCAATCTCGTTCCATATTTTCCTTTTGTAAATATTGTCACTGTAGTAGTGTGACTGCAAATCATACAGGCTGCGTCTACTTTTCACAAATTCAATATGTCTTTCATCTGCAAATAATAAATATTCATAATTAATGTATAGATTCCGGCTATACTCACGTCTTATTTTATCGGATGAGCCTGACTAGTTTCCCGCCGCGATAACGCCGCGTAAAGAGCTCATGAATAAGAGCTCCGTATGGGCTTGAAACTAGTCAGGCTCATCCGATAAAAGAAGACGTGAGTATAGCCGGAATCTATACATTAATTATGAATAACACTCACGATAGTTTAAATTCAAAAATAAATATTCAATTTATTTTTTATTTTTTGTAAAACAGTCGACCAATTATTTATTAATTTAACTCTATTCACTTTTCTCAAAAAAAAGGCACATAGAAAGACTGGTAAAATAATTATAGCAGAATTATTCTTTATCTATAACAAATGTTATAAACCACATAAGAAATAGTTAACTTTTTCTGAACTCTACGATTTATTACCAGACATATCATCATCTTCCTGCCCTTTTACCCACTCTAAGTGGGGTTGGCACAACATGTTATAAACTTGTTGTCATATGATTTGGCTACGTATTTTACGACCGGCCGCCTGCCTGACGTCAACTTACCTCTGTCGTATTTTACGACACCTCGATAAGAAAAAGGGTGGTCTATTCTACTTAACCGGATACCACACGGTGGGTCAACTTACCTTAGTCGCCTTTTACGACATCTCGGTAAGAAATGAGGGTGGTCTATTCTACTCAGCCGGATATCACACGGCGGGTCGACTTACCTTAGTCGCCTTTAACGACACCTCGGTAAGAAATGAGGGTGGTCTATTCTACTCAGCCGGATACCACACGGCGGGTCGACTTACCTTAGTCGCCTTTTACGACACCTCGGTAAGAAATGAGGGTGGTCTATTCTACTCAGCCGGATACCACACGGCGGGTCGACTTACCTTAGTCGCCTTTAACGACACCTCGGTAAGAAATGAGGGTGGTCTATTCTACTCAGCCGGATACCACACGGCAGGTCGACTTACCTTAGTCGCCTTTTACGACACCTCGGTAAGAAATGAGGGTGGTCTATTCTACTCAGCCGGATACCACACGGCGGGTCGACTTACCTTAGTCGCCTTTTACGACACCTCGGTAAGAAATGAGGGTGGTCTATTCTACTCAGCCGGATACCACACGGCGGGTCGACTTACCTTAGTCGCCTTTTACGACACCTCGGTAAGAAAAGAGGGTGGTACTATTCTATTCAGCCGGATACCACTCGGCGGATTTATTACCAGACATAATTATTTAATTAATTTTATTTAACATAAATGCTAAACACATGCGGCGCGACTGATGAAAGACTGCAGTTGAAACAAAAGAAGCGAGTTCAGCTCGAGACAGGTCCGATCTCACTTCAGTCAAATTTTCTTGTCGACAAACCGACGCTAGACCGATATCGGATCGGTACTGGCCCGATGCTATAGTGTGAATACTCTGATTCTTTTTTATTTAAGAATATTTTACCGGACCGAGAGCGGAGCGAGATCGAACCGAGAACGGCATCATAGTCTGAATCATGCCAAAAGTTCAATTCAGACTATGATGTCGTTCGCGGTTCGTTCTCGCTTTGTAGATGACATAAGACGTTTTGGAAAATAACTATATAAATTTAATTCAACAGCATTTAGTATTTCAATATAAAAATCAGAAAAGAAAAGCAAGAAAAAATAAAAAGAAAAGAATAACCGAATAATAAAAAAGGCTAAAAGAAAATTAAAAGAAAAGTCAAGAAAAATCAAAAGAATAGCACAAAAAGAAAAAGAATGACAGAAAAGAAGATTCAAAAGAATAGAAGAAAAGGAATAAGAAAGAAAGAAAAGCTGATAAAAAATTATAATAATACAATCACTTATAACAAATTTTATAAAGTACATGATAAATACTTACCTAATTCAGATTCCCACTATTTATTACCTTTAACTTAATTTGATTTAATTAAAACACACTAGCGGCACGACTGATGAAAGTCTGGAGTTAAAACAGAAGCGTGTTCATATTGTCGATGTCGGTACAACGCCGAGACAGGTTCGATCTCGCTCAAGTCAAAATATTCTTTTTGACGAACCGGTGCTGGAGCGATATCGGACCGGGACCGGAGCGATACGATAGTGTGAACACTCTGACTGTTTGTTGTTTAACAATATTTTACCGGACCGAGAACGGAGCGAGATCGTACCGAGAACGGCATCATAGTCTGAATCCAGCCTAAGTGTCTTAAATATTTATTTATTTTTAAGGATTCATGAATCTTAGGAAAAATCTTAAGTGGATTGTTAATCTATACGTATTATAAAATAAAGTCCCCAAAAGCTGCCTGTCTGTATGTGATCAATTTTCTCAAAAACTGCTAACGTATTTTTGTATGGTTTTACTAAAAGATTCAAAGAAAGAGTGCAATTCTTCCGGAAGGTTTAGAGTTTAGATTAATAGTGCATTATCGTTTTATGAAAATTCTGTTGAAGTTCGCGCGGTTGCTAAAAAAACTCGCTTGCTGGGTGCTTTACTCGTGTAATACAGCACAGACACACTAAAGTAATGTACTAGAGAAATGTAGATCTAGAGAATTTGTTTTAATGATGATATAAATTGTATATTATTTCTTAAATGTTTTTGATTTTTATAGCCCAATTTGCAAATGGAATAACTGCCACACAGGGATTTCCAAAAATTGCGCGTTGAACTGGCAAGCTCCAAATTTACATAAATGACTCAAGAACCGCATTTCTACAACCTGCGGCTCTTGAGCAGTTCGTCGTCAAATTAGTCTAGAACATACGTAAATAAAAAAATAAATAAATCAAGTTTTATTGACCACATAAAAAAAATTAAATATACAAAGGTAAAATAAAATAACTTACAAGTAAATTACAATTAAATACTTAAGTCGAAGTCGTTTGTTCTATACTCATTATTAAGAAAAGTATATTTACGAAAGCATTTTTCAAAAAGGCTCTTTTTTAAATGCCTCTCCTAGATATAAACAAAGCATTGAAATCGGTGTTAATTACATTATCAATTGACTTACATTTTAGGATTACAAAGTCAAAACTGACATTGTAACATTTAGCTTATTCCTAGTGTTAAATTGTACAAAAGGTCGTAGGTACATACCCTTTATTGCTCACAGTCTGAA
Source organism: Morpho achilles (assembly GCA_947086495.1). Lineage (NCBI taxonomy): Eukaryota > Metazoa > Arthropoda > Insecta > Lepidoptera > Nymphalidae > Morpho > Morpho achilles. Next base: position 5,166,837 of record CAMTZB010000004.1, on the reverse strand, counting down.
TACGTAGTGATCAAGTAGTGATTTAATATAAGGGTCTTTTCGGTGCCGAAGTTACAATTTTCGATACGTCAAATTTATAAGCTACCTAAAGGTTTTTATTATCAACATAAAAAGAAAATAAAATGAACGTCCAGTCATCACATTTATTTGTACAGAATAAAAACCTATATCACGTGTCAGCCCCGTATCATAGTCGTGAAAGGGAAGTAACAAATATGTAGAAATGTAGGCGTAAAGTTTTTCGTCGATCGATCACTTTACACATAATGTGTTTGAAAGGAACCTCGATGTTTCGCCGGCACTTTCTAAATTAGTTTAATGGGTGTTAAGTTTTATTTACAACGATTACACTCGTAAAAAATAAACTGAAGCATTGAATCAATTATTTATAAATTTATGATATGATATAATAGTAGGCGACAGGCGATAGACGGCTAATATCACAGTGTCAATCGAAACGGCGAATAATATATTTCAAAGGTTAAGATTCTATTTTGCAAAGTTCTTGTCATAAAGAAACATGGTTGGATTAAACTAATAATTGAAATCTTCTTCACATTATTGTTCATTTCTATAACAGATTTCTATAATAAATGTACCTGGCTTGTACAGGTTATTCCGCATATGCAAAAAAAAATACATTTTTACTCCGTCATAAAGTGATTCTTTACCAAATTTACGGCCCATAATGCCTTCGAACACATTCTGAGTCTCCAAAGGCAACAAAACCAATATTTACGAAAAGCCCAAGGCTATTTCGTGCAAACATTTATACACAGATTTCTATAGGGATTCCGGCTTCCTACCTAAACCAGTTGTCACAGAGACTCAATAAGAATTACTATAACAAATCCTACACTATTTATAAGCATCGTGCAAGGAAACCACGTTCCTTAGGCGAATATAAAATAACAATAAAGATGTATTTATTACTTTTTAAGATCATTAGTCCATCTTGTAAGGGGTTAACCAGCGATGCATTTTCCGGTGCTGGGTCGCGATTCAAGGACCTTAAGTCCCCATTAGACCTTAAGACCGTTCATCAGGTCTCCGTACTGTGTTCCGCTCATACCCACTTCAGCTTCGCGACACGCGAGCTATGTCGAAAACTATGGTTCTTCTATAGATCTCCCCATTTATAATTAGATCACGTATACTCGTATACTATTAGCTCGCACCATCGCCCACTGAGTGACTCGCTTTCGTATGAGGCCTTTAGTGACCACGTTTCGAATCGATACATCCTAACAAGCGCGTACAATCTACTTAGTAGAGTTATATATCTATTGATAGTTCATTACGAGCATTCGAGAACTACCAGGAAGACCTCAAGACTTAAGAAAATGTCCTCATATTCTAAGGAGAATCTCAATTAGCCGAGACTCTTTGTGTTAAGAACATCCTCAACACGCGGCAACTCTGCATTTATAGAGTTTCTGTACATGCCTTATCTTTTTATCTCTTCGAGCAACGCGGTGGAGAAATTAAGTTGCGATAGCATAAAATGTTTTAAAAAATGTGGAGTCCTTATTTTGGAATGCTTTGTTGTATATTGGTCGTACTGTTTCATGACAAAAATAATAAAAAATTAATATACATAAGTTATTCTTTTATTTTTTATTTCTTGTACGAAATAATGAATAAAATAACAAATTTCCGATACAAAAGTAATAATAAAATTATTTTGCTATAATCCGCGATGAACTTCATCGCGGATTATAGCAAAATAATTTTATTATTACTTTTGTATTATGGATCTCCGCAAAGTAACGCCTAATTCTATAAATTAAAATTTTCGATACGTTATTCTAGATTTATATCCAAAATTATATACTAAGCCCTTTTTAGCCACTTTTTTTTTTTTTTGGTTTAGCCACGCAAAAATTAACGCCTTTTATACATATTATTATAAAACAAATTCCCCAAAAACTGTACGTCTGTATCTTTTTTCAAAATAGACGTTTTTTGGACGTATTGTACGCGTTTTACTAAAAGATAGTGATATTCTTGTGCAAGATTTATGTTAACCTATTAAGAAACCGTAAAGTACTATTAATAGTCATACTACATATAATTTTATTTTATTTTATATACATATTATTTTATTTTATTTTATAAACCGTACTGTGTTATATTATTTTATTTTGTCATATTATTTTATTTTATTTTATAAAATAAAATAATACTTGTACTATTAATTGTTGTAAATTTACTGAAATTCATTTTTGTGATACACTGCATTCATGCATAAGCCAAGGGCACAGCTACTTATAAAATAAGAAATGAGACGATTTGTTTAACAATACTAACTTTGTGGGTAATTTCAAGTTCAAAAGTAAATGTTCAAAGTTTTCGAAAAGCTCGTGAAGATAACTGTGATAAGTACAGGATCTGGGGCTCAGGTATTCCATATTCTTTTAGTACCGATTAAAAACCTCTTAAGTATGCGACATGGTATCAAAACTAGGGTAATACTCAGGTAGACTTGAAACTCAGGTGGATGTCGGGCTCGCTACTGAATATTTAATTTATCGTCTTAACGCGCTTACTCCATTAAAATACATTATAACTGCGTGAACAAAGAAGTGTGTAGTCAGGCACACATTTGGAATAAGCGGTTAAGTATCTTAAAATTAAAGGCATTAAACTTGCGATCCATGCGATATTGTTCTTGCGTCTTTATTAAAGTTTTTTTAGTTTGGCTACGTTTAGTTTACTTAATATTCTAAGTTACTAGAATGACAACAAGATAGTAAGTAATGATTTATCAGAATCTATGCTACCTGTTAATAATATACTCTAGCTTATACCTATTACCAGTATTAGCCGTGTGGTATCCGGTTGAATAGAATAGACAACCATCATTTCTAACCGAGGTGTCGTAAAAGGCGACAAGGCATTTAACTAAAGACGAGTCTTTAATCGAACAGTGGGATTAGTCATTAAGTTAGCTTCTTCTCCGTTATTAAGTGAATTGGCTTACAAACCCCAGAAATTGTCCTTCGTACTAGGCAACCAGAAGAAAATGGACGATTAAATATGACTATGACTTTTACTGTTAAAACTTGTTTTTAATTGATAATTGCAATTTATCACGTGCTTTTCGGTGAAGGATAACATCGATAACAGGAAACCTGCATATATCTTGAGAATTCTAGGGATAAAAGTAACCTACCAATCTGCATTGGAGCAGCGTGGTAGGTCTTGCTCCAATCCTTCTCTCCAATAAGAGTTGAAAGGAAAAATACATATTTCCTTTCTTACGTTTTCATTACGCTAGGTGTCTTATTTCTTTGATGGATTCCTTAAAAAAATCTAATGAACTTTGTTCCAATGATATGCTTCAAATTTCGGAAGTCCGATCTGAATATTTAGACGAAGTACAGCAACTGGCAAGGGAAATTCATATGGAATAGCACTTTGTAGGCAAAGCGATCGGGTGCGTCTCGTGGGAACCATATAATTCCTAAACCTTCGCCAAAATTGAGAAACTTGTTGAAAAATCTTACTTGAGGGATAAAACAGTTTTATATGCTATTTTTCTTGTGGAATAAATTTGCACTCCCATATGACTTAGGCGAAAGTTTATCTCTTGTCATATAAACTAACAGATAGTGACTAGAGACACGTAAATTATCCAGCTCGGAGCATTCAACTTAAATCCACTTGATGTAACCTTCTTTAATTGCAATTTTTTTTTTCTTAATTTGATAATCCAAAATATACTAAATTCGCGCTCGATAGTGCTGTGTATAGAAATTCTATTAATTCCACAGGAATATGAAGACATTGTCATCTCGACCTATCATGCGACAGTCCACGCAAACGAAATTGCGGGTAAAAGCTAGTTTTGAATATTAGTATGGATACGATAAATTCGAATTCAAAATATTCTTTATTCAAGTAAACTTGTAAACAATTGCTCTTGTACCGTCAACTCTATTGCTGGTTTATTGAAATAAGCTCTTTTAAGCACTTTGAATCGTTAAGGATCAATATGATTAATGAAGCTAGTGGTACAGAGTATGAAAAATGGGAGAGCGATTGGACCTGATGGTATACCAGCTGAAGTATGGAAGCATCTGGAAGTTGAGGGATGAGAGTGGCTATCTTTATTCTTCAATAAGTTGTTACATGAAGAGGCGATTCCAGACGAGTGGTCTATCAGTACATTGGTACCCATCTTCAAAAATAAGGGTGATGTACAAGAATGTAACAACTATCGAGGGATAAAGCTCATGTCACATAGCATGAAAATTTGGGAAAGAGTAATAGAGCGAAGAATGCGAGAAGAATGTAAGATAACCCAGAACCAGTTCGGTTTTATGCCAGGACGGAGCACGACCGACGCTATTTTCGCTTTGCGTCAATGATGCGAGAAATACCGTCATGCGCGGAGAGACTTGCATATGGTCTTTATAGACCTAGAAAAAGCGTACGATCGTGTTCCACGTGACGTTCTGTGGTGGAGTTTGAAAGAAAAGAGACTGCCTAGGAAGTATGTACGGATTGTATGTTCTATGTATGCCAGAGCTAGTACTCATGTCCGGTCTGCAGCCGGAGTAACTGACGATTTCGATGTGGCTGTAGGCTTACACCAGGGATCCGCTTTAAGTCCATTTTTATTCCTTCTAGTAATGGATGCACTTACTGCTTACATTCAAGAGGAGGCTCCTTGGTGTATGTTATTCGCCGATGACATTGTACTCGTCGGAGAAAATGCAACTGAGGTCCAAAGCAGATTGGCAAAATGGCACAACCAGTTGGAGAAAGTCGGTTTAAGAATCAGTCGTACTAAAACTGAACATATGTACTACGATTTTAGTGGGACCTCCAATTTCTCCCCGATCGGTTTGGATGGGAACATTTTGCCTGTCTGCTCTGATTTTCGGTACCTTGGTTCGCTTTTTCAAAACGACGGTGAAATAGATCGAGATGTGGGTAAAAGAATGAATGCAGGATGGATGAAGTGGCGGCAGGTCTCAGGCACAATATGTGACCCTCGAATGCCCCTTAAAGTTAAGGGAAAAATTTATAAAGCAGTCATAAGACCTGTCGTATTGTATGGATCAGAATGTTGGGCAATGAAAAGGAGGGATGAAAGAAGAGTACATGCAAATGAGATGAGAATGTTAAGGTGGATGTGTGGTGTGACAAAACCGGATAAAATACGAAACGAGTATATTAGGGGAAGTCTTAAAGTTGCGCCCATTATAGAAAAGTCGAGAAGTGCAAGATTGAGATGGTATGGACATGTAATGAGGAGGGATGAAAATCATGTGACCAAACGTGTGTTAAATTTGAATGTGGATGGATATGTGCCTAGAGGGAGGCTTAAAAGAGATGGTTGGATTGTGTGAAGTATGATATGCATATAAAAGGAGTGGCGCCAGAGTTGACGAAAGATAGGACAGAATGGAAGAGAAAAACATGTTGTGCCGACCCCACTTAGAGTGGGATAAGGGCAGGATGATATATATATAACCGGTTCGGAATATTGCTCTTACTGAGAAGAAAGAACCAGCAAGAAACTCGGCGGTTGCTCAATTCAAAATAATTCTTATAGCTAGTTACTTTTAGTCATCTTGTATAGTGTTATTAGTTATTATTACTGGTTAACTTATAAATGTTCAATATTCAAAAAAGGATAAAACATAGTTACGTAGATTTTAGCTGAAGTCTAGCTCATCACATTATCTTTGCTTCGCTAGAAAAGCGATTTTCTTAATTATATTATCATTCAACGGTTAAACTAAATTTATTGAGTAAAACCCATTTCAAAATTAATTCGGCTATGTAAATAGAATCCAATACTTATTTTCATTTTCTTTGACCTTGTGTATGACATATTCAATTTGTTAAATGGGTAAGTAGCACGTATTTGACTTAGTACCTATAATTATAATAACCATTATTGTAAAAAATGAGCCGAGCCTTAATCGATATACAAAAATGCTATTAAAAAAAGAAAGAAAGAAATCACCGAGTGTCATTTGGGAATCGATCCCAAGTTATGAACTTTTTAGTACGTCTGTTACCAGTAGCCTATCACAGCTTAGCTCAAATATCATTTGCTTTCTATTTAACATTTTAGCATTTTCCCAGTCCCAGAAAACAGGGATAAAACGATATTTCTTTTGAATGAAACCTTTTTTTTTTTCATGAGGAAACCCTTCATGGCTACTGCAATCCGCGGGGGGCGATATTGCAGTTATGCCGGACTCTTACCGGCTAAAACCTCATGGTGTTCCATCTTACTGCCTGGAGACGGAGGGCACAGGAATACTGAACGCATCACATCTGCACCCTCGTCGGCAGTAGCCACTCGTTGCAGCTGCACCATGTGTGCCTATTAGACATGGCTGCCTACATTCACAGCCGATACATTGGGAACACCTAATGCATCGGCCGCCTCGAGGAACCTTTCTCGAGCTGGAGCACCGAATCCCCCAATTCGGCACTCCTATGAATGAAACCTAGCTAGATCAATTTTTCTCCCCCAAAACCCCTACATGCTGAATTTTATGAAAATCGCCGGGGCTGTTTCCAAGATTTGGAAAAATGGGCATTAATGTTACTCAGTATTTTCAAAAACCTATACATATTCTTAATGTTAACAAGATTTTTGCAAATGTCTCGCAACTTATAGGAATTTAGTATAACTTCAAGTTTTAAAAATAAATAAATAAATTAATATATATGTATGATATAATAAATAAATCTATATATAACAATTATAATATTAAACTTAAATGCCTTAAATATAATATCAAAAACTGCTCATACTTTAAAAGCCGTTACTGTCAAGAAAATAACTTTCTTGGTCAAAGTTTTTTTGCCATCCATAAGGGAATATAAATTTATTTTGCATAAAGAATGGCATTTAGAACTGTTTGTTCCCCCGAGTGAAATTTCTCAACAAGTTTCAGTCTTCGAAAAGCCAAAAGGTAAATGTTACCCATGAGAACTACCCAATATTTGAAGCAATAAAATATTTTTATGATGGCACACGTTATATAGTAATCATTTTAGTTCCATATATGCATTACAGGATAATAAATTGATTTTCTTTAAGCTTATTGATTTATAGACACGGAAAAAGCTTACAATAACTAACTTACTTAAAATAACTAACTACATCTCGCGGTTACACCGGCAACAGTACCTAAATATAGTTATAGGCGATATTATAAATGACGTACCTAATACTGAGATGATGACGTACCTAATACTGAGAGAGATGTGGATATCTTTAATTTTTGTATATTTTCAGAATCTTGGAAACGGCTGTAACGATCGTCAAGAAATTCAGCATGTAGAGGGATTTTTGGGGAAATCGTTCAAGCTAGTTTCGTTCAATTGTTCGTTTCATTAAAAAAAATTAACCTTGTTGAATGTAAATGATAATTAAGTTGTTATAGCTGAGTGGGTAAAGATGGGACTATAGAAGTGAAAATACCTGTGAACAACCCCCTTTTATTACCACCCCTTTTTTGCTTTTTAAATTATTTTTTTGCATTTTTTATACATTTTACAAAACTTTTACTGAACATGACTCGCTACCCAGGTAAGTACTGTAGATTATAGATAAAAATGAGTTTTTTTTAATTTTCTAATGTTCCTTTAAACTTTTTTTTAATAAATAATCAGATGATAATTAATACCTACAACAACAAACCATAATTAGCAAAATTGTTCCATCCGTTCACGTAAAAGGTAATAAAAATTCATGTTTAATTTCAAAAAAACGTCTGTGACAAAAATTTTGATTTTGAAATGCTACCGTGATATGTTCAGCCTTTCAAGTTAGATAAAGTTACAAAGGTCCAAGAATGCTTGATATATAATATTGAGGGGAAGTTGGATACACGTCCTCAACCAAATGACGTGTCACCTGTGAACTATGCGGAGAGTCTATTTTTGGACATCCGCTGAGTGTATCTTCCACTTTATGACGCTGACAGCTGCTCGCTTACGGGGTGTAAGCGAGTCTTTGATAAAATAAATTAAACGTCACTTGGCATGGGAGCTTCGAACATTTTAATTATATTCATGGTTTGGTTGCTTATTTCCTTTGAACGATGACATTTTTTACCAATTGATAAGAAATATAGCAGTTAACATAAATTAGATTCCAGTCTCATTAGTAATTAAACATTTGGTTCTAAAAATAAGAGGCTTTAATTATTATCTATATCTATAATATATAAAGCTGATGAGTTTGTTTGTTTGATTGTTGAATATCAGGAACTACTGGACCGATTTGAAAAATTCTTTCAGTGTAAGATAGTCCATTTATCGAGGAAGGCTGGATGTTATATAACATCATACTTAGATGAATAGGAGAGGAGCAGCAAAAAAAAAGCTAGTATTAAATATAAACAATTGCCAGTGGCTCCGCCCGCGTGGAAAGATTAAAACCGTAATATAGTATTTTGATAACTATAAAAATGGTTAAAATAGATTAACCTCAAAAGATAGACATATGCTGTCGCGGATTTTTTATTTAGAACTTTTAGAGGGGAAAAATTTTGTAATACATGATTTTGTAATTACTTTTACCGTTTATTTAGCGCACGCAAGGTCCAGTAGTTCCTAAGATTAGCGCTTTCAAACAATCGAACAAGCTTCAGCTTTATATATGAGTATACATATATATGAGATTAAGTCATTTAAATATTAAAGATTATTTATTATTTTTATAAAGACGGTAAAGGAGAGTATTAATCTATGAAATACTCGATCATTCTGGTTTTCAGAATAGTACTTAAAAGCACTTTAATCTAAGTATCGCCAGTGAACTCGAAGGAATTCTTTCAGCAATTGAATTATCAGAGAATCAAAGCCCTTTTTCCTTCCAGACAAAAGTTTTATATTGCTGGGTTGCTTGCTTTTATTCTAACAAATTGAACAAAATTAAACAAAGAGAATGCAATTTCTATTTTGTTTCAAATTTGTTTGCATACTTATTGAGTTTAGTGAATCGTAAGAATTCAATCTTCATTCCTTTAAGTAGTGATAATGTTAAATGGTTTTTTCTTTCAATTATATAAATGGAATTTTGAATTTAAATTCAATTGACAACACCACAAATTGTTTTTGCGTAGATAAGACTAAGAAAAAGTTGACACTTTTTAATATTTTTGTAGACGATTACAATGTGGTGAAATTTATTTGTTATTACTTTGCTATAATCCGCGAAGAATTATTTATTTCTTTCTTCTTCTTCGAATTCTTTCTTCTTCGCGGATTATAGCAAAATAATTTTATTATTACTTTTGTATTATGGATCTCCGCAAAGTAACGCCTAATTCTATAAATTATTGTTATTACTTTGTTAAAGAGAAAATTCAATTTTCGTAACAGATCTTTAGACTTTAAGTTAGCTCGTGCTCGTTTTATTCCAAGAATAAAGATGCGATTGAAAATGTATTTTAAGTTTTTTTTAGAGTTGTAACAATTTATCAGTCACAGTAATATTTAAAATGTGATAACTTGTCATTCATCTTTCTGACAATATATTGTTTTTTCACGGCGAAACAAATGATGTCACCGTGTTATTAGAGTCACCATAGTAAAAAATCGGTACAATAAAAGCATAAACTGAGCTAACTTATAGCATAAAAACTTGCTTAAAACCATCAGCAATAATAACTGGTACTAACTACTTATAACTCACTGCACTTATATTTAGCTCTTTTTATTTTAAGACTGGTTGGCTGTAAGAGATTCCGATTCCGAATAAGCCCGCGATTGCAAATTATGTTTTTTTTATTTTTATTTTTATTAATGCAATAAAGAGATCACAAACAAATAAACAAACTACTCTTATATATTTGTTTTATTAATCCACGCAGTTTAAAAAACTTTTGTAGCAACCAAGATTTATCTTATTAGCGCTTAAAACTGACTTATAGTGAACTAACAGTAGACATTATTTAGACAAGAACCATAATTCTTAGACTGTAAATATGTGGTATAATCACAGTATCTATGATACCTAAACAATCTTGACAAAGACGCCGAGGCAAACATAAATGTTTACTTTCTATAAAATCAATGGTGAATACACAATGGTGGTGGTGCAATTAACGAATGTTTTCGTTTAATAGTAAGTTCTTGTTCAATACACCCTATGTTATGTTATGTGATATTAGTAGGAACAACTGTAAAGGTTGTAACAACTTTGGTTTCAATTTTCAATAACGTTCATAACTTTGTTGTTGTTTGCTCAACTTGAATATAAATTTGGTAGCCAACTCGCGTAACTATCTGAATAACTTAATAATGACGTATACTCGTAACTTTGGACAAGTGAACTGGTCCATCTTTACTTGTCGTTATAACTTGAAAGCTAATGAATGTACCTTTAAGTTTGTGCAACATAGTGTGTTTTCTACGCCGTGTGGTATCCGGCTGAATAGAATAGTACCACCCTCTTTTCTTACCGAGGTGTCGTAAAAGGCGACTAAGGTAAGTCGACCCGCCGTTTGGTATCCGGCTGAGTAGAATAGACCAACCTCATTTCTTACCGAGGTGTTGTAAAAGGCGACTAAGGTAAGTTGACCCACCGTGTGGTATCCGGTTTAGTAGAACAGACCACCCTCATTCTTACCAAGGTGTCGTAAAATACGACAGAGGTAAGTTGACGTCAGGCAGGCGGCCGGTCGTAAAAACGCAGCCAAATCATGTAACAGCGTGTTTATAACATGTTGTGCCGACCCCACTTAGAGTGGGATAAGGGCAGGAGGATGATAAGTGTGTTTTCTGGTTTTTTTTCAACCTGTGTATATGCTAGACATTTTAAAATTTAAACTATAATGAGTATTCATAGTTAATGTATAGAAACAGGCTCACGTATTATTCTATCGGGTTAGCCTACGCTGTTAGCTCTAACGCCTTATACAGCATCAGCCGCGTCACAGCATCGTCGAGATTGCGAAATGCGAAGAGTAGAGTACAGAAGCTGTTCTAGTGTCAAGGAACGTCGTACTAGTATATCCGGTGAGTAGATCTAACATGGAAGTAAGTGGAAGCCACTGTTGTACTTCAGCTTTATCAAAGTAAGACTTCTTTTTTTTGTCGGGTCTTTAAACCGACTTTGACTGGCTCGTTGGAGCAGTGGGTAATGACCCTGCCTTCAGTTCCGCGGGTCGCGGGTTCGATTCCCGCCGAGGGCAAACACTTTCTTTCAATGAATTTGTTGGTCATTGAGCCTGGGTGTATATTTGTATTTAAGTATGTATTTAACAATCATATATGTATATATTCACCAGTTGTCCGTCACCCATAACACAAGTATTAAGTTACTTACTTTGGGGATGGACGACCGTGTGTGTAAGTGTCCCATATATTTATTTATTTATATTTATTTATTATTTATTTAAACCTCTTAGAGGTTATGTACCAAACCCATCGTACCCTAATAATACCTATTTTTACATCTGTATCACACCGAGACTTCTATACAGTACTTTTGCTTGCTCTGAAGTCGTTTTCTCTTTTAGTCACTGAAAACTTTAATACGCCTATATAACTGAAATGTACCTCAAAGCCGTCTATGGCGAATATGTAATATTTTTTATAATAAAGATTAATGTTTTCAATAGCGCCAGTGAACTGAAATAAATTATCCATCAAGTAAAATAATAAATAGTATCCAGGATAGTCTTATTAAACATTCAACATTCACACGAGATTAAAGCTTGTGTGACCCATACCTTCATAAATTCTACAAAACCATCATCTTCCTGCCCTTATTCCACTCTAAGTGGGGTCGGCACAACATGCTATAAACATGTTGTTACATTATTTGGCTACGTATTTTACGATCGGCCGTCTGCCTGACATCAACTTACCTTTGTCGCCTCGGTAAGAAATAATGGTGGTACTATTCTATTCAGCCGGATACCACACGGCGTAATAAATTCTACAAAACCATTTAGTACAAAATATTTCTTCCCGTTTGTTTTTTTATATTTCTTTCGAAGAGTTATTTAGAGATTACGTAACCAACCATCAATCCTCTTTAAAAAAATAACAAAGCCAAAATCTTTTTATATAACATCCTTTCCCATAACCCATAGCACAGGAAGAAGTCAATTAAACACTTCCCATTCCCAGTAAAGTAACCCTTAAATATGGGAACGGAAAGAAGCTGTGAAATCGTTTAAAAATATGTTCCACGCATCTTGCCAGCATCTTAAAAGCGGTATGTACTGTGATCGATGACGAGATTCTGTTCAGACTATTCTGTTCACATATTTGTTACGGCCACCTTCTTACGGAGTGACACTTGTGACGGGTCAGGGTGACGAGTGTCTTTACACTCGACGTTATTATTACGACCTACACGACTTGTCGTATACTTCAAATATAAGTTTAAGTGATGACGTTGACGTTTAAATACAACGCTCATGCGCTGTAATAGTGGCACAACTCAAAAATCATATTTTGAGATAAATAGGTTTAAAGTTTTCATTTCTAAGGAAAATGCATAAAAATCCTTTATTGAGCTCTACAGATATTGATACTAAAAAGAATATGTATTTTATCATTTAAACATATTCTTAGTCCAAAACACGTTTTTGAGTTGTGCCACTATTGTAGCCTATGAGCGACTTCTTTAACTTTTTCAAAAGGTTACTACAAATTTGGGTTACAAATTATTAGTCACATTGTTAACCCCTCCAGCTTGTGTTAGGAGTAGGTTCACTTCGGTAGCATAACGGCCGGGATTCGAACCCACGACCTCTCGATCGCAAGTCCGTTACTCTAACCATTCCACTACCGCCGCTTCAATCATTTTAATCATGCAATGTCAATGTACTAATTTTTTATTACCTAGTCGAATTATACTGTTGATACAATGTTATAATACTCGCAGTCATAAACAGGTCATACTTAATTCCGATACCCAAATTTTGTTGTAGAAATGAAGACTAATTTTAACGGATGATTTTATTTATTTCTTTTTTATTCATTTATTCATTCATTCTTTCTTTCATTCATCCATTCATTCATTTATTTATTTATACGGATTTGCAAAAGTATAACACATTATTTAATCCAAAAATATCCAAATAGTCTTAAATTAATTATGTAGTACCAATAACAGGAAATCACATAATTCTTAGTAATAATTTTACAATTATATAATTATAAGCCTAAAATAAACAGAGAAACAAAAAAAAAACAAAGAGAATAATGAAAACATAAAGAAATACAACATTACGGATGAAACTCTAAACTTAAAATTTTTGTACATTTATTTTCAAACGATGAAAGCCCATCGGAGCCAATATCCGGTGATAATTCGTCCATTGTGTCCATTTTCATGTAATGTTATCAATTAAAATTTATGTATGTATATATATGTATCGAAACGATAATGTAGTACATAATTATGGTAAGTGTATTTTTGTTAAATAATAGATTTTATATCATAATGTAAAATTAACGAGACCAGAAAGTCAGTTAACATATTTGTTACGCCAATTTCACAGCATCACACATTGAGACAAGTGACTTGAGAGCTTCAACACTCAACGACACGACACGATAAGACATGTTATTATTTCTAAATCTGCCATATTTAACGCTATTAACAATCATAATAGATACTGAAATATTACGTCGCTTTTATATATTAGAACCGTGTGTGACCGAGCCTTGCTCGGTAATTTTTGGAACGATATAAATTTTTGGACCTCTTTAAACCGCCCGTTCCCCAAATTAACTACCATGACTTTACGTTTGAAAGCGAAAAATTGCGATTGTATTCGACGTAAATTTCAAAAAAAATTTAGAGCCCGAAATCATCAAATCAATCTAAAACATCAATCACCAATTTTTTGGACCTCTTTAGATCGCCCGTTACCTTAAATTAACTACCATGACTTTACGTTTGAAAGCGAAAAATTGCGATTGTATTCGACGTAAATTTCAAAAAAATTTTAGCGCCCGAAATCAGGGATATAACGACATTTTTTTAAAATAAAACTTATCTATTTTTTTCTGCCACGAAACCCCCTACATGCCGAATTTCAGTAAAATCTGTAGAGCCGTTTCCGAGATTCCGAATATATATATATATATATATATATATATATATATATATATATATATATATATATATATACAAGATTAACTCATTAAATATTAAAGATACATAGTACCTTGCTCGGTAATTATCTCTTTAAGGAAAACGGTACAAAAAACCGTTTAATACATTTTGAGGAAATCGATCATATACAGACAGATTTTGGGGACTTGTATAATATTTGTATGGATTAAACTCTTTGATGAAACTTACTTCACTTTGATTGTAATAGAGCGCTGTTTCCCAACATCACGTATATCGCGACGACTGTCTGTCTATCCAATTTCGTTCATTACGTCACATTATATTACTCCTCGCATGGCTGGACACATTATTTTGCATTGCAAATGTGACTTTACTGCGAATACATGGCAACAGTTCGTTGTCTGCTATTTTAAATATATTTTTTATTTCCTCTTTGTTTCGTGATACTAATTGAAAAGCAGGCTTTCAATGTTTTAATAATAGAGACATAATAAATAAACTCAATATTAGAAGTATTCAGCCCTCCTGCCCTTATAACACACGTTATAAACGTTTTCACATGATTTGGATACGTATTTTACGACACCTCGGTAAGAAATGAGAGTGGTCTATTCTACTTAGGAGAATACCAGCGGATTTCAGCTTAAATATTCCATAAGCACTTTACTGAACATAAGGCTACATCAGATAAACAAAATACATCTTAAGTTTACTAAATAAATAATTCATTTTTATTTCCATAGATCAATCTATAATTATTATAAAACCAAGTCCCCAAAATCTGTCTGTATGTATGTGATCGATTTTCTCAAAATCGACTTAACCTATGTTTATACGGTTTTACTAAACAGTAGGTTCTGCCGAAAGGTGCATTACGGTTTTACGTAAATTAAAAGGTTGAAACGTCGCGGATTTGTAAAAAAAAACTTGCCTGCTAGGAGCTTTAGTCGCGTGCGCCGCTTAAACCAATGGACATACATAAAAGTAATGTACTAGAAAATTGTAGATCTACAAAAATACAACAAAAAAGTCCGCGACAGCATGTCTGTATCTCTTATGGTGAATTCACAATAAATACTTTTATCTTCAAAATTTCAATTAAACAGTAATTTTCACGCGGGCGAAGCCGCAAGCACAGCTAGTTTCTTAATAATTCTTGTCAATGTAGAAGTACAACATATAAACTGATTTTAAAAACAACCTAAATGTAGCTTCCTAAGTGATAATGTTAATTTGCGGCCGGTAAAAGCAAACTCTTGAATAAATTACCGGGAGATTAAAAATTTATTTGTATAATGCTCCAACTTTGTCTTGCTGGATTATATTAAAGTGCTTTCGGGAAATTTATTATTTAAGGAAAAAATATTAAATTTATAAAAATGCGTTGAATGTAGATTAGATTTTCATAATAAAGCTCAGTACTAACCTTAGGCCGGCCATACACGGAGTGCTCGAGTGGTTAGCCAGTGATCAACATATGTATATGTACCGCTCTTGCAGTCAGAGTCAACAGCTTGAAGCTGCTATTGATAACCGTTCTGTCATCCACCCGAAGCAGTTGCAACAGCTCGAGTGGTTCGTGTATGAACGTACATAGAAGTCTGTAGTTCACTGTGCAGTCGCAGCTTAAAGCAGTCCATCCTGGCTGCTTCTAACTGTCTGTGTATAATCGGCCTTATTTAAATAGACACAATTTTTTTAAAATTAGTCATACATTAATCTGAAGTAACAACATAGTTATTAATGGGTGCCAAATAGTTGGGGCGCATAGTTCGAGGACCATATGGGCGTTTTGGTCTTGAGGTATACAAAACAAGCAAGGGCAGTCGAAAAACGTAGCATTCCTAGAGTATATCAAAAATATAATAAATAGACGATCTCAAAAACATCGTAGACCAGAAAGATATGCTACAAGATGGTCCTGAACGAGTTAAACGATAAATTAGAAATGTTTATTAATATTACATAATATTGATAAAAAATTACGATGTAGAAAAGTACTTTATCTTTATATTTAAATGAGTTAATCTTGTATATATATATATTTTCCGAATCTCGGAAACGGCTCCAACGATTTTCCTGAAATTCAGCATGGTTTTGGGGGAGAAAAATTTATCTAGCTAGGTTTTATGTAAAAAAAATATTGTTTTATCCCTGTTTTCGGGCATTAAAAAACACTAACATTTATATTGAATTGAATTTTCGCCATTAGCTGTCAAGTCGACGTAGCTTATTCGGGTAACGGGCAGCCTCGAGAAATGTGAATGCCAAGGATCGATTCCCAACGAAATAATTGTTTTTTCTTTTTTTTTAAGTTTTTTTTTTGCAAAAAATTACCGAGCGAAGCTCGGTCACCCAGATATTAAAATATTATTAGTAAAGTAACGACCTACATATCTCACTGATTAGTTGGTTCGTTTCTTTGTAATCTCTATTGTTTTTAATATAAAAATGATAAAAAAAGACAAGATAATGTGCAATGGCGGACTTATTCCGGAATCGAAATCTCTTCCAGCCAACCAGACTTAAACAAAAAGGAAATATTAAGTATAATACACATACACACATATCCTAAGAAATCTCTAGAGATATGCAGATTTCCTCACGATTTACCCTCACCGAAAAGCGTGTGACAAATAGCGACTATCAATTAGACACATAAATTAAAAAAAAAGTCATTGATGCTTGCACGGGGTGATCCTCTTGAAAGAGCACGATCTCTGGCTGAGCTATCACAGCTCAAAAAGTAGTTGAAGTTAGATAACTACATTTTTAAGTCTAAGTAAGTATTAAGTTACTATCATTAAAAAAAACAGGCTTCTGTACAAATACGCAGTATATATACAAACTTAATAAATAATTTTAAGCAACTTGATAAAACAACAAATTCTGACTAAAAAAAATATTTATCAAGGACTGTACGTGAGGCTATTGAAATTTATGAACTTATTGAACTTCCGATGTTTTTGAATTTAAATAACCTCGCGAACATGTGAAAGGGTTGAAAACTCGATACTGGGAACCAACTAGTAATTATAAATTCTATAGTCCAGTACATTGGAAAATCTGAAAATATTGTCGGAATTGAGGTCAATAGTATAAAATATATATAAGCCGTATGGTATTCAGCTGAGTTAAGTAGACCACCCTCACTTTTTATCGAGGTGTCGTAAAAGCGACTAAGGTAAGTTGACTCACCGTGTGGTATTCGGTTGAGTATAATAGACCACCCTCATTTTTTGCCCAAATTTTATTAGATGTTAGTGCAGCGGATTCGCCTTGAAAGAGTAATAAACATTAGTAGGATTTGTGTTCACAACAAGTAAAGTGTAGGAATTCTAGATTTTGCGCATTTTAAAACCATTTCTGTGAAAACTTAAGAAACAACAATACAGATTTTAAGACATTGTCTATTTCGTCATATTTTTTAATCTATATTATAAAAATCAAACAGATTTTTTTTAATTTGTCGCTTTTAAAAGGAGCATTTAAATAAAAATTGAGGGTTCTAATTTTCTTCCCGCAATTATGCGGGAAAGATTTTATTCTTTCAAGTATTCTTGACCGTAGCGGACTTCAATTAACTTAAACTGCACGTAATTAGCAATGTTTATTTTCTTTCAGAGGGACATTTTAAAACGAATGCTGCGTAGTATAGAACCATACAACATTTTTTATTATTGCTATTTTATTTATTGTTATTCCATGCTTCATAATTATTATTCGTAGATATTAATAATTATTCCGTGTGGTATCCGGCTGAGTAGAATAGAACATACTCATTTCTTACCAAGGTGTCGTAAAAAGCGGCTAAGGTAAGTTGACCCACCGTGTGGTATCCGGTTTAGTAGAATAGACCACCCTCTTTCTTACCGAGGTGTCGTAAAATATGACTAAGTAAGTTGACGTCAGGCAGGCGGCCGGTCGTAAAAACGCAGCCAAATCATGTGACAGCATGTTTATAACATGTGGTATCCGGTTGAGTAGAATAGACCACCCTCTTTCTTACCGAAGTGTTGTAAAATACGACTAAGGTAGTTGATGTCAGGTAGACAGCCGGTCGTAAAATATGTAACCAAATCCTGTGACAACATGCTTATAACATGTCTGACTCCCCTGATGTCCCTAACATGTTGTGCTGACCCCACATAGATTTGGATAAGGGCGGGAGAATGCAAAGCATACTCTTCTTCTTCTTCATCTTGTTATATATAAATGAATCTTTGTCTGTATCTTTAGACTCCGAAACGGCTGGATCGATTTTAAGGAAAATCAGACAATCTTTAAATAACCGCATGATATTCCAGTAAAGTTTGGTGGCCATCGGAGCATTTTTTCTAATAATTGTTGAGTTCTGTTTCGAGGGGAATTCCAGACCGACTGAGCCACAACAACGCGTGCCCGGGCAGCTAGTTATTTATAAAATCGAGTTTCTCAAAATCGAACCCTTGTGCGGGCTCCAGAAAACCTTTAACCTTCCCCAACTCAATATCTCATTATGGCA
This sequence comes from Morpho achilles, assembly GCA_947086495.1. Taxonomy (NCBI): domain Eukaryota; kingdom Metazoa; phylum Arthropoda; class Insecta; order Lepidoptera; family Nymphalidae; genus Morpho; species Morpho achilles. Next base: position 5,148,247 of record CAMTZB010000004.1, on the reverse strand, counting down.
GTCTCCTGTGAGGATATTTACGTTGATTATATTGCTACCCGGAGCCCAAACATTTAGAAAGAACGAAATATAATGATACTTTCACCCGTCATCGTGTACGTGAGCTTTGAGAAATAATTATATTAAGCCGTGTGGTATCCGGCTGAATAGAATTGACCAACCTCATTTCTTACCGAGGTGTCATAAAAGGCGACTAAGGTAAGTCGACCCGCAGTGTGTTATCCGGCTGAATAGACTAGTACCACCCTCATTTCTTACCCGAGTTGTCGTAATAGGCGACTAAGGTAAGTCGACCCGCCGTGTGGTATCCGGCTGAATAGAATAGACCAACCTCATTTCTTACCTAGGTGTTGTAAAAGGCGACTAAGGTAAGTTGACCCGCCGTGTGGTATCCGGCTGAGTAGAATAGACCGACCTCATTTCTTACCTAGGTGTTGTAAAAGGCGACTAAGGTAAGTTGACCCACCGTGTGGTATCCGGTTTAGTAGAATAGACCACCCTCTTTCTTACCGAGGTGTCGTTAAATACGACGAAGGTAAGTTGACGACAGGCACCCGGTCGTAAAAACGCAGCAAATCATGTGACAGAATGTTTATAACATGTTGCTGACCCCACTTAGAGTGGGATAAGGGCAGGAGGATGTATGTATGTATTTTAATTATATTGAAGTCATGTTGTAATGCCGTGTGGTATCCGGCTGAGTAGAATAGACCAATCTCATTTCTTAGCGACGTGACATAAAAGGCGACTAAGGTAGGTTGACCCAATGTATGGCATCCGGTTGAGTAAAATAGAGCACCTTCCTTCTTGCTCTTAAAACACGACATAGGTAAGCTGACGTCAGGCAGGCGTCCGGTCTAGAAACATGGTCTCTGACTATGGGCCTCATAGGAAGACTCACAGTCCCTCAGCGGGCGATGGAGAGAGCTATGCCCGGAGCATCTCTACGTCATCAGGAGGAGGGTAATGAGGTAAGGGTAAATGAGGAGGTCCGTAGAAGAACCAGAACCTCCGATATTGCTCAGCGTATCGCGAAGTTGCGATGGGCGTTAGGGTCTCAAGATGTTGGAATGGCGAATACCCCGCACCGGAAAGCGCAGTGTACGTAGACCCTCTTTGCTATAGACTGACAACCTCAAAAAGGTCGCAAGGAACCGCTGGATTCAAGCGGAACTTATTGCCGACAAAATTATGCCACTTTTATTATAATCACATTATCAACCCCTATAATAAACAGTACCTGGATGACCGAGAATTGCTCGGTAATTTTTTTTAAGATATAAAAAATTAAATTAAAAATAATTAAAAAACGCCGATGACACATAGGACTCAATCCAGAGTTTCGAACTTTTTTGGTCTCCTTATGGTTACCCATGTTGCTATCACAGCATTACGTTTGACAGCTAAAATATCATTTGCATTCAATTCTACATTTTAGAATTTCTTCAATGCCCGAAAAAAGTGACAAAACGACCTTTTTTTTAAAATAATCCTAGCTAAATCGATTTTTCCTTTCCAAAGCCCCCTAAATGCTAAATTTCATGAAAATCGTTGGAACCGTTTATGAGATTCCGAAAATATACAATATATACTCAAGAATAAAATAATACAATGATTATTTTATTCTTGACTATATACTGTATAGAAGATTAGCTCATTTAAATATTAAAGATAATTGTAATCGTCTTTTAAACGGAAAAAGCTTTTGCTAACTGTCAATATAGTAAGCTTCACTGTTATAAAAAGATCTCTTATTTATGTATGTCAGTTTTATTAAAACATGTACACAAAAAGAAATTAAGTAGCTCTTAATACTCCGAAAGTGCACACATCTTTACGCCTGCTAATAATAAATCAGATGATGTAATAATATTTCCACAAGTACACCACATCGATCCATCTCTCTCCAGCTTATATTAATACGTTCCGAGTGAGACCGAGCATGGAAGCATCAGTCTTTTGGTAACCGATGGTTAATTAGGATTGCGTCAAACATGTAGCAAATTATCTTTAATATTTTAATAAGTGAAACTTATATATATATATATATATATATATATATATATATATATATATATATATATATATATATATATATATATATATATATATATATATATATATATATATATATATATTTAATCGGCTTCAACGATTGTAATGAAATTTAGCACGTAGGGGGTTTTGGAGGGAAACAATCGATCTAGCTAGGTTTCATATAGAAATGTTGTTTTATACCTGAATTCAGGCATCAAAAAAAAATGCTAAATATAGAATTGAATGAAAATGACATTTGAGCTGTCAATTGCAAACCTGTGTTATCTAATGGTAACGGGCGCACCAAAGAAGTTCGAAGCCTGGGATCAATTCCCACATGTTACCCGGCGTTTTCTTTCTTTTTTATTTTTTTTTATTGCATTTTTTATATCTTTAAAAAAATTACCGAGTAAGGGTCGGTCACCCAGATACTATTATTAACAAGTTATTGGGTCATGTATTGCATATCCGTGTAGACCCTGTTATATACCCGAAAAATATATAATAACGCCATGTCTTTCAAAATAGAACAGGAAATAAAAAGATAAAAAAAAACAGAGCAAAGGTATGATTGAAGTTCGAAACATCGAAGAGACATTAACTAGGCTTTGATATACCTTAGAAAACTTTAAGAAGTGTCTGAAAGGACGGTAAGTATAATATTTAAATACTTTAAAATGTTATTTCGAATTTCCTAATTATCCAACGATAAAACGATCCAAAGTATAATCGAATCAGTCGGCAGCCATCTTGGTTTGATTATTAATAAATAACATTTATTTATTTGAGTAAAACAGATACATCATTTGTTTTATGTTATATTATAAAACATTATTAATATAAATTGGTTTGTATTTAAATATATCGTCAATTACAGACGGTGACGACGTGAGCAATACAATTTAAATGCCTAATGGTATTAAGAACAAAAAATAAAATACAAGGCAAAATTAGCTATTATACTCATTACAATTAAAATCTATTGTGGAATAAATACTCAAATAAAGCGATTTATACATTAAATAATAGTAATACCAAAAGGTTTCTTATTGTCTTATTCATATGGATGCATATGTCATTGAAACAATGGATTCGAACACTGCAGAAAATTCTGAATGCTATATATCATGCATTTACTCTGAATTGTAATAGAACTTAAAAGTTAAAGGGATGTATCCTATAATAATGACCAAGCCTATTCATCATCATCCTCCTGCCCTTATCCCACTCTAAGTGGGGTCGGCACAACATGTTATAAACATGCTGTCACATGATTTGGCTGCGTTTTTACGACCGGCCGCCTGCCTGACGTCAACTTACCTTTGTCTTATTTTACGACACCTCGGTAAGAAAGAGGGTGGTCTATTCTACTTGACCGGATACCACACGGTGAGTCAACTTACCTTAGTCGCCTTTTACGACACCTCGGTAAGAAATGAGGGTGGTCTATTCTACTCAGCCGGATACCACACGGCGGGTCGACTTACCATAGTCACCTTTTACGACACCTCGGTAAGAAAAGAGGATGATACTATTCTATTCAGCCGGATACCACACGGCGTAATGACCAAGCCTATTGTCAGTTGTTATTTATTATGGAAATTTGTGAAACATATTTAAAATATTTATTGATTATTGTTAAAAACTAACCTCACTATACGAAAGACTTCATATCATTTTATGTGTGAAATACAGGAACAGTCCTATTTAACTGTACTTACTATTATTCTGATATATATGTAGAAATGGTTTTCGCGTCGGAATTTTCCTTTGTCTCTTAGATGTTCAACATCCCTTAAATTGGCTTGTATCTTGCTAATATCTAAAGCCTTTGTCTATAATAGTCTATTACTGGCAGCTATTTACACAGTAATATTTCTCGTTTGAGGAATTCACTGGACGAGTATTAGGAATTCGGAAGGAAAAATATTTAATATAAAGCTTTTGTAATATAAAATTCCGCAGAGTACCCTTCCTTGTGCATGATATTTAACTATTTAGGAACCCATTTTTTTCATAAATAATTTGTCATGGCATTCATTTGATAGAATTATAATTTTTCACGGTTTTTTTTTAATTTAAAACAAGTTTTATTAAGCCTAAGCTCGCCCAAGTGATTTTTTTAAACTTTTTTGAGCATCAGAAATTGTCTATATGGTTTAAAATTTCCCTTTTGCAATTGCAAATAGGAAATTGCTTTGGTAATCTAGGGTTGTTCATACGTACGAAATGTCCATACCACCTGCACGGGTCACGGTTTTCGCGCTAATTTCTAAAATCGCTCAACCGATTTCAAAGCGCTTTTATGTGTTTATGTTGGGATTTATTTCAACTTTAAATAAAGGATAGGATATTTTTTCCATTGTTGTGGTTTTAATTATTTTTAAATTTTATCATATAAGAAAAAAATATATTGAATGCAAAAGCATATTATTATTATGCAGTAATACGCGATATAGCAATTCTATACTAATATATAAAGCTGAAGAGTTTGTTTGTTTGACGTGCTAATCTCAGGAACTACTGGACTGATTTGTAAAATGCTTAATGCTGAGTGTTAGGTAGACCATTTATTGAGGAAGGCTATAGGCTACATAACATCACGCTAGGATGAATAGGAGAGGAGCAGTAATAAAAAATATTACAAAAACGGCAAAATTTAAAGCTTTCCTTGCGTGAAAGCAAATGATGAAAGTAATTAAAAAAATCATGTATTACAAAATTGTTCCCCTCTAAAAGGTCTAAATGAAAGTCCCCGACAGCATATATCTAGCTTTTAAGATTAACCCACTTTAACCACTTTTATGGTTATCAAAATACTATATTACGCTTTCTATCTTTCCACGCGGGCAAAGCCGCTTTCAATTGCTTGTAGAAAATATATGTAATGCTACTCGTAAGTGTAGAGTGTACTATCCGTTTTTATCGTAAATCTCAAATTTTAAAACGCAAAGCTTTGCCTTTTCATTACAATTTTGTAGTGGAGTCAATCTCCTGAAGATGCTTCTCATGTGAGGCGAAATGATTGTTAAGTTTCTGATTTGATTGATTGGAAGAATGATGATGATTGAATTTATTATAGTTATAGTGAATGTGTGCAGTGCTTGTGTATTGTGAAGGCGGTTCTAGAGGCTTTTTAACAGCATGGAACAACAACAGCTAGAAGAGAAAATTTAAAAAAAATTAAATACTAGTAACTAGAAAACTAGCAGAAACAATGGAAAATGTTCATAATACAAACGCACTAAACATAAAATACGTTAAGATTTAAATTAATAAATTATTCGCAAGAATGAAGAGATATATTCAATTGTAAACAATCCTTGATAATAAAATAATATGATCGCTTATTTTAAAATTCAAATAACCTTAGTCTGCTACTGATATTGAAATACGAGTATATTTGTTTAAGGCTCTGTTTAATATTCCAGTTTTTATTTTAGCATTTTAGATAAATTACTTTTAGATGAAATATTTATTGTTCTCAGTAAGTTATGTAAGACTTAACATTTTATATAATCACTAGCTGTGTCTGCGGCTTTCCCCTCGTGGAAGTCAGTGTCACAATTTTTTTCCCGCGCAAAAAACAATATTTTAACTTGAATTATTTTATTTTATTTTGAAATTTTTGAACATGAAAGTGTTTATTGTGAGTTAACCATACGATATAGAGACATGCTGTTGCAAATTTTCCTATAGAATTCTTGTAGATTTTCAATTTTCTAGTACATTACTTTCGTGTATCTCTATTAGTTTTCACGGCACACGCGACTAAAGTTTCCAACAGGTGACTTTTTTTTACAACTATGCGAATTCTTCAACACAATCTACAAAAATACAATCCGCAATGTATTGTTGACTTAAACCTTTTGGAAGAATTGCACTACCTTTTAGTAAAAACCGTTCAAAATTAATTCAGTGGATTTTGAGAAAATCGATCAAATACAGACAGACAGCTTTAGGGGCTTTTTTATAATAAGCTAGCTTTTACCCGCAATTTCGTTTGCTTGGACTGCTGTCGCGTGATAGGTGGATAATAAATTGCGCTATTCAATGTCATCCTTTTCCTATAGAATTAACAGGATTTCTGTAATCTATATGTTACCCCGGTGTTTAAGAAATATTTATGCCAAATTTCATTGATATTGGTTCAGCGGATTCGTCGTGAAGGAGTAACAAATATACATCAATACTCACAAACTTTCGCATTTATAATATTTGTAGGATACAATAGGATTAGTTGGATAGGATATAGATATAGTCTAAGAAAAAGAAATTAAAAAATATTATATTCTATAATAACTGTTTTCAAAAGTAACGTAGGTTAAAATATATTGTTAATTAATTCACAGTTCCTTAAGTCATACTTTTTTAAATTTGTATCAAAATAACGCCCACATCTATAATCTATTTAAAGAATGCCCGCCCGTAAATAATATTTAAATGTCCACGATGTAATCCAAAGTATTTTGAGTGGCAATGAATAGCGACATTAGCGGTATATCACGAGTCGCTTAAAATAACGAACTCAGTGATTCCTTAGATATTTTGTAAATGAATCACTTGATATTCTGCTTGGTATGAATGAAACCATATTTATAGCTGGCAGATGTTCGCTATTTTGAAATAATGAAGCTTTGTCTATGTCAATGAAATGTGTAGTGTGGAAATAACACTGATTTTTTTTTCGGAAAAAAAATTTACTGGCCCGTGCGCAGTTAGCAGTGACCCTGAATTCAGATTCTCGGATCGCGGGTTCGATTCACACCGATAGTAAATATTTGCTACAAACAATTTGTTGGTTCTTCGATACTTGGTGTATACACTCGTATGTATATATTAACCAGTTATCTGTCCCCATAGCATAAGTATTAAGTTCTTCATGGGACGGACAACCGTGTGTGTGATAGTCCGATATATTTATTATTATTTAAATATTGTATAATAAAATTCATATATTTAAATCTCAGAAATATTATGTAGCAGTACAGTAGCCATTTTTTACTAGTTTTTACCAACGATTTAAGCTCTTATATAAAGAGTAGCCTGCACGCCGTGTGGTATCCGGCTGAATAGAATAGTTCCACCCTCATTTCTTACCGAGGTGTCGTAAAAGGCGACTAAGGTAAGTCGACCCGCCGTATGGTATCCGGCTGAGTAGAATAGACCAACCTCATTTCTTACCGAGGTGTCGTAAAAGGCGACTAAGGTACGTTGACCCACCGAGTGGTATCCGGTTTAGAAGAATAGACCACCCTCTTCCTTACCGAGGCGTCGTAAAATACGACTGAGGTAAGTTGATGTCAGGCAGGCGGCCGGTCGTAAAAACGCAGCCAAATCATATGACAGCATTTTATAACATGTTGTGCCGACCCCACTTAGAGTGGGATAAGGGCAGGAAGATGATGAGATGATGATAAAGAGTAGCCTGCAATCCATACAAAAAGGTATATAGGTAAAGGTACATTTGTTGTAATACCGCCCCGTGACCCTGTAAAAACCGTTAGGGCTAACAGCATACAGTCAATTCGAAAAAAAAACTGTGCTCCTTTCAAAGGTGACAAAAGGTCAATAAAACAAACACAATTCGCATTGTTCACGAGTAATTGAGATCACTGAGACGTCTTTCTAAACTTTTATTATGGTAATTTATAATGGCTGTTACCCTTGCCAAAATTTTTAGGTCATTTCAAGAATTATCTATATCTTAAAACTTACTCGTAATGCTTTGATTAGAATCTTCGAACAAAAAAAGAGCCTGTTATCTTAACGTAATGACAGAAATTTAATTAACAGATACTATCACTGAGCTCAAAGGGGGCATGGCGTTAATTAGAAAATAAAAAGGACGCTTTTCAATTACGAAGGAAAAAATCAACTGTTGACAAAAAAATATTAGAATTTTCATTGTTTTAGCAAACTTAACCGACCAAACCCATCGGAAACTTATTAGTTTTCGCATTTCAGCAGTTGGTCCAATAATATCCCAATAATATATATCACTTCCCACTGCGCCAACGGGTGGGTAGTGATATTATTCCTTCATGCTTTCAGCTCCGCGGGTTGCAGGTTAGATTTCTGCCGAGGGCCATTTTCTATAAACAATTTGTTGGCTCATCGAGCCTGGGTGTATATTTGTATTTAGGTATGTATTTAAAAATCCCTTCTCTCAAGGACTCTATCAAGGAGGTTTGCAGGTTCAAACCCACAGCAAGCACCAATGAGTTTCTATTAAAAGCTTATGCTACTAATTGATAATCATAAAACATCGTGAGGAAACCTACATATCTCTAGAGAATTCTGGGGATATGTGTAACCTACCAATCCGCAAAGCAGCGTGGTAGGTCTTAGCTCCAATCCTTCTGTCCAAAAACGGAGAGCAGAGGCCTATTTCCAGCAGTGGGATATTAACAGGCCGTTACTTTACTTTACTTTTTTATATTTACCAGTTGTCTTTCCCATAACACAAGTATTAAGTAACTTACTTTGGGGACGGACGACGGCGACGGTGTAAGTGTCCACAAAAAAAAAGTGAAAGCACGCGAAATAAACAGTAACCTACGCGGATTAGAATTACATAATTCCCAAAACATGTAAACGTGAGTTGTGCTGTTTCTGCGAAAACACGAATAGTTCTACACAGTACATCTGAAATTATAACCACCGAAAGGCCACAGTAGGCATTGAGTTTCAACATACGTTAGGATAACAAACGAGTGGTGTCATTCTCACACAGAGCGCGGGCAGTGTTTGCCGAGAGAATTAATGAGACGGCCAGATGCCGGACGCACACGCTGTGACTCGGCGTGTTTCCACGGGCAGAGTAGGTACGTCACGTTCTACAAAATTATCGATTCTAACTAAAGTAACCACCTATAACTATCCCACTGCTGGATATGTCTCCTCTTTCCGCGTCTGGAGAGAATGTTTAGATCTAACCACGCTGGTCCAATGCTGATTGATAGGTTGATATTTCCAGAATTCTCTAGAGATATGCAGGTTTCATCGCGATGTCCTTCCCATAAAAAGCTTTTGACAAATTGCAATTATCACTAAGACCCATAAATTTTAATTTATTATAAATTATTGGTGCCGGCCCATGGTTTGAAGCCGTGATCCCCACGAAAGAGTCACGCGGTCTCCGAGTTATCACAGCATCCATTTATTATAACTAAGACAACAATAATCCTTGTGGATTGAAGTGTATTGTATGAGTTTTTGTATGGCTCAAACACACACTAATAGTATGCCACTAAACGTTTACTCTCGACTACGGCTCTGGTGTTACTGATGTGGGGCGCTTGAGATAATGTAAGGTTTCCTTTGAACGTTAGTATTAGTATGTTTATATGTTGGTATATTCATGTATATGAATGTCTTCTGTATAATTATACAAGGCAAGAACCAATCATCACAACATATAAATATATAACATTACTGCCACATGCACATACTAATGTAATAAAAGGGAAGGTCTGTCTGTCTGTTTGTCTGTTACGCTTTTACAGCTAATCCACTCGAGAAATAAATTTTGGTACAATTCAAGCCTTAAAATCGAGCTAGCTTATAGTGCATAAAAAATCTATCTTCTTTTGGGAAAAGAAAAAACAACACAGTACATAATTGAAAGCATATTAACACTAAATTTGACGCGAACTTCGAAGATTCGAAGGTATTATTGAAATAATGAATGCGAAAAGCAATCTGTCTTTCTGTTTGGGTATGTACTACATTTTCAACTCTAAACCATCTGAGCAAATGAGCAGTCTCAGTTAAAATTTGGTACATTTTAAGCTATATGCAATTATATAGGATAGAAAATTCAATCAAAAATTAACAAGACAATTATTTAAGACCATCTATTTATATTTTCGTCACTGATCGTGTACAATGGAAACAGAACATTTCGCCATTTCCCCCAATAGTGTTCAATAATGCCAAATTTCTACTAACAATATTTCCTAACACATGTTCAACTATTTCGCTATATTTTTGAGTCAGGGCTGTTGTAATTCGTATCAGTATGTACCTGACCTGAATGTGAAGATTATTTGGTTTTAGTTAGTGGAAGTCAAATAGGTTTTTACCAGCAGAAAACGATACAGAATGAAGTTATACATCTAACAGGCGTTCACCGTGATACGTGGACTCCAATCGTGGAGGATTACAACCGCAAACTTGCGCGCTCCATGTTCTAAAATAAATAAATGCGAACAATAGTGCATGCACGCAACTAAACGTCATAGCAGCGTTACATGAGAGACCAACAGAAGGGCTTCCCCTGCCCCGAGAGCTCCTGATTTTCCCTCCCGAACGCGCGGATTATACTGTGGAAGAAGACGAGATGTGATCCCAAAAAATCCCCCACCGCTAGGCGGCCGCCTTAACCGTTGGACTCCTGACCCATACAGGTCAAGTAGACTACGCGGGCGAAAATCTTTTCGCATGTGAGGAACTGCCCCTGTAAAAAGTTGTAGCCTCGAGGCCTATAGCCCCATCAGTCACGGCTGATGTGAAGAACCGCTATATATTATTGACTGGCCCGTTGGCGCAGTGGGTAGTGATCCTGTCTGCAGCTCCGCGGGTCGCGGGTACGATTCCTGCCGAGGGACAACATTTTCTATAATGAATTTGTTGGTCTTCGAGCCTGGGTGTATATTTTTATTCAAGTATTTATGTAAAAATATATAAGTATATATTCACCAGTTGTCTGTCTACCATAACACAAGTATTAAGTTACTTATATTACTTTGGACGGACAACCGTGTGTTTAAGTGTCCCATATATTTATTTAATTATTACACTAAGCACACAGTTCCATTAAGAATATCATCTTAGACTTTAAAAATCATTAGTCAAATAGAAAGGCTTCGAATAAAACATAAAATATTGGGTAGTTTGAATATTATTTCGCTTTCACGTATATTGAATATGTAACGTTATTACTCGTTTAATATTTTTGAAAGATATTTAAATGGTATCTTAAATATAATACGAGTTAACGTGCCATAAATGGAAATTTATTCCCTTTTAAAGTAATACGTTGTTTCAAATTTACCTTAAAACACATCTTTCATCGACATTGAAATTTAAGTAATTTGGGACAACGGTTAAAGACAATAAGAACAATTAGGGTTTCAAATGTTTACATGAATATACAATATATTTTCTTTCAATGCAAAATACATAGCATACTGCTATGGCACATAAAAATTAACACCAAAACCCCATTGTTGGCAACTTGATACTTTCTTTGGCAGTGATTTTATAACCAGCTTCAAATAGGTATGTAATAAGTAAATGCGCATAGTATTAAAAATAAATTTGATTAATAGGTTTGATATTCAATTAGCCATGTGGTATCCGTCTAAGTAGAATAAAACACCCTCATTGTTTCAAGGCGACTGAGGTAAGTTGACCCGCCGCGTGGTATCCGGCTGAGTAGAATAGACCACCCTCATTTCTTACCGACGTGTCGTAAAAGGCGACTAAGGTGAGTTGACCGCCGTGTGGTATCCGGCTGAGTAGAATAGACCAACCACACCCTTTCTTACAGAGGTGGTAAGTTGATGTCAGGCAGGCTGATCGTAAAAACGCAGCCAAATCGTGTGACAGCATGTTTATAACACGTGCCGACCCCACTTAGAGTGGGATAAGTGGAGGATAGGCATGTGACAACATGTTATAAACATGTTGTCACATGATTTGACTAGGTATTTTACGACCGACCGCCTGCTCGACGTCAACATACCTTTGTCGTATTTTATGACACCTCGGTAAGAAATATGGTGGTCTATTCTAATAAATCTGATACAACACGGTGGGTCAACTTACCTTAGTTGCCTTTTACGACACCTCGGTAAGAAATGAGGGTGGTGGTTTATATTAGTATTGTAACAGTTATAATAAATTTCGTACTATTTATTTTCGATAAATACCGTATAACGTTAACGCGGCGTCTATTCTGGTATAGCGACATGGGTGGCGCGGCCGTAAATCAACACAATTCGTTCCAAGAATATGACTGACGCCGTCAAATTATAATATATACCATGTGGAGCTAAAAAATAAGAATATCACTGCAGAGTGAAATGTGTTGATATTAGAAAGTTATCACTATAGGCATAGTGGAGTGAGTACACGGTTCATGAGCTCTAATAATTGACGATAATGCGTCAAAGATTCGTATATTTCAAACAGTTTGTTAGCGCACACTATATACAATAACAAGATATAATAGGAATACCACAATTCCCGTTCCGAGATGCACTTCTCTTGAATGACGAACAAAGACTGAATGTAACTGTAACGTTTTTTCAATAGGAAGACTCAACCGGAAACAACACGTCACAGTGTTGGTACCATTTTAATCAAAAAGGGCGCGATACTCTTGTTTCATGACTGTGTTGCTATAAAATACAAAGCGGAAGTCAATGGCGACACCAAGTTAAAGTAACACGGTTGATTCTGAGACTGGAATGTGATTAAAATATGACACAACGATTATCACTATCGATACGCCGTGTGGTATCCGGCTGAATAGAATAGTACCACCCTTATTTCTTACCGAGGTGTCGTAAAAGGCGACTAAGGTAACTCGTCCCGCCGTGTGGTGTCCGGCTGAGTAGAATGGACCAACCTCATATCTTACCAAGGTGTCGTAGAAGGCGACTAAGGTAAGTTGACCCGCCGTGTGGTATCCGGTTTACTAGAATAGACCACCCTCTTTCTTACCGAGGTGTTGTAAAATACGACTGCGGTAAGTTGACGTCAGGCAGGCGGCCGGTCGCAAAAACGCAGCCAAATCATGTGACAGCATGTTTATAACATGTTGTGCCGACCCCACTTCGAGTGGGATAAGGCCAGGAGGATGATGATTATCATCAACGATTTAAGGCTTAAATATGTAAAGTGCAATCACCTATTTATGAATTGAAAACTTACGTAGTATGATAACTGATGTCAAGCTCCAACAACAGATGTTTTCATGACTGATATTTATTTTAAGGTTATAATTATTTGGGCGTTAAGAAATGAGGATGTTCTATTCTACTCAGTCGGATACCACACGGTGGGTCAATTTACCTTAGGCGCCTTTTACGACACCTCGGTAAGTAATGATATTACCTGTTATTAATTACCGTCATGTTTGTAAGAAAACGTTACTATTTCGTACAGATATTTAGGGTTTTCTTCATATAAATTATTTGGTACAGTTCACGCAAACTTGTTCACAAGTAAATGTTAGGTATATTATGGGAAAGTTAATGAGATATCATTAGTTCGACGCGGTCCGTCTGACAAACAAGTAAATGTTCTCATTAAATAAATTGTCTCCACTCAGGAACAGTCGTCATCTACTGAATAAATAAACAAGACAAACTGAATTAATTCGTGTAAATAAACGCAAAAAACATTTAATTATTAATTCAAAAGCGTGAAAACGTATAATAATGTTGTTTATACTTGCCTAACTAAGCAATTTTTTCGCTGTAAAACGAATCGCAGTTTTCTATTACTATAAAGTCTTGGAATTTAAAACATATAAAACACATTTTTTTTTGTAACTTTAGGTGTCAATATTTTTTTATAACAGGGACAGGTACTGTAAGGTAAAATAATATTACTACAATACGAAAACTCGAAATCGCTACAACTGATGAAAGTCTATTTTTAAACCTAGGTCTCTTCTACAGATTTTTATTGTTTGAGTGCCAATAATGTTAACATTTAAAATAAAATAAAATAAAATAAAATAAAGTAAAGTAAAGTAAAGTAAAGTAAAGTAAAGTAAAGTAAAGTAAAGTAAAGTAAAGTAAAGTAAGTAAAGTAAAGTAAAGTAAAGTAAAGTAAAGTAAAGTAAAGTAAAGTAAAGTAAAGTAAAGTAAAGTAAAGTAAAGTAAAGTAAAGTAAAGTAAAGTAAAGTAAAGTAAAGTAAAGTAAAGTAAAGTAAAGTAAAGTAAAGTAAAGTAAAGTAAAGTAAAGTAAAGTAAAGTAAAGTAAAGTAAAGTAAGTAAAGTAAAGTAAAGTAAAGTAAAGTAAAGTAAAGTAAAGTAAAGTAAAGTAAAGTAAAGTAAAGTAAAGTAAAGTAAAGTAAAGTAAAGTAAAGTAAAGTAAAGTAAAGTAAAGTAAAGTAAAGTAAGTAAAGTAAAGTAAAGTAAAGTAAAGTAAAGTAAAGTAAAGTAAAGTAAAGTAAAGTAAAGTAAAGTAAAGTAAAGTAAAGTAAAGTAAAGTAAAGTAAAGTAAAGTAAAGTAAAGTAAAGTAAGTAAAGTAAAGTAAAGTCAAGTAAAGTCAAGTAAAGTCAAGTAAAGTCAAGTAAAGTAAAGTAAAGTAAAGTAAAGTAAGTAAAGTAAAGTAAAGTAAAGTAAAGTAAAGTAAAGTAAAGTAAAGTAAAGTAAAGTAAAGTAAAGTAAAGTAAAGTAAAGTAAAGTAAAGTAAAGTAAGTAAAGTAAAGTAAAGTAAAGTAAAGTAAAGTCAAGTAAAGTCAAGTAAAGTCAAGTAAAGTCAAGTAAAGTCAAGTAAAGTCAAGTAAAGTCAAGTAAAGTCAAGTAAAGTCAAGTAAAGTCAAGTAAAGTAAAGTAAAGTAAAGTAAAGTAAGTAAAGTAAAGTAAAGTAAAGTAAAGTAAAGTAAAGTAAAGTAAAGTAAAGTAAAGTAAAGTAAAGTCAAGTAAAGTCAAGTAAAGTCAAGTAAAGTCAAGTAAAGTCAAGTAAAGTCAAGTAAAGTCAAGTAAAGTCAAGTAAAGTCAAGTAAAGTCAAGTAAAGTCAAGTAAAGTCAAGTAAAGTCAAGTAAAAGAAAGTCAGAAGTAGTTAAAGTCAAGTAAAGTCAAGTAAAGTCAAGTAAAGTCAAGTAAAGTCAAGTAAAGTCAAGTAAAGTCAAGTAAAGTCAAGTAAAGTCAAGTAAAGTCAAGTCAAGTCAAGTCAAGTCAAGTCAAGTCAAGTAAAGTCAAGTAAAGTCAAGTAAAGTCAAGTAAAGTCAAGTAAAGTCAAGTAAAGTCAAGTAAAGTCAAGTAAAGTCAAGTCAAGTCAAGTCAAGTCAAGTCAAGTCAAGTCAAGTCAAGTCAAGTCAAGTCAAGTCAAGTCAAGTCAAGTCAAGTCAAGTCAAGTCAAGTCAAGTCAAGTCAAGTCAAGTCAAGTCAAGTCAAGTCAAGTCAAGTCAAGTCAAGTCAAGTCAAGTCAAGTCAAGTCAAGTCAAGTCAAGTCAAGTCAAGTCAAGTCAAGTCAAGTCAAGTCAAGTCAAGTCAAGTCAAGTCAAGTCAAGTCAAGTCAAGTCAAGTCAAGTCAAGTCAAGTCAAGTCAAGTCAAGTCAAGTCAAGTCAAGTCAAGTCAAGTCAAGTCAAGTCAAGTCAAGTCAAGTCAAGTCAAGTCAAGTCAAGTCAAGTCAAGTCAAGTCAAGTCAAGTCAAGTCAAGTCAAGTCAAGTCAAGTCAAGTCAAGTCAAGTCAAGTCAAGTCAAGTCAAGTCAAGTCAAGTCAAGTCAAGTCAAGTCAAGTCAAGTCAAGTCAAGTCAAGTCAAGTCAAGTCAAGTCAAGTCAAGTCAAGTCAAGTCAAGTCAAGTCAAGTCAAGTCAAGTCAAGTCAAGTCAAGTCAAGTCAAGTGAGCTGAAGTGAGCTGAAGTGAGCTGAAGTGAGCTGAAGTGAGCTGAAGTGAGCTGAAGTGAGCTGAAGTGAGCTGAAGTGAGCTGAAGTGAGCTGAAGTGAGCTGAAGTGAGCTGAAGTGAGCTGAAGTGAGCTGAAGTGAGCTGAAGTGAGCTGAAGTGAGCTGAAGTGAGCTGAAGTGAGCTGAAGTGAGCTGAAGTGAGCTGAAGTGAGCTGAAGTGAGCTGAAGTGAGCTGAAGTGAGCTGAAGTGAGCTGAAGTGAGCTGAAGTGAGCTGAAGTGAGCTGAAGTGAGCTGAAGTGAGCTGAAGTGAGCTGAAGTGAGCTGAAGTGAGCTGAAGTGAGCTGAAGTGAGCTGAAGTGAGCTGAAGTGAGCTGAAGTGAGCTGAAGTGAGCTGAAGTGAGCTGAAGTGAGCTGAAGTGAGCTGAAGTGAGCTGAAGTGAGCTGAAGTGAGCTGAAGTGAGCTGAAGTGAGCTGAAGTGAGCTGAAGTGAGCTGAAGTGAGCTGAAGTGAGCTGAAGTGAGCTGAAGTGAGCTGAAGTGAGCTGAAGTGAGCTGAAGTGAGCTGAAGTGAGCTGAAGTGAGCTGAAGTGAGCTGAAGTGAGCTGAAGTGAGCTGAAGTGAGCTGAAGTGAGCTGAAGTGAGCTGAAGTGAGCTGAAGTGAGCTGAAGTGAGCTGAAGTGAGCTGAAGTGAGCTGAAGTGAGCTGAAGTGAGCTGAAGTGAGCTGAAGTGAGCTGAAGTGAGCTGAAGTGAGCTGAAGTGAGCTGAAGTGAGCTGAAGTGAGCTGAAGTGAGCTGAAGTGAGCTGAAGTGAGCTGAAGTGAGCTGAAGTGAGCTGAAGTGAGCTGAAGTGAGCTGAAGTGAGCTGAAGTGAGCTGAAGTGAGCTGAAGTGAGCTGAAGTGAGCTGAAGTGAGCTGAAGTGAGCTGAAGTGAGCTGAAGTGAGCTGAAGTGAGCTGAAGTGAGCTGAAGTGAGCTGAAGTGAGCTGAAGTGAGCTGAAGTGAGCTGAAGTGAGCTGAAGTGAGCTGAAGTGAGCTGAAGTGAGCTGAAGTGAGCTGAAGTGAGCTGAAGTGAGCTGAAGTGAGCTGAAGTGAGCTGAAGTGAGCTGAAGTGAGCTGAAGTGAGCTGAAGTGAGCTGAAGTGAGCTGAAGTGAGCTGAAGTGAGCTGAAGTGAGCTGAAGTGAGCTGAAGTGAGCTGAAGTGAGCTGAAGTGAGCTGAAGTGAGCTGAAGTGAGCTGAAGTGAGCTGAAGTGAGCTGAAGTGAGCTGAAGTGAGCTGAAGTGAGCTGAAGTGAGCTGAAGTGAGCTGAAGTGAGCTGAAGTGAGCTGAAGTGAGCTGAAGTGAGCTGAAGTGAGCTGAAGTGAGCTGAGCTGAGCTGAGCTGAGCTGAGCTGAGCTGAGCTGAGCTGAGCTGAGCTGAGCTGAGCTGAGCTGAGCTGAGCTGAGCTGAGCTGAGCTGAGCTGAGCTGAGCTGAGCTGAAGTGAGCTGAGCTGAACTGAGCTGAACTGAGCTGAACTGAGCTGAGCTGAGCTGAGCTGAGCTGAACTGAGCTGAACTGAGCTGAGCTGAGCTGAACTGAGCTGAACTGAGCTGAACTGAGCTGAACTGAGCTGAACTGAGCTGAACTGAGCTGAACTGAGCTGAACTGAGCTGAACTGAGCTGAACTGAGCTGAACTGAGCTGAACTGAGCTGAACTGAGCTGAACTGAGCTGAACTGAGCTGAACTGAGCTGAACTGAGCTGAACTGAGCTGAACTGAGCTGAACTGAGCTGAACTGAGCTGAACTGAGCTGAACTGAGCTGAACTGAGCTGAACTGAGCTGAACTGAGCTGAACTGAGCTGAACTGAGCTGAACTGAGCTGAACTGAGCTGAACTGAGCTGAACTGAGCTGAACTGAGCTGAACTGAGCTGAACTGAGCTGAACTGAGCTGAACTGAGCTGAACTGAGCTGAACTGAGCTGAACTGAGCTGAACTGAGCTGAACTGAGCTGAACTGAGCTGAACTGAGCTGAACTGAGCTGAACTGAGCTGAACTGAGCTGAACTGAGCTGAACTGAGCTGAACTGAGCTGAACTGAGCTGAACTGAGCTGAACTGAGCTGAACTGAGCTGAACTGAGCTGAACTGAGCTGAACTGAGCTGAACTGAGCTGAACTGAGCTGAACTGAGCTGAACTGAGCTGAACTGAGCTGAACTGAGCTGAACTGAGCTGAACTGAGCTGAACTGAGCTGAACTGAGCTGAACTGAGCTGAACTGAGCTGAACTGAGCTGAACTGAGCTGAACTGAGCTGAACTGAGCTGAACTGAGCTGAACTGAGCTGAACTGAGCTGAACTGAGCTGAACTGAGCTGAACTGAGCTGAACTGAGCTGAACTGAGCTGAACTGAGCTGAACTGAGCTGAACTGAGCTGAACTGAGCTGAACTGAGCTGAACTGAGCTGAACTGAGCTGAACTGAGCTGAACTGAGCTGAACTGAGCTGAACTGAGCTGAACTGAGCTGAACTGAGCTGAACTGAGCTGAACTGAGCTGAACTGAGCTGAACTGAGCTGAACTGAGCTGAACTGAGCTGAACTGAGCTGAACTGAGCTGAACTGAGCTGAACTGAGCTGAACTGAGCTGAACTGAGCTGAACTGAGCTGAACTGAGCTGAACTGAGCTGAACTGAGCTGAACTGAGCTGAACTGAGCTGAACTGAGCTGAACTGAGCTGAACTGAGCTGAACTGAGCTGAACTGAGCTGAACTGAGCTGAACTGAGCTGAACTGAGCTGAACTGAGCTGAACTGAGCTGAACTGAGCTGAACTGAGCTGAACTGAGCTGAACTGAGCTGAACTGAGCTGAACTGAGCTGAACTGAGCTGAACTGAGCTGAACTGAGCTGAACTGAGCTGAACTGAGCTGAACTGAGCTGAACTGAGCTGAACTGAGCTGAACTGAGCTGAACTGAGCTGAACTGAGCTGAACTGAGCTGAACTGAGCTGAACTGAGCTGAACTGAGCTGAACTGAGCTGAACTGAGCTGAACTGAGCTGAACTGAGCTGAACTGAGCTGAACTGAGCTGAACTGAGCTGAACTGAGCTGAACTGAGCTGAACTGAGCTGAACTGAGCTGAACTGAGCTGAACTGAGCTGAACTGAGCTGAACTGAGCTGAACTGAGCTGAACTGAGCTGAACTGAGCTGAACTGAGCTGAACTGAGCTGAACTGAGCTGAACTGAGCTGAACTGAGCTGAACTGAGCTGAACTGAGCTGAACTGAGCTGAACTGAGCTGAACTGAACTGAACTGAACTGAACTGAACTGAACTGAACTGAACTGAACTGAACTGAACTGAACTGAACTGAACTGAACTGAACTGAACTGAACTGAACTGAACTGAACTGAACTGAACTGAACTGAACTGAACTGAACTGAACTGAACTGAACTGAACTGAACTGAACTGAACTGAACTGAACTGAACTGAACTGAACTGAACTGAACTGAACTGAACTGAACTGAACTGAACTGAACTGAACTGAACTGAACTGAACTGAACTGAACTGAACTGAACTGAACTGAACTGAACTGAACTGAACTGAACTGAACTGAACTGAACTGAACTGAACTGAACTGAACTGAACTGAACTGAACTGAACTGAACTGAACTGAACTGAACTGAACTGAACTGAACTGAACTGAACTGAACTGAACTGAACTGAACTGAACTGAACTGAACTGAACTGAACTGAACTGAACTGAACTGAACTGAACTGAACTGAACTGAACTGAACTGAACTGAACTGAACTGAACTGAACTAAACTGAACTTTTTGCACCATTTACATCATCAGGTTCTAATTGTTATTTCACTTTATCAGTACATCAAGAATAAATAGTAAAAGTTAAGTAACGATCTGTTTTTATCCCACTAATGGGCATAGGCCATTATCGTAGAGAAGTTTGAAGCCAAGATACACCACGCTGCTCCAATGCGGATTGGAAGGTTACACATATCCCTAAAATTCTTTAGAGATACAGGTTTACTTAAGATATTTACATTCGCCGAAAAGTGTGTGATAAATTACAATTATCAATTAGACACATTAAGGTTTAACAGAAAAATTAATTAGTGCCGAGTTAGAACCCGTGACCCCCTCGACAGAGTCGCACGGACTCACCGCTACATCAAGAGTATAAACGGGTAACATCAGGTTGACTATTTACGACAATAAGATAAGCCTACCCTGCCATGTTTCTTTATATTTCAAATCCGTTTTAAGTTATCTGTTGGTGTCTGCAACAAGTATTTTATCTATAGAGGTGAAATATGATTTTTACTAAAGCCTGAGAATTGTATAGCCTCCAGGAAATGAATGTTGGATATGTGTGGAATTTCGATTGGAAAAAAAACTATTGTGCTATAAATCGACACCGATGTCGGCGTTGCGATTTATAGCCAATTACTATTGATCCTCCGTAACTCAACAATAGAAGGCAATCTGGAATTCAAATTCACACGTTTGATTCTGCTTTTTGAACGTTTGAACTTGCACGCGACATTTTGTTAATGTTCAGAAGTGACGAGATCCGCCGTGTGATATCCGGCTGAATAGAATAGTACCACCCTCTTTTCTTACCGAGGTGTCGTAAAAGGCGACTAAGGTAAGTCGACCCGCCGTGTGGTATCCGGCTGAGTAGAATTGACCAACCTCATTTCTTACCGAGGTGTCGTAAAAGGCGACTAAGGTAAGTTGACCCACCTCGTGGTATTCGGTTGAGTAAAATAGACCACCCTCTTTCTTACTGAGGTGTCGTAAAATACGACTTAGGTAAGTTGACGTCAGGCAGGCGGCCGGTCGTAAAAACGCAGCCAAATCATGTTACAGCATGTTTATAACATGTTGTGCCGACCCCACTTAGGGTGGGATAAGGGCAGGAGGATGATGTTCAGAAGTGACGAGATACCACCGGCGATTTTGTCATATAATAATGACAAAATCTGTACATATTATAAAATTAAGCGCCTAAAATATGTCTGTCAGTATGTGATCGATTTTCTTAAAATCAACTGACCGGATTTTTGTATGATTTGTACTAAAAAGTAGTGCTATCTTCCAGAAGGTTTAGGTTAGTGCATAACGGTCTTATATAAATTGTGTTCAAGGGTCATACGTTTGTAAAAAAACTCGCCTGCTGGGAACTTTAGTCGCGTGTGCCGCGTAAACTAACAGAGGTACACTAGAGTAATGTCTAAGATAATTGTAGATCTAAAAAAATGCTTCAAAAATGTCCACAACAGCATGTCTACACTCCAATGATTTGACGTTTAATCTGACACCACCATAAAACTCCTTAAACTAACTTCGTCATCACTACTATGGTCTATAAAAAAACCTTTTATTTTTAGGTAACAGCATTTTCCTGTTCCAAGTTGTCTTAATTATCTTTTAATTAGATCCAATTAACAAGAAATGTTTATTTCTTTCAGTACACCATCCCACTAATGAATGCAAAGGGACGCTTTTACGAACTTAAATTATATTTAGTTCTTGATTTCTGTAATTGCTCTTTTCCATTTAGTGGCACCCTGAATCTTAGCCGCAAGATTTTGGCGCAAAAATACCTTTTATAAAAGCTTTGAATTGTAGCGCGATCTTTCGAGAGCAATGAATATTACTGTCTCGGATACAAATTACTTGTCACATTAACTCTGCAGTTCTAGATCAGATATCCAGTTTGATGGGCAAAATAAAACCATGTGTTTATATTACCAAAGTTGTTGATTGTTAAGAAAGTAACCATGGCCAGTTACTACTACCAACAAAGCCGCTGGTTTTGCCATTCAGACAATTTACAGACACCAACATGGATCCATGGTTTCGAAGTTTGTGTCCTTCCCATCCTCATTTCAACTTAATAGTAAGTAACTTTGTTTCTTCTACGAACCTCGTAATTCCTGATTTGATCAAGTAAAGTCGGGGCATAGCTGTTGATCGCTTGCTAAGCGATACTGAACTTTTAATACTCGTAATGCCTTTAGTCCAACCTCAAGATTTCAAGATCAGAAATCTTTGGGTAGGACTGTATCGCTAGCTATAAACGCACTATACTATGCTTATTTACTTGAGTACTTCGAAATCGAACAATTTAAACTGTGCTAGTTCGCACAGTTTAAATTGTTCGATTTCGAAGTACTCAATGATTGTTTTGTATAAATATAAAAAGAGATAAATGATATTAAATGTTTGTTTGATCAAATCGATCTCATCTATAAACTATGGCCTATAATAAATATGCTTGACAAACCCTAACCATGTTAACTTGAAGGGTACATAGAGAGCGGGCTTAAGCAATTACGAAGGTTGAAGTTGAAGCTCTTAGAATATATTGTGCACTAGTAAATAATAATTAACCAAGATAGCTTACGGGACTTTACCCTTCTCATGGGACCAGACACACATTATGCTTAACAACAAACATGCTTAATATTATTATGATTCACTTGCAATTTTGAGTTTGTGTACGGAGAAAACTTTTCGTAGTCCTTCTCCCTGATGTGATATTCTCAAGTAGATAGTATACTGGTATCAGTGGGTATTATGTTACTTCGGACGATATTCGAAAAGTACTTAATGCCGTCATTTGTAGATCTGAAACTTGTTTGCGGAGTGTGGATATTAGAGTAACACGACAAGTGATGGAAAGAACTTGGATTTTTTTTTAATTTAAGCTATCGTGAGTTGTATCAATAGTTTATGTATAGAAACCGGCTATGCTCGCATCATATTCTATTGAGTCAGCTCAAGTACTTTCGATCCTACCCAGGATTTTCTTTTCAAACACTAACTAATGCTGTTAGCATTAACGGCTTTTACAGTCACCGAGTGGATGGGCGAGCGCAGAAGCGTTGTTGGGAGAGCGAGTCTCGAGCTCAGACTCGCAGCATCCACGGAGCGTCGCCTCCTGTGAGGACGGACCTCAGCTTAAAGCGAAGCGCTGTGGAGCGCTGTATCTGACTTGATTCTATCCGGGACTCATCCATCAGCTCTTTATTATGGCGTTATTATGGCGGGAAATGCGTGCAGCATCCCGCTGGGTGCCAATTGTAGGCGACTGAGATAGGGGGGTAGCGGCGGTGGTCGGTAGTCTATAGTCGAGTATAGCTGGTTTCTACCTGGAGTGTTCAAATAAGGTTTGAGGAAATCTGAAGAAGAACGAAACATTAACAGAATGTGTTGGTATTGTATTGGTATAATGGTTGGTTGGCTAAGTAGAATGGACAACCCTCATTTGATACCAACGCGTCGTAAAATACGTCTAAGGTAAGTTGACGTCAGGCAAGCGGCCGTTCGTAAAATACGTAGCCAAATCATGTGACAGCGTGTTTATAACATGATGCGCCGACCCCACTTAGAGTGGGATAAGGGCAGAAGGTTAATGTTATTAAGAATTCTGCATGTATTAGTTATGAAAACGGATAGTCCGCTCTACATATATCACGGATTACAATTTATACAAGTTAATATTATTATTACATTTTTAGAATAAGTTTCTTAGTAAAATATTAGTCGGTTGTATATATAACTAGCTTTTACCCGCAACTTCCTTTGCCTGGCCTGTCTCAAGAGACAACAGGCCACGATTACTTATATCAAGATATAAGTGATCGTGATAATAGATGGCGCTCTTCAATGATATCCTATTTGTATCCTGTTGAATAAACAAGATTTCTATAGCCTATATGTTAACCCGAATAAAGGAATAATTGTGTCAAATTTCATTGATGTTTCAGCCGTGCCGTGAAAGAGTAACAAACATACATCCATACTCACAAACTTTAGCATTTATAATATTAGTAGGATCAATGAAATAACTCAACTGCGATGTATGTTCTAACATAATTATTCTTGTTGAGCGGATACGGGAAATGTTAAAGCTGGCTGGCCGAATTTCGTAATAAAATTAACATTTTATTTATTTAATTTTGCGGTTATTAATTAAAAGTTACACGGTAATTAGCCATGGTTGACCCGCGCTCTGATTTATGTCGCGTTGGGTCAACTTTGCTCTAGCAGGTGGATTGCGAAATGTACTAATAATTAAAATGGTATTGTAATGTGAGGGCAATTACAACTAATAACGTCAACTGTGAAACTGCAGTTTTTTTTTATATGGACGACCATGTGTGTATATTGGCGGCCAGTCTTTAGTTGGTGATAAATGTTTAGTTAATAATTTATAGAATTAGGCGTTATTTTGCGGAGATCTACGAGGTGTGTTCAAAAAGTATCGCGAATTTTGAATTTTCACGAGTTACATATATTCCAATTTCGACTTTTTTGTGGCGTTATGTTGGTACATATGTCTCTCACTTATGCTGACAAGTTGGGCCATTTTGAATGTTCGGTTAATTGTTG
Organism: Morpho achilles; assembly: GCA_947086495.1. NCBI lineage: Eukaryota > Metazoa > Arthropoda > Insecta > Lepidoptera > Nymphalidae > Morpho > Morpho achilles. Next base: position 5,124,220 of record CAMTZB010000004.1, on the reverse strand, counting down.
ACAGCTACTTTGCTTGCACGTGTTTTGGTTCATCTTCGATTTTTACCTATTCAAAAAATGGAACAAGGAACCTGTATCGATTTTTGTGTGAAAAACGAAATTAAGTGCGCGGATGCATTCCGAGTGTGGACTGTGGCATATGGAGAAGCTACTTTGGACAAAAGCAACGTTTATCGGTGGTACAAAATGTTTTTAAAAGGCCGAGAAGATGTGAATGACGAAGAGCGTGCCGGACGCCCGAGCACTTCAACAACAGATGAAAAAATTGATGAATTGAAGAAAATGGTATTGGCCAATCTTCGAATCATCGATAGAGAAATTGCCGAGGACCTAGGCATATTGATTGGCTCGTGCCATTCGATTTTAATCGATAATTTGTGGAAAAACAAAAATTGGCTTTTGCACCTCGATAACGCCCCTGTTCACACATCGCTGCTTGTACGCGACTTCTTGGCCAAAAACAACAGACCAATGATACCGCAGCCACCCTATTCCCCAGATCTGGCCCCCTGTGACTTTTTCTTGTTCCCGAAACTGAAGAGGCCCATGAAAGGACGACAGTACGCCACGATTGACGAGATAAAGACGGCATCGAAGGAGGAGCTGAACAAGATACAAAAAAATGATTTTTTGAAGTGCTTCGAAGATTTGTAAAAACGTTGGCACAAGTGTATAATATCCCAGAGGGATTACTTTGAAGGGGACAAAATAGATATTTACGAATAAATAAATAATTTTTGAAAATACACAAAATTCGCGATACTTTTTGAACACACCTCGTATATTACAAAAGTAATAGTAAAATTATTTTACTATAATCCGCGATGAATTGAATTGTATGAAATATATATATATATATATATATATATATATATATCTCCTTATGTAGCTTCGGTTGCAGGGCGAAACGATTGATTAGTTTGTGATAGTGAACGTATGTAGTGCTTGTGTATTGTGTTGGCAGTGGTGGAGGTTTGTGCATGTGTTTTTACGAATCCTGAATGTATCAGGTATGAAAACGGATTGTCCACTCTACATATAGCATTATATATATTTTCTATTTTACATAATCGCGGATTATAGCAAAATAAAATTTTATTATTACTTTTGTTTTTCACATTTATTGTTGATATTAAACTACTATATTTCATTATGCAATACATAATACGTAATCCGTACGGTGATGGAAAATATCATCATTTAATACCTCCAGAGACTACATGCATTGCACAAAAGGTTAACTTAATATATATTCCATACAAGACATGCGACCTCTTTTTCAGAGAGATTGTTTCTGGCTTAATTCCCAGTTGGCTCAATTTATGAAATTAACCTCTTTAAATTGACACAGGTGGGACTACCTCGCGGCTTGTTACATAAAACGAAAGCAGCTATAAAAAAACTCCGTGTCCCAAAGGCACTTAGTGTCGCCGCATGGAAAAAAATGTATCCCAGTGGACATTGAAAACTTTAACTTATCTCAGGAATAGCTAAACATCACTAAAAAATAACCCAGTGGACATCGAAAACTTTAACTTATCTCAGAAATAGCTAAACATCACTAACTAAATAACTAAATTACTAAACTCATCCGATACAATAAGACGTGAATATAGCCGGTTTCTATACATTAATTATGAATACCACTCACGATAGCTTAAATTCAAAAATAACTAAACATATTTAGATGTAATATTGTTTTGTTCTAAAATTGTTGTATCAAATCACACATACGATTTGAGTATAATTAATGCAAAGTATATGCGCGAAGATATATTTCATGAAACGTAGTTGTGTAAAGGGTTTCGGTCAAAAAATCGATCTAAGTAGGTTTCATCAAAAAAAGGTCGTTTTATGCCAGTTTTCAGGCACTAAAAATTGGCTACATTATTATTAGAAAACAAATGTTAAATACGCTGTCAATTTCAAAATTATAATAGCACTGTTGGGAACGGGCAGACTAAAGAAGTGAAAATACTCGGAAAATACCCGAAAATAATAAAGTCCCAGATATCAATAGTCCTTTTTTTCTCTTTTTGCTTTTCTCGAGCAAGGCTCGGTCACCTGGTACTACTTAAAAGCCACTAACTTCAAGCAGTATAATATAGCGTAATTGCTACATTGACAAAACCTACACGAAGTTTCAGACATCATACTAAAATTATACAACCTTAATATATAAAAAGTCATGACTTCCTCATATATTAGTCGCTATAACTTTCTTGAAAGTACGTGATAGTCGCGAAATAACATGGAGACATTTAATAACGTCGACTCCGTAACCAAATGTTATGGTTACGAGGTCGACGTTATTAAATGACGATAAAGCTATGGTGGAATCGCGTGAGAATGTGTACTACTTTCTACATACAAATAACGTTATATTGGCACAGTGTAAAACGATGTCCAATGTAAAGCTGATATGAATCTCATCATCCTCCTGCCCTTATCCCGCTCTAAGTAGGGTCGGCACAACATGTTACAAACATGTTGTCATATGATTTGGCTACGTATTTTACGACCGGCCGCCTGCCTGACGTCTACATACCTTAGTCGTATTTTACGACTCCTCGGTAAGAAAGAGGGTGGTCTATTTTACTCAACCGGATACCACACGGTGGGTCAGCTTACCTTAGTCGCCTTTTACGACACCTCGGTAAGAAATGAGGGTGGTCTATTCTACTCAGCCGGATACCACACGGCGGGTCGACTTACCTTAGTCGCCTTTTACGACACATCGGTAAGAAATGAGGGTGGTACTATTCTATTCAGCCGGATACCACACGGCGTAAAAATGATATGAATCTATCATTTTATATATTCCTTTGATTTATAGTAAAGTAATATAAATAACCTTTAGTAGTAGTAGAAGCTGTGGTAGCCCAGCGGTAACACCGTGCGACTCTTCCGAGGAGGTCATGGGTTCAAACCCGGGCAGACACCAATGAGTTTTTCTGATACTTGATAATTGCAATTTATTACACGCTTTTCGGTGAAAGAAAACATCGTGAGGAAACCTGCATATCTCTAGAGAATTCTGGAGATATATGTAACCTAACAATCCGCACTGGAGCAGCTCGGTAGGTCTTAGCTCCAATCCTTCTCTCCAAAAACGGAGAGAAGAGGCCTATTCTCAGCAATGGGATAGTAACAGGCCGTTACTTACTACTTTTTAATGGCCTTTAGTAACTTACTTCTGAGCAAAGGCCTCCTGAATGGTGAAAGAAACTAGTAAATTAATATGTGGACATTAAACATCTATATTTTTGCATGTATTATAAGTTAATTGTGTCGTGGGTGTATGCTGTTTTTAAATTAAAATTCTTAGGTTCAAGAATTGCACTTAGTTGGATTGTTTAAGTATAAATCGATGTTAATATTAAAAGTGCTATAGTATTAAGTATTTAATTTGTATGACCATGTCAAATGTAACAGTATTTTTATCTGACGAATACGTAATGTATATATGAAAAGAATATTGTTAGAAGTAGTTTGTAGGAAAACATAACTATGATGTATTCATGTGTGACCATCTTAAACTATACCAAACAAGGATTGTGTGCTGTTTAATTCTCTAAATTATTTTACAATGAATAAAACTTCTCTTTTCTTTTAAGTATTTCACATTTATTGTTACCTATTTTAAATTTTTAACAATATATAAATTAAAAAATATCTGCTTACAGTAATATCAGTTAATATAGAAAACAAGCGCATTGAACGATTTATCATTATATTATATTCTTCATCATCCTCCTGCCCTTATCCCACCCTAAGTGGGGTCGGCACAACATGTTATAAACATGCTGTAACATGATTTGGCTGCGTTTTAACGACCGACCGCCTGCCTGACGTCAACTTACCTAAATCGTATTTTACGACACCTCGGTAAGAGAGAGGGTGGTCTATTTTACTAAACCGGATGCCACACGGTGGGTCAACTTACCTTAGTCGCCTTTTACGACACCTCGGTAAGAAATGAGGTTGGTCTATTCTACTCAGCCGGATACCACACGGCGGCATTAGTAGTATACATTAATTGCCTTTAACCAGATAAACCCATGATCCATTTAAAAGTTATTAGGTATAATTAATTCTAATTATACAGGGTGTATGACGGAAGCTCGTCACAGTATATCTGCCTAATTGCCAACTCATTTGCTCCTTTGCATGCTGAATAAACCAAAGCTATACGAGCGATTAAGGGTAGTGCAAGTAACGGTTCACACTATTCGATCGTTTGTTTTTACTTACTTATATATTAAAAAATACTACAATTACAACCCGCTAGCTAAGCGTGACATTATTATCATTAACCTTTACGATAAAACCTACTGACGGCGATTTTTAATACTATGAAAGTTATAAAAATAGAATTGTCGGTTTAAATAGACATTTAAGTCTATTCTTAAGTAAGTAATTAAGTAATATCTTTTAAAAAAAGTCCCTTGCGGCGTGTCTGCCTGTACAGTCGCGAATAACTCATAAATAAAGATGGCGGGTTTTTCTAATAACCAAATTAAGCCTAGAAGAAGTTTATATGGATAATTTGTTACTTACGTTTACATGACATTAAATAATTATTGAAAACGACGGCAAAAGTTAAGCCACCTGAAAATGCTGCGTAACCTCTTTTTAAATAAATAGAAAGAATAATCTCATAATATATTAGTATTATGGAACTCTTTCTCTTCTTTTAGAAGAAGAAGAAAGAATTCCAGAATTTCATTTTTCTTTCTCGGCTTCTTTTGTCAAAAAAGTCAGCGATTTTTAGTTTTCACGTTTTTTTTAACATATTTAACAAAGTAAAAAATTGTCCCATTAGCAATAATTAGTAAAACAGGTCAGTGAAACAAAATAAACATTGCTAATTGTCTGCAATTTAAGTTAATTGTGGAAGACCCAAATGGTCAAGAATACTTCTAACAAGAATAAATATTTTTTCCACAAAATTGCTGTGAACTCCACCCAAGCGCGTACCGACTACACCACAATTACTCTAAATGTACGTCCGGAGAAAATCAAACTGATAGATAGCGTATTTATTCCCACAAACAGGAAAAAGTACGGTTTCAGTGCAAAAATATCTGCGAATATCCTTTTGTGAACAACGAATATATTTCTTATGGTTCATAAATCCAGACAATCCCACAAATTGACCTTTCCAGTAAATTCAAAACAGAATCAGCTGCACATCTTCTGGAATAATTTATAAGGCGGTTACCAAGATTTGATACCTAATCGTTTAACAGAACACTTATCTTTTTTGCATATAGAGATGGAGCTACACGTGGTTGAAGCGACCACTCATTACGCCAAAATAGGGACGACAATTTGAAGAATATAGATTGCATATCTTATCAGAAATAAAACCTGGGTTCTCCATTAGTGAAGCAACAGACGACAAATTATTTAATAGGATAATTTTTCATCAAAGAAATTCCATTTAGTCCTATCCTATTCTCTCCTACTGATATTATAAATGCAAAATTTTGTGAGTATGGATGTAAGTTTGTTACTCTGTCACTGTCCGTTGAACTTGATGATATAGGTCATAGAAATGCTATTAATTCTACAGGAATAGCGACAACAGTTCACGGAAACAAAGTTGCGGGTAAAAGCTAGTTATTAATAAAATAACAACACTTTGTAGATAAAGTGGTGATCATAGAATTATTAGCATTGATAAATACCATCCTCTCCTGGGTATATCGGGCGATATCACTAGGATAAATAAGGGTGCTTCATATGGCCTGGTATTTATTAGAACCTGCTTTTACAAAATTGGCGTCCTTATACTATTTTTATAGCCCTCTAAAAGCGTGTGCTAATAACATACAGCTCCATGTATATTATGAAGAATAAAACTTTTACTAATATTTTACTCTATTGTTCAAGACCAAACGCAAAGAACCGTGTGAACCAATTTTGGTGCATAATATTTAGCATTGACAGTACAATGCTGCCGCTGTTCAACGGGTATCACTTTGTCCTATTGCCAGAACCTATAAACCATACAAACAAGGAATGAGACTAAAACAAAACTCACCCTTATTGATTGATCAAAAAAATCATTTTCTAGCAATTTCGTGTGTACTCACGCCTCTGGGTTGAAAGATCTTAGAGAAACCTGTTAAACTTCAGGCAAGATGCAATGTAATTTTTAAATATTGACACTATGAAAAAAAATTCAATCTACTCGGTTCTTTAAGTGTATTTAAACTTCATCAGATTTTTCATGATGGAATATCCATTTCAATAAACCGTTCAATCCAGAACTTATCTTTAATAGTGTAATATAATTCTAGACTTTTTGTTGTATATACATTGTAAAATACGTTATTAAATTAAACTTTAACTCAAAAGTTGTATTTAATTAAATAGGTATCGAATTGATAACTATAGTAAAGTCAGTATCATGTATTCAAACTAAACAAGTTCCATTTTATCGAAGAAAAATCAAAAACACAAATATTTATGTAGAAAAGAAAACCGCAACACATTTTGTTCAAGTTAATCAAGAAAGAAAGAAGTTGAGCTTAAATTAATATATTTATGTGATTTTAGTAGCACATCATATACATATACGACATATATAATACAAGTCGCAATAAAAGGCGATTTTCACTATTTATAATGTTAAGTAAGTAGCGGCCTGTTACTATCCCAATGCTGAGAATAGGCCTCATCTCTCTGCTTTTGGAAAGAGGGTTTTCCAAACCTTGGTAGGTCTAAGCTGGAGCTTAGACCTACCAAGCTGCTCCAATGCGGATTGGCAGGTTACACATATTTTTACAATTCTTTAGCGTGAAAAGCGTGTGATAAATTGCAATTATCGATTAGACACAGTTTTAACAGAAAAAATCTTTGGTGTCTGCCCGGGTTTGAACCTGTGACCTCCTCGAAAGCGACGCACGGTGTTACCGCTGGGTTACCACAGCCTATAGCATTTCTAACGTTATTTCCAGAAAAACAAAGTCATTTCTAGTTTGACAAGGACTGTGCCCTTACAATATTGTGAGAAAAGTAATGAAATTTGTCGTTGACATTTGAGTGTTTTATTAACAAAAAACCTTGTACACTTATTTGAATAACAAGTCAGACGGTCTCTAGCCATTGTTCTATTACATAAGAACAAAGACAAATTCGCAAGCTATAAAGATTTTATTGTCATAAATTGGTTTCATGAGTGATATTTATACTTTTAACACCGAACTTCCGTCACTCCTAACACCTTTTTTTAGACAGGAAAAATCCCTATATGGATACCGCCACCAAAAGGGGACAGGCGGCGGCTATGTCGGACTCGCACCGTCTAAAACTACCTGTGTGCTCCACCACGCTGCCGATGGCATGGACAGGATATCCGGTGGATATCCGGACAGGATACACTAACCGGTGCAACGGGAGCATCAGATGCACCGACCGCCTCGGGGATCTGTAAGCCAGACGTCCGATATACCCCGTTCGGAACGTCCGAAGGTCCCCTGACAAGGCGGCAGACGACGGGCTTAAGCAAGTCGTTACCACCTGGACTTGCCAGCAGTAGATTGGATCCAGAACGGTAAAGTTTCTTGAACCGCTTCACCGCCCCCTTCCGCCCCAAGTAACTCCTAACACCTTTTTTTGTATACAGGAAAAACCCCTTATGCGTACTGCCACCCGACGGGGACAGGCGGCGGTTATGTCGGACTCGCACCGACTAAAACGACCTGTGTGTTCCACCACGCTGCCGATGGCAAAGACAGGGTATCGTCTTACACATTTCATCCATCTTCGCGAACAGCTCTGATCCCAGAAAACACCCCCTCCGGGTAGGGACCCCTCGAAAGAGAAGCCCCCCTCCGCTAACCACTGCATCGGGAACACCAAATGCACCGACCGCCTCGGGAATCTATATGCCAGACATTCGTCGTTCGGAACGTCCGAAGGTGACTCCTAACAACTAACCTAACATTCCTTCACTTCTTTCTTACTACAGGCTTTACCTGGAAAGCTTAATCAATCAATTGAAACTCTACTTATTCGTATTCATCATCCGCCTGCCTTTATTCAACTCTAAGTGGGGTCAGCACAACATGCTATAAACATGCTGTCACATATACCTTAGTCGTATTTTACGACACCTCGGTATTAAAAAGGGTGGTCTATTCTCCTAAACTGGATACCACACGTTGGTTCAACGTACCTTAGTCGCTTTTATGACACCTCGGTAAGAAATGAGGTTACGGAGGTTGAGGTGAAGGCGCGGGTAAAAGCTAGTAAAGAAATAAGTTACGTTACGCACCGAGTCTAAGCTCAAATCCTTCTCTTTACAAAGAGAGAGTTTTTCTGAGCAGTAGTGACAGGGCGGTAGTATAAATATAAAAAATAACAGGCAATTACTGTAATTATAACTTCACAACTATTATAACTTCATATACATTGTCCACAATTATAGGGTCGCAAATACATCTATTGGCTTCCATACTTGACATCGTTAGTGGAATGGTTCTTAGGCACGCTCTCTTTTATGCTAAGATTTTCACAATTCGCTGTCAACCTTAGTATGGTACTTGACTATTTCGCAGCAGCCCTTTTTAATTAGCCTTCGTTTGTTTATTACTTTGAATATATCTGGTGTTGTTTTTTTAATAATCTAATTTTTTAACATAATTTACAGAATTAGGCGTTACTTTGCGGAGGTCCATAATACCAAACTAATGAGCATATCTATATATATAAAAGAAAGTTGGTCCCAAGTTACACTATTTATAACTCAAGAACGGATGAACCAATTCGGCCGAAAATTGGTCTAGAGGTTGCTTAGAACCTGGAGACGGACATAGGATACCTTTTATCCCGTTCGACCGCATTTATTTTATCCCGTCAAGTCACTGTAAATCGTGGTATTACAAGAACGACTATGACATTGAATAACAAAACGCAAATGTCAGTGGAATACAAAACATAGATGACAGTTAACGTAATTTTTCTTTGGTGAAGTATGGTAAAATATTTGACAATGATCAACATGTTTTTAATATAATACAACATCCTTCATAGAGTTGGTCATTAATATGAAAAAGCATTGTGGCTGTCATATGTGTCATTAAGTTGTTGAGAAAGAGTAAATGGGTGACTCTAGGAAAACTGTTTTTATTTATTGAATAAGTATAATAATATAATAAGTACAAAGGAAAAATATCGTCGTTTATTATATTCAGAAGAGGATGTAACCTAAACTCACAAATAGAGCGGACAAAAGGAATATCTGGAAATTTAAAGAGTTTAAAGAAAAAAGAAATGACGATCAATATCTTGAGACAACACGGAGAGTGCGAATTTAGTATAATTTGAGAGATAGTTGCGATATGCGATGCTATGGAATAAAAAATGGGGTTTTTATTGGAGAGATTATTATGATGATATTATGATGGTAATTGGTATTCGGTTTATTAACTCTGTAAGATCAACGTGACGATGTGCTATATGAGGCCATAGACGCGCCCGTGACTATTTTTCGATAGAACTGTCAGCTAGAATGACGATTATTCTCTGGATTTGTTCCAGTTGTAACGATTGTTTTCTAGACTGTGGCCATCTGCAGCGACTGTCAGCTAGGCTCTGCCTAGATGTGGTGATAGTTCTTTGAGCGTTATCATTTGCGAGTCTGTTTACGTGTGTATTTGCTGAGTTGGTTGCCACTTATTGAGCTGTGTTATGCCATGACAGTGATTGAGGGCGAGCTTAAGGTGCGAAATGATTTTTCTTTTACAGATTAAAAGAGCAAGTATTGAGTTTCTTGCCGATTCTTCTTAGTACAATCAGCATTCCGAATCAGTGGTAGATTCATTCCCAGAAGTCAGCTTATGAGATTTGCAGGGTCGCAAATGTTGTCAGGATGGTCGACTGTTAAAACATGTTTTTAATACAACCTCCTTCAGAGTTAGTCATTAATATGAAAAAGCATTGTGGCTATCATATGTGTCATTGAGTAGTTTTTGAGAAAGAGTAAATGAGTTGACTTTGGGAAAATTGATTTTTATTATTGCATAAGAATAAAGGAGAAATATCGTAGTTAGTTATAATAGCTAAACGTCACTAAATAGTATAAAACGAAGTCACTTTCTCTGTCTGTTCCTATGTCCCTATATCCCTTTGTATGCTTAAATCTTTAAAACTACGCAACAGATTTTGATGCGGATTTTCAATAGAATGATTGAAGAGAAAGGTTTACATGTATAATCTAACATATTATAAACTTTTATTATAAACATTCAATATGGAGTAAAGAAATACTATCATTCTTGAGGTTTCCAATGTGATGTCGTAAATAATTACATTTATTTTCCGTTTACATTGAACGCAGGCCGAACCCTACAATATTTGTCAAAATAATGTACTAAGTATTTGTACACCTTGAAAAGGTCTACAAAAAACTCCGCGATGGTATACATATTATGTCTATCTCTTATGGACCCACAATAGCATTTTTTTGACATTTTCTTCTTCATTTGTAATTTAAATGAACATTTTCGAAGATGTTACAGATTTAAAATGCAGGGTATAGCGATTGCGCGCTTTGTCTTATAGCACTTCGAATTTAGCTGCGATTGGACGGGTTTTTCGGTTCACATGGCCGACTATATGTCGCTTTATCAAGAGTAACCTCTAAAGAAAACATGTTTGTATTGTGTAATGAAGATTCTTTCTTTATGACAAAAAAGCTGTGAATGTTATATATCAAGACATTTTGTAATTAATTGTAAAAATAAAATACTCAGGGAAAATGTAAAAGTAAATAAGTAAAAATGTAGTATATGAATTTAGATATTCCAAAGATAGCAGGGAATCTTCATGGTATAGGGAAAGAGGAATTGTTTTTTTTATACAGAAAAAAGCTCCTTATGGGTACCGCCGCCCGACGGGGACAGCCGGCAGTTATGTCGGACTCGCACCGACTAAAACGACCTGTGTGCTCCACCACGCTGCCGATGGCAAGGACAGGGTATCATTGTACATATTGCTCCCATCCCGCCAACAGCTCTGATCCCAGGGAACAAACACCTTCTTCGGGTAGGGGCCCCTCGAAAGAGAAGCCCCCCTCCGCTAACCGGTGCATCGGTAGCACCAGATGCACCGACCGCCTCGGGGACCTGTAAGCCAGGCTTCCGATATACCCCGTTCGGAACACCCGAAGGTCCCCAGTTAGGGCGGCAGACGATGGGCTTGGGCGATTCACTAACACCTGGACTCACCAGCAGCAGATTGGATCCAGAACAACAGTTCGTGAAACCGCTCCGCCGCCTCCCTTTACCTCCCTCCACAGAACAAAGGGAGGCAATCGCTGCCCACGATCGCTCCCTGCCCACCGTGTTTGTTATGTCACGGTCAACTGGAAGAGACCGCGTCCCAAGTAGGGGCCACAACGCCTTGGTGGGCGTTTCCGCCCCCACCGGGTAATTTTTTATAGAGGTTTTCTACCTCGCAACCCGAAGGTCCCCGTTCCCATTGCTGGGCTTCCGGGTTTCGCCGACAGTGGCCGTAACCATGTCCAGCTAGACTTAGAGTAAGCCCAACCGGTCCCGTCGCTCATTAGGAACCCCACCTCAGCCCCCCCGGAGTCCCCGGCCTGTCAAAATTACCCTCTGCTAATCAGAAGGACAACTGGATTGGCCACCCCACAGTGGTCCGTTCGCCAAGACTAAGCTTGCCCAGGGTGCGCCACGAGGAGGCCGACCACTTTGGCACCCCAGGGGAATTGTTTTACTCCAAATTTGACGCGTATTGGCCACGGGCAGTAATGAATAAAACAAAACTGCTGGATAGATTTTAATCATTTTTTTTACTGAGTGACATAGGTTATATATTTTATACCCGTGCGAAGCCGGAGCGGGCCACTAGTTATTTTAATAAATTACTATTCTCATTAGTTTTGTTTCAAATTTTTACGTTTTTTTTACTATTTCATTGATCACTTTCTATGTTTAGTTTAGTTCACAGAGGAACTATTATTTACTATTACATTATTTACACAATAAAAAAAATGAAACCAGGAAAAAAAAAGAAAAAAGAAAAAAAATAATTTGGCTGGTGGGGCTCGATCCTAGGTATTTTCATTACTCTAGACCGCCCGTTCCCTAAATGAGCTACCACGACTTTTCAGTTGACAGCAAAAATAGTCTTTTCTATTCAATATAAATTTTTAAGCATTTTTTCAGTGCCCGAAAACATTTATTTTTTTAAATAAAACCTAACCTATATATTATTTACAGCAAAAATGTACGAGTTAAATCTATCTTAAATTACTTACACGCTAGGACTATACAAATCATGCCCACGTGGAATGGTCCCAAGAATGCTGGCAGCGTTTCCGCGCTGAATCGCTAAGCTGATTCTTTGTGCGAAAAAGGAGCCAGCCCTCTTGTCACCTGAAGAGGCAATCAACCGAGTTGTTAAAACGGATAAAAAATTTTTTGCACTTTACTCCATGGCCCTAGGGCAAACGGCACAAATATATAACTCTCGATGAGAGATACTTTCGCCGTTTGCCGGTTTCGGCCATTTCCGCCGCAGCTCCAGGTCTTGACGCTGTTTCCCTGATATGGGACGAGGCTAACGTATCAACGCATGTTGCGTCCCACATTAGGGCCCGTCCCCGTTCCCAAGGGACCAGCGTCAAGCCGTCTCGTCTCTTGCCATCATCCCGACATATATATATGTATATATATATAAACTCGGAAAAATTATTCTTCTGAAATTTAACTTGCAGGACGTTTTGGGGTAGAAAAATCAAACTTTCGTGGTTTTATTTAAAAAAAATCGTTTTATCCCTATTTTGGGCATTATAAATTACCGAGCAAGGCTCAGTCAACCAGGCACTAAAAATAAAACGAAGAAATATCAAAAGTGTTGCAAGGCCAATGAAACAACCACGAATATATTTATTTTAACTCCCAACATTTTCGTCTTTTATGTCTCAATTGGACAGATGGTCCGTCTCGTAGATCAGCAAGACACATTTCAGCTATAAAAGCTTAGAGAAAGAGCGATTGCGGGTGTACCACAGAAGTAAATCTGTTTTTCTTTATATTACATTATATTTCTCCGATATAAATTTAAATTAAACTTGTCAACAAATTTCCAATTCTATTTACTTTGACGGATTAAAGGACAAATACATACATGCATGTAAATGCATACATGTATTAGTTTTTTCCTAGATTTTAGAGATCTTTTCGTCTCTAACCTTATTAAATACCTTGATCCTTAAAGCTTTGCATATTAACCAATGGATTTACTTCATTAATTTGAAGGTTTTTTCGGAATTTCGAAGTACATCATCTTTAACGATAAGGTATAATTTCTTTTTAAGACCTATGTATGTTTCATACTTACAGTTATAAAATTATATAGGTCATTATGCGAACTAACTCTCAATCGCGACAATGGCTGATGCAAGGATATACTTATATGCGTTTCTACCTACTTAAAAAATAAACTATATTAAACTCTAGTTACCCTAGTTTAGTCTAAGTTTATTCTAGTTTAGTAAATAGCTTAGAGAATTTTGTAATCCATCTTTATGATTATTAATTGATGATATACCTAATAGATTTTATATACTATGTTCGTATAAAAATTTTTGTACTACGTTCGTGTAGTTTGCTTTGTAGGCTTTGACAAATTTTGTTTTCTATTAGCTGCTTTTTCAATATGACACTTTACATTGTCTGTAAACACCAATATATTATTTTGGACTGTTCAAAGTAACGAATAAAATAATAAATTAAAAACAAATATCTGTTTTGTATACTTTGAAAAAGTAATTACGGAAGAACAATTTTAAGGATATCAAACATTTATTGAGAACCTTCCTGCCGTGTAAGACATTGTTAATCCTGTAATTAATTTGTTTATATTTAACAAATAAACACTTCGCTCAAGACGTAATTGCCTTCGCGAGAAACTTTATTGAAAGCTCTTGATTTCACTGGGAGACGTCCCGTCCGCTTACTCTTACACCAACCCAAATAAATTATCGCCTAAATTAATTATGCTCGCCAATTTTCAACGGTATCAATGTTAGCTCTGAAAATGGTAAATATATTGTATATAAAATAAATCATCATCTTCCTGTCCTTATCCCACTCTAAGTGGGGTCGGCACAACATGCCATAAACATGCTCTCACATAATTTGGCTGCGTTTTTACGACCAGCCGCCCGCCTGACGTCAACTTACCTCAGTAGTATTTTACGACACCGTATTTTACAACCGTAAATAGTGTTTCAATTCGTTACCATATGAAGCATTTATCAGTACAGTTATTAAATAATTTTCCATCGAATAAAGCGGTTTTGTGACATAACACAATCGAATTAAATTATAACATCGACCAATATGCCAATAGTCGTTAATTAGGTGTGTTTAACCGCACAGTTTTCAGTAAATGGCTTTCAATAACAATATTCATTAAATAAGTTTCAAAGGTAAACCAGCATGTAAAGTTATTTTTCACTTGATGATGTAGGGGTTTAATTAAATACGTGTCAATTACCAAGAATACGGATGATGATGATGATGTCCTTTGGATATCATCAGTACCGTTTATGCACCTTTCTAAGTACGTGTGTGTCTAAAGATTTAGGGGTACCAAGTACGACCCTTTATAATAGGGTGCGTCAATTCATCATTTATTCAATAAGGAAGATGCTACCACCTGCTTCAAACATTATGACAAAGGCCCCAATATATACAAAGCCAAAATATACCTCAGGCTTTGAATAAATAAATAACCTTTAAACTAGAAAGCTAAAGACTGACTGGCCCGTTAGTGCAGTAGGTAGTGATCCTGCCTTTAGCTCCGTGGGTCGCGGGTTCGATTCCCACCGAAGGCCAACATTTTCTAGAAAATAATCTGTTAGCTCTTCGAGCCTGGGAGTATATTTAAAAATTATATATGTGTATATTCACCAGTTGTCTCTCACTCGTAACACAAGTATTAAAATTACTTACTTTGGAACAGGCGACCGTGTGTTTGTAAGTGTCCCATATATTTATTTATTTATTAAAGAGTTCTATAAACCACGCTTGTGCAGGTTAGAAGTAAAGAATGTGATTCTTTAAACCAAAGTCTTGAAGCTTTATCACTTATTAGCTTAATGATTTTTAGGATTTAAATCTGGAGGGCGGTAAGCCTTAAAACAGAGTTAATTAATCATAAGGAAAAGAGATACAATACAAGACAACACAACAATTGACTGACTATTACAGATTGGTGTAGCGTGTATATGCGTTATATAAAATGACATTTGTCAATAAAAGTACCAGCCCGTTACTATCCCACTGCTGGGCATTGGCTTCATCTCTAGTTTTTTGAAAAAAAGGTTGGAGCTCAGACATACCTCGCTGCTCCGATGCGGATTGATAGAGAATTCTGGGTATATGTGTAAACACATATACCCAGAATTCTCTAGATATATTCAGGTTTTTTCACGATTTTCCTAAGCCAAAAAGTGATAAATTACAGATATCAATTAGCCACATAAATTTTAACAAAAAAACTGAGTTGCTTGCTTGGGGTTTTTATACGTCACCCCTTCGAAATAGTCGCACGGTTTCACCGCTCGGCCGTCACAGCTCAATTATCAATAGTTCACTCAATATGACAAAGACCGCCGTGAGGTATCCGGTTGAGTATAATAGACCACCCTCATTTCTTACCGAGGTGTCGTAAAAGGTGACTAAGGTAAGTTGACGTCAGGCAGGCGGCCGGTCGTAAATAAGCCAAACCATGTGACAACATGTTTATAACATGTTGTGCCGACCCCACATAGAGTAGGATAAGGGCAAGAGAATGATAATAACTCAATATGACAGAGAGCAGCTTTATAAATATGTTTGACAATAACTGAACGTACCTCTCAAACGTAGTGATTATCAAAAAACACCTACACAGATAAAATTATATCAAACCTACGTTAAATATTTTGTATTTTTGTTATAAATTTTGATCGCTTTTCAGAAACAAATCAGAAAAAACGACTACTCCGTTTGAAACTTTATGGCAGGTATTGTTCATGCATCAATATGTTACAAAGATATTGAATACTCTTTTATAATGCAAACATTTTATAAATATAATTTTCAATACTTTTCAGCCGCTTCTTTTGTTATCAGATACACATTGTTTGATGGTTATTCAGCTGTTATACAACAGTAAAAAGACTGTTCGACGAATAATTTAAATTCGAAGTTAATTAAACAATGTGCCTATTTGCCTATTCTATTTGCCTAATTAATATTAAGGATGTATTACACGTCATCAGAAACGGAAAACATTATAAAAAAACCTTCTCGTCTCTAACGAATTACTGAGATTATATAATTTATAGAATTAGGTGTTACTTTGCGGAGATCCACAATACAAAAGTAATAATACAACTATTTTGCTATAATCCGCGATGAAGTACAATAGAAAATATATATAATGCTAAATGTAGAGTGGACAATCGGTTATCATACCTGATACATGCAGGATTCGTAAAAACACATGCACAAACCTCCACCACCACCACCACAACACACAATCACTACATACATTCACTATCACAAAGTCAATAATCATTTCACCCCGTAATCGAAGAATCGTCAGGAGATAGGTTCCACGACTAAAATCGCAAAGCGATTTACTTTTGAAGCGCTTATATTATTATTTAGGTTTAATGACTATAGTCCTCCTGATAGTCTCACTCGCTATAACCTATCAGTCACTTTAACAAACCTTATAATAAGGGGGATGGAGGCAAGGGGATGTTTATTAGGTCCTCAATCTCAATTTCTTCGTTACCTTTTTTTTTTCTTTTTTTTTCCTAGAGGAGGGGAAATCCATTATGGACTTCCTGCGGACTGTCTCACAGGGGAGTGTCCGACTCCCACGGACTAAAACCCCTCCTCGTTTCCTCTTCCTTCTACGGTAGGACCACCTTTCGGCATTGCTTCACCGTAGTCGGTGTCTATTGCTTGGCCTTTCTAGCCCGTTCCTCCGTTTCCTTTTCTCCCATTATGTCCGTGACAAAGTTAAGCATCAAGTTCCAGCTATCTCTGTCACGGAGCATAAAAGGTATAAAAGTTTCGGGTGAAAATGTCGCCTCTGTTTTATTGACTACCATTTGACGTTTTTTATCCCACCTTGGGCATTCAAAGATAGTGTGTCTAGGTGTATCTTTTGCTTCACAATAGACACATCTATCAGTGCTGACTTTTTTGATTCTGCACAGGTATTCCTGAAAACACCCATGCCCTGTCATCACCTGTGTCAAATGGTAGCTTATTTCACCAAAATTACGTAGTACCCATACTCTAATATCAGGTACCAGTAGTTTCATCCAGCTGTCTTCTTCAGACTCCCATTGCCTTTGCCATTGGTCAAGAGTTTCATTATGTATCTCCCGCCAGTCTTTTATTTGTTTGCCATTTATGCTAACTCTTTTTTTTGCCAGTAGCGTTATAGGCACTGTCCGAGCAAGAACCATACTTTTAACACCCGAAATCGTTCTGTAACCTCTGCAAATCCTGATTGAGAGTCTTCTCTGAACTGATTTTAGAATGTTCTCGTATTTGGAATAGCTGAGACCTCTTATCCAAATTTCAACTGCATATAGCATTATGTTATTTGCCACAAGAGCCAAAAGTCTTCTTTTGTTTTCTCCCGCGCCTCATGTTCTCGGCATTATTCTTATTAATGCGCTTGTTGCTTTAGCTGCTTTGTTTGCGACCCATTTTATGTGTTCTCCAAACGTCAAGTTTTTATCAATAACTACGCCTAAATATTTGATTGTTTTCTGAGGATGTACTATAACTCCTTGGACTCTAAATTTAATTTCGGTTCGGACTCTCTTTCTACCTATTAGTAATGCAGATTCAGTTTTATGGGCTGCAAGTTCTAAGTCCCTTTCCCTAATCCAGTTGGAAATCTTCTCTAATGCGGTATTGGCCTTAGTCATTAACGTTTCTTCCGTTTTTCCTTTAACAACCACGGCCAGGTCGTCTGCGTACGCAATCAAAGTAACTTCATTAGGCATAGGCAGTCTTAAGATACCGTCATACAGAATATTCCATAAAAGTGGCCCCAGAACAGACCCTTGCGGGACTCCACATGTAATAGGTGTCATTTGCCCATCTTCCTCGATCAGGTACCTATCAGAGAAATAACTCTCAATTATTGTTACTATGTAAGAGGGAATCTTTCTGTTTTTCAGTTCCTGCATTATTAAATTCCATGACGCGGAGTTAAAAGCATTCTTAATATCTATGGTAATTAAAGCACAGAATTGCCTGGTTTTAAAAGTTTTCTTTTTATCATTATCTGCTATATCTACTACTTTCTTTATTGCGTCAATCGTGGATTTTCCTTCTCTAAATCCGTATTGGTTTTCAGATAAGTCCATGTTCAGTCGTAGCTCGCCTGTTAGTCGTTTACATATAATTTGTTCCAGTAGCTTGCCTAGTGTGTCTAGTAGACAGATGGGTCTGTAAGAAGTGGGATCTACTTCTGGTTAACCCGGTTTAGGCAAGAGTACTAGTCGCGCTTTCTTCCATTGTGTTGGGAAAACGCCTTCCCTTAAGGATTTATTGATCACTGTCAGTAGAAGGTCTGGGTGATTTTCGCCGATAACTTTTATTACTTCAGCTGGTATTAAGTCAGGTCCTGGCGCTTTTTGATTTTTGATTTTTCGACACGCTATGCGTACTTCCTCTTTTGACACTTCACTAAACCAGTTTTCTTTATACCGTTGCCAGTTCATAACAGGTTTACAAGGAAAGAGGTATTTAATGGCTAGCTTTCTAGTCTCGGTAGGAATGTTAAGTCGCCTTTGTTTTATTTTATTCATAACTATCTTGTAGGCATCTCCCCATACATCCTTTTCTATTTTTTCACATATGGTATACCAAGCCTTTTGTTTTTCTTTTTTTATTAGCCTTTGCAGGGTTTTTTTAGCGCTTTTGTAATCATTCTTTGCTCTTTCTTTGATATCTGCTGACCTGTTTTGTCTGTTACATCTAATCATTATTCTTCGAGCATGAATGCAGGTTTTTCTTGCATATTTAATTTCTTCAGTCCACCAATATTGCGGTTTATGGTTAGGATTTCTTGATTTTCTTGGCATAGCAGCATCACACGCATTAGAGATAAGTAAAACCAAACTTTGTGCGTTAAGTTCACCCATGCTTATCTTGTTATTTTTTAGATAGTCTATAAGTGCTTGAACATTAAGTTTTCTTAGATTCCATCCACGTTTTTTTTTTTTTTATAAATATATGGGACACTTACACTTAATTTAATAGTTGGCACATTATTAAATGACTCTTTTTGCAGTCCTATGTTGAATCTGATGTATTGATGTAAGCTTAACGATTCTTCTTCCATCACGTGCCAATCTGTTATATGTTCGCTTAATTTTTCGGTAACATCGATAATCGATTTCTGCTCATTACGAATAAAAGTTGGTGCTTTCCCTCGATTAATTACCGTCAGGTTATTCTCCGCTAACCACTCTGTCAGTTTTCTTCCCCTTAAGTCTTCCTTTGCAGATCCCCATTCAGGAGATTTTGAATTGAAATCGCCTGCGATGACCATATTTCGTTTACTGTGGGTTTTAATTTCGGTTGTGAGAGTTGTTAGATATTCATCAAATTCTTGTATTTTACAATTTGGTGATATATAGCATGAGAATAATCGGTAATTATTTATATCTACCCATACGAAACCGCTTCCTCTATTTCTTGCCTCCAATTTTAGTCTTGAGTTAACTAATATAACTGCAGAATCGCAGTTCAGATCCGATACCCAAGGTCCTTCCTTTTTTATAATGCTTTTATTTGGTTCACTAATTAAGATAACATCGATATCTTCATCAATTGCTGTTTTATTCATTATATCATGTGCTGCATAACTCCTATCAACATTTATCTGAAGGAATTTTAGTTGAGTCATTTTTGTTTGATTATTTTATTTAGATTGAATTTATGAAATTTATTTAAAATTTATTTATTTATTTGATGAATTACTAATTATTTGATTGAAATTTAAACTTCTTTCCTTTCTAATTTGTATTTTAAATTTTGGACAGTAAGCGCTGCCTGTTCTATGTCCGCTAATATTACATTGGAAACACATAGATTTGTTTATACAGTTTTTAACCATATGATCATTTTCACCGCAGTTGAGGCATTGATTACTTCTATCTACCCCATTACATTCATAGGAGCGGTGTCCAATATTCCAACATCGATAACATTTAATCATTTGTATTCTTTCTTCTATTTTGCACCAATTAAATCCAATTTTAATATTTTTTTCCATTACAAGTCTATTGCCCAATTCCTCACTTACTCTTATTGTTGCTACTTTTGTCTCAAATCGGCCAGGTCTTATTGAGGTTACTTGTATTTCTTGATCTTCTTTCACCGTCATTAATTGTTTTATATCTTCTTTTATCTCTATTTCATCTACTGATATGTCCAACCCTCTTATATGAAGGATTTTCATTTTCTGTTCCACTTTCTTAACTTCTACATCACTAGTTGCTATAATTTCCTTAACTCTATTTAAAACTTCTTTCTTTTTCTCTACTACTACACGTAGTTCACCAGACTTAGTTTTCCTTATTTTTTTTATGTCATTCTTCATGTTATTCTCTTTTAATTTGTGTTTTGTAGATTTCACTAAGTCTGCATATGTTTTTCCTTTGCTTTTGATTACTAGCGCCTCTGTATTATTTCTATTTTTTGATTTGTTTTCATCATTTTGTTTATTTTCTTGTCTCTTAGGAATATATATATTAATATCTATGTCCGTTTTATAAAATATTATTTCCAACAATTTCCTTTGGGTTGTTAGGTCTACGTCTGTATACATTGGTAACGATAGTTTGTTCGATTTGGTAATTTTCATTATGTCTTTTATTTCTCTGAATGCCCTAAATCGTTTATGTCATTCTCTTTTACAATATTGCTATAAGTTCTTTTTTCTTTGACGTCAATATTTTCCACTCCATATGCTTTGATTGTCTGTCCTATTCCAGTTATTTTACCCGGTATTGTTAATGCAGCTGCATCGGGATAAACTTCTTTAAACTGCCTGTAAAGAGATTTATCCATACTTGCTTCTGTTTGGGTCATAAGGATTAAGGTGTCACCATCTTGTACAGATGTAAGCGGGTTGCTCTGTGTTATTTTACTTCGGTAAATATCATTTGGCCATTTGATATCTACAATTTTCTGCATTTGCTCCCAATTCTCTAATCCATCTATTTTTTCTAATATATCTTGTTTTGTGTATTCATTTTCCTCTACCGTTTGTGTACTGCTCTCTTTATTAAGTGCCCTAAGTTTAACAGTAGGCCTACAAGGAAGTTCACCCCAATCTTTTAATTTCCTGTTTAAATTATCAAACTGTCCACTTAAATCTATAATTCCTATCTTAATTTCAGTCTTGGTATTTATATTATCCTTTACTGCTTTTGAGAGATTTGCTATGATGCCTGTAATTTTTGTTATCATCTTAGTCATTTCAATAAATCTTCCTTCTTCGTCGTTATCTGCATCGTTTGGCCTTTTTCCTAACGAGTTAGTTCTTATTCTTGAAGTCCCGCTTGCTTCCCCTAATTGTGAAAGCGAGTTACTCCTTGATATGGACATCAATCCTTGTGCTCTACTTAGATCTCTATGTATGACGGCTTCTGTGGTCTTTTTTTTAGGAGATGTCCGACTTAAACTGGACCGCCTGGCAAATGGGTCAAATGATGCTTGACTTTCTGTCGATGACGCTTCAATGTCTGTCAGCAAAATGTTGCCCCCCCCCCCAGAATACGTGGGGCAGCCCGAGCTAGGCTCGGGGAGGGATTCTCCAGTGTAACTGGTACCCTCCTGGGGTAGATTACTTTTACTTTTTGCTTCCATAATTGCTTTTATGTATTTTACAGTTTGCAGAACGCCGGCCAGCTACGTATAGATATCTCAGATTTAACTGCCCGCCGCTACCTAGTACTGGACCCTTTTGGCTCCACTTCGACCTCATCGACTCCAGCCTAGTACTGAAGGCGCTGCTCACATACCACCTCCAGGAGTATTTATTGGCTCTCCAGCCTATGTGCTAGTTTTGGTTCGCGCCGAATATTTGATTTCTCCGGTACCACCCATATCTGGGAGGCCTTCCCCTATCCACCACCTGGGGACGCGCCCGGTAGGAGACTAGCAACTCCCACGGGAATTTCTTCGTTACCTAGTGTGTCATATCTTACCATCGAGTACATAGCGAGTACACAGCGAGTACAGTGAACTCAGTCATAAGGTGAAAACATGTTTCTTTTTCTTCACACCCATACACCCACTAGGATGGATTTAAGTAACAATCCTGTAAGTAAGAAATGAGGATGGTCTATTCAGCTGGATACCACTATACTTTTTCATACATAAATGTATATCAAGTAAAGTATTATATATAAGGTATTTGTTCGTAGCGTGTAAAATTTATAACTTATTTTACGTAAAGGCTTCAACTTTTATGATTCCCGCGGGTGCTGCTTATACACCTTGTCCGTAAAATGTTATTTCATGTGAATTTCCCTTGGTTATTCTAATATTGTAGTATGAGTTTATCTGCTATAACTTGTATGTATTGCTTTTCATTTTTCAACACGTTATTTTTTGCAACATCATCTTTAGTAAAAATAATGTAAATAATTAAGTAACTGCCTATTACTAGCATCAAGAACATTGTTTCCTCTCTATTTTTGGAAAAAAGGCTTGGAGCATACACATACCCTAGAAATTTCTAAAGATATGCAGAGGTTTCCTAAAGATGTTTTCCAATATCAAAAAGGGTGTGATGCATTTAAATTAATTAAGCTCATTGGTGCTTATCCGGGTTTAAACTTGTGACCCTCTCACGTCATCATTATAGTCTCACCGCTGAGCTATCGCAGTTCAGCTATAGTACTATTATAAAATGTTATAGTTACTAGTATAGTTTTATTATAAATTTTGATATAGTTTGCATTTGTGAAATTCATCATCTTCCTGCCCTTATCCCACTCTAAGGGGGGTCGGTACAACACGTTATAAACATGCAGTCACATGATTTTACGACCGGCCGCCTGCCTGACTTCAACTTACGTCTGTCGTATTAAGACACCTCGATAAGTAAGAGGGTGGTCTATTCCACTAAACCGGATACCACACGGTGGGTCAACTTACCTTAGTCGCCTTTTACGACACTGCGGTAAGAAATGAGGGTGGTACTATTCTATTCAACCGGATACCACACAGCGTAAATTTTGCATTTGTAAAATTAGCATCGTATAGTATTAGTATGAAAAACAACTAAAATTAAAAATAACTTACTTTTAATAATTTAGTTTTATAAATCAATTTGTCCTCTCCAAGTAACATCCCTACAAGTCAGACAAATAACCACAAATAAATTTCAGGGAACGGCCTGGACCTTAGAATCACAATACCGCATAGTAATTGCTTATTTTTAAAAGTGAATTAACACAAAAGTTGTAGAACAAAAATAGTTTGCTTATCAATCAATTCACTTACACACACATTCACTTACACAATTTAAGCCGCTAGCACACCCTTAATTCACCTTTAGTAATACTAATAGAACTCCTGTTTAAATGTTCTACCTAGATGAAATTATTTAAGTTAGCAACTTGACAGGTCAATTTAGGTCAATAAAGATCTAACTGGGTCATTGTAAATCAACGATTCTGCTATAAATAAAAGTACTATAGAGATAATTACGTTTTTTATGAACAATTTATTCATAAAGAGAGTTAAGTAAGTTAAGTAGGTATATTTTCAAAGTGAATTAGTGCGAGTATCAATAGGTATATGTTACAATAATAATTACGAGTAAATTTGGTTTACCGTACGAGACGGTATCCTTTTTTTTTTAAATCTTCATCGCGGATTATAGCATAATAATTTTATTCTTACTTTCGTATTATGGATCTCCGCAAAGTAACGCTTACTTCTACAAATTTCTTTTTTATTTATTCTTTATTTTGTTTTGTATAATTTTCGTAAATATATATTTAAAAAAAGTCTATTAATAAAGCCAAATACTGATTATAAAATATTACATAATTTAAATTTGTTTAACAGAATAAATAAGAATAAGAATCTAAGAATGCAAAAAACGACGTGAAATTTGCGTGTGTATTGTGTGTTTGTGTGTCTGTCTGCGTGTGTGTGTATGTGTGTGCGTGTGTTGGTGTGTAGGTTTATTAATTAGTAACCAGGGTTTCAAACTGGTAGACAACCTTATGACTTCTTTATAGCAGTAAGAATGGTGAATCACTGAAAAATGCCCTTAAGCCTTCTTAGTACAGGAAATATTTAGAAAGTCCCAGGTAACTGTTACATTCAAGCAACATTGAAAATTTCTTGAGAAAACTTATGTCCAATATTGGAACGCCTAAATGTAGAGATTAAATATATATTCTCAGTTGAATTATAAGCTCTATTTGCAGTAAAGAAAAGTAAAGCTCGAGCGCGTATATAATATACGCTATTTATACATACATAAAATTGTAAGGATGAGCGCATCAGTGCTCTTCATGTACTCTAAAGTCCCATAAAGCTGGATTTTAGTATCTTACAATCTTACGTCACACTGAATTCTGCTAGTTAAATAGAAAGGCACATTCATATATACGTTTTACAGAGTTTCTTAATAACTTTATTTCAAGGTACGTTTATTAGCTTGGGAGGCATGTCTGCAGGAATATAGGATAAAAAGATCATATTTTTTCATCATATTTGTTCATTTTTAACTCTGTATTCATAAAGGAATGCATAATTTTTTATATAATGAGTTAATCATTTTCTTTTAAAATATAGTACGTCATCATCTTACTGCCCTTATCCCACTTAAAGTGGGATCGGCACGATATTTTATAATCATGTCACATGATTTAGGTACATATTTTACGACCGGCGGTCTGATCTCAACTTACTTTAGCCGTATATTACGACACCTCGGTTAAAAAGGTTCTACTACTCATATTCTACTCAGCCAGATACCACACGGCATTATAGTCCGTATTTTAAGCAATTGATTGGCACAATAATCCAAACATAGGCTAGAGCGCGGAAATTTTGACAAAACTGGCGCGTTGAAGTTTGAAATTAAGCTAACTTACGATAAAACAAATCTAGTTTTATTTTCGGGTAGAAACAAATTAACTCAATTGAGGGTATTTTAACGCTTTAATTGACGTAAAGAAGAACAATAGCGGGGACGACATATAAACAACAAAATTCGATAGTATTTCTTAATGTATATAATGGATAGTAATTCTTTAATGTTATATTTTACAAAAGTAATAATAAAATTATTTTGCTATAATCCGCGATGAAGTGAAATAGAAAATATATATAATGCTAAATGTAGAGTGGACAATCGGTTATCATACCTGATACATGCAGGAGTCGTAAAAAACACATGCACAAACCTCCACCACCGCCACCGTGATACACAAGCACTATATACGTTCACTATCACAAACTCAACAATCGTTTCGCCCCGAAACCGAAGCATCGTCAGGAGATAGACTCCACGACCAAAATCGCAAGGTCGTGGAGTCTATCTCCTGACGATGCTTTTACGACTCCTGCATGTATCAGGTATGATAACCGATTGTCCACTCTACATTGAGCATTATATATATTTTCTATTTTACTTCATCGCGGTTTATAGCAAAATAATTTTATTATTACTTTTGTATTATGGATCTCCGCAAAGTAACGCCTAATTCTATAAATTGTTATATTTTAGTTATCCAACCGCCAAGGGTTGCCGGCAGTGATCACTTATAGAGAATCACTAATATCACTTATACGTTATCCTTTATATTTGTTTTCTTTTTAAGTGTATTTTATGTATCCTTTCTTTTTTGGTACATGAATAAATAAAATTAAAATATATACCTATATGTATATATATTTTTTATGTCCATGTTGATATCATCATCTTCCTGCCCTTATCCCACTCTAAGTGGGGTCGGCACAACATGTTATAAACATGCTGTCACATGATTTGGCTGCGTTTTTACGACCGGCCGCCTGCCTGATGTCAACTTACTTCTGTCGTATTTCACGACACCTCGGTAAGAAAGAGGGTGGTCTATTCTACTCAGCCGGATACCATACGGCGGGTCGACTTATCTTAGTCGCCTTTTACGACGACTCGGTAAGAAATGAGGGTGGTACTATTCTATTCAGCCGGATACCACACGGCGTCACTAATCACAGATACGTTATCCTTTATATTTGTTTTCTTTTTAACTTTATGTACCCTTATATTATATATATATATATATATATATATATATATATATATATATATATATATATATATATATATATATATATATATATATATATATATATATGTCCATGTTGATATCATATCCCTTAAAAATTTAAGTCCTCAATATAAATTCAATGGCACGTCAATAAAAATATAGAAATCACAACACTGGATGTCTTTGAATTCTCATGTCAATAAAAAAAAAACTTTTTATGGTTCATAAACTAAATTGTTCTACATAAACCCAGAGCTCTGAGAATAAAAGTGTGAATAATAAAAGAAATGTCATGTACATCTATAGTAATTGTGATTTTTTTAGCCTGTCGAGTTTCATTACATCATCATCCTCCTGCCCTTATCCCACTCTAAGTGGGGTCGGCACAGCTTGTTATAAACATGTTATCACATGATTTGGTTACGTTTTTTACGACCGGCCGCCAATCTCACATCAACTTACCTTAGTGGTATTTTACGACACCTCGGTAAGGAAGAGGGTGGTCTATTCTACTCAACCGGATTGCACACGTTTGGTCAACTTACCTTAGTCGCCTTTTACGACAGCTCGATAAGAAATGAGGGTGGTCTATGCTAGTTAGCCGGATGCCACACGGCGAGTCGACTTACCATAGTTGCCTTTTAGACACCTCGTTAAGAAATTAGGGTGGTCTATTCTACTAAACTGGATACCACACAGCTAATACAGTAGCAATGTAAAGTAAGATAATAAACGAGTGTTGTCATTCTCACTCAGAGAATTAATTTCTTTTTTATTAAAACCAGTAGCAACAAAAACAACTTCTACCTATAATCAAATCACATTACAAACCTTTTATTAATAACGTTACATTGAATAGCTAAAATGGTTAACAGTAAAATAAGAAGGTACTCACATACAGTTAGATCGAGATGCCGAAAATATACGTGATTTTAAAAGGAAACATTTGAACAATAAATGGCCAAACAATTTACATTTTCGAGCCAAGAAATACACAAAAACTTTTAAACCATGTTTTTTAAGAAATAATAGCTTTAATGTATTCGGATGTATTGGTAACTAGAGGGAGACCGAAAAGAGATGATTGAATTATGTGAATGACATGCATATAAAAGGACTAGCGCCAGAGTTGACAAATGACAGAAGAGAATGAAAGCGAAAAACATGTTGTGCCGAATCCGTATAAGTGCGGGAAAATTATAAATTTCTTCAATAAAACAGTTTCATTAAAGTTATTTAAAATTCTGTAGTTTTTTGCTTTCGGCTATAACACGTACACGGCGTGATTTTAATGAATAACAAAGGAACGTTGAATATGAAACTCAACGCCGCACGTCGAGTGGCAGGTGTCACGTTCCACGCGCGAAAAACTTTATATGCTGTGGCGATCGCAAATGCAAAATGTGTATAGTAAAAAAAACTTATTGAAAATTATACAATTACTTATAATAGACGTAACTTGTAACGAAAAATTGCAACGTTAAAATGACATAAATTTAAAATGAACAAACTATATTTACTGGTTGCTGATCATAAAAGTTTGTCCGCCTTGTATTTATTCTATATTATATTTTTATCAAATTCAAATTCAAAATATATTTTTATTCAAGTAAACTTGTAAACAAGTGCTTTTGAATCGTCTACTCTACTGCTGGTTCGGAAAGCTGTTCCGACCAAAGAGCCAGCAAGAAACTCGGGGGTTGCCGGTTTTTAAAACTATAATTCTCATTACTAGTTATATTTAGTTATTACTGTTGTGTACAGGGTCGAAGAGTAGTTATGTCCGCGCATTTGTATCATTTAAGTAATCCTTAGGAGTATAGTAGGCGTTTTGTATTAGCCTTTTATTAATTGTGTATTTAAACTGCTGTAATGGCAAAAATTGATTGCGGAATTTTATTATATAATCTTATACCCAAACCGTGGGTTTGGGTATAAGATTACAAATGACTTAGGTACTTATGCAAGGCGCAAAGCAGGAGCAAGCTTGTTCCTACTTTATCTATTATATACATCGCCAATCTTTTTATAATTATGTATATTGTATCACCTATCAATTCAGTATTTTTTTTGTAATTAATTTGCTTTTATTGTTATGTAAATAAAAACTTAAGTTACATATTGTAAATTTCTATTAACAATATGTAATGCTTGTATTACATTATATAATTCTTTTCTAAGAATTATATAATGTAATTGTACTGTATATGATTATATACAGTAAATTTAATTATAAACACGTATATCGCATATTATTCCGCACATAAAATAAAATAAATATAGTCCAGTGAAGCTTAAAATCAAAAACGTTCCAAATACCCTACATTATGCATATTACCATTTGGCCATATTGGCAGGCAAACTGGGGCGCACTTTCAATTTTGGTACTAAAATCAAAATATGGAATGCATAATTAGGGAAACGATTATTGGACTGGAAACGCGTGCGAGCTTTGAAATAATGGGTTTTCGAGAATTGGTAGAGTGAATCCTATAATATAATATAGGAGAAAAAAATAAATATTCATAAATATCCAAACTAGTATTATAACAATAGTAGAATTTAGAACTAGTATTAAAAAAAAAGAAAAAATAATTAGGTAGTTGGGGATCAATCCTAGGTATTTACATTTCTCGAGACTGCCCGTTCCCCGAATAAGCTACTCTGACTTGAAAATAGTGTCTGTCAAAAATAGTGTTTTAGTACTTTTAAATTTTAGTACTTTTTAATGCCCAAAAACATGGATAAAAATTTTTTTTTACATAAAACCTAGTTAGATAGATTTTCTCCCCCAATACCGCCTACATGCTGAATTTCAGGTAAATCGCTGGAGCCAATTTCGAGATTCCAAAAATATATATATAAATACATTTAAATAATAAAGTTATTTACACTTCAATTACCGACTTCTAGAAAAGAAACAAATGTGTTTCGGGTAGTGTTGTCATGAGACTCAACAAGACTAAATACGGAATAGTTATAATAAAAAAAGCCTATAATCTATAGGCATAGGTTTCTTTTAATAAACATTGTTAATTGACTACTAGTACGTTACAATAAATGATGTGTGTGTATTCCTGTATGAGTCTAATTATTGTACTCAGAAATAAACAAGAGACTTACTGCGGTGTTATTCATAATTTTCCTGACTTTGTCCCACTCTGGCGCTACTCCTGTTATATGCATGCCATACTTCACACAATCCAACTATCTTATTTTCTGCCTCTCTCTAGTTTTGTATCCTTCCACATTCTCATTTAACGCTCGATGGTCATATTATTTTCATCCCTCATTATAAATGTCCATACCATTTTAATCTTACACATTTCGTCTTTTCTATAATGATCGCAACGTTCAGACTCATTTATTCCATATTGAGTCTCTTGTTTTTTAATAAGGAATGATCTATTCCAATATAAATAACTGGAATTTTAAAATCATGAATATTGAAGAACTATGTCATGTGGATTCCGTTTGGATAGGATAGACCACACTCATTCTTACTGAGGTGTCGTAAAGTACGACTAAGGTAAGTTGATGTCAGGCGTAAAATATGTAGCCAAATCATGTGTCATGTATAAAACATGTTTGTTGTGCCGACCCCACTTAGAGTTGGATAAGGGGAGGAGAATGACGAGTATTGAAGAACTAGTAAAGTGTAGCATTAATTATGTTCTAACAGAAAATAATTATATCCATAACTTAAAAATATTTTCTATTAATAAAAATAGTTAAACAACTTCTAGGAATGAATAATTGTAGATTAATGGGCGAGACATCGCGCCGTCCGGGTTCCATCCAGAAATAGATTGGAGACAAAGAGGGAATACTAGTTTTACCCGCGACTTAGTTTGCGTCAATTTAAAGCTCAAATGATCTACTGTTTTTATTTCGGTTTCCGAAAGAAAACGAGAATTTTTATACCCTATCGGTTAGCACTATATGCTGACAATTGTACCAAAGTTAAAAAAATATAATAGAATTATTTTGCTATAATCCGCGTTTGTTAAGAAAATCTATGTAGTGCTAAGTGTAGGACAAAATCGTAAAGATATGCAATTTTGTCGTGGACCATAAGGTCCAGTCCTAATATGATATTTAGCTATCCTGTGTCTTCGACCACGTGAAATTCAGTGTATTTAATTGAAAATTTGAACATAAAATTAATTATTGTGAGTTAACCATAAGAGATAGAGATATGCTGTTATAAACTTTTTTGAAGTATTTTTGTAGATCTACAAATATCTAGTACATTACTTTAGTGTATCTCTGTTGGTTTATGCGCACGAGGTGAAAGTTTCCGGCAGGCAAGTTTTTTTACAATCACTCACATGACAGATTTTCGGGATAACTTCTGGTATTGATAACTACATTTACTTAACAACATAGTAATGTTGTTAAGTAAATGTAAAATTTAAATCTTGTAAAGAGTCGAAGAGAAGCTATATCCAGACATTCTTAATATACTAGGCATTTTAAGTATATACTCGTTAAAAGCCTTGAACTTAGATTACTAAATTATATACCTAATACCTACTAGCTGTATCTTTAGAAAAAGAAAAAACCTTTTTCCTAGACCCCAAGACGATTATTACACATTTTGTCCAAAAGGGTTACAACGACAGTGATGACTGGCAAATTCTCCGACCATTTATGGCGACAATATAAACAAAATGGAAAGTCAAGTGTGTATCATATAACTGGCTTTATTTTAGGATAATAATGCTTTTGTTTCAAATATAATACAGTTTACAAAGTTAAAGCCCCCTGTTCTAATTAATACAAAGTTTTCACGAGGTTACAACTCGTGATTCCTTCTAAGAGTTTGGAAAGGGGTGATTAATTGATATTTTGAATTCATGATGTTTATCGAGGTCGCAGCCTTTTTGTGAATAAGAATATGTTTTGAGTGCCAGTTAAAATAAATTTTTCCTTATTTTATTTACTTTAAAAAACATAAATAGTACTACGCCGTGTGGTATCCGGCTGAATAGAATAGTACAACCTTAATTTCTTACCGAAGTATCGTAAAATACGACTAAGGTAGGTTGATGTCAGGCAGGCGGCCTGTCGTAAAATACGTAGCCAAATCATGACAACATGTTTATAACATGTTGTGCTGACCTCACTTAGAGTGGGATAAGGGCAGGAAGATGAACAGGCGATAAAGACAATAACATTTTACGATGTTTGAAGATTTGACTCAGCATCGACTTAATGTTTGATGAGTATTTTCTTTTCTCAGCTATACTATTATCAAAGAGTCGCTGCCCGCAGGGTTCTGAAATAATTTCAAAGCGAATCTTGCGAAGGAATCACTGGTTCAATCCCCGGGGAGGCATCAATGACTTTTTTTTAATTAAAACTTATGTGTTGTAAACGGATATTACAAGAAGTCGCTGCTATCGTGCGTATTACCAGTGTAGCTGATGGATAGCGAACTCGCCGCGGCTCCCTGTCATTGAGCATCCTACGAACACACTCGAGTGCTGTTTTAATGTGCAATAACAAATGGAGGTTGCAATGGCAACAGAATAACAAGCCGTCTTGTGTGATGTGGCGTTTGCTATTGGGATATCGTATTAATTACGAGTGCGGTATTACAAGTTGAATTATAGTTCAGGGTTTAATTTTACTCACTTCTGGACCTCTTTAACAGTGTATAATTGATGTTTGTTATTTATCACATCTCTTCAGTGAAGAAAATCATCGTGAGGAAACCTGCATATCTCCAGAGAAATCTGTATAATGTGTAACCTACCAATCCGCGTTGGAGCAGCGTAGTCTGGCTCCAACCCTTCTCTCCAAAAACGTAAAGAGGAGGCCTAAGCCCAGCATTGGGATAGTAACTAGCGAAAGTATACAACTAAAATAAGTTATTACTTTTATCGTAAATACCAAAATTTGTAAAAATTATGAAACACTACAACTTAAATAATACCGACAGATCTATAAACCGCACGAAAGAATAAACACAATTTTATTTTATATTTTTACACGCGTCTCAGCATACAGCACTGACTGCTATTTACCTCTTTTTCTTTACTTCATATGAGAGCTTTTCTTGTTTTGTTCAAGGGTTTTTCTTATCTGTATACAGATTGGCTTATTTTGTTTAGGCCACTCGTTATCGGGTGTGTTTCGGAGCCAATACGAATAGTGAGATTTTGATTATTTACAGGAGGTCCAAAGCTTGTGCGTATCACGTATAGAGGACGTGGTTGTATAAACATCCTATTTTGTTTTGTTTTACACCGATAACAGGATGTTCTTCTGAAAGTAGCGGCCTGTTACCGTCCTACAATAAGGCAAACGCTAGCTCTCCACTTTGGAGAAAAGAAATGGCTTAGACGCATTAATGTGGATTGGCAATTACACATATCAGTGGAACTATTTGAGGATTTGCAAGTTTCCTGACAATGTTTTTCATCACCGAAAAGCGCTTGAAAAATTATAAATATGAAAGAAGCAAGTGCCATCCTCACTAGTTCGACAGTTTATATCATTTGTAGTGATGGTGATGGTCTCATATACTAAGGCACATTTTTTTACACAAGAAAAAACCCCTTATGTGTACCGCCGTCCGACGGAGACGGTTATGTCAGACACAACCGTCCCCGAAAACAACCTGTGTGCTCCACCATGCTGCTGGTGGCGGGGACAGGGTACCGTTGTACACATTGCCCCCATCCCCGCCAGCAGCGGCTCTGAACCCCAGAGTGCGCCACATCTGGGTCGGTGCCTCTCTAAAAGTGGCCCCTTTCTTCGCTAGATGATGCAGCGATAACACCAGAAACGAAAAAAAACAAAAATTATAAAAAAAAATAATGAGTATAAGTATGATTTAAAAACTAGCCGTGTGGTATCCTTCTGAATAGGATAAACCATCCTCCTTCATACCGAGGTGTCGTAAAATACAACTATGGCAAGTTGACGTCAGGCAGGCGGCCGGTCGTAAAAACGCAGCCAAATCATGCTACAGCATTTTTATAACATGTTGTGCCGACCCCACTTAGAGTGGGATAAGGGCAGGAGGATACATAATATGATTTAAAAACTAGTTTTTAATTAAGGTGTACCCGTCTAATTTTAACTAACTTCTTTATAAAAGATTGCAGCCAATTGTGAGAAAGGTTAGATGGCGATTCATTATTAAATTTAGACAACGACTTTAGCCGCGGTGAAATATATTATCTAATTTTAAACTATATTCAGATTCTCGGTTTGATTGAATAAAAATAATCTTTTCTGAGAAAACGGATCTCGGTTGAATTTATTAGGCGGCCGGGGCCATGTCTATTTACCGGCCTATCAGAAGGGTCATGCGATTAAGGTTCTGGTAAAATGCGGGGCATACATAAATATTAACTGGAAAACCTTTCCCAGATTAGTGGCTTTTTTATACGAACTGCGAGAAATCGAGCAGACTGATCGACTCAGAGTCGACCGCGCTTCTCTTGTCATTTTTCAAACATTTGCACTTGAAGACAACCTGGAATAGAGATTTTATTTAAGAGGTCTAAGTGAAGATCAACTTGATTTCTTCATTTCCGTTCGTTTTGTTCAATATTCTTTAGGTCAAATTAAGATCTTGTGCCGCTTGAAGCAAAATGCTAAAAAGACGATAGAAGATATGATAGAAAAAGTCGATTTTGCCATAAGCTTGCGGCGTTTTGCTCTTACAAAAGTACGTAAAACGTTTGTGAGTTTTGGTATACGGGCTATAGTAAAATTCCACAATCACTTTTAGCCTCATTCTCAATTAAAACACCGATAGTTTTCCTTTAAATGTATTCAATAAATAAGAAGCAATTTTCTCAGAAGTCAACCCATTTATTCTTTTTCAACAACTTGTCAACTCCGCGCACAAATCTCTACTACGTCAAATGGCGCTGCCACTCTCCTCTCCGCACCACACCACACCTCGCCACAACTATGACGTCTCTATTTACAACTTCCGCTGTGTTTCCGCTTTCTCCTTTCGTTACACATTTATCCTAGCTTTTATCTTAGCTTAAGCCAAATTTCGCTTTTCTTACTTCCAACCTTAGTGAAGAATTGCAAAATATTTTAGTGAAAACCGTACAAAAATCACTTAAGCAGATTTTGCGAAGTCTATCACATACAGATAGTTTTTGGGGACTTTGTTTTATATATATGGATTATAATGACGAAAAATTATGTTGAAACATTCCGATATAAGTTTCCAATTCATGCAATGAAAGTGAGTTAAATAAACGCGGTTCAAATACAGAAAATAGCTAAAAAACAAAGACAAAAACGGTTCGCGTTTATTATGAGTTAGTGCCTATTAGAGCGAAAAACGCAATACAAAGATTTCTGACACCATGTCTGAGGATATCAGAGATATTTAAAAAACGACTACGCGTATGAAACAGAAGGCATAAGCTAAAATGGTTACAATATTTATGTAAGAACCTATTTTACCGCTCAAATCTACATGTTTTTGCACTGAGAATATTTTATTCAACGCCTTTCGCAAAATTTGTTTTTGTGGCACATTTGGTGTATCTTTGAGTTTTGTTATTAATCCTATTACTACCAAAATTTCTGCTTTCACATGTTCCAAAACTCTTTGTGTTTGTTTCGTCAAATCTTTATTAGTGTAACATCTTTGAAGCTACTTTTGTGTTTTGTTTTGTTTTACCCTACTTAAATTTTCTTATTCTGAGAACAAATTAAATTTATGAAACATGAGGGTGGAACATTCACATTCTAACCTATATTACAAATAGAAATATCCTGCCTTATCCCTCTCTAAGCGGAATTGGCACAACATGTTTTAAACATGTTTTGAGTTGCTTTATCTAGTCATTTTGCAAGCCGTCAACTGACTTCGCTTAGTCGCCTTTTACGACACCTCGGTAAAAAATGTGGGTGGTCTACTCTACTTAGTAGGATACCACACGACGGATACGTCAGATATGAATTTTTACATTTTAACTTAAAAATGGGCGTTGAAATAGAATGTATACAATAAAACTCCTGTTAAATTTAATATGAACGGCCTTCATCCTTTAACGGAGTTCATCGTTGTTAAAATTTTAATTCATTTTGGACCTTTTAATCTGTAATCCAATATTTCTGTTAGTCCATTAAAATATTACATTTTTAGTCGTAGCTTGCGTTTTTCAGAGGACGCAATTTTATTTTTTTTAAATGTGGAGAGGGGATCAGTAGAAGTTGAATGTTCTATCTGTCTATTTTTTTCATACAATTTATGATGATTTTAACATTGCTATGCTATTGTTAAACTATTTTTTTACCATCTCCCCTCCCTCGTGTACCTACGTACCATCTACCTTTGAAGTAGAGTTTGAAGTAGAGATCAGTATCCGAACTTTTGTGGTGTAATGTTGTTAGTGTTGGCGTCATTGTTGGTAATTCATCTGTCAATTCATTTTCTTCAATTAACGTTGATTGTCCACAATGCAACTTTCACCATCACAATGGGACACATTGCTAACATTTGAGGCTATTTAACACGCATTTATACATACTTTAGCATTTTTAATCTTTAATATTTAAATGAGTTAATATATTTTCCTAATCTGGGAAACGGCTCCAACGATTGTCATGAAATTCAGGATATAGAGAGTTTTGGGAAAGAGTAAAAAAATATCGTTTAATTCCTGTTTTGGGGCACTAAAAAATTGTGAAAAGATAGTAAATGAAATTTTAGCTGTCAAGCTTAATGCTGTGATAGCCATTAAGCTAGCTGGTTAAGTTAACGGGTTGACAAAAAAGTTCAAAATTAGGGTGCGAGTCGCAACTGTCACCGGCGATTTTTTTTTGTATTTTTTTATATATTAAATAAAATTACCGAGCAAGGTTTCGGTCCCCAGGTACTAATAGTATCAGTTTTATCTAAACCGTTACATGTATTCATAGCTTTACCGATCGCTTTAATTTTTCAATAGACATTAGTGCTGAGAGGTAAACGTAAAACACGGACAAATTAATATTTGATGCGACCATTATGGCAGTAGTAAAAGATCTTTTACGCGCCAGACGTAACAGCGATCTTTTCCCAGAAACATTAAAATGAAAATGTCTACAAAATGGTAAAATCCGAACAATACGCCGCTAACGGAAAAAGGTTTTTTTAATTGCTTAACGAGCCAATTTGGCGTAATATGCGGGCTATAAATCTATACAGAAACATTTATTTGGCTATTGACGGTAAATCATAACAGAGGTTTAATTGCAAATGTAAATTAAAATATGGTTCTTCAGAGATGTTATTTGGCTCAATCTTTGAATAATAAACAAATCTTTATTAATATTGTAAATGTAAAAGTCTATTTCTTTCTTTATTTGTCTGTTACGATTACATGACAAATATAATATTTTTGAAATTTAGAACACTTAAAGTACCTGGGTGACTGAACTTCGCTGGGTTTTTTTTAAGAAGAAAACGATGCAATATGAAAAAAAAAAGAAAAAAGGGGTGGTCAAATCTAAAATAAATAAAAAAATAACAATCTTTTATATCATCGACAGAGTGCCAATTGTTGAAGTAAGATTGGAGCCTTCTTTTAAGCATGAATATGCTTGTACCAAATGACTCCGCTCTTCCATCATATTGTCTAAACACTATTTTTTTAACATTTTAACTTATTTACTAGTGGGTATGTGTTGCATGTGTGTATGTGCGTGTGCGAGTTCATGAGTGTGTATGTGTGTGTATGCGTGTGTGGGTTTACTGGGACTAGACCCAGGGTATTTTCACTTTTTATGTCTGTCCGTTCCTACTGAGCTAATATAAATTTGCAAGGGACAGCGTTATTCTTTTTCAACCAAATGGACATCCATTGCTGGACATTGTTCTCTTTAAGGAATCTCCACACCCCACGATCTTGTGCTGCTTAGATCCAGTGTTCGCCGCGACATTTGAGGTCTTCAGTCCACCTCGTTGAAGGTCTACCGACGCTGCGCTTTCCAGTATAAAGTAGTCATTCCAGCACCTTTGGACCCCAACTCCCATTGGTTCTCCGCGCTATGTACCCATTACCACTTCAGCTTCGCTACACGATGAGCTATGACGGTGACTTTGGTTCTTCTACGGATCTCCTCGATTGATCACGTAGAGATACTCCAAGCATAGCTCGCTCCAGCGCCCGCTGAGTGACTCTGAGCTTTTTTATAAGGCCCATAGTCAGCGACCACGTATCAGATTCGTATGTCATTACTGGCAATACGCATTGTATGAAGACTTTGGTTTCGTTACATTCGAAGACGTTGGTCTTCAGGCACTGAGGTATTTTGGACAACTAAAGTAATAATAAAATTGCTATAATCCTTCGATGAAGTAAAATAGAAAATATATATAATGCTAAATGTAGAGTGGACAATCCGTTTTCATACCTCATAATTGCAGGATTCGTAAAAACACATGCACAAACCTCAGGTATGAAAACGCATTCTATTTCTATTGTACGAGTACTTCATCATCAAATAATTATATTATTACTTTTGAATTATGCATCTCCGCAAAGTAACGCCCAATTCTATAAATTATTGGACAACTAATTCATAATATAATCTCTGATGTAAATCTAAAATAGATTTTTACATTAATTATCATGCTGACGTGGATTTGATTTTTCTTTAACTCTTATTAAAGAACACACCAATGTAGCAATGCAATTCAGCACTGCGTCATTATTTTTAAAGTTTCGCGGTCTCATTACCCACTCTGCTGATTCTATTCTTACCGGGAATGACACAGATATAAGTAAAAAAGAGATTGTTACAAATTTAAATGTTCGCTTTTAACCCATTAACGGAATCCAGGACAGGGCGACTATTAATCCAGTTTTATTCTTTTGTTTGGATATTTCACTGAAACTCTTTTTGAACAGTTTAAAATGTCACTTTAACGAAATGTATTACTAACTTCAGAATTGAATTATAAAATTCTTTAAGATGTATACAAATACATGGTATACAAACCGAATATTATATAAAACTATTGTTTGAGATGTTTAATAATTTGAGACTTTTATTTTTATACCGATTAATAGAACAAAAAAATGAGATAGATAAACACCCAGAGTTATATATAACAAAAAATAATGGAAATAGTTTTGGTATAATTCAAGATTTGTTATCAGCTAGTCAAATTCAAATTCAAATTATTCTTTATTCAAGTAGACTTCTAAATAAGTGCTTTTGATCCAAGATTAGATAAGATCCCATAATCGCGGATTACAGCAAAATATATTTTTTTTCTGCATTAAATTTTTACTGCATCGCATTGAATTATTTTTATACATAAGCTTTACTTAAATCTACTACTACAATCTAAAGTGACATTTTTCATTAAATTTAATTTTTACGATTAAATATAGCACGAAAAAATATTATCCAATTAAGATATATTTCTAAACTCAATCCTTGTATTTTAACTACTTTATTCAAAATATAATAAAAAAAGTATTATATACTTGATACGAGTAAAATAAAACGCCTCATTTTTAGTTGAAAATGGAATGTAAACAATGTATTGTATAAACAGATATATATATATATATATATATATATATATATATATATATATATATATATATATATATATATATATATATATATATATATATATATATATATGTTAACTAAGTTCCAATTATAATAAATGTTCCGTTTTAGTATGAGTGTAGCTTTACGCATTCTCTTCTGAGGTGACTGGTTTATGTAACTATACAAAACAATTATTACACACACATGCTTCCAAATTTATCTTATTTCCTTTTGTATTGTTACTACGAGTATCATTAGATTGGAAGGAACAATAGCCTGTGCGCGTAACAGTGTCTTTTAGTAATTCCATTAAGAAATAGTGCGAGCGCGATCTTTTTATACTATTGCTGCGAATTAAGTTAATTATCCATGTTATATGTGGCTTATGTTTATTTTTTTGTTAATAAGAAAACATAAGTAAGGAAACTGTTCTGTATTTTCCACGTACATTTTCCTTATAATTCAGATATAAGTACCACGAAATCAATGTTGTTTATAAGCCATGGGATGATGCTGCATATCCATACATTCTGTTTCTCTATGAATTATTAATCTCCTCTTCAACTCTTTCAATCGTATTGTTAGAACAATATAAATTAAATATCGTAGCATCTATCTTCGCCTTTCAAATTTTTATCAATTACTCACTTCACAGTTAATCTTGAATGTGTATGTATAATATATATATAGTACCAGGTTGACCGAGCCTCGGTCGGTAATTTTACTTCAAAAAATAGATAAAAAATAATACGGTAGGGGTGCTCGAGCCTAGGTATTTTCCTTTCCCGCGACCCCCTGTTTCCCGAATAAGCTACGCTGACTTGACATTCCACGGCGAAAATTGTGTTGTATATATTCAATAAATTAAAAGTAAACGTTTTTTTTTATGCCCAAAATCAGGGATAATATATTTTTTTTTACCTAGCTAGATCGATTTTCTTCTCCAAAATCCCCTACATGCTGAATTTCAGGAAAATCGTTGGAGCCGTTTCCTAAAAATAATTGATAATAGATAGCGCTTTCAATATCATCGTATTCCTCTAGAATTAACAGGATTTCTATAGCCTATATGTTATTTTGGTGTAGAAATAATAATTGTGCCAAATTTCATCGATATTGGTTCAGTGGATTCGCCTTGAAAGATTAACAAACATACATCCATACTCACAAACTTTCGCATTTATAATATTAGCAGGATTTGAAATAATTGCAACACAGTTCTTGAGTCTTATGGATTAGTATACAAATAGATCTTATTATCTCCACGCAAGTAACTTCAAACTTCGTTGCAAGCTGTTAACACAGTTAGCGTTAACTTACTCGCTAACCTCTATTCGGGAACTAGCAATGTTTAGTTTTACTACGCTTTGTAGTTCTCATAGAATAAATGCCAAACCCAGCTTGCTAACTAACCGTTTAGAGTCAGAGCTTTCTAGTGCGGTGGCATAAGTAGGTACCAAATTGGTACCAAACAGATATCGCCGTACGAGGATATTAGGAGAAAACTTGTTTTAAAGTAAAACTTAAACTTTTATTCAAATCGTAGAAAATCTCTCTTTTAACGAAAGAATAAAAACGAACTTCGAGCGTTGTAAAAAAAATTGTTTTTTATCATTGATTTTTTTTAGTATAGAATAGAATACACTTTATTGCACACCATAACAGTACATGAAATTAGCAAAAAAAGTAAAAGTACAATTTAGTTTTTATTTATTTTTAATATAGTTTTTATTTATACTATTCACTTCCGAAATTTATAGCCATACTAGCCATGCCAGTGGCTTCGCCCGTGAGGAATCAGTATATATAATTGAACATAAAAGTAGTTATTGCGAGTTAACCATAAGAGACAGAGACATACTGCCGTGGACTTTTTCGTATTTTAGTATTTTTGTAGATCTACAATTCTCTACTACATTACTATAGTGTATCTCTGCTGGTTTACGCGGTTAACTAAATCTACCAGCAGGGGAGATTTTATATAACCGCGCGACCTTTTCAACACAATTTACATAAAACGGTAATGTACTATTAATCTAAACCTTGTGCAGTTTTATTTTTACGCCGTGTGGTAACTCGCTGAATAGAACAGTACCACCCTCATTTCTTAGCGAGTTGTCGTAAAAGGCGACTAAGGTAAGTTGATCCACCGTGTGGTATCCGGTTTAGTAGAATCAACTCCCCTTTTTCTTGCCGAGGTGTCATAAAATACGACTAAGGCAAGGTAATGTCAGGTAGGCGATCAGTCGTAAAAACACAGCCAAATCAAGTGACAGCATGTTTATAAGATGTTGTGCTGACCCCGTGTACGTTTTTACCACACGGTGGGTCAATTTACCTTAGTCGCTTTTTACGATACCTCGGTAGGAAGTAAGGGTGGTCTATTCCACTCAGCCGGTTACCACACGGCGGGCCGACTTACCTTAGTCGCCTTTTACGACACCTCGGTAAGAAATGAGGTTGGTCTATTTTACTAAACCGGATACCACACAGCTAATACAGTAGCAATGTAAAGTCAGATAATAAACGAGTGTTGTCATTCTCACACAGCGCAGACAGCTGGGGGTGTGTTTGTCAATAGAATTAATGAGGTCGCCCTGTCGGGGTTTAGCGCACTGGCTTGCAGCACTATTACTGATTATGCAGTGTGTTATGGCCAATACATGTATACCGAGATACAGGGAAACCTAGTTCGGTTACAGAGGTCTGAATTATGTAAAGATAAATTTGTATTGATAATAATATTTTTCTGTGCATCTTTAATATTTAAATGAGTTAATCTTGTATGTATATAGTATATATATTTTTTTTTAAAATCTCGGAAACGGCCCTAACGATTTTCCGGAATATGTACCACTACATGTTCCGGAAAATCGTTAGGGCTTTGGGGGAGAAAAATAGATCTAGATAAGTTTTATTTAAGAAAATGTCGTTTTAGTCATAAAACGACATTTTTTTTTCGATTTTTGGGCTCTAAATTTTTTTTAAAATTTACGTTGAAATTATGGTAGTCTATTCTACTCAACCGGATACCACACGGCAGGTCAACTAACCTAAGTCGTCTTTAACGACACTTGGTATGAAATAAGGTTGGTCTATTCTGCTCAACCGGATACCACACGGCGGGTCAACTTACCTTACGTCTTTAACGACACTTGGTAAGAAATAAGGGTGGTTTCTACTCAACCGGATACCACACAGCTTCCTCGTCACCAAGGTGACAAAATGTCGCAAGGTCGCACGTCGCAAGGTGGTAAAAGTCGGAAAGCTGTACCCAAGGATATCCTGATAAAAAAATAAAGCTTCAACTCTTCACTACAAATTGATAGCGAATAGACCTATGCCCAACAGATTAGTAGGAATAGTAACATAGTCACTTTACTTTTTACTTTAACCGTATTTTACTATATAATTTAACGAATGAGTTAATACACAAAAGCATCTTGAAACAACATGACCTTTTTCCACGTAATAAATTTCCTTAGTTCTGTCCTAGTGGAACTGTTCACATGGCCGTTAGCGTAATGGGTTCAACGCAGACCTAAATATATTCCATTTCCATAAAACCAAGTTTCGTGAAATTGGGAATATAGCCGGCAGTAAAACCGTAACACTAAAGTAAATAACGTAAAAACTATTTCCCACAATATCATTTCTTATTTTTACGTGCACTGTTAGTCGTTTAATAAGTAAGTCATCTTTATCTTAATATTTAAATGAGTTGATCTTGTATATATATATATATATATATATATATATATATATATATATATATATATATATATATATATATATATATATATATATATTTTCCGAATCTCGGAAACGGCTCCAACGATTTTCCTGAAATTCAGCATTTAGGAGTTTTTGGGGGAGAAAAATTGATCTAGCTAGGTTTTATGTAAAAAAAAATATTGTTTTATCCCTATTTTTGGGCAT
The DNA here is from genome assembly GCA_947086495.1 of Morpho achilles. Classification (NCBI taxonomy): domain Eukaryota; kingdom Metazoa; phylum Arthropoda; class Insecta; order Lepidoptera; family Nymphalidae; genus Morpho; species Morpho achilles. The sequence goes on along the minus strand of CAMTZB010000004.1, from coordinate 5,081,373 downwards.
TAAAAAACACTAACATTTATATTGAATTGAATTTTCGCCATCAACTGTCAAGTCGACGTAGCTTATTCGGTTAGCGGGCAGCCTCGAGAAATTTGAGTGCCAAGGATCGATCCCAACTAAATAATTGTTTTTTCTTTTTTTTAAGTTTTTTTTGTAAAAAATTACCGAGCGAAGCTCGATCACCCAGATATTATAATTTATAGAAGCAGCCGTTACTTTGCGGAATGCATAGTATATAATTATTTATAACAACACGCCGTGTGGCATCCGGCTGAATAGAATAGTACCACCCTCATTTCTTACTGAGGTATCGTAAAAGGCGACTAAGGTAAGTCGGCCCGCCGTGTGGTATCCAGCTGAGTAGAATAGACCAACCTCATTTCTTACCGAGTTGTCGTAAAATACGACTGAGGTAAGTTGACGTCAGGCAGGCGGCCGATTGTGAAAACGCAGCCAAATCATGTGACAGCATGTTTATAACATGTTCTGCCGACCCCACTTGGAGTGGGATAAGGGCAGGGAGATGATAATTATTTATAACAACGATATTTTTCCTTAAATTACTTATTCAATAAATAAGAAGCAATTTTCTCAAAATTCAAACCATTTTTTTCGTATTCAACAACTTGTCAAATATTGACAGACATTTTTTTTTTATATTATTAACCTAACCATTTGAATGAGGTATTTAAAACATGTTATAAAATATTATTAGAATTATTTTGCTATAACCCCCACGCACTTGTTAAGAGAATCTCTGTAAGTGATAAAAGCAGGACAGGATCACATACCTTATACATGCAGGAATACCCAATAAAGTATCACAAAACGCCGCCGCTAACAACACACAACACAAGCACTACACACACTCATTACGACAATCTCGGAGAATCTACGTAATGCTAAGATGTTAATGGTATATTACCTGTTATCATAAACATACTGTTATAATACCATTCACAAACACTGAAATTTCCTCTTTATGTCATACTAACCATTTAATAGTAGTTTCGGAGCTCTTAATATACTTGTTAGTTTAATGGCTTCAGTGCAAACATAAATATCTATACACCGTAACGTGTAAGTCATAATGTCAACTTTCGTGGAAATTAAATTCAAATTCAAATTCAAAACCCTTTATTTGTGACCATAACGTACATAAAACTTAAAAAAAAAAACAAATACAAAGAATTTAAAGTAAGCAACAAGATATTAGGATATTTACCCACAGTAAAACTAAAATATTACAGTGGAATACATACTTTTTTTTTTCTTTCATTTGTGGTAATCCAGAGCATCTATATTGCATAACAAAGTATGGCAAAATAAACAAGTCTGCAGAATTAATGATAATTCTAAACACAAGTTATCTTAGTTAGGAGTCAGATGTTCTCCCACTTCAAACGGCCAAATTATAACTTTCTTTTTAATAACATCTTGTAAATGTGGGTTACGCAATATTTTTATTAATTAGAAATAAATAAATAATAAAAAAAATACTATATGTGTATATCAATACTAATATATAAAGCTGAAGAGTTTGTATATTTGATTGTTTCAACGCTCTAATCTCTAACTACTGGACTGATTTGAAAAATTCATTAAGTGTAAGTTTTGACTGGCTCGTTGGAGCAGTGGGTAGTGACCCTGCCTTCAGCTCCACGGGTCGCGGGTTGGATTCCCGCCGAGGGCCAACATTTTCTTCAAATGAATTTGTTGGTCCTTGAGCCTGGATGTATTTAAAAATATATAAGTATATATTCACCAGTTGTCTCTCACCCATAACACAAGTATTAAGTTACTTACTTTGGGGACGGACGACCGTGTGTGTAAGTGTCCCATATATTTATTATTATTATTATTATAGTCCATTTATCGAGGGAGGCTATAGGCTATATAACATCACTATATTTTCAATCTTTATGTATTAGAATGTTTCCAACTTTTTACTTTTGACGTAGCAAGATACCGATATAGGTTAAGTAATTATAATTTAGGTAAACGTAATGTGAGGAAAGTATTCATCATCATCCTGCCCTTATCCCATTATAAGTGGGGTCGGCACAACATGTTACAAACATGTTGTCATATGATTTGGCTACGTATTTTATGACCGGCCGCCTGCCTGACGTAAACTTACCTTAGTTGTATTTACGACTCCTTGGTAAGAAAGAGGGTAGTCTATTTTACTAAATCAGATACCACACGGTGGGTCAACTTACCTTAGTCTCCTTTTACGACACCTCGGTAAGAAATGAGGTTGGTCTATTCTACTCAGCCAGATTCCACACGGCGAGTCGACTTACCTTAGTCGCCTTTTACTACACCTCGGGAAGAAATGAGGATGGTACTATTCTATTTAGACGGATACCACACGGCGTATGTAAGGAAAGTATTGTAAGTTTAATATAAATATACCTACCAGAGCAACATAGTCACATAAGTTACTCAGCACTTTAAATCAGAATTTTAAAAAAAACTTTGAAAACAGCTCACAACAAAAGCTTAATTTTTTATTTGATTTAGTGTGAACTATTTAGTGGTTATTATATCAATCAAAGCAAACCTAATATTTAGGACGCTAATATAGTAAATATATGTGTACCACTCGCAATTTTATCGTAAAAATAAGTTAAGAAACATGTTTATATATTCTTTGTAATACAACTATTATCAACCTTGTTACTATAATGGAAAAGAAAAGAATACAACAGTTATACATATCTAAAAAGCAATTTCGTAATATTCGAGAAATAGCCGGCAGTAAAACCAAATCACTAAACTAAATGGCGTCCCGAACTTTCTGCAATATAATTTCATTTTTAGTGCCTACAATATTAGCCTTTTAGGTAATACTTTACGTGATAGCATCTATATATAATAATTTAAGAGATAAATATTAAATCAACAAGAGACAGCAGCTATTTAGTAATTTTTGAAGCAACCTAGGTCGCCAGCAAAATAAAAAAATTGTTTACTGTAATTGAAAATATTTCAGAAAAAGTTTGTTAAGATGTGTTATATTCAAATTCAAAATATTCTTTATTTCAATAAACTTATAAACAAGTGCTTTTGAATCGTCAACTTTACTGCCGGTTCAGAAAGCTGTTCCTACCGAAAAGAGCCAGCAAGAAAATAGACGGTTGCTCTTTTAAAAATATAATTCTTATTAGGTTACGTCGGCATTCTTATCATCAGTCTACTAGACTTTCTGTATTAGCCTTTTATTAATAATGTTTTTAAACTGCCAATGACAAAGAATAATTAACTATGCTCGACTCATTTTAAACGTATTTCAGAAATAGATTGTGTATCGCAAATGTCACATGCCTTACTCGTTGTTTATTCGTAAGAAGTTTGCATCGTATTTTTCTTTTGTTAATAAATATTTTTGCCTATTTAATACAGAGTGCTGCTTTAGATGCCAAGAGATCATAAAATATGGCCACGTAGGTATGTAAGTATAAGCCCGCAAGGACCTCGCTGGACAAAGAGTGAAACGTAGAAGCCCGTACAACATTAACCTTCAGGCTATTAAGAAGGCTCTCTCAATCGTATCTCGACGAAAAACCCCGATAATGTTACCGAGAAAATTATTCCTTCAGGCACAAGTCATAATTATATTGTTTATTGAATATCACCAGAGGTTTATTTAATATCACAAGTAAATATACAAAAGCAAATCTAAGTTTCACAATATTAAGAAAATAGTGGATAATATTGTATATGAAATAGAATAAATAACATAACAAATTTCTAGAATGTTATATCAACAATTTAATATAACTAATATCAACATTTGACTTTTAGGTACACTTTTTATGATGAACTAAGAGCCCGTGAACCCCAGACCTTAGTATTTTATAAAAACTGAAAGTTTGTGAGCGCATGCTCCCAACACATTTAAGAACGATGGTACATTATGAAATTTGGGTCATCGTGGCTTTGGGAGATAAACGGTACTCAAGGTGTATAAAATAACGAATTTCTTCAAATTATAAAGGGTGATTTTTTCACAATAGATAGATTAGTTATATTAGATAGAGCCTTAACGGTGTGAAAATAATTGTTAATTGGTGACATCGCGTAAAAAAACTTTTCAAAGGACAATGTTAACAGAAGTCATTATATGATTAAAGATTATGAGCTAAGTCGCACAGTGTTCCACTTTTTCTAATAACCAATACAAAAGGCTCTAGAAGAACATCTTTAAAATGCTGAGTTCTTAGGTCTTCTTCCACCTATTTGGCTAGCAATGCTGCGTGAGGAGTCGGTTATTTTTGCTCCTTTACGGATCTCCAATCTCCACGCTATCAACTTGTCATCGATGAAGTAAACTTTGGCAACACTCACTTACTTTGGTCGTCAACACATAAGTAAACCGTATTATTAAAGTAATTAACGAAGAAACTCTTGTTTATTCAAAATAGGAAATGATTGAAATACCTGTGATCATTAAAATTTATTTTGTTTACGTCAAATAAATATGCTGTCTGAGATAAATTGTAGCTCCGACTTATAATAAATTTTAATGTATACTCTACAATCAAGTAAATTTATGAATTGCATGGAAACTACGCGAACGATCGATACTCATCATTAATAATTTATAAGACCTGGTACTTGTGATTTATCAACATCGGTAACGAAATCCGAACCTGTCCTGTAAATATGTCAACAAACATGATTGATGACGCTTGTTCTGAAATTTTATCGAAAAAATGGATATTTTTTTAATATTAACTGAACTCACAGTCAGATTTATGTTCGACCACATACTCGGATGATACTGATATTCTGACGAATGGATGCCTTAGTTTGTGACAAGCTCAAATCACTCTTGAAAAATAATTCCTTGTCATTTCAATTGATTCCAAAAGGCTTTAGATTTGATTGAAATTTTAATTTTAAGAAAAAAAAGAGACTACTAAAATTACTACTATCCGAAAATAGAGGAATAATAAAATAGGATGACTGTATTAAATTTAAGAGTATTTTCATTACATGGTGGCAGCGGTAGGATACAAAACTAATTTCTATGTATGCTAATAAGAACTTAAATATTTGAAAGATTATTAAAATTTCCTCCATTTATACAAAAATGGCAGGTAGCTAATTTGTATTTCAAATAAAGAAAATTAATGTATAATAGTTGCGAATCTAAATAATCTGAGTGACCTGAATTGTGCCTTGCCAACCAAGTCAAAGCTAAAGCCAAGTCACATTTAAGTGCCATAACTGTTAGCCAAGCCAAAGACGAATTATCGCTTCATTAAGTCAACATATAATGGGAGTATTGTAAGCCATAACACCATACTGTCATTCACCTTATATATAATATAAGCCGTAGCCAGCCATTGGTGCGTGTATTTTGTTATAGTAAAGTTGTAGTAAAAGTGCGTAAACTGTAACTCTGCTCTATCTTTATTTCATTTACTGTACAGTATATTCGGAAATGTTGTTTTTATTGCATAAAGTACCATGTATATATTTATTTGTAATTCATTCTCTCTACCTTCTACCTTTTAGTTAATTTAAACCGAAGCCGCTGGTAATTCAGAATTGAATAGTTAATATACTATTTACTATAATATTATATAATGCTATGAATAATTTACATTGTTTTGGCTATGTTCCTACGCCCAATATGAACTCTGTTAAAAAAGGCCTGTTGGCGATCTAATAAATAAAACGAGTTAAGCTGTTCCAACGTCAACTAATTGCCTAATCTTTCTGACAGCGTAAGCGGCGTAACTGAGTTGCTTTGCTAAGGTTGATGTATGGGAGCTTTACTGGAACCTTGTGGTCTCGACAAAAAACATTTTGTATCTTCCGTTTAATTTTTATATAAACTTTATTCAATGTCGTATAATTTTTTTGATATTTCAGCAATTTTATATCATATATTATACATAAATAGATATATTAATACTAGCTGAACCGGCAAACGTTTTGCCATATAAATTATTGCCACTCCACTCCTATTCATCTATAGCGTGATATTATAGTCTTCCTCGGTAAATGGACTATCTAACACTCAAAGAATTTTTCAAATCGCTCCAGTAGTTCCTGAGATTAGCACGTTCAAACAATCAAACAAACGAACTCTTCTATATTAGTATAGATTGCGAATTTTCAAAACCAGCGGTTCATTCACTAGAAACTGTGTTTATAATCATGAATCTAAGGATAAGGATAAGGATAGATTAGTTATAAGTAATAAGGCCGCCCTTTGTACTCACTATTACGCCTTTGTACTACTACTATAAGCATGTTCTTTTTTTATGTGTAATCTTGTGTACAACGAAGTTTTTATCTATCTAAGGTTATTATAATTATTATTTTCTATTTGTTGGATTAAGATAGGTTTTAATTTATCTATTAGATACCTTTTAGATAATCTACTAACGGAATCAGTAGTACAATAGAATATCATCAAGGAAACTCTTAAAAGGTGGAATCGATTTAGCTGTCAACAATGTGACAAATCAGAGAGAACTTTACACCCGAAAGTTGACATTGACAAATGAAAAAAATCCATTTGTTTAAGTGCTTTTTTTTCATTTGCATTTAGGATAATTATTACTTAGGCCGCATCCTGACTACATCAATTTTATTACAACATTTACGGCTTACATACATCATGAGTATCAGGTTAGATTTAAATCTCTAGTAATTATTACGCACGAGTCACCGCGACTTCAATTCGCGAATTTACAGAACAAGTGTCCAAGTTATATCTATCTTAAACTACTTACACGCTAGGACTATACAAATCATGACCACGTGGAATGGTCCAAAGAATGCTGGCAGCGTTTCCGCGCTGAATCGCTAAGCTGATTATTTGTGCGAAAAAGGAGCCAGCCCTCTTGTCACCTGAAGAGGCAATTGTTGAGTTATATTTATTAGTTATACATGAAACACATATGTGGTCTTTGATTGAACCACTCATTCGGCCCGAATTCATAGCATATTTTATCTTCTTAAAACTGATACGTTAATAACTATTCTCATTGCATGATAGTAATAAAGCATAATATTTTACTATATACATTATCTTATTACTGCACGATATACGCCGTGTGGTATCCGGCAGAGAATAGTACCACCCTCATTTCTTAGCGAGGTGTCGTAGAAGGCGACTAAGGTAAATCGACCCGCCGCGCCGTGTGGTATCCGGCCGAGTAGAATAGACCAACCTCATTTCTTGCCGAGGTGTCGTAAAAGGCGACTAAGGTAAGTCAACCCACCGTGTGGTATCCGGTTTAGTAGAATAGACCACCCTCTTTCTTGCTGAGGTGTCGTAAAATACGACTAAGGTAAGTTGTCGTCAGGCAGGTCGCCGGTCGTAAAAACGCAGCCAAATCACGTGACAGCATGTTTATAACATGTTGTGCCGACCCCAGTTAGAGTGGGATAAGGGCAGAAAGATATCAGTTATACATGAAACACATGGTCTTTGGTTTAACCACTCATTCGGTTTTTTGCCCCGAATTCATAGCGTATTTTATCTTCTTTAAACTGATACGTTAATAAAGGTCTATCCTATATCCTCATCTCATGATAGTAATAAAGCATAATATTTTACTAAATACATTCTCTTATTCCTGCATGATGTCTAAGCAATCGTTATTTGATATTTTACACGCCGTTCATATAAAGACTAAAACGTAATCAAACTGAATGCGAGTTGAAAGTTATCGATATTACGCCTTATGTGAACCTATGAAAAGAACTATTAAAACAACTGCCGACGAACTAGGGTCACAGTTTGGCAACACGCCAAACTAATATTATAAATGCAAAGGGGTGTCTGTCTGTTTGGTTACGTTAAACTGCCGATCTTATTTGAAAATTGGCAAAGAGTTACGTTAGCGACTTTAAGTGGCATAAAAAAATATTCTCCTTTATTTAATCTTAAACAAACAAAAATTTATCGTAACCAAATTCGATTTACTATTTTATTACTATGGTTTCATTTAGTTTACGTATAGTATCCGGTAGAGTAGAAAAGACCACCCTAATTTCTTACCAAGGTGTCGTAAAAGGCGATTAAGGTAAGTCGACCCGCCGTGTGGTATTCGGTTGAGTAGAATAGACCACTTTCATTTCTTACCGAGGTGTCGTAAAAGGCGACTAAGGGAAGGTGACCACCCGTGTGGTATCCAGTTGAGTAGAAGAGACTACCCTCTTTCTTAGTAGTAGTAGTTCGAAGTGTCGTAAACTACGACTACCAAAAGTAAGTTAACGCCACGCAGGTGGTCGTAAAATATGTAGACAACCCGACCCCACTTAGAGTGGAATAGAGGCAGGAGGATGACAATGATGGTTTCATTTAGGTTATTTATGATTTATAGTTTTCCTATAAAGCACTCATTTTTAATATTTAAATGAGTTTATCTTGTATATATACATATCTTTATATAATTTCGGAATCTCGAAAACGTCTCCAAAGATTTTCCTGAAATTCATTTTTGGGAGAAAAATCGTTTCATCCCTGTTTTTGGGCATTAAACAAATACTAAAAGTTACTTTTAATTTATTGAATATATAAAACACAATTTTTGCCGTTAAATTAGAGAGACCGATAGATACACTCTCATTTCCTTTGTCTTCTTTGTAATAAGGTACATTTTAGCCTGGCTTTCCTAAAGTATAATAATTCTATATTTCTTCACTGGATGAAAGGAAAATATTGTAATGTGTCAAACTTGTTAGGATACTGATCACGTACTAATAATAATTGTTTGCTTACAATGCCTGAAATACACATAATTGGGAGTTATGTTATCCCGTCAAATGTATTGTATTTTTCCGCTACATAAACATAAGTAATGATTTTCATCCCTTATTTGTACGGTATTGCGAGTATGTTATACAGAGTTAATGTGTCGTACAGAATACAATATATCGGCGGCCCAGCATTAATATTATTATTTTTACTTATATATTGACTTACTAAAAATATTCCACCTAATATTACATTAATTACATCTAGGTCTATACTCCAAAAGCTGTCTTTATGTGATCGATTTTCGCAAAATCTACCAAACAGATCTTTGTAAGGTTTTTAAAATTCTTCTGAAAGACAAACCTACAAAGATACATTAAAGTAATGTAGTAGAGAACTGTAGATATAGAAAAAAATCTACGAAAAAGTCCGGGACAGCATATCTCTATCTCTTATGGATAACTCGCAATAACTACTTTTATGTTCAAAATTTATTTAAATACACGTATATGACATATATGATTTCATTGCGGACAAAGCCGCAGACACCTCTAAAAGTTTTCAAAAATTTAACTCAGTGAATATAGTGTACGTTGTCGTCGGAAACAATCAAATGATATTTAGGTAGTTGTTTTATACCGTAAACGGGGTTCGCTATGGCGAATTTACTATGTACTTTAATATGTTAAAGTCTGTTTCGTTCTGAACGTAGACTCGAGCGGATATAAGATGGTAGATTTTAAACTTTCGCGATTCATACTGAATATTATATAGCCAGTCAGTTCGTGACCACGGTGGATGCAACTCTGCCGAAACGTTGAACCTTATACAAAGGTAATCGATTATAACGCGATGTGACCCGTATGTTTATATAATAATCAGGATATTAGATGTTCTATCACCTGGTATACAGTCTTGGTGCGCCTCCAAAAGGTCAAAAAATCATTTGTCGGTCTCGGTACACGTTTTTATAACAACTCAACATTGTCTAGACTTTGCTTTACACAAGTTTAACAGTTATCGTAAAACAATGCGTCTACATAAAGCGTACTATACAATCGAGTTTTATTTCACTGATAGTAGCATATCTTAACTGCAGTCAGCTACGCACTAAGCTCCAACGATTAACTTGTAACCATCAAATTGTAAAAAAATTTTTAAAACATTATCGGCCGAGTTTCTTACTGGTTAATCAGTGGTAGCTTCTTTAAAACATTTGACGATTCAAAAGTACTGTAAACAGTCCACTTGAATAAAGAATATTTTGAATTTTGAGTGATACTGGCCCGATTCTAGCTGTTCTCATCGAAAGTGTATATCCTAAGGATGTATTGCAATAAAAAAAACAGTTATCTAGTAATCGGGTCAGAATTTAAAGAATAAATTGGGTACCCATAGCTTATATTTTCGGTTCTTCTCGACAATAATAATGTTTAGAAAACTACTCTACAATACGCCCAGTGTGACAATTAAAAATTTGTAACAACGTTATTTAATAAAGCGTATTTTAAATAATTTTAAATTTCCACACCTTCATATAAACCCTGCGTGGTTTTCGACAGGTGTGTTTTTATATTTGTTTATATATTATCTTATTGTATTGTATAATAAATTAAAAAAAAAAAAAATAAGTTGTATTTTAGTCCTCAGCTCCGCCTCAGCTTTCACTGAGCAAGAATTTATTTATGCCTTCTTTGATACGTTGACGAATAAAGTGCTTTTGTGAAGAAGGCTTTATAGGAGGCGACATCAAATTACAGCAAAATAATTTTCCCCTTTTTTATCTTTATTTAATTAAAGAGCTTAGTCGCCCTTGCCTTTATCGCACTGTTATTAGAAATTAAATTATTATAACATTTAGAGCTGTGTTTGCGTTAACAATTTAATTACCATATTCATTAAGTATGCTAACAATTCTGGTAAAATTATACTATAAATAGGACTTGTCGCTATTTCTTTTGCGCCAACTTATGCGTTAAATTACCCTTAAATTAGTATATATGTTTTTCCTGATCCTGAAAGAAACATTGGAATTTTTTATCCTTTATTTTACCCCGTGTATAAACTTTAATTGTCTTAAATTTCATCAATATCAGTCCAGCGCATTAGCTGTAAAGCATAACAGACGTTTTAATTTATAATATCAGTATAGATATAGTATTCCTTAAAAATATAACCATTAAAATAATTGTATGCGATTTGCGTATCATGTAATCCCACAAAGTATTCAGTTTTCTATGAACTATTACATCAACAATACTGACTTCAGTGAACCTAAGTATATTTATTCAATCACTATAATGGGTAGCAGTGAATAGGCAAAAGTCTAAAATAAAAGACTAAACGAAAAAAACTCGCTGAAAGATAATAGCGAGGTCACAATAAAGGTCACAATGACAGACATGATTCGCTAAATTCCAGTGTATATTGTCACAATACTTTATATCTAGCAGACTATATTGATGGAAGTTTTATTTGGCCTTTACATGATACAAACCTACCTTCGCAATAGAACAGCATATTGGATACAGATTTACAAAGTCGCAATCGAGCAGGATACCATAATGGGTCTAATTTCCAAATCTTGTATTCATAGTACAGACAGGTTTAGTAGAATAGACCACCCTCTTTCTTACCGAGGTGTCATAAAATACGACAGAGGTAAGTTGGCGGCAGGCCAGCGTCCAGTCGTAAAAACGCAGCCAAATCTCGTGACAGCATGTTGATAACAGCCGACCCCACTTAGAGTGGGATAAGGGCAGGAAGATGATGATGATGATGTATCCATAGTACAGACGAGATCTATGGCCAGCTCTAGGATAATAAAAGACCGCTACTTTCCTCTTGTACCTATTCGAATATTACGCAGAATTGTCTAACTGGAAATGCTGATAAATAAATGAATTGATTTTACACAAAAATAGCAAAAACATTGTATAAAACAAAAAAGGTTGGCGCAGGAAGCAATAACCGTGCCACAATCTATTGAGTCGTGGGTTCGATTATCGCAACATGTTCTTAACATGTTGTGCCGACCCGGCTTAGAGTGGGATAAGGGCACAAAGACGATGAAAAGACAGCAAACCAGACTATTGAGCAAAAATTGTTCTATGAGATATAGTCTCAGCAGCTTCCCATTTTAATCAGGGTATTAAGTAAGGTAAGGTACTTCCATATACTTCTATAATATTCTATTCAATATTATCCTCTAGGCTCCAAGTTTTCTGCTGCTCATTTAAACTTATAATGGTTTATACATATTTGTACTGTTTTTCATTACACTATATTCAAAATTAACATAAACAATTGCATCTCTAGTAAATTAGACAGTCGATTGAATGATTAAACTTGATTAAATGACCGTGAAGTGGGCTAAGCTATTCACATGAGGGTAGCCTGTCCTTTACTGCATTAGTCCTTTTGGATCCGCTCGTTAGTGTAATGGAGAAGCGAAGGTAAACGTATTTTTCTACGATACAACCAACCGAGAAAATGAACATTTTTATTTTGTGAAAATAATCTTGTCTTAATTATATCATGTATGCGTTTTGGCTAGTTCTGTAAGTGTACATGTGAAATTTGATAATAAATAAATAAATAAATAAATGGTCAGTGGTGTCCGCCGTGTAGTATCCGGCTGAGTAGAATCAACCTCATTTCTTGCCGAGGTGTCGTATAATATGACTAAGGTAATTAGACGTCAGGCAGGCGGCCGCTAGCCAAATCATTTAACAATATGTTCATAACATGTTTTGCCAACCCCCACTTAGAATGGGATAAGGGTTGGGGGATGAGGATGATAACGTTCTTCTGGTGTTACACGTGTACAAAAAACTAACGTGGAGCGGCGCTGTCATTCCAAAATGCTTGAAGGAGTTGGTACAAGCTTCAGCCATTTATACACATAGTTTAAGGAAAATCATTTTTTGCCGACGTGTATAAACGTTTGTCAATAAGCCTTTATCAATTTTGACGTGTGATAACGTTGCTCCGCCTTAACGTATTTATTTTATTTTAATAAATAGTAATTCGAAATAATGAAATAATTACAATTTTTACAAAGAAGTTTTACAGAAGGAGAAAATTTTCACTAATATTTCAAAACTCTAAGTATAAAATTTCATTTTCACGCTATTAAAAAAGAAAATATTTACTTGGGCCACTGAATCCATTAAGCCAGTCTTCAGAAACTTTAGCAAAGATAGAAAAAGTAAAAGACTATGCAATATCTAGCTTCGCGTTTATTTGGTGAGAAATGCAAAGCTTTTTAGTTTAGAAAGTTGTTACTTTGGCTGCTAAGTGTTCTCACATTTTTATTTGCATTTCGTTGCTCTGTGAAATTCGCCGACAGTAGATACATGTTTATTTTAGCTATATATTTTCCCCTACTTGGAGTAAGCAGAAGTAACAAGTCTATGTGGTCATTGACTTACTTCACTAGGGTTCATCTGCTGATGGCTATTACACTACTTGTGTTATAAAAAACCGTATGGGCACCAGACAGGATGAACACTGTATAAAAGCGTGATGAATAATGGTCAATATATTCAAGGCTACAAATGTATGAGAAATCATCATCCTCCTACCCGTATCCCACTCTAAGTGGGGTCGGCAAAACATGGTGTCACATGATTTGGCTGCGTTTTTACCACCGGCCGCCTGCCTGACGTCAACTTTTCTTAGTCGCCTTTTACGACACCTCGGTAAGAAAAGAGGGTGGTACTATTCTATTCAGTCGGATACCAAACGGTGTGTATGAGAAATCTTAATTAAGAAAAAAAGGGTCTACTTAAGACTCGATCATCTGAAGGTTTGTAAAGAATGCCTTACGAGATCTATTTATTACCAGAATAATCATTTTTTCTTGCCGTCGAAGAAATAAAATTTTTTTTAAAAAGGTTTTTTTGTTAGTCGTAGTTCATTGATGCATCCGAAAAAACCTCGGAATCGATAAATTCTTTAAAGTGGTTTTGCACCGCTTCTTGATATTTTTGCCGTTTTTAAATGTTAACCAAATACCGAAAAAAGCTTTTACGAATACGTAAGATTAATCATCGTGCAATCAAGCATGCAGCTGTACCGATTAGTTAAAAATCCAGTTATTTTTGTTTTCTTTTCAAATACGAATTACAAATTTTCGTCCATATCTTTTTAACCTTTGATTTTTTTAATTATTCTTCTCATATAAGAATTTACCAAGTTAAAATATAACCTCCTTTTTCGTCTAATCATTGCTGAACATAAGTCTTCAAGAAAATATTATGCCATATCATTTTATTTCACTCTCCTCCAATGTGGTAGAATTGATAAATCATTTTTTACCGAGGGGTCGAGATGTCAAAAATATTTTGAATTTGAATTTTATATCCCAAATATGTATTGGTATTGCAAGTGTAAAAGTCCCAAAGGTAACCCGTGTAGGGCGAAACGCTAGAACCAATTTTCGCCTTGCTTGCTTCGTTTTAAGGTTCATCTGTCAAGATAGTTTACTAAGGCATTAAGCATTGAATTATGATCTTTCAACGAGTCTGCTATAGCTACTATATTATCACCAAAAACCCTAGTAACTTGGAATTTTTAATTACGTTTCTTCTGTCATGTCCATTTCATTTATTCATATTCAAAATATTCTTTATTTAAATAAACTTGTAAACAAGTGCTTTTGAATTGTCAACTTTACTGCTGGTCCGGAAAGCTGTTCCTAGCGAGAAGAGCCAGCAAGAAACTCGGCGGTAGCTCTTTTAAAAATATTATACTTATTACTAGTTACATTAGTTATTACTGTCTTGTACAGGGTCGAAGAGTAGCTACGCCTACGCATTTTTATCATCCAAGTATTCCTCAATAGTATAGTAGGCTTTCTGTATTTGCCTTTTATTAATAGTTTTTAAACTGCTGTAATAGAAAAGCTAAAATCGATTGCGGAATTTTGTTATAAAATCTTATACCCAAACCCACAAACGATTTACGTACTTTCGTACTTTATGTCAAAGTACTTCCTAGCTCAAATAAATATTAAATTGATGGGCAGCTGGCAGCAGTACCAAGAGATTATACAAGTTCGTGGTAATACTATCGGCGAACAATGACTAGGTGGCGAGGACTGAACATAATCCTCTTACGTGTGCAGCGTGCGCCTCGTGAGTTTGATTCTGACTTATACCTACTAAAATATCTCTACTGAATGAAACTATCATGTTTGTGACACAGGACTTAAATTCAAAGGAAATATCATTAAAAATATAAATGATTGTTAAGATAATACAGCTTAGTAATTATATTTTTCTTAACATCTATTCCTAAAACATGCAAAGGAGTCCTGGAGTGGAGACCGCGTCTTAGCTAACTCAGTGTAGGGCGTCCACCGTCTCGCTGGACCGACGACATCAGGAAGGTTGTTGGGGCCGGGTGGATTCGCATTGCGGAGAATCGGGATGTCTGGCGCAGACATGGGGGGGCCTATGTTTAGTAGTGGACTGCGATAGGCTGATGGATGGATTCCTAAAACACACTGTGGCCAGCTTTTATCAGCGTATTAAATAAGGCTTATCTATTAAAAATTTGTTTGATTCGCAAAAGTTGACCCAACCTAACTTAATCGAAAAAAGGAAAATCGAAAGCGTTATCGTCATATTATGTTACTCTCTTTTATTATCGAAAAGCCATATTTGTTGATATACTTGAATTTTCACAAATTCAAGTATAACAACTATTCAAGTATAAGTACTAGCATTGAACATAATATGTATTACTACTATCTCTACAATAGTTTCGCCCCGTAACTAAAGAATCATCAGGAGATTCACGACAAAATAGCAAAGTACATTCTAGTTTTAGCATTCCATAGACTTTCTCTAATCTCGGATTACAGCAATATAATATTATCAATACATTTGTATTATAGATCTCTACAAATAACCTCCGATTCTACAAATTATCATAAATATGCTATATCTAAAGCACTTCCAAATATTTGTTAAAACGCCTCGTGTGAATTTGTGGTTTGTAATGCAAATGGCCACTGTCACATAAATCTTCCTACATCTGCCGATAAACGAATAGAAAAAATATCTAGACCATATACATTTTTATTTTGAACACGAACGTAATATATCATAGCTCGGTAACGCTTTACAAAATATTACGTAATATTCAAATCTAGTGACAGAGAAATACAAAAAAATCAGATGTGTATCGCTCTTACGCCATGTGGTATCCGGCTGAATAGAATAGTACCACCCTCATTTCTTACCGAGATGTTGTAAAAGGCGACTAAGTTAAGTTAACCCGCCGTGTGGTATCCGGTTAAGTAGAATAGACCACCCTCTTTCTTACCGCGGTGTCGTAAAATACGACTGAGGTAAGTTGACATCAGGCAGGCGGCCGGCCATAAAAACGCAGCCAAATCATGTGACAGCATGTTTATAACATGTCGTGCCGACCCCGCTTAGAGTGGGATATGGGCAGGAGGATGATTCAAATCTAGTGACAGGGAAATATAAAAAAGCAGATGTCACAGTATATTTTAAGCAATTTAATTTATGTACATAAAAATATAAAGAATTATAAAACGATAGGTGATGTATACAATAGACAAAGCAGGAACCGACATAAGCTTGCGGCTCCTGCTTGCAAAAGTGCGTAACTCGTTTGTGGGTTTTGGTATAAGATTCTATAATAAAATTCCGCAATCAATTTCAGCATTGCCATTACAGCAGTTTAAAAACACTGTTAAAAAGAGGCTGATACAGAAAGCCTACTATACTCTCTAAGATTATTTAGAAGATAAGAATGTGGTGATATAGCTCTCTTTTAACCTTTACAAGACAGTAACGACTTAATGTAAATAGTATTAAGAATTATATTTAAAAAAAAGAGCAACCGCCGAGTTTCTTGCTGTCTCTTCTCGGTAGGAACAGCTTTCCGAACCAGCAGTAGAGTTGACAATTCAAAAGCACTTGTTTACAAGTTTATTTGAATAAAGAATATTTTTAATTTGAATTTGATGTGTATCGTACTTAGAGTTGTATATAATCTTTAATCTTTATATTTAAATGAGTTAATCTTGTATATATATATATATATATATATTTTCCGAATCTCGAAAACGGCTCCAACGATTTTCCTGAAATTCAGCATGTAGGAGGTTTTGGGGGAGAAAAATTGATCTAGCTAGGTTTTATGTAAAAAAAATATTGTTTTATCCCTGTTTTTGGGCATTAAAAAACACTAACATTTATATTGAATTGAATTTTCGACATTAACTGTCAAGTCGGCGTAACCTTTGCTGGTAACGGGCAGCCTCGAGAAATGTGAATGATCGATCAAGGATCGATCCCCAACTAAATAATTGTTTTTTCTTTTTTTTTAAGTTTTTAATTTTTTTTTTGTAAAAAATTCCCGAGCTATGCTCGGTCACCCAGATATTACGTATTTAAATGAGTTAATCTTGTATATATACACCATACAAAAATCCGCAGACACCATACAGAAATACAGACAGCTTTTGGGGACTTTGTTTTATTGTAATTATAGATCATAGATAAACATTTTAAACTTAACTCTATGGTGTTGCTTATCCAAACGCCTTCTTTCAGTTCCAAAAAGATATAGCTAAAGAGGTTACGAAAATTATATTTTCAATAAGCAAAGCGCATATTACCCAATGTCCTTTATGGGAAGAAATGTGTGTTATATTTGCGTTGCAAAGCAAATCCGATGAAACCAGGGATTTGTTTGTGGTAATATATGTTTCGAGTCACGCAGTAAGTTACCGTGGATCGGAACGAGGCTTCCAGGTAAAGCCCGCGGCAACACGCCTTCCTTTTGACTATAAAATCTTGTACAACTTACGACCCGGTCGTGGTGTTTTTATTTTATAAGGTTTACGGGAAAAATTGTCGCGTTTGCCGTTTTAGCTTAATTTTAATTAAAAAGGGTTTTTCATATCAAAATCAAATCGAAATCTATACTTATATTATAAAGAGGCAAACATTTGTATCATCATCTTCCTGCCCTTATCCCACTCTAGGTGGGGTCGGCACAACATGTTATAAACATGCTGTCACATGATTTGGCTGCGTTTTTACGACCGGCCGCCTGCCTGACGTCAACTTACCTCTGTCGTATTTTACGACACCTCGGTAAGAAAGAGGGTGGTCTATTCTACTAAACCGGATACTGTGGTATCCGGTTTAGTAGAATAGTGGGTTAGGTAAGTTGACGGTGGGTCAACTTACCTAAGTCGCCTCGTACGACACCTCGGTAAAAAATGAGGTTGGTCTATTCTACTCAGCCGGATACCACACGGCGGGTCGACTTACCTTAGTCGCCTTTTACGACACCTCGGTAAGAAATGAGGGTGGTACTATTCTATTCAGCCGGATACCACACGGCGGAGGCAAACATTTGTATGTATGTTTGTAATCTTTTCCCACAAAAACTACTGGACCGATTTCAAAAATTCTTTCTCCATTGGAAAGCTGCATCTTTACTGAGCAACATAGGCTATATTACAATAAAAAAATGTAATAAGGTGTAAAAGATAGTCACAAAAATCTGTCATCGCATGCACTGCAGAAACTATTGATGAAATATTTAACTAAAATAAATCTATAGTCCGACTTAGTACACTTTCCACTGCCATGAGATCGGTATATACGCGGGTAAAACCGCGGGATATTACTAGTCTTTAATATTTAAATGAGTTAATCTTGTATAGCTATATTTTTCTCAATTTTGGAAACAGCTCCAACGATTTTCATAAAATTCAGCATGTAGCATTTGATATAGCTAAGTTTTTTGAAAAAATGTTGTTGTATCCTTGTTTTCGGGCACTGAAAAAAACTGCTACAATTTTATGAGGAAGCAAAGGATAATACCGCTGTCAATTCTAAAGTCATGATAGCTCATTTGGGTAATGGGTGATCTCATATTCTGTACACCAGTATCGATTCCAGATAAAATATAATTTATTCATTGCATTTTTTATATATTAAAAAAAAATTAAGCTCGGTCACCCAGGTACTAATCTATATTCCAGTAAGCTTTTGCAAGCAGTTTTCAATCGTTGAGGATCAATTAGATTTGATCAAGCTACTACTGATTCAATGTTGCTCTTACCGAGACGAACCGGTGAAAAACTGGGCGGCCAGTTTTATAAACATTGTCAATTTATAATATAAAACTGCAGCTGAAGCTGCTGCAGGATTTTCAAATCCACGCATTTTCGCCATTCATATAATCTTCAATTATGTTGCTTGCTATGCTATGCTTTATGTACATTATAATCATATTTCTTACATATTCGAGTATATTACTTATAATTTAAACTTTTCTATAGGCAAGTCTAATATTGATTGCGAAATTTTATTGTAAATGAAAATACAAAGACATACGAATAATTTGGTAACGCAATTTTTTTTGTTAACTCAAAATGTATTTTAATTGAGTTATGTGAAAAGTATCCTATCTAAAAACTTTAATAGGCAATCGGTTCGGCTGTGTGACCTTACAGGGGGTCATGGGTTCAAACCCTACGTAAGCACACAATATTCCTTTCAAAACTTATGTGCAGTTGATAGTTGCAATTTATCACACGCTTTTCGGCGACCGAAAACACAGAGAAAACCGGAACATCAAAAGCAAGCAAAAGAAAATTCTGGGGATGTGTCCACTTATCCAAATTGTAGCAGCGTGGTGGGTCTAATCTCCAAAAACGTAGGGATAGCTACAGACCGATACTACGACTGCATTTAGTTAGTATGAAAAAACTATGCTATGCTCAAAAAATTATGCTATTCTAAAAAACTATGCTATGCTAAAAAAACTATGCTATGCTAACTAGCTATGAAGTATTTTTGAATTGTTCAAAATTATCTAGGACCTAGGTTCGCTGTTGTAAATGTAATGGCTTTTTTAAGACAAAGCTGAGTTTCTTAAGGCGGCTTACTGCTATACTGTTTCTCACAATAGGCACAGTGCCTTAAGAGTTTTGCATTGTCTACGGCAAAGTACGTATTTTTATTCTTACAATGGCCAAGCAAAAAATGCAGGACGAGAATTTTAGTACTTTGCTCAAATGTTCCTTTATGTAAAGACCTAAGTGAATTAATGAAGTAAAGCTACATAATGGCTACATGTTTTATCGAGCAAACTTCCGAATCAGTGGCAGTTTCTTTAAAACATGTGACGATTGAAAAATACTTACTGTAAACAGTCCACCTGAATAAAGAATATTTTGAATCTGATTTTGAATTTGCTGTCCGTTCCCAAAGTAAGTAACTTAATACTTGTTAAACTTGTGAAATTACGGGTGGAAAAAAACTAGTAAATATATACATATATAGTTTAAAATACATTACAATACAATACAATTGCTTATAGAAAATGTTGGCCCTCGGCGAAAAGCGAACCCACGATCCACGGAGTTAAAGTCAGGGTTACTGCACCTAAGGGCCATTCAAACTTATATCTTTTGATTATATTTTGTTTTAACATTGATATGTAAGGATTATTTGCAACTTCAGAAATGCAGTAGCGAAATTTTACTCTATAAGTCTAGAGATTTTCGATTATCAAAAAGAATTATCAATTTTACATTTACATTCATACTTGCAGGTATTCAATAATACAGGCGCTTATTAACACGTCTCTTTTCAAAAGTTTTTGTCAAGTTATTCTGAATTTTATAATTATTCTTAAGCGATAACATCTGCCTGAACCCGTGGAACCTTATGGCTCACGCGATCTCGTCGGCCATCACGGTGCACGTATCAAGTAGCAGAATATAAACAAAGTTTATATTCTGCTACTTGATACGTGCAAAAGTTATCTTTAAGTTTAGTTATTGCTAGTTGGAACAATATCAGCATCCTTCCTACCTACGGCATTTTTGAAGAAAACTCCCAAACCTGACTTGAAGGATTACACGCTGTTACCACTAAGCCAACTAACTAGGCTATCACGTTTTCTGGTCTTACTATATTTATATTACAGTACCATCGCTATATAGAGTTCCTTCGAGAACCACAGATTACATAGAGAATCACCTTTGGGGAAATCCTTCCCAAAGGTGATTAACTGTAAGTCCGAGTTGTTTCTTTTCATGACTCTTTTGCTTCCTGTCGTTATAATTTATCTGTAATAACTCTCGAATACCTTAGCAACCATAGCTTTAGTAAACCGTACTGTGGATTATAAAAAAAATATTATTTGTTTTAGGCGGCGAAATATTTTTTTTAAAGATGTTGACTGGATGCAGACGTTGGATTGAATGGAATGGATGTTAGATTTCAAGAAAAAACAATGGAAGAATCCGAGGAAGAAACTGCGAGAAAAAACACTGGGGCACTAAAGTAACGGACCGAGAGGTCGTGGGTTCGAAACCCTGCCATTATACTACCGAGTGAATCCACTCCTAACAAAAGAATTTAGCTTAGCTGGAGGGGTTAACAGTTTATTAGTTATATGTAACTCATATTGCCAATAATCTTTAAAATTAAATAAAATAAAAAGAAATTTTAAAAGTAAAGATATCTATATTGTGTATTTGCTACTTGCTTATTTTAATGTTCGCCTCTAGCACTAAATTTGCAAATGCATCACAATTTTGCTACAGATTTTTAGTAAAATATGATATGCGAAACAGAAAAGATACTGCAAAGTTTTAATAAAGTGAAATCTGAATTGAAATTCTATTACTGCCATGGAAATTGGAAACCCGTCAATAACTATTAAATATTTTAACACGAAGCTGAGCGGAATACAATTACAGCGTTGAGAAATTCCATTATCGAAGCTACTAATATTGTTATAGGCGAGTTTAATATTCGACTTCAAAATACTTAACTTTACTTGTTTAAAATCAATGTTAGTAATTATTATTTAAACAAGAGTGTTGTGAAACAAGCCACAAAAGACAAGTTATTTTTATCTTGGTGTCATTGTAATTATATCATATTTTGACATTTCATTTTGAAACATACGGACTTACACAAACACTAGTAAAGAAATTTAGAAGAAGAAGAACACAGAAGTTATATATTCAGCGCCAAAAATTATTGATTTTTTATTACATCTACAGATACAGGCAAAAAATAATACTATATTAGTATCAAAAAGTCGTAGCGCGCAGTCTGAAAATGTAGAAACAAGACGTCATCTGTTGCCCTCTCAGTCGCACTTACGTGACTTACGAGAGGCATAGTCGATTAGTCGATTGACCCGTTGGCGCAATTGGTAGTGATCCTGCCTTCAGCTCCGCGGGTCGCGGGTTCGATTCCCGCTGAGGGCCAACATTTTCTATAAACAATTTGTTGATTCTTCGAGCCTGGGTGTATATTTGTATTTTAAGTATGTATTTCAATTATATAAGTAGTATATTTACCAGTTGTCTGTCACCCATAACTCAAGTACTTACTTTGGGCACGGACAACCGTGTTTGTTAGTGTCCGAAATATTTATAGAAGCAAACAAGTGACGTATCGATGTTTAATTTTCAATTTTTCTGGATCTCCTTTAACTTCCGTTTAAAATGTTGGCACATTATTAATCACTATACGCAACTGAGGTTAAATATTAGTTCCCACGGGCTTATTCCAAAAATTATAGAAAAAAAATTAAATTAGCTTATGTTAAATAATTAATTGGGAGCGTCCAAATGTTCAATGACTATATTAAAGCCGATTAAAACACGTACTTATACCTTCTTAACGTTCTTAATCATTATTAAATAATCCATGGAAAATAATTATTAAATTATAATAATTATTTTCCTCGATAATATACTTTAATATATCTTAAATTACCCGCCCTTAATAAAAAACTAACGCGCGCATGCGCCATACTATTTACTTTATACTTCTAAGAATCGATAAGCTGTGTCCCTAGTACACATATTGGAACCTGGAATCCAGGATCCTGGCGGGATCCTGGAAGGATGCGGGATGAGAAATAACGATGGAAAGTGGACTGTATTAAAGGGGATGGTTCATTGCGATAAAGGAAAAATGGCGGCGTTGAAGAACTATATTTTTAAGGAGCGGAATGAAGAGGAGGCACGCTTACCTGGTGTGATAACTGTCCCGGGCACAGGATAATCGGCAGGCAGTTTCTGGCACTCCATAACACGTTCACTAAATTTGCACTGTTTAGAAAAATGTGTTAATTAGTGTGCGAGCGCATCGTGTTCGTCCCGAACGTATTTCAGCGATCGAGTTCCGCCCTCTCGCGGCGATCCGCGTGCGGTGATTGAAAGTAAGTGTGCGTGGAGGAAGAGACTATATGTATGATAGGGAAAAAGGTATATAGCGGTACACATATGTATAATTATCCCAAGGGCAGGGACTCTTTGACACTAGTATACAAATTATTTAATCTTCATTTTCGAGTTTTCTTCAAATTGCCTTTTAATTGATTCCGCTCTCATTTCTGCAACCCTTATAACTAATAGCGTGTCGTATAAAAATGCGGTATCTTTTACAGAGTGATGATCACTTTTATATTTTATCAAACAATTTTAAACACATGAATGTTATACAAGTAAAATCATTAAGAGTAAAACGATTTTCCACTCAACGCCATGATGTTTGGATATTAGGAGCCAGTCATTGTCCGTCCATCCGTCTTCTTTCAAATTGTTCGCGAAGTTTTTTAATTTCAAATACTTTTTAATAATCGGTAGAGGGGAAGGCAAAGAAATCTTTAGTGGTGTCAAACAGATTTACGAAAAATGATATACTGAAGTATTTACGCGTTCATTGATAATCCTATTAAATATTAATTGAATTTGGCGCTATTGAAGGTTATATACTGGGCTGGGATAAAGGATTCCTGCTTTTTTTCGAGAACAGGAAAAAAACATATATCATGTCATCATAAATGTGGATAATTTAACATTTAATTTAAGTTGTGTAATAGAATTTCGGTATAAATTATATACAGTATAACAGTATAATAATACGATATATATATTATATATAATAAATTTTAATATTGTCCATTTTTGTTTATTAGTAAGTCAGTTAGTAAATTTTGTTATCTAAAAATTTATCAAAGTCAAGAGAGACAACTTGAGATACTCTTTGTTATTGTATAGAAAATACTATTTCAACCTCATGGGTTAAGAAACGTCCACTGTTGGACTGGTGGTCGCAAAACTTGAATAGATCCAGCGTCTTTCTTTTAACGGTCTACCAACATTACATTTATGTATTTTGTATACAATGTAATATCAATGGAAATTGTTGTACTAACAGTACCGTAAAGAATGTGGAATTGAATACACGCGGCAATTACACAATATCCAGTCCCATTGTGATAACAAACAATGAAACGCTTTGTTATTTCATTAGATTACTGTATTCAAACTGATATTATTGGATATTGGAGCTTTGTTCGAAATGCGATCACGACGTACAAAGGTTATTGAGACTGTCAATTAACTTACTGTTCATTTTAGGTCGAGAGGTCTAAAATAATTCTATATTATTTGTAATAGAAAAAATTTCTAATACAGAATATTTAAAAATAAATTCTTATATTGCGAGTCAACGACTACGCTGTGTGGTATCCGGCTGAATAGAATAGCACCCTCATTTCTTACCGAGGTGTCGTAAGAGGCGACTAAGGTAAGTTGACTTCAGGCAGGCGGCCGGTCGTAAAATACGTATCCATGTTTATAACATGTTGTGCCGACAACCCCCCCCCCCCTTAGAGCGGGATAAGGGCAGGCGGATATATGTTTTTCTGACTTTTGTTGACGTTATACTTTTTTCGATTTTTATACCGACAGTAATATCGACATATTAACGTACACCATAATTATATAATCACCATATAGTGAGAGAGATAAGTAGGAAATAGTAGAAGTAGTAGTAAAAAAACAAGTAGATTCGTGTGGATCTAACCTTAATATAGAAGCAGAAAACGATGTTGTAACATTTAACAATGCTTTGGTAAGAAACAAGCTTAGCTCTGTGACATTCAGGCTTATCGCATATGGCAATGATTATATATTTATTTATTTATTTATTTGGACAGCCAGTTGTTGTTACATATAAAACTTACATATAATAAAAATAGAAACAAAAAAAAAATAATAACAAAAAAAGTAACGTTGTTGGAAGTCTCGGCACGCGGCGAGGAACATGGAACCTAATACATTGTAGCAAAAGAGAACAGTCAATTTCATTCCTAAGAAGTTTATAAAGAAAGGTCATATCAAGCAGTTTTCTGCGGTCAATTAAACTATCCATTTTAAAATGCACCAACTTTTCGTTGTACGTGGGAAGCTGCTTGTGAAGCTTGCATGAGTATGCAAGATGCCGCAAAAATCTTTTTTGTATGCGTTCAATTCTTAACTGATGAACCTTATAATTTGGTGACCAAACGATGCTGCAATACTCAAGTGTACTCCTAACGTAAGCATTATAAATCAAAATTTTAGTTTTTGGATCGCAGAAAACTTGCCATTTCGCATTAGAAAACCTAACATTCGTGAAGACTTTCTTATTATTTTATCTATGTGAGGTATAAATGTCAACTTGGAATCGAAAAGTACTCCTAGATCACTTATCTCCTTCTTTTGTAACAAGGCTGCACCATTAATACAATATTGTGACTGAATAACATTTCTATTTCGAGTAAAAACAATAAAGTTACATTTATTTGTATTCAGTGACATGTTATTATTGATACACCAGTTAGAAATGGCATCTAAATCCTCTTGAATTAAGGTACTGTCCATTAAGTTCCGAACTGGCTTTGATATTTTTATGTCATCGGCAAATAGATAAATACTACTATGTTTAACGTGTGATACTATATCATTAATGAACAAATTAAATAGCAAGGGTCCTAGATGAGAGCCTTGAGGGACTCCTGATGTCGCTTTATAGAAATTTGAGCTAAATCCTTTTACTACTACGTACTGAGATCTTTCATGCAAATATGAAGAGAACCAGTGCAAAATAGACCCACCAATACCGTATGATACCATTTTATCAAGTAACACATATACGTGACTTTAAGATGAAAGATCGATAAACACTTGAGCGTGACCTATAAAAATAAACTAAAATACAAAGATAAAGTTCGACTTTATCTTGGTACGATAAGTTTATTTTTAAACATCTTCCTTCTAATGTTCTTTGTAAAGTTTTCATACTTTAAAAATTTCCGAACATTCACGAGCTGTAAGAGTTCCATTATTTTGAAGTAGATAGTCAATATTTACGGCATTGTTACAAGGGGTAGATACAATAGCACAACTTCCGTGGGTGGCCAACCTTTTAATATTGAAATCGAGACATGATATTAGACTTTAAATATTGACGTTTGATGATACCATAAAAGTTGTTTAAATTTCAGTTAATATAAATCTTTACTCTGAATTTGATGCTGTGGTCAACAATTTGGTAGCTAAGAGGAAGCTAAGGTAAGTTCTCCACTACACGTCGTCTTAAGCCGTGGTCACAGTACGCACCCTTAGGATGACGTTCCCCGACGCTAGTAGAGCCCGTTGACGCTGTAAAAGCCGTTAGGGCTAACAGCATACAGTCAATTCGAAAAAAATTGTTTCGGTGCCGCTTGCTTGTTGTATGTAGGTTTCATATGTTAGATAAATGAACACAAAACCGACTTTAAATAAGATTAAGCCGGCTATTACTTTGTAGGATGGGACCCAAGGCCAACCAACTCAGAGGCTACATGGTGCGCCACCTTGGAAAGGCCATTGATTTGTAGATCATAAAATTTTTTTTTTCACCATAAATATCCCGCAAAATCTGAAAGCTTGGTCACCCCTAAGACACTTACTGTAGCTCGAACACAGGTGGACTATGTTCGCGCCTGAATATTTGATGTATCTTAACGCCCCCGCCCTTATAATGCGTCTCGCTGGATACAAAAGGCCTTTGTTTACATTAAATTACATTACACGTACCTACTGTCATATCCATGTGTTCTTATTACTCACAATTTGGTACTACAAATAACCTACGGCATACAATCTTTATAGTTTGGATTTACTTATGCTTGTAGAATAAAATTTTCCGCTTTAAAGTAAAAAAAGTTATATAGCTTATTCATTTCATAATTGGCGATTTTATGCATAGAACAATTTGATCTTAATTAATGACGATGTTGGCAAAATTTTTTGATCCTCGTGAAAGGTATTTTTTTATCTAAGACTAGCTATTCCAGCAGCTTTGGCCGCATGGAAATCAGTGTGTCACAAATTTTTCCCGAATTGAAATTTTGAAAATAAAAGTAGTTATCGTGAGTTAATTATAAGAGATTATTGAATAACTTTCGTTTACTTAGCGCATTCAAGGATAACTTTAAATTTTGCCTATTTCGCAATACTTTATATTGCTGCTCCTCACCTATACATCTAACGAGTGATGTTATATAGTCCTCCTCAATAAAATGACCATCTTACTCTTTAAAGAATTTTTCAAATCGGTCAAGTATCTTAGATCAGCGCGTTCAAACAATCAAACAAACTCTTCAGCTTTATATATTAGTATAGATTTAATTCTTGAGTTATATGTGTTATGAGAGCATCTAAATATATTAAGTGGATATTCTATCTAATTTCAGGCACGCCTGTCGGTGCAGGGTGGGTGGTCAACTCCTATTCCGGACTATTCCACCCATAAAGTGGATATTACTCGAGTTTAATTGTACATTTTTAAACAATTGTAATAATTTATATATTTTTTTTTTCTTATTATTTATTATTTTTCTTATTTCTTCAATTTAATTATGTCGTTTTACGTAAGATTTTATCGAAAATTTGCTGAACGTCAGATAAGCGCTTAACACGCTTTGTATCATTACTGTGAGACGTTAATTGTTTTATGTAGTAATGGATTACTTTTTCATTTGTTATCTTGTCCTAACTATTTTGATATAGGAATGTCTGGAAGTCTTAAAGTGTCAAGAGAAGAAATAAAAAGACAACCTTAGGTAGCTATGGTCTTGATTTTTAGAAACATAAAACAAATGCTGCTGTTTGCTAAATTAATCTAAGTCAATAAAAATGTATATAGGGGATATAAAGCAATGTTTAAATTCAGTTCTCAGATGTCGATTAGGTGGATATACAAAAGACCCTTCGCAGTAAAGCAGTAAAAACTGTAATTATGATAATTCATCAATATGACAAGCGCCGAAAGAATGCGTTTCTGTTTCGAAATTACAAATTTGTTGCATTTGAGACCATAAGGTATCCGGCTGAATAGAATAGTACCACCCTCATTTCTTACCGAGGTGTCATAAAAGGCGACTAAGGTAAGTCGACCCGCCATGTTAATTTGACTGGCCCGTTGGAGCAGTGGGTAGTGACCCTATCTTCAGCTCCGCGGGTCGTGGGTTCGATTCCCGCCGAGGGCCAACATTTTCTATAAATGAATTTGTTGGTCTTTGAGCCTGGGTGTATATTTGTATTTAAGTATGTATTTAAAAAATATATAAGTATATAATCACAAGTTGTCTGTCTACCATAACACAAGTATTAAGTTACTTACTTTGGGGACGGACGACCGTGTGTGTAAGTGTCCCATATATTTATTTATTTATGTGGTATACGGCTGAGTAGAATAAACCACCCTCTTTCTTACCGAGGTGTCGCAAAAGGCGATTAAGGTAAGTTGACGTCAGGCCAGCCAAATCATGTGACAACATGTTTATGACATGTTGTGCCCACATAGAGTGGGATAAGGGCAGGAAGATGACGATAAAGTTATGCAAAACAAAGTCGGGTTTCGGACTATGTACAGTTATCTAAACAATTGCTTGTAAAGGTTATTCGTGCAGAAACGTATTCGTTATTCAACCTTTCTGTAGCCTTTGACCTACGAACTTTTAGTTATTACAGATTAGGACGGCCGTAATGGCGATAGGGTCACCATCATATTTACTGAAGTGGACATTTAGTGTATGACATTGGATATTTAAGCAATATCTTTGAGAAGTTTTTGAGTTTCCTTGGTAAATGTTGTTTAATTTTGTCGCTTACAAATATAAACTGTGGTATCCGGCTGAGTAGAACAGACCAACCTCATTTCTTACCGAGGTGTCGTAAGAGGCGACTAAGGTCAGTCGACCCGCCGTGTGGTATCCGGCTGAGTAGAATAGACCAACCTCATTTCTTACCGAAGTGTCGTAAAAGGCGACTAAGGTAAGTTGACCCACCGTGTGGTATCCGGTTTAGTAGAAGAGACCACCCTCTTTCTTACCAAGGTGTCGTAAAATACGACTAAGGTAAGTTGACGTCAGGCAGGCGGCCGTTCGTACAAACGCAGTCAAATCATGTGACAGCATGTTTATGACATGTTGTGCCGACCTCACTTAGAGTGGGATAAGGGCAGGAGAATGATGATGACAATTATAAACTGTTCTAAATGACCTTGACATATCTATTTGACTGGCCCGTTGGCGCAGTTGGTAATAACCCTGCCTTTAGCTCCGCGGGTCACGGGTTCGATTCCCACCGATGTCCAACATTTTCTATAAACATTTTGTTGGTTCAGCGAGCTAGGGTGTATGTTTCTATTTAAGTATATATTTAAAATTATATTTATATATATTTACCAATTGTCTGTCATCTATTATACAAGTATTAAGTTACTTACTTATTATTGAAACTACTAGATAAAGTAAATACTACTAACTACTAGATTAAAGTTGTTGAATATTAAACTTGCATTATTTTTTTTATTTACAGCAAAATGTACAAGTTATATCTATCTTAAACTACTTACACGCTAGGACTATACAAATCATGCCCACGTGGAATGGCCACAAGAATGCTGGCAGCGTTTCCGCGCTGAATCGCTAAGCTGATTATTTGTGCGACAAAAGGAGCCAGTCCACTTGTCACCGGAAGAGGCAATAAACCGAGGTGTTAAGGTGAGGATAAAAAATTTCTTCATATTCTCTTCTAAGTTTTGTTTTACACAACCTTCTGAAGTAAAGAATGATTTGCATAGTTAGAAGTATAAGATTTAAAAACCACAAGAGCCCCTAAAATTTTTATTCAAGGTTTATCTTACAAAGTCAGAAGTCAAGTCAAATTTATGTTACATTAATGATTTATACATCAACGTCTAAGTTACAAGATATTAAAGATATTTTGGAATCATAAATATTCAATCTTAGTAAATATTTGAAGAGGCTAATAACAAAAGCTTTGTTTGAAAGCTCATAATTTCATTGTTTGTATATATTATTGTTTGTAATTAATTATTACAAATAAATTATTATATAAATGAACAATCAGCCAGCTAGAAATTCAATCGTTGTTTATTTTATTCCATTAAATTATGATGTTATTACGAAATGACACGATTATTCACTATCAACATATATTATAGTTATTAATAACTCATGTTTAATTGGGAATTCATTTATTATTCGGCAGAAATCCTATCCTATACCTACTAATATTGGACATGCGAAAGTTTGTGAAGAAAGTATGCACGTATGTTTGTTACTCTTTCACAGCGAATCTGTTGAATATCGATGAATATCGATGAAATTTACAATTATTCCTTGTTGCTATCCCACTGCTGGACATAAGCCTCCTCTCTCCGTTTTGGAATAGAAGGATCGGAGCTAAGACCTACCACGCTGCTCCAATGCCGATCGGTAGGTTACACATATCCCCAGATATGCAGGTTTCCTCACGATGCTAAGCCAAGGCACGTTGTAAAAAGAATCCCAGTGATGACAATATGGCTGTCTATAAAAAGTTGCGAAATCTCTGCAACAGAATGTGTAGAGATGCTAAGCGCCGTCATATCTTCTCTTGCATTGATAAATTCTCTTCTTCTCAGACCTGGAGACTTTTAAAGTCTCTTGGTGTGGGGACACCTTCCGTAGACTCTAATCTCTCCATTGACCTTGATACTCTCAATCAACACTTTTCTACTCCTCCTATTAAATTAACTGTTTCCGTAAAGGACTCAACTCTTCTAAAATTGGCTTCAGTTATCCGCCCAAATTGTCCGTCTTCCTTTTTCCATGATATTGCGGTGGAGGATGTTAGGAAAGGAATTATGGCCATTACATCTAAAGCTGCTGGCAGTGACGAAATTAGCTGCGATATGCTGCTTCTTACTATTGATGTTACCTCGCCTATCATCACGGACATTTTTAACTTCTCTCTATCTTCTAAAAATTTCCCTTCGGCTTGGCTAATATCTTACCATTACCTAAGACCCAAAATCCTTCTTCTGTGTCTCAGTATCGGCCAATCTCTATTCTTTCTATTATTTCCAAAGTTTTTGAGAATCTAGTATTGAAGCAAACATCTTGTTTCCTTGTGGAGCACAACCTCTTTAATCCTTTCCAATCTGGTTTTCGTCCCCTGCACAGTACATCTACCGCGTTACTAAAAGTCACAGATGATATTAGGCTTCCTATGGACAACAAAAAACTCACCGTGCTTATTCTCCTTAATTTTAGCAACGCCTTCAATTCTGTCGACTTTGACGTACTGCTCGGTGTACTCAGCTCTCTCAATATTTCTCCACCTGCAGTTGAATGGTTTAGGTCATACCTTCAGGGCCGCCGGCAAAGAGTCTGCTCTAATGAAGTGTCGTCGGAATGGGCTGAACTTTGTGTTGGCGTACCTCAAGGCGGCGTATTATCTCCTTTATTATTCTCAGTTTTTATAAACAAAATCTCCAATGCAATTTCTTCCCACTACCATCTCTTTCCGGATGATTTGCAGGTTTATAGGCACGCCACTGTCCTTGTTTCTGCAGTGCATGAAATCAACATGGATCTTACGCGCATAAAGGACTGAGCTGACCCACGGTCTCATTGTTAACCCTTCCAAATCGCAGGCCTTAATAATAGGGAGTAGGAGATTGCGTAGTCTAGTTGACTTCAACAATTTACCGATAATTAAATACGATGGTACACAAACATGCCTGACCAATCAGGCCAGAAACCTTGGCCTAATATTTGATTGCAATCTATCTTGGTCAGCTCATATTAATGAAGTCAAGAGACGCATGCATTTCTCGCTTCACTCTTTGAGATGATTGAAATTTCCTTCCTCTTAAAACAAAAATCATGTTGTCCCATTCCCTTATGCTTCCTCTCCTCGACTATGCTGACGTGTGCTACGTAGATGCAACTGTGGAGCTACTCAACAAACTCGAACGTCCTCAAAATTTGTGTATCCGCTTCATATACGGACTACGCAAATTTGATCATGTATCTCAATTTCGTTGCAAATTAAAATGGCTCCCTATCCGCCTTCGCTGGAATATTCACATCCTCAGCACTCTTTTCAAAATTCTTAACACTTCTTCACCTCTTTATCTTCGTGAGCGTTTTCTTCTGGCTCCTCCTCGTAAAAGACCTGCACGTTCTTGCGTTACAATTAAGCCATTGGCGGTGCCCTCTTATAAAACAATCTTTTACTCTAAGTCTTTTACAGTCATTGCATCCCGTCTCTACCAAAAAGCATTTTTAAAGACTCTCCTTCCTTGCACACCTTCAAACACAGGTTAAAGCAATACCATCTTTCCTCGCTGTCATAACTTATATCTATGCAAGTTTATTACACTTTGTATCAGTATAATATAGTATATTATCTTGTATTATATATATTTATTTTATTTTATGATTATTAGAATGTAAGTTTATTTATATATTTATCAATATATAATTTAATGTTTTATTTTATAGTGTTTTGTTGTTGTTATTTATTAATTTTAATGTACCCATACTACGTTCCTTTTAGTTTTCCAACCACCAAGGGTCGCTGGCAGAGATCTCTTATAGAGATAAGTTATCCTTTGTAATTGTTTTTCATTTTACTGTATTTTTTGTATGTTTTCTTTTATGGTACATAAATAATTAAATAAATAAATGCTTTCCTTTACCGAAAAGCATGTGATAAACTGCAAACATCCATTAGACAGATAAGTTCGCACGGTGTCACCGCTGGGCTATCACAGCTCAATTATTAATAGTTCACTGAATATGATAGGCATTATAGATATATTTAGCAATAACTAACGTACCTCTTAAGCGTAATGATAATCAAAAAACACCTACACAGATAAAATTCATTGAAACCTACTTTAAATAGGTATTTTGTTTTTTGTTAAAAATTTTGATCGCTTTACAGGAACAAAACAGAAAAATCATGTATCATGAATGTGATCCTTAAAAAAATCGACTACCTACATAAATTCAAAGGTTTTATAGACGTGAGAATATAAATTACATCAGTTTCACTTACGTTACTTTGTAACTGACGTTATTAGTCTACTTAACAAAGGGACGCAAAGGTTAATGTATCACAGAAATAGGGGCTTAACGTAGAAAGATATAAGTTTCCGAACATAAAAGACATTCAGATCAAAACCATTAGATCGGATTTTGGGCGAAATATCGGCACGAAAACATAAAATAGCTAATAAAGTCGTGTGGGGCTTTGAATGTTTAAAGTTTGACATAGTCCCGACGAAGGTTGCTAACGAGCGGTCGAGGCATTACGGACATATTTTAGGTCTTGTTTTAGCACGTGACATTACTTATTTATTTAAATATTAAAATATTTATGGATTACGCCGTATGGT
Organism: Morpho achilles; assembly: GCA_947086495.1. Lineage (NCBI taxonomy): Eukaryota > Metazoa > Arthropoda > Insecta > Lepidoptera > Nymphalidae > Morpho > Morpho achilles. Next base: position 5,048,034 of record CAMTZB010000004.1, on the reverse strand, counting down.
ATCCGGCCGAATATTAACACCCTCACTACTTACCGAGGTGTCGTAAAAGGCCACAAAGGTAAGTCGACCCGCCGTGTAGTATCCGGTTGATTAAAATAGATTACCCTCTTTCTTGCCGAGGTGACGTAAAAGGTGACTAAGGTAAGTCGACCCGACGTATTGTATCCGGTTGAGTAAAATAGACCACCCTCTTTCTTGCCGAGGTGTCGTAAAATACGACTAAGGTATGTTGACGTCAGGCAGGTGGCTGGTCGTAAAATACGTAGCCAAATCATGTGATAACATGTTGTGCTGATCCCACTTAGAGTGGGATAAGGGCAGGAGGATGATGATTAAAATATTTATGGATGTTAATTTAACGTAGTTATGATACACACTGCACTGATTACGATTAAAAATGTAATAGCGGTAGGTTTACTGGAACCAGAAATTTAAAACTATAATTATTGGAGTTTTCTTTGAAATGTAGAAACTGTCAAGAAAGTATTAGTACTAGTGTTATATGTGAGTTGAGATTAGTGATTCTTACTTTTTATATTTATATACAGGATATACATATACATATAATACAAAATGAATATACTCAAACATAAAAAAACCTGTGTACAAAGGAAACCTTACACTCTCAAGCGCACCACGTTAATAGCACTAGAGCCGTAGACCAGAATGGACGTGTAGTGACTGTTAATGCGTGTTTACGCTTGTGCTGAACTAATACAATATAAGTGAAATCAAACACCACAAGTAACAATTATATCAGCATCAGTCGAATGGAATTATCGGGATAAAACAACAAAAATTAACTCATTAGGCATCAACATCAACTGCGACAAAATAGAATTTCAGTTGAGTACTTAATTCGTTTTAAAATTAAAATAAAGAACATGAATGAGCAATATGTCTTAAAAAAAGCTTAAGTGTACAATTGATAATGTAATTCATCATGCTTCTTACGTTAAAAGAAAACATATACCTATAGAATTGTTGGGATATATATAACCTCCACACTATAGCTTACTTATCCCAAAAATTAAGGATCAAACCTTTTTTCAGTTGTAAAATACCAACAGGTCTTTTCTTTTGTTGATCTGTCAATATGTTAACAATGATGGCTTTTGCAGTATCAAGGGGATGGACCAATGCACAAGCATCACCGATGACGTAAAATGCGAAAAATAGAGCGCAGAGACTCTACAATGGTCCTTCCCTAACTTAACTCTAATTAAAGATAAGGCTTTCCGTCGCACGATTTCTTACCGTCAACAGAACCCCGTGCTCTTAGAATCTTTTGTGCGCCGAAAGTTTGTTGCGACAACAAAGGGCTTTCTATTTAAATAAATCCATTTAGACTAAATAACTTCTGCTAGCATTGTCCTTTTAATTACACCTACTTGTTTTAATAGTAAACAAGATAAATTTATAAATTTTCAAATTCCATAGAATTTAACTTTACATAATGATTTTAATATACTTCTTTGAAACTGCACTTCAATTTGTGGAAAATTTAAAAACTCAAATTTAAAAGTAGGTATTCTTTATTTAAATAGACTTTAGAATACCCAAACCTATAGTGTCAATAATTTTCTTACATAGAAAAGTCATCTAAATCGCTGCGGTTGCTTTTTCAAAGTATAACTTCTAGTTGTTGATCAGATAGGTGTTAATTCAGTTAACTCTTCCATAAAAAGCAGCTAACCTTCTCTACCCAACTCTCACTACTTAACTAAAATATATTTAAATAATGCCATTTCCAACGTACATATGTTAAAAACGTTTAAGAATTTGTTTCTATTACACTAACATTTAGGAGTATAAATTACTTGATCGACTTTAAATAGATTTCGATCTATTTCTTTAGTCGGCATTTACATTATTATAGAGACTTTTACTGAATGTCAGTTTATTTCTTCAACGCGTATTTACATAATTATGGTGGTTATCTTAATGCTACGTTGTATTTGCGCACCGAACGACTAACTTTTTTGCTTGACCCAAGGTTGGCTGGAGAGAATGCTTTTTTTGGTTAAACGTTGTCTTTTATATAAAATACTTTATAATAGACTTGTAATTAAATGTTTCAATAAATGGCATTCACTTTATAATACAGTAATAAACCTAATACCTCAGTGTTACTTAGCGAAATTAGATTAAGGTACCTATTGAAAAATATACGTCCAGAATCGGTTTTGGAGAGAGAAATCATTTTGTTGATATTCTAGGTTACGGGCTAATACCGCATGCACATATGATGATGTTGGCAACTATCGAGAACAGACGTCACTTAACATTAAGCTCTTTTTTTCTGCTTTAATGATACATCTGCGTGACGTGTTTTCTTGATTTTTTTAGTAGTAAAAAAAATAGCACATGTACTAAAGCGGCCTTACCCCTAAAATGGATCTCTTCCAGTAAACCTTTGAGTAACAGAAGGAAAAGGACAAAGTGAAATACTGGTAATATAAAAGAAAGAAAAAGAAAAATAACAAAAAACTATGTGCTACTTAATATTTGTGCTCCAGATAACACAAAGGATTAAAAAATGATGTCATAGGTATAGTTAAATTTATTTTTAGGCTTATCATTTAAAATTATCTTAATTTTTTTTAATGCTATTTGTTTTAACTAACGTAATCAATTTATAATATCGTCACTTATATACGAGTAGCGCATCTGTGTAAACACGGTTTCCAAAATGTCCGCCTGTTGCTAAACTAATATTACCTCAACATGACAGCATTGTAGATAAGTGGTGGCATTGCATATATACACAACTAGCTTTTACCCGCAACTTCGTTGGCGTGATATTGGATTAGATAGTTGAATAGATGGCGCTTTGCAATGTCATCCTATTTCTGTAAAATTGCCAGGATTTCTATAGCCAATGTGTTATTCCAGCGTATAAAGAATATGTTGCCAAATGTCAACAATATTGCTTCAGCGGATTCGCCGTGAAAGAGTAACAAACATAAATCCATCCTCATAAACTTTCGCATTTATAATATTAGTGGGATTTAAACAACACACAAACAACTGCAATTTTTTAAGACTTTTTACTTTTATAACTCTATCACATCTACAATCACATATGTAGTGAAAGAACCTATAATTTTCCGTACAGATTTCGGAAAAAGAATATGAAATTCATACAAAGAGTCGTTCAAACAATTACTCTAAGGCCTAGCTAAAATGCAAATTCCGATGTCGACAAAAGTTTCATTCATAATAACATATTATGAACGAAACTTTTCTCTACGTTCACTACTATAATACGAGCGATTTTGCTACGTCAGTTTCATTCTTACTATGGTACTCACAGACTATTGTTAGTCCCACTGACAATATGTTATCTCAATCGATATGCAAGTATCGAACTGTTCTCTTCAAGAGATTTGCAAGCCAAACTATTTAAGATAAAACATAGAATACGTCATACATTATATACAATGAATGTCAGTGACTTCTGTTGAGGGTTTAGGGTTTCCAATTGATCAATTGAAACAATTAATCCCATCAAAGTATGGACTACTTTTTCACTAACTTCTTAGCTTTTAGCTTTCTTTTCTTAGAGATAGTTACACCCGTCTGACACCTGAGAGCTATAGAACGCCCTCCTAAGTTCTTACTAAATATGGACTATTCTACCAGCATCTATAAGATAGGGCTAACCACGAGATTATGAAACATCTGTGCAACACCCTTCCGATTTCTTTTGAAATCACGCTTAAGCATGCTTAAACATGCTTAAGCATGTTTTCGAAATAAGACAAACCACCCTCCTTTCTTAAAATACGACTATGTTAAGTCGAAGTCTGGTCGGTCGTAAAATACGTAGCGAAATTATGTGACAACATATATATTGTTATGTGCCGTACCCACTTAGAGTGGGATAAGGGCAGGAGGATGAGGATATATGTATTTATTTACAAGTTGTATGTCACCCATAAAGCAAGTATTAATAAGATAAGTGTAAGAATATTGGGGATACGATTATATCTGTAAATGTCCCATATATTTATTATTATTATTTAAAGATGACTTCACTAAAAATGTTAAAGAATTTTATGAATTTAAGCCACGGCATTTAAGTAAAATCTCATTATTAATGTAGACGGGAAAGCTGTAAAATGTGTGACAGGGTTGAACAAAACGCTTATGATTTATTGAGGGCACGGAAAGTCGTATGGTCTGACATAAACGCCGGGTGTAATGTTGCGAAAACTAAAGCAGTTGACTTCTATTGCGAATTTTTTATCTGAAAAACTTAAATTTTACAATCAATATTTAAAAAAGTATATTAACATAACGGGCTATTATTATTTTATTTTTTTGCTTTTTTTGTTTTTTATTTCTATTTCCTCTGATGAAGCGGTCAGAGACTTTATAATCTTTTATTGTTTTACAACTATTTTTTTTACAGTAACACTAGTTACCTATATATACATTTATATACATACTAGCGGCCTGCCCCTGCTTCGCACGGGTATAAAATATATATCCCATATCAGTCAGTATAAAAAAAATGATTAAAATTGATCCAGTTGTTTTGATTTATTCATTACTGCCCGTGGCCGTAGCGTTAAATTTGGAGAAAAACAATTTCCTTTCCCTATACCAAGAAGATTTCCTGCTATCTTTGGAATATCTAAATTCATATAGTACATTATTACTTATTTACTTTTATATTTTCCCTATGTATTTTATTTTTACAATTAATTACAGAATGTCTTTAAACAAACTCTTGAAAGAGCGACATCGCTGCTAAAGTCGAAGTGTTATAGGGCGAAGCGCGGCCTCCTCACGGTATTTTAAATCTGTAATATCTCCGAAAATGTTCACTTAAATTACATACTGTAAACGGCCATATTGATCTATATTAAATCAACTACTTATTTAAGGTACTTAATTGGATAAGGATTAATGCTGTATTGTATAAGAATTGCTTCAAAAATAAGGCCAAAAAATGCTTTAGTGGGTTATCCATAAGCGATAGACATATACCATCGCGGACTTTTCTGTAGACCTTTTTAATGTGTACAAATACTTAGTACATTATTTTGATAAATCTCGTAGGGTTCAGCCTGCGTTTGCAATGTAAGCGGAAAAAAATGTAATTATTTACAGAAACCTCAAAAATTACAATATTTCTCTACTCCGTATTGAATGTTATTATACGTACAAACCTTCCTCTGGAATCACTCTATCTATTAAAAAAAACCGCATCAAAATCTGTTGCGTAGTTTTAAAGTTTTATGCATACATAGGGAAATATGGACTTTGTTTTATAATATGTAGTGATAGTGATAGTGATTGTTATTTTCCTCGCTAGAGAGAGCTCCGATCATAAATGCGTCCGATCGCTGCTAAATTCAAATGGTTAAAGGGCGAACCGCGTTTTTTTTTTTGAATTTGACTAATGCTGTTAGCCCTAATGGCTTTGACAGCGTCACCGATAAGACGGGCGAGCGCGGAAGCGTCGCCGAGAGGCGAACCGCGACCTCCGACGCGCTATTTATAGGCTCGCGGCGCGGCCCCTGCATTTTAAATCTGTAATATCTTCGAAACTGTTTATTTAAATTACATGCTGTAAATGGGTCATATTGATCAATATTAAATAAACGATATATTTAAGGTTCTTAATTGGATAAGGATTAATGCTGTATTGTATAAAAATTTATTTGAACATAAGGCATCATTTTTCATAAAAAGTAAATGACAAAAACTGCTATTGTGGGTTATCCATAAGAGATAGACATACACCATCACGGACTTTTCTGTAGACCTTTTCATGGTGTACAAATACTTAGTACATCATTTTATTAAATCTCGTAGGTCGCCTGCGTTTGCAATGTAAGCGAAAAAAAATGTAATTATTTACGACATCACATTAGAAACCTCAAAAGTTACAGTATTTCTCTACTCCATATTGAATATTATTAGACATGTAAACCTTCCTCTAAAATCACTCTATCTATTAAAAAAAACCGCATCAAAATCTGTTGCATAGTTTTAAAGATTGAAGCATACATAGGGATATACGGACATAGGGACAGACAGAGAATGCGACTTTGTTTTATACTATGTAGTGATATTATTTATTTTTACAATTGATTAGACAATGTCTTTACATACAACATTCATATCTTTCTTATCATTAGACAATATAAACTTGAAAGAAGGACATTTAGTTGCGCCTCCGGTCGCTGCTAAATTCGAAGTGCTTATAGGTCTAAGCGCGGCCTCCTCGCGGGATTTTAAATCTGTAATATCTCCGAAAATGTTCACTTAAATTACATGCTGTAAACGGCAATATTGATCTATATTAAATCAACAATTTATTTAAGGTACTCAATTGGATAAGGATTAATGCTGTATTGTATAAAAATTGCTTTGAACATAAGGCATCATTTTTCGTAAAAAGTAAATGAAAAAAACTGCTATTGTGGGTTATCCATAAGAGATAGATATATACCATCGCGGACTTTTCTGTAGACCTTTTTAAGGTGTACAAATACTTAGTACATCATTTTGATAAATCTCGTAGGGTTTAGCCTGCGTTTGCAATGTAAGCGGAAAAAAATGTAATTATTTACAGAAACCTCAAAAATTACATTATTTCTCTACTCTGTATTGAATGTTATTATACGTACAAACCTTCCTCTGGAATCACTCTATCTATTAAAAAAAACCGCATCAAAATCGGTTGCGTAGTTTTAAAGTTTTATGCGTACATACGGAAATATGGGCTTTGTTTTATAATATGTAGTGATGATGTGTGTCTAATTCACTTTTTTTTTCTTCCAAAGTGAGGTATGGGTAAGGTACATGGTTCAAACTTTTATGGACCCATTTGGTTTTGTTTTTATTAGTATTTATTAGTTATGAGTATTAAAAATCATTTGTTCGAGGCAAGGATGAAAGCTTATGCTTATACCAAATGGCAGGAAATACATATTCTAGGAGATTATGTTGCAAGAAAGAAATAAATAATATTTAAGTATCTAAAATTATATATATTTGTCTGTCAACTATAAAGCAAATATGAATTAACTTACCTTAGGAACGGACGACCGTGTGCGTTATGTCCCATATACATATGTATATGAAAAAGTGTACGAAAATCAATGGAAAATTAATCCGAAAGTGAGGATCCGATTATGTGTATAAGTTATATATTCCAAAAATGTATATATAAATTTATACAGTACAGACGCAATCTAACTCTCAAATATTGTATTTATTTGCGCGATTTTATTAAACCCCCATAGCGATGAGCGTCACTACAGCGTGTTGTCGAACTACCCTTGTTTATTTAAGTAACAAAGCTCCAATATCGCCTGATATTGACTATTTCGATATCTTATATAACAGAAATCATTTGTTCAATATTTACATACTATAGAGAATCGATGGAATTTAACGCAAATGTCTTTTAATATTTGCAATGGGAAATAAGAGCGATATTAAGTTAAAAAATTATAGCAAATCTGTGCAAAGGCAGAAAACATTTTTAATATCACATAAAAAACCAAGAATATTACCACCCTCATTTCTTACCGAGGTGTCGTAGAATACGACTGAGGTAAGTTGACGTCAGACAGGCGGTCGGTCGTAAAATAAATATATAGCCAAATCATGTGACAACATGTATATATTATGATGTGTCGACCTCACTAAGAGTGTAATAAGGGGGAAGGAAAACAATGATTAAGACTAAAAATTATAACAAATCATTCGCTTGTCCGCAGGCAAACATTTTTAATTACACATAGTTATTCAAAGTACGTTAAAAATCAATAAATAACAAAACTAATGAAAATATTATTTTGCTAATATCCGCTATAAAAGAAAATATATGTACTGCTAAAGGTAGAGTGTACTACTAGATCTCATACCTCATACATGCAGAATTTGTAAAAACTCATGCACTACCCGCCACCGATAACACAACAATACACAAGATTTGCACACATTCACCACCACACGTTTTATCCTAAACCATAATACAAAAACGAATGAAAATATTATATTGCTATAATCCGCGATAAATTTATCGCAGATTATAGCAAAAATAATGTTTTCCTTATTTTTTGTATTATGGACCTCCGTAAAGTCCAAATTCTATAAATTACCTAAACTATAAAATTTTCAAGTTAGATAGCGTCGCATCACGAATATCGTTTGAAACCTATTTGCGAGATAAAGATACGCATAGTAATATAAATATCTCATTACTACAACTAAAGTTAAAGTTTCAGGAAAGTCTATTGACAAAGGTGTTTCTTTATAATCAAATATTAATGAAGAACTTGAACCCAATGAAAGTAATCCGAAACTTTCATTAATCACTGAAATAAATCAATCAAAAGAAGAAAGTCGAACAAAGATGTAGAATAACGAATTCACGGAAAGAGCGTAGGTGAGTAAAACTTTCATCGATGTATTAGGAATAAGTTAATTCTTAATTTATTACTTTTATTAATTATAGACAAATTGACTGTTTATAATTTAGGAAAACATTTTACATTTTTTATTTTCTACTTACCTTTTTTACCCTATCATTCTCCTGTCCATATTCCACTCTAAGTAGGGTTAGCACAACATGCTATAAACATACTGTTACATGATTTAGCTATGTATTTTACGACCGGGCGCCTGCCTGACGTTAACTGACCTTATACATCTTGATAAGAAATAAGGGTGGTCTATTCTACTCAGCCGAATACCACACGGTGGGTCAATTTTTTTTTTTTTTTTATTATACAGGAAAAAACCCTTTATGGGTACCGCCGCCCGACGGGGACAGGCGGCGGTTATGTCGGACTCGCACCGACTAAAACGACCTGTGTGCTCCACCACGCTGCCAATGGCAAGGACAGGGTATCATTGTACATTTTGCCCCCATCCCGCCGACAGCTCTGATCCCAGAGAATAAACACCTCCAGGTAGGGGCCCCTCGAAAGAGAAACCCCCCTCCGCTAACCGGTGCATCGGGAGCACCAGATGCACCGACCGCCTCGGGGACCTGTAAGCCAGGTGTCCGATGTACCCCGTTCGGAACACCCGAAGGTCCCCAGTTAGGGCGGCAGACGATGGGCTTGGGTGAGTCACTAACACCTGGACTCACCAGCAGCAGATTGGATCCAGAACAATAGTTCGTGGAACCGCTCCGCCGCCTCCCTCCGCCCCCCTCCGCAGAGCTAAAGGAGGCCATCGCTGCCCACGATCGCTCCCTGCCCACCGTGTTTGCTATGTCACGGTCGACAGGGAGAGATCGCGCCCCAAGTAGGGGCCCCAACGCCTTGGTGGGCGTTTCCGCCCCCACTGGGTAATTTTTTATAGAGGTTTTCTTCCTCGCAACCCGAAGGTCCCCGTTCCCATTGCTGGGCTTCCGGGTTTCGCCGACGGTGGCCGTAACCATGTCCAGCCAGACTTAGAGTAAGCCCAACTGGACCCGTCGCTCATTAGGGACTTCACCCCAACCCCCCCGAAGTCCCCGGCCCGTCCAGATTGCCCTCTGCTAATCAGAGGGACAACTGGATTGGCCACCCCTCGGTGGTCCGTTCGCCAAGACTAAGCTTGCCCAGGGTGCGCCACGAGGAGGCCGACCACTTTGGCACTTTCATCGATGTATTAGGAATAAGTTAATTCTTAATTTATTACTTTTATTAATTATAGACAAATTGACTGTTTATAATTTAGGAAAACATTTTACATTTTTTATTTTCTACTTACCTTTTTTACCCTATCATTCTCCTGTCCATATTCCACTCTAAGTAGGGTTAGCACAACATGCTATAAACATACTGTTACATGATTTAGCTATGTATTTTACGACCGGGCGCCTGCCTGACGTTAACTGACCTTATACATCTTGATAAGAAATAAGGGTGGTCTATTCTACTCAGCCGAATACCACACGGTGGGTCAATTTACCTTAGTCGCCTTTTACGACACCTCGGTAAGAAATGAGAGTGGTTTATTCTACTCATCCGGATACCACGCGACTGACTGACTTATATCCATTGGTCATAAAATTAACAATTTGTATTTTCAGTCAAAGTGACTTTAGATTCCATAGAAATTATTTTCACTTGTATTACAAACGCGGTAAACCTAAAACTGGAACATATTAATATTTATATTGCAGTTTATATTGGCAGTGTTATTTATATAGATGAAGAATTTAACTTAGACATGCCTTTAATGTAGTTTGCGATCTTTCTTATAAAATGATAAGAAATATAACGTTATTTCTATTGCAATTTAAGATTTTTAAAGCAAATAAAGGTGGCGACAGGTGTCAACAGCCACTATATTCTTAATGAGCTTTAGAAAACGAGTTTTCATAACAATGGAGAAATATATTTTCCACGACAAAAGAATGCATAAATCTCGCTTTGCAATGTACCTAGGATGCAGTGATATAAAAGGCCACGCTTCGTTCTGAATTTTTAATACCTTTAACTCAAGGTATATTAACTGCTATACCGAGATTGTAAAATAAATTTAGAAACGCCTATAAATAACCTCAATCAATTTAAAAACCTTTTAGTATTTCATGTATATTTTATACACTTTTTTGTATTAAAAAATTTCTGTTACAATTAGCACTTTAAAAAAAGTAGCTGCCTGTTTCTATCCTACTGCTGGGAATAGGTCTCTCTCCGTTTTTGGAGAGAAGGATTGGAGCTAAGACCTGCCACGCTGCTACAATGCGAATTGGTACGTTACACATTTTTCCAAAATTCTCTAAAGATATACAGGTTTCCGCACGATGTTTTCCTTCACCGAAAAGCGTGTGATAAAATGCAATTATCAATTAGACACATAAGTTTTAACAGAAACACTAATTGGCGTCCGGGGTTTTGAACCCGTGACCTCCTCAAAAGAGTAGCACTGTGTTACCGCTGGACTATCACCTAACACTTCTTTAAATTTAATGTCATTGAAGATAAAGTCGTATCTACATTTGGTAATCAAAAAGAAACTATTAAGAATTTCAATATATCCCTTTTTACTCCTGTATTTGTTGACTCGTGTAGACAACTTATTCCGTTCAGTGAATCACTCTTTAGAATTGGTGAAATGAACATAGACAATGCAGACAAAGATATCCAATAAAATTCAGTTGACGCTTTAATACAAGCAACTCTAGCGTACCTTCTCGATGCACTTTACAACGCTCCAAATAACATTTTCAACTGACTGCATCGTAAAGATTCCGACTTGGTGAACTAGAGTTTCACGTTTAATATCTAGTTTTCCTCAGGTGAATTAATTTGCTGTAGGTTCATGAACCATCTAATTGCATTGTTCATTTTGGATACTATTAGAACATAAATACAGTAAGAGTTTGAAAATGTTTTTAATTACAAAGTGCGAATAAGGCTTTAAGTTTATTTATTTTATTTTATAAGGAAAACTTACAGCTATTACAGTAGAATAGATACAAAAATAAATTACAAAATTATACTAGTGTAGTTTGTGTTTTACAAATAATCCGTAGTATATTGCTTACAACATGTTTTCTAATACAACCTCCTTCATAGAGTTGGTCATTAATATGAAAAAACAATGGGTTGATTTTTGAGGAAATTATTTTTCTATTTATTCAATAAGCATAACGAAGAAATGTCCTTGTTGTTATAATATAATGACAGTAATAGTAATTGTTATAATATAATAACAGTATCCGTTAAAAGAAGTTTTGATAAACATGACACCTCGGTAAGAAAAAGGGTAGGTCTATTTTACTCAACCGGATACCCACACGGTGGGTCAACTTACCTTAGTCGCCTTTTACGACACCTTGGTAAAAAATGAGGATGGAGGAGGAGGAAAGATACCACACGGCTGTATCTTATCTTAGTCGCATATATACGCCAAATATTCGGACTAGGAATACATATAAACTAAGGATGTTTTTCCTGAAATAAGAAATGATAATATACCTATCTAAGCTTTTCAATTCGTCCAAAAATACGAGCTTGGCACAAAGAAAAATTTCCGCAGACCCGTTCACCTCTTACGTTTACTGCCGGCCATTTTTCCAATTTCGGGAAAGTTAGTTTTACGGTGGTAGAATATATTTGAGTCGACGTTAAGGCCATTACGTTAACGAGCGCGCGAATTGTTCCGAAAGGACCAGTATATAAAATAAAGGCCAAAAATTTATAATAGGAAAAATGAAAAATGTTAGTCTTCATTTTATTTTTACTGTCTTTATTGTACACCAGGCTAAAATAAGTAGAAATTATATTTACAAAAGAAATTCGTCTAATTAGAAGCCCTGTGGCTATACCACGTCCCTCTAAGCAACCTTTAAGATAAGAAATATACATTCACGATTTACTTAATGAATAACTAAATCACTACATATTATAAAACAAAGTCCCTATATCCCTATGTACGCGTACGCATAAAACTTTAAAACTACGCAACAGACTTTGATGCGGTTTTTTTAATACATAGAGTGATTCCAGAGGAAGGTTTGTACGTAAAATAACATTCAATACGGAGTAGAGAAATACTGTAATTTTTGAGGTTTCTGTAAATAATTACATTTTTTTCCGCTTACATTGCAAACGCAGGCTAAACCCTACGAGATTTATCAAAATAATGTACTAAGTATTTGTACACCTTGAAAAAGTCTACAGAAAAGTCCGCGATGGTATATGTCTATCTCTTATGGATAACCCACAATAGCATTTTTTGTCATTTACTTTTTACGAAAAATAATGCCATATTTTTGAAGCAATTTTTATACAATACAGCATTAATCCTTATCCAATTAAGTACCTTAAATTCGACTTTAGCAGCTATGTCCCTCTTTCAAGAGTTTGTTTAAAGACATTCTGTAATTAATTGTAAAAATAAAATACATAGGGAAAATGTAAAAGTAAATAAGTAAAAATATACTAAATGAATTTAGATATTCCAAAGATAGCAGGAAATCTTCTTGGTATAGGGAAAGGAAATTGTTTTTCTCCAAATTTAACGCGTGCGGGCCACGGGCAGTAATGAATAAATCAAAACTACTCGATCGATTTTAATCATTTTTTTTTACACTGACTGACATGGGATATATATTTTATACCCGTGCGAAGCAGGGGCAGGCCGCTAGTTGATTATAAAATTAGTGTTTAATAGTAAGGTTAGTATTATGTTTTGTACTAGACTTCAGTACGCAGATTAATATGAATTATTAATATAATACCTTTGGTCCTCAAGTGACGTCATATGCATGATAATATTTGTTACAACATGTTTTTAATACAACCTCCTTCATAGAGTTGGTGATTAATATGAAAAAGCATTGTGGCTGTCATATATTTTTATGTCATGGAGTTTTTGAGAAAGAGTAAATGGGTTGACTCTGGGAAAACTGTTTTTTATTTATTGAATAAGAATAAAGGAGAAATATCGTCGTTTGTTATATATTATTTTGCAACTGCAGCTTAAGGATTATCAATCCGTCAAAATCATGACAATCATACAAACAAATAGTCATTTCACGTAACATATATTATGATACACTTATATAAGTGTACTTTCTTTGTTTATTTTAAAAAATTTTTTTGTATTTTTTGTAAAAAGCCTTAATGTTACCAGTAACTGGTGTAATAAAAAATTATTAATAATCTATAGGAGCTTCGCTTTGGTGGCTCAAACTTCACGGTAGACTTTGTCTGCTGCCAGGATTAGTCTCTTTGTTATTAGTAACTCCAGTGAATTTAATGAATTTAGCACAATTCAACTTTATACACCGTGATAAAAACTAGAATAAAAATAACCGTTTTTTTTTTTGGAAAAGAGAAAAACATTACATTCTTGAAGATATTTAAACGCCTACGAGTTACAGATATCACTAGTTTGTTTATATTTATTACTGGATAACTGAGTCGTTTCTTCACATTTAATGCTTTATGTTTTCTTACTGAACAAATATATTTTTCTGAAGAAAAACGTACGAGTAGATGCTTAAAGGACGACTAAAACACACTGGGCAATAGAAAAAGATAAGCACGAACATAATTTAAATAAAAATATCTTGACATTTTCTCCTTAAAAATCTGTAGTAAAACTAAAATGAGGGCATTAAAAGCTCGTCAGGTCTGTCGACGAGTCTTGTAATATAATATCAAACCTCTATCGCTTGTTCCTGTCTGAAGATAGATTATAGCTTTAGTTTGAGAGACACTCGCCTCGCCTATAATGTCTCGTGTTTACATAACTTCAAAGCTACTTGATAAAAATTAAGAGTAAGAAAAATCGCTTATTGGCAATGAATAAGATACGAGCGTTATACATATGCTAGTAGAAGTTAAGTTACAGTAAGAAAGCGGGGATGGGGGGCAATGTTTTATAGGTACCCTGTCCCCGCCACCAGCAGCGTGGAGCACTATCAGGTTTTTAGTCGGTGCGAGTCCGACATACCCGCTGCTCGTCCCCGTCGGGAAGTGATGACCCATAATGGGTTTTCCTGACATAAAAAAAAAAAACAGTAAGAAAAACAATGTTTGAAATTCCTAATTTACGGTTTCAAATTAAAGGCTTAATCATATTAAAATTTATTCCTATGTTAATAAGAAGTACCTTAATTAATAATTTTTATTATAGTACATACAATAATCTATAAAGTTAAAAATAAAAACGATATTTACGATTTTGTTTAATAATCATTCCTACAAAAATATTTTTTGACGTATTTTAGATTTACAAATAAAATGAAAATAAGCACATTTTATAAATTAATATACTATGAGATTTTATAATATTCTATTATAAACAATGTAATATATTTATGTCAATCATATTATTGTAAGTTAATATTTTGGTTCTAACGTGTTATTTTTGTCTTTAACGCCATCTCACAAAACCAAATAGTACTTCTTTCTAGATGGTTCAAGGGTGAACCATTGTTACTCTACGGTACAAGAAAGTATATTTTGAAACCTTTTCATGCAGTATTTTCAAATTTTCTTAATAGCTGGCATAGTTGTCAAATAATTCTTGAACACAGTATTTAGGAAAAAGGTTACTTGTAGCCAGGTATAAAAAAGCATGTATCTGTAACTTAATTGTTAAAAACCAAGACGACATGTCTGTTGTATAAATAAAACCGTGTTAGTATTATATATTAAATACCTATATTATTTTATTATATATTTATTTTTATTAAAGTGTAAAAAACTCCGATTTATATTCAGTCAGTTACCAATATTATATTCAGTCCTCGTGTTCACCGTTCACTTCTGCATCCAGAATACCCAAGCGAAGCTCTTATTAACGTCATTTTTATAGAATGACCTCTCGCGTAACCCGCCATCTTTTATCCCATTTTCATCAGTGTTGCCAAAACAAAAAATATATGCCTTACAAATGAGATCAATGAGACCTGGAGCTGCGGCGGAAATGGCCGAATCCGGCAAAGCGCGGAAGTATGCATCTCTCATCGAGAGTTATATATTTGTGCCATTTGCAGTTGAGACCCCAGGGCCATGGAGGCAAAGTTTAATTTTTTTTTATCCGTTCTAACACCACGGTTAATTGCCTCTTCAGGTGACAAGAGGGCTGGCTCTTTTTTCGCACAAAGAATCAGCTTAGCGATTCAGCGCGGAAACGTTGCCAGTATTCTTGGGACCATTCCACGTGGGCATGATTTGTATAGTCCTAGCGTGTAAGTAATTTAAGATAGATATAACTTCTACATTTTTATGTAAATAAAAGTTAGATCAATTTGGATTTAAAAGTATGAATGAGTTAAGAAGGTGCAGTGTAAAAATAAACAGACCATAGCAAAGCAAGGAAACATTGGTATATCCTATAACACAGTAAAAAGCTAGCATTTACCCTATGTAGCTATAATAAAATTTGTCGTTAACAAATATACGTGTTTGACAAAATGTATTATAATTATTTTCTAACTAATAAATACTCAATTACTATCACTCGAATGACGTCGTATTCATTATTATTCATTACAAGTAGTGAGGAGCGAACAAAATGTCACGCCTTACGTTGTTCTTAATAACATATGTTATCTTTTTAAATTGTAACACAGGTAGGGATTGTGTTACTTTATTGATGGATATATACATAAATAATGTGTATAATGAGATATATTTTAATTTATTTAACATTGTAATGTGGCAACTCCCGCAGTGTAAAAATATTTGTCCCAAGATCGAAGAATTATGGGGGGTATTCTAAGGTTTCTTCGGTACTTAGTTTGTGATTTTCTTTAAGCAATTGTTTTATGGTAACTTTTAAATTAGTTTTTAAATTTTAGTTTGAGTCTACTTATTTTACTTTGTATGTAGCTTTTTAAATACAAATATACTTTTGTGTATGATATATAGAACTTAGAGATAATTGTATTTAACCACGGTTAAAAACGGAAAATTAAAAGATTTTCAAAGGTAGTCCTTTCTCCGAAACTTATGTGTTTAATGATAACTTATCTTTAATATTTAAATGAGATAATTCTGTATGTATATATATATTTTCGGAATCTCGGAAATGGCTCCAACGATTTTCCTGAAATTCGGCATGAGGGCATTAGGGGGTTTTGGGGGAGAAAAGTCAATCTATATAGGTAAGTTTTATTTTTTAAAAACTGTCGTTTTATCCCTGTTTTCGGGCTCTAAAATTTTTTTTTAATTTTACGTTGAATACAATCACAATTTTTCGCTCTCAAACGTAAAGTCGTCGTAGTTCATTTGCTGAACGGGCGGTCTAGGGAGGTGAAAATACCTAGGACCGAACCCACCTGCCCTACTATTTTTTCATTTTTCTTTTCACTTTTTTTTTTACATCAGTTTAAAAATTGCACAGCCAGGTACTAATTAATCAAGCGCTTAGGGTCGAAGGGAAATATCGTGATGTAACCTGTCACGCCGCATTGGAGCAGGGTGGTAGACCTAAGCTCCATTTCTTCCTTCAAATAGCGAGATACCAAGAAATCTAATGAGATAGTAGCAGTGAGACAATACTTTACTTACTTTAACAGCGTTATTTCATTTACAGCATCACCTTGTGGCCCCAATGAAGTGGAAGCGATTTGTCCTCACTATTGCCCATCTGATTTCTGTCAGTCTGAAAATGGTCCTTCGGAACTCTGTAGGCAAACTCGGAACTGTTTAATAATTGGATGTAAATGTCAACCCAACTATAAATATATGTCTCGTGAAAATAGGAAATGCATCCCCGAAGGAGATTGTCGTAAGTATACTACATATAAAAGTAATAATAAAATTATTTTGCTATAATCCGCTATGAAGTACAATAGAAAATATATATAATGCTAAATGTAGAGTTAGTCCGTTTTTATACCTGATACATGCAGGATTCGTAAAAACACATGCACAACCCTCCACCATTGCCACCACAATACACAAGCACTATATACGTTCACTATCACAGACTCAGCAATCGTTTCGCCCCGGAACCGAAGCATCATCAGGAGATAGACTCCACGACCACGACACTAAATATCTTTAAATATTTTAATAATCTATACACAGAAAAGGACGATCAAGGAATATACACAACATGTTATAAACATGTTGTGTATATTCTACTCACCCAGAAACCTCGCGGCGAGTCAGCTTACCTTAGCCGCCTTTTACGACACCTCTGTAAGAATTGAATGTGGTGTATCGTTCGCAGCCGAATACCACACGGCTATTCATCATTCTCCTGCCCTATTCCCACTCTAAGTGGGGTCAGCACAACATGTTATAAACATGATGTGTGTATTCAACTCAGCTGGCTACCATACGGTGGGTCAAATTAGCTAATTTGACCTTAGTCGCTTTTTACGACACGTCGGTAAAAAATAAGGGTAGTCTATTGTACATATCCGGATACCACTCGGCTATTCATCATTCTCCTGCGCTATTCCCACTCCAAGTGGGGTCGGCGCGACATGTTATAAACATGTTGTCACATGTTTGGCTACGTATTTAACGGCTGCCTGCCAATTTAGCATGTATTTTACGATACCACGGTAAAAAGAGGTGGTCTATTCTACTCAACCAGACACCACACGGCGGGCCGACTTACCTTAGTCGCCATTTACGACACCTCGGTGAGAAATAAGGTTGGTCTATCTAATCAGCCGGACCACTCGGCTATTATTTTAGAATTAATTTCGGACTAATATATTCTTATTTACTATCACTTTGCTGGCGGTGTTCATTATTATTCATTACAAGTAGTGAGGAGCGAGCGAGATGTCACGCCTTGCGTTCTCTTAATAACATATGTTATCATTGTAAATCGTTACACAGGTAGGTTTTATATATACTATAGTAGATAGATGGTTGAATTTTACCAATATATATTTTTTTTTAGAATCTCGAAAACGGCTCCAACGATTTTCCTGAAATTCAGCATGTAAGGGGTTTTGGGGGAGAAAAATCGAGCTAGGTTTCATTAGAATAAAATCGTTTATACCTGTTTTTAAGCATTAAAAAATACTAAAATTTATATTGAATTCAATTTTTGCCATAAACTGTCAAGTCAGCGTAGCTTATTCGATTTTCCTTTTCCTGATTTTCCTTTTAGATTTTCCTTTTTTTGAAGTTTCTTTCTTTATTTTGTAAAAAATTCCCGAGCGACGCTCTGTGAACTACTATACTTATATTATACTTATACCAGATATATACTTTTTCCTCGGAAACAGAGAGGAAGCGAGATATCAAGAAATCTAGTGAGATAGTAACAGTGAGACATCATCATCCTCCTGCCCTTATCCCACTCTAAGTGGGGTCGGTACAACATGTTAAACATGTTGTTACATAAATTGGCTGCGTTTTTACGACCGGCCACCTGCCTGACATCAACTTACCGTAGTCGTATTTTACGACACCTTCGTAAGAAAGAGGGTGGTCTATTCTACTAAACCGGATACCACACGGTGAGTCAACTTACCTTAGTCGCCTTTTACGACACCTCGGTAAGAAATGATGGTGGTACTATTCTATTCAGCCGGATAACACACGGCGTATGAGACAATACTTTACTTATTTTAACGGCGTAATTTTATTTATATTATTTTTTTTTGAAGCTGTGGTAGCCAAGCGGTAACAAGTAAGTGGTAGTAAGTAAGCGGTAAGCGCCTCTTTCGAGGAGGTCTAGGGTTAAACTTATGTGTCTAATTGATAATTGCAATTTATCACACGCATTTCAGTGAAGGAAAACATCGTGAGGAAACCTGCATATCCCTAGAGAATTCTGGGGATATGTGTAGCGTGTTAGGTCTTAGCTCCAATCCTTCCCTCCAAAAAAACGGAGAAAAGATGCCTATGTCACAGCAGTGGGATAGTAACAGGCCGTTACTTACTTACTTTTTCCTTATTATTTTTTTATATTTATTTAGCAGCGATACCGTGTGGCCCCAATGAAGAGCAAGTGGTATGTCCTCACTATTGCCCGTACGATTTCTGCCAGCCTGGAAATAGTTCATCGGAACCCTGTAACCCCACCGGGAATTGTCTATTTATTGGTTGTAAATGTCAACCTAACTATAAGTATGTCTCTCCTGAAAATAGAACATGCGTCGCCGATGGAGATTGCAGTAAGTATACATACTCTTTTTTAATTTATAAAAATCTGTATACAAAAAAGAAAGATTGAGTGTATGGAAAAAAAATTGAGTGAGTGAGAGTTTCGCGCCCTTTTGACTGAAATGTTGGCAACACTGTGTAGTGTTGTTTCCGGTGGAGTCTTTCTATTGCTAAAACGTTTCAGTGGCATTCAGTCTTTGTTCGTTATTTAAGAGAAGTGTATCTCGCGAGAATTGTGGTATTCTACTATATCGCTTTATTGTACAGTGTGTAACACTAATAGCAATAACTCACAATTTTTTTGTGGAAAACTCTTCGGTACTTTAACCCAAGACCACATTGTAACGATCACGTCTCCCCTTTTGGTGATTATGGGTTTCTCTCTATACCGATACAAAAAACTTTCAGATTTATAATATTAGTATAGTATATAGACACTAGTAAATTAGTATTTAATGTGCTTTTTGTGATTTCAGCTCAAGATTAAATCCATAAATCCATGATATGCCACCAAACAGATCTGATCGGTTGGCGCGTTTTTTGCAATTAATTAAATTCTTTATGTTAAAGCCAATGGATAATATTTTTACGACTATACGTATATAAAAAATAAAAACGTATATAAATACTTTTATTATTATTATTATTATTATTATATATGGACATTGCAATGGATATTTCAAACATTAAAATGGTTTATTATCGCATGGTGTAATATAACAGTAATAGTTGTTAAAATTTATTACAAAATGATATGTACGACCAACAAAATATTTTTACTGTTTAAACATAATGTAACTATTACAATGACCATTTCTTAATTATAAGGTATTTATTAATTAAATTCTTAAAACATCTCTCGAAGTGTTTTACTCAATCCCTTTTCATAGACTTTATATTTAAATAGTCAAAAGGTCTATCTAACAAATTTATCAAGTTACTTATGATTTGTGATATTAATTTGATTTGTAATAATGTAATAGTTTCTACATGGTAAAACAATAAAACCCAACCAAATCCAAAAACTTAGAAATCTAGTAAAATAGTGACAATACTTAACTTATGCAAAATCCAAAAAAATCAGTGGCTGAGGAACTAAGTTTTCTGCCTGTCCTTGTTACCTACAAATGAGTACCTTGTTACCTATCGCTAATATTGGGGCTCAAAAGAAAGCCTGTGGGTGGACTATGGCACGAATCAAATCAAAAGCACTTACCCTTCAAATATTCGTAACTTCTTTACAAGCTTGGAACAATATGAGAGAAATTTTGCAGGGTTCAACAGTCTTGTAAAATAGTCACACACAATTCGCGGATAACAGCGGATCAAATTTTTCACACACTTTATGTTGCTTTGTTGTGATGTTGAAGATTGAAACATCAGGTGTGATCTTAAATTTCTTTCGCCAAAATATAAACATTCCTTTGAATGAGATATCTGAGATATGGTCTGAACAAGGGACCTTGAAAAGAAAAACTTTTAATGACGAAGAGATACATTGTTATTAGGATTTACTGGAATCGTACATTGTCGTGGCCAACTAATAGATTATATTTGCCGCTTTATGGAAACTGACGATCTATTTCTAATTTAAACAATAGACGTCTACTGAAAGACATCAGTCTCGTAACAGGATGTTCATACCTGATCCTTAGATCGTCTTTCTAGGTTCCAAGTTGTCGTTTTTCAATGCGCATTATAAATCTGATAAATGAATTAAGTAGAAGAACAGAAGTGAGTTACATGGTCCAACGGGCTTCAAAGCTGATTCGGCGTTGGACGGGGCTCATAGGTTAAAGAATCGATAAACATTGGGATAAGGTGAACCGTGAATCTCGTGGCAGGAAATTTCACAAAGAGCTGTGGTGTCTTGTCTAACCAAGACAAGCTATAAAAATAGCTCGACGCGTGAGCATCTATCTTACGATTCAACGTTTAAAACCAGACTGACTATAAGCTAACTGACTGACTAAGCTTTTGAATGCAATGACCACATGACTGGCCTGTATGTTTGCTATTAATCACTTCAGAGCAACGTTTCCGGTATATATCCAGATGCAACTCAATATCCGGTATAAAACAAACCGAACAAACGTTATTTGACTATTTCATTTGGTGACATATACAAAGCTGCCTGTCTGTATTTATGTACAATACATACAATACAATACAATACAATACAGATACAAACAAACTAAATACCTGGCCGCGATATGAAACAGGTTTATTATACACTCTCGCATTCAAACTGGATAAGAAAATGAAACACACTTTCATGCCTGCTCTTCATTAATGACAATGGTTGTTGATCGTGTGATCGTCTGTAATCAGTGCGATCATAGTGCAGGTGTCCATTGGTGTCTAAAATTGATGAATACCACAGTTAAAGCTATACACTAGGTTGTAATATATATAGAATAATCCTGTTTCGGGAACAGGGAAAATACATGTTATGGTATTATTAAGGGTACTTAAATTATTAATATTGATCATCATTCCTCCATTCATCCTGCTCTTATCCCACTCTAAGGGGTCGGCACAACATTTTATAAAGATGTCACATGATTTGGTTATGTATTTTATGACCGGCCGCCTGCCTGACGTCAACTTACTTTAGTATTTGACGCCACTTCGGTAAGAAAGACGAATGTCTATTCTACTAAACCGGATACCATGCGGTGGCACAAGTTCCGGTAAGAAATGAGTGTGATCTATTCTATACCTCACGGCTTCTAATAATTTCATATTGTAAGTCGAAAATAATGTAAAAGATTGCATTCAATGATAAATTCAATCCATAAAAAACCAATTTAATAACAATCCTATTATTTGTATTATAAATATATGAAAACAATCTTAATGTAAATTAATTATATAAATTAATAACTGTTTCTGCATTTACAATGTCAACAGCAGTTATTAAAAACAACAAAAAACGAGTCATCTTTTCAGTTCAATACAAATTGAAATGCTTATAAATGTAACGTGACATCATTGAAGTGATAATATTTGTACATTGTATCTATTGTATGAAATATTTATATATTTTTTTATAATCCATTAAATATTACATGGTATAAACGGTAACATGCATTATTCTAGCAAGCTGTGACCACGGCTTCCTCCACGTGGAATTCAGTGTCTCAAAGTTTTCCTAACGTAAATTCTAAGCCCGCTGGAATTTTAACATACAAAATAGCCTCTTGCCGCTAAAAATAGCTCTACAATCTGTATCTTTCAGTTAAAGTTCCGTCAAAGTCGTCTTAGCCGTTCCAGAGAAAATACTATTAACCTAAACCTTTCTTCAAAACTGATCTATGTTTTTGTCAGAACCGTTCAAAAATTCGTACATAAATACAGACAGGCAGCTTTGTATATGTCACCAAATTAAATAGTCAAATAACACTTGACTATTATCAAATAACACTATAATCGCCTTACAACTTAGCTTAGTTGCCTTTTAGGACACCTCGGTAAGAAATGACAGTGGTCTATTCTACTCAGCCGGATACCACACAGTGGAAGCGCACTTGAATTTGATAATGACTAAGTACATACATGACATGACTAATACATGACTAAGTTGTCAGTGAAAAGTCTTTTCCCTTATCAGGTCGTAAAATATAATTTTTAATGTAGCCAAACATTAAAAATTGTATTTTACTCACTGACAACATAACAGGTTTTCACCAAAAGCCAAAATATTTCAGAAGTAACCTGTTAATAAAATCGTAAGTCATTATCTAAAATTAATCACTACAGATTGTTATTAAGGAGCTATGACATTTGTGCTGCAAGAAATTGATATAAATAATTTATTTTTTCTTTTCTAACTAAGAAGTTTCTCAACTCAGACGATTAAAAAAAATATCCATTCGCCATTATGTTGTAACGGTAGGTAATGTTTACCATAATTAATTAATTTATAGAAGTAGGCGTTACTATGCGGAGATCCATAATACAAAAGTACCTAATAATAAAATTATTTTGCTATAATCCGCAATGAAGTAAAATATAAAATATATATAATGCTAAAAGTAGAGTGAACAATGTGTTTTCATACCTGATACATGCAGGATTCGTAAAACATACACAAGCACTACACCCGTTCACTATCACAAACACAACAATCGTTTCGCCCCACAAATGAAGCATCAGGAGTGATACTTTTTATCCTAAAATTCCCGTGGGCTTAGAATTTACGTGGGGAAATCTTTGTATCTTTCCACGCGAAGCCGTGGTCACAGCTTGTACCTAAGTATACAAGTTACCATACATAGCATTATTATAATGGATTTTAAAAACAATATATAATTCCATTATATTTCATACAATAGATACAGTGTACAAATATTATAACTTCAATGATGTCACGTTACATTTATAAGCATTTCAATTTGCATTGAGCCGAAATGATGACTCGTTTTTTGTTGTTCTTAATAACTGGTGTTATCTACGTAAATGCAGAAACAGGTATTTGTTTGAATAATTATTGTATAAAAAGATTATTTTCATATATACATACAAATAATTTTGTTGGCTAGAATTAAACTATTCCTTTATTTTATGTGGACTCCTTTTATTCACTGCAATCTCATACATTAATTGCGACTTACAATATCAAATTAAAGTACAAATTAAGTAAATATACTAAATAGGAACTAAATATCCTATGACTTTGGTAGCGTGTGCTTAATAAACAATCAATACTTAATATATTATAGTATACTTGATATGACATACGAGTACGTATGTACTCGCATTTTATCTGTTTCCGAATGAAATTTTTTTAACCTATATTTTAGCTGCGTACATAAAAGCCTACCCCTTCCGTATTGGCGCGCTGTCAATTTAGACTTCTTCACTTAATAAATTAATTTATCTTCTTGTTTTTTTTTTCATAATATAACCAGAGCTACCCGCGATTTATATAGCACCAATTTAACCATTTAAGTATCTCAATAATGCAATATATGTTTCTTTCGTTATTCCCAAAAGAAAAACGGAATTATTTATTCCTATATGGTAACCTACTGATAAATTAAATCAAACATTTTATTCAAATCTGGTATTTACATACACTTTTTGAACGACAGATTTTTTTAATAATAGTAATAACAAAATATAATTATAGTTAACTTAAGTAAAAAAAGTAATAATAAAATATTATTATAGGTAGCTCATTTATTTATGTACCATAAAATGTTGGGAAACATTAATAATAAAAAAAGTGTACAAAAGTTAACTTTATTTAAATATTATTGGAAGATAGTCTAGGCGTGTTTATCTCTCATGTAATCTTCAATTTTATAATAACCCTTACTTCATAATGATTTTAATGACTGTTTTAAATTTGCCATTCTAAAAATTTAAGTACTTTTGCGGGAATGTTATTACAAAAACGTATGCAATTTCCTAAGAAGGAAGAATTAACTATTTTGAGTCTAGTCCTTTTCGTCTCAATTTTGTTTTTATTACGAGTGTATATAGCTGTATTGTGCTATTCATCAATATTGGTCCAGCTGTGAAAGCGTAACAAACAGAATGTCGTATTAGTATCGATATTGTTATAATATTTGTGTATATAAAATATAAAATCTTACAGCCAAGAAAACATGTCCTGATAACCAAGTACTAGTGGATTGTCCGCAAAACTGTCCAGGCGACTACTGTCCAACGAAAAATAATCAGTCGGAAACCTGTTTATACCGTGGCGCATGTCAAGAAAATGGAGCCGAATGTAAATGTGCATTCAACAACAGATACGCCTCTGAACAGAATAAAACATGTATACCTACTAGATCTTGTCGTAAGTACGATTTTTGTGTATATATTAAGTTTACGGAAACAGTGTGCGAACAAAATAATAAATTACATCATTCATTCTCCCGTCCTTATTAACTCTACGTGGGATCTGAACAACATGTTTTTCTGTTCTATTCTGTCCTATCGATCGTCAACTCTGGCGCTACACCTTTTATATGCCCTTTATATTACCCACCTTTTATATTATTTATATTTAATATTAGGTGCCCGATCAGAAAAAGCACTTATTTTCATTCTCAACTCCTCTTAACATTATAAAAAGCATAAAGACGCTTGTTATAGGATGTACGTTATTACATTATACGTTATGTATAATTAAGATCAACAAATTACGTTTCTGATTTAGCACAACAACAACATATTTAAAATTTATGTCTATACCATTCTTTTTTTTTTCTTTTTCTCTTTATATAAGTTCAATTTAACCACTCTTCTTTGTTCCTTTGGCGTTAAAGTAAATTTTATGTATTTATTTATGTATTTAGATAAGTAATAAAGACTGCGTAACACATTCATAAGGTTACAGGCGGGGCGGCGGGCACTCAAAATAGGAGAAAAAAAATATTTTATATGCATATCCTATTTCACACAATCTATCCATCTTACGGCCTCCCTCTAGTTATATATCCATCCGCATTCATCCCTCCTGATTACATGTATATATATCTACCAACATCATGTATCTATACCAACTTAATGTAGATCATGTTATCGAAGATATACATATTTTCTAGCTGCCTTCCCTTGTGGTGAGAATGAAGTATATAACTCCTGTCCTAATTACTGCTCTGAGAGTTGTGACGACGCATCTCCCGATGGGGAACGTTGCAAATCTATTGGGTAAGAAAATATAAAATTAATAAATATCTTTATCTTCAAATACATTCATATTATAATCCAGAATACAATTGCTAGCCATTACGTTTCACATGCGGTTTATGGTGAATGCGAGACTATTGCGATGAATCTTTTGTACATTTACTTAAATAACTTGTGTAACTCGCAATTTCATATTGGGCAGATTTTGGACAATATCAAGCTTTACTTTTCTTTGTTTTGTGATATATTCAATTTAAGAATAAGAGTAGAATAAGAAATGTTTATTAAATGAAACGGTTTTTACATCTTAATTAGAGTTACAATATTTATATTTACCTAATCTATGATTAAAACAGCGTAATTGTGGTCTCCACACTAGGTCTAATATAAATAATTATTATATTAAATAATCATTAATTTAAGGTTAATTTTCACGATAACAATGGAACTATTTCCAATATTCCGTTTCATCAGCATTTTCTAAATGTACATTTTACAAAAGTATACCTTTAAAATTTAATAAGTCTAACCCTATTACTGTTTAGATTTGTTTTGAAAATAAACAATGATTTTGATAAAAGAAAGATTCAATATATCTGTTACATTGATTGTAACCCCATTTTACTGGGTTTTTTATTTTTACTTTAGAAAAATATTGTTAAGAACGAATACCAAGATTGCTGTCGAATGCAAACCAACCTGCCAATGTAAGGACAACTACTGGAGGAATATGGACGAAAAATGTGTGCCTTACTCGCAATGCCGTAAGTGTTTATAAAACATTTATACCTTCTGTTAATAATAGAGTTAATCGTTGTTTTTCGAAATTACATCATACAACAGATAATTATTTTGCTGTAATCCGCCATAACAGAAGATCTATGTTAAGCTATATGTAGAGTGTACAATATTCATAACTTACACATGCAGGATCCGTAAAATACATGCACTGAAAACAAGCCCCATCATCGGTACACTATATTAGCACTGCATTAAATACCACAATCTCAATAATTAGAATTAGAGTTAGATTGCGCATCAAAATGGCAAAACTTTGCAATAAGGAGATACGGATATAGTCCAAGATAAAAAAGAAGGGCCTTAATTAAGAGATACACTCAAGGTGTAGTGTGTTAGTGATCGTGTTTTGTAATGCACACATTCTACGAATCCTGCTTCTATAAGGTATTTATAACTACGTTGTGGTTTACATAAGGTTTCTTAAACCACGCATCAACCGAATGTCGCAGTGAAGTTGCCGATTCAAGTGTATAAATATAAATATATGGGACACTTACACACACGGTCGACCGTCCCCAAAGTAACTTAAGACTTATGTTATGATTAAATATAAACTTATATAATTTGAAATACATATATACCTAGGCTCGAAGAACTAACAAATTTTTGTTAGAAAATGTTGGCTCTCGGTGTTTGGCACTACCAAATTGCGCCAACGGGCCAGTCAAGTCGGTCAATAAAGAATATTTTGAATTAGAATTTTCTAGATTATAAAAACAAAATTGCATCAATGTAACTTTACAGCTCCGCGGTGTACTAATAATGAAGTGTTAGTAAAATGTCCACGCGATTGTCCGTCTGACTATTGTCCCACTTCTAAAGATGAATCTCAAGACTGTGGAGTCAGCAGCGGCATATGTTTACCAGCATGCAAGTGTAGATTCAACTATAGATACGCGACTCCCACTAACAGGACATGTATTCCTACTAGAGAATGCCGTGAGTAATCATTATCTTTTAATATTTAAATGAAAAAATAATAGGGCAGTTGGGGCTCGATCCTGGGTATTTTCACCTCTCTAGACCGCCCGTTCCCCAAATGAACTACCATGACTTTACGTTTGATAGCGAAAAATTAGAGTCCGAAAACAGGGATAAAACGACATTTTTGAAATATATATATATATATATACAAGATTAACTCATTTAAATATTAACGATACAGTATAATCTCACTAATCCGGCTATTAAAAACCGAAGAATGCCGGATTATTGGAATGTTATGGTTTACTGGATTATAGTGAAAAAGTCCATAGGTAATTAATAAAATAAAGCATTTCATAGAGGAAATAAATTGTAATATATTAAATTAACGTATGCATATATAATTACATAGTTTTAAAATAATCCTTAATTGAGATATGCTTTTGTGCAACTTGCAGTCCTTGCTTAAAAACCTTTTCTCGGATTGGGAAGAATTATAATATCTTTGGCAGATATGCCGGATTATTGGACGTGTATCTACCGAAGTTCCGGATTAGTGAGATAATACTGTATATACTTTTTATTATCAAATCAATACCTTCATCAGTAAATTTTATTGCTTTAATTAGTTTAATTTTTTCAGCTGCTTTCCCCTGCGGTTGCAATGAACAGTTTAACTCGTGTCCTAATTACTGTCCCGAGAGTTGCCAGAACGCGACGCCTGATGGAGAACGTTGCAAAAATATTATTGGGTATGAATCCACTATGCATAAGGCATTCCTGTATTTAAACTTTATGATTTATCAAAAGAAATTTTAAAATTATTTATTTTAATTTAAATAAACTTAAATCTGGAAGCAGACTTAATTAAAATTTACAAAGGGTAATCTGCAATATTTGGATATTAAAAGAGAGAAGAGCTTAAATTTAAATAAATTTAGTTTGATAATAAAAAAACAAAGAATACTAGCAATGGCTACGGCTTCGTTCAGGCCAACCTAAGCGCTTAAGTAACCTCAATAATGCAGTAAGAGTTTTCCCTATTACCGGAAGAAAAACAGTTTTTTCTATCCTATATGTTACCATGATGTATTTGTGTAGAAATTTTAACGTCATACTGGAGTCATTTTTACCCCAAAATAACTAAAATAGATGTATATGGGTAACATATAACTGGTAACTATATAGTAATTTCAAATATATATTCAAAGTTAAATATATATCCTCCTGCCCTTATCCCACTCTAAGTGGGGTCGGCACAACATGTTATAAACATGCTGTAACATGATTTGCCTGCGTTTTTACGACCGGCCACCGGCCTGCCTGACGTCAACTTACCTTAGTCGTACTCTACGACACCTCGGTAAGGAGGGTGGTCTATTCTACTAAACCGGATACCACACGGTGGGTCAACTTAACTTAGTCGCCTTTTATGACACCTCGGTAAGAAATGAGGGTGGTCTATTCTACTCAGCCGGATACCACACGGCGGATATATTCAAAGTTAAATATATTCAAAATAAATATTCAAATACACCCTGAGTTGAAGGATCAAAAAATTTATTTCGAAATGTTCTCTAAACGGGAATCGAACCCTTGACCCCGGAGTGGAACGAAGGTGACTGTAATTTGCGATTAAACCTTTTAATGTTTTCATACGACTAATTTGGTTTTGTTAACTAGAACGGAAACGCAACGACAAATAGAATAAGCGCACAAGAATTTATAAAAAAAATTAACTTAAGTGAAATTTATTTGTTATAGACATATATTCGATTTGAAAGTAATATTGGAGTGCAAACCGGGTTGCCGATGTATCGATAAATACTGGAGGAACGAATACGAAGAGTGTGTCGATTACGATGATTGCTGTAAGTATAAAATATATCTTTAAATTTAACTATAAATATTACATTTAAAGTGGCGAAATTTAAATTTAATATTTAAATTTGTTAATCTTGTATATCCTTATCCTTACTAATGTTATAAATGCGAAAGTCTGTCTGTCTGTCTGCTACGTTTTCACAGCCAATCCGCTGAACCAATAACAAAGAAATTTGGCACAATAATTCCTTATACAGCGGGGTAACATATAGGCTATAGAAATGCTGTTATTTCAACAGGAATTAAATTCAGGTGGAATAAAATAGGATGAAATTCAAACCGCCATAAACCTATGGATTAATATTTATTCACGATGTGTCAAAATAAATTCAAATCTGTATTTACAGAAGTATTTAGATTCCAAGTTTTTCGGCTTACGTCAAAAGAGTTATCTTTAATGAGTTTTTATATAATATATTCGCTTCTGTTTACTGGATAAACTTAACTGAGCTATTACAATATATAATTAATATAAGTAATACGTGTTATTTACTAAAATAAATAAACTAATAATATAAATGTGAAAGTCTGTCTGTCTGTTACAGTGACTGTATCTATCTATGAAATCTAGTGGCCGATGTTCCATTTATATTAAAGTTATTCGTAAATTAACATATTTTCTGATTTCAGTCGACGACTGCGAATAACTTTGAGATGAAAATGCTGAAAAATCTTCACTTCACGACGTTATTTTTATATGCTAATTCTCGTATTTAATTCCATTAATAAACTGTTTTAATGTAAAGTCAAATCATTCATCTTCGCAATGTAATATTTATAATAAAATAATAAATAAAAATATTTATACCATACTATACGTAATTATAAGTAATTTATAATTTGTATGTCAATTCTTTTATCGCGTATTTAAACTTTTCAGGTATTTGTGGATTAATCGTAAGGCGGAGAGACTTACAAAAATAGTTATTTTTGCTCTGTAAATAATTTATAGAAGCAGGTATTGCTTTGCAGAATTCTGTAGTACAGAATTCTGCAAAGCAATACCTGCTTTGCAGGATTATTTTGCTACTAACGCGGATTATAGTAAAATAATTCTATCAGAACTTCTGTACTATGTTCTGTATTTAATTTGCTTTTCTATGTATAAATATTTTTATAAATATATAAATACACTATTTCATATATTTAAGATCATTCTTTTTATTATCTTTATTTTTAATTTGAAACTCAATAAATATTTTAAACCGATTCAGATGTATTTCTTGTTAAAAAAAACTCTTTTTATATTAACCTAAAACCTTCGGGTAGCAGCTCTTGGACGTATTATTACAGGATCTTAAATCAATAGATCCATAAAAAAACCAGTGATGAACCCATATAAATGTCGCAAGGTGTTGAAGGAGCTACAAATAATGTAAGATCACGAATATATAGAAAGAACTGTTAATTGTTATCTCTTCTTGATCATCTCGTAACGTTAATCTTACAAAGTTAATATACCGAATATCATTAATTATCATTAATCTTTCCAATAATTCCCAGCGGTGCGACCGTGTGAATCTCTAGAGACGATCACGGGTTCGAACCCGGGCAGACACCAATGAGTTTTTCTCTTAAAACTTATGTGTCTAATTGATAATTGCAATTTATCACACGCTTTTCGGTGAAGGAAAACATCGTGAGGAAACCTGCATATCTCTAGAGAATTCTGGAGGTATGTGTAACCTACCAATCCGCATTGGAGCAGCGTGGTAGGTCTTAGCTCCAATCCTTCTCTCCGAAAACGGAGAGAAGAGGCCTATTCTCAGCAGTGGGATAGTAACAGGCCGTTACTTACTTACTTTTTTTTTCCAATAATGGTTCCAATTTTTTCCACTGCAACTGCACCAACTGATAGAATAGATCATCTGATAGAAAGATAAATAGATGAAACGACGACGCAATTTCTCTAAATGTCTAGAATTTTTTTAGACGGAATTTGCACTTTTTAGTCGTCACTTGTCTTTTCTTTAAACTCTTAAAATTACCAGATATTCCTTTTGTCCACTCTATTTGTGAGTTAAGGTTACACCCATTCTGAATATAAAAACGATATTGTTCCTTTATACTTATGAAATAATAAAGACATTTTCTCAAAAGTCAACCCATTTACTCTGAACTTGAACCATGTTGTAAGTATTAGCTCAAAAGATCAGGCAAGCCTCGCTTACCAAGAGTTCGCAGACAAACACCCGAGTAAAAAAGGCGTAACTTTGATTATACTAAAATGTCGAAAATTTGCTACAGTTTTCCTAGAATTAAATTAGCGGCCTGTTACTATCCCACAGCTGGGCAGAATCCTCCTCTCTCTGTTTTTGTATAGAAGTGTAATTATGTTATTAATTATTTTACAATTACATACAAAATGTTTTAACAGAGAACTATTGAGTTTTCTGTTATAAGACTTTTGACTGGGTTTTAATCCGAGACCCCCGTGAAAGAGTTGCATGGTCTTCACGCTGGACTATCACAGCTTATATTGCCCCTTATATTAGAGGTATAAAGTTCTAGCAATCTGCATTAAAAATACTAAAATTTAAGTTGAATATAAAACAATATTTTTGCCGCAAATTGTCAAGTCAGCGTAGCTTATTCGGGGAACGGCCGGTCTCTAGAAATGAAAATATCTAGGATCGAGCCCCTCCTACCTATTCAATCATTTTTTCCTTTTTTTTTTAATTTTGTAAAAAAAAAGGTTCGGTATTTTAGTAATTATGAAAGAAATACTATAATATCCACTCTTAAGTGGGAATTTCAATTTAATACTCTATTTTCTAAATAATTTTTAACGATCACCATAATAATGTCACGTTATCGTCAATTTATGTTTTTTGTTACGACTAGACATTAAGATAAGACATTACGAAAGGAGCGAAACGACACGTATCGAGCTTCTGGTGTTTGCAACTATTGTAACAAACATTGTCTTTGCAACTATTGTATCTTTAATATTTAAATGAGTTAATCTTTCAACTTTCGAAACTTTCGGTTTTGGGGGAGAAGAATCGATCTAGCTAGGTTTTATGTACATAAAAATCGTTTTATCCCTGATTTTGGGCATTAAAAAATATAAAATTTATATTGAATTGAATTTTTTCTATAAACTGTCACGTCAGCGTAGCTTAATCGGGGAACGGGCTGTGTCGAGAAATGTACCACGATCAATCCTAACTACATAATTATTTTTCTCTATTTTTTTAAGATTTTTTTTTGTAAAAAATAACCGAGCCGCAATCTCTCGACTCATTTAACCAGGTACTTAGGTATTATTTGACTTAATTTCCTTAGATTTTCGGTTTAGAGTGTTTTTGTACAACCATGGTTTTATTACTATAGCTATTTAGATAGCTAGTGTCTGGATAAATGAACCTTGCTCTGTAATTTTTTTAAAGACAAAAAAATGCAAAATAAATATATGTAATACAAAAACGCCGGTGACATGTAGGATGCGCGCGTTACCCATTGGGCTATCACAGTTTTATGCTTGACATTTACATTCAATTCTATATTTAAGCATTTTTTCGATACCCGAAAACAGGGATAAAATGATTTTTTTAAATATAACCTAGCTAGATCGATTTTTTTCCCCCCAAAGCCATTGAATTTTAGGAAATCGTCGGACCTATTTTCGAGATTCCGAAAATATACATACATCATCCTCCTGCCCTTATCCCACTCTAAGTGGGGTCGGCACAACATGTTATAAACACGCTGTTACATGATTTGGCTGCGTTTTTACGACCGGCCGCCTGCCTGACGTCAACTTACCTCTGTCGTATTTTACGAAACCTCGGTAAGAATGAGGGTGGTCTATTCTACTAAACCGGATACCACACGGTGGGTCAACTTACCTTAGTCGCCTTTTACGACACCTCGGTAAGAAATGAGGTTGGTCTATTCTACTCAGCCGGATACCAAACGGCGGGTTGACTTACCTTAGTCGCCTTTTACGACACCTCGGTAAGAAAAGAGGGTGGTACTATTCTATTCAGCCGGATACCACACGGCGTTCCGAAAATATACATACATACATACATACTTATTTAAATATTAAAGATACATATGCACAGACAATAGTTTTCGTTAGGTAAATTATTGAATGTTTTTGTAATGCGTAATCTTGTAATAAACTTGAATAAACACACGTGAAAGACAAATATTGAACGTATTTTTTAGATTATTCAGGTGCAACATTGTATTGTTTCTTTTTATATTTTCCAACCGTATATAATTGTTTTGTATAGTGCGCTTGTATATATTAGCTGAATCAACACTTTACGAACAATGTATGAATATTTTTCAAGAATTGAAAAATTCTTTAAAAAAAGAAAAAAAGAATTATTAAAAGAATACAGATATTCAACGCTTTGAGTGATAACTTTAAATTTGTACGTTTTTTTAAATATTATCATAGATATGTATTCTTTTCTTCTTCTTCTTCAACCGATGGACATAGGCCTCTTCATGGGATCTCCAGAACACACGATTTTGTGCCGCTTGTATCCAGCGGCTCCCCGCGACACTTTTGAGGTCGTCTGTCCATCTAGTAGAGGGGTCTTCCAACACTGCGCTTTCCGGTGCGGGGTCGCCATTCCAACACTTTGAGACCCCAGATATGTATTCATTTGGTAATTATGTTACCAACTGTTCAATCTATGCAGTTGAAAAATAACTTAATGGTCGTCTGTCATTATAGGAAAGTCTTCAAAGTTTTTAATCATCATCCTCCCACTTAGAGTGGGATAAGGGCTTATCCCGCTCTAAGTGGGGCGACTCAACATGTTATAAACATGATTTGTCTATCTACGTACCGTAGTCGTACTTTACGACACGTCGGTAAGAAATGTGGTTGGTCTATTCTACTCAACCGGATACCACATTGTGGGTCATCTTACCTTAGGGTGGTCTATTCTACTCAGCCAGATACCACACGGTGGACCAACTTACCTTAGTCGCCTTTTACGACACCTCGGTAAGAAATGAGGGTGGCCTATTCTACTCAGTCGGATACCCACGGCATATAATAATAATAATAATAATAAATTCTTTATTTAAGACATCTATGGCCCAACAAATTTACACGAAAAAATAAATAAAATAAACTTATTAAAATAAAAATATAAAAAATCAAATAAAAAATATTATATAAAGAATGGGTGAATAGATTTAGGACTGCCTCACAAGCACCTTAGTAAAGTGATGCAGCACAGGCGAGTCCATCTTACCTATTAGCGTCTTAAGAATACTGTTGGAACTGGACCGCAGTCTTGTTAATAACGATGCGGTCTTGTTCATTACGGCGTTAAAACCATTTGTATGCGAGTGAACAAACATATTTGACGCGGAACAAAACCGCGACAACCCCAACAGTATTCTAAAGCCGTTATTATATTGCACCCTTAGGGTATCTAGAGCTTTCTGCGAATATCTTGTCCACAGGCTCCCCGTGTACAGTGTTTGGCAATATCCTTTAAACAGATGTATTTTTACTTGAATGCTACAACGGTAAAACCTGTTGGCCAACAGATTGCATCTAGCCGCTAGTGCCCTTCTCTCACGCTCTATGTCTACATGATCCTTGAGATCCTCCGCAAGACAGTGACCTAGATATTTAAATTGTGTTGTCCTTTTTATTCTAGTCCCGTTAAGTGTAATGATTGGATCGTACACTACTTTCTTGCGAGGGGCCCCAAAGATCATGTATTCAGTTTTTTTAACATTATATACTAAGCCATGTGATTGTGCATAACGGTCACATACCAACAGCATATCCCTAATAGAGCCGGCCGTGGGGCTCAGCAAAATCATATCATCGGCGTAGCTGAGGTTGTTGATACATAAACCGTCTATCCAACAGCCGTGTGGCTTCTTGCTGAGCTCCTCGATTAGCCCATCAATATAAAGATTAAAAATCTTAGGAGAGGTTAACCCAACTTGCCTTACTCCACACTCCAATTTGTAGGCATTAGAGATCTCATTTCCCCATTTAATATTATTAGTTTGATTGACATACCAATAGTGCATTATTCTGAGAACTGCCGGATGTACGCTATGTATACTGTAAGCTATGGGAGAACCCATAGCACATCATATGAAACTAGATCAAAAGCTTTGGAGAGATCAAGAAAACATGCGTACACCGGTGTTTCTCTGTTGGTATAGTACTGGACAGTCTCCTTCAAACTAAAAATTGCAGTCTCAGTTGAAAGTCCGGGTCTAAACCCAAACTGTGCATCTTGAAACTTTAAAGTTTCACTAAGACTTGTGTCAAGAAGACTATCAAGTACTTTAGCAGTTGTGGTAGTAAGAGATATGGGCATATAATTTGATAGATCAGACAGATCTCCTGTTTTGTTCTTCGGAATTGGGATTACCACTGTTCGCATCATGGCCTCAGGAAGATAAGAGTGGCTCATGCAAAGTGAATAGAACAGCGATAGAAACCGTAGCAAGTGTGCTCCCGCGTATTTAAAGTGCTCAATACTTAGACTATCAAGACCAGGAGACTTGCCTCTGGTCATTTTCTTAATGACCTCTCCTACTTGTTTATCAGAGAATCGAAGCAGCTCTAAATCACTATCTGATTCAGCATTAAACGCCCGTGCAGAAGGACTCAGAGTTGATGAGACTCTGAAATGATCCTTAAATTTGTTAACTATCTCCCTCGGCACATTGCAATCCGCTACACTCACTGGTAAGCCCGGCTTGATATTCAAACCTTTGGTCTTTTTCCAAAATTGTGAGAAATTTTTGTTAGCTCTGTGTGAACCTATTATATCCATTTTGACTTGGTCTTGATGTGTCTGGCACACACTTTAACCTGCTTTTAAATATTTTCCTACTTTCACACATTTCCTCCCAGATTTTACCAGATTTGGGTTTATTGTGTATCACCCAAGTTTGATATTTAAGCCGAGCCTCACAGTGAGCATCTCGGATATGTTTATTCCAACCAATGACAGTCTTTTTCTTTGAAAATTTAGAGACAACATAGGTTTCTAATGCTGATTGAGACAATATATCAACGATAAATATCTCTATAAATAATGTCTAGGCAGCGTTTATGTTCCGAGACGGTACAAAATTTTCCCTGACATACTATAATTTCGTCCAAGCAATAGTTAGTGAGTTCATTCCAAAAAGGCTCGGTAGGATGAGAATTGAAATCTCCTAACATATACGTAGCCTCAGCGTCATTATTTTCGTCATTATTATAGCTTTTATTGCACCTAAACAGTCTGTAAATTCAACTATATTTTCTGAGATATCAATTGGCATGTATACGCTAAACACAATAATGTATCGATCATTTAACATAACTTTTATAACGCACAGTCTATCACTATTACAATTTAAGACTGATACCGACTTAAACAGCCCCTTTCGCCAAAGAATAGCAACCCCACCATATGGCCTCCCTTTTAAGATCCCTTTTGATGTATCTACTGCTGATTTCCCTGTATACTCAAAATCATCATGTATTGTCCCAAGAAAGGGAATATCGTGGGGCAGCAACCATGTCTCCTGAAGCGCCAATATATCCGAAGATAAACAAATATCTCTCATATTACCTAACGAACGTTTCACAGATTTACAATTAAAACTTACTAAATTTACTAACTTTTTTGTACTGTCCATTAACTAAATTAATTTATATCCCTTACACTCGAATCGGTAGTCTGTTTGTTTTTATTATTAAATAATATAAAACGTCTAAAAGAAATACCTTCTGGCCATATGTCGTTATTCATAAACAATGACAGTTTATATTTTGGCACATAAAGCTTATAAGAATTGTAATCTCTTTTTATTTTTGAGTTAATTCTCTCTAAAACAATTTTTTCCTTGGTTTTATTAAAGATATACTCAACAATATCGTTCTCATTTGTTTCTTTACACACGTTAGAAATGTAAAGCGGTACCTTGCTCGGTGCGGCCTTGAAATTCGTATCATAACAACCACGTCCAATGTCACTAATAAACCTATTTTTGATTAAATTCTTTTTTCTTTGCACTAATGTCCACTCGCTATTTACCTTATCATCCCTTTGTTTACATTCCTTATTTTCCCTCAACACATCCGCCATCGTCTTACACTGTTTGTCAATAGAATGATTCGATATTCTATTATTATTTAAAATGTTTACTGAGGAAACAGTATCGGACGATGCGCAAGCGCTCTTCATAACCGGTTTCTAGTTCGAAACCACGGTGGCCTCCGTGCACATTGGTGTTACTATCTCCTTCACACGCTCTTGAGTAAGAGAGATACGCAAATCGGCCGAGTGCAGCGGCGCCGCAGTCTCGGTGCACACCTACACCTGTTGAAACGATGGATCATAGACGTTCGGGATTACCTCGGGCGACGATTGTTTGTGTGACAAGGAAGGACACATTCGCCACTCAACATGCACTCCACGACTTCGGTCATTGACCTGTCGTTACCGTTCTGCAAACTCATCGTCCCGCTATCATAATCACAATCAATGCTCTTCAATAAGAATGCCCCTCTTTTCTTATTTATGTTATCAGATGGTTTCTCTTCTCTAACTTGCTTTAAGAATTTCTGCAGTTCTTTTTGTGTAACAAATTCCTTCTTAAATTCAAATATATCTTCCTTTAGCGATGCAATATCCCTTAATAATCTAGTCGCATCTAAGTGATCAAAGGTCACTGGAGGTAGCCTGTGTAATTCTCGTGCTACGAAAATAGGCAACCGTTCAGGGTCTGTCGCGTCCGTGTATTTTAATAATTCAATGATATCTTCCAAATCTTTTTTGGATTTTTCTTCCTTTTTTCGTACCTTCAGTTTTTTTGTTTGCACAGCTTCAAAAATAAGTTTTTTTGCTTCTTATTAGAAGCAAAAAAACTTATTTTTGAAGCGAATTTCGCGAATTTCTCTTCACTTGTATATGCTGCTTCATCCATGACTTTAATTTTGTTTTGCATTTTCTTCTTCTTCTTCTTCTTCAACCGATGGACGTCCACTGCTGGACATAGGTCTCCTCATGGGATCTGCAGAACACACGATTCTGTGCCGCTTGTATCCAGCGGCTCCCCGCGACCCTTTTGAGGTCGTCTGTCCATCTAGCAGGGGGTCTTCCGACACTGCGCTTTCCGGTGCGGGGTCGCCATTCCAACACTTTGAGACCCCAACGTCCATCGGTTCTCCGCACTATGTGCCCCGTCCATCGCCACTTCAGCTTCGCGACCCGCTGAGCTATGTCGGTGACTCTGGTTCTTCTACGGATCTCCTCATTTCTGATTTGATCACGTAGAGAAACTCCGAGCATAGCTCGCTCCATCGCCCGCTGAGCGACTCTGAGCTTTGTTTTGCATAAAAGCAAGCAATTCACTAATTACTATATTGCACGTAGAACATTTCACAACGTTAGAGGTCATTGTCCTCTCACACAGCGCGGTGTGCCACCGACCTTTCGCACGCACGATCAGCTGATGATATTATGTATGACTTTTTAAATATTATAAATATTTAAAAAGTCTCTACCTACGTTGGTTTACGAGTGATAAAGATGAAGTAATCGCCAAGAAAACGAAAAAACCTTTTAAGAATATATCTAAACCAACCAACCGTTTTTATTATTAAAACAGGTTCTATGATATCACCATACAGAGGATATTAATTCTTTAGTAGATTGCATTCAGACAGTTCAATTGACTAATTAAAATTTGAATAACCTATTGTTTGTTATTCGCAAACAATTAAATTACGGTTGCCATGATTATAATTTAAATTTATTTACAAAGTGTATTGTTTCTAATGTGTAAGATACTTAATTGAAATATTGAGTTATTTAATTGAAATTTTGAACAATAAATAAGTTATTGTGAGTTAAAGAGTAGATTAGTTATAGGAGATAGATATGCTGTCGTGGACTATTTTGTTGTAGTTTTTTTTTAGTTTAATGGTTCGAAAATTCATCAATATTGGTCCAGTGGATTAGCCGTGAAAGTGTAACAGACATTCGCATTTATAAAATTAAATATCTGGGTGACCGATAATTTGCCTAGCTAACTTTGCTAATTTGCCTTGATAACCGCCTTGCTCGGTAATTTTTGTACAAAAAAATCCTCAAAAGAAAATAATAATAATAGGGTCGGTGGGGCTCGATTCTAGGTTACCTGAATAAGCCACGCTGACTAGCCAGTAAATGGCAATAAAATTCAATAAATTTTAGTATTTTTTAATACAGGGATAATTTTTTTTTAAATTAAGCCTAGCTAGATCGATTTTTCTCGCCCAAAACCCCTAAATACTGAATTTCAGGAAAATAGTTGGAGCCGTTTCCGAGATTCCGAAAATATTTATTTAGGTACATACAAGATTAACTCATTTAAATATTAAAGATATGAGTGCAATATAATAGAGCTAGACATGATTTTCTGTTTAAACTGTAGAATAAAATTAGAAAAAAAAAACAAAGTTTTAGTTAGGTAATGTTATGACGTGCTATGACGTAGTAAAGCAGGTTATTTCCCTGAACCATGACATTCACATTAAATAGGTAGTGACCCCGCAATGGTTAAATATATAAAATTGAAGCTTGTTTCCTTATCACATTGTACTTGCCATACTTAGAGATAACCACAGTGCATATTTTTGGCCTCCATTTTAAAGACTTTATTGCAACGCGGTCAACATGAATGTTGTAATTTTTATTATTTCTATATTCAGTTTTCTGATTATGGGACAAGCACAAAAAAGTGAGTATATATTTTTTACCTTTTTTTCTATCAGTACTAAGTCAGATTGTTTTAACACAATGATCAAAAAAATAAAAAGTTTTTCTTACTTAAATTCCTATCGGCTATGAAATACAGCGCCATCTAGTTTCATGTATTATTGATACATAATATAATTATCACGTGAATATTTTTTTGTCTTAAATCGTAACTGCTCTATGATACATATAATTATTTTAGTTAGGTAGTAAACTACTAATATTAGTCAATCATACATATTATGGTCAGGCGTCTTTAACTCATAACCATTTAACCAATAACTTACTTACTTACTAACTTATACTTACATCTATCGCATTATTTAAAAAAAAAACATGACACCTATGTGAAACAATGAAAAAAGTTTAAAAGTTATCAATAAGATCCTCATGTCATAGACTTGTGTGGTGTTGACTTATCGATGAACTTACTCTATTTTCCACATAATTTATTTAAGTAACATTGGCACCTTTTCACCAGGCGATAACAAACACGTCTCATATTTAAGCTTCTAATAACGGTCAAGCATTTAATAGAGGCGTTTTACCTGAAATAAAACGCTTATTAAATACTCACATTATTAGAAGCTTAGTTTTTATACCTGCCCGGTGCTTAATGAATAATGAGACACAATGACATACAAAGAGTCGCTGTCTAGCGCCTCCCGCCATGTCCGGTGAAAAGGGGGGAAAAAGGAAGGAGACAGAGATATGTGGGTAGAAAGAAAGGTAAAATACGACGGAAAACCAGATGTGCCTATCAATATCCTTCCAACAAAGCAACGACCATTTAGTGTAAATCCCCAGGAAGTAGTATTTTCATTTTAATCATTCAACACAATTAACTCGGCTCCATAAATATCGGTGATAAGCACGTCACGTCACTATTAAAAAAACACAATTTGCCCATAATGCATTGCATTTGTTTACTTTATGGATGTAACTATGGATGTGACTTGGAGTAGAAAGAATAATTGATTTTTAAAAAATCGATTATTTTGTTACGTAATAATCGATTTTTTACAAATCGATTTTTTTTGCTTATTTCAAAAGTTGTCTTTTTAATATTAATAATTAATTACAATAAAGGTTAATTATCGTGCACAACTACCAAGAAATAATATCAGATGCGCTGTTTGTGAGATTGAATTAAAATGCGTCGTTTGACTAAATTGGTTTCATCCAGCAATGCATATCTAATCTTAAAAAACAAGAAAAAGAGTAAAAAAGAAAATGGGGATACCTAAAATAATCGATTAAAAAAAAATAAAATAACATAATATATAACTTATCAAAATGTGAAGTCAAAAATTTAAATTAAACTGATTATTGTTTTTGCATTTTTTCTTACGTCCCTTACGAATATATATTACCATTAGCTATATAACTTACCATTCCATATTCAAGATTTCTGTATTCAGGGCATATTTACGGAACATATACCCCGCGAATAAAGAGCTTTTACTGTAGTATAACTTCATGTCTCTGAAACACACTTTTATAATTTTACAGTTCGCTGTACTGGTCCACATGAGATCTACAGTTGCGGCAGTGCATGTGATAAAACCTGTGCTACACTGAACAAACCATGCACCATCATAAATATTAGATGCAACGACATGTGTTATTGCATGCCTGGATATGCAAGGAACAACAATAATATTTGTATAGCCATCAGCGACTGCAGTTAGTGTACTACATCCTATATTATCCTACTAATATTATAAACGCGAAAGTATGTGAGTATGGATATATGTTTGTTAATATTTCACGGCGAATCCGCTGAACCGGGTATAACATATATAGAAATCCTGTTAATTCTACAGAAATAGGATGACATTGAAAAGCGCAAATTTATTATCGACCTATCACACGACAGTCCATGCGAAAGAAGTCCTGGGTAAAAGCTAGTACAGCAATAATTCAAATTCAAATTATTCTTTATTCAAGTACACTGATATATAACACACACATTGTAAACAACACACACTTATAACTTGTACACAACATACGACATTTATGATTATATACGCCCATTTTCGAAGAACCAACTTTTTTTTTTTAGAAAACTAGCTTTCACACGCAACTTCGCATCGACTGTATGTCGCGCGATAGCTTGATAATAGATGGCGCTTTTTAATATCATTCTATTCCTGTAAAAACAACATGATTGCTATAGCCTATGTTACCCCAGTGTATAAGGAATGATTGTGCCAAATTTCACCGATATTGGTTCAGCAGATTCGCCGTGAAAGAGTAACAAACATACATCCATACTCACAAACTTTCGCATTTATAATATTAGTAGAATGTTGGCCCTCGACGGGAATCGACCCCGCGAAGCTGAAGGCAGAGTCACTGCCAACTGCGCCTTCGGGCCAGTCAAAACAGGGAAAGATATTAATGAAATTTGGCTTAATTAAAGCTTATACAAAGATATAATATATGGGATGATTTTAACTGATCCGGTTTTTTTTTTCAGATAAAAATTGCTAAGTTATCGTGGAATCGTGACGAAGATAACACTTTGTCTATCACTTCTTTATTGTCTTTGATTGATATATCGTAATTAATATAATAACGGGGCTGGACACTATTTATGTTATCTAAGATCGTGAGCGACTATATCCATTTATTATTTTAAAAAGAAATACTATCTTGTGAACCAATGATGCTAAAATGTAATAAATATGCTATCTGATTGTTTATGATTTTATACGTACCTATATAAAATGAAATAAATAAATAAAATAAAATAATTTATATTATATAATTACCTATTAAGGTAATATTAGTGCCTATCTTTGACAGCGCACCTTCAATCGTACAGAATTTTATAAGAATCCTGTATGTAATTATGTTAAGCAAAACTAAATGTGCGAAAATTATAGACTTCCCACTGCCATGAGATCAGTATGTACGCGGGTGAAACCGCGGAATATTACTAGTATAATATACGTAACAAGCTGTGTCTTAGTCAGTAAGGAATTCTCTTCGAAACAAAACCTAACACTTTAAAAAATTCTCTGTTCGCCACCAAACTTTACAGAATCAACCACTGAAACATTTTACAGAAAGTCTGAAACTTTCATTCAAATCGATCCAGCCGTTTCGGATTCTATAAAGGACTTACACACAAACAGGGATATTATTAGGTTTGGTAAAACGACTGATAGCAGCAAAAGCAGGTCAAA
Source organism: Morpho achilles (assembly GCA_947086495.1). Taxonomy (NCBI): domain Eukaryota; kingdom Metazoa; phylum Arthropoda; class Insecta; order Lepidoptera; family Nymphalidae; genus Morpho; species Morpho achilles. The sequence goes on along the minus strand of CAMTZB010000004.1, from coordinate 5,004,273 downwards.
TTTCAGGATATTAGTGAGATTCGTATCCCAGCATGTGGAAATGAGCAGAATAGTCCGTAAAAAGAGCAGACCATGCTTAAATAAATAAAGGTAATCCCCCCCCCCCCCCTATAACGCGGTAGTTAGTACAAAAAGAGGGGTAACGAGCCACGTCCAGAATGCACGTAGCTTGCAATTTACAAATCGTGTTATAGCAAAACCGTGTTATAGGATGGTTGCCTGTAATAAATATTTAATTATGTATAGGTTATTGAATAGAATAGTACCACCCTAATTTTTTATCGAGGTGTCGTAAAAGGCGACTAAGGTAAGTTGACCCACTGTGTGATATCCGGTATATTGTATATTTAGTACAATAGACTACCCTCTTTCTTATCGAGGGGTCGTAAAATACGACTGAGGTAAGTTGACGTCAGGCAGGCGGCCGGTCGTAAAGACGTAGCCAAATCATGTGGCAGCATGTTTATAACATGTGCCGACCCCACTTACGAGTGGGATAAGGGCAGGAGGATGATGATGACCATAACCAAACATATTTCATAGTAGGTAAATCCCTAATTCCGCGGCATTATTGTATCGCTATTTTCCTCGTATGACGAGTAGTTTTTTCTGTATTCTTTTTTTCCTACCAGATTAATACATATAAACAAAGTATATATCTTTTGTCTATAAATATAAATACTCGAGAACAAAGTCAGTTAGAATGCAATCAACATGCATTGTTTAATAACGTTTTCCTTGTTTGTTTTTCTATTTGTGGGACACATCGTCGGAGACAGTGAGTATATTACATGTAGTTGTGTGAAATCTTGTACGGACAAGGTTTCCGTCCTGAAACCCATACATGTAATCAATCCACACAAACTGTTCGTGTTTCGGAAATAGCGTGATATTTTGTAGTTATGGTCAGTAAACATATGCGATAGAGACATGCTGTCGCCGACTTTTTTATAGATTTACAATTCTCTAGTACTGAAGTACTAAATTAAAATGAACTAGTACTGAAGTAAAATGAATATTAGTGTATCTCTGTTGGTGATCGTAGCGCACGAGACAAAAACTTTTTACTAGTTTTTTTGTGGTTTTTTTTACTACTGCGCTACCTCTTCCTACACTTATAAAAATATACCTATAAAACCGTAATGTACTGTTAATTTAAACCTCCCAAGATTTAACTATATTTTTGTAAAACCCGTACAAAAACCTGTTAAGTAGATTTTCAGAAAAACGATCACATACAGCATCAGCTTGAGAGGAGTTTGTTTTCTAATAAGTATAGATCTAAAGTATATTCTCATATATATTCATAAAATTAAGAGTATTTAAGTCTTCTCTATATAATTTCGTTATTATATATAAGAGGCTATATGCAATATATTACTTAAATTAATTTTGTAAAGCAAATTATACTTGTATGTCAATATATGTAACATTTCTTATTACTTGGGTTAAATTTAAAATATTAAAATATATTAAAAATAAAATAAACTAAAAACAAGAAACTCAGCACTTGCCCTTTTAAAACTATAATTGTTATTACTTTTTATTACATTTAGTTATTACTATCTTGTACAGGGTAGAAGAGTAGCTATGTTCATGCATTCATGCATTTTATCTGTTTGTATCAGCCTTTTATTAATAGTATTTTAAACTACTGTAATGGAAAAGCTATGAAAGAAACATTACATTGTAAAATTAAATTATGAGCAAGTTTAACATTGTTTCTTAAGTAAAAATATATTTTTATGTTCATAGAAATTACTTCTTATACTAAAAATTAAAAAAATAAGATAAATAATAAGTTTAATTATAAAAAATTATGATATAATACTTCTAATATTATAATACTTTTGGTCTTCCTCGCTCACTTTATTTGGTGCTCCAGATAAAGGATCCTTGCCGTCATGGTTTTTAGGAAATGCTATTACATCTCTTATCGACTCTGCCTTACATACAATAGCCATCAGCCTATCAATGCCTAAAGCTATACCTGCATGAGGGGGACAACCGCTCCGTAAAGCATTCATAAAGTGCAATAAATCATTTGGATTGATTCTTAAAATCTTCAATATCTTTTCCTGTAGTTCAGCATTGTGTATGCGCACAGAACCACCACCTATTTCATTGCCATTTAATACTATGTCATAAGCTAGTGATCTAACTTTAAGTGGTTCTGTATCTAATAAATGTATGTCATCAGGGTGGGGTGCTGTAAATGGATGATGGCAGGTCTCTAAACCATTTTCTCCTTTAACAAATAATGGAAAGTCTGTTATCCATAGAGCTTCTAAACTTTTTCTGAAAGATATCAAATTCTTTACTTTTAAAACCTCAGCCAGTACTTCTCTCAATTCACCTAGACATAAACAAACATTTTCAGTATCACCGAGACCTAAAACACTATCTTTATCTTCACCAGTGATAATTTTAACATTGTTATGAATATCATGACCAAACTCTTTTGATATATTTTCATTTAATACTAGTTTAACATTGTACTTTTTTCTTAGTTCCGAAACCTTCTCTCTATATTTAGCTGTAAGCTTACCTAATATACTAGGGTACGGTAAAACAAATGCTTGATAATTTTTATCTGAACAATACAGATTGAATAAATTACTAACATTTTGTAACTCCATACTGTAGGTTAAATTTGGTTTATCGGATCCATAAGTTTCTAATGCTTCTTTATAAGTCATTCTCAAAAATGGTTCTTTTGGAAGATCTACTAAAGTTTTCCTCAATAACAATTCTATCATATTCAATATACCATCCAAATTTGTAAACGATAATTCAATATCAAGCTGTGTGAATTCTGGTTGTCTATCTGGTCGAGTGGCTTCGTCTCTATAACATCTAGCTACCTGAAAGTATCTATCAATACCACCTGCCATCAGCATTTGTTTAAATTGCTGTGGACTTTGTACTAAAGAGTAAAATAACCCAGAATGATGAGTCGGTACAATAAACTCTCTAGCCCCACCAGGAGTCCTACAAAACAAAGTTGGTGTTTCTACTTCTACAAAATTATGTTCCTCTACAAGAAATCTTCTCATATTATGTAAAAAAATTGATCTTTGTCTCAAGTTATTTTGCATCTCCGGAAACCTTAAATCTATATAACGATGTTGTAACCTCAATTGTTCTTTAGGCTTCTGGTAATTTCTTAAATTGAATGGCAACTTACTAACTTCATTCAGTACCTCTAATTTATTTATGATAACTTCAATATCACCAGTTATCATTTCATTGTTACACATATTTTTTGGGCGAGCTGCAACAGTTCCAGTTATCTTCACTATAGTCTCCAATGGAATCGATTCGATGTTTACATGAGTCTTATTAACAATGCATTGCGTAAGTCCATACGAATCTCTGATCAGCAAAAACTTGGACAGTCGCACATACTGAACCCACCCGCATAATTTTACTTCCTCACCTACATGTTCAAGCCTTAAACTACCGCATGTATGGGTTCTGTATGTAAAGGAACAAGTATTAGTCAATTCATTAGCATCTGAAACTAATCGCACTTTTTCATGTTGAGTACTTAACGCTCGTTTACACTTAAACAATTGTTTACAGTCTTCATTTAGACTCGCTAATGTCCTTTGCCTCTCAGGATTATTAATAAAATTGGTCTGACCAATTAAACTCCTACAACGTATAATACTCCGTTTCCACATTTTATTTGAGTTTTGTATATAGATTTAAACATAATTTAAACTTAACATTTTAGAGAGGTTATGTATGTATTTCAACTTAACATTTATTTATACTTTATTAACAGCATGGAATCGAGTCTTTTTATAGCATTGTTTTTCTATGGTATGATATGACATTTTGTTTATGGTTATTGCTCTTTTTCTTAAATAATTATTTAAGACCTAGATTCAAATATTTCAAAGACCTGGTTAATATTTATAAAGTAACACAATAAACTTAAATAAATTATTTGAAACGTTCAATTCATTTAATTCAAAAACTGTCAACGCATAATTTACTAGAAATGAGAAATAAGCAACAGAATTAATTATTGCCATCTATCGTTAAAAGTGTAAACTTCGTCAACAAAATTAATGGGTATGGACCAGGTCGATTGAGGAAGCAATTCTTTGAAGCGCGTACCCCTAGTTTTCTTAGCAAAACGGACGAAACACAATAATTATAACTCTTTCGCAAAGTCTATCGAAATATAACTTCGTAGAAGTAATTTAAAAAAATGTATCGAAAGAAACCAAAACTTGTTTATAAATAACGTGTCAATAAAATAACATTTTCCTACAATGATTTTAATTAAGCGATTAAAAATTTAGTACTATTCCTTTACAGCGCCATTTAGTCAAACGAAATTTTCTCTTTATGTAAAATGTATGCATCAGCACTACATATTATAAAACAAAGTCCCTATATCCCTATGTACGCATAAAACTTTAAAATTACGCAACAGATTTTGATGCGGTTTTTTTTAATAGATAGAGTGATTCCAGAGGAAGGTTTGTACGTATAATAACATTCAATACGGAGTAGAGAAAAACTGTAATTTTTGAGGTATCTGTACATAATTACATTTTTTTCCGCTTACATTGCAAACACAGGCTAAACCCTACGAGATTTATCAAAATGATGTACTAAGTATTTGTACATCTTGAAAAGGTCTACAGAAAAGTCCGCAATGGTATATGTCTATCTCTTATGGATAACCCACTATAGCATTTTTTGTCATTTACTTTTTACGAAAAATAATGCCATATTTTTGAAGCAATTTTTATACAATACAGCATTAATCCTTATCCAATTAAGTACCTTAAATAAATAGTTGATTTAATATAGATCAATATGGCCGTTTACAGCATGTAATTTAAGTGAACATTTTCGGAGATATTACAGATTTAAAATGCCGTGAGGACGCCGCGCTTCGCCCTATACTTCGACTTTAGCAGTTATATCCCTCTTTCAAGAGTTTGTTTAAAGACATTCTGTAATTAATTGTAAAAATAAAATATATAGGGAAAATAGAAAAGTAAAAATGTACTATATGAGTTCTGTGGGTAGGCGTGAAATAAGTAACACCGTTAGATTTTACTTCTATAAATTTTATTGTTTTAAATAATCGAAATATTGTTAATGCTATATATTTTATATAAACTGTGATATGTAGTAAACGCTACCTACCAGCTACAAGTGTCCTTTAAACATTTTTTTATGTAAAATAAATTTTTCATATACATTGTGATATCCACTGGCACTACTCAATACGGACTCACTAAAAGATTCTTTAACGTCCATGGCTGAATTATTTAACAACAAGATGAATGAATTCCAGCAAGAATTGGAGAAAAAAACATCATCTGCTGTTGTAAGTCAACCGTCTCCCTCTTCTTTAGCGGCGGAGTTCTCTATCTTCAAAACTTTCATCTTGTCAGCACTCAACACATTACAACGTCAAGTCGAATTCCTGGGACGAGAAATTGACCGCCAGGAGATGCACAGAAGACGCAAAATGCTTTTACTGCATGGAGTCGCCGAAACAGAGTCAGAAAACATGACTGCTTTGGTTACGAGCATAGTTACTGAGCATTTGGAATTATCTCAATTTTCTCCTGGAAGCATCAAGTTATCGTATAGACTAGGTCGTCCTTCTGTATCAAAAACCAGACCCATTGCTGTGAAATTTAGTGAAGTTGCTATACGAGACAGGGTCTGGTTCGCTAAATCAAAACTCAAAGGCACAGGTTATACTCAATCCGAATTTTTAACGAAAGTACGTCATGACATGTTTCTTGCAGCAAGAAAACGGTTTGGTATCAGTAATTGTTGGACTCGGGACGGTAACATTTATGTAATTGATTCCAATGGATCTCGACATCGAGTGGTTAATCATTGTGATCTTGATAACTTCCCCTGTCCTCCAGCGGCATCGAAATCACCTGCCGAAACCAGTGATACAACTACAGCAGGGTCGTCTAAACAAGCAGTCTCCCAGATCACATTCCGTACAAAAAAACTAGTGAAAAACATAAACAAAAAATAGTTTGACAACACTCTAAGAAACCAAATATTTATGTTTGTTTATTATTGAGTACTAATTGTAATTAGATTTATACCCACATTCACATTTGTCTTTGTTTGTTTTTGTAGCTACGTAATTACAATACTCACATTTTTAGTGTCACATTGGGTCTTACACAATGAATGATGGGTCTCTAATAATGAAAGAAGTATTATTAAGGTCTCTCTTAATGATGAATAATAAGATCTATCTAAAGTTTTTTTTTTTCTTTTGCTGTTTGGGTTTTTTAAATAATTTTATTTGTAACAAATATTTGTCAATGTTGCATTTCGACAGGATAATTATGAATTAAAGTGTAACGATATTGTAATACAATACTTTTAAAACTAATGTATTTACGTGTAAACAGGATTTGTAATTCTTTCATTAGTTTCATAGTGATTGGGTTGACATAATTTATTTTATTTTATTTCTTACATTCAAAAGCTGGGAGGTATGTACAATAAAATATATATTAAAAATATATATAAATATATTAAATATACAATATTTATAATATTATATAACAACTTATCACTTTTATTTATATTACGTATAAACTTATAGGTAGACGTACATATATAATATTATTATTATTATTATTATATTTTTTTCCCCCTTATATTATTTATAGTATCTCAAAAGAGTTGTTAGCATTATAATGTCTTCTAATGATAGTTTAGATGAAGAATATTTCTCTTCGCTTCTTTCCTCGTCTGCTGAAATAAGTAGTGATGATAGTTTTTTTTTTTTTTTTTTTATGGCATAGGATGGCAAACGAGCATGCGGCTTACCAATCAAGTAATTACCGCCGCCCACTACCTCTCGCAGAGCGAGTGCGTTGCCGTCCTTTAAAATGGTGGAAAATACGTTTTTTGAAGGTGCTCATGTTGTACTGATCTGGAAACGCTGCCAAAGGGAGATCGTTCCATAAAACTGTGGTGCGCGGAATGAAATTATTTGAGAACCGCACTGTAGTAGATCGCCAAGCATCCAGATGGTAGGGATGATATTTTAACCTATGACGTACAGTGCGGTTATGGAATTTAGCAGCAGGAATCAGGTCATGTAGTTCGGTGGAACACTCTCCGTGAAAGATGCGGTAGAAAACGCATAGTGATGATACGTCTCTACGCATCGCCAACGAGTCAAGTTGTTTGCAGATCACCTTATCCCCAATAATTCGAGCTGCTCTACGCTGTATGCGATCGAATGGCTTAAGTTGGTACTGGGGTGCACCGGCCCAGAGATGAGAACAGTACTCCATGTGAGGCCGGACTTGTGCTTTATAAAGCGCTAGTCTATGAGCCGGCTTGAAGTACTGTCTGGCTCTATTGAGAACACCCAATTTTTTGGAGGCCAACTTAGCCTTCCTTTCCAAGTGATCGCGATACTTGCAGCTATTGGAGATGTCGAGACCCAGTATTTCGATACCACTCGAGTCACGTAACAGAGTATTCTCGAAATACGGTGACGCGACAAAAGGTGTTGCTTTTGCGGTTAACGCGCAAACTTGCGTCTTCTGGGGGTTAAATTTTACTAAATTTAATTTACCCCATTCGGAGATCTTCCGTAGGGTGGCTTCAACGGAAGACACAAGATTTTTTCGGCACTCATCGACCTTTGTCCAAGAAAGTCTTGCGCCAGCGGTGTATACGGCATCCACCGTACTGTCATCTGCATAACAGTGAATGTTAGGGTCATCTAACATGTCATTGATATGCAGAAGAAACAGCGTTGGGGATATCACGCATCCTTGTGGAACCCCGGCATTCACAGGCTTAAGATTAGAGCAGAAACCATCGACAACGATACGTATGCTACGTCCTGTGAGAAAGCTGGAGATCCATAAGCGCAGACTTTCTGGAAGCCCATAGGAAGGTAGCTTCGAAAGAAGTGCCCTATGCCATACACGATCGAAGGCTTTCGCCATATCCAGACTAACCGCAAGACCTTCCCCCTTGCTTTCTATAGCCGCTGCCCAACGGTGAGTCAGGTAAACCAGAAGATCACCAGCTGATCGGCCGTGTCGAAAACCGTATTGACGGTCGTTGATCAGCTCATGATCTTCGAGGTAAGACAGAAGCTGGCTATTGATTATCATCTCCATAACTTTGGAGATGAGGGAGGTAATGGCAATAGGTCTGTAGTTAGCCGGATCTGAAGCATCGCCTTTTTTAGGGATCGGGTGGATCAGGGCTAACTTCCATGTATCCGGGACTATGCCTTGTGAGTACGAGAGCCGAAATAAGCGCGTAAGCACAGAAGTTAACTCGGGAGCACACATTTTGAGCACCATTGCAGAGATACCGTCAGGCCCACTCGACTTATGAACATCCAAAGACAACAGAGCTCGCCGAACAGCTTTTTGGCTGAACTTAATATCTGGCATTGAGCTCTGACACCGTGGAATAGTAGGCGGTGGGTTTCCTTGGTCATCCATAGTCGAGTTTGAGGCAAAGAAGTCTCCCAAAAGATCGGCTTTCTCCTTTGCTGTATGAGCCAATGCATTGTTCTCTGTGCGCAATGGTGGAAGTGAAGGCTGGTCAAAGTTACCAAGTGCCGCTTTGGAGAGTGCCCAGAACCGACGCGTTCCAGATGGGTACTGCTCAAGCTTCTTACCAATTTTGACAATATACTTTGACTTTGCTCTGGCGACTTCCCTCTTAAAGAACCTGGAGGCACGGTTATATTTCTTCTTGAGCGATGATGGGTTGGTATTTTCGGTAGTCAACGCCTCAACCCAAACCCGATAAGCAACCCGTTTGCTATCGGCTGCTGCCTTGCAAGATTCACTAAACCATGGCTGTGATCTACCACCGATTGGAATTACGGAGCTAGGTATATAGTTATCCATACCTTGTAGCACCACTTCGGCGACAGATGCACCACATGAGTTAGGATCACTCAGGGAGAAACAGACCTGCCTCCATGGATAGGACGAATAGAAGGAACGCAAACCATCCCAATCTGCTGACTTGTAATGCCAAACACGGCGTGTCGCGAGTGATCTGCGGCGACGACGTACGATAGGCACTACACACCTTACTAGGCAATGGTCGGAAGAGCCTAGAGGAGGGTCGACCGAGATTTGATAGTTTAGGGGATGTGTAGTCAGAAAAAGATCCAACAGAGAGGGGCTTTGACCATCCACGTCCGGCAGTCGCGTTGGCTCCTTAACCAATTGGGATAAATCATTCGCCATTGCAAAGTCAAAAGCAACTCTCCCCGCATGGTCTGTGGTGTCCGAGAAGCCAAGCCATTCAGCATGGTGGGCATTAAAATCGCCAAGAACTACGATTTCAGCAGAGGAAGTCTGTGAGAGTATATCGTCAATAGCCGCTTGTAAATGTTCCATAAGCCTATCCGTTTCCGCATTACCACTATGGGACCTGTAGAGGCACGCATAAACTCTGGCATGATCGCCACAGACCACGCGCCCCCAGATGGTTGACAGGTTCCGACCTTCAAAATTGCCAAGGTGGTGAAAGCATATATCTTCCCTTATGAACACAGCAACCCCGGCATGAGGCACGAAGTTATGTTCGAGTTTGTAGCCGGGGAAGTGTAAATACGCTGTGTCACTTGGACGTGATATTTGCGTTTCCGTTAAAAATAACAAGGCTGGCCGAGATGTCTCGAGATGGTAGTGGACAGCATTTAAGTTGGAATGTAGCCCTCGGATGTTACAGTAGTCTACATTGAAAGTAGGATGGGATGCCGCAGTATTATTTCCTTGTCTGCCATTGACATTAAACGTTTCGTTGCCCACCCCAGAATACGACGGGCAGCCCGAGCGAGATTGCTCAGGGAGGGATTCTCCAACTCCGTCAGAGTCGGTACCCTCCTGGGGTATAAAAACTCTTTTTCGAACCGTTGTCATATTTGGGGAGGGAAGGGGGGGGGGCTCCGGTGCTCAACACTCACCTATGCGAAACGCAGCGGCAAGCCGCTCCTTCACGCTGGTTTTCTGTGTGAGGGTGGTATAAAACCGGTCGAGTCTGCCCATTCGGTTAACCAACGCATGTTGGCAACGTGACTCTACCACCAGGAAAAATAGTTTCCATAGCATGCCCTTAAGTGATAATCTAATATCACAATTATCAGATGTTTTGAAGAATTTCAATGTAGTTCACATAAATGCGCAAAGTATTCCTGCACATTTTCCTGATTTTCTATCTACCTTTGAAAATAAAAACATCCACGCTATATTAATTTCTGAGTCGTGGCTGAAGCCTTGTTTGCCATCGGTATGTTATTCTCTTCCGGGATATCAATTAATTCGCAATGATCGCATTGGGAGGACGGGTGGAGGAGTTGCTATTTATCTTCGCTCCCACATACCTAGCACTGTCTTAGATATATCACAAGCCCAAGGGGGTTCTGGCGCAGAGCACTTGTTTTTGGAGGTATGTGTCTCAAACATAAAAGTGCTCCTGGGCGTGTTTTATAGCCCGTGCCTTACAGTAGATTATTTTTCCTCTTTTGAAAATCTTTTACATAAATACTCGCCATCTTATAGTCATACTGTAATCATGGGGGACTTTAATACCTGCCTCCTCAAGCGTAACCACCGATCATTCCGTCTCCACAATGTGATTTCTGCTGCTAATTTGCATATCCTTCCGTTGAAGGCTACCCACTCTTTTCCTAATTGTATTCCATCTCTTCTAGATATCATTATAGTTTCTTCTACAAACCATGTTGAAAAATATGGTCAATGCGCTGCCACTGCCTTTTCTTATCACGACCTTCTCTTTTTATCTTACAAAATTAAACCCCCTAAAGCTAAATCAAGAATTCTTCTGCAACGCAATTTTAGGAGTATGGACATAGATAGTCTGCGGCAAGATGCAGCAAACACAGACTGGGCTGCAAATCTTGATGTCGCTTCTGTTAATGAACAAGTAGCTGCTTTTAATACAATTTTGACTGGACTTTATGATAAACATGCGCCTATTAGACCTGTCAGACTAAAATATTTACCTGCCCCATGGCTCACATCGGAATTGAGAGCTTTACAAGGAAAAAAAAATAATGCGAAAGCAAAATATCGACGTAATCCTTCTGATGAAAATCGAGAGAATTATAAAAAGATACGGAATCGTTGCAACAGGATGTGTAGAGATCAGCAAAGACGCCATATCTATAAATCTGTAGTCGAGGAAAAAGACTCTGGTCGAGTTTGGAAATTCCTCAAGTCACTTGGAGTTGGTAAAGCAAATCATGACATAGATTCTAAAAATATAGATTTAAATCTGCTGAATCAGAATTTCTCCTCATCTGTTCCCATAAATAGGATGATTAAATTAAATACATTAGATCGACTTTCGGCTTTACCTACTCCAGACATCCCTACATTTAATTTTAATCAATTCACTGTAAGTGATGTTGAGAGAAGTGTTCTTGCTATTAACTCTGATGCCGTCGGTAGTGACTCTATTAGTCGTAAAATGGTCGTTCCTATTTTAGATTTAGTACTTCCTTCTATTACTGCTATCCTAAACAACTCTATCCGCACCGCCACTTTTCCTAGTTCCTGGAAAGACGCTATAGTAACTCCATTACCTAAAAAACTTCATCCTTCTTGTTACTCGGACTATCGTCCTATTTCAATCCTCCCTTTTTTATCCAAAGTGCTGGAGCGTCTGGTGCAACAACAGTTAAGTCTTTTTCTTACACGCAATAATCTCTTTAATGATTTTCAATCTGGTTTTCGAAACGGCCATAGTACGACTACTGCTTTAGTGAAGGTAACTGACGATATCCGATTCGCCATGAATAAGCAACAAGTAACTGTATTGACGTTGTTAGATTTCAGCAATGCTTTCAGTTCCGTGGACTTTGATATTTTGCTAAGTTTTTTGACTTCTCTTAACATATCTCCTGAGGTGATTGATTGGTTTCATTCATACTTGCATGGGCGTCGGCAAAGAGTACGAATTCAGGACACTTTTTCTGATTGGTCTCTTATTAAAGCCGGTGTACCGCAAGGTGGTGTGCTGTCTCCACTCTTATTTTCTATTTTCATTAATTCTATCAGTCAACACATCTCTTCCTTCTACCACCTGTATGCTGATGATCTCCAAATCTACTTGCACTCATCAATAGTTGATCTCTCTAAAACAATCACTTTAATAAATAAAGATCTGTCAAATATCATGACTTGGTGTAATTCTGTTGGTTTGCTTATAAATCCTGAAAAATCGCAAGTGATAATTATTGGAAGTTCGAAGCAAATCTCTAAAATTACCATGTCAGATCTACCTGCTGTGTCCCTTAACGGTGTTGTCATTCCATATAAAGACAAAGTTAAAAACTTAGGGATCATCATGGATCAACATTTGTCATGGGGACCACAAATCTCTGAGGTGAGCAGGAAAATTTTTGCAGCTGCTAGCTCTCTCCGTAGGTTGCGCAATTTCCTTCCAGTTGCTACTAAAATTGCGTTAGCACAGACACTCCTCTTACCGATTCTTGATTACGCTGACATTTGCTATCTTGATATTACTGAGGAGCAATTGAATACACTTGAGCGTCTTCAAAATTTCTGTATTCGGTTCATATTTGGACTCCGTAAGTATGACCACATCTCCGAATTTCGCAATAAAATCAAGTGGCTCCCAATCCGACTTCGCAGGAATACTCATATTCTTTCTCTCTTATATGGCATTCTTTTTAATCCCGCTACACCTTCTTACCTTAAAGAGCGTTTTCAATTTCGTTCTTCTCACCGTTCACTTCGTCCAAGTGAAAGACTTACCCTTAAAATACCTACGCATTCATCGTGTTTCTATGGTAATTCTTTTTCTGTAAAAGGTGTCCTGCTATGGAATTCACTACCGCTTTCTGTAAGATATGCACAGTCTCTTTTCGTATTTAAAGAAAATTTGAAAAGACATTATTTAATGGGTTAGCAGCTATTTTTGTCTATTTTTGTATATTCTACTGACTATATGTACTCAATATTATTTATTTTTACAGCTTATTTTTTATTTATTTTTTATATGTATACTTTTTTTTTTTTTACATTTATATTTTTATATGTATACGTACACCCCCTTTTTGTGATTTTTACCTGGTCCTTTAATCATGGGTTGCCTGGAAGAAATCGCTCTTTAGCGATAAGGCCGCCCATTGTATATCTTAATCATGTTTATAAAAAATGTTTCATGTTCAAACTGTTTTTATTTTGTATGGATTATGGTGTACAATAAAGTATATTTCTATTCTATTCTATTCTATTCTATATGAATTTAGATATTCCAAAGATAGCAGGAAATCTTCTTGGTATAGGGAAAGGATTTTTTTTCTCCAAATTTAACGCTTGCGGGCCACGGGCAGTAATGAATAAATCAAAACTACTCGATCGATTTTAATAATTTTTTTTACACTGACTGACATGGGTTATATATTTTATACCCGTGCGAAGCAGGGGCAGGCCGCTGTTATAACTAAATATAACTAGAAAATTTAAAAAAAAACCATGAGTTAGAAATGGTTAAATAGCGATTGGCCTATCCATATCTAATGTTATTTTTTTTTAAATTATAGATTTACAATGTCTGGGTCCAAATGAAATTCAAGACTGCGTTAAAGAATGTCCACCAGAAAAATCTTGTGAAAACAAAGACGTACTATTTAGCTGCTTAAATAATAATAAAAGATGCCAATTAAAATGTGTTTGCAAACCAGGCTTTTATAGAATTTATAACGGAGACTGTGTGCCTGGTGATATTTGCGGTAAGTTGGAGTAATGCGTCATTGCAACGATGTTTTAGTTCAAAGTAATGCTTATAATTATTTAAATCTCATATTTTGCTGTATTGTTAACAATCAACGCACTCAAAAGTGGATACTAAATATATCAGAAAAAAAACATGTTTTTATAGCACATACGCCGTGTGATATCCGGCGGAATATAATAGTACCACCCTCATTTCTTACCGAGGTGTTGTAAAAAGCGACTAAGGTAAGTAGAACCACCGTGTGGTGTCCGGCTGAGTAGAATAGACCACCTTCATTTCTTACTGAGGTGTCGTAAAAAGCGACTAAGGTAAGTTGACCCACCGTGTGATATCCGGTTTAGTAGAATAGACCACCCTCTTTCTTACCGAGGTGTCGTAAAATACGACTGAGGTAAGTTGACGTCAGGCAGGCGGCCGGTCGTAAAAACGCATCCAAATCATGTGGCAGCATGTTTATAACATGTAACCACTTATATAGGGATAAGGGCAGGACGATGATGATGTTTTTATAGCACATCGAATTAAAAAATGAAAAGCAATATAAATAACGATGTACTGTAAAGCATGTTTTTGTAGTTTTCTTTTAATTATAGGTATTTATTATAGGAATACCTTTAGTGTTGTTACAATAACCTACAGTGTTGTCCACATATTAAGTAATGGTAGTGTTCATATACTTATACGTATTTTGCAGATAGTTGCAGTGATCCGAATGAGGTATACGATTGTGGTAGTGCTTGTGACACAACGTGCGCTACACTTAATCAACCCTGTCTTATCCAAAATATTAAATGCAATGAACAGTGTTATTGTAGAAAAGGTTTTGCAAGGAATGATAAAGATATCTGTATACCCATCAGCGAATGCAGTTCGTATTGTTCTTTTTTTAAATGTATTCTATGCAAAACACAAATAAAACGAGTTTTTTTTTTCAGAATCTAATACTACAAGCAAAGGCGATGTCAATGTACGATCAGGTAAATACGTTTCATTAAAATATTTTCAAAAAATTTAATTGATGTTTAACATTTAAAAAAAATTATATAGTCCCTCTGTAAAAATAAATATATTAAAAAATCGTTGATACGAAATTTGAATTCGTACCTAAATGTTTATTTTTCATTATGTTGTTAATTTTTTTTTATTCTCCGATAACTAATATGTAATAACATAAAATAAAAGCTTAGATCCAAATGTCTATATAAAAGTGATTTCCAGTATTATTTAAAATTTACAACAGTTATACATATATATAAAACACAACTACTACTAGGAATTTAAAAAAACCTCTGAAGTTTGTCGCTAATGCTATAAGTAATTTTTTTTTTCAAAAATTATTCTTAATTTTCAGAAAGAGCAGCCATCATTAAAGCAGGTAATTGTAATTATAAATAAGTCCGTGTCTGCATTTTGTATAGTTTTATATAAGGATTTATAATATAAGGCACGAAAAATTTTTTGGCCATGGTGCAATATATTTTCGGTTCGGCAAGGCACGCCATCACATCACACATTATACCATCACATGACAATATTCTATACTACCGTACGTATCTACCTAAGATCTATCCAAGTCTCCAAGATATCTATCTATTTATCTATCGATATATTAGCATTTAATAATCGCTAGTCTCGGTAAAAGACTGGACCTGTGACGATCTACTGAAAAGCATACAGGGTACAAGTGAATAAAACATCAGTTGATGCAACCGTGTATTTCTTAACCTAGAATAATCGGGAGAGCCAAAACTCGCACAAATGTCACATTGACGGCGTCTTATCAATAGATCAATAAATCTATTTATTGAAGGTTGTATTTGTAACATTACTTCTCTTTTAAACACAGTACTCCGTCTAAACCACTAGTTTGTTTCTACCTTCACAAAAAAATTGTTGTTTTATATATTAATAAGTATGACGTTGTTAGAAATATTTTTTTATAGATTTTGTTACTGGCTTGCTTAAATAAGACAAGTTGAATACATATTTTCAAACGCTACACGGTACAGTACGGTCTACATAATAAAAGAAATAGTTTTATTTCAAAGTTCAACACTGCCTAAAACAATAAACTAATGGTATAGTGGCTGGCCATCTTTTGTTATTCCTATGCCTTAAACCCATGTAACTGTTCTTATACGGATAGGCTGGTCTATACCAGTGGCGTACTTAGGTAATGAAAGGCACTGGGACAACAAATTTACTAGGGTCCAAACTAAACATATTTGTCGAGTCCGAATTCCGAATTCGATGTATTTCAAATTTGTCTAATACAGAGACATGTTTGGAGTTTCTTTTATTCAATAAGTTGCTATAACTCGCGTTCCTGAAATCTGGTTAATTTATATTCCGAGCGAGAAATTTTCATTAGTTCAATTTATAGTTAGTAAACCACAGTCCTATCCTAGAGGCCTCCTGAGTTTGGGGTCCATAGGAGACCGTCCCGTTTAGCCCTCCGGTAGTTAAACCACTGGATAATATGGGTATTGATATAGAAATCCTGGGGGATCAATGTGCAGGTTTCTTCACATTTTCTTCCACGCATTGTAAATACCATTTACTACATTAGTTTTTTTTTTATAGAAAACTGATGCCTTGACTCTTGACCAAGACTATAAATTATAATTATAGGCGTTTGTGGTCCAAACGAAATATATCAACGGTGCAAGAGAACCTGTCCACCGGATACCTGCATCTCCCTGGTCGCCAGGTTCAAGTGTGATAGCAATCCTCCGTGCGTACCGGGATGTGTGTGCAAGCCATGTTACTTGAGAGCCAAGGAGAATTCACCGTGTATGCCAATGCGACAATGCCCTGAGTTAGCCAATTCACCGGATTTTAACCCATAACCAGTAAAAATACACGAAGTATAAGTATAGAAATACGAAAATATAAATGAACATGAGCGTTTATTGAAATATTTATAGCAATTTAAAGAATTTAAATTACTATTTTTTTTTAATGAATATTTTTTCTATAATTTTGTTTTCTATATGAATTTGGTGGTCTTTGAGCCTGGGTGTATATTTGTAATTAAGTATGTATTTAAAAAATATATAAGTATATATTCACCAGTTGTCTGTCACCCATAACACAAGTATTAAGTTACTTACTTTGGGGACGGACCACCGTGTGTGTAAGTTTCCCATTTATTATTATTAAATTATATATATATAATCACAGACTGTATTAAACTGACCGAATTCAAAATTAAGGTTAATTGAAATGTATGTAACATACATTGTAATAGGTACTTACCATAGTACTTACAATATAATACTTACTTCAATGCCATCTATGACTTAAAAAAAAGCATTAAGAGTCTCTTTAACACTTACGAGTTTTGTAAGCATACGCTAAGCTTTATTGCGATTTGTCACAAAAAACTTTTTGAATTCACTTTAATACTAAGCGTCCGATATAATTCCTTAACAATAAGTTGTAAATTAATTTATAAAATTAGGCGTTACTTTGTGTAGATCATAATACGACATTAATTATATTTCTATCGCGGATTATAGCGAAATAAAATACTAAGAAAGCAAAGTAAGAATCTACGCAGACCGCATTCGCGTCAAATTGCGTTTTTTTGTTAAGTAGAAGTTCAAATCGAAACGTCAAATTTCTCTATAAAATTTAAGATACATAACTTTATGGAACATAGTATCCAATGTTAACGACCTGATTTATATTTATTTTATTAATAAATTATATTATTTTCAAAAATATTCCTAACATGTAAACCGATACTACAATATCAGGTCTAATTCAAATTAAAACAAAATACGAAAATATTTTTCTTACGAAATTGCAATACATCTGGACATCACTAAAACATTATAGTGCAAAACAACTTAGTATAGAGTGATAAAATACGAGTAGTATTTGGGAGTGATCTCATTGCAAGCTTGCCCAATGCATGGCGTAATATTCACATATCTAAGATACACGTATTTTTGTTCCACTCCCATCTAAAGGTAATTATAATATATTTAGTAGAGATTTATTGCTATGCCAGAAGCAGGCAAGTCTACTCTTCTTTTGGAAGGATTAAAGTTTTAATTTTTTTTTTAAGATAAAAGATTTTCCCGAGCTTCATTTTAAAAAATGCCGAATTTGCGTGATAAATTGTACATGACCGGGATTTGAACCGGTAATAATAGAATACTACTATAGACTATTATTGTAAGTCAACAATTTTTTAGTTTCTTTAAGTATTGTTTTATATAAAAAGATTTAATTAGAATTACTATAATTATTGGAAGGATGGATAATTATTGGTAGTGCAGAATAGGAGCTGACCACCCCATGCTATGTTGATAGACATCCCCTAATTGTAAAGGTACAAATCAGATACATATGTCAAAAGCATATCATAAAAATGAATTCAACATTTTTGAAGGACTTTGTTTATCTTGCAGAGTAGAGCTCAATAATAGGCATAGATACAAATCAGTAATGATTTAACTACTCTCCTATTCAAAAAGTTAATTTGTCTATGACTAAGAATATTTTGGGCATAGATTACTAACCATAAAATAATATATTATGTTTATAAACATACTGATGTGGAGTTTTAAGGTTATAAACAGTAACAGACAAGAATAAAATTAAGTATTTAATTCTCTTATCAAGAATATTGATAACAAATTCTTATGTAACAATAGTAAATAATATTTGCTATGCACAGTGCATTCTCTCTGAATATAATGTATATATGCACAAGGAAGCACTGTATTTGCTTTTAACTCTTGGTTGATTGCACCAGAGCAAAGTCTTAAACAAAAAGTTACAATGAGAAAATACAATGTTTAATCAAATTAACTAATTTTCAAAATATTAATTGTCATTTTTAACAAATCAATACCACTTACCCTATAGCCTGTATTCAACATTTTTCATAGAATTAAAAATTACAAAAGTCAAAAAAATTTATAAACAATGTCAAAAAGTTCTGTCCAATTTAGATGTAGTCAATATAAAATTTAAGTCAAATGGGGTCAGAATACAATTACTATATTAAATTAATCATACTACAATACTAAATACAATAAGCACTATTGTATATAAAGTATCATTACTAAAATAAATAATCTGTATTCTGATAAGTAGATAACATAAAAAAATTGTAAATAATCATTCCTTTGTCAAAAAAATTCCTACAACAGGATACAATATAACATATAATAATCATTATTATATGAAACTATTGTTATGTTGTAGATAACGAAACTAAAATTATTCTAAATTTTAACAACAAATATAAAATTAAATTGTTCGCCAAACCGTTGGTACTGTGAAAGGCATCAATGCTTGAGTTTGAGGATAGATGGCTGGATATGGCGATGTCATACAGTTCTGGACCGGCGGCAAAGAAGAAAAGATTGGCTGAACAGTCATAGACTGATGGATCAAGTCATTCTTCCAAGTCTGTAACAAAAAAAAATCTAAAATGGATATTTAGAGATTTTTTTTTCTTAACAGCCAATTTTGAGTTTACTGTAATGAGAATTTCTTTAGAGTAGATAGTTATTTATTCTTAGAGAATATTCAATTTGAACTTAAATGGATTTTACTTTTGCAACCAGTTATAATAAAAAAACCCCACATCTGTACTAGGTACCAGTTAATAAAACTAAAAATGACCTACGTAAGTTAGGTGTATAGAAACTGGCTTTACTCAAGTCTATTTATAAGTTGGGCCAGACTAGATCCAAGCATTTATTCATTCATATTCAAATAAACTAAACTAACACATTTATTCTTTAAGTGCTGTTATTGCTGCGAACCATTTAAAGCAGCCCCGTACAGACTTTAAACTAATCTGCTTCAAATACCTGAATACAGCCAGTTTCTACTCATTAAATGTAAATACCACTCATGATAATATAAATATTGCTAAGTTAGGTAGAATAAGAGACTTGATAATATCAAGTTTGAAAACAAATACCTTTAGAAACTGCAAAGCATTTTCAGCGGTTTCTACAGTAGCCTGCTGAACCGAGTAACAAGCTCTACTCATTAGAGGTCCAATTCTGCGAGGTACACTAACAAGTGGCTGGCCTACTGAAGGCAGGTCCAATGAACACACCCAAAGCACAACCCCTGTTGGATCTATATATTTTTGATAGCTATATATGGGTTGTGCCCAACAATATCTGAAATAGAAAATGTAGGTTATAACTATGAAAATGATATTAAGACAATACAAGTTACATACAAACAATAAGGGTAGGTCAGTTTAATTTTTGCATAATTATTGTAACCTTCATAAGACAATAAAACAAACAGTTCAGAAAGTAAATCACTAATATTGGATGAATAACATTTGTCTGCAATGCCTTCATGCTAATCCATTGGAGTAATACTGAGAAATTTGGTACAGTTAAAGCTTATTTACATGGCTAATATAGGATGGCCATGTTTTCTTTCAGAATATAATATTACGAAATTGAGGGTATTTTAAAAAACTTGGTTATGCAAAAATGAAAAATTTGTATTATATAAATAAAGGTAGTACATATATACCTTTTACACATGGCCTCAAGTTTTGCTGGTGCAACTGAATAATTTGATGAACAAACATATGCTGGAGTTGATTCGTCAGGGGAATTACATGAACTTCCTCCAGGGCCAGCAGAACCAATGCCTTCATCTTTGGGGCTGCTATATGCGTATTCTTTCTTGTCAAGATGCTGTTTATAAAGCATTAGTGTTTGAGCATGATCAAAGTTATTATTGAATTTCGCATTGCCCCTGTTCATTTTTTGTATACGGTAAAGATCTCTGTCTACAGGCTTAGCCCAGCTTATTTCTATAATGCTACCATCTATATTAGCGTGCTGCAACTTCGCCATTGCTAATTCAGCGTGGTGTCGCTGGTAAAAATGTATAAAGGCATAGTCATAAATTTTTTTAACACGCTCGACTCTGTCATTGATCGCGTCTTCGAATACTGTTTGTATTGCGTCTGGCGTAGTCCGTATTTCGAAATTTCGTACATACAACACTTTAACCTGGAATAAAAACAATTTTTTAACGCGCGTACATACAATAATTCAATCTGCAATACAAACAATTTTTTTAACGCGATCATTGATAATATTTTCAGTCGCGATTTTTGCTAGCATTAAAAAAATTCGCTAAGAAGGCTCAAGCTAAGAAAATATACATACCTTCGCCATCGACTCATCGTCTATTTCTGGTTCTGGTTCCGCCCAGTCGACGGTCACTTCTTGATCCCACAACTTCACACAGCCTGGCACTAAAGCACGACGCGCCATCGCGGCGGCTCTATGGGACGTGAACTCCACAAACGCAAATCCTCTATTCTGGTTTCGATCAAAACTGTTTTTATACAGAATCACGTCGACGAGCCCTGTTACATGTTTGGATAACTCTTGCATCAGATCTTCTTTGGTCTTCGTTTTCGGTATGCAGCCCACAAAAAGCCGACAGTTGTCTACAGACTTGACGACGCCAATGCGCCTCCCGGGCTTTATCTCGTAGCCGTTTAGCTGTTTTACTGCGACAGCAGCGTGGGCTCGCGTCGCATATGTGACGAAAGCGTATCCACGGTTGGATCCAGAGAAATCCATCATGAGACGCAACTCGTAGATTTTCCCTATGCCAGAGAAAATAGGCACCAGCTCGTCCTCGAAAATATCGCGTGGGAGCTTGCCGATAAATACTTCGCAGCCTTTGGGTGGTGGTGGCCCCGTCCAATCTGGAGGTGGACCGAACTTCCGCTGTCCATTATGCTGCACGATAGCATAACCGGTCTTCTGCATCAGTTCCAATAATCTTAACGTTATAAGACTATTATTCTCCACCATCTTTGCGCCGGTTTATACACCACGAGTAAATTATAAACTATTACAATCAAATAAACGGGCACTTCGAATTTGAGAATCAAAACAGAACTGGCGGAGTGTTTCAAAGGCCCTTTATAATATACCGACAAATGTACCGCCGGTTGTGACGTCACAATTTCAAAATATTTAAAATCAGTTGATGTATTTTGTTATTTTAAATCAGTTCAGTCCAATATTTCTTATTAAATTTGTAAAAAAAAATTATAAACTTAAAATGGTTTTAAAAAAAATACAAATGGTTATTTAATAATATTATTTTGTGTATTTATTGGTAAAATATTGAAATATGCTCATAGTTGTTAAGATATTGAGGTAATGATAATGGAGTCAGTTTTAATCTCTTTTTACTTTTTGGATTTAATTATATATCATAATATCAATTATTCTTCAAATTAAAATACGAATAAACGTGAATGACTTATTAAATATTAAGTAATGTTAATTTTGCGAATCATGAGTATTGTATTTGACTTATAAACCAATTTTCCTTTACGAAATTATTTAAAAAAATATAAAACCCTGTAAAAAAATTATAAATGTTAAAAATTAAATTATTATTGCGTCTATTTCTTGCGTGTATATTTAAATTTACTAATACTTGTAAAGCTTATGCTAAACATCGTAGGAGTCCGTTTTAACATCTCTTTTTACTTAGATTTTATGATACGAAATATACGATGCTATAATTAATTCTTCAAGTTATAATAAGAATAATTCAATATGTTAGATTTTATATTAAGTAATGTTAATTTTGTGGATTATGAGTATTTTATTTGACTATTAACTTAACTCTATCATTAAACCTATTTCTTCTTATTATAAGAAAAAAAAACCAAATACTAATATATAATTATATTAATGAAACTTGATTTTTTATGTACAAATATTTATAATTCAAATTAAGTATCATGAAACAAACTGAAAAAATAATTTGACAAGGTTGTAACTACGTTCTGCTGGTTAAACGCTTTTTAAAAATTTCATTATATATTAAAATTTACAAAACAAAAATTACCAATACCCAAATAAGTAAATTTAATTAAT
Organism: Morpho achilles; assembly: GCA_947086495.1. Taxonomy (NCBI): domain Eukaryota; kingdom Metazoa; phylum Arthropoda; class Insecta; order Lepidoptera; family Nymphalidae; genus Morpho; species Morpho achilles. Next base: position 4,981,555 of record CAMTZB010000004.1, on the reverse strand, counting down.
TAAACTATCAGTTTTCATTACCTTAATAATAAAATATAGATTTTGATAGCGTAAACGGCTAAAATAAAATAAAATTCAAAACTATACGTTAAAGTTTTTTGCTCGTAACTTAGAAAATATTGTCGCTGGTTTTTATTTATAGTTGTCTTTATTCTTTTTTTAATCGATATTTGAGAAATCCCATCAAATGTATATTTTAAAAATAAGTACTTCAAAACAAAAAGCGGTGTGGGTATCCGGCTGAGTAGAATCGACCACCTTCACATCTTACCGAGGTGTCGTAAAAGGCGACTAAGATAAGTTGACCCACCGTCCTCAAACCAGATTAAAAAACAATAATGAAATATTTTGCCTCGAACCGCCGTGTGGTATCCAGCTGAATAGAATAGACCACCCTCATTTCTTACCGAGGTGTCGCAAAAGGCGACTAAGGTCGATGATTAAAAGTTGATGTCAGGAGGCGGCCGCTTGTAAAATACGTAGCCAAATCATGTTACAACATGTACCGACCCCACTTAGAGTGGGATAAGGGTAGGAGAATGAATGATACTTCGAAACAAAAAGGTTTACTAGGATATCATACAGTTCCTTTTTCTTGTGAACCATTTATATGGAAAACTAGATACAGAGAGATTTATTTATTTATTTATTTATTTGGATCACCAACATAAGAAACAGTAACAATATTTATAATAAACATTTCCCGTGGCTTAAATCTAACTGTTCTCACATTTACAGGTAACCACAGCATGCTATGTGTTACATAAGTAATCAAAGTTAAATTATTAATAATTTGTGTTAGTTTTATATTTATTTATTTTTTTCCTATTTTATAAATTATTACTATTATTTAATTTTATATTTATATTTATTACAATTTATTATGTATTTAAATTTTATTATTTATTATGGGCGAGGTAAGTCAACTTTTAAAAGTTTTAATTTAAAATTGAGTTAAGAGATAACTATGGTATATTACAAACTAAGTTTGCATAGGATGTAATAAAAAAAATATGTATATTTAATTCAATTTAATCATCACAGTCAAATTATATTATACATGAAGCATTACATGACAAATTATTATAGTAACTTATATTATAAAATTGATACAAAAATATTTGAGAATTAAACTTCCGGTCTCTATAAATTGATAATAGCAGCATCTCTAGGTGATCAAATCAGAAACGAGGCGATCCTTATAAAGATAAAACTATATGAAAAAAATGATATAATTTACAATATTAATATTCTAGTAATATCGAAATAAAAGTAACCTGTCTTGAAAAACTAAAACCAAAATGAGATCCCACAGCTGGGCAAATCACTCTGTGATAGAATAATACATATTTGCACGAAAAAGAGTTTTATAACTCATTATTTCTTACACGATTTTTACAAAAACGTATAGCATATCACATTACTAAAAAGAAATTTTCAAAATAGAAATTCATTATTAAGAATAATTTTTTTCTAATATATACGAAACCATATATCTTTCGCTATTTTAAAATATTTTATTAAACTTTCTTTTTTTGGCATTTTTGAACGAAATTTTCCATACATAAGCCTACATTTAACAATCCAGTACAAATAGTTACACATTATATTGTTTTTTTTTTTTGTACACAGAAAGCAATATATTAAGCAATAAACACTCTCTATACAAATGTATAAAGCTGAACTGTTTGTTTGTATGAACGCGTTAATCTCAGGAACTACAGGGGCGATTTGAAAAATTAAGTGTAAAATAGTCCATTTATAGAGGAAGGCTATAGGCTATATAACATCACGCTAAGATGAATAGGAGAGAAACGACCATATTGATCTATATTAAATCAACTATTTATTTAAGGTACTTAATTGGATAAGGATTAATGCTGTATTGTATAAAAATTGCTTCAAAAATAAGGCATTACTTTTCGTAAAAAGTAAATGACAAAAAATGCTATTGTGAGTTATCCATAAGAGATAGACATATACCATCGCGGACTTTGCTGTAGACCTTTTCAAGGTGTACAAATACTTAGTACATCATTTTGATAGATCTCGTAGGGTTTAGCCAGCGTTTGCAATGTAAGCGAAAAAAATGTAATTATTTACTGAAACCTCAAAAATTACAGTATTTCTCTACTCCGTATTGAATGTTATTATACATACAAACCTTCCTCTTGAATCACTCTATCTATTAAACAAACCGCATCAAAATCTGTTGCGTAGTATTAAATTTTTATTCATACATAGGGATATATGGACAAACAAAGAATGCGACTTTGTTTTATAATATGTAATGATACGTATGATGTCAATTTAAAAGTAATTTGAGTCAGCTTAATTAATTTATTTATAGTTTCAGTACATAAAATATTCATAAGTCAGATTATAAATGGTGTTTTATTTTAATAATCTCGTTTCTTTTCTTTGCAGTCAATATATAGTAAATATCATTTTGTTTATATTCTACATTTCAGAACTCCGGTCCATAGCTTTATTGTCGTATCCCCTGACGGTGGTGACGGAGGCGCCATCTGTGTCGAAACTTGCATCGCTCTCTATCTCGACCACCCAAGGTTGTTTCTCAGCGGAGCAGAACACCCCGTATATTATAGCACCTAGCAGGTAGATGGCGCTGGATATGAAGAAAACTATCCTCCATTGTTCTGCCGTCTGTAAATGAAACGTATTTTATAAATGTGAGAACTGAGAGAGAAATGTAACTTTGTGTTACATTATCACTAGGGTTGCCACCTTTTTTTTTGAAGAAAAATAGTATTTTTTTTTTAATTGAAAAAAAAGTAGTTCTTTCGAGAAATTCAGGAAAAAAAATAGTACACATCTATTTTCAATCATTATTTATTTATCCATGAGCTTTTTTGATTTATTTTTCTTTCTCCATGTTTTTGTTGGAATTTTAATCCGACGTTGACATGTGACAATGACAAAGGAGTTGGTAAGTGTTACCAACTAACTAAGCCCCGTACGTATATGGATGAGTTTCGTGCAAAAAGTCCCTATGCAGTGCTGCGGATGCGTTCCATTCACAGTTAATTAAAAAAAATGCGCGACAGTAGAATCCTATATTGTTTTTTCTATAATATATAGTACAATTGACTGAAATATCGTACGATACTATATAATATAGTACGGGTGGCAACACTACTTATCACACCTAAACTGAATTTTATCCAGAATTAATTATTAATTATAATACTAATAATTTCTAGAATTAGGTGTTACTTTGCGGAGGTCCATAATACAAAAGTAATGAGAATATTATTTTGCTAAATGTAGAGTGTACTATTCGTTCTCATACCTGATACATGCAGGAGATAGACTCCAGAACAAATCGCAAAGCAATCGCAATTTTGTTGTGAAGTCTATCTCCTGATGATGCTTCGGTTACGGGGCGCAACAATTGTTGAGATTGTGGTGGTGAATGTGTGCAGTGCTTGTGTATTGTTGTGTCATCGGTGTCGGGTAGTGCATGAATTCTTACAAATTCTGCGTGTATCAGGTATGAGAACGAATAGTACACTCTACATTTAGCATTACATATATTTCTTATTATCGCGGATTATAGCAAAATAATTTTCTTATTAGTTTTGTACAATACTAATAATTTATAGAATTAACGCCGTGTGGAATCCGGCTGAGTAGAATAGTACAACCCTCATTTATTACCGAGGTATCGTAGAAAGCGACTAAGATAAGTTGACCTGCTGTATGGTATCCGGCTGAGTAGAATAGAACCACCGTCATTTATTACCGAGGTATCGTAGAAAGCGACTAAGGTAAGTTGACCTGCTGTGTGGTATCCGGCTGAGTAGAATAGATCACGCTAATTTCTTACCCGGAATTAAAATTAACGTCATATACTGGGTGTATATTTGTATATAATTGTTATTAGCTGTAGCTAACTATAATTTAGACTTAAATTTTTGTAAATAGCTGTAAGCTTTCTTTAATAAATAAAATAAAATAAGTATGTATTTAAAAGTTATATAAGTATATATTGACCAGTTGTCTGTCACCCATAACACAAGTATTAAGTTACTTACTTTGGGGACGGACGACCGTGTGTGTAAGTGTCCCATATATTTATTATTATTAAATTACTTATAAAATATATCACATTAATAATTAATAAATATATCACAGACTGTATTAAACTGACCGAATTCAAAATTAAGGTTAATTGAAATGTTTGAATGAAATGAAAAATTGAATTTATTTATTTATTATTATTATTATTATAGTAGGTGGTACCCTGTTTTTAATATGATAAATATGATAGGTACCTTATCAGTGACTATGGACCCTGCTAGTGGGGGGCTGATAATTCCCGGTAGAGTGGCGACAGTGTTCGACAGTCCCATGAGTACACTGGCGTGTGGTGGCGCGATGTCTAGATGGTTTACACTGGAATTAATTTAAGCAGATAATTAGTAATAGAATTAACGCCGTGTAGTATCCGGCTGAATAGAATAGTACCACCCTCATTTCTTACCGAGGTGTCGTAAAAGGCGACTAAGGTAAGTCGACCCGCCGTGTGGTATCCGGCTGAGTAGAATAGACCACCCTCATTTCTTACCGAGGTGTCGTAAAAGGCGACTAAGGTAAGTTGACCCACCGTGTGGTATCCGGTTGAGTAAAATAGACCACCCTCTTTCTTACCGAGGAGTCGTAAAATACGACTAAGGTATGTTGACGTCAGGCAGGCGGCCGGTCGTAAAATACGTAGCCAAATCATATGACAACATGTTTGTAACATGTTGTGCCGACCCCACTTAAAGTGGGATAAGGGCAGGAGGATGATGAATTAGTAATAGAAATAAGTACCTTGGTAGTAATAGAATTAGTAATAGAGTTAAGTACTGACTGAGCCTTGCTCGGTTTTTTTTATAAGATAGAAAAATAAAAAAAAATAAAAAAAATTGGAAAAAAAAGTGATAAAAATGATTGGGTTAATGGGGCTCGATCCGGATTATTTTCACTTCTTCACGCCCGTTGTCCGATGGGCTATGACAACTTTATATTTGACAGCTACAATTTCATTTGCATTCTATAATGCATTTCAGCATTTTTTCAGTGCCCGAAAACAGGGATAAAAAGACATTATTTTTTTATGAACCTAGCTAAATCGATTTTTCCTCGCAAAACATGAAAATCGTTGTAGCCCTTTCTGAGATTCAGAAAAAATATCGACACTAGTCAGACTAACCTGATAGAATAAGACGTGAGTATAGCCGGTTCTATATATTAACTATGAACCTAGTCTTAATCAATCTTAATCTTATATATATGAATCAATTGGAGTCTATATATAAATGTGAGTATATGCATCAAAGTGAGTCTATGTATCAATACAAGTCCATGAATCCATTGGAGTCTATGTATTAATGTGAGTCTATATATCAATGTGAGTCCATGAATCTATTGGAGTCTATATATTTATGTGAGTCTATGTACTAATGTGAGTCTATGAATCCATTGGAGTCTATGTATTAATGTGAGTCTATATATCAATGTGAGTCTATGAATCTATTGGAGTCTATATATGTATGTGAGTCTATGTAGTAATGTGAGGCTATGAATCCATTGGAGTCTATGTATTAATGTGAGTCTATATATCAATGTGAGTCTATGAATCTATTGGAGTCTATATATGTATGTGAGTCTATGCACTAATGTGAGTCTATGAATCCATTGGAGTCTATATATTAATGTGAGTCTATGTATCAATGTGAGTCTATGTAATAACGTCTATCTGTCTGTGTCTTTGTATACATTTGTGTAAATTTATGTTTTTTTTAAATTCTTATTTCTTTCGGGTCTTTAAACCTCTTAGAGTTTGTATGTTTGTGTGTGTGTGTCTATGAATCCGTTGGAGTCTATATATCAATGTGAGTCTATGAATTCATGTGAGTCTATATATCAATGTGAGTCTATGAATTCATTGGAGTCTATGTATTAATGTGAGTCAATGTATCATTGTGAGTCTATGTGATAAGGTCTGTCCGTCTGTGTCTTTTTATACATACATTTGTGTAAATTGATATTATATTCACCTGAAACCGGACCAAGCAAAGCCTCCCAGTCCAACTGCGATTGTGAGGCAAATAACACATCCGGATACTGACGTAGAGTATGCTGCAGCCACCATGAAGATCGTCTGAAAATTATAATACTATGGTAAATGTTAATGGAAGGTACATACAACAACACAACCTTCATTTCTTACCGACGTGTCGTAAAATTGGAATAACGTAAGTATACGCGCCGTGTGGTATCTGACTTTGAAGAATAACTAGCTAAATTATTTAACATTAAATTAAAAGCTGTTTGCCGACCCCACTTAGAGTGGGATAAGGGCATCAAAATGAAGGTTTAAAAACTATGAGTGTAAGCATACTCGTCCCATTCTAACACTTCATAAAGAGCCTTTCGCATTTATAATTTATTCATTTATTTTTACAAAATCCTACCTCTTAATCAAATAATTTCCAAAGTATTAATTTAGTTTTTTAATTTATAAGCTGTGGTAGCCAAGTGGTAACACCGTGCGCCTCTTTCGAGGAGGTCTAGGGTTCGAACCCGGGCAGACACCAATGAGTGTTGTAGTAAAACTTATCGTGTCTAATTAATAATTGCAATCTATCACAACCTTTCGGTGAAGGAAAACATCGTGAGGAAACCTGCATATCTCTAGGGAATTCCGGAAATATGTGTAACCTACCAATCCGCACTGGAGCAGCGTGGTAGGTCTTAGCTCCAACCCTATTCTCCAAAAAAAAAAAACGGAGAGAAGAGGCCTCTGCCCCGCAGTGGGATAGTAACAGGCCGTTACTTACTTACTTACTAATTTAGTTTGTACCAAAAGTTTTAGTTTGTCATAACGGATCTCAATAATGGAGGGATTTTGGATAAAAAAGCCTACAAATAAGATACATCATCTTCCTGCCCTTATCCCACTTTAAGTGGGGTCGGCACAACATGTTATAAACATGTTGTCTCATGATTTGGCTACGTATTTTACGACTGGCCGCCTGCCTGACGTCAACTTATCTTAGTCGTATTTTACGACACCTCGATAAGAAAGAGGGTGGTCTATTCTACTTAACCGGATACCACACGGTGAGTCAACTTACCTTAGTCGCCTTTTACGACACCTCGGTAAGAAATGAGGGTGGTCTATTCTACTCAGCCGGACACCACACGGCGGGTCGACTTACCTTAGTCGCCTTTTACGACACCTCGGTAAGAAATGAGGGTGGTACTATTCTATTCAGCCGGATACCACACGGCGTCCTACAAATAAGTTACCTGGGCCAGAAAAGCGGTGCAGTTGAACAATTTCCGTATGTTAGTGCGTGATAATAGATCCATTTGCAGCATCCAGTCGGCCATGTGGCCCGCCACTTGCAGCACTATCGCCATCGCCAGGTACGGAACAGCTGACAGCCAACCGGTAGCTGATGTTTCGAACTTGAACACGTCTGAAAGTTAAATAGTAAGTAATTTATAGAATTATGCGTTACTTTGCGGAGATCCATAATACAAAAGTAATAATAAAATTATTTTGCTATAATCCGCGATGAAGTAAAATAGAAAATATATATAATGCTAAATGTAGAGTGGACAATCGGTTATCATACCTGATACATGCAGGAGTCGTAAAAAACACATGCACAAACCTCCACCACCGCCACCGTGATACACAAGCACTATATACGTTCACTATCACAAACTCAACAATCGTTTCGCCCCGCAACCGAAGCATCGTCAGGAAATAGACTCCACGACCAAAATCGCAAAGCACAGCTTATTACTTTTGAAATAGTAAGTAAGTAAAGTAAGTAAGTAGCGGCCTGTTATTATCCTACTGCTGAGAATAGGCCTCTTCTCTCCGTTTTTGGAGAGAAGGCTTGGAGCTAAGACCTACCACGCTGCTCCAATGCAGATTGGTAGGTTACACATATCTCCAGAATTCTCTAGAGATATGCAGGTTTCCTCACGGTGTTTTCCTTCACCGAAAAGCGTGTGATAAATTGCAATTATCAATTAGACACATAAGTTTTAACAGAAAACCTCATTGGTGTCTGCCCGGGTTTGAACACGTGACCTCCTCGAAAGAGTCGCACGGTGTTACCGCTGGGCTACCACAGCTTATATTATATGTAATGAAATAAATAATAATGTGAAGTGCATAGCAGTGTCTGTAATGGTTTTTTTTTTTACTGAAATCAAGAAGTTTACCTTGCATGAAGGTCGGTAGGAATGTAAGAAGGGTATAGAAGCCCCAGTTCTCGCTGAAATGCGCCATAACTATGGCCCAAACCGGGCCAGAAGTCAACATTGCTAGCCAGGGGTGTTTAATATTCGACCCGTCCATAGACAGCGACCCTCGAGACTCCTAAAAATATACCACCATAGATAATAAATAATGAAAATATAAATATAATTTTTGATTAGCGCAGTTAACAATGACTTTGCCTACAGCTCAGCGGATCGCGGGTTCGATTTCAGCCGATGGCCAACATTTTCTATGAACAATTATTGGTTTTGGATTGTTTTGCAATGAGTCCGGGTATATATTATGTAATTATATACCCGGATATATAAATTTAAATTAACATAATGTACTAAGTATTTGTACACCTTGAAAAGGTGCTTACGGATAACTTACAATAGCGTTTTTTTGTCATTTTCTTTTTACGAAAAATAATGCCTTAATTTCGAAGCAATTTTAAGCAATACAGCATTAATGCTTATCTAATTAAGTACCTTAAATACATTGATGATTTAATATAGATAAATATAGCCGTTTACAGCATGTAATTTAAATGAATATTTTCGAAGATATTACACGTTTAAAAAGCCGCGAGGAGGCCGCGCTTCGCCCTATAGCACTTCGATATTAGCAGCGATCGGACGCGTTTTTTCTCACATGGCCAACTATGTCGCTCTTTCAAGAGTAACCTCTAAAGAAAACATGTTTGTATTGTCTAATGACAAGAAAGCTGTGAATGTTGTTAAAATTAAATACATAGGGGAAAATGCAAAAAGTAAATAAGTAAAAATGTAGTATATGACTTAAGATATTCCAAAGATAGCAGGAAATCTTCATGGTATAGGGAAAGGGGAATTGTTTTACTTCAAATTTAACGCATACGGGCCACGGTAATGAATGAATCAAAACTACTGATCGATTTTAATCATTTATTTCACTGAGTGACATGGGTGACATGACATGACATTTTATACCCGTGCGAAGCAGGTGCAGGCCGCTATTAATATTATAAATGAGAAACTTTGTAAGTATGGATGTATGTTTGCCACATACTTTCACGGCGAATCCGCTGAACCAATATCGACGAAATTTGGCACAATTATTCCTTATACACCGGGGTAACATAATCTATAGAAATCCTGTTAATTCTACAGGAAAAAGATGATATTGAAAAGCGCAATCTATTATCAAACTATCACGCGACAACAAACCACGTAAATGAAGTTGCGGGAAAAAAGTTAGTATGTATGTATTCACCAGTTGTCTGTCACCCATAACACAAGTTTTAAGTTACTTTGTCGACGAACTGCCGTGTGTGTAATTGTCATTAAAATATTATTTTATATTCACAATAAATGAAATTAACCGTTTGATATCTATCAAATTCAAATTCAAATTCAAAATATTCTTTATTCAAGTGGACTGTTTGTTTACAGTACTTTTGAATCGTCACATGTTTTAAAGACGCTACCACTGATTCGGAAGTTTGCTCCTACTGAGAAGAATCAGCAAGAAACTCGGCGGCTAATCTTTTAAAAAATTATTACAATTTGATGGTTACAAGATAATCGTCGCAGCTGGATGCGTAGCTGAATGCAGTTAAGATATGCTATCACTCAAATAATCCTCAATATCTGGCTGAATAGAATAGACCACCTTCATTTCTTACCGAGGTGTCGCAAAAGGCGAATAAGGAAAGTTAACGACAGGCATGCGGCCTCGTGTAACAACATGTTTAACATGTTGTGGCGACCCCACTTAAAGTGCGATAAGGGCAGAATAATGATGATATTTAAACACTTAAGTTCACGTAAACAAAGTCACGTTTACTAGTAGTATATGATAAATGTACAGTGTAACAGACATACCTGTATATATTTTAGTTCGGCTGCAGTTATATGTGGATCTTTTTCGGGAGATTCTTTCACTACGAGCCACCATATTGTAGTCCACACTAAGCCAACTATGCCTAGAATAAAATATAATAAACATATTAATCATTATGGTATGACGATATGGTCACCATGGTTTAAATATTTATCGAGAAGGGCGTGTTAAAGTAATTTCGTTTTATACAACTGAATTTCAATATTACCATATTATTTAGGCGCCATATTCAAGAAAAAAATACAGTTTAAATTTTTTCGTCTGTGATAAGGAAAGTTTTGAAATTAATTCTCCCATATATTATAACTAGCAATTGCCTGCAGCTCCACCAGCGTTGAAAGATTAAAACTATAGAAATGGTTAAAGTGGGTCAACTTTAAAAGCTAGACATATGCTGTCGCGGAGCCTTATGTCAAACTTTTAGAGGGGAACAAATTGTAATACATGATTTTTGAATAACTCTCTCCTATTCATCTTAGCATGATGTTATATATCCTATAGCCTTCTTCGATAAATGGACAACCTAAAACTAAAAGAATTTTTCAAATCGGTCCAATAGTTCCTGAGATTATCGTGTTCAAACAATCAAAAGAAAAACAAACTCTTCAGCTTTATATATATGTATAGATTATAACTTCAAGCAAAAGTACTTACCAAAGACATAGAAGATTCCCGGCCAACCGGTATACTTAGCCAATAGAGAACATATAGGCATAGACACAACAGTGCCAACGTAGCTTCCGCTAAAAGCAAAGGTCGCAAGACGCGCGCGCTCTTCGCTGGGCGCCCATCGCGACCACACTGCGTGTATGCACGGATACGTTACGCCCTGATGGTTAAAATAACCGGATTTAAACAGTAAATTAAATTAAAGTAACGATCTGTTACTGTACCAAAGCTGTGGTAGCCCAACGGTATCACCGTGCGACTCTTTCAAGGAGGTCACGGGTTCAAACCCGGGCAGACACCAATGAGTTTTTCTGTTAAAACTTATGTGTCTAATTGATAATTGCAATTTATCATACGCTTTTCGGTGAAGGAAAACATCGTGAGGAAACCTGAATGTCTCTAGAAAATTCTAGTGATATGTGTAACCTACCAATCCGCATTGTAGCAGCGTATCAGATCTTAGCTCCAATCCTTCTCTCCAAAAAAAAAGGGGAGAAGAAGCCTATTCTCAGCAGTGGAATAGTAACAGGCCGATATTTACTATCCCAATTAAAATTCAAATTTTTCTTTATTCAAATAAACTTGTAAAGTACTTTTGAATCGTCAACTCTACTGCTGGTTCGGAAAGCTGTTCCTACCGAGAAGAGCCAGCAAGAAACTCGGCAGTTGCTCTTTTCATCATTTATATATTTAAAAAAAACTGAATAGGGCCTAGGATTGATTCTTGAGACACACCCATAACTAAGGCCGATCCTGATGACTGCACATTATTAATGCACACTCTTCGAATTCAACTGTGAAGATAAGATGTCACGAGACGAAGCGCTTGTGATACCCTAATGACCAACTGAATCCTCACATTATTTTATTATACTCCAGTCCATATTCAGTGAGCGCTTGTAGCGGGAAATACCCGTTATATTCCTACCTCCGCGCCCTTATATGCTGTTCACGAAGAATAGGTTACTAGAATTAGTTCATTTTAATAGCGTGATACTTGGTCGCTGACTATAGGCCTCATAAGAAGGCTCAGAGTCAGAGTCAGATTCAGCGAGCGATAGAGCGAGCTGTGCTCGGAGTATCTCTACGTGATCAAAACAGAAATGAGGAGATCCGTAGAAGAACCAGAGTCACCGACATAGCTCAGCGTGTAGCGAAGCTGTGGCGATGGGCACATAGTGCGGAGAACCGATGGGCGTTGGGGTCTCAAGGTGTTGGAATGGCGACCCCCGCAGTGTCGGCAGATCCCCTACTAGATGGACTGACGATCTCAAAAGGTCGCGCAGAGTCGCTGGATACAAGCGGCACAAAATCTTGTGTTCTGGAGATCCCATGAAGAGACCTATGTCTAGCAGTGGACGTCAGCCGATTGAAGAAGAAGAAGAATACTAAGCATCCAGTATACTCACTTCAAAAAGGCCTTCAACAACTCGTACCGCAATCAGCAAAGCTGTGCTGATGTGGGCCAGTGGTGGAGTGAAGAGTGTCAGAAGAGAAGTAGCACCGATGCCTATAGCGAACATTCTGTAGAACACCATAAGCTATGCATTCTTCTATGGCTTGTTGCTATTTGTTAAATCTAATTGCATCATCATCTTCCTGCCCTTATCCCACTCTAAGCGGGGTCCGTATGGGATCCGGGGGCTACGTATTTTACGACCGGCCGCCTGCCTGACGTCAACTTATCTTAGCCGTATTTTACGACACCTCGATAAGAAAGAGGGTGGTCTATTCTACTCAACCGGATACCACACGGCGGGTCGACTTACCTGAGTCGCCTTTTACGACACCTCGGTAAGAAAATAGGGTGGTACTATTCTATCCAGCCGGATACCATAAAATGTTGTGCCGACCCCACTGAGAGTACAATAAGGTCAGGAGGATTATGAAACCAAATCTTTTATATTTAAATGAGTTAATCTTGTATGGCTATCCTGCTAGATGGACAGACGACCTCAAAAGGGTCGCGGGGAGCCGCTGGATACAAGCGGCACAAAATCGTGTGTTCTGGAGATCCCATGTCCAGCAGTGGACGTCCATCGGTTGAAGAAGAAGAAGAAGAAGAATCTTATATGTATATATATAAATATAGTTTCTGAATATCGGACACAGCTAGGTTATTTTAAAAAAATCGGGTTATCCCTAGTTTTTGGGCATTAATAAAATTTTAACATATAGCAAAGCAAAGCTAAGGATTTTTGTAGCTGTCAAACATAATGTTGCGATAGCCGATGGGTAACGCCCGGACCGAAAATGTTCACAACCCGAGTTCGAATCCCATATATCATCGGCCTTCTTTTTGATTTTAATTTTTAAAATATTTTTTTCTTTATATTTAAAAATAAAATATCTGGTCACCCAGGAACTATTTTTTTTTTATCGGACACTTACACACACGGTCATCCGTCCCCAAAGTAAGTAACTTAATGCTTGTGTTATGGTAGACAGACAACTGGTGAATATATACTTATATATATTTTTTAAATACATACTTAAATACAAATATACACTCATGCTCAAAGACCAACAGATTCATTTATAGAAAATGTTGGACCTCGGCGGGGATCGAACCCGCGACTCGCGGAGCTGAAGGCAGGATCACTACCCACTGCGCAGACGAGCCAGTCCTTATAAGGCATCAAGAAAATGGTAATCTAGTATTCTTTAAAAAGGAACGAACCTGTTACCTCCGATTTTAGCCGCCAACCATCCTCCGGGAAGTTGTGTTACTAGATAACCGTAGAAGAAGGAGCTTAGCACCAATCCTTTCGTCTGGGATGACCAATCGAACTCTGGGACCTGGAATTGTTGTGATGTATCCTTACTAAGCTGTGATGGCCCATCGGTGCGACCGTGTGAATCTCTAGAGACGATCACGGGTTCGAACCCGGGCAGACACCAATGAGTTTTTCTCTTAAAACTTATGTGTCTAATTGATAATTGCAATTTATCACACGCTTTTCGGTGAAGGAAAACATCGTGAGGAAACCTGCATATCTCTAGAGAATTCTGGAGGTATGTGTAACCTACCAATCCGCATTGGAGCAGCGTGGTAGGTCTTAGCTCCAATCCTTCTCTCCCAAAACGGAGAGAAGAGGCCTATTCTCAGCAGTGGGATAGTAACAGGCCGTTACTTACTTTAGTTTTTTTTATCCTTACTAATATTATAAATGCGATAGTCTGGCTGTGTGTTACGCTTTAACGGCTAATCTGCTAGATATATATAGATGAAATTTAGATAATTTATAGAATTGGGCGTTACTTTGCGGAGATCTATAATACAAATTTTTTTTTTTGCTATAATCCGCGATGAAGTAAAATAGAAAATATATATAAAGCTACATGTAGAGTGGACAACCCGTATTTATACCTGATACATGCAAGATTCGTAAAAACACTAGAGTCTGGCTAGAGGGGAACCATCATCTTATTCTTATCCAAGTCATCATCCTCCTGCCCTTATCCCACTCTAAGTGGGGTCGGCACAACATGTTATAAACACGCTGTTACATGATTTGGCTGCGTTTTTACGACCGGCCGCCTGCCTGACGTCAACTTACCTCTGTCGTATTTTACGACACCTCGGTAAGAATGAGGGTGGTCTATTCTACTAAACCGGATACCACACGGTGGGTCAACTTACCTTAGTCGCTTTTTACGACACCTCGGTAAGAAATGAGGTTGGTCTATTCTACTCAGCCGGATACCAAACGGCGGGTCGACTTACCTTAGTCGCCTTTTACGACACCTCGGTAAGAAAAGAGGGTGGTAATATTCTATTCAGCCGGATACCACACGGCGTTAAAATCAGCTTTTATATAATGACGTAAATAGAAGTCAAATTTCATGAACTTTAACGGTGTCTGGCAGGGGGTTTCCACTACGCTAAGTGTCGGGCATTGACTGACGTGATTTTTAATATTATTCTAATGGTAATACCAAAAGATCAAGCTTTATACTATGACGAAATTGATTCGGTATTTTGCAACCTTGAGTACCTCGTATCTCCCAAAGCCACTATGATCCAGATTTCATAATCTACCATCGTTCTTACCTATGTTGGGAGTCATGCCGACATACTGACAAACTTTCAGCTTTTATAAAATGACGAAAGTCTGACGAAGAAATATAACCGTACAGGATAAGTTTAATTTCAAAATTATTTATAAATTATAGTAATAAACATAAATACGCTGTGTGGTATCCGTCTTATTAGAATAGAACATCCTCATTTCTTACCGAGGTGTCGTAAAAGGCGACTAAGGTAGTACGTTGACCCGCTGTGTGGTATCCGGCTGACGAGAATAGACCACCCTCTTTCTTAATGGAGTGTCGTAAAATGCTACTAAGGTAAGTTGACGTCAGGTAGGCGACCGTAAAATACCTAGCCTAATCATGTGACAACTCTCCTCCTTGAGTCGTTTTCCTCAGTGCTGAGGGTCGTGACCTTTATCACGGATCACTTTTTTACGGATGACTGATCGCCAGGTTTTACGATCACCTGCTGCTTTTAAGGCTTCGTGGACTTGAATGGAGAGTTAATGAGTGATCTGGTCGGACTGCGGCCTCTTGCTCTTTTTCCTTCTACCAAACCAGTGATTAATGATCACTGGTTCGGTTCGATCGCTTTTCCAGGTTGTCTCCAGTCTTCCTAGCGATATGTCCGAAAAACATGTTCATCATGTGACAACATGTTCATAATATGTTGTGCCATTCCCACTTAGAGTGGGTTAACGGTAATAAACAAATATATAGAAAATGTCAACGCCATATAGATACAGCGTAAGATAAAAAACCAATATGTTCAAATGCGATCACCAGTACCCACCAGTATCACATTTATAGCCCTTTGTAATAAATGTCAAGTAAGTATAACGTATAGAACTGATAAAAATCATCCTTGGGAAAAAATTACATGCGTAAAATTATCCCGCATCAGTTTTATGAACCAACTTTGGTTACAGGGTAATAAAAATTCGATGACTCGTATCAACATTAAATTTGAAGCTTTATTACTATTTTGAGGGCATTCAGCATTTTTTAAGCAACGATAAAGTCGATCATTTGAATAAAAAGCACTCATGCATTGCGTTACGATATTTCAAAATGGCGGCTGCAGAAAAACTTATTAAGGGCTCGTACTTCCATTAAAGCCATGTTTATCTATTTTAGTTATTTACTACTATAATTTTCCAAAAAATCGTTAAATGCTATGGGAACGACGAACAGAATTACTTTAAATGAATTCGCATTGTTTCACGTAGGAAGGCTATCTGCCCACGGTGGTTCGTGCAATAGTTGAGGGGGAGGTATAGTGGGCTCGACATCTTCTTTATCACGCGGAAGAGAGTGGCGAAACCAGTCCAGAAAGCCGAGTCCATGAATCCAATCCGCCACACGAGAACAGGGCGCAGACATCTCGCCGAACCCCGTATGCCACCCTAACGGGGACCGCTGGGCGTTTCGAACGGGGATTATTGGTGGCCCATCTAAAAGGTCCCCGAGACCGTCGATGAATCTGGTGCTCTCGATATATCGGCTAGCTGAGGGAGGGGCAACTTTTAGAGAGGCCCCAACTCAGAGGTTGCGCACTCTGGGGTTCAGTGTTGCTGCTGGGGATGCGGGCAATGGGTACAATGGTATCCTGTCTCCACAACCAGCAAACTGGTGAAATAGTCAAGTTGTTTTATTCGGTACGAGTCCGGTCTGCCAAACGGGGACGGGTGGAGGGGTAACATATAGGATAAAAAAGTTTTTCTTTCGCAACAGGGAAAAGACAAATATTATATTGCTGAGGGGACTTAAAACGCTTAGCTTGGCATGAACAAAAGCGGGGTAACCAGTATTATAATTTTTTTATTAATAAATAAATACTCCTTGTAACAATCTCAATTAATTTTTAAAAAATAAGGATTTTTTTTGAATTATAAATTGTACCCGGAAATCATAGTTAAAAGGATCAATCATAGTCAACACATTTACTTACATAAATAATAGTACCATTCTCTAATTCCAATTCCATAGGTTCTGTCATGGCCACTACAGCTACAGACAGATTGACTCTCAGCGCGTATACGTTGAAGAATCCGAAGAATGCCAGTAAGGCCACAATCAGCCGTCTCTTCTCCCAAAACCGCCATGATGTTGTGTTTGTGCTCCTTATCTCTTTGATTCGTTCCCTGGAACAAATATAGTATACTTATAAATCTGTAAGCAATAATCACTACATATTATAAAACAAAGTCCCTATATCCCTATGTACGCATAAAACTTTAAAACTACGCAACAGATTTTGATGCGGTTTTTTAATAGATAGAGTGATTCCAGAGGAAGGTTTGTACGTAGAATAACATTCAATACGGCGTAGAGAAATACTGTAATTTTTGAGGTTTCTGTAAATAATTACATTTTTTCCGCTTACATTGCAAACGCAGGCTTAACCCTACGAGATTTATCAAAATGATGTACTAAGTATTTGTACACCTTGAAATGGTCTACAGAAAAGTCCGTGATGGTATATGTCTATCTGTTATGGATAATCCACGATAGCATTTTATGTCATTTACTTTTTACGAAAAATAATGCCATACTTTTCGAAGCAATTTTTATACAATACAGCATTAATCCTTATCCAATTAAGTACCTTAAATAAATTGTTGATTTAATATAGATCAATATGGCCGTTTACAGCATGTAATTTAAGTGAACATTTTCGGAGATATTACAGATTTAAAATGCCGCTTCGCCCTATAACACTTTGACTTTAGCAGCTATGTCTGTCTTTCAAGAGTTTGTTTAAAGACATTCTGTAATTAATTGTAAAAATAAAATACATAGGTAAAATGTAAAAGTAAATAAGTAAAAATGTACTATATGAGTTTAGATATTCCAAAGATAGCAGGAAATATTTTTGGTATAGGGAAAGGAAATTGTTTTTCTCCAAATTTAACGCGTGTGGGCCACGGGCAGTAATGAATAAAACAAAACTACTGGATCGATTTTAATATTTTTTTACACTGACTGACATGGGATATATATTTTATACCCGTGCGAAGCAGGGGCAGGCCGCTAGTTGAAGTAATAATTGATTACCTATATCAAAATATAAATTTGACTTTACGGTTCTTTACCGGGCCCAATTCATCCGCATACATTTCTAAAAAAAGAATACAAAATTTCTGCTTCACGTACTAATATATCCGTGAATAACTTAACAACGCACAGTTTCTATTATGCTTTGCTACGCCGTGGTAAATCGCGTTTTATAGCAAAATAATTTCGTTTAAGAGAATAATTTGAATATTCGCAAGTTTGTAGGTGCGATATTAAAGACTTATCAACTTCACTGAAACATTCACCATATAAATTAGGCAATGCATTCCTATGATTAAAGATAAAAAAGGACGTAAGTCGACATAGCAACATATTCAAGCCCAGTACAGATATATGCTTATAGACCAATGTCCAAACGTTTATAACTTGAACGTTAAACTAATTTTTATAAAGTAATACCCTATATAAAAATGTAATCTTAATCCAATTTGAGGCTCGAGTAGATAGCTTAATAACAATTCTCTCCTTCCATTGAAAAGATTCACAAAAGTGCTCCATATTCCAGTATCTTAACAAAGAAAGGCTTTTCATGCCTTTCTAAAAAGGTTATGTGACCTACATATGTAATAAGAAACTACATTAAAATTGGCGTCTTGTTAACCACCCACCCACGTTGACATTTTCAGCTATCCCTTAGGATAGTGATTTATGGACGCCACTGATCCGGTTACTGGCGGATTTATTTGTGGCGTAAAATTTTAATAAACATTTATAGTTTGCATCTTTTATTAACAATTAATTTTTATATTTTTTATGATGGAAGCTCTTCTAATAATATATATTATATATTATAAAACAAAGTCGCTAAAAGCTGTCTGTACGTGGTCGATTTTCTCATAATCTACTAAACATAATTTTTATACAGTTCTTACTAGACTATAATGCAGTTCTTGAGAAAGATTTAGGTTAATAGAACATTGAAGTCAGGGGTATCCATTCCCACTTTTCTTGGACCAAAAGGTGTGGTGTGGTACACGGGTACGCGACCCCGGCTCCCCGAGCTACTACTGTCTTCCTCTTCCTATTGTTCAGTCAGTAGTATCCCACTCCCACTGTATCCCTTGTGATTGTCAACATACTCCTTCCCATTCCCCATCCTACATTCCTTCCCAAGGTCTAACAAAGGCAGTTCCCTCCTGTGTAACACAAAAAAGCCTGATTCGGCGAGGATGGCGACCCAATGCAGATATTGCAAGAGGGCTCGGCAGAATCGGCGTCTCAGCAAGGCAAGGTGGATGGCCTAGGGCGATAGTAGAGGGCGTATAGTTACTATCGGCCAGACACAACATCCGACCTCTCCTCCAGTCGTAGCGGTTTCCCGTTCCACTGAACCGGGGAGGGGAAGGACGAGTGTGTGCGCTTGCGTTTGCGCGGACGTCTGCGCACCTTAATATATCCTGCGCAATTGACCGCTTTCGACTAATGGACTCCGATTTCCCTTAAGTCCTATGGCGATGGGTTGAAGTAGAGAGGTCTGGTTTGATGCAAGCTAGGCTTTGTCTGATTCCTGCACATAGGCGGTCCCAGGGGTGTGAGTACACACCGTGGTCGCTTTCACATTGCAAATTGGGGGTGACAATGTGGTTTCGGCAACACCTGGGGTGACAAAGCAGCCCTATTTAGGGAGGCACTGCTTTCCTCGCTCAGCCGAGGAGGGGGCTAGAAAAGGTGCCCTAAAAAAATGCTCGTCCTCATATCAAAGGTGGTAGTAACCGCGGCTGCCATCGCATCACTCTAATACGTGGTCGACGTTACAAAAATAAAAATAGACTCATGAAAACACCTATCATGACTTTTGGCGCGTGGAACGTGAGAACGCTAATTGATCGAAATGGCAACGCCTGTCCTGAACGCAAAACCGCAATAGTAGCTCGTGAACTTCATCGCTATAATGTTGATGTGGCTGCGCTCAGTGAAACACATCTTGCTGATGAAGGAGAGCTGGTAGAAAAAGGAGGTGGCTACACTTTCTTCTGGAAGGGTACCTCTTCATTGGAACCTCGTCGTTCAGGTGTAGGATTTGCCATTAAAAATCAATTAGTAAAGCAACTCCATGAATATCCTGTACACATCTCGGACCGCGTGACCACACTGCGCCTTCACCTGGATAAAGACAACTACCTTAATGTCATCAGTGTCTATGCTCCAACACTAGACAAGTCTGATGACATTAAAGATAAATTCTATGATGATCTATCTCAATGTCTTAACAGCGTAAACGCTAAGGAGCAGATTTTATTGCTAGGCGATTTCAATGCCAGAGTTGGTCGGGACTATGAGGCTTGGCCTGGAGTTCTGGGAAGACACGGAGTCGGCAACATGAACAGCAATGGTCAGTTGCTACTAAGTCTTTGTGCTCAATACGGTCTTGCGATAACGAACACTATGTTCCGACTTGCCGCCAAGCACAAGACAACGTGGATGCACCCACGATCCAAGCACTGGCATTTGATAGACTATGCTATCATAAGACAAAGAGACGTCGGTCAAGTCCTAGTCACCCGCGTTATGCGTGGTGCCCATTGTTGGACTGACCATAGACTTATTGTCACGAAACTAAGACTCCGTCTCCGTAGACCACGTAGATCTACTATGAAAGGGCCTTCGCGTTTGAACGTGGATAGGCTGATGTTAGATAACGGGGCTAGAGAGATGTACGCTAAAGCCTTATCTGGAATGCTGCTGCCAGTAAATGAGACAGATAATGTCAATGCTACTTGGAGAGCCTTGTCTTGTCACATCTTAGAATCTGCTTCGGTTACATTGGTTACAAAAGACCGGCATAGCGAAGACTGGTTCGATGATAATAGTGAGGATCTCAAGGTGGCATTCGACATACACCGAAAGCTCTTGCGACAGCATAATCGTAGAGGTGGAAGTGTCGAGGTGGTCAAAGTAAGTGACCAGGAATTGCGAAAGCTGTCTCGACAATTAAAAGACAAGTGGTGGCAGGACAAAGCTCGTCAGATGCAGCTGCTTGCTGACACTAACCAGCTTGGGGAGTTTTACTGCGAGGTACGTAAACTGATTGGTACTTCCTACCGAGCTAAAGTACCTTTAAGGTCTTTGGACGGTATGGATCTTCTGACCAGCAAGGAGGCTGTACTAAAACGTTGGGCCGAACATTTCGATACTTTGCTTAACGTAGATCGATCAGCCGATCTAAATAATATCAGCATGATGCCTCAACTTCCCTTAGTCACTGAACTGGACGTACCCCTGTCTAATGACGAGGTTGTCACTGCCATCAGACAGCAGAAAAATAAGCGGGCGGTTGGCCTTGACCTTATACCAGGTGAACTACTGAAATACGGTGGTGAGGAGTTACACAGTTTGGTGTGGAGGCTCTTTGTTCGAATGTGGGAGGAGGAGCGAATTCCAGACGATTTTAAGTTGTCTAGCATCAGAGCCCTCTATAAGAACAGGGGTGACCGCAATGACTGTAACTCATATCGCGGTATTTCACTACTATCAGCCGCTGGAAAGGCCTTTGCAAGAGTTCTTTTAAACCGCCTAAAAGATTTGTCAGAAAAGATCCTGCCCGAAACACAGTTTGGCTTCCGACCTGACCGAGGCACTTGTGAAGCTATCTTCTCGGTGCGTCAACTACAGGAAAAGAGTAGAGAACAAGGTTGTCAGTTGTACCTCTGCTTCGTTGACTTGGAGAAAGCATTCGACAGTGTGCCTCGTGAAGCTCTCTGGATGGTGCTCGGAAAGCTAGGATGCACGGAAAAGTTTGTGAGACTTCTGCGACTCCTACATGACGATATGCAGTGCTGCGTCTCCGTAGACGGCGAACAGTCAGAGTTTTTCCCCGTTACCTGTGGGGTGAAACAAGGGTGTGTTTTAGCGCCCACACTTTTCGCCTTATACTTTACCGTAGTGATCAAGGAGGTCCTGCAAACTATTTCCGAAGGAGTCCGCATCCGCTTTCGCACAGATGGCAGTCTTTTCAACTTGGCTAGGCTTAAGGCACGCACTAAGGTCTCACATGCATTGATTACGGAAATCATGTATGCTGATGATCTGTGCTTTTTGGCAGAATCCCCAGATGGCCTGCAACAGCTAATGTCCGTTTTTCACCAAGCATGTTGCAAGTTCGGCTTGAAGATCAGTGTTAAAAAGACGGAGGTGATGTCCCTAGACACGCATGGTCGTGAGACACTGGCCATTAGCCTCGGTGGGGATGTGCTGAAACAGGTCGATAAGTTCCGTTATCTGGGGAACACTATAACATCTAAGTGTGACCTTGATGCTGAGATCAACAGCAGGATCGGTGCTGCAGCTGCAGCATTTGGGAAGCTGTGTTCCAAGGTCTTCTGTTCGCACGACCTTAAGCTGGTCACTAAGATCTCGATATACATGGCGGTTGTGCTTCCAAACCTTCTTTACTCCTCCGAAACCTGGTGTGTGTATCGCCACCACATACGCACTCTGGATCGTTTCCACCTGAAATGCCTTCGTACCATCATGAAAATCCGATGGTCCGACCGAGTGCGCAATACTGAAGTATTGAGGCGAGCCAATGTCGGTGGCATTGAGGCCTACTTAATGCGTAGGCAGCTTCGGTGGTGCGGTCATGTATCAAGGATGGCGGAGGAGAGAGTGGCGAAGCGCATCTTTTATTGTGAGCTAGAGGAGGGCAAGCGTAAGTATGGCGGCCAACTCCTCAGATATAAAGATGTCCAGAAGCGTCACATGAAAAGATGCAACATTGAGCCCTCTCAATGGGAGGGTTTGGCAGCACAGCGGTCTGAATGGCGCGGGCTTGTGAAGAGGCAAATCCGCGACTTCGAGGAACAGCGTAAAGCTGAGCTCGACGCCAAACGCAATGAGTTAAAGGCTCGCCCACCCGCTGCCATTCACTATAATTATGTCAGCGGCAAGCTCACGTGCCCACATTGCGCACGGGAGTTTGCTGCAAAGATTGGCTACGTAAGCCATATCCGGGCGCATCAGCGCCACTCCGACTAGGAGTCAAAGTGGTCGCCATGACCGAAATCGGTCGGAATATTCAATAGAACATTACTATTTTATGAAACTATAGAATAGTAAAAAACTGTGTGATACACTGAGTTCCTCGTAGGCGAAGCCGCTGACACAACTAGTATTAAATCGATATATAGCAACTTATAATGTAAAAATATAGATTTGGTCAATATATATTCATACATGGTTTTAAACACATTCTAGATTCTAAGAACCAACAAATTGCAGCTTTAGGAATTTTTATAAAAGTTTATAAAATGATGTTGAAGGATACGCCCAAAAGCTTGTTCACTTATAATGGCAGACTTAGTAAGGCTTTTAAGTTTGTGTGCATAATAAAGAGAGTTGGTTTATATTTTGCCAAATACTAAGCCGAAAGAATGCCTCATGTGTGGTTGTTTCTATGAACTCTTGCTTTTTCTTATTAGATCTGAGGGTAGTTTAGGGTAGTGGCATTAAAATATATTTATCTATATTAGATATCAATATTTGTGAATCTTAATATATGAAATTTAGCTTTTGCCTGCGTCTTTATCTGCAAAGACATACACAGCAAAATGCAGCCCTTCAACTTTTTTAAAAACAAATTTGTCTTGCTTCTTATGTTCATGAAGAATGACTTAATATATTGTCCCTGTGACTTTATATATACCCGGTATATTCTCTATACATTTTTGTGTAATAGAGTAGATAATCAGTAATTAATTTGCAGGAATTGCGACATAAATAGCGGAAAAGATATTACATTAACAATTAGAGCATTCTATCGTTTAAGAAGTAGCATAATTCAATCTTAATGTAAACAAATAAAACATTATCAAACTAATTTTTTCCTCATTCGAACAAAAATTGGTGCCTACATTTTTTTAAATCCAAACACTCAAACATTAAATTAAAATTCTATTAATTTTGGTACTGTCCTTTGTTTGCCTGTTTCTTGTAATAACGGAGAATTATGTACGTGCCTAATTTATATCTGAAGGTTGGCAAACAAAAGCGGTCAAATATGTATAGAAATAGGGGCACCATATACATATTTTATGCAATACTTCAATAGGACTTTTCAATATATTTGACGGTGGGAATGAAACTTATTTTAAACATACTAACATACAATCTTTTTTCCGTAATTTGGTCTGCTTGGACACTGAACTTTACCGGGATATCATGATGATTTTTTATTCTACTTACATTTTTCAAATTTATGGTGATGATAGATTGTATTTATCCTTCATTTTTATAAGTGTAATATAGAGTACCTGGGCGACCGAGCCATTTGGTATTTTTTTAATATATAAAAAATCAATGAAAAAAATATTTTGCCTGAAATCGATCCTGGTATTCAGAGTTCGCGCGTTACCCAATCGAGCTATCATGCCTTGCAATTGACAGCGTAAATATCCTTTGCTTTGTCATAAAATTATAGCAGTTTTTTTAGTACCCAAAAACAGGGATAAAACGAATTTACTTTTAAATAAAACCTAGCTAGATCGATTCCAGCTACATGCTGAATTTCATGAAAATCGTTGTAGCCGTTTCCGAGATTCAGAAAATATATACAAGATTAACTCATTTAAATATTAAAGAAAGATGAAAAAATACTTTTGAGTCTAATTTTGACATCGATATCTTTTTAGCTAATTCTAATTCTTTTAACCTTATTTTATTAGAAGTATTTAGCGTGTGTGAAAACTTATGATACGAAGTTTTATTTTGTATGTAAAGTATATTGTATGTAAAACTTCGTCTATTATGAAGACACGTCCTGAAAAAACAGAACGATTGGCATCATTACGAAACGATAAATTTTTGTTAGTCAATCAATCGATTATCAATAAAGTTGTTATAGCGTTCAGCTAAAATTAATTCTAGTTTATGAACAGTTATTGGTGTTCTATTTGAAGATTAATTGTATTAATTGGGTTTGAAGTATAATAGTAAAATACAAAAAGGACATACATACATTTGGTCATGGAATAAAGGACATACATTTGGTTTAGCATTTTTATTATAAACTATAATTTCTAAAAATTATAAATAATGCGAAAAAATTCAAGTTGTTACTAAAAGAATTTACTTTTACTACAAGCCTTAAGCTGTGATAATTTGAACTCTTTCGAGACGGCCATGGGTTCAATTTCCGAGTAAGCACCAATGAGTTCTTTCTAAGATTTTTTTTGTCTAATTGATAATTTCTATACATATTACACGCTTGTCAGTGAAGGAAAACAACGTGAGGAAACATGCATGTTTCTCTAGAGAATTCTGAAGATATGTGTAACCTACAAATCTCCATTAGAACAGAGCTGTTCCAATAGTTTGATTTTTAAATCTAAACCTTCTCTCCAAAAATTATCCTTACAGAAAGTAATATGCTAAAGGCCTGTTTCACAAAATACCAATAAACTGTCAGCTTATTCGGAACATATCTGACACATATCTCGGAATTTTGCGTTTCTCAGGTTACTGATAAGCTTATTCAGCACTTAAAGTCCCTAATAAGTTAAAAGGTAGATCATGTTGAGGTTATTTTGTTTATCTGCTGGATAGCATATACCTATTTCAAAATGGCCGCGATTTTATTTTTTATAAAAAGTCTCTTTTTAGAGACATTTATCTGCTACTTAGTGCATTTGTCGGTTAAGTATCCGACACTCTATCAGTAACTTGTGAAACAGGCGTCCTAAATGTAGAGTTTTGATTATTGTCTGTCATAGCATTATGCAGTTAACGATTCCAACAGACGCCGTATGAGAATAAAAAGGAGTATTGCCTTATACCTGACATGGGTTATATACTGTAAATGGAAATGTTTTACATATGTTAAATAAATTAATTTGTAATTAAAACTAACCTTCCTACAGACTTGTTTGTCTTCCTGGTCATGCATTAGAAATGATTCCATAACCGTGCGAGGTTCTTTTTCTTTTTACATTGTTATGTATCTGTTAAAGAATATATCCATAATTTTCCATCATCCTAATCCTCCTGCCCTTATCAAACTCTAAGTGGAGTAGGTACAACATTTCATAAACATGTTGTCTTTGATTTGGCTACGTTATTTACGACCGGCGGCCTGACGTTAGCTTACTTTAGTCGTATTTTACGACACCTCGGTAGGGAAGAGTCTATTCTACTCAGCCAGATACCACACAGCAGGGCAACTTAAGTTAGTTGTTTTTTACGACACCTCCGTAAGAAATGAGGGTGCTCCATTCTATTCTGTCGGATACCACACGGCGTAGTCAACTTCCCTTAGTCGCCTTTTGCGACACCTCGGCAAGAAATGAAGGTGATCTATTCTATTTAGCCGAATACCACATAATACTAGAAAAAAAATTACTAGTAATTAAATTAAGTTCTCCTAATTAAAACTAACCTTTCTACTGAGTTGATAAACTCTTCCCGGTCATGCATTAGAAATGACTCCATAACCGTGCAAGGTTTTTTAAGAATTCCTTTTACACTATATTATGTATATGTTTAAGAATATATAAATTATCTTTGTAATCACTTATAATTTTATATTTATTTTATTGTTACACTAACACATTATGTTATTCGATATTAAAACTAAAGAGAAAATGAGTGAAAATAAGGCCACTGCGCAGCAGCTTGAATGACGAGATTAATAAAATAGTCTACCATGAACCCTATTGCTTTGTGACAGAGCTTAATTTCACTATAATTGCAGCAATTTAATAGCTTAAAAATGTCATGGCTATTTTCTACGCTACGCTCTCATTATTTTTATGTGTAGCTTGGTGTTTAATTGCATAGAAATATGAAATAAATTGGTCAATTTGAAATGTTGTTTTTGTAACGATGATTCTCCAGAAGATGATAAGCGCGAATTCGTGTAAATAACCCTTAATTGTACAATATTTTTTCCTATTCCCAAAGGAAAATCGGAAAATTTGTATTCTATATTGTTACAACATTTTTCCAATTCAAACCCCTTCATATAGGTAAATAATATTAAAAAAAACATTGTCGCCGTCAATGTCATATTGAGTTGTTGAAAGATGATATATGTATGTCTATTTATTCTCTTTCAACAAACCAGTCCATTCCTTGTCGTTAAGTGTTAACCAAGTATATTAAGGAATTGCAATAGAACGAACCTCCTGACTTTTAATTTAAAAAAAATTTACAAATTAAAATGTAACAGAACCCATATGCTAATATTGTTAAAGTTCTAACACAAATGAGCTCGAATCCTGCAGTATTATAAAAGAATATTTAATAAATAAATACACCTCATCTATTAAATGAATAGACATCATCTATTAAAGAAATACACGTTGTCTATTAAATAAATACACCTCACCTATTAAATGAATACACCTCATCTATTAAATAAATACATGTCATCTATAAAATAAATACACTTCATCTATTAAATAAATACACGTCATCTATTTAATAAATTCACCTCATCTATAGTTATTGTATAGAACCGGCTATACTCACGTCTTATTCTATCGGGTTAGCCCGACTAGTTTCAGTAGTCACGAGTCGCGCCCAGCGAGCTGCTGGACGCAGTTCCCGCCGCGATAACGACGTGTAAAGAGCTCATGAATAAGTGCCCCGGATGGGTTTCAAACTAGTCGGGCTAACCCGATAGAATAAGACGTGAGTATAGCCGGTTCTATACAATAACTATGAATACTACTCACGATAGTTTAAATTAAAAAAAAACACCTCATCTATTAAATACTAGTAATATCCTGCGGTTTGACCCGCGTATATACCGATCTCACGGCAGTGGAAAGTCTTCTAAGTCGGACTATAGATTTATTTTTGTTAAATATATCATCAATAATTTCCGCAGCGCATGCAATGACAGATTAATATGACTTATTTTTTGCACTTCATTACATTTTTATTACGGATCCTTTTTTTTTAAATTTAATTTAGCCTATGTTGCTCAGTAAAGATGCAGCTTTCCAATGGTGAAAGAATTTTTAAAATCAGTCCAGTAGTTTTTGTGTGAAAACATTAAAAACATACATACAAATTTTTCCTCTTTATAGTATTAGTATAGAAATACACCTCATCTATTAAATAAATACACGTCATCCATTAAATAAATACACCTTAGTTATCAAAATCATATTAGTATACGGAACAGAGAGGAAATTAAATCCTACTGCTACCAAATACTATTACCAGTCGACACAGTGGATGTTGATTTAGGTATAGATGGAAAACAAACGGATCGTGAATTTAATTGCATTGATGGAAATCCCAAGACGTACTTGTAAGTAAACATCTGAAGCATGAAATTTGATTAACGTGCAGGTGAAGGTTAGCAGATTTTTTATAGGTTTAAGCAACAAACAACCAACAAACATCAGTTTTCTGAATTCTAATACACCATGAATAGTCGCCTATTTTTCTTAGCCACCTATGATCTGTAAAAAGACAGATAGAGCGCACTGGGTAAAAGAAAATCATTATTTTGACTTAGTATAAAAAAGGCCACTAAGGTAAGTCGAACCGCTGGTAGGTGGTATCCGTCTGAGTAGAATAGACCTCGTTTCTAACCTAGGTGTCCTAAAAGGCGACTAAGGTAAGTTGATCCACCGTGTGGTCTCCCGTTGAGTAGAATACACCATACTCTTTCTTACCGAAGTGTCGTATAGTCAGACTAAGGTAAGTTGAGTTCAGGAAGGCTGCCGGTCGTAAAATACATAGCCAAATCATGTGCCAAAAAAATTGTATGACCATTTTCTCCATTTTTTTTTACTCAGGTAACAACATAATCTACTCGTATTAGCCCAGCGGTGAAACCTTGCGACTCTTTCGAAGTTGTCAAGGGTTTAAAGCAGGAACCAACGAGTTAATCTGTTAAAATTTGTGTCTAATTGATATTTGAATTTATCACCCGATTATCGGAAATCACCGGGAGGAAACCATATTTCTACAGAATTCTCGAAATATGTGTAACTAAGCAATTCGCATTGGAGTAGCCTACTGGGTCTAAGCTACAATTCTTCTCTCCAAAAAAAAGAAGAGAGGACGCCTCTACCTAGTAATAAGTGGAACCAGTAGGATAATAAGTGGAGGGTAGACGATATTACTTCTAACAATAGCATTAAAAAATAAACCAAGACGTTTCCTATATTTTAGATTTTCGCTTATAATTCAAAATAAGTACACCAGTCAGTGGAGTTATTGTGGACATAATAATGGGTATTAATGCAGAGCAAAGCGTAATTGCGCCTTTGTAGAGTAACACGTGTACCGAATTTCAAGCTGAATAATGGATATTCATTGCGGTGTCGAATGAGCATTGAAAGCCGGATATGAAGTATTATTTATTAACCTGGAGTAATATATTTCCATGATTTATACGAAAAATTAAACTAAATTTCCGAGCATCATATTAATTTCCCTAGACCATGGAACCTGCTGCTCTCTCGATAAAGTTGTGGCTCTAAAAATAATTTATAACCATGGTCCCATTGATATAAGATTCGCTAGAATTTAATTTGTGATAAAAATATGTTATATTTTCACAGGAATAAATATTATTTTTATTAATATTTTTTTCTAGATCAGATATCAAATATATTATGTATATATTTTAAATACTATATCATCTAAAAAAAAAGTTTTATGACTCTTTAGTCTTAGAAGGTTGCCGACCCCTGCCCTAGACAAGTAATGTTTTTTGAAATTAATGTGATTTATAGGGTGTTTTATAGACCCAAATGTCAAGATTGTGGACATCACAATATGTAAAAGGCAAAATAAGTAGAGGAATTCACACGTTACAGTATATTACAGTCTCACAGTGTACGCCAAAATAAATATAGTTATGGACTGTTATGAGCAAGTTATGTTTGAGCAAAATAACTCTGCCCTTCTTTCGTTATACTCTTATTATCATTCATAATATATTTTCATGGTTATAGTTTTATTTACGCTGCTTTTATTACTACGGTTACAGCTTGGGTGACCGCGTTGAAAAAAACAACAAACACACAGGCGACTAGTTTTTGTATGCGACTTCGTCTGCTTCATAAGCGATTTCAAACGATTAAGTCGAGCACGATCGTGTAGAAGACATACTCGACCGCACTCGCCAATTATCGTCAATGATCGCCTATGATAGCCTACAACCCAGATGTTATCTGAAAGGGAATTGCTGGGTGGCCGGATGCGGGTCGCGACCCATAGTGTAGAAACCCTGTTCCAGAAAATGATTCATCATCCTTCTGCTCTTATCCCATTCTAAGTGGGGTCGGCACAACATGTTATAAACATGTCACATGATTCGGCTAGATATTTTACACCCTGACGCCTGCCTGATATCAACTTACTTTTGTCATCTTTTATGACACCTCAGTAAGGCTGGTCAGTTCTACTCAGCTGGATATTTGAACATATTTTAGTACCAGGTTAACCGAGCCTTGCTCGGTAATAAAAGAAAAATGGCAACTTAATAAAATAATTATAGGGTAGGTGGGGCTCGATCCTAGGTATTTTCATTTTTTCGCGACCATCCGTTCCCCGAATAACCTACGCTGACTTGATAGTTTATACAAAAGTAATAATAAATTTAAATAAGTAATACAAAAGTAATAATATTTTGCTATAATCCGCGAAGAAATTCGCATTCGCAAATAATTTTATTATTACTTTTGTATTATGGATCTCCGCAAAGTAACGCCTAATTCTATAAATTAATTGATAGTTTATGGCAAAAATTCAATTCAATATAAATTTTAGTATTTTGAATGCCCAAAAACAGGGATAAAAAGAATTTTTATAAGAATAAAACTTTGCTAGATCAATTTTTTCCCACAAAACCCCTCTCCATGCTGATTTTCAGTTGGAACCGTTTCCGAGATTCCGATTATATATATATATATACAAGATTAACTCATTTACATATTTAAGATATCTTACGCGCTATCTATATGGCTTTGGGCACACCAGGATTGTTTTTAATTATTTCCCCCTTTTCTTTATAATTAAAATAATATTAACACGGCAAATAATTTACCGATTTTGTACACTAATGCTCGTGGTTAAAATTAAAACCTTAAAAGTATTATCGGTAAGTTAAACATTTATGATCGTATATTTTGTTAATATACATTAATTATGACGATATAAATTTGCGCAATATTAGTAAATCCGACACCTTGAAACTTTGAACGCCACAAAAACGGCTATTATGTGAAAAATATTTATTTAGCTCAAATGTTACGCTCTGTTGACTATTTTTTCATGTAATCTTGGTCATAAAAGAAACATATATTTTTAATAAAGCATGTTAATAGAAAATTGAAGTATGACTCATTCTCTAAAACCGGTGTAAGTATGGTATTCGGCTGAGTAAAATAGATAACCTTCATTCCTTACCGAGTCGTAAAATGCGACTGAGGTAAGTTTACGTCAGGCAGGCGGCCGGTCGTAAAAACGCAGCCATATTGTGCCAACCCCACTTAGAGTAGGATAAGGGCAGGAAGATGATGATAATATATATACATACATAATATGTTTTCTATATATTTTTCGAGCAGTGAAAATGATCGTCTAAAACAATCTTGGTATGCCCAAAGATATCGTGGAATCATTGTTCTGTTTTAATACGTCGTTAACTAAATTCCCAGTGGTACCATTATGCCGATCGCAGCTATAAGAAATTCGTGGTTGGTGTCAGGCGACCTAATTAGGCTGTGACCCAATTACTTTTTTTAGGTACGCAAACCGCGAAAAATTTTAAATTAAACTGATAAATAGATAAGGTGACTTTGCACCTTTTGAGCATAATCTACGCTTCATTAAAGTCAAAAATAAATTAAGTCTTTTATTGTCCAATTGTTACGGTGACCGCGGATTTTTTCATGGAAAAAGGATATAGAGTTTTTTTGTGTTTGTATTCATTGGGCGAGCTTAGAAGCCTAGGTTGAGCAATACAGTAAAGTAGTGATAACTGCTGGCATCGTGTAGGGATGTGACTTGGAGTGGACAAAATCGATTAATAAATAATCGATTTTTCTCTCTCCAAAATAAATCGATTTGTAAAAATCTTTTATTAATAATGTCTTAGAATAATTAATTACAATGGAGACTAATTAAAGTGCACAAGTAAGAATAAAAAATAACAGATGAAATTCCAAAAAATGCTTCTTTGATTGTTTACCCCCATATAAACTTTATTGACGCCCGTACACTGCAATCGTGTGATAAAATTAATCAATATTTAATATTGCTGCTGAAAGTTTATCCGGCAAATCCACTTTTATTTTCGATAAAACTATGTCCAAAAGTCGTCAAAACCGATTCGTATTTGCTAGCAAACGTGCTATTAAGTATACGCATTTAACATGACATCTTTATCTTAATATTTAAATGAGTTAATCTTGTATATATATATATTTTCCGAATCTCGGAAACGGTTCCAACAATTTTCCTGAAATTCAACATGTAGGAGGTTTTGGGGGAGAAAAATTGATCTAGCTAGGTTTTATGTAAAAAAAATATTGTTTTATCCCTATTTTTGGGCATTAAAAAACACTAACATTTATATTGAATTGAATTTTCGCCATTAACTGTCAAGTCGACGTAGCTTATTCGGTTAGCAGGCAGCCTCGAGAAATGTGAGTGCCTAGGATCGATCCCAACTAAATAATTGTTTTTTTCTTTTTTTTAAGTTTTTTTTTTGTAAAAAATTACCGGGCGAAGCTCGGTCACCCAGATATTTAATATTTAAATGAGTTAATCTTGTATATATATATGTTTTCCGAATCTCGGAAACGGCTCCAACGATTTTCCTGAAATTCAGCATGTAGGAGGTTTTGGGGGAGAAAAAATGATCTAGCTAGGTTTTATGTAAAAAAAATATTATTTTATCCCTATTTTTGGGCTTTAAAAAAGACTAACATTTATATTCAATTGAATTTTCGCCATTAACTGTCAAGTCGGCGTAGCTTATTCGGTTAACGGGCAGCCTCGAGAAATGTGAGTGCCAAGGATCGATCCCAACTAAATAATTGTTTTTTTCTTTTTTTTGTAAAAAATTACCGAGCGAAGCTCGGTCACCCAGATATTTCTTTAAATGAGTAAATTTTGTAAATGGCTCCAACGATTTTTATGAAACTTACGTTTCGGGGGTGATAAATCGATCTAGCTAGGTTTCATTAAAAAAAATGTCGTTTTATCCTTGTATTGAAGCCCTGGATCACTGCCAGAATATTATTAGAAAACAAAGGTTAATTATGCTGTTACTTGAAAAGTTATAATAGCTCAGTTGGAAACGGGCGATCGAAAGACGTGAGAATATCCCGGATCAAGAGCAGATATTACCAGCCCTTTCTTTTTTCTTTTTTATTGCATTTTTTATATCTTCAAAAATACCGATTCAGGTACTATTAATTATGTATAATTAATATAACATACAAGTTTACTTTCGATGTTTTCTAACATTGCAAAACGCTTGCTAAATTTTTAATATCAACCTGTATATCGGATTAATTTCCTGAATAAATAAAAAGTCAATCTTGCTATAGAAGATCAATTTGTCTAATATGGATAAATTTGGGCTTTATTAGGGGACAAAGGAGCCCTAAGCGCGGGCTCCGATTACCCACATGGAAAAGACGCCACTGTTTACAGTTTCAGTAAAACAAAAGACTGTATTAGTGTGGGAATAACTGTATTAACGACATACAGTCTATATTCAAGGCTATGAAATTACAGAGAACAGTTTTCTGCTGGCATAATGGAATAATAACACAACAGTAGGTACGTGAGTAATACAATGCGGAAAAGGCAGCTATATCGGTCTAATATATTGACCCACTATTGTGAAGGCATATGACAAAAAATATACAGTTAGTGATTAACAATTGAAATGTGGCATATTTTGTTTGTATAAAATATTTTTTGTTAATGTTTTTTGATTAATGTGTCTCACATTTTATACGCGGAACAATATGCACCTAATAAATTTTCATAGAGATTTTTTGCATGAAATCTATTTTCTAAAAATGCTTAACTTGATTGAACTTAACTTTTTTAATTAGTTTTTTAGAATTCGGGGAGTACACTTCTATAAGCTGTGGTGGCTCAGTGGTAACACCGTGCAACTCTTTCGAGGAGGTCACGGGTTCAAACCCGGGCAGACACCAATGAGTTTTTCTGTTAAAACTTATGTGTCTAATTGATAATTGCAATTTATCACACGCTTTTCGGCGAAGGAAAACATCGTGAGGAAACCAGTATATCTCTAGAGAATTCTGGAGATATGTGTAACCTACCAATCCGCACTGGAGCAGCGTGGTAAGTCTTAGCTCCAAACCTTCTCTCCAAAAAAAAACCGAGAGAAGAGACCTATTCTCAGCAGTGGGATAGTAACAGGCCGCTACTACTTACTTTTTTTACTTCTATTAATATGCTAAGCCAAATAATATTTTTATGTGTGTTCTTTTCGAGGCTCTGATAGCCCAGTGGTGAGAGCGTTGGATTTCGGGTTCAAAATCAGGACAGGCACCAATGAGTTTTGTGTTAAAAAACTCATTGATAAAGGAAATTTATCACACGCTTATTTGGCGAAGGAAAACATCGTGAGGAAAGCGGCATTCTCTAAGAGAATTCTGGAGATAAGGGTAACCCACCAATCCGCATTCGAGCAGCATGGTAGTTCTTAGCTCCAACGGCTCTCTAAATTTGAATAAAGAATATATTACAATTTGAATTTAAATTCCTTATACAATTGAACTACATATATTATACATTAAAATAATCATCATAACCTATGACTAACTCTTGTATGTACATATAACTGAATATTAAGTTATTAGAATCAAGGTCAGTTAAAATTGCAACCAATTTTTATAAATATTTAAACTGTAAATGTGATAGTGCCCAGATATGTTTCTTAATATTAGCTTACTGATTATTCTAAGTACTGCGATAAGGAAGTCAATGTACATTGCTGATTCCAAGGCAGAATTGAGAAATATTTAGATATTTAAATAAATGTGGTCGCAAATTGCATATAAATTAAGAGATATAGTGTGGGATTGTACACTGATAACTAATGTTAAAGGAAAGTAACGGCCTGTTAATATCCCAAATCCCAAAAAAAAAGCTGTGGTAGCCCAGCGGTAACACCGTGCGCCTCTTTCGAGGAGGTCTAGGGTTCAAACCCCGGACAGGCACCAATGAGTTTTCTAGTAAAACTTATGTGTCTAATTGATAATTGCAAGTTATCACACGCTTTTCGGTGAAGGAAAACATCGTGAGGAAACCTGCATATCTCTAGAGAATTCTGGGGATACGTGTAACATACCAATCCGCATTGGAGCAGCGTGGTAGGTCTTAGCTCCAATCCTTCTATCCAAAAAATGGAGAGGATGCCTATGCCCAGCAGTGGGATAGTAACAGGCCGTTACATTACATTACAATATCCCAAAGCTGGGCCTCCTCTCATCTATTTAAAAAGAAGGGTTTAAGCTCACTACGCAGTTCCAATGTGGATTGGTAGGTTACATATATCCCCAGATATATGTAACCTGCCAATATATACTTATAAGATACTAGCAATCGCCAGCGGTTACGCCCGCGTGGATAGATTAGAATCGTAATATAGTCTTTTGATAACCATAAAAATAGTTAAAGTGGGTTAACCTTAAAAGCTAGACATATGCTGTCGCGGAGTTTTATTTAGAACTTAGAGGAGAACAATTTTATGATGCATGATTTTTGAATAACTATTACCGTTTACTTAGCGCATGCAAGAAAGGTTTTAAATTTTGCCGTATTCGTAATATTTTTTACTGCTGCTCCTTTCCTATTCATCTCAGCGTGATATTACATATGCGCTCAAGTCAATTCATAACCACGGTGGATGCAACTCTGCCGAAACGTCGAACCTTATACAAAGGTAACTCGAGGTTAATGCGATGTGATCCGTATGTTTATATAATAATTAGAATCGCGTTTTAATGAATAAGAAGTTTAAAATCTACCATTACGGCATACGGCCTCCCTCAATAAATGGACTATCTTACACTGAAAAAATTTTTAAAATCGGTCCATTAGTTCCGAGTAAGCGCGTTCAAACAAAGGATAGAATAGGATAGATAGGAAGGATAGAAAATTTTGCCCACAAGTGGGACAGTAACAGGCCGCTAACTAACTTTTATTGTAACCTTTTGTACGTATCAATTTATCAATAACGTTTGGTACTTTCTCAAAATGGTGAAGTTGAACAAGCTACATTTACCAGTTATGTTAATTTATGTAGTAATAATAATAATATTCAAATATTATAATGATGGCCTCGTCACTTCCTCGATTTCGTAACCCAAATACAGACAGAAGGATAAATTCCCAAAATTCTAGACCAGTAAATAAGTGTGAAAGTATGCATGCAGTATTGACCTTGCAATACCCAGAGTAGTAGTAGTAACGGCCTGTAACTATCCCACTGCTGGGCATAGGCCTCTTCTCTCCGTTTTTGGAGAGAAGGATTGGAGCTGAGACCTACCACGCTGCTCCAATGCGGATTGGTAGGTTACACATATCTCCAGAATTCTCTAAAGATATGCAGGTTTCCTCACGATGTTTTCCTTCACCGAAAAGCGTGTGATAAATTGCAATTATCAATTAGACACATAAGTTTTTTACTAGAAAACTCATTGGTGCCTGCCCGGGGTTTGAACCCTAGACCTCCTCGAAAGAGGCGCACGGTGTTACCGCTGGGCTACCACAGCTTCACCCAGAGTATTGCAAGGTTATTCATCATCCTCCTGCACATATCCCACTCAAAGTGGGGTCGGCACAATATGTTACAAACATGTTGTCACATGATTTGGCTACGTATTTTACGACCGGCTGCTTGCCTGACGTCAACCTTAGTCGCCTTTTACGACACCTCGGTAAGAAATGAGGGTGGTCTATTCTACTCAGCCGGATACCACACGGCGGGTCGACTTACCTTATTCGCCTTTTACGACACCTCGGTAAGAAATGAGGGTGGTACTATTCTATTCAGCCGGAAACCACACGGCGTGCAATATTCTGGGTTATTATTAGCCGCTAAAAGAGCGAAGAACATCGGATGTGTTAATCGGTAAAAACCGATAATGACTATCATGACTATCTTCACCCGGTTTGTAATAAAAATATATCATCATACGGCCCTTATCCCACTCTAAGTGGGATTGGCATAACATGTTGTCACATGAGTAGTTAAAATCTTCCTGGTCATGCATTAGAAATGACTCCATAAGATTCTTTTTTTCCCTTTTACACTGTTATGTGTCTGTTTAAGAATATATCTATAATCTTCCATCATCCTAATCCTCCTGCCCTTATCCCACTCCAAGTGGGGTCAGCACAACATGTTATAAACATGTTTACACATGATTTGATTACGTATTTTACGACCGGCTCCCGGCCTGACGTCAACTTACCTTAGTCGTATTTTACAACACTTTGGTAAGAAATAAGGGTTGTCTTTTCTTTTCAGCCGGATACCACGCGGTAATTGTAACAAAAAAAATTATAAAGCGTTACCTATTTTTTAATTTCTCCCAGTATAAAAGTCAATCGCTAGCTTATTAATTAGTACGTCTTATTTGCGGAATGTAAGCTTTATATTATATATATGTATAATATACAGAGTTGACAAATGA
Source organism: Morpho achilles (assembly GCA_947086495.1). Lineage (NCBI taxonomy): Eukaryota > Metazoa > Arthropoda > Insecta > Lepidoptera > Nymphalidae > Morpho > Morpho achilles. Next base: position 4,943,944 of record CAMTZB010000004.1, on the reverse strand, counting down.
TAGAGGAGAACGGAAGTAGAAGACATATTATTTAGAAGACATTTAATTATTTCTAAGGAATTTGTAGTGTACATTGCAAAAAAAATTGTCCCAAAAAAATGATAGTTAAACCCTTATCACTTTGGGTTATGAAAAATAGATAGTAGCCTATTCTCGGATTGAATATACATATAAAATGTCATTATAATCGGTCTAGCCGTTTCAGAGGAATATGGTAACTAATTGTGACTTGAGAATTTTATATGGGTGTATATAAGAATATAGCCGCTCATCATTGTTGACTTTCCATATTATAGTCTATGACACATTTTAACTTTTTTTTATTAATAAATCATTTACTCTGAACTACTTTATGCTGTAGCTGGATGCTCACGTGTCACGTATTCTTGTGAATTAGATCTATGGCGCACGATTTCGTGATTTATACGAGATGTTTGGTATCAAATTATATTATAGCCTAATTATATTGTGTATTTTTAGTTCAAAGCAAAAGGAAAACACTACTCTGCCTTTGGATTAAGGATTGCTTTATAAAAACTTTAACACTGTATTTATATTTTACTTGCTATGCCCGCGGCTTCACTCGAAATCAGTGTACCACAAAGTTTTCCCCTATAATTCCCAAATTCACGGTAATTCTAGAATAAAAAGTAGCCCTTATGACGATCCAGAACGTAAATTTATTCCGGACAATGTACCATTAACCTATCTCAAGAATCAAACTTTTAGTAAAAACCGCACAAAAATCTGTTCAATACATTTTTTTTAATCTGCTGCTATTAATAATGCAGCAACCTTTAATCCCTTTCAATCGATAGCCTTTATTTATTTTAGCCTGGTATAGTGCCTACCCTTGAGCCATTTTCTTTACCGACTCATCATCTTCCTGCCCTTATCCCACTCTAAGTGGGATCGGCACAACATGATGTCACATGATTTGGCTGCGTTTTTACGACCGGCCGCCTGCCTATCGTCAACTTACCTCTGTCTTATTTTACGACACCTCGGTAAGAGAGGGTGGTCTATTCTACTAAACCGGATACCACACGGCGGGTCGTCTTACCTTAGTCGCCTTTTACGACACCTCGGTAAGAAATGAGGGTGGTACTATTCTATTCAGCCGGATACCACACGGCGTATTTTCTTTACCGACTACTTTCAGTATTTTGAAAGCAAATTTAAGAAATATCCTTGCGTCCTTGTCATTTATAATGTCATTAAGAGTATCACATACAGACAGCTTTTGGGGACTTTGTTTTATATTAAGTATAGATAAAGCGAATTACATTTAGGTCAAGAGAAATATATTCGTTTTATGGTGTAGACTTGTAAAGTGATCATTAACATGTCTAAGCATGTATTGCTTACGATAATTAACGTGTTTAAGTTGATAAGGACTAATACTGTATCCGCCTAATTTGTTTTGAAATTACCGCATTGTTACCTTTTTTTATAAAGTAGTTAGAATTAAAATAGTAGCATTTTTTATAAAAGCACCCAAGCGTTTTGACTTTTGCCGATACTTTCAAAAAGATTTTAAAGAGAAGAATAAAGGAACATCTATTACTAATATATAAAGTTAAAGAGTTTCATTGTTTGATTGTTGGAACGCGCTAATCTCAGGAACTACTGAACCGATTTGGAAAACTCTTTCAGTGTAAGATAGTCTATTTATTGAGGAAGGCTTAAGGCTATATAACATCACGCTAAAATGAATGGGAGATGAGCAATAAAAAACATTGCGAAACCGGTAAAATTTAAAGCTTGCGTGCGCTGAGTAAACGGTAATAGTTATTCAAAAATCATGTATTAAAAAATTGTTTCCCTCTAAAAGTTCTAAAAAAAACTCCGCGACAGCATATGTCTTACTTTTAAGGTTAACCCACTTTAACCATTTTTACGTTTATTAAAATACTATATTACGGTTTTATTCTTTCCACGCGGGCGGCGCCGCTGGCAATTGCTAGTAACATCATTTATGTAAGCGATGTAAGGTGGCATTCAATAGTTATCATCAATAACTGTGTTGAACTGAGGTAATTTATGCAATAACAATCATTCATGCAATGATAGAGATATCATATATGGTATGAACTGTCTATAATTTATTCTAGCGTGTTGCGGAGCTTCAAATATGATATAATAGTTTGGGTCAATGCTTGATATATGATTATATTAATATTTTATTTTTTGCTGGTCACAACAGGGTGTTAAAGAATCTGAAACAGCTACAGAGAATCGTGATCAGGTTTTATATAACTCTCTAAACACATATGACTTGTTTAATGTGCCTAATAATTCTATAATTCTGGTATCTATAGCACTGGCACTACAAATTTCAATTCAAAATCTTTATTTCTCTTTTAAAAATATAATTCTTATTACTAGTTATATTTAATCATTACTGTCTTGTACAGGGTCTAAGCGAGCTATATCCACACATCTTTTAAACAATCCTCAACAGTACAGTAGGCTTTCTGGATCAGCCTCTTTTGAACAGTAAAACTACAGAAAATTACAGTTAAACTACAGAAAGTGTGGTCTAAGTTCCATATATGAATATAATCAAGTGTAATTTGGTTAAATTACGAACAACTATTGAAAGGTTTATATTAAAAAAATCACCTCTTCTTTACATACTAGGGAATTAATTAGTACCAGTTTATGGTTAAGTAATTTTATCACGCTTGACGCTTATGAAATAATCAACTTTTACATTGAGTTACCGCAGTTTGATTTTCTCGGTTTCTCATTAGAAACAATGTCGAAACAACACAATCAATTTTAAAAAATTACATAAATATTTATCGACAAATACAGAAAATTACAAAATGCGACAAAAGACAGAGGCGTACTCTACCTTTGAGTCTTTTTACATTTGGTATACACATAAACGCATAGCTTTTTCTCCGTGGAAGATGACGTTACAAACTTCTTTTTGACTGTCATACATGTGACGTATAGTTATTCGTATGCTAATTTTATCCTTAACCATTGTCCACCTCACAGAAAGCATCCTTAACGACGAAGTTGCCGATCCTTATGGAGTTATTTTACTTTGCATATTTCAGATGGATGTCGATGTTTCTGCTTGTCTGATTAAAAAAACTTAAGGTCAATAAAGGTGAAACTAGAATGGCGACCGAACAGCGTTGGTAGACGTCTACGAGGTGGACTGAAGACCTCTGCTAGAAGCTGCCAGAATCCAAGCGGCAGAAGATCGTGTCGTGTGAAGATCCCTTAAAGCCACTTATTAGAACAAGTTTTAAAAAGATCTAAAAAGTTTAGTTCCGCTTTCAATTCGCTCTTTATCATCAATTCAGAATCGATTTTAATAAAAGTCAAATATGCAATTAAATTGGCAAAGTCCGTAACCGCCAGTCACGAAGTTTACATAACATTCGGGTACAACGGTCTCTGATGCTCGATACAATGTGGTTTTATTAACTGAAACCCGTTTTGGACGAACTTGTTTGCATGCCAATAAAAAGTTTAAATGTTTCCTTTAGTATATATTAATAATTGTGAGATAAAGTACTTGTAAGACTAATACGATAAACATCTATTAAAAAGCTAAGGTTTTCTGTAATTATTCGTCAACATTTGATATTGGAAAGGTCAAGTCAGCATCCTACTGCCCTTATCCCACTCTAAGTGGGGTTGGAACAACATGTTATAAACATGTTGTTCCAACATGTCACATGATTTGGCAGCGTATTTTACCGGCCGCATGCCGGACGTTAGATTACTAGTCATATTTTACGAAACTTTGGTAAGAAAAGGATGGTCTGTTCTACTCAACCGGATACCACACGGCGGGTCGACTTAAGTTAGTCGCCTTTTATGATACGTTAAATTACTAGTCATATTTTACGAAACTTTGGTAAGAAAAGGATGGTGTATTCTACTCAACCGGATACCAAATGGCGGGTCGACTTAAGTTAGTCGCCTTTTATGATAACTCGGTAAGAAATGAGGTCCGTCTATTCTACTCGGGCGATCGACTTAACTTAGTTGCCGTTCACGATATCTCGGCAAGAAATACCTAAGGGTGGTCTATTCTACTCAGCCGGATACCACTTCAAAGACCCTTTAAAGGGACACAAACACACACAGTCATACACACAATTGTATAATAATACTAACTTCACTATGAGAATGAATATCAGTCGTAAACATGGCTGATTTTCGATAGTAATGGCTGTTATATACAATGGATACCTAAAATATAGCAGTATTTAGTGATACCAGTACTGACCTTACCGCAATGGTGATTCTGTTGCCAGTTATTGATCAATACTCGTTAGAGCTTTATTGCTTCGAACACTATAGACAAGTTATAATAGCAATAACAAATTGCCAAATATGTGGGATGGAAAAAGATTCGAAATTCAAAATCATTTAAGTTTTCATATTCTGTAATTATTCAGCTCTTGCCACAGATAAAATAAACGAATAAAAATATCGATAATTACAATTTTTGCAATACTTTCATTATTACCTATGGAATTTCGTATTGATGACGGATAGATTGGCTGCCTGTAATTAAAATTAAAACCGGCTATAATCACGTCGTGCAATTATTTCGAGTCGGCGAGTTTTAGAAAACTTTGTAATGACTTTCATTACAATTTTTTTTGTTTGTTGTATTAGTTTAGGTACTAAAGGTAGTATTGACCTATCTACAAAACATGCATTTAGCTTACATGAGAAACACTAACCTTTCCGTAGAATTGTAAAACAATGCAGCCTGTCGTTTCAAATCCTCACTAACAGAATTCTCTTCGTTCATTGTCACACTGCACACCGGGGTCACTGTTTCGCAAAAGTTTCTCAAAATTATTGTGCAATCTAATTTTGTTTTTACGCTAACGATATTAAGGTTTAATTTTCTTTACGCTTGAAACCAATTTGAATTTAACGGAGGCCGGCAAGCCGTTTGACGCCCGCGCCTCTCTCTATACTAACTGGAAACAGCAATCACGCGTATAGCGTATAACCCCCACTATACGTTGTATAGCATGAAGGCATTGTTGATATCGAATAACATGCGAATTTCTAACAATAAATGAGAGAGAACCGCGTTCCAATAAACGCTGACCTTTAGTCTAGACTTGAGTTCATTTGTGACAATCTCCAAGGGAAACTAGAATGTCGTTTACGAGTCGACGATGCGTGGAGACGTGTTAAGTTTTCTCGCATTATCGGGCGTATGTGAAATGTGTTTGCGCTAATTAAACATGCCTAGCGGTGATATTAATAATGTAATATTTTCTATTATAAGCCGACGAAATAAAAAAGTGCTTTAACATGTTTGCAACTGTGAATAATAAGGCACTTTATAAAACTTAATTTTAAATACATAAGTAATTCTTATTCATTTAAAAAAATATATAATTCGATACAAGTGAAGCATATGAAACAATGTTTATTCTTTGTTAATAGGAAAAGACTTGACACAAAGTCGCAGGTATAGCTTGTAACTAATAAGGCAGAGATAGTAGAGTGCTAGTATCGACATACAGAATGTATGTACGTATGAGAGTTCATAGCCCGTTTTCAAAAAAGAAATTATTTACTGCCTCTTAAATATTTACAAGCTGTGGTAGCCTAACAGAAACACCGTGCAACTCTTTCGAGGAGGTCACGGGTTTAAACCCGGGCAGACACCAATGAGTTTGTCTGGTAAAACTTATGTGCCTAATTGATAATTGCAATTTATCACACGCTTTTCGATGAAGGAAAACATCGTGAGGTCTAGAGAATTCTGGATATATGTGTAACCCACCAATCCGCATTGGAGCAGCGTGGTAGGTCTTAGCTCCAAACCTTATCTCCTGAAGAAGAGGCCTATACTCAGCAGTGGGATAGTAACAGGCCGCTACTTACTTAATATTTTCCATTCATCCTATGCTTATATCGCCTTATCCGAAGAATATATTTCTTATGTTTATACATGTGAGATGTAACTTTATTCTTCGGATTGGGCGATTCTCTCTTTCGACCGATGTACATCCAAAGCTCGACGTAGATCTCTTCACGAGATGTCCATTACGCACGATTCTTTGGCGCTCAGATCCACTGGCTGGCGATCTTTTTGAGGACATCAACCCACCTCGTAAGGGTCTACCGATGCTCCGTTTTCCAGTGCGGAGTCGCCATTCCAACACCTCAACCAACGCCCATTAGTTTTTCGCACTATATGCACGCCCGGCGCCATTTCAGCTTCGCGACACGCTGAGTTATTTGGTGACTTTAGGTTTTCTACAGATCTCCTTTCAGATGATCTTGTAAAGATACTTCAATCATAGATCGCTCCATCGCTCACTGTAACTCTGAGGGCTTATGAGGCCCATAATCTGAGACCATAATCTATACTAATATATAAAGCTGAGGAGTTTGTTTGTTTGTTTAAACGCGCTAATCTCAGGAACTGCTGGACCGATTTGAAAAATTCTTTAAGTTTAAGATAGTCCATTTATCGAGGAAGGCTATATATATAGACTATATAACATCACGCTAAGATGAATAGGAAAGGAGCAGCAATATATATTGCTAAAACGGCAAAACTTAATGCTTTCCTTGCATTAAGCAAATGGTGAAAGTCATTAATCATCCTCCTGCCCTTATCCCACTCTAAGTGGGGTCGGCACAACATGTTATAAACAAGCTGTTACATGATTTGGCTGCGTTTTTACGACCGGCCGCCTGCCTGACGTCAACTTACCTCTGTCGTATTTTACGACACCTCGGTAAGAATGAGGGTGGTCTATTCTACTAAACCGGATACCACACGGTGGGTCAACTTACCTGAGTCGCCTTTTACGACACCTCGGTAAGAAATGAGGTTGGTCTATTCTACTCAGCCGGATACCAAACGGCGGGTCGACTTACCTTAGTCGCCTTTTACGACACCTTAGTAAGAAAAGAGGGTGGTACTATTCTATTCAGCCGGATACCACACGGGGTAAATGGTGAAAGTCATTCAAAAAACTATTATAATTAACTCACGATACCTAATTTTATATTCGAAATATTAATTGGGGAAAATATTTGTAACACACTGAGTTCCATGTGGGCGATGCTGCTGGTACAGCTAGTATTATATATGATTATACATAGAGATACAGATTATATAACATTATTATCTGTATCTCTGGAGAATTCCTGAAATATATACCTATAATTTGTCTATCCATATATGGACCAGCAAGTGGGACAATTATAGCCTGCTAGTTGTATACCTAATTAATTTTTAGGACAATTTCTTCCATTTAACAAAACATTACAGGCCTTACATTTATTTTATTAGACTTACGGACACAGAATATCTATTGAAAATTGCATCACATATTCTCATTTAACTTTTTTTATAATGATATTAAGTACACAAGTACGCCGTGTGGTATCCGGCTGAATAGAATAGTACCACCCTCTTTCCTTACCGAGGTGTCGTAAAAGGCGACTAAGGTAAGTCGACCCGCCGTGTGGTATTCGGCTGAGTAGAATAGACCAACCTCATTTCTTACCGAGGTGTCGTAAAAGGCGACTAAGGCAAGTTGACTCACCGTGTGGTATCCGGTTAAGTAGAATAGACCACCCTCTATCTTATCGAGTTGTCGTAAAATACGACTAAGATAAGGTGACGTCAGGCAGGCGGCCTGTCGTAAAATACGTAGCCAAATCATATGACAACATGTTTATAACATGTTGTGCCGACCCCACTTAGAGTGGGATAAGGGCAGGAAGATGATGATTAAGTACACAAGTATTAAGTACTTTGGGGACAGACAACCGTGTGTGTAAGTGCCATGTGTGTAAGATGCATATTTAAATCTCTTTTAAACAGTAGCTTTGAACATGTTAAATATTTACATGTTACTCTTGACTCACTCAACATGTCTTTAATAGATTATTACTATTAATATTTATTGATCTTTGTGGTGCCGCCATAAGTGTCATATGATTTTAAAAAAGCAAATAAAGAAGCAATATACAAGAAAAACATGCCAAAGTAACAATAGCCAATATGGCTATGGACTTAAGGTTTATTTTAAGGTTTATTTAATTACCCAGCTTTAACAGTAAGATGCTGATCTTAAATATATTTCTCTGTATACAATTATGTAAAAACTTATTTCAAAGAGAACTGCCATCTTTTTTTATATTTAAAAGTAACACAGTTCACATAATGATAATTATTATTATAGGCTAATAACTAGTAGATAATTGTAAAAAATTAATTTAATGGTAATTGCAAATTAATTAGTATTGTGTCATATGTAATTAATGAAGTAAATTGTGTATTAACATAAAGCAAGGTGTCACTAGTTATTTTGAAGAACCTGCAACCCGCTGTGAAGGAAGGATCACTACTCACTGCGCCAATGGGCCAGTCTAGTAACTTTAGGCGAGCACTTGACTGCAATCATACCTGATGGTAAGCGATGATACAGTATAAGGTTGAACGTGCATGCCTTTAAGATGTCTATTCACCCTTGCTTTAAAAATACCAATAAAATAAATATTGGTAAAGATAGATGCCAGGAGAGAATTCCATTCCTGTGCTGTGTGCAACAGAAATGGCGAAGAAAAGCACACTGTGCGCTTTTGTGGGATGTTAATTACGTAAGAATGGAACTTCGGCTGGAACTTCTCCCAGTGTCTAGCCTAGCCTATCGCCAAAGCCATCGCCTAGCCGTGTGCTGATGATAAACGATGGTGGAACAAAATCATGAAGTACCTGAGTACAACTAGGTTGACTAAAGGACAATGTTTTGGTTCAATTCTTTACATACACACAACATCTTCTAGATGAGGTGGTATTTTCATCATATCTTGTACTTTGTTATAAGTTATAACTTTCTTTAAAATATTCAACATACATTAGCTATAATTACAAGTTTTATTATATATTCGAAATACAAAACATGATATGAAACTTGATAAACTATTCAATAAACAATCACATGTTTTTTATCTCAATTTGAATTTAAAAATAATTATTGGATATTTATGAGGTCTCTTTCTATTACACTTTGGTGCAAAATACATAGCAAAAGATAAAAGTGTCTTATTTTTAGACAAGTAATAAAGTATCCCTTGATAAAATAAAAATGTTATTCTAAAGTAGCCCATTTTCATCGGCAAATGTACCATACATTTGCCGATGAAAATTTCATAGGACGAACAAACGAAAAAAAAGTATTTTAGTAATGATATAAAATAAAATCCTAATACATACCCATTTTCAGAAATCAAAGGCGTGTAACTGTATTTATAACAATTATGTTGTGGTTTCATTTTTATAGTGAACTACAAATTATTTATAACTGTAGAATTTATCACTGGATACGAATAGTTATTGTTATACATTCCACAATATAAGAATACAAAAAAAAAAATATACTTTTCAATTTAAACTTGGAACTTAAGTTAGAAAATCGATCTATTTTGTTTATATGGTTTGAAGGATTTGACAGGAAAAGTTGCGTTTAGAAATCAAGATCCTATTTCATATTTGTTAGATACTTCATGTTATGCCCAAACATGTTGTTATATTTTTATTAAATTTTTAAAACACAAATAAAATGTGTTATTTTTGTTACAAGTAAGTGAGAATGCACGTATCTTTTATCTTAGTATACATCAAAGATATTCTTAATATTAGTCCAACAATAATTGGCTAGATAGTACGTTACTTAGTACTTGACGATAGAATTAAGAATACATATAAGTGATTAAAAATATGGAAGTTTTAAAATTCTTGTTATTAATCTTTTAAGCTAAAAATGTCATCATTTTAATTAATTTAAATATTAGCGGTTTGTCTGATGTTATGGAATTCATTAATAAATTTTAAATAATTATCGCATTAATTATTCAGTGGCTTAATTAATGTAGTGTAGTCATACATCTGGTCAAATACAAAATAAAACATAAATTCTACTTGGACTCCTGAATTTAATAAAAAAGCAGGTTCACATTAACCACAAGGATAATAGAGGGCCTGAATTTGAGAAGGAGCAGTTAATTATTGGTTAGGTAATTTCGTAAGTAATTGTTTCGGTACAAGACATAAAGCTCATTATACACTTCCTAAAATTAATAATATGGTTATTTCTTTACTCTAAATAATAAATAATAAAAAGAAATCAGTGTAGTTTGATTATGATCGTATTAAGCGCTTCCCGTCAACGGTATGAGTTGTCTATGGGTGTGAGTTCTATACAGATATCGGTAGGTATCAGGAAACCTAGGTAGGACCTATTTGGAAATATCATAAAAGGCTCAATACCCATATAATATAAATATAGTATGTCTATACGACGCCGTGTGGTATCCGGCTGAATAGAATAGTACCACCCTCTTTTCTTACCGAGGTGTCGTAAAAGGCGACTAAGGTAAGTCGACCCATCGTGTGGTGTCCGGCTGAGTAGAATTGACCAACCTCATTTCTTACCGAAGTGTCGTAAAAGGCAACTTATGTAAGTTGACCCACCGTGTGGTATCCGATTTAGTGGAATAGACCACCCTCTTTCTTACCTAGGTGTCGTAAAATACGACTAAGGTTAGTTGACGTCAGGTGGGCGGCGGATCGTAAAAACGCAGCCAAATCATGTTACAACATGTTTATAACATGTTGTGCCGACCTCACTTAGAGTGGGATAATGGCAGGAGGATGATGGATGATGATAGTATGTCTGTACGCTTAGACATTTTCATAGAATTTTTTTAGTTAAACGTAGCTCAATATAAATTGTATATCATGTTTATAAACTGCGGTAAAACGTAACACGTCGGCTTGACAAGCAATCCCCAGTGATTTGGGTGATTATAGAAATGTCCTGCCCTTGTCTTACTAGACCTTGATATCGACCGCTGTAAGGATTAAGGCCCTTAGCTTCAGTAAATTATTCGACAGTAAAATGAACATATTAGCACACGAAGCACGCAAAATAATCTTAGTTAAAGGATTCGGTAATAGTATTAATTAAAATAAGTATTTTATTATTTTATTTTATATATAAATTTTTATCCGGTTTAACACCACGGTTAATTGCTTCTTCAGGTGACAAAAGGGCTGGCTCCTTTATCGCACAAAGAATCAGCTTAGCGATTCAGCGCGGAAACGCCGCCAGCATTCTTGGGACCTTTCCACGTGGGCATGATTTGTATAGTCCTAGCGTGTAAGTAATTTAAGATAGATATAACTTGTACATTTTTCTGTAAATAAAAAAAAGTATTTTGCATTCTATTATGTCTTCCTTCCTTAATTAAATTGTTATATACATTGTTTATTCAAATATTGTGGTATTACGTACCTACCATAATTATAATTTCGGTTAATTGGTAGTTTCATGATTAACGCCGTGTGGTATCCGGCTGAATAGAATAGACCACCTTCATTTGTTACCGAGGTGTCGCTAGAGGCGACTAAGGTAAATTAACGTCAGGCAGGCGGCCGGTCGTAAAATAACTATTCAAAATATGTAACGACATGTTTAAAACATGTCGTTCGAATCCCAATTAGAGTGGGATCCAATCCCAATAAGGGCAGGAGGACGATGATGATGTTTAATATGTTAATTTATAGTTTATCAATATGCGATGTTCATAATTTAAAAGGATATTCAAAATAGTGAAATGCTTGAAAAAGCAAATGTACGCGTGTTTGCTCTAAGTAATAAAGCAGGCGTACCAAAATATTACTCTTGTTCGTAGTAAGTAAAATTATGCTATAATTATTTTGCTATAATCCGCGATTGATAAGAAAATCTATGTAATGTGTACGAAGCAAAACCGTAAACCTTATACATGCAGGTTTAGTTACCACAAGTATCACGAGACACCATTACCAACAACACTAAGCATTACACACATTTACTACTACAATATCAACGATAATTTCGCTCTGTAACCGAAGCATCGTCGGGAGATAATATCGACCAAAATAATATCGCAAAGCATTGCAAAATAATTCTATCATAACTTTTGCACGAGATTTAGAAAAACCACTTAAGACGTAAACAGTATTAATCGTCATCCTTAAATATGTTACCTTAAGCGTCTTGTTAAAAGCATAAACTTTTGTTAAAATAGCTCCTGCCAAAATAGTAACAAAGGAAAGTCTTAAATAGATTGCAACAGCAAGGTCGAGTACTATACAATTCGCAAATTAACGCCTAATTCTACAAAATTATATTGTCAAAAAGTAAATAAGTAAGAACATCTTGAAGAAAGAAACTTGTAGTTTAAATATACGGTTTCAAGATTCTTGAAAGTTGTAGCTCAATTAGTTGATTTTTATAAAATGTAGGTTCGCTTTTTATATAAGCTCAGGGGAAATCTTCGAAAAATATTTTAATCTCAGACAGCTCAGACAGAATGAAACTGAAACTAACATCATACTATCCAAATTATTGAAAATTTTCGGTTCCAGGACACATTTCATGCATTTATACTAATATATAAAGCTGAGTACTTTGTTTGTTTGATTATTCGAACGCACTAATCTTAGGACCTTAGGAATATTCAATGGTGTACGTTAATTTTCGTTTCACATTTAATTTAACAAAATGACAGTAGGTAGTGCTATTTAATTGAAGAGATTTCTTATTCAAGTACATAAAGGACTTTTAAAGCCCTGAGGATATCCCTGAAGTCATAAGCCGAATAAACGAAATAAAATAAAAAACTCCCCAGTTTTTATGCTATCGTGCGAACAAAAAACGCGAAATATGAACTTCTTATTACCCTAGAGGCAATAAATTCTATCTTTCTGCTACTAGAGATGTACTTATCACATATATGGTTATCTTTTAGACCGCAAACATTATTTTTTACTTAGAAGTTACAATAAAACTATTTTGCTGTAATCCGCGTTTGTCAAGAGAATAATTGTCAAGAGAAAATAAATTTGACTGGCCTGTTGGAGCAGTGGTCCAGTGACCCTGCCTTCAGCTCCACGGGTCGTGGGTTCGATTCCCACCGAGGGCCAACATTTTCTATAAATGAATTTGTTGGTCTTCGAGTCTGGGTGTATATTTGTATTTAAGTATGTATTTAAAAAATATATAAGTATATATTCACCAGTTGTCTGTCTACCATAACACAAGTATTAAATTACTTACTTTGGGGATGGACGACCGTGTGTGTAAGTGTCCCATATATTTATTTATTTATTTATTTATATATGTAATGCTAAGTGTATGAAGCAAGCAACAATCACATACCCTATACATGCAGGACAAGTCACCATACGTATCACTAAACGCCGCTAACACCAACACTTCACAAACCGAAGCAACCCTACATGCTCAATATCAGGAGAATCGTTGGAGCAGTTTCCGAGATTCCGAATATATGTATAAACGATATAACAAAAATTGTTAGTATAACCAGTGACGGATTTACGCTTAGACCTAGGGCTTAGGACGTTAGACCTCCGTTAGACCTAGGGCGAGGGCGGCATGATTTAAGGGAGATCGCAAAAGCTGACACTGAAGCGATAGCGGGATATGCACCCCGACACTAACCGAGGGGAATCATGAGCTACCCTGCATTCGGGGTCTCATGTTTCGGGGTGCCTTGCAGATAGTGTACAGGAGCAGTTTCTGTACGCCTATGTATATATTAAGGGTATCTTGACATGTAAATTGCAAAAGCCACGGGCATTTATATCAAATATAAATACGAAAGTGTGTTTCTGTGATACACTCCTTCCTTCCTCGGATCCACGTGCTATAGAAAAAGTTGATGTACTTGAGAGTTGCACAAGTAAATTTTTATCTCGGCACTGTTTTCCATGGACATAGTCGAGGGCAGTAGCAAGTCTTTAATCAACGTTTGTGTCTAAAAATGTCATGAAAATAGTTCTCTTATTTAAGTTTAAATTTCGCTTTACCAATCTGTTCAGGCGATAATGAAATTTTGCAAATCGTTTGACCCACTTCGCTTTATGTGGATAAGTTGAAATTTTGCAGAACCTGTCATTCGTATAATTGGTCTATAATGGATATCATTATCATCGGATATAGCTCCGCCAGCTGATCGTTTTATAATAAAGCCACGTTTGCATTATTTATGTTATAGCTTCTTAACCTGGTTTCCCTGGTAATTGGCAGAAGGGTAAACTATGGCATACGAGCCATCTCTGGACTATTGAAATTTTTTATCTGATGATTCTCTTTTTTATATAAATCTTCTTAAATATATCCACTTCCACTGATAGTTTTTTTAACTGCAATTCAATTTGTCTATTATTATTAGTAGAGACCAATTAGTAATCTTTAAAATATTAAATAATCATTTCGACTCTCCAGTGCTTTTAAGCCACATTTACTTTAGATGTCAAAGATTGAGTGCCAGAAACAGTTCGTTATTACATACTGTGCAGGACTAATATTGGTGGAAACAATTTTATTTCACGAGTTGTATCAATTACAATTAGAAATATAACGACATTGATATGTTTAGCACTAACTTAGTTCAGTTTAAAAAAAAATATCCGAGACAACTCTAACTAAATTGTCTGTCTTTTAGCTTATATCATTTATAAAATAGTGGAAACTTTATTGGTCAATGATTTATACATTTTTACTAGCTATTATGTTTTACTATGTACTGTTTGTTTCCCTTGAAAATAAATAAATAGATAAATAAATAAATTATAAGTTTACTCTTTCAAAAATTCCTAATAACACATCATAACCCAATACATAAAGTCAGCCGCATTTTGTAGATATTCTGTATTTTTGGCCTATATTGCTGTAATATTCGTTTTTTTGTGTATCGTAGTTTTTTTATTTTGAATATCATCAATCATAGCCCAATTGTGCCTTCTAATTCAGAGCTTACAATTATATATTTATGTCATATGTCAAACTATAACTAAACTGTGGTGATATCACCACACATTGACAATAATTACTTCTTTTTGCACTGCAGTTCCATGGAACATTCTTAGTCAATTAAGGCAATGTTTTAATTCTGGTCAAGCAGACAGCTGTGTAATTTTGCAATGCCCTGTAATTAAAAGTACATGTAGAATATTTACTATTTAAGGTAAGGTTATAATAAGTATGTGTGTATGATAAAGTTTTTCTTTATTTCTAATTAGGTGTAGGTATTTCTGTTGTTTTTGACATACCGCAAACGAAATATTTCAAAAACAAAATGGAAATGGACTGGAGCCTTTCATTATTTACTATTTATTTTATATGATATCCCGATATATGACTCTTAATTATACCAAATTTCAACAATATTGGCCTAGCGAATTAAGAGTCTGAGCCCAACAAACAAACACGCACAATTGCGCAATTATAATATTAATATAGATGGATAATTGCAAAACTGATACTATAGCATAAATAATACTGCTTGCTTCATTACTTGTAAGCATTTATGCAATGCAATTTATTAATGGCCGTAGAATGTCATTATTTCGTTAGTAAATTGTTAAGTAAGCAATTGAATGGAAAAAAAAATGTTTCCTTATAATGTCTTAAATAGATAGGTATAAACGTAAGTACATATAAACCTAATTTATATCTATTATAATATTAATATTCACTCTCAAAACAAACGAGAAACGATTTATATAGCCGGGAAGATAGCCGGTACGTTTATTGCAGTATTTTATTGTTTTCAGAGTTCAAACACCTCGTTATATGTTTCTAAACCAATGGAGGAGCATAAAATGCTCGCCGTTCTAAGGTTTATAAATGGAATAAATGGTTATTCAGTTTTCGGTATCAATAATGGTTATTGCCTTAATGCATCTTCATTCCTTACAAAGATGCCATTTAAACGTTTCAATATCACATATTATTATACAGGAAATGCCTTTTGTGGTTGTGTGTTTTCTAATTGTAATTTTTTGAATATTAGAATTTTAGAACTCATTCTTTATATTAACGCAATTTTTCTAAGGCGCTTACATTAATGGTTGACGCAATTTGTAGTTTTTAGATATGGATACAATGTTAAGCTACGAGTATGTACTCGTATGTAAAATTTTAAGGATAATGGTTGACGCAATTTGCAGTTTTTAGATATGGATACAATGTCAAGAGTAATATGTACTCGTGTGTAACATTGTTGTTGGGCGAGGTGCATATTTATAAAATTTACAATAATATTATTTTGCTGTAATCCGCGTTTGTTAAGAGAACATATGCTAAGTGTATGAAGCAGGCAATCATACCTTATACATGCAGCACAAGCACTACACGTATAACAAAACGTTGTCAACACCAACACTCCACACAAGCATATTTATAATAAAATATATGATATTGAAATTGAAAAGCGCTTTCACTTTGAAATGTTTCGAAGATGTTTGTGGAATAATACTGGGTGGAATGACAACTCAAGAAAGGTAAGAAGTTCTCAGAATTCATCGAAAAAATATCATCAGAAAAGAAAGAAGTCGGAGAAATTACGTCATCTATTGCTTAAAAAGATGTTGTCAATGTTAAATTCCTCATCATTATTTTATGCTATTCTTTATATTTGTAAGAGGCTAGAGTCATTTAATGATATTTTTTTTCAGAACTGCACACTTATATTATGTTGAAAATTTATTTAAGATTGAATATTATTGGTTACCACACAACAAAGCGTTAAGACAAAAGTCTTTAACGAGTGCGTCCTACCTATGATGACATACGGAGCCGAGACGTGGACACTGACAATGCGACTGGTCCACCAATTTAAGTTCGCTCAGCGAGCTATGGAGAGGGCTATGCTCGGAGTTTCTCTAACAGATCGTATCCGGAACGAAGTGATACGACAGAGAACCAAAGTAATCGACGTAGCCCAAAGGATTAGCAAGCTTAAGTGGCAGTGGGCTGGTCACATTTGTCGTAGAACCGACAACCGCTGGGGTAGACGTGTTCTGGAGTGGAGACCGCGCCTTGGCAAACGTAGTGTAGGAAGTCCTTCGGCTAGGTGGAGCGACGACATCCGCAGAGTGGCTGGTATTAGCTGGAAACAGAGAGCTGAAGACCGAGCTCAGTGGCATGCAAATAGAGAGATCTATGTCCAACAGTGGACAGACACAGTATGATGTACGATGATTATTGGTTATATTTAATAGTTAGTAATTTTTTTCCGTCTTCCTCATATCTCTGTTTAATCGATCGTCTCGTAGTCGTATCGGTCTCGTTAAATGTCTCTAATGCCCTTTAAGTTTGCAGAGAATCTTGAGCGCAGTGCTCAATACGATGATTCATTGGAAATTAACTTCCCTATATTTTATAGTATCAGTTTTGACTATGTTAGTGATTTACACATGCAACTCCGTAATAAACTGCATGCATTAAGTCGTTCAAATGTTAAAGTGGCTTTTAATTATATCAAGCTATTAAAGTTGATTTATATGTACGGAATACTATTTGTCATAAATAAAAATTATCTTTACGTTAGTTATCATAATTATATGGCTAATTTACTCATTGTATGCAAAAATTTATATTCAATTATATTTTGATGGGAAACATTTTGGCAACAGCTCTATGATAATTCTCCGATAGCAAAAAGTTAACTTATGATTAATAAAACATCAAATATAGTTTAGTCTAGTTTAGTCAATATTAGACATTAAAAAATCATCATTCTCCCGCGCTTATCCCCCTCTAAGTTGGACCGGCACAACATGTTTTAAACTTGTTACATGATCTGGCAATTTCTTTTATGACCGGCCGCCTGTCACACGTTAACTTAGTCGCCTTTTACGACACCTCGATACGAAATGAGGGTGGTCTGTTCTAGTCAACCGGACACATTACGGCGGGTCAACTTACTTTAGTCACATTTTACGACACCTTGAAAAGAAAGAGAGTCTATTCTAGTCAGCCGAATATCACTCGGGGGGTCAACTTACCTTAGTCGCCTTTTACGACGCCTCAGTAAGAAATGAGAGAGGTCTATTCAACTCAGCCGGATACTACACGGCTTAAAAACTTACAAAAAAATGCTCGTCACTGACTTACTCGAGATTATTTAGCTTTCAAGGTGTTAAGCTGTGGAATGATTTAACATAATCAATTCGCAAATCTCTTTCCCTTTCGGTATTTAAGTAACAGACTAGAAAATATTTATCTGAAGTAATTATATATATTAGTAACATCTTTTCACCTATTTATTTCACCAAAATTAATTAATAGATTAAATACTTTCATTTATATAAACTTTTTCTATTTCTTTTTCTCTATATTACCCGTATTCTCTTTCTTCTTGTCCTTTTACTTCTGTTACTTAAAGGTTGATTGGAGAGCCCTTTTAGGGATAAGTCCGCCTTTATACATGTGCTCTTTTACTTTTTCTTTCTCTTTTCTCTAACTACATGTATAAAAAGAAATAAATAAATATAGATATAAAAAGTGATTTAATCGATGTTGTAATTTAGTGATTGAGTGAATTAATCGATGTTTTTTTATTATCTTGTGCGTCACTTTAGTTCCCATGATATTACGAGTGAAATAATTTACACAGAGTCAAGAGACTAAGCGCAAAGGCATTTCTTGTATTAGGCGCTTACTTGAAGTTGATTTTATAAACAAGGACGATAACTGTTTAGCGTGGAAATGCAGTTAACATTCGTACTACGATTCTAGGTAGAAGTGATTATATAAATTGAGCAATTAAATGATTCACCATGTGTATTAGCTTAGCAAGATAGATTAGATTTAATCATTTCGATATCATATGTTATTTTAAACTGCAAACACCGTCCACTATATTTATCTAATAGTTTAATTAAACTATATGGCAAAGAAGTATTTATATTCAAATTCAAAATATTCTTTATTCAAGTTATATTGTAAACAAGTGCTTTTGAATCGTCAACTCTACTGCTGGTTTTGAAGCTGTTCCTACCAAGAAAAGCCAGCAAGAAACTCGATGATAGCTCTTTTTAAAATATAAGTCTTATTTCTAGTTACATTGTCATTGCTGTCTTATACAGTGTCAAAGAGTATATTATATAATATTGTATTTTTATCATCTATATAATCCTTGATAGTATAAGCTTCCTGTATCGGCCTTCTTTTAAGAGTGTTTTGAAACTGCTGTAAAGGCAAAGCAAAAATTGATTGTGGAATTTTATTATAGAATCTTATTCCCATTCATTAGTTCCAAATCGGAAATCAAATATGTAAAATCATCATCGTTCCTGCCCTGGGGTGGCACAACATGTTAGAAACATGTAGTCACATCATTTGACTATAAATTTTGCGATCAGCCGCCTGCCTGACGTCAAATTACCTTAGTCGTATTTTACACATCGGTAAGAAAGAGGGTGGTCTATTCTACTTAACCGGATACCACACGGTGGGTCAACTTTTTTTTTTAATTTTTTTATTTCTTAATAGGCGAGCGCTTGACTGCAATCATGCCTGATGGTAAGCGATGATACAGTCTAAGGTGGAACGCTTATGCCTATAAGATGCCTATTCACCCTGGCTTTGAAAGTACCCATATTATAGGTGTTGGGAAAGATAGATGCCGGGAACTTAGCTTAGTCGGCTTTTACGACACCTCGCTAAAAATTATCGTGATCTTTTCTATTCAGCCGGATACCACACGGCGTCAAATATATAAAATCAATATTATATTTTTAACTAAAATTATTTCCTAATATGAAACTTTGATCTTTTTAATTGACATTTATGGCTCTATAGTCTTAGAAGATTGCCGACCCCTGTCTTAGTGAAAATCTAGAAACACGCTTTCTGTCTAAAATAGATACAAACAAATAACCCTCTCGCTTTTATACAACCTTTGAATGGACGAAACATTTATTACTAGTTTGAGTTGAAATCTCTGCGTCGCACTGTAATTAACAAAGGCAAATCGAAAGCTTTCACATTGTTCGATGTTCTATATATAGCTGTGGCCCATATGTCCTCAATTTAAAGCTAATACAGACACGCATTGTCCTTTTCCGAACGTATTCTGATCACGTAATATCCGAGGATAAGTTCATTTTCTATTAAGGAATATAAATTTCGAGTTCAGAACTCTTTCTTCCAACATTTTATCTGGACTACTGGTTAAGTGATTCATTTAATCACTCCATATGTTTATTATTAGTTTGAACAAGCTTAACCCAATCCACCATAGACTAAGCAGATCCTCCTCCTGCCCTTATCCTACTCTAAGTGGGGTCGGCACAACATGTTATAAACATGTTGTCACGTGATTTGGCTACGTATTTAACGACTGGCCGCCTACCTAACGTCAAATTACCTTAGTCGTATTTTACGATAAATCATCCTCCTGCTTTTATCACACTAAGTGTGGTCGGCACAACATGTTTATAACATGTTGTCATGTGATTTGGATACGTATTTTATGACCGGCCTAACGTTAACTTACCTAAGTCGTATTTTACGACACCTCGGTAAGAATGAGTGTGGTCTATTCTACTTAACCGGATATCACACGGTTAGTCAACTTACCTTAGTCGCCTTTTACGACACCTCGGTAAGAAATGGGGGTGGTCTATTTTACTCAGCTGGATACCACACGGCAAAGACTCAACAAACCATTCTAGGATTTTTCGTCTATAGGGGACATTTGGAAAAAAATATTTCAAAAATGTTTTAACTCATCTAAGGAACAATTTGAAAAAAAAAGTCAATTTATATTTTACGTTTTTCAGACAAAAAGACTCAAATATGATTTATATAAAATGTAAATTAAGTTAACCCAGCGGTTTACACGTAGTGAAATTTATTAATTAAATTAAAACGGTGCATATAGGCACCGCACTTTGGAGCTCTGCAAAGTGACACCTAATGCATATGTTTTAGTTTTATTTACTCTCTGTCGTTACTTGTTACTCTAAATAATTGATTGTCAATTCTTTTATTTTGTAAATAAAACGTCCTCTGTCAACCACTATATTTTATATTCCTATTTTTGATAGTATATTAAGTTAAGGTTAGGAATTAAACACTCATCATCCTCCTGCCCTTATCCCACTCTAAGTGGGGTCGGCACAATATGTTATAAACACGCTGTTACATGATTTGGCTGCGTTTTTACGACCAGCCGCCTGGCTGACGTCAACTTACCTGTGTCGTATTTTACGACACCTCGGTAAGAATGAGGGTGGTCTATTCTACTAAACCGGATACCACACGGTGGGTCAACTTACCTTAGTCGCCTTTTACGACACCTCGGTAAGAAATGAGGTTGGTCTATTCTACTCAGCCGGATACCAAACGGCGGGTCGACTTACCTTAGTCGCCTTTTACGACACCTCAGTAAGAAAAGAGGGTGGTACTATTCTATTCAGCCGGATACCACACGGCGTGTTAGGAATTAAACACTGTTTTCAATTAATCCTGAACAGGGGAGTGATGCTGGACGTATCCCATCGCGGAAGCCACCAAGCCCCTAACCTGAGTTAAGTTTCGCTCCATGTGAAGCGTTTCTCTACAGCCGAAAACAAATTCAATTT
Source organism: Morpho achilles (assembly GCA_947086495.1). NCBI lineage: Eukaryota > Metazoa > Arthropoda > Insecta > Lepidoptera > Nymphalidae > Morpho > Morpho achilles. Next base: position 4,922,469 of record CAMTZB010000004.1, on the reverse strand, counting down.
AGATACGCACTAAAAATAGGAAAAAACATAACACCTAAAACCTCCTCCTCCTCCTCGCGTCGCAGTCCTCATTACTGAGGGTCGTGATCCATACGATTAGGAAGCAGACTTTCTCGAAGGACTTCCTTTCATCTGCTTCTGTCCTTGGCCATGTGGAGTGCATCATGCAGTTTGGAGTGCAGTGTAGCACGGATCTGATCTGACCATCTAATCGGGCTGCGGCCTCTTGACCGTTTTCCTAAAACACCTATTTCTATAAATCACTATAAGAATAGCTTTATTAAAATCATATTAGAAGATCGGCCAAGCAATTTTCTGCCTCGCAGCCACTAACAGGCAATGTGCACCTATCTTTTTTCGCATGCCTGATTCCGAAGTAACTTTCGGCGGAAATTACACACAACATTTGACAACCCCAAATAAGTAAGCAAGTCAGTGCCATAATGCAACCTTATCGCTAACCCGTAGTTTCTTCCTGGCAACCTCGGCTCTGGGAATTGTTTACATTAATAAATGTCGAAATATACCATAAATCTTAAAATTTTTATATATAGACTAGCAATTAATTTAAATTATTAGCCGTTATTAAAACCGTAAAATAGTGTTTTGTAGTACCGGCCTGTTACTATCCCACTGCTGGGCATAGGCCTCCTCTCTCCGTTTTTGGAGAGAAGGGTTGGAGCTAAGACCTACCACGCTGCTCCAATGCGGATTGGTAGGTTACACATATCCCTAGGATTCTCTAGAGATATGCAGGTTTCCTCACGATGTTTTCCTTCACCGAAAAGCGTGTGATAAATTGCAATTATCAATTAGACACATAAGTTTTAATAGAAAAACTCATTGGTGTCTGCCCGGGTTTGAGCCCATGATCGTCTCTAGAGATTCACACGGTCGCACCGCTAGGCCATCACAGCTTAAAATAGTGTTTTGATAACCATAAAAATGGTTTAAGTTAAACTTAGTCGTATTTTATGACACCTCGGTAAGAATGTATAATGTATGTATAAACCTATTCTTACTATACTGGTTGAGTAAAATAGACCACCCTCTTTCTTATCGAGGTGTCGAAAATACGACTAATGTAAGATGACATCAGGCAGGCGGCCGGTCGTAAAATACGTAGCCAAATCATGTGATTACATGTTTGTAACATGTTGTGCCGATCCCCCCAAACTTAGTGTGGGATAATGGCAGAAGGATGATGATTTAATACGATACGAATACGAAGCTTTTTTTTAGTCAGGAGAAAACCCCTTATCAAACGACGGGGAGGAGTGGTGGGTATGTCGGAGTTGAACCACTAAAACAACCTGAGTGCACCACTACGCTGCTGGTGGCGGGGACAGGGTACCGTTGTACACATTGCGATATGAAGCTATACTCATAAAATTTAACTTAAGCCCACTACGTAGACATATAAATCTTGGCTTGGCTTAGTTATTCTGGATATTGTAAATTACGTTTCTCCCTTTCGGTCTGTGGCTGTTATATAAGCCATGTCCATATAATATTAGGGTAAATACATTGTGGCCTAATTTGCAACAACAACATTTATTTTTCGTATTCCTTATAAACGAAAACAGTTCTTGTGCCATTTATTATTTTTATGATAATAATAAACATTAGTGTAATAAAAGAGTTGCCTTTGTCAACGGATAATATATCAGGGATGCCAAAGTGAAATATATGATGAAATTAAGTTGATATTAATTTCCCGTTATTTCTAAAAGTATGGTCTTGTTTTATAGCTTTAAAACCACAGCAGGAAAGCTCGGTATTTCCGTAAAACCTTAAAAAAATAGCTTTTGCCTTATGCAATCTCGTTTCGAGATCTTTCCAATAGAAATTTTTATCTTTAACGGAATTCTTTTATTTCTTTTATTCCTACATAATCATAAAATATCTGACTAATTGTATAATAGATTTCTGAAAAATATAGTGTAAAAGCATTTTGGATTCGTTTTATCTTGGAAATGTTATGGTAATGCAACGTCTGATATTTATCTGACAATTTTATAATTTAACATCTTTTGTTTACATTTAAAGTGATGATGCATGGGTGCAAAATAAAAAGAAAATAAGATAAAGAAGGGTCGTCTACCGATTTCATAATCATACTAATAAGAGTGTTACTCGTTAACAATAAAGAGGTTTGAATGCTCCATTAATCCTTTGTTCATTTGTTGAATATTATGATCTTTTGGAGTGCCAATTTAACGTAGATTACTTCTCCAATATGATATAAGGAGTGGGAGATAGTTTACGATAAACGAATTCAAACGAAACATATTTAATTTTTTACAAATACTTGGAATTATGTAACTTAGGTCAAAATAAAATAAGTAACCACAAATTCCGATACAATTCAAAGAATTGAATTTTAATATTTTTAATATTTAGTATCAAGATATACTAATGTATACTAGTAAAATTGAAGGTAAGAAAAATTAAATTCGCTTTTAAAAGTCTAACAATTGATTTTTTTAGGAATAGGTCTGCCATATACAGCATTCGCAACAGACACGACATTGCCTTATATGGAGCCCATAATAAAGTAATATTCTATTTTGGATTTGGGGCTGTATAGCCCTAACCCAATAAAGAACCTAACCAAATTTGCGGGGTCTTTTGTAATCAACTTTTTTAGAGCTTTTCACGGTTTCATATCGTGGTAGACAATTATTTCATCGCCCTGCGTTGTGCCTTACTTAACTTTGAGAGCGGTGTTATTACATGTGATGTAGGTTATAGAGTTGCCAATATCAAGGGCACAAAATTAATAAAAAGTTAACTGGCTCGTTGGTGCAGTGGGTAGTGACCCTGCCTTCAGCTCCGCGGGTCGCGTGTTCGATATCCGCCGAGGGCCAACATTTTCTATAAATGGATTTGTTGGTCTTTGAGCCTGGGTGTATATTTGTATTTATGTATGTATTTAAAAAAATATATAACTATATATTCACCAGTTGTCTGTCTACCATAACACAAGTTTTTAACACACAGATAATTACTTACTTTGGGGATGGACGACCGTGTGTGTAAGTGTCCCATATTTATTATATTATATAATTTCAAAGTATCAGTTTTTAAATGACGTTTTGGACTTCCGCAAAGTAACGCCTAATTCTATAAATTAATTACGTTTTTCTGCAATCTTTATGTTTGTTGATAGAATAAATATAAATAAGAAGAAAAACATATAAAAACCTTTAAAAAACTTTTTAAACATTTCACCCTACTGTTAACCGATGAGGAGTTCCCTTGTGAGGAGCCATCCTGGGGGCAGTATCAGGTCATACTTATCATAACAATTACATTGTCATAGGCTTCGTCGCCTTTTACACCTCGAGAAATGAGGGTGGTCTATTCTTATTAGCCGGATACCACACGGCGTACGTAATCACGAATTTTAAATGGAGTATACATTAAATTAGCATATATAGTACCATTTTATGTCAATCTATTGATTAGAAATATGAAAACGGTACAAACAGTTTAAACTGTTTCGAAAACTGATCGCAATTATTAATGTATTCATCACGACGTAGAATAGATAATCGTTCACAATATTTACTGTTAGCTTAATTACGCAAAATGAGTTTAGTTGCATTATTCTTAATCTTAAAATAACTTCTAGGTAGGTAAAAAAAAAGTCGTTTTCAGGCATTCAAAAGATGTTTAAATAGAATACAAAGGTTAATTGTGCTATCATTTGTAAAATTGTCAGCTCAGTGGGGATCGGGCGGACTTAAGAAGCGAAAAGACCCGAAGTTCCATTGACGGATTGAGTCCTAGATATCAGCAGCTTTTTTATTCTTTTTTATTGCGTTTTTTATTAATTTTTATTAAAATTAAAGAGCAAGGCTCGGTCACCTTGTTACTAATACTTAATACATTAAAGCAAAGATAATATTTCTTACTGTTCGAGCATCTTTATCACCAGTCACTAATTCACCAATCATTCAATCCTTCAGTCGGCCAGTAACGCGCGAGAACGCCAGTCAACGGCTACATTGATCCATACCATCACCTCAAAGAAAATACGTTCACTTCCAAGCAACTTTGCAAATCTTAGTAATTTATAATAAATATTCACAGTAAGTAAGTAAGTAACGGCCTGTTACTATCCCACTGCTGGGCATAGGCCTCTTCTCTCCGTTTTTTTTTTCGGAGAGAAGGATTGGAGCTAAGACTTACCACGCTGCTCCAATGAGGACTGGTAGGTTACACATATCCCCAGAATTCTCTAGAGATATGCAGGTTTTCTCACGATGTTTTCCTTCACCGAAAAGCGTGTGATAAATTGCAATTATCAATTACACACATAAGTTTTATTAGAAAACTCGTTGGTACCTGCCCGGGTTTGAACCCTAGACCTCCTCAAAAGAGGCTCACAGTGTTACCGCTGGGCTACCACAGCTTATAAATATTCATAAATATATGCAAATAAATATATACGCTAATAAACACTGACAAAGACGATGTTTATGCAGTGATAGTTATGAAGAATTTTATTGATGTCTAGAAAACTATGTTTATGGTTTAGAATCGTGATAGTCATGGGGTTCACGGGATTAAATACAAGGCAGGCGCTTAAGAGATTTTTATAAAAACTGAGAAGGAAAACATTTCAAAAATTCATCTATGAACAATTCCTCGAATATTCTCTCACCGCATTCCCTAACTTCTCAAACCGCATTGGCACAACGGGTCACTTGTTACGAATACATTCTTCGATGGAGAGGCCTTCTGCCTTTGCGCAGCTTTGGGGACTACCCCAACAGCGGACCGCTTCTTTATATAACTTTCCTTTGACTTGTGCATTTTCTTTATATCCAAAGCTTTGGAAAATTAGCTGCTGCTTTTAATTTTATATAGAAGTAGCTTTTATCTGCAACTTTCTTTGCGTGGACTGTTGTTGCGTGATAGGTATAATAGATGGCGCTTTCGATTCCTGTAGAATTAACAGGATTTCTATATCCTACTTTTGTGTAATTTGTTATTAACATTGGTCCAGTGGATTTTATTATTAATTAGATTAGTATTTAAATTATTGTTATATATATTTAGATTTTATTAGTAGCCGTGAGTAATTGCATAGTAATAAGTATTTTAAAATTTAGCACAAACATAGTCACGTTCACCACAATATTACGTTCCTTAATTCCAAACCTTGTTATTTATTTAATCCATTAGTTATTATCTATAATCTATGCAATTATTTTGATACTGCATCAATTACGTACATGATAGCTTTTGATTTAAATGTTACTTTATGTTTCAGGGTTCCAGAGTCAAGGTGGACGATTAAAAAATTATAAAGTTAATATTTGTCATTAAAAACTCACAATGTCCGAATGATATTTCATTTAAACCAGATATAAACGATACTGTTATAATTATCTTAATTTAAAACCAGCTCTGCCGCGAAAGTGCAAAAAAAGTATAACAATTTCAAGGTATTTCTTGAGCATTTATTCCAATGTTATAATGAGGAAATTACATTTTAAGTATGTACTGTATAATATTTAGTTTGACAAGAGGATCCCTCTTTTAACACAAGTATTATAATTCAAGCCCATTAGTAGATTTCATTTATAGCTATTGCGAATGAATAAAATAAAAATGATTTTTTAAAAATATTCGTAATTTTTTTTTTGATCATTAATTGGTAAATTATATAGCCTTTTTTAAAGATGTAATTTGGACATACAATAACTATTTATTTTATCTTTATTTACAAACAAACAATGGTTCTATAAATATTTAAACATAAATAAAGCTTACATCAGTAAAATTTCCACTAAAAACAAAGTTAAAATTTTATTAAAAGTACAAAAAATTTAATCTCGCTTAATGTAAATAATAAAGTAATGTAACCTTTAAGTACAATTGCCTGTCGTGACATCGGATATTCGAACAGTTGTGTTGTCAATAATGGCTTTTACATCTGAAGCTTGAAGTATTTATACTTGATCAAATCAAAAACGAAGACATCTGTAGAAGTGCCAAAATGACTGATGATGTGGAGTGGTAATGAGTGGGGTACATTATTAGAAGAACGTATTGGGGAGCCAATTAATGGCATTATGACTCTGAAACGGAAGGTCAAAGCGTCATTAGACAAGTGGACTGATATTCTACATTTAACCAATAAGATTTTTATCCAGTTCCATTCCTTTCTAAATTCTCGTAACTACTCACGCTCTCCTATATATATTCCTGTATTATACGTGCAAATACTATACATACTACTTTTTATTATATGATGTTACTGATGATCTGTTATAACATATTTTAGTGTAAATATTTACATAGTGAATAACAGTTCAGGGTATAGCAGTACTAAAACTTACGATTAATGGATGGCTGTATTAAAGTCATAAAGATTCCTAGCGTTTCTTGTAATAAAACAAGCAATATAGTTTAGGTTTAACTACTTTGTACTGAGATGACATTTCCATTGGTATCTTTATTCTAATACGACATATTCGTATTGTTTTCAACAAAAGCAAACGGTAGTAGACCCGACTAGTTTCAAGTCCATACATGATACAAGTAGTTCCCGCTGAAAAAACGCCGGATAAAGAGCTCATGAATAAGGGTCCCGTATGGACTTGAAACTAGTCAGGCTCTCCCAATAGAATAAGAAGTGAGCTGGTTTCTATACATTGACTATGAATACCACTCACGATAGTCTAAATTCAATTCTTCTTTTTCTGGAGCCGTAGCTATGTATAGTCTCAAAGTCCAGTCACCAATTTACCATCTTTGATCTATTGTAATCACCACTGCTAATAGTTCGCTGTTAAATGAGGAGCCCTCCAGAAATTCCATGGTCTTTTTGGCAGCGAAATTTTCCACCTCCTCTGGGCTTACTTATATTGACCCAAGAAATGACTCTTATGATTCAGCGTTGGACAGTTACATAGAATGTGCAACAAGAACAAATCCTTACTTTGGGCGTGGTTCAAATGCTATTGTGTTAAGAATACTGTCGTCTTATGTGCGACTTTTCTGCGCGATGTCAATTAGACGTTTATGACTTATTGGATAGTGGTCAGTAGCCATAGAAGACTTATTAGCAAACCATCTTTTAATATCATTGCATTACATGCTGCTTAGAGACACGCCACCCCTATAGTAATCGACATCTTTCGAATGCGTATAAGACATTTTTTAATGTACGATCTGTAACTACGAGCTGTACTGTACGAGTTAGAGCTGATAACTTGCTTGCCATTTTTATCTATCTCCATTTATGATATGGGAATCGTAATAGTAAGTATAAATAAGCGTTTTCTTGGCTAGCGGGCTCCACCAGTTCGCATCATAGGTTACCATGAAATATTATTGCGGTAAGTGAATGTGAATGTTTGTTTGCTTTCACTACTAATATGCTGGACCAATAGTGATTAGGATTGGTACAATAATATACAATAACATATCAAAAGGATAAGATTTTCCTTAGAAGACGTTAAAGTAGTTGATATCATGAAAGTTGGGATACATTTGTAAAGCTAGGAATTCTGTCAACAAACTTATTGGATATTATTATTCTTCTTCGTATAATATAAAAATAAAAGAAAAGACATAAAGCAAATTGAGGTACAGTGCGCGACCTTATCTCTAAGGAGTAATCTCTCAAGCAATCCTTGGGAAAACAACACAAAATTCGCGTAGGCGTGTACATAAAATAAATCATATCTATATAAGTAGAGCGGTAAATTTGTATTACTTATGTTCAATATAAACAGTGAGACCACGTTATACTTTATAGAGGGTTGCAGGTTTAAATCCCTGACGGGACATATGAGTTATATGAACTTATTGACTCATTAATGACGCTCTACTTTGGTGGCAAAAACATCGTATTCACAAACATCTCTTAAGCATCTCTTAAGAATTCCAAATGTAACGTATCAAAGCGCATTAGGGCAGCGTGGTTGATAAAGATATACTTTTTTTTTCTAAAAAAAAAGACAAGGACGTCGAATTACCTGAATTCTTGTGCAAAAAATATAACTAAATTTATTCTGCTACTTAGGAACATCATATTATAATTTTACTACAAATGTTGAAATATAGCCTAAATAATATCATCATTCTTCTATCTACATCCCACTCTAAGTGGGGTCGAGCAAATATCAACATAGCTTAGCAGCCTTTTACGAAACCTCAGTAAGAAATGAGGTTAGTTTTATTCCACTCAGCCGAATACCACATGGCACCTATCTTAGTCGGATTTTACGATATCTCGGTAAGAAATATGTGTGGTCTATTCTACTCAGCCGGCTACCACACGGCTCTATTGCCTAAGTAATGAGGATGAAAGAGGGAGGAAAGAAGGAAAGGGAGAGCGATAAGAGATACAAGTGCCAGAGAAAGAAAAGAGGGACTCTTTTGCCCAGTAATGCCTTTACGTATTTAGCCGCGCCAACTTAGTCATATATAATCACCAGTATCGGATAACATAAATCTACAATTTAATTTATTTAACAGGCGCTACTAAGTAGACCAACAAGCTATTGCGATTAAGATATTTCACATGTTAACTACAACTTGTTTTTACGTAAAAACGTTAAGAATCACATTGCGTGTCTCATATGGAATTGACTGAGTACATTTACAAACGAAACATGATAAATTGCACTGCAAACTTGATTTATACGATTATAATTATTTTTGAAATTCCTTACTTTTAGTTAAAAGGTATATAGATTTTCATACGAGATTAAAATATCCAAAACCATTGAAAATACTATGATATTCTACATTCTATTAATTAATAAATAATAATTATTAATAATTTATTAATATTCTACATTCTATTAATTATTTAATTATAATTAATATTCAACATGCGATTTCACCTTCAGTAGTAAATTAACATAAAAAAATTAAGTACAATTTGGATAAACATTATCATCCTCCTGCCCTTATCCCACTTTAAGTGGGGTCGCCACAATACATGTTAGAAACATGTCGTTACATGATTCAGGTACGTATATGACGATAACTACCTGACGTCAACATACCCTAATCGCCTTTTACGATACCTCAGTAAGAAATGAGGGCAATCTATTCTACTCAGACGGATTCCACACGGCGGGTCAACTTACCTTAGTTGCCGATAACGACACCTCGGTAAGAAATGAGGGTGGTCTATTCTACTTCGCCGTATCGTATACTACACGGCGGGTAACAAGGTACCTTAGTCGCCTTTTACGAAACGTCGGTAAGAAATGAGGGCAATCTATTCTACTCATACGGATACCACACGGCGGGTCAACTTACATTAGTCGCCGATTACGACACCTCGGTAAGAAATGAGGGTGGTCCATTCTACTTAGCCGTAGCGTATATATACTACACGTTGGGTCAACTTACCTTAGTCGCATTTAACGAAACCTCTGTAAGAAATGAGAGTGGTCTATTCTACTCAGCCGGATACCACACAGCGGTATACGTACACCACAGTAACAGGTTAATATACCCATTTGAATATATAATCTCGTATACCAAAAAAACAGGAAATAAATCTGTGTTACGACAACTACTTTACACATTTTCGCCTCAATTGAGAAATCGGCAAGTTCTGTAAATGTCTTATTATTCTTTTCTGGTATATAAATGTTGCCAAATTGCGGTTGTCTCGTATATAAATAACATAGGGTTGTTCTACTTGGTACTATACGTATCTGATTTATTTCTTGTATTAATTATATAATTTCTGGTGCCAAGAAACCGAAACCGATGTTAATATTGTAATATTAAAAGTTTCTTTTTTATTTTCCACGCTTAAAAGTCGCTAAGTTTTGAAGTATACTGTGATATCTGGCTGAGTAGAATAGACCACCCGAATTTCTTATCGAGATATCCTAAAAGGCGACTAAAGTAAAAACTATCGTGTGTTATCCGGCTGAGTACAATCAGCCATCCTCATGTTTTACCGAGGTGCCGTAAAAGGCGACTAAGGAAAGTTGAGTCACCGTGTGTTCTACTTAACCGGATACCACACGGTGGGTCAACTTACCTAGGTTGCCTTTTATGGCACTTCGGTAAGAAATGAGACTGGTCAATATAACTCAGCCGGATATCACATGGCTTAGACTAATTACCTTAAGTAACACACAAAATTACCACAGACTATTCAAAAAAACATCATTATATTTCTTGTAATAGTTGGTTAAAAAAATTAAACTGTTTTAATGTTATTTTCCAAGTCGTCTAATTTATGAGTATATCACTCAACTTTTAGCGCTCGTTTGCTTAATACCTAGTACCTTGTAATAAAAATGTAAAGTACTTAGTGTTTACACTAAACGAATGCCTGTTTTCGACCATTGGGGGTAAATTCATGGCATGTAGACTAAACCAATTTCACTATAGGCTAGCCACTATTTTATTTGAATGTAAACGCTTATTTCAAAATACACACGTTTATTTATTTATTTATTTATTATGATAAGGCAATAGCATTTTACACATACTTATTAATACACGTTTTCATAAGGCAAGTTCTAGATAAAACACTTTTTAAGGTGAGTACAGACAGCGTTATAGTAGGTAGTAAGGTACAAAAAATTATTTATATTACTAAAAGTACGTTGAATTGATACGTTTATATAACTTGTACAATATGTGTTAGACCTTTTTACCGATTACCGATTGGTTTTTTGATCATTAAGGCGTTTCTTTTCTTTTGTTTAATGACTTTTTCAACAACCATTTATCAGCTGTACCCTATTGATCTTTTTGTGGCATCTCAAAAACTGTCTAGTTATGTAAACGGAAAGCTATGTTATCACCAAAATAAGTTTTTTATTTTTCTGCAATCCTTACTAATATTAATAACTTCTGTCATTTTCCAACAAAAAGTAAGTCTGGACACCGGGAAGCGGATCAAATTTACCTTCCAAGATTCTACCTTACAACTTATATCTATTACCTTCATCATCTTTAACTTATCCTTACCTTCATATATCTATCACCTTCATTTGTCTATTACCTTACATCTTCACCGATTTATCATGTTCACACAGAAACATGTATGTTTATGTGTGAAGGTGGCGTGTGTGTGTGAAATCTGTCTGTCAGTTTGTATGTCTGACGCTTTGTCGGCTAATTCGTTGGAGCCATATTGCTGAATTTTGGTATTCCTTTGGTTTCTTTCAATTTTTATAAATTCAATTGTCTTTGAATTTAAACTATAGAGAGTGTAATTATTAATTAATGTATAGAATCCGACTATACCCATGTCTTATTTTATCGGATGACCTTAACTAGTTTCAAGCCCATATGGGGCTCTTATTCATGAGCGTTATCACGGCGGGGACTGACTTAAAACTAGTCGGGTTCATCCGATAAAATAAGACGTGAGTATAGCCGGATTCTGTACATTAAATAATTCACTTGTCAATATAAATTGCTGTCAAATTTTGGTTATTCGTTTTTTATTAGTTTGTGAAATATGAGTTTGCGTCGCTATGGAAACTGACAGCTCTTGAATAAGAGCTTTGAATGTTCACGAAAACATGTCGTGCACATGTGATAATTTTACGATGCAAGTAGGAAATATTTTTCAATTTCCAGAGTATAAATTCGTTTTAGAGAACCGGTAGTGTTGGGTCTCGAAATGTTTTTCCCTATTTGTTTAGATTGCTACGGAATAATTGACCGCTGTCGAGATTCGGTTAAACTGGAACTGATTCGTCTACCACGAAATAATTTATAGAATTAGGCGTTACTTTGCGGAGATCCATAATACAAAAGTAATAAAATTTTTATAGCAATATAATTTTATTATTACTTTTGTCGTCTATCACCCTTAAAGAGTTAGAAAGTGGTGTCCTCAGATTATTATTATTATACATCAGATTTATTTTCTTTATCGTACATAGAAAGTAATGAATGAAATAAGTCGCCTTTTACGACACCCCGGTAAGTAAGGGGTGGTCTATTATACTCAGCTTGATACTGCACGGGTAACAAAAAAATATAAAAATATTTGTTTTTTTTTATGCAATAAATAACAGGCAATTTAATTTATAAAATTAGGTGCGGAGTGAGCAGAGAAAAGCCCAAACTCCAGCTTAAGGTCAAGTTGTGATTACAGAAAGACGAACATCCTCACAATGGAGTACGTCTTAACCAATTCTGCCTTCCGAATCTAACAACTAAGCGAAAGTTTCTTTAGATGTCGATCTCGGCTCTTTCCTAGTAGACCGTTTGCATACACTATATACAATATCACGATATAATAGGAATACCACAATTCCCGTTCCGAGATGCACTTCTCTTGAATGACGAACAAAGACTGACTGTCACTGAAACGATTTATCAATAGGAAGACTCAACCGGAAACAACACGTCACAGTGTTGCCACCATTTTAATCAAAAAGGGCGCGATACGGTTGTTTTATGACTGTCTTGCTATAGAATACCAAGCGGAAGTCATTAGCGACAACAGACCGTTGATGCAACGATCAATAAATACAACAGTAACGTTATATGAATACAACTTTATTACTGTCTTTTATTAAATTTTTGTCTTAACTAACTTTAACTTGACGCTGCCATTAACGCTTCCCTTGAAAGGTGAATTCAATAATTAAAAAACATTGTAATTACCTTGTACAAGTAACGTGTATGTATGCAAATAATGTATATTATTTTGTAAACTACTGTTGTATGCCTATGACCTGATTATTTTATATTCAATAGCTTCTTACCGCGACATTGTCTACGTTGACATGTAGTATATATTCAGTAAAAGTCAGACAGACATACAATATACAGACAAACATTTTTTAATGTTAGTATGTAGTGTAGATTTAAAAGATTTTAGTAAAACGAAAGAGAAATGTCAAAGATTACATAATCCAGACAGTGATGGCATGTAGTACTATGGAATCTTATTTCGTTGCCTGAAATTCGGGTCGCAATTTTACTCTGGGTCTATTAGGGTTGCTAGAGATAAATAAAATTTTGTTACTAAAAATTTGAGCATTATGCTTAACAGTTTCAGTTATAATAAGATAACATAAAATCTTGGGTTTTTAAAACAAGATATTTTTATCTTATTATATATACAACACAATACATAAGCACCAACACTAAACTCCCATGTTTGATGGAGGTTTGTAGTGCATTCGTTTTGACGAATCCTGCATGTATCGGGTATGAAACCAAATATTAAACTACATCATTATCCCATGCTAAGTGGCGTTACATGATTTGGCTACGTATTTCTGACGTCAACTTACCTTACTCGTATCTTACGACACCTTGGTAAGATATGAAGGTGGTCTATTCTACTTAGACGGATACCACACAGCGCGTCGACTTACCTTAGTCGCCTTTTGCAAAACATCGGTAAGAAATGAGGGTGGTACTATTCTATTCAGCCGGATACCACACGGTGTGATTATAGCAAGATAACAATATTATTAATTTTGTATGTATAGCAATTACTATTATTTTATATATGAAATATTAGAATATTATATAATTAATCGACGCTTTCATAGACATTTAATAAGATTTTATATTTTTGTAATATTGATTTTATATATTAGTGACAACCCTACAAGTGATATGCAAGGCTTTAGGAATTAAAAGGACCGCCGCGCTGGACTTTTGGATTTCCTTTATCTGTTACGTCAAATCCCTAGTTACTATCAAAGATCTAGGATTAAGGTTATAAGTATCTGATGTTAGCTTTGGATCTACGTTTGTTGACATTTCAGATGAATCATGTCTACGATGAATCAATTCGAAATATGCTAAAATCGCAAATTGAAAAAAAAAGAACTCTATGTAAGAAAAGAAAAAAACATCTGTGATGGTAGACTAGTGACTGCATAACCCTTGTTTAGGAGTCGCAGGTTCAAACCGTTAAGTTTTTAAAAAAACTAATGTACTCAGTTGATTTTTACATCCATTTAAGCCACGGCAAACATTGTCAAGAAACATGCATATCTCATTTATGAGATACTAGCGGCCTGCCCCTGCTTCGCACGGGTATAAAATAAATATCCCATGTCAGTCAGTGTAAAAAAATGATTAAAATCGATCCAGTAGTTTTGATTTATTCATTACTGCCCATGGCGCGCAAGCGTTAAATTTGGAGAAAAACAATTTCCTTTCCCCATACCAAGAAGATTTCCTGCTATCTTTGGAATATCTAAATTAATATAGTACATTTTTACTTCTTTACTTTTACATTTTCCCTATGTATTTAATTTTTATAATCAATTACACAATGTCTTTAAATAAACTCTTGAAAGAGCGACATATAGCTGCTAGATTCGAAACGCGGCGTCCTCACGGCATTTTAAATCTGTAATATCTCCGAAAATATTCACTTAAATTACATGCTGCAAACGACCATATTGATCTATATTAAATCAACTATTTATTTAAGGTACTTAATTGGATAAGGATTAATGCTGTATTGTATAAAAATTGCTTCAGAAATAAGACATTATTTTTCGTAAAAGTAAATACCAAAAAATGCTATAGTGGGTATATCCATAAGAGATAAACATATACCATCGCGGACTTTTCTATAGACCTTTTCAATGTGTACAAATACTTAGTACATTATTTTGATAAATCTCGTAGGGTTTAGCCTGCGTTTGCAATGTAAGCGAAAAAATTTTAATTATTTACAGAAACTTCAAAAATTACAGTATTTTTCTACTCCGTATTGAATGTTATTATACGTACAAACCTTCCTCTAGAATCACTCTATCTATTAAAAAAAACCGCATCAAAATCTGTTGCGTAGTTTAAAAGTTTTATGCGTACAAGAAATGCGACAAACTTTGTTTTATAATATGTAGTGATGTGCAATCCAACAATTTGAATTGTGTCGGTTTTAAAGTACATTTTTCTCCAGTTTATTCCAGAAGTGGGATAGCAACAGGCTGTAACTATTTCCTGTGAACACACTGTGAATTTACCAGTCAACCATAACACAAGAAAACTAGGCATTTGAAATAATTTGAAGAGGTATATGATTACTTGTATGATCCTTCTTCCTTCCTTTTATATTTTTCATATAGAATAATGTAAAATGTTCATCATTTTAAAATATTCCATATAGTTATAAAAGAGTTCTTTTGTTCGCTTAGTTTTAGTGAAGCTCTGAACTATAGTAAATCTCGAAAAAACAAAACGTTTATTATAAAGCCGGAGTGTGGAAACCAAGGTCGTGGAATCCATCTCACAATGTTCACATCCCATATACTCCCACACGTCGCACTCGAGTTGCCGTGCATATTTGTATATATGCCGTGTGGTATCTGGCTGAGTAGAATAGAATACCCTCATTTCTTAACGAGGTGTCGTGAAAGGCGACTAAGGTAAGTTGATCTGCCGTGTGTTATCCGGTTGAATAGGATAGACCACCCTCTTTTCTTACCGCGGTGTAGTAGAAGGCGACTAAGGTAAGTTGATCCACCGTGTGGTATCCGGTTAAGTAGAATAGACCATCGTCATTTCTTACCGAGGGATATTAAAAAGCGGGGGTGCCAAAGTGGTCGGCCTTCTCGTGGCGCACCCTGGGCAAGCTTAGTCTTGGCGAACGGACCACTGTGGGGTGGCCAATCTAGTTGTCTCTATGATTAGCAGAGGGTAATCTGGACGGGCCGGAGACATCGGGGGGGTTTTGGTGAAGTCCCTAATGAGCGACGGGTTCAGTTGGGCTTACTCTAAGTCTGACTGGACATGGTTACGGCCACCGTCGGTCAAACCCGGAAGCCCAGCAATGGGAACGGGGACCTACGGGTTGCGAGGAAGAAAACCTCTATAAAATATTATCAAGTGGGGGCGGTAGCGCCCACCATGGCTTAGGAGTCCCTACTTGGGGTGCGGTCTCTCCCTGCCGACCGTGACATAAAAACACGGTGGGCAGGGAGCGATCGCGGGCAGCGGTGGCCTCCTTCTGCTCTGCAGAGGGGGGCGGTGGAGCGGTTCCGAGAACTTTTGTTCTGGATCCAATCTACTGCTGGCGAGTCCAGGTGGAAGCGACTCTCCTAAGCCCATCGTCTGCCGCCCTGTCAGGGAACCTTCGAACGTTTCGAACGGGGTATATCGGACGTCTGGCTCTCAAAAAAAAAAACTTAGATTAAAAATATAAACTAGAATAAAAAAAAATAAGTTAAAAAGCGACTAACGTATGTCTCGCCGTGTGGTATCCGATTGAGTAGAATAGACCACCCTCTTTCTTACGGAGGTGTCGTAAAAGGTGACTATGGTAAGTTAGCCCACCTTGTGGTATCTGGCTGAGTAGAATAGACTACCCTCATTTCTTACCGAGGTGTCTTGAAATATGACTAAGGTAAGTTGACTTTAGGCAGTTCGCCGTTCGTAAAATACATACACAAATATTCTGACAACATGTTATAAACATGTTGTCAGATTATTTGATTTTTAACACGGAACCCCACTTAGAGCGGGATAAGGGCAGGAGGAAGATAAATATGAATGTTATACATTCTAAAAATATGTTTAATATCCTTAAAACAGATTGGTTTAAGCAATCGTGGATTCAATTACGTCATAACCTTTACATATTTTATTTTTAATCGCGACGTCATAACTTTCTTTATTACGTTTGCTTTCATTTTTGTACGAGGTAAGAGGCTATGACGTCACTGCAATCTCTCGCTGAGAGGATTTTAATTTCTATTGGAAGACATTTATGACCACTGCAACTCAGTTGCTACTTTTTATTTACAAAAAGTAAAGTAACGGTCTGTTATAATCCCACCGCTGGGCTATCTCCGTTTTAATTCTATCTCCGTTTTTGGAGAAAAGGTTTGGAACTAAGTCCTACCACGCTGCTCCAATGCGGTTTGTTAGGTTACACATATCCCTAGAATTCTCTTGAGATATGAAGGTTTCCTCACGATGTTTTCCTTCACCGAAAAGCGTGTGACAAATTGCAATTATCAATTAGACACATGAGTTAATGTATAGAACCGGCTATACTCACGTCTTATTTTATCGGGTTAGCCCGACTAGTTAACGATAGATAGATTTGATAAAATAATACGTGAGTATAGCCGGTTCTATACATTAACTAAGAGTACTACTCACGATAGTTTAAATTTAAAAATAGACACATGACGTTTAACAGAAAAACTCATTAGTGCCTGTCCGGGGTTTGAACCCGTGACCTCTCGAAAGAGTGGCACGGTTTCACCGCTGCGCTATCATAGCTTGTTTTTTAAATTTTTTTAATTTTGTTCGTGAATTTTGTTGTATCATAGCTTCTTTTTTTAATTTTGTTCGTGAATTTTATTACATTGTTTACAAAACTATAGCATTTGAACCATTATTTTATGGATTTCAATTTAATTTTCAATATTCTCTTTTACAATATCCTTATTTAAAATCTATCCCGATCAATGTACTAACCAAAACTTCTTTTTCCAAAAATCTCATTCCCTTCCTCGTTCTTATTTTTCTCTTTCAAACACCCATGTCAATGTTTAATATATCGAATGCTTAGTATTAAAATGACCGAATTAAAAAAGTTGTTGCTTCATTGCAATTTGACCATTCAAAAGCCAACTTGAATAAACAATGATTTAAATTTGAAATTGAATTTTATAATAGAATAGAAATACGTTAAAGATAAAAAAATTTAGTGTCAAGTTATTATTAATTTGTATATATAAAAGTACCTATTTTATTATTTTGATTCATTTTAATGATGATGCGACAGATATAAATTTAAATTGGCCAACGTTCAATTTCAGTATTGTCGTCCTTAATTGACTGACACGGATCGCATTGTTGCAAAAACAAAACTGAATCAGGATAGCAGTTAATGTTGATAGTTATTATGGACCGTTCCTTGCCGTTTTCACTTGTCGACTGAGCTTGGATGCGGGCGCCCGTGTACGCGCCAACGCGTCCCGCGCAAACTTTGAAATAAGAACAAATTCGAAAAAAGTTACGATGTCTAACGGGGATGTGACTTGAATTAAACTAAAATAAAATTAAATATCATAACATTTTTTTTTTATCAGTATTATTTTAAAATTAAAAATATATATTTCTTTTTTTAATTTAAAAAGTGAATTCGTAGTGACAATGACTATTTGAGCTGATAAGTGGATTCTTGGCGGTCGCCGAATTTCTGAGTCAAGGAGATTGATCGAGTTGTAAGTAATTATCTGTATTTAATAACGTTTTAGTGTGAATATGTAGTAATACACCTAATTATTGAGTATTGTATATAACCTTAACTCCTTGGTGTTAATTACGCATGAAAGTACGTTTAATGTATAAAATAGTTTTATAGTTCATTGTAATAGCGAGACTTGCGTCTGTAATTATAGGTTTTGAAAGACGGTGAGGTTTATTTGACTTCTAAAAATATAAACTATTAGAAAAAAATTATTCTATGAAAACAATAAAACGTACTTTTCAATTTGGCTTTGTATTTTTAAAACACAGATTTTTGCTTGACTTCACCAAATTTCAATATAATTTTTTACCTTACTCTTTTCAAAATAAATTTTACCAAGGTAAATTATTGAACAAAGTTCTTGAAAATATTCGACAATTTTTTTTTATAACCGCTTCTACATATACAAATAACAGAAGCAATAATAAAAAATATCTAATAAAATAAAATAAAAAATATAAAAATATTCAATTATTTTATGTAATATTATCATACTCTTGCCGAATCCTACTCTAAGTGGTGGCACAACATGTTGTCACATAATTTTGCTACGTATTTTTCGATTGCCTGCCTGAAGTTAATTTACCTTAGTAAGACATTTCGGTAAGAAAGAGGGTGGTCTATTCTTCTCAGCCGGAGGCCACACGACGGGTCAACTTTACCTTACTCGCCTTTTACGATACCTCGGTAAGAAATGAGGATGGTCTATTCTACTCAGCCGGGTATAACACGGCTATATTTTATGTTATAATAAAAAGTAAGTAACGGCCTGTTACTATCCCACTGCTGGGCATAGGCCTTCTCTCTCCGTTTTTGGAGAGAAAGATTGGAGCTAAGACCTACCACGCTGATCCAATACGGATTGGTAGGGTACAACACATAACCCTAGAATTCTCTAGAGATATGCAGGTTTCCTCACGATGTTTTCCTTCACCGAAAAGCGTGTGACAAATTGCAATTATAAATTAGACACGTAAGTTTTAATAGAAAAACTCATTGGTGTCTGCCCGGGTTTGAAACCATGATCGTCTCTAGAGATTCACATGGTCGCACCGCTAGGCCATCACAGCTTTATTTTATTATGTTAAAATATTTGATATTAATTCTTACTTCATCCGAAGTATTGCCTTGTTATTATCACACTCTGTACAAAGGCTTGTTTCATAAGAGATTGGACTTAACCAACCACTCTCGTCTAGTTCGGCCTAGTTGGTTACATATATCCAAAAAACACTCTAAAGATATGAACGTTTTTAAACAAAAAACACAGGTTTTCTTCACTGTAAAGCGTATGGCGTTCTACAAACAAACTACTATTTAAAGTATTAAAAAAACACCGCCGAGTGGTATCCGGCTGAATAGAATAGACCAACCTCATTTCTTACCGAGGTGTCGTAAAAGGCGACTAAGGTAACTTGACCCACCGTGTGTTATCCGGTTGAGTAGAATAGACCACCCTCATATCTTACCTCGGTAAGATATGAAGGTGGTCTGGTAAGTTGATGTCAGGCAGGCGGCCGGTCGTAAAAACGCAGCCAAATCATGTGACAGCATGTTTATAACATGTTGTGCCAACCCCACTTAGAGTGGGATAAGGGCAGGAGGATATATATATATATTTGATATTACTCTGTATACACTCTGTACAAAGGCTTGTTTCATTAGAGATTGGACTTAATACCACGCTCGTCTAGTTCCGCTTAGTTGGTTACATATAACTAAGAACCCTCTAGAGATATGAAGGTTTTTAAACAAAAACACATCAGTTTTATTCACTGTAAAGGGTATGACGTTCTGCAAACAATTTTTTCTCAAACTACTATTTAAAACTGTTACTATCAAAAAATAATTAAAGACGGAAATTTGATAAGCAAACGTGTTCGGATAACAAGGCTGTGATAAGGCTGTTGTTGTCAATACCTTTCAAAACAATTGTTATATTTAATATTTTAATTAGTTAATCTCGTATGTATATATATATATATATGTATATTTTCGGAATCTCGGAAACGGCTCAACGATTTTCCTGATTTTCAGCATTAGGGTGTTTTGGGAAGAAAAGTCGATTTAGCTAGGTTTTATTTTAAAAAAAATCGTTGTATCCCTGTTTTTGGGCATAAAAAATTTATTAATATTTAAATCTATATATATAAAAGAAAGTTGGTCTAAGTTACACTATTTATAACTCAAGAACGGGTGAACCAATTCGGCTGAAAATTGGTGGAGAGGTTGCTTAGAACCAGGAAACGGACATAGGGTACCTTTTATCCCGTTCGACCGCATTTATTTTATCCCGTCAAGTCGCTATAAAACGTGGTATAACAAAAACGACTATGACAGTAAAATAATAAAACGCAAATTTCAGTGGAATAACAATACATAAATGACAGCTAAACGTAATTTTGTCTTTGATTTAGTATGGAAAAAAATTTGACAGTTATTAAAAATAATAGTGTTATAACATGTTTTTAATACAACCTCCTTCTTAGAGTTGGTCATTAATATGAAAAAGCATTGTGGCTGTCATATGTGTCATTACGTTGTTGAGAAAGAGTAAATGGGTTGATTCTGGGAAAATGTTTTTATTTATTGAATAAATATAATAATATAATAAGTATAAAGGAGAAATATCGTCGTTTATTATATTCAGAATGGGATGTAACCTAAACTCACAAATAGACCGGACAAAAGGAATATCTGGAAATTTAAAGAGTTTAAATAAAAGACAAATGACGATCAATATCTTTAGACAACACTGAGACTGCGAATTTCGTATAATTTGAGAGATATTTGCGATATGCGATGCTATGGAAGAAAAAATGGAGTTTTTATTGGAGAGATTAATGATGGTAATTGGTATTCGGTTTATTTACTCTGTAAGATCAACGTGACGATGTGCTATGTGAGGCCATAGACGCGCCCCTGACTATTGTTCGATAGAACTGTCAGCTAGAATGACGATTGTTCTCTGGATTTGTTCCAGTTGTAACGATTGTTTTCTAGACTGTGGCCATATGCAACGACTGTCAGCTAGACTCTGCCTAGATGTGGTGATTGTTCTTTGAGCGTTATCATTTGCGAGTCTGTTTACGTGTGTATCTGCTGAGTTGGTTGCCACTTATTGAGCTGAGTAATGCCATGACAGTGGTTGAGGGTGAGCTTTAGGTGCGAAATGCTTATGGTGCGAAAAGCCTAAGGAGTTGAGCTTAAAGAGTTGAGCATAAAGCGTGAGCTTAAAGAGTTGAGCGTAAAGCGTGAGCGTAGTCCTGTCATGTAATGGCATGTGCGGTTTTCTTTTACAGATTAAAAGAGCAAGTATTGAGTTTCTGGCCGATTCTTCTCAGTACAATCAGCATTCCGAATCAGTGGTAGAATCATTCCCAGAAGTCAACTTATGAGATTTGCGGGGTCGCAAATGTTGTCAGGATGGTCGACTGTTACAACATGTTTTTAATACAACCTCCTTCAGAGTTGGTCATTAATATGAAAAAGCATTGCGGCTGTCATATGTGTCATTGAGTAGTTTTTGAGAAAGAGTAAATGAGTTGACTTTGGGAAAATTGATTTTTATTATTGCATAAGAATAAAGGAGAAATATCGTCGTTAGTTATAATAGCTAAACGTTACTACATAGTATAAAACAAAGTCGCTTTCTCTGTCTGTCCCTATGTCCGTATATCCCTTAGTATGCTTAAATCTTTAAAACTACGCAACAGATTTTGATGCGGTTTTTTAATAGATAGAGTGATTGAAGAGAAAGGTTTATATGTATAATCTAACATATTATAAACTTTTATTATAAACATTCAATATGGAGTAAAGAAATATTATAATTTTTGAGGTTTCCAATGTGATGTCGTAAATCATTACATTTTTTTCCATTGTTTACATTGCAAACGCAGGCTGAACCCTAAAATATTTATCAAAATAATCGAAAAGGTCTACAGAAAACTCCGCGATGGTATACATATTATGTCTATCTCTTATGGACCCACAATAGCATTTTTTTGACATTTTTTGCTTCATTTGTAATTTAAATGAACATTTTCGAAGTTATTACAGATTTAAAATGCAGGGCATAGCGATTGCCGCTTTGTCCTATAGTACTTCGAATTTAGCTGCGATTGGACGAGTTTTTTTTCCACACGGCCAACTATATGTCGCTTTATCAAGAGTAGCCTTTAAAGAAAACACGTTTGTATTGTGTAATGAAGATTCTTTCTTTATGACAAGAAAGCTGTGAATGTTGTATATAAAGACATTCTGTTTTTAATTGTAAAAACAAAATACATAGGGAAAATGTAAAAGTAAATAAGGTAAAATGTAGTATATGAATTTAGATATTCCAAAGATAGCAGGGAATCTTCATGGTATAGGGAAAGGGGAATTATTTTTTTTATACAGAAAAAAACTCCGTATGGATACCACCGCCCGACGGGGACAGGCGGCGGTTATGTTGGACTCGCACCGACTAAAACGACCTGTGTGCTCCACAACGCTGCCGATGGCAAGGACAGGGTATCATTGTACATATTGCCCCCAACCCGCCGACAGCTCTGATCCCAGAGAACAAACACCTTCTCCGGGTAGGGGCCCTCGAAAGAGAAGCCCCCCTCCGCTAACCGGTGCAACGGGAGCACCAGATGCACCGACCGCCTCGGGGACCTGTAAGCCAGGCGTCCGATATACCCCGTTCGGAACACCCGAAGATCCCCAGTTAGGGCAGCAGACGATGGGCTTGGGTGAGTCACTAACGCCTGGACTCACCAGCAGCAGATTGGATCCAGAACAATATTTCGTGGAACCGCTCCGGCGCCTCCCTCCGCCCCCCTCCGCAGAGCAAAGGGAGGCCATCAATGCCCACAATCGCTCCCTGCCCACCGTGTTTGTTATTTCACGGTCAACAGGGAGAGACCGCGCCCCAAGTAGGAGCCCCAACGGCTTGGTGGGCGTTTCCGCCCCCACCGGGTAATTTTTTATAGAGGTTTTCTTCCTCGCAACCCGAAAGTCCCCGTTCCCATTGCTGGGCTTCCGGGTTTCGCCGACGGTGGCCGTAACCAGCCAGACTTAGAGTAAGCCCAACCGGACCCGTCGCTCATTAGGGACCCCACCCCAACCCTTAGGGTCATTAGGGACCCCCCCCGGAGTCCCCGGCCTGTCCAGATTGCTGGATTGGCCACCGCACAGTGGTCCGCCAAGACTAAGCTTGCCCTGGGTGCACTACGAGGAGGCCGACCACTTTGGCACCCCAGGGGAATTGTTTTACTCCAAATTTGACGCGTGTGGGCCACGGGCAGTAATGAATAAAACAAAACTACTGAATAGATTTTAATCATTTTTTTACTGAGTGGCGTGGGCTATATATTTTATACCCGTGCGAAGCCGGAGTGGGCCACTAGTTTAATATAAAACACTATTTTTGCCGTAAATTGTCAAGTCAGTGTAGCTTATTCGGGGAACGGGTAGTCTCAAAAAATGAAAATACCTATGAAAAGACTTATGAATGAAAATGCCCCATTTACTTAATAATGTTTTTATTTTTTTATTGAATTTTTTTTATTTGGTAAAAAATTACCGAGCGAAGCTCGGTTAGTCTACTACTACTAGTACTAGAGTAGTAGTAGTAGAGTAGTAGTACTAGAGTATAATATGTACATATGTACATATGTCGTACATATTTTAAGACTATTATTGTTATTGTAATGTCAAAAATGGCATTAATATAGCGATCATAATTTATCTAACTATTAAGCCTAATTTTGAATTCCGTTACTAATACTAAGCATGCGATATATGTATCTAATACAAAGATTGAAACTAACGACTTTACTCGCTCCGCTCCTGTAATTTGATCATACATTAGGAAGTAAGACGAATTTCGCGGTATATAATTAGCGTAGGCTTTACCCAAAATTTAATTACAACCATGGTTCTAAACATCAAATCTGTAATTATTTACCCTTAGGTTAAATTAAAGGAAACCCTACACGCCATATGTGTATTTGATTGACATGTAATTATGAAGAATGAAACATATATGACTGGCCCGTTGGCGCAGTTGGTAGTGATTTCAGTTCAGCGGGTCGCGGGTTCGATTCGAGGGCCAACGTTTTCTAACAAAAATTGCTGGTTCATCGAGCCTGGGTGTATATATGTATATATTTAAGAATGTATTTAAAATTATATAAGTACATATTTACCAGTTGTCTGTCACTCATAACACAAGTACTCGTATTAAGTTACTTACTTTGGGGACGGACGACCGTGTGTGAAAGTGTCCCATATATTTAAAAAAATTAAATAAATATATATACACATATTCCAGATTTTTTTCTCTGATATGCAAATTTTCTTCCTAATGTTACATCGATCATTCACCTGCCCTTATCCTACTCTAAGTAGGGGCGGCACAACATGTTATTAACATGTAAAGTGATTTGGCTAGGTATTTTACAACCGGCCGCCTGCGTGATGTCAACTTACCTTAGTCGTCTTTTACGACACTTCGGTAAGAAGTATCCGACTGAGCAGACTAGACCTACCTCATTTCTTATCGAAGTGACGTAAAAGGCGACTAAGGTGAGTTGACGCGTCGTGTGGTATCCGGTTGTGTAGAATAGAAACTGAGTTATCCTAAAATACGACTAAAGCAAGTTGACGTCAGACAGGTAAAGGTGTAAAATACGTAGTCTAATCGTGTGACAACATGTTTAAAACATGTTGTGCCGACCCCACTTAGAGTGGGATAGGGCAAGGACGATTGATAACATATCTAGTAAGTTTACCATTTATAATATTTTTATCTACAGTAAACATATAGACCAATAAACATCAGGATACTATAGACCAGTGTTTCCCGAACTTTTTTAGTCCATGCCCCACGTTAAAAATTATTTTGCCCCTTAAGTAACATACATACATTTTTATATTAAAAATTAAATTGTCTACTTAAAGAACATAAATAATAGGTTTTAGGAAGAAAAATTGTTTTTTTTTGTTTAATTTGGAAATCTAGCATTGCACTTAAATGGTCCAGCGAAAGCCCCCCCCCCCCCCCTTAAATACCATCAAGTTGCCCCTCTGTGGGTCGTGGGCACCCTCGTTGGGAAACACTGTAAGTAACGGCCTGTTACTATCCCACTGCTGAGAGTAGGCCTCTTCTCTCCGTTTTGGGAGAGAAGGATTGGGGCTAAGACCTACCACGCTGCAATGCGGATTGGTAGGTTACACATACCTCCAGAATTCTCTAGAGATATGCAGGTTTCCTCACGATGTTTTCCTTCACCGAAAAGCGTGTGATAAATTGCAATTATCAATTAGACACATAAGTTTTAAGAGAAAAACTCATTGGTGTCTGCTCGGGTTCGTACCCGTGATCGTCTCTAGAGATTCACACGGTCGCACCGCTGGGCCATCACAGCTTCCGGGAAATACTGCTATGGACCGAAATAAAAATTTCTGTCTATAGTATCTTCACGTTTCCTGGCGTTCCTGTCACACAAAACTAACAAAAGCAGCTAATAGTACGCCATTTATCAATATCCGTTGTACCGTTTAAGGTTGACACCTACATAAATTACATTACAAACGATATATTTAGCTACATTAGCCGAGATACAGATGAGGATAGAATTATATAGTAATAGCAGTGTAGCTTAGGATATATTTCGACAAGTGTTCTAAGTACTGTTAAATAAGTTAATTAATCTCAGGAACTAATGAACCGATTTGAAAAATTCTTTCAGTGTAAGATAGTCCATTTATCGAGGAAAACAAACAAACTCTTCTGCTATATTAGTATAGATTTCAAAGGTGTGCGATTTTGTCATTGTGCCCATCTCCTGAAGATGCTTTTGTTAAATGAAATGGTCATTGATATTGTCGTAGTGAATTTGTGTAGTGTGTTGTTGGCGGTGGTGTGTTGTGTTACGTGCGATGACTAATTCTGCACGTATGAGAACGGTTTTTGCTTCTTATACTTAAAATTAGATAGATTTTCTTACCAAATGCGGATTGTAGCAAAATAATCATAACTTTTGTACTATGGAATTTTGTAAAGTAACGCATGATTCTATAAATTAGTAATCATGGTGCTTAATAAATGGATCCGTAATCGCAATGCTAACTCCATCGCTGATATTTCGCTGAACTTATACGAACGCAGTAAATCACAATTAATCGGTCACAAAGTCACGGACAAGTAGATGCGTCGATAGGAAACAACGCATGGAGGTGAGGTTAGCTATTTTATACGAAGTGTAGCTTATTAAGCCCATGAAATACTTCAAATGATCAACTGCTAACATAACATAAGTAGTATGCGGTAGCAAAAATATAATATAAAGCTCTTAAACTCTAAACCAGCGGAAGATGTAATAATGACTTCACACTCAAAGTTATCTGGATATTGAACAACTTTTAAATTGAACTTCGCTCATCTGTGTTGAGAGGATAGAGAATATGAAACGTCGTGCTAACATTAATTATATTAATAATGGTACAGGCAAAATACACGTTTATATAGTTTTTGTTAAGTTTAGTTAAGACATTTCTATGTAGCCACCTTTTTTCGGAAAAAAAAACATGTAACATAACATAAGTCAGTAAATAAGTTGAAGCATCTCAGCGTGTAAGATTTAATTAATCCATTTCGGATGTATGACTAATTAGCTTATTATCATCGCTTATCAGAATGGTCCTATTAATTAAATTAGGAAATATTCTTAATATTACATACTATATAATATTGATATTATTATTAATAGGCGTGTTTCTCGGAGGGCGAGAACGCGTTTTCTGTAGCAAAGGACCGTGGATTGAAATGCCGGGCTGGCATTGAGTTTTTAATAGTCTTATGTACAGCGAAGGTAAGCAGAATATGAATACATTTCAACTTGAAATTTATGAAAAATTCATATGTCACTAATATTCTTTAAAACACCTTGTATATACTGAAATTTCAAAGAAGCATTTAAATTTTGAAGGAAATCATATAAAATGCTTTATAAAACGTCCATAAGACCTGTCGTATTGTAGGGATCTGAATGACTATGAAAAAGACGAATAAGAAAAGTGCATGCGAATGAGATGAGAAAGTTAAGGTGCATGTGTGGTGTGACAAGACTGGATAAAATATGAAATAAGTGAATTAGGCAAACTCCGAAAGTTGCGCCCATTATAGAAAAGATGAGCAGTGCAAGATTAAGATGATAAGGATATATAATGAGGAGAAATGAAAATCATTGACGAAACGAGTGATAAATATAAATATGAATATGTGGGAGGCCGAAAAAGAGATGGATGGAGTATGTATTTGAAGTATGACATAAAAAGTGTGCAGATATAAGAGTAATTCCAGAGTTAATGAAGATAGGAGACAATCTAAGAGAAAATCACGTTGTACCTACTCCACTTAGAAAGGGAAAAGGGCAGGAAACATATAAAATGTCTAACCAAGGTTTGAATCAGCAAAAGTGGTAGTTTTAAATATCCAAGTAACAATTTCTTTACTATCACTAGATTAATGCGACCTTCTTTAGATACATACCTAAATTTACCCGTTAATTTATAAGACAACATCAAATGATTTATTATTCCCGCTTAATGTGAAATTTTGTTTCACCAATGACTCGACAGAATTGATGGTAATTAAGTGAGTGAATCATAAATCTTTACAGCCTCGGGACCAGTGGTACACAACTGTATATCAATAGAACTTGCAAATGTTCTGGAGCTTTAATCCAGTTTAGAAATAAAAAAAGCTATGCCGAGCTTTGAAATAGTAATCCCTTCCAGGATTTCACTCTATATTTAGCACAACATAGATTTTCTTAATTATTACAACAAAAACTACATTTAATATGACGGCGCATCCGTAGTGCAATCTATGTTTTTTCGATGAAACCTTACAGTTAGTCTGGAGGAGCGTAGTGTCTATGATCGGCGCCATGTTGGATCCCACATATAGAGGTGTTCAACGGGACGCGCTCTACGACTACAATGAATCGCTGTTTATTCTTGTAATCTTATCATATTTCTGCTTTAAAAGTGACCCTAAACCAAAATCATACCGCCTTCTTATCACTAGCGCATTGATTTTCCTAATTACAAAGAATTATAACCCGTGATTTGTATAAATCGCATTGTATTCCTCTTAACGGCTGCTTCCAGCAGACGCAGAGTGCCTTCAAATAAATATGGTGTTACTAAAAAATCACTAGGTTAATATGTAAAAAAACATTGACCAAACATACTGAGGAAATTCATATGAAATAATACAAGTGATAAATGCACCGATATCAGCAATAAGTTGCAGGTATATTAATAAACCTAATACAAAGACGTTGGCGCCACGATTCGCGTAATCTGAACGGAAATTGTGTCAAATTTTTTAGTTTATAAGTAAACGAATATAAAAATAACTAAGCTATTTTGATCCCTTAAGCCCTTGAGATGCTGTTGATATTTTTAGTGGTACCAATTAAAGAAATTGATGTGACGTCTACAGACATCGTTGTCTGTATAAATCATAAATAATACATTTTTTTTTTTGACGCAAATACCATTATTAACTTAAAGATGTGGGTATAAATCAAATCTAACCGAGAAAAAGCAGCAAGAAAGACCAAAGTTAGCAAAAACAGTGTATTCAAAGCAATTTTTTATTGCTTAAAAATAAATATATATCAGTTATTTTCAGGGATTTAAATCGATTGAGTTATTTATTCTGATCAAAGAATCTCAAATCGATTCTTGCGTACACATTCCGTAGGCAACACAAAATCAAGGTTATGCTCTTGACTTCTATTGCGATATATTTTTGCACAGATTGAGATAAATTTTAACGGTATATTTTTTATTTTTAGAGATATGTATTATAGATGAGTAATTTTATTTATCGATTCATTGCATATCGATATAGATGACTTATGGCCTCTGTATAGTTTATTTTTAATTTGAATTTGAGGTTGGGGTCTCAAAGGTGGTGAAGTCGGGTGTTGTGTGAAGTGAGGTGTTGAAGTCGCAAGCCCGTATCACATTGAAGCTCCAACCGATGTAATACAAATGCTAATTTAGAAACTAGAGAAAGACGATTATCCGAATGGAAATGTCTGGGACAGATCCTGCGTAGAACCTGATTAAATGAATTGAACAATAGTCTCTTGTTAGCCCACTTGATTGTGTTATCGATTTGGTATTTATGATTAGACGCAACAGTAACACCCTGATTACGTATCATAGCCATTTCGTAGCCGTAGAAGTGGAAAACAAAGGGGCTGTTAAAGCAAATCCTTTCCTCTACAAATAATTTATAGATAGATAGATAGATAGAACATTCTTTATTGCACCACATAAAATTACAATATACATTGTTAAGAAAACGATGTTATCTTAATGCAGATACAATAAGGCAGCCTTATCGCTAAGTAGCGATTTCTTCCAGGCAACCTCTGGGCTAGAGACATTAAATTTAGGGTAATTAGGTAGGTGGTACAATGTATACAAATTCTAATACATAAATATATCTACATACATACATATATACATACATATAATAAATTTACTATATATTTATATACAGATAGAATTAGGCGTCTGCGGAAATCCATAATACAAAAGTAATAATAAAACTATAATCTGGGATAAAATATCCTTTCCTCATCATCTGAGAAGGATTGGCGCTTAGGTCAGGTTAGGTACATGTCTCTTTTTTTAAACCTTTTCTTTTCCTATATAATAAATATTAAATATTTATAACGCAATAGCATAACTTCAATATAATAAATAGCATTGAATACATAACAGCTCAACTAAGGATATGTCCTAATCGCTTGGACAAAAAAAATGGTATATTTACTATCAAATAATATATTTTATTCTCACTAAAGTAAAACTCGTAATACGGAATCAATAAAATAAATAATGCTAATAGAGCTTTTTATGTAATTCATACCTATATTATTTAATCATACGAATCATACTTTTTTCGAAGTTTCGCTAGGATTGCATCCGCTAAAACACAAATTGACTTGACTACCGCATCGTCTTCCTTCTCGAGTAAATTAAAAAATAAAACTTCGTCGACTGTTTGTTTAAATATAGACATAAAGAAGAAAACCAAATTCCAGTTCGTCAAGGTACGTTTAAAAATAAACTCAGAATTTAATCCGCCGTTAAAACAAAGCAAAGTAATATCATTATTACTAAGACTTATACGTAAACTAAACAAATACAAACAGGTTATGCATATTTAGAAACCAAAGGGTTAATTTTTATTGTACCTATTTAAGCTTACGTCTGCTAGTTTTTAATTAAATATTTACTAATAAAAATGTTTACACTGTTATACCAATACTTCAATAACTTGCCATTTGTTTCATAATATATATTTGTATCAGTAAATGGCATTCTAATATTTACGCTTAGTCAAAGCTGTGGTTTATCAAGCGAAAAGCCGCAAACTTCAGTGGAATCGCAAGCTCTCCCTTTTGCTGTAATAAGATCATGGTAGCACGCACAAATCTTAGGAAGACCTAAGACCTATACAAATGCTTTGTATATATAATGTTAATATGAATTCAGTATTAGTTTAAATAATATAACAGTGTTTTGTAAATTCAAATTTAGAATGCGTTAATGACATTAAAATATACAAATCATATCAACTTTTGTAACAAGAATCTTTGCGTAAGCTGCAGTATTGCATTTAACTTTACGCTGACCCAAGCTTAAGTTTTCTTATTTCCTAATAACGAAAATAATAAAAGACCTACTGAACAGAAGATATTGGATTGCATTGACCTCATTTGTAGTACAAAGTAGACAATCTCTAACAATCTGATAAAATTAGCTTACAATAAGGAAATCTCAAGTGAATACCGATTTCCGTATAAAATTTGATTTCCGTTATATATATTTAGTAAATCAAAAATATTTTACAACATTTTGTTTATTAAACAATATACACACGGCGGGTCAATTTACCTAAGTCGCCTTTTACGACACCTCGGTAAGAAATAAGGGTGGTCTATTCTACCCAGCCGGATACCACACGGCGGGAAACTTACCGTAGTCGCTTTTTTCGACACCTCGGTAAAAAATCAGGGTAGTCTATTCTACTCAGCCGGATAACACATGGCGAGTCAACTTGCCTAAGTCGCCTTCTACGACACCTCGGTAAGAAATGAGGGTGGTCTATTATATTCAGCCGGATACCACACGGGGATATAATATCATGTAAATAAATCCTTCTCTCTTAAGGATAGAGAACCAATGCCGCAATTATTTCTAAGACTAAACATTGGTATTTATAGTCAGTTATAGTAGCTTTCAACATTTTCTTACCCTTATGCCACTTTCAGTGGGGTCGCCCCAATATATCTTCTTCCATTTTCCTCTATTATTCATCAACTCTGGTTTCACTCCTACTTTCTTTTTGATTGGAAAAGCCAAATTCATTATTTAAATGATTGAGTCTCAAAAGACTCATTGGCTTTATGTCACGTCATATGCCACGCCAGCCAAGCCATGGCTTAAGCCAAGCATTGACGATTAAGCGCCATAATTGTCATGCAAGTTAAAGCCACAGCCGCTCGGCACATTGTCGCTTCTTTACCAGAGAGGGGATGTTTTATTATAAACCGAAGCTAGTAATTTCAGATACTTTTGATACAGTGAAAAGTGCTTTATCTGATGGATTTTAATTTCGTTACCTTGGAGTTTCGCTCTTGTTTGTAATTTCGATGCTTTGTAAGGTTTTATCGTATTTTGCTAAGTGATGCGTCAGGGATACTGTGTAATAAAACCAATTAAAAGTGATCGCCGTCGTTTTATTGTTAACGCCCAATATATTCCCGCCTATCATTATATCAAACAAAGTCTAATTAGTGTCCCGGAGTGCGTATATACTTTTATTTCATTGGAATGCTAGTATCCTACAGCTAGGACTTTTATATTTTAATGGAAGAATGGTTGGAGCTTAGACAACGACATTGATTTACAAATTGGTGGGTAACTTTTGGTTTACTTTTTTTTTTACTTAGCCCAAATTTTTTCTAAACTTTGCCATTAAATGTTCTTTGTTATTTTGTGCATGCAAAAAAGGGATTGTATATTAACCTTAATTGTTCAAATTTTGAACTAGCTCCAACGTACTTAAATACATATATACCTGAACAACCAACAAATTGTTTATACTAAATGTTGGCCTTCGGGAATCGAGTCCACGTCCCGCAGAGCGAAAGGCAGGGTCACTGCCAACTACTCCAACGGACCAGACATCTGTACCCCACGAGATATTCGAGTAAACTAATCAAACTAACAAGACAAATTAAAAAAGCTTTTAACAAAATTTCATGTTCCTACTGTTAACCGTTGAGGAGTTCCCTCGTCTGGAGCCAATCCTGGCAGCAGCATCAGGTCATGCTTATAAACATGCATCGCATCGAGACTGGAGCAATATTTAAAATTTCAGTATAATCAGACACCGGGAAGTGGGTTACATTTCACTTGCAATATTCCACCTTCACATATATACGAAGCGAGGTAAATAAAACCTTTAAAAAATAACGAATATGGAGCCGTTTGTGAACTAATTAAAAAGTCCCATAAAACCGTATGCGTATGGATAAAATTAACACATTGAGACCTAAAAGTTAAAATATATACTCACCTCATACGGTCTAATAATCTAGAGCGTAAACAATGTCCCTTCGACGTTTTATTAAAATCTGACTGACGAAAAGGGACACCGGCGAAATTAATTTTCCAGATGTCAATTTCGTCTGTACTAAGTATATCGTAAATGACATATAACGACGTATATATCCTGTTTCGTGAGGTTCTCGTTATGATGTTTGTTTTATATCCTTGGTGTTACTGATGACGTAATGCATAGATCGAGACTGACCTATTGTAACTTTTACATTTTTAGATCGAGATTCAAATTTAATAGTTCAATTTTGTTATTTATCATTTTAGATTTTAAGTATTATGATTTATACGCATTATAAAATGATATGGGTTGCAATAAAGAACTTAATTGGAGTGTGCGCTTTAAGTAAAATGATAACTAGTATTCGGCAGCAAAGACGTTAGGGGGTGACAGTCAGTCATGACTACGATGGATGAAACTCTGCTAAAATTTTAAAACTTTGATGGCCTTAAAGTTAGAGCATAGAAATCTTAACATTAGTTCATGGATTTAAACACAGGCACGTGACTGATCAACAATGTACCGAAATACTAAATCTAGTATCTACTACCATGAGTAGCAACATATATCTAGCTAAGCTATAAGCTGATGACTGTCTGTAAAACATGAACTGCATCTCGTGAGCATCTAACTAAGCACCTCCAATAATAAAGTGACACCAAAAGTACCCTAACCATCCATAAAACCATCAAATCGATTCGTCTATTTGTTTGAAGTGTCCATCTAAGTCATTTGATGAAACTAAACTATTAAACAAGAAACAGAACACAATAAAAAAGGACAATAACTGAAAAAAGCAGCACGTTTCACGAACAACTGCCACTTAATAAAAAAAAGTTAATGCTGCACGTAATTTCGACTCAGTTCGTGCCAACTTCGCTCGTAATGTGGAACTATCTGACAGTGCCGCTCCATGCCGCGTTTAATTACGAACTCTTTAGTATGTGTGTCACAAGAGTACTCCAAAAGTACTCTTTAACGACAGCGTGATGTAATGTAAATAAATAAAATATAACGAAACATTACAAGGGAAATGCAGTCTCTGTGATTAAAAATGGCTTAATGGTTATCGGTTTATATTCAAGTTGTATATGCGTAGGTAATGTCTAGGATGATTGTTATAGGACTACATTGGAGCGAAGTACTGTAGAGGATTTTGATCATAGGTGTGATCTAGATTTTTAAGACCAAGAACACAGAAAACAAAATTGGCTAAAGCAGCGCGCCAGCAATATATTGCAGTATTTTTTTGTGTTGTATAAAAAAGTTTTTCAGGATTCATTTGTTTCTAATTGGAAACTAAACAGAGTATTAAAAGTAAAAATATCAATAGCATAGTCATTTGTGATCGTAAATTAAGGTCAAAAGACACAGTTGTATAGAGATTAAGCAGTAGTAAAAAGCAAATGTGGATTTTAATAATCGAGAACTCAGTCACACTCAATTGGTATAGTTTTAGGTTACTGTATATTTTTCGGATAAAATGGCAACACCAAATTACTTTCGCCAAGTTAATGGGTAACGTAATACGTTCCGGATAAAATGGGACAGATTTTAGTGGTACAATTAATTATAATTGTTAATTTGCGATGTATGAACTTTATGATCCTGGCGCAGTAAAATCTCGCTCGTCTCCAAATCTTTATTAACTATGGAAACTTTTCTGAATACGTATCCAGAAATAGGTTTACGAATCCCTCTGAATAAATTAAATTGCCAATTAAAAATATCAATAAATAATATGTATAAATACTTCTGGTAATACATGTAAAGCTTCATAATGTATGGAGCCGCCATAAATGCGTCACTAGACTTCGCACTAAATTGACTCGCCCAAATTTTTTTAGTATCTAAACACTACTTTTCACCAATTATTTTGGCATTTAAATGAATCGTTAGTAGTAGCGTGTTTAGATGGGATTTATTTTAAAACATGAATAGGTTTCCGTTGGATACAATTTTGTTTTGACAGATAAATTGGCGTCTGTTTTTGTACGAAGTATTTACTGCTGGCACAACTGGGTTTCCGTGTGAAATTATAAATAATATATCGTGACTTAGATTACCATTAAATGATAAATAATTCTGCTGCACGGACTTATCTTTTCTTTGAACTGTTGGTCTGAAATATATTCTAGAGGTATTCATAATTACTAGATCTAACTGTTTCCTTCTCTAGTCGCTTCATCATTGCTGAAGAGCGTTGTTATAGCTAGATAATCTCCTCGAGTGGATCAATCGTTTCCGCTTCTATTGGTGGCCATTATTGCTATTTCATTAAAATTGGCTAGACGAGCAATTATTCAGATCACTTAATACATGTAGCTTAAACGGCACCAAACCAGAATTTTATTCTGTTTCTTATAACCGACGGACATCCTCTACAGGGTATAGATCTGTTTAAAGTATTACAAGCTTGTGAAACTTGAATCCGACATTTTTTGCATCTTTTTAGGTATCTTAATATTAAGCGAAAGGGTAGTTTATCTATGCTATATTCTAGTATGATATCGTCACTCCTATACCTTAGGACTACAACGACGGTTACTTCTTCATACCTAATACCCCACCTATCATCTATTAAGCTTCGCCACACCATGAGCTTCTTTTTTACGATTTTATCTAGTTCGATATATGTTGTTTAATCACTACTAAAAATCTTTGGGTCAAACTCAGCTCAAAGTGGTGAACCATGAACTTATAGATCTCGTTTTTTAATTATCAGGTTTGATTTAAGGTATTTTAAAATTGAGATAAATAGGGATTTGTTTATAAATCTAGATATAAAAGATTGATTTAACTTGTAATAATTTTGTTCTATAAATCATAAAACATGTATTATCTAGTATTGCATAATACATTCAAACCGCAATATCATCGTCAAGTTTTGTCATTCCGAGTTTACTTACAGTCCATTGATATGTATATAACAATAGGCTTTACAGAAAATAGACTAAGCTCAATGCATTGTGCCCATCCATCGATCACGACCCTTAAAGGAAGTTCGGTTAATTAATCACCTGGAGTGTTTTACGACGTATAAAGGTTCTGGCACACTAACGCAGATCATTCTGGATAGAAAATGTTAAATTTATACTACATCATTCTCCTGTTCTTATCCCACTCTAAGTTGGGTCCATAGACCACATATTTACGCTGCGGCAGGTTATTCAGAAGACCGAGGAGTATAACCGGCCACTTTGCTTGGCGTTTATGGACTATGAGAAGGCCTTTGATTCTGTGGAAACATGGGCTGAGTTAAGATCGCTCCAGCGATGCCGAATCGACTATCGGTATTGGAATGGCGACCCCGCACCGGGAAGCGCAGTGTCGGAAGACCCCTACTAGATGGATTGACTACCTCAAAAAGGTCGCGGGGAGTCGCTGGATACAAGCGGCACAAAATCGTGTGTTCTGGAAATCCCATGATGAGACGTATGTCCAGCAGTGCACGTCCATCGGTTGAAGAAGAAGAAGAAGTTGGGTCGGCAGAACATGTTATAAACATGATGTCACATAATTTGACTTAATATTTTACGGCCAGCCGCCTGCCTGTCGTTAACTTACCTTAGTCCTCTTTTACGACACATCGTTAAGAAAAAGGATGATCTATTTTACTCAGCTAAATACCACACGGCGGGCTAACTTACCTTAGTTGCTCTTTACTACACCTCGATAAGCAATGAGGGTGGTCTATTCTACTCAGCTAGATATCACACGGTGGGTGAACTTATTTTGTTGCCTTTTACTACACTTTGATAAGAAATGAGGGTTGTCTACTCTAATCAGCCGGATACCACACGGTTAATATCTATAATATATTATGATGTACATTTAAAGATTTGTTTAATAAGTATACATTGCTTTTTAAAGAACATCGCCTATCTAGCTTAAACCATAACAGGGTTTATACTAGTAGTTCGTATGATGTGAAAATAGTCTGGAGGTAAGACATTTTGCAGAGCTTTCTCTATCATTCGCAAATAAGTATGGTTTTCTTAGTACACTAATAACTAGCCATATGTTGCACAAGATATATATTTTTTAGAGAAGTATGTAATAATCCTAAAACATTTATTTATTTCTTACGCCTACATCTAAGTTTTTCATGTTTCTTCGTTATTTTTAGATACATTTTATATGAGATAACTTTATCTGATTTACAGAAATATCTGTCTGTTGGTTTTGCTTTTTCAAGAAATATATTTATGGCGCGTATCTTTCTTTTATGAATATATTTTTTCTTTCCGAAATAAAATTTTTGTTTTCGTTTTTATTTATGATTTACGCCGCGTAGTATCCGGCTGAATAGAAAGACCACCCTCATTTGATAATACATATTATTATATCTTAAAATAATGCAAATCCATGACTTTATTAGATTTTATTCTGACGAGGTTGTTCTTTACTGATAGATTCCCTTTTCTTTTTACATTAATAGAGAAATTAAATGAATATTTTTTATTATTAAAATACACAGACTTATTTGAATAATAAATAAAACAATATTTTTTTTTGTAATATTAACTTATATTTACTAAATTTTGCAATGTGAAACTATATAATATGCGCTAACCTTTACATTAAACATCTTTTAGTGCCGTAAGCAAAATTTTTGAATTGATTATTTGCGATGATTGATGCTCTTAATATTCTGTTAGTAAATCAGGCAAATAAAAGGCTAGGCTTCTGTTAAAATCTTCTTACTTTAATGGACAAAAGAAAGTTCTGCTAATCATTTTTACGTTTTAAAATATTAATTAAAATACCTGGATGAACGAACCTTGCTCGGTAATTTTTTTGAAGACATAAAAAATACAAAAATAAAAAGCTCCGGTTGATATGTGGGAAACGATTCCAGGCTTAGAACTTTTTTGGTTCGCGCGTTACCATTAGGCTATCAGGCTCATTATTTGAGCTGTCAGCTTTGCATCTGACAGCTCAAATAATGAGTTGCTATCTATTCCTATTTTCGTAGTTTTTTTAGTGCCCAAAAAGAGGGATAAAACGAGATTTTTTTTGTTAATTAAATCTAGCTAGATCGATTTTTCTCTCCCAAAACCTCCTACATGCCGAATTTCTGGAAAATCGTTGGCCATTTCCGAGATTCATAAAAGATATTGATATATACATTAACTAATTTAAATATGAAATAAAAATTAAATATTAAACTAGGCTCTTTGCTCTTTTCGAAATGGAATTTACAATAGACTTCCGCATTGACAATATTAGTAGGCGTATGGACAATTTAGGCAACATCTTAATTAATAGCCGAGTGTCTTTTACTCCTTCACAATAATCCGTTGCACCAATTTTGATGAAATTTGGCACAATTAAAGCTACATATATACATACATACATTATTGAGGGTACTTTAACGCTTACGTTTAAGCTTTATTATTTAATAATTGTTGATTTACTTTGTTTTACTTTTTCACCTCAGTACAGGTTAGAACTATAAAATACTATAGAGAACTTCGCAATTACATCAATTATGTAATAATTTATATAATTATCATATTGTCTGCGGAGGTCGCAACCTAAGTGTTCTTTGACAATATAAAAAGTATAAATACTTAATTACATGCCAAGGGCAATTTAATCAAGTTCAAAAATGTATGTGTAGGAATTTCACTTAAAACCGAGTAATTTGGTAACATTTTTGTTAAGTTCAATGTTTGTTATATCGTAAAAGTGAAGTAACGGCCTGTTACTTTACTTTTACATTGGCCTTCTCTCTCCATTTTCGAAAATAAGAATTGGAGCTAAGACGTACCTCGCTGCTCCAATGCGGATTGGTAGGGTACACATATCCCTAGATTTCTCCATAGATATGCAAATATCCTAACGATGTTTTCATTCCTGAAAATTTTGTGCTAAATTGCAATTATCAATTAGACACATGATTTTTAACAGCAAAAACTCATTGGTGCCTGACCGGGGTTTGAACCCGTGACTACAACATGTTGTAACATGAATTGGCTAGGTATTTTACGGTCGGCCGTCTGCTTGACGTCATCTTAGCTAAGTCGCCCTTTATGACATTTCGGTATGCAATGAGAGTGGTCTATTCAACGTAGCCGGATACCACACGGCAATTACCTTAGCTGCCTTTTACGACACCTCTATAAGAAATTAGGGTGGCCTAGCCTACTTAGCCAGATAACACACGCTACTTACATTAGTCGCCTTTAATGATAGCTCAGTAAGAAATGAGGGTGGTCTTTTCTACTCAGCCGGATACCACACGCCATTTATATTAGTCGCCTTTTCCAACACCACGGTAAGAAATTAGGGTGATCTATTCTAATCAACCGGGTACGACAGGGCACTTACCTTAGTCGCCTTCAACCACACCTCGGCTACTCAGCCGGATACCACACGGCAGGTCGACGTTCCCTAATCGCCTTCTACGACATCTCGGTAAGAAATGAGGGTGGTCTATTCTACGCAGCCGAATACCACACGGCAAATGCTTTACCAGGCCGCATAAGTGGAATTAGTCAAAATCAGGTCAGTATTCCATCGTATATCCAAACCGAAATTTAGCACTCCTTTTCGTTTGATCCGATATCAATCAACGGGAATTCAAACTTTGATAACCGCGTAAAACTTTTCGGTTCCAAATAAACGGACCAAGTTTGAGAAGGCCGAGAACTTCTAAGTTTAGGGTTGCGCAGTGAAAAGATGACAAAATAAACGCTGCGGTTGCCACTTTGATAATTTAGTGTATACACAAAAGTGATAATAAAATTATTTTGCTATGTTTATAATGTTTATTTGTGATGTTATCTGTAGTGTATGCGGGTTGAGATGTGTGTAACTTACCTTGTATATTTATATACAAGGCACATATTATATATAATACATCCACGAACATAAACTAACTCACACTAATACTGATGTACAAAGGAACATACACGGTCTCATGATGCACCACGTTAGTAACACGAGAGCCTTTGGTGAGAGTGGACGTGAAGTGACATGTGGTTACTTGTTAGTGCGGGTTTCAGCCTGTGCTATATTCATACGATATTAGTTTATATACACTAAATTAATTTATAGAATTAGGCGTTACTTTGCGGAGATTTATAACACAAAAGTAACAATAAAATTATTTTGCTACAATCCGCGATGAAGTACAATAGAAAATATATATAATACTAAATGTAGAGTGGAAAATCCGTTATCATACCTAATACATGCATGATTCTTAAAAACACATGCACAAACCTCCACCACCGCCACCACAATACACAAGCACTACATACAATCACTATCACAAACTCAACAATTGTTTTGCCCCGCAACCGAAGCATCATCAGGAGATAAGCTCCACGACCAAAATCGCAAAGCGAGCTTTGTATTGTTGTGTAGTATGATAACCGATTGTCCACTCTACTTTTTGCAGTATATATATTTTCTATTGTACTCCATCGCGGATTATAGCAAATTAATTTTATTATTACTTTTGTATTATGGATCTCCGCAAAGTAACGCCTAATTCTATTAATTAATTTAGTGTATATAAACTAATGTCGTATGAATATAGCACACGCTGAAACCCGCACTAACAAGCCACCACATGTCACCTCACGTCCACTCTCACCAAGGGCTCTCGTGTTACTAACGTGGTGCATCATGAGACCGTGTATGTTCCTTTGTACATCAATATTAGTGTGAGTTAGTGTCACTATGCTCATGTATGTATTACATATAATATGTGCCTTGTATATAAATATACAAGTTAAGTTACACACATCTCGATCCGCATACACTTCAGATAACATTACAAATAAACATCTCCCTGTCCTTTTCCCACTCTAAGTGGGGTCGGCACAACATGTTATCAACATATTGTCACATGATTTGGCTACGTATTTAACGACCGGCCGCCAACCTGACATCAACTTACCATAGTCGTACTTTACGACACCTCGGTAAGAAAGAGGGTGGTCTATTCTACTAAACCTGATACCACACGGTGAGTCAACTTACCTTAGTCGCCTTTTACACCTCGGTAAGAAATGAGGGTGGTCTATTCTAC
The DNA here is from genome assembly GCA_947086495.1 of Morpho achilles. Classification (NCBI taxonomy): domain Eukaryota; kingdom Metazoa; phylum Arthropoda; class Insecta; order Lepidoptera; family Nymphalidae; genus Morpho; species Morpho achilles. The sequence continues at coordinate 4,881,501 of CAMTZB010000004.1, read as the reverse complement.
TCAGCCGGATACCACACGGCGGGTCGACTTACCTTAGTCGCCTTTTACGACACCTCGGTAAGATATGAGAGTGGTACTATTCTATTCAGCCGGACCATACGGCATACTACAGATAACATTACAAATAAACATTATTAATAGATTTCATGTCAATCTGATTAAAAATAAGAATGAGATTGTATCGATCTAATCCAATCAATTTATATTTATATTTTCTGTCAACAGTGTGATTTGAAATAAATTTTATTAAAATAATGTCTCCGTAGGTCTGTCTACCTGTATATGATCGATTTTCTCAAAATCTACTAAACGGAAGTTTGTACGGTTTTTACTAAATGGTAGTGAAATTTCGGAAGGTTCAAATCAATAGTACATTACGGTTTTATGTAAATTTTGTTAAAGACTCGTGGCTGTAAACTCGCCTATTGAAAGCTTTACTTGCATGCATCGCATAAACCAGCAGAGATACATTAATGTAATGTACTAGAGAATTGTAGATCTACAAAAATTCTACGAAAAAGTCCATGACAGCTTATCTTTATCTCTTGTAGTTAACTCACCATAACTACGTTTATGTAAAAAATTGAAATTCGGGAAAATTTTGTATTCCACACGGGGAAAACCCGAGGAAAAGCCAGTTGGAAATAAACAACGAAATCAAGGCATAAACACTTTCTTTAAATTCCTTCTTTAAAAGGGATCGCGCGGATTCAAGTTATAAATATTAAACACCACGTATGGCTCTTTTTTGATTTACAAATATTTTTCTCAATATCCGCCCCTTCATCCTATAACAATATCCCGTTAAACTAACAAACCAAAACTGATCTAAGAAATGCTGCTGTGATCTTCCAAAAATTATGTATAACTTAATATCTAAAAAAAAGGTTTTCCTTCAAAATAATAGGCAAGTTGAAAAAAGTAAAATACATACATAATATTATGAATTACCTATTCATAACATTATCATAGAGTAAGGGAGTTGGGTAGTCCTGTAAGGTAGAGTTTCGCAACAAAAAATGAGAGGGATGATAAAACTCTTATATTACTGCAGCTAAATCGGACGTGGTTTGCGATGGATCCGCTTCCACAATGGCCTTCAATTCTTCATTATCAACTTTGGTCTCCGGCCGTCCACGAGGTTTGTTCTGCAGGTCGAAATTTCCAGAACGAAAACGTTGGAACCAAAAACCCACTGTGTTTTCTTTTGCGACACCGTCACCATACACATCATTAATCCTTCGAGCCGTTTCTGCAGCACTGGTGCCACGGTGGAACTCATACTCGTAAATAACGCGATATTTCATGTTTTCCATTTTGTAAACAGAGTGACACAAAGAAAAAAACAAATGAATTAGGGGGTTTGAAACACAAATGCATGAGTAAATAGCTGTATGAATTTGAATTTGGAATTCCTAACCATAAAGGTAATATTTGAGATCAAAGTGGCCAGTACGACAAAACGCCAATTTCATATGTAACCTAATACTTCTTTGTATCTAATTACACATAAAAAAGATACAGATAATAGTAGTTTCATTTACTTTCTCTTTATTATCGATGGTCATATTTTCGACATTCTCCTCTAGTATAATAACTAGATTATAGCGCAGGCACTATATTAAAAACTAGTAATTTTATCCACTGTCTGAGTATGTGGGTCGATATGACATAACGCATGCATACAAAGCAGAAGCGTCGCGACGTCATATTTCATTCAGCGATTCGTCGATTCCGCAGATCGAGTTGATATATTATTAAAGTAGAAAATGCTTTTTACTATTTTGCATTCTTAAACCACCTGTAAAAGTTACCTGTTCTTTTTGATTTCTGAAATATTCTACAATCCTATTTATATTATTAATGCGTAAGTTTGTGAGTTCAGATGTATGTTTGTTACTCTTTCACGACGAATCCGCTAACCAATATCGATGAAATTTGACACAATTATTCCTTTTACATCGGAATAACATATAGGCTATAGAAATAGGATATTGAAAAGCGGCATCAATTGATATTATCGACCTATCACACGACAACAGTTCACGCGAACGAAGTCGGGGCCCCGAGGTATGTGCGGAACGGCGTCGTGCACAGATATACCAAGATGCCGACCGTGGAGGAGTTCCAACTGTTCGCGCGAGCGGACAACAGCGCGCACGTTCACCTCCACGGCATCGCGCAACTCCATGCACGACCACCCGAGGGACGTTCCCTGCCCCCCGAGCTCCTGCGATCACCGTCACCGCGGCCCCACGCGGACGACGATGGTGACGATGAGGACGACGCGACGGGCGAAAGGGCGACCATCGGATTTGACACCACTACCTGATTTGACAACACCACCTTCTTTGACACCACCACCGACGTTGATACCATCACCAGATATGACACCAGCCGAAAACGACATCGCGGTCTGGGAGCTAACATTCCCTTCCCACATTCCCAGACCCCCTCGAACCAGAGATCCTGTAGGTCACCTAGGTGACCTGGGCCTACAGCCCGAACACAGTCCAGGCTACAAAGCCTGCGAGGACCGGCCCGGGCAAAGAGGTTCGCCTCGGGGTCCGTACCCCGCCTACCCCTCAAGGGTATGCGAGAAGACCCCCTGCTGCTACGAAGTCGGGGTTAGAAGCTAGTATTATATACTAAAATTTTCCCCTACGAAACGAACCTTAACGAACCTAATCCAAAACACAATAGAAGCACAAGAAATAAGATTAAAAAAATATGACGAATATCTATTTCCTAGTAAATCTATTTCCATGAAGCAAAGTTTATTTATGGAAGTTTTGTCTAACGTTGTTGAATACATAACAAGAAGAATGTATGATTAAAATGACTGATTAAATTTGATGATCTTATTGAGATGGTTTCAGTAATAGTGGTGTATAAGAATGTTAGTGTTTAGTGGTAGGGTAGGCCTACCACGCTAATGCAATGTGGTATGATAGGTTAGGTACGGTATGATTTTTTCCTTCATCGTTTATCTTATCTTCTATACTAATATATAAAGCTGAGAGTTTGTTCGAACCCGTGTCTAAGGAATTAATAGACCGATTTGAAAAATTCTTTGAGTGTTAGATAGTCCATTTATCGAGGTAGGCTATATAACATCACGCTAAGATGAAAAGAGGAGCAGCAATAAAAACATAACGAAAACGTCAAAATTTAAAACTTTCCTTGCGTGCGCTAAGTAAAAGTTGAAAGTTATTCAAAAATCTTGCATTACAAAATTGATCCCGTCTAAAAGTTCTAAATAAATGTCCACGGCAGCATATGTCTAGCTCTTAAGGTTAGCCCACTTTAACCATTTTTATAGTTATCAAAAGACTATTACGGTTTTAATCTTCCCACGCGGGCGAAGCCTATTAACTAAAAGCGCTAGTAAATTATAAATTTCATAAAGCACACACATTTCTATCGAATACTTAAAGGTTTATAAAATGCGTATTCTGAGATTTTAACTCGAGAAATCCTCTAATTAGGTAATTTTCAGCTCACAGCTTAAGTGTCAAGCCATCAAGGCTCAACAGACTTAGACAATATTATTTGTTATTTATACTCAGATAATTTAACTGAGCTAATATTTCGGAGGAAGAGTAACGTATATTTTATCATAGTGCCTTCAATAACTTTTTATGTGATATATTTCTTTTATGAAGTGAATTTACGCAACCGTATACCGTGCACAAAGATTAACTGTAGTAACAAAAGTAAATGAGAAAAGGTTGATTACTCTGTGCTTATTATTGTGGAAACGAGCGACGAGAAAAGCAAGTTGATGTGTAGAATACTATGGGAAAAGATCGCACTTTTCTATATGAAAACGTAGACAAAGGGATTTCAGATTTTTATTCAGTGAGAGTTCTTGAACTGTAGCGAAATTCAATATTAGAGATGCAGCTTGGCCTTTTATAAAGTCCGCCTGAAGCAATACAAGGTGAGTAGACGTTTATGAAATATCGTTTTCATTATGCGCGCATAAAACACCACTTTAACAGCCGCGTATTTACCTTAATGAATTGCAAATTAAGCCATAAACGTAATTTGAGCTTAGGAGAATACTAATTTATTGTATTGTTCAGGCATTTTTTTACTGTGCATTTAGATTTTTGTTTTTTAATATATTTCGTGAAAGTATATTGCTTTTTATAACGAAACATTATTGTTTTTTATTCAGTTATCGTAATTTTAACTAATAAGTACTAATGTACCTATTAGTAATACATAAGAAGACAAATTTACATAACACTGTGTTAAATTTACCATACGAGTACCTATTACTAAAAACGCTTTGAAGTTTTTATCTCTTAATCTTTGTTTTGTAATCTAGTTGTTTTTATTCCTGTTCTAAACTTGTACTTATTGCTACTAATAGAAGCTTTGTCGTTAAGACTGTGAGGTTGTGCTTATACTTTTCTTAAAACTACAGTCATATAGTTACAGTTTTGTTGCATTATAGGTGTTCTTAATAGATCAACGTTTTAACTTAAATAATTTAATTAGTTTTACAAATCTATTTATGAACACTTTACTTGAAATTAATATTAGTTACATTTGATTGATCAATTATAAACAATCGCTATTGTATTTAAATATTCAGTATATGCATACAAGTATTATAAATGCGAACGTTTTCTCCGGTTTTTTGCAAGCGGCGGTAGCGGTTATGGTAATGGACTTGCTATCGAGAAACCGTGGGTTTGACGATGTACCGACGTGTACCCACTCCTAATACAAACATCTAGATAAGCTGGAGGGGTTAACAAATTAACTAGTAATTTGTGACCCACATTGATAGTAACGTTTCTACAAAAGCACAGCAAAGTTTTTGTCCCTCTGTCTGTCTTTCACTGCGCAAAATATTTTTTTATGCATACTCACATTTTATGGATATGGAAAAGAGAGTCGCAAATTTACATTGAAAGAATCGAATGCATTTAAAAACCTTAGGTTGCTTATCACTTATATAAAAGATCTAAAGGTAAAAAACTAATAACTAAAAGTCGACCTTGACCATAATATAACATGACCAAATAAAAAGATAAGAAAGTGGTCTATTAACTTGCTTTGTATTCAGCTCACACAAGACTCGTATATCAACTTTTTTCTGCTTTGAAGACTTGTTTTAATTACGTATTTCCATTAGCTATGTGTAACTGCTAACACGAAAGCACTTTTTCCTTGCCATCAAGATTCAACCCACTTAAAAAGAAACCTCCTAAGGCCCATTTCCTTTATTCTTCGTATAATAACCGCATTTATGGGCGCACTCACGGCGTAGTCATCAGGGAGCGCCTCGCGTATACGTCCCATAATTCGATGGTAAAAATAATCTCCTTTAGAAATATTTTAGTGCTGAAAAAAATTCAACGTAACTTTTAATTTGAAGGGTTTAAGATTTCTGTTAATGGTTTCACAATTAAGTAATATTTTTCATCATCTTCCTGCCCTTATCCCAACTCTAAGTGGGGTCGGCACAGCATGTTATGAACATGTTGTCACATGATTTGGCTACATATTTTACGACTGGCCGCGTGCCTGACGTCAACTAACCTTAGTCGTATTTTATGACACCTCAGTAAGTTAGAGTGTGGTCTATTCTACTCATCCGGGTACCACACGGTGGGTCAACTTATCTTAGTCGCCTTTTACGACACCTCGGTAAGAAATGAGGTTGGTCTATTCTACTCAGCCGGATACCACACGGCGGAATTAAGTAATATTTTTATGAAATAAAATACAAATTTCAATCTGTGATAGCCCAGCGGTGACACCGGGCTACTCTTTTGAGGTCACGGGTTCAAATCCCGAGCAGACCAATGAGATTTTCTATGAAAATATGTGTCTAATTGCTAATTGCAATATATCACACTTTTTCACCAATGAAAAACTTCGTGTGGAAACCTGCATATCTATAAAAATCTAGGGATATGTGTACTCTACCAATCCATATCCCTAGTATTGTTTAGAGATATGCAAGTGCATGATATTTTTCTTAGGTGTAATGCGGTACATTGCAATTATCAATATAAAACATATGTATATAAAAGTAATAATAAAATTATTTTGCTATAATCCGCGAAGAATTCGCGGATTATAGCTTTACTTTTTATAACTTTACTTTTGTATTATGGATCTCCGCATTTATAGCTTTACTTTTGTATTATGGATCTCCGCAAAGTAACGCCTAATTCTATAAATTACATATGTATATCTTAACAAAGAAAGTCATTGGTATATGCAAACACACAACCCTCGGGGGTTTGAACCCATGACCCTCTCGATACAGTCGCACGGTTTCACAGTCAGGATATCATAGCCGTATAGAAGTTGTTTTTGATTATTTCGGGTGAGGGTAGATTATGTAAATTAGGGTTGTACCGGCATATCCTTCAGGATATCCTTCGTTTTCCCGCGGTCAACTAGGGGTTTTATGGACGGATATCCTTTGTAACCACAAGGCTAATTGACTTGCAGGTATATATGGTTTATATAAAGTATATAATTAAACAAACGTTAAAAGTTTGGTATATATAGTGGAAATTATATTTTTACAGCCATGGAGTCTAAGTACAATCAAATTATTATTTGATATAACATCTCGATTCATCATTCTCCTGCCCTTATCCCACTCTAAGTGGGGTCGGCACATGTTATAAACATGTTGTCACATGATTTGGCTACTTATTTTACGACCGGAGATCTGCCTGACGTCAACTTACCTTAGTCGTATTTTATGGAACCTAGGTAATAAAGAGGGTGGTATATACTACTAAACCGGATACCACACGGTGGGTCAACTTACCTTAGTCGCCTTTTAGGACACTTCGGTAACTCGGTACCTCACTATAAATATATGCAATATTTTCTGGAGAGAAGGACAGATAAGAAGGTCAATTGAGTTTAAAAATATATAGGTAACGTAAAAAAAATCTTATAATATATTTCCCTACGTTATAAATTTATATTTTAAATTGAGAAGCTTTTAAAAAAACTACACTGATTCTACTTACCTAAGATTCACCCGAGGTCGAACATAAGAAGTTACTAAAAGTCACGTTCTAACAAGTACGCGATTAAGGCAAATGTCCTAAGACAAAAATAAACTTGATTTAAGCATCAGTAAACAGATATAACAAACATCTCAGATTCCCTAATTTAATTATATCGGGGCATTTCATCAGATATCAAACAATTATAAAGTTCGTTGACATGTTTAATTACATCGATCCTATCTTGCTATTGCTTTTCCAACAACGGTGAAAATTTATTGAGGGCTTTTCTCAGAACAAGTGTACGAATCAAAGAAGTCGTTCAAATTAAAGTAAAATATTTGTGACATTGCTTATATAGAAGCAATCGTTAATTTGCAAAATTTCATTATGCAGAGAACACTAGATTACTTGGTAGAAGGAATATATAAAATTCGTGATGTAAAATGTGGTATGAGGCAATACATTTTTAGACACTTTTTTTGACATTTATCAGTAACATCGAATATAAATCGTCTTACAATACTAAATATAGTGATGGTCTACGATTTTTATCTCAATTTCATCTCGAAATTCATGTCTTAGTTATCAAAAGAACGATGCTTTACCAGCCAAGTGAACCATGGTAAACTATCGCTCTTCTGAGTAGTCCAATAAAGTAATAGTAATATTCCATAAAAATATAATTTAAAAATATTAGGGCTTATATAAAACGCTTCTTTACACTGAGTTTATACCTATAAATATTTTATTATTATAAAAATATAAAGCTTCCTTAATATTTCACGAAATCAAAAGCGAATGATGAATTGCATATATTTAAATAAAAAGCTCATAGGATGCACATCCTTGCCTTTTTGCCATAAAGACGTGGTCCTACTTCCAAAGCACCGCAGACTTTGTGACATATTGCATTATTATTAATACAATGTTAAAGAAAATTTTAGAAGTCTCATTTTTTTCTAAATAAATGTATTCAATGAAAAAAGTGAAAACCGATAAAGGCTTGCAGTTTCTATTCTGCGTTTTACAAAAGAACTTAAATCTTTTATGAATTCTGGAATACGACTCTATATTTAAATTCTGCAATCAATTTTAGCTTTGTCATTAATGCATTAGAAATAAACGTTAAAAGGTGGCTACTAATGTAAGTTTATATGCGTTAAAAAACTGTTTTTTACTAAATTGCGACCTTTAAATTAATTTTTTTTTTAAAAACAGCAATTTGACTTTTATGCAGGCCCTGCTTGGCAGGGGTAATCAGCTAAGTCCGAATAAGGTTAACAATTTCAAAGTATTTCTTAAAGTTTACTTCAGTAAAGATACCATCGTATCTTTCCTGAAGTAAACTGAACACTTGAAGTAAATAAGGCACTATGTACCCAAAAATTAAAATTCGAACTAAGTATGCAATTTGGTTCTAAAAGGCTTTTAGAACCAGATTGCATACTTAGTTCGAATTTTAATTTTTAGGTACTTAGTGCCTTATTTACTTCAAGTGTTCAACTGTATATAATAATATGCATATAGTAGTTACCTAGACAACTGTTACTAGAACGGGTCACTAGTTCTCGATTATTTAAATTGACTCTTTATACCAGAAAAACTTCTCACTTCATATACATGCAAATGCGAGTGTCTCAATTTGCATGGAATACTTTAGCCGTTTTACCAAGAATATTCTAGATACATGCCACAACGTGTGATATCCGGCTGAATAGAATAGTACCACACTCATTTCTTACCAAAGTGTCGTAAAAGGCGACTAAGGTAAGTCGACCCAACATGTGGTATCCGGCTGAGTAGAGCAGACCAACCTCATTTTTACCGAGGTGTCGTAAAAGGCGACTAAGGTAAGTTGACCCACCGCGTGGTATCCGGTTTAGTAGAATAGACCACCCTCTTTCTTACCGAGGTTTCGTAAAATTCGACTGAGGTTGACGTCAGGCAGGAGGCTGGTCGTAAAAACGCTGCCAAAACATGTTAATAACGTGTTGTGCCGACCCCACTAAGAGTGGGATAAGGGCAGAAAGATGATGATGATTCTAGATACATGCCCTAAACACTTTTAGGAAAAAGTATTTACGCACTCGTTATAAAATAAAGCATAATAGTCGATTATAAATTACTTCCATTTTACGACAAGTAAATTCTACTCGATTATAGAATATTCTGTAAAATGTTCGCTATTTATCTGTAAATTTTTAAGACCTTTGCAATATTGTAATAAATCGTTAAATCTTTTAGGTAGCAAAAGAGCTTTGTAAGTATGTTAGTAACAGAGCTTGTACACCTGAGTCAATTTTTTAAGAAAATCGTTTAGGAAACAAAATGTTAGACTTTGCTATTTTTAATATAGAAAGGGTATTCAAATTCGGACATTTAATATCTCTAAGGAATTCGGCACCGGAAGGCATTAAATCGTCCACGCCATTATCTGAAAGTTATTCTAATTACGAAACAACAAAGTCAAATTATGTCTAATTTGTAGGAATGGTGGGTCTGAACAACATTAACGTTGTTTAGTTTGCAATGAAAATTTATGTTATGACTAATAAACGCCAATGATTTAGTATAGTCTCATAATTAATATTTGTATGAATTTTTAATAAAATAAAATAATTTCTAAATTTGACATATTTTTAATATGCAACTACAATTCGTATTATTCTATGGTTCATTGAAGAAGGTAATACACAAGAAAAAATTGTGTTGCCTTGGATATTAAATTTCTTAAAGTCAAGTTCTAATTATTTAAAAATAGTATTGCCAGAAATATTCTACGAGCAGTTTGGATTACAGTTAAACTCAGTGCATCCAAACTGCTGGTACAATCTGGTAGAAATATCAACGTTCTCATTAAAAGTTTATGATATTTATTGAGATAATTCATTCCAGAAAGACATTATGATTTTTTGATGTATGTCTATGAAGTTTTTGATATATATGTAAGTACGGGTTACTTAGTAAAATTATCAAATTATGCTCTTGATTAAACGAAACATCCCTCTGATTCTTCCCGGATCAAGTGATTTTTGTGATGGAGTTATTTGTAGGATTGGAGAGTGACAGAAGCTAATCTTAATTTCAAGATTACAGTCCACGCGAACGAAGTTGCGCGGGTAAAAGCTAGTGTATATATATGTAAATATATACAAGATTAATTTATTTAAATATTAAAGATAAAAGCTCCAAAGAACAACACAAATGTCGTCTTTGAAATAATTTCTCAATCTTAGAGAGATTTCCTTTGAATTCTAATGAGTGTTAATTAATAGGCGATAAAAAGAGTAAAGAAAACTCCTCTTCAAATAAATAAGTTTTATAAGTCTCTTGAGCACTTTAAAAGGAAATTAATTCTATCGAAACTTTTTCAACGAACAGTTAATTATATTAAAATAAAAGATTCTGAAAAGCAATATTACGTCATCCTTAATAATTGTTCTATTTTCGGGTAAAGCTTAACTAATAATTATGAAGCCGTGGTATCCGGCTGAGTAGAATAGTACCACCTTCATTTCTTACCGAGGTATCGTAAAAGGCGACTAAGGTAAGTCGATCCACCGTATGATATCCGGCTGAGTAGAATAGACCAACCTCTTTTCTTACCGAGGTGTCGTAAAAGGCGACTAAGGTAAGTTGAACCACCGTGTGGTATTCGGTTTAGTAGAATAGACTACCCTCTGTCTTACCGAGGTGCCGTAAAATACGACTAAGGTAAGTTGACGTCAGGCAGGCGGCCGGTCGTAAAATACCTAGCCAAATCACGTTTGACAAAATGTTTATAACATGTACTAACCCCACTTAGAGTGGGTAGGAAAATGATAATGCTATTCTGTTTCTACTATTTTCAATCTTATTTGGTTATGACGATCATTTTTATGCAATGGAGGAATTGCCGTATTTGTGTTATACAATGATCAGCCAACTGCCAAGCGAATTTGAATTTGAATTTGAATAAATATTGCCCTAAATCCAACTGATTTTTTGAAATTGAAGAGCACTGTGCAGGGCTCAGTTTTGTTCTTTAGAAGATCTCATATTTAAATTCATAATAAAACGTGTTAATTAAATTGAAAACTGAACACACGTCTAAACCTTTTTTAAAGAATAAAAATGCAGTTTTACGTTACGTTTAAAATATAATTTTGCAATTTTTAATATTAAATTTCGAATTGTGGACGCTCCGACGTTGAATTTTTAGTAAACATGTTGTATAATAATAAAAGTTCTTGCTAGTAAATTTCTGAAGCAAAATGACATATTTTTCCATAGAATTAAAATTGAAAGGAAAATGGACGCGCTAACGTTGAATTTTAAGTGAACATGTCGTGCAATAGTAAAAATCTTGCCAGTCATAATAATAAGTGACTTACGAGTATATTTCCTAAGCAGACTTTATATATTATGTGTATTATCATCATTCTCCTGCCCTTATCCCGCTCTAAGTGGGGTCTGCATAACATGTTATAAACATGTCGACACATGATTTGGCTACGTATTTTACGACCGGCCGCCTGCTTGATATCAACTTAGCTTAGTCACCTTTTGCGACACCTCGGTACAAAAGAGGGTGGTCTATTCTACTCAGCCAGATACCACACGTCTTATGTGTATGTGATACATATACATAATTTTTCTAAAATCATCCGTAAGCTTTAAATTTAAATTCGGAGTAGAAATGGAAAAATTGACCGTGATTTCAAAACATAATAAATGTTTTGAAATGACACTACTGATTAAAATATGAATCCTACCGACTGCGCCATTTCTTTCAGCAGGGTTAAAAGTAATAAATATATTAATTTAAAACACTTTTTAAGCCCCAAACTATCTGATCGGATTTATAAGACAAACTTTAAAGCTACTCCTCTTTCTACGCTTTTTTATTGTTTACGGGTATATAAAGACGTATTCTATTTGTTGTTGTATTAAATCTCTAGATATGTAAATTGAACATTGTAGCAATTATTGCGCCTTTCTGAATGTCCATTTTGTCGATAGCAACATTGATGCGTAAAGTTTAATAACAAGATGGAATAAATAATTGCACATGATGTAGGTGAAAGCGTCTTTTTATGTTTGCTATTAATTAAATAACAGAATCGATGAGACTCTGGGAACTGATGTCTGGCGGTTGAAACATTCAAACTATTGACCATATCGGTGATTTAGAATAAATATTGGCATTTTGAACTGATTGAAACTTTGGACATAACCTTAATATATAAAATTATCCATAGAAAAGAGATAAATAAATATATGAGACACTTACACACACGGTCGTCCGTCCCCAAAGACAGTAACTTAATACTTGTGTTATGGGTAACAGACAACTGGTGAATATATACTTATATATTTTTTTTAAATACATACTTAAATACAAATATACACCCAGACTCAAAGACCAACAAATTAATTTATAAAAAATGTTAGCCCTCGGCGGGAATCGAACCCGCGACCCGCGGAGCTGAAGGCAGAGTCACTATCCACTGCTCCAACGGGCCAGTCAAATGTTAATAAGATGTATGTATTATTCTTCAAAGAAGAGTTTCAAAGTAACTTGAACTTTGGTACAACGATATGGGTCTTATGATAAACAACTAAAATTATTTATATAATACAATGACGCACTATCCTGTACCAAACGCCCACGAATAATAGTGGGCGAGTTTGTAAGAAGTTCGTATTGATATATGTATATAATTGTCGTTACCCCAAAAATTTCAAACTATGATATTTTACTGATATCAAGATTAATGTATTGAGGTATAGAGTGATTATATAATTTATTGAATCAGGCGTTACTATGCGGAGATCCATAATATAAAAGTAAAAATAAAATTATTTTTCTATGATCCGCGATGAAGTATAATACAAAATATATATAATGCTAAATGTAGAGTAAACAATGCGTTTTCATACCTGATACGTCTTCTTCTTCAATCGGTCCCTCATTACTGAGGATCGTGGTCATTTGAAGCCTTTCTTCGTATAGTCTGTCTCCACATGTTCCGATCCATAGTAGCCCTCACCGTTTGATAGAATCTGGTCGAGGAGGTGGCTTCTTTCACTTGGTCAGACCATCGTGTTGGCGACCGGCCTCGTGGCCTTTTGTGTTGCCAACAATGACCAGCTTTTCCAGATTGCCATCTCCTCTTCGCCTGATACGTGCATGATTTTAAAAACACATGCACAAACCACCACCACCGCCACCACTATACACAAGCACTCCACACGTTCACTATCACGAACTCAACAATCGTTTAGCCCCGCAACCGAAGCATCATCAGGAGATAGACTCCATGACAAAATCGCAAGTCTAAATCGCAATTTTTTTTACGAATGCTGCATTTATGAGTTATTACAATTGATTGCCCACTCTACATTTTGCATTTTGTATATTTTCTATTTTACTTTATCGCGGATTATAGCAAAATATTTTTTATTATTACTTTTGTAGAGTGATTATACTTATTGTAGAGGAGCCATAGACATAGAGGAATATGAAACTGGTTTACTTTATCTTTGTCTAATCACACATAAAAAAGTTACACACAAAGGCCTTTTAGGCTAGCTTCCATATTTATAGTTTAATAACTCTATGATTTGAGGTCGTTGACTTTCAAATAACTATTTCGTAAATTGAGTTTTGGATTTAACATACAAAGTTTGACATACATTTCTACTTTTCTATTTTACACTAAATGAAAATTTTAACCTTCTCAGCAGTATTAGCTTGAGTGATACATTCTATATCATAGTCAGGAATTTAATGTATTTTTGGAATCTTATTCACTTTGGGTGGTCTCTAGCACCATTGAACGATCTCTAGTATATAGTATAGTAAATATAATAATTTATAGAAGCAGGCGTTACTTTGCGGTACGCCATAGTACAGAAGCTTCAATAAAATTACTTTGCTGTAATCCGCGTTTGTTCAGAGAATACATGCAATGCTAAGTGTATGAAGCAGGCAACGAATTTTACAAACAAAATAGTTATGCAATGTGTGTCAAAATATTTAATATGTTACCTCTTAGCCTAATTGAATTACCACTCAGACAATTTAGAAAAGAACTTTTTACATGGTTGCTTGATAAATGTTTTTATACTGTACAAGAGTTTTTAGAATAAAAAATACTTTTACATTTTTCATAAGTAATTTAATACTAAAAATGAACTAAAACTATGTATGAAACATATATTTATAATTATATAACTAATTCATTCTTAAATTTATTGTTAAAAATTTGCAAATGTTCTGAAATTATTTATTAACATCTTTTTTTTTATTTACAGCAAAAATGTACAAGTTATATCTATCTTAAATTACTTACACGCTAGGACTATACAGATCATGCCCACGTGGAATGGTCCCAAGAATGCTGGCAGCGTTTCCGCGCTGAATCGCTAAGCTGATTCTTTGTGCATCTGTAATTCATGTTTAAAGCAAATAAATGATTTTGATTTTGATTGAAAAAACACATATCACATACATGCAGGACAAGCCGCCACACGTATCACAAGACCCGCCAGCACCAATACTCCACACAAAGCACTACACACACTCACTACCACATCCTCTACGATCTTCTTTCTCCGTAACCGAAGCATCATGACTGGCCCGTTGGCGTAGTGGGTTGTGACCCTGCCTTCAGTTCCGCGGGTCGCGGGTTCGATTCCACCGAGGGCCAACATTTTCTATAAATGAATTTGTTCGTCCTTTGAGTCTGGGTGTATATTTGTATTTAAGTATGTATTTAAAAATATATAAGTATATATTCACCAGTTGTCTGTCACCCATAACACAAGTATTAAGTTACTTACTTTGGGGACGGACGACCGTGTGTGTGTGTAAGTGTCCCATATATTTATTATTTATTATCTTAATATTTAAATGAGTTAATCTTGTATATATATATATTTTCCGAATCTCGGAAACGGCTCCAACGATTTTCCTGACATTCAGCATGTAGGAGGTTTTGGGGGAGAAAAATTGATCTAGCTAGGTTTTATGTAAAAAAAAAATTGTTTTATCCCTATTTTTGGGCATTTAAAAAAACTGGAATAGAAAGCAACTGGTATTTTCGCCACTAATTGTCAACGTGTGATGGTTAAACGGTATAGCTTTAGAACATGTGTTGATATATTAGCATACCACAGTTTCGAACCTCAGGTGTCTTATAATTTATTTTTTATTCTTTTTTTTTTTATTATTATTTATTATAATTTTTTTTATAATATTTATTTAATTTAAAAATTATTATTGAAGGCCTTTATTTCAACGTATTTAATTCATAATTTATATACGAAATATATAATATAAAAATATATCTTTAAAAAGAAGATCCAGATTGAAAAAAGCAAACGTTACAAATTACAGTAGTTAAATTATATTTTTCATGATGTTTTGGTAACAATTAAAGTTATATCTCAAACTCTCTACGACTCTTCCTGACATCTGTTGATGAGTAATAATATTTTTATTTTTATTCGGAGCAACGAACTACTTTACGGCCATTTTTCATTATGTACCTGTAATTTTTGTTTAAGAGACAGTACCAGTAGATGGAGTTGTTAAGCAACACTATTAGACTAAGAGCCCGTGAACCCCAGACCTTCATCATTTTATAAAAACTGAAAGTTTGTCGGTTTTTACCTGATGAACGATGGTAGATTATGAAATTTGGGTTATAGTGACTTTGAGAGATACGCAGTACTTAAGGTTGCAAAATACCGATGGATGCTAAAAATAATGAATTTTCATTCGAGAGTATTATACGCGATTGGATATCCAGCAAATAGAATACATACAAAAACCGGGTCTGCACCAGCAGTTGACAACAGACAAAAAAAGTACATTGACATTTCTTTTATAATAATAACTAGCGGCCTTCCCCTGCTTCGCACGGCTATCAAACATATAGCCCATGTCACTCAGTGAAAAAAATGGTTCAAATTGATCCTGTAATTTTGATTTATTCATAACTGCCCGTAGCCCGCAAGCGGTAAATTTGGAGAAAAACAATTCCCCTCCCCCTATACCAAGAAGATTTCCTGCATTCTTTGTAATATCTAAATTCATATACTACATATTTACTTATTTATTTTTACATTTTTCCCTATGAATTTTATTTTAACAATTAATTACAGAATGTCTCTATATACAACATTGATAGCTTTCTTGTCATTAAACAAACTCTTGAAAGAGCGACATATGCGAAGAGCTGCTAAATTCGAAGTGTTATAGGGCATAGCGCGGCCTCCTCACGGCATTTTAAATCTGTAATATCTTCGAAAATGTACACTTAAATTACATGCTGTAAACAGCCATATTGATCTATATTAAATCAACAATCTATTTAAGGCACTTAATTGGATAAGGATTAATGCTGTATTGTATAAAAATTGCTTTGAACATAACACATTATTTTTCGTAAAAAGTAAATGACAAAAAATGCTAATGTGGGTTATCCATAAGAGATAGATACCATTACGGACTTTTCTGTAAACCTTTTCAAGGTATACAAATATTTAGGACATTATATTGATAAATCTCGTAGGGTTAGCCTACGTTTGCAATGTAAGCGGAAAAAAATGTAATTATTTACGACATCACATTACAAATCTCAAAAATTACAGTATTCCTCTAATCAAATCAAATTTTCTCTAATCCATATTGGATGTTATTATACATATAAACCTTACCCTTGAATCACTCTATCTATTAAAAAAAACCGTATTAAAATCTGTTGCGTATGAACAAAGAATGTGACTTTGTTTTATACTATGTAGTGATAATAAATCATTTATTACAAATTCTTTGCGAAATATCTGCAGTATACAAACGTTCCGTAGATGTTTCGCTACCGCAATAGTTTCTGGCAGGGGTTGGAACTATTAAAGATGCCTGGCTGATGAGGAAACATCATCTTATTAGTATCCAAGTAACATAATATTAAAATCAGCTTTTATACTATGACGTAAATAGAATTCAAACTTCATGAACTTTAAGGGTGTCTGGCAGGGGGTTGCCACTATGCTAAGTGTCTGGCATTAACTGACGTGATTTTTAATATTATTCTGAAGGTAATACCAAAAAATCACACTTTATAATTTGAATCGGCATTTTGCAACATTGAGTAGCGCGCTACTCAAATATATCTCACAAAGCCACAATGACCAAATTTTCATAATCTGCCATCGTTCTTACCTGTGTTGGGAGCATGCACTGACAAACATTCAGCTTTTATAAAATGACGAAGGTCTGGGGTTCACAGGCTCTCGCTCTATATGCCAATGAGTGTTTGATTGTTTTTTTATGTTATTGATAAAATATTTGAATTTTTAACTAACCTGTTTACTTAATAATGCCTAAAAGATCTCTGAAAAAGACGCTTATAAATACTCGTGACTCGTCTCAAGAATACTAGATATGGTCATTCATTTCTATTCTTTTCTTTTTCATATCTTTAAAAAATTTACCGAGCAAAGCTCGGTCACCCGGTACTTTATATTTATTTATCATCAGGAGGATAGGCTCCACGAAGAAAATCATAATGCCAAATATAATAAGCTTAATAGCGTCTAGTTTTAATGGAACTTTATTATAAACTCATATTATAAAATATGGGTGTACATGAATAACATTTACATGTTAATGTTAGACAATTATATACCATTAAAACAGTTTCATGGGCGGTGTATAGCGTACGTATTAATTTACAGAAATTGAGAACAAGCTAGCTAAAGTTGGTAGAACAATGCCCTACAAATGTTCCACTTTGGGTAAAGGTAAAGTTCAGGGTTAAGGGTAAGTCGAAAATATATATTATTTGAACTATACATTTGTTTTTAAATCAAGTGCTAAATAGTCTATATCATTCGCTAACCTTTTGAATGTCTCTATAAAAAATCACATTGATCCGTTACTTTGTTTGTCTGTCTATCACGGCTAATCTGTGCTACCAATATAAAATAAAAATATAAAATATTAAGTATATAAAATTTGGAACAATTGCGTTTATAGTGGGCTAACATATAGGAATATAGAAAAATTCCCGTTATCAATATTTTGAATATATGTCTCCTTATCAATATTGTAATAATACCTCGTGTAAACTGTGTGGTATCCGGCTGAGTAGAATAGACCACCCTCGTTTCTTACCAAGGTGTCATAAAAGGCGACTAAGGTAAGCAGTATGGTATCCGGCTGAGTAGAATAGACCACCCTCATTTCTTACCACGGTGTCGTACATGGCGACTAAGGTAAGTTGACCCACCGTGTGGTATCCGGTTGATTAGAATAGACCACCCTCTTCTAACCAAAGTGTCGTAAAATACGATTAAAGTAAGTTGACGTCAGGCAAACGGCCGGTCGTAAAATACGAAGCCTAATTATGTGACAATGCTTCTGCGCTAGCCCTTCCCGCCCGGCGAAGGTGTAAAACCGATTTAAGAGGATAAAGTCAAAAGTAATAAAAAAAATATTTTGCTATAATCCGCGATGAAGTAAAATAGAAAATATATATAATGCTAAATGTAAGTGGACAATCGGTTACCATACCTGATACATGCAGGATTCGTAAAACACATGCACAAACCTCCACCAACGCCACCACAATACACAAGCACTACATACGTTCACTATCAAAACTCAACAATCGTTTCGCCCCGCAACCGAAGCATCGTCAGGAGATAGACTCCACCAAAATCGCAAAGTAATGCCTAACTCTATTAATTATTTAAGGATAAAGTCAGTTCGAAAAAAAACATGAAGAATACGAAACAATTGATTTTAAATAGTTTAGTTGGGCCCTAGATTCTTTTTTGTCTAGGGGCCATTGAATACCTAGCCACTGTCAACGGTATAGTATAGTGAAAAACAGTATAATACTGTTTTTTTGGCAACCTAATACAGGTATATACTTTCGGTTAAAATTTTATTGTAGAAGTGTTGGAAATGGTTCAAATGAAAGATTTTTGTACCATTTGTTACCATTACTATTCTGTTGGTTTAACAAACGATCAAAATGTTTTTACTTCTACAACTTTTAAACGAACTTCCTGAACATTATTTGATTCGAATAAATGTTAGTTTTCGACATTGTATTTGGTGGAACCTTTATACACGAAACTTCTAAGCATTTTGGTTTTAAATAGGTTTGAATTAAAGCCAAAGCCGGCTGTTTTTTCATTTGTAAGCAATCGAATTGTCATTCGTCAAAATGTCAACGATTGTCGGAGTTTTAATGGAGGAAAGGGAATTTAGAACATGAGAAAGCAGCTTTTTCAAATGTGTCAATGGGAATGTAATTACACTACGTAATTAATAGCAAGTGACCCTTGGATATGTAAAATTAAGTTTATCTACGAACATATGTAAATTAGACACGCCGTTAAATTTAAATATATTTTTCACATTACATCACTACTAATTTAACCAGTATTTAGTGAATATTAAGTCTTTAGTACTATAATAAGTACCGGGTGACCGAGCTTTGCTCGGTAAATTTTTTAAAGATATGAAAAAGAAAAGAATAGAAATGAATGACCATATCTAGTATTCTTGAGACGAGTCACGAGTATTTATAAGCGTCTTTTTCAAAGATCTTTTAGGCATTATTAAGTAAACAGGTTAGTTAAAAATTCAAATATTTTATCAATAACATAAAAAAACAATCAAACACTCATTGGCATATAGAGCGAGAGCCTGTGAACCCCAGACCTTCGTCATTTTATAAAAGCTGAATGTTTGTCAGTGCATGCTCCCAACACAGGTAAGAACGATGGCAGATTATGAAAATTTGGTCATTGTGGCTTTGTGAGATATATTTGAGTAGCGCGCTACTCAATGTTGCAAAATGCCGATTCAAATTATAAAGTGTGATTTTTTGGTATTACCTTCAGAATAATATTAAAAATCACGTCAGTTAATGCCAGACACTTAGCATAGTGGCAACCCCCTGCCAGACACCCTTAAAGTTCATGAAGTTTGAATTCTATTTACGTCATAGTATAAAAGCTGATTTTAATATTATGTTACTTGGATACTAATAAGATGATGTTTCCTCATCAGCCAGGCATCTTTAATAGTTCCAACCCCTGCCAGAAACTATTGCGGTAGCGAAACATCTACGGAACGTTTGTATACTGCAGATATTTCGCAAAGAATTTGTAATAAATGATTTATTATCACTACATAGTATAAAACAAAGTCACATTCTTTGTTCATACGCAACAGATTTTA
Source organism: Morpho achilles (assembly GCA_947086495.1). NCBI lineage: Eukaryota > Metazoa > Arthropoda > Insecta > Lepidoptera > Nymphalidae > Morpho > Morpho achilles. Next base: position 4,861,251 of record CAMTZB010000004.1, on the reverse strand, counting down.
ATACGGTTTTTTTTAATAGATAGAGTGATTCAAGGGTAAGGTTTATATGTATAATAACATCCAATATGGATTAGAGAAAATTTGATTTGATTAGAGGAATACTGTAATTTTTGAGATTTGTAATGTGATGTCGTAAATAATTACATTTTTTTCCGCTTACATTGCAAACGTAGGCTAACCCTACGAGATTTATCAATATAATGTCCTAAATATTTGTATACCTTGAAAAGGTTTACAGAAAAGTCCGTAATGGTATCTATCTCTTATGGATAACCCACATTAGCATTTTTTGTCATTTACTTTTTACGAAAAATAATGTGTTATGTTCAAAGCAATTTTTATACAATACAGCATTAATCCTTATCCAATTAAGTGCCTTAAATAGATTGTTGATTTAATATAGATCAATATGGCTGTTTACAGCATGTAATTTAAGTGTACATTTTCGAAGATATTACAGATTTAAAATGCCGTGAGGAGGCCGCGCTATGCCCTATAACACTTCGAATTTAGCAGCTCTTCGCATATGTCGCTCTTTCAAGAGTTTGTTTAATGACAAGAAAGCTATCAATGTTGTATATAGAGACATTCTGTAATTAATTGTTAAAATAAAATTCATAGGGAAAAATGTAAAAATAAATAAGTAAATATGTAGTATATGAATTTAGATATTACAAAGAATGCAGGAAATCTTCTTGGTATAGGGGGAGGGGAATTGTTTTTCTCCAAATTTACCGCTTGCGGGCTACGGGCAGTTATGAATAAATCAAAATTACAGGATCAATTTGAACCATTTTTTTCACTGAGTGACATGGGCTATATGTTTGATAGCCGTGCGAAGCAGGGGAAGGCCGCTAGTTATTATTATAAAAGAAATGTCAATGTACTTTTTTTGTCTGTTGTCAACTGCTGGTGCAGACCCGGTTTTTGTATGTATTCTATTTGCTGGATATCCAATCGCGTATAATACTCTCGAATGAAAATTCATTATTTTTAGCATCCATCGGTATTTTGCAACCTTAAGTACTGCGTATCTCTCAAAGTCACTATAACCCAAATTTCATAATCTACCATCGTTCATCAGGTAAAAACCGACAAACTTTCAGTTTTTATAAAATGATGAAGGTCTGGGGTTCACGGGCTCTTAGTCTAATAGTGTTGCTTAACAACTCCATCTACTGGTACTGTCTCTTAAACAAAAATTACAGGTACATAATGAAAAATGGCCGTAAAGTAGTTCGTTGCTCCGAATAAAAATAAAAATATTATTACTCATCAACAGATGTCAGGAAGAGTCGTAGAGAGTTTGAGATATAACTTTAATTGTTACCAAAACATCATGAAAAATATAATTTAACTACTGTAATTTGTAACGTTTGCTTTTTTCAATCTGGATCTTCTTTTTAAAGATATATTTTTATATTATATATTTCGTATATAAATTATGAATTAAATACGTTGAAATAAAGGCCTTCAATAATAATTTTTAAATTAAATAAATATTATAAAAAAAATTATAATAAATAATAATAAAAAAAAAAAGAATAAAAAATAAATTATAAGACACCTGAGGTTCGAAACTGTGGTATGCTAATATATCAACACATGTTCTAAAGCTATACCGTTTAACCATCACACGTTGACAATTAGTGGCGAAAATACCAGTTGCTTTCTATTCCAGTTTTTTTAAATGCCCAAAAATAGGGATAAAACAATTTTTTTTTTACATAAAACCTAGCTAGATCAATTTTTCTCCCCCAAAACCTCCTACATGCTGAATGTCAGGAAAATCGTTGGAGCCGTTTCCGAGATTCGGAAAATATATATATATACAAGATTAACTCATTTAAATATTAAGATTATGCCGTGTGGTATCCGACTGAGTAAAATAGACCAAACTCATTTCTTACCGAGGTGTCGTAAGAGGCGACTAAGGTAAGTTGACCCGCCGTGTGGTATCCAGCTGAGTAGAATAGACCATCCTCATTTCTTACCGAGATGTCGTCGACTAAGGTAAGTTGACGTCAGGCGGAGGGTCGGTCGTAAAAATGTATCCAACTTGTTTATAACATGTTGTGCCCCACTTAGAGTGGGATAAAGGCAGGAGAATGATGAATGATGATGTTACTATAAAAATTCTTAAAAAATAAGTCTTGAAAAAGGATATAGCCATTGGTTCCATCATATTATATCAACTGTTGTGTGTGATGTGTAATATATAATATATGTACTAACTATTAAAATCAAAATTTGTGTAGTTCTTCACTTATCAGATAAAGAACTACAAAGTACTATTTTTAGATTGAAATGATTTTTGAAGATGCTCTGTAATTTTTTCATTTACAGAGTGTACATAGAGTTATTATACTTAAAGGGGAGCCATAAGTGAAAGTGTGTCAGTAAATGATGAGAGGGAAGGAACTCGTATACTTCATCTTTGTCTAATCACACATAAAAAAAGAGACAGATAGATACACCCTCATTTGTTTTTTCTTTATTGTAATATGGCATATTTGAGACGTCTCAGTGTATCAGCACATTTTTTCACTCGCACATAAGGCCTTGACGTATATGGTTTTCTCACTTAAAAAAAAGATACGAACTCAGAAAAGGAATGTTAATGGATTACAACACCGCTTAGTCATCTAGTGACAACAAATGTAGTATAGAAAATTACTGACACGGGCACCGTGCAAGCATTTAGGAGTGTGGCAAAATGTTATCGAAGCCCGTGGGAAATTTGTTTTGCTACCGCTGCTTGTGTTTTAAATCCGCACTTTTATATCGTAACCTACATTGCTTTAGGTTCATATTTGGATTTCTCGAATATGAGTGTTTATCAACGTCGTGTTATTTCACAAATGTGATTACTAGAGGAGTGGAGTGAACAGCTTTGATTGTCACGAACTTAAATCCCTCTGTTAGAAAATGATTTGAAGGTTGGAAAAATTGGAATCTATTGTTTTGTTGTATTTATATCGTCGCCTGAGAGTTATTATCATTTAGGGATATGAGACCACGAATTGATTAAATTACTTTTGTTACAGTATCCATGAATAAATTAAAAGATTTCGTAGTTTCACTAATTTTTTTAACCATGATAGTTTTTAAAGATTTAAATAGATTAGTTCTATTTTTTGCCTTTGTATTATTAGGAACATAATGATGTATGAATTTTTTTAGCCGTGTGATATCCGGCTAAGTAGAATAGTACCACCTTCATTTCTTACCGAAGTCGACCCGCCGTGTGCCGTGCAAAATATTACGAAAACGGCAAGATTTAAAGCTTTCCTTACGTGCGCTAATTAAACGGTGAAAGTTATTTAAAAATCATGTATTACAAAATTGCTCCCCTATAAAAGTTCTAAATAAAAGTCCACGACAGCATATATCTAGCTTTTAAGTTTAACCCATTTTAACCATTTTTATGGTTATCAAAATACTATGTTACGGTATTAATCTTTCCACGCGGGCGGAGTCGCTGGCGATTGCTATTTATTTCTAATTTATCATACACTTTACGATTTAATTTACTTTTTTGATTTACCTTTATGTGATGATTGAATTTGTATTTTAAGGGTTTAGTTACATTTAAAATGTTTGTGTTAAAAGATACTGTTAACAAGATAACAAAAAAATATCGCGGCGCAATAACGCAAAAACGCAAAAAAATAACGCAAAAAGGCGGTCGTAACGAAACCGCGGTATCTCATAGATAACCTTTAGTGTGAAGAAAGTGTGATAAAGTATGATTAATATACTTCTATGATACATGTATATATAAGTAAAGTGTAAGTGTTTTAAAAACGATAAATAATTTCGGTTTACCGACTGCTATTACGCCTTAAAAAATCATTCGTAATATGATTTATTTAACGAATTATTTTGCTCCACTGAACTGATATAGTCTAAATTCTAGATGAATATACATACGTAAGTTTTGTACGGTGTGGTATCCGGCTGAATAGTATAGTACCACCCTCGTTTCTTACCGAGGTGTCGTAAAAGGCGACTTAGGTAAGTCGACCCGCCGCGAGGCATCCGGCTGAGTAGAATAGACCGCCCTCGTTTCTTACCGAGGTGTCGTAAAAGGCGACTAAGATAAGTTGACCCACCGTGTGGCATCCTGTTAAGTAGAATAGACTACCCTCTTTCTTACCGAGGAGTAGTAAATTACGACTAAGTTAAGTTGATGTCAGGCAGGCGGCCGGTCGTAAAATACGTAGCCAAATCGTGTATTTATTTAAATATGACAACATGTTATAAACATGTTGTCACATTTAGAGTGGAATAAGGGCAGGAAGATGATGACACTTATGTAAGTATCCGGCTGAGTAGAATAGACCAGTTTTCTGAGTTTCGGTTGGTCGTGGCTCCTGCCACCCTTCCGATGTCGTAATGACGAATCACAGTCATACCGTCAGCCCTTCACTGCACGTTGTTCTAAGCCGTGGTCCGGCCCCCACAGGAGGCACCCTTAGAACGACGTTCGTAGAACTTCTGCGCTCTACTCTCCTTATTTTGCAACCATGACGATGCTTCTGCGTTCGCCTGTCTCATCCAGTGACGCTGTAAGAGCCGTTAGGGTCAACAGCAGATAGTTGGTTCAAGAAAAGAATTACTGGCACGTTAAATCTGGCAAGCTTTTTTTTAAAAGATAAAATATACAAGCGGATTAAAGAAACTTTTTTGAGAATAAAAGATATCTTGATTCATTCTTCAACTCATTCTTTATTCACTATCGCCATTTCCATAAGACGGTACCGTTGTCAATTCTGTGCATTGCCGAATGAGATATAGGATCTACAAATTGGACTAAATCATAAATAACAATCAGATGACATAAATAAATGGATGAATAGGAGTCACTTTGTCACTTACGGATGTTGGTGTTTTGAGTTATGTAACTTAGGATTTATCGAAGACCGTCATATAATATATTGCAATATAAACCCAAGAGTATTGTATACTAGAAGGTAAGGACCTTTTAGATATAAAACTAATGAAAATACTATATATAAATTAATATTTTTATTACTTTTGTATTATGGACCTCCGCAAAGTAACGCCTAATTCTCTCAATTACCTTTTGGTTAGTTTGTTGGCTATGGATTTTGAGGACGGGTCTCGGGACGGGATTCAGACATGCTAGCAAAATATTTCATTGATCATCCTCCTGCTCTTATCCCACTCTAAGTAGGGGTCGGCACAACATGTTACAAACATGTTGTCATATGATTTGGCTACGTATTTTACAACCGGCCGCCTGCCTGACGTCAAGTTATCTTAGTCGTCTTTTACGAAACTTCGGCAAGAAATGAGGGTGGTATTATTCTATTTAGCCGGATATCACACATAAGAAGATAAAAAAACCTTTATGTCTGAAACGTATATAAAGAAAACAAGTTGTAACGTGCAAACAGGGGCGTTACTACTATAAGTAAATATCATATTTCAAGCAAGACGTGTCAACAAAACTATATTGTGTGCCATATTTCACAAAGTTCGTAGCTGCCGAATAAATATTAATGTTTTCATATTGCTGTGATGTGTGGGATAAGAAGGATTTGTACTCTATTATATTATAGAAAGTATTTAATGCTATACATGTCTATGATACGATAGTGTACAATACATGTAAAAATAATGTACCTGTAAATTGTATTTCCTTATTGTATTTTTTTTGTATGAGAACGGTTTATTTTTTTTACGTGCATGCTAAATTTTCTTCTTTTTTAGTATAGTACCACCCTCATTTCTTACCAAGGTGTCTTAAAAGGCGACTAAGGTAAGTCGTCCCGCCGTGTGGTATCCGGCAAAATAGAATAGACCAACCTCATTTCTTACGGAGGAGTAGTAAAAGGCGACTAATGTAAGTTGACCCACCGTGTGGTATCCGGTTGAGTAGAATAGACTACCCTCTGTCTTACCGAGGTGTCGTAAAGTACGACCGGGGTAAGTTTACGTCAGGCAGGCGGCCGGTCGTAAAAACGGAGCCAAATCATGTGACAGCATGATTATAACATGTTGTGCCGACCCCACTTAGAGTGGGACAAGGGCAGGAGGATGATGATGTCCCCTGTGTGTAAAAAGCTGTCTGTATGCGATCGGATTTTTCAAAGTGTAAGTGCAAGTCTTCCGGTAGGTTTAGGCTAATAGAACAAAACGGTTTTATGTGAATTACATTGAAGAGGCCGCGTATTTGTAAAACTCGCTTGGTAGAAGCTTTACTTATTTGCGTAGCGTAATTCAACTGAGATGTACTTAAGTAATGTACTAGAGAAATGTAGATCTACAATAATACTAAAAAAAAGTCTTCGATAGCTGGACTGTATCCCTTATAGTTAACTCACAATAATTAATTTTATGTTCATCTATCTAAACTTATTATAAAAAATAATTCTGCAATGATAATTTGACTCTGATTTATGCGGGAAAAACTTTGTAACACCAATTTCAATCTAAAGTTGCAGGCACAGCTAGACATAAATAAAATCATTCACAATTAGTTATTATTGTTAATTAGCATATAATAATAATAAAATCGTTGAGTTGTGAAATCTTTGTGCGTTTGTTCCCGCTGATCTTGGAAACCGCAGATCCTATTTGGACACTGTTCCTCCTATTTCACTAATATGTAGTAAAAAACCCTCACTTAACATATAGAGTATGTTTTATTTCAATCGGTCAGCAAATAAAAAATATATATCAATTTTAAGTTGAACGGTCGTGTACTATGATACTGATAATTGCATTTTTCGTTTTTCGCAACTCCTTTTAGAGGATTTCCTTTAGAGACTCCGAAATGGTCTATTTTAATGAAATATCAGATGATCTTTAAAATGACCTAACGGATGATAGTGTAAAGTTTGGTGGCGATAGGAGCATTTTTTTAAAACTGTAATTAATATATATCTAACTTAAGCACAGTTAAGTGGGCTGGATATACTAGTCGATACTATTTTGTAAGTATTTCCAAACATAGTTACCAATAAGAAAATAAGAATACATCATTTCTAAATATGTTCGTCAGAGATTAAATTTGGTAAAAAGATTAAAAATTTACGCCTACTATGTATGTATGTATATATGTTTGTATATGTATTATATATGGGACACTTACACACACGGCCGTCCATCTCCAAAGTAGGTAATTTAATAATTGTGTTATGGTAGACAGATAACTGGTGAATATATATACTTATATAATTTTTAAATACACACTTAAATACAAATATACACCCAGACTCGAAGACCAACAAATTCATTGATAGAAAATGATGGCCCTCGGCGGGAATTGAACCCGCGACTCGCGGAGCTGAAGGCAGGATGACTATCCAGTCAAAACGGCCCACCTACTGGTCTATTAATGTTAGTTATTACGGTTCCTATAAAAGTATTTTTATCGGAACCATTTCTGACTATTCCTGTAACCGGGCATTTTATTTCTATTTCGGCTGATTTCGCTTTTCATGAATGGCCGCGTCAAGGGCGTTCGGACGGAATTGTAAATTAATTCTATGTTCTTTCTAATTTATCTTTTTAATGTACACATTTAGAGTTCTGCTTATTCATTATTTAGGGAAGAAAACTATGAGATTATATTACTATGATATCGGAAACGAAATTAATCTGTGACCTAGTTAATGGACGTCGCTCTTTGGAGTTCCTATTTATGGCATTTCTATTAATATGAACGAAAACTTATAAAAGCAGATGGTATCATTGTTTTATAGCTTTTGTAATAAATAACTTTATTTGAATCTTCCGCATTTGTGAAATGTTATATCAGAGAGCGTGCAGAAACTATATAAATCATATTTTTCCTTTATACATACTAATACTATGAATTCCAAAGCTTGCCTGTTTTTTATTTCCTCTCTCACGTGACCGATGGATCGATGTGATTTTTGACAGTATGTAAGTGATACGAACCTTATAACAATTGATTTCTAAGAAATAAGTAATGTATGTTATACATATCTTAAATATAATAAATAAAACATTCATTGTTTTTTGTCCTGCCCTGTTAGTATCTGACATGTTTGTCTACTATATGACACAATAACATTCTTGTAAAATGTGGGAATGTCAAAATTTTGTGAGTATTTAAGAATACATTGATAGATATTATTATTGATATATATAGATTACCTTGTATTTCTTAGTAGTAAGTAGTAGTAAGTAACGGCCTGTTACTATCCCACTGCTGGGCATAGGCCTCTTCTCTCCGTTTTTTTTTGGAGTGAAGGATTGGAGCTAAGACCTACCACGCTGCTCCAATGCGGATTGGTAGGTTACACATATCTCCAGAATTCTCTAGAGATATGCAGGTTTCCTCACGATGTTTTCCTTCACCGAAAAGCGTGTGATAAATTGCAATTATCAATTAGACACATAAGTTTTACTAGAAAACTCATTGGTGCCTGCCCGGGGTTTGAACCGTAGACCTCCTCGAAAGAGGCGCACGGTGATACCGCTGGGCTACCACAGCTCAGTGTATGCTGTATTACATTACAGTATTTCTTAGAATTTCTCATAATTTTTTTAATCTAGTCACTTATGTTATTGTGTTATTTTATATTTGGTCATTTTATGAAGACCGGATCCCCTAGTCTTTAGATATAATTAAACAAAGTACCTTAAAGGTTTCCATCTGTTTGTGATCAGTTTGTGATCAGTTTTCTCAAAAGTAGAGAACGGATCTTTGTTCGGTTTTTTATTAAGAGATATTGCAATTCTTGAGACACGCTTGTTATAAGTGTATTCTCTTGAAGCGCTAAATCGATTTTGATGGGACTTTCACTGGAAGATAGAGGTTGGTGTGGACCAACTTATAGTTAATTTTTTATCCTAGAATACTCGCGGGATCAGTATTTAAGCGAGAAAATATTTGATACAGACTGATGTCCACGCGTAAAAAGCCGCAGGTCGTTCTTGGAATTTACAAACCAAAATAATATTTACTTAAAATAATTTGAACTATTCTTTTCCTCATCTATTCATGAATCATAAAATTAACATTTGCAGGAAAGTATAAAGTATGTTTTTCCTTGATACATCTATACATCAATCGATTTATCCTTACCCATGTTTGTTTTATTTTATAGTGTTCGCACTAAAACTGTTTTGCGTCGGAACTATATTTAGCTGTTCCCATTACCATGCACTTTATTTTTCTTTTCATTGCCAGAAACTCTTACCATGAATGGGCGCGTCAAGGGCGTGTGCGCACTTTATTAAGACCTGGTTCACACGCCATTGTATATTACAATGTCATATTTTTCGTATTGTTTTGCTTTACAAATCACTTACTCGCAGATGTATTTTATTTGAACTAGCTATTCAAATTGAAATTCAAAATATTCTTTATTCAAATAAACTTGTAAACAAGTGCTTTTGAATCGTCAACTCTACTGCTGGTTCGGAAAGCTGTTCCTACCGAGAAGAGCCAGCAAGAAACTCGGCGGTTTGCAACAATTGCAAGCGGATCCGAAGGCGTATAAGATTAAAACCGTAATATGGTGTTTTGATAACCATAACAATGATTAAAGTGGGTTAACCTTAAGAGATAGACATATATGACTTTTATTTAGAATGTTTTGAAGGTAACAATTTGTTGTTGTAATAATTTTTTAATAACTTTCTCCGTTTATTTAGTGCACGCATAAAAAGCTTTATATTTTGCCGTTTTTATATTTTTTATTGCTGCTTCTCTCCTATTCATCTTAGTATGATATAGCCTATAGCCTTCCTCGATAAATGGACTATCTTACACTCAAATAATTTTTCAAATCGGTCTAGTATTTCCCGAGATTAGCACGTTCAAAACAATCAAACAAACTCTTCAGCTTTATATATTGGTACATATTACTGTGTCCGTTAGCTTTATTCAAGAGCCTCATTTAAAATTGAAGAATAGAGCAGAACTTTTAAGATTAAGCATTAAGATTCGAATGGAAGGTTCTTTATTGATGTTTCATGTAAAACTGAACATTGGCTTTGAACTTCGCGTGTTTAATAAACTATGTAGAGTAAATAACGCCTAAGTCAGAGTTACGCAAAATAACGCCTAAGTCTATGAATTATTTTTTCAGTATTTTAAACTTGTGAAGTAGAGTCATGTCGTATCACTTTTTGGCCTTTATAGCTTTGTTAGTTAATGGATTTTAGATAAAACAATCTTTTAAAAATATAGTTGTAAAAGTAATAAATCTTTTCACCGGCTTAAAATGGAGGTTTTTCTTACACAATATATTTGAAGAAGTTGTATTCTTATATTAGTTTCGGATATACGGTTGGTTAATATCAGATAGAGGTTCGGCCTGTCTAGTTAGATAAAAAAGGCGGGATTTCTGAATATTTCCTTTATATCTTTGCAGACGTTTTACGGATAAACTTTTTGTAAATGGATTGCGAGAAATGGAAACAGGGTTATACGTGTAAGTTATTATCTTATTCTTAGGTCTTCTTATATTTTTACCTTTATATATTTCTTTGCCGAGAAAATCTTTTTACAAACTGGAAAGATTTATCTATAGTGAAGATATTGCTTTTCTTTATTTAAATTATTTGTTGTTGTTGTCCGCCATATTTATTCCGTAATGATAAATTTCATTTCAATAACAGGAAAGCTTGTATTGTATTAAATTATTTGTAAAAACGCAACTAGGATGATTGCAGATTTGCTCCAAGATTTGCTATAGGATATAATACCGCTAAGTATAAATATCTGGATGACCGAGTTTTGCTCGATATTTTTTTAGAAATTATAAAAAAGATGAAACTCAAAAAAAAAGCAATAAAGAATTTAGGATGTGTTGCTCAATCTGGGGTATTTTTTCTTTTCTTAAGGCCCGTTACCCATTTGAGCTACCATGACTTTGCAAGTGACAGAGTAATTAAACTTTGTTTTCTAATAATATTGTAAATAACATTTTTTAATGAAATTAATCTAGCTAAGATTGATTTTTCCCTCCGAAAACCCCCTACATGCTGAATTTCATGAAGATTGTTAGAGCCGTTAATTCCAGATTATACATAAGATTAGCTCACTTAAAGATTAAAAGTAAGTAATATACCTTCATCCTCCTGCCCTTATCCCACTCTAAGTGGGGTCGGCACAACACGTTACAAACATGCTGTCATATGATTTGACTACGTATTTTACGACCGGCCGCCTGCCTGACGTCAGCTTACCTCTGTCGTATTTTACGACACCTCGATAAGGAATGAGGGTGGTCTATTCTACTCAGCCGGATACCACACGGTGGGTCAACTTACCTTAGTCGCCATTTAGAAAGAAAGAAAGAAAAACTTTATTTAAACGTACTCTATTAAGTTTAACATTACCTTACATTACATTTTTACGACACCTCGGTAAGAAATGAGGTTAGTACTATTCTATTCAGCCGGATACCACACGTAAAAGTAAGTAAGTATATAAAAAAAAAAAAAAAATCCATAATGTACATTTCAGTCATATTTACAAAATAGTAGGCACGGTTCGTAAGTGACGTTGTCAAATAAGGATAGCGTGCGTTGCGTTTCTGTATGGCGTGACTGTGAAGCTTTGATAGTAAAGCGTCGACTATATCACGCTAACATAACAAAAGGTCAAAACGCCAGTAAGCCTATATTTACCGGCATAAAACTACGCACTACTTATTTTGTTTTGTTGTTTGTTAATCTCTACATGTACCGAATAAAATGGCGTAAAACATCAAGGGCGATTTAAAGCGTGATTTTTTAATGTTAACATAATTTATAGAATTAGGCGTTACTTTGCGGAGGTCCATAATACAAAAGTAATGAGAATATTATTTTGCTATAATCCGCGATAAAAGAAAATATATGTAATGCTAAATGTAGAGTGTACTATTGGTTCTCATACCTGATACATGCAGAATTTGTAAGAACTTATGCACTACCCGACACTCTCTTGACTACGACGACTCTTTTGACTAGGCGATTTTGTCGTGGAGTCTATCTGACGATGCTTCGGTTACGGGGCGAAACAATTGTTGAGATTGTGGTGGTGAATGTGTGCAATGCTTGTGTATTGTTGTGTCATCGGTGTGGAGTAGTGCATGAGTTCTTACAAATTCTGCATGTATCAGGTATGAGAACCAATAGTACACTCTACATTTAGCATTACATATATTTTCTTTTATCGCGGATTATAGCACAATAATATTGTAGCCGTGTGGTATCCGGCTAAGTAGAATAGTACCACCCTCATTTCTTACTGAGGTGTCGTAAAAGGCGACTAAGGTAAGTCGACCCGCCGTGTGTTATCCGGCTGAGTAGAATAGACCACCCTCATATCTTACCGAGGTGTCGTAAAAGGCGACTAAGGTAAGTTGACCCACCGTGTGTTATCTAGTTTAGTAGAATAAACCACCCTCCTTCTTACCGAGGTGTTGTAAAATACGACTAAGGTAAGTTAACGTCAGGCAGGCGGTAAGAAACAGGGTGGTCTATTTTACTCAAAAAGACGCAAAGTGAAAGCAATAACATTTGCTGATTCCACATTTCTAGTCTTTTGAATTTTCTTTATCCATTTTAAAAGGTTTTTAATTAACCTATTTATATTATTTAGGTCAATTTATTAACTTAATTATTTATTACGTTATTTACAACAATTCATTGTATTTCGGTTGAAAAATATAACTGGAATGTTTACTCATAAATCATAATGCCGGATTAAGCTGTCTGAACAAATACGAGATGGCCTATAATTTTAAGCATTTTATTTATGCTTTACCGTATTTTCCCAGTAAAATGTAAAAGGTATGTAACAGATGAGCATTTTAATACGTTCATATTAACTTAAATGTTAAAATGACTTTCTGTTCTTAAAGGAAAAACGGTAGTGTTTCTATCCAGAACGAGAATGTAACAGTATCTTTTGCATTTATTATATAAAATTTGGAATTTTTCTTTTCTTTTTGCTTAAATGTAAGTTTCATAAAAATCAGCGTTGGTGTCTGACTCTTATAGTAATCAAGTCAAAAGGTGGTCTATTCTACTAAGCCGGATAACAAAACGGCAGAACAGTTCTTAATTGTATAATTTTAAATTTACGTAACCTTAGTTCATAGTATTTCTAACTTCAATGAAATATTGTTTTAAGGTAAATAAGTTCTTTGTATTATATTGGCATTGTAGTGTATGTGTTTACTTGTACTGATTGAGTATAGACTTAGTGTAAAATGAAATGTAAATTGAAAATAACACGGTTTCAAACACGCACTAACAGTATGGCACTACACGTCTACTCTCCCCCGCGGCTCTGGTGTTACAGACGTGGTGCGTTTTGCGATAGAGTTGTACGCTAGTATTAGTATGTTTATGTATTGGTATATTCATGTATGTATTATATGTTGTGTTCTGTATATAAATAAACAAGGAAAGAATCGCACATCTCAACCCAAATACACTACAGGCACATACAAAATTTTCAGTTCATTAACTCGAAAAATCTTTTGAAAGAGCTTTCACGTTATTTGATTTGATTTTATCATTAAGCGAATTCGGTTATAGCGGGGGCAAGTGTATGAGTGTTTGATATCAGCGTATCGTGTAAACGTCAGCCACATGAGTGGCTATTGACCCTGATTCGGTAAAGGGCCCGTTTGCAGGATGCGAATTTTCCGCCGCCTGGAAATATATCCCCTTGTCGTTTATTGAACTTTATGCCATTAAATGATAAACATCTACGTGTGCATGTGTTGAAGGGAAAAGTTCCATTTTACGTCCCAGATAACTTATATGGCCTGGCCGCCGTGTGGTATCCGGCTGAATAGAATAGTCCCACCCTCATTTCTTACCAAAGTGTCGTAAAAGGCGACTAAGGTAATTCGACCTGCCGTCTGGTATCCGGCTGAGAAGAATAGATCAACCTCATTTCTTACCGAGGTGTCGTAAAAGGCGGCTAAGGTAAGTTGACCCACCGTGTGGTATCCAGTTTAGTAGAATAGACCACCCTCTTTCTTACCGAGGTGTCGTAAAATACGACTAAGGTAAGTTGACGTCAGGCAGGCGGCCGGTTGTAAAACGCAGCCAAATCATGTGACAGCATGTTTATAACATGTTGCGCCGACCCCACTTAGAGCGGGATAAGGGCAGGAGAATGATGATGATAACTTATATGGCCTGGCTACTATAATTCTTCTACCTCTCTGATTGCCAATATTTGAAACATCCCATTTCTACGAGGTTATTGTATATATGCCACTGATAAGTTAAGAAGTATAACTTTTTGATTTTTAGCGTAATGTCATTGCGTTTGATAATATAATATCAACTTATAAGGGACCTATATCAAAGCGCGGATTTTCATCTGCTTAGATCGGGGATCGGCAACTTTCTAAACCTAAGGAGTTATGTGATAATTTGTAAAACAAATGTATTTAACGTATACTAATAATTATACGTATGAAAATACAAACATATTTTTATTGCGAATCATTTCTTATTTCATTTTTACATCAATTCATTTCATATTTACATCAATCGTACTATTTATTGGTTTACATTTTTTTTTGTTTTTTTGGTGTACGGAACCAGAAAGCCCTATAATTCCATCGAAAGATCAGTAGGGTGCTGATACCTGGCTTATAAGATAATTGTACGTACCCATTAACCTGGTAATAATATAAAATATAAAAATTTTAAAATGCTTTGAAGTATGGTGTAGTTTGTTATATATACGGTAAAATATCTTCATAATTAACAAATAATATATGTGGGCCCCTTCGACGACCCACAGACGATTGTTGATGCGCTGGTTTCAATAAATAAAACTCTTCTATTAACTTGCGAAAATAAAACTTGCCCCGACTGACTGTTGAGAGTGGACACTTGTTGCTTCTTGAGCGGCGCGTTTTCGAGTGACAAATTTGTGTTTTTTTTTTTTTTTTTTTTTTTTTTTTTTCGAATATGACTAATGCTGTTAGCCCTAATGGCTTTGACAGCGTCACCGATAAGACGGGCGAGCGCTGAAGCATCGCCGAGAAGAAATGGATGATACATGCGGGTGCATTACAAGCACCCGCGCTACAGGGGGCTTCGCCTTAAGGGTGTCTCCTGCGAGACCGAACCTCGGCTTAAGGCGGCGCGTTTTTGGAGGGCTGCATCTAATAAATGACTTGGAAGAAGTCTGCGTCACGGCGGCCGCGGCAGAGGGCTGCGGCCGCTTGACACAAGCAAGCGGGGACCTCGTCTTCGCCGGCGAAGACGCTGTTTGTGTAAATGTAATGTGTGTATCTTGTTGGATGCTGTGATAGCATCATCGGGGTCGTTAAGGACGCTCTTCGGGCGCCTGTGAATCTTGTTGGGGTGCCTGAACGCCTTATAGTTGGACGCGGCCACTATAAGGGGGTTTGGGTGGATGGACGCTTTCTCGAAGTAAGTCGTCGAGAATCGTCTGAAAAGATCGGCTATCGTGGGTAGGTCGAGATCTCTATGGAGGTTCACGTTGCGCACGAACCACGGACAGCCAGTGGCTGTACGCATGAATCGATTTTGAAGTGTCTGCAACGGACACAGTCGTGATTTCGGGACGTGCGCGAACGTGACGCTCGCATATGTCATGATGGGTCTGATGCAAGTTTTGTAAAGTGTCACTTTGTTGCGAAGTGACAGTTTACTTGTCTTGCACAGTATCGGATAGAGGCGTCCCATGGCGAACGCTGCCCGGTTACGGACAACGCGGATGTGTCGGATAAAGGAAAGGGTCGGTTGGAGGATGACACCTAAGTATTTGACTTCCTTTTGCCAATCTATGTATTTGTTGTATATGGAGACTCTAGGGGGCGTCCGGATGAAGTCCATGGCTCTCCTAGATCTCGCAAAGAACATTGCTGCGCTTTTATCGGGATTAATTTCGATTCTCCACCGGCGGAACCAGCTTCCGAGCTGGTTGGTTGCTCTTTGGAGCCTATCATTAATAGTTATGGGATCTCTACAGGTAGTATAGATTGCGGTATCGTCCGCGAACATAGCTAAGTGGGTGACTGCACTAGTTTTAGTGGAGAATCGTGGGATGTCACTCGTATAGAGCGAGTAGAGGAACGGTGCGAGTACCGAACCTTGGGGGACTCCGGCGCTTAAGGTGCGTCTTGAGGAGAGCGCACCATCAATACGATATCTGAATGAGCGATTAGTAAGATAATCGCGAATGATAAGAACGAGTCTATCGGGGATTCCTAGGTTCGCGAGTTTGCATATTAAACCCGCATGCCATACCTTATCGAAGGCTTTGGCGACATCGAAGAAGACAGTACCGGTGTACCGTTTTTTGCCGAAGCCATTGAGGACGGCTTCGGTAAGTCGGTGTACTTGTTGTACCGCGGTGTGTTTGGCGCGGAAGCCGAATTGCTCATCCGGTATGAGCTTCATCGACTCCATGAACGTTATGAGTCTAGCGAGGATTACTCGCTCGTAGACTTTCCCTAAGCTGTTGAGCAGACTGATGGGTCGATAGCTGCTCGGGAGATTACTGGGTTTTCCCGGTTTGCGAATACCTATTACTATTGCTTCCTTCCATTCGTCGGGGAAGGAGCAACCTAACAGGAGGGCATTGAAAATCAATACTAATAGGTTTATGAGTTGGTCGGGGAGGCACTTGAGTGCTTTGTTGGATATGGAGTCGGGTCCTGGGGACTTGCGGGTCTTGAGGTTTTGGATAATGGAACGGACTTCCTCTCCGGTAGTGGGAGTGAGCGGCTCGCTTTCGGGAGCCTTCGCGGATATCCTAGCCGCCGCCATTTCCACTTCCGAGTGGAATTCGGCGTGTTCGGGGTGACTGGGATTGTTTGTACATTGTCCCTCAAGACTGTCAGCCAAGTATTCGGCCTTATCGATGTCGTCAAAAGCGACCGGACGGTTTAAACGTAACAATGGAGGTGTAGCTGCACACTGGTCTCCTCTCAGGGATTTCGCCAGTTTCCAGAAAGCCAGGTCGCGTAGGTCGTCCGGTAGTCGCCCACGACCGCGGTCGTCGGGGACTTCCTTGGAGCAACGCTCGAGTGAGTCTGTTATATGTTTTGTAAGGTGGGTAACAGCGAACTTGGCACTAT
Source organism: Morpho achilles (assembly GCA_947086495.1). Taxonomy (NCBI): domain Eukaryota; kingdom Metazoa; phylum Arthropoda; class Insecta; order Lepidoptera; family Nymphalidae; genus Morpho; species Morpho achilles. Next base: position 4,844,167 of record CAMTZB010000004.1, on the reverse strand, counting down.
CCACGGAGTCTATCTTGTCAGGAATTTGATCTAGGTTGTCTGAGTTTAGGGACTGGAGTTTCCCGCCTAATTTACTCCAGTCGATTATCGTTTTCGTGGGAGGGGTCGTGGAAGTGGATTGCCCTAACTGAATTAGAACCGGACGGTGGTCCGAGTCTAATTCATGCAGGACTTCTATAGAATGTAACTGGAGAGCTACATTTTTGAAAATGTATATATCTAAGACATCTGCTCTGTTTGGATCCCCGTTAGGCGGGTATCCGGTGGGCTCGTTAGGGGCTATCACATCAAAAGCGAGGTTTGGAAGGCCGTTGAGGCCTTGGAGTATTGTGCCGTTCCGGTTGGTTCGGCGAGAGTTCCATTGGCCATGTTTGGAGTTGAAGTCTCCGGCCAGTATTACAGAGTCGCCTAGTGCGAGAAGGGTGCGGACGTCTCTTTCGAGTACCCGTTTGGTCGGACTGAGGTATAATGATGCTAGTATGATCGACTGATGGCCGGTCATACCCACCTAACAGACTGAAGCCTCCATGTTAGTGAGCTTTGGGGAATCAAGGGGGGAGCATAGGAGAGCTTTTTTGTAGTAAATGAGCGTGCCGCCTTTTTTGGATGACAGACGGTCATTTCTAATCAAACTGTAATTCGCAATATTGGGATTGCGAAATTGGGGTTTTAAGAAGGATTCTTGTATTAGAAGAATATCTATATCGTGTGCAACTACGAAATCGCGGACTTCGTCCATGTGTCTGATAAGCCCGTCTGCGTTGTACGTGACGAGCTTGAGGGAGTGGGGCTTGGCCCTACCCAGTGAGGGTTTAAGCTTAAAGCCTAGAGATGGCCTGCACCAAACTAGAGTGTTCGAGCAAGGCCATTAATCTGTTTTGAGGATTACTCCTCAGCTTGTTTGCCAAAATTGACAGCTCCGTAGTGTCAATTTTGGTTACTATATCGCAAACCAGTTTCATGTCGTCCATGAAACTCGTTGCTGGAGGGGCGGCAGCTCTTGTATTGGAGCTCAAGATGGCGGCGGCGGGTTTCGCTACCGTCTCCTGAGCCGTGTTTACTGGCACAGCCGGCTCGGATGCCGGTTTCCTGTGCCAGGGGTTTGAGGTGGGGAGAGGCGCGGGGACGAACCTCTCAGCTGGTTTGGGGGCGGTACGATCCGCCTTTTTACGGGTGGCCCTTCTGCCCCCTCGTTTTGCCCTAAGTGGGACTTTCGGGCAGCCGCGATAGCTCGCGGGGTGCCCTTGGGTCCTGCAGAGAACACAGCTGGGAGGTTCCTCGGACGGAACCGTTCTGGAGCAATCGGCAGTGCCGTGATCGCCCAGGCACTTGACGCACCTTGGTCGTGCGGTGCAGTTGCGCTGCGAGTGGCCGTAAAGTTGGCAGCGATGGCACTGCCCCATCACCCCACGCGTACGCGGCGTTTCAATACGCAGACCCGACAGTCTGCATATTGTATTGACGTTGAAGACACGCTTGCCTTCAGGAGTGAGGTCGAGGACCGCGAGACAAAGTTCATAAGGAACTTTGGTTCTATGGTGGTACATGCGGTGTACCTGCCTGATTGGGAGACCCTGGCTGAGGAGGTCGTTTTTGATATGCTCGATATCGAGCTCTACCGGGAGTCCGCGGATGACGACGCGAAGTTCGCGCTCGTCTTCTAGGGCGTACGTATGATAGCCGATCTTTTCGGCATCCAAGAGCGTCGTGAGGCGACGGTGGTCCGTTGAAGACGGACATTGTACCATTATGCCCTGGCTTGTGGACCGGGCAGAAGTAAATGGGATGGACGAACTGTCCATGCGCGGGATTAACCGGTTCCACGCGTCTTTTTCCCTAACAAATAGGGGCGGCACCTTCTCCTTCCTCTCCGTCATAGGCGAGTCTTGTATTGAGTCGGTCTGTTTGGTCGTTGTAGCCTGTGAGGCAGGCTGGGGTTTTGGGGTGGGACGCGGGGCAGGTGCACCTGCGTCGTTAGTGGCCCTTTTGGGCGGGACGGTCTTAGGAGCCTTCAGCTTTCGCTTCTGGCTCTTGGATAGGACGGCGGTGAAGCCGTCGTCCTCGTCTGAGGTGGATGACGCCGAGGGGGACGGGGACTGCGAAGCATCGGATGCTTCGGCTTCCTCACCGGACTCGGATTCCGAGTCAGTCTGTTCCTCCACTTCCATGTCAGGAGACACGGAGCGGGAACGATCTTTGGCCTTCTCCGCAGAGGGGGGAGAAGGTACCACCGGGATGCCACTCTGGCCCTGAGAGGGCGGGAGGGCTTTGGCAAGTTCCTGCAAAATGGCGGGGTGGTGCGCCTGCAGGAACGCGAAAATCGCGTCCAAAATCGGTTGCCCCGTGGGGCGCAAAGTAGGGGCCATGTTGGCCCGCTAGTGTGGGGGTGGCCTCCCTGCCGGAGGGCAGGGAGGTGTTTACCTAAGAGAAGATCTAGGTCTTAGTCTCTCTCCCTTCGGGGGAAAGAGGTGAGTACCTAAATTAAAAATTAGTGTACTTACGCACGGACGGAACCACCTACGGCAAGTGTTATGCGTGAAGCACCACACTACCTAATCGAATCACAGTAACACTATCACAACCACTTGCACTGGAACGAACAAGACACTAACAGTTCAGAGTCCTTTGGCACTTTCACTATCTAACGCGGCAGAGGCGTGAGTCAGGCGGGGGGAGCGGCAACCGGATTGCGCTCGACCGAGACATCCGCACGCTACGGCGGCGATCGATGGAATCACAAATTTGTGCTTTTTTTTTTTTTTTTTCGAATATGACTAATGCTGTTAGCCCTAATGGCTTTGACAGCGTCACCGATAAGACGGGCGAGCGCGGAAGCATCGCCGAGAAGAGATGGTTAATACAAGCGGGTGCATTACAAGCACCCGCCCTACAGGGGGCGTCGCCTTAAGGGTGTCTCCTGCGAGACCGAACCTCGGCTTAAGGCGGCGCGTTTTTGGAGGGCTGCATCTAATAAATGACTTGGAAGAAGTCTGCGTCACGGCGGCCGCGGCAGAGGGCTGCGGCCGCTTGACACAAGCAAGCGGGGACCTCGTCTTCGCCGGCGAAGACGCTGTTTGTGTGCGTGTAGTGTGTATATCTTGTTGGATGCTGTTATAGCATCGTCGGGGTCGTTAAGGACGCTCTTCGGGCGCCTGTGAATCTTGTTGGGGTGCCTGAACGCCTTATAGTTGGACGCGGCCACTATAAGGGGGTTTGGGTGGATGGACGCTTTCTCGAAGTAAGTTGTCGAGAATCGTCTGAAAAGATCGGCTATCGTAGGTAGGTCGAGATCTCTATGGAGGTTCACGTTGCGCACGAACCACGGACAGCCAGTGGCTGTACGCATGAATCGATTTTGAAGTGTCTGCAACGGACACAGTCGTGATTTCGGAACGTGCGCGAACGCGACGCTCGCATAGGTCATAATGGGTCTGATGCAAGTTTTGTAAAGTGTCACTTTGTTGCGAAGTGACAGTTTACTTGTCTTGCACAGTATCGGATAGAGGCGTCCCATGGCGAACGCTGCCCGGTTACGGACAACGCGGATGTGTCGGATAAAGGATAGGGTCGGTTGGAGAATGACACCTAAGTATTTGACTTCCTTTTGCCAATCTATGTATTTGTTGTAAATAGAGACTCTAGGAGGCGTCCGGATGAAGTCCATGGCTCTCCTAGATCTCGCAAAGAACATTGCTGCGCTTTTATCGGGATTAATTTCGATTCTCCACCGGCGGAACCAGCTTCCGAGCTGGTTAGTTGCTCTTTGGAGCCTATCATTAATAGTTATGGGATCTCTACAGGTGGTATAGATTGCGGTATCGTCCGCGAACATGGCTAAGTGGGTGACTGCACTAGTTTTAGTGGAGAATCGTGGGATGTCACTCGTATAGAGCGAGTAGAGGAACGGTGCGAGTACCGAACCTTGGGGGACTCCGGCGCGTAAGGTACGTCTTGAGGAGAGCGCACCATCAATACGATATCTAAATGAGCGATTAGTAAGGTAATCGCGAATAATAAGAACGAGTCTATCGGGGATTCCTAGGTTCGCGAGTTTGTATATTAGACCCGCATGCCAAACCTTGTCGAAGGCTTTGGCGACATCGAAGAAGACAGTACCGGTGTACCGTTTTTTGCCGAAGCCATTTAGGACGGCTTCGGTAAGTCGATGTACTTGTTGTACCGCGGTGTGTTTGGCGCGGAAGCCGAATTGCTCATCCGGTATGAGCTTCATCGACTCCATGAACGTTATGAGTCTAGCGAGGATTACTCGCTCGTAGACTTTCCCTAAGCTGTTGAGCAGACTGATAGGTCGATAGCTGCTCGGGAGATTACTGGGTTTTCCCGGTTTGCGAATACCTATTACTATTGCTTCCTTCCATTCGTCGGGGAAGGAGCAACCTAACAGGAGGGCATTGAAAATCAATACTAATAGGTTTATCAGTTGGTCGGGGAGGCACTTGAGTGCTTTGTTGGATATGGAGTTGGGGCCTGGGGACTTGCGGGTCTTCAGGTTTTGGATAATGGAACGGACTTCCTCTCCGGTAGTGGGAGTGAGCGGCTCGCTTTCGGGAGCCTTCGCGGATATCCTAGCCGCCGCCATTTCCACTTCCGAGTGGAATTCGGCGTGTTCGGGATGACTGGGGTTATTTGAACACTGTCCCTCAAGACTGTCAGCCAAGCATTCGGCCTTATCGATGTCGTCAAAAGCGACCGGACGGTTTAAACGTATCAATGGAGGTGTAGCTGCACACTGGTCTCCTCTCAGGGATTTCGCCAGTTTCCAGAAAGCCAGGTGACTCAGCGAGATCTCTGAGAGTTTGTTATCCCAGGCGGACTGACGGTTGAGGCTGAGTTTTTCTCTAACCTCTCTTTGAAGTCGCCGGAGTGTTCTCCGGTTATCGTCTGTCGGGTATGCGTCATGGGCCCTAGTGGCGGCACGTTTACGTCTAAGTAGGTCGCGCAGGTCGTCCGGTAGTCTCCCACGACCGCAGTCGTCGGGGACTTCCTTGGAGCAACGCTCGAGTGAGTCGGTTATATGTTTCGTAAGGTGGGTAACAGCGAACTTGTCACTATCCACGGAGTCTATCTTGTCAGGAATTTGATCTAGGTGGTCTGAGTTTAGGGACTGGAGTTTCCCGCCTAATTTACTCCAGTCGATTATCGTTTTCGTTGGAGGGGTTGTGGAGGTAGATTGCCCTAACTGAATTAGAACCGGACGGTGGTCCGAGTCTAATTCATGCAGGACTTCTATAGAATGTAACTGGAGAGCTACATTTTTGAAAATGTATATATCTAACACCTGCTCTGTTTGGATCCCCGTTAGGCGGGTATCTGGTGGGCTCGTTAGGGGCTATCACCTCAAAAGCGAGGTTTGGAAGGCCGTTGAGGCCTTGGAGTATTGTGCCGTTCCGGTTGGTTCGGCGAGAGTTCCATTGGCCATGTTTGGAGTTGAAGTCTCCGGCCAGTATTACAGAGTCGCCTAGTGCGAGAAGGGTGCGGACGTCTCTTTCGAGTACCCGTTTGGTCGGACTGAGGTATACTGATGCTAGTATGATCGACTGATGGCCGGTCATACCCACCTGACAGACTGAAGCCTCCATGTTAGTGAGCTTTGGGGAATCAAGGGGGGAGCATAGGAGGGCTCTTTTGTAGTAAATGAGCGTGCCGCCTTTTGTGGATGACAGACGGTCATTTCTAATCAAACAGTAGTTCGCAATATTGGGATTGCGAAATTGGGGTTTTAAGAAGGATTCTTGTATTAGAAGAATATCTATGTCGTGTGCAACTACGAAATCGCGGACTTCGTCCATGTGTCTGATAAGCCCGTCTGCGTTGTACGTGACGAGCTTGAGGGAGTGGGGCTTGGCCCTACCCAGTGAGGGTTTAAGCTTAAAGCCTAGAGATGGCCTGCACCAAACTAGAGTGTTCGAGCAAGGCCATTAATCTGTTTTGAGGATTACTCCTCAGCTTGTTTGCCAAAATTGACAGCTCCGTAGTGTCAATTTTGGTCACTATATCGCAAACGAGTTTCATGTCGTCAATGAAACTCGTTGCTGGAGGGGCGGCTGTCGCTTTAGGAGCGGCAGCTCTTATATTGGAGCTCAAGATGGCGGCAGCGGGTTTCGCTACCGTCTCTTGAGCCGGTTTTGCTGGCACAGCCGGCTCGGATGCCGGTTTCCTGTGCCAGGGGTTTGAGGTGGGGAGAGGCGCGGGGACGAACCTCTCAGCTGGTTTGGGGGCGGTACGGTCCGCCTTTTTACGGGTGGCCCTTCTGCCCCCTCGTTTTGCCCTAAGCGGGACTTTCGGGCAGCCGCGATAGCTCGCGGGGTGCCCTTGGGTCCTGCAGAGGACACAGCTGGGAGGTTCCTCGGACGGAACCGTTCTGGGGCAATCGGCAGTGCCGTGATCGCCCAGGCACTTGACGCACCTAGGTCGTGCGGTACAGTTGCGCTGCGAGTGGCCGTAAAGTTGGCAGCGATGGCACTGCCCCATTACCCCACGCGTACGCAGCGTTTCTATACGCAGACCCGACAGTCTGCATATTGTTTGGACGTTGAAGACACGTTTGCCTTCAGGACTGAGGTCGAGGACCGCGAGACAAAGTTCATAAGGAACTTTGGTTCTGTGATGGTACATGCGGTGTACCTGTCTTACGGGAAGGCCCTGGCTGAGGAGGTCCTTCTTAATAAGGTCGCAATCTATTTCTACTGGGAGTCCGCGGATGACGACGCGAAGTTCGCGCTCATCTTCTAAGGCGTACGTATGATAGCCGATCTTTTCGGCATCCAGGAGCGTCGTGAGGCGACGGTGGTCCGTTGAAGACGGACATTGCACCATTATGCCCTGGCTTGTGGACCGGGCAGAGGTGAATGGAATGGACGAACTGTCCATGCGCGGGATTAACCGGTTCCACGCGTCTTTTTCCCTAACAAATAGGGGCGGCACCTTCTCCTTCCTCTCCGTCATAGGCGAGTCCTGTGAGGAGTCGGTCTGTCTGGTCGTGGCCTGTGAGGCAGGCTGGTTTGGGGGTGGGACGCGGGGCAGGTGCACCTGCGTCGTTAGTGGCCCTTTTGGGCGGGACGGTCTTAGGAGCCTTCAGCTTTCGCTTCTGGCTCTTGGATAGGACGGCGGTGAAGCCGTCGTCCTCGTCTGAGGCGGATGACGCCGAGGGGGACGGGGACTGCGAAGCATCGGATGCTTCGGCTTCCTCACCGGACTCGGATTCCGAGTCAGTCTGTTCCTCCACTTCCATGTCAGGAGACACGGAGCGGGAACGATCTTTGGCCTTCTCCGCAGAGGGGGGAGAAGGTACCACCGGGATGCCACTCTGGCCCTGAGAGGGCGGGAGGGCTTTGGCAAGTTCCTGCAAAATGGCGGGGTGGTGCGCCTGCAGGAACGCGAAAATCGAGTCCAAAATCGGTTGCCCCGTGGGGCGCAAAGTAGGGGCCATGTTGGCCCGCTAGTGTGGGGGTGGCCTCCCTGCCGGAGGGCAGGGAGGTGTGTACCTAAGAAAAAATCTAGGTCTTAGTCTCTCTCCCTTCGGGGGAAAGAGGTGAGTACCTAAATTAAAAAATTAGTGTACTTACGCACGGACGAAACCACCTATGGCAAGTGTTATGCGTGAAGCACCACACTACCTAATCGAAGCACAGTGACACTAACACAATTCACTTGCACAGGAACGAACAACACTGACAGTCCAGAGTCCTTGAGCACTTTCACAATCTAACGCGGCAGGGGCGTGAGTCAGGCGGGGGGAGCGGCAACCGGATTGCGCTCGACCGAGACATCCGCACGCTACGGCGGCGATCGATGGAATGCCCACAAATTTGTGTTTTTTTTTTTTTTTCGAATATGACTAATGCTGTTAGCCCTAATGGCTTTGACAGCGTCACCGATAAGACGGGCGAGCGCTGAAGCATCGCCGAGAAGAAATGGATAATACATGCGGGTGCATTACAAGCACCCGCGCTACAGGGGGCGTCGCCTTAAGGGTGTCTCCTGCGAGACCGAACCTCGGCTTAAGGCGGCGCGTTTTTGGAGGGCTGCATCTAATAAATGACTTGGAAGAAGTCTGCGTCACGGCGGCCGCGGCAGAGGGCTGCGGCCGCTTGACACAAGCAAGCGGGGACCTCGTCTTCGCCGGCGAAGACGCTGTTTGTGTAAATGTAATGTGTGTATCTTGTTGGATGCTGTGATAGCATCATCGGGGTCGTTAAGGACGCTCTTCGGGCGCCTGTGAATCTTGTTGGGGTGCCTGAACGCCTTATAGTTGGACGCGGCCACTATAAGGGGGTTTGGGTGGATGGACGCTTTCTCGAAGTAAGTCGTCGAGAATCGTCTGAAAAGATCGGCTATCGTGGGTAGGTCGAGATCTCTATGGAGGTTCACGTTGCGCACGAACCACGGACAGCCAGTGGCTGTACGCATGAATCGATTTTGAAGTGTCTGCAACGGACACAGTCGTGATTTCGGGACGTGCGCGAACGTGACGCTCGCATATGTCATGATGGGTCTGATGCAAGTTTTGTAAAGTGTCACTTTGTTGCGAAGTGACAGTTTACTTGTCTTGCACAGTATCGGATAGAGGCGTCCCATGGCGAACGCTGCCCGGTTACGGACAACGCGGATGTGTCGGATAAAGGATAGGGTCGGTTGGAGGATGACACCTAAGTATTTGACTTCCTTTTGCCAATCTATGTATTTGTTGTATATGGAGACTCTAGGGGGCGTCCGGATGAAGTCCATGGCTCTCCTAGATCTCGCAAAGAACATTGCTGCGCTTTTATCGGGATTAATTTCGATTCTCCACCGGCGGAACCAGCTTCCGAGCTGGTTGGTTGCTCTTTGGAGCCTATCATTAATAGTTATGGGATCTCTACAGGTAGTATAGATTGCGGTATCGTCCGCGAACATAGCTAAGTGGGTGACTGCACTAGTTTTAGTGGAGAATCGTGGGATGTCACTCGTATAGAGCGAGTAGAGGAACGGTGCGAGTACCGAACCTTGGGGGACTCCGGCGCTTAAGGTGCGTCTTGAGGAGAGCGCACCATCAATACGATACCTGAATGAGCGATTACTAAGATAATCGCGAATGATAAGAACGAGTCTATCGGGGATTCCTAGGTTCGCGAGTTTGTATATTAAACCCGCATGCCATACCTTATCGAAGGCTTTGGCGACATCGAAGAAGACAGTACCGGTGTACCGTTTTTTGGCGAAGCCATTGAGGACGGCTTCGGTAAGTCGGTGTACTTGTTGTACCGCGGTGTGTTTGGCGCGGAAGCCGAATTGCTCATCCGGTATGAGCTTCATCGACTCCATGAACGTTATGAGTCTAGCGAGGATTACTCGCTCGTAGACTTTCCCTAAGCTGTTGAGCAGACTGATGGGTCGATAGCTGCTCGGGAGATTACTGGGTTTTCCCGGTTTGCGAATACCTATTACTATTGCTTCCTTCCATTCGTCGGGGAAGGAGCAACCTAACAGGAGGGCATTGAAAATCAATACTAATAGGTTTATGAGTTGGTCGGGGAGGCACTTGAGTGCTTTGTTGGATATGGAGTCGGGTCCTGGGGACTTGCGGGTCTTGAGGTTTTGGATAATGGAACGGACTTCCTCTCCGGTAGTGGGAGTGAGCGGCTCGCTTTCGGGAGCCTTCGCGGATATCCTAGCCGCCGCCATTTCCACTTCCGAGTGGAATTCGGCGTGTTCGGGGTGACTGGGATTGTTTGTACATTGTCCCTCAAGACTGTCAGCCAAGCATTCGGCCTTATCGATGTCGTCAAAAGCGACCGGACGGTTTAAACGTAACAATGGAGGTGTAGCTGCACACTGGTCTCCTCTCAGGGATTTCGCCAGTTTCCAGAAAGCCAGGTGACTCGGCGAGATCTCTGAGAGTTTGTTGTCCCAGGCGGACTGACGGTTGAGGCTGAGTTTTTCTCTAACCTCTCTTTGAAGTCGCCGGAGTGTTCTCCGGTTATCGTTTGTCGGGTATGCGTCATGGGCCCTAGTGGCGGCACGTTTACGTCTAAGTAGGTCGCGTAGGTCGTCCGGTAGTCGCCCACGACCGCGGTCGTCGGGGACTTCCTTGGAGCAACGCTCGAGTGAGTCTGTTATATGTTTTGTAAGGTGGGTAACAGCGAACTTGGCACTATCCACGGAGTCTATCTTGTCAGGAATTTGATCTAGGTTGTCTGAGTTTAGGGACTGGAGTTTCCCGCCTAATTTACTCCAGTCGATTATCGTTTTCGTGGGAGGGGTCGTGGAAGTGGATTGCCCTAACTGAATTAGAACCGGACGATGGTCCGAGTCTAATTCATGCAGGACTTCTATAGAATGTAACTGGAGAGCTACATTTTTGAAAATGTATATATCTAGCACATCTGCTTTGTTTGGATGCCCGTTAGGCGGGTATCTGGTGGGCTCGTTAGGGGCTATCACCTCAAAAGCGAGGTTTGGAAGGCCGTTGAGGCCTTGGAGTATTGTGCCGTTCCGGTTGGTTCGGCGAGAGTTCCATTGGCCATGTTTGGAGTTGAAGTCTCCGGCCAGTATTACAGAGTCGCCTAGTGCGAGAAGGGTGCGGACGTCTCTTTCGAGTACCCGTTTGGTCGGACTGAGGTATACTGATGCTAGTATGATCGACTGATGGCCGGTCATACCCACCTGACAGACTGAAGCCTCCATGTTAGTGAGCTTTGGGGAATCAAGGGGGGAGCATAGGAGGGCTCTTTTGTAGTAAATGAGCGTGCCGCCTTTTTTGGATGACAGACGGTCATTTCTAATCAAACTGTAATTCGCAATATTGGGATTGCGAAATTGGGGTTTTAAGAAGGATTCTTGTATTAGAAGAATATCTATATCGTGTGCAACTACGAAATCGCGGACTTCGTCCATGTGTCTGATAAGCCCGTCTGCGTTGTACGTGACGAGCTTGAGGGAGTGGGGCTTGGCCCTACCCAGTGAGGGTTTAAGCTTAAAGCCTAGAGATGGCCTGCACCAAACTAGAGTGTTCGAGCAAGGCCATTAATCTGTTTTGAGGATTACTCCTCAGCTTGTTTGCCAAAATTGACAGCTCCGTAGTGTCAATTTTGGTTACTATATCGCAAACGAGTTTCATGTCGTCCATGAAACTCGTTGCTGGAGGGGCGGCTGTCGCTTTAGGAGCGGCAGCTCTTGTATTGGAGCTCAAGATGGCGGCGGCGGGTTTCGCTACCGTCTCCTGAGCCGGTTTTACTGGCACAGCCGGCTCGGATGCCGGTTTCCTGTGCCAGGGGTTTGAGGTGGGGAGAGGCGCGAGGACGAACCTCTCAGCTGGTTTGGGGGCGGTACGGTCCGCCTTTTTACGGGTGGCCCTTCTGCCCCCTCGTTTTGCCCTAAGCGGGACTTTCGGGCAGCCGCGATAGCTCGCGGGGTGCCCTTGGGTCCTGCAGAGGACACAGCTGGGAGGTTCCTCGGACGGAACCGTTCTGGGGCAATCGGCAGTGCCGTGATCGCCCAGGCACTTGACGCACCTTGGTCGTGCGGTGCAGTTGCGCTGCGAGTGGCCGTAAAGTTGGCAGCGATGGCACTGCCCCATTACCCCACGCGTACGCGGCGTTTCAATACGCAGACCCGACAGTCTGCATATTGTATTGACGTTGAAGACACGCTTGCCTTCAGGAGTGAGGTCGAGGACCGCGAGACAAGGTGCACCTGCGTCGTTAGTGGCCCTTTTGGGCGGGACGGTCTTAGGAGCCTTCAGCTTTCGCTTCTGGCTCTTGGATAGGACGGCGGTGAAGCCGTCGTCCTCGTCTGAGGCGGATGACGCCGAGGGGGACGGGGACTGCGAAGCATCGGATGCTTCGGCTTCCTCACCGGACTCGGATTCCGAGTCAGTCTGTTCCTCCACTTCCATGTCAGGAGACACGGAGCGGGAACGATCTTTGGCCTTCTCCGCAGAGGGGGGAGAAGGTACCACCGGGATGCCACTCTGGCCCTGAGAGGGCGGGAGGGCTTTGGCAAGTTCCTGCAAAATGGCGGGGTGGTGCGCCTGCAGGAACGCGAAAATCGAGTCCAAAATCGGTTGCCCCGTGGGGCGCAAAGTAGGGGCCATGTTGGCCCGCTAGTGTGGGGGTGGCCTCCCTGCCCTCCGGCAGGGAGGTGTGTACCTAAGAAAAAATCTAGGTCTTAGTCTCTCTCCCTTCGGGGGAAAGAGGTGAGTACCTAAATTAAAAAATTAGTGTACTTACGCACGGACGGAACCACCTATGGCAAGTGTTATGCGTGAAGCACCACACTACCTAATCGAAGCACAGTGACACTAACACAATTCACTTGCACAGGAACGAACAACACTGACAGTCCAGAGTCCTTGAGCACTTTCACAATCTAACGCGGCAGGGGCGTGAGTCAGGCGGGGGGAGCGGCAACCGGATTGCGCTCGACCGAGACATCCGCACGCTACGGCGGCGATCGATGGAATGCCCACAAATTTGTGTTTTTTTTTTTTTTCGAATATGACTAATGCTGTTAGCCCTAATGGCTTTGACAGCGTCACCGATAAGACGGGCGAGCGCTGAAGCATCGCCGAGAAGAAATGGATGATACATGCGGGTGCATTACAAGCACCCGCGCTACAGGGGGCGTCGCCTTAAGGGTGTCTCCTGCGAGACCGAACCTCGGCTTAAGGCGGCGCGTTTTTGGAGGGCTGCATCTAATAAATGACTTGGAAGAAGTCTGCGTCACGGCGGCCGCGGCAGAGGGCTGCGGCCGCTTGACACAAGCAAGCGGGGACCTCGTCTTCGCCGGCGAAGACGCTGTTTGTGTAAATGTAATGTGTGTATCTTGTTGGATGCTGTGATAGCATCATCGGGGTCGTTAAGGACGCTCTTCGGGCGCCTGTGAATCTTGTTGGGGTGCCTGAACGCCTTATAGTTGGACGCGGCCACTATAAGGGGGTTTGGGTGGATGGACGCTTTCTCGAAGTAAGTCGTCGAGAATCGTCTGAAAAGATCGCAGGTGCACCTGCGTCGTTAGTGGCCCTTTTGGGCGGGACGGTCTTAGGAGCCTTCAGCTTTCGCTTCTGGCTCTTGGATAGGACGGCGGTGAAGCCGTCGTCCTCGTCTGAGGCGGATGACGCCGAGGGGGACGGGGACTGCGAAGCATCGGATGCTTCGGCTTCCTCACCGGACTCGGATTCCGAGTCAGTCTGTTCCTCCACTTCCATGTCAGGAGACACGGAGCGGGAACGATCTTTGGCCTTCTCCGCAGAGGGGGGAGAAGGTACCACCGGGATGCCACTCTGGCCCTGAGAGGGCGGGAGGGCTTTGGCAAGTTCCTGCAAAATGGCGGGGTGGTGCGCCTGCAGGAACGCGAAAATCGAGTCCAAAATCGGTTGCCCCGTGGGGCGCAAAGTAGGGGCCATGTTGGCCCGCTAGTGTGGGGGTGGCCTCCCTGCCCTCCGGCAGGGAGGTGTGTACCTAAGAAAAAATCTAGGTCTTAGTCTCTCTCCCTTCGGGGGAAAGAGGTGAGTACCTAAATTAAAAAATTAGTGTACTTACGCACGGACGGAACCACCTATGGCAAGTGTTATGCGTGAAGCACCACACTACCTAATCGAAGCACAGTGACACTAACACAATTCACTTGCACAGGAACGAACAACACTGACAGTCCAGAGTCCTTGAGCACTTTCACAATCTAACGCGGCAGGGGCGTGAGTCAGGCGGGGGGAGCGGCAACCGGATTGCGCTCGACCGAGACATCCGCACGCTACGGCGGCGATCGATGGAATGCCCACAAATTTGTGTTTTTTTTTTTTTCGAATATGACTAATGCTGTTAGCCCTAATGGCTTTGACAGCGTCACCGATAAGACGGGCGAGCGCTGAAGCATCGCCGAGAAGAAATGGATGATACATGCGGGTGCATTACAAGCACCCGCGCTACAGGGGGCGTCGCCTTAAGGGTGTCTCCTGCGAGACCGAACCTCGGCTTAAGGCGGCGCGTTTTTGGAGGGCTGCATCTAATAAATGACTTGGAAGAAGTCTGCGTCACGGCGGCCGCGGCAGAGGGCTGCGGCCGCTTGACACAAGCAAGCGGGGACCTCGTCTTCGCCGGCGAAGACGCTGTTTGTGTAAATGTAATGTGTGTATCTTGTTGGATGCTGTGATAGCATCATCGGCGTCGTTAAGGACGCTCTTCGGGCGCCTGTGAATCTTGTTGGGGTGCCTGAACGCCTTATAGTTGGACGCGGCCACTATAAGGGGGTTTGGGTGGATGGACGCTTTCTCGAAGTTAGTCGTCGAGAATCGTCTGAAAAGATCGGCTATCGTGGGTAGGTCGAGATCTCTATGGAGGTTCACGTTGCGCACGAACCACGGACAGCCAGTGGCTGTACGCATGAATCGATTTTGAAGTGTCTGCAACGGACACAGTCGTGATTTCGGGACGTGCGCGAACGTGACGCTCGCATATGTCATGATGGGTCTGATGCAAGTTTTGTAAAGTGTCACTTTGTTGCGAAGTGACAGTTTACTTGTCTTGCACAGTATCGGATAGAGGCGTCCCATGGCGAACGCTGCCCGGTTACGGACAACGCGGATGTGTCGGATAAAGGATAGGGTCGGTTGGAGGATGACACCTAAGTATTTGACTTCCTTTTGCCAATCTATGTATTTGTTGTATATGGAGACTCTAGGGGGCGTCCGGATGAAGTCCATGGCTCTCCTAGATCTCGCAAAGAACATTGCTGCGCTTTTATCGGGATTAATTTCGATTCTCCACCGGCGGAACCAGCTTCCGAGCTGGTTGGTTGCTCTTTGGAGCCTATCATTAATAGTTATGGGATCTCTACAGGTAGTATAGATTGCGGTATCGTCCGCGAACATAGCTAAGTGGGTGACTGCACTAGTTTTAGTGGAGAATCGTGGGATGTCACTCGTATAGAGCGAGTAGAGGAACGGTGCGAGTACCGAACCTTGGGGGACTCCGGCGCTTAAGGTGCGTCTTGAGGAGAGCGCACCATCAATACGATATCTGAATGAGCGATTAGTAAGATAATCGCGAATGATAAGAACGAGTCTATCGGGGATTCCTAGGTTCGCGAGTTTGCATATTAAACCCGCATGCCATACCTTATCGAAGGCTTTGGCGACATCGAAGAAGACAGTACCGGTGTACCGTCTTTTGCCGAAGCCATTGAGGACGGCTTCGGTAAGTCGGTGTACTTGTTGTACCGCGGTGTGTTTGGCGCGGAAGCCGAATTGCTCATCCGGTATGAGCTTCATCGACTCCATGAACGTTATGAGTCTAGCGAGGATTACTCGCTCGTAGACTTTCCCTAAGCTGTTGAGCAGACTGATGGGTCGATAGCTGCTCGGGAGATTACTGGGTTTTCCCGGTTTGCGAATACCTATTACTATTGCTTCCTTCCATTCGTCGGGGAAGGAGCAACCTAACAGGAGGGCATTGAAAATCAATACTAATAGGTTTATGAGTTGGTCGGGGAGGCACTTGAGTGCTTTGTTGGATATGGAGTCGGGTCCTGGGGACTTGCGGGTCTTGAGGTTTTGGATAATGGAACGGACTTCCTCTCCGGTAGTGGGAGTGAGCGGCTCGCTTTCGGGAGCCTTCGCGGATATCCTAGCCGCCGCCATTTCCACTTCCGAGTGGAATTCGGCGTGTTCGGGGTGACTGGGATTGTTTGTACATTGTCCCTCAAGACTGTCAGCCAAGCATTCGGCCTTATCGATGTCGTCAAAAGCGACCGGACGGTTTAAACGTAACAATGGAGGTGTAGCTGCACACTGGTCTCCTCTCAGGGATTTCGCCAGTTTCCAGAAAGCCAGGTGACTCGGCGAGATCTCTGAGAGTTTGTTGTCCCAGGCGGACTGACGGTTGAGGCTGAGTTTTTCTCTAACCTCTCTTTGAAGTCGCCGGAGTGTTCTCCGGTTATCGTTTGTCGGGTATGCGTCATGGGCCCTAGTGGCGGCACGTTTACGTCTAAGTAGGTCGCGTAGGTCGTCCGGTAGTCGCCCACGACCGCGGTCGTCGGGGACTTCCTTGGAGCAACGCTCGAGTGAGTCTGTTATATGTTTTGTAAGGTGGGTAACAGCGAACTTGGCACTATCCACGGAGTCTATCTTGTCAGGAATTTGATCTAGGTTGTCTGAGTTTAGGGACTGGAGTTTCCCGCCTAATTTACTCCAGTCGATTATCGTTTTCGTGGGAGGGGTCGTGGAAGTGGATTGCCCTAACTGAATTAGAACCGGACGGTGGTCCGAGTCTAATTCATGCAGGACTTCTATAGAATGTAACTGGAGAGCTACATTTTTGAAAATGTATATATCTAAGACATCTGCTCTGTTTGGATCCCCGTTAGGCGGGTATCTGGTGGGCTCGTTAGGGGCTATCACATCAAAAGCGAGGTTTGGAAGGCCGTTGAGGCCTTGGAGTATTGTGCCGTTCCGGTTGGTTCGGCGAGAGTTCCATTGGCCATGTTTGGAGTTGAAGTCTCCGGCCAGTATTACAGAGTCGCCTAGTGCGAGAAGGGTGCGGACGTCTCTTTCGAGTACCCGTTTGGTCGGACTGAGGTATACTGATGCTAGTATGATCGACTGATGGCCGGTCATACCCACCTGACAGACTGAAGCCTCCATGTTAGTGAGCTTTGGGGAATCAAGGGGGGAGCATAGGAGGGCTCTTTTGTAGTAAATGAGCGTGCCGCCTTTTTTGGATGACAGACGGTCATTTCTAATCAAACTGTAATTCGCAATATTGGGATTGCGAAATTGGGGTTTTAAGAAGGATTCTTGTATTAGAAGAATATCTATATCGTGTGCAACTACGAAATCGCGGACTTCGTCCATGTGTCTGATAAGCCCGTCTGCGTTGTACGTGACGAGCTTGAGGGAGTGGGGCTTGGCCCTACCCAGTGAGGGTTTAAGCTTAAAGCCTAGAGATGGCCTGCACCAAACTAGAGTGTTCGAGCATTAATCTGGCCATTAATCTGTTTTGAGGATTACTCCTCAGCTTGTTTGCCAAAATTGACAGCTCCGTAGTGTCAATTTTGGTTACTATATCGCAAACGAGTTTCATGTCGTCCATGAAACTCGTTGCTGGAGGGGCGGCTGTCGCTTTAGGAGCGGCAGCTCTTGTATTGGAGCTCAAGATGGCGGCGGCGGGTTTCGCTACCGTCTCCTGAGCCGGTTTTACTGGCACAGCCGGCTCGGATGCCGGTTTCCTGTGCCAGGGGTTTGAGGTGGGGAGAGGCGCGGGGACGAACCTCTCAGCTGGTTTGGGGGCGGTACGGTCCGCCTTTTTACGGGTGGCCCTTCTGCCCCCTCGTTTTGCCCTAAGCGGGACTTTCGGGCAGCCGCGATAGCTCGCGGGGTGCCCTTGGGTCCTGCAGAGGACACAGCTGGGAGGTTCCTCGGACGGAACCGTTCTGGGGCAATCGGCAGTGCCGTGATCGCCCAGGCACTTGACGCACCTTGGTCGTGCGGTGCAGTTGCGCTGCGAGTGGCCGTAAAGTTGGCAGCGATGGCACTGCCCCATCACCCCACGCGTACGCGGCGTTTCAATACGCAGACCCGACAGTCTGCATATTGTATTGACGTTGAAGACACGCTTGCCTTCAGGAGTGAGGTCGAGGACCGCGAGACAAAGTTCATAAGGAACTTTGGTTCTATGGTGGTACATGCGGTGTACCTGCCTGATTGGGAGACCCTGGCTGAGGAGGTCGTTTTTGATGTGCTCGATATCGAGCTCTACCGGGAGTCCGCGGATGACGACGCGAAGTTCGCGCTCGTCTTCTAGGGCGTACGTATGATAGCCGATCTTTTCGGCATCCAGGAGCGTCGTGAGGCGACGGTGGTCCGTTGAAGACGGACATTGTACCATTATGCCCTGGCTTGTGGACCGGGCAGAAGTAAATGGGATGGACGAACTGTCCATGCGCGGGATTAACCGGTTCCACGCGTCTTTTTCCCTAACAAATAGGGGCGGCACCTTCTCCTTCCTCTCCGTCATAGGCGAGTCTTGTATTGAGTCGGTCTGTTTGGTCGTTGTAGCCTGTGAGGCAGGCTGGGGTTTTGGGGTGGGACGCGGGGCAGGTGCACCTGCGTCGTTAGTGGCCCTTTTGGGCGGGACGGTCTTAGGAGCCTTCAGCTTTCGCTTCTGGCTCTTGGATAGGACGGCGGTGAAGCCGTCGTCCTCGTCTGAGGCGGATGACGCCGAGGGGGACGGGGACTGCGAAGCATCGGATGCTTCGGCTTCCTCACCGGACTCGGATTCCGAGTCAGTCTGTTCCTCCACTTCCATGTCAGGAGACACGGAGCGGGAACGATCTTTGGCCTTCTCCGCAGAGGGGGGAGAAGGTACCACCGGGATGCCACTCTGGCCCTGAGAGGGCGGGAGGGCTTTGGCAAGTTCCTGCAAAATGGCGGGGTGGTGCGCCTGCAGGAACGCGAAAATCGAGTCCAAAATCGGTTGCCCCGTGGGGCGCAAAGTAGGGGCCATGTTGGCCCGCTAGTGTGGGGGTGGCCTCCCTGCCGGAGGGCAGGGAGGTGTGTACCTAAGAAAAAATCTAGTTTCTTAGTCTCTCTCCCTTCGGGGGAAAGAGGTGAGTACCTAAATTAAAAATTAGTGTACTTACGCACGGACGGAACCACCTACGGCAAGTGTTATGCGTGAAGCACCACACTACCTAATCGAAGCACAGTAACACTAACACAATCCACTTGCACAGGAACGAACAACACTGACAGTCCAGAGTCCTTTGGCACTTTCACAATCTAACGCGGCAGGGGCGTGAGTCAGGCGGGGGGAGCGGCAACCGGATTGCGCTCGACCCAGACATCCGCACGCTACGGCGGCGATCGATGGAATGACAAATTTGTGTTTTTTTTTTTTTTTTTTTTTCGAATATGACTAATGCTGTTAGCCCTAATGGCTTTGACAGCGTCACCGATAAGACGGGCGAGCGCGGAAGCATCGCCGAGAAGAGATGGTTAATACAAGCGGGTGCATTACAAGCACCCGCCCTACAGGGGGCGTCGCCTTAAGGGTGTCTCCTGCGAGACCGAACCTCGGCTTAAGGCGGCGCGTTTTTGGAGGGCTGCATCTAATAAATGACTTGGAAGAAGTCTGCGTCACGGCGGCCGCGGCAGAGGGCTGCGGCCGCTTGACACAAGCAAGCGGGGACCTCGTCTTCGCCGGCGAAGACGCTGTTTGTGTGCGTGTTGTGTGTATATCTTGTTGGATGCTGTTATAGCATCGTCGGGGTCGTTAAGGACGCTCTTCGGGCGCCTGTGAATCTTGTTGGGGTGCCTGAACGCCTTATAGTTGGACGCGGCCACTATAAGGGGGTTTGGGTGGATGGACGCTTTCTCGAAGTAAGTCGTCGAGAATCGTCTGAAAAGATCGGCTATCGTGGGTAGGTCGAGATCTCTATGGAGGTTCACGTTGCGCACGAACCACGGACAGCCAGTGGCTGTACGCATGAATCGATTTTGAAGTGTCTGCAACGGACACAGTCGTGATTTCGGAACGTGCGCGAACGCGACGCTCGCATAGGTCATAATGGGTCTGATGCAAGTTTTGTAAAGTGTCACTTTGTTGCGAAGTGACAGTTTACTTGTCTTGCACAGTATCGGATAGAGGCGTCCCATGGCGAACGCTGCCCGGTTACGGACAACGCGGATGTGTCGGATAAAGGATAGGGTCGGTTGGAGGATGACACCTAAGTATTTGACTTCCTTTTGCCAATCTATGTATTTGTTGTAAATAGAGACTCTAGGAGGCGTCCGGATGAAGTCCATGGCTCTCCTAGATCTCGCAAAGAACATTGCTGCGCTTTTATCGGGATTAATTTCGATTCTCCACCGGCGGAACCAGCTTCCGAGCTGGTTGGTTGCTCTTTGGAGCCTATCATTTATGGTTATGGGATCTCTACAGGTGGTATAGATTGCGGTATCGTCCGCGAACATGGCTAAGTGGGTGACTGCACTAGTTTTAGTGGAGAATCGTGGGATGTCACTCGTATAGAGCGAATAAAGGAACGGTGCGAGTACCGAACCTTGGGGGACTCCGGCGCGTAAGGTACGTCTTGAGGAGAGCGCACCATCAATACGATATCTAAATGAGCGATTAGTAAGGTAATCGCGAATGATAAGAACGAGTCTATCGGGGATTCCTAGGTTCGCGAGTTTGTATATTAGACCCGCATGCCAAACCTTGTCGAAGGCTTTGGCGACATCGAAGAAGACAGTACCAGTGTACCGTTTTTTGCCGAAGCCATTTAGGACGGCTTCGGTAAGTCGATGTACTTGTTGTACCGCGGTGTGTTTGGCGCGGAAGCCGAATTGCTCATCCGGTATGAGCTTCATCGACTCCATGAACGTTATGAGTCTAGCGAGGATTACTCGCTCGTAGACTTTTCCTAAACTGTTGAGCAGACTGATGGGTCGATAGCTGCTCGGGAGATTACTGGGTTTTCCCGGTTTACGAATACCTATTACTATTGCTTCCTTCCATTCGTCGGGGAAGGAGCAACCTAACAGGAGGGCATTGAAAATCAATACTAATAGGTTTATCAGTTGGTCGGGGAGGCACTTGAGTGCTTTGTTGGATATGGAGTCGGGGCCTGGGGACTTGCGGGTCTTCAGGTTTTGGATAATGGAACGGACTTCCTCTCCGGTGGTGGGAGTGAGCGGCTCGCTTTCGGGAGCCTTCGCGGATATCCTAGCCGCCGCCGTTTCCACTTCCGAGTGGAATTCGGCGTGTTCGGGATGACTGGGGTTATTTGAACATTGTCCCTCAAGACTGTCAGCCAAGCATTCGGCCTTATCGATGTCGTCAAAAGCGACCGGACGGTTTAAACGTATCAATGGAGGTGTAGCTGCACACTGGTCTCCTCTCAGGGATTTCGCCAGTTTCCAGAAAGCCTGGTGACTCGGCGAGATCTCTGAGAGTTTGATGTCCCAGGTGGACTGACGGTTGAGGCTGAGTTTTTCTCTAACCTCTCTTTGAAGTCGCCGGAGTGTTCTCCGGTTATCGTCTGTCGGGTATGCGTCATGGGCCCTAGTGGCGGCACGTTTACGTCTAAGTAGGTCGCGCAGGTCGTCCGGCAGTCTCCCACGACCGCGGTCGTCGGGGACTTCCTTGGAGCAACGCTCGAGTGAGTCTGTTATATGTTTCGTAAGGTGGGTAACAGCGAACTTGGCACTATCCACGGAGTCTATCTTGTCAGGAATTTGATCTAGGTGGTCTGAGTTTAGGGACTGGAGTCTCCCGCCTAATTTACTCCAGTCGATTATCGTTTTCGTGGGAGGGGTCGTGGAGGTAGATTGCCCTAACTGAATTAGAACCGGACGGTGGTCCGAGTCTAATTCATGCAGGACTTCTATAGAATGTAACTGGAGAGCTACATTTTTGAAAATGTATATATCTAAGACATCTGCTCTGTTTGGATCCCCGTTAGGCGGGTATCTGGTGGGCTCGTTAGGGGCTATCACCTCAAAAGCGAGGTTTGGAAGGCCGTTGAGGCCTTGGAGTATTGTGCCGTTCCGGTTGGTTCGGCGAGAGTTCCATTGGCCATGTTTGGAGTTGAAGTCTCCGGCCAGTATTACAGAGTCGCCTAGTGCGAGGAGGGTGCGGACGTCTCTTTCGAGTACCCGTTTGGTCGGACTGAGGTATACTGATGCTAGTATGATCGACTGATGGCCGGTCATACCCACCTGACAGACTGAAGCCTCCATGTTAGTGAGCTTTGGGGAATCAAGGGGGGAGCATAGGAGGGCTCTTTTGTAGTAAATGAGCGTGCCGCCTTTTTTGGATGACAGACGGTCATTTCTAATCAAACAGTAGTTCGCAATATTGGGATTGCGAAATTGGGGTTTTAAGAAGGATTCTTGTATTAGAAGAATATCTATGTCGTGTGCAACTACGAAATCGCGGACTTCGTCCATGTGTCTGATAAGCCCGTCTGCGTTGTACGTGACTAGCTTGAGGGAGTGGGGCTTGGCCCTACCCAGTGAGGGTTTAAGCTTAAAGCCTAGAGATGGCCTGCACCAAACTAGAGTGTTCGAGCAAGGCCATTAATCTGTTTTGAGGATTACTCCTCAGCTTGTTTGCCAAAATTGACAGCTCCGTAGTGTCAATTTTGGTTACTATATCGCAAACGAGTTTCATGTCGTCCATGAAACTCGTTGCTGGAGGGGCGGCTGTCGCTTTAGGAGCGGCAGCTCTTGTATTGGAGCTCAAGATGGCGGCGGCGGGTTTCGCTACCGTCTCCTGAGCCGGTTTTACTGGCACAGCCGGCTCGGATGCCGGTTTCCTGTGCCAGGGGTTTGAAGTGGGGAGAGGCGCGGGGATGAACCTCTCAGCTGGTTTGGGGGCGGTACGGTCCGCCTTTTTACGGGTGGCCCTTCTGCCCCCTCGTTTTGCCCTAAGCGGGACTTTCGGGCAGCCGCGATAGCTCGCGGGGTGCCCTTGGGTCCTGCAGAGGACACAGCTGGGAGGTTCCTCGGACGGAACCGTTCTGGGGCAATCGGCAGTGCCGTGATCGCCCAGGCACTTGACGCACCTAGGTCGTGCGGTGCAGTTGCGCTGCGAGTGGCCGTAAAGCTGGCAGCGATGGCACTGCCCCATTACCCCACGCGTACGCGGCGTTTCTATACGCAGACCCGACAGTCTGCATATCGTTGTTACGTTGAAGACACGTTTGCCTTCAGGACTGAGGTCGAGGACCGCGAGACAAAGTTCATAAGGAACTTTGGTTCTATGATGGTACATACGGTGTACCTGTCTAATTGGGAGACCCTGGCTGAGGAGGTCGTTTTTGATATGCTCGATATCGAGCTCTACTGGAAGCCCGCGGATGACAACGCGAAGTTCGCGCTCGTCTTCTAGGGCGTACGTGTGATAGCCGATCTTTTCGGCATCCAGGAGCGTCGTGAGGCGACGGTGGTCCGCTGAGGACGGACACTGAACCATTATGCCCTGGCTTGTGGACCGGGCAGAAGTAAATGGAATGGACGAGCTGTCCAGGCGCGGGATTAACCGGTTCCACGCGTCTTTTTCCCTAACAAATAGGGGCGGCACCTTCTCCTTCCTCTCCGTCATAGGCGAGTCCTGTGTGGAGTCGGTCTGTCTGGTCATGGCCTGTGAGGCAGGCTGGGGTTTGGGGGTGGGACGCGGAGCAGGTGCACCTGCGTCGTTTGTGGCCCTTTTGGGCGGGACGGTCTTGGGAGCCTTCAGCTTTCGCTTCTGGCTCTTTGATAGGACGGCGGTGAAGCCGTCGTCCTCGTCTGAGGCGGATGACGCCGAGCGGGATGGGGACTCCGAAGCATCGGATGCTTCGGCTTCCTCACCGGACTCTGAGGGAGTCTCGGATTCCGAATCGGATTGCTCCTCCACTTCCATGTCAGGAGACACGGGGCGGGAGCGTGGTTTGGCCTTTTCCGCAGAGGGGGGAGAAGGTGCTGCCGGGCTGCCACTCTGGCCCTGAGGGGGCGGGAGGGCCTTGGTGAGCTCCACCAAAATGGCGGGGTGGTGCGCCTGAAGGAACGCGAAAATCGCGTCCAGTATCGGTTGCCCCGTGGGGCGCAGGGTGGGGGCCATATTGGCCCGCTAGTGTGGGGGTGGCCTCCCTGCCGGAGGGCAGGGAGGTGTGTACCTAAGAAAAAATCTAGGTCTTAGTCTCTCTCCCTTCGGGGGAAAGAGGTGAGTACCTAAATTAAAAAATTAGTGTACTTACGCACGGACGGAACCACCTACGGCAAGTGTTATGCGTGAAGCACCACACTACCTAATCGAAGCACAGTGACACTAACACAGTCCACTTGCACAGGAACGAACAACACTGACAGTCCAGAGTCCTTGAGCACTTTCACAATCTAACGCGGCAGGGGCGTGAGTCAGGCGGGGGGAGCGGCAACCGGATTGCGCTCGACCGAGACATCCGCACGCTACGGCGGCGATCGATGGAATGACACGACAAATTTGTGCCGACCGCCATTGTTTTTATGCGCTAATGGCGGCCGGCATTCTATGAGTCTCGGACGAGCTATAGTCAGCCGGTGCGGGGGACATTACGTCTTTATTTTTTAAACTTATACCTATTACATATTGTTACTTATTCTATCTTATGTACTTTATTTACAAATATTCTGATTGTAAATATTAAACTATAATAACTATAAAATGTGCGAACAATTACAAATAAAACTAAACTAGATAAACTATAAAGTCGCGAACAATATATTTACCTTCTAATATATAACTTTTAAATAGCGTATATTAAAATAGACTTAATTTTTTTGTACCTCCTTTCCAATGTGATCTCGGAAATTTCGGTAGATGATGTTTCAAATCCACTTAATTAATTGAAATGAAAACGGAATTAAACATATTTACGAATACTAGAAAACTTATGAAGTAATTGTAAATACAATTACCTTGATTTAGTTTTCTTTCATTGTAAATACAATGAAATAAGTTATTTTACAAAAATATTTGTCTTTAAAAATGACCTAAAAAAATAAAATAGTTTTTCGACATCGGAATTTTTATCACGAAAAAAAGCGTGGGGCGCCTATAAAATATATCATGTTGTCAGAATATAAGCATTGTCAATCATAAATTTTGATGACAATATTTTAAGTCAATCTTTAGAAAAATATATGTATATTCTAACACCTAATCTTTTTATTTTAGTAAAATCAAATTCAAAGCGACAGAAAAATTTATTCGTTTCATTCTATTGGCATTGATTTGGAATCAATGTTAAAAACATTATTTTTTGTTTTTTTTTTTTTTTAATGAAACGTGTGTGTTTAATATAACGTGTATATGTGGCTAAATGCTTGACAATACCTTAAAAAAAAATCATAAAAGTTTTGTCAACGCACATCACTATTGTCATTATATAACTTCAATGTAGTTCATATTATAGTGATATTATCTATGGTTTAGTTCGTCTCATATCAGATTATTAGAAGTTTAATTAAAAAAAAAAAACAGAATTACGTGTTACCAAAGATTACAGATTACATAATGAAAGGTGTTACTTTGCGGAGCTCCAAATTACAAAAAGAATCAAAATATTATTTTGCCATAATATTATCCGCGATAATTTATCGTGGATTGCAGCAAAATAATATTTTCAATACTTTTGTCTTTGTAAAATATATTTCTCGACGTTGTTTTGATATTTAAAGATGAAATTAATCGATAAATGCCTTTCGTGGCCCAAAAGTTTGTGTTACGGTCATATTTATATACCTTTATAAATCAAAGTTTCTTTTTAGTATGAATATAACATTATTTTGGATTGCAAATAAATCTGCATGGCTGTTTAACAAGTAAATTAGAATGCATACCAGGTATTGATGTTAATCAGTTATCGCTTAACTATCTTCTATTGATTTATAGTTGAATAGTGGATGAGGGTGGCACAACCTAGTTGCGACAAGGTAAACAAAAATGCCCTAAAATTGAAGGCATGATCTACTTAAATTCCCATCACAATTTAGAAAGTAGTACCTGGTTAAAAGAACCTTGCTCGGTAATTTTTTTTAATAAAAAAAGAAACTTTAGAAAAAATAATTGTGTAGGGGCTAGATCCTAGGTATTTACATTTCTTGCATCCACACGTTCCCCGAATAAGCTACTAAGACTTGAAAATTTACGGCAAAAATAGCGTTTTATATACAAATGTTATTATGTTACTATTTTTAATGCCTAATGTAATTTCAGGAAATCTTTGGAGCCGTTTTCGAAATTCCGAAAATATATATACATACAAGATTAACTCATTTAAATATTAAAGATATAACATCATGTTGGAGTTGATATATTGACATGTGATTATAGTAATAAATTTTGGATTTGCAGATGAATCTATCATAACAGGTCCAAGAAGTTCGATTGTAGCACGAAATAAGAACAGTTTATATGTCGTTTTCATCCCACGAATATTCGCAATTACGAACTCTTTAAGAGAGTTTACAACAGACAACCTTTTTTCGAGTTCTTATGCCAAGTCATTACCCTAAATGGGATCTCTGCATTTTAGGAATTTGATGTTTTAGTAATGTTTCTTAGGCTGACAATGCATTAGGTGTCCCTATTGCGTCAGTTGTGACGGCAAAGGGTCTAATTACACATGGGGTAGCTGCTTTGAGTGGTTACTGGTGATGACTATGCAGGCGTGTTGCGTTCAACATTCCTCTTCCCCTTACAACACTGGGCAGTAAAGTGAAATACCTGAAAAACTTCCTCATGTGAAACAAAATAAAACAACGCAGCTTTTCCCTATGTATACCTGGGATAACGTTACAGCTACGGAAGTCCAATGGAGAGAAAGAGGTCGACCGCCGAATCAAATTCACATGGGCAGCGTTTGGAAAGCTACGCGAGATCTTTTCGTCCAAATTACCTCAGATCATGAAAACCTAAGTCTTCGAACAGTGCGTGTTGCCAGTCATTACATACGGATCTAAAAACGTGGTCTCTAACTATGGGCCTCATAAGAAAGCTCAGAGTCACTCAGCGGGCGATGGAGTGAGCTATGTTTGGAGTATCTCTACGTGATTAAATCAGAAATGAGGAGATCTGTAGAAGAACCAAAGTCAGCGACTTTGCTCAGCGTATCGTGAAGCTGATGTGGCGATGGGCGGGGCACATATTGCGGAGAACCGATGAGCGTTGGGTCTTAAGGTGTTGGAACACTTGCGTTGGAGCACTGGAAAACGCAGCGTTGGTAGACCCCCTAGGAGATAGACTGACGACCTCAAAAAGGTCGTGGAGAGCCGCTTAATCCAAGCGGCTCACTGCTTTCAAGTATTTTATGGAGATCATGGGAAAAGATTTATGTTCAGCAGTAGAGGTCTATAGGTTGAGAAGAAGAAGAAGCGTTTCCCTATGTAGGTTAGGACTTTCACTCTTGTGGATTTTCGTATTATTGAAACATGATCTTTGCAATGCGATAATCTGTACCCGTAATTTATGCTTCTTCGAACTCCGAGTATGTGGTGCTTTAATGTTAGTACAGGATCCCTTCGTTTTTGTTTTCGTGACTAGATTATTTTTGTATATGTTAAGAAAGTACTAAGTATTATAAATAAAAAAATGCATTTTACGATTGTACGTTTGGAGTTATCGTTAAATTAACACAAAC
The DNA here is from genome assembly GCA_947086495.1 of Morpho achilles. Lineage (NCBI taxonomy): Eukaryota > Metazoa > Arthropoda > Insecta > Lepidoptera > Nymphalidae > Morpho > Morpho achilles. The sequence continues at coordinate 4,817,005 of CAMTZB010000004.1, read as the reverse complement.
AAATTATGCAAATCAATTCGCGTTGCACATGAAGCCAAATCTATAAATATACGGTCTGAAATAACTACGTGACGCTGTAACAGATGACAATGTGTGAAAATATCCAGTACAATGGGTTCATTGTATTGTTATAAAACATTTCAGGTACTGTATGAGTTTTTTTTTTATTAAATGCAATATTGAGCTAAATTTCTTCCACCGTGTGGTATCCGACTGAGTAGAATAGACCAACCTCATTTCTTACCGGGGTCTCGTAAAAGTCTACTAAGGTAAGTTGACCCACCATGTGGTATCCGGTTTAGGAGAATAGACCACCCTCTTTCTTAGCGAGGTGTCGTAAAATACGACTAACGTAAGTTGACATCAGGCAGGCGGCCGGTCGTAAAAACGCAGCCAAATCATTTGACAGCATGTTTATAACATGTTTTGCCGACCCCACTTAGAGTGGGATAAGGGCAGGAGGATGATGAATCGAGTAAAATTTGACATACAAATATAAAAACTTAATAAATGTCTAGTTTATAGACAGCAATTTATATTAGGTACTTGTTCATCGTTAAAAAGTAAATGGAGAAAGATGGATTGCTCAAAAAATATACCAAATTTATTTTAGACAATATTGAATGTTTCGATGTTGTTATTTTTATATTGAGAGAAAGTACTAGGAAGCATATATATCAATTGTATTGGTTAGTTACGACTATGTTCAATAGGCTATCATTTGATTTTTGGATCTAGAGTCGAATGCATATGATGCTTTATATAATAATAAAAGACCATCATCCTGTGGATTAGGCACAACATGTTATATACATATTATCACATGATTTAGCTACACGACCGGCCACTTGCCTGACGTCAACTTAGTCGTATTTGACAACACCTCGGTAAGGGAGAGAGTGGTTTATTCTACTCAACCGAATACTACACGGTGGGTCAACTTACCTTAGTCGCCTTCTACGACACCTCGATAAGAAATGAGGGTAGTTTATTCTACTCGGCCGGATACCACACGCAATATTATATAATAATAAAAAATGTGGATTAAAATTATACAATACATGATGATTCACGATTATTGTCAACATTTATTTTAGGGTTGTGTGATTTAAAAGATAAGCAATTATGTACGTTTACACAATTATTGCGTTTACACTTTTAAACATATTATTGTATTGGCTTCTATAATAAAATTGCGCAATCCATACTATATCGAAAGGTTTAAATTAATGAGATATGCTTATTTACATATTACAAAATTGAAGATTATTTGAATGATAAAAATGCCTAGATTTAAAATCCTTTCAGCTTCATACTAGACTGCGTTTAATAATGTAAAATCGAAAATGTTTAAAAAATTGACCGGTGATTTTTTTCTGGTTCTTCTCGGTAAGAGCAACATTCCAAACCAGTTTTAGCTTTATTAATCATTTATCCTTGACGATTCAAAAGTGCTTTGAAAAGCTTATATGAATAAAGATTATTTTGATTTGATTTGGAAGGAAGGAAGTGACTTGTATCTGTTTCCTAATATGCCATATACTATAATATCTACACATACCATCATGATAGTCTGTCTATATTTACGAAAGTTAAATCAAACTACAAAACTATTGAAAACATTTTTTTTCCTATAATCCGCGTTTAAAGTAACGCCTAATTCTATAAATTATTTAAATCAAACTATAAAACCGAAAGGTTCATTTTAAGGGTAAAAAATAAGGTATTAAGGACAAAAAAGCAATATTGTTTATAAATAGAAGAAGTTATAACAAAATTATTTTGTTATAATAATGCAGATTATAGCAAAATAATTTAATTATTACTTTTGTATTATGGATCTCACGCTTAATTAATTCTATAAATTATATGAACAGCACAAAAACTCGTGGCACTTTTATTTTAACTGATAAACAATGAATTATATACCCAAACGCTGTATAAAAATCCAGTTTTATTCTTCATGATAATCCATGAAAATATACTAACCGCTACAAGCCATTTATTTCAATGGAAACTATACCTTTTTATTTTACACAGAACGAAGAACCACAGAACAAAATCCATTTAACTTAAAGAGGAATAGGCACCTTATGCAGTGATGTAGAACGCCACAATATCACAGAAATTCTTAAGTTATTAGTCTCTATTTGACTGCGACTGTTACAGATGATCTATCAGTAGATTTTAAATTAGCGTAAGTCATACTTATTGTAAAATTGTGTCTCTTATATAGCAATATACCCGTTATACTATACCATCGGCTTGTGTTTACGCTATAGGTGGAGCAAAATATTTAATGGAAATACAAAAGACATTAAAACTACTATTTCTGCTATCTAGGTCGACGCAGTGTCAAACTTTTTCACAACATTTTTGCCTCGAAAGCGAAACATCAATAGACTGTGAAGATTGAAGAGCAAAATGCAAGTACCTTTTATAACAAACACATTGACAACCCTAGTTAATTTGTGCAGTATATTTATGATGGAATCTAGTGCCAAATAAAACAGATTTGTCTGTATATCAAATGCAAACTAAATCAAACTTATAAATTTAATTTATTACTAATATTTCTGTTTAGTTAACATAAAATTTATTATTGTCAGTATTCATTGGAACTCGTGGGTAAATAGGACATGAACTTTATAACTGAATATACTATATTGAATCAGGATTTTTTATAGCTTTCTCGTTTGTTACGATCTTCAAATTTGAAATGTCATTAATTATACATTGTACTGTGAAAACATTACAGGAATAAGAATGTTTTTTTTAAAACGACCCAACACCAAAAGTATCTAATTTATCTGATACTTAAGCAACCAAGGCTTTATTAACTTAAATAAAATAGAAGTATCGGAAGCTTAAAGCTCTCACTTGTCATCAATGTGTATTTCTGGTTTTACATGATGTAGAACGTAAGTTTCCGTACTATGATTTTTCTCGCGGCAGAAATGCTTAAACGCGAGAACTCTTTCATTTTTTTTGCCATACTGTGCCGTAAAGGTTAACAATGTTAAAACTTGAACTATCCTGAGTATAGTTATAGTATTCATAGTTAATGTATAGAAATCGGCTATACTCACTTCTTATTCTATCAAGTTAGTCCGACTAGCTTCGAACCCATCCGGGGCACTTATTAATGAGCTCTTTACACGACGACGTTAAAAATTTTCACAATTATCTTTTCTTCTTACCTTCGAAGGTATATTAAACATTTAATCCCGCAGTAATAAGGGATAATATTTAAATATATATTGAGTTTATTGTAAAAAAAATATTGAATTTTATGTCTTGTGATTTACTATATTGAAAAGTTTGATTATCTACTGTTGACTCGTAATATATGTTATCCTCTTTCAATTATGATACAGTTGTTATGCCGTTTTTTTCCATTACCTACACACTACCACATACACTACATACATTAGGTTAAAACAAATTTCGTCCTTCAAATATGTCGTTTTATTAAAATCAGGTTAGTAGTAACTTGGCCAGAAAAAAAACCGTTTTTAACAACATTTTTAATTACAGTTCCCGTTCATACTAAGTTGGAAATGTGTAGGGGTCGCAAACTCTTTGTATACTTTTCACCTCTTAGTAAATCCTCATTTTTTACTGTAACATTTTTTATGAATAACATGCAGATCCTGATTTAATATCGTATAATATGTTAGGTCGGAGAAGACATAAACGGGTCAAAAATAGTTTTATTAATATGTAATAAAGGCGAAAACCTCGAATCATGCACTAAAATTACAAATTGTTACGAAGTTGTTTATTGGAGGAGCTATGGTGAAGTGAAGCGACTGTTTACGGTGTTAAACTCGGTTTCTTTGAATATCTTTGTTCATTATTAACAAGGTAATTTTATATGCGCTTTATATAATAGACGCACTAGCTTTTTACCCGCGACTTCGTTCTTGTGGACTGTTGTCGTGTGATAGGTAGTTAAGATGGAACTTTTTGACATCATCCTATTCCTGTCGAATTAATAGGATTTCTATAGCCTATATATTATTCCGGTGTGTAAGGAATAATTGTGCCGAATTTTATTGATCATTTCAAATTTCATTTAGTGGATAACCGTGAAAGAGTTACAAACATACATCCAAGCTTACAAACTATTGCATTTATAATTTTAGAGGATTAATATATCAAAAGTATGTCTGAGATATGAAGCCCCATTTGAGTAGTGTTTTGATTCTGACCTCTGCATGCCCGTTTCCAATAAATTACTAGTTCTAACGAAATTTTTCAAACATTTATGGTCCGCTATTGAAAAAGGATCTATATCTTGTATGTGATATTCAAATTAATATAAAACATATGTACCAACGTATTTATATTTTCTATCTGTAAATAATCAAATAACTTTTGTAAGAGTTTTTGTCTGTTTAAGGTCCCTTTTCTCATAATCTACTCGTATTATGATTATTGCCGCTTCCGTGCATTTACATCTATGAGATAGCATGTTTTGTAAAACATTATAAGACGGAGTCCTTTGAAGTGTGCTCTAACATTGTTTCATTTAACACGCGATATCCCAACAAGTTGCATTACCCATTTTGTAAAACCGCTCTCAGCTCTAAGAGTTGCTATCATATGATGATTCGTATTTATAATAAATTGCCTCAATCCTTAAAAGATATGCCTTTGACTCAATTTAAAAACCAAATACATCGCTGGTTAACAGATAAATGTTTTAACTCCGTGGAAGATTTTTTTGAATTTAAAAAATAAATAAAGAATATAATTAAATAATAATAATATATAATAATAAGACAATTTCAATTAAATATTAAAATCTTTGACAAAAAATAATTCATAATTTCTAAATGTACCTATAATAATATTTGCATGTCAGCTAAATGACTAAACGTGTTGTTACTAATACTATTTTATTACACCTTTGTTACCATGTTTTTTGCAAATAAAGTAATTTGAATTTGAATTTGAATTTATTGTTACTCGTACTAATATTCTTTATAAATATATATCTATTTTTGTTTTTTTTTGGATGTCCTCATATGTCTCTTCAAGGACTTCTACACCAAAAGGTCTAGTAAAACACGGATCTCGTGGCTGTTCGCAATTTATTTATTTTATAAGAAATTTTTACACCAAAAATTTAATAATTATACAATGTAATAAGTATCACCTTTAAAAATGTTTAAAATCCCTGGTTAGGTGAATGATCTCTGCCTTGGTAATTAATGTTTAGAATTGCTCTTAATTGACATTATTTTAGTCGACTCTATTAATAAAATTATTAACGAATTATATATTTTTAGACGTCCCCCGTGTGGGATCCGGCTGAGTAGAATAGACCAACCTCAGTCTTACCGAGGTGTCGTAAAAGGCGACTAAGGTTAGTTGACCCACCGTGTGGTATCCGGTTTAGTAGAATAGACCACCATCTGTCTCACCGAGGAGTTGTAAAATACGACTAAGGTAAGATGACGTCAGGCAGGCGGCCGGTCGTAAAATACGTAACCAAATCATATGACAACATGTCTGTAACATGTTGTGCCGACCCCACTTAGAGTGGGATAAGGGCAGGAGGATGATGATGTATTTTTATACGTGAGTGACTCACTTTTAGTACCAACAAAACGAAAATATCAACCTCTGAAACAGTAAGATGAAGGCGTTGAAAAAAAATTACGTATACCGGACACGTTAGTTTTGAGGTATAAATTACAATCTCTAGCAATATTCCCGAATGTGTAAGAAGGTTATAAATACAATACACTTTAGTCAGCAGCGTCCTTGATCATGGCAATGTACACAAGCAGTTATTGGTCGATCACGGCGCCACCAGGAATTTCGAGTGTTTAATCCAAGCCAAGAGCATCATATCCTTGTATAAATTGATTACGTGCTTAAATTTTTATGTTTTCTAAAATAGTTTACTACTGGTTACGTATTCAATATTTTTTATACCAATAGCCGGTACAATTTTGTTTTTCATTATCAATATGCTATATATCGTTTTCTTTACAATGTATATTGTAATTTTATGTGGTGTAATAAAGAATGTTATATTCTATTCTATTGCTATAAGCTATAGTGCTGTTTTCTTTTGCAGTATTAATGAGCGAGATTGGCCAGCGTAGGAGCTCTGTACACTATAAATAATATAAATAGGGTATACGATAAAGTGTCTAGAGCTAAAAAGGTGACTTGCGTTTGTAAATTAATTTATGTACATAAAAATATAAAGAATTATAAAACGATAGGTGATGTGTATAATAGACAAAGCAGGAACCGACATAAGCTTGCAGTTCCTGCTTTGCGCCTTGCAAAAGTGCGGAACTCGTTTGTGGGTTTTGGTATAAGATTCTATAATAAAATTCCGCAATCAATTTCAGCACTGCCATTACAGCAGTTTAAAAACACTGTTAAAAAGAGGCTGATACAGAAAGCCTACTATACTCTTGAAGATTATTTAGAAGATAAGAATGTGTGGATATAGCTCTCTTTGAACCTGTACAAGACAGTAACGACTTAATGTAAATAATATTAAGAATTATATTTTTAAAAGAGCAATCGCCGAGTTTCTTGCTGGCTCTTCTCGGTAGGAACAGCTTTCCGAACCAGCAGTAGAGTTGACGATTCAAAAGCACTTGTGTACAAGTTTATTTGAATAAAGAATATTTTGAATTTGAATTTGAATTTAAAGTATGAGCATCGTCTTAAATTTTTCCTTTTTGAAACCAAAATTCGACGTAGGCGCTTAAGAGTTTTCTATAAAATTTCTGTACCTAATTTCTATTCTTGATCTTGAGAAGTATATTTATGCACCTGTGGGTTTAATTTCTAGTTTAGTTTTTAGTTGTTTTTATTTGTAGCTCATAAAAACATCGTGTCTTCCAACCAATTTTGATATTCTTAAAGAAGTATTGAGGTATATGTAGACTATATTGAAATGCCTAATGGCTTTATGCTTTAATCATCTTCTAAAGCAAGACACAAAGCTGGGACCGGAAAGATAACAATGTTTTGTAAAGAAAATAAAGCCGAAAATGATGGATTGCTCAAAAGATACAAATTTGCGACAATGTTTCGATGTTCTTATATTTTTTTGACAAAAAGTACTAGGAAGCATCATTCTCCTGCCCTTATCCCATGTTTTAAACATGTTGTAGCATGATTTGGCTAGTTATTTTACGACCGACTGCCTAACGTCAACTTACCCTTGTCGCCTTTTAAGACACCTCTTTAAGATATAAGGGTGATTTATTCTACTAAGCCAGGTACCACACAGCGAGTCAGTTTACCTTAGTCGCCTTTTGCGATACCTTAGTAAGAAATGAGGGTGGTCTATTCTGCTCAGTCCGATACCACACGGCATCTTAGTCATCTTTTACGACGCCTCGGTAAGAAATCATGCTGGTCTATTCTACTCAGCTGGATACCACAGGCTTTAAGCCGACAATGTAAGCGTGGTCGTAAATTTAATTGCAACGCTATCTCCAAAAGAAGCGCTATGAATGTGAATCGCGAAAGTTTAAATAGCCTTTCTTCGTTTTCTGCTGAAGTATACAACAATTTTATGTGCGCCATATATTTTGCACATGTGCACGGAAACACCCAATGTTTTTTCATACAAACATAAAAGTGGGTAAACTTAAACAAATGAGTATCATAAAATTTTAGTTTATATAAGCTTGGATATAAAACACTCAACTCAACCTAGTTATTGATGTAGGTGTTTTTCACAAATCCCTTTTAGATCGCCATTATCTTGTCTGCAACTAATTTGGTTTACTTTACATCATCAAGTGTTTTTTACTACATACAGACCCACGGACATTCCCAGTAAATAAATGTAAAATATTCAATTACCGATTAACTTTTGATGCTATAGATATCGCAATTTTCAACAATTTAAGAAGAGATGACGATATTTAGTAGAATCTAGACCTGAACTTGAGGTGGGCTTAGTTAGAGTTTTACTGTTGGTATATTAGATCCATATCTCACTCTAAGTGGGGTTGGCACAACATGTTATAAACATGTTATCACATGATTTGGCTATGTATCTTACGACCGGCCGCCTGCCTGTCGTCAACTTACCTCAGTCATATTTTACGACACCTCGGTCAGAAATGAGGATGGTCTAACTCAGTCGGTTACCATACGGCGTAGTATATCCATGCTATTGATTGTTTTATTTACCCACACACACATACTATCGTAAATACAAAACGTAAACAAAGTTAATGTAATTATTTCGTAAATAACCCACAACAGTGACCTCCATCCTGACAGAGAAAAGAGGACGTAGGCCAGTAATAGAACATTATCGGGGCCATTAAATAAACCATTATTGTTATTTATGGGGCAAAGGTAATGGTTTGATTTATTGGATAGGAATCACTTTATTTTAAGGAATTTGCCTATAAATGGACCGATTTTTGTACTTTTAGGTTTATATGACCTTCTAAAATACGACTTTGGGTCAAGGTTTGTGGATGTATAAATGTATTTTGAAGACTTTACGCATTGTTTTGTATAAAAATAATACATAACGATGTTACATTGTTTTTCTTAAATTCCTTATTGAGTTATTTTTCAATTACTTCAAAGTTACACTTATCCGCACTAATTTATAAATTTGAAAATTTGTCTGTTTGTCTATTACGCTTTCAAGGCTAATCTTTTAGAACAATATCGATGATATTTGATGGTGTTAAAGACTATATATCGTGGTAAAAAATCTCGAAAAACAGAACCTGATACCTGGGTGACAGAGGAATTTTATTAAAAGATATAAAAAAAATGAAATTAAGAAAATAAAAATGAAAGGAATGGTGGGCGACATGTGTGTGTTTGTGACCCGGGTTCACATATGTTTTTCACATATTTAATCCGCACGTTGCGTTATTACAACTTGACAAATGAGAGCAAACAAAAATTCTATAATATATATATATACAAAATATAATATACAAATATATATATACAAAATTATCTCATTTAAATATAAAAATTCCTACAGTATTACATATTAGACCACTTTTCTATTAATATGGATGGTTTTCAAATATGAGTTTTGTGAAAAATAAATGAAAACCTGACAATAAGCGAACCCACGTAAAATTATACTAGTATTCTGTATGGGTAACCATTAATCATGGGACATGGCTGAACGCCTATTGAATGTTGGGCTCTGTTACGTTATAAAGTTTAGGAAATCTGCAGGCAAAAATATCTTTTGTAATCTCATTTTTAATTGGATAAGAGTATATAAAAAAGATACAAATAGTTTTGTTTGTGCGTTCCTATTTACTTATACTTCTTCTTAGAGACATGTTTTTAATTAGTATTTTAAAGTAAGCAATATCATTTAAAGTGTAATTTTGATTTGATTTTGAAATTCATTTGAGAATTGGGGATAGTAGTTAAAACTACATTATCCTCTTGCTCTTATCCTACTCTAAATGGAGTGTTATAAGCATGTTGTACGTGATTTGGCTACGTATTTTACGACCGGCCGCCTGCCTGACGTTAACTTACCTTAGTCGCCTTTTACGACACCTCGATAAGAAAGAGGGTGATCTTTTCTACTCCACTGAGTGGGTCAACTTCAAAGTCGCCTTTTACGACACCTCGGTAAGAAATAAGGTATGGTCTATTCTACTCAACCGGACACAACTCGATATATACGATAAATTTGTTTAAAATTGCTTAAAAAGTCATTTGCCATAAATACAGCTTATAAATCTTGGTGATTGCCTAGAAAATACTGTATTCGAAAGTTTAATTAAATCGAAAATTCGTTAAATTTTGGCAAGAGTAAAATTAATGTCAGACTGTCCAGTATGACTTTAATTAACGGAACGAGTTAAATATTGGTAATTTACAATGAGGGTAGGCAGAAATCAGAGTTGTCATGAAGCTTGTTTTAGGTGACGTTTTAGAATTGATAAAATTTACGACCTCAGACGCATAAGGTCGAATGTCGACATAAGACCAAATTCACTTTTTTACACAGTCGGCCCAAGCTCGTGTTGACCTTTCTAACGAACTAGGAATTACGTTTCTATCTGGATTATTTTCGAAGATACATAATAGCATAAGGACGTATGATGTTATATGACAGGATGAATATTTATGCCAGTAATTTTCTCATAGCTAGAAAGGCGAATACTGTCTTCAGTTTTTATGCTTCTAAAGATTTCCCTAAAATAGGTGCTAAGTTAACATGTGAATATTTGGTTCTATTAAATTATTATATTGTTATATTAAATTATTTATATTGTTATATTGACTTCTGTGGCACATCGGTTGAAAAACCACATTTCTACTACTACTACTCTACAGGGTTTCATTGCAAGTAATTTCTAGATATTTCCTCATTCCCAGTTTAATTCAACCTACTAAACCGAGTCGACCCGAGCTCATTTCTTATATAAATAATATATACAATTTAGTATATGACCCAATTGGAGATGATGTTTGAATAATATATTTTATTGTACTCTAGGCGACAATAAGCAGTAACAACACTTTACCAATATTCCATACAGAATTATGGGGTTGATATTATAGAAACAATAATAGAGACTTTGCAACGTATGGTGCGCATATAATTTTACGTATGTTTGTCGGATTTGATTAATAACCGCTTCACAACCGTCACACGACATCCCTTTGTCACGTTCTGTATTCCAAATATAAATTATAAAATTATTTATTGCTAAAATTATATAGCTGTCCGGCGACGCGTTACTGGTGCTTAGTTTGGTGTCGAATTACCTTTGAAACAAAACGCAACAGTTAAAAAAATGCTCCGATCGCCACCGAAATTTCATCATTCGAGTGGTCATTCTGAATATATAAGAATGAAAATTTCATCCAGTCCAGCCATTTCGCAGTCTTTAAGGGGCATACAGACGAACATTGATTTTATATATTATATAGAAGATGATTGTGTCACTATATTATTACACAAATATAATTCAACTTTAAGTAACTTTTATTTACCGTATATAATATAAACTAAGCCGTAAAATAAAACCTTTCTTAGAGAACCAAATTAGCGAATAGAAAATTAACAAGTGACTATTTTTATATAATAAATTTGGATTTAATTGGTTTATGATGATGATGAGGATGGTCTTACTCAGTCGGAGTTACTGCGATTGCGGCTAGAGATAGCTTAAATTTCTGCATTTTTAGAGGCTAGAGCAAATTCAAAGAATACAAATAGCAATTTCATTATATGGCAACATTAAGGGTCCGGTCACGATCCTGTCTAATAACGCGTGAAAGAAAAAGTTACCCGCATCGTGTTATGTTTCTAACCTAACCTTGTAACCTAAAAGCTAAAGTTTGTAACCTAACAAGTAAAGGTATATTTTATTCAATTTAAATTAAGTATCTGGTTGACCGAGCCTTGCTCGGTAATTTTATACAAAAAAAAAAAAGGGAGGTGGCTCCATCCTAGGTATTTTCATTTCTCGCGACCAGCCACGACCCGAATGAACTACGCTGATTTGACATTTAATGGTAAAAATAGTGTTTTATACATTCAATAAATTAAAAGTAAATTTTTGTATTTTTTAAGGGCCAAAAACAGGGATAAAACTATTTTATTAAAAAGCCGTTTCCGAGATCCCAAATATATATATATATATATATATATATATATATATATATATATATATATATATATATATATATATATATATATATATATATATATATATATATATATATATATATATATATACTAGTGGCCCGCTCCGGCTTCGCACGGGTATAAAATATATAGCCTATGTCACTCAGTAAAAAAATGATTAAAATCTATCCAGCAGTTTTGTTTTATTCATTACTGCCCGTGGCCCACACGCGTCAAATTTGTGTAAAACAATTACCCTGGGGTGCCAAAGTGGTCGGCCTCCTCGTGGCGCACCCTGGGCAAGCTTAGTCTTGGCGAACGGACCACTGTGGGGTGGCCAATCCAGTTGTCCTTCTGATTGAGAGGGCAATCTGGACAGGCCGAGGACTCCGGGGGGGGCTGGGGTGGGGTTCCTTTTTTTTTTTTTTTTTTAACGGGGGGGAAATCTTCAAAAAGATACCGGAACTCTTAGGGGTGAGATCCGGTTATGTGGGATTTCTACCCACTAAAACCCCCTCGATGGACAGCCTCCGCACTAGCAGAGAGGCCCCGGGATCTCTGACGAACTGCACCGAGGTCTCTCTAGTGCCGTGCACATCGTGCTCTACAAAATATAGTACGGAGCTTGTGTCCGTAACAAGCTCCGTTTCCTCTCGGGATCGAAAGGAACGGCCACAGCCCCCACTCTGACCGATCGTGACCCCAGAGGTCCCATTGGCCGGGACTATCAATTAGGGCGGTTTCTACGGCCCCTTCGTCTCTGCCTGCGAGAAGGATCAGCCCTTTCGCGGTTACGCTCGGCAGTCTCCTTCCTGACCATGATGGTTTCACAAAAGGAGACTACGGCTTTCCAATCTCTCTCACTTCTCAACATGGCAGAGACTACCGCCTTTAGAGAAAGATCTGTTCCAATACTGTCGATCAAGACACGCCGCTCCACATCCCATGCAGGACACTCTTCGAGCGTGTGCTGTGCGTTGTCTTGATCTCCTCCACAATGGTAGCAATGCGGAGTAGCCTCACGTCCAATCCGACACAGATACTCACTGAAACAGGGGGGGTGGGGTTCCTAATGAGCGACCGGTCCGGTTGGGCTTACTCTAAGTCTAGCTGGACATGGTTACGGCCACCGTCGGCGAAACCCGGAAGCACAGCAATGGGAACGGGGACCTTCGGATTGCGAGGAAGAAAACCTCTATAAAAAATTACCCGGTGGGGCCGGAAACGCCCACCAAGGCGTTGTGGCCCCTACTTGGGGCGCGGTCTCTCCCTGTTGACCGTGACATAACAAACACGGTGGGCAGGGAGCGATTGTGGGCAGCGATGGCCTCCCTTTGTTCTGTGGAGGGGGGTGAGGGGAGGCGGCGAAGCGGTTCCACGAACTGTTGTTCTGGATCCAATCTGCTCCTGGTGAGTCCAGATGTTAGTGACTCACCCAAGCCCATCGTCTGCCACCCTAACTGGGAACTTCGGGTGTTCCGAACGAGGTATATCGGACGCCTGGCTTACAGGTCCCCAAGGCGGTCGATGCATCTGGTGCTACCGATGCACCGGTTAGCGAAGGGGGTTTCTCTTTCGTGGGGCCCCTACTCGAAGAAGGTGTTTGTTCTCTGGGATCAGAGCTGTTGGCGGGATGGGGGCAATATGTACAATGATATCCTGTCCTTGCCATCGGCAGCGTGGTGGAGCACACAGGTCGTTTTAGTCGGTGCGAGTCCGACATAACTGCCGCCTGTCCCCGTCGGGCGGCGGTACCCATAAGGAGCTTTTTTCTGTATAAAAAAAAACAATTCCCCTTTCCCTATACCATGAAGATTGCTTGCTATCTTTGGAATATCTAAATTCATATACTACATTTTTACTTATTTACTTTTACATTTTCCCTGAGTATTTTATTTTACAATTAATTACAGAATGTCTTTATATACAAAATTCACAGCTTTTTGTCATAAAGAAAGAATCTTCATTACACAATACAAACATGTTTTCTTTAGAGGTTACTTAGGTTTTTTTTTTTTTTTCTTTGATAAAGCGACATATAGTCGGCCATGTGAAAAAAACCCGTCCAATCGCAGCTAAATTCGAAGTGCTTTAAGACAAAGCGCGCAATCGCTATACCCTGCATTTTATATCTGATATATCTTCGAAAATGTTCATTTAAATAACAAATGAAGAAGAAAATGTCAAAAAAATGCTATTGTGGGCCCATAAGAGATAGACATAATATGTATACCACCGCGGAGTTTTCTGTAGACCTTTTCAAGGTGTACAAATACTTAGTACATTATTTTGACAAATGTGTTTGCAATGTAAACGGAAAATAAATGTAATTCTTTACGACATCACATTGGAAACCTCAATAATGATAGTACTTCTTTACTCCATATAGAATGTTTATAATAAAAGTTTATAATATGTTAGATTATACATATAAACATTTCTCTTCAATCACTCTATCTATTAAAAAACCGCATCAAAATCTGTTGCGTAGTTTTAAAGATTTAAGCATACAAAGGGATATAGGGACATAGGAACAGACAGAGAAAGCGACTTTGTTTTATACTATTTAGTGACGTTTAAGTATAATAACTAACGACTATATTTCTCCTTTATTCTTATGCAATAATAAAAATCAATTTTCCCAAAGTCAACTCATTTACTCTTTCTCAAAAACTACTCAATGACACATATGACAGCCACAATGCTTTTTCATATTGATGACTAACTCTGAAGGAGGTTGTATTAAAACCATGTAACTGTCGACCATCCTGACAACATTTGCGACCCCGCAAATCTCATAAGCTGACTTCTGGGAATGAATTTACCACTGATTCGGAATGCTGATTGTACTCTGAAGAATCGGCAAGAAACTCAATACTTGCTCTTTTAATCTGTAAAAGAAAAATCATTTCGCACCTTAAGCTCACCCTCAATCACTGTCATGGCAAACGCACCTCAATAAGAGGCAACCAACTCGCAGATACACACGTAAGCAGACTCGCAAATGATAACGCTCAAAGACCAATCACCACATTTAGGTAGAGTCTAGCTGACAGTCGTTGTCGATGGCCACAGTCTAGAAAACAATCGTTACAACTGGAACAAATCCAGAGAATAATCGTTATTCTAGCTGACAGTTCTATCTAACAATAGTCACGGGCGCGTCTATGGCCTCACATAGCACATCGTCACGTTGATCTTACAGAGTTAATAAACCGAATACCAATTACCATCATAATAATCTCTCCAATAAAAACTCCATTTTTTATTCCATAGCATCGCATATCGCAACTATCTCTCAAATTATACGAAATTCGCACTCTCCGTGTTGTCTCAAGATATTGATCGTCATTTGTCTTTTCTTTAAACTCTTTAAATTTCCAGATATTCCTTTTGTCCGCTCTATTTGTGAGTTTAGGTTACATCCTCTTCTGAATATAATAAACGACGATATTTCTCCTTTGTACTTATTATATTATTATACTTATTCAATAAATAAAAACAGTTTTCCCAGAGTCAACCCATTTACTCTTTCTCAACAACTTAATGACACATATGACAGCCACAATGCTTTTTCATATTAATGACCAAGTCTATGAAGGAGGTTGTATTAAAAACATGTTGTAACACTATTATTTTGATAATTGACAAATATTTTACCATACTTCACCAAAGAAAAATTACGTTTAGCTGTCATCTATGTTTTGTATTCCACTGACATTTGCGTATTGTTATTCAATGTCATAGTCGTTCTTGTAATACCACGATTTATAGTGATTTGACGGGATAAAATAAATGCGGTCGAGCGGGATAAAAGGTATCCTATGTCCGTCTCCTGGTTCTAAGCAACCTCTACACCAATTTTCGGCCGAATTGGTTCATCCGTTCTTGAGTTATAAATAGTGTAACTTAGACCAACTTTCTTTTATATATATATAGATATCGGTAATTTTTTAAAAGATTAGCCGCCGAGTTTCTTGCTGATTCTTCTCGGTAGGAGCAAACTTCCGAATCAGTGGTAGCTTCTTTAAAACATTTGACGATTCAAAAGTACTGTAAACAGTCCACTTGAATAAAGAATATTTTGAATTTGAATTTGAATATATATATATATATATATATATATATATATATATATATATATATATATATATATATAACTCATTTAAATATAAAGATTTTTTACCCAAATGCACATTTAAATAAAACGAGGATTAAATATTTGCAAAGCTTCACCAATCAATTTAAGTTTATCGAATGATCAAGAATTTTTCTTTTTCTTTTTCTTTTGACGGAATATTTTCCGCCCTTGGTCGCATTTTGCCAACTTTTGTGCGTGAGTGTGACAGGGGCTGATTACTTCAACCAACCAAGCTCCTTCTAGAAGTTGAAAACCCTACACGGGTTCTTCAAGCCCACTTTTAACTACCTCAGCGAGTCCAATCATCCATCTCAGTAGAACAAACAACCCTCATTTCTTACCAAGGTGTCGTAAAACATGCCAAATCATGTGACAACATGCTTAAAACATGTTGTGCAGAATGATGAATGATCGCAAATTTTAGCAATATATCTAATCGAATGCTTCATCTGAACGTATAAACAAAAATTTTATTTCAAGCTTAGTTATCGTGAAAACAGAATTACTTCTGCTGCTTACAAATGTGAAACTAATATTAAACACTTATTGAATCAAATGCTAAGTGTGCCAAATAGTCTGTAAAAAATTGATAACATGTTTTTTATCTTCGCTTAAGTGGTCTATGAATTATTATAATAGCGTTTGATATATCATTACACTTAGAGAACATGTCTCTATATAATTCATATATATATTTTCATCATACTTTTATCTAGTTTATTTACGAAAGTAATATTATTTGTACTTACCTTACAAAAGTCAATTACTTACCTTACCTTATATATAATCCAAAATACAAAATAAATAATCAAATAATTTTGCTATAATCCGCGATAAAGCATATAGAACATATATTTAATCTTAAATAAATAGTAGACTATCCGTTTGCATACTTGATTGTTTCGGTTGCGGGGCGATGCGATTGTTGAGTTTGTGATAGTGAATGAGTGTAGTACTTGTGTATTGTGGTAGCAGTGGAGGTTTGTAGCGCATGCGTTTTTACGAATCCAGAGATCCAATCAAGCGGATAATCCTCGTTTTATCGAGCATTACATTTAAATTTGCTTTATCGCGGATAATAGCAAAATAATTTGATTATTACTTTTGTATTTTTGATTATATATAAGGTAAGGTAAGTAATTGACTTTTGTAAGGTAAGTACAAATAATAAACGTTTTGTTTGTTGTAGCTAATAAAAAATATTTATTAACAATATTGATTTTTAAATAATAAACAATGGGCTACAGTTCTTAGCTTTCGGACAGTTGTTAATAGATAGCAATAGGTAATTACAAATTTATTTTTTATTAGCTACAACAAACAAAACGCTTATTATTTAAAATTTCATACAAAACGGTCAACTACTAGTACATGGTCAATTACTAGTGCACTAAACTTATATATTGGAGTATATTACTCGCATGTGGAAGAAAGGCGCGTAGTTATTTAGAGCTGCAAATGAATATACGTATTTAGGCACTTAACAACGAAATAGAATGTTTACAACGAGTAATATTAAATCAAATCAAATCAAAATAATCTTTATTCAAATGCTTATTTGAATAAAGATTTATCTTTAAGAATAAAGAGCTTTCTTTCAAGCACTTTTGAATCGTGAAGGATCAATATGATTCATGAAGCTACAACTGGTTCGGAATGCTCTTACCCAGAAAAACCAGAAAGAAACTCGGCGGTCAATCTTTTAAACATTCTCAATTTTACATTACATTTAAACCGCAGTCTTGTATGAAGCTGAAAGGATTTCAAATTCAGGCTTTTTTATCATCCAAATAATCTTCAGTTTTGTAATATGCTCATAAGTACATCTCTTATAATTTATAGAATAATTTATAGAATTAGGCGTTACTTTGCGGAGATCCATAATACAAAAGTAATAATAAAATTAATCTGCTATAATCCGCGAAGAAGATTTCTTCGCGGATTATAGCAAATTAATTTTATTATTACGTTACATCTCTTATACTTAACTTAAACATTTCTGTAGATTGCGGAATTTTATTGAAGATGCGAATAACTACGCCGATTCAAAGATTTCAAGTAAATTTAATAGCCTCCAAAATATCTGATCATCGGTACTATCGCTTTAAATATAGATTTAATCAGTATTTAATATGAAAGGTACAGTTATTGAAACACAGAAGTTATTCATCAAGTTCTTGGCAAGAAAACACTATTTAGATGTAAATTCACATCAAAGAGTACTCTTTGATGTAGTAGATAGTAAAATGGTGTAGGTAAAATGTAATTATTTTTCGTGTTTCTCTTAAACATGATTAAATTTAATTAATGTAAAAAAACGTACAAGTCTTAACATTGAAAAAACAATTTTTCTCAATACAATTTCAAATTCAAGTAAAAATACTGAAGAATTTAAAAACATGGGAAGATCCTTAACTCAATTTCGATACTTTATGTAACTCCTAACCTTTGAGAGCTTAATCTTGTTTGATAAATCTTGAAACGAAATAAAAAATACACTCGGCAGAATATAAATGATTGAAACTTACTCGCTTTTTTACATATAAGAAAACAAAGTTTTTACGAAGTTATTTTGATCAGTGGATGATAATTAACTTGATAATTAACGGTAAATTAAAATTTGATATAGTAATTAATAGAATTATTTATAGGATTGAGTAGAACCTTCTTTCTTACCGAGGTGTCGTAAAAGGAGACTAAGGTAAGTAGATCCCCCGGGTGATTAGAATAGACCATCCGTTTTCTTACCGAGGTGTCGTAAAAGAAGACTAAGGTAAGTTTATCCGCTGTGTGGTATCCGGCTGATTAGAATAGACCATCCTCTTTCTTACGGAGGTGTCGAAAAAGGAGACTAAGGAAAGTAGATCCCCCGTGTGGTATCCGGGTGATTAGAATAGACCATCCTCTTTCTTACCGAGGTGTCGTAAAAGGAGACTAAGGTAAGTAGATCCTCCGTGTGGTATCCGGGTGATTAGAATAGACCATCCTCTTTCTTACGGAGGTGTCGTAAAAGGAGACTAAGGTAAGTAGATCGCCCGTGTGGTATCCGTGTGATTAGAATAGACCATCCTCTTTCTTACCGAGGTGTCGTAAAAGGAGACTAAGTTAAGTAGATCCTCCGTGTGGTATCCGGGTGATTAGAATAGACCATCCTCTTTCTTACCGAGGTGTCGTAAAAGGAGACTAAGGTAAGTAGATCCTCCGTGTGGTATCCGGGTGATTAGAATAGACCATCCGTTTTCTTACCGAGGTGTCGTAAAAGGAGACTAAGGTAAATTGACACGCCGTGTGCTATCTTTCTAATTAAAATAGACCATCCTCTTTCTCAACGAGGTGTCGAAAAAGGCGACTAAGGTGAGTTAAGTAAGTAAAGTTGACTATAGTAAGGCAGGCGGTAGTAAAACCCCTAGCCGAATTATCAGACAACATATTAGTATCATGTTGTGCCGACGCCTCTTAGAGAGGGATAAGAGCAGGAGAATGATGTTAGAATTAGTTACATTGCGTAAATCCATTATACAAAAGTAATAATAAAATTATTTTGCTATAATAAAGATATACAGGATACAAAAGTAATGAGAATATTATTTTGCTATAATCCGCGATAAAAGAAAATATGTGTCTGATACATGCAGAATTTGTAAGAACTCATGCACTACACGACACTGATGGCACAACAATACACAAGCACTGCACACATTCACTACCACAATCGCAACAATTGTTTCGCCCCGTAACCGAAGCATCGTCAGGAGATAGACTTCACGACAAAATCGTAAAGCGAAGCATTACCCAAGCAAGCTGAATTATATAGTCACAAGTTAAAACCCATTATCAAACCCATAATAAAGTTAAAACCCAATAAAAACAATATCCAGGATATAGAAACGTGTTAAAGGCATTAACTTTAGTCTATTAAATGAAGGTCAACAAAAGATTAAAATTACGTTAGTATCTTGTGATCAGTTTTTCGTGATTTATGGTCAAGCTTATGATGGGACAATTAGCCCAGTTTACGACAACCGACGACACATTATATCAGTGTAATGACCGCCATTAATATGATTCAAATAAAATCAATAAATATTGTTTATTTACGAGGACTAGATATTATCCTTGTTCAGTGTACAAGTACAGTGTAAGTAAGTAACGGCCTGTTACTATCCCACTGCTGAGAATAGACCTCTTCTCTCCGTTTTGGGAGAGAAGGATTGAAGCTAAGACCTACCACGCTGCTTCAATGCGGATTGGTAGGTTACACATATCTCCAGAATTCTCTAGAGATATGCAGGTTTCCTCACGATGTTTTCCTTCACCGAAAAGCGTGTGATAAATTGCAATTATCAATTAGACACAAGTTTTTAAGAGAAAAACTCATTGGTGTCAAGTACAGTGTACTCTGGTTTAATTTAAATTCAAAATCAAATCCAAAATTTTCTGTATTCAAATAAACTTGTAAACAAGTACTTTTGAATCGTCAATTCTACTGTTAAAGTCAAGAAATAGTTCAAGCAGTGTCTCTGTTATGAACGGTATGGTTCTCTTAATCAACTATTAATGTTGACGTATGGTATCTGACAAAAGTAATAATAAGATTATTTTGCTATAATCCGCGATGAAGTAAAATAGAAGATATATATAATGCTAAATGTAGAGTGGAGTATCTACTTTTATGAATCCTGCATGTTTCAGGTATGAAAACGGATAGTCCACTCTACATTGGCATTATATATATTTTGTATTTTACTTCATCACGGATTATAGCAAAACAATTTTACTATTACTTTTGTATTGAGGATCTCCGCAAAGTAACGCCTAATACAATAAATTAAATGTGGTATCCGGTTGAGTAGAATAGACTACCCTCATTTTATTGCCGAGGTGTCGTGAAAGGCGACTAAGATAATTTGACCCACCATGTAGAATCCAGTTGAGTAGAATAGTTCACTCTCTTTCTTGCCAAGGTGTCGTAAAATACGACTAAGGCAAGTTGATATCCCATTTAAACTATAAAGTAACATTTTATAATTAACACCCCATAGCTTACAGATAAATTTAAAAACAATCATAAAAAATCGTAAAATCTTCAAAATAGGTACTCGTATAGATTGCGACAGATTTACCAAATATAAATAAAATAGTTGAAAGTATATAAACGCACAAATATATGAGTTTTATGAACGTAAAAATATACTTAATCCCTTACTAGAAAAGGATTTGTACTTACGAAAAAAGAAAACGGGTAGTTAAAGAAAGAATTAAAGTTTAAGAAAAACTTTTTATGATACCTTGAACGTATACAGAGATAAGATACAAAATGTTAAACAGAGTTTGACCGTCAAGTTTATGCTCTCTCCCGCCATCGAGACAAGTCATTTAAGGCGTCATAACACTTCAAACACATTGATATTTTTACGGTGGAAAGCAAGTGTATTTTATAGCCCGTTTACACGCTCTCAATAACGACGACCGTGACACCTCTTTAGGGATCAATTTCGATCACGTAACAAAGTAAGGTTTCACGTATTTTACACTGTCGTATCATAAAAACCTTTTTTATGTAACCTCTACAACTAAATAGTATGCCGGTGACTTTATAGATATCGACTTTTATATTTGGGAACTTTTTACATACTGGACTACTTAACTATAAATGAGAAAACGCAAACGACTCGCAAAATTGACCCATTACGAACAAACTTTTATAAGAAGATTAGGGTTAGACGACGATATGGCACGAGAACAAAACAAAAACAGGTTAGTAGTTTCAGCTTATTAATTTTATTACAAACTAATTTCTACACGCAACTTCAGTCGCATGGACTAGTCTTTGAATAAACAGTAGCTTCTGTCACTCTGCAAATATCTACATCATCACTTATGTGAAATATATATTAATAGCTCAATTAAATTTATCCAGTAAACAAAAACCGAAATATATATAAAAGCTTTCTTAAAATAACTTTTTCGACGTAAGTCAAACAACGTGACATAGAACTTCCTTCAAATTACAGATTTGATTTGACACATCGTGAATTAAAAAACTTTGATAGGTTGATAATAGATGGCGTTTTTAAATGCCATCCTATTCCTATTGAAACGCCGTGTGGTATCCGGCTTGATAGAATAGTACCACCCTCCTTTCTTACCGAGGTGTCGTAAAAGGCGACTAAGGTAAGTCGACCCGCCGTGTGGTATCCGGCTGAGTAGAATAGACCAACCTCATTTCTTACCGAGGTGTCGTAAAAGGCGACTAAGGTAAATTGACGCACCGTGTGGTATCCGGTTTAGTAAAATAGACCACCCTCTTTCTTACCGAGGTGTCGTAAAATACGACAGAGGTAAGTTGGCGTCAGGCAGGCGGCCGGTCGTAAAAACGCAGCCAAATCATGTGACAGCATGTTTATAACATGTTGTGCCGACCCCACTTAGAGTGGGATAAGGGCAGGAAGATGATGATGATCCTATTCCTATTGAATTAACAAGATTTCTATATCCTTACTTGTTACCCCGGTGTATAATTGTGACATTTTTCATGGATATTGGTTCAGTGGCTTTGTCGTTGAAACGTAACAGACAGATAGACAGACTAAAGATTACTAATTAAATATTACTTACTTAAGCACTTATAGGTTTCAGTCGGATTTTGAACCCACGATCTCCTTGGCTAACATTGTACGCTCGTAGTTATACCGTTATGACGTCAAGGCTTTCTATACCATTACTATATTCCTGATAACTAAATGATAATGATAACGATAACTAAATGATAATTATAATAATTCCTTAAATATTTTTTGGATCTATCCAACATTTTTTACAAAATGTTTCTAACGTTCAAATATTACATTTAACGTTTCGTTAAAAACTATATAAATTAAAATTCTCTTTGAAACTAGGTCACATTCATTAAGATGTTTGGCCAAATACAACAAAATATGTAGGTGTTATTTTTATCAATTAAATATTCAAGACACTCAAACCTCAAATCTCATTTCCTAAGCAGATCAACAGTATCATTCATAAAAGCATTTCAACATTAAATTCTGTTTTTACACGTTCCGATTTACGACATGTCGTTAATTTTTCATTAACGATATTCAGGTTATGACTGTACAGGCAGATTATTATGTACAAGTGTATGCTGATGTTAATTTTTGTTATTTACGACGCAATGATGAAGATACAACAATATTTTTGGTTCGTAATATTTATGAATTTAATTCGTTACGTTTTTATTTATTAACTTGTTTCGACTTTTAACATCTTTAATATTGAAATGAGTTATTCTTTTATATACACCTATGTATTGGGAATCTCGGAAACGGCTCCAGCGATTTTCCTGATATTCAGCATGTAGGGTGTTTTGGGGGAGAAAAATCGATCTAGATTTTGTTTTCGAGCATTAAATTATCGCCGTGTGGTATCCGGCTGAATAGAATAGTTAACAAACCTCATTTCACCCACCCTCATTTCTTACCGAGGTGTCGTAAAAGGCGACTAAGGTAAGTCGACCCGCCGTGTGGTATCCGGCTGAGTAGAATAGACCAACCTCATTTCTTACCGAGGTGTCGTAAAAGGCGAGTAAGGTAAGTTGACCCACCGTGTGGTATCCGGTTTCGTAGAATAGACCACCCTTTTTCTAACCGAGGTGTCGTAAAGTACGACAGAGGTAAGTTGACGTCAGGCAGGCGGCCGGTCGTAAAAACACAGCCAAATCATATGGCAGCATGTTTGTAACATGTTGTGCCGACCCCACTTAGAGTGGGATAAGGGCAGGAAGATGATGATTAAATTTTTTTGAATTTTACTTTTCTTTCTTCTTTTTCACATTACTTTTTCTTTTATTAGTTTTGTGAATGTCAAATAATAGTACTTAAAAATATAAATATTTTTATTTTATATTGAGGTCGTTTATACCTTCGACAACACCAGTGTAAGTAAGTGTAAGTGTTAAATTACCCTCAATCGTTACGATACTAGTTTTTTCTTGTGGCCAAAGTAAAAATGAGATATCAGTATATAAATTTTGATTGTACCAAATTTTATCACTTCAGATAACACATTTTAGCCTTGAAAAGGTAACAGATATACAGACAGAAAGACAGATCGACATGGAGACAGAATTACGCATTTATAATATTACCATGGATTACAATCAGTAATGATGATTTAGACAACCCTCATCGATGGTTAAAAGTGACCATAAAGAAAAATATATACCGTGGCTGAGGGAATTTTCCTTTCCTTCTTTTCTGCCTTCTGAAGACGTTTTTAGTCTCTATAAGATGTTGATCACAGTTAGTGTCATTGACGTCGAGTAAATAGTTCAAGGAAACCTTACATTTTGTATCATTGGACGACAATATAATACCTGGGCATTTTGAATTCCATGTAAGGTTTCGGAAGTATGCTGTGACAGGCTACTAGTGAGCAAATACCACATTTTGCAGTCTTGGTCATTAACTTTCTTACGATCTGTCCAAAAACGCGTTAAATGTTTTCAGTAGCTAACATTAACCAGTTGTTAACCTTTTTCTTACTTGATACAACCCTAACGAGCTACAAAAATTATAGGGAATTCACTCCGTGTATGTGATGAATGACTCGCAAATGAAAATTCATATTACCATTAAAAGTAAAATAATGTACAAACGCTGCTTTATAATATAAATCTTAATTAGGAAACGAAAAATGTCAGTGAAATATTTTAAATTAAAAAAGAATCTGCTAACATTCATTAAAATTCATTATAATTATAATTGCTGTTATATTGGAGCCAATAACTAGTAGCTCAACAACCCTTATGTCTACTAATATAGCGGGTTTGTTTGGACTAGGTTTGGGTTTAAGGGAATTTGATTTTGATTACACTTTAGGCCATCGCAGTTTTATTAATTTATTTTCTTCTTCTTCTTTTGGACGTCCGCTGCTGGACATAGGTCTCTTTATGGGATCTCCACACCACACGATCTTGTGCTGTTTGGACCCAGCGGCTCTTTTTAGTTCGTCAGTCCATCTTTCGCCATTCCAACACCTTGAGACCCCAACGCCCATCGGTTCTACGCACTATTTGCTTTATTTTATATTATTATAATTATTATTACCGTAATAAGTATTACCGGTTTCTTTTTTCTCCTTTTTTTTCAACCGATGGACATCTATAGCTAGACATAGGTCTCTTTAAGCTATCTCCACACACCACGATCTTATGCTGCTTGAATTCAGTCCTTTTTGAGTCACCGTCTGTCCACCTCATAGGGGGTCTAACGACACTGCGTTTTCTGGTACGAGGTCGCAAATTCTCTCACTTTCAAGTCACTTTAAGACCCCAACGTCTATCGGTTCTAAATACTACGTATTCGTCCCATTACCACTTCAGTTTCGCGACATAAGCTATGTCGGCTACTCTGGTTCTTCTACGGATCCCCTCATTCCTGATTTTATCGCGTAGAGACACACCAAGCATAGCTTGTTGCATCGCTCGCTGAGTAACTGTGTTTTCTTAAGAGGCCCATAGGCAGCGACTACTTCGTTAACCAACTTAGATAATTAAGTACCATTGATAATAATTAATACCATTGATTAAGTACCATTGAAATACAATGTGTTTGTTTTTCCAAAAGAAGTTCCGGTTTAAACTTTATTTGTTCACAAATTTCATCAATATGGATCCAGCGGATTAGCCATGGAGCCGTAACAGACAGAACTTTCGTTTAATTATTTATCAATTGAACTGATTCACCATTTTTTAGATACAATATGCAAGCAAGAAAGTAATTTTTCTTCTTTTTTCATCTTAACGTTGAGTGTACCAGGTATTCAGCTGTATGATTGATTTATTTCTGGTCTAATGACAACACATTTTTATATTTACAACTTTCAATGCGTTTCTTACAATTTTTTTCCTTGTTATGCAATGCTTTGCTTCTACTGAATATGTGGAACATATTAATGTTCTTGTGTAAAACAATTTACAAACTAAAAAGCTTTAGCTTAGCTTATAGCTGAATGTAATGAATCTATTTCTAGTATAAGCTGTAAAGTCAAAGGGCATGAATACGGGAAATACTCTTCCAGTTGATTTTCTGTCAAATAAGAATATTCAGAAATTGACTAAAATTAAACGTGGGATATCGCGAACGTGAGACGAGTTATTGAGCCAGGGTAAATTCGAGAAAGTCTCATCATAATGTACGTAATAAATCAATTTCCATCCAATTGAAACTTCCCGCGGGAATTGGTTTACAAATGAAACAATTTAAAGGTGATTGCGGTTCAGCAGAATGGGGAAATTTATTTTGAGATTACGGAAATAAACTCAAGAAAATATTTTTGATATTTCAGTGTTGTACAAGTGTAACAAATTAAGATTTATTTTTACATGTTTTTTGACAATTTCTATACTGTGATAAAACATTGATTATTTTTATGTTAGTATAAGAAATATATCTGTGGTATCCGGCTGAGTAGAATACACCACCCTCACTTCTTATCGAGGTGTTGGAAAAAGCAACTAAAGTAAGTGGACCCGCCGTGTGGTATCCGGCTGCATAGAATAGACAACTCTCACTTCTTACCAAACTGTTAGAAAAAGCGACTAAGGTTAGTTGACCCTCCGTATGGTATTCAGCTGAGTGGAATAGACCACCCTCATTTCTTACCGAGGTGTCGTAAAAGGCGACTAAGGTAAGTTGAAGTAAGGCAGACGGCCGGTCGTAAAATAACTAATTAAAACATGCAACAACATGTTATGCCAAACCCTTCTTCGAGTGAGATAAGGGCAGGGGAATCATGAATGATGAAAAGTATAAGAAAGATTTCAAGGTTTCCTTTATTTTATTTTTTATTTGTTTTTCGTTTTATACATATATTTAGAAAAGAGAAAGAAAAATTTTAAAAAATAACCACATGTATAAAGGCGGACTTATCAATAAAAGGGATCTCTTCCAGACAACCTTTGAGTGATAGAACAAAAAGGACAAGAATTCAAGAAGAAAGAGAGTACGGGTCATATAAAGAAAAAGAAAAAGTTTATATAAATTGAACTATTTAATCCATTAAATAATTTTAGTAAAATAAATAGATGAAAAGATGGTACTAATATATAATTACTTAAGATCTAATCTGTTACTTAATCCTTTTGTACAGTGAGAAAGAAGGCGAAAAGAAGCGTTTACGAAAGTATCGGACAGAAAAAAGAAGTATTTTTCAGCCGCTAGGCTTATCTGAATAAAAGAAAAAGAAAAATTAGATTCAGAAACCTTTTGTCCTATAAAGTATGTAATGTATTCGTTTCCATAATTTATTCAGCATTGGCGTATGTCTGTCCAAAAATACTCGTATAACTTTTTAAAGTCGAATCGATTATTCTTTAATTTGATTCTACGCAGTATTTATTGCGCAAAGGGATTATCAATAAATAGTTAATCATCATCATTCTTCTGCCCTTATTCCATTCGAAGTGGGTTCAGCACAACATGTTATGAACATATTGTCACATGATTTGGCTAGGTATTTTACGACTCGCCGCCTGTAACGTCAACTTACCCTAATCGTATTTTCTAACACCTCGGTAATAAAGAGGGTGGTCTATTCTACTCAGCCGGATACCACACGGCTGGTCAACTTTGGTCATCACCGCCCTACGGGGACGAGCGGCGGGTATGTCGGACTGTCACCTACTAAAAACCTGACAGTGCTCCACCATGCTGCTGGTGGCGGGGACAGGGTAACGTTGGAAACATTGCCCCCATCCCCGCCAGCAGCAACTCTAATTCCCAGAGTGCGCCACCTCTGGGTCGGGGCCTGTATATATATATAATCAATTTTAGCTTTGCCATTACAGCAGTTTATAAACACTGTTAAAAAGAGGCTGATACAGAAAGCCTAATATACTCTTGAAGATTACTTAGAAGATAAGAATATGTGGATACAGCTTTCTTTGAACCTGTACAAGACAGTAACGACTTAAAGTAAATAGGATTAGAAATTGTATTTTTAAAAGAGCAACCGCTGAGTTTCTTGCTGGCTCTTCTCGGTAGGAACAGCTTTCCGAACCAGCAGTAGAGTTGACGATTCAAAAGCATTTGTTTACAAGTTTATTTGAATAAAGAACATTTTGAATTTGAAAAAATATATAAGTATTCAAAATTAAATTATATGGTCATATCTGGACTTGAAACTGTCATATTCTCTTGTCATATTCTCATCTTCCCCTATCTACAGTCAATATTTTTCGTTCGGTACATCCTGCCACTAATACATAACAAACTTATGGGCCGAATCTAGTTAGATATTTGAAAATAACTTAATACTTATAAATGCAGCAAAACTAATATTATTTTAAGCGTCACTCTATTCAAAACCGTTATGAAACAGATTTATAAATAATCTGTATCAGATTTAAAAATGAAAACAATGTTTACGCTTCTTTTGTTCTGATTTAAACACAATAAAGCTGTCTGATCAAGACCGCCTGTGTAGTGGTCGTAAACATGAATAGTTACACGATAAACTATGAACAGTATGTTTCATACTGTTATGATCCATGCAATATAGTTATATAATAATTTTAGCAAATAAAAATCTATAATAATAAAACAGGTTATCTTCTTCCCTTGTTTTTAACTGATGGACATGTCTTTTCAAAGACCGCATTGTGGTATCCGGCTCAATAGAACCACCGTCATTTCTAACCGAGGTTTAGTAACGCGAAGACTTCAAACATAACCCTCCATCGTCCGTTGAATTTGTTTGAGCTTATTTATGAGGCTCAAGTAACTAAATTTAGGATTCATAAGTAACAAAGAATTTCGTATGTACTCCGGTGTTTAGGACTAGAAGATTTTGCGTATGTTTCCAAATATCAAAGTTGGGTTTTATTGGATTGATGTGAAGTGAACTCTGTTTCGTTTGGGCGTTCCGAACGGGGTTTATCGGACGCCCATCTGAAAAGGTCCCCGAAGTGGTCGGTGTATCTGGTGCTCCCGATGCATCGATTAGCGGAGGGAAGGGCCACTTTTAGAAGTCCCCGACCCAGAGGTGGCGCACTATATGGTTCATAGTTGCTGCTGGCGGGTATTGCGGCAATGTCTCCAACGGTACCCTGTCCTCGCCACCAGCAGCGTGGTTGAGCACTGTCAGGTGCGAGTCCGATATACCCACTGCTCGTCCCCGTCGGGCGGTGATAACCCATAATGGGTTTTCCAGACATAAATAAAAGAACTCTGTTTCGAGATTGGACCTAGAAGTCGGACCGTATGTTTCAGTTATAGAAATACTCCGCTGAAGTCACTAAGCATTCTTTTACGACCGGCCCCCTGCCTGACATCAACTTACTTTAGTCGGATTTTACGACACCTCGGTAAGAAATGAGGGTGGTACTATTCTATTGAGCCGCATATCACAAGGCGTATCGTACAGATAGAACAGAGGTATTTGCTATTAATGTTTATTCTTCTTTCAGAAGCAAAATAAGGTTTAAATAATAATAACTTATGTAAAGAGATCTAATAATATACTCAAGATATCGATTTTTGGTTGACTTATGAGTTTCTGCACATTTATATTAGGATTTCCTACTCATCTTCGTTTTGTATTTTATCTTTTGTGGATTTAAAAATAATATTTTCTTATGAACGAATAATCAAAAACATGATTGCACAATAACACACAAATAATGGGCAATTTAAAATGGTATGTAAATAATTAATTTATTTTTTGTTTGCTAAACCTTGCTTGCGTCCGTGTAAAGAAAACCCTTGAGATTCGTTTACCCTTATCAACTTTTATTGCATACCGACTTGTTCATCTACCGTTTTCATTTACTCACAGAAGTCAGGGCAGATTTTGACGGCATTTTTATTGCCTTC
Organism: Morpho achilles; assembly: GCA_947086495.1. NCBI lineage: Eukaryota > Metazoa > Arthropoda > Insecta > Lepidoptera > Nymphalidae > Morpho > Morpho achilles. The sequence goes on along the minus strand of CAMTZB010000004.1, from coordinate 4,787,355 downwards.
CTTGTTTTGTATGTATAAATAATGATGCAATCTGAGATGAAACATTCTAATTGGGAGTTAGGGTAACGTATACTTTTAAGACTGATTTACCCTTACTCTATCAACACACGCTCCTAAAAGTTTTTAGCTAACTACGACTTCATGGTTAAAGCTATTGAAATAGAACTTAAGAAGGGCATTTTGAGATTCAGGTTGAAAATTCACAAGATTTAGGTTACTGACGTTTTATACCTTCTAAGATCATTCTAAGATACCTAATAACGAATGGAAGATTGAAGAAGAGTATCCAATCGAAGGGTTGAAATATAAGTCTAGAATAGTGAATAATGGTGGAATATAAAATACACGTTTTAATACAATACAAAATCTTCGTAAAGGCGTCGCGAGGGTGGCCGTTAGCAACCGGTTCTAATAGCTAAGCTCTTTGATATTTTTAACGTGGAAAACTGATTGCATAGTTATACCTACATACATTATACCGATATAGTACTAATATAAAAAGTAAAGTCTATTCGATTTTATATGAGATATTGCTTCTTACGTATACAAAATAACCTGTACGCGATACAAACCGAATCAAACATTGCTCTTGTAAAAACTACGTAGAGAAAATATCGTAAATAACGCCGCAATATTTTCTACGTTTTATAAAGGTTTGAAAACAAAAGAGAAATAACGTCAGCATCAGCACTCATGAGATCGATTCGAGAAATTTCTATTTTCATTGCTAGGGTAAAGTTTTTAGTTATTTGATAAAAATATAAATGTTAATGAGATATCTTGAAAAGGTTTTTTTTTAAGGTTTCGTTCTAATTTTTTTCTTATAAAAGGCATTATTGTAAATGTCAATTGAACCATAAGTTTTATGAAAAAAATTATGTCAAATTATTAAAGTTCGTACTCGCATCATTATTAATCGTCACGTCTTTTATCTGTTGGGCTATTATAGCGCTATATATTATTCTTCTGCCCTTTTCCCACTCTAAGTGGGTGCGGCACAACATGTTATAAACATGTTGTCACATGATTTAGGTTTTTAACGACCGGCTGCCTGCTTGACGTCAACTTACCTTAGTCACCTTTTATGACACCCTGGTAAGAAATGAGAGTGGTCTATTTTAATCAACCGGATACTACACGGTGGGTCAACTTACCTTAGTCGCTTTCTGTGACACTTCGGTAAGAAATGAGGGTGATCTATTCTATTCAGTCGGATACCAAACGGCGAACGCTAAAAAATAAAAACAGTTTGCAGAATTAGACACCCTATGAATGACTTTTTTTGTTAAAATTTCGTTAAGACTAATTTAGTATCTAATTTTTAGGTAAAATGTAAGATGAAATTTAGGATAATTCTCAAGAAGTTTTGAACGCCTTAAGCTTTTTTTGGTAATTAACAAGGCTACTGTCAAAGGACTATTAGTTATAGTAATCCTAAGCTTGTAAAGCTACCATGTTTAAGTAAGACTTATCCCTCTTGTTATCTTAAATTCGAGACAATAATTTTAGTACATTTTGAGTTAAGATTAATATAAGTTGTATTATTCCATACTTATATTATAAATGCGTTGGAAAAATCAAAATCGTATCAAAAGTTTAGTCTATTATTTAAATGTAAAATCTTTTCTACTCTTCTCTTCTTTTCTGTTCTTAAAGATTCCATACTAATTTTTTTTTTTGTAAAATCCGTTCGGGTAGCTTTTATTTAATACTGCATGTTAAGAATCTTGGAATGTTATCATGTTAAGCTCAACAATTAATTCAACTTGTAAAATTACTTTTAATAACATTCTGTACTTGATCTCAGAAAAAAAGAACGAGTTGACAAATACACTTTTTCAAAAATTTATTCACAACAGATTGTTTGCGTTAACATCGTGTTGATGAACTAAAGATTTCCGTTTCAAAAATATATTTCCGCTCTCGCCCATTCACCTCCACCCACTGCCAGAAATTCGTTAAAATCAAAGGTTTCATTCAGGAAGGCTGACTTATGGAAAGTTTTGAAACAAATTAAAGATGAAATAAGCTATATATTCATCGACTTTTTAAGTCTGTATATCTCAGGTAATTTTCTTACAAGATAAAAATTAAATTAGAAAAAAAAATTGGGTAGGAGGGGCTCGATCTTAGGCATTTTCATTTCTCATATATATAGATACCATGACTTTACGATTTACAGCAAAAATAACCCAAAAACATGGATATAGCATTTTTTTTTAAACGAAACCTATCTGCATCGATTTCCCCCCCGAAAACCTCCTACATGCTGAATTTCATGAAAAACGATGAAGCCGTTTTCGAATTTCAGAAAATACATATATGTATACAAGATCAACGCATTTAAATACTAAAGATTATTTTATATAAAATCGAGCCTCTCAAAAACTTGTTAGGTCAAAGAAAATTTTTAGCAAGATATTGCCCTAATTACAGCTAATGTACCGAGCTAACTTAAAGCAGATTCTCGGAATAAGTTACCATATAACTTAAGAATACTTAACATTAAGAACGTGCCTAACTTATAAACTTTTTGCAAGAAGTCCTTGGTTTAATCGCTATTTCTAAATGTTACTAGTTAATGCTTTCATTACAAATTATCTAATTAAGTTATCAGCTTATTTTTTTATATTATCAATCGATCCTAGGATGTCAACTTTTATGGTTCGCGCGTTACCATTTTACTTTACATTTTACTTTTTATTTTTAGGCTATTACAGCTATGTGATAGCTCAAATATCTATTGCTTTTTGTTCCTAATTTAGTAATTTTTTTAAGTGCCCAAAACAGGGATAAAAAGAAATTTTTGAAAATAAAATTTAGCTAGATCTAATTTTCACCCCAAAACTCCTTACATGCTGAATTTCACGAAAATTGTTGGAGCCGTTTCCAAAATTCAGAAACATATATATAGTATACAAGCGTAACTCATTTAAATATCAAAGATAAAGTTAAAATATAAAATAACTTACAATTGTTATGATAAGTATTTCTCGTATAAAAACAATTCCAAATTGAATAGTATTTATTGAGCGTGAAAAGTAACTTTGACAAATTAAATGTTTTATTTATGTGATCATTTTAAACATGTTTTAAGCCGCAATGTGTTTGTATTTATAAATTAAATTATATTTTATCTTAGGCATTTGCGTAAGTAATATAATCTCATTATGTTTTATAATGTACGTGGGTGACGCTGAAAGCTTTTACAATCTCTAAAATGTAATAAAGATGTAAATATTTTTCGCGACAACCAATACACTTTTTCCTGCAATAAAATCATTTTTAAATGTTAAACGATTACTAGCTTTATTTTCAACAACTTTATTTTCAAGGTAAATTAATGATTTTCCGCTGTGTGGTATCCGGCTTAATAGAATAGACCGGCCTCATTTCTTACCGAGGTGTTATAAAAGGCGACTAACGTAATTAGTGGCGCCGTGTGGCCGAGTAAAATAGACAACACCTCGACAATTTCTTGTCGAGGTGTTGTATAAGGCCACTAAGGTAAGTTGACCCGTCGTGTGGTATCTGGCTTAGTAGAATAGACCGTCTTCATTTCTTATCAAGGTGTCCTAAATGGCGACTAAGGTAAGTTGACGTCAGGCAGGCGGCCGGTCGTACAATAAATAGCCAAGTCATAATATATTGAAATATTAATGAGGCACAAAGTTTTAACAAAAAATCTCATGGGCTCAGGATTTGAATCTGTGACCTTCTCGAAAGAGGCACACTGTTGAGCTTCTACACAATTTAAATGAAATTTGGTGCAATTGATTATTACATACCGGTGTCTCTTTGGAGAATATAATAAAACATAAAGTAACGGTAATAAAAAATTTTTGTCTGTGAGTGATCGCTTTAGCGATAACACCGTCTTTGCTTGCCTTAATTTTATTTCATATAAACTAAGATATCTTTGTATAGTGCAATGAGAATAAAAAAAATTAAAAATTGAGGATACACTAACATTTAAGTTGACGCGCACAAAATCTCTGGTAAAGTTTGACCTTGAATTCAAATTCAATATCAAAATATTCTTTATTCAAATAAACTTGTAAACAAGTGCTTTTGATTCGTCAACTCTACTGCTGGTTCGGAAAGCTGTTCTTACCGAGAAGAGCCAACAAGAAACTCGGCGGTTGCTGTTTTAAATACATAATTCTTATGACATTTAGTCATTACTATCTTGTACAGGGTCTAAGCGAGCTATATCACACATTCTTATCTTCTAAGTAATCATCAAGAGTATAGTAAGGCTTTCTATAACGGCCTCTTTTTAACAGTGTTTTTAAACTGCTGTAAAGGCAAAGCTGAAATTGATTGCGGAATTTTATTATAGAATCTTATACCAAAACCCACAAACGACTTACGTACTTTTGCAAGGCACAAAGCAGGAGCCGCAAGCCTATGTGTTATCTTGCATAAGTAAGTAAGAATTTCAATTGAAGTAATTTATCGCAATCGAATTAGAAATTTATAGCAACTGTATCAACGTAAAATACGAGTCGACGTCGAGAGTTATTATTCAAGTGCAAATCTTAAAGTGGCACGATAAATTAAGTCGGCGAAACGATTCTTAATGTCTCCATTTTGTTCGCGGGCTGCGGGCAATATCCGGTAATCCTTTGAATTGGTAAGTAATGTCGGGATTACAATGTTGACGGATAAATGAGTGTCGCGCATTGCTCACGGCAATTTAAATTGTTTGTAACAGTGTGATCGATGCATTAGCCGGGTAACCCACTTACGGTGGGATTTGTTGCGAATTTTATTAAGAACATTGACTGGTTTCTTTTTTATATATTTTTGTTATAAACAACCAGACAAACAGCATAGATGACTAAAAGTTACAATAAAATTATTATGCTATAATATATATAAATAATATGCATATGTTCAGAGAATATATTATGTACCTAATGCTTTAGCTATATAGTTGTATGAAGCAGGCAACATTGACATACCATACATGCAGCACATGTCACCACACGTATCACAAAACGCTGCGAACACCACCACATCATTATCTCATCATATTCTTGCCCTTATCTCACTCTAAGTGGAGTCGGCACAACATGTTATAAACATCCTGTCACATGATCTGGCTGCGTTTTTACGCCTGCCTGATTTAGTCGTATTTTACGACACCTCGGTACGAAAGAGGGAGATCCATTCTACCAAACCAGATACCACACGGCGGGTCAACTTACCTTAGTCGCCTTTTACGACATCTCGGTAAGAAAGAGGGTGGTCTATTCTACTCAGCCGGATACAACACGGCGGATCGACTTACCTTAGTCACCTTTTACGACCTCAGTAAGAAATGAGAGTGGTCTATTCTACTCAGCCGGATACTACACGGCTAATATTCTAAATCAAACATTGTAAAAAAATATTCACAAGTAAAGTCAAAGCACTCAAACAACTTAAAAAGAACGTGTTCTATTAAAGATCGCTTTATTTTGGTACGTAACAAGTTATGGACAAACTATTTTATCTTTAACAGATGTATTTTCGTCCACTACATTTTAATTATCTAATTAACGTCCATGTGATGTATTGCTGGAGCACTTTCTTGTAACACGCTAGGTACACATCCGTATTGTTTTTAAGAAATCGAATCACGTACACAAAATCCATTGCCTTATGAGACCCGAAATTGTTTTAGAGAGTATTAAATACACATAAAATATTACTAAATATAAATATATTTGGACTGGCTCGTTGGCGCAGTTGGCCTTCAGCTCTGAGGGTCGCAGTTTTGATTCACCCAGAGGGCCAAAATTTTCTATAAACAATTTGTTAGTTCTTATTTATTTCTTTATTGTAAAATAGCAAATGTACTAAGGCTAGGACTTATCCCTAAAACCTAATACCTTTGAGTAATAGAAGAAAAAGGACGAAGTGAAATATGAAATGTGAATAAGAAAAACTGAAAAATAACGCAAAACTATACACATAGATTAATACCACTTACTACTTAATAATTGCACACTATACACAAAAGATGCTATATAGATAATAGTAACTATTGTTAGCTTCTGTTAGATATGCGTACTAATACTCGATATAATTTTTATAATTGTAAGACATACTTATAATAATCAAATATAAATTATAAAATATAACTAGATACGTTATTAGGAATAGAATGATAATGAGTAAGTATTTTGTCTACCATAATTTGTTGTCCATCATTCAGTGGGACCGAACGAATGAACGTAAAAGATTGTGACCGAGTCTTGTTCTCTGACGACATTCGACAGTTTGAGGCATTCCGATTATAGCCATCGAAGAGTTAATACGTCCTAAACGTAAAGTATTGAGCTAATAAAGTGTGTGAGGCTAACACTATTTAAATTTAAAATATAAATTTAACTATTTAATTGAAGTTCTTGGAGTCTGGGTGGTATATATGTATTGAAGTACTCGTTTAAAATTATATATGTATATATTTACCAGTTGTCTGTCACCCATGAAACAAGTATTAAGTGACTTAATTTGGCCCGTTGGCGCAGTGGGTAGTAATCCTGCCTTAAGCTCCGCGGGTCGTGGGTTCGATTCCCGCCCAGGGCTTTCTTTATTTTCTATAAATGAATTTGTTGGCCTTTGAACCTGGGTGTATATTTGTATTTCAAAATTATATAAGTATATATTAACCAGTTGTCTGTCTACCATAAAACAAGTATTAAGTTACTTACTTTGGGGACAGACGACCGTGTGTGTAAGTGTCCCATATGTTTATTATTTATTTATTTGTTTCGGGGATGGAAGGGAGGAGGGGAGGAGGATATAAACATCCATATATATTAAAAGTCTGTCTATCTGTTACGCATTCGCGTCAGTTAATTAGCATTAATGAAATTTGATGCAATTGAAGCGTATATAGTAAGTAAGCCTGTTACTATCCCACTGCTGGGCATAGGACTCTTCCCTTTGTTTTTGGAGAGAAGGATTGGAGCTGAGACCTACCACGCTGCTCCAATGCGGATTGGTAGGTTACACATATCCCCAGAATTCTCTAGAGATATGCAGGTTTCCTCACGATGTTTTCCTTAACCGAAAAGCGTGTGATAAATTGCAATTATCAATTAGACACATAAGTTTTACTAGAAAACTCATTGGTGCCTGCCCGGGTTTGAACTCTAGACCTCCTCGAAAGAGGCGCACGGTGTTACCGTTGGGCTACCACAGGTTATAAATTATATATATAGAAGCGTATATACCAAGGTACTATATACTCGTAGGACCTAAAAATTCCCGTTTTTCGTCGAGGGAAAAGAAAAAAACAAAAAAGTGCATGTTTTAGGGGACATTACAAGAATCACGCTTATCATATGATCTTTCATATGATAAGAGCTACGGGTTCTGCAGTTAATATATTAATATTGGTAGGACAGTATCATTTTTGTGAATCACGTCTTTATGTAAATTTGCAACTAGTAAAGAGTTTCACAAAAACCTCCTTTACTATAATTTGCTTTCTAAAAGCTTGTATTAGTCCAAGCAAATTTTAATATGCAATAAAATATTCTAAACAGTTTCGTGGGATTTCTACGAATTACTGTAACTATTCGCTCGAATTTCAATGATAGTTCAGGTTAAAAAACGTATAAATTTCATGGGTCACTTACTCGTAACTTTAATTTGCATATTAGAAATTCGCTAGCTTCTGTATAATATGTAAATTCAAAAGTAATGAGAATATTATTTTGCTATAATCCGTGATTAAAATAAAAATATGAACTTAATGAAAAAGTACCTGGGTGACCGAGCCTTGATCGATAATTTTTAAAATTATGTAAAAAAAATCAAAAAAAATTGAAAAGAAAATTAAAAAAATAAAGGAGAAGTGAAAAAACGATCTAGATTAGTTTTAATTTAAAAAAAATACGTTTTATCCCTGTTTTCGGGCTCTAAAATTTTTTTAAAATTTACGTTGAATAAAATCACAATTTTTCGCTGTCAAACGTAAAGTCATGGTGGTTCATTTGGGTAAAGGGCGGTCTAGAGAGATGAAAATAACTAGGATCGAGCCTCCCCGGGGACCTACCCTATTATATTTTAAATTTTTTTTTTTTTCACATCGTTTTAAAAACCCAGGTACTAAAACTTAACCTAAAGTAAGTAAAAACGACAGTGACAGACAGTTACGGGTAGAAATGTTTTAATATCCAACATACTTGTAATTAAGAAGGAAAACTGTACAGCACTGAATAGAAACATATCTTAGCCAGAAGTGTGAAATTGTGAAAACGGTGACATACAACTCGTAACTTTATAAGGTTTTTAAGTAAACACTCAAATACATATATAAAACCTAGGCTAGAAGGACCAACAAATTTATTAAATTAATAAGCAGACCCTGATCAAATTCCGGCACATTTTAATTAATTAAACCTCTTAATAACAAATTACGAATCAATTTGTAAGCACATCTGATGGCATATATGAGATTCTCGCTGCAGACATATTGTCAATAGAGGCAGAGATAAATGATTTGTCAGGCCTTCGTCAAACATGTCCTTTAATAGGAAGAGGTAGGTACCGTCATACGAGTCAGACCAACTTATTATAGGAAAGTGAGGGTATTATGATGTTATAAGGATATAAAGTGATTGCAGTGGTGTAAAGTCATAATGGTCAACGTTGAGAAACCGTGACCCTTGGTCCGTCCGGGTTCACATTAGGAGTACTTATTCGAATATCGATACATACACTTTATTTGTCGAATCAATGCGAGAGTATCAAGTCATTTTAAGTCGTTATATAAAGAATTAAAAAATAAGTAGGAACCGACATAAGGTAGCGGCTCCTGCTTTGCGCCCTTGTAAAATTACGTGAGTCGTTTGTGGATTTGGGTAAAGATTCTATAATAAAATTCCGCAATTAATTTTAGCTTTGCTATTCTGTAATAGCAAAGCTAAAATTGCTATTACAGAATAGCAAATAGCTATTAATAATATTTAATAGTGTGTTTAAACTGATGTCAGTTTAAACACACTATTAAAGAGAGGCTAGATAAAAAGCCTATTATACTGTTGAGGATTACTTAGATGATAAAAATGCGTGGATTTAGATATTTTTCGACCTTGTACAAAATAATATAACTAAATGTAACTAGTTATAAATACTATTTTGAAAAGAGCAACCGCCGAGTTTCTTGCTGGCGTTTCTCGGTAGGAACAGCTTTCCGAACCAGCAGTAGAGTTGATGATTCAAAAGCACTAGTTTATAGGTTTATTTGAATAAATATTATTCTGAATTTGAATATAAAATTTGAATGGGAAATCTCACATTTTTAGTAAAAAAAAGTAAAGTAGCTGCCTATTACTCTCCCACTGCTGGGAATAGGCCTCTTCTCTCCGTTTTTTAGAGAGAAGGATTGGAGCTAAGACCTACCACGCTGCTCCAATGCGGATTGGTAGGTTGCACATATCTCCAGAATTCTCTGGAGATATGCAGGTTTTCTCACGATGTTTTCCTTCACCGAAAAGCGTGTGATAAATTGCAATTATCAATTAGACACATAAGTTTTAACAGAAAAACTCATTGGTGTCTGCCCAGGTTCGAACCCGTGACCTCCACGAAAGAGTCGCACGGTGTTACCGCTGGGCTACCACAGCTCTTTTAGTGTCTCATGGCAATTGACATTTTAACTAGCTGATATGTGGGTAGTAATTAAATATGAAATTATGTTTTAATATCGTAAAATTCTAAAGTTTTAGTAGATTTTTTAAGCAAAAAATTTTAAACTTTTTTAATTAATACTTATGATAAAATTATAAAGGTGATATCGTAACTCTACTGAGTATAAGATACCTTATTGATATTTACTATTCATTTACTTTTCATCATAGAAAATATTATGCGAAAATCGAATTATATTGGAGCAGTGTGGTCGGCCTAAACTTCAATCTTCCAAAAAGAAGGAGGCCCAATAGTGGGATAGTTACTTTAGCTTTCTAATGAAGTCAACGATTTTTGAAGATTTCAAAAAAAATATTATCAGACTGACCTATATATACTTGTAAATTTCACTTTTTATATTGCATTTTGTAAGTGATTGTAATTAGAGACTTAGTATTGAAACATTTTAAGCTTGACGATTTTATGTCAAACCTCTCCCTAAGTTTTAAAATTAATTTTCCATTCAACTCCCCTTTCACCCCGCCTTTCACAAACGCCTGTCAATAATCTTACAAGCTGTGTATTATAAGAAAATTATGTAATAACTTCCGAGATTTTCTATTTTCTTTTGTTATATTTGAAGTGTTGATAAACATAAGAAAGTAGTATATATGACATAGTACTTTTTTATAGACTTGCAAAAAAAGTCTATTCTAAAGTAATGTATTTCAAGCAGTAGTGTCCGACGTTTGAATATTCATAATTCAAAATATACTTATTCTTATTATTGTAAATATATTGTGATAACAATAATAAGAAGCCTCTTAATAATATATAGAATATTCTAGGTATTATTGTTTTATTTATTGTTATGACTGACCCGTTGGCGTAGTGGGTAGTGATTCTGCCTTCAGCTACGCGGGTCGCGGGTTCGATTCCCGCCGAGGGCCAACATTTTCAATAAATGAATTTGTTGGCCTTTGAGCCTGGGTGTATATTTGTATTTAAGTATGTATTTAAAAAATATATAAGTATATATTCACCAGTTTTCTATCTACCATAACTCAAGTATTAAGTTACTTACTTTGGGGATGGACGACCGTGTGTGTAAGTGTCCCATATATTTATTTATTTATTGTATAAGAAAGCTAGAAGTTATAATAATGATCTGAACCAACACTCAGACAACATGTTATAACTTAACTCAAATAATATTAAAATTAAACATACATTATAGTAGATTATGATACTGTTGCATAACAAGGGTTCTTATAACACGAGTGTCTTTAAAAAAACGAGCCGCGGGTGAGTTTTTTTTTTAGTATCACACAAGTGTTATAAGACCAAGTTATGTACAGTGTCATACACTACTTTATCTACTCTCATACTATAATACGTAAAACAATATTAATAAAAACCAAACTTTTTTTTTCAAACCTTTTTTTTTTAGGTCCTCTACCTTAAAAAAAAAAGTTTCAATGAACGAGTCCGCGGCGACGTCAACCTCCTTGGTCCAGCTGGAGTTTGTATAGGTGTATCGTTCTGCTCAAAAAGTTATATTATGATACAGGTGTCCATACAAGACCTGTATCGTAATAAAACTTTTTAATTTTCTATTTTTGGCCTGTACATAATGTTTGTCATAAGAATTTTGGTTTCAGTTTTATAATCTTTGTATTATAGTATCAGAGTAGATAAAGAATATTATTGTATACATAAAATCTTAAAAACACAGCCCTAAGATTTGAGATGGCAGCTAATGTAAACAAATAGAGCGGAGTGCCAAAGTTTGTTTCTGAAAGTTATCTGTGAGCTTAACGACAGCTTATCAAATTAGGTTTTTTGCCCCCAAATATGTCGTTAGGCAATGAACTTAAGGATTAATTTTTACAGAGCAAAAATTTATTCGGACGTAATAAGAAACTTTCATCGTTGTTTATTAACAATGCTAATAAGTAGTTTAGTTAATTTAAGAGGGGCTAAAAGAGCTCTGTCTTAAATATCGCAAATATCTTCAGATCAGAAATAAAATATTAGAAATGATTTATAATTGCATTCATCGCCATCTTCCTGCCCTTATCTTACTCTAAGTGAGTTCGGCACAACATGTTATAAACATGTTGTCACATGATTTGGCTACGTATTTTGCAACCGGCCGCCTGCAAACGTCAACTTACCTTAGTCACCTTTTGCGACACCTTGGTAAGAAAGAGGCTGGTCTATTCTACTCAATCGGATACCACACGGTGGATCAACTTATCTTAGTCGCTTTTTACAACAACTCGAAATAAGAAATGAGGGTGGTACTATTCTATTCAGCCAGATACCATACGCCGTTAATCTTAACTAACATACAGACAAACATCTTAAATTTTAAAATATTCAATCGTTCCAAAAGCTAAAAAAAAGCGTTTGTGTATTTAATTGATTTTCCCCAATATTTTGTATGTCAGAAGAAAGTCATTATTGAATTTTTCCTGTACCAATCAATCATAATTTAACATCCCATTAAACAGCAATTAACGCAGACAATAAATCTTTATAAGAAAGCAATCAAGACAATTGATTGTAAAACATTACAACTACTTTGTACTGAAGTTGTAAAGCGAAGAATTTATTGTACAAGATTTACATAAAAGTATTTCAGCAAATCTCTCTTAGGGAATTCAGGTTATTTATAACCATGATCATTCTCCGTTGAGACGTCTTCGAGGGAGGAATATTAATATAAAGTTGTGTTTGCATTTTTTGAATTGTTTTTCCAATGTCGCTTCATTCACATTTAGCGTCCGTCATGGTAAGTTTATTGTTTCAAATTTCGGACATGATTCTATTATGGATTCTTTTAGACCGGATTCGTAATGTCTTGTTAGGGTTTTTTTTAAGTTAAGTAAAACGACATAAAAAGAAAGAGAAACGTTAGAAAGTAATAATATATTTTATATAAAAGAAAGCATATAAAATTTTGAATAGTATTCAACCAATAACTAGGTAGGGTTGTATGTAGTAAACAATTTCGGAAAAGTATTATAAAGTTTGTTAAATGCCACTGCTCACTATAGGTAATTAAGTAAAGTATGTAGTATAAAGTTATTCAGTTCTAAAAAAGTATGTGTAAGTTTCTTATTAAAAAAAAAATGATGGATAGACTGTGTGAAAAATGATATGCATGTTAAAGGAGTGTCACCAGAGTTGACGAATGATAGAGGAGAATAGAAGAAGAAGACATATTGTGACTACCCCACTTAGAGTGGGATAAGGGTAAGAGAATGATGATTAATATTTTAAAAAGATGATAAAACTAATCGATAATAATAAAAAGTAATATTAATTTATGTATTTTAAAAATAAGTGTAACAAATTATTGTTATGTAACTGGAGTATGTTGTAATACAGTAATATAAAGCGTAACTTTGAAACAAAATACTGTTTTTCCAATACACTGAAAATGTTTGGTTTATTATTGCTATTTGACAAAACAATCGGAAACTAATTCACAATTCCTGATAATAAATTATTCATGAGACCGTATAGAAAAGTTTATAAACGTTTCTTTGCTTGAGCGAATAAAACAATAAAGATTCATATTTATATTGAATTACACATAAATCATCAATTTCTAGTTATAATTACTTCGAGATTATTACGAGTTGCTTGTATACAATAGATCAAGTTAATAGATTAACTTCAAATTTGGTATATCAAATAGCCTCTTTTAAAAAATCTTCATTCTCCGACAACGGGTTATAAATGTATCTAATCTATCTTACTGTATTTCCGCATTGTTAAGAGGTGTCACCCTTCTAATTAATTTTGGGACATCATAACTAAAATATGTACCAGCAGATGCAAACACCCTTGATTTTCAAAGCTTTATTTCTTTGATATAAACACAAAACCCAATTTTTTTAATCAATATCTTTTTTTTTCATACTTTGATTAAGGGTTTTATTGTCAATTTTATAAAAGCAGTAATTATTTCAGATTGTATTTAAATTATAAGAAATAAGATAATATTTATTTTATCTTGCAATTTTTAGAATTTAATATGTCATAGTCACGACATTTTTTGGTATTGAAGCCAGCAGGGTCGTCTCGCTGACTCCCCGGGTGGGGGGTAAGCGGGGTACGGGCCTCGAGGCGTACCTCATTGCCCGAGCAGTTCCTCGCGGGCACTTAAGCCCGGTATGTGTTTCGGCCGTAGGCCGAGGTCACCTGGGTGACCTAAGGGAGTCGGTATTTGGGCCGTGGGCCCAGGTCACCTAGGTGACCTAAGGGATGTCTTGTTCGGTGGGGAGGTCTGGGAATATTAGCTCCCAGACCTCAAAGTCGTCGTCAGGTGGTGTCATATCCGGTGGTGTCATAATCTGTGGTGTCGCCCTCTCGCCCGTCGCGTCGTCCTCGTCGTCGCCGTCGTCATCCGCATCGGGCCGCGGAGACGGTGACCGCAGGAGCTCGCGAGGCAGGGAACGTCCATCAGGTGGTCGCGCATGGAGTGGCGCGATGCCGTGGAGGTGTACGTGCGCGCTGTGGTCCGCACGCGCGAACATCCGGCGCGCAAGGCGACGGACATACTCCTCCACGGTCGGCATTTTGGTATCCCGATGCACGACGTCGTTCCGCACATACCTCGGGGCTCCTACGATCAGTCGCAGGCAGCGGTTCTGCTGGACTTGCAGTCTTCGCTTCTGGTACGCCGAACATAGCGCGTACCAGGCGGGTGCCGCATACGTCAAGCGCGAGCGGACGTAGGCACCGTAGACTCGCAGTTTGGTGTTCATAGGTAGATGGGATGTGAATAGCGCGTGAAGCTTGGACCTGGCAGCGGCAGCTCGACCCACGACGTGATTCACCGTGGGGATCATGCACAGGCTGCGGTCCAACTCACACCCCAAAAACCTTACTGTGGTCTTCCACTCTACGTCCTGGCCTCGTAGAGTCAGCTGACGTAGCGGCTTGGAGCGGCTGGTGAGCAGAGCGGCCGTCTTCCCGACGTTGACGGCCATCTTCCACTTGTCCAGCCATTCCGGCAACAAGTCCAGCATACGCTGCATGCGGTTGGTGGCGACGATCTGATGGTAGGACGACGCGAAATACGCGCTGTCGTCGGCGAACAGCGACAACAGCACGTCCTCCTCCCCTTCCCGCAGATGGTGGCGCAGGGTGGGGATGTCATCCGTATACGCCGCGTATAAGCGCGGCGATATACAACTGCCCTGGGGTACTCCGGCTTGGATGGTGCGTGGCTGGGATTCGGCACCATCCACTGCCACGTAAAAGCTACGGCCGTGTAGAAACGATGCCAGCACTCGCACATAAGCAGGCGGCATGGTGGTATCCAGTATTTTGACCAGGAGCCCGGCGTGCCACACACGGTCGAAGGCCTTCTCGATGTCGAGAAAGACCCCCACGGTGTAGCGCCCGTTGTTCCGCTCACTGGTCAGGTGGTTTATGACCCTCGCCAGCTGGAGCGTCGTCGAGTGGCCGCTGCGGAATCCAAACTGCTCCTCGCGCAGGGGCAGATGGGGCGTGACTCGACGCAGCAGCAGACGCTCGAACAGCTTGGCTATGTGCGAGAGCAGGGTGATCGGCCGGTAGCTTCCAGGCAGGCGGCGGTCCTTCCCCGGCTTGGGAAGAACAATGATCTTCCCGGTCTTCGACGCCTCTGGGAAGTGGCCGGTGCGGAGTACTCCGTTGAACAGTCTCGTGAGCGCTACGAGACCTGTTCGGGGCAGCAGCATCAGCGCGGCGTTAGTGATTCCGTCGGGGCCTGGCGCTTTTCGCTTATCAAGGCGAGCAGCGACCGACCGCAGCTCTGACAGGGAGATACAGTCCTCTCCCCGGAGCGGCGGTGTAGGGGCCGACAGGAACCTTTCCAGCTTGTCCTGGACAGCCGCGTGATGACGGATGACATGGAGGTTGGAGGTGTTGGGGGCGTTGGGCGTAAATGTCTGTTCCAGGTGTGCCGCCAGAATCTCAGCACGATCCTTGGCGGCATAGGTGCGTTTACCCGCGGCATTGAGCAGCGGGTAAACGGGGGTGTCTTGTCCGGTGAGTTTCTTGCAGAGGGAGTACAGCGCTGTGTCGTGTTCTGTCGCTCGATCGACGGTATCCTCCCATCGCGCCTCGTCGAGAGCGACTACGGCACGCGCGATCCTCTCTGCAAGCCGGTTCAGGTCAGTCTTCACCCTGGGGCAACGAGTGCGGGCCCATAGGCGGCGCAGGGTGCGCTTCCGCTTAAGCATATTGCGGAGCGAGCTCGGCAGGTCCTTCCTTCGGTTGGTAGTGTCCGGTGAAGTCGACGTGGTGGAGGTGGCTGCTGCCTTGGCGGCGACGATCGCCTCCGCGATGAACGCAGCAGCATCGTCGACTCCCGAAGGTGTAGTGATCGGGCCTGCTAGCTCAAGCCCGGCAAGCTCTGCGGTGTAGCGCTCCCAGTTCGTCCGCGTCCGCGGCGGGCGAGGCACTAAGAAGCCTCCCTGGGTGGCTAGGGTGACCAGAACCGGTAGGTGTTGCGTGTCGAGGTCGTAGAGTACCTCGACATCAAAGGGGTTGTCCAGTCCATGGTGCAGCACTATGTCTATGACGTCTGGCTGGGAGCGGCTGTCGGTGGGTATGTGGGTCGGCGCTCCCGGCCCCACCACACCGTACCCGCTCCTCACGCTATCTTCGTGCAGGTGCCTCCCGACCGCAGTGATGATTCGCGATCCCCACGCATGATGTTTCGCGTTGAGATCGCCCACGATCACTGCAGGTCCCTGCTGCCCGAAGATTGCCTCGACATCAGTGCTGCAGAAAGTCAGTCCGGGTGGTTTGTAGGCGGCATAGATGCGGAGCTCCTGGTTGCCCACGTTGACTCGCACCCCCTGTGTGCGGGTGCTAGTGAACGGGGTGTGCTCCAGCTCTTCGTGTATGATGTCCCTCCGCACCAGAGCGGCCGTACCTCTGTACGGGCGGCCCCGGGGAGAGACTTCATCGCGGCGATACACGAAGTAGTTGGGCACGCGGAGCTCAACGCTGTCCGTGAGTTTGGTTTCGCCCAGGAGGATGACGTGGATATCCTGCGACTGGGCGAGTAGTGTTAACTCACGAACGTGACCTCTGATGCCGCCCGGGTTCCAGTATAGGATTCGTAGGGAGGTCATTGATACGACCTCCCAAACTGGGTAATTGCTGCCGTGATGGCGCCGACTACGTCCCTGTTGCTCAAATAATGAGTGAGTGCCGCCATAAGCGCCTCGATAAGGACCCGGACAATATTATTAATGCCCGAGTCCTGCGCGAGGGGTGGCGGGAGGAACGTAGGAAATTGCGGAGCTCGCAGCTCCGCCTCTTCTGTGGCCAGTCGGTGGCCGCGGCTTCTCGGCGCCTCGGCAGTTTCGGATATCGCCGCCAACGATGTTGATGTTGGCGGCCTGGGGTGCGGTGTGGACGCGGCGGCGGGCTCAGCATCTGCTGGCCTCGGCTGCCTGCGCCTGCGCCGGTTTCTCTTCCGTCGCAGGGGCTCCCCCCTGCTTGTCGGGTCGTTTGCCGGCGGTTACAGAGTCGCCGGCTCCTGGTCTATGTTGACCCCGCCCGCTTCCCCCCGTCGAGTAGCTGGGGCGGTCGGGATATAGGCCGGCGGTTCGGTATTGAAGCAATGAAATATCGATTTAAATTGAGGCATTAAAATAAATTATTCTGCGCCCTTTTATTTGTTTGTTTTATCTATTACATAAAGTTATAAGTAATAAGTTGTGCAGTGGTGTTAATTTGCGAAATACAATACTTCAAAAATAGTATATCTTAGTAATACTTTTAATTCTGACAATTTATATTTTAGAGCCGCAAACTTGCTTAAACCTTTTAGATGTATTCCAGGGTCTGATTATTACAAATTAAATATAGAATACCCACTAAATAGGACACCAAATAGATAATCTGTCACCATCATCATACCCCTACGCTTATCCCACTCTAAGTGGGGTAGGCTCAACATGTATTAACCAGTCGCATTTTACGATACCTCGGTAAGAAATAAGGGTTATCTATTCTATTAAGCCGGATACACGGTGGAAATACATAATCTGTCACCATTCATTTAAATAGCTTTACTCACGCAAAACATCCTGGCAAACAAAAACTATTCAGAAGACTCCCTATATAGTTTACCAAAATCATCTCCTTTCTAAAAGACGGTAAATCTTCTAAGTAATCAGACAAAGGCGATATAAATAGCCGCGATCAATCTTACGATCTCTCCTATAAATGTTAAGAGTGACCCTGTTGTAATAAGTATTGGGATATTGTAACCGAAATATGGGTCACAGGACAAAAAATAAATAATTCGCCACCCTTCCTTTTGATCCCATGGCGTCGGCTCCATAATAGGAGCGCCAAGAAAAATGA
The DNA here is from genome assembly GCA_947086495.1 of Morpho achilles. NCBI lineage: Eukaryota > Metazoa > Arthropoda > Insecta > Lepidoptera > Nymphalidae > Morpho > Morpho achilles. Next base: position 4,769,334 of record CAMTZB010000004.1, on the reverse strand, counting down.
AAACAGTATCGCAAACTCCATCTTAATAAATTGGAAACTCCTTTTTCCTTACTTTTTGTTTTGCTTACGATATATATTTTATTATACATAATAAATTTTTAATCTGCGCAATATTCTGGTTTTCATAACAAAAGTAGAATTTTTTTAGAAGATCAACGATCTATTCAAAAACTTTTTAATACATAGGTAAGCTAACCTATTCTTGACACCTATCCAATTAATTGACACCCTGGCAATTTTCTTCCAAAAATAAGAAAATAACAACACTAAATAGTTGCATTTGTACTAATTTTTATAGATAAAATCATAATTTATTACTTTGGCAACATTAAGTTGCAATAAAAATAATATGATGACTAAACAGCTAAATGAAAGAGTGTACATAATTAAATAAGTACTAATTTATCGTTTTCTTAAAAATTTGACAAGGTAAGTATCTTACAAGTATTGTTAAAACATTCTGTTTTCAGTCTGAAATGCATCGATTACAGTGTTATTGTGATGTTTATAGTCCAAGTTAACTAATCGACCAGATTTATTTAAAAATTTGGTTGTAATTGAGTTATTTTTTATGGTGTCAACATATGGTTCACTGAAAGTACAAGAATACCAATATATTGACATCCATGTCAATAACTGGGATTTTGTAAAACTAACTTTACAGAATGGTTAAAGTTTTGAATTGCTATTTCTAAGACTTGTAAACACGTGTAACTACTGATATAACTTGTATAGAACTTTGTTCCAAATGTTGACACTGGTGTCAAGTTGAAATTACCAGTTATGGACATGAGTGTCGATAATTGGGTATTGCCATGTCAATAAATTGCTCAGCCTAAATGGGTCATTAAAATTAATTTCGTTAAAATTATTTTATGTTGCAGAATTGAATTGAAACATGAAACCTAGAAACCCATCTAGAAATATACAAAAGGAAAAAGTGAAAAGGAAGAAATATTCGATAGATAATATAAGTGAAGCCCTAGATGCAATACACAATATATGAGTCGAAAGCTAGCAGCCAAAACTTTTCAAGTGCCCCGTACAAAATTAATTTACAGACTACAAAACCCTCAGCATAATTCACGTCCAGGGCCTTCTGCAGTACTCGAGGATGAAGAAGGACATTTTGATGGGACTGGATTAATGTATGCTGCAAAAAAAGGTTTTCCAAAACGGAAAGATGACGTTATAAGCAATATTAGTGTTTATTGACGAGATACTTGGCAATTTCACGAACGGCGAAAAATGGTTCAAGCTATTTTTGCAGCGTCACACTAGTCTTAGTTTTTAAGAAGGACATTTTGATGGGACTGGATTAATGTATGCTGCAAAAAAAGGTTTTCCAAAACGGAAAGATGACGTTATAAGCAATATTAGTGTTTATTGACGAGATACTTGGCAATTTCACGAACGGCGAAAAATGGTTCAAGCTATTTTTGCAGCGTCACACTAGTCTTAGTTTGCGGACTCCTGAAGAAGTCACAGCAGCTAGTGCGTGAAAGCGGTGCGATGCGATGTGATAAATATAAGAGAGAACATAGGGCTAAAAACAGATCCACAGCATGATTACAACAAAATAAAATCATTTGAAGATACTGAAAACCCTTCCATTCAACTTTGTCCTAAAATTTTATTAACTTGTACTCCTGTTAAATTACAAGACATTCTTGTAATACCAAAGATGCCACAAAAAAGGAACCAAAAATTCCAAAAGAGCTCCTTTTGTTTTAACCTCAGCTAAATGGAAGGCACAGGAATATCAAGCAATTAAAATTAAAGAAGAAAAAGATAAAGGGATAAGACAAAGAAAAGAAGAGAGAAAGAAAATGAACGAGTAAAAAAATATAAATAAGACCAAAGAAGAAAGCAAAGAAGCCAAAACATAAAAAAACAGACTGAACTAAAGTCAACGAAGTAAAAAAAATATTATTTAGTGAAAGTTTTATTTAGAAAACATATTATTTTCCAATACAAAAAAAATCATTACTAGGATTCAAAATAAAGAAATTGTTTTAGATATGTAATCGTTTCTTTTAATTCATAAAAACACAAATAAGGTACCTATTCTACGTGCTTTACTTAGTTTTCATCAGTATTTTGAATACTGATGAAAACTGAAGGGTGTCAATAAACTGGAATTTAAAATGTCGATAATAGGGAATTCTGTGTCAATATTTGGGTAAACCACTGCAATTCGATAAATATCATAAATTCAATAACAAATAATATCCTAATTAGAATTTGATTTTACTGGCAACATCTTAAAATAGTTGTCTATATTTACCTAAATTTATCGTTATTTGGAAACACTGTGGAAAGTTTATATTTATTTCGTTTTATACGCTCGTTCTAAAAGTGTCAATAATTGGGCACTTTACCCTACATAGGGTTAGAAATAGACCTGAGGCGCGTGTTAAAGTATTTTAAACTGAAAGCATTTCTGATGAACATTCGCTATTTTTTTTAATTAAACAAGTTAATTTAAATAATTAATTAATTAGTTAATTTAATTAAATAAAAATTTAAGTTAATTAAATTTAATTAATTATTTTTAAATTAGAAACTCTTTTGAAAATGCTGATAAAAATATTTAATAAAATAGTTAGGATTTCTTTTAATATTAATGTAAAATCCAATACACGGAATACAAGATAAGTATTATCATTATCCTTCCCTTATCCCACTCTAAATGGAGTTAGTAATTTTAAATTAGTTAGTAGTTAGCTAGTTATTTTAAAACCAGCCGCCTTTCCGATATCAACTTAGAGGGTTGTCTACTCACTGAGGCGGATACTATACGACAAATACAAGAAAAGTAATTAATATAAAACAAAGTCAAATTATATAAATCTTTAAATAGACGCCACTTTTAGGCACCCATTTTATACATATAAAGCTAGATAATTGCTTATTATCGTCTGAAAATGTGTCTAGAATTTAATGTATCACAAAAAAAATAGTTCATATATTTTGTCTAATTAAACAACACAAGAGTTTTGTTAGCTTATGTCCTTATTACCCGGCGTTCAATCATAGCTGACAATCTTTTATCAAAATTATGCAAGGGGTTAGTTTTCTCTGTAAGCTATTTAGGACTCTATTCCCATTGTCGTAGGGTCTAATTTAGATAGGCAACCATTGATTAGTTGGTTACACCTACCTAGATTTCGTTTACCGAAGGCCATTAGTGGCTTGTTGACTATCTTGACATTTGATCTTCTGCTTATAACCGCGTTTCAGGAGTACGTTTTATCTGTTGCTTACAGAATAAGTATATTGTTACTCATATTATGCTCCTGACCTTATCCCACTATAAGTGGGTTTAGCACAACATGCTATAAACATGCTGCCTTATGATTTGGCTACATATTTTACGACTGGTTGCCTGCCTGACGTCAATAACTATAGTATGTTACGACACCTCGCTAAGAAAGAGGATGGTCTATTCTACTCAACCGAGTACCACATCGTGGGTCAACTTGCCTTAGTCGCCTTTTACGATACCTTGGTAAGAAATGAGGGTGATCTATTCTACTCAGCTGAATACCTTGTACATCAGGGTCACATATAGGCTATAGAAATCTTGTTAATTCTACATTGAAAAGTGTCATCACCCTATCACGCGACAATAGTCCACGCAAACGAAGCTGCGAGTAAAAGCTAGTAAGTATATATTTACCAGTTGTCTGTCACCCATAACACAAGTATTAAGCTACTACTTTGGGGACCGACGACCTAGTATGTAAGTGTCCCATATATTTATTCAATAATAACTTATTTAATATCCAAAATAAAACAGATGTACAATATACATTTGTGCAATAACGTAATCAAAAGCATTGTATTCATAAGAAAATTGTTTTTCCGATCTTAAAAGTTTCCATAACAATGTATCTTATGAACTTTTCTTCTTTCCATTGTTGAAACTTTCGTCGATGTCCCGAAACATCTTTTAAAGTCTTTTGTTGAGAGCTGGCAAAGATATTCTTGTTCTTTTATTTTAGCCTTTACCATTATACACAGATAACTTTATGAGATTGAGATACAATATAAAAGGAAAAAAACGTTCAATAAGCGGTTTTACATGCTGGCATGGTATTATACAAGTAGGTCTATAGCATTATATGTTCCAAAAATAGTGATAAACCTATTTTGCTATACATAATTTTATCTCAGATTATAACACAGATTTTAGAGCTTTTTAAACACCCAATACTAGTTCAAATACTTATCAAAGTGAGTTCATATAAGCCAAAAGTTGGTAGTGCTTCAAAATTGTCATAATAGGTTACTAGACAGTTCGATTACTTATGTATATACGTATCTATTAGTAAGGACATCTATATATATAAAAGAAAGTTGGTCTAAGTTACACTATTTATAACTCAAGAACGGATGAACCGATTCGGCTGAAAATTGGTGAAGAGGTTGCTTAGAACCAAGAGACGGACATAGGATACTTTTTATCCCGTTCGACCGCATTTATTTTATCCCGTCAAGTCACTATAAATCGTTGTATTACAAGAACGACTATGACATTGAATAACAAAACGCAAATGTCAGTGGAATACAAAACATAGATGACAGCTAAACGTAATTTTTCTTTGGTGAAGTATGGTAAAATATTTGACAATGATCAACATGTTTTTAATATAATACAACCTCCTTCATAGAGTTGGTCATTAATATGAAAAAGCATTGTGGCTGTCATATGTGTCATTAAGTTGTTGAGAAAGAGTAAATGGGTGACTCTGGGAAAACTGTTTTTATTTATTGAATAAGTATAATAATATAATAAGTACAAAGGAAAAATATCGTCGTTTATTATATTCAGAAGAGGATGTAACCTAAAATCACAAATAGAGCGGACAAAAGGAATATCTGGAAATTTAAAGAGTTTAAAGAAAAAAGAAATGACGATCAATATCTTGAGACAACACGGAGAGTGCGAATTTCGTATAATTTGAGAGATAGTTGCGATATGCGATGCTATGGAATAAAAAATGGGGTTTTTATTGGAGAGATTATTATGATGATATTATGATGGTAATTGGTATTCGGTTTATTAACTCTGTAAGATCAACGTGACGATGTGCTATATGAGGCCATAGACGCGCCCGTGACTATTTTTCGATAGAACTGTCAGCTAGAATGACGATTATTCTCTGGATTTGTTCCAGTTGTAACGATTGTTTTCTAGACTGTGGCCATCTGCAGCGACTGTCAGCTAGGCTCTGCCTAGATGTGGTGATTGTTCTTTGAGCGTTATCATTTGCGAGTCTGTTTACGTGTGTATCTGCTGAGTTGGTTGCCACTTATTGAGCTGTGTTATGCTATGACAGTAATTGAGGGTGAGCTTAAGGTGCGAAATGATTTTTCTTTTACAGATTAAAAGAGCAAGTATTGAGTTTCTTGCCGATTCTTCTCAGTACAATCAGCATTCCGAATCAGTCGTAGATTCATTCCCAGAAGTCAGCTTATGAGATTTGCAGGGTCGCAAATGTTGTCAGGATGGTCGACTGTTAAAACATGTTTTTAATACAACCTCCTTCAGAGTTAGTCATTAATATGAAAAAGCATTGTGGCTATCATATGTGTCATTGAGTAGTTTTTGAGAAAGAGTAAATGAGTTGACTTTGGGAAAATTGATTTTTATTGTTGCATAAGAATAAACGAGAAATATCGTAGTTAGTTATAATAGCTAAACGTCACTAAATAGTATAAAATGAAGTCACTTTCTCTGTCTGTTCCTATGTCCCTATATCCCTTTGTATGCTTAAATCTTTAAAACTACGCAACAGATTTTGATGCGGATTTTCAATAGAATGATTGAAGAGAAAGGTTTATATGTATAATCTAACATATTATAAACTTTTATTATAAACATTCAATATTGAGTAAAGAAATACTATCATTCTTGAGGTTTCCAATGTGATGTCGTAAATAATTACACTTATTTTCCGTTTACATTGAACGCAGGCCGAACCCTACAATATTTGTCAAAATAATGTACTAAGTATTTGTACACCTTGAAAAGGTCTACAAAAAACTCCGCGATGGTATACATATTATGTCTATCTCTTATGGACCCACAATAGCATTTTTTTGACATTTTCTTCTTCATTTGTAATTTAAATGATCATTTAACATACGAAGATAGTACAGATTTAAAATGCAGGGTATAGCGATTGCGCGCTTTATCTTATAGCACTTCGAATTTAGCTGCGATTGGACGGGTTTTTTTTCACATGGCCGACTATATGTCGCTTTATCAAGAGTAACCTCTAAAGAAAACATGTTTGTATTGTGTAATGAAGATTCTTTCTTTATGACAAAAAAGCTGTGAATGTTGTATATAAAGACATTCTGTGATTAATTGTAAAAATAAAATACTCAGGGAAAATGTAAAAGTAAATAAGTAAAAATGTAGTGTATGAATTTAGATATTCCAAAGATAGCAGGGAATCTTCATGGTATAGGGAAAGGGGAATTGTTTTTTTTTATACAGAAAAAAGCTCCTTATGGGTACCGCTGCCCGACGGGGACAGGCGGCAGTTATGTCGGACTCGCACCGACTAAAACGACCTGTGTGCTCCACCACGCTGCCGATGGCAAGGACAGAGTTTCATTGTACATATTGCTCCCATCCCGCCAACAGCTCTGATCCCAGGGAACAAACACCTTCTTCGGGTAGGGGCCCCTCGAAAGAGAAGCCCCCCTCCGCTAACCGGTGCATCGGTAGCACCAGATGCACCGACCGCCTCGGGGACCTGTAAGCCAGGCTTCCGATATACCCCGTTCGGAACACCCGAAGGTCCCCAGTTAGGGCGGCAGACGATGGGCTTGGGCGATTCACTAACACCTGGACTCACCAGCAGCAGATTGGATCCAGAACAACAGTTCGTGAAACCGCTCCGCCGCCTCCCTTTACCTCCCTCCACAAAACAAAGGGAGGCCATCGCTGCCCACGATCGCTCCCTGCCCACCGTGTTTGTAATGTCACGGTCAACAGGAAGAGACCGCGTCCCAAGTAGGGGCCACAACGCCTTGGTGGGCGTTTCCGCCCCCACCGGGTAATTTTTTATAGAGGTTTTCTACCTCGCAACCCGAAGGTCCCCGTTCCCATTGCTGGGCTTCCGGGTTTCGCCGACAGTGGCCGTAACCATGTCCAGCTAGACTTAGAGTAAGCCCAACCGGTCCCGTCGCTCATTAGGAACCCCACCTCAGCCCCCCCGGAATCCCCAGCCTGTCAAAATTACCCTCTGCTAATCAGAAGGACAACTGGATTGGCCACCCCACAGTGGTCCGTTCGCCAAGACTAAGCTTGCCCAGGGTGCGCCACGAGGAGGCCGACCACTTTGGCACCCCAGGGGAATTGTTTTACTCCAAATTTGACGCGTGTTGGCCACGGGCAGTAATGAATAAAACAAAACTGCTGGATAGATTTTAATCATTTTTTTTACTGAGTGACATAGGTTATATATTTTATACCCGTGCGAAGCCGGAGCGGGCCACTAGTATTTGATAAATAACTAACTTGTATAACTTCTAGCGGTGTGGTATCCAGATGAGTAGAAAAGACAACCCTCTTTATACCGATGTGTCGTAAAAGATGACTAAGGTAAGCTCACTCGCCGTGTGATATCCGGCTGAGAAACCACCCTCTTTCTTACCAAGGTGTCGTTAAATATGTCTGAGGTTGACGTCAGTCAGGCGGCAGGTCGAAAAACGCAGCCAAATCATGTGACAGCGTGCTTATAACATGTTGAACCGACCCCACTTAGAGTGGGATAAGGGCAGGAAGATGATGATATTTATTTTTATAACTAAGTTGTGTAATTTCTTGACGTGTGGTATCTAGATGAGTTAAAAAGACCACCCACTGAGGTATCGTAAAAGGCGACTAGGATAAGTTCACTCGCCATGTGGTATACGGCCAAGTAGAATAGACCTCCCTCATTTCATTCCAAGGTATCGTTTAAGGTGACTAAGGTAAGTTGACCCGCCGTGTCGTATCCGGTTGAGTAGAATAGACCACCCTCTTTCTTACTGAGGTGTTGCAAAAGACAACTTAGGCAGACGGCCGGTCGTAACATACCTAGCCAAGTCATGTCCCAACATGTTTATAAAAAGTTGTGTCGACCCCACTTAGAGTGGAATAAGGGCAGGAGATAAACTAAGTTGTGTAATTTAACTGATGTTTCACACTTCTTTGTTGTTCTTATAAGAATATTGCAGAGTGAACTCCTTCATATCTATTTTCATTCAGTTCGTCCGCTCCATACTTGAAATTACGCGCATTAAATCTGGCAAGCAGAGCCAAACCCAAACGGAGTTTTTATAGTCCGGCATTATGCTAATCTTTTAAAACTCGTAAAACACACATTGTAATCCAGAAATAACGCTATGCTGTTACATTGTAATAAAACTTAAACGTAATTTTTAATCATCATCATCTTCCTGCCCTTATCCCACTCTAAGTAGGGTCGGCACAACATGTTATAAACATGTTGTTACATGATTTGGCTGCGTTTTAACAACCAGCCGCCTGCCTGACATCAACTTACCTCTGTTGTATTTTACGACACCTCGGTAAGAAAGAGGGTGGTCTATTCTACTAAACCCGAAACCACACGGTGGGTTAACTTACCTTAGTCGCCTTTTACGACACCTCAGTAAGAAATGAGGGTGGTACTATTCTATTCAGCCGGATACCACACGGCGTGTAAACGTAATTTTTATAATATAAATGAATTAATCTTTATAAATAAAATAAATAAAGATATGGACACTTACACACACGGTCGTCCGTCCCCAAAGTAAGTAACTTAATACTTGTGTAATGGACAGACAACTGGTCAATATATAATTATATATTTTTAAATACATACTTAAATACAAATATACACCCAGGCTCAAAGACAAACAAATTCATTTATAGAATCTGTTTGCCCTCTGCGGGAATCGAACCCGCGACCCGCCGAGCTGAAGGTAGGGTCACTACCCACTGCACCAACGGGTCAGTCAAATATATATCTATATATAATTATATATCTTGTTTATATATATTTCGAAAATGGCTCCAACGACTTTCATGACACTTAATATGTAGAGGTTTTCGGAAGCGATAAATCGATTTAGGTATTTTACATTTTAAAATGGCGTTTTATCCCGGAAAAATGCGATGTGCGTAATGCTGGGCGCTCTTAATTCTACATCTTATCTATGTAATGTAATGTAATGTAGCGGCCTGTTATTATCCCAGTGCTGGGAATAGGCCTCTTCTCTCCGTTTTTGGAGAGAAGGATTGGAGCTAAGACCTACCACGCTGCTCCAATGCGGATTGGTAGGTTACACATATACCCAGATTTCTCTAGAGATATGCAGGTTTCCTCACGATGTTTGTTTTCACCAAAAAGCGTGTGATAAATTGCAATTATCAATTAGACACATACGTTTTAAAAGGAAAACTCATTGGTGTGTGCCCGGATTAGAATCCGTGACCTCCTCAAAAGAGTGCACGGTGGTTAAGCAATATTACAGTTTTTACTTTTTAAATTTATAATTTATTATTATAAACATTCTATGCTATGGTAAGTTGACGTCAGGCAGGCGGCCGGTCGTAAAAACGCAGCCAAATCATGTTACAGCATGTTTATAACATGTTGTGCCGACCCCACTTAGAGTGGGATAAGGGCAGGAAGATGATGATTATTATAAACATGCACGCGTTTAATATAAAGCTTCAGCGATTTAAAAATATTTCGAGTTGAAACTTCCGGAGTATAATAATATATTTTATGATCTGACAAGTGCGTAATATATCTTTCATTACATTCGAGTTCGCATATAAACAGCACGCGAGGTATTACGCAATATGATTTTTAATAAACATCATTTAAACTGGAAACGATGACACTTTTTATGAAGCATATTTCAGAGTTCAAAAGATTTTAAATTTAAATAAGCATATTTTTACGCGATAGCTCATTTATTATGCGCATACAAGATTCTATTAGTTAAATGATTTGTCCTTGATACCCTTAAACCATCATATAACTTTAAATGTCATTGAAAAGGCCGAAAATGCTGTGAAATATCTAGGCACTGTACTCAGTAAATATCACAGTGTAGTCAGAAAAGTGAAGATCGCAAAATGGCACAAGGACTGGGATTCAAATTCAAAGCTTAATAACTTATAGAGGTTGATGGAACGAACTTTGAGTGTTTTATCGTGATCAAATTAAAAAGTCCTTAAAAGAACGAAATCGCCGACATAGCTACAGAGCTAAGGACAGCCTTTTGCGATGTTTAAGTGAAGATGGATCAGAAAATGGTCAAAATAACGATGGGCTATTCTAGTACTGGAAAACATCGCGTTCTCTAAACATAGAAACACCTTAAATTATAAGCATCCGTTAAATGACCCTTAAAAAGAAATCTGTCTCGTAATAGAAATGCTGCTCAAAAAAATGTAAATCAAATTGATTTCATAAAATTATATACAATGAGGCTTTTACATCAAAACTTGTTATTAATAAAATAATCAGAACCGATTTTAAACAAGAACTGGTTCGAGTTTTTCTGTTAATTTTATGTGTCTAATTAAAAATTGCAATTTATCACACGCTTTTCGTTGAAGAAAGAAAAAGAAGAAACATCGTGAAGGAACCTCCATATCTATAGAAAATTCTAGGAATATGTGTAACCTACCAATTCTCATCTGGGGAGCGTGGTAGGTCTAAGCTTCAATCCTTCTCTCAAAAACGGAGAGAAGAGGCCTATACCCAGCAGTAGAGAAAGCAACAGGCCGTTACTTTCCTATTTTTCTTAATAAATGTAATTTCCTAAGAGTAAGTGTTCGCGCCTTTTGTGTGCCTTCGATAGCTGCAGTTGGTGAGCATAGGTAGGATAGGCAGACAACCGGCAATTTCTCCACCCCGAATAATCAAGGATACTGACCTTTGACTAAGAGGCTTCTTCTTAACTTATGGCGACGCCGCTCCGGCCGGAATATAACCACTAAAAACTTAATCCACCTATATTCGTGGAATCACACCTTTAATTGTTCTTTAATATAGTTAATACACACAAATACCGAATTATCCTTTATATTTCATAAATATTAATTCGATAATCCACCATCATCCTCATCATCCTCCTGCCATTATCCCACTCTAAGTGGGGTCGGCACAACATGTTACAAACATGCTGTCACATGATTTGGCTGCGTTTTTACGACCGGCCGCCTGCCTGACGTCAACTTATCTTAGTCATATTTTACGACTCCTCGATAAGAAAGAGGGTGGTCTATTTTACTAAACCGGATACCACACGGTGGGTCAACTTACCTTAGTCGCCTTTTACGACACCTCGGTAAGAATTGAGGTTGGTCTATTCTACTCAGCCGGATACCACACGGCGGGTCGACTTACCTTAGTCGCCTTTTACGACACCTCGGTAAGAAATGAGGGTGGTACTATTCTATTCAGCCGGATACCACACGTCGATAATCCACCGAATACCGATATTTATATGCAATTCACTCAGCGGCCCGTGCACCGTGTTGCGCGGCCGACCGATCTTCTTTGTTATGTGACATTAATTAGTCACCTACGCACACCTCAGGTGCAGCAAGCCCCGATTACCCTCGGTGGAAAATATTGCCCGAACAATAAGTATGTAAAATATACTTATTCGAAACGCACAATTGATACTAATTTAAGTTTGTTCATTGTTGAGCCAAGTTGGGTACAGTTTAAGTCTAATTTCTGTCAATATAGGTGATGATTGACAAGGGATAATCGTTAATAGTAACAGTATTTGACTTGTTTGGGGTTGATTGGCTATTAATTAATCTACAACGTATGAATATGGAAAAGGTGGAAGTCAAATTAAACAATAACATTGATGTTCTGACAAAACGCCTTTTTATAGCTATAGATAGTTCACTCTACATTTAGCATTATATGAAATGTATAATTATGTTACTTAGTTAATAGTTATAATAGTTAACTATGTATTATATTAAATATATAATATGGATTATGTTTTGAAAAATAATATTAGTGAATGCTTCTTTAAGTTTTTTTAAGTTCAATGTTAGAGGATTTAATTTAGAGATTCTGCTTCAAGTAAAATTTTTTACGTTTACAATCTATACTAATATATAAAGCTGAAGAGTTTGTTTGTTTGTTTATTTGATTGATTAATTGATTGTTTGAACGCGCTAATCTCAGATACTACTGGACCTATTTGAAAAATTATTTCAGTTTAAGATAGTCCATTTATTTAGAAAAGCTATATGCTATATAACATCACGCTAAGATGAATAGGAGAGGAACAGTTGTATAAAATAGTACGAAAACGGCACTATTTAAAACTTTCCTTGCGTGCGCTGAATAAACGGTAATGGTTATTCAAAAATCATGTAGTACAAAATTCTTCCCCTCTAAAAGCTCTAAATAAAAGTCAGCGACAGCATACGTCTAGCTTTTAAGGTTAACTAACTGTAACCATTTTTTGCCTACCCTATATTACGGTTTTAATCTTTCCACGCGGGCGGAGCCGCTGGCGATTGCTAGTATACTATAATATAACAATATTAGGCATTTTTTAAGATTTCCGATAACTTTTTCCCTCTTAATTTCAAGTGCCCTTTAAAGTTCTCCGCAGTTCCTAAAATCAAAATAATAACATTCTAAAAATAATAACAACATAAAACGCAATAAAAACTAAAAATGATGTAATATGAGACTAACATATTAGTAACGCCTCGGTAGCAATAAAACATTTTACTATCGTATTTTATAAATAACTACATATTTCAATATTCACAAAAATATATTTTTAACATTAGGTGTAACTCTTTTTACATTTTGCGACCGGGCGTATAGGCTACATCAAGGTATTAGCATAAAAGTTAGTAAGGTGATTAGTACTGAGTAGTATAGACCACCCTCATTTCTTACCGTGGTGTCCTAAAAGGCGACTAAGACAAGTTGACCTACCTTGTGGTATCTGGTTGAATAGAGTAGACCACCTTTTTTCTTACTAAGGAAAGTTGACGTCAGGCAGGCGGCCGGTAGATAAATACGAAACCAAATCATGTGACATCATGATAAGGTCAAGAGGATCATCAGTAAGGAAAAAATCTTATTCACACGACTACTTCAAAGTGTTAGTAAATATAGGCTGCATCAAGCATGCTTAAAGTAATTCAAGATATTGTAAAGCAAGTCTGAAATATAATCACGTCTTCTGCGCAGATTTTTGCGTGTAGCTCAGTTGTTTTTACTTCGTTTGCATTGCAAATCGCTGCCCAAACTGAATGGTTAACTTTATCTGAAATAAGTATATAATTCTGAGGTAATACTAAATACCTACCTAAGAGCTGTGATAGCCCAGCGGTAACACCGTGCGATTCTTTCGAAAATCTCAAGGGATCAAACCCGGGCAGACACCATGAGTTTTTCTGTTAAAACTTATGTGTCTAATTGATAATTACAATTTATCACACGCTTTTCGGTGAAGAAAAACATCGTGAGGAAACCTGCATATTTCTAGAGAATTCTGGAGATATGTGTCACCTACTAATCAACATCGGAGCAGCGTGATAGGTCTTAGCTCTAATAATTCTCTCCAAAAACTGTGAGAAGATGCCTATTTCCAGCAGTGGAAAAGTAACAGGCCGCTACTTACTTACTACTAAATACCTTACCAAGTCAATTACTTAGTTATTTGATTCAGATAGTCGACTACACGACATAGTTCGAAGGCCCGACGTACGTGGGAGTCCCGAGAGATTGGATCGGCGATCCCGTATCGAAAACCAGTGATTATTGAGTACATTCCCTCAAGAGAATTAGACTTCTAGATCTCTGACCTTTAAACGTGCACTCTTAAACATCTTAAGGTCGTAAGTCCCTTATTGAAATTGTTACAAGACCACGAAAGGGTAACTTAAGACGTTTTCTGGCTTCAGAGAAAGCACCCTTATCAATACAAGAACTCCTCCGACGTTAGTAGAACTTCAGCACACTACTTCATGTATTAAACTAGCTGTGCCAACGACTTCGCCCGTGAAGAAAATTAGTAAATTTTCCCATATTGAAAATTTGAACATAAAAGTAGTTATTGTGAGGTAACCATAAGAGATAGAGACATGCTATTGCGGACCTTTTTGTAGTATATTTGTAGGTTTTCAATTCTCTACTAGATTGCTTTAGTGTATCTCTGTTGGCTTACGTGGCGCACGCGATTAGAACCAATAGACGGGTATTTTATACATGCGCGCGACCTCTTCAACATAATTTACTAACATAAAAAGATAATGTACTATTAACTTCAACTTTTCAGAAGAATTTCAGTATCTTTTAGGACTTTTTTTATAATAAGTACTTTTATAATAGACGTGGTACATGCCCAAAATCCGAGAGTCAATTTAGTATGGATAAAAAACAATTAGAGAAAAATATGTAAAAATCTTATTTTTTTTTCCAGAACCATGGATCCCGAACTCACAGTGGAAGAGTTCGAACTGATGACCACAATAGAACCCCTAAAGGCCAACGACACAGAAAATATCAACGTTTATTACTTTTATGGTGTAAGTATAATTGTTTTTATCGTCTTATCTTATTTTAGTCTATATTTATCAAATAATTTAACGCATCATGGACATTTCTAATAGAAAGCTCTTTTAAATAAATGTGTTTCTAATTTATAATTATAAACAACTAGTAACGTCATTCGCTTAGACTTTGGATCTAAAATACACTCAATTATCAAATATTATTATTTTTCTATTAACGGAGTAAATAAATAATTTATTATCGTTTATTTTAGCTTGGAATACGAAGCTTTAGTTGCAGCAAAAGTCAGCAAAAGTATATATATGTATTTTCGAAATCTCAGAAACGGCTCCAACGATTTTCCTGAAATTCAGCATTCAGGTTATGGGGAGAAAAATCGACCTAGGTACGTTTTATTTTAAAAAAATCATAAAAAGGCATAAAAAAATTATTATCATTTAAATTTAATAAAGAACAATAATTTTTGCCATAAATTGTCAAATCAGCGTAGCTTATTCGGGGAACAGGCGTCCTCGGGAAGTGAAAATATCCAATCGATGATCGAGTCCCACCCACCCAATAACTTTTTTTCTTTTAAATTTTTTTTTATTTTGTAAAAAATTACTGAGCACGGCTCGGTCAATCAGGTACTTAGTAATTATATAGACTAGTGCAAGAGCAATGTAAGCTAAGAAAGGTAATAACAAATTTCCGAATCGGTTGTAGCTTCATTAATCGCTTGATCCTTGACGTTTTAAAAAGTGATTGAAAAAGCTTATTTTAATAAAGATAATTTGATTTGATTTCACATATTGTATTATCGGAACTAGCCCATGAATTCTGTGGTTTATAAGGGCTTAATACAGAACCCTAAATAAAATCGCAATAAAGTAAATCATCCGCCTACTCGTTTATTAGGATTAGAGCCATAACAACACCTGAAAGGTTTCAATCTCATAATGGACATTTCAGAGCTATCGTGTAATGACGGACACACGATAACTTATCGCACACCCACTGCTATCAGCCGAAAGCAGGCTTTTAATGCTGTACTATACCTATTCACTGCTTTGATAAGGAATATTTTTAATTAGTCTTTGTTGATTTACTTTTTTTACTGTTCCTGTTTCCTTTTATTAATTTTCCGCTGACTGGTAGGGATGTAACGTGAATTGTAAGTCAGTGGTAAATTAAACGATTAATAAATAATCGATTATCACCTTGGAAATAAATCGATTTGTAAAAATCGATTAACTCGAAATGAAAATATCGATTATTAATAATCGATTATTTCTGACTATATAAAAAATTGGCTTTTTTAATATTTTAATTGGAATTAGGTCTAATTAAATCTAATTAACTACTTAAAGTGGACAAGTACGAATAAGAAAAAAATATTTGCTGTTTGCGGATTCGATTAAAATGTGTAGCTTGGTTACAAGATTTCACTCAACAACACATATCCCATTTTAAACACAAGAAAAATAAAGTAAAAAAAGAAGAAAAAGAGGGTAGTTAATATATACGACTTTATATACTGACTGGACGCCGTAATTATTAACATTTTGTACACTACTTAAGAACTAAATCGGTACCGTCGTCCGAAGGAGCCGAGCAGTGGTTATGTCCAGCTAAAAACCATAGTGTTCCATAGCGCTACTGGTTTCAGGGATACCGAAAAGTTATGCACATTGCTGACAGCAGTTGTTATGTCCAGCTAAAAACCATAGTGTTACATAACGCTATTGGTTTCAGGGACACCGAAAAGTTATGCACATTGCACACAGCAGTGGTTATGTCTAGCTAAAAACCATAGTGTTCCTTTACGCTACTGGCTTCAGGGACATCGAAAAGTTATGCACATTGCACACAGCAGTGGTTATGTCCAACTAAAAACCATAGTGTTCCATAACGCTACTGGTTTTAGGGACACCGAAAAGTTATGCACATTGCACACAGCAGTGGTTATGTCCAGCTTAAAACCATAGTGTTCCATAATGCTACTGGTTTTAGGAACACCGAAAAGTTATGCACATTGTACACAGCAGTGGTTATGTCCAGCTAAAAACCATAGTGTTCCATAGCGCTACTGGTTTCAGGGATACCGAAAAGTTATGCACATTGCTGACAGCAGTTGTTATGTCCAGCTAAAAACCATAGTGTTCCTTTACGCTACTGGTTTCAGGGACATCGAAAAGTTATGCACATTGCACACAGCAGTTGTTATGTCCAACTAAAAACCATAGTGTTCCATAACGCTACTGGTTTCAGGGAGACCGAAAAGTTATGCACATTGCACACAGCAGTGGTTATGTCCAGCTAAAAACCATAGTGTTCCATAACGCTACTGGTTTCAGAGACATCGAGAAGTTATGCACATTGCACACAGCAGTGGTTATGTCCAGCTAAAAACCATAGTGTTCCATTACGCTACTGGTTTTAGGGACACCGATAAGTTATGCACATTGTCCCCATCCCCCCCTGTATCCTGGAAAGCGCCATATCCAGGTTGGCGTCTTTTTAAAAAGTGGTCCACTAATAGTAAAACAAAGAAACAGATTTTCACATGTATATTATAAGTATGGATTGGTATATCCTCGATAGCTTGCGTTATATGTTCACACAAGCATAAAAACCATGCAATAGGTGCATGCATTATGTTTCACGGAGCTAACAAAAAATACAAAAAATGAAATTTGTTTTAAAAGCTTCCTTGATCTCGGCGTTATGGATACTTGAGAAGAGCGTTCATTATTTTAATACCTGTTTTTCGCCGACCGACCGAGATTTAATATTTGTTTATTTGACAAAATAAGTGCGTTGTTGGTTGCCATTTCAAAGCTTATTGTCGCTTCATTATCTTTAATAATTTCTGTTTTATCTTTCTTATGATCATCGCTTTTGATTGAAAGAACAATAAAAGTATTATTGTTCTTATAATGTGCTTACATTGAAAATTACAACGTGGCTTTTTGGAATTTCATGTTCTCTTTATAATATAAGAAATATAAAGTATAATATCGATATAACGCTGTTGGATATAATCTTTATCTCTGTAATTACCATTTAACGAATTATGAGAAAAAAATGTGCCTTTAATGCGAATGATTTATAAAAGATGAAGGCAATAATTTCTTTATAAGAAATACACTTGTAGCAGTAATTAATATTGCATGGAATAGCGCGGATTGCATGGAATATAATTTTACGCGGATTGTGATTGATTGAAACGTGGCCTGGTCCTAATAAAGAGGTATTTGTTTCTTTCGTTTTGTCCAATCCTCTGTTTTTTATTAATTTTATAAGTTAAGACTTCTTGGCTTTATTAATTGTGGTCGGTACACGAGTTCAAAGACGCATTACAATATTTTATCTAAAAAATTGTAAATCTTTATGTTTTTAATTAAATTTTGTTAGTATGTAATATCACGCCGTGTGGTATTCAGCTGAGTAAAATAGACCACCTTCATTCCTTACCGAGGTGCCGTAAAAGGCAACTAAAGTAAGTTGACCCGCCGCGTGGTATCAAGCTGAGTAGAATACTCTTTCTTACTGAGGTGTCGTAAAGGACGATAAAATTAAGTTGATGTCAGGCAGGCGGCCGGTCTTAAAATACCTACCCGAATCATGTTACAACATGTTTATAGCATGCCGTCCCCACTTACACTGGGATAAGGGCAGAAGGATGATATTGTATTAAAGCCAAATATCAACGCGGTTGCAAATAATGAAATTGCATTGATAAAATCCAATTATTCCATAGTCGTGCAGTGATTCGAATTAATACAAAAGGGCACTTAATATGAAACGATAATTTTATACCGACACAGAATTTCACAAAGGATGGAATTGAAAACAATCATCGCGAGCGTAAAATTAATAACGTAACAATAATAGAATTTGGCACGCACTCGTCGTTTATCAAGTTACGCAGCTTTCGATTTGGACCGACGAAGCGCGAGGAACTGTCAATATGGCTCGAATTAATGGTATCGGACACGGTGCATTTGTGTGAACGAAATTGGTATTTCTGAATGCTTATTGTTATTGTTGTTTGTTTAAAATTTCAATAGAAGACTCGGCATTGTGTATCTATACTAATATATAAAGTTGAAGAGTTTATTTGATTGTTTGAACGCTAATTTAGAACTACTGGACTGATTTGAAATAATTCTTTCAGTGTGAGATAGTCCATTTATCAAACAAGAAAATTAAATAAACCTAAAATTACAAAATTTTCCATATTTGTTTAATAATTCGTATTTGTAAATAAAAATAACTGTAGTACAAAATTCAATTCCTTTACATAATATAACTATAGCACTAACTAATACTGACGGTCAACGATACATTCGGTTTCATTATTATGTATAGAATTTCAATGAACTTATGTTCAAATCTTGGATAGAGAGTAGATTGACTTGACAAGGTTATTACAATAGGAATACCGATAGAGTTAGCTATTGTTTGTTATATAGATGCTTGAGTTAAGTTATATGGACACTTAAAGATTAATAAGATTCGTAAATTCGAATTTTGTTATTGATTTCATCATCTTCCTGCCCTTATCCCACTCTAAGTAGGGTCGGCATAACATGTTGTAAACATGCTGTCACATGATTTGGCTGCGTTTTTGCGATCGGTCGCCTGCCTGACATCAACTTACCTCAGTCGTATTTTACGACACCTCGGTAATAAAGAAGGAGGTATATTCTACTAAACTGGATACCACACGGTGGATCAACTTACCTTAGTCACCTTTTACGACACCTCGATAAGAGAGAAGGTTGGTCTATTCTACTCAGCCGGATACCACACGGCAGGTCGAAATACCTTAGTCACCTTTTACGACACCTCGGTAAGAAATTAGGGTGGTCCTATTCTATTCAGCCGAATACCACACGGCATATCCAGAAATAGTCAAATATTACAAGAAAAATATGGTAGTTGTAATTAAAGTCAGTCTTATTTTGAACGTAGACTTGACACCACTTCAAGATTTTCTTGCATCTTTGTAGTTAGTGTTGGTATTAGTCTTGTTGAGATAATATACTTTCTCTTACGTCACGTGTTCAATTTATTAGTGATTTGTTTGGAGCCTATTCACAATTAATGTAATATAAGGAATTACTGTAAAACAAAAATAAAACAAAGCTTTTTGGGAATATCCACACATACGCAACCGTACGCAAAAATATCCATATGTACAAGACCAAATTCGATGTATATCATAGACATACGAGAGGTCAGAAAAAGCTTATGATACCTGTGTCGCGACTCAGTAAAGTTATCAACTCATTCGATGGTCTCGGTATTCGCTTCTACAATAAAATTCCACAATTCATACTAGACCAGTCTACAGAAAGGTTTAAGTTAAGTATAAGAGATGTACTTAAACGTAAAGCATATTACAAAATTTAAGATTATTTGGATGATAAAAAAGCCTGAATTTGAAATTTGGATTTGCCTTTCTGCTTCATACAAGACGGCGGTTTAATAATGTAAAATTGAAAAATGTTTTTAAGATTGACCGCCGAGTTTCTTTCTGGTTCTTCTCGGTAAGAGCAACATGCCAAACCAGTTGTAGCTTCATTAATCACATTGATCCTTGACGATTCAAAAGTGCATGAAAGAGCTTATTTGAATAAAGATTATTTTGATTTGGTACATAATAGGTATATGCCTTTACTTAAAAACAATCCCAAAATGCATTGTTTTAGTGTTCCACTTCTGAATCTAAGTGCTCGTATGGATTTCAGCCAAATTGGTTTTCAACAGCTCTAGCACTTAGTGAAATATATAATTTAATTGCTTTTCCATAATACTGTCATCAGTTCACTTAGTTGGCTTGGAGGAAAAACATATAAATCATGTATAACTAGATACTACAATATGAGGCTTGCCTAGATATTCTCTTATTCTAAGTTTATTTTCATAACATTGCTAATTGAAAAGACGGTAATCGCTTATGGTAAGATTTACGCATTTGTTATTGTAAAATACCAATCTCAATGAATCACAAATTCCATGAAACTAGATATGAATTAAACCATATTATGTTGAGTTTTTATATTCTTCTACTTTGATTTGAATCATAAAAAGCAAAGCATTTTTATGAATCCATAGTGTCATTAAAACCAAATCATAATGTTATAGTATGGTTAATAAAGTAGTTGTAACCATGACTTTGTCCCAGTCAACTTTAGCCGCACAGTATTTTATTGAAATAAGTATGCCCAGATTAGCTTGATACGTTTTAATTCCTCTTGATTCTATGGAATTTACTTTTTGTTTTTACTGAAGACAAAACTTTTATAGCCCTAACAAAAAGGGTTATCATTATCTCCTTTTTAATCCTATTTGAGGTTAAGAGTATCATTACGCCGTGTGGTATCCGGCTGAATAGAATAGACCACCTACATTTCCTACGAAGTGTCGTAAAACGCAACTAAGGTAAGTTGATCCACAGTGTAGTGTCCGCTTGAGTAGAATAAACCACCCACTTTCTTTCCGGGGTATCGTAAAATACGACTTAGGTAAGTAGACGCCAGCAGGCGGCCGGTCGAAAAATATGTAGCCAAATAAAGTGACAAGATGTTTATAACATGTTGTGCGGACCTCACTTAGAGTGGGATAAGGGCAGGAGGAAGTAAGTTCAGTTACTATATGATTCACACATAATTACACTAGTATGCAACAATAACTTAAAAATTTCATCAATATTTGTCTAGCTGTTTATCCCTGAATAACTAACAGACAGACACGTAGAGATATTATTAGTAATATCAAAAGTAAAAGAAAATTTAAAAACGCTTTCAAAATATATAACCGGGAAAACCTTAGTAAAGTAAAAATTAATTAATTTTTCCTGCATTCAGCAGAAAAGCGAATATGAAAAGTTTTGCAAAGTGTTCAAGTACTTGCAATCTTCGTCGATAATAGATTACGGGATAGTTTATCAAAGTTTTATAAATTCAATATTTAATATGGAAATAATTTTAAATGTTTGTTATATATCTG
This sequence comes from Morpho achilles, assembly GCA_947086495.1. Lineage (NCBI taxonomy): Eukaryota > Metazoa > Arthropoda > Insecta > Lepidoptera > Nymphalidae > Morpho > Morpho achilles. The sequence continues at coordinate 4,747,738 of CAMTZB010000004.1, read as the reverse complement.
TTATATACATCATCCTTCTGCCCTTATTCAACTCTAAGTGGGATCGGCACTAAATTAATAAACATGTCACATGACTTGGCTGCGTATTTTACGACCGGCCGCCTGCCTGACGTCAACTTACCTTAGTCGTATTCTATGCCAACTCGGTAAGAAAACTGGTGGTACTATTCTATTCAGCTGGATACCACACGGCGGGTCGATTTACCTAAGTCACCTTTTACGACACCTCGGTAAGAAATGAGGGTGGTACTATTCTATTCGAAAAAAAAGACAATTCAAATAATTACCTTCCTCTGTTTTTTTTTGTATGTAATTAGACAAACGTAAGTATAGGTCTAGCAACTCTTCTTTTAATATTTGTTAGACACTCGCCAACAGTGGATCACTGTGGATAACAGTGTGGACAATAGTGGATAGCCTATGATGTTTTATTAATTATATATTTTAGGATTAATAGACTATTTCGGTGGTTTAGGAATTGTTTGTTACATTACATCACACTCATTTATCTTTTTTAATTTAAGAAGGGTACATATTTTAATGAAAATATTTAACATGACATTTCATTGTTGACCTCTTATATTTTGTTTTTTGTTTTGGTAAATGTTATTAGTCTTAGTTTGCATGATGTAAACAAAAATTGTTCTTTGCAGTCGATCCAGTTCACGGTAATGTGGATACTGTTCGTGCTTATCGTCGTACTGAACGCATCTGTTGTCGCTGCATTACTCTGTACCAATGCGAGAAAAAGCAGGATGAACTTTTTCATAATGCATCTTGCGATAGCCGGTGAGTGAAATATTTAACAAATCTATGCGAAATTTATTATTTACTATATTCAACTAGTAAGTAACTAGTTAGTAACCATTTAGTAACCAGTTAGTAACTAGTTAGTCACTAGTACCTAATAAGCGGCTATACTTATGTCTTATTCTATTGGCTTAGCCTAACGTGTCTAATTGATAATTGCAATTTATCACAAGCTTTTCGGTGAAGGAAAACATCGTGAGAAAACCTGCATATCTCTAGAGAATTTTGGGGATATGTGTAACCTACCAATCCGCATTGGAGCAGCGTGGTAGGTTTTAGCTACAATCTTTCTCTCCAAAAATGGAGAGAGGAGGCCTACGCCCAGCAGTGGAATAGTAACAAGCCGATACTTTACTTTACTTAACTGTTAGTTTAATTCTGGTCTTGCATGCATCACCCATATCTGGACTTACTAAAAAGTATATCATTTGCCCGTTCAAAAACAGTATTTCTCTATATTATGGTAATAACAAAAAAGTTCAGGCAATTTATCTTTATTCCCTCCAGGGGTCAAATATTAATGGATATGACAATGACACTTAATAACTTCGCCTTTGTCATCTATTACAAAAGGGCTGAAACAAGTTGACCCCTTTACAACAACTTGACCTTGGGCATTAATAACGCCCAGGATTAATTTAAAGTAGCAGAGAACAGCGACTTTAAACGTGAATTAAATGTTTAGGATATACAAAAGCTTCTTATACTTTAAGCTTTTTAAGGTTAAGTAGAATAGACCACCCTCTTTCTTACTGAGGTGTCGTAAAATACGACTATGGTAAGTTGATGTCAGGCAGGCGGCCGGTCGTAAAATACGTAGCGAAATCATGTGACAACATGTTTATAACATGAAGTGTCGACCCCACTTAGAGTGGGATGAGGACAGGAAGATGATGATATACAAAAGCTTATACTATAGATGTTTTTCCGCAGCTTTTTTCATTAATGCAATATTTTAAATTTCTTTAAAATGAAAATATCTTTAAAATGATAGTATTTAAATTATATTACTTTTCTGTTCACCTTATCATTCTCATGTCCTTATCCCGTTATAAGCGTGTCACATGATTTGGCTACGTATTTTACGACCGGCCGCCTGCCTGACGTCAACTTACCTCAGTCTTATTTTACGACACCTCGATAAGATAGAGGATGGTCTATTCTATTCAACTTGATACCACGCGGTAGGTTCAATTACCTTAGTCTCCTTTTACGGCACCTCGTTAAGAAATGAGGGTGGTATATTCTACTCAACTGTATACCACACGGTGGATCCAATTACCTTAGTATCCTTTTACGACTCCTCGGTAAGAAATGAGGGTGGTCTAATCTACTCAGACGGATACACACGGATTTATATAATTTCAAATTTTAATTTCGGAAACGGCTCCAATGATTTTCATTATTACAAATTATTTGAAAGCAAATAATATTTTGACATTTGTAAAGTTGTGACTGTTATTAACAACCATTTTTGCTTTTTATTTTTGTATAATTAAAAAAAATACTGAACATGGCAATCGGTCACTCAGGTAAAATCTTACGTGAGCTTTTAAGTAAAAAAATGAACGCGATAGTCGTTCATGACATAATTTTATTTAAATTTTGTAGTGACACTTTATTGCGTAGCGAGCTACGGTATTTTCTGTAGATCTACGGAATTTTGTCTTAGTCTACGAAATTTATCATTACTGAAACGAAGTAAATATAGGGAATTTCTAATAGGATATTTATTTTTATCTTTATCAAGGACATTACTTGAATCTTTGAGATTCTTACCTTCCAAATGTTTTTACTAATAAATATTAATTTTCAAAAAAAATATTCATGTTTGTAACGGCTTGTTACTATCCCACTGTTGGGCATAGGACTCTCTTCATTTTTGAAGAAAATGATTGGAGCTAAGACCTACTACGCTGCTTCAATGCGGATTGATTTTCCTTTCCCGAAAAGCATGTGACAAATTGCAATTATCGATTAGAAAAACTCATTGGTGCCTGCCCGGTGTTAGAACCCGTGTCTAGTCGAAACAGTCCATGTGTATCACCAATCAGCATTGGAGCAATGGTAGCTCCAGTCTTTCTCTCCAAAAATGGAGAGACGAAGGAGGCCTATGCCCAGCAGTGGAATAGTAACAGGCCGTTACTTTAGTTTTTATATTTACATATCATACGAAGATTAAAATCGTTTGAAATTATTACTATAATATTAAGTATGAACTATAATTGAATCACCAGTTGCAATAATACAATAAGTCGGAATAAATCTAAGCACTTTATATCAAAATATCTCGCAAACTAAATAAAATATTTGTCATCTTATTAGTAAATAAAACTCTAATAAAGGTGAACTTTAAATAATCTTTCAGCAAAATATATATATATATATATATATATATATATATATATATATATATTTAATTACACGGGTTTTTCGATTTCCCCAACAATCGCATATTGGTATTATTCCCCTTATACAACTGGGTTCAATTAATGAGTATTACAAACATTTAACGCAATGAGTTCGTATCTCCTGTATAATATATTACATAGTACAGTATATTTAATAATACGCACATAAACAACATATCCACTATGTCATGTTTCATTCCGCGCTTGTAAAACTTTTCCATCAGTTTGTTATAAATGTAGTAACGCGTTGAATCCAAACCGCGCAAATATAAATAAACTAATCCAACAATAAACAAGTGCGCCGTTCATAAAGCTATTTTCGTAAAAATCGTCTTGTTACTTTTTTATAATCACGGAATAAAATGTTTTGCACCATACCTTTTTTAGCGATGGACGCGGTATATAATGCGGAAAATCAATGACCGTTGAGTTCTTACGGTGGTTGACTGACGACCTAAAAATTACGCGGGGGACTGACTCTAAGCGGCACAAGATCGTATGGTGTGAAGATCTCATAAAGATACCTATATCCAGCAGTGGATATCTCTGTAACTTTACCTATATTAATATATAAATCTGAAGAGTTTGTTTGATTACTCGATTGTTTGAACGCGGTAATCTCAGGAACTACTAGACCAATTTGAAATAAAATCTTTCAGTGTAAGATAGTCCATTTATCGAGAAAGGCTAACATCACGTTAAGATGAATACGAGAGGAGCAGCAATAAAAAATATTACGTGAACGGCAAAATTTAAAGCTTTCCTTGCGTGCGCTAAGTAAACGGTTAAAGTTATTTAAAAATCATGTACTACAAAATTTTTCCCCTCGAAAAGTTCTTAATAAAAGTTCGCGATAGCATAGTCTAGCTTTTAGGGTTAATCCAATTTAACCACTTTTATAGTTATCGAAATTCTATGTTATGGTTTTAATCTTTTCACGCGAGTGGAGCCGCTGGCGAATGCTAGTATATATATATGTACGATATTTATTTTGTAGGACGCTAAATTTTATTTAGAAACACACCTATTTGAATTAAAAGTAATTTGACATTCATTATTTTATCCCATATTTATTCCTTGAAAAATAATGGATAAGGTAAAATTTTTAAACATTATATAATCAAACACCTTATGAAAAAGTTTAAATTCTGATTTGCCTATTTTATAACAGATTTAGAAAGCTGTTTATCTTTCTAATCTATGGTGGATCAAGAGATCTTGGTCTCGACATTGACGAGAAAATTTAAAATTCAATAACGAAAAAGCTTTCAGAAGAACTTAACATTGAAAGCTCCACTATCGCCTTTCTTGATACGAAATACGTAGTAGATAAAAAATTCTCTAACGCGACGACTTGCAGTGAACGAAGTGGTGAATGCGCGAAATCACTTAGCGGAAATCTATTTACAAAGGTCTTACAAAGGTTCCATATAAAAATAATGAAAGGCAAAGCACAACCTACAAACGAAGTTGCATAGTTTATTCAAAACATGAGAATAATTACTGCGTAGAGAAAAGAATACTTGAAATTTGTGTTTACTAAAAAACTGTAAACATGGTGGTTATAAAAAAAAATTAATATATTTTAAAATGCGCATCAAAAATTTATCATACACTTTTCGGATGGAAAACAAAACGAAGAAACAATAATGAGCCTGGTTGGCTGGAAGCGATTTTGATTCTGAAAATATCCCGCCATTACACATTGTTGTTTTTTTTTCTTTTCTATAGTTATTGGTACAATAAAGAGATTACAAACAAACAAAAAACTTGTGTGTCACGGGAGAATCCTCAATTGTTTTAGATTTTAAAATAATAATAATTTTATAATTACTTTTGTATTATGAATCTTCGAAATCTAACGTCTAATTCTATAAATTACCTGTTTTAAATTTATCTTTTACGATAAATTATTTAGCATGTCGTATTTCTATTTTAGAACCCTGTCTTGTATACTAAATTTAATTTACCTTTTTTTTTGTGATTTATATTTTATAATTTAGCATCCCGGAAAATTTGCGACAGAAATTCATCAAAAGACGTAGATTTCAGATTTTTCTAGTCTAGACGTGAACAATTTAATGTCCCAGATTTACGACTTCGCACGCTGCATCATTACTGTCTATTCACTTGACACTATATTTTTCACGTAATAAATATGTTAAAATTAAACTATATCTTAAATTTATGATGTTGCGTCATTCATACAAACTTTTTATTAATGTCCTCAAAATACAGTAGAAGCTCTTTATTCGTGGGGTATACGTTCCGTAAATAGGCCGCGAATACAGAAACCGTGAATATGGAATGTTAATTTGCATAGGGTTATAGGAGATAGATTCCGAAGCGACGAAATTAAAAAAGCAAAAACAAAAATCAGTTTAAAATAAAATAAGTTTTTGACTTTACATTTTGATAAGTTACATATTGTCTTCAGATGTAGGCAATGATTGAAAAAAATAGTAATTAAGTAATTTTTTCAGTAATAAGTTTGTTTTATTAAATATTCTGTTTGTTTACAACAACACCGACCGCGGCGGAGGCGGTTTAACTCAAAAGAACTGCCAAACGAAACAAACAATGACGATAGCTTATGAAAACGCAATCTAGGTCTAGTTCTACATAACTACTACTACTAAGATCTAAATTAAAGACTATAAATACTATAAGATCTATTTTATTTATCGTTTTATTAGTCCACTTGACGAGACGTTGACAAACATACCGCATGCCTTTATTAAGGTACATTTGTATATGTACCGATGTACCGTTTAGATCCGTGAATAAAGAAATCTTAGACCGCGAATATAGCACTTGAGCCGCTTTTAGTCCGCGTATAATGAAAACGCGAATGAAGGAAGCGCAAAAAAGAGCTTCTACTGTATACAAATATATCAGCTTGGCCATAGAAATTTTAATGATAAAATTTTAATTTTTTAATCGCTTAGTATACATACGAGGTTTGGCTGCGTTAAACATATCTGTAGTTTAATATTTGCCTCAAGTAATTAAGTATATATTAGTAGTATCTTTATTCATCTACTTTTTTAACAAAATATAATTTATAAAATAAATACTTAAATTTAGTATTATTTATATTGCACCATTTTTATTATTTTTATATTGTTTATATTTTGTGTTATCTCGAGTGCAATTATTAATCTAGGTATATAGTTGTCGTTATTTTCCTTTTTTTTCTATATTACCAGTATTACACTTCTTCTTTTCCTTCTGTTACTCAAAGATTGACTGGAAGAGATCCCTTTTAGGAATAAGTCCGCTTTTTCTTTTCTTTATGTTTTCTAACAAAAATAAATAAATAAATATGTGTATTAAAAATGTATCAAAGAACATAATGTTAAGGAGATGAATTTTCAGTCTTCATTCTCATATGTAATGTAAGAGTTTCATATAACTTAACAAATTTTTATGCTCCGTGATTATGACGTACCATAACAATTTCCGTATACAAAACAGTATTGTATAATGTATTATTTTGTTACAGACTTTTTTGTGGGCTTAATATACGTACTCCCTGACATCGTACAGAAACTTACTATAGTGTGGCTAGCTGGCGAGTTTATGTGCAAATTCATCAAATTTCTACAGGTACAGGCTTATTTCAATGGCTTACTGACTTAATTTTTGCCATTACCGTGTAATCTAATTTTATTTTGTTTTTATTTTTTTATTTTCAGGGTGTGGTGATGTATGCATCGACATACGTCCTCGTAGCCCTCAGTATAGACCGTTGCGACGCCATTACCAACCCCATGAACTTTTCAAGGAGTTGTAAGTGATATTTTTTTAGCTTTTACCGGCGGTCATGATTCCAAACTTTCGCAAGTAATTCGCGCAAGTTAAAGCACCAAACACTTCTTAGGACCATTTCACATAGCAATGGTTTATATTGTATTGTAGTTATCTATACTAATGTTATGAAGAGGAAGATTTGTATGTATGTTTGTAATGTTTTTACACAAAAACTACTGGACTAATTTCAAAAATTCTTTCACAGTTGGAAAGCTGCATCTTTACTGAGCAACCTAGGCTATATAACATTTTCAAAACAATTAGGAATCCGTAATAAAAATGTAATAAGATCTGAAAAAATTGGGTTAAATAAAAATCTGTCACAAAGTAAGATCTGTATATTAATTAGATTATGAATGTAAATGTAATTTAAAACTAAGAAACCTAAGTGTAATAACTCTTTTTTGCTACCAAAAATAAATCTATCGTCCGACTTAGTAGACTTGCCACTACCATAAGATCAGTATGTACGCGGGTGAAACCGCGGGTTATTCTAGTAATTTAAATAATAATAAGTAAAGTTAAGAATAAGTAAAGTAAGTAAAATAATAAGTAGACTAAGAAAAATATGTTATCCTCTGATGTTCTATAAATATGTTTGTACTATAAATCTATTACTAGTAGAGGTTTGTAACGCGAATTTTTTCTATTGAAGGGACCTAGTGGTCACTTTCTTCTGTATGTAATGTATTCGACCCTAATCCTCGCGAAGAGTCATCACACACGTAGACCGAACCCCGAATTGACCTAAAATAGCTTTTATACCAGATTGGTGTCGGACAAATCCGGTAAAATAACTGTGTGAGGGAAATCAAAAGGACATTCGGATACTTCCAAGAGAAAACTTTCAAGTAGCTTGACCATTTTATACGTTTTATTGCAGGGAATAGAGCGAGGGCACTCATTTTATCCGCTTGGATTATAAGTACTGTGTTCTCCATTCCAATTTTCATCCTGTTTGAAGTGAAGGAGGTACAAGGTAAGATTTTTCACAATATTTCAACAAAATATGTATATTTTTTTGTTTAATCATCTTCCTGTTCTTATCCCACTTTAAGTGGGTTCGGCACAACATGATTTGGCTGCGTTTTAACGACCGGCCACCTGCCTGACGTCAACTTACCTTTGTCGTATTTTACGACACCTCGGTAAGAAAGAGGGTGGACTATTCTACTAAACCGGATACCACGCGGTGGGTCAACTTACCTTAGTCGCCTTTTACGACACCTCGGTAAGAAATGAGGTTGATCTATTCTACTCAGCCGGATACCACACGACACGGCACGGTCGACTTACCTTACTGGCCTTTTACGACACCTCGGTAAGAAAAGAGGGTGGTACTATTCTATTCAGCCGGATACAACACGGTGTGTAAATTTTTGTTTAATATTTGTTAGAAATAACATATACATGTAGAGTTTTGGCGTAGTAGTGAAAACGTGTGACTCAATTGTTGAATAGCTTGTGTTCATTATCAACGATAACAAATCCTTGCAACACAAACAAATGCCTTAAGCTCGACGCGACGTCATTTTATACTGATATTACGGAAATATTTGATTAATTTCAACATAAACTTTTGATCTAGACTAATCTACACTTTTAAGTAATTTAAAGATTTACAAGCATTGAAAATTTAAGTAATATTATTGTTCAATTTATCATTATGAATTTGTTTATAACAAAATTGTTATTATTTGTTAAGAAACGACCCTTATTAGTATTTTTGAAATAAGAGATACTTTGAGTGCCAAACTGCTAATAATTTTAAATTGATAAAACTCGACATAGAAGAAATACGTGACCGTTACTTTTTTTAAAATCTTTATTAAAGAGCTTAGTCGTGCCCGACTATGTCGCTCTGTATAGGCAGCTTACAAAAAATAGTAAAATTATCCACTTCTAGATCTTATACCTAAAGCGCTACCGTTACTTTTTTATGTAAAATCTGTTGGTCCCTCAAATGTACCTATACACTTTCGAATATATGCAAGCACACATACACTCACACGCGCATACTCTCAAACACATGCACATACACAAACATATACACAATAATTAAGTACACAGAATAACCTTAATTGTTTTTTATTATATTTTATTTTGGTTTATGTAAATATTTTATAACGTCTACTCAACGAACAATTTTTGTAAAAAAAAACTAATTGTGTAATCCTTATATGGCCTTCGTTTAAGGTGTTAATATTAATATGTATTGAGTAAGAACTTTGTTACGCTGTAGGATTACTTAATAAACAAATAAATATATTGTTGTATTGTTATGTAGATGACGCATAGTTTGTCAAATTTTTCCAGGAAAACTCCAATGCTGGATAGAATTAGGAACAGCTCGCAGATGGCAGATTTGGATGACTCTGGTATCAATAATGATCTTCGTATTGCCCGCGCTGGCAATTGCTGCGTGCTACGCAGTCATAGTGTTGACTATATGGACGAAAAGCAAGGCTGTTGTGATGAGCCCACCGATGAATGGTAAACGGGGAAAAATGAAAACCGGTACGTACAACGAAACTATCCATCTTACAATAGATGCATAATATATTTGTGTATATATATGTATAATTACATGTATAATATTCTTGCTTCTTCAGAGATCACCGTCTTTCTTACCGAGGTGTCGTAAAATACGACAGAGGTAAGTTGACGTCAGGCAGGCGGCCGGTCGTAAAAACGCAGCCAAATCATGTGACAGATGTTTATAACATGTTGTGCCGACCCCACTTAGAGTGGGATAGGGGCAGGAGGATGATGAATATTCTTGCTATAAACATATTTATTTGTATATATGTATAATATGTGGATATTTATTTAAGCGTATATTTTATTATATTCTATTTATGTTACGTAGAATGTAATATTAATGGCCAATTGCGTCAGTCAAATTTACTAATACCTTTAATCATATAGTCATGATATGATCCAGTAAAGCACTTACAGTCTTTATTATAATCATGTTAATTTTTTTGTTTATTTTTTAATACATTTTGTAATAATACCAAAGTTTTAATAATACATTTAGTATACATGTATGAACATTGATACCTTATCCATAGTTGAACAAAGACTTCCCTCCGATACCTCCAAAAATATTTATTTCTTTCGCCGTCTGTGAACTTTGTCAATTTCACCACGTCCGCTGTCTTTTATTATGCGACAGATATAAATAAAAGGGCTTTTGAAATATTATATTACACAAGTTCGTGACATTTTTATAAAAAATACTTCCGTTGATATAAAACACGCTGTCGTGTCAAAGATGTAATTACTAAAAAGAATAAAACCACACGGAGATGAGAGGAACCAAACGTGCCTTTGTAACAGAAAGCAGATTAACAATCTGTCAGGGCACTAATGGTCTTAATAATGTTGTCACAATATAGCAGATGTCCTTATATTTTGCCTGGTGATACCCTTATGCTGGGGCTATATTAGCGGACTACGGCGAATATTCGGGCTACGGCAATGTTCTTGGCCGGGTACATCGTTGCAACGCGGTGTATTCGGGCTCAGATAATGTAGCATCTAGGCACTGGCGGTAACCTAGCGCGCATTAAAGGGATTTGTTGCAATAATACTCTTTTGAGTGGCCACACCTATGTCACTTCAGTGTTGTCCAGACATTGTCATCCACCATATACACTTTCGTCTCATTTTTATATTATTTCGTAACTGATACTCTTAGAAGTTTAATAAATAATAATGGACTGACATAATATAATGCAAAGATACTGATCGTTTCGGAAAAAAACTGAACAACGAATATTCGCCGTTGGCCGCTTTCTGAATCTTCGCTTTCTTAATGTAGACAAGAACATCGTGTGTGCGCGAGACGCAACGTTTTAAGCGCTAACGCGACAGAAATCTGTGTCCGCTAATGTAGCTCCAGCATTAGTTGATATCTATTGTTCCTGATCACAATATTTTCATTAGTTCTGAGTATTTATATTTCAATTTTAATCGTTTTTATTGTCCTAAGTATTTATTATATATTAAATATAGTAAAACGTATACTAGGTATACATATAAAGTTCATAAATTAAGTATCAAGCTTGTACTACAGTTGTCAGTGCTTTTCCCTTAATGTACATATACTCGTATTTACACTACTTTTTAATCTGTACGTAAATTTTAATATCCAATATGCAATCATAAAATTGTAGAATATTGTGTATTTTTGGCTGTGTGTGTTGAGCGTGTGTCTGTGTGTGTGTGTGTGTAAGTGTTTATTTGTATGTATTAGGTAACTGGGACAATAAAATCATAATTACATTACAAAAAAGTGTATGCGTGCGTGCTTGCTGAAACTGAATAAAAGAAAAACTACGATTCCGGGCAAATATATTCCAAGACAATACAAACCCGATTTTAGTTTATAATTAGGTACTTATAGGTAAATTTACTTTTAGATAAACTCCTTCTCTTTTAAATAAACTTTGAAAATAGAGCGGAGCGATAGGAGGTATATAAATAATTCGAAACTTTAGCAGTTTTGGATAATAAATTAACAAATTCGTAACGTAATGAAAGTAAAACAATTTTGTTCGTAAAAACTCCAACATTCGATCTATTATTAACAAATTTCGTAAAGATGTCACAGTTTATTATTGAATGTTATAGATCAATTGGAAATTTGCAAAATCTGCAATACAAGATTTTAAACAAAATCATAAATATATCAGGGCAACTTATATATTATTTATTATATATATATTCTATTCTGTAAAATTCATTTAAAGTTAAACATTATCATATTTTTAATGTGTAATGATATATAGTAATGAGAAATTAATTTTTTTGTTATTGCGTAAAAACAGACAAACAGAACTAAAACAAGTTAAAAATAACATGTGGTATCTGTTTAAATATAATTAACATGAAAAGTTACGAGCTGTATGGTATCCGACTAAGTAGATTTGCCCACCCTCATTTCTTACAGAGGTGTCATAAAAGGTGACTAAGGTAAATTGACAACAGGCAGGTGGTCGGTCATAAAATATGTAGCCGAATCATGTTACAACATGTTTAGAACATTGTGCCGACCCCACTCAGAGTGGGATAAGGGCAGGAGTATGACGATAAAAAGATACGAATTTGTCAACAAAAAATGCTTAATGATCTAGTTTATTTTAAAGTTTGATTTATTTAATAATTAATAAAATAATTTATAGAATTAGGCGTTCCTTTGCGGAGATCCGTAATACAAAAGTAATACGCAGTACATAATACATAATTCATCATCCTCCTGCCCTTATCCCACTCTAAGTGGGGTCGGCACAACATGTTACAAACATGTTGTCATATGATTTGGCTACGTATTTTACGACCGGCCCCCTGCCTGACGTCAACATACCTTAGTCGTATTTTACGACTCCTCGGTAAGAAAGAGGGTGTTTTATTTTACTCAACCGGATACCACACGGTGGGTCAACTTACCTTAGTCGCCTTTTACGACACCTCGGTAAGAAATGAGGGTGGTCTATTCTACTCAGCCGGATACCACACGGCGGGTCGACTTACCTTAGTCGCCTTTTACGACACCTCGGTAAGAAATGAGGGTGGTACTATTCTATTCAGCCGGATACCACACGGCATCCCTAACCGAGATAATATGAAACATATTTAAATACATAATACATAAAGTACATAATACATAATTATATTGCTATAAATGCTGATGAAGCATTGCGGATTATAGCAAAATAATTTATTATTACTTTTGAATGAATAAAATATTTTATCAAAACAATACGGAAAATATTTTGCAATAGAACTTTAGAAAAATATAAAACTGACAATGAAATAAAAATCTGACATGAGTATAGCTGTCAAAGCATACGGCATAAATTTTGTGTGACAGAAATTCGAAGAATCAATTTAAAATGTTTAAAATAAACTTTTCCTCTTTCCAGGGCAGGTGGAATGCGACCCAGATTCAAGGCGCGCGAGCTCTAGAGGCTTAATACCCAGAGCCAAAATCAAAAGCGTCAAAATGACTTTTGTTATTGTTTTCGGTGAGTTGTTTTATACCTGTTTACAAATCGTCAATTAACAGGATTATTGAACGATACAATAATTAGTTTCGATTGTTAATTCATACTTGAAGGAAAATTATAATTGTTTAATATAAAATATCTGGGTGACCGAGCTTTAAACGGTAATTTTTTACAAAACAAAAAAAATATTAAAAATAAAGAAAACAATATGGTAGGTGGAGCTGGATCCTAGGTATTTTCATTTCTCCCGACCACCCGTTTGCCGAATAAGCTACGCTGACTTGACAGTTAATGGCTCTTTTTTTAAATAAATGTTTTTTTTAAATAAAACCTAGCTAGATCGATTTTCTCCCCCAAAACTCCCTACATGCTGATTTCAGGAAAACCGTTGGAGCCGTTTCCGAGATTCCGAAAAAAAAAATATAGGTATATAATTATATATATAATTTTATATATATATATATATATATATATATATATATATATATATATATATATATATATGTGTGTGTATTTATGTGTATATATATACATACAAGATTAACTCATTTAAATATTAAAGATATATTAAAAATTTTCCTCGGGACTCATGCGAAAGCCTCCGGATAACGTCGAATAAACTTTATGCTATTACCTCATGGATGGTTTGTCACATGTTTTTGTAATGTTTAAGCATTATCTTAATATTTTTCTGACTTTATAGTATTGGATACAACCTTCCTTTCAATTTAAACATTACGCATGACTTCAACTCACTTCAGAGTGGATGAATTTAATTATAAGCAGTAAATAAATAGGTATAATTTGATAAGTCTTAATATATTTGTTACGGATTTAATACATTTCATTCCTCCTGCTCTTATACCACTCTAAGTGATTGAAATATATAAATATAAATCATATGTGTAATAAGTCATACCGGAAGAGTTAGGGCAAGCATAGAATTTTTATACACTACATCACTCAGGTAGTTAATTTGTTTAGAAAAACTATGTTTCTGGGATGTTACGAAAGAAACGGCCTCAATCTAATCCAAGATCAATTATATTTATAAAATTCATAGCGTTAACCTCAGCTTCCTGATACATTACGCATCTGGTGTTTAGACAGCACATGATATTTTGGTTTATATTTCCTTCCACAAATGTCAACGCCCACGTCAAATAAAAAAACAACATGGGTTTTGCAAATTTTTATATGTTTACGTTTCAGCCTAATTATTTATCTATTTTTTACTGACATTAATTAGGCAGACAATTTAAATATTATCTTTTAATTGTTTTTATATATAATTAGTTGAGGATAAAGTTTAATTTAGAATGCAAATTGCGGATAAACAAGCAGACGGGATGACTGATGATAACCGGTTTACCATGAAAATTCTATGGTAATTTGCATCCGACTAAACTGCTTTGACTGGCCTGTTGGCGCAGTGGGTAGTGACCCTGCCTTCAGCTTCGCGGGTCGCGGGTTCGATTTCCGCCGAGGGCCGTGTATATTTGTATTTAAGTATGTATTTAAAAAACATATAAATATATATTCACCAGTTGTCGCTCATTCATAACACAAGTATTAAGTTACTTACTTTGGGATCGGACGACCGTGTGTGTAAGTGTCCCATATATTTATTATTATTATTAATTAATACGTGTCCTAAATCATAGTCCTGAAGACAGGTTTTTCCCCCTGTTTTAAGAGGAGCTCACTTAAAGGGAAGTCCGGAGGTAAGGATGACTTATCGGACGCCATTTGAGCTTAAGCACTCTCTTTTAGTAGTACTTGTTACTTCTGCAACCTATCTGGTCCAGACATAATAAGAGAATCCAGATTATTGAAACATTACTACAATTAATATAGGTTCTAGGTGTACTCAGCTGCAATTAAACATTTTCAGGGAGATAATGCTCATGAAATATACAATTTAAACAAATTATTGCCACTTAAATGACTGGCTTCACACGAATACCGTATTTGATTAAATTCAGGCATTGCATGGATACATTTTGTCCACATCACAAAGCTATCGACTATTGTACAATTATCCACATTAGTATCACTTTATTACGCCTGCGTGTTTCAAAAATAATGTCTCCAATAATACGAAATTGGTGTATAAATATTAATAATACGAACAAAAAATTGTGTCAAATATTTTGAGATACACAATAATGTAAAGATGTAATCATTATTTAAACCTTTATTCTGATACTAAAACTCTAAAAATAATCTGACATACAAAAGTCTGTCCGTTTGTTACAGTTTTCACGGCTAATTCACTCTGCCGACATTTATAAAATCAGTTACAATTGAAAGCTAAGATGGTAAAATTTCCGATTATTATTATAAAATTTCGAAATATTTTTTATTGCTGTTTCTTTCCTTTTTATCTTAGCGTGATGTTAAATCTTATGGTGTTTTCCGATTAATGGACTGTCTCACACTCAAAGAATCTTCAAATCAGTCCAATAGTTCCAGAGGTTAGCGCGTTTAACAATTAAACAAACAAAATCTTCAGCTTTATAAGTTAGTATAGATTTTATTTTCAAAACGCTAATGTAATATTTTTTGTCATTTCCAGTGTTCGTGCTTTGCTGGTCTCCGTACATAGTGTTCGATTTACTTCAAGTATATCAGCAAATACCCCTGACTCAGGAGAATATAGCCATCGCCACTCTCATTCAGAGTCTTGCACCGCTGAATTCTGCTGCAAATCCGTTGATTTGCTGCATGTTCTCTCCCCATATATACGCAAGTTTAAAGTAAGATTTTAATTATTAACCTATATCTGTAATATCTCATTTCATTGTTCAGTTAATAATTTTTTTGTATTAAAACGGAATATTGGCATGTAAGGGTTACGCCGTGTGGTATCCGGCTGAGTAGAATAGACCAACCTCATTTCTTACCGAGGTGTCGTAAAAGGCGACTAAGGTAAGATGACCCACCGTGTGGTATCCGGTTTAGTAGAATAGACCACCCTCTTTCTTACCGAGGTGTCGTGAAATATGACAGAGGTAAGTTGACGTCAGGCAGGCGGCCGGTCGTAAAAACGCAGCCAAATCATGTTACAGCATGTTTATAACATGTTGTGCCGACCCCACTTAGAGTGGGATAAGGTCAGGAAGATGATGATGATAGACATGTTTTATTAAGTTATCAAATTATCAGGATCAAGATTTGTATGGATCTTATTCTTATATTATAAAAGAGTTCATATTCATATTTAAAATCCTAATAATATTAAAAATGGGAAGTTTGTAAGTATGGATATATGTTTGTTACACTTTCACAGCGAATCCGTTGAACCAATATCGATGAAATTTGGCACTATGATTCTTTATATAACGGGGTAACATAAAGGCTATAGAAATCCTGTTAATGAAAAACGCCATTTTTATCAACCCATCACGCGACAACTGTCTACGCGAACGCAGTTGCAAGTAAAAGCTAGTTTTTTAATAATATAAAAACAAGCAGAAAATTTTAATATTGTACCTAATAGAATACGTCGTAGTTTAAAAAAAGGGCATTTCGTAAGTAAGTTAAAAAAGCTAGTAAAAGCAGCTCAAATCTACTTATTATATAATGCTATTTATGTTCCTAAGATTAAATAAACAATTTCAGACGAGTACCGCCATACCGATGGTTCTGGCGTGGCACTCGACGCCGACGTCACGTCCGGGGAACGGCGAGGTCAAGATCTGACTCCACTGGACATTCAGACCTCCTCAGTTCCACTCATGCAAGGCGGTCACATTCTGTTGCTATGGTAATATACACCTCCCCTCTGATATCTGATTGACAATTGACAATTGTTTAAAATACCTTTCGTATTAAAAAGTAGAATAAATTTAAAAATCGAATAAATTTGAATCTCGAATAAACTTGAAATTAGAATAAAAATAATTATATTAAGTTTATTGTATAGACCTACAAATGGTAAAATTTGCAAAGGAGGTATTGCAAAGCGTAGACTTCGTAGCATAATTATAAAAACTATTATATCTACGTTTGTGATATCACTAAAGTATGTGTATGTGAGAATGTGTATCTTTGTATGTGTTTGTAAAGAAGGGTGCTGTCGGCAATAAGTAAATGTATCAATCTAACTGTCATACTTGTATTGGAAAGGTCCGAGTTAATTGTGATTTTTCCGCACGTGTAATCAATTTGGAAAAATTTTGTGTTTCAGAATATATACAAGTGCGTAATGTCTTAAATGATTAATGACTAACATTGTTGTAGATATTGAATCGCACACGAGGCAACAGCATATCACGAGTACAAGACAAGCGACGAACGCAGCTCGTCTCGTTGCCGCTGCGCGACTGACAGCAACCAGAGCTGGCGTCTGACGTCATGCTGTAAACGAACACACACTACACTTAGCCTTATATTATAAAAACATATGACAGTTCCAAGAGATTACACTACGCCTTAAAATGTGACATTTCCAAGAAATTACACTGCACCTTAACATGTGACAGCTCCAAGATATCGCACTACGCCTTAACATGTACCAGTTCCAAGATATTGCACTACACCTTAACATGTGACAGTTCCAAGATATTGCACTACGCCTTAACATGTGACAGTTCCAAGATATCGCACTACGCCTTAACATGTACCAGTTCTAAGATCTTACACTACCCCTTAACGTGTGACAGTTCTAAGATCTAACACTACGCCTTAACACGTCACAGTTCAAACGTTCCATAACAGATGGCGCTGTCCTAAAAATTAGTTTTCAGTTATTATAAAATGACTGCATTACAGTAGAATTTGCAATGTAAGTAAAAATTTTATGGGTTTTGAAATAGATGAAATTTGGCACAATGATTCTTTATATACTAGGGTAACATAAAGGCTATAGAAATCCTGTTAAGGAAAAATGTCATCTTTTATCAACCCATCACGCGACAACGCGAACGCAGTTGCAGGTAAAAGCTAGTTTTTTAAAAATATAAAAACAAGCAGTTGCAAGTGTAGCGTGATTCTCAAAGAATTGCATATGAATATTTTAAAATTGTAAAAGATTATGTACGTCGTAGTTAAAAAATAGAGCATTTCGTATTACGGTTATGGATCTCTTGCCAAAAATACTTTTATGCATTGTAAATTTGCATTATTCTATTGAAAATTGTACTATAAGATTTATATTTTTGAATCTAGAGAGACTATATTTTTTAAAGTCGAAACTGATCTTGTAATAATAACTTCCTTAGATATTTGCTATTGTAGACAAATTTATAAAATTAAATACCGCTTGTGGTATTTTTAATGAAATTATATTTTAAAAAATATTTTCCTAATCCAAAAATAGTTTTGTTAATATAGTGTATAATATATTATAAAAACAAATAAGTCTATTTATTAAATAACTTTGCCTCTTTGTTAAGGTTTCTTTTGTATATAATTATATATAGGAATAAGATAAATCGTAATCTGATATAGTTATATATTTCTGTATTGTTTAACATTCACATAAAATATAGGTGGTTAATAATAATATTTGTGTGTAATTAATGTTTACATAAACACGGTAAGATGTTTTATCTACTCTAATACTATAATCCAAAGATTATGAAACTGAAACCAAAACTCTTATGACAAACATTACGTTCAGGCCAAAAATAAAAAATTAAAAAGTTTTATTACGATACAGGTCTTATATGGACACCTGTATCATAATATAACTTTTAAATCATAACGATACACCTATACAACCTGCAGCTGGACCAAGAAGGTTCAACCTTCTTGGTCCTCTAACTTAAAAAAAAAGGTTTCAATGAACGAGTCCGCGGCGACGCAACACGCAAGCGCAAACGATGTTTGCGCCTTGGCGACATAACATTTGACATCTAAAAAATCTTTTCAATATATAAACAAAGTTTGGTTTTTATTAATATTGGTTTACGTATTACAAAGTATGAGAGTAGATAAAGTAGTGTATAATACTGTACATAACTTGGTCTTATAACACTCGTGTTATAAGAACCCTTATTATGCAACAGTATCATAATCTACTATTAATTTTCCGCTACCAATATTGTCATGACGTGTCAATACGTTATAGGAAAGTTTCCTAATAAAATATGGTGGCATTGATACCTACTAAGATTCTTGTGCAGATGCGTGTTAACTTATTTAACGAGGATCCGAAATACTACATACAAGAACATTTCGCCCTATCTCAAGAATAAAGTCACATTTCCTGTGCTTATACATAGGACATGTGACTTTATTCTTCGGTTAAACCGATTTATTGGGGGCCAGAATTAAAAATTTGGAAGCCAACAAGGACATGACGTAGTATGGCCACCTCGTCCTCTCACAGCAAGCATGACAAATAAATATATGGGACAATAACACTCACGGTCATCCATTCCCAAAGTATTAGAAGTAATTTAATTCTTGTGTAGTGTGACAGATATCTGGTTAATATATACATGTATATTTTTAAGTACATACTTAAATATATACATGTATTTTAAATATATACATACATAAATACACCCAGAATCTAATAAATTGTATGTAAGAAAATGTTGGCCCTCGATTTAAAGCACTGCCACCTGCGCCAATGAGCCAGATTTGAGAATCCTTTCAGCGTCATACAAGACGGCGGTTTAATAATATAAAATTCAAAATGTTTAAAAGATTGACCGCCGATTTTCTTCCTGGTTCTTCTCAGTAAGTGCAACATTCCGAATTAGTAGTTTCATTAATCGTATTGATCCTTCACGGTTCAAAAGTGCTTGAAAGAGCTTATTTGAATAAAGATTGTTTTGTTTTGATTTTATATACTACGACGGTTAGCGGAATAAAATCGCTTTGCAGCAGAGGCTTACTCTGCTCACTTCTGTTTATTCTACAAAATAGGCACAACACAGAGCAAGACAAAGACACAGGACTAGTGCATTACGATCTGTTATACACGGACAGTTTGAAACCCATAGGGTATCCGGGTGGGTTGAAAAGACCACCCTCATTACCTACCGAGGTGTCGTAAAAGGCGACTAAGGTAAGGACAAGCTTCAAGCTGTTAACTCTGATTGCCAGAGCGGTTCGTGTATGTTGATTGATGCAAACCGCTCGGCCAGTCCGTGTTTGGTCGGCCTAAGGTTATCCTTGAACCGCTTGACTTGAATAATAATATTTGTATAGTTAATTCAATTAATTATGCGAGTACAATATAATGCTTAGTTATATTTCAAATTCCATACAAAAATATTTTTTCGCCGAGTTTTGTAAAAAGCATGGGCGTGATGAATTATTTTGAGTTGGAATTTGAGTTATATCACTCTTTTTTTAACAATCTTTTACTTTCTTCTATTAAGAACTTGAAGTTGATGTATAGTCTTTCTACATGATATGGGCCTTGATACTTTATAGTTATTAATCTGCATCTTACTATGTGTATAATGGCACAGATTTATTATTTTTTAAATTGTGTACATAATATTATTGCCAAAGAAACTAAATATAACCATTATAGCAATTGTGTTTTTATTTTGAACTCCTCATATTGATTCAGGCCGCGAAAACATCATTCAAGAAAATATAATGCACCGTTTAAAATATCTGGGACTAATAACTAAGCATAGACTTATTATACCAGAGAGTAGAGTAGGGTAGCTACTTAGGCAGTCCTAAGTGAGAGTTGCAACAAATAATAAGGGGGGGGGGGGAAGATAAATCCCATATACTTATGGTATATCATGTTTCAAATAGGTCAATAATATAAAAACATAGTCGCCATCAATGTGACAAGTAAAAGAAGGATAAAATTATCGACTTTTGAGAAATTTTGCATTCTTATTGCATAAGTGTAAAGGAAAATGGCCGCGTGGTATCCGGCTAAGTAGAATAGTACCACCCTCATTTCTTACCGAGGTGTCGTATAAGGTGACTAAGGTAAGTCGACCCACCGTGTAGTATCCGGCTGAGTAGAATGGACCACCCTCATTTCTTACCGAGGTGTCGTATTAGGTGACTAAGTTAAGTTCACCCACCGTGTGGTATCCGGTTTAGTAGAATAGATCACCCTCCTTCTTACCGACGTATAGTAAAATACGACTAAGGTAAGTTGACGTCGGGTAGGCGACCGGTCGTAAAAACGCAGCCAAATCATGTTACAACGTGTTTATAACATTTGCCAACCCCACTTAGAGTGGGATAAGGGCATTAGGATATATATAAGTGTAAAGGAAAAATTTCGTTGTTACACTTATCTTTCTCTAATTACTCATAAAAAAGAGAGATAAGTATCATTTGGTTTATATTTATTATCGATGGACACATTTCAGACTGGCTGCCCTGCTCTTGTATAATAACTCCACATACTTATATGTAAATTTTATTTTACTCATAAGTCAATTAATATAAAACCTCTTATGTAGATGATAATTCAGTAAAATGTCGGTAATGAGTTTCAGTTTCTCAATAAATCACTATAGTTGAATGAGTTTGAAACCATGTTTTTTGTTGATTGTAATTAATGTTCCACCCAATTTTCGGTATTAAAGCCACTTTAAACAAGGTCATTATGCCAGGAAACTAAAATTAGAAACTCAGAGAATATTTAGCTAATTAATTAAATAAATAAATTAAAAAGAAATAAAAAAAATCAGAATATTTAGTCAATTAATTAATTAAAATGAAATAAAAATAGATACAACCGTGTAATACTGTAGTATATTGTTACAACATGTTTTTAATACAACCTCCTTCATAGAGTTGGCGATTAATATGAAAAAGCATTGTGGCTGTCATATTTTTATGTGTCATTCTTTGAGTTGTTGCGAAAGAGTAAATGGGTTGACTCTGGGAAAACTGCTTTTTATTTATTGAATAAGAATAAAGGAGAAATATCGTCGACTTATTATATTCAGAAGTGGGATGTAACCTAAACTCACAAATAGAGTGGACAAAAGGAATATCTGGAAATTTTGAGAGTTTTAAGAAAAGACAAATGACGATCAATATCTTGAGACAAAACGGAGAGCGCGTATTTCGTATAATTTGAGAGATAGTTGCGATATGCGATGCTATGGAATAAAAAAATGAGTTTTTATTGGAGAGATTAATGATGGTAATTGGTATTCGGTTAATTAATTCTGTGAGATCAACGTGACGATGTGCTATGTGAGGCCTTAGACGCGCCCGTGACTTTTGTTCGATGGAACTGTCAGCTAGAATGACGATTGTTCTCTGGATCTTTCCAGTTGTAACGATTGTTTTCTAGACTGTGGACATCTGCAACGACTGTCAGCTAGGCTCTGCCTGGAAGTGGTGATTGTTTTTTGAGCGTTATCATTTGCGAGTCTGTTTACGTGTGTATCTGCTGAGTTGGTTGCCACTAATTGAGCTGTGTTATGCCATGACAGTGATTGAGGGTGAGCTTGAGGTGCGAAATGCTTATGGTGCGAAAAGCTTAAGGAGTTGAGGAGTTGAGCTTAAAGAGTTGAGCATAAAGCGTGAGCTTAGAGTTGAGCATAAAGCGTGAGCGTAGTCCTGTCATGTCATGGCATGTGCGGTTTTCTTTTACAGATTAAAAGAGCAAGTACTGAGTTTCTTGCCGATTCTTCTCAGTACAATCAGCATTCCGAATCGGTGGTAGATTCATTCCCAGAAGTCAGCTTATGAGATTTGCGGGGTCGCAAATGTTGTCAGGATGGTCGACTGTTACAACATGTTTTTAATACAACCTCCTTCATAGAGTTGGCGATTAATATGAAAAAGCATTGTGGCTGTCATATTTTTATGTGTCATTCTTTGAGTTGTTGCGAAAGAGTAAATGGGTTGACTCTGGGAAAACTGCTTTTTATTTATTGAATAAGAATAAAGGAGAAATATCGTCGACTTATTATAATATATTATGATGACATTATCACTAAGCACAGACCTCTGTGGTTTTTTATAATGTTAAGTAACGTTTGTTAATAATTTTTTTAAATTGTTAAATAAATGAAAAAAAGGTGTCTTTGAAATGATTACTTCTATGAAATATTCAGAGGAAAAATCAGATAGGTTTATATACAGCTTTTCAAATCAGCTGTGCTTTTGTTCGAATTGACAGTTTGCTTTAATTTATAGAAGAGGCATAATACAAAAGTGATAGTATTATTAATATGCTATAGTCGGCGATAAATTGCAGAATTTGTGTTTTACACATCGGTAAGAAAAAGGGTGGTCTATTCTACTCAGCCGGGTACTACACAGCGAGGTTGAGAATACTCATCATTTAGTAAATAGCAGCCATTAATTCCCGCGACTGCAAAATATAACTCTGTGAAACATAAACTTTTTGTTTCTTACACATAAAATTATCATAAAATAGGCTTTTTCTTTTTAAAAATGCTTGGGTTAACCAGCGCATTGACGTGCATAATTGAAAAGACTTTTTGTCACGAGAGGTAACGTGATCAAAAATCATGTTTTTGCTTGGAACCTTTTAAAATGTTAGCATTATTTAAGCATAATACAACGTCGTAGTCAATTATACCCCATATAACTTATAACGCAGTTATAGTAAATTGATTTCGCTCAGGATTAAAGAAAAACTTTTTAATGGTAAAACATTTTTCGAATTTAATTACGTTTAACATGAAACATGCTTATTCCGCCGTGTGGTATACGGCTGAAAAGAATAGTACCACCCTCATTTCTTACCGAGGTGTCGTATAAGGCGACTAAGTTAAGTTGACCCACCGTATGGTATCCGGTTTAGTAGAATAGATTACCTTCTTTCTTACCAAGGTATCGTAGGCCGTAAAAAAGCAGCCAAATCATATGACAGCATGTTTATAACATGTTGTGGCGATCCCACTTTGAGTGGGATAAGGGCAGGAGGATGACGATGAAACATGCTTACTATAAAAGTGCCCATGACCAGTTTTTCTAAACAATGATTTATTACGGTCTGTGATGGACGTGAAGAGATGTCATTTACACTAAAAGCTATAGGCCAACCGTTTAACTCAGAGAAGTCTGAGTGTGATATACACGAGGTAACATTATGCACCTACCTCAGTCCTCGTTGTCGTCCTACCTCCACGCCCTTTTTCCCTGCAGGCTAGGTCTTAGTTAAACGGTTAGCCTATAATTTCTCCTTGGAATTCTAATCGGTATTCGTATTTCGGAATTCGGCCTGTTAGACCGCAAATATTTCCTACTCCGTATATTCCATTATTGATTTAAAAGCACATAAATATTCGTCAATAACTAAACCAAGTTGGTGCCATAAATAAACAGTTCATATTCAATACTTTTTCAATGAAAACTATCTTTATAATTGATATCGACAATTGGTATAATATCACAAAGTTCTGTATTTACTGGGTTTTCTCAAACAGAACTTTCCGATTATTGAGTTATATGCTTTGGAAGTTTCCATGGCGCTGCCGTTTATCAATGTGTTTGTCAACTTTGAAACATATTAACCCTTTTAGTGCAGGGCGAAAAAGAGGTACCTATGCTAGAATTCATCATCCTTCTGCCCTTATCCCAGTCTAAGTGAGGTCGGCACAACATGTTATAAACATGTCACATGATTTGGCTACATATTTTACGACCGGCCGCCTGCCTGACGTCAACTTACCTTAGTCGTATTATCGGCACCTCGGTAAGGGAGTGGTCTATTCTACTCAACCGCATACCACACGGCGGGTCGACTTACCTTAGTCACCTTTTACGACACCTCGGCAAGAAAGAGGGTGGTCTATTCTACTCAACCGGATACCATACAGCTATGCGAGAGCAATCGGCCTAATTTTACACTTTTACTAGGGTTTAGGATGCTCATACAAAACAAACGAAAAACAATATTTACATGATTCAAAAGAATCAAAAAGCAAATTACTATGAATGAAATTGAGAACGAAACAATGACACTAGTTGATCTACTTATACTAATTCTCTCTAAATAAATTAGATCATTTATAACGTACTTTTATCCGCAACTTGGTTTGCGTGGACTTGTCGCTTGATAGGTTGATGGTACTTTACAATATCATCATATTCCTGTTGAATCAACTAGATTTCTATAGCCTATATGTTATTCCAGTTTTTAACGAATAATTGTCCCAAATTGCATTGATTGCTTAGCGGATTCGCCGTGAAAGAGTAACAAACACATCCGTACTCACAAACTTTCGCATTTATAATATCTTTATATTTAAATGAGTTAATCTTGTATATATATATATTTTCCGAATCTCGGAAACGGCTCCAACGATTTTCCTGAAATTCAGCATTTAGGAGGTTTTGGGGGAGAAAAATTGATCTAGCTAGGTTTTATGTAAAAAAAATATTGTTATATCCCTATTTTTGGGCATTAAAAAACACTAACATTTATATTGAATTGAATTTTCGCCATTAACTGTCAAGTCGACGTAGCTTATTCGGTTAGCGGGCAGCCTCGAGAAATGTGAGTGCCAAGGATCGATCCCAACTAAATAATTGTTTTTTTCTTTTTTTAAAGTTTTTTTTTGTAAAAAATTACCGAGCGAAGCTTGGTCACCCAGATATTTTATAATTAAGTAGGAAGTAGGATAGGATTAAAAATTTGTTTTGAGATACAGTTTTTCCCCAATGCGAATAGTAAAGTGTGCTACAGCCCGCGGACCGATATATCGACTATGGTATGGTATATATATATATATATACCTTTACACAAGTGCAGCAAGAGCCGAAATATCGGCTCCCGGCACTAAGCGGGTTAAACTCAGAACTGCTAGGTACTAGCGGTTTGAATGCCCAAATTCCTTCCAAGATTAGAAGTTTCGTGAAGTTTTCTGAATATATAGAAACTTATTAACTGTTGTGTAATTCTACCACTAAAGGACGCCCTAATAAATTCAATGAATAATACACGAATATATTGAAACTAGCTTACAATAACAAAACAAATATATCGACAAACACAGAAATGCCGTTAATATATTAAAACAACACTACTTATTCTCGGATGAAATCGAAGATGTGTGTAAATTTAAATACTACGAGAATAGACGAAATTCGATGAAACAACAACAACTAAAAAAGTCAATGGAATGCAATATTCAGGAAGGTATAAATTACGCCTAGGAGTATTTAATCAACTCATACCACCAAATTTCGTTGCAATGTTGTCATTCACTTTTGACTAAACGATTAATTGTAAATATCACTTTAAGCATGTTTAATCATCTCAAACTAATTTTATAAATGAGACCAATATTAATGACATTTGGCTAAATAATAATAACATATAGCGAAAAAAACGATATTCTTTTGGGAATAGGATAAAAACATTAAGTGGTTGAGAGAACTTTACGGCTTAAGTTGACCCGAACAAAACGCAAGTACCACAAGTCATATTTATATAGTTAACTATCGTACTTAAAATCTCACGCCCCTACTTTGCCGATACTAGTATAATAACAATGTCAATGACATGGTTTACTTTAGAGTGACTCAAAACTATTCTCATTTAAACTCTCGAGTTAAACTGCAAAGTTCGTCCTTCAAGTAGATCAGCGTCCGACTTAGGAAAGTTTGATCTCGTTGATCAAACTAGCGTTAAAGTTTTTATTTGAACTGCAAGAGTTTTAAATATAATGGTTTGATGTCACTAATTATTTGTACTCGCTAAAGTTTAATACAAAAAACTAGAAGCGATCAATTAAAAAAGACCCGTACGTACATAAAAGTTAGTAATTGAACCTAGAAATTTGTAATAGGAGGGTAATCATAGGTTTGTGCCACCAAAAATCAAACATCAAACGGACTTACTATGCGTATACTTGCGTGGACTTGAACGAAAATACCTTGTGACTCGTTCACAACTTTATTCAGCTTTTCACTAAGAAAT
This sequence comes from Morpho achilles, assembly GCA_947086495.1. Lineage (NCBI taxonomy): Eukaryota > Metazoa > Arthropoda > Insecta > Lepidoptera > Nymphalidae > Morpho > Morpho achilles. Next base: position 4,720,835 of record CAMTZB010000004.1, on the reverse strand, counting down.
AGTATCTACAATCGCTATGCAGTCCGTTGTCCAATAAAAAAGGCCGAGGTAACTATTATTTCACTTTTACTTCCACTTCTAAATTCGTTCTCGATCGCTATTCAGAAATTGAATGCCAAGGCGCTTTTTTTTCGAACTCTGAGTTGTTACAGGCTTTTACAGCGTCACCGAGGGAGTGGACGAGCGCAGAAGCATCGCTAGAGTGAAACTGGCAGAGCGAGTCTTGAGCGAGCAAGCATCCTGGGAGCGATGCCTCAAGGGTGCGTCCTGTGAGGCCGAACCTCGGCTTAAAACGACGCGTTGTGGAGGTCTTTATCGGACTTGCGGAAAAGTCTTAATAGCATAACGCCCCGGCCGCCGAATTGCGCGATACGATTGCGCTTATATAGTAGACGAACAGTCAGAACAAAATAGTCTGCTTCTCGATTGCTCGCGAGTTGTGGCGAGGATACGAAACACGATTCGTAAACAACGTGAATATTCGACACGATTCGCATCAAGCGACTTTGAACTGTATGACATACTAGTAGATCACGAATTCCTTTTGCATGTTTGACACAATATGTATTAAGTTGAATTTGTTTTACTGTTTTAATCAGAATGATAAATATTTAATTAAGTACATAGATTGTGTAAAATATTTAAATTCTCGTTATTTTATAGGTAACGATAAATTATAATAGTGGTAATAGTATACAGAAGGAATCATAAATTTCTTTGAGTAAGAGCTATGTGCTTAAATAGTAAAAAAAACCCCTATTATAATGTAATAGCCATTGGACAGCTTTTTCGTTGGAGTTTCCGAGAAAACCATAAAAATCTAGGACGAAAAGAAATCAAAGTTTACTGCCAATTCGGATTCAAATCTTTTGTTTTCACGTAATAAAACGTTAGAAAAGGGCTTTCGGTACACATTTTAAATCATTTCACTTTATTTATCCTTTTTTTAATTGAAAACAGATTTACAAATAAATCTCCAGGCAATTGACGGCCTTAATCAGTTAGGGGCGAACTATAGTCAACCGAATTCATATAAAATTATATTGGTAGACCCTCACGGTGAACAGATGAAAAAAAAGAAGAAAGGGGACTCCCTTTTTTACGTAAATTTATATTTTTGTTAACCCACAAAATACGCATTACACGCAATAAGAGTCTTTGTAAATGGAAGATAATTTGTGACTTAAAATGCTTTAAATATTGTTTCATAGGGAAACCTCACATACCACAAAAACTGTAATCTATACATATTACACAACAAAGTCCATACGTACGTTTGTACATCATACGCTTATACCCAATTGCATAGCTTAAACTCTATAGTTATAAAGAAATCTAACTGAAGTATCCCTTAGAGTATTTAATGTCATTCATAGTATGGAAAATCTGAAAATCTCAGCACTGCACTTGATGGCGAACTCCGTAAGGATTAATATATGAAAGATTTTAAATATGATTTGCCTGAGAGTGCTGTATTGGACAATTTTGTTTGTACAACGATTTAAAACGTCGGTACTGATAACTGAATTCGAAATTATTTACTTTACATAAAACCTTTTTTATCTTTAGAGAGAAGTATGGGAAGGTAAACCAACCACACTGTTCTAATGCGGAGTTTCAAATGTCACACATCACAAGAATTTTCCAGAATTGGCTAGTAATAGAATGCTAATGTACTATTTTACTGAGCGTAGGTTCAAAACATTTTCTTTTACTGTTAAGTGCTATAAGAATTGTAAATGTAAATTACACAAAAAAAATAATATAGAAATTCATTGATACCTCTTGGATTGGTAGATTTTAAACTTTCGCGATTCATACTAATTAAAATATATACAACCGGGTCACATCGCGATAACTTCGAGTTACCTACTGGATTAACTTCCGAACAGTGTTCTTAGTGCGAGTGTCTTTAACCTGCTCGATCGCGTTAGCGTGATGCCAATTTGTATGGTGTCATTAGATGTCGACAGTACGTTACGAGTAGGTTGAAAAAACATGCACTAAGCACAATGTTAATACGACGTTCTCCCTTTTCGCCCCTCGCGGTTTTTAAAGAAACTATAACATACTTATTTTAATAGCTAATGAATAAACGTTACAAATTTATACAAAGGTGGAGACACGAGTAAATGCTAGGTTACAAACTGAGTAACAAAGCTGTCTAGTTGCCAAGAGAATTGTCGAGATGTTATTTTAAAGGATAAGGATTGCTTGAAATGTAGGACAGCGGTTTGATATTATCATCTCGCTAGAGGAACGGAATAAGGTCAAATTGTCATCTAGGGAATATGTAGCGAAGTGTCAAAGAATATGCAGTATTTTTGCAAGTTTTGTGTTATTTCGTGCATTTGGTGCGTGGGTAATTTTTTATAGAGGTTTCTTCCTCACAACCCGAAGGTCTCCGTTCCCATTGCTGGGCTTCCAATCTTAGATGATGTTGGCCAAAAACCATGTCCAGCCAGACTTAATCAAACCTGACTGAACCCGTCGCTCATTAGGGATTCAACCCCAACCCTCCCGGAGTCCATCCAGATTGCCCTCTGATAATTAGAGGGACAACAGGATTTGCCACCCCACAGTGGACCGGTCGCCAGCACTAAGGAATAAGGTATTATAAAGGCCTGCCCAGGGCGACCACTTTGGCACCCCACTTTGATACCACACGGTGGGTCAACTTACCTTAGACGCCTTTTACGACACCTGGGTAAGAAATGAAAGTGGTCTATTCTGCTCAGCCGGATACAAAAGGGCAACAATTTGTTTCAAAAAATCACGTTTCATAAAATCACATTGAAGGTTTTCTGTACTTCATAATAACAATTTTTAGTTAATTAGTGTCACGTACTCGTAGCAGCGAAATGCGTTTCCATTGTTCGCGTTAAACGAGCCGATAACGGTCTGCGTCATAAATTTCAAAACACTGCCATTCATTAATTTGTTTCATTTAAACTCTCGACAGTGCAGAGCTGAAAGTTCACGGTAGAGGCGAAATTTATCATATTAATGGAATCTACTTCTATACACTATATATCGTTGTAATGCTTTGCGATCGACGCTACCTTTGTTTAGTTATTTATTTATATTTGTAAGACCATTAACGAAAAATGCTACTACTATCTATCGTGACTAATAATAATAAATAATTATCGTGACGCTAACTATCGTGAGTAGTATTCATAGCTAATGTACAGAACTAGCTATACTCACGTCTTATTCTATCGGGTTAGCCCGACTAGTTTCGAACCTATCCGGGGCACTTATTCATGAGTTCTTTATACGACGTTATCGCGGCGGGAACTGCGTACAGCAGCGATGACGAAGACCAGAGTTCCATGGAACAGAACAGGCGCTACCACCGCCGTTGCCGTGTATAGACCACCCTCATTTCTTACCGAAGTGTCGTAAAATACGACTGAGGTAAGTTGACGTCACAAGGGCAGCGGGTCGTAAAATACGTAGCCAAATCATGTGACAATGTGCGACCCCACTTAGAGTGGGATAAGGGCAGGAGGATGATGATGATAAGAGATTACCAATAGTCACCGATAAAAATATTAAGACAAAAACAGACTGGATTACTTAATAAGCTATCCCTAGAAACCAATGTATGCTAATATTCCAAGCGGAATGTTATTAATAACTTAATCCATTTAATTCGATACAAAAGCCCCCAAACTAAGCGTTGATTGAACCGAATATTCCTAATCCAATAAAATAATACCGTATAATTAAAATATACAATAAAATTAAATTAAAGAATATGAGAGGTTTTAGATTTATATAGCGAGTTTCTTATAAATTAAATTTATGAACACCGCCTGTTTAAATACCGGAAATCCAAGTTTAAATACCGGAAAGCTAAGACGAAGATTTGAATAGAGCTGGTTATGTTAAAACTAACTAAATCTTAGAGCTTAGTGCTCTTAGTTTAAGTTAGTAAGAGTATAACTAAGAGGAGAATAGACGTTGAGCATAACATACAAGTTCGGATTAGTTTACTACAGCAAGTTAGAAATGGACATGTAACTGAGTTGAGCAATAACTTATTAAGCCATTAAAACAGCTGTAAATCTTACTGTGAGACTGTGATACATTTACTCGCACACTGCATTCAATTCATCATAAATTAGCGAACAATGAAACTTATGTTACATATATAATAGATAGTACTACGATTATAGTAAATATCCCAAGTTTCCAGAGCTCATATAATACCGAAGTCTTATATGTATAAATAGTCCTTATCTTTGATATTTAAATGAGTTAATCTTGTATGTGTATATATATTTCAGAATCTCGGAAACGGCTCAAACGATTTTCTTGAAATTCAGCATGTAGGGAGTATTGGGGCAGAAAAATGTATCTCGCTAGGTTTTATTTAAAAAAAAATCGTTTTATCCCTGTTAATGGGGATAAAAAATACAAAAGCTGACTTTTAATTTATTGAATATATACAACACAATTTTCGCCGTGACAAGTCAAGTCAGCGTAGCTTATTCGGGAAAGGGGTGGTCGCGCGAAATGAAAATACCTAGAAGCGAGCTCGACCTACCCTATTATTTTTTATTTATTTTTTTGAAGTATTTTTTTTATTTTGTAAAAAATTACCGATCAAGGCTCGGTCAACCTGGTACTTTTTCTAAAATGACTTAAAAATAGCAAATATTAACTATTATTTGTTTTCTTACTTTTTATATACTCTCTACTCTCTCTTTATATACTCTCTATTCTTTTTTGTCTAGCTGATGAAAAAAGGTATTTAATGCTGTATCACAGAAAATGTTATCTGATTTTTACAAAATGTCTGTTTACAATCAAAATATTAATGCGATAAAGTATTATATTTATTAACTATTTTTCTTCTTATTATAACAAAAAGTAAACGGCCTGTTGCTTTACTATTACTTATCCTCTTTTTTTGGGGGAAAAGTGTTATAAGCTTAGACCTACCACTCTGCTCCTCGGATTGGTAGGTCAAACTTTTCCTCCAAATTCTCCATAGTTATGGAGGTATTCACGATGTTTTCCTTCACCGAAAAACGTGTGATGAATTGAAAATATTAATAAGATAAGGCTTCTTATATATTGTTGTAATTAATAGAAAAACAAAGATATGTAAAATATATAATTTCCAGAATTAATAGAAATAAATTGCAACCAGTATACTTGCGACGTGAGTATTCCGGTCTTGAGCTAATAAAGCATAAAAGTATTCTTGTAGATATGGGGCGTGATCACGTAGGCTTGACATAGAAAAACTCTTACACAGCCTTTGTAATATGTACGTTTGTCCTCACACTAAGTAAATATTACGAAGAGTTGTATTAACGATATTATATATTGTATTCAAAACATTTTCACAGAGAATCAAAAATAATAGCAATACTGGTTTAAAATGTCTTTTAAACGTTCGAATATCGTGTTAATTATAACGTTAAAATGATATAATTTTGACATGCTTTACTACTTTTGGACATTATCAAAAAGAAGACATGTATCAAACTGAGCCTAGAGTTCACATAGCGAATATACATAAATTGTCTTCTAAGTCTTTTTAGCAAACAAATTTTAAACGTGTCCATATCATATCGTACCATATCCTGTCCGTTCTATCCGTTATCCTATCTTGTCCGTATCATATCAATCAATTTTCAAATTTTGTTTAATCATCCTCCTGCCCTTATCCCACTCTAAGTGGGGTCGGCACAACATGTTTTAAGCACGTTGTCACATGATTTGGCTGCGTTGTTACGACCGGCCGCCTGCCTGACGTCTACTTACCTTAATCGTATTTTACGACATCTCGGTAAGAAATGAGGGTGGTACTATTCTATTCAGCCGGATACCACACGGCGTCCTGTCCGTATCATATCATAGTCACGAAAGGAATTTGTACAAAGTTCTATCATAGCGGCTTTTACGAACAACAATTTTCTTTCAAATATCCAATATGCAATGAGTCCTGCCTGTCGGGTCTTTCCTCAATTTGGGCTCTTCAAGAAGAAAGGAAGCTGTGGTAGCCCAGTGGTGTGACCGTGTGACTCTTTTGAGGAGGTCACGGGTTCAAACCCGGGCAGACACCAATGAGTTTTTCTGTTAAAACTTATGTGTCTAATTTTTTTTTTTTTTGCTGTTATAAAGAACAACCAAAAGGAAGTACTTTATTGATGTTGCGATCTAGCCAAGAGGCTAATAAGCAACTTAAAGATTACCTAAACTTATAAATTAACTTATATCTAAGAATAGGTCCAGTGACTTATCTTAGTCTTTCTTGGTATGTGAGACACTTTGTTCTTGTGTTCTTAAGTTCAAGTAGCACTAGCACTACACTATCACTATATTAAACTAACTCAAAAGGTTTTGTCCTTTTAAGTCTTCTTAAGAGTTCAGTGTTATCTGGATGTGTCTAATTGATAATTGCAATTTATCACACGCTTTTCGGTGAAGGAAAACATCGTGAGGAAACCTGCATATCTCTAAAGAATTCTGGAGATATGTGTAAACTAACAATCCGCATTGGAGCAGCGTGGTAGGTCGTAGCTCCAATCCTTCGCTCCAAGAACGGAGAAAAGAGGCCTATTCTCAGCAGTGGGATAGTAACAGGCCGCTACTTAAGAAGAAAGGAAAGGACACCTTTGCCCATCAGTGGGACACAATCTTAATAAAGTATTCGAATTATTTATAGACAACTGAAATGATACATTTTTAACAATAATGTTGTACTAATAACGTTGGAATAAATTATGAACCTCAATTTAGGCGAAGTCATAACAAAGCCCTGTTAATTATAAAATGAAATTACAGAGGCTTAGTATAAAGGACTTGCTTTAATAATAGCAGTTACATGCTGCTGACTTTGATTGAATGGGGTCGATTAATCCAGCAAGCTCTTGTTTAACCCGTCAATGGTGACGGCTGATATTTCTGACCGCAAATTTCGATCAGAATTTTTCAAAGATTTAAGTCTTAATATTAATAAAAGTAGCGACATATTAATTTATTATTGCTGAGAAAATGTCTTATCCACTACCATCTGAACCGGATTGGTAGACTACACATTTCTTTTTAGCGATATACGAGTTTTCCAAAGATGTTTTACGTAAAGCGTAATTTTTTTGTTTAGAATCAAAAGCTAATGAATTTATTCTTATTCCTATTTATATAATACAAATACTACCTCTTTTTTAAAGCCTCTAAAAATTATACCTCTTTCAGCGGCTCTTTGCAAAATTGAGGTTATTTGTCTACTTACATGCCACTATTATAGTATCTGGACACCTTATTGTTGATTTTACGGCTTTTATAGTACGCACTTTTGCTTTGCATATGAGCTAAGTTTATCATCAAGTTTAAGTTTATCTGTTTGTTACGTAGATTTGTGCATCGCTTTTCTATCGCTGATTTACTGTGATTTTTTATGCTGGTTTTGAAGCTAAAGTTATCACAAAAATATTATTGATGATATAAAATGTATGATATTAGCTGAAATATCGGTTTACTCAATTCATTAAGGATCTTGTGTTGGGTTATAATATTGGTAAATGCTTGCTGTGTGTGACATTTTCAATTTGTTAAAGAAAATTAAGAATATTATTGTTATTATGTACCCTGATAAAGTACCCTGCTTTATTTTAAGTTGTATAATAAACACGGCATCAAAGACGGGTTAACAGAATCACTTTATTATATTAATATACAGTCTATTTTAAACAATCTTTGGCTTTGTTTGGCATAAAATGTTTTATTTGTAAACATAATATCCATGATTGTATTTCAGTTATCTAATTAATTTAGGTAGATCGATAAGCAACTTACTAATTTACGTAAAAGCAACAAAGTGTGGAGATTATTAGCCATAGGGATATAATTTAGGGTACAGTTCTAATAAGTCATATAAATTTTTTCTATATATAGTTCTTATAAAAATGATGATAAAAATTTAATACTATATTTAATGCTATTCATGTTTAGAGACAATTTTTTTATAAAGCTTTATCAGCATAATACAGTTCTGATGCAGAATTGACTGCATATATAACACTAAAGTTAAATGAATGTTTCTCACCGTAACCTAAGCATTATCAAGCAAAGTTAAACAAGTGTTTGAAATGGTAAAATAGTTTACTTATAAATTTATGATTGGTTAGTTACATTTCAAGCGCAAAACAGCGAACTAAAGCGCAACAAAAGCGAAGTATTAAGTAAGTAAGCGAAGTATAAAAAATATTTACGGAAGTAAAGTGGTCTCAAAATATTTACAAATCGCTATCAATTTTTACTGGTTTCCGAGAATTACCCTTACTAACTCCGAGTCTGCTTTATTGCTTAACTTTGAGGATTGATAGGAAACCCAAAGAATTTTGGGTCGAGTCCAAATCTATTAATACAAGCGTCCAATATCGCATATATGGTAACGGGATATAATAGTCGTTCTGTAAAGTAGCATATTTTTTAAAATAATTGACTAGCAAACGCCAGCGGCTCCGTCCGCGTGGAAATATTAAAACCGTAATATAGTGTTTTCATAACCATAAAAATGGTTAAAGTGGGTTGGTTAACTTAAAAGCTAGACATATACTGTCGCGGACTTTTATTTAGAACGTTTAGACGGAAACAATTTTGTAATACATAATTTCCATACAATTTTCAGCAATTACTTAGCGCACGCAATAAAAGCTTTAATTTTGGCTGTTAATTGAAACAAGTCGGGCCCATCCGATAAAATAAGACGTAGTATAGCCGGTTTCTATACATTAATAATAAATACCACTCACGATAGTTTAAAAAGTACTTTCGTTATGTTAAGTTCAAATGTACAATAACAGTTTTGAATAACTTCTTCCTTCTAACTCCTTTGGCCTTATTTATATGTTGTTATTGCAACTTTGAAGACACTGTGCGACTATGAAATTATTAATTTTACTTTATAATTAATTCTACAACGCTTTGAACGTATTTAACATTACCAAATCGGAGTCTTATAATGTATTTTTTTGTTTAGTTTGTAAACAGATTGGAAGCCAGCCAGTATGGATGTGTAGCAGTGAAATTTATAGTACAATAAAAATAAAATCTCTCATAAAAATCTATTAAATGTCGTATTAGATCTTGATAACTATCTCTTTTATATTGCCTATGTATTGTTTTACGGTCCGCCCTATATTTGGATGGTCAACAGCACAAGCTGATAAGACGCCGGCTAGAACTTGTAACTATTAAGGTTATTAAAAAAAATAGCAATTAACTTAGTTTAGTTTGTTTTTCTATTTTTTTTCACGCCGTGTGGTATCCGGCTGAATAGAATAGTACCAACCTCATTTCTTACCGAGGTGTCGTAAAAGGCGACTTTGTATGTTGTCCCACCGCGTGGTATCCTGTTTAGGAGAATAGACCACCCTCTTTCTTAATGAGGTGTCGAAAAATACGAGTGAGATAAGTTGACGTCAAGCAGACGGCCCGTCATAAAAACGCAGCCAAATCATGTGACAGCATGTTTATAACATGTTATGCCGATCCCGCTTAGAGTGAGATAATGGCAGGAAGATGATGAGTTTGTTTCCTATATTTTTCATCATATCCAATTCTCTCATAACTAGCTAATGATATTATTAATTAGAAGAAATCATGAAAATATTTTGCTTTAATCCACGATAAAGTAAATATAAGTAATAGAAAATATATATACCTAATGCTAAATGTAGAGTGGACTATCCGTTTTCACACCAGATACATGCAAATTCGTAAAAACACATGCAAAAAACCTCCACCACCGCTACAATACACTAGCACCACACATGTTCACTATCACAAACTCAACAACAACAACAAGTATACGATCGATTTTTTTTACGAATCTTGCATATATCGGATAGTGTACGAGGTGTGTTCAAAAAGTATCGCGAATTTTGTGTATTTTCAAAAATTATTTATTTATTCGTAAATATCTATTTTGTCCCCTTCAAAGTAATCCCTCTGGGATATTATACACTTGTGCCAACGTTTTTACAAATCTTCGAAGCACTTCAAAAAATCATTTTTTTGTATCTTGTTCAGCTCCTCCTTCGATGCCGTCTTTATCTCGTCAATCGTGGCGTAGTGTCGTCCTTTCATGGGTCTCTTCAGTTTCGAGAACAAGAAAAAGTCACAGGGGGCCAGATCTGGGGAATACGGTGGCTGCGGTATCATTGGTCTGTTGTTTTTGGCCAAGAAGTCGCGTACAAGCAGCGATGTGTGAACAGGGGCGTTATCGAGTTGCAAAAGCCAATTTTTGTTTTTCCACAAATTATCGATTAAAATCGAATGGCACGAGCCAATCAATATGCCTAGGTCCTCGGCAATTTCTCTATCGATGATTCGAAGATTGGTCAATACCATTTTCTTCAATTCATCAATTTTTTCGTCTGTTGTTGAAGTGCTCGGGCGTCCGGCACGCTCTTCGTCATTCACATCTTCTCGGCCTTTTAAAAACATTTTGTACCACCGATAAACGTTGCTTTTGTCCAAAGTAGCTTTTCCATATGCCACAGTCCACACTCGGAATGCATCCGCGCACTTAATTTCGTTTTTCACACAAAAATCGATCCTTGTTCCATTTTTTGAATAGGTAAAAATCGAAGACGAACCAAAACACGTGCAAGCAAAGCAGCTGTCAATAATTAACCGAACATTCAAAATGGCCCAACTTGTCAGCATAAGTGAGAGACATATGTACCAACATAACGCCACAAAAAAAATCGAAATTGGAATATATGTTACTCGCGAAAATTCAAAATTCGCGATACTTTTTGAACACACCTCATATGTGTGTGGATAGTTCATTTAGCATTATACATACCTATATTCTATTTACTTAACCGCGGAGTTCGACTATACTTTACTTATTTACTTCTCTTTCTATGTAATTTTATTAATACTTATATTTCTATTTTTCTATTCCCTTATATATATTTCTTTTGAGTTCTATTTACTTAAATATTTACTGATCTAATTAATCTAATCGGCACCTACCCACATTCTTTTGCTATAATTCAGTTCATCAAAAGTTGTCTGTAAGAGATGCTTACAGCAAATTTACCTAAATGTAAATTTACCTTTTAATTTATTATTTGATGATTCAAAAGTCTTAGTAAATGCCAATTTAAATAAATAATATTCTAAATTTAATGCATGCGAATAAGATGAGAATGTTAAGGTGGATGTGTGGTGTGACAAAACTAGATAGAATACGCAATGAGTATACAAGGGGAAGTCTGAAAGTTGCGCCCTTTACAGAAAAGATGAGAAGTGCGAGACTCAGGTCGTGGTATGGTCGTGTAATGAGGAGGGATGAAAATCATGCGACTAAAAGTGTTTTAAATATGAATGTGGATGGATGGCTAGGGGGAGACAGAAAAAAAGATGGATGGACTGTGTGAAAAATGATATGCAAGTTAAAGGAGTGGCACCAGAGTTGACGAATGATAGGGGAAAAAGGAAGAAGAAGACATATTGTGCCGACCCCACTTAGAGTGGGATAAGGGTAAGAGAATGATGAATATTCTAAATTTGAATTTCAATGATTAATAATGTGTAAAAGTAATATTATAATAAAATAATATTTTCTTAGGTAGATTTCAGCTTCCTTGCACATAACGGATCCAAACACGTCACCAAACTATTATGATTAGACCCAATTTATTGGAATACTATATCAAGTAACAATATTGTTACAAAGCTTGTTTATATTATCAGTACATCCCACGCTGTGTTGCTACTTGTTTGTTCAACGTTCAACAATGATTATATGTGAAGCCCAAATGTAAACTGTAATAGATCTTCTTAATACGCCATATGAAATTAATGGCCTCAATGAATTATTACCGAAAAGCAATGTACGTTAATTCTATTATACGGAAATTCAAATTGTACGCCATGTGGTATCCGGCGTAATAGAATAGTACCGACCTCATTTCTTACCGAGGTGTCGTAAAAGGCGGCTAAGGTAAGTTGGCCTACCGTGTGGTATCCGGTTAAGTAGAATAGACCACGCCCTTTCTTACCGAGGTGTCGTACAATGCGACTATGGTAAGTTGCTGTCAGGCAGGCGGCCGGTCGTAAAATATGTAGCCAAATCATGTGACAACATGTTTATAACATGTGCCGACCCAACTTAGAGTGGGATAAGGGAAGGAAGATGATGATGATGATGTTAATTCTATTATACGGAAATTCTAATTACGCTCAGCTACGCACTAGATTAAATTGTAAATTTTTTAATTTGTTATTAATTAAGTTAATGTTATTAATTAATTAAGTCATTATTGTAATACTTAATTTTGAAAAGAGTGACCGGCAAGCTTCTTGTTGGTTCTTCTCGGTAAGAGCACCTTTCCGAACCAGTCGTAGCTTCATTGTAATTTGACGATTCGAAAGTGCTTGTAAAAACCAATTTGAAAAAAGAATTATTTAAATTTGAATTTGGAAAGAACTAATTAAACTATTACAAGACATTAAAACCGTTTTTGCATTGGATATTATAAAGTATGTAATATGTTTTTACTAGAATCTGTGACTGTCTAAAAATTGTTTAACTGTAAATCATTGTCAATAAAATAAAGGTGAATGTGTGTTTGTCCCTTTTTAAAACTCAAACGTCGTGAAAGATTTATTAGAAACTAGGTTCGGCAGCTTCGTCCAAGTGGAAATTAGTGTCACAAAAAATTCCTGAATTTAAATTTTTTGATATTCCTAACTTATATATAGGTTGTTTTTAATATTCCCTTTATCTCTCTCTCTGTCTCTGGCTATGTATCCCACATGGTGATGGGGTCAGCCTTCCTTATTATTCTCCTCCACTTCGCTCGGTCATGGATATCGTCGTCGGTAACTTTGCATACACTCTTATCTTTCAGCACAACTTCTTTCCACCTTGTCTTGGGCCTTCCAACTGGTCTTGGACCCGGGATGGAAAGCTTTATATTCCCTTTATCTACAATCAAAATATCGCAACTTAGGTTACTGCAAACTAATATTAGCTACGCTTACGGCTTTATCGCTGCCAGTCTTTTAATTAATATATGCATTCTAACCATCGGATATTTGATCCAAAAATACAATCTACAGATCCTGTGATCACTAATGAACCATACGAAGAAAATTTCATCATGCTCTGACGGTCATTGACATTTTAGTAAAGCGCTATAAATATGAAGAATATAAGGGCAATGATAACGTATACAAGGGTCTGACATTTAAAATTTTAAGTGCCTGATTAACTTATGAAACTTGAACTTTCTATGTATATCATTGTATCATAAAAAATAGTAAAAGTAAAGTAGCCGAATGTTAGTATCTCACTTCTGGGCATAGGCCTCCTCTCTCCTTGTTTTTGTAGTACATTACTTTAGTACATCTTTATTAGTTTACACGGCGTACGCGACTTTTTTTGCGACTGCGAACTCTTCAACACAATCTAAATAAAACCAAAATGTGCTATTAACTAAAACTTTCCGTAAGAATTACACTATCTTATAATAAAAATCGTACAAAATCCATTTAGTAGATTTTGAGAATATCAACCTCATACAGACAGGTTAAGCTGTGATAGCCTAGCGTTAACACTGTGCGACTCTTTAGAGGAGGTCACAGGTTAAATCCGGGCAGACTCCAATGAGTTTTTCTGTTAAAACTTATGTGTCTAATTGATTATTGCAATTTATTACACGCTTTTCGGTGAACAAAAACATAATGAGGAAACCTGCATATTTCTAGAATTCTGGAGGTATTTGTAACCCAGCAATCCGCATTGGAGCAGCGTGGTAAGTCTTAGTTCTAAGAAGAGAGAAGACCTATTCCCAGCATCAGGAGAGTAACAGGCTGCTACTTTACTTTTTTTTACAGACAGATTTAGTGAAACTTTTTTCTTTCTAATAACTATAAATATGGTGGTAGACCGTGTGGTATCCGGCTGAGTAGAATAGACCAACCTCATTTCTTACCGAGGTGTCGTAAAATACGACAGAGGTAAGTTGATGTCAGGCAGGCGGCCGGTCGTAAAAACGCAGCCAAATCATCTGACAGCATGTTTATAACATGTTGTGCCGACCCCACTTAGAGTGGGATAAGGACAGGAAGATGACGATGAACTATAAATATGGTGGTAGGTCATATATGGATTATTTACTTAATAGATTATATTTACATGTTATATTTATATAGTTCAAATATCAATCTAAAGCGTATGAAATGTACATAATAATACCATTTCAGTATTCAAGTTTAATCCACCCACGCTTTTCTATCTCACGATATTTAAACAAGCAAACAAATAATTTCTTCGTACATTAAACAATATTCAACCCTTTGTTTCAATTTCAGCTCTCAGTTTCAAGTTGTATGTGGACGCGAAAGATTACACGATTTTCAGTTTTCAGTAATCGAATCTATTCTTTTTTTTATTTTAAGTAGGTATTCGACTTGTGAACATTGGATTTGGTCAAATCGAATTTACTTACCGTTTCACAAATTGAGTTTCGACAAAACTGTAATGTAATCTTGTCTCGGAAAATGTGTGAGGAAAAATTGACGAGTCTGAATGTAAAGTCAGGGAATATCAACGGACACACCGTCAGAGCATGATGAAATTTTCTTCGTATGGTTCATTAGTGATCACAGGATCTGTAGATTGTATTTTTGGATCAAATATCCGATGGTTAGAATGCATATATTAATTAAAAGACTGGCAGCGATAAAGCCGTAAGCGTAGCTAATATTAGTTTGCAGTAACCTAAGTTGCGATATTTTGATTGTAGATAAAGGGAATATAAAGCTTTCCATCCCGGGTCCAAGACCAGTTGGAAGGCCCAAGACAAGGTGGAAAGAAGTTGTGCTGAAAGATAAGAGTGTATGCAAAGTTACCGACGACGATATCCATGACCGAGCGAAGTGGAGGAGAATAATAAGGAAGGCTGACCCCATCACCATGTGGGATACATAGCCAGAGACAGAGAGAGAGATAAAGGGAATATTAAAAACAACCTATATATAAGTTAGGAATATCAAAAAATTTAAATTCAGGAATTTTTTGTGACACTAATTTCCACTTGGACGAAGCTGCCGAACCTAGTTTCTAATAAATCTTTCACGACGTTTGAGTTTTAAAAAGGGACAAACACACATTCACCTTTATTTTATTGACAATGATTTACAGTTAAACAATTTTTAGACAGTCACAGATTCTAGTAAAAACATATTACATACTTTATAATATCCAATGCAAAAACGGTTTTAATGTCTTGTAATAGTTTAATTAGTTCTTTCCAAATTCAAATTTAAATAATTCTTTTTTCAAATTGGTTTTTACAAGCACTTTCGAATCGTCAAATTACAATGAAGCTACGACTGGTTCGGAAAGGTGCTCTTACCGAGAAGAACCAACAAGAAGCTTGCCGGTCACTCTTTTCAAAATTAAGTATTACAATAATGACTTAATTAATTAATAACATTAACTTAATTAATAACAAATTAAAAAATTTACAATTTAATCTAGTGCGTAGCTGAGCGTAATTAGAATTTCCGTATAATAGAATTAACATCATCATCATCATCTTCCTTCCCTTATCCCACTCTAAGTTGGGTCGGCACATGTTATAAACATGATGTCACATGATTTGGCTACATATTTTACGACCGGCCGCCTGCCTGACAGCAACTTACCATAGTCGCATTGTACGACACCTCGGTAAGAAAGGGCGTGGTCTATTCTACTTAACCGGATACCACACGGTAGGCCAACTTACCTTAGCCGCCTTTTACGACACCTCGGTAAGAAATGAGGTCGGTACTATTCTATTACGCCGGATACCACATGGCGTACAATTTGAATTTCCGTATAATAGAATTAACGTACATTGCTTTTCGGTAATAATTCATTGAGGCCATTAATTTCATATGGCGTATTAAGAAGATCTATTACAGTTTACATTTGGGCTTCACATATAATCATTGTTGAACGTTGAACAAACAAGTAGCAACACAGCGTGGGATGTACTGATAATATAAACAAGCTTTGTAACAATATTGTTACTTGATATAGTATTCCAATAAATTGGGTGTAATCATAATAGTTTGGTGACGTGTTTGGTTCCGTTATGTGCAAGGAAGCTGAAATCTACCTAAGAAAATATTATTTTATTATAATATTACTTTTACACATTATTAATCATTGAAATTCAAATTTAGAATATTCATCATTCTCTTACCCTTATCCCACTCTAAGTGGGGTCGGCACAATATGTCTTCTTCTTCCTTTTTCCCCTATCATTCGTCAACTCTGGTGCCACTCCTTTAACTTGCATATCATTTTTCACACAGTCCATCCATCTTTTTTTCTGTCTCCCCCTAGCCATCCATCCACATTCATATTTAAAACACTTTTAGTCGCATGATTTTCATCCCTCCTCATTACACGACCATACCACGACCTGAGTCTCGCACTTCTCATCTTTTCTGTAAAGGGCGCAACTTTCAGACTTCCCCTTGTATACTCATTGCGTATTCTATCTAGTTTTGTCACACCACACATCCACCTTAACATTCTCATCTTATTCGCATGCATTAAATTTAGAATATTATTTATTTAAATTGGCATTTACTAAGACTTTTGAATCATCAAATAATAAATTAAAAGGTAAATTTACATTTAGGTAAATTTGCTGTAAGCATCTCTTACAGACAACTTTTGATGAACTGAATTATAGCAAAAGAATGTGGGTAGGTGCCGATTAGATTAATTAGATCAGTAAATATTTAAGTAAATAGAACTCAAAAGAAATATATATAAGGGAATAGAAAAATAGAAATATAAGTATTAATAAAATTACATAGAAAGAGAAGTAAATAAGTAAAGTATAGTCGAACTCCGCGGTTAAGTAAATAGAATATAGGTATGTATAATGCTAAATGAACTATCCACACACATATGAGGTGTGTTCAAAAAGTATCGCGAATTTTGAATTTTCGCGAGTAACATATATTCCAATTTCGATTTTTTTTGTGGCGTTATGTTGGTACATATGTCTCTCACTTATGCTGACAAGTTGGGCCATTTTGAATGTTCGGTTAATTATTGACAGCTGCTTTGCTTGCACGTGTTTTGGTTCGTCTTCGATTTTTACCTATTCAAAAAATGGAACAAGGATCGATTTTTGTGTGAAAAACGAAATTAAGTGCGCGGATGCATTCCGAGTGTGGACTGTGGCATATGGAAAAGCTACTTTGGACAAAAGCAACGTTTATCGGTGGTACAAAATGTTTTTAAAAGGCCGAGAAGATGTGAATGACGAAGAGCGTGCCGGACGCCCGAGCACTTCAACAACAGACGAAAAAATTGATGAATTGAAGAAAATGGTATTGACCAATCTTCGAATCATCGATAGAGAAATTGCCGAGGACCTAGGCATATTGATTGGCTCGTGCCATTCGATTTTAATCGATAATTTGTGGAAAAACAAAAATTGGCTTTTGCAACTCGATAACGCCCCTGTTCACACATCGCTGCTTGTACGCGACTTCTTGGCCAAAAACAACAGACCAATGATACCGCAGCCACCGTATTCCCCAGATCTGGCCCCCTGTGACTTTTTCTTGTTCTCGAAACTGAAGAGACCCATGAAAGGACGACACTACGCCACGATTGACGAGATAAAGACGGCATCGAAGGAGGAGCTGAACAAGATACAAAAAAATGATTTTTTGAAGTGCTTCGAAGATTTGTAAAAACGTTGGCACAAGTGTATAATATCCCAGAGGGATTACTTTGAAGGGGACAAAATAGATATTTACGAATAAATAAATAATTTTTGAAAATACACAAAATTCGCGATACTTTTTGAACACACCTCGTACACTATCCGATATATGCAAGATTCGTAAAAAAAATCGATCGTATACTTGTTGTTGTTGTTGAGTTTGTGATAGTGAACATGTGTGGTGCTAGTGTATTGTAGCGGTGGTGGAGGTTTTTTGCATGTGTTTTTACGAATTTGCATGTATCTGGTGTGAAAACGGATAGTCCACTCTACATTTAGCATTAGGTATATATATTTTCTATTACTTATATTTACTTTATCGTGGATTAAAGCAAAATATTTTCATGATTTCTTCTAATTAATAATATCATTAGCTAGTTATGAGAGAATTGGATATGATGAAAAATATAGGAAACAAACTCATCATCTTCCTGCCATTATCTCACTCTAAGCGGGATCGGCATAACATGTTATAAACATGCTGTCACATGATTTGGCTGCGTTTTTATGACGGGCCGTCTGCTTGACGTCAACTTATCTCACTCGTATTTTTCGACACCTCATTAAGAAAGAGGGTGGTCTATTCTCCTAAACAGGATACCACGCGGTGGGACAACATACAATAGTCGCCTTTTACGACACCTCGGTAAGAAATGAGGTTGGTACTATTCTATTCAGCCGGATACCACACGGCGTGAAAAAAAATAGAAAAACAAACTAAACTAAGTTAATTGCTATTTTTTTTAATAACCTTAATAGTTACAAGTTCTAGCCGGCGTCTTATCAGCTTGTGCTGTTGACCATCCAAATATAGGGCGGACCGTAAAACAATACATAGGCAATATAAAAGAGATAGTTATCAAGATCTAATACGACATTTAATAGATTTTTATGAGAGATTTTATTTTTATTGTACTATAAATTTCACTGCTACACATCCATACTGGCTGGCTTCCAATCTGTTTACAAACTAAACAAAAAAATACATTATAAGACTCCGATTTGGTAATGTTAAATACGTTCAAAGCGTTGTAGAATTAATTATAAAGTAAAATTAATAATTTCATAGTCGCACAGTGTCTTCAAAGTTGCAATAACAACATATAAATAAGGCCAAAGGAGTTAGAAGGAAGAAGTTATTCAAAACTGTTATTGTACATTTGAACTTAACATAACGAAAGTACTTTTTAAACTATCGTGAGTGGTATTTATTATTAATGTATAGAAACCGGCTATACTACGTCTTATTTTATCGGATGGGCCCGACTTGTTTCAATTAACAGCCAAAATTAAAGCTTTTATTGCGTGCGCTAAGTAATTGCTGAAAATTGTATGGAAATTATGTATTACAAAATTGTTTCCGTCTAAACGTTCTAAATAAAAGTCCGCGACAGTATATGTCTAGCTTTTAAGTTAACCAACCCACTTTAACCATTTTTATGGTTATGAAAACACTATATTACGGTTTTAATATTTCCACGCGGACGGAGCCGCTGGCGTTTGCTAGTCAATTATTTTAAAAAATATGCTACTTTACAGAACGACTATTATATTCCGTTACCATATATGCGATATTGGACGCTTGTATTAATAGATTTGGACTCGACCCAAAATTCTTTGGGTTTCCTATCAATCCTCAAAGTTAAGCAATAAAGTACACAGGGGTAAGTAAGGGTAGTTCTCTGGAACCAGTAATAATTGATAACGATTTGTAAATATTTTTAGACCACTTTCCTTCCGTAAATAATCTTTATAAACTTTTTATTACTATTTAATACTTCTCTTTTGTTTGCTTTTTTGCGCTTGAAATGTAACTAACCAATCATAAATTTATAATTAAACTATTTTACCATTTCAAACACTTGTTTAACTTTGCCTGATAATGCAAAGGTTACGGTGAGAAACATTCGTTAAACTTTAGTGTTATATATGCAGTCAATTCTGCATCAGAACTGTATTATGCTGATAAAGCTTTATAAAAAAAATTTTCTCTAAACATGAATAGCATTAAATATAGTATTAAATTTTTATCATCATTTTTATAAGAACTGCATCCATGCATCCTCCTGCCCTTATCCCACACTAAGTGGGGTCGGCACAACATGTTATAAACATGCTGTCACATGATTTGGCTGCGTTTTTACGACCGGCCGCCTGCCTGACGTCAACTTACCATAGTCGTATTTTACGACACCTCGGTAAGAAAGAGGGTGGTCTATGCTACTAAACCGGATACCACACGGTGGGTCAACTTACCTTAGTCGCCTTTTACGACACCTCGGTAAGGAATGAGGTTGGTCTATTCTACTCAGCCGGATACCACACAGCGGGTCGACTTACCTTAGTCGCCTTTTACGATACCTCGGTAAGAAAAGAGGGTGGTACTATTATATTCAGCCGGATACCACACGGCGTCATTTTTATAAGAACTATATATAGAAAAAATTTATATGACTTATTAGAACTGTACCCTAAATCCTATCCCTATGGCTAATAATCTCCACACTTTGTTGCTTTTACGTAAATTAGTAAGTTGCTTATCGATCTACCTAAATTAATTTGATAACTGAAATACAATCATGGATATTATGTTTACAAATAAAACATTTTATGTTAAGCCAAAGATTGTTTAAAATAGACTGTATATTAATATAATAAAGTGATTCTGTTAACCCGTCTTTGATGCCGTGTTTATTATACAACTTAAAATAAAGCAGGGTACATAATAACAATAATTTTCTTAATTTTCTTTTACAAATTGAAAATATCACACACAGCAAGCATTTATCAATATTATAACCCAATACAAGATCCTAAATGAATTGAGTAAACCAATATCTCAGCTAATTTCATGAATTTTATATTATCAATAATATTTTTGTGATAACTTTAGCTCCAAAACCAGCATAAAAAATCACAGTAAATCAGCGATAGAAAAGCAATGCCCAAATCTACATAACAAACAGATAAACTTAAACTTAAACACACGGTCATCCGTCCCCAAAGTAAGTAATTTAACATTAACTTGTGTTATGGGTGACAGACAACTGGTAAATATATACTTATACTAGTGGCCCGCTCCGGCTTCGCACGGGTATAAAATATATAACCTATGTCACTCAGTAAAAAACATGATTAAAATCTATCCAGCAGTTTTGTTTTATTCATTACTGCCCGTGGCCAACACGCGTCAAATTTGGAGTAAAACAATTCCCCTGGGGTGCCAAAGTGGTCGACCTCTTCGTGGCGCACCCTGGGCAAGCTTAGTCTTGGCGAACGGACCACTGTGGGGTGGCCAATCCAATTGTCCTTCTGATTAGCAGAGGGTAATTTTGACAGGCCGGGGACTGAGGTGGGGTTCCTAATGAGCGACGGGACCGGTTGGGCTTACTCTAAGTCTAGCTGGACATGGTTACGGCCACTGTCGGCGAAACCCGGAAGCCCAGCAATGGGAACGGGGACCTTCGGGTTGCGAGGTAGAAAACCTCTATAAAAAATTACCCGGTGGGGGCGGAAACGCCCACCAAGGCGTTGTGGCCCCTACTTGGGACGCGGTCTCTTCCTGTTGACCGTGACATAACAAACACGGTGGGCAGGGAGCGATCGTGGGCAGCGATGGCCTCCCTTTGTTCTGTGGAGGGAGGTAAAGGGAGGCGGTGGAGCGGTTTCACGAACTGTGGTTCTGGATCCAATCTGCTGCTGGTGAGTCCAGGTGTTAGTGAATCGCCCAAGCCCATCGTCTGCCGCCCTAACTGGGGACCTTCGGGTGTTCCGAACGGGGTATATCGGAAGCCTGGCTTACAGGTCCCCGAGGCGGTCGGTGCATCTGGTGCTACCGATGCACCGGTTAGCGGAGGGGGGCTTCTCTTTCGAGGGGCCCCTACCCGAAGAAGGTGTTTGTTCCCTGGGATCAGAGCTGTTGGCGGGATGGGAGCAATATGTACAATGATACCCTGTCCTTGCCATCGGCAGCGTGGTGGAGCACACAGGTCGTTTTAGTCGGTGCGAGTCCGACATAACTGCCGGCTGTCCCCGTCGGGCGGCGGTACCCATAAGGAGCTTTTTCTGTATAAAAAAAACAATTCCTCTTTCCCTATACCATGAAGATTCCCTGCTATCTTTGGAATATCTAAATTCATATACTACATTTTTACTTATTTACTTTTACATTTTCCCTGAGTATTTTATTTTTACAAATAATTACAGAATGTCTTTATATATAACATTCACAGCTTTTTTGTCATAAAGAAAGAATCTTCATTACACAATACAAACATTTTTTCTTTAGAGGTTACTCTTGATAAAGCGACATATAGTCGGCCATGTGAAAAAAAACCCGTCCAATCGCAGCTAAATTCGAAGTGCTATAAGACAAAGCGCGCAATCGCTATACCCTGCATTTTAAATCTGTAACATCTTCGAAAATGTTCATTTAAATTACAAATGAAGAAGAAAATGTCAAAAAAACGCTATTGTGGGTCCATAAGAGATAGACATAATATGTATACCATCGCGGAGTTTTTTGTAGACCTTTTCAAGGTGTACAAATACTTAGTACATTATTTTGACAAATATTGTAGGGTTCGGCCTGCGTTCAATGTAAACGGAAAATAAATGTAATTATTTACGACATCACATTGGAAACCTCAAGAATGATAGTATTTCTTTACTCCATATTGAATGTTTATAATAAAAGTTTATAATATGTTAGATTATACTTATACACCTTTCTCTTCAATCATTCTATTGAAAATCCGCATCAAAATCTGTTGCGTAGTTTTAAAGATTTAAGCATACAAAGGGATATAGGGACATAGGAACAGACAGAGAAAGAGACTTCGTTTTATACTATTTAGTGACGTTTAGCTATTATAACTAACTACGATATTTCTCCTTTATTCTTATGCAATAATAAAAATCAATTTTCCCAAAGTCAACTCATTTACTCTTTCTCAAAAACTACTCAATGACACATATGATAGCCACAATGCGATTTCATATTAATGACTAACTCTGAAGGAGGTTGTATTAAAAACATGTTTTAACAGTCGACCATCCTGACAACATTTGCGACCCTGCAAATCTCATAAGCTGACTTCTTGACTGGAATGAATCTACCACTGATTCGGAATGCTGATTGTACTGAGAAGGATCGGCAAGAAACTCAATACTTGCTCTTTACTTACTTTTGCTTACTAATCTGTAAAAGAAAAATCATTTCGCACCTTAAGCTCACCCTCAATCACTGTCATAGCATAACACAGCTCAATAAGTGGCAACCAACTCAGCAGATACACACGTAAACAGACTCGCAAATGATAACGCTCAAAGAACAATCACCACATCTAGGCAGAGCCTAGCTGACAGTCGCTGCAGATGGCCACAGTCTAGAAAACAATCGTTACAACTGGAACAAATCCAGAGAATAATCGTCATTCTAGCTGACAGTTCTATAGAAAAATAGTCACGGGCGCGTCTATGGCCTCATATAGCACATCGTCACGTTGATCTTACAGAGTTAATAAACCGAATACCAATTACCATCATAATATCATCATAATAATCTCTCCAATAAAAACCCCATTTTTTATTCCATAGCATCGCATATCGCAACTATCTCTCAAATTATACGAAATTCGCACTCTCCGTGTTGTCTCAAGATATTGATCGTCATTTCTTTTTTCTTTAAACTCTTTAAATTTCCAGATATTCCTTTTGTCCGCTCTTTTTGTGAGTTTAGGTTACATCCTCTTCTGAATATAATAAACGACGATATTTTTCCTTTGTACTTATTATATTATTATACTTATTCAATAAATAAAACAGTTTTCCCAGAGTCACCCATTTACTCTTTCTCAACAACTTAATGACACATATGACAGCCACAATGCTTTTTCATATTAATGACCAACTCTATGAAGGAGGTTGTATTATATTAAAAACATGTTGATCATTGTCAAATATTTTACCATACTTCACCAAAGAAAAATTACGTTAACTGTCATCTATGTTTTGTATTCCACTGACATTTGCGTTTTGTTATTCAATGTCATAGTCGTTCTTGTAATACCACGATTTACAGTTTTTTTTTTTTTATTATACAGGAAAAAACCCCTTATGGGTACCGCCGCCCGACGGGGACAGGCGGCGGTTATGTCGGACTCGCACCGACTAAAACGACCTGTGTGCTCCACCACGCTGCCAATGGCAAGGACAGGGTATCATTGTACATTTTGCCCCCATCCCGCCGACAGCTCTGATCCCAGAGAATAAACACCTCCAGGTAGGGGTCCCTCGAAAGAGAAACCCCCCTCCGCTAACCGGTGCATCGGGAGCACCAGATGCACCGACCGCCTCGGGAACCTGTAAGCCAGGTGTCCGATGTACCCCGTTCGGAACACCCGAAGGTCCCCAGTTAGGGCGGCAGACGATGGGCTTGGGCGAGTCACTAACACCTGGACTCACCAGCAGCAGATTGGATCCAGAACAACAGTTCGTGGAACCGCTCCGCCGCCTCCCTCCGCCCCCCTCCGCAGAGCTAAAGGAGGCCATCGCTGCCTACGATCGCTCCCTGCCCACCGTGTTTGCTATGTCACGGTCGACAGGGAGAGATCGCGCCCCAAGTAGGGGCCCCAACGCCTTGGTGGGCGTTTCCGCCCCCACCGGGTAATTTTTTATAGAGGTTTTCTTCCTCGCAACCCGAAGGTCCCCGTTCCCATTGCTGGGCTTCCGGGTTTCGCCGACGGTGGCCGTAACCATGTCCAGCCAGACTTAGAGTAAGCCCAACTGGACCCGTCGCTCATTAGGGACTTCACCCCAACCCCCCCGAAGTCCCCGGCCCGTCCAGATTGCCCTCTGCTAATCAGAGGGACAACTGGATTGGCCACCCCTCAGTGGTCCGTTCGCCAAGACTAAGCTTGCCCAGGGTGCGCCACGAGGAGGCCGACCACTTTGGCACCCCTAACGATTTACAGTGACTTGACGGGATAAAATAAATGCGGTCGAACGGGATAAAAGGTATCCTATGTCCGTCTCCTGGTTCTAAGCAACCTCTACACCAATTTTCGGCCGAATTGGTTCATCCGTTCTTGAGTTATAAATAGTGTAACTTGGGACCAACTTTCTTTTATATATATAGATATATAAATAATACATATAGGATTTTTTCATGTAAATATTAGAGATTAATATGACTTTAAGCAAAGGCTGTCTGGTTACTGTTATCAAAAGAATATTTCAGAGATATACAGGTTACCTTAGAATATTTTCCGTATAGTACAAGGCGAATTGTAAATATCGATTAAAAGCATAGTTCCTTAAACTAAATTCATATATAGCTACCCACGAATCTCTGATATATTTACGCGTTACCACATTAAGTTACATCATTTTAAGCAGATATCGATAAACATGTTATATACAGTTCCCGCCGCGATAACGCCGCGTAAAGAGCTCATGAATAAGAGCTACGTATGGGCTTGAAATTAGTCGGGCTCATCCTATAAAATAAGACTTGAGTTTAGCCGGTTTCGATACATTAATTAAGTTATAACCAGATACAAATATCTTAAGTACTAATGTTGAAAAAAGGAAAAAACAACAATTTGTTATAATTTGTTAAAAGAAAGAAAATAAACAACAATTTTATATTAAATGTAGAAGTACTTTCGTTATGTTAAGTTCAAATAATAACAGTTTTGAATAACTTCTTCCTTCTAACTCCTTTGGCCTTATTTATATGTTGTTATTGCAACTTTGAAGACACTGTGCGACTATGAAATTATTAATTTTACTTTATAATGAATTCTACAACGCTTTGAACAGTCCATTAAACTAAAACGAATGCAACGAGCGCATTAAGCTTTGTAAATTCCTTTATAAGATAACTTTAAAACACAGTAAAATTGCGAAACGATTGTTGAGTATGTGATAGTGAACGTATGTAGTGCTTGTGTATTGTGGTGGCAGCGGTGGAGGTTTGTGCATGTGTTTTACGAATCCTGCATGTGTCAGGTATGGAAACGATTGTCCACTCTAAATTTAGCATTATATATATTTTCTATTTCACCGCGGATTATAGCAAAATAGTTTTATTATTACGTTTGTAAAATTGAATGTATTTTTCTGTACTCTATACCGAAGTGCCAGAAGAAGTAAATCATGATTTGACTGGCCCGTTGGCGCAGTGGGTAGTGATCCTGCCTTCAGCTCCGCGGGTTGCGGGTTCGATTCCCGCCGAGGGCCAACATTTTCTATAAAAAGAATTTGTTGGCCTTTGAGTCTGAGTGTATATTTGTATTTAAAAATATATAAGTATATATTCATATTCACCAGTTGTCTGTCTACCATAACACAAGTATTAAGTTACTTTGGGGACGGACGACCGTGTGTGTAAGTGTCCTATATATTTATTTATTTATTTATGATAAAAATGTGAAATATGTCCATCTATGTAATTATATTTCATCATTAAGTATATGGCGATATGCAAATCGACGTACCTAACACTAAACTATCATTCATATCGATCATCATCTTCCTGCCCTTATCCTACTCTAAGTGGGGTCGGACATATTATAAACATCACAGCAATCACATGATTTGGCTGCGTTTTTACGACCGGTCGCCTGCTTGACATCAACTTACCTTAAGCAGTCGTATTTTATGACACCTCGGCAAGAAAGAGGGTGGTGTATTCTACTTAACCTAATACCACACGACGGGTCAACTTACCTTAGTCGCCTTTTACGACACCTCGGTAAGAAATGCCGGTTGTCTTTTCTACTCAGCCAGATACCACACGGCGGGTCGACTTATCTTCGCCTTTTACGACACCTCGTTAAGACATGACGGGTAGTCTATTCTAATAAGCCGGATGCCAAACGGCGGACTATCATTTATATAGATAAGGTCTTGAAATATCACCTTTTATCTGACCCAAGATAAGATCCGGGATATTAAATTTGGCGTATGTCCAAGTTTTTAAACCTCTCGAATTTCAGGGAAATAACGGGAAGCGGTTGCAAAGTTGGGATTCTGTCTTGAATGTGGCTAACAAATCTTATTACAATGCACTCTTGAGACTATATGGTGAGTTATTTTATTATATTCACTCCTTACTCTATGCATTGTTAAGATTTCGACATGAAACTAAGTTTTATTGGTGATAAAAATGTAGATTTATTATTTAAAATAAAGCTACAATTTGTTTTTTATAAAAATGTAAGTAATATTCAAACTAATCTTTAATATTTAATTTAATAGCATGTAGAGGGTTTTGGGGGAGAAAAATTGATCTAGATAAGTTTTAATTTAAAAAAAAATGTCGTTTTATCGGTGCTTTCGGGCTCTAAATTTTTTTTTTGAAATTTACGTTGAATACAATCACAATTTTGAGCTGTCAAACGTAAAGTCATTGTGGTTCATTTGGGTAACGGGCGGTATAGAGAGGTGAAAATACCTAGGACCGAGCCCGACCTGCTCTGTTATTTTTTCATTTATATTTTTCAATTTTTCAAATTTTTTTACATCATTTTAAAAATTACCCAGGTACTAAAAATTAAATAGGAAATTTTAGTTGCTCAACAATGGGCTTCATCTTTCTTAAAAAAAGTAGAATTATACAATTTTGTACATACAATTACAATTCAATATTCAAGAATATTTTGTGCGATAGAAGTTTTTGTACTGTGCCATTATGTAGTATGCGTGTTTAATTTCGCGCAGCAAAAAACAGGAATTTTGTTATCCCATGTGTTCGCCGGGTATATAATCCACAATTTTACTAATTTTCAGCACGACGTGTGGTATCCGGCTGAATAGATTAGTAACACCCTCTTTTCTTACAGAGGTGTCGTATAAGGCGGCTAAGCTAAGTCGACCCGCTGTGTGGTATCGGGTTGAGTAGAATAGACCAACCTCATTTCTTACCGAGGTGTCGTAAAAGGCGATTAAGGTAAGTTGACCCGCCGTGCGGTATCCAGTTTAGAAGAATAGATCACCCTCTTTCTTACCGAGGTGTCATAAGATACGACAGAGGTTAGTTGACGTCAAGCAGTCGGCCGGTCGTAAAAACGCAGCCAAATCATGTGACGACATGTTTATAACATGTTGTGCCGACCCCATTCCAAGTGGGGTCGGTACAACACAGAAGGATGATACAGATATACATTATAGACACAGAATAATTTATACAGACAACATTATTATGGGTTCAAAATTGAATCAAACAAGTGTTAAATTGTATATTTTAGTACCAAAGTGAAATCCATTTATTAAATGGATTTTACATTATCCGTCTCATGCACCGTTGTTGACCAAATGCGCGCGGATGCAGAAAGCTTTTAAAGTTTACGTCAGAGAGAATGATTGTTTTGAGGGAAGTAATTGATGAATCGCATTACAAACGGGTCAGTAGGTGGCGCCAATAAACGGATATTAAATTATTTAAACTTTTTTTTTATTTACAGAAAAAATGTACAAGTTATATCTATCTTAAATTGCTTGCACGCTAGGACTATACAAATCATGCCCATGTGGAAAGGTCCCAAGAATGCAAGGCAGCGTTTCCGCGCTGAATCGCTAAGCTGATTCTTTGTGCGAAAAAAGAGCCAGCCCTCTTGTCACCTGAAGAGGCAATTAACCGTGGTGTTAAATCAAAGGTCCATTTCTGTGTTGATATGGCCTTTTTCTTTTGATTTAAAATATATTTAAACTGTGTAAAGGACATTTTCCAAAACATTGATATTTTAGAAGAGTCAGCAATTCAAATTCAAATTATTCTTTATTCAAATAAACTTGTAAAGAGGTGCTTTTAAATCGTCAACTCCTACCGAGAAGGATGGGCCTTATATGCGGCGACATAATTTTATAGAAGTTTCCAAATATGAATAAAGTAAAAGTATAAAATATTCCTAATCTTTGGCAACCAAAAGAGAAGATAGGTAGCAGAAAAATTGGCAGACTTTCAAGCGCTTAAACGTTATAAGAGAAATAATGTAGCCTTAAATTGTTGCAAATTCGCTTCCTTGCTTAAATCTCCTTAACCACCCTAGGAGCCAGTTGACATCGCTTTGACCTAATTACGTCAACAAATATAAATTAAACCGCATTTTGCTTTTGACTCATCTAACGAAGCTAAACTAAAAATAAACAGTTTACTTGTATTGCTATTAATAATTTTATAGTATGTGAGAAATCATTACTTTTTAATAATTCGTTTGTATAAAAAACTTGTTTTTTATGCCGTGTGGTATCCGGCTGAGTAGATTAGGCCACCCTCAATTCTTACCGAGGTGTCGTCAAAGGCGACTAAGGTAACTCGACCCACCGTGTGGTATCCGGCTGAGTAGAATAGACCACCCTCAATTTTTACGTAGGTGTCGTAAAAGGCGAATAACGTGAGTTAACCCACCGCGTGTTATCCGGTTTAGTAAAATTGACCACCCTCTTTCTGATAGAGGTGACGTAAAATACGACTAAGGTAAGTTGTAGTAAGCCAGGCGGCTGGTCGCAAAATGCGTTGCCAAATCATGTGACAACATGTTAATAACATGTTGTGCCGACCTCACATAGAGTGGGATAAGGACAGAAGGATTATCAATAAACTTGTGTTTTTTCTGCATTATACGATGTAATTTGTGCTCGATTTTACATTAATTCAAAGATGAAAGATTAAATATAAGGGTAGGGTATAAAAAATATTAAAATGCCTTATTGCAAATCTCGCGTGCCTTATTATTAAAGCTAAGCCGTTTAAGCTGCTCCCAAATTCTTGTCGGTTAATTTTAGCCTAATTCTAAGGAAATTATTCTAAATTTTTATCACGCTATAAAAGCTGCCTCGTAAATAAATTGTCGAAGTTCAGCTCGCTGAGTGTAATTTATACAATTTAATGGACTTTACACTTGAACACTTGAAGTAAGTAAGGCACTAAGTACCTAAAAATTAAAATTCAAACTAAGTATGCAATTTGGTTCTAAAAGCCTTTTAGAACCAAATTGCATACTTGATTCGAATTTTAATTTTTGGGTACTTAGTGCCTTATTTACTTCAAGTGTTCACTTGATTTTTGAGTTTACTCGAATAATGGTTTCACTGGAAATTTAATAAGCTTGGAAGTTATTTGCGAACTTATATTATTGTAAAAATGCGAGTTTCTGAATAACAATTGATGTAAATGTTTATTTGGATAAAATAATTGTCGAATGCTTATATAAAATGAGTTAGTAAGTAAAGTTAGTCTGTTACTATCCCACTGCTGGGCATGGGCCTCCTGTCTCCATTTTTGGAGAGAAGGATTGACGCTACGACCTACCATGCTGCTCCAACGCGGATTCTCTAGAATATGCAGGTTTCCTCACGATGATTTCCTTCACCGAAAAGCGTGTGATAAATTGCAATTATCCATTAGACACATAAGTTTTAATAGAAAAACTCAAGCTACTTGCTTGGCAACTAAAGTAGGAATAGAATGATTTCAATTTTCTGGTGTGGAAAAATATAATATTTACGAATATAAGCACTTTTTTTATTACAGTCCATAAGTGATTTGAATGTAAATTTGTGAAAAGAATAAATAATAGTATAGAACATTATTTATTGGACAACAAAAGAACAAGATAGGCACTAACTTTTAACAATGTACAAGATGTCAGCTTCTTATTACCTGCAAAGTTAATAAAATATAAAGGAAACGTCGTGACCATAAATCCAACCATGACCGACCTTGACTCATGAAATCCTTAGAATGTCTACGGCTTATGTCCGATTTTATTTGCGTCTTCCTTTTTAGAGGGATCCTGTTTAATGTTTGTCAACACAATTTTAGGAAAGAAAAATATCTGATTGTATGCTAGCTTTGATGAATAAAGTAGGTATTAAGAGTCTTGAGATTAAAATAACCAGCCAAATCATGTGACATGTTTATAACATTACGTGTCAACCCCACTTAAAATGGGATAAGGGCAGGAGGAGGAAAGAGGGAGAATGTAACAAAAATGAATCTCATTTCCGTTTGCAATCGCATTATAAATGCATGAATCAATTTTGTCAACTCTTTTTTTGTTTTGCTAATTATTGTCAAGAGAAGGTTCTTATGAAAGAAAAAAAATGCGGAGTATTACCTGCCGGGGATTTGACTTCGTTACCTCCTCGAAAGAGTAGAAACTAAATAGAATACGCAAAGAGTGTATTAGGGGAAGTCTGAAAGTTGCGCCCATTACAGAAAAGATGAGAACTGCGAGACTAAGTTTGTACGGTCATGTTATGAGGAGGGATGAAAATCATGTGACCAAAAGAGTTTTAAATATGAATGTGGATGGATGTATGGCTAGGGGAGGCCGAAAAAAGATGGATAAATTGTGTGAAAAATGATATGCATGTTAAAGGAGTGGTACCAGAGTTGACGAATGATGGAGAAGAATGGAAGAAGAAGACATATTATGCCAACCCCACTTAGAGTAGGATAAGGGTAAGAGAATGATGATGATGATGATGACCTCCTCGAAAGAGTCACACGGTCACACCGCTTGACTATCACAATTTATTTATTTTAATTACTATTATAAATTTCATTTCATTTAAACACACATTTACACGCAACTATGTAGCCGACGCAGTAATGCATGTCGCGATTAATAAATCATTGCTGGCAAAAGTGCACGAGTTATCAAATTACTTGACAAATGAACACGCTTTATGAGGTGTCTTGCAGTAAATTTCGCTGTAAACAAACAGTTTTGCTGGATTACCGCCAAAATACGTCGCCGTAAACCCAAAGGACGATGCTGGCAAATTAATCTTTTCGCTTGTCATGTTTTGATTTTTTTGCAACAAATGACAAATTGTATTACTTATACGATGTTGGTAAGCGGGATTCACTTGGTGCATTAGATTGTCTTTAAATTATATTTTCGTGCAAATCTAATATCTTCTAAAGTGTTTATTTGATTTTATTGAAGCATTATTGAAGTATCTATTTATCAAATTTACACTTATGTGGATTGCAGACCGAAAGCTAAGCTACTCCGAAGCTAAACTAGGCCAGCTTAGTTAAGCTGAGCCAAGAGAAACTAAAAGTATTTCCCGTGCACACCAAGAACTACGCGAAAACTCAATCAGTATTGCGAAGTTCATTTCGACGGACGTAGGAAGTGCGGGGTAAGGCGGGAGGGCATTAGCTTAGTTCGTGTAGCTGCTCATTGGCATACGTAACTAACTTAGCTTCGCATATTTCAGTTAGCTCACATAGCTTAGTTTGCAGTTAGCACACAAGTATGAAAAACTGGGCACGATCTCTCCTTGCCCACTGTTGTTCGTGCCATGGTGGACAGGGAGAGATCGTGGGCAGCGATGGCCTCCTTCTGCGAGGACGTAATCTCGCGGAGGTGGCGGCGGGGTGGATCCGGGAAGTCGAGTCCTTGGATCCAATCCGCCGCAGACGAGCGGGGCGCAGGCGACTCGCCGTCCGTCGCATGCCGCCCTAACGGGGACCTCCGAGCGGTCCAAACGGGGTATCGGACGCTCGCTGGAGTTAAGTCCCCGAGGCGGTCGATGCATCTGGTGCTCCCGATGCATCGATTAGCGGAGGGAGGGGCCACTGTTTAGAGAGGCCCCGACCCAGAGGTGGCGCTCTCCGGGGTACAGAGCTGCTGCTGGCGGGGATGGGGGCAATGTCTTCATAGGTACCCTGTCCCCGCCACCAGCAGCGTGGAGCACTGTCAAGTTTTTAGTCGGTGCGAGTCCGACATACCCGCCGCTCGTCCCCGTCGGGCGGTGATGACCCATAATGGGTTTTCCTGACATAAAAAAAAAACAAGTATGAAAAACTGCGTTAGCTTTGCGAGCTATACTAAACTAACTTAGCCTAGCTCTTGGTCCGCAACGCGTTTAACACCATATGAGTGTACAATTTCGATCTATATTAAATAGCGAGGCGAACAAAAATTAACGCTAACGAAAGAGACAAAAATAGATGGATTGTGTAAATTATGACATACATATAAAAGGAGTAGCGCCAGAGTTGACGAATGATAGGAAAGAATGGAAGAGAAAAATATGCTGTGCCGATCTCACAGAGCGGGATAAGGGCAGGAGAATGGTGACAGTGAATTTATGTTTTATAAGGTACAGGTCAATTGTTGCAGCTTCATAAAACTATATATAATCGATTAAAACTACGACCTAGTTGGTCCTAAATATATTATTATAAAAAGATGAAAAATGGAAACAGAATGAACGGTGAAAAATTGCTAACAATAATTTATAAATATCATACATATATATAAAATTATGATTATTTTTTTTACTTCTAAATAAATTTTGCATTGCAGACTGTTTTTAATAGAATAATTAGGAATTCGTGGAAGTTTACATACCTTAAACATTTATGTTAAAAACACATTTATACGTTATCTACGGTTTTGTATAACGACTTAATATCCGCTAGAGGTTAAAACGCAAGGTTAGAGCAACTAAACATTTATTTTAATTTCCTTTTAATTAAGAAATAAATGAGCATTTTATGCTACTTTTTATTTCAATGCTAGTAAAGTAAGAAATAAACCTTGTAAATATGATAAATTTTACAGTAAGCAGTAACCTAATAATTATGTTTTGACTACAACCAAGAATGATAAGTGATTAGAATACGTGATATTTATTTCGGATTCGCTTGGGTTGAAAATTGAAATTTTTGGCTCGCAGAAAATTGGGGAGAAAAGAAATCATAAGGGAAATCATATGATTTTTTATACGAATTTGACAAAGTATTTCTTCAGCTGGTTTATAATACTATAAAATATCTGTAAGAATACAAATTAACAAGCGTCTTCAAATGGATTACAAGAATTTTTAAATTAAAATTCTTAAGCTTCCCTATCTACAATGTAACCGTCCTTTGGAATAAGGTTACATAATACTATACAAGTTTATCAAAAAAAGGACAAGCTAAAAAGAAGTCAATCTTCCGAGTTAACAGATATATTCAGGAATTTCATGAATGTTGCCAAAGGAAAGGGAAATTATGTCGCCAGTAATTTGCATGAATGAGTATCCTTTCTCCTTATCCTAGACTTTCAGGAATATTTGCAAACAATAGGGTACGTACAAGACGTTTTTTTACTAAAGGGACCGTGAAAATATCGTACTAAATTGTATTTATCGAAAACTCTGTAATATCGAGATCATCATTTTCCTTATCCCACTCTAATGGGGGTCGACACAACTTGTATTAAACATGTTATTTCATATTTGGTTATTTTACGACCGCTGCCTGCCTGACGTCAACTTAACTTAGTCGCCTTTTACGACACCTCGGTTAGAAATGAGGGTGGTATATTCTACTCAGCCGGATACCACACGACGGGTCATTATCTTACTTGCCTTTGAAGACACCTCGGTAAGAAATGAGGGTGGTCTATTATATGCAGCCGGGTACCACACAACGGGTCAACTTACCTTAGTCGCGTTTTGCGACATCTCGGTAAGAAATGAGGGTAGTCTATTCTATGCAGCCGAATACCACACGGTGGGTCATTACTTTAGTCGTCTTTTACGACACCTCGGTAAGAAATGAGGTTGGTCTTATTTAGTAAGGGATACCACACAGTGGAGATATGAACCGAATGATTTCATTAATGGAATACCTAAATCATCAAAGCATAAAACCCATATGAAAAAAAAATCACAGGTTTTCATTACATAATGCGTCTAAGTGCTCGGCGAGATAGGTATTTCGCGATAAAAAAATTACATGTTATTTTTAAAATGCAGCAATTTTTTATCGTCTTTAATGTAACAACTTTGAAATAATAGGTACTTCAAACAATAAACCTCGGGCTTACGTTAAGACCCACCTGTAACTAATTGCAATATAAGCTTTTAATGGTTTTATATTTTCTATTATAATTAACATTACCTAGCATTGGATATTAATGTGAGTTAAGTTAAAGTTTTAAATAATTTATAATTTATAGATTTAGGCGTTACTTTGCGGAGATCCATAATACAAAAGTAATAATAAAATTATTTTGCTATAATCCGCGAAGAATTCTTCGCGGATTATAGCAAAATAATTTTATTATTACTTTTGTATTAAAGTTTTAAGTTAATTTTCCAACAGACCGAGAAATAGTTGAGTTCCAAAAAATTTGTTAAAAGCAATTGACTGAATGGATTTTACCATCAAGCACTTTAGATCTAAACATAACATCGGCAAGCTGTGTTGTATCCAGCTGAGTAGAATACACCTTCCTCATTTCTTACCGAGGTATCGTAAAAGGGGTAAGTCGACCCGCCATTTGGTATCCGGCTTAGTAGATCAGACCACCCACATTTTTTAGCAAGTACTAAGGTACGTTGACGTCTGGCAAGCGACCGGTCAATAATACGTAGCTAAATCATGTGACAACATGCTTATATCATGTTGTGCTGATCCCACTTAGAGTGGGATAGGCGCAGGAGGATGGTGATTATCGGCCTGAACAGACCTTATCATCTTAAAACAAAAAACAACCTTATTCATAACATCGACGTAAAATTTTAAAAAATATATTGAATCAAAATTAGTAGATTGGACTGCATTATCTTCGTTATAAAAACAATTGCCTTACTACTCATTACCGAGCGCTACAAGATAACTTTTTACTCTGTAGCCTCTTTACCAATCGTGCTTGCCACCAATAACTATACAAAGTATCCCATAATTTTGTTTGTTTGACATATATATTTAAGCTATTGTTAAAGAGCAAATAATCGGGCACAATTGATCATAACAGAACAAATGAGGTGTCTTGCAACAAATTTCGTTATGAGCTCAATAGCTTTGGCACGTTGCCAGAAGAGCTACAAAAAAAAACGAAACAACAACTGCCATAGTAAAATATTGTTCAATAAACAATATCAACGCTATAATAGCTTTATTTACTCACTAGCAGATTGTATTCGCTAAAAGAGCGGTCCCTTTTCGTCGATTTGTTTTTAACATTACAGTTTGATCTACGTTCATATCGAGTATTATATGAACAGGTGTGAGTGATAAAATATATGGGTTTCTTTACCTAAGCCGATACCCTGCATTGGCTATAAACATTGGGCTTGTTTGGGTCGGAATTGATATATTTAAATAGCGACGGGTAATCCGTGATACGTGCTGAATAACGACTCTCTTGCTAGCAAATAGGTCGCGTAGAATTATTTCAAGATATACTTCACATATTAGTGATATCTTTTTATACCGTTGTCCTTAAAACGTAGTCCATGACTACAATAATATAAAATTATCCAACGTTCGAGAAAAAAAAACTTAGCAAGTTGTCATTAAAGAGGTGTTTTTATGAAATTCATATCAGTTGTTCTTGGATAATGAAGACGAATTTTTTAAAACCATGATAAACTTAGTGGTCCTGATTACTAAACTAGAATTAGATGTTTTTTTGAGTTGAGATTTTTAGATATATTCATTAAATGATCCGAAAACTGATGAGATTACAATTATTTTAATGCATAATACGAATTATTACAAAATCATTGACAGACTATAACCTGCTATACAGTAGTATAAAATAAACAAAGAATTTTTGCTATAATTTTATTTACTTGTAACTTATCATACTTTAATTTTATTATTCTTCATATACACCGTATATAATATTTCTATTACTATATTATAATTACAAATATTAGTAGTTTTAACATTTATTTTGTAGTAAAAATTATTAATTAGTTGCAATTATCGTAGATTAAAACGTTTTCTGGTATCCGATTCTAAACCAGCATATAACTATAATATTATTAATAAACGTCAGTATTATAACGTTAACTTTCTTTATTGTTCGAAATAACTTTTGTTACATAAAAAGTGCGTTCACACTAATAATTTAGCACGTTCTGTTGTAACGTGTAGTAGGTTTATATGAGAATTTTGTTTTTCATTATCTTGAGGATAGACGTTAAAATATATATTCTGTATTAACCCTTCTTTCATTAGAAAGTTTTAGCATTGTTTGGTCCTTTACCTTCGCTATATTATTATCAGATCTACTCATACAAGATAAGGGGCTAATTGTATCAAATCAAATTAATATTTATTTAGCTTTTTTAGCACTTTTGAATCGCCAAGGATCAATTAGATTTAAAGAAGTTTCAACTGGTTCGGAATGTTGCTCTAATCAAGAAGAAACAGCAAGAAACTCGACGAAAATCTTTTTAACATTTGAAATTTACATTATTTAACAGAAGTCGTGTTTGAAGCTAAAAGGATTTTCATTTCAAATCCATGAATTTTATCAGTCAAATAATTTTCAATTGTGTTACATTCTTTACGTTTAAGCATAGTTTGTAGTTTGTAGTTTGTACAACAGCTGTGATGGCCTAGCGGTGCGACCGTGTGAATCTCTAGAGACGATCATGGGTTCAAAACCGGGCAGACACCAATGAATTTTTCTATTAAAACTTATGTGTCTAATTGATAATTGCAACTTATCACACGCTTTTCAAGAAGAAAGGAAGCTGTGGTAGCCCAGCGGTGTGACCGTGTGACTCTTTTGAGGAGGTCACGGATTCAAACCCGGGCACACACCAATGAGTTTTTCTGTTAAAACTTATGTGTCTAATTGCAATTTATCACACGCTTTTCAGTGAAGGAAAACATCGTGAGGAAACCTGCATATCTCTAGAGAATTCTGGGAATATGTGTAACCTACCAATCCGCATTGGAGCAGCGTGGTAGGTCTTAGCTCCAACCCTTCTCTCCAAAAATGGAGAGAGGAGGCCTATGCCCAGCAGTGGGATAGTAACAGGCCGTTACTTTACTTATAGTTTGTACACTTAATTTAACCTTTTCTGTAGATAAGTTGACTACCTAATATTTAAATAATATAAAATACTATTTTATGCAGAATCTAATACTTAATTGATTATAAATTCTATTAATAGTTAATTCTGGAAACCTGTTAAGTGATATTCAAGCCGTGACCCTTATAAAGGTTTTGCAAGTAATGTCTATGAGTTTGAATAATATCATTTACTTTACAGTGAAGGAAAACATTGTGAGGAAATATTCATATCCTGATATAATTTCTGGGATACAACTGCGTGGTGGGTCAACATTATATTAAAGTATCCCTTATAATGGGTTCGTCAGAGCTTTGACCCAAAGCTCTTAGCCTTCTCTTTCAGAATACTTTAATCCTTATCCCACCTCTGGGATAGTAAGAAGTTCAGAGGTTTTATAATAAGACTTTTATCTACCTAAAATCTAAATAAAAATCATGTAAACTGAACTTAATAATGGTTGTTTCCGCGTTGAATCGCTTAACTTATTATTTTAAGTTATTTGTACCTCATGTTATAGCAACAAGAAGATTGCTAAACTATTATTTAATTTTCCTTTATTTTATACTTCGATTTGGGGATCGGAAATTTGCCTAAATCCATTCATGACAATATGGCGGAAAGTGTATATATTCTCATAAATAACTCTATTTAATTTTCGTACGAGTTTTATTATCCATCTTCATGATTCTCCTGTCCATATCCCACTCTAAGTAGGGTCGGCACAACATGTTGTTACATGTTTTGGCCAATTATTTGACGACGATCGCTTGCCTAACTCACCTTAACTTTTAGGACACATCGGTAAGAAATGAGGGTGGTCTATTCTATTCGGCTGGATATCACACGGCAGGTCAACTTACCTGAGTCGCCTTTTACGACTCCTTGGTAACAAATGAGATTGGTCTTTTCTACTCCGCCGGATATCACACGGTGGGTCAATATACCTTAGTCGCCTTTTACGACACCTTGATAAGACATGAGAGCGGTCTATTCTACTTAGCCGGATACCACACGGCGGGTCAATATAATTCAGTTGTCTTTTACGACACCTCGGTAAGAAATGAGGGTGGTCTATTCTACGTAGCCGGATAACACACGGCGGGTCAATATACCTTAGTCGCCTTTTACGGAACCTCGGTAAGACATGAGAGTGGTCTATTCTACTTAACCGGATACCACATGGCGGGTCCATATAATTTAGTTGTCTTTTACGACACCTCGGTAAGAAATGAGGGTGGTCTATTCTACTTAGCCGGATACCACACGGCGGGTCAATATAATATAGGTAGTCGCCTTTTTCGACACCTCGGTAAGAGATAAGGGTGGTCTATTCTACACAGCCGGAAACCACACGTCGGGTTGAATTACCTTAGTTGCCCTTTACGATACCTCGGTAAGAAATAAGAGTGGTCTATTCTATTTAGACGGATACCACACGTCGGTACAAGTTTTATTATTATACTATTATCGTAGAAAATATTTTATGTGAGTGAAATAGACAGAAATTGTCGAAATCCAATTTCCTTTGTAACTCGATCGTGAGAATGTCATGTGGAAACATTGCGAAGGTCAGTCAAGGGCGAGGGCGAGCTTTATCCGCACATAAAAGTTCGTACATAACCGTAAAGGCCCTATATAAGTATAAAAAGACCCGGAAAGTGTTATAGTAGTCATATTATAAACCGTAAGTGTCTAGTTTTATGATGATAATTCAGATTTTCCGCTACGCTGTGTAGTATCCGGCTGAGTAGAGTAAACCAACCTCATGTCTTACCGAGGTGTCGAAAAAGGCGACTAAAGTAAGTCGGTACCCGCCGTGTGGTATCGGCTGAGTAGAATAGACCAACCTCATTTCTTACCGAGGTGTCGTAAAAGGCGACTAAGGTAAGTTGAGAGCCACCGTGTGGTATCAGGTTTAGTAGAATAGACCACCCTCTTTCTTCTGAGGTGTCGTAAAATACGACTATGGTTAGTTAGTGTCAGGCAGGCGGCTGGTCGTAAAACGAAGCTAAATCATGTGACAGCATTGTGCCGACCCCACTTAGAGTGGGATAAGGGCAGGAAGATGATGATTATAAGCCGTAAGTGTCTAGCTTTATGAATTAATTATTCATAAAGCTTAATTCAAATTTTCCGCTATATTTTCTTTTCTATTTTGTCAGTTAAACGCGACAGGTGTACTTAGTTTCCTTCGTGACTTCTTTGTTAAGGAAACATTTTTATTGAAAAAAATATTGTGAAACATAATATTACATATAAACAACAAAATAGTCAAAATGTTTCCGCAAAAAAAGACAAGTTAAAATTTTAATACTACTAAGACTCCTAGCCAAAATTATTTTTATTTCATTTTATTATGGCTAGCAGTCACTTCACCGGCGCATAAATCAGAAATCATATCCTATGCTATCCTACTAATATTATAAATGCGAAAGTTTGAGTATTGAG
This sequence comes from Morpho achilles, assembly GCA_947086495.1. NCBI lineage: Eukaryota > Metazoa > Arthropoda > Insecta > Lepidoptera > Nymphalidae > Morpho > Morpho achilles. Next base: position 4,680,762 of record CAMTZB010000004.1, on the reverse strand, counting down.
TGTAGATGTATGTTTGTTACTCTTTCACAGCGAATCCGCTGTATTAATATCGATGAAATTTGGCACAATTATTCCTTACACACCTGGCTAAAATCATGTTAATTGAATAGGAAACACATTGAAAAGTATATAGAATTAGGCGTTACTTTGCGGAGGTCCATAATACAAAACCCTCCACCATTTAGTTTACTTTGTCTTTGAACACGTGGACATTGAAAAGCGCAATCTATTTTCAACGTATCACGCGACAACTACACGAACGATATTGCAGGTAAAAGCTAGTATAATATAAATGAAATATGTATAACACGAATCATATCGTACGTTATTTTATATAATATATAGCACACTAACGAATGAGAAATGAGATTCTGGCAAATGAACCTCTTTTCTGTATTCCGGGAAACGAACCGAACGAACGAATTTTGCACCAAATAATAACTCTATTTTTGCTGATTATAATCAGGAAACGGAAAGAAATTATTTTCATTTTATACGCTTTTTGTGCTATGTAATAAATAATAGTTCTGAACGATTTATACAAAAAAACTTAAAACTGAATACACGGATGCTTTTTAGTCTTCAAAATAACCCAGATTATTCAATTGTATGGTTTGAGATAAAAAAATAAATAAAAATGTCGTTTTATTATGAAGTTTTTTAAAAATAGCAAGAAAATATCGTGAAAAATATCGTTCGAATTTCTAATAATCCATTGGAAATAAAAGGAGTGTAAGATTTTTGGAATAGAGGTGGGTGAATAAAGGAGGGGGATCATCTCTGAAAAAGAAATTATTGTAAAACAAATTATTGAAATCAAAAATTAACATTTATAATCGCAGTCCTACATAAATTATTGTCTAAATCTAGATTTTAGATGAAAATGTTAATATTTTATTGTCTTCTCTGATTCACATTAGTCTAATGGATTAATTGAGTTCAAGCAAATAATTTAAATACAAAAACAATTGATTAAAACAGCAGCTATGCGAATCACGTTTATGCAGAGTAATAAAATAGCAATAAACTAAATTTTCATTTACGTTGACCATCGACAATTAACATTTTAATTCTTAAGAATATTTTTATTCTCATAGCTTTTGGGGATTTACCAAATTAATGATTTAAGGTACATTTACGAGGCTTTGACAAACCAATTAAAGGTCTAACGATGTTACCTGTAAGTGAAGTTCTACAACTAATAATGAGAGCAGCTTTATTCGCAGAGTGTTAGATAAATATACTTTAAATAACATAAACGTGGATTTGCATCCACTTTTGAATGATCCATCCATTGATGGATTTGCATCAAAGATGGACGATTTTGCCAGTTCTCTTTAAGGATTTGTTATCGGAACGCTGTTTGTGAAACCAAATGGACTGAAACGATTGAAGACATTTACACAAAATCCAATGCATTAGGAACTTCTGGTCTAAAGCATAAACCACTGAGTAAGTTTACGATCGCTATAAAAGTAAGTTGATCTTGTTCTGACAAGTTGAACTTTATTTACGGCCGCCTAAATAACTTGATGACATAAAAGTTATCACTTGATTTAGAAAGCAATAAATATTAGTGAATTAGAAATACAGCAAAGAAAAGAATAATTGACGAAGGGTGAAACCGGTAGACTGTTAAATCTATTTCGGAATAACAAATAGGATATATGCTCTAAATCAAGAAAACAATTCGGAAAACTTTGACTATTTATTTTCTAGGAATTATTTGTAAAATAAAATAAACGTGAAGAGAGAAAAAAGATCTCTATTAACAATTACTGTTTGTAAAAGATGAAACTGCAACATCAGTGATATGTTAGGGTTCACTTTGTAGTTAGTTCCCTATACTTTAGGTACTGTCAAATGTGATTACAAGTAACAAAGTTCGGTACATCGTGTTCAGCAGAGCAGCGGTTGCATACGAAACTTAGACACCGAAATCAAGTGTTTAAACATATAGTCTATGTGACACAGAGGAGTTTCAGAGAATATAGTGCTTGTCGATTAAATTACGTCAGCAAAGTTAATACGACAATAGTAAGGAATATTACAATATTAAACACAGAATTTAAAATCAGTCCTCCTGTTTACACACATCCAACATAAGATTTTAAGCTAGACGAAAATAAAATCACAAAAAAAATTGGCACTTGACTTAAATAACTTCAACAAAAATTATTCGAAAGCCTTTGAACTATAATTGTACCAAAAATCACATCTATGTATTGCTCTAATTAAGAAAAAGAATACATTTTTTAGGTCACACCATTTAAGAAGTAGAAACAATAAAGAAATAAAAAAATAATAAGATTAATACATGAAAAAACAAACTTTCATAAATACATTATATAAACAAAAAAATATATTATGGTTCAAATAATATTAATATTTTAGTAATTGAAAAGAATAAGATAAAAAAAATAAGATGAAGAAATAAGATGCACGTTTAGCATTAAAGTGACCGAATTCAAAATTACACTTAATTGAGCTAGATACATTGTAATACTTATGTTAAAGCTATCTATGACATCCAGCTACGAACTATTATAAAAGCTAATGTTTTCTTCATCTTTCACATTCCGCTAAGTTTTATTGCAATTAGCTACAAAACAACTTTTTTATTTAGGTCACTTTAAAAGCAAGCGTGCGAAACATACCTTTTTATTTCTATAACAATAGGTTTTATTACGACCTAAATTTAATGGCAACAGAAAAAATGAAAGGTTATTTTGATTTATTTTCTCGTTACTAATCTATACTAATAAATAAAGCTGAAGAGTTTGTTTGTGTTTGTTTAATTATTAATCTCTAATCTCTAATCTCAGGAACTACTGCACCGATTTGAAAAATTATTTTATTTTAAGATAGTCCATTTATCGGGGAAGGCTATAGGCCATTTGACATCACGCTAAGATGAATAGGAGAGTAGAAGCAATAAAAAATAGTACGAAAACGGAATATGTAAAGCTCTCTTTGCGTGCGCTGAGTAAACGGTGATAATTATTAAAAAATCATTCAAATTCAAATTCAAATTCAAAATATTCTTTATTCAAATAAACTTGTAAACAAGTGCTTTTGAATCGTCAACTCTACTGCTGGTTCGGAAAGCTGTTCCTACCGAGAAGAGCCAGCAAGAAATTCGGCGGTTGCTCTTTTTAAAAAAAAATAGTTCTTAATATTATTTACATTAAGTTGTTACTGTCTTGTACAGGTTCAAAGAGAGCTATATCCACACATTCTTATCTTCTAAATAATCTTCAAGAGTATAGTAGGCTTTCTGTACCAGCCTCTTTTTAACAGTGTTTTTAAACTGCTGTAATGGCAGTGCTGAAATTGATTGCGGAATTTTATTATAGAATCTTATACCAAAACCCACAAACGAGTTACGCACTTTAGCAAGGCGCAAAGCAGGAGCCGCAAGCTTATGTCGGTTCCTGCTTTGTATATTGTACACATCACCTATCGTTTTATAATTCTTTATATTCATCATGTATTACAAAATTGATCTTTAAAAATTCTAAATAAAAGTCCGCAACAGCATATGTCCAGCATTTATGGTTAGCCCACTTTAACCATTTTTATGATTATCAAAAGACTATATTACAGTTTTAATATTTCCACGCGAGCGGATTCGCTGGCGATTGCCAGTGTATTTATATTATCTTTCAAGAGAAATTACAAGGAATCGCGATTCAATATAATAGGATTTTCGGTTGAGCTTGTTTTATCGGTGTACTAGAGCGTGTTTTATTGATAAGCCCTGTTAGGCTTCTATTTTTCATAACAATTTCAACTTAGAAGATGGAACAAGTATCATTAACGATTTCTCGACAAGTAATTCGTTAACAACGATTTATATCTATGGATCACGTGGCTCTTTAATAAACAATATCTGAATGAGACTTTGGACGGTAATGTTTTAAAGATATAAAAATGCAATTAAAAAAATAAAGAAAGATCCGGTTGCATATGGAACTTGATCCCGGGAATATTTTTTATTCCTCCCGTTCCCCATTAGGCTATCACAACTTTACAAAGACAGTAAATTTAAGCTTTTCATTCCATTTCTATTTAAGTAATTTTTTAAGTGCTCGATAACAGGGATAAAACATTTATTTTTACTGAAATCTAGCTAGATCGTTTTTTCACCCCTGAAATCCTCTATATACTAAATTTCATGAAAATCGTTAGAGCCGTTTCTAAAATTATATCATTCTAAAATTATATAATTAAAATATATATAAACTCATTTATATAGTATTCATATCTGGATGACGGAGCTTTGCTGTAAAAAATATATCAAAAGATGCAATAGGAAAAAAAAGCTGTTGAAATCTTATCGCCCCCAAAACTCCTTACATGCTGAATTGCATGAAAGTCTTTGTTGCAGTTTCCGTAATTTCGAATATATACAAGATAAGATAAGATATTTAAATATTAAAGATATACTCGTACATCTATACTTTTAGTCCCGGACCCTATAACACTCGCTCCACACAAGTATTTACACATTATAAGAATAATGTCAAAAAAATAATAAACTGTATCGTACTTCCTTTACGTGAAAGTCTAATTTGATCTGTAAAATTGGTACAAACAAACAAAACTCTCATGTACACAAATTTATAATACTGCAGCGAATACAGTGCGTATCTAATAATCATATCTTATTTACTTTACGGCGCGCGTTTCCCGTGACTCCCATGGTTTGCCTCATTCTCAATGGTGTCATGTTTTGCTTACTTTATACAATTGTTGAAAATCGGGCAGACACCAAAAAGTTTTTCTGTTAAAAACATGTGTCTAATTGATAATTGCAATTTGTCACACGCTTTTCGGCGAAGGAAAACATCGTGAGGAAACCTGCATATCTCTAGAGAATTCTGGAGATATGTGTAACCTACCAATCCGCTCTGAAGCAGCGTGGTAGGTCTTAGCTCCAAACCTTCTCTCCAAAAACGGAGAGAAAAGGCCTATTCTCAGCAGTGGGATAGTAACAGGCCGTTACTTACTTACTTTACTATAATATACTAGCTGCCCGTATGGTAATCAGAGTGTCACAAACTTTTGCCTGGTTTTACCTGGTTTCCCAGTCCCTATTACATGAGTATCAACCAACAAAGAGATGAAATGATGAAACTGACCAACCTCTTAAAATGCAACATCAAACAACGACTAACAAAGATTGAGCGCACGAAGGTCCCTTGTTTAATATACGCCACGTCGTTAAGAACACTTTGATAATTTACATAATTGAATAATGTATGAAGGCACTATTTTGAGAAATTCCATAACAGAAGAGCTATTTCGCTGTAATCTGTGGTAAAAGAAATACATACATTCTTTCCACAGTGTGCTCAGTGCGGGTTTTTTTAACTTACTCGATCGCGTAAGTATCCAATTTGTATGACGCTACAACAGTGACATCTAGTGACCGGAGTTCCAGCGTCTTTAAAATTGGCGTAACACGGTAAAACGTAGGTAAAAGAAACTCGCACACAACGCATAACTTTCAACGCATAAAGGAAAAGGGGACTTTTGGGCCCAATTGTAATGGTTTGACATATGACTTGAAAAACCGGTATATTTTAGTGTATCAGAATATAAAAAAAACAGTACAATATTTTTTCTTTAATTTTAGTATAACATAATCTTTCACATTTTAAATGTTTTATTGTTAAATATTTTAAATAATAAATAACTTCAATGTTCATTCTTGTTCAGAAATCGATCAATTGTTTATTTTATCACTTTTGTGTTAAACTATATAGTGATGATTAAAGACTATATGCGAGTTTTTAAATTGATTTAAAAAAAATCACCAAAAATAACGTATTCGTTAGAGAAAATATATTCACACAACCCTTAATGAAAACAGTAAACATGCCGTGACAATATTTTTATATGACTTCCCTAAACATTTCACAAGTTCATCCGCAATACAAGTTTTTATACTTTTAGCGCTAGGATAAATAACATCACGTACATAAACATTGCTCGTAAATATACGCTTTATTGTTATTAATATAGGGACGATATTACCGTGGATATAAAAGATGCTGTGCGTAGACTATGTGGGTGTGATGCCTTCAGTTTTCAGTATCAAGTTATTCTTAATACGACTTTCGCGAGGGTCGCACGGCTGGCTTGCAGTGGCGCCATTCGCGAATTAGTTTATCGTAGTTGTACCAAAGCCGTACCGTAGTTTACTGTGTTATGTGCACTATTAACGATGGGTGACTTAAATACTTAATAACATTTTTTAAATAAACTGTGTATTTGGAGTGAGTGAATTTTTCTCAAATAATTTACTTTTAAGCTATTAAAATAAAGTATGTAATATGCAATTCAGTATGTAAAAATATTGCGCTCTTCAATGTTTAATATCAAAGCTGAAGTTCAAAGGTAAGTTTTAAGCAATAAAAATATTATATTTTATATAGTAGATTTTATTGTTTATGAGAATTTAGGAGCAATTTTTATCATTTATTGTCTCTAAAAACAAAAATAAGCAATCAAAGCTTTTTTAAATTGCAATTGATTTTTTATTTAAAATATATCTAAGACTATAATAGAAGAATCCAAAACAAAACCAAACTAAGTAATCTCAAAGTAAATAAGTAATTTCAAGTAAAATAGGGTGCAGTTAGCCCCAATTAAAGATTTCTTCCAGATAAATTACGGGATTAAAGAGAGCCTAGAGCTGGAACGTATCTATAATATATGGCGAATATTTTTTTATACAGACTTATATAAAGGTGTCATTACACGTAATGTAATGTTTGATATTTGCGTACCAACTTTTTCTTAAATATAAATTGTCTCACTTCGTAGGTTAGCTGGCAGAGATCTCTGTCTTAGGAATAAGTTGACCTTTGTACACTTTTTTTTACCAATAATGTTTTTTCCAACATTTTTTTATGGTGCATAAATAAATAATTACTATATATGTGAGTTACAAGGCATGGCTTTATTTCAAAACTATAAAAATACTAGGTACTTAGACATAAAGGTTTTAGTGCCGCGTGGGATCCGGCTGAGTAGAATAAACCACCTTCATTTCTTACCGAGGTGTCGTTAAAGCCGACTAAGGTAAGTTGACCCGTTGTGTGGTACCATATATTTTGAAGTGGATTGTGGATTTGTGGATTGACAATGTGGATTAGAAGCTATTTTCAAAAGATAGATGTCATAGCAGATTTTTTTAAACTTATAAATGAATATATCATTATAAATAGTTTTTTTTATAGCTCACATAGATTACGTAGCATTACCGATTGAAAGTCCCTGGCGGTATGATTTATTTTCGACTGTTTACTGTGAAATGAAGTACCTAATGTCAATTATCAAATTCAATAAGGTTTAACAATTATATACACAAACCATTTTCATTATTCTTCCATCTACTGATATATTGAACATGTCAATTCGTATTTTAATTATTGCGTTTGTTGCGTGATAATAAATAATTTATAATTTCAAAACGATTGTAAAATTCTTGCGATAAATTTTAGTTCACAAAATAATGTATTTCAATGCATTAGAAATAATCTTCTGTAAAATTTTGTTTGAATGTACATAATAAAAAGCTTCAATCAATACTTGATTCTATGCAATAGACAAATTATCTCATAAATATTTATATATTATAGATGCGTAAAAAACATTAAAAGATAATTAGTATATTTTATCTTCTTTTTGTCTGTGCTAATAACCTATTAACGGAAATTTGCGGTATTTCGCTTTATCCCTTGCGAGTCCGACGAGTTAAGAACTTTTGATTGATGTCCTGTTGTGGTCAATGCATCGTTATCTTTAATATTTGAATGAGTTAATTTTGTATACATATATTTTTCTGAATTTTGGAAACGGTTCCATGAAATGATGGAGCTGAAATGATTTTTATGAAATTCAGCATATAGAGGGTTTTGGGAAAGAAAAATCGATCTAGTTAGGTTTTATTTAAAAATCAATTTTTTATCCCTGTTTTTGCGGCATTGAAAAAACTACTAAAATAGAAATAGTTTGTAAAGCTTAAATTTTGCTGTCATTTGTCAAGTTGTAATTGTAAACGGATTAAATATGTGAATATACCTGACTTCAAATAGCACATGTCACCGATCTCTTTTTTATTTTTTTAATTATGTACAATTTTTAATAAAATTACTGAGCAAGGCTCGTTCACTCAGGTACTAAATAATATTTATTTGTGTTAATTTTTGACCAAGAATTGAAAAACGTTAAACACTTTAAGCTTCTTAGTGTCGAAAAAGATTTAACTACAGTTTTTTGTTGAACAGATAACGTTTCTGTTCTTGAGAGAAGTTTATACCGGAATTTTGAATTCTTAATACACCCCATGCTAATCAGGACATTACAAAAATTCTGTGACGGGTTAAAATTTTAATATAAGTATATTAAAATCACCAATAGATATAGCTCTAGAATCAGAAGCTACTGTTGCTGTGAAGAATAATCTCTAAGTAGACGTCGTTTCTTCGATAAACCCGTGTGGTATCCGGCTGAATAGAATAGTACCAACCTCATTTCTTACCGAGGTGTCGTAAGAGGCGACTAAGGTAAGTCGACCCGCCGTGTGGTATCCGGCTGAGTAGAATAGATCAACCTCATTTCTTACCGAGGTGTCGTAAAAGGCGACTAAGGTAAGTTGACCCACCGTGTGGTATCCGGTTTAGTAGAATGGACCACCCTCTTTCTTACCGAGGTGTCGTAAAGTACGACATTGGTAAGTTGACGTCAGGCAGGCGGCCGGTCGTAAAAACGCAGCCAAATCATATGACAGCATGTTTATTACATGTTGTGCCGACCCCACTAGAGTGGGAAAAGGGCAGGAAGATGATGATGATAAATATCAAAAGCACCGAGAGTATCCTCAGTGAAGTTTAAACTAAAAGCTTAAATTATGCAATTTTTTACTACAGACTCTTAAACAGTGTGTTATGCATCATCATCATCATTTTCCTTCTCTTATCCCAGTCTAAGTAGAGTCGGCAGAACTTGTGTTAGCCATGTTGTCATGTGATTGAGTATTTTACAACCTCGCCTTTTACGACACCTCGGAAAGAAATGAGAGTCGTCTATTCTACTCAGCCGGATATCATACGATAGATCGACTTACGTTAATCATCTATCACGACACCTCGGTAAGAAATGAGGATGGTTTATTCTTCTCAGAAAGCTACCACATGGCGGGTCAACTTACATTAGTCGCCTTTTACGATACCTCGGTAATTAAATTAGGGTTATCTATTCTATGCAGTGGGAGCTATGCATTGATATAATTTATAAATTATGCATCTAGCATTTTATCTCTCTATACGAATATTTAATAAATGATGATGACGAATGAAGAATGCTATAACGTAACTACTGTAAATGAGACTAATTTCATATTTGACTTACGATTTTTTTGTTATTCCATTCCATTTTATTTAACGTTACAAACAAGCCTTCATTAGGCAAAAGTTACAACGTAGAAATATGAAATATTTAAAAATTTCCGAGTCGTCAACCAAACTTTTTATTATGCTTCTCTTTACATTTACGTAACTCAATTCTCGTTTAATGAGCGCCAACATAATAATGAGGCTATAGAAAAAGCTGTATTCGAAGTTTCTTTATGTGATCTAATGAGAAATGGGAAGCACCATAGAAATAGTATTACAGAAGCTAACAGAACTAACGAGCTGAAGTGGTGTTTGTCAGTATTTGATTGGCAGGGTTTAGACCTATGTGAGTTCGACAGAACTGAAGATCATTATATGGATATTAACAAAGAACATTGGAAATTGTTTTATTGTGCAGAATCATATGTATCCCTAAAGCAGATGCTGTGTGTTTAGAGACGTGTGATCTGTCAATAAGCTTTAGGACCACGTACTGGACTCCAACTCCACTCTTAGGATAGAGCAGGCGTTTGTTTTGACAAGTAACCGAATGCTATTTTATTTTAATGTTGGGAAGTGGAAAAACTCGTTGAAGATCTTTAATATTTAAATGTGTTAATCTTATGTACATACATACACACAAACACACACACATACACACACACACACACTCACATATATCGATCTAGCTAGGTTTAAGTTAAAAAACGTTTTATAAGATGCTAAAATGTACAATTGAATCCAAATGATAATCAGGCTGTCAAATACAAAGCTGTGATAGCCTAATGGTAAAGGGCGGACCAAAAAAGTTCAATTACTGGGATCGATTTCCACATGTCACTCCACACTTTCTTTTTTTTAATTGCATTTATTTTATATCATTTAATAAATCGAGCAAGGCTCGACCATTATTACTACTATCACTATTTCTTATTAGCACTGAAACACTGCAGATACACAGAATAAATTTCCTGTATATTTCTGAGTGAAAGTGCCTTTCTCAACCGTGAGATGTCTACCCTTTCTTTAAGATTTCATATGTAGAGAAAAAAATTTAACTACAAATAAGGGCGTCGCTAAAATATTTTTCAAATATACAAAATCTTTTTAATCAAGTAACCAATGTTTAGAATCGTGAAAAAACCTACGAAGTACGAAGCCAACGCGACCAGAAAGGTCCCCGAAATCAATTTGTTACGTTCAATCAACTCGAGTGCGAAAACTTTTGCTACTTGTACCTATATTAAACATCAATTTTTCTTATAAATTGTTTACTTTCTTTCGGTATTTTCACTCGCTTAATACAGAAATAGATTTCATTTACTAACTTATTTTTTCTATGAACGAGTTCATTTACATTAGGCCGTATAGTAATTTCGTATTTCCAATTTTGTAGGAGGTTAATTTTCAAAGCGTACTTCGGGTGGGCAGCCGTTGGAAAACTATCCATAGCTTTTGCCTGAATATTTTAAGATGAAAGAGTACGCTTTATGCTTTTGTTCAAATGATCTATCTTAAAAAGTGATCATTAATTATAGTCCTAATTAAAATACACAATAATTTATAGAAGAGGCATTTGTGTCAAAATTAGCATGTAATGACATTGTTAGAATAACAAAGTAATGATAATATTATTAACTGTCTGCCTGTATGCGATCGCACGTTCGTGTGTTACGCATTTGCAGAAAATTTTGAATAAAAGTGAAATAGCTTTTAGGTTACGTTTTATGAAATATGGCTTGTGACTAGGTATTAATTAGGTTACCTATATTATTTTCTTGTTCTTTTCCATACTGATATAATACGTTTTCTATAGTTCTCGTTTTTTGAAAAACCAATATTATAGACCTTTTGTGTTAGAATTAGATTACAAGACGATTTAAGTAGCAGCTGATAACACGCACGTAGGGATGTGATGCATTTTTCCCTCTTTAACAGTAATCGATTATAAATAATAGATTTTTTGACTATTAAAAATTTCATTTTTTTATATCAATAATTAATTAGAATAAAATCTAATTAAAGTTAATTAGTACGAATAACAGAATAGCAAAGTTGATCTGCAAAAATAATATTTAAAAAAATCATTGCGGATTATAGCAAAATCATTTTATTATTACTTTTGTATTATGGACCTCCGCAAAGTAACGCCTACTTCTACAAATTATTTAAAGTTGTGCTGTTCGACTACAATATGCAGTTTGGCTGTATTGATTCCCATACAACAATACATATCTGAGCCTTAAAAACAAGAAAAGAAACAGATAAATAAATAAAATAGATTATTTTACTACATCCCTACTTCAACTCTAGCGAAATTGAATCCAATTCACCTATAAGGACGAGTTCGTGAGAAGATGGTTCATTTTATTTTTATTTACATCTTTATTTACTATTTACCTATTTCGTTGAATATACTGAAAGGTTAGCTAACATATTAGTCAGAAATCGGTTTCAATTTCTCAACCCCCAACCTTACGGGACTCGAAGGTCGAAGTCTTATAACGAGACGCTTACAGTTCGAAGGCTTAGGCATTCAGAGGAAATAGCAGCATTCGAAGCAAATTACGGATACAAATCGACGGTCTGTCTGACTCCGACGGCTATTAATGGTCTAGTATTTTTGATACTTATGCTCAGTGACGACTTTAATAAAGGAGTTTGCTTTCGTGATACACACTTCCAACACTGTGAATTTTTACTATTTTGGTACAACATAGTTCAAAGACAACCTCCTTCATAGAGTTGGTCATTAATATGAAAAAACATTGTGGCCGTCATTTTATGTCATTTAGTTGTTGAGAATGAGTAAATTGGTTGACTTTGGGAAAATTGTTTTTTATTTATTGAATAAGTTTTAATGAGAAATATCGTCGTTTTGTTATAATTTATTTAAAAATAAAATGCTACGCAATGCAATGAATACGAAAATAGTATTAAATAAATTAAATATTGAAATACCGCCGTGTGATAACCGGCTAAGTTGAATAGACTACCGTCATTTCTAACCGAGGTGTCGTAAAAGGTGACTAAGGTTTTTTTTACGTCAGGAAAACCCATTATGGATCATCACCACCCGACAGGGACTCGCACCGACTAAAAACCTGACAGTGCTTCACCGCGCTGCTGGTGGCGGGGAGAGGGTACCGTTGTACACAGCAGCCACTCTGAACCCCAGAGTGCGCCACCTCTGGGTCGGGGCCTCTCTAAAAGTCGGGGCCCCTCCCTCCGCTAATCGATGCATCGGGAGCACCAGATGCATCGACCGCCTCGGGGACCTTTTCAGATGGGCGTCCGATAAACCCCGTTCGAGACGAACAGAGGTCCCTGTTAGGGCAACATACGACGGGCTACAAGTAAGGCGAGTTGACGTCAGCCAGGCGGCTGGTCGTAAAATACATAGCCAAATCATGTAATCACATGTTTATAACATGTATTATATAGCATGCATATGCATTATATAGCAAAATAATTCATTATTTCTTTATTTTTATTATAAAACTCCGTAAAGTATGTCTACAAATATAAATTATTCTAACAAGGATTATTTCTCCAAATTTGTAAAGATACATATTTCTTAATTAAAGTTGTGTCTGGATTTAGAGGAAACAATACATTTGCGGAAACTTATATATGTCGCCATTGTAGTATGCAGGGTTACATGAACTTAAAGCAAGCATCACAATACCAGTTGTACATACTGGCAATGTTATATTTGCTATATTAAGTTGGTAAAATACCCTGAATAACAGGCAGTGAGGATTCCAGAATTAGTAATCTTAACACCATAGTCGAAAACTCCCAAGTAATGTCGCTTTCTTTATCCGACCCTTGATTCGGAAGTTTAATCGAAGGATTTCTTTGAGGCTCTTTATTCTTGCAGCGTTGATTGAAATCATTTTTTTTATTTTGAATATAATTAAATGGGTAAAATTACAATTATATAATCGTTTCGCGAATGCTAGTTTAAATAAATAATAGTTACATATACATATATACCTACATGGTGTTTGACTTTCGACATAGATTGTGACAATAGTATTTATTACTGATAATATACTATACTACTAATGTATTACTAACATATTTTACTTGATAAATGGACTCAGGAACCTTTATTGACAGGTCGTATTTACTCGTACCTAGGAATGTAAACGGACGAAGTTAATGACATTATAACTAAAACTAAATGCTACAATCCTGGCTGAAAAATACGGTACATTAATAATAAAGTAAACGTGAGCTTAATTTATGAGTCGCAATAAATTTTAAGCAACAAAACATTTGAACCATATCGATGTTTTCATAATTAGAATTTCACCTCACTATACATATATGTTTAATTATTATTGAAAGCTTAGGAGACTTAAGTAATATAGTATAAGTAGTAACAGATTGCTCAATCCTGCCTTTACTAGGCATATTATAAATTGATGAGAAATTATTTGTATGACTGAACACATTTTCATGAAATTAATGTAAATAATTTTTTTTATTGTTAGGTTTATTTCGTACAATAACGAATAAACTTGTACACTGGTACTAAAGTCCATGCAAATATGCATACTTATCTGCGTGCAGTTAATGCACGCAGATAAGTATGCAAAAGAAGAGATCAAATAAATAGAAAGAAAAAATAGAGAAAAATAAATAAATGATAAAATGCCAGTAAGAAACATCCTTATATTGACAAATAAAAGGAGATTCCCGAACTTCACATGGAAGAGCATTCCGCAGTCTTACATCGTTAACTGTATTGGGCTCAAGGCTCAAGTCTCTTCTAAGGTCTTCCACACCAAAACAATTTTGTGCCGACTGGATCCAGTGATTCGCCAAACACCCAGACTCGAAGACCAACAAATTCATTTATAGAAAATGTTGGCCCTCGGCGGTAATCGAACTAGCGACCCGCGGACCTGAAGGCCGGGGTACTACCCACTGCTCCAACGGGCCAGTCATAGCTTTTTAATTGGACTTGGTTTTTTTATTTCCACGTATAAGCAAACGAAAAGGAACGTACAAAAAACAGAAATATTTTCAATCAGCTAGTATAATAATATCTAAGATCGGCTAAACAAACGAACAACATTCTTGGCATGAAGTTATCTGCGATTTGTTATACTGAAATAAATGGAACTAAAAAAGAAACATAGATATCTGATAAATACAAAAGGAAATTGCAAAGAAAATAAGCACGACTTATTTTTGGCGCGAAGTTATAGGCCTTTGATAGTCTACATAAATTTATATACAATCTTTCAGATTTATATCTAATGAAATTAAATCTATGATATAATAATACTGAACGGGTTTTAAAAAAAGCTTTGAATATCATTCAGTTCTAATTTTATAACAGTATAATTAAACATTTTTTTTTTAAATCCCGAATTATGTAGAAATCATTCTATCATTAGGTGCATTTGTATTATAGAATTCAGTTAGGCAACACATTCTTGCATAAATACTTTTTTTATTTTTTCCAGTAAGGAGATCTTTATTTGATCTATGACATAATACTTAACAGTAACCATAGATTCAGCCAGCCTATAAATGTGCCGTATTACAATAAAGAAAAGCACATGAGGGTGTATCTATCCGTCTCTCTTTTTTATGTACGATTAGACAAAGATGAACTATACGAGTTTCATCTCGTATCGGTCCTCTAGTATAATAACTCTATGACAGTAATATAATAAACGTGACTTCCTTAAATAATGAGATTAATTTTACTCTCAAGCAAAATTCGGAATAATTTCGGAGTAGCAAAATTTCAGCAAGCATAATTTGGAAATGCTCCTCATAATTGCAGCGTGTTTCGCAAGAAATGTGCAGTTAAAAGGAGAATATTTAAGCCCAGTAATGTATTTTAAACCAAGTGTAGTCAACATTTAATAATTACTCGGCATTTAATAATTCTCTCTAATAATACTCGGCACGCAGCATCGTCGGTATTTAATGTTTAATATTCAAATGAGTTAATCTTGAACATATATATTTTTCTGAATTTTGGAAACGGCGCCAACGATTTTCGTGAAATTCAGCACGTTCGAGGTTTTGGAGGGGAAAAATATTTACGGCCACTGAAAAAATGCTGAAATTTATCTTCTTCTTCTTCTTCTTTCTCAACCGGTGGACGTCCACTGCTGAACATAGGTCTCCTTAAGGGATCGCCACAATCCACGATTTTGTGCCGCTTGGATCCAGCGGCTCCCCGCGACCTTTTTAAGGTCGTCAGTCCACCTCGTTGGGGGCCTTCCAACGCTGCGCTTTCCAGTGCGAGGTCGCCATTCCAGCACCTTAGGACCCCAACGCCCATCGGTTCTACGTACTACGTGCCCCGCCCATTGCCACTTCAGATTCGCGATACGATGAGCTATGTCGGTGACTCTGGTTCATCTACGGATCTCCTCATTTCTGATTTGATCACGTAGAGATACTCCGAGCATAGCCCGTTCCATCGCACGCTGAGTGACTCTGAGCTTTCTTATGAGGCCCATAATCAGCGACCACGTTTCCGATCCGTAAGTCATCACTGGCAACACGCACTGTTCGAAGACCTTGGTCTTCAAGCACTGAGGTATTTTGGACGAAAAGATCTCGCGTAGCTTCCCAAACGCTGCCCATCCGAGTTGGATTCGGCGACTGACCTCTTTCTCGAAATTGGACGTACCTAGCTGGACCGTATGTCCCAGGTATATATATTCGTCTACAATTTCGAGTGCAGAGTTCTCAACGATGACCGGGTGGAGCGGAACATGGGAGTTTGACATAATCTTCGTCTTACTCATGTTCATTTTAAGGCCCACCTGTTGAGATACTCTGCTGAGGTCATCGAGCATTGTGTTAAGGTCCTCCAGAGACTGCCATAACGACTATGTCGTCGGCAAATCTAAGGTGAGTGATGAACTCGCCGTTAATGTTGATGCCGTATCCGTGCCAATCTAGAAGCTTAAAGACATCCTCCAATGCAGCGGTAAACAGCTTCGGGGAGATAACATCTCCCTGTCGCACACCTCGCCGCGTTTGGATTGGTCTCGTAGTTCTGTCTTGGACACGGATAGACATTGTGGCGTTTTCATACAAACACTTCAGCGCTTGCACATACCGATAGTCTATGCGGCATCTCTGGAGCGACCTTAGCACAGCCCGTGTTTCCACCGAATCGAAGGCCTTCTCATAGTCCACAAACGCCAAGCAAAGTGTCTGGTTATACTCCTCGGTCTTCTGTATAACCTGCCGCAGCGTGAATATGTGGTCTATGGTACTGTAGCCTTTTCGGAAACCGGCTTGTTCGGGAGGCTGGAAGTCGTCGAACCTACGCGCGAGACGATTCGTTATGACTCTCGAGAACAACTTATAAACATGATTCAGCAGCGCGATGGGTCTGCAATTCTTCAATAAGGTATTATCACCTTTCTTGAAGAACAGAATCACCACGCTCCTGTGCCATGCTTCCGGCGTAGTTCCTTCGTGAATGACGGAATTGAACAATCGCTGAAGGACTATAAGTACGGGTTTTCCACCCGCCTTCAGGAGTTCTGTAGTGATTCCGTCTTCACCTGGTGCCTTGTTGTTCTTAAGTTGTTTGAGAGCCATACTAATCTCGTATAGGCTGACGTCCGGGATGTCCTCAGTATAGTGTCGGGTTAGCTTGGCTCTAGGATCTTTTGCCAAGGTGACAACAGGCTGTTGTGTTGAGGTGTATAACTGCCCATAGAACCTCTCAACCTCTCTCAAAATCTCAGGTCGAGACGAAATGATACTACCAGTATCGGCCTTCAATCGCGTTAACTGCCTCTGGCCAATAGACAAATCTCTTGCGAACACTTTTGAGCCCCTGTTACGCTCAATAGTATCACAAATACATTCGGTGTTAAAGCGTCGCAGGTCGCATTTCTGCGCCTTCGAAATTTGTCTATTGATCAGACGGTAGCGCGTCGCGTCTACTGAAGACTGTAGTCTCATTTTATTCCTCTCATCCATGAGCTTGAGAGTTTGGGTCGAGAATTTATTAGTCCTTTTACGGTGTGTCTTATAAAATTTGGACCCCACCGTATGGACAGTTTCCACCAGCCTGTTGTTTAAGTCGTCCACAGATGCGCAGTCAGCTAGACAATCAAAGTGGTTCAGCAGCTCGAGTTGAAAGTTTTCGGGGTTTTGGATATGAGCTCGAGTTGGTCGGAGCGTGGACTTCACCAGTCTGGATCTTTCCAGCTGTACGCATATATTCAATGTGCCTCTTACCATACGGTGATCACTCCCCGTTTTTACGGTGTTGATCACAGAGACATCATTGAATATATGACGCCTGCTGGACATGATGAAGTCGATCTCGTTTCTCGTGGAACCGTCGGGACTTACCCAGGTCCATTTTCGATGTGGCGGTTTCTTGAAGAAAGAATTCATCATGTAGAGGTCCTCTCTCTCCAAAAAATCAGCCAACATCTGGCCCCTGTGGTTCCGTTGCCCATATCCAAATTGCCCTACTCTTACTTCTGTGCCACTTCGCTTGCCCAGCTTTGCGTTGAAATCCCCCATCACAACAGTGTAGAAGGTTTTAGAGGCATGTATGGCTCTAGACAAATCCTCATACAAGGCCTCTACCTCCTCGTCCGGATGTGCCGATGTCGGTGCGTAAACCTGTATGACCTTCAGCGAATACCGTTTGGTAATTCTGAGTATAAGGAACGCGACCCTGCTCGACACACTCTCGACTTGAACAATGTTGTTGACAAGGGACTTGTGGACGAGAAACCCGACACCACCCTGGGACTGTTGTTCACCCTCCCGGTAGTATAGCAAGTTGCCGGAGTTCAGAATCATCGTGTCCTCCCCCTCTCTTCGGACTTCAGATAATCCTATCACATCCCAGCGCAACTTGCTTACTGTTTCTTCCAGCTCGAGAATCTTTTCGTCTTCCCTCAAAGTGCGTGCGTTGTACGTTGCCAGGTCTAGTCGTCGGGGTTGGCAGCGGAATCTCTGCCGGAGATTCTTAACACCCCCTGCCCCGCCGTTACCCAAACCGCTGCCAGAGCCAGGAATAGCGGGGCTGCCGGGAACTAGGGGCTGTGGCTTTATGTGTCTATCCATTAAGGGTTTTGCCAATAATCACCACGCTTGGCATGCGGGTTGGTGATCGCAGTGCTGACCCTTTCGCACCGACAACGCTGCTGCCCGCTGTCGGTCTGTTAGATTTAAGTCAGCTTGAGAATGGTTATACCGCCATTGGTCGGTCGCCAGAGCCTCGTCGGTTTAATTGCAGGGTGTACCACGTGCAGGTGAGGTTGACATTTGAGGAAACTGACTGGGACGAGTTTCCCCCTTACACCCCTTGAAATTTATATTGAATATAAAAGGCTATTTTTGCTGTCAATTGCAAAATCATGGTCTGGAGATCACGAATGAAAATACGAACAAGCCCCAACTGTCCAAAAAATTTTTTTTTCACGATTCAGCTTTTTTATCTTGTAAAAAAAAATGCATTTCCAAAATTTTGAAATATATATATACTCATTTAAATATTAAGTAGGTATGATCTGTACGTATAATGATGGGTAAAATGGCTGGAATAAGACGTTAGCAGTAGGAAAAAGTCTTGTTTTGGGCACTATTATGCAGTAGACTGTAATAACGAGTGTCACTCAACTATTAAAAAAACAATAAACTAAAACAGGAAAAGGTATAACTTTACCATAAATATTTGTTTTATTTATTGAAATCTGTTATCCTTAAAAGTTAATTTCAATTGCTACTCCTCCTAGACGTGATGGCTATCGCAATGTTGGCGATACCTACAAACGCTGAAATTAAAATGATCAAAATCACACCGAAAAACACTGTTAATATGATTATGACAATATTAATTACACTGCTATCCGATATCAATCAGTGGTAAGTGCGTTAGCGGGTACGAATGACAATGCTATTAATTGGTGACCAAAACCGGGACGATTCGTTGGCAATTTACCATGACCAGATGAATTTTCAACGAGGAAATCAAACTGGGACAAACTTCCGCATTACGTGTGCTATAAAAAGATGCTAAGAGTTAACAGCATACACCGATAGATCCGGGCATTAATTGTTCGTTATAATTTCAGTGAATAATCAGGTTGGTGATTTGAAAGAGTGAATATAATATCAATTAACTGTAAAGCAGAACAATTTGATGATAAATAGGACACACTGAGAAGAGCGCAATTCAATTAGAATTTATAGAAAAACTAGTAATATCCCGCGGTTCCACCCGCGAAATTTTTAATTTATTACAACTTATTACATTTTTATTACAGATTTTTTTTTTGAAAATGTAATATAGCTTTATGTTGCTCAGTGAAAATGCAGCTTTCCAATGATGAATGAGTTTTTAGTATACGTCCAGTAGTTTTAGTGGAAAACATTACAAAAATGCCTACAATTTTTTCCTCTTTATAATAGTAGTATAGATAATTTTTATAGTAAAAATAACCTTCTATGCTATGTGGTGTCCGACTGAGTTGAATAGACTACCCTCATTTCTTACCGAGGTGTTTTAAAATACGACTAAAATAAGGAAGGCGACCGGTCGTAAAATACGTAGCCAAATCATGACACCAAGCCAAATCACAATATGTTATAAACATGTTGTCAACATGCTTATAACATATTGTGCCGACCCCACTCAGAGTAAGATAAGGGCAGGAGGATGACGAAAAATATCTTTTTATTTTTATTGGGATAACATAAAGTAAATTAAAAATTAGTTAAAAAAAAGTAGTATTTGTAAATTTTATTAAAAATTGATAATGAATTATAGACTAACATCGAAAACTTAAAATGTATATTAAAACTGTATGAGCTTATACTTTTTAAGCCAGAATGATATGGCAAATCAAAAGATAACAACAAAAGTTCGAAATCTTATAAAATAAAATATAATATTCAATAAAATTACAAAAATTGAAGAATAAACAATCCAACAAAAACTATTTCAGTATGTAAACTAGTAATATATTTTGGAGTTCAAAAATTAGAATGGGGGCAGAACTTAATTACAATTATTTTGTCCACTTATACGATATGGGGGAACACAAAGTAGGAAACGTTACTTTCCGGACAAATAAGTTCATTTCCGGCACATTTCACACGCTCTTTCCGTAAAGATTTATTAATTCGAGATTGTGTACTGTATCAAAGGCATACGACAAAACAAACCTTTTTTTACTTTTCATATTTCTTTGAATTTGTGTGCCGTGTGGTATCCGGCTGAATAGAATAGTACCACCCACTTTTCTTACCGAGGTGTCGTAAAAGGCGACTAAGGTAAGTCGACCCGCCGTGTGGTATCCGGCTGAGTAGAATTGACCAACCTCATTTCTTACCGAGGTGTCGTAAAAGGCGACTAAGGTAAGTTGACCCACCGTGTGGTATCCGGTTGAGTAAAATGGACCACCCTCTTTCTTACCGAGGTGTCGTAAAGTACGACTTGGGTAAGTTGACGTCAGGCAGGCGGCCGGTCGTAAAAACGCAGCCAAATCATGTTACAGCATGTTTATAACATGTTTTGCCGACCCCACTTAGGGTGGGATAAGGGCAGGAGGATGATGATATTTCTTTGAATTTGTATCTAAATTTTGCTACGATATTGAGTATTGGATTTTTATACAAAACCGTAATTGTAGGAACTTAATATTGAATCTATTGGGGTAGAATAATCGTATACAAATATTTATTATTAAAGTACTAAAGGATAGTCCCTGAATATAAAATACAATGACAAAATTCTATTATTTACTAGGGATATGACATGAAGTAGAAAATACCGATTAATAAATAATCGATTTTCCTTAAAATAAATCGATTTAAAAAAGACGAATATATAATACGAAATAATCGATTTCTGACTATTTGACAACTTATCTATTAATACAGCCTTTAAAATATTAATATTTAATTACAATATAGCCTGATTAAAGCTAACAACTACCAAGAAATAAAAACAGATGCACTGTTTGTGAAAATGTGTAGTTTGGCTACATTGGTTGTATCAATCAATGCATATTTAATCTTAAAAAACAAGTAAAAGAATAAAAAAGAAAAAGAAAATAATTAAAATAATCGATAAAAATCGAATTATAATAAAAAAATAATCGATTATTTTTTCACATCCATATTATTTACTTAACCACAAATACTGAAATAACAGTTATATGAGAAACTAGTTGTGCGGCAAAGGGTTGCTGTAACTCAGTCTGATTTTGGATGCCCTCGAAATATAGCTCAACAGTTAAAAAAATGCTCTGATCACCACTAAACTTTACTGGAACAATCTAAAGATTATCTGAAAATTTCATTAAAATCGGTCCCACCATTTCGAAGTCTTAAAGAGGCATTTTTATATACATATACATAAGAGAAGAAGAAGATAACATATCGATTCATCTTCCTGCCCTTATCCCACTCTAAATGGAGTCGGCACAATATGCTATAAACATGCTGTCACATGATTTGGCTGTATTTTTACGACCGGCCGCCTGCCTGACGTCAACTTACCTCTGTCGTATTTTACGACACCTCGGTAAGAAATGAGGGTGGTACCATTCTATTCAGGCGTCCACGTCACTCCGGCCGGAGTATAACCACAAAAAACTTAATCCACCTATATTTGTGGAATCACAACTTTAATTGTTCTTTAATATAGTTAATACACACAAACACCGAATTATCCTTTATATTTCATATATATTAATACGATAATCCACCGAACACCAATATTTATTGTAATTCGCTCAGAGGCCCGTGCACCGTGTTGCTCGGCCGACCGATCTTCTTTGTTATGTGAGATTAATTAGTCACCTACCCACACCTCAGGTGCATCAAGCCCCGATTACCCTCGTTGGAAAAAATTGCTCGAACAACTCGTATAATATACACTATAACAATATTTGAATTTGTCACTAGGAAATGAGGCTCAGCAATTTTCTTAAGTAAATATGTACAGTTAATTCATCGCTAGATCTTCAGTGGTATTTCGATATTTCGTGAAATGTAAAGATACAATCAATTGTTAGCTTACTACATTCTAAAATAAATACACTCAGGTTTATAAATAGACAAATACAAACCTACTTTGTCTGAAAGCCAATTAAAGTAATAAAAATATTTTTTATGAGGATTAACTTTTCAATTACTCGATTCGATTAACTAATTTTGACATAGAAATAAAAGCAATGTTCATGTGAAAGTCATACTATTACAAATTAATCTATAACCGCCAATGTTTGAAGGCATATTGTTAAGCATGTGGTATCCGGCTGAGTAGAATTGTTACCGAGATGCCGTAAAAGGCGGCTAAGGTAAGATAACCCGCCGTGTGGTATATTCGGCTGAAGAATAAATCACCCTCTTTCTTATCTAGGTGTCGCAGGCAAGCGGCCGGTCGTAAACGTAACCAAATCATGTGACAACATGTTTATAGTATGTCGTGCCGGCCCCACTTAAAATGGGATAAGGGCTGGAGAATGACGATGATCTGAAGGCATATTGTAACCAACATACTTGACATAGCATTGGACTTTCTACATAAAACGCGGTCTTAGGAAGCCGCCGTATCTCAAAAAGGGCCGTGAAATAACTTAAAGAAATCTATAACCAATGATACACGTTCGTTGAAGATGAAAGGGTAAAGTTTTAATGGATCGGTCAGCGCGTTGGACAATTATCGTTGATTCATGTTTATTCATTCATTACCTCTAAAAATCTAAAATGCATAAAATCAATCAGCTGTTTCCAAAATGTCTGAACTAAAAAGCATGATTGGACAATAAAAGGTTTCTGCTTTGGTTAGAACTACGATATAATAATATTTCTGTATTATTAAAGCGATTATACATATACGAGTCATACTCATAAGATAGATTGTCAAATTATATCAAAGGAAACATTGATAAACAAAAATTCAATCAACTAGTTAACAATTGTTCCAAAATTATTCTCGTTTAAAAGAATTACTGTGACAACGAATATATCAAATTCGCGTAAGACATTTCACATTCAATGTAGCAAGTTTTAGTCGGAAGTTCTTACTAACAAGCTATTAATTTTCAGTGTTTCTGCAGAATTTGCTCTATTATATTGCATTAAGAAGTTCCAGGAATATTGCGTAAATTCTCGTCTAAAATTCACAGTCTATAATATAAATATTGCAATGGTTTGTGAAATGCAGTTGGCATATCACATATAAAAAGAATCGAAAATCTATATATCTATATTTATTTTACCGCTTTGAAATATTTTTTTTATTGTCAAAGAACCTGGTTGACCGAGCCTTGCTCGGTAATTTTTTACAAAATAGAAAAAAATAATTGGTTAGGTGTGGCTCGATTCTAGGTATTTTCATTTCTAGAGACCCGTTCCCCAAATAACCTACGCTGACTTGATAGTTTTTGGAAAAAATAGTGATTTATATATTCAATTTCAATTTAATTTTAATGCCCAAAAACAGGGTAAAACTTTTTTTTTAATAAAACCTAGCTAGAACGATTTTTCTCCCCCAATACTCATGCTGAATTTTCAGGAAAATCGTTAGAGCCGTTTCCGTGATTCCGAAATATACATACAAGTTTAACTCATTTTAATTTTAGAGATATATTCTGAAATTAATTAACAAGTAGAAACAAAATCTCCAAAAGTAATAATAAAATTATTTTGGTATTTATTATTATAGCAAAATAATTTTATTATTACTTTTGTATTATGGATCTCCCCAAAGTAACGCCTTATTCTATAAATTATACAAAATCTCCAATCAATTCGTGACATTTTATAAATATTCCACAAACAAATAAATATTAACTGAACAAAATAGCTAATTTCAATAATGTTTTGATAATGTCCGTAACAAAACTATTAACGACTATTACTTTTAACTTATCTTACAAAAGTTTGTATGAAGTTTATTCTATAAATAGTCATTTATTAAGTTTGTGATTGATAAGGAATAATTGAAAAAGTTTATCCAAGATTACACTGTTATTTATTGTTTTATTAAGAAAGTTGTTTAATAAATTTTATACGAATGATTGTAAATTATATTTATTCTGTTTAAGGCAGCATTTTAAGGTTTACATAATTTGAAATGTCTCGTCTTGCCTCCCATTATCTTCCGTTCCTTTTTAACTTTCATTTGATGATGGTCTTTTGTTAAACATAGGTGTCCTATGAGGATTTGACCCAGACCATGTAAAATTCAAATGCAAATTCAAAATATTCTTCAAGTAAACTTGGATACAAGTTCTTTTGAATTGTCAACTCTACTGCTGGTTTGGAAAGCTGATCTTACTGAGAAATGCCAGCAATAAACTCGGCTGTTCTTTTCAGAATATAATTCATATTTTTCAAGTTGCAATAAGTCATAGAAGTCAGTCGAAGAGTATATATGCAATGCTTACACCATCAATTATCGGATTACTGATGCTCATCTACAGCAATATATTTCATCTGAAGCATAAGGTTATTAATAGGCTCTATTAATTTTAGCACGAGCCTTAATTTTCCAAAATGCAATCCAAACTACACATCCATAACTGCTAAATTATTGTAATAAACTTTACTCTTAAATCATATTTACGATACTCCAGTTATTTCCCGTTATATGTACAATGAAAACAAGCGACCAAACTTTTCTCATGTTTAATTTTAGTATTAATCCGTAAGTGTGAATTTATGTTGTCCATTTAGTTAGAGAAAAGCTACCATACAGGAATTTACCACAATCCGGCAAAATCCGATGTTATATCTGGCTCTAGCAGATCTTTGTGATTTAAAAGCTAACTAACATTAATGGTTAAGAATTTACTATTTTCCGCATACAAGAAATAGGTGTTATAATAAATATAAATTTACTGCCGCCTTTAACTCAATATAGCTAAGTAAACTAAGTTAAATGAACAGGTTAGGGTAAACTTTGAATTTCTTTTGATTCTTTTAAATACCTTTAATGCAACTTGCCGTGTATGTATGTGAATGTGGAATCTTACAAATTTGACCCACTTCCGGGTGTCCGATTGAGCTGCAACTTTACAAACTGTTCCAGTCCAGTTTTTTTTATTTATACTAGCGGAACTTTAGCTTTCGTGGTCCTTTGTGGTCGTACAATTTTTACAATAACCCGGGTAATTAAATCACTGCGCAAGTAAAGTAAAGTAAATGCCCGTTACTATTCCACTGCTGGGCATAGGCATCCTCTCTCTCCGTTTTTGGAAAGAAGGATTGGAGGAAACCAACCACGCTCTTCCAATGCGGATTGGTAGATTACACATATCCCTAGAATTCTCTAGAAACATGACGATTTTCTCACGATGTTTTCCTTCGCCGAAGAGGGTGTGATAAATTGCAATTATCAATTAGACACATAAGTTTTAACAGAAAAACTCATTGGTGTCGGCCCGGGTTTGAACCCGTGACGCCTCGAAAGAGGCACACGGTTTCACCGCTGGACTATCACAGTTTACGGAATCAGCAATTTCAGCAAATTCAGCAATCACTGAATCTTTAGATTTTTTGCATGGAATAAGCGGAATTAGAGAAGCTGCAAGTCCACGCAGACGAAGTCTTAAACTACATAGTTAACATAAAGATTAGCTTTATTTTTTTTTAGTCATAGGTTAGGAAAATTACAGCCGTGTGGCATCCGGCATAGTACATAGTATGGAATAGTACCCTCACCTCTTACCGAAGTGTCGTAAAAGGTGACTAAGGTAAGTTGACCCATCGTGTGGTATCTGGTTCTGCTTCACTCTCTTTCTTACCGAGGTGTCATAAAATACGACTAAGGTAAGTTGACATCAGGCAGGCGGCCGGTCGTAAAAACGCATCCAAATCATGTGACAGAATTTTTTATAACATGTTGTGCCCACTCCACTTAGAGTGGGATAAGGGTAGGAAGATGATGAGATTAGAAAAATTACAATGTTATTGTAACACAATTTATACAAATTTTACAATCTCGTTTTTAAAACGTAAGTTCCAGTGGAGAGCTGGCCTTATACAAGTTATATACACAAGGGATTACGCCAGCAAGGAAACGTTGTTTGTTCAAAATGGGAGGAATTGTCAGCATCCAGTAAGACATGTGACTCTCATAATTCAATTTATTGAGACATAAACCTAATTATTTCAATATGTAAACGTCGTAAGTAGATACTACTTACTAAGGTAATGATAATATTGCTGTACTATAATTCGCGATAACAAATATATATATATATATATATATATATATATATATATATATATATATATATATATATATATATATATATATATATATATATATATATATATATATATATATATATATATATATATATATATATATATATATATATATATTTATTTATTTATTTATTTATTTATTTATTTATTTATTTATTTAAATGCATACTTAAATACAAATATACACCCAGGCTTAAAGACCAACAAATTCCTTTATAGAAAATGTTGGCCCTCGACGGGAATCGAGCCCGCGACCCGTGGAGCTGCAGGCAGGGTCACTACCCACTGCGCCAACGGGCCAGTCAATATATGTGAATGTAGTGTATTGTCCGTTTTCATACTTACACTAAAAACAACCACCAACAAAACACATCACACTGCGTACATTCACTACCACAATCTCAACAAACATCGCCCCATTCGCAAAGCTTTGCGATTTTTTAGTAACCGTATTAAGCTTCAGTTAAAATAAGTACCGGATATATTATAAATCAAAATATATATGATCTCTCATCCAAAAATGACGTACCCAATTTAATTTTAAGGAAATATTTAGTTTATACCGCCTCCCATCATCCTCCTGCCCTTATCCCACTCTAAGTGGGGTCGGCACATGTTATAAACATGTTGTCATATGATTTGGCTGCGTTTTTATGACCGGCCGCCTGCCTGACATCAACTTACCTTAGTCGTATTTTACGACACCTCGGTAAGAGAGGGTGGTCTATTCTACTAAACCGGATACCATACGGTGGGTCAACTTACCTTAGTCGCCTTTTACGACACCTCGGTAAGAAATGAGGTTGGTCTATTCTACTCAGCCGGATACCACACGGCGGGTCGTCTTACCTTAGTCGCCTTTTACGACACCTCGGTAAGAAAAGAGGGTGGTACTATTCTATTCAGCCGGATACCACACGGCGTTTATACCGTCTCCCATAATTTTAATATATTATGTAGCTATCTCATGCAGCATGATAGCTCTATGCTTTAACCTTTCTCTATTAAGTTGGCCTTTGTTCAGAAGTGGGATAGCAACAGTATACATTACATATATTACACATGTTACTTATATATTACACATAGTAAATTCCACCTGAAGTAATTACATTAACTCAGGTTGGATAAAATTGTTCTAAAAAACTTATTTAATTAAAAGTGTTTAAATAGTTAAATCAAAAACAACGCACAAGTTTAGAGGCTCGGGAGTCAATTGAGAGCATAATCTAAAACATCAAGGCAAAGTTTTAAGTGGTATCCCAGATGTTCAAGTACTTACTTAACATGAACACGGATTTTATTGAAATTTTCAAGCAATTAGTCGCATACAGTACTTAAAGTATGTTAATAGTTAGTTATAGTTCAATTGTTAATAGAATTAAATGAGTAATTTCAAATAAATCGCGCGGGTCTATTTGATTGTTTGACAGGAGATATTTGCATGATTAGAGAATGGAATCGGATACTTTTATCCTTTTAATAAGTTTCATGCAAATGACGTTCCGAGTACAATCTTGTATAAAATAATTAAAATTAATTAAAAAAATAATTAAAATAATTTTCGGTGAAGGAAAACATCGTGAGGAAACCTGCATATCTGTAGACAATTCTGGGGATATGTTTAACCTACAATCCGCAATGGAGCAGCTTGGTAGGTCTTAGCTCCAATCCTTTTCTCCAAAAAAAAAACGGAGAGAGCCTAAGGCCTAAGGAAAGAGGGCTATGCCCAGCAATGGGATAGTAACAGGCCGTTACTTACTACTTTAATACTAAGTGTCGGAGGTAGGTACCGACCCTTACTTGATAATTTTTAAAAAAGATACATATAAAAATCCCATAAAAAATAAATGAAGGGTAGGTAATTTCTGGGACTCGATTTGGTATTCTCACATTTTTAGTCCGCTCTTCCTCACTGAGCTATTTGAACTTTACAAATGACAACAAAATTAACCTTTGCATTCAATTGTACATTTTTAAATTAAACACACATACACACACGGTTTTACACTACTCTTCCTCACTCGACGCCAAGCAATGGGTTTTCCCGCTATTTTTTCCTAGATTCCAGCCATCTTATTTTTCCCGCGCACACAACTCGTGGCGCCATTTCCCATTGCTTGTAGTCAATACACAATCTTAATTTATAAAATTACCGTTGATAATACAATGTAGATGACATATATATACAACATTAATTCATTTAAATATTAAAGATATATTTGTAAATATGTAATAATGATACATTTATATAGTTATTATCACAAAATTCTATATTCAAAACTTAATTGTCGCTGTTAATTAAAAAAAGATGAATAAAATATGAATGAAAGTTTAATAAAATCTAATATTTCTGTATCATAAAGTTTTTATGTCTATTGAATTCTGAATAAGTTCGCTTTACTGGCAAACACAAATAACAGAAAAATACCGCTTTATGACAAACTTATCTCCTTTAATACAAACGCGCTTGAGACAAAAGAAAAAAAGGCGTGTCGTTTCTTTGCAAACATCCTCTTTATTTATATTCGGGTCCCTCTCTGAAAATCCGGCGTTTGTCATTGATTAATTACATCACAGACTTGTTAATTTGAAGGCTGATGTTATTTGTTCATTTGTGGCTTGGGCTGAACCGAATCGGTCAAGGAATAGCGCGTTTGTGCCCTTATTGCGTGAATTGGAAAACTATATGAGGGATATAATGAAAAAGGGTTTTCACAGAAATTGTTAGAGAGTTCAAATTGAAACTGTTTAGACTTTTGTTACTGACAAGACTAATGGTCACATTTGCGCGGGCCCATTTTCATTCGGGAGTGTAAAAGTGATAAAATAAAAATGATTCAGGGTACCCAGTTACAGTAAAAAGGCAGGCAGTAGTTTTTACAGTAAAAAGGCATACAGGACTAACTGGTTACAACCTATATAAAAGCATTTTCTCAGTATAGGTTACTTACAATAAGGCGGCCGACGTCATATCCGTTATGTAGCGTCCTGCGTGAGCGACTCAACTGCGACAACGTGACCTTTTTAAAACTCCCACTCTAGCTCTTTCTATACCATATACTCTATCTTTTATATCATACATCTCTTATACTGCAATGGATATCATCATCTTCCTGCCCTTATCCCACTCTAAGTGGGGTCGGCACAATATGTTATAAGCATGTTGTCATATGATTCGGCTACGTATTTAACGACCGGCCGCCTGCCTGACATCAACTTACCTTAGTCGCCTTTTACGACACCTCGGTAATAAATGAGGGTGGTACTATTCTATTCAGCCGAATACCACACAGATGGATATATTTACATTATATAATTATACCTATATTATAATATAATTTTTGCCATTGCATTGCAAGAAGCTCCATCTTTTTCTGTATTCAATCAAGTTAAGCAATTCTATATATCTTTTCCAGCAGCTTTTCCCGCGTGGTAAAAGTAATTTTGCCGTTTTCGCAGTATTTTTCATTGCTGCTCCTCTCCTATTCATCTTAGCGTCATGTTATATAGCCTATAGCCTTCCTCAATAAATAGACTATTTTACAGTGAAATACTTTTTCAAATCGGTGCAGTAGTTCCTGAGATTAGCGCGTTCAAACAAACAAACTCTTTAGCTTTATATATAGATTAATTTCTTGTTTAACAATGCTTTCGTCTTATTTATCACCAACTGTCTTATTTAAATACATAATTTTTTGTATTTATCATATATCCAGTACACCTACATATACCAATAAATAAATTGGATTTTTTATTAAATAAATAACATTTCTTTTTTTTTTTTCTTAAGGATTATATTTTGAAAAGAGCACCAGCCGAGTTTCTTGCTGGCTCTTTACGGTAGGAATAGGTTTCCGAACCAGCAGTAGATTTGATTATTCAAAAGCACTTATTTATAAGTACGTAAGTAATCGTTAAAATTTAATAATTCATTCGCATGAAATCTGCTTTAATATTACTTTAGCTATAAAATAATTTGAAATGTATACGTTTAATTCATAATTACTCGAGCAAACTAAAATTAATTTTGTATATATTATACAGCAATAATACGTACAATGTATGACATTATATGTGGAGCTACTATAATTGGTATACTGTTTTTGGTAGTACTTTATAATCTTCTTGGGTCCAACTTTAATGACTAACAACTGTGGCCCTTTTGTTATACAAAATGTTGCCTTTTGGCGTATTCAATAAATACTTTTCTTTGCAAATGTAGAATAACCAAGATAATCGGATTCATTTGAAGTTCATCCGATGTAATCAAAATTTTATATTAGATTGGTAAATCAAGACTTTCAGATTCTACTTAAGATTACTACTAAACACTCATGTCTTTATCTCTAGAGATTTAAATAACAATTAGAATATGTAAAACACTACGTTTAATAATTACTTAGGCGGATTATATTAATTACAAAATTCATATATGTTGCAGTAACTCATACAGAAGTGAATTTTGATTTTTGGGAAATTGTAGACAAATAATTTATTTGTAGTCTTGAAAGCTACAATAATAATTTATAGAATTAGGCATTACTTTGCGGAGGTCCATAATACACAACTAATATATTCATTAGTTTTGTTAGCTACAATAATATTGCTTAAAACACATTTTGCAATGCAATAACGCTTTTTATTAAAACAAACCTTAACTGAAACGAAAATTGAGATGAATGGAAAATTGATCAATCCCTGGTATGTGCTTATGAGTAATCTGTAAAAAATTAACGCCCTTAATTGTTAATCATACAGTTTTAATTTAATGAAGTTAGTTTAGTAAAATACCTGAGTATATGTAATTATACCTCTGACGCCGTGTGGTATCCGGCTGAATAGAATAGTGCCACCCTCATTTCCTACTGAGGTGTCGTAAAATACGACTAAGGTAAGTTGGCGTCAGGCAGGCGGCCGGTCGTGAAAACGCAGCCAAATCATGTGACAGCATGTTTATAACATGTTTCGCCGACCCCTCTTAGAGTGGGATAAGGGCAGTAACATGATAATGTAATTATACCTCTGAAGAATTATTAGAATATATTTACACAAACCTCCTGCTCTTATCCCAATCTAACTGGGGTCGGCGCAATATATTATAAATATGTTGTCACATGATTTGGCTACGTATTTTACGATCGGCCGCCTGCCTGACGTCAACTTACCTTAGTTATATTTTACGACACCTCGGTAAAAAAGAGGGTGGTATTTTCTACTCAGCCGGATACCACACGTCGGGTCGACTTACCGTAGTCACCTTTTACGACACTTGAAGAAATGAGGGTGGTCTATTCTACTCAGGCGGATACCACGCGGCTAGTACAATAGAACTTTAAAACCGTAAAATGACAAGTGTCAAATCTTCACCGCTGCTAAGTACCCTTCTAAGTTTAAAACTCTAAGAACTTTTCTGAGTTGAAATTGGAAAGCGTATTAAAATCTAGAAGCTCAATAATAAATTAAGCTATCGGTAATCGATGTACATAAAACACTTAAAGTAGTAGTTAAGGCGAAGGAACTCCATTTCGAAGCAAATAAATACACTGGCGTTTTGGTGGCATTAAATTTCACTGGGTTGGCATCACCCCAATGGCAATAACTACATTTCTCCTTTGAAATTTGTCTACAAAATTCTCCTATGATATTTAAGTTTCAGAATTATTCTCAAGTACATAATAACCCGATCTACCTCTACGATTATAAAGTACCGACATTTACAATGTTCAGAATGTTCTTTGCTCCGAGGAGACATGTTAATTTTCTCATCTATAAAGTTAATTTATTATGATATTTCATAGAAGATGACTCATCCCTCATCCCATTTTCATCATCCCATCATCCCTCATCCCATTTTCATCCCTCATCCCTCCTCATTACATGAGGAGGGAATAAAAATCATGTGACCAAAAGAGTTTTAAATATGAATGTGGATGGATGTATGGCTAGGGGAAGGCCGAAAAAAAGATGGATGGATTGTGTGAAAATTATATGCATGTTAGAGGAGTGGCACCAGATTTGACGAGTGATAGAGGAGAATGGAAAAAGAAGACATATTGTGCCGACCCCACTTAGAGTGGGATAAGGGTAGGAGAATGAATGATTTCATAGAAGATGACTAGGTATGACGGCTGCTTTCAGCAAAATTTATACTTGGTCTATTGGCGTAAAATGTATACAATGGATTGAGCCATTTCACAATATAGCTAGGTTCGTTAATGATTAATGAATACAAAATAAGAAAATTATTTTAAAATTCAAAATAATATTATATTATGGTAGTAACTTATGATATTAATTTAAATAAAGTATTTATACGAGATACGTGGCGTATTGTATCCGGCTGAGTAGAATAGACCACTCTCATTTCTTACAGAGGTGTCGTAAAAGACGATTAAGGCACGTCAGCACGCCGTGTGGTATTCGGCTGAGTAGAATAGATTACCCTCAATTCTTAGTGAGGTGTCGTTAATGGCGAATAAGTTAAGTTGACATCAGGCAGGTGTTCGGTCATAAAATAAGCAGCCAAATCAAGTAACATGCTTAAAACATGTTGTGCCAACCCCATTTATTTATTTATTTATGTACCATAAAAGAAAACATACAAAAAATACAGTTAAATGAAAAACAAGTACAAAGGATAACTTATCTCTATAAGAGATCTCTGCCAGCGACCCTTGGTGGTTGGAAAACTAAAAGAAACGTAAGAAACGATTAAAAAAGAAAAGAACTAAAAGAAGAAACTAAAAGAAAACTAAAAGAAAGTAAAAACTAAAGAAGAAGGGCAGAAGATTTATGATGATAAAAATTTAAGAAAAATATTCCTTTATTATCATAACATTCAATGAGAGAATATCTATGTATTAACTGAATAAATAGATTTGAGACCTACACGAGGGGTGAGTATAGAAAAAGAGAATTGTATGAAGAGAAAATACACACCGTTTGTTTGTCACATTATCGCCGAGGTGAATATATTTTGATGAGAAATTCGTTTGTTATTTTTATGGTTTACCGTCGATATCTAGATTTCTCGAATCATTCTGATATTTTATACATAAGAGATCTTGTGCCAACGATGTTTGTGTACGTATATCCTAAGCCGTGTGGTATCCGGCTGACTAGAATACACCATCCTTATTCCTTACCGAGGTGTCGTAAAAGGCAACTTAGGAAAGTTAGCCCACCGTGTAATATCCGGTTGAGTAGAATAGACCACCCTCTTTCTTACCGAGATGTTTACTTGTAAAATACGACTAAGATAAGTTGACGTCAGGCAGGCGGCTTTATGTAAAATACGAAGCCAAATCATGTGACATGTTTATAACATGTTGTGCCGACTCCACTTACAGCGGAATAAGGACAGGAGAATGATGATTTCAAAGTTCTATTGTACATAAAATAAAGGTGACAGTATTATTTTTCTACTATTCTATTACGATCTCCAACCAACCTTATAAAGATGGTTGGCTTGTGTGAAGTATGACATGCATATTAAAGGAGAAGCGCCAGAGTTCAAGAATGATAGTAGAGAATTGAAGAGAAAATATTTTGTTCCGACCCCACTTTGAGTGGAGAGAATGAGGACAAGAGAATGAGATAGGCATTATTTTTTTAAATAATGATAATAAACATCGTTTCTTCATATACTTGTATACTAATAGTGTATAAATTATGTATTCAACCGAAAACTTCGAAACTTGTGAATTATTTACAAAGTTTGTTTAACTTTTAATCAAGTTCAGTAAGATTTAGTAACTTCAATTTAGAATCTACAAGTTC
This sequence comes from Morpho achilles, assembly GCA_947086495.1. Classification (NCBI taxonomy): domain Eukaryota; kingdom Metazoa; phylum Arthropoda; class Insecta; order Lepidoptera; family Nymphalidae; genus Morpho; species Morpho achilles. The sequence goes on along the minus strand of CAMTZB010000004.1, from coordinate 4,646,323 downwards.
TCAGGAAGGACAGTTTAATATCTTTAGAAGCCTTTACGGACCTTAAAATATTTAAACTTACTTATGATAAACGATCTCCGATCTCTCCGATGGAAAATATAAAAAGTCATGACCCAAATCATGACTTTTATATTTTCATATTCAGCCATTTTGCGTCAAATTATAAACTTAGGCCTATTCCACGTTCCTTCATGCGATCTTCAGGCGATCTTTTGCTCTTAAAATCCAGCCTAGACCTGCGTGTCACCTAATTCTCTGCCCATATATTAAGAAGGCGTAATCGGTTTAGCCTACTGTTGCCCATACTTACCACATTTCCAGTGCAACATGAAGTTATGGTACGGAGATCACATCTTTAAGACCTGTCACATTATCTACAATTTTGACACAATTTTACAGCTGACTTCTAAACGTTGATTGGATGTGTTAAGCTTTTATTTAATTTGCCGTGTTTGTATGTGAAGGTAGAATCTTGGAAGTTAAATTTGACCTACTTGTCAGAGAGCTGAAATGTTTAGTTTTAGGTCCAGTTTACGATAAAGTATGGCTTGATGCTGTTGGCAAAATCGGATCCAGACAAGGGAATTCCTGCACGGTTCTCCTCAGATTTAGTTAAAAGCTTTTTGACTTGGGTTGTTTATCAGTTAAGTCCAAAAATCACACTATACTAAATTTCGTAAGTAAAAACATAACTTCGATCAATAAAGTACACATCTCTCAGTAATAAACATAGAGTTGTTTATACTAGAGTGGGTAAGTGAGAAAGTCACAATAAATAATGAGAGGAAATGTGAAACTCGTAACTTATCTTCGTCTAATCATACATAAAAAGATAGACATATAGAAATCTTATTTTTTTCTCTCTTTATTGTAATATTAAGATTGTACCCGCAACATCGTTCACGCGGACAGTTCTCGCTTGATAGGTTGATAATAGATGGCGGTTTTCAAAATCATTCTATTCATTCAGAATTAACAAGATTTTTATAACCTATATGTTAATCCTGTGTATAAGGAATAATTGTGCCAAATTTCATCGATATAAGTTCAGATGATTCGCCGTGAAAGAGTAACAAACATACATATATATTCATAAACTTATATGCGATTCACGAACTATAAATGCAAATTAATAATATCAGTAGGATGGCTCACTTTAAACTAGTTTCCTATAAAAACTCTACCTATGTTAATTAACGAACGAATGGCAAGCTTGAATTATTTAAACTTTAACCTTTATATACCCGTTGTCTAATACACATTTCAAGAGAGAGAGAGTTCGTATTTGTAATAATTCTCAATTACAGATCGGTTCGTCCCACCGGCCGCCCATAAACGGCTTATCCAAATTGAATTAAGTTCGGATCGAGAAAGCCTTCGCTTTGCATCCTAAAAGATTTCTTAGTTTACCTTTTTTTAATATAGTACAGAAGTTACAATAAAATCACATACCTCGGAGGATAGCCTCCACGAACAAAATCGTAATGCATGTATCTCTAAACAAACGTGGATTACAGAAAACTAATTTGATTGTAACTTCTGTACTGAATATAATATATACATACGTACATACATATAAGATTAAATCATTGAAATATTAAAGATATACGCTGATTATTATTAACATAATTTCGCGCTACTCCTTGTACATGCAATTTAACAATTTATCAATCTCTTTTTCGACTTCTTGCTAGTCACATATCCGGTCCACATTCATATTTAACAGTCTGATCAAATAATTTTCATCCCACCATGATTATTGTCGTCCAAACCAAATATTTCAAAATTTTAGTAAAAATAAGTGTAACATCATAACAATCCTTCGTATAATTTAAATTTCGTACAGACGTGATTTGAGAAAAGCAGACGTTTAAATGAAATGAGATCCTCAAATTGAATTAGATCACAGATGAAAAGGGAATGACGACTTTCTCGTGCAAACCAGTACGGGATTTGATGTGAACAGTTCTACTTAGAATATTTTTTAATGTTAGCTTCGGACTAATAAATAATTTATAGAATTAGGCGTTACTTTGCGAAGATCCATAATACAAAAGTAATAATAAAATTATTTTGCTATAATCCGCGATAAAGTAAAATAGAAAACATATATAATGCTAAATGTAGAGTGGACGATCCGCTTTGCGATTTTGCCGTGGAGTCTATCTCCTGATGATGCTTCGGTTGCGGGGCGAAACGATTGTTGAGTTTGTGAAAGTGAACGTGTGTTGTGCTAGTGTCTTGTGGTGGCGGTGATGAAAGTTTATACATGTGTTTTTACGAATCTTGCATTTATCAGGTATGAAAAAAGATTGTCCCCTCTACATTTAGCATTATATATATTTTCTAGCTTACTTCATCGTCGATTATAGCAAAAAAAATATTATTACTTTTGAAAAACTATTGTATAAAATGTTAATATAAATTTCATACACTCGTGGTCTGAACAAACAAACCGATCTTGGTATATATCATATGCTTTTACTGCAAAAGTATCATTATCCCAATTCTATAATATTGAAAGTAAATAAAAGTAATATATTAAGCAAGATAATTGAGTGGAAACTATACCATAATCGCTCCAACCCAACATGTAAATGAGTTTGCCCTAACATTCGATAGACAAACAAACTGATTTCATTACGTAATGAAACAAGTTGGTGAACTACCTAATGCGGTGGAAAATTCCCCTTATCGGCGGAATGGATTAAGCATTGTGATTCTGGACGCAAATCGAGTAAAGTTGTTAATTCCACGATCAGTTTATATGTTATATGTCGGACCGTATACGAACGTTTTGATTAGTTGAACCCCAGACTGTAGCTACGAAAGCTAGATGATACAAAGGGATTTTAACGAAGAATACTTTTCTTAAGTTTCTATAGTACTTTTAACAATACCCTCGCTATAATAAATTGAAATGCCTAGCTAATTAAATGAAAATTTCGATTCCAAAATTGTCTATCTTTAAAATCAGCATTACTGTGATCATATTTTTTTGATCCATCCATCTAGCCAATTGTATAAATATTATTGGCTACTTACAGGCAGCCCTGAACGCACAAATCGCGTGTAGCTGCTGCAATAAATGCACTCTGATCCATTTCTTACGAAATGGTAAAATTCGTTGCTCGCGACAGCCAACTTGACCGCATGCGGGCCGCGATATTCAAGCTGGCTGCACGGTCAATATTTAGTAGAAAAATACGGCTTAATGCACGTGGGCACTAAGATATGAATAAATTACTGTTAAAGAAGGTCCAGAAGTGAGTATTAATTAAACCCTGAACTATAATTCAACTTGTATTACTCCACTCGTATTTAATACCATCCTAAAGCAAACGTCACATCACAAAAGATGGCAAGTTATTCCGTTACCATCGCAACCTCCATTTGTTATTGCACATTAAGCATTAAGCAAGCACTCGGGTGTGTTCGTAGGACGCTCGATGACAGGAAGCCGTGGCGAGTTCGCCATCTATCAGCTACATAGGTAATACGCACGATAGCAGCGATCTCTTGTAATATCCGTTTACACTACCTATTTTGAATAATGTATAAAATACAATCGGAAAAGGACAAACATAAAATATTCACCTAAAAGGCGTCGCTGTTTCAGATAAACGTTAAGAATAATAGACTATATAAAGTTTCCTTCGCGGGAGGAACATAGTATATTATGTTAAGCACTTACATTTACGAATATAAGGGTTTTCCTTGAAATGTCGAATATCAAATATCGCCTGATACATGATGTATCAATGAACCTTCCTTGTGTAACTCTTTGTTTCAATTTATATTAACCATTAAAAGGATTCTTTTACGAAAGTCTACTTCACTATCGAAGACTATAATATAAATAATAATGCGTAAATTCTACTATGCTACTTTTATAAAATAGGAACAATAAAATATTACTAGTTATAAGAAATATACTTAAATAAATGTGAAGAATGTATCGTAATGTCTCCATTATACTTATATAATATTATTAATCTATCAAATTTAATCACATGCGAGATATGCGGAATTTTTTTTTGCTTATTTATTATTTTTTTAAGTTATAAATAAATCGTGTTGGACATTTAGATTCTATTATCCCTTGGTAAAATTCCAATTTAATCTTTCTCACACGAACCCAAATTTTTATCACATCACTACCATAATTTTGAAAATAATCTTTTAGAGAACCACTTTTATTGATATTTTAATATCTATGCAATGAAGATATAAAATTAAACCCTAATAGCTTACGAACACATTCAATTTTAGTCTTTATTTCCATCGCAATTCGTGCAATTTTCCTACACTTATCAAAAAACAATCCCGGCCGATGTGATCAATCAATTTGACAGCTATTCAATCGGCAATTTACAAAGCGATGTTATCAAAATCTCGTCCTCAAAACCCCTTAAGTTATGGTGTAAGGGAACAGGTGCTCACGTAACCCGTGATTTATTAGCACACTGAATAAATTATCCATGAATATTAATGTTCATGAGTATGTTAAACAGACACGCCGTGTGGTATCCGGCTGAGTAGAAAAGTACCACCCTCATTTCTTACCGAGGTGTCGTAAAAGGCGACTAAGATAAGTCGACCCGCCGTGTGGTATCTGGCTGACTAGAATAGACCAACCTCATTTCTTACCGAGGTGTCATAAAAGGCGACTAAAGTAAGTTGACCCACCGTGTGGTATCCGGTTTAGTAGAATAGACCACCCTGTTTCTTACCTAGGTGTCGTAAAAGGCGACTAAGGTAAGTTGACCCGCCGTGTGGTATCCGGCTGACTAGAATAGACCAACCTCATTTCTTACTGAGGTGTCGTAAAAGGCGACTAAGGTAAGTTGACCCACCATGTGGTATCCGGTTTAGTAGAATAGACCACCCTCTTTCTTACCTAGGTGTCGTAAAATACGACTAAAATAAGTTGACGTCAGGCAGGCGGCCGGTCGTAAAAACGCAGACAAATCATGTGACAGCATGTCTATAACATGTGCCGATCCCACTTAGAGTGGGATAAGGGCAGGAGGATGATGTTCTTGAAGTGAAGCTTCTTCCGGAGTGAACGCTCATGCGAAAAATCACAAGATAAGCAAGAACCTCAGTCTTTACAAAAGTTTTATGTTCAGTCTACGGAGCTTAATTACTTAATTAATACTTTTTAAATTTTATTCGTCAGTTAAATATTCCAGTTAATATTGTACAGTTTATTAATGTGTTACTTTTCTGGTCTAATGACCCAATCTCATCACCTTTAGGACGAACAAATAAAAATTAAATGGCGCCGATTTCGGCCTTTTCGTTTTATGTTATCATTAATGTAGGCTCATTAAACGGTTCAGTGCTATATGAACTCGTAGAACTTATAAAATGGATCAGTGAGGATTTAATCCTCTTTTTATTTGGGGACATTTTGAACCTATTTCAATTTAAGCTACTTCTTAGCTGCTATCAATTACAATTATGTGTAGTGTATTCATGTATCAATAGTATATTAATACACTAAGTCTCTTGAAGAGCCATATTTTTTATTTATTTACTTATTTTACAACATGCACATGTACAATTATTGCGTCCCTGGCTCTCAAGCTATTTTAAACTGTATTTTGGGGACCAGTGCCCACCTTAACTTAGATTAACTTATATATGTACAAGACGAAAAAATATAAATTACGATGACAAAAAAATTACAATTAATAAGTAAAAGTTATGTTTAGTATAATCTGTGATGGCCTAGCGGTGCGACCGTGTGAATCTTTAAAGACGATCATTGGTTCAAACCCGGGCAGACACAAATGAGTTTTTCTATTAAAACTTATGTGTCTAATTGATAATTGCAATTTATCACACGCTTTTTGGTGAAGGAAAACATCGTGGGGAAACCTGCATATCTCTAGAGAATTCTGGAGATATGTGTAACCTACCAATCCGCATTGGAGCAGCGTTACAGGTCTTAGCTCCAATCCTTCTCTCCAAAAAAATAAAATAAAATAAAAAACGGAGAGAAGAGGCCTATGCCCAGCAGTGGGATAGTAACAGGCCGCTATTTTACTTTTTATGTTTAGTAATAGATACCTTCCAGCTGTAAACGATAAAGACAGAGAATAAATAATAATAATCCAATAAAAAGCAAAAGAATAGGCTGATTTGCAAACACGGTCCAACATTTGCAGAGCTAATTTCAAATTACGAAAAAGTCAGACGTATAGATAAACTTTTTAACAATCATAATCTGCCCTTTGGCCGTAGCTTTAAGCATAATGAATATGCAGAGTTGTACTCGCCGCTGGAAGTTTTTATGGGTATTAGTCTCTAAACTGTGTATTATGATGTCTGTTTCTTTTAAAAGAATTCGGGAATGATAAATTGTGGCACGCTGAATACTGCGAGCCAGCAAAAATATATTTTGGTTTTATCATCCACAGAAGTTTTTGCATGTGACGTATTATGGAAATTTTTTTGTTGCTAGATATACTAGTCCGAAAAATAATTTATCGTCGAACTTCGAAAGCTTATAAAAAACTTAGCCCTTGATTTACGATGTCCTACTTGGGACATAAATTTTAAGGTATTGGCAGATTTAGAGGTAAAATTTCGTTTTATATTCTCCTAATTTGAAGTAAATAATAAAGATCTATACATATTATAAAACAAAGTTTTCCCAAAAGCTGACTGTATGTGTGATCTGTTTGATTTTTGTACGGTTTTCAATAAACTATAGGACAATTCTTGAGGAAGGTTTAAATTAATATTACAATAATGGTAAGTATCCACAAATCGGGATTTACGCGGGTAAAAAAATTGTGACACAATGATCTCCACGCGGGCGAAACTGCGGGCACATCTAGTATACAATAAATATGAAAATAAAAATAATAAATTAATTTTATTATTAAAGTAAAAATTTATATTATGAAATAAAGAACACACACACACACAAGAAACACTTCTGTAATACTATATTTATTTGCGCACCACGAAAATAATGCGTAGTTCTTCACGCAGATTAGATCGTACATTTCTATACTGGGGATAGTCGGAATAAAGGAATATGAACAAAGGTTAAAAATGTACCTACATTCTAAATGCTGTCAATCTATCTACATGCTCCTCAGACCGTAAAAGATGCATTGGTCCGATGAATTACAGAGTCTGACTCACAGATTTGTTAATGGTATTGTCGAGTATTCGACTTGAATAATCACGTTCCATCACAAAATTAAGTTATCTCTTAATATAATCAACGGGCACATTATTATTCATATTGATATTATAAATACATCTTTTATTTACACACGCGGTCGTCCGTCCCCAAAGTGAGTAATTTAATACTTGTGTTATGGGTGGCAGACAACTGGTGAATAATATATTTGTTAACTAAAGTAAAGTTGACTTACCTCGCCCATAATAAATAATAAAATTTAAGTACATAATAAATTGTAATAAATATAAATATAAAATTAAATAATAATAATAATTTATAAAATAGGGAAAAAATTAAATAAATAAAAAACTAACACAAATTATTAATAATTTAAAATTTTGATTACTTATGTAACACATAGCATGCTGTGGTTACCTGTAAATGTGAGAACAGTTAGATTTAAGTCACGTGAAATGTATATTATAAATATTGTTACTGTTTCTTATGTTGGTGATCCAAATAAATAAATAAATATATTTATTATTTTTTATAATATTCTCCTGCCCTTATCCTACCCTAAGTGGGGTTGGCACAACGAATAAACAACAACAAATAAACATATTTTAACATTATTTGGCTAGATATTTTACGACTGGCCGCCTGCCTAACGTCACCTTACCTTCGGTGCCTCTTACGACACATCAGTGATACATTTATATTTAAGTAGCTGTGCCCGCATGGAAATTGGTGTATTTAATTGAAATATTGAACATAAAATTAGCTATTGTCAACCTTAAGAGACAGAGACATGTCCTGCGGACTTATTTGTAATTTTTTTGTAGATCTACAATTCTTTAGAACATTACTTTAGTGTAACTCTGTTGGTTAACGCAGCGCACGCGACTAAAGCTACCAGCAGGCGATTTTTTACAACGGTGCGACTCTTTAATATAAAATAATTGAAAAATATACTATAATATGTATAAAATAAATATAATAAAATATGAAAAATATTATACATAAAAACGTTATGTGCTATTCATCAAAATCTTCCGGAAGAATGGCACTATCTTTCATAAAAACCGTACAAAAATTCGTTCAGTAGATTCTGAAAAAATTAATAACATACAGACAGACAACTTTTGGGCACTTTGTTTTATAATAAGCCTTGCGACTGAGCCTTGCTCGGTAATTTTTTTAAGAAATTAAAAAAAATGGCGGGTTCTGGCCGTTATCCGATGGACTATGACAACTTTGCAATTGACAGCTACAATACCATTTGCATTCCATTCTACATTTTAGCATTATTTCAGTGATAAAAAGACATTTCTTTTAAATGAAACCTAGCAAGATCGTTTCCCTCCCCCAAAACTCCGTACAAATAAAAGGTTAACTCAATTAAATATTAAAGATAGATAGTTTTTGTCTCCAGGTAATTAAGGGGCAAGATGTAAACAGCACGGTCATGGAAGAGGCCTGCGACGACTGCAGCATCTATTCGGAGCTGAACGCGAGCTTCTATGGAAACTACACTAAAAATGTCACACGCATCAACAAATTTTATTTTTATCAGGTGAGTACATTTACTATGTACTTTTTTTTATCTGAGTCTCAAACAATTTCTCAAACAAGTTAATAAGATTTATATAAGATTATTAATAAAAATTGGATTCTTTTGCTACAAGCTAACCTACGATTTTGTTTACGCCAACCTAAATGTTTAAATACCCTAAAAATAAATAATAAATCTAGATTAACTGAAAATAGTCTCTTAATAAAAAAAACTATTCAAATTTTTTTGATTTTCATAACTATGGGACCATCAAAAAGATTAAAACTGTCTAATAACCGTATTTTGGAAATCGGCACATATAATAAAATTTCATAAATTATGAAAAAATTAAATAACATCTCTCCTTCTCATTCCTCATCCTCATCTCCTTCATTCTCCTGCCCTTATCCCATTCTAAGTTGGGTCGGTACATGTTATAAACATGTTACATGATTTGGATACGTATTTTACAACCGGTCGTCTGCTTGACGTCAACTTACCTTAGTCACCTTTTACGATATCTCGATAAGAAATGAGGGTGGTCTTTCTACTCAGCCGGATACCACACGGCAGGTCAACTTACGAGTATCTTTGTCGCCTTTTACGACACCTCGGTAAGAAATGAGGATGGTCTGTTCTTCTCAGCCGGATACTACATAGAGGAAGAAAATTTATATTAAGTACATGTCTAAAGTCTAAACCATTATTTGGTATTTCTTGCACTTTTTCACAATATATGTATAAAGTACAAGTTATTAACAAAGTAAACCTATTCCACAGCACTAATAAGAGTTTAACTTAAAATTTACTTTATAACGAACATTAAACGTAATATAGTTTCCAAATTGAACGTCGTAACTTACCGTAAATGGATGTTAAGAAGGTTAAGAAAGGGGCAATTTTCAATTAATTTTGTCACTAAACCCATTTCGTAGCGAAACAGATGAGAAAATATAGTTTTAATAAAATTCTATATCAAAGACATGTAACGCGTCTCGACATGTACAATACGCGAATCAATTTCAATTAAAACTTTACCATCCTCTTTCATAAGTTGCTCTAAAGGCGACTAAGGTAAGTTGACGTCTGGCAGGCGGCCGGTCATAAAATAAAATAAAAAGCATGTTATAACATGTTGTGTCGACCACACATAGAGAAGACTAAGACTATAATATCATGAATACATAATATATTTTAATCAATTACGATACATAGGTTTTTTAAATGACAATTAACTCAAAATTAAGCACAGAATTAATGTCTAGACCCATTTATTAGGACGCCAACTTTCTCCAACGACTTGGCACTAAACATTAAATGCGTGGGGCGTTGCAAATATATTTTGAAACTCTAATATAAGTAGTATTTCACCTGGTATTACAAGCTACAAGGCATTCCGTGATATCTTCTTCAACGGAATACTTCCACTACACAATCTTGTGTAGTTTGGATTCAGAAGCTCCCTGCGATTATTTTGAGAATTCCATTTTTGGTGTGGGATTACCAGTTTAACACCATATGATCTCATGTAATGGCCCATATTAAAATGTTAACTTTTCAATTACCTGTGCGAATTCCAAATTCCGAAGAAAATTCCTGAAGTCTAAAGTGATGACATACGGATCTGAAACGGAGTCGCTGAACCCAGTCGCTAGGCTTCATAAGAAAGCTCACAGCTACTCAGCGAGTGATGAAGCCAGAGTATCTCTACGTAATCAAATCACAAATGAGAAGAACCAAAGTCACCGACATAGCTCAGCATGTCCTGAAGCTGAAGTGGCGATGGGCGGGGCACATAGTTTGGAGAACCAACGGGTGTTGGCGTCTTCAAGAGTTAGAATGGTGACCTGGCACCGGAAACACAGTATCGTTAGATCCCCTACAAGGTGGACTGATGACCTCAAAAGGATCCAGCAAGTCGCTGGATCCTAGTGGCGTAAGATCGTGTGATGTGGAGGTCCCATGAAAAGACCTATGTCCAGCAGTGGAAGTCCATTGATTGAAGGAGATACAGAGAGAGTGTTAATTTATTCCACCAGGCATTTAACCTATTAGTCCAAATCGCACTTATTTTCATCTATTCATACACTTTTTTATCTATTTATTCCTTTCTAAAATCGCCATCATCATTATTACACATACATATAATTTATTCTGTACCTATATATAAAGATATATCAATTATTTTTTTTTAATATTTACTTAGTTAAGAACTTAAAATGTCAACATCTAAATAGCATTATTCTTTCATCTTATAACTGTTAATTCTTTCACGAAGCGCTGTTCCCGCTTAATTTACAACGGAAATCCATTAGTGGCACTTTGTAATTTGAATTCTTTGTAAACTGCACAAGAAGATTGACCTCGTTGTGAGTACTTTAGATTTTCTTAAAGAGTTACTGTCAAAGAATAAAATTGAGGGTTGTAAATATACGACAAAAACATGTATAAATTGTTGACATCTAGTTAATGATTGGTTTGAGTAATTAGGGATCAAATGAAGTGACGATTCGCGATCTTTAATAATTGAAAATTTAATGTACATAATAATACATAACATATTAATATTTAACTTGATGTTTTTTTCAGAACGTTATTGTTGTACAAATTCTTAAAAAATAAGAAATTTTGGTGTCTTCATAAATTTAGATTTTGATCAGCTACCTTTAATGTCCACATTTTCTGCCAAATACAACAAATAATAACTTTATGCATATATCATATTAGACTAAGCAGGCATTAATAATTTTAATATAAATATTATTATTAAAATAAAGTTTTTCTATATATCTCCCAGCATTGAGATCTTGCGGCTCTTTCCGAGGGGATCGCGGGTTCAAACCCGGAGCGTACCTATCAGTATTTCTGTTAAAACTTATGTGTCTATTTGATAATTACAACTTATCACAAGTTTTTGGTGGAGGAATTCATCGTCAAAACCTGAATATCTAAATAATTCTATGGATACGTCTACCAATCCGCATTGGAGCAGTGTGGTAGATCTTCTCTTCAAATATGGAATAAGAAGGCGTATGCCCAGCAGTGGAATAGTAACAGACCGTTGCTTTACTTTTAAAGTTTTTCTGCATTACATCAAACAATATTATAATTTCTTTATAAATTAAGACATCTGACTAAAATTGATAGGATATTCTGCTTAGCGATCATTTTTATATATTATGTATCTTCCGATAGTGTTTATACAATCGTAAATTCTTATACAGGGTACCCAGCTGGCGATACTCTGGGTATTATTGGTGGCGATCGTGGCTGGCAACGCTACGGTGGTACTGGCCCTATTCCTCACCAAGTCCAGAAAAAGTAGGATGAATTTCTTCATAATGCAACTTGCAATAGCAGGTAAGGGAAAAATGGTAAATGTATTGTAGAAAAACAGATAAAAGTGTTTACTGAAAAAAAGATAAAAACTATACCACTTTATTATAATACAATGCTATATTTATGCTATATATACATATATGTTTTCAATAAATATAAGTAATCTATGGTGAACAAAAAAAAATTTTTTTTGTGTAATAATAATGTAATTATGTTGTGTTATGGGTGATAGAAAACTGGTAAATACATACATCTATAATTTTTAATAAATACTTTAATTATTACACCCAGAACGATACTAGAAGAACTAATAAACTGTTTTTATATAAATCTTGGATCTTTGTGGGTATCGAACCCGCAACTCTCGAAACTAAAGGGTAACTTCCATTTGGACCAACGGGCCATTCAGTTAATGACAATTATAATAAACTAGCTTTTACCCGCGACTTCGTTCGCGTAGACTGATAGGTTGTTAACCCTGCAAATGTGTATCTCTATCACAAAAAACAGATCGATCCGGGAAGAATCAGCGGGATTTACCGTTTTATCAAGAGCATAATTTGATAATTTTATTAAATAAACCGTACTTACATGAAATATAATATATTAAAATAGCTCAGTAAAAGAAGTGCAAATACATCATATACATCAAAAAATTCATAATGTTTTTCTGATATTAAATATCTCTTTAAATATTATAAACTTTTAATGGTAACGTGCTAGAAAACTTATTTAATTAAAACATTTATACGTAAGCCGTCATCAATTGTCAACTTGTTTTTTTTTAATTAATTTTTTTTTTAATTTTTTAATTACAGCGCTGGATTCTAGCGTTTTTAGAATAAATACGAAAAACTAAATTTAAATTATGTTTTTGTCAACTAATATTTTAAATGTTAATATTTTAAAATAGGTATCGGAAAATATATTACCTTCACTTTGTTATGTAACTGTAATGACTTTTCAAATATTAAAAATGGTGTTTAGAAATAAAATCTTTTTTCCATTAGCCGTATAGCCTAATTTCTATGGGCTTAAATTTAAAAAAAACTTCCCAATACATGTCAATTATTTCTTACTTGTTGACACAGACTACTTACTTGTTCCGTTTAAGAATATGTTTCTCGAAAAGTCTGTTTTTTTGACAACAAAAAATGTGTATGATTAAATTTAACTTGAACTTAAATGATTATACCTTATTGTTTTATTTTCATCGCAAATCCTATCGTTTTTAATGAGTTATTATAGTATTTAGCTAGTAAATGTACTTATACATAACCTCAAAACTATAATTCTTTTTTTATAGTTATAGTATGAAATTCTGGCGGTCTCCTTTATTAAATAAACAAAAACCGAAATATTTAAATAAGTCTCCCATATATTTATTTTATTTATAATTAATAAAAATAACTTTTTCAAAGATTTTTATATGTTACCCTGGTATATAAACATTAATTGTGCCAAATTTTATTTATAATGATTCAGCGAATTGCCATTAAAACGTAACAAAGACTTTCGCATTTATAATATTTTTAGCTTATTTATTTGAGTAAATAACCCGTATTACTTATATTAATTATCCATTGTAATAACTCACTTAAAACACGAATAAAAATAAATAAAAGTAACGCCCAAAATACTTAAGTTAATAAAAGTAAAGGAATAAAAATATAACAAAATATAAATACTCTCTAAAGAAAACTCTTTTGACGTAAGCCGAAAAACTTGGAGTCTAAATACTTCTTTAATACAGATTTGACTTAATTTTGACACATCATAAATAAAAATAAGTTCCATAGGTTTATTATAGATGGCGTTTTGAATGTCATCCTATTTAATTTAATTTTATTCCTCCTGAATTTTATTCCTGTTGTATTAACAGAATTTATATAGCCTATATGTTACCCCGCTGTATAAGGAATATTTGTGTCAAATTTCATCGATATTGGTTCAGCGGATTGACCGTGAAAACGGAACCGACAGACAGACAGACAGACAGACTTTCGCATTTATAATATTAAGTAAGGAAGTAAGGATGATGTTGATTGATTGAATATTATTAATTTAATAATAAACACTATTATATTTATTATTTTAGTGATATAAAGTAAAAATAATTATTTTATATTGTATTTAGTGACTATAATTTTAAATTTTGTCAAAGCTTTGTTATAATAGTATATTTGTGATCCAAAATAATATGAATTAACAAATTAATGAAACATGTAAGTTTGCGAAACCTAAATAAGCTATCCATAACAACGTTTCGACATCAAAGCAAGGACGACATTATTCTATTTACCCTAAATTAGGTTATTTATTAGTCTGTCTGTTGCAGATTTATGGGTTGGCTTAATAAGCGTCCTACCAGACTTAATTCACCGGATTACAATCACATGGTACGCAGGTTCGGTGATGTGCAAATTGATGAAATATTTACAGGTATTTTTATGAAAACCTTACTTTAAAGTATACTTTACCCCATTGCAATGGAATCGATGGTTTTGATTTAGTGTAAATATATAAATTTATTTATTTATTTATTTTTATTTCTTATTCTTAAGTTATTATTTTGTTATTTTTAAGTTTTTTTGAAATGCTTGTTTTTGTAGAATAGTTTAGTTTAGTAAATAGTTTATATAGTTATATATTATACAGCATTAAGTGTATTATATTTGAATTAATTTTATTATACTGTAATATAAATAACTTTTAGAGTAACATTAAATGTATTAATTCACAATCATATATATTAAGCATTTACTAAGTTCTCTGCAATATTGCTAATTTTTTCAAGCTTTTCAATGGAATGTCTTCTGATGTTTCTTTAGTTACGGGGTTAAGCGATTGTTGATGTTGTAATAGTGAATGTATGCAGTTCTTGTGTATTGTGGTGGAGGTTTGTTCGATGTATCACATCAATTAACGTTAAGTATATTTTCTATTTGATTTTATGCGGCTTATAGAAAAATAGTATTATTACTATCGATCTCAGCAAAGCAGCGCTTAATTCTATAAATTATTCTGCAAGATAATTTAATATAAGGAATAATATAATTTACTAAAATGAATGTACAATAGTAATCATATAACTTTTGACTGGCAAGTATAAACAATTTGTTATTTCTTTGAGACTAGATTTGTATTTGTATGTATTTATATTAAATTATATGTGTATATGTTTACCAGTTGTCTGTTACCCATAACACAAATATTAAGTTACTTTGGGTACGAACGACCGTGTGTATGAGTGTCCCATATATTTATTTATTTTAACTTTATTTACTGTACGGTATCAGTTTGTATAAAGGTTGAACGTCTGAATATTATTGACTTGGGTCAGCTTTTTTTATACAACTCGATCATACGCTATCGCAAATAGACTTTCCGATTTTTAACGCTAAAATACTTTCTCGCGAATCTGATTTACTAACATAGTCCTACTATTTTAGGGTGTAGTTACGTATTCTTCAACATATGTATTGGTGGCGCTAAGCGTGGATCGCTGTGATGCCATTACTCATCCAATGAGATTCACTGGAAGCTGTAAGTATTAAGAAATAAGTAATCGACTGGTCCGTTGGCGCAGTGGGTAGTGATCCTGTCTTCAGCTTTGCGGGTCGCGGGTTCGATCCCTGCCGAGGGCCAACATTTTCTATAAATGAATTTGTTGGTTTTCGAATCTGGGTGTATATTTTTATTTAAGTATGTATTTAAAAATTATATATGTATATATTCACCAGTTGTCTGTCTACCATAACACAAGTATTAAGTTACTTACTTTGGGGACGGACGACCGTGTGTGTAAGTGTTACCTATATTTATTTATTTATTAACGATTTCATATATAAGAAATAGAAACCAATGCTAGTCTTGAACTCTTTGTAATAAAAATAAAAATAGGGTAGATGTTTTTTTCAATGAAAATCGAGCTATTTTAGCAAAATATTTTTTTTAGAATAACTAACCTGGATGATGTTAAATGAAGAGCTGTTTATATGACTTTCGCTAGTCATCATGCGTCTTTGCGGGTAAAGATACTGTATGTCTACTAGTATGTTTGTATACGCGACTTTTATTTGATAATCAGGGTTATTATACAAGAGGGAAGCTAGCCTAAAATGTGCCATTTATATTTATTATTAAACAGTCCCCAAAAGCTGTCTGTATATGATCGATTTTCTCAAAATCAACTGAACGTATTTTAGTACGGTTTTTACTAAAAGAGAGTAAAATTCTTTCGGAAGGTTTAGGTTTAAAAGTATGTTACGCTTTTATCTTAGATGTGTTAAAGAGGCTGCGCGGTATTAAAATTCTCGCTGGGCTCTTTAGTCGTTCGCTGCGTATACCGGCAGAGACACTAAAGTAAGTTAGAGAATTGTATATCTACAAAAATATTGCAACAAAGTCCGCGATAGCATGTCTCTCTCTTATGGTTAACTCTTAATAACTAAGTGACCAAAATTTCAATTCGGTAAAAAATTAGGTATGAGACATAATGATTACCACGCGGGCGAAGCCGGTGGCACAGCTAGTATTACAAGAAAGATAATAAACATGAGGGTGATATATCCGTCTATTTTTTATTTAGACAAAGGTGATTTATTCCTCCCTCTATATATTTATTGTGTCACTTTCACTAAGAGGCCTGCCTATGGCTCCCTTACTACATATACACACTACTACATACACTTTTAACTTGAATATATTTGTTCTCAGGGAGACGAGCACGCGCACTCATAATTGGTGCATGGATTCTTAGCTTTATTTTTTGTATGCCGATGTTAATATTATTTGATGAAGCCAACATACAAGGTAACTTTTATTAATTGTAATACTGTAGCTGCAGTAGAATAGACCGCTTACCGAGGTCTCGTAAAAACGACTAAGTTAAGTTGACGTCAGATAGGCGGCCGATCATAGAAAACATAGCCAAATCATGTGAAAAACATGTTATAACATGTTGTACGACCCCACTTAGAGCGGGACTGTAAGCTCTTACCATTCTCTCCAAAAACGCGGAGAGGACGCCTGTTAGGCCCGTTGGCGCAGTGGGTAGAGACCCTGCCTTCAGCTCCGCGGGTCGCGGGTTCGATTCCCGCCGAGAGCCAACATATTCTGTAAAAAAATTTATAGTCTTCGAGTCTGGGTGTATTTTGTATTTAAGTATGTATTTAAAAACTATATAAGTATATATTCACCAGTTGTCTGTCACCCATAACACAAGTATTAAGTTACTTACTTCGAGGACGGACGACCGTGTGTGTAAGTGTCCCATATATTTATTTAATTATAAATTTATATAATTACTTATATCAATATTGCATTTTTTTAACAGGCAGTTACTTTTATGCTGTAATATTATATATATTAACCTAACCAGGTAAATCTAAAAGGACCAAAAAGGATACGAAACTAAATTATCTAGGGTCGGCTGAGCTAAGCAAAAGCTATTTATTTACAGTACCAAAAGACTATAATTAATGATCCAATGTAATTAACACGTTCACGGGTAACTTTCGTAGGATGTAAAGCATTGGTTACCTCGTTACCTCAGAGTTAGGTAGATGAAATTTAAAAGTTAGCACGGAATGAAATAATAATGTAAGAGTTAAAAATTTACCTTTACCTTAGACAGTCAATATAGTCAATTACAATAATTACCTGGGTGATCGAGCCTTGCTCGGTAATTTTTTCAAATTTAACTAAATACCTATATAAAAAAAAGATTTCATCTGGAATCCATCCTAGTCCTAGTATTCAAAATTTAAGACCACCTATAACCCTATTGAGCTATTATGACTTTGCAGTTGACAGCGTAATTATCGTTTGTTCACTAAAAAAAATTAGCAATTTAGCAGCAGCAACACTGATAAACATTTTTTTTTATAAAATACCCTACATATTGAATGTCATGAAATCATTGAAGCCGTTTCCACAATTCAGAAAAATATATATTTACAAGATTAACTCATTTAAATATAAAAGACTAGCGGCCTGCCCCTGCTTCGCACGGGTATAAAATATATATCCCATGTCATCAGTGTAAAAAAAATTATTAAAATTGATCCAGTTGTTTTGATTTATTCATTACTGCCCGTGGCCGTAGCGTTAAATTTGGAGAAAAACAATTTCCTTTCCCTATACCAAGAAGATTTCCTGCTATCTTTGGAATATCTAAATTCATATAGTACATTATTACTTATTTACTTTTATATTTTCCCTATGTATTTTATTTTTACAATTAATTACAGAATGTCTTTAAACAAACTCAGGAAAGAGCGACATCGCTGCTAAAGTCGAAGTGTTACAGGGCGAAGCGCGGCTTCCTCACGGCATTTTAAATCTGTAATATCTCCGAAAATGTTCACTTAAATTAAATGCTGTAAACGGCCATATTGATTTATATTAAATCAACTATTTATTTAAGGTACTTAATTGGATAAGGATTAATGCTGTATTGTATAAGAATTGCTTCAAAAATAAGGCATTATTTTTCGTAAAAAGTAAATGACAAAAAATGCTTTAGTGGGTTATCCATAAGCGATAGACATATGGACTTTGTTTTATAATATGTAGTGATTATTAAGATTATATGTAAATCAAAAGTCTATTATCTTTTTTTTTTGTATATATACGATTATATTAATTAGAGATATATATTTTTTGTTTACTTACAGTGCCTTACTGCACTGTTAATACACACAAACTATTATATTTAGTGCATTTTTTTCGTATCTATGTATATGTACTTTGATACAAAGTTTTTAAAGTGAGATATATATATTACTTATTTCATTACTGTAGAAACTTAAGAAGTCACTTAGAACTATCGTGTTGATTGCCTACTAAAGTTTGATATCCGTAATAAAATTGTATTTATGGCCTCTCTGATTGGTATGAATTTTTATGTGAGAAATAATGATCCGTGCGTTCGAATTCAAACACCGAAGCTTAAATTACCAAATCTTAGCATATTACTTAAACATCAAAGCTGAATACAATGACGTAGTAGTTCCACTATATTAAAGATTCTAGGTCCGAGTTCAGAAAAACATGTCTAAGTATATGTCAATGAAGAAGAAAAACGCCAGGTCCAACACTAAACTCACTAGCTCTACTAGCTCAGACATGTTGTAACATGACTTGGACACGTGCGTGTTTAATAATCGTACAATAGACGTCACAATCCAGCAGCGTAACAGTATGATAGCCGCTCTAGTTTAATCTAATAGCAAGACTCTTTCGCTATGGCAAGCTCGGCTATTATAGACAATTTTTAAGTCCCTCCTTTGCTTGGTCACGTGATTACCGGGTTTTATATTAAAGTCAAATGTCATCTCTTTAGTACATTTGACTATTTCCATTTCTAACAACTTTAAGATGGCACCACAATCGCTGGTGCCTAAATAATAATGTCAAAAGAGTATCGTTATATTTAAATGAGTTAATCTTGTATATATATATACTAGCTTTTACCCGCGACTTCGTTCGCGTAGACTGATAGGTTGATAACCCTGCAAATGTGTATCTCTATCACAAAATCAGATCGATCCGGGAATAATCAGAGGGATTAACAGTTTAATCAAGAGCATAATTTGATAATTTTAGTAAGTAAACCGTACTTACATGTATTAATAAATATTACAATAGCTCAGTAAAAGAAGTGCAAAAACATCATATATCAAAAAATTCATATAGTTTTTCTGATATTAAATATCTATAAATATTATAAACTTTTAATGGTATCGTGCTAGAAAACCATTTATTCGTAACGTCATCCGTCGTCAATTGTCAACTTGTTTTTTTTTAAATTATCTATACGTACGGCGGATTCTAGCGTTTTTAGAATAAATATGAAAAATTAAATTTAAATTGTTTTTTTAACATAATATTTTAAAATAGGTATCTGAAAATATATTTATTAACTTCACTTTGTTATGTAACTGTAATGACTTTTCAAATATTAAAAATGGTGTTTAGAAATAAAATCTTTTTTCCATTAACCGTATGGCCTAATTTCTATGGGATTAAATTAAATAAAACTTCCCAATACATGTCAATTATTAGTCATTTATTTCTTACTTGTTGCCACAGACTACTTACTAAAGACTTGTTCCGTTTAAGAATATGTTTTTTTGAAACGTCTGTTTTTTTGACAACAAAAATTGTATATGATTAAATTTTACTTGAACTTAAATGATTATAGCTTATTGTTATATTTTCACCACAAATCCTATCTTTTTAATGTGTTATTAAGGTATTTAGCTAGTAATTGTACATGTACATAGCCTCAAACTATAATAAATAAATATTAGATAAAATAATAATTGATACTAAGATAACAAATATTTTTCTATTTAACAACACTAAAATTATTACTCTGATCTGGGCCAAAAGATGTTACATACATCATTCTGGCGGGCTCCTTTTTATTAAATATTTTTCTCCGGTTTATGAAATAAACAAAAACCGAAATATTTAAAAAAATAATAATAATAACTTTTTTTAAGATTTTTATACGTTACCCGGTATAAACATTAATTTTGCCAAATTTCATCTATATTGGTTCAGCGAATTAACCATGAAAACGTTACAAACAGACTTTCGCATTTATAATATTATTAGTTTATTTATTTTACTAAATAACCCGTATTACTTATATCAATAATCCATTGTTATTACAATGTTAAATTTGCTCAGTTAAATTTGTCCAGTAAACGAATAAAATAAAATATAAATACTCTTTAAAGATAACTCTTTTGACGTAAGTCGAAAAACTCGGAATCTAAATACTTCGTAAATACAGATTTGACTTGATTTGACACATCGTAAATAAAAATTAGTTCCATAGGTTTATTATAGATGGCGATTTGAATGTCATCGTATTTTATTCCTCCTGAATTTAATTCCTGTTGAATTAACAGGATTCATATAGCCTATATGTTACCCCGGTATATAAGGAATATTTATGCCAAATTTCATCGATATTGGTTCAGCGGATTGGCCGTGAAAACGGAACCGACAGACAGACAGACAGACAGACTTTCCCATTTATAATATTAGTAAGGATATATATATATATATATATATATATATATATATATATATATATATATATATATATATATATATATATTTTATTTTTTTTTTTTTAATTTTTTTTTTCCGAATCTCGGAAACGGCTCCAACGATTTTCCTGAAATTCAGCATGTAGGAAGTTTTGGGGGAGAAAAATTGATCTAGCTTGGTTTTATGTAAAAAAATATTGTTTTATCCCTGTTTTTGGCCATTAAAAAAACACAAACTTTTAGTTTGAATTGAATTTTCGCCATTAAATGTCAAGTCGGCGAAGCCTTTTCGGGTAACGGGCAGCCTCGAGAAATGTGAATGCCAAGGAACGATCCCCAACTAAAGAATTGATTTTTCTTTTTTTTTTAACTTTTTAATTTTTTTTTGTAAAAAATTCCCGAGCGAAGCTCGGTCACACAGATATTCTTATTTAAAGATGCAATAGGTCATAACTATTGGCACTTGATATAAATATTGATTATAATTTAATATACATCCCTTACATGCCTTAGTCTCCTATTAATCGTGCGGTAACATTAATGATATTTTTGAGCTGTGAACCTAGCAGAAAATAACATTGACTGTCTGTTATAGATTTTTAATATATAACAAAACTTTCGATATTTTATTCAGTCTCAGAAAGTTTCTTGGGACGTCATATATTTTAAGTCAATAAAAACGATAAGATCGAAGTGGAATCGACGGAAAACAAACTTCAAACTTTATGATAGTTTTTAGTTATATAATTTATTACATCTTAGCGTATGACGAGGATTTTCCTCACTCTAGGCCCTTTCGCAACTTTCATGGCTCAGCAAATTTCTTTTATTTCAACACTAGTTGCTGTCTTGACTTCGTTCCCGTTATTTTATGATAAAAAAGGGAAATCTTTAGTTAAATAAATGGATTTTCAAAATCATATATGGTATTGTGGTTGTATAGAGGCCTTTTGCGCTTGCTATTGTACTGTACTAAGTTACCAAATGACTTGTATAAAGTTTTATCAACATTGCTCCAGTAATGTAGGAGTGTATAGAACATAAAGATAAATTATTTACTAGAGTACATACACATATGAATGTGTATATGTAACTATTTTTCATTGATTTCATGGTTTTTTTACTGATGACGCTTTACAATGTCATTCTTGTCCTCCGATTTCTATAGCCTATATGCTAAGCCGATGTATATGGAATAATTGTGCCATATTTCATCGATACTAGTTCAGCGGATTCACCGTGAAAGAGTAACAAAAATACATTCACACTCACTAACTTTTACATTTGTAATATTTGTTTGAACTATAACTGTTCCAAATTTCATACTTCAGTACGCGTATTTATGGTAAAAAATGGTATAAATTTCTCTTTTATTTATTAATATATATCCCTTTTTTATTGTTGTTCAGGCACTCTACAGTGTTGGTCAAGTATGAACCAACTTCAATGGCAAATCTGGATGACCAGCGTGTTCCTCTCACTATTTGTCGCCCCAGCGCTTACGATATCTGCCTGCTATGGAGTTATATTATTTAAAATACAACAGAAGAGCCGCCGAGTCATAAGCAAACGGGCTGCCGCTAGGCAAAGTGAGTATATAAAAGAACATACTTGTGGTGTATGTATTGACTTGTATTGTATTAATATAGACTAATTTTGTATGACTAATGTTGTTGATTGGCCCGTTGGCGCAGTGGGTAGTGACTCTGCCTTCAGCGCCGCGGGTCGCAGGCTCGATTCCCGCCGAGGGCCAACATTTTCTATTAATGAATTTGTTGGCCTTTGAGCCTGGTTGTATATCTGTATTTAAGTATGTATTTAAAAATATATAAGTATATATTCACCAGTTGTCTGCCTACTATAACACAAGTATTAAGTTACTTTCTTTGGGGACGGACGATCGTGTGTGTAATTGTACCATATATTTATTATTATATATATTATATATGTTATATTCAAAGCAAAAGCTGAAATATGTTTAATCGCAAATAAAAAATATTTAGAAAAAAAGTACATACACGCACTAACAGGTAACATAATACATCATTACACGTCCACTCTCACCATGAGCTCTCGTATTACTGACGTGGTGCATTCTGAGATAGTGTTAGTAGTAATGGTGTGAGTAAGTGTGTATTTATTTATGTTTGGATTACATGTTTGTGTCCTTTATATGTACTAGTTGTGCTTGCGGCTTCGCCCGCTTGGAAATCAGTGTGTCACAAAAGACACAAAAGTAGTTATTGAGAGTTAACCATGAGAAATAGTGACATGCTATTGCGGACTTTATTATAGATATACAATTCTCTAGTTCTTTACTTCAGTGCATCTTTGCTGGTTTATGTTAGAAATAGGTATTTTTGTTGTAAAACCGTCACTGTAGATTACACTTAGTTATAGTTTTAATACAACTTCAAAGACTACAGACAAACTTCGTCTGCTTTCAGTACCGACCCTTATAATTAGTAAATTAATTTCGCAGACAACGATGATCTGGACAGCCGCAGAGCGAGTAGCCGCGGCATTATACCGAAGGCCAAGATTAAAACAGTAAAGATGACTTTCGTAATAGTTTTCGGTAAGTGATGGCTTTGTTTTCAATATTTTTTATTATGGTTCACGGACTCCTACTAATATTATAAAATTTGGTAAGTATGGATGTATGTTTGTAACTCTTTCACGGCGAATCCGCTGAACCATTATTGATGATATTTTGCACAATTATTCCTTATACACCGGAATAACATATAGATTCGTTTTCTCCTCCCAAAGATGACTTTCGTAATAGTTTTTGGTAAGTGATGTCTTTGTTTTCAACCTCTTTTTATTATGGTTCACAGAATCCTACTAAAATTATAAAAGTATGGATGTATGTTTGTTACTCTTTCACAGAGAATTCGCTGAACTAATATCGATAAAAAAATTCAGATTCGACTTTGACGTTTAACGGGTACCTAACGTTGTTCCTACAAAAATAATCATTATAACTGTAAAAGGTGCAAATTAGTTACAAAAAGTTTGTTACATCAGAAAAACAATAAACAATTTATTTAAAAATACATTTAATTTTTTTTTTTAATTCTTTTTTAAAATGGTGCTGCTTTGTTCAGCTTGTAACAATACCGTGTTGGTGACACAAAAAAGAATAAAATGTACAAATGCAAATTGCTCTCTTGTTTTCCACAATGACTGTGTTAAGTATGATGACCACACCTCATCGAGCCGTTCTACGTGGATTTGACCCTCTTGCGTGGCTAGTAAACCTAAACAGGACAATACTAATACGCCTATACAGCAAAAAATCCGCAAGCAAGAAACATCTACAATCGTATAACATTCTTCACCTTTAAAAGATAAACACGATGAAATTATAGCTGAAATAAAAAATTTACGTTCTGAGATGAACAAAAACTTCGAAAACCAATGTGCATGTTTAAAAAAATTTGACGATAAGCTATCCGAGTTGCAAAATGATGTTAAAAATCTTGGAGCTGAATTTTCTTCATTAAAAAGAGATGTTGATGAAATAACAAGGTCTGTGCAATTCCTGTCGGATGGCCACGATGCACAAATAATTTTGAATGAGGAAAACAAAAAAACTATACGGAAACAACTCTAACGATTTTCATGAAACTTAGTATGTACCTAAGAGATATTAGGGGCAGTAAGTATATCTAACTAGGTTTCATTAAAAAAATGTCGTTTTATTCCTATTTTCAGCCACTAAAAAATGGATATAGAATACAAAGCTTAATTTTGCTGACAATTTTAAAGTTGTAATAGCTTAGTAGGGAACGGGCGGATAATAAAAATAAAAATACCCGAGATCAAGTCCCACACGTCACCAGCGCTTTCTTTCTTTTTTTTTGCATTTTTTTATATCTTGTCTTATTCATATTTTTTTATAACTTATCTTATAAAATCAATGAGGCTGGGTTACCCCGATACTGGGTTGATGGAAATTTTGATAGAGAAACCTTGCTTTAAAAACTTGCGGGTACCACTTTCAGTATAAATTTAAAAAAAATACATCTTTCAAATAAATCATTTTTGATTTTAATGCGTATGATTGATGGAAATATACGCAGCCTCCAACAATATAATAAAATGGAAACAATGTACGATTAATCACCATTACATTCACAGTGATTTTGCTTCTGTTCACAATTTAAAATCATTTATGCTGTTTGTTATTGAATTAATTGATGACTGTGATAGCCGAACGATGAGATTACATGACGCTTTAAAAAGGTCGCAGGTTTGATCCCCGAGCAGGCATTCATTCATACTTATATTGTAGATGCTTATTATATATGATTATATTAAAGTCTAAATGTCTGTCTTGAATAAAAGTAATCCATTGGATAAATGAAATATTTTAAAAAAATTCCATTCCCTTTCTCCTTCCAAATTCCAAATGTCCCCCTTTTTCGTAATATTGTTAATTTTTACATTCTCTTCTTTTATTCCAAACACCCATATTAATGCGTTTTAATTTTTCTTCTTTTTCTATCAAACATTTGCTTAATACCTACTTTTGATGACTAAATAATAATTGACACAACTGATATTTTCCACTATAATTTGAAAGAATATAATTATGCCGGGAATAGAATGTTACCTATACCTCTGTAGAAACGAGTAATTCTTCTAATCCCACAAAGGTCATTGGCTTGCAACCATAAGCTACACATTTATTGTTTAAATATTAATGGAAATAAAATTATTCAAAGTAATGAAAGTTCATTCATCATCCTCTTGTCCTTATCCCACTCTAAGTGGGGTCGGTACAAATGTTACAAACATGTTCTCATACGATGCAGCTTCGGCCGGCCGCCTGCCTGACGTCAACTCACCTTAGTCGTATTTTACGACACCTCGGTAAGAAATGAGGTTGGTAATATTCTACTTAGCCGGAAATTGACACAAATGATATTTTCCACTATAACGCCGTGTGGTATCCGGCTATATAGAATAGTACCACCCTCATTTCTTACCGAGGTGTCGTAAAAGGCGACTAAGGTAAGTCGACCCGCCGTGTGGTATCCGGCTGAGTAGAATAGACCAACCTCATTTCTTACCGAGGTGTCGTAAAAGGCGACTAAGGTAAGTTGACCCACCGTGTGGTATCCGGTTTAGTAGAATAGACCACCCTCTTTCTTACCGAGGTGTCGTAAAATACGACAGAGGTAAGTTGACGTCAGGCAGGCGGCCGGTCGTAAAAACTCTGCCAAATCATGTGACAGCATGTTTATAACATGTTGAGCCGACCCCACTTAGAGTGGGATAAGGGCAGGAAGATGATGATATTTTCCACTATAATTTGTAAGAATATAATTATCGGGAATCGAATGTTATACCGTGTTATATGTAGAAGCGAGTAATTCTTCTAATCCCACATTGATTTTCAACCATAACCTATAACACATCAATCTGGTACAAAAAAAATGCATTATGCTCAACAGTGTAATGACCTCAGACATTAAGGTTGAAATTTTTTTCCATTAAAAAATGTTTTCTCAAAGAAACACGCCACATGATAGCAAGGACCGGCTATAAAAAACATTTTACGATCCCGTCCATTATATCTAAGTGGACAAAATTGCTATTTTCATTGCTTCATATGTAAAATACTTAAATAATTATTTATAAAAATCTGTATAATCTCGTATAATATTATACAATAACTAATGAATTCCATCTATCTAATCTCGTTTAATGTTGTAAATTAACTTATATATTTCGGTTTTTAGTTCTTTTTATTATCTTATGTTATAAAGATTAGAATTTACCATCATCCTCCTGCCCTTATCCCACTCTAAGTGGTACATGATATAATGAACGACATGATATAAACATGTTGTAAATGATTTGGCTACGTATTTTACGACCAACCGCTTGCCTGACGTCAACTTACCTTAGTCCTATTTTACGACACCTCGGTAAGAATTAAGGGTAGGCTATTCTACTCAGCCGGATACCACACGGCGGGTCAACTTTCCTTGGTCGCCTATAACGACACCTTCGTAAGAAATGTTAGTTGTCTATTCTACTCAGCCGGATACACTAGACGGCTAAGGTGAGTTGACGTCAGGTAGGCAGTCAATCGTAAAATACGTAGCTAAATCAAGTAACAACATGTTTAAAATATGTTGTGTCGACCCCACTTAGAGTGGGATAAGGGCAGGAGAATGATTTTAGCTCTAACGTCTTTAAAAGGCTTTTATATTTAAATCTATTTCTTAAGGATAACTTAGGTATTGATAAAAATAAAATATGATATTTTGACAGCTTTAAGACGGAAACGATAAACTTATCAACTTACTTATAATTTTGACATGAAAACTTACAGCGATAATAAATACATACAAAACAGTCGAAAATACTATAAGCTAATAACAAGTTTTCACAAATAAATTTTGAATAAAACAAAAACAACTCGCTTAGAAATAAAACTTATAAGTTATGTATTTATTATCGCTGTAAGTTTTCCTGTCAAAATGAAATAAAATAAAACTAATAATTTGAAAATATATTAAAAATAGAAGTTTCATTTAAGTATACGGTATTTCTATAGTGAGTTAAATACTTCTTTAAAGTGCTGAAAAACATCGTAAAAGTAATATATTGTCGCCACTAATAGCCGCATTGCAAGAGAAGAACTATTTAAATGGAAAATGTAATGGGCTGCAATTAAGCAGTAATGTTTAATTTTATCTATCTCTATATAAACTCATTTTACTTTTAAAATTAAGGTGATGTTCACAAAAATTCTTGATATTTTCTTCACACTCAAAAATAAAAAATATGTTTAAGAAAAACATTTAACCAAATAAGTAACTCGACTATGAGATTATTTTAGAATATTATGTTTAAAGTTTATTTTTATAATACTAATTTAGTTATTTTTACTAATAGGTATATAAAGCTGAAGAGTTTGTTTGATTGATTGTTTGCTTATTTTGTTTGAACGCGCTAATCTCAGGAACTATAGAACCGATTTTAAAAATTCTTATATTCTGAGATAGTCCATTTATTGAGGAAGGCTATAGATATATATAACATGACGCTAAGATGAATAGGAGAGGAGCAGCAATAAAAAATATTAATATTTAAAGATTACCTTGCGAGCGCTGAGTAAACGGTAATAGTTATTCAAAAATCATTTGACACAAAATTGTTCCCCACTAAAAGTTCTAAATAAAAGTCCGCGACACCATATGTTTAGCTTTTAAGGTTGACCCATTTTAACCATTTTTATGGTTATCAAATATTCTTTTCTTCTCTATATTTTGGAGCAATAATACGAGTATGTTTAGGAAAAAATAATCTTGGATGTATTACTTTTGCCGAGGAAGAAAGAAATGGTCAAATGGTTGTATCGAGTAAATGGGTTCAAGTGATATAATTTACAAAAAAGTAGTTACCTAAAGAAGTAGTAGTAAACTCTACTTAAGAAAGTATCCCAAGGTGAAATAGGAACAAGAGTTTGAGCATAGAAATCCCTTCAAGTGATTAATATCCAAATCCATTCATGGGTTATAGAAAAATAACGAGAAAGAGATTAGAAAATAATATAAAGATAATAGAGAAGAATAAATATGATTTGTGTTGTCGCCAATGACTTCCGCTTTGTTTTTATAGCAACACAGACATGAAACAAGAGTATCGCGCCCTATTTTATTAAAATGATGGCACCACTGTGCCATTGTTGTTTCCGGTGGAGTCTTTCTATTGTTTGTTAGTTATTCATTCTTTGTTAGTTATTCAGAAGAAGTGTATCTCGGAGCCGGAATTGTGGTATTCCATATCGTGTTATTGTGTTATTAACAGTGTGCGCTAAAATTTTTTTGAAGTAGAGTATTTGAATATTTATTATACATGAGCTATAAGCCTAACATAGGCTTAATTTTTTGATACATCAAGAATTCTCGACTTTGATACGCAAGTCACGTATACCAAATGATCGTCGCAACAAAAAACATTTTCACAAAGTAACTTAGAACTTCGCAATACAAAAGACTAAGAATTCAGCTTGAGAGTGAAATGTTTTCCGACGCAAGAATAGCAGAATTATTGATAGAAAGAATGGAGCCTTTAAAAATAAATACACATACAGTTGTCAATCCCCAAAGTAAGCAATTTAATACTGGTGTTATGAGTGACAGACAACTGGAAAATATGTATATAAATAATTTTGAATACACACTTAAATATAAACATATACCAAGGTTCGAGTAACGAACAAATTGTTTCGAACCCACGACACGCGGAGCTGAAAGCAGGGTCACTGCCAACTGCACCAAAGGGCCAGTCAATTCAATAGAACCACGCACCCATCACCTTGTGGTGCACCACCCTGGTCCATTTCTATGGCAAGTTAGCCGTATTCAATTTAGAACCCTAATGGCCAAGAAATACGCAAGAAGTATCTATTGCTAATTTAAATTATTGTCTGGTTGAAGCATATTTGCCACATTGGTTCTTTCACGGAATTCTTGGTTTCTAATTTTCTCCCACAAACACATTTTTTTTTCGGTCAGTAAGTAATGTTAGCCTTAAAGGATTTTACAGCGTCACCGGGAGGATGGGCGCAGAAGCATCGTCGGAAGTGAAAAGTTGGGAGAACGAGTCTCGAGCGAGAATCGCAGCATCCTGAGAGCGTCACCTTAAGGGTGCCTCCTGTGAGGCCGGACCTTGGCTAAAAGCGATTGCATCAGACTGTAACACATACCTAACCCATACGCTGTTTTCTACGTTTTCAGATTTGTCAGCTTGCTTCTAAAGATCTTAGCCAATCTAAAAATCGAAATCAGGTATAGATTGTTACTAGAAATGTTCGAAACACCGAGGATTTTGAGATATAAACCCTCGCTCAGTTTCCCAAATGGTAATCAGCAAATAAATCCGTGACTTTTTGTAGTAAGCTATTTGTCAAAAAGCAATTTACCAAGCTAGAATGTGATTCCATCGCTAAAGTTTAAAATAAAACAGTGGGTGGCTTTACTCTGTGTGTAAGAAAATCTGTAACGATATTTAAAAAAAAATGTAAAATTTATTAAATTTTAAGTTAATTAAAGCTAATTAAAGTGGACAACTACCAATAAATAATATCAGATGCTCTGTTTGTGAAATTCGATTGAAATCTGTAGTTTAGTTGCATTGGTTTCATCCATTAATGCATATCTTATCTTAAAAAATAATAAAAAAGAGTTTAAAAAAAAGTTGTAAAAAAGAAGAAGAGGATTATTAAAATAATCGGTTTATAAAAAATCGATTTATGGTCGGTTAATAGCCTTCCCGTGGGTGCAAATTGGTGCAATATCAATGTCACAATTTTAAGTTTTCCCCCCAATTTTCGTCTTAACATTGCTCTGAATTTCAAACATATATGATTTTACAATAACCTAAGGCACTCACGTACTCACATCCACATAGTAGGGCAGTCCTCTCGGAATCTTATAAATTTACAATTTGCTACGTGACTCGACTCTTAACCGCTTTGCCGCGTGATATTTAAACTTTAAGCGACGACATTACGGCTATCACTTCTCCTTTGCTATTGTTGTACTTAAAAAGAACGGTTTTTATTGCGTTTGTTTTTTCTAAAACTGCATATGCTATATTTATAAATTTCTTATTTACTTGACGGGGTCGTCTATGTGCATTTATATGTATTATGTTATTGACATATACATTCTTTACGTGCCTCCTCTTTCTAGCACTTTTTCCCATCATTATCAGTTGCTATAGCCCGTATCGACTATGCCTGAGAACGTGAACTATGTATGTAACTTTACATTGTTTAATTATTCAGCAAAAATTGCGGTTTTGTCCAACAAATTGGAAAGAGAAAGAGAATAATAAATAAATATATGGGACAGGCAAAAATTTAAAATAGATAATAAAACTTGTATGTTATTGAATTAAAATATATTTCTACTATAATATCTTGTTACACCTTTTGTGGTAAACAAAAGTTGTTTTCTGCAAATAAACTTATTTGAATTCCAATTTTAACAAGTCGCTATGAGTCGCCAAAATCAAAAGAGGACATATCTGTGGAGTAAATATAACACTGATATTTACAGCTGTAGACGTATATGAATAATAAAGAGATAATAATATAAAGAAGAGGATTATTCTATAAAGAAAAAAAACTAGCTGAGTGTTAAAGGTCCTAGCGCAAAAGGTGTAATTTCAATGGCAGGGCGTGATGAAATTTTAATGCGTATCTAATCATTACTTAATCACACTGCTTCAAAATGGTATCTTTTTCGCGCCATTAGTCTTGTAGCAAAAAAGATAGCTCGTGCCGAATATTTAGGTCTTGCACCGTCTGCATCCTACGTGTTTGGGGAACCAAATTGTTTTCAGTGTCCCGTCTAAAAGCCCCAAATGAAAGAAGAACAAATCTAAACAATTGTGTGCTCCGAAATATTGATCTATATTCGGTCTTTTTTTAAAATTGTAAACGTAGTTTTGATTTTCAAAAAAGCATTTTCGAAGTGTACGCAGACGAAACGTATGGCTTTGTTTTAAAATGTTAATTCATTCAATTCAATCAATGGTTTATTACCATATAAATGGGTATAATAATAACCTGGGTGACCGAGACTTACTCGGTAATAAAAAACATATATTAAAAAAAAAGATAGAAAGCGTCGATGACATGTGGGATTCGGACCCGGATTTTGAATATTTTCGGTCCGCCAGTAACCCATCGGCTATGGAAACATTACGTTTGATAACTAAAAAAATCCGTTACTTTAAATTCTACACTTTAACATTTTTAATGCCGCAAAACAACAAACACAAAACAGTGGTAAATCAATTTTTTTTCAAATAAAACCTAAGTGGATCGATTTGTTTCCCCCAAAACCTGAACCTAGATGCTGAATTTCAGGAAAATCTTTGGAGCCGTTTCCGATATTCTGAAAATATATATACTAACAAGATTAACTCATTTAAATATAAAAAATGTAGAGTTGTAAACAAAAAGCATTAATTCGTTATAAGTCACGTAAAATGCATATTTTAAAAAATCCATAAAATACATAGACTTAAACGAATTATTTATTAAAATTAGGTGCAAAGCAGATATCTTCCAATTAAGTATTCGTACGTCGTTCGACATAATTAGCACTTAGAAGCTCATTAATATTCCATTGCCGTTCAAAAGCCTCTCTTTCACGGAGGAAAGGAAATATGGAGCCACCATGTACCCCTATTGCGATTGCCAGATTAAACACATCATCATCTTCCTGCCCTTATCCCACTCTAAGTGGGGTCGACACAACATGTTATAAACATGCTGTCACATGATTTAGCTATGTTTTTATGACCGGCCGCCTGCCTGGCGTCAACTTACCTCTATCGTATTTTACAACACCTCGGTAAAAAATAGGGTGGTACGTTCTACTAAACCGGATACCACATGGTGGGTCAACTTACCTTAGTTGCCTTTAACGACACCTCGGTAAGAAATGAGGTTGGTCTGTTCTACTCAGCCGGATACCACACGGCGAGTCAACTTACCTTAGCCACCATTTACGACACCTCGGTAAGCAATGAGGGTGGTACTATTCTATTCTGCAGGATACCACACGGCGTTGCTAGATTAAACACATTCCACATTTTTTCCCAAACGTGAGAGTTAACTCACGATGTTTTCCTTAATCGAAAAACGCACGATGAATTATTAAGTATATCGATTTAGCTATTTACGTCTTTACGCGTTTCATGCCGAAAGCTTCAAGGGCATCTGCTCGAGAAGTTACTGATAATCCATATCTATATCTGTCTATCTGTCTGTAATGCTTTCAAGGCTAATCCACAAGATGAATATATATATAAAATTTTGAAGTTTATATTGCTGGCCAAAAATAATCATCATAGTATATATATCTCCCTGTCCTTATCCCACTCTAAGTGGGGTCGGCACAACATGTTTTTCTCCTCCATTCTGTCCTATCTTTCGTCAACTCTAGCGCCACTCCTTTTATATCCATATCATACTTCACACAATCCAACCATCTCTTTTTAGGCCTCCCTCTAGGCACATATCCTTCTTCTTCTTCTTCTTCTTCAACCGATCGACGTCCACTGCTGGACATAGGTCTCCTCATGGGATCTCCAGAACACACGATTTTGTGCCGCTTGTATCCAGCGGCTCCCCGCGACCCTTTTGAGGTTGTCTGTCCATCTAGCCGGGGGTCTTCCGACACTGCGCTTTCCGGTGCGGGGTCGTCATTCCAGCACTTTGAGACCCCAACGTCCATCGGTTCTCCGCACTATGTGCCCCGCCCATCGCCACTTCAGCTTCGCGATCCGCTGAGCTATGTCGGTGACTCTGGTTCTTCTACGGATCTCCTCATTTCTGATTTGATCACGTAGAGAAACTCCGAGCATAGCTCGCTCCATCGCCCGCTGAGCGACTCTGAGCTTTCTTATGAGGCCCATAGTCAGCGACCAAGATTCAGAGCCATAGGTCATCACTGGCAACACGCACTGTTCGAAGACTTTAGTCTTCAGACACTGAGGAATATTGGACGAAAAGATCTCGCGTAGTTTCCCAAACGCTGCCCATCCGAGTTGGATTCGGCGACTGACCTCTTTCTCGAAATTGGACCTACCTAGCCGGACCGTATGTCCCAGGTATATATATTCGTCGACAATTTCGAGTGCAGAGTTCTCAACGATGATCGGGTGAAGCGGAACATGTGAGTTTGACATAACTTTCGTCTTGCTCATGTTCATTTTTAGGCCCACCTGTTGAGATACTCTGCTGAGGTCGTCGAGTATTGTGTTAAGATCCTCCAGGGACTCTGCCATAACGACTATGTCGTCGGCAAATCCAAGGTGAGTGATGTACTCGCCGTTAAAGTTGATGCCGTATCCGTTCCAATCCAAAAGCTTAAAGACATCCTCCAATGCAGCGGTAAACAGCTTCGGGGAGATGACATCTCCCTGTCGCACACCACGCCGCATTTGGATTGGTCTCGTAGTTCTGTCTTGGATACGGACAGACATTGAGGCGTTTTCATACAGACACTTCAACACTTGGACGTACCGATAGTCGATTCGGCATCGCTGGAGCGATCTTAACACAGCCCATGTTTCCACCGAATCAAAGGCCTTCTCATAGTCCACAAACGCCAAGCAAAGTGGCCGGTTATACTCCTCGGTCTTCTGTATAACCTGCCGCAGCGTAAATATGTGGTCTATGGTACTATAGCCTTTCCGGAAACCGGCTTGTTCGGGAGGCTGGAAGTCGTCGAACCTACGAGCGAGACGATTCGTTACGACTCTCGAAAACAACTTATAAACCTGACTCAGCAGCGCGATGGGTCTATAGTTCTTCAATAAGGTGTTATCACCCTTCTTGAAGAAAAGAACCACCACGCTCCTGTGCCACGCTTCCGGCGTAGTACCCTCGTGAATGACGGAATTGAACAACCGCTGAAGGACTTTGAGTACCGGTTTTCCACCCGCCTTCAGGAGTTCTGTAGTGATTCCGTCATCACCTGGAGCCTTGTTGTTCTTAAGTTGTTTGAGAGCCGTACTAATCTCGTATAGGCTGACGTCCGGGATATCTTCGGTATAGTGTCGGGTCAATTTGGCTCTTGGGTCTTTTGCCAAATTGACAACAGGCTGTTGTGTTGAGGTGTATAACTGCCCAAAGAACTTCTTAACCTCTCCCAAAATCTCAGGTCGAGATGAAATGATACTACCAGTATCGGTCTTCAGTCGCGTTAACTGCCTCTGTCCAATAGACAGATCTCTTGCGAACACTTTTGAGCCCCTGTTACGCTCAATGGCATCTCGAATATATTCGGTGTTAAAGTGTCGCAGGTCGCATTTCTGCGCCTTAGAAATCTGTCTATTGATCAGACGGTAGCTCGAAGCGTCTACTGAAGACTGTAGCCTCATTTCGTTCCTCTCGTCCATGAGCTTGAGAGTCTGGGTCGAGAATTTATTGGTTCTCTTACGGTGAGTCTTATAGAATTTGGACCCCACCGCATGGACAGTTTCCACTAGCCTGTCGTTTACATCGTCCACAGAAGCGCAGTCAGCTAAGCAATCAAAACGGTTGAAAGTTCTCGGGGTTTTGAATATGAGCTCGAGTTGGTCGGAGCGTAGACTTCACCAGTCTGGATCTTTCCAGCTGTACGCATATATTCAATGTGCCTCTAACCATACGGTGATCGCTTCCGGTTTTCACGGTATTGATCACAGAGACATCATTGAATATATGACGCCTGGTCGACATGATGAAGTCGATCTCGTTTCTCGTGGAACCGTCGGGACTTACCCAGGTCCATTTTCGATGTGGTCGTTTCCTGAAGAAAGAGTTCATCATATAGAGATCTTCTTTCTCCAAGAAATCGGCCAACATCTGGCCCCTGTGGTTCCGTTGCCCATATCCAAATTGCCCTACTCTCAACTCGGCGCCGCTTCGCTTGCCCAGCTTTGCGTTGAAATCCCCCATCACAACAGTGTAGAAGGTTTTGGAGTCATGCATGGCTCTAGATAAATTCTCATACATGGCCTCTACCTCCTCGTCCGGATGTGCCGATGTCGGTGCGTAGACCTGTATGACCTTCAGCGAATACCGTTTGGTAATTCTGAGTATCAGGAACGCGACCCTGCTCGACACACTCTCGACTTGAACAATGTTGTTGACAAGGGACTTGTGGACGAGAAACCCGACACCACCTTGGGACTGTTGTTCGCCCTCCCGGTAGTAAAGCAAGTTTCCGGATTTTAGGATCATCGTGTACTCCCCCTCTCTTCGGACTTCGGATAATCCTATCACATCCCACCGCAACTTGCTTACTGTTTCTTCATATCGCATAGCGCACCGACAGTGCTGCTGCCCACTGTCGGTCTGGTAGAATTTAGGTCAGCTATATGAATGGTTATACCGCCATTAGTCGGTCGCCAGAGCCTCGTTGGTTAATCTGCAGGGTGCACCGCGTGCAGGTGAGGTTGACAATTGGGGAGACTGATTGGGACGAGCCTCCCCCTTACACCCCGGCACATATCCATCCACATTCAAATTTAACACACGTTTGGTCACATGATTTTCATCCCTCCTCATTACATGTCCATACCATCTCAATCTTGCACTTCTCGTCTTTTCTGTAATGGGCGCAACTTTCAGACTTCCCCTTATATACTCGTTTCGTATTTTATCCAGTTTTGTCACACCACACATCCACCTTAACATTCTCATCTCATTTGCATGTATTCTTCTTTCATCCGTTTTTTTCATTGCCCAACATTCTGATCCATACAATACGACAGGTCTTATGACCGCTTTATAAATTTTTCCCTTAACTTTAAGGGGCATTCGAGGGTCACATATTGTGCCTGAGACCTGTCTCCACTTCATCCATCCTGCATTCATTCTTTTACCCACATCTCGATCTATTTCACCGTCGTTTTGAAAAAGCAAACCAAGGTACCGAAAATCAGAGCAGGCTGGCAAAATGTTCCCATCCAAACCGATCTGGGAGAAATTGGAGGTCCCACTAAAGTCGTAGTACATATGTTCAGTTTTAGTACGACTAATTTAAAAACAGTCTTTCTCCAACTGGTTGTGCCATTTCGCCAATCTGCTTTGGACCTCAGTTGCATTTTCTCCGACGAGTACAATGTCATCGGCGAATAACATACACCAAGGAGCCACCTCTTGAATGTTAGCAGTAAGTGCATTCATTACTAGAAGGAATAAAAATGGACTTAAAGCCGATCCCTGGTGTAAGCCTACAGCCACATCGAAATCGTCAGTTACTCCGGCTGCAGACCGGACATGAGTACTAGCCCTGGCATACATAGAACATACAATCCGTACATACTTCCCAGGCAGTCTCTTTTCTTTCAAACTCCACCACAGAACGTCACGGGGAACACGATCGTACGCTTTTTCTAGGTCTATAAAAAAAATCACGTTATTCTTTGGGAAATATAGTAAATAATTATACTCTTCAAATATAGTAAATTATTATTCTCATCATTCTCTTGCCTTTATCCCACTCTAAGTGGGGTCGTCACGACGTGTTTTAAACATGTTGTTAGTTGATTTGGCTAATGATTTTACGACTAGCCCCCAGCCTGACGTCAACTTATTCTTTAGTCGTTTTTCACGACACCTCGATAAGAAATGATGGTGGTCTATTCTACTTATCCAGATACCACACGGCAGGTCGATTTACCTTAGTCGCCTTTTACGACACCTCGGTAAGATATAAGTGTTGTCTATTCTACTCAGCCGGATACCATGCCGCGGATCAACTTACCTAAGTCGCCTTTTACGACACCTCGGTAAGAAATGAGGCTGGTCAATCTAATCCGCCTAATATCAAACGGCGGATGTTGTGAATAAAGTATTAGTAAGTACTAATTAAGTAGAAAAAAACGATAGTATTCTACTGGAAGGCATATTAATTTCCTGGTTTTTTCGTTAGTGAAGTATTTACAATGATTTTTCTTTCAGTTTTCGTCCTCTGCTGGTCACCCTACATGATCTTCGACTTGCTCCAAGTGTACGGATATGTGCCTAATACCCAAGCCAACATAGCCATAGCGTCGCTCATACAAAGCCTCGCACCGCTCAACTCCGCTGCCAATCCGGTTATTTACTTCATATTCTCTAACAGGATATTTGTCAGTTTGCGGTAAGTTTATGAGAATTTATATATAATTATTTTTATAGATATGATACCGCCGTGTGGTATCCGGATGAGAAGAATAGACCACCCTCATTTCTTACCAAGGTGTCGTAAAATGCGACTAAGATAAATGACTCACCGTGTGGTATCCGGTTAAGTGAATAGACCACCCTATTTCTTATCGAGGTGTCGTAAAATACGACTAAGATAAGTTGACGTCAGGCAGGCGGCCGGTCGTAAAATACGTTGCCAAATCATGTGACAACATGTTTATAATATATTGTGCTAAACCCACTTAGAGTGGGATAAGGGCAAGAAGATGATGATGATGTTACAGATATGATATTAAATTATGATGGTCGCTTCCTATATGCACGCAATACGAGTAAAGTGAGATTTGGGTTTCAATTGGTTCCTTTAAATATTTTTATATAGAACGCTTACGATATCGGTACTAGATTAATGCTAGTTAAGCCCAAGCGGGGATTTTCCGCGTTACTAAAGCGCGTCAGAAAATTATATGGGGAGAAACGTTGTACCCTATAATGTACCCCTACAATATATGAATTTAGATTAGTAAAAAAAAGCTATCCTCAGAAAAACTCGAGCGCGTCAGATTAAGGCAAGGTAAGTTAAGTACATGCAGAATAGCTTACATTTCAATACTTGTACACGCTTTCCTCCACACTAAAATGGAAAACTGAACATAAACTTTTCTTTTTTTCAGGACTTAATCTTAACAATCCTATAGGTCCCCATGACAATATAGTTTGCCATGAAAGCAAGCAACAAGTTAAATCTTGGCTAATTTCTTTCTTTTTATATCAGGATATATAGTTTATCGCAGAAATTATTATTTTTATTTAGTTCATATCACTTACAAATCACAAAACATCTTGTGAATGATATATTTTTTATGATGTGAATGATGCATTTTTTTCTTAGCAATTTAAAATTAAAACCTAGTTATCACAAAACATGTTTTTTTAGTTGTGGCACTATTGCAGCCCATGAGCGAAATAAGTTTATAAATCAGTTTTATTTCTGTAATTTCTGTATCAAATACCAGTCAATACGTAACCAACATGCATATTATAGTGGACTAAACAAACAGTTTCGTAATAATGATTTAGTGTTGAGCCATTAATAACTGAACCAATTATATGTCGGGGCAGTATAGCCGTATATCTTCCTAGATGCCTCTTAATTACAATATTTCCTCGCTTCCGCATCGGTTAAGTTTCAGCTTGTATCCTGTAAGTGATTTACGAGTAATTGTTACTTACGAGGAATTAATCACTCACTATTATTATTTCTGTGTCGTAATTCACGTTAAAAGACTCAAAGATGAATACCAATAATAACTATGAGTGATGGTAGAAATGACTTTATTACACCTATAGCGATGATATATGCTATTGCTAAGAAGTTAGGTAAGTTGGTTGTGCTAAGATTAAACTTTCATTAGTTGGTCGCCAGAGCCTCGCTGGATAACATAATATCAAGATACGATGGGGTTTTTAGATATTGAATTGCAAACCTGCACAAGAGAACACAACATTGCTAGGCCGTCTACGAATTTTATTGGATGATTACCTAAAAAAGGTCGTAGAGCCACAGTATTCATAAATAAATAGAAAACGCTTATCTTTAAGCGTTTTCTACATCAACTGCTACTGCTGGAAATAGTTCTCTTGAACTATTTCTAGGTGTTACTTTGCTGAATTCCATAGTATAGAACTTACGATAGGATTTGTTTCCTGTAATCCGCGTTTCTTAAGAGAATGCCACCAACACCAACACTCCAAACAAGCGCTACACGCACTTACTACCACAATCTCTACGATCATTTCGCCCCGAAATCGATGCGTCGGTAGATAGAAAAATTATATTTTCAATTAAAGACTGCGCCGTTGGTGCAGGTGACAGTGACCCTGTATATATGTATGTATTTAAATATGAATTTTAAATCATATATGTATATTGACTGTCACCGATAACGTAGCTATTAAGTTACTTACTTTGGGCCGTTTGTGTTATTATTCTGTGAATTATAATTGTTAAAGAGTTCGTATCAGAAAAAGTATAAAATATTTTTTTATTTTTTATAGTAATTCTAAATTGTATAGCATTAGGTTCGCTGCCTGCAATACCGGTTCTGTGGGAGCTTACTTCTAAAAGTAATTTATTTTTACTTTGTTTCACGCAACATATAAATGTCGTAAAACTTACATTGATTAATCCGACGGATAGAACGGCCGCCTAAAGAAAAGCTATCCTACAAGCAGCCTTAGGTTAAAGGATTTACTCGAATTAAATGCGGTAGAAGGCAAAAAAAGTACATAATCATACAAGATATGAAAAAAATAAAATGATTTTATCACAATCCCCAATTTAATGAAATCGATATGCTAAGAGTACAGTATACTATCCTTGTTCATACCTTATGCATGCAGTTTTTGTACCACCACCACACTAGACTATTAGCAAGAAAGAGCATCTATTCTACTCAGCCGGATACCACACAGTTGGTTAACTCACCTTAATCGCCTTTTACGACACCTCGGTAAGAAATGAGGGTGGCACTATTCTATTCAGCCGGATACCACACGGCGTTTTTGTGCGCTATCTATAATTATTAATTTTGCAACCAGAAACATCCCTCCATACAAATGGCTGTGGTGCATAAAGACGGACAGCAGTGTGACAGCGAATGAATCACGGGCCCATACAGAAATGCTCACATCATCACATCGGAGGACCAGGCATGACCTCACTATACGGGTAAATAAGTTTTTTTACGATTTAGTTACGAACAGTCTTTTCCTTTAAAAAATGAAACAAATTTTACTAGATATGGCAAATATTTTGCAAACTTATCCAACTTTCATATGTTGTTAGATATAACAAATAATATTTGATTTTATATGTATATATGTGGGACACTAACACGTACGGACGTTCATGTCCATAATAAGCAACTTAATACTCGTGTTATGGGTATAGGTAAATTCATCTATGATAGTGACGTTAGTAAAAAACTGTGAATAAAAGAATACAATTCTTGGGGAAGGATTTTTTATTCTGCCATTATCCCACTCTAACATATTGTAAAATAATTTGACCTGACATCAACTTACATTAGATTAAATAATTTTAAATTCGAAACTGTCAATAAATATTAATTGGTGTTATTAGAAAAAATATGTTCACATTTTTATTAAGGAAATTTCCAACAGTTTTTTTGTTCTGTTGTTTTATTAAATCGTTTTCTCGAATATTTTTTATCTGTAGTTAATAATAATATAAATCTTTATAATTACTTGAGCAGGCTTAAAAATTAAAATCTTTTTCGTTATTACGACGGGCTAATAGCGGTCGACAAATACATTTCTTATTCAAAATTTTCCTTCGCCGCCCATAATACTTTTCCCGAGAGGCTATAACATCTTTGGTCGAATGCCAGGGACCAGGATAAGACCCAAAATTAAAAACCTAATGAATATTTAGCACAGAGCCACTTTCATATTCATGGCTGCTTTTTATTTCATTATCTCGTGATTAGTATTTTCATCCCTCCTGTACTTTAAACTAGAATTTGAATTATTATTAACAAACTAGCGGCCTGCCCCTGCTTCGCACGGGTATAAAATATCCCACGTCATTCAGTGTAAAAAAATAATTAAAATCGATCCAGTAGTTTTGATTTATTCATTACTGCCCGTGGCCCGCAAGCGTTAAATTTGGAGAAAAACAATTTCCTTTCTCTATACCAAGAAGATTTCCTGCTATCTTTGGAATATCTAAATTCATATAGTACATTTTTACTTATTTACTTTTACATTTTCCCTATGTATTTAATTTTTACAATTAATTACAGAATGTCTTTATATACAACATTCACAGCTTCCTTGTCGTTAAACAAACTCTTGAAAGAACGATATAGCTGCTGGATTCGAAGTGGTATAGGGTGAAGCGCGGCCTCCTCACGGCATTTTAAATCTGTAATATCTCCGAAAATGTTCACTTAAATTACATGCTGTAAACGGCCATATTGATCTATATTAAATCAACAATTTATTTAAGGTACTTAATTGGATAAGGATGCTGTAGTGTATAAAAATTGCTTCAAAAATAAGGCATTATTTTTCGTAAAAAGTAAATGACAAAAAATGCTATTGTGGGTTATTCATAAGAGATAGACATATACCATCGCGGATTTTTCTGTAGAGCTATTCAAGGTGTACAAATACTTAGTACATCATTTTGATAAATCTCGTAGGGTTTAGCCTGCGTTTGCAATGTAAGCGGAAAAAAATGTAATTATTTACAGAAACCTCAAAAATTACAGTATTTCTCTACTCCGTATTGAAAGTTATTATACGTACAAACCTTCCTCTTGAATCACTCTATCTATTATATCTAAAACCGCATCAAAATCTGTTGCGTAGTTTTAAAGTTTTATGCGTACAAGAAATGAATGCGACTTTGTTTTATAATATGTAGTGATAGTGATAGTGAAGTGGTGTGTGAAGTCACATCAATCTTATATATGCTGGTATATCTTATATATGTTTGTGAAATATATGCAGAAATTTGCTTAAATCAGTGGGTAAAAAAACTACACCAACCTTGTTATCCACATTTGCCCCAAATGGACGGAGAGCTGTTACCAGACGCACGGCTTACCAGATGGAAGTGGACTTGGCCACGAGACTTGGAGACGACAACGTGCCGTCCTTAAAACGTCCGCGAGGCAAGAGTCCTTTGGTATTGCACACACCTCACAAAGACGACAACGTGTCATCCTTAAAACGTTCACGAGGCAACAGTCCTTTGGTATTGCACACACCTCACAGAGACGACACCGTGTCGTCCTTAAAAGATCCACGAGTCAAGAGTCGTTTGGTATTGCACACACCTCACAGAGACGACAATGTATCGTCCTTAAAACGTCCGCGAAGAAACGAGTCTTTTGGTATCGCACACACCTCACAGAGAGGACAACGTGTCGTCCTTAAAACGTCCGCGAAGCAAGAGTCCTTTGGTATTGCACACAACTCACAGAGACGACAACGTGTCGTATTTAAAACGTCCGCGAGGCAAGAGAACTTTTAATATTGCACACACCTTACAGAGACGACAAAGTGTCATCCTTATATTTATTTGAATTAAACATATGAACATATTTATTTGAATTAAACATACGAGATGTTTGATTCAAATAAATAAATAAATAGTAAAAGTATGCAAACATATGTAGCCAACATACGTTTGCACACGGTGTTTACTTTCACCGTAAAACACACGATGTAGATCTCGATTAAATACACGTTCTAATAAAAACTCTTGGGTATATTCCCCGTAATTGAACCCACTTACCATTGATAAGGATTCCGTATTCTTACAGTTAAATCATAGCTATTGTTTCAGAATTTCTTATTCAATCAAATTTGAACTGACTGAACCACGCCATATATGTGGTCTGTGTTATAGAATACGCATTGAAGCAATATTTCTGGTGGAATTTTAGATATTTTGGTTGCTTTTACACACATGGCGTAAAGTTTGAATATTCTTTTAAAGGACGCTTTAAAAAATAAGAACGCAATAAAAACTTTTAAAAGTTCTCGTGATAGTCTTTATCATCGATATTCAATGTTTAATGCGTGACGTCTAAGTCAGGACAAAATAGAGCTGGATGCAGCGGTGGATGTACGTCCTCTAAATGCTTTTTATTCTAAAAAAGACTTAACCCCGCTGTGGGATAGCAAAAGGCTGATAATTTTAGATTTTTAATAACATTTATTTGTTCCCTTCTCATTATTATTATAAGTTAGCTGCGCCCACCCTCGATACTACCTGTGGCGGATAAGTACAATAGTTAATAGACATTAAGAGTAAGATGGATAAATCATCGACAAAAACCAAGTTTTTTTCTGTAATATTCTAATTCATATTCAAAATATTCTTTATTTAAGTAAACTTGTAAACAATTGCTTTTGAATACGTAACTGTTCCTATTTAATCCTCAATAGTATCTGCCTAAACATATAGGCTATCTGTATCAGCCTCCTTTTAATAGTTTTTTGAAACTAATTTAATAGAAAAGCTTAAATTAATTGAGGAATTTTATTATGGAATTTTGTTGTGTCATACTTGTGTCAATACAATTTTTCTGTTTATAGGAACCTTATAAGTCATTTCAAAAATGCGATGACCAAGCGAAATATAGATTCATTTTTATATACATAAATAAAGTAAAAAATAGTAGAATTCCGTATGCTCATAAAACATTTGCTCATTGCAACAAACTTCTGTGTGGGGATACTTCCCCACGTTAAGACGTGTTAAGAAATTGGAGCATAGACGAAGTTTTGTCTTCGGACGCGAACTATGACGATAAGAATCTGGTAGAATTTTTCAAATTAAAAAGTTCTTCAGAGCTTTTCCGGTCCACAAATGCTATAATACGTGCTTTTGCAGATAATATTAATAAGATTTGGCTACCTACTGACCCACGATTTCGTTGGACCGTGAATGTCTTAAGCCAAGTTTTAAACTTTCTATATTAATATAATAATAATAGTAAATATCATCACCTTGACCTTTTCAATAATGAATTCAAAACATATTATATATATCTTTATTAAAGAAATAATATAATGGTATATGTATAAATAGTTTAATTTGTTAATCTTTTATTTATTTTTTTCTAAATTTTCCTTTTAATTTTAACTTTTTACATTTATTTACCATCATATAACTTTCTTATTCATCACTTAGCTTTATTTATTGTATTGTGTTCGCTTACTTCACATATGTGGAAATTTTGTTGGCATGCGTGTTAATTCTTCTGATATAATTTTGTGTAACAATTTAAATGTTATTTTCTTTCCCAATTATATATATAAATAAATTAAAGAAATCTAGTCTTAAAGTACATCTTAGTTTTTACGAAACGTTTTTGAAATTGATGGAGGTTGACATTATAACATCACAAT
The DNA here is from genome assembly GCA_947086495.1 of Morpho achilles. NCBI lineage: Eukaryota > Metazoa > Arthropoda > Insecta > Lepidoptera > Nymphalidae > Morpho > Morpho achilles. Next base: position 4,601,534 of record CAMTZB010000004.1, on the reverse strand, counting down.
AAGCTATTATTATGACGTTGACAGACTTATACCGTCTCCCGAAACGTAACGATGTCTGACGGTATCTGAAAATATTCTTTAATATTTTTTAGTATAAGATTTTCGTCTAAAATGTCGAACTTTGAAGTGCATGTGAAATCGAACTTTATGTTGATAATATTAATCATGAAATAAATATGATACAAATGTTACTAACATTTGTATCATTACCATGTATTGAAAAAATTGAAAATTATTGATAAATTGAATACATATTCAAAAATTAGCAAATTGAATTGTTGTATTTATTGAATTAGGCGTCACTTTGCAAAGATTCATAATACAAAGTTAATGAAAATATTATTTTTGCTATAATCCGCGATAAAAGAAATATGTAATGCTAAATGTAGAGTGTACTATCTGTTCTCATATCAGATACAAGCAGAATTTGTAAAAACTCATACATTTCTTTTTACATATTAATAGATATACAAGTAAACTGTACATTAAACTTTACATATATTTTCTTATGTTGCGCATTGTAGTAAAATAATACTTTCATTTCTTTTGAATATTTTAATTTCAACAATAATTTTAAACAAATATATGAAAACAGATTACAATATTTAAAAGTATATCGACTTCGATATTTAATTTTTTTTTTCTAGTGTGAGGTTTTGGTCACCTCAAAGGAATACAACCAAATTATAGCTTTAGTCAACTATATAAAATAGAAATCATGAAACAATGTTTTTTGACTTATCACTGCCCGTCAGGTCATACAGCATTTATTATCTAAAAGTAAGTAAGAAAATGTAGCGGCCTGTTACTAACCCAATGCTGCGAATAGGCCTCTTCTCTCCGTTTTTAGAGAGAAGGCTTGGAGCTAAGACCTACCACGCTGCGCCAACGTGGATTGGTAGGTTACACATATCTCCAGAATTCTCTAGCGATATGCAGGTTTCCTCACGATGTTTTCCTTCACCGAAAAGCGTTTGATAAATTGAAATTATCAATTAGACACATAAGTTTTAACAGAAAAACTCATTAGTGTCTTGCCCGGTTTTGAACCCGTGACCTCCTCGAACGAGTGGCACGGTCTTACCGCTGGGCAACACAAATTCAAATTCAAATTCAAAATATTCTTTATTCAAATAAACTTGTAAACAAGTGCTTTTGAATCGTCAACTCTACTGCTGGTTCGGAAAACTGTTCCTACCGAGAAGAGCCAGCAAGAAACTCGGCAGTTGCTCTTTTTTAAAAAATACAATTCTTAATGCTAGTTACATTTAATTGTTTCTATCTTGTACAGGGTCGAACAATATTTATATCCACGCATTTTTATCGTCTAAATAATCCTCAACAGTATTATTATATATAACACAGCTTTATTATCTATAAACAATTTTAATTTATACTCTTTTTGTAGAACAATAGTACCTAAACGTCACCCCAGACATGTTTAGATAGCTAACAAAGCTCTTATATTATTCAGGAGATTCAAATCACAATACCTCTAAAGTTGAAGAACTTCAAGAAACAATGAACAGTCTTGTTAGAGCGAACTTGAGGCCTAACAAGTATTTCGTTCCATAAAGTTTTCGGTTTAACTTAAAGGACGGTTGGCGAAATGTGAATTCCTATATCTCTTTATCTACTCTGATACTATAATACAAAGATTATAAAACTGAAACCAAAATTCTTATGAGAAACATTACGTACAGACCAAAAATAAATAATTAAAAAGTTTCATTACGATACAGGTCCTGTATGGACACCTGTATACCTAATAATCACCTTAAAATAAAGGTTTCAATGAAAGAGTCCGCGGCGACGCAACACGCATGCGCAATAGATGTTTGCGCCTTGGTTATTCGACATTTAAAAAATCTTTTCAATGTTTAAACAAAGTTTGTTTTTTATTAATATTGATTTACGTATTATAGTATGTATACATAACGTGGTCTTATAACACTCGTGTTATAAAAACCCTTATTATACAACAGTATCATAATCTACTATTACAAAAGTGAAACGCGTAAAAAAGCTAATTCTTAAATTCTTAAATCATATCAAAATAATGATGAATCATACAGTATATATAATCACGTGATGAAATCATTATTCTCCTGCCCAGATCCCGCTCTATGTGGGGTCGGCACAACATGTTATAAATATGTTGTCACATGATTTGGTATCGTATTTTATCACCGAACGCCTGCCTGACGTCAACTTACGTTAGTCATATTTTACGACATCTCGGTAAGAAAGAGAGTGGTCTATTCTACTCAACTGGATACCACACGGTGGGTCAACTTACCTTAGTCGCCTTTAAAACACCTCAGTAAGGAATGAGGATGTCTATTCTACTCAGCCGGATACCACACGGCGGGTCGACTTACCTTAGTCGCCTCTTACGACACCTTGGTAAGAAATGAGGGTGGTCTATTCTACTCAGTTGGAAACTACACGGCTAAATCACGTGACGAGATCAATAATAGCAAAAAAAATCTGTGTTGCCACAATCAACCTTAGAACAAATTAACAGACCATAATTTTTTTAAACGTAAATCAACCAAGGTAGTGTTGCCATAGCAACTTTATTAAATACATAGTACTGACGAATAAGTAATGATGGACGAATAAGTAGTGAATGATAATCCTATCGAGAAGAGCCAGCAAGAAACTCGGCGGTTGCTCTTTTAAAAATACAATTCTTCATACTAGTTCCATTGAATCGTTTTTATCTTGTACAGGTTCGAACAATATCTATATCCACGCATTTTTATCGTCTAAATAGTGATTTATTGTATAAAATAAATTCTCAATTATTTTAAAATATATTTTAGTAAACATATTTTTCTTTATCAGATCAAAGACAATAGCATCAAAACCACAAGGCAACGATCGCAAGAATACAACGGAAGTTCCCGGAAAGTTCGCCTCAACGTACCCAAGAACCACTTACAGACGAACAACAACTGCCATCCTGAAACCCAAAGGAGACCCGCTGACACGTTTCTGTAAATAGGTAACAAATTATATTCCAAATATAAACCTTAGGAGTGACTTGAGCTTTCCAATATGCTTTCATACGAACCAAGTTAAAAGCTATCCAAGTTGCGATGTATACTGGAGTCATATGTCACGTTGGCTGGTGTTTGGTAAATGTTTAATATTTAAATGAGTTGATCTTGTATGTATTTATATATTTTTTGGGGATCTCGGAAACGGCTTCAACGATTTTCTTGAAATTTAGCATGCATGAAGTTGGGGGGGAAAATCGATCGAGCTAGAATTGTTAAAAAAAAAATTGTTATATCACTGTCTTCGGGCGTTAAAAAAATACCAAAATTTACATTAAACATTTAAAACAAAAATATTACGAATCAAATAAATACGAAAACAGGAAAATTTAAAGCTTTCCTTGCGTGCGCTGAGTAAACGGTGATAGTTATTCAAAAATCATGTATTACGAATTGTTCCCCTCTAAAAGTTCCAAATAAAAGTCCACGATAGCGTATGTCTAGCTTTTAAGGTTAACCCACTTTAACCATTTTTATGGTTATTAAAAATACTATATTATTCTTTCCACGCGGGCGTAGCCGCTGGCGATTACTAGTCGTATATAAATATATATATAGGTTGTAATCTCATTGATTTTTATTTCATTACCGTTACATATATTATTCATATCAAAACTAAATGAAATAAAATTATTCCATTTTCATTCAGTTATTTTGGCAAGAGACGTTATTGTGCCAAAGTTCGAGTACCCACATTATATCCCAGACACTTGACAAAAGAGAACTGGAGCGAAATAAGCCTAAGATTGCGACCGACATGATATCTCTCCTTAGTACGAGTATGTTTATTTTTAGATGTATAACAGCAGTAAGTGCGTATGGGTGTGTGTAACAATAAGTATTAAATATACGCAGACACATTCATGCTTTATCTTACTTACCATATTACCTAATGTAACCAAATAACACCTAAGTACCGATATATATTTCTCTTTATTTTAATTTTATTTATTTTTTATATATTTTAAAGCTGTGGTAGCCCAGTGGTAACACCGTGCGACTTTTTCGAGGAGGTCAGACACCAATGAGTTTTCTGTTAAAAAACTTATGTGTCTTATTGATAATTGCAATTTATCAGACGCTTTTCGGTTAAGTAAAACATCGTGAGGAAACCTGCATATATCTAGAGAATTCTGGAGATATGTGTAACCTACCAATCCTACCAATCCGCATTGGAGCAGCATGGTAGGTCTTAGCTCAAAACCTTCGTAATATATCATGGAAGATGTAAAATTATTGTCAATAAATTTTATTTTTCTATTTTTTATTTTAACCCTTTGACCGCCATGTGATCATTTCATTGATCAAAAACGAATTTTTGTTATTCATTTTTAGATCGTACTATTTACTATTAATTAAACCTATGATTTGTGTACCATTATCTTTGTTATAAAATTTTTCATTGAATACAATAAATCATTTTATAATAATAACTTACATTTATTGTTGTTGACAAATATTTTCTCCAAAATTGAAATATGATAATATATCAAATATGTTATCAAATTTACTTAAAGAAAGAAAGAAATATTTTTTAAGACAGCTATATGGATTATTTATTCTATTTTTTTATGAAAATTGAATAAAACAACATTTATCTCTGAACGCACTAAATGTGCCTTAAGCACCATGTGCACATAAGAGCAAGCACCACAAATAAATGTAACTTACATTATTATTATATCTCAAAATTATTGGTTGTATTCGATGGGGAATTTTATAACATAGAAAAATTATGCTAATCATAGGTATAGTTATTATATAGTAGAAAAATGGTTCAAAAATAAATGTCAAAAATTCTAAGCAACGATTTGTGCACGTGGTGTTCAAATGGTATCTGAGGGGTTAAGTATATAAATGCATTATAGAATTGCACTTTACTTGCTCGCTGTATTCTTATACGCAATTTGTCTCGCAGACTATATTCTATCTCTTTCCTTAACTAATAAACGTCCACTGTTAGACATAGGTCTCATCAAAAGAGTTCCACGCTACACGACACGTGTTGCCTGAATCCAGTGGCTTCCCTCTTTTGGGGTAATAACACGCTACGCGCGTATATTAGAAATCTCTTTTTCAATTAAATTGGCTTTTTATCGCCGCTTCTTTGTACCGTTTTTAATTAACAATATACGATGGAAGGCAAAAAAGTTAATTGAATTTTATTACTTTGTACTATTTTTTATATATAAAAATAATAGAGAATGTTTAATAATAAGATATTTTATAAAGTTACTAATTAAATATTTTTTACTCTATTTGCAGGTAAATCATAATTTAACTCTATATATATTAAATTAAATCTCCACTTTGGCTGGGACTCTTAACTTCCGTAGTAAATGAAGTCGCAATCAATATAAAAAGGAACTGTTAAATAAATCAAAAAAGGAATGAAAGTAATATATGTAGTGTAAATAAATTGATAATTTATAAAAATTGGAATGTTACAGTGTAATTTTTTTTGTACTCTTATCGTGTTTAATGTATTAGGTTATTAGAAAAAAAAATAGAGTGTGCTGCAAATCACTTAATGTTCTATATAACTAGACAAATTGTGAATGGCCACTTATTAAACCGCTTTCTCTGAATTGTAAATATATCTGATTGGAGAAAAATTACCTATTTGTCGAAAAATTATATGTTTCTATCATGCAATGTTTCTTTCATGTAAAGTAAATGTAAATAATAAAATCTTAAAAATAATTTTACTTATACATACTACATATTATATTAATCTTTTCTAATATAAACCCAATATAAAACCAAATCAAAGTATTGTATAAGTTCGGTTTTATGATCTGTTGTCATATTTTTTAATTTTTTAAGTGGCATACGTCAACGAATGTACATCTTCATGGAATCCTGTAGCGCCCTATAGAAATTAAATATTGTATAATAAAAAAAAAAATTATAATTAATATCTAAAATAATACGTGTTTAAATAATTTAAAAAAATAAAAATCGATATTAATTTTAATAATTCTAATGTTTGGTATTTATAAGTCTTAGATTAAAATATTTATTTTTTGACGTTTATATAAATTAGATAAGTATAAGAAATAATTTAGAATTTTTATTATAATGAACTTAAATACAGGGAAGATATATTTATTTTTAAAATATAGATAAAAATGTTCAGTAACACATTTTATACGGTACAGCGTATTTGTTACTAGCAAAAATAGTTTTTTTTTTTATTTCAAGCATTTAAATTATAAACATATTAATCATAGTTATTCTATGTATTTTTGTAGCATTGCCACAACGTTTTCGTTTTGCTTAGTTTTCTTTGAATTTTAATATACTTTATACGCTACAGTGTAATCGTGTTACACTACAAACATTAGTCATTTTATTTCTGGCATTTCATTTCGTTTATGGTCGCGTTCAAAGCAAACGTGGTAAGTCACTAATGTAAGCGAAATTACAGTTTACTTCTTTTCCCTTTATATTCCCCTTTTTTATATGAAAGTAACAATATATAATTACGCTTTGCCTTTCTGCAGATTCTCAGCTAGTGATTATCTGTACTAAATGAAAGTAATTTCATGTTTAAATTGGGGTACAAAGGCCTTCCGCACAGTGGGCGGCTGAAAATAGGTTTTTTGTAAACGCAGCCTGACTGTTATACTATTATTTTCATATAAAACTACCTATATTCAACCAACCAACCAGTCGCTGTTATTAATGGCTGATTTACTGTACCCCTAGTGCCACGTTCACACTAGAACTCAGCAAGGCTTTTGACGTTTACATTAAGTTTTATTTGAACGCAGCTTACAGTCAAAATAAAAATAAAATTAATATTTTAACCTACGTTGTTTATAAAATACATTAAATGTGTATTCTTTAATCAAGGGTTTTTAGTACTTTATACGTTTAATTTAAAAAAATAATTTATACTAAATTAATTATTAATTAATTTATACTAAACTTTTCCATTGTTAATAATAATTGTTGTTAGAATAAATATGTAGATAAATGTATAAACATGGTGCCAAAATGGTTTTGGAGTCAAACTCTAGTCTAGTCATTTTACTGTCTTTAATAAATTTATAATAACATTATAATCTGGTTATATGAGTTCTCATAATACTGTTAATTCTTATAAAGTAATGAAACTATCGTTAATTTTAATGTATTAAATAAATAATAGCCAATACCAACGAATTACGTAAATAAAATAAAGCTAAAAAATAAATCTTAATATTTTTAACATTAAAGAGATATAGCTCGAACAATCTGTAGCATTCGTCCATACTTATGTTTCTCAGAAGAAGGGTAAAATGTTATTTATTGTATACTAACTCAATACAGTATGTTTTGTAGATAATTATCAGAATAACGAGTGAGTTTTATCTTATAGTATGATATTGTACAGAAAAAAGACAACTTTTTGTAATCACTGGTAACACTGAAAGTAAATTTCCATTGTCATTGAACAATTATTGTATTTATGTTTGGATGTTCGTTTTGAAAATTAAATGAATAATATTATAATATACAGGGGATCGAAGTTGTAATCTATAAATATATGCGATAGATTGCTGTGGATATTTGCTGCCGGCGAATTACAAGCGAAAAATTTTCCGCATGTCATTATATAATATTAAAACGTTACTTATGATCTTATTTAACCAGATTTCTTTGTTTAAATAAGTACATACTTAAATTTTATTTGTCGTAAATAAGTAATTAGGTGTTTACATTTGTATTTAAGATATTTTGTAATAAGCTCCTTAAATAAATGTGTAATAAATCTAGATGATGTTTTTTTCTGATTTTTTTTAGAAATTAAACATGCCAAACTTGATTACTATTGTTTCTTGATGCATTTCAGTTGTTGTATTAATGCAACAAGGGTGTAAAAATAGAAATAGAGATGTGACTTGGCGAAGAAAAAATCGATTAATAATTAATCGATTTTTTCCCTTTAAAAACAAACGATTACAAAAAATTGATTATTTCGTATCAAAATAATCGATTAATGATATTCGTTTTTTTCTGACTATTTGAAAAGTTACCTTTATAAAAGTAATAAATAATTACAATAAAGACTAATCAAAGTGGACAACTACCAAGAAATAATAACAGATGCGATGTTTGTGAAATTTGATTAGAATGAAATATAATTTGGCTAAATTGAACAAAAAATAATAATAAATAATTTGGCTAAATTTCAACCAACAATGCATATCTGATCTTAAAAAACAAGAAAAAGAGTAAAAAGGAAAAAGAGGATAATTAAAATAATCGATTTTTAAAAAATCGGATTTTTATAAAAAAATAATCGATTACTTTAAAAATTGATTATTTTTTGATCCTTTTATTTTCCTATTCCTGTATATTCTATATTGGGGAATTCCTTCTATTTCTAAATAGAAATAGAAGGAATTCCCCTAAATAGAAGGAATTTATTGCCATGATATAATAAAACGCTTGATTATCAGTTTTATTTATCAGATTAAAACCTTTTTCGTATCAGTAAAAGACAAGTGAACAAAGTATTAGTACGGGTAACTGAGACAAAATTGAATGCCTGAGGCGAGGACAGCTTCCTTTGATGAGAAAGCTTTGGACAGATTGGGATTAGATTGAAACTATATATTTTTACACTATTCCCCTACACATGTATAAGAATCTCATTTATCTTGTTCTAGTTTATATTATAATACAAAACAATGAGTATCTACAAAAGTAATAATATATTATTTTGCTATAATCCACGATAAAGTAAATTGAAAAATAAAAAAGCTGTGGTAGCCCAGCGGTAACACCGCGCGACTCTGTCGAGAAGGCCACGGGTTCAAACCCGGGCAGACACCAATGAGTTTTTCTAAAACTTTAAAACTTATGTGTCAAATTGATAATTGCAATTTATCACACGCTTTTCGGTGAAGGAAAACATCATGAGGAAACCTGTATATCTCTAGAGAATTCTGGAGATATTTGTAACCTACCAATCCGCATTGGAGCAGCGTGGTAGGTCTTAGCTCCAAATCTTTACCTCAATCTCGTTTTACACCTCGGTAAGAAATATAAGGCGGTCTATTCTACTTAGCCAGAAACACACGGCGGGTCAACTTATTTAATCCTATTTTACACCATCTCGGTAAGAAATGAGTGTGGTCTATTCTACTCAGCTGAATACCACACCCCAAATTGATTGATTATTTACATACTTCGCCCTATCCAAAGAATAAAGTCACATTTTCTATGCTTATATATGGGAGATGTGACCTTGTTCTTCGGGTAAGGCGATTTATCACAAAATAGGACAATTTTGATTTCTTATATATGTGAAATAACAACACTTCATTTATTTTGACACCAGCACAACCAATTCAAATTGCTCGTTACAAATGTCAAAACGATAAAAACCAGTCAAATGATACAAAAAATATTACCGGATTTATAGAATTCCTTATCAATTCAAAGGAACAGGCGGGCGATGTATCGGAACATTTAAGGAATTCACGATTCAATGCTCGAGACGAGGGTAATTTTATTTCCTGGGGCAATTGTGGACAGATTGGACTTAGATACAGAATCCATTCGAACAGTATACCTACTTACTGCTACTGATTTGCTGTGAGTCCATGTAACCCTTTAGAATATACATCATCATGTTTCTGTCCTTATCCCACTCTAAGTGGGGTCGGCGCAACTTGTTATAAACATGCTGTCACATGATTTGGCTGCATTTTTACGACCGGCCGTCGTAGTTTTTAAAGCAAGGTCTCCTCTTCTCTATCAAAATTACCATCAACCCAGTATCGGGGTAACCCAGCCTCATTGATTTTATAAGATAAGTTATAAAAAAATATGAATAAGACAAGATATAAAAAAATGCAAAAAAAAGAAAGAAAGCGCTGGTGACGTGTGGGACTTGGTCTCGGGTATTTTTATTTTTATTATCCGCCCGTTCCCTACTAAGCTATTACAACTTTACAATTGACAGCAAAATTAAGCTTTGTATTCTACATCCATTTTAGCACTTTTTTAGTGGCTGAAAATAGGAATAAAACGATATTTTTTTAATGGAACCTAGTTAGATATTCTTATTGCCACTAATATCTCCTAGGTACATACTAAGTTTCATGAAAATCGTTAGAGTCGTTTCCGAAATTCAGATTATATAATATATACGATATTCTCATTTAAATAATCATCTTCCTGCCCTTATCCCACTCTAGGTGGGGTCGGCACAACATGTTATAAAAATGCTGTCACATGATTTGGCTGCGTTTTTACGACCGGCCGCCTGCCTGACTTCAACTTACCTCTGTCGTATTTTACGACACCTCGGTAAGAAAGAGGGTGGTATATTCTACTAAACCGGATATCACACGGTGGGTCAACTTACCTTAGTCGTCTTTTACGACACCTCGGTAAGAATTGAGGTTTGTGTATTCAACTCAGCCGGATACCAAACGGCGGGTCGAGTTACCTTAGTCGCCTTTTACGACACCTCGGTAAAAAATGAGGGTGGTACTATTCTACTTAGCCGGATATCACACGGCTATAAATATAACTAATAATAAGAATTATATTTTTTAAACAGCAACCACCGAGCTTTTTGCTGGCTATTCTCTGTAGAAACAGCTTTCCGAACCAGTACAGTGACGATTCAATATCACATGTTTACAAGTTTATTTGAATAAATAATATTTTGAAATTAAATTTGAGGGGTCACGGGTTCGAACCTCGGACAGGCAAGGATTTTTTGTTAAAACGAAATTCGAGGTTCATTGTAGAATGTGTAATGATATTTGTTTTGTTGTTGTGTATTGCCGTCTAGTATCACTCGCCAACAGTCCATGCGAAAGAAGTTGCGGTTAAAAGCTAGTTCTATATAACTGTATGTTCTATAAATTAGATCAATAACATGTTATTTTGTCGCTCGTGTTTCTAATTAGCGAGAATTCACATCAAACGTGGCCATATCTGCCACGTGACTTATCCGACACGTGCAAATTCAAGAGGATTAAATTTGTTATCGAATAAGATGTCTTCAATTGTTCAATTAATCCTATAACTTGATTGGTTTATTCTGCGCACTTATAATTGATAATATTTAATAGAAGTAGACGTTACTTTCCGGCCGTCAACCAGCAGTAGAGTTGATTGAAAAGGTATATAGTCTGATGTAAATCGGCCATAAAAAAAAATCGGTAAATAAAGCAAATATTGGTATGACTTTTCAAAAAACCATTCTCTTAGACAAACAATGTTGATTAGTTTCTGAAATTTGCCTACGAAATTGACTTAATGCTTTTCTCTGTTGCCATTGAAGTGAAAAATGAGTTGAGAAACAAAGCAAATATAATTTTAGGAATATTTGAAGTAAGCCGTTGAGAGATTTTCCCATCTGTTGCTTTCCCAAATGCAAATGGGTTTATTCTCGTGTGGATCGCCATATTGGGAAAACACCGTGTAGTATCCGGCTGAATACAATAGTACCACCCTCATTTCTTACCGAGGTGTTGTAAAAGGTGACTTAGGTAAGTTGATCCACCGTGTGGTATCCGGTTAAGTAGAATAGAACACACTCTTTCTTACGGAGGTGTCGCAAAAGGTTTCTGAGGTAAGTTGACGTCCGCAGGCGCCCGGTCGTAAAAACGCAGCCAAATCATGTGACAGCATGTTTGTAACATGTTGTGCCGACCCCACTTAAGAGTGGGATAAGGGCAGGAAGATGATGAAGATGATGATGAGAAGTAGACGTTACTTTGCGAGTGTGCTATTCGTTCAAATATCTGATACATGCAGAATTTGTAAAAACTCATGCACTATCCGCCACCGATAATACAACAATACGCAAGCACTGCACACATTCACCACCACAATCTCACCAATTATTTCGCTCCGTAACCGAAGCATCGTCAGGACTCCACTACGAAATCATAAAGCTTTGCGATATTGTTATAGAACGAATAGTACACTCTACATTTAGCATTACATACATTTTCTTTTATCGCGGATTATAGTAAAATAATATTTTCCTTCGTTTTAAATTGGTAATCCATTACTCGTCTCGTTTAGGAAATGACGAATTTTCATTTTTTAATATACCTCAATTTTGTATTGTTTTTTCCTATTCCCAAAGATGAAATATATTTTTAACACTTATTCTATACCCGGTATAAACCTTAATTGTACCAAATTTTATCAACATTGATCTACCGGATTATGTGTGGATAAGTTAGACAGATAGTTTATCAAACTTTTGCTTGTATAATATTAGTATTTTATATTCTACTAGCTATCCTTTATTTTAATGAAAGTTTTATACGGCCCCAGAGTTAGCTTGAAACTAGTCGGGCTGGATAAGACGTGAGTATAGCCGTATTCTATATATACTAAAACACAAACTTTTTAATCACTTTATGACAACCTTGAGGATTCCTTGTTTTATTTATTTATTATTTTTGTTTACATTTAAACCTACAGTGAGCCGAGAGACAGTTTTCAAAATATTTAAGTGTGCATCGCTCAATGTTTAACGAAAATAATTCATCAAGACATTATTTACGTTGTGTATCCATCAATTAATGAATAACGACCCTAAAATATCTGTTACAGCAACCTCTGACATTTATTGCTCACGAAAGATTGATTGTCAAACATTTTTGGTAGGAAGTTTCGAGAAATAAAAGTATTACAGTGATTTAAAGCGAAAGGAATTCATAACATAAAAGTTAATAAAAACATTATATGAAAGACAATTCTGATACTATTATTTTTATTATTTTTTATTTTTCATTATTTATTATTTATTATTTTATACATCATATATTTATCTTTATCTAATCACACATAAAAAAGAGGGACAGACAAATGTTATTAACTTTCTCTTTATATTCGATGGAAATATTTTAAGTACACTGGTATAATAACTCCATGGTTTTGTGCTCAGGCACACTGACAAACTTTAGGCAAACAAACTCTTCAGCTTTATATATAAGAATAGATGTAATCTTCAATGTATTTAACATTTTACTGTAACATTAAAATTTTGAATCAATTTTTATCATCAATTTTTAATACAGTAGTATTAAATACAATTCATCAAAATATTTACGTTCTGGAAATTAATAAAGGATCAAACCCACAAAGACTTTCGTGAATGTTTTTTTTACAACTCCCAATAAAATGCAAATAGCCAAATAAAGTTGCCAGGTATCGCATGAATAATAAGGGAGTAATATAGGTGGTTACTAAAGTCACCAGGTGACTAAATTTTAAAGGATATTCCGTTTACGCGGTTTCCGTTTTATGGGGTGCTATTTAACGTTCCAATTAGACTTTTTTTTAAATAAATGTAATAAAGATAATAAACAAGCATTTCGATTTCCACTGAAGGCTGACAGTTTATTTAAAAAAATTGTCTGTTTTTCGAGTCTCGTATTTATGTACTAATACCTCGGTAACCTAGCCTTGCTCGGTAATTTTCCAAAAAAAAAAAATTAAACATGAAAAAAAAAGAAAAAACAATTGGGCAGGTGGGCACGATCCAAGGTATTTCACATCTCTAGACCGCCGATTCACCAAATTAGCTACAATGGCTTTACAGTTGCCAGCAAAAATTGTCTTTTCTATTTAATGTAAATTTTAGCATTTTTTCAGTGCCAAAAAACAGGAATATAACGATATTTTTATAAATGAAGCCAAGCTAGGTCGAATTTTTTAGCCCAAACCCTACATGTTCAATTTCATGAGATTCGGATAATATATATAAACAAGAGTAACTTATTTTAATATTAAAGAAAAGATAAATATTTATTTTAAAGTATATATTTATATACTTACAAGTTTTCTATTACCAATAACACAATATTTAAATAGCTCTAGCGGAATCACCACCCGAACCTGTGCTGAGTTAAAAAAATAATAATCAATCATGAATATAAAAAAATCAAGCATCTATTGCTTGATTTTTAAATTGCCAATTGAATAAGTTCGTCAATCAAAAAAAAAAAATAAAACAACAATTTCATACACTTATTTAATATGTATTTTTGTAGTATTGTTATCAGTTTAGATTTTTCTACAAAATATATTGTCACTCCAACGCTTAGAGGGTTGTATTGAATTATTCAGTGTTCTGACATAGCCGCGTTTTTAATGTTCCAAATTGCCTTATTGAAATCTTTATGTTTAAAGTATGTGTAACGGCCTATTACTTTCCCACTGCTGGGCATAGGCCTCCTAGTTTATTTATGGTAAAAATGATTGATGCTTTAGCCCCTCCACGCTACTCCAATGCGGATTGGTTACAAATTTCCCGCGATTTCTTCGGAGATATACCGTGTCCTCACGATGTTTTTTTTTTCACCGAAAAGCCCAGTGAATTGCAAATATCAATTACGCACAAAAGTTTTAATTAATAACTCATTGGAACCTGCCTGGGATTTTACCCAGTAAATTAACGTAAGGCTCTTGTACAATAACAAACCAAATTTATTGATCTTAAACTACACCACAGAGTCTTTACGTATATACTAAAATATATATTATGTAAGGCTTTACGGTACAAATGTTTAACGAGAGGCGTATTTGTGTTACTTACTAGTATCAACCATATCCGCCTCAGCTTCCGCTCTTAATACCATTTTCCTGATGCCGGCATCAGGAAAACGGTGTATCCGGATACAGCTAATGTATCAACAAACGTTACACCCCATATTTCGGCCAGTCTTTATAATCACACGCTTAGTATTAAAGTGACCGAATCCAAAATTAAGCTTAATTGAGTTACATTATATATACGATACATTATATACGGTAATTCTTATTTCAATGAGGAGAGTGGTTGGTTATGCCATTTGACGTAGTCGTGATATGTGCGCCGAGTTGACAATTGACTTTCGAGAAAATGGTCCCTTATTTATTGAATAAATGTAGAGCAAAAAATATCGTTCTTATAATTCCTTTAATGGTTGTAATATCCAAACGGTGAGAGCGTATGGCTCTCTGCAAGAGGTCACTGGTTTAAAATCGTCTTTGAGTTAATGTTTCACGATGTTTTCCTACCCCGAGAGGGGTTTGGTTTTCAGGGTAAAAAAAACATCGTGACGAAACCTGCATACTCCTGGAAGTCGTCAATAGTGCTTACGTCCGCATAAGTAATATTTTATAAATTTAGTTTGTGCCAATACGTTGAACGTTGTTCTAGATTGTTCCAATTAAAACTTATACTAACAAAGCTGGCTTTGTGCCTGCGATTCTATATATCTACGAATGCCGCTAACTATTAACATGACATCTTTAGTGCGTTGTTAATTTCTTCAATAAAAAATATTTGGATGACCGAGACTTGCTCCGTATTTTTTTATAAGATACACTTAGATACGAATTAGGCGTTACAGAGATTCGGCTTATAATTTTTCTCACAAAAAAAAGGGAAAAACAATCGTTCTGGATATGACTGGCCTCGAATTCTGGGGTATTCTGATTTTGGGCCCGCCCGATTAAGTGTTAATGATAGCAGTTAATGTTGCAGATTTCCAGTGCCTGTAAACAGGTATAAAACGTCGTTTTCTAATAATGGAACTCAGTTAGATAAATTTATCGCCCCCGAAACTATACTAAATTACTTGAAAATCATTGAAGCCGTTACAGAAATTCAAATATATAAATAAAATGAATAACGAAATGGAAATATATTATTTTTGATTATCCGCTTAAAATTAATGAAATTTAGCTCAATTAAAGCTTATACAGGGGGCAATATATAAAATGTTTTTGTTTAGAACAGGAAAATACACATATTGCTTTTTTGAAGGTATTAAAATTTAATTTAGCTCGAACGAAGTCACATGTACTACGAGAAACCTATATGGCCTATATTGACCCATATATTGAATAAGAATATATTTTATTCAGTGAAGTGGTAATCAAAACCACAAATTCATAAATAAAGCGGAAGTGGAAAATTCATAAATAAAGCAAAGTGATTAAAGTAATAAAAAGTAATTTTGAAGACTAGTTCATTTCCCAATATGTTGATCCAAATGAGAATCAAACCCACTTTGCATATGGACCAACAACAGATGGGAAAATCTCTCAGCGGCTTACTTGAAATATTCCTAAAATTATATTTGCTTTGTTTCTCAACTCATTTTTCACTTCAATGGCAACAGAGAAAAATATTAAATCAATTTCAATCAAGTCATTTTCGTAGGCAAATTTCAGAAACTAATCAACGTTGTTTGTCAAAGAGAAAGCTTTTTTGAAAAGTCATACCAATATTTTTCTTTAGGCCGATTTACATCAGACTACCTACCTACATACCTTTTGAATCAACTCCACTGCTGGTTGACAGCTGTTGCTACCGAAAAGAGCCAGCAAGAAACCGGCGGTTGTTCTTTTAAAAATATAATTGTTATAACTAGTTACATTAAGTCATACTATCTTGAACAGGGTAGGACAGTAGCTATATCCACGCATTCTTATCATCTTAATAATCCTCAACAGTATAGTAGGCTTTCTTGATCAGCCTGTCTTAGTGTTTTTAAACTGCTGTAATGGCAAAGCTAGAATTGATTGCGGAATTTTATTATAGAATTTTATACCCAAACCCACAAACGACTTACGTACTTTTGCAAGGCGCAAAGCAGGAGCCGCTAGCTTTTGTCGGTTCCTTATTTGTCCATTATATTCTTCACGTATTTATCGTTTTATAGTTCCATATATTTTTTACAAAAAATCTTAAACTTATCTTGCAGGGAATCACGTTGACTCAAATTGTAAGTTCCACGGATGGCTCTTTTTTGTAATACCAAACATTTTTTCATTATCCACGCATTTACCCTATAGCAATATTCCATAAGACACAATTTTATAGAAGTAAGAATACTCTAAGAGTGCACGTGCACTTAATTTAAGCGATACTAGAACGTGCAAACACTTGATTTTATTAATTTCATAATTTAATTCTAGTTCTTGATTCTTCATTCTTCTTTATTCTAGCTCGTTGATATTGGGTAGTCGCTAAGAACGATCTATTCATTCACACTAAAATATCAAGAATGAATGATCTTGTTCTACCTCTGGCGTTTAGTCTAAACCGGCCTTCATACGCTCTCAATACGACATTCGGTTTGGAATTTTGCATCAGTTGATTCTAAATTATGGAGCTTATATCGGATTCAGTTAGTTTACGACAACTATATTTTAGGATCACAAATACTTTATGAATCATATAAAACAAACTTTGGTTTGCAAATGTTAACCTAGAATCCTTTCTTGTTTTCTTTACACATTGTTTTATGGAAACGTACAAGCTCACATAGTTTAATAGTAGTAATGCGCCAGAGCTTTTATTATAGTAAGCTATTATAGCCCAGTGGTGAAACCGTGTGATTCTCTAGAGACAATAATGGATTCAAACCCCGGGCTGGCACCAATGAGTTTTTCTAGAAAAACTTATTTGTTTAATTGATAATTTCTTTTCTTTTTTTTCGGACACTAACTAAGGCTGTTAGCCATGAAGGCTTTGACAGCATCACCGGGAGAGTGGGCGAGCACAGAAGCATCGCCGTGGGTTGAAGAGCTAGGAGAGCGGGTCTCGAAAGAGGCCCGCAGCATCCTGGGAGCGTCGCCTTAAGGGTGCCTCCCGTGAGGCCGAACCTCGGCTTAAAGCGACGCGCTGTGGAGGACTATTGTCGGACTTGTTGATAATTTCACTTTATCACACGCTTATATAGGAAAACATATCTGTGAATGATTTCTAGGGATACGTGTTACCTACTTATCCATTGGAGCAGCGTGGTAGGTCTTAGCTCCAAACCTTCTCTCCAAAAATGAGGAAAAGGGGGCCTATGCTCAGCAGTGGGCTACTAACAGACATACTTTCATAATATAATAGTCATTTATTTACTTATATTTCTATTAAAAATTATATATTGATTGATATTAGAGTCATCGATTGTGTCTATAAAATTATTAATTTGAATCCTACTCCTAGGTTTTATCAGAGTCAATAATCCTTAATAAGTCCCAAAATTCATCAATTATATTTAAAGGTTACAAAAACAGGTGGAATGTGTAGGTTTCCTCACGATGTTTTCTTATCTGGTCACACTGGACTTAAAGCAAATCATCTTGTTTTATCCTGTATATAATAAAGTATAAACAGTATGGAAGAAAGCAATTTGCTGATGTCAGCGTTTATCGAAGCCAAAATGATTAATTGAGCCCTCGGGTATTGATATAAACTCACGCTGTTTCTTACGACAATATTACGTATCATACTGGTTAATATCAACACGCCGTATGATATCCGGCGAAATAGAATAGTACCACCCTCATTTCTTACCAAGGTGTCATAAAAGGCGACTGAGGTAAGTCTATCCGCCGTGTGGTGTTCGGCTGAGTAGAATAGCCACCCTCATTTCTTACCGAGGTGTCGTAAAAGGCGACTAAGGTAAGTTGACCCACCGTGTGGTATCCGGTTAAGTAGAATAGACCACCCTCTTTCTTATCGAGGTGTCGTTAAATACTACTATGGTAAGTTGATGTCAGGCAGCCGGCCGGTCGTAAAATACGTACGTAGCCAAATCATGTGGCAACATGTTTATAACATGTTGTGCGAACCTCACTTATAGTGGGATAAGGACAGGAAGATGATGACTGGTTAATATCAACATACAGACATATTCGATGCCGATTAGTTAATCACTAATATGAGCGGTTTAGGTTAAAATGCTGGCGAAAATCGGAGTGTTTTCTATAAAAAGCTTAATCATCATTACCTGCCCTTATCCTACTCTAAGTGGGATCAATACAACATGCTGTTACATGTTTCGGTAAGTTATTTTACGAACGGCCGACGACAACTTACCTTAGTCGCCGTTACGACACCTTGGTAAGAAATGAGGGTGGTTTATTCTACTCAACCGGGTAGCACGCGGCGAATGAACATACCATAGTCGCCTTTTACGACACCTGGCTAAGAAATGACAGTGGTCTATTCTGCTCAGCACACGGCTGTGTATCATATTGTTAATATAGACTGAGTGTTAATAGTAATTTTTTGTTAGTAAATTAAAAAGTTATTAAGTTAAAAGTTCCAAATTACAGTAAAAATAAAGTAAAGTAACAGTAGTAGCGAGTACTATACTCGCCTTTCAGTGGGGGAAAATATCGTGGGGAAGCATGTATATCTTCTGTATAAGCTCCAACCCTTCTCTCCAAAAGAAGAGAGGAGGCCTATATCCAGAAGTTCAATAGTAACAGGTCGTTACTATACTTTTATACCTTAAGAAAATAGTAAATCTTTAAATTGGTGAACTTAAATAAAGTTTACGATCAGTGTATCATCACCGATAGACCGAATGTCACCCAACCGCGAATTATAGCCTAAAAGACACAAACGACTTGTTCTGCAGCTGCGGTTTATTCAGATTTGTTGAAATAGCCCATCTATATAGCAGGGTGACAATGTTTTCAGCATTACAATATCGGATAGTACTTCTTGTTTTTTAAAAAAATATACTTAGAGAATTTTTTTCCAAAAATTGGAATAAACCACAAATGTCTACGGATGGATGAATTTTGTATTTATTGCTAACTTTTCAAGAAACTCTACTACAGAATTCAGGAATAAGCCCGCCATTGCCAATTATAAGTTAAGTTAATTATTATTTTTTTTTTAGTTGAATTAATGCTATAAAGAGATTACATACATACAGAATATTAAAATAAGTACATATACAAAGTCATTAATAGAATAAGCGTTATCTGCAGAGATCCATAATATAAATATAATGATGAAATTATATTGCTATAATCAACGATAAGTTAAATAGAAAATATATATAATACTAAATGTATGAATGAATGAATGAATGAAATATACTTTATTGTACACCAAAATATAAAAATAACAATAGACATAGTATAACTTAGATGTACATTGGGCGGCCTTATCGCTACGCAGCGATCTCTTCCAGGCAACCCATGGGTAGAGGACACATAGCATTAGAGATGGCATATGGGCGTACGTAAAAATAAATATTATATTTATAAAGATACATAAACTAAGAATATAAATGTACAGTTAGACCATTGTAGAGTCGACTAAAGTTTGCTCTTTTTTTTAAGAATCTTGCATGTATCATGAAAACGGATAGTCCACTCTACTTTACTTAATCGCGGATTTTCGCTTTTGTTTTTTGTTTCTATAGTATTATTTTGAAATTTTTATTACTGTCTGTCTTGTAGCTTTTATGATTTATAAAATAGTGAAAACTTTATTGGTACATTTTTACTAGCTATTAAGTTTTAGTATGAACTGTTTGTTTCCCTTGAAAATAAATAAATACTTAAATTATTAACTTTTTGTACAAAATATAATCAATTTCGAATCTTAACCAGCAAATAACTCTATGGAAATAGCAGTGCCCGAATACAGCAATTTAACTCACAACGCTGCTCTAATGCAGATGGGCGGGTTACACATGTTGTGGCCATACGAATGATATGGGCGAATCATGGACGTGTGGACGAAATGTCTGCTGCACCTATACGTCACATATGTCTTTATACGTTCAAATCAACTGTCATTCGCATTAAAATTTTGTAACATAACGCATCTGTATTCCTTGTAACTTGCAATCAATATAATAAGTTCACAATATTCTTAAGGCTTTTAATCAAAACGAAGCCTCCTATAAAGGCTTAACGCAATCGCAAACACACAAAATCCAGCAATATAAGCGAGAAATAGTTATCCTTAGGATATTTTCCATGAAAAATGTATAATGAATGTAAAAAATCAATTTATGACGTAATTATAGGAAAATTCATAAGTACATTGTAATCCGAAACCGTTTTGAAACTAGAAGTGTTATTGCTATTATTACCATAGCATAATAAGGATATCGCGAATTAAAGGTTAGGTTATCTCGGCTTAATAAATCACTTCCATTGCTTTAATTATCTATTAACCTTTTCTTCCTTCAACTTCAAATATCATGGCGACATAAGCCCCTTGTTTCCCAAAGTACAGACTATTCCCGCAAGGGTCGCGTTGTGTAACCGCTGCTCATATATCCATGTAAATCTCGAGGAAAAATTCGTGCGTATTACAGAATATGACAATCTCTATGCCTGGGGGATTTTCTATCTTCGCTCGCCATTGAAGTACTCGGAGACACCCGCGCGTTTGTCTTTGGGATTTGAATTAATGTATACTTTTAACTTCTTTATTCTTTACCTTTTATTTTATGTCCTAATCAAACTGTCTCAGGAATTTTGTTGATTTATGCATCAAAGAATTATAGGATTTTGAACTTTTACCCGCAGCTTCGTTTGCGTGGACTCATGTCCCATGATAGGTTGATAATATGGCGCTTTTCAATGTCATCTTATTCCTGTAGAATTAACAGGATTTCTATAACCTATATGTTACTACGCTGTATAAGGAATAATTGTGCCAAATTTCATCGATATAGGTTCAGCGGGTTCGCGATAAAATTGTGACAAATATAAATCCATACTCAGAAAATTTCGCATTAATTATGTGGGTGGGATAGACATTCTCGTTAAGTAGGGAAAAGATGAGACCTTACTGGCCTCACTGATATCTTTACTGGCCTCATAAGAAGGAGAAGGCTTCATGGGCTTCATAAAGCCTTCGGAGTCGCTCAGCGAGTGATGAAGCAAGTTATGCTCGTAGTATGAAACGTCCCTACGTGATCAAATCAGAAATTGAGAGATTCGTAGAACTAGAGCCACCGATACAGCTCAGCGTGTTGCGTAGCAAAAGTGGGAATTGGCGGGGCACATAGGGCGGAGAACCGATGGGCATTGGGATCTTAAGGTGTTGGAATAGCGACCCCGCTCCGGAAAACGCAGTGTCAATAGAACCCCTACGAGATGGACTGACGACCTCAAAAAGGTCGCGGGGAGGCGATGAATTCAAACGGTGTGTTATGGAAATCGGTCGAAGTAGATAAATAATGTGGTAGGTAATTATTGGCCATAATTGAATTACGCATACTATATACCACTTCTTTAAAGCCAATTAGTCTATAATATTTAATATCATTAAATATCCATAGACACTACCATGCTCACAACTTTATCACCCTATAAGGATTTTTCTGTTATTTATATCATCGAAGTATAAGGGCAAGCCCTGAGGACTTAAAGGTCTTGAAGCACTTTGAAGCACGTCGTAAAACGAACAGCAAAAATGTTATATATAATAGGATATAGCATAGAAGCTTAAAATACTATTACAGGCTGAATTGTGTACCGCCGATTTTTAATTAAATCTCATTTATTATAATCACTTAAATAATTATTATTTGTATTACTAACTAGCAATTGCCAGCGGCCCCACCCACGTGGAAATATTAAAACCGTAATATAGTCTTTTGATAAATATAAAAATGATATATAGTGGGTCAACCTTAAACGATGCATATGGTGCAAAAACATCTTATATGTGCAAAGTCCCTTCTTGTTTTCAAAGATTTGTTAAAAAAACATTATCAGATAGTCTAACTGTACATTTATATTCTTAGTTTATGTATCTTTATAAATATAATATTAATAATATATTTATTTTTACGTACGCCCATATGCCATCTCTAATGCTATGTGTCCTCTACCCATGGGTTGCCTGGAAGAGATCGCTGCGTAGCGATAAGGCCGCCCAATGTACATCTAATTTATACTATGTCTATTGTTATTTTTATATTTTGGTGTACAATAAAATATATTTCATTCATTCATTTCA
Organism: Morpho achilles; assembly: GCA_947086495.1. Classification (NCBI taxonomy): domain Eukaryota; kingdom Metazoa; phylum Arthropoda; class Insecta; order Lepidoptera; family Nymphalidae; genus Morpho; species Morpho achilles. The sequence goes on along the minus strand of CAMTZB010000004.1, from coordinate 4,578,716 downwards.
TGGTGACGCGGACTTTTATTTAGAACTTTTACAGGGAAACAATTTTGTAATACATGACTTTTGAATAACTATTACCATTTACACAGCTCACGCAAGGAAAGTTTTAAATTTTACCGTTTTCGTTCTCATTTATTGCTGCTCCTCTCCAATTTATTTTAGCGTGATTTTATATAGCCTATGAGCCTTTCGGAATAAATGGACTATCTTACACTGACAGAATTTTTCAAATCGGTCCAGTAGTTCCTGATATTACCGCGTTCAAACAATCAAACAAACAAACTCTTCAGCTTTATATATTAGTATAGATATTATGAGTGTTTTTAGACAGTAAAATTAAAATAAAGACAACACTTATAAAAACTTTTTTCTCATAATACAGCCATTACACCATAACAATGATTTCATCGTTCATTTATTTCGTAATTCAAAAATCGATCCATCATGTCGAAACAACAATCAAATGACATGCAATAAATTATTTTCCAATTTTGGTTATAAAAATCACAAATATGTGCACATAATAATAAAAATAAACAGCAATTGATCAAAATTTACATAAAAATGGCCACCTAAATTAATACCCGCATCCGTCAACGTCGAATTATCGATAAGGCACTCGATTTCGGAAAGAACAAACAACGATGGATAAATTTGGTAAGCTTTTGCTCAAAAGCAATATCTGATTCCATCAAAAGTATTTTTCAGTAGAGTTAATTTAAATCTACTGATTATATCGATATGTTCCTTAAATGTGTTACAATTTTTATTTGCCTATGTAACTTCTATAAGCAATGTTACCACAACAGTTGTGGGTAGGCAAAAGTAGCCTTAAGGCTGGCAAAGGACGGGCGAGCACCGAATGCTCACCCGTCCTTCCGGTGATGCTGTGAAAGTCATGACAGCCAATAGTATTAGTCAATTCGAATATAGTCAATTCGAAAAAACACTTCTGAGTTCATTTTTGAAAGTCGTATAGTTCTCAATCTTTGTAATATTACGTCATAGGGTTCAGTTAGTAGTTATTCGTCAATTGTATTTCGGTATCGGTTCTAATTCACTCGACAGAAGTCCCGAGATTTTATTTAAGGTAGTAATTTTATAGCCAAAAATGTCAAAAACAGTATGTAATATATAGGCTAATAAGCTTTGTAAGTCGTACAGGACTAATTAAAAATAATTAATTTATTAATATAGATAAACAATTGACGTAATTGAAAGCCAATAAAATTCTATCAAATATTTGAAATGTTACAGATAGAGATTTAGATGAGATTCTAAACCTAACAGACACAGATGAGTCTTCATCTTCTTCGAATCCTGGAGTGTTTGAAAGCGTTCAGCCTTTCGTGCTAGAGCTTCACGAGTTAAAGAAAGATGATCCCGTAACAGACAAAGTAACGCCTGAACCTAAAATAAAGAAGAAGAAAAAGCGTGCCCACCCAGTCACTGAGAAAACTTCATTGACATCATCTTCAGATTCCATTCCTACAGTAACCGATACTGCTGGTAAAGAGAAGTTTTACGATGCAGATGAAAGTTTCTATGATTTAACAGGTTTGAATAAGATCAGTCACTATGATAAGTAAAATAAGAGTCTAGTACTATATCTATGTCAGACAAATGCATTCCGTGGAGACATCTTTTTCTCCAAAAGAGTCGGGCTTATATCTACTACGCTACGCCAATACCAAGTGACAGGTTTCGTATACCATAGCACACTAAAAAAAATACTCTATGAATATACAGGTTTTATCTCAGTGTGTTCATTGTAAAGTGTACGAAACAATCTACGAAAATTTGAGTCCTTGGATCTCACTGTTAAGTCAATACAGTTCTGTTTTGTTATTACGTAACTATAACTGTAACCATAGTGAACTTTAAGTAACAACACTCTACTATTTTACTGAAATAAATATAGAATTCAAACACAACCTTAAAACATGGCCTTTAAAAATCGTATGGTTGTAAGTTAATTGATTTCCAAAGAGCCTGTAAAAAGCTATAAAAGATTTAATTAAGTGTTTATAGACAATCGTCAACGGGATAGATAAATTCATTGCAATTGTTATAATATACTATTTTTGCTTTTAAAACACTCATTGTAAAAGTAACGTAATGGCCTATTACTATCCCATTGCTGGACATAGGCCATCTCTCCCCGTTTTTGGAGAGAAGAATTGGAGCTAAGACCTACCACGCTGCTCCATTACAGATTTGTAGGTTACACACATCCCTAGAATTCTCTAGACATTTGTGGGTTTCCTCACAATTTTTTACATCACCGAAAAACGTGTGATATATTGCAAGTAACAATTAGACACATAAGTTATAATAGAAAAACTCATTGGTGGATGCCTGGGGTTGAACCTGTGATCGTCTGTAGAGATTCGCGAGTAGGTGTTCGCTGGGCTATCACAGCTTGTTAAGCAATAGTTTATTTTCTCGCAATAAATGGTTAATATATATTGTTACAAAAACAGTTTTGTATTTTGGGTCTCCGAATAGTTACGCCTAATTATATAAATTATGATATGTTTATGTTTTAATTTGCAATTGACCCAGTTAATCTAAGTAACTAAGTAAGTATCTTAAGTTTTAACCTAGTTCCATGGTTTTGTCAATATAATGTCTTTAAGTGCAAGATAATCAAGCACAACCCGCAGCGACGGTTGCATTGGCACAAGCTCAGTCGGAACACGGCCAAGATGGTAAAATAATTCCCGAGGCAACATCGAAATCGGAACGTAATTCCGCCACACCACGGGAACCGTCAAAAACTATAACAGTAAGGCCTATGTAAAATATTTATTTTTTTACCGTTTTTTAACTTTTGCAGTGAAATAGACTTAAAGTTGGAAACTGAGATCTTGAAATGAAATAACGCTAAGTGACATGTACTATAGTTTTACACAGTTTTGGCATTTATAAAACCAAGGAAATATAAATGTTTATTTAGAATCAATAAAAATTTAGAATCAATAAAATAGAATTAGAATCAATAAATTTATTTAGAATCAATAAAAATTACCAAATGTGCATGATTTTTACTAGATTAAATCCATTACAATTTTGTTTATTTTGCGTGCTACCTAACAATATTTTTTCTTCATTTTTTATACTGGACTTACACATTCTTCATATAACTGATATATTTATTTTTGATTTTTTTAGAAACCAGTCGTCCTTCCTGAATAATAATCGATAAGAAGTAAGTTTTTTAAGGGTATATGAGGGATTAGCAATTTAGAAAAAAGTTTTTATTATTCTTGTTATGTAAAAACAGGAGTCCAATCCAGTAGACTTTGGAGTCCAGTAAAATATAAGAAAATTGTCATTAAATCATTATAAAATCTGATTAATAAATAACCAAATTATTGAATGATATTAAACTGGTACATTCCTAAATTTAAACTTGTAGACATCTAGTATTAGTATGTATAAAACTTGATTAAAAATAATATATAAACAATTTATTATTATTTCTTTGCAGAGGAATCTTCTCGAGGACACTAACTTAATATGTTAACACTTTTTGCAATTAAATAAATAACAAATAATGTTGCTCTTTTATTTCATACCATAAAATCGTTAGTAGGATTTCGTTTTCATAGAAATAACATGGAATCTCTATTGCGTTGTGCAGGAAGTGTTTACATATATACTTTAAACTTATTCAACAAATAAGAAACAATTTTCTCTAAAAGTCAATCAATTCATCCTTTTTTAAGAGCTTGTCCCATTGACGGCGACAATGTTTTTGTTATTGACCTATTTGAAAGAGGTTAAAAGTCAAGCATGTAATTTGTTACAACATGTTTTTAATACAACCTCCTTCATAGAGTTGGCGATTAATATGAAAAAGCATTGTGGCTGTTATATTTTTATATGTCATTCATTGAGTTTTTGCGAAAGAGTAAATGGGTTGACTCTGGGAAAACTGCTTTTTATTTATTGAATAAGTATAGAGGAGAAATATCGTCGTTTATTATAACTTATAATGTAATAACTTTTCTTTTTTTATAATTATAATCTAAATAGTTTAAATTATACGCATTATAAATTACGCGTTGATTTTAGTGTTGTAATACTCATAATTAAGTGCAAAATATGTTTTTCTCTGTTCTATTTCTATATTTTTATTCTATACCACATTAGACTTTTGCATTTATAATATAAGTAGCAGTCGCCAGCGCCTCCGCCCGCGTGTAAAGGTTAAAACCGTAATACAGTATTTTGATAACCATTAAAAGCTAGATATCTTAAAAGCTAGACATAGGTTGTCGCAGCCTTTTACTTAGAAATTTTAGAGGGGAAGCATTTTGTAATACATGAGTTTTGTAAAACTTTCAGGTTTCAGGAGGTTCAGCTTTCAGGAGGTTGTATTAAAAACATGTTGTAACAGTCGACCATCCTGACAACATTTGCGACCCCGCAAATCTCATAAGCTGACTTCTGGGAATGAATCTACCACCGATTCGGAATGCTGATTGTACTGAGAAGAAACTCAGTACTTGCTCTTTTAATCTGTAAAAGAAAACCGCACATGCCATGACATGACAGGACTCCGCTCACGCTTTATGCTCAACTCAAAGCTCACGCTTTATGCTCAACTCTTTAAGCTCAACTCCTCAACTCCTTAAGCTTTTCGCACCATAAGCATTTCGCACCTCAAGCTCACCCTCAATCACTGTCATGGCATAACACAGCTCAATTAGTGGCAACCAACTCAGCAGATACACACGTAAACAGACTCGCAAATGATAACGCTCAAAGAACAATCACCACTTCTAGGCAGAGCCTAGCTGACAGTCATTGCAGATGCCCACAGTCTAGAAAACAATCGTTACAACTGGAAAGATCCAGAGAACAATCGTCATTCTAGCTGACAGTTTCATCGAACAAAAGTCACGGGCGCGTCTAAGGCCTCACATAGCACATCGTCACGTTGATCTCACAGAATTAATTAACCGAATACCAATTACCATCAATAATCTCACCAATAAAAACTCCATTTTTTTATTCCATAGCATCGCATATCGCAACTATCTCTCAAATAGTACGAAATTCACACTCTCGGTGTTGTCTCAAGATATTGATCGTCATTTGTCTTTTCTTTAAACTCTTTAAATTTCCTGATATTCCGTATGGCCACTCTATTTGTGAGTTTAGGTTACATCCCCTTCTGAATATAAAAGCGACTATATTTCTCCTTTATTCTTATTCAATAAATAAAAAAACAGTTTTCCCAGAGTCAACCCATTTACTCTTTCGCTACAACTCAATGAATGACACATCAAAATATGTCAGCCACAATGCTTTTTCATATTAATCGCCAACTCTATGAAGGAGGTTGTATTAAAAACATGTTGTAACAAAGTTTTACTATATTGTACGCCGTGTGGCATCCGGCTGACTAGAATAGTACCACCCTCATTTCTTACCGAGGTGTCGTAAAAGGCGACTAAGGTAAGTCGACCCGCCGTGTGGTATCCGGCTGAGTAGAATAGACCAACCTCATTTCTTACCGAGGTGTCGTAAAAGACGACTAAGGTAAGTTGACCCACCGTGTGGTATCCGGTTTAGTAGAATAGACCACCCCCTTTCTTACCGAGGTGTCGTAAAATACGACAGAGGTAAGTTGACGTCAGGCAGGCGGCCGGTCGTAAAAACGCAGCCAAATCATGTGACAGCATGATTATAACATGTTGTGCCGACCCCACTTAGATTGGGATAAGGGCAGGAAGATGATGAAGTTTTACTATATTGTCTATCGAAATAATAATCAAAAACTAGTGTCTATAGAAAATAATAATTTGACAACGTCATTTAGTAAATTATTATTAAAATTTAAAGTGTTGATTAAAAGTAGGTGATAAATAAATATTTGTCTATTTTTGGGTACTTTTCGGAAGTCCCGTTAATTCGGGACTTCCCGCAAACTTAAAAGGGTACGTAATTTATTTGATGCAATTATTATGGTTTAATTTCTTTTTATATTCAAGTATTATAAGAATATATTTTCATTCATAATACGTTTGTAAAGACAGACTCTAAGTGTTAATACTTTGAGTGGAGCAACGCTATTACACGTAAAATTTACCTATAAATTGAGACAACGTTAAATCACGTCGGAAAAATGTCTTTCCTTAAACAACGTGCATAAACGGCTGAAGCTTGTACCAATACCTTTGAACTATGTCATTGCGCTTTAAATTTCTATGTCATTGCACTTTAAATTTCGGACTGAAAAGTCGCTCGATGTTAGTTCTTTAATGCACTTGTATCAAAAGCAGAACGTCATTAACCGTAATTTATTTTGTATGAATAAGTCTACGAAAAAATAAACAAATTAAAAACTATAGATATTCAAAAATATTTACTATAAGATAAATTTAAATAATTTCGTTTGCCTACCAGGAAGACTTTTCCGTAGAAACTAGCGGTTTCTTTTCTGGATTTCTTTTAAAATTCAGAATTATAATTGAATTATAGAATTCATTTGATTAAACCTATACAAATTATTGATGGATGTAAGATTTTCCGGCAGATATAACAGACCACCCTCATTTCGTGACGACTAGGTGTCTTAAAAGGCGACTGAGATAAGTTGATGTCAGGTAGTCAGGCAATTCCACGAATACCTTTTATTCATATCAATACAGACTGTATTAATTGTACTGTACCACAAACATTTGTTTATATTATTTTCATTATTATATAACGAAATGTATATAATAAGGTGGATTAAGGGAACAATTTATAAAGCAGTCATAAGACCTGTCGTATTGTATGGATCAGAATGTTGGGCAATGAAAAAGACGGATGAAGAAGAGTACATGCAAATGAGATGAGAATGTTAAAGTGGATGTGTGGTGTGACGAAACTGGATAAAATACGAAACAAATATATAAGGGGAAGTCTAAAAGTTGCGCCCATTATAGAAAAGACGAGAAGTGCAAGATTGAGATGGTATGGACATGTAATGAGGAGGGATGAAAATCATGTGACTAAACGAGTGTTAAATTCGAATGTGGATGGATGTGTGACTAGAGGGAGGCCTAAGAAGAGATGGTTGGATTGTGTGAAGTATGACATGCATATAAAAGGAGCAGAGCCAGAGTTGACGAATGATAGAACAGAATGGACGAGAAAAACATATTGTGCCGACCCCACTTAGAGTGGGATAAGGACAGGAAGAATATATCGAAAGGTATATAAGTTAAAGGTAAATTATACAACAAATAAGATTCATTTTCAAATACACCAACGAGAATTTCCAATAGGCCCTATAATTAATTTAAATTTAAATTCTTGTAAACAAGTGCCTTTAATCGTCAACAATTAGCATATAAATTTGATCGACTCGACCCTTTCCTTTGTTAATTTCTTTAGTTGGATGTTTAAACGGATTCTTAATCTATTTAATATAAAAACTTCCGTACCTTCCGTTATTTCCTTAAAATCGGGATTTCCTCAGATTTAAATGACGACTGTTGAAAAAAGTCGATGAGGAATTCAACATATTTATAGTCACAATAGAGGGTTTCAAGTTTCAAGAATTCACAGGGTAACAAGTTCAAATCCTAGGCAGACATTAATGCGTTTTTCTATTAAAGTTCATGTGTCTAATTGATAATACGCTAATCGTTCAACTAATGATTTGACTGGCCCGTTGGCGCAGTGGGTAATGACCCTACCTTCAGCTCCGCGGGTTACGGGTTCGATTCCCGCCGTGGGCCAACATTTTCTATAAACGAATTTGTTGGTCTTCGAGTCCGGGTGTATATTTGTATTTAAGAATAGAATAGAATAGAACATTCTTTATTGCACCACATAAAAATGATAATATACATTGTTAAGAGAACGACATAATCTAATGCAGTAACAATAAGGCGGCCTTATCGCTAACTAGTGATTTCTTCCAGGCAACCTTTGGGCTAGAGACATTAAATTTAGGGTAATAAGGTAGGTGGTGCAATGTATACATATTCTAATACATAAATATATCTACATACATAAATATCTACATACATACATATATACATACATACAAATAATAAATTTACCATACTATATATATAAACCATATTTATTATATATATAACCATATTTGTCCTAACCAGATAGTGACATGTAGTATTTTTTCAACTTAAACTTGAAACTGCGTAATGATTTCGCTTCCTTTATTGCTATCGGTAGAGCATTCCACAATGTTATAGCTTTGACATTGAAAGAACGTCCAAAAAACGATGGCTTGTGTGAGGGCATCTCAAGGTTATACTTCCGAAAGGACCTTATTAAATTATTATTACTTTTTATAAAATGGAATTTCGATTTCAAGTAGGAGAGTGTCGTTTGGTGGAATAACACACAGTACAGAAGAGAGAGTATTTGCGTGTCCCGGAAAGCGGATGAGTAACCACTTGAGCTTAGCACGAAATTTTGAAACATGGTCATATTTACGTAATCCAAATATGAACCGAATAGCAAGATTTTGTAAACGCTCAAGTTTATTTAATTGTTCGTCGGTCAGGTCAAGATAGCTTTAAGTAGTTAGTAGTAGTAAGATTTAAGTATGCATTTCAAAAATATATATGTATATATTCACCAGTTGTCTGACTACCATAACACAAGTATTAAGTTACTTACTTTGGGGATGGACGACTGTGTGTTTAAGTGTCCCACATATTTATTTATTTAATGATACGCGTTTCGGTAAAGGCAAACATCGTTAGCAAACCTGAATATATCTAGAGAATTCTGGGGTAGCCGTATGGTATCCGGCTGAGTAGAATAGACCACACTCTTTCTTATCGACGTATCCTTAAAATATGACTAAGGTAAGTCGACGTCAGGCGGGTGGCCCGTCGTAAAATACGTAGACCCCACTTAGAGTGGGATACGGGGAGGAGGATAATACACCCAGGGAGTAGGCGTCGTGAGTAAGCTCCAACCTCTCTCATCAAAACCCTTATTTTAAGCTAAATGTGGTTTACAGCAATGGAAAAACCGGCGCATCATAAATCTAAGAACAAAAAAGCAATAAAGCAGCAAACTAAGATCAAAAACACGAAGCCTCAAAAGAGTGATGGTAAAACAAACTTTCTTTAGATCTTCCCTAAATAAAAACTTATTATTAACTTACCCATAAAGTAATTAAAGTAAAGTATGACATAAACTTACATGTAGCTTGTGAAAAATGTACTTGTGATATAGTCGGCATTTTATTAAGTTTTTGATCGGAAACCATAATCTGCTTAGGAACAGAGTATATCTGTGGGCTGTCAGTATAAACGTCTATATTTTTTTTATTTTAGGTTTTTTTTATTACTTCATAATAACATAGCGTAATAACGATGTTTGAAGATATTTATGATTTAGGTCCAACCTGTTCAATGTTCTTGACTGAACTAACAAGAAAACTTGCATTGAAAAAGAGAGAAGAAGAAAACTCCCCAAAAAATATAGTGCGTAAGTAACAGAACCTAATAAAGTGCGTAATATGAGGTGTAAATAAATAAAATTATACAGCATTTATTTTCATGTTTGTAGAAAAAATCATTGATAGCATTACTAATGCTCTGCCAGTCAAATTTTGTAAACGATCACCTCTAAAGAGAGACTCACCTATGAAAATTGAAACTCTTCAAACATATGCCCCGGAACTATTGCCAAGCGATACCATTGAAGTACCGCACCCAGTTATCAGTAATTCAAATATTCTTACTCTAAATGAAGAAGCTCCAACTATTCCATTTCCAAACACTGAAGAATCAAACAAGGTTAAATCTTTTAAAATACCTAAAATGCCATTAGTGAGCAGCGATGTATTTAAACAGCCTGATAAACGAATTAAAGTAGTGACGGAAGATATAGCTGTAAATACTGGCGACCAACATGACTTGGCCAGTGAGATAGCAAAACATGTTGGAACTTTACGAAAAATTTCGTTGATAGCAGAAGAATTTAATCAAAAAACAGGTACAAATATTGCATAAATATAGGTTATATAAAAAGAAAATATAATTGATAAAATACTTGCTCTCAAACAGTAACTGTGACTTTTAATCATTAAGATAATTAATTAATTAAATAATATTACAACAACCTAAATAAGTATAACAGTAATTAATTGCATTAAACTGAATTTAAAATAGTTTGATTAATTATATACAGCTAGTTAATTTACTTGATAATATGTTTACAGCTAAGAACCTTAAAGAAATAGTTGATAGTGTTCAAGAAGATCTTTTAAAAAAACTATAAAGAATATGTACAATAAAGTGAAGAGTTAATCTTCCATAGACAAAAAACGAAACTTTTCGCAATGACAGTTATGCTTAAGAAGAAAACGAATAAATAGTTGATGTCACTAGTATAAATCAGAATGTGAAAGATATTTATTCTTTAAAATTCTTTGTAATATAACAAAATAAATACAATAAAACACTGATAAAAGGTTTTTAAAATTATTTTTGTAATCTCAAGAAAATTATATTACACCTATTTTTAGTGTAGTACGAAAATACTTAAATACGTAATTGTTTGCCAATTTATTAATTTAAGCTCGTTCTATTTAAAACATCAAACTCTATATAAATATAAGTATGGATTTGCCAGTTGACAATAAAAAAGACTATATTGTAGCATTTGGGCACCTAAAAATAATAAAAGACACGAACATTAATGGTAAGTTTGTGTTGCTTAACATAGATCATTAAAAATTTTTAAAACAATAACATTAAAATTATAGAGTCAGTTTTATAACAAAACGTTAAGTAAAAAGACGAAAATCAATCTTTATATTATTTTAACTCTTCTCAAATTTTTACTTAGATAAAGGTAAAAAAGACATTGGAGATACAAAAAAAACGGTGACGAGGAAATTACCTCGAAATGTTAAACCAAATTCTTGCTCTAGAAAAATAAAAAGCAATGAACGAACTAGTGTATCAGGTAATACTTAAACATTAAAACATTTTTTTCAAATGTGACGATATCTAATATCCAAAGTATAATATACGTTTACATAAAATTATATTTTAATTAGGAGATTCAGTTGGAACAAGTCGCCAAATACATTGTCCAATAAAGCTCAAAATAGACATTTCAGGTATCTTAACATTTCCAAATTACTTATTGTATATTTTGAAAAGATTTAAATACATTACTAATATATGTCACGTATTACAGGAAGAGAAGATAAGTTTAAGCCTAGTCTTATACCTAGACGTAGAACTACCAGTGAAATACCAACAAAAGAATCCTTTCAAAACTCAGTGGTTGAGCAAAAAAATATTCAAAGAGTACAACTTGTAAATATAAACACGGGTACGAATAAAACATTGAGCCTTAAAAAAACATTAAAAACGAGATATGTGGAATAATTTATTTTCCAATAATATTTTAGATTTTTATCCTGAAGTTCATTCACCACCAAAGTCGGTAGCATCAGCTAAACCTATACCAACACTGGGGCATATTTATAGACAAGATATAAGCAATGACACACTTACCGGTATGCAACTCAAAATCTTAATTATTTCAGTATTCAATAACATAATTATATTTCATGTGTTTTCAGATTGGTATTTAGAATCTGTAAGTGAATATATAGACGTACCAGAAGATTCTATTGATTACAATGCAACATTAAACTTACCATCACAGACCAGAAGTAGCTGCGTTGCCAAAAATAATGCAGAATTGGTAATCAATGGTAAAATATTTTATTTATAATTTTGATATGAAGATATTGGTGTTTGTTGAACTTTATTTAATTTTACAGAATCAAACAAAGTTACAAATGACTTAGGTTGTGTGAAGAAATCAAATCTATTAAATGATAAAACGCCCTTTAGAATATTTAAAAGTACAGACGAAAATGTAAGCGACTGGTTATCATCAGAATTAGATCATACCAATAAAGACGATGAATCTGGTAACATTATATTACATTTCTTAGAATATTGATGTTTTAAAATTTTGATACATAATAACATTTCATTATAAATTTAGGATATCGATCAATGAGTCCCCCTAGTAAAGGAAATATTACTACAAAAGCTAATAACTCAAGCATTCTAAAAGTTCCGCACGATAACAAATATACTATGCTTGACGATGCTGCTAAAAAGTCTATTTCTACAACTGCAATTCACAAATATAGCAACTCTGGTATTTATCTGTTAATTTATTTATCCGCTATATTTATTCCGATATGGTATGAATTGTTACTTTCTAAATTAAAGGCTTTCTCTTGGACGAGCAAGCTACTGTCGTTATTAATAAAGGAAAAGCAGATTCTACGAAAGCACAACATAACTTTAATATTCCAAAAATGAATACGGATATAAAACCCATAACAGATCTAATTGCAGGTAACAATTCTTAAAATCTTGTACTCTAATCTGATGTAGTGAAATCATTAAACGATTTTTACAAATGCTTGTTTATTTAAGATATCCACAAACCATTAAAATATCTGTCAACACCAAATCCTGCTTACAAACGAGAAAATATAAAAGTTCCTGCTGCTTCATATGTGGAATATCCATCAGAAATATTTCAAAGAACGACTAATTTTGAAACTGACGGTAAAACAATTATCTTCCTAACTTAATAAAAAACTCATACGTATTAAGAACCTAACCTATACTATAAAGAATATAAAGAAAGCTTAGTATTAAAGTGACCTAATTCAAAATTAGGTTAAAATTAGGCTTACGTTTTGATGGCGCTATGCTACGCTTTATTGCGATTTGCCTCAAAAAAAAATTGAATAAGGTCACTTTAATACTAAGCTTGCGATAAATTTATCGCACCGCACCGCATTTCCCAGTAATATATGCCATGAATATGCCATGTCGTATATGGCTGAATAGAATAGATCACCCTTATTTCTTACCGAGGTGTCGTAAAAGACGACTAAATTAAATTGACCGTTGTGTGATATCCAGCTGAATAGAATAGACAACTCTCTTTTTCCAGAGGTGTCATAAAAACAACTTAGGTAATTGGCGTCACTCAGGCAGCCGTAAAATACGTAGCCAAATCATGTAGCAACATGTTTATAATATGTTATGCCGACCCCACTCAGAGTGGGATAAGGGCAGGAGGATGATAGACCAGTAATATAATTTAATCTGTTTGAATGTTACATTTTGTGTGATCAACTGTTTACAGCGATTTTTTTTAAATTTAGACTCTCTCTACTTAACTCCTAAAAGTAGTATTCATAGGGAACCAGTTCCCGCCGCGATGACGTCGTGTAAAGAACTCATGAATAAGTGCCTCGGATGGGTTCGAAACTAGTCGGGCTAACCCGATAGAATAACACGTGAGTATAGCCGGTTCTATACATTAACTATGTTTACAGAGTGTACAACTTTAAGTAGTGTTACTACAACTCACCCAGAGGATAAAAAGTCAAGCCAATGGATACTTGATAAAGTAGATGAATATAGCGTACCGATAGATAAAAATTGGTCTAGATTACAAAGTTCACAAGATAGTACACTTGTAAAATCTTCGAAAAATTCTTACCTTACTGAGGAATCGTGGCGTGGCAACTGTTCCTATAATAAAAATGAATCTAATACAATCAAATATTCAGGTATAGAGTTACATTATTTTATAACAGTTCTTAAAAAATTGAAAAATTGTTGCGAAGTTTGTTTTATATTTAAGGTTTATTTCCCTTTTTTATCTTTTAATATTCAGTACCTAAGTGATCAAGCCTTGCTTGGTTATTTATTTAAAAGATATAAAGAAAATAAAAATTGAAAACAAATCTAGATCTAGGCTAGATCCTAGGTATTTTCACTTCCGCCCAAATATAGGATATATATATATATATATATATATATATATATATATATATATATATATATATATATATATATATATATATATATATATATATATATATATATATATATATATATATATATATATATTTCAAATATACAAATATATTTTCTCCCCCCTATATGCTGAATTTCAGGAAAATTTCGTTGGAGTCATTTACAAGACTCCGAATATATATAGATCCAAGATTAACTTATTTATATATTCATTTTTGTAATGCCCAAAATCAGGTATAATTTTTTTTTAATAAAAACTAGCGAGATCGATTTTCCTCCCCCAAATCCCTACATGGTGAATTTCAAGAAACTCGTTGAAGCCTTTTCCGAGATTCAACATAGATACAAGATTAACTCATTTAAATGTTAAAGATTAAATATGCTTCCATCTCTTCCGAGTAAGCCCCGGACAGGCAATGAGTTTTTCTCTTAAAACTTATGTATCTAATAGATATTTGCAATTAATCACACGAATATCTTCTATGAGAACTCTAGGGAAATGTGATGTGAAATCTTCAACTACTACCCATTACCCATTGACTGGCTCGTTGGAGCAGTGGGTAGTGACCCTGCCTTCGGCTCCACGGGTCGCGGGTTCGATTCCCGCCGAGGACCAACATTTTCTTTAAAATGAATTTGTCGGTCCTTGAGCCTGGGTGTATATTTGTATTTAAGTATGTATTTAAAAATATATAAGTATATATTCACCAGTTGTCTGTCTACCATAACACAAGTATTAAGTTACTTACTTTGGGGACGGACGACCGTGTGTGTAAGTGTCCTATATATTTATTTATTAGTGGGATAGGCCGTTACTTTAAATATATATTGCAGATAAGTGCAGCTATCACGATTATTACCATCATTATTGTTGGAGAAAGGAAGTTGTGAAAAAATATTATGACCAATGTCCATGGGATTATAAAGGAACTTGCAAGAAATGTCACCGATATAGGCAAACACCAAAGAGGAATAATTGTAAGTATTTAACACAAAATTATTTTTAAAGCAAAAATAAGATCCATCGCTTAACGAGAGGTTTTTAAGAAACTATTATATAGAATTTAATTTACACTTGTTTATACCTCAACCCCCTCAGATAATAAAAATAAAATAAAATATAAGATAATAAAAATAAAATAAATAAAATTATATGATACTTTTTTTCCATATACCATATATTTTATTCTATATTCCGTATTCTGGCGTAACAAAAACTTTTATGTTAACTTTGGTTAGATTTGTGATTACTAACGGACCACTATACTGGACCAGCCACGCGTTGCTATAGCTCAGTCTGGTTTCGAATTTCCTCGAAACAAAACTGTCATTGACAGTTAAAAAAATGCTCCGAACTTCACAAAAGTACCCAATGAGTCAATCTAAGGATTGTTTGGAAATATCATTAAAATCGGTCCATCAGTTTTTTTGTCTATTAGAAACATATATACATATATATATATATATATATATAACTTTGTCGTTTATAAGTTTAAGATAGCAAAGTACTTGAAAACTTTGTAGTTCAACGGCCATTTCAAAGTTTAAAAAGCCGCAACTGGATCGGACGAAACTGTAAGTACGGATGGAGTCGAGTCTGGAAAAAGACCGCGGAGCGTTGGGCGAATTGGTCTAAATCGCCTTCAAGATTTGGAAAATGTAAGGAAACTAAGTATTTCTTATTACAAATCAATATAATCGTATTGATCCTTCCTCATTACCACAATTGTCGTAAATTTTTGTCTCTACCGCCAATGTGCAGAAGTTTACTATAATTCCTTTAATATAATATCGAAAAATGTGGTACTACTAACTCTACAGTCGTATAATTTCTTGAATTTGAATTTATTTGTATGTTTTATGAGTATTAATATGTTATATGTGTATAGTTTTACAGATTTCGCGTATATTTTTGCTTTTCAATAGCATAATTTGGCCTTTTTATTTAGTATTTTATTGATGTTTTTATTTTATAATTACAAAAATTCGAATTGCAATTATATAAATGTAATGAACTACTAAAATATACAGTATTTTTAGGCTATAACGATTTAGGCATGAAAACACTATTTTATGTGTCCGGTCCGGCCATGCGTTGCTGTGACTCAATGGGTTTCAGTTGAAGTTAAAAAAGCTCCGATTGCCACAAAACTTTACAAAAACATTTGCTGGGTCAATCTAAAGATTGTCTGAAAATTTTATTAAAATCGATCCAGTCGTTTCGGAGTCTATAAGACAGACTGATTTGATTTAGGGTTTCATAACGACAACTATATAAATTTTTTAATTACGCTAAAAAAATACAGAATACACACAAAAATAGGCCCTATCTAGAAATAAAATCTGTTTGTTTCAAGACTTGAAATCTTGTTATATTGAGATGTGACACATTGTATAATTTATTACATTTCGATTTAAGCTCTGCGTAAAATAAAAAAAATTTATATAATATAAAACCTCGAAAGAATTACGTGCCCTTTTGCGAAAAATCAGTCTGAAAGCAAATTTTTACTCGCTCAATTGAACTCGGGAATATGTATTGAACTCTTTACGTCTAGAGGACGAAATTTCAACACTTTAATATGTAATTTTGGTACTTAATAAAGGTTTTCAATGTTAAATAATATTTTTGCCAATAAACTTATGAGATTCTTGCAATAGACTTAAGGATGTCACCATTCTTAATACTTAACCCAATAACACTGAACTATAATGGGTGTATATTTGTATTTAAGTATGTATTTTAAAATTATATAAGTATATATTCAACAGTTGTCCGTCACCCATAACACAAGTATTAAGTTACATACTTTCAGGACGGACAACCGTGTGTGTAAGTGTCCTATATATTTATATTTCTATTTATATAATCTAATGTAATTTGTTGTGAATTTGTTTATGGATGGTAGCTTTATTCGATATTTGATATGTCCACACTTAAAATAAAAGAAATTTGAGTCTAGGAGACAAAAACAGAACAAGAAACTTGTGTTTTACAATAGGAGGTTTTATACGTAGGATTAAATAAATTATTTAAGTAACAACAAAAGTCATTATTTTGTAATTTCGAACTCCAAAAAATATTTATCTGCGAACGTAATGAGCGCTAAATTTAAAATAAGAGTTATATTAATGCACATTTTTCAGCTCGTATGACGAATTACCTACAAAAATCTTTGATATGGGGGAATGCTTATGTTCAGACTACAATACTAGTATATCGCGAAACAGGTAACTCTGACTTTATTTTGAATAATCTGTAATACGTCTCAACTTACATCTTAAGAATTATAAGAAAACAAAGCATTTTGTTGTCAAACTTTGAATATATTTTTACTTGCTAAAAGCATAAATATGTTAGATTAAATAAAAATTATCACACTGAATTAGCCACTAACGAAATAATTAAATTAAAGTTTTAATATTTGAGACAGAAATGAAAGTCATTACAAAGTTCGAGTGGGATCGAAATTTCTATCGGTTGTATTTTTTTATCAATATTTACTGGGCTCTCGTGTCCTCCAAAAATCATTTAGCCGATGTGACATCCAAAAGCTAATAAGCAACGCTAATTGCTCAATCAAGAACTTATTCGTACGTAAAAACGCTAAACAAGAGTATTCTTTCGCATAAATCGTCGGATTATTTCCTCTAGAGGGCCGTGACACGCTTTTACTTTTTAGGAACGGATGCTGTGGCGAGAGAACAAAAATCGGCCGAGATTACCGCCTCTCTGAAACTCAACTCATGGTCATCTTTCCGTAAAAAAGGTTCAGATTTCCTCTTTTCATGTTACGTCATACTGCAAAAATCCAGCCACTTTTGTAGTGAATTAAACAGTGATATATAGAAAAATTATATAAGTATAGAAGACATATTGTGCCGACCCCACTTATAGTGGGATAAGGGTAAGAAAATGATGACATAGTAAAGTTATATGGTTTTTATATGATTTCCAAATAAAGTGGTAGATTCATTGCTAGCTTCATTAAATATATTGATCCTTGACGATTAAAAATGACTATAAAACTCGAATTATAAATCTCCAAGTAATTTATCCACATCTTTAATATTTAAATGAGTTAATCTTATATAGGTTTCATTTAAAAAAAATCGTATTATTGCTGTTTTCGGGCACTGAAAAAATGCTAAAATGTTGAATAAAATGTAAATGATATTTTAGCTCTCAATTTATTTATAACATTATTTAAATATGTTAAATATTGAAAGATGGATGGATTGTGTGAAAAATGATATGCATGATAAAGGAGTGGCACCAGAGTTGACGAATGATAGAGGAGAATGGAAGAAGAAGACATATTGTGCCAACCCCACTTAGAGTGGGATAAGGGTAAGAGAATGATGATGATAATTTAAAATGTTAATTGCTGTCAATTGTAAAGTTATAATAGCACAGTGGGTAAAAGGAGGAGGAGGTAAAAGTGAAAATACCTTGGATGAAGCCCCTGTTATTACCTTTTTTGGGTTTGTTTTTTCATTATCTTTATAATTAAAAAAGCATGAGCATGACTCAGTCACCCGAGTTCTTATATACACAGCTATAAATTTGAGATCTAAATTAAATTTAACATGATTTCTGGTTAATTTATCGACACCCGCACATGAATACTAAGATTATTTCCTGATAAATTCTACCTTTGCATTTATATGCGCTTAACGTTTACAGCTTATTTATTCCGTGAGAAATTCGTGTTGTAGGTAACAATGTTCGACCCTTCATAATGTTATTACTACTCGCACGCGTCCCAAATCGCAATAGTCGTATGTTAGACAAAAATAAAGGTAAAATGTTATTAACATAATTTATATCCTTAGGATCGGTAACAACACCGAGGAGAAACAAGCCCCAATTGAAGCATATAAATGTCGGTCCGTCGATGTTTCCTTTTTTCTACTACCCATGTAAGTATTTCGAATCATCATCTTCTTGCCCTTATCCCACTCTAAGTGGGGTCGGCACAACATGTTATAAGCATGCTGTCACATGATTTGGCTGCGTTTTTACGACCGGCCGCCTGCGTCACGTCAACTTACCTCAGTCGTATTTTACGACACCTCGGTAAGAAAGAGGGTGGTCTACTCTACTAAACCGGATACCATACGAAGGGTCAAGTTACCTTAGTCGCCTTTTACGACACCTCGGTAAGAAATGAAGTTGGTCTATTCTACTCAGCCGGATACCACACGGCGGGTTGACTTACCTTAGTCGCCTTCTACGACATCTCGGTAAGAAATAAGGGTGGTTTATTCTACTCAGCCATGTAAGTATTTCGATTGTCATATTAAAATTTACATGATAGAAAAAAAAAAAAGAGTCGCTTGAGGGATTTTAAAAAGCTCAACTGCACTAAATTACAAGAAAAGATTATAAGTCAGACTTGAAGAAGTGTGCAACTTTTAATTATAAATGCGAAGATCTGTCGGTCAATCGACTGAATGTCAGTATACGGTTTCATGGCCTATCCGATAGACCAATAATGATCAAATTTAGTTCAATTAAAGCTTATATATTCGGATCCATCGGTTTCGGCTTCATCGGGTTAGTTAGTAAAACTAAATAACAAACAAATCAAGTAATAAAGAATTACAACAGTTAATTCATTCATCTTTTTGTTTCTTATTATTATGCTACTGCCAGATGATTCTATAATTTCGTCATGCCGCTTAATTATAATGCTCTATGCTTTTTCAGCAAAAATTCTAGTGGGAAAATCTACAAATATATCTCAACTATCATCAAGCAATGTTTCGCATTGTTCGCGCAACAGTGGCAAAAATAAAATTAAAGAACCAAAACAAAACAACAGCCAATATTCAAGAACTAAATCTACAACAAATAATGGTAATTACTTGGGCTAAGTTAAGGTAGTATTGACTACCTGGCCCGTTGGCGCAGTGGGTAGTGATCCTGCCTTCAGCGCCGCGGGTCGCCGATTCGATTCCCGCCGAGGGCCAACATTTTCTATAAAAAGAATTTGTTGGTTTTTCGAGCCTGGGTGTTTATTTGTATTTAAGTATGTATTTAAAAATTATATATGTATATATTCACCAGTTGTCTGTCTACCATAACACAAGTATTAAGTTACTTACTTTGGGGACGGACGACCGTGTGTGTAAGTGTCCCATATATTATTTATATATTTATATTATATAAAACTATAAAGGCGAGATCCCATGACCTATACTTACTAGCCAATGTCATACTTAAAACAGGCACCTACAAAACTCACGAGCTAGATTGATTTTTACAATACATTGTGTGCTTTACAGTAAAAACAAAACATTGTGAAGAAATCTGTATACCTCTGAAGCATTGCTGTGATATGTCTTCCTTTAATTTGCACTGGAGCAATGTGGTTTCCAAAGGACAAAAATCGCAAAGATTTGCGATTTTGTCGTGGAGTCTATTTCCTGGTGATGCTTCAATTGCGGTGCGAAACGATTGTTATTTGTGATAGTGGACGTGTATTGCGCGATATTTGTGCGTGTATTTTTACGAATCTTGCATGTATCAGGTATGAAAACGGATAGTCCACTCTACATTTAGCATTAAATACATATTTTTTACTTTATCGTGGATTAGAGCAATATAATTTTATTATTACTTTTCAATTTGCTTTGTATTAAATAAGTAAAGCCTGCTACTTTATTTTTTTAGCTTTGATCATATTAAAAATGATATTAAATTAAAATGAATAGCCGATTAATCTGAGAGTATAGTAACTCATTTAGTTCCAAAAACAACTATTTCACGGGCATAGGGCAATTAATAAAAGGATAATAAAACGCAGTGACTCTTATTTGACTTGGAACGAAACAGAAGCTTTATTCATAGTAATACAGATAATGAACAAACACTACATGACTTGCATACTTAACGCTAGATGGCCTTAGGTGTAATACACATTATTTTTATATAAACTAACAGCAATGATCTGCTTAATATAAATAGCAATAGTTACTTTGTAGAGAAAGGTATTAGTTATTCATGTCACGTTCAGCTTTGAAATTTAAGCCCACAATAAGGGCGATGTCGTTCACAATTTCGGTAAACAAATTTGGATTTAGAAAAATTTCCTAAAAGGATAATGTATTTAGGTATACACTGATTACTTTGATGGAATAATATCAATAATATATAAGGGTTGAATTTTGTACTAGAATTCTTACTGCGTTTAAGTTTATATTTTTATTTTTTGTTTTTAGAAATACATCATCATAACATTAGCAAGTCAAAACGCCTATTCACAATGCCAAATCCAGAATTAATGATTCAAAAGCACTTGTTTAGAAGTTGACTTGAATAATTTGATTTGGTCGGATTCATTACATCCACTTAGTAACGTACCATGCTATTTTGAACAATGCAAGTTCTTTCTCGAGTTTCTATAATTCCCTAATTTATTATACTGGTTTTTATTTATACTTATGGCTTTAGTGAATTATTAATAAAATAAAGGTTCCAGGAACAGAAAATATTTTGACCCCCGCTGAAGATAAGGTGACAAATACTATGATCCATTTAAGCTCCATAAAGTTAGGTAACTCACCACCTCAGGATATGTACACGCAAATGTTGGTGAACTGTAATAACGCAGGTATAACTAATTTCATACATTCAAATTATATTTTGATGATAATTAAATATTACAGGCTATAAAATCGGATTTTTATTCACCATATTTGCTTTCAAATATTTTATTTTCAAAGTTAATAATTATTTTATACATTGACAGTATCAGATTTCGTAAAAATATATACTATTAGTGCTCAGTTTTTTTTTCATTATACCTTGATATATTTATTAATCTACTAGATTTTACTTTACTCGTTTACATTATAATAACATACAACATAAAAATTTTATATTTATTCAATAAATATGAAAAGATTTTCTTCAAAATCAATCAATTTTCTTAATACTTATCAATGATTGTTCTTATTTTAAAAACTCAAACGCTGCGCACAAATCACGACTACGTCACTACCACTCTCCTCTCCGCACCTCTACTCTCACCGTCATATCTCACCTCTCCGCCCGTCATCATACCTCGCCACAGCTTCCTTCACGTCTATATGCTACAACTTCCGTTCTCCTCCTTTTCCTTTCGCTACACATGTACATGATTCTTCACACAATCCATCTTTTTCCCTTTAGTCATATATACATTTTATATTTGTCATTTTAATAATTAATTATTTTGCCGTGTGGTATCCGGCTGAATAGAATAGTACCACCCTCTTTTCTTACCGAGGTGTCGTAAAAGGCGACTAAGGTGAGTCGACCCGCCGTGTGGTATCCGGCTGAGTAGAATAGACCACCCTCTTTCTTACCGAGGTGTCGTAAAAGGCGACTAAGGTAAGTTGACCCACCGTGTGGTATCCGGTTTAGTAGAATAGACCACCCTCTTTCCTACCGAGGTGTTGTAAAATACGACAGGTAAGTTGACGTCAGGCAGGCGGCCGGTCGTAAAAACGCAGCCAAATCATGTGACAGCATGTTTATAACATGTTGTGCCGACCCCACTTAGAGTGGGATAAGGGCAGGAAGATGATGATGATGATTTTAATAATTAATTATAAATTTCAAGAGCATACTTTATTTTTCATATTGATAAATGTCATTTTTCTGAGCTTAAGAATCCTATTTACAGCGACCAATATAACATTTACGCCCGTTGTGACTAATGACTCTACTATAACCGCGAAATCTACCCAAGAAGGTTTCTGCTACGGAATTGACAAAGGTATATCTAAACAATAATAGCATCATTAGCGATTGCAACTAATGAGTTATGAAAGACACAGCCGAAGGACCCAAAAAAAAACAAAATAAACTTAAGAAGATTTATTATTATAAAAAAATACAAAATTAAAATATAAAATTAAATTAATAAGAATGTGTAAGCTAACGCGATGTTAGGATCAGAATGCCTCAATCCGTTTCCCACCGTTCCCGGCATTCGTTCCGTTGAATTCCATGTGTTCTCTGAAACTATTGCACAATCCAGTTGTTGTGGTAGGGTCAGCACTCTACCTCTGAAGCTATGCTATAATCAATGTGCATTTTCGTTTCGCTATTACAGATTCGTCTACAACATCTTAAAAGAACATTAAACGGTGTCTGATAAATCCACCTTTACTAGTATGTGTATAGTTTCTTTCAAACAGAATCAGAACTGGGAAATTGTCTCAACTCAATCCAATCTCAATTTTAGAACCTTTTGTTTGTTAAAATTCATATATCTATTCAAGAAGTTATTGTTTTCTATACTAAGCCTACTAAACTGTTAAGGATTATTTAGACGACAAGAATGCGTGGATATAGGTACTGTCCGACCCT
Source organism: Morpho achilles (assembly GCA_947086495.1). Classification (NCBI taxonomy): domain Eukaryota; kingdom Metazoa; phylum Arthropoda; class Insecta; order Lepidoptera; family Nymphalidae; genus Morpho; species Morpho achilles. The sequence continues at coordinate 4,555,487 of CAMTZB010000004.1, read as the reverse complement.
GTACAAGATAGTAATAACTTAATGTAACTAGTTATAAGTATTATGTTGAAAAGAGCAACCGCTGAGTTTCTTGCTGGCTCTTCTCGTTAGGAACAGCTTTCCGAATCAGCAGTAGAATTGACGATTCAAAAGCATTTGTTTACAAGTTTATTTGAATAAAGAAAAAGTCTGACGGCACTCGTAAGGGATCAAAGCAAAAAGGTTCAAAACAATTCACATAATATTGACTCATATGTTTTATTTTTAGCATCAGACCCTATAACGATGAACATAACACAACGTTCAATCTCAGTCATGACATCAAAGGGAATCATTCAGGAACTGGCCCATAAAGGTAATTGATATGGACAAATAAAGAACGTAGCAACGGCAACGCAATACCTATACTAATATATAAAACTGAAGAGTTTGTTTGTTTAAACGCGCTAATCTCAACTACTGGACCGATTTGAATCAACCGATTATCGAGTAAGGCTATAGACTATATAACATCACGCTAAGATCAATAGGAAAGGAACAGTAATAAATATTTTTACGAAAACGGCAAAATTAAAAGCTTTCCTTGCGTGCGCTAAGTAAAAGCTGAAAGTTATTCAAAAATCATCCCACAACTTTATGAACGGAATCAAACCCTTGGTTGGCACCAATGAGTTTTTCTATTAAAACTTATGTCTAATTGATATTTACAATGTATGACACGTTTTCGGTAAAGAAAACCTGCCTAGTGCACTCAGAGATATGGGTAATGTACCAAACCGTATTGGAGCAGCGTGGTAGGTCTAAGCTTTAACGCTTCCCTTCCCTAGGAAGAAAAGGTATATGCCCTGCTTTGGAATGATAACAGGCCGGTAGTACTAAACCGAAAAAAAGTCCATTACATATGGAGTTGAATAAATGATATTGCGTTAAAATTTCTTTTAAATATAGTCTGTTTCTCTTCTTTATTGACGTGTTATCCTTATTAATAATGTTCGCAGAAACACAAGTTTTGCAAGAACCTTCTATAAGAAAAGTATCAACAGCTGTGATGGCTCAAGAAAACAAATATGCTAAATCAAGCGTGGTTACTGGTGATTATTACAAATACATATTTATTATAATAATCGTATTATTTAACATAATTTTCCCCTCCTTATCCCAATCTAAGCGGAGTCAGTACAATATGTTATCTTCCATTTCTTTCTATTATTCGTCAACCCTTTTGCTACTCCTTTTATATGATACCAGTCTTCACACAATTCATCCATCTTTTAGTCTTAATCTTATTCATATATTTATATTAATTCATTTTCACCTTCCTCTAGCCATATATTCATTTAAATTCATTATTAAAGCTATTACTCAACTTGCCGTGTAAATATGTAAACGTGGAATCTTACATGTTAAATTTGACCCACTTCCCGGTGTCCAATTGAGCTAAAATTTCATATACTGGTTTAGTCTCGACGAAGATGCATGTTTAAGATAGCCATGACCTGATGCTGCTCCCAGGATTGGCTCCAGACGAGGGAACCCCTCAACGGTTAACAGTAGGGACACGAAATTTTGTTAAAAGCTTTTTTTAACTTTACTTGTTATAAATATACTTTTGGCGTACGTAAAATGTGAATTACTAACTACATTGATAAAGAATTGCAATGAATACATTCATCTCAGTTTCAATTACAGATTCAACAGTGCCGTGTAGACGTTTGGAGAACATACTGATTACGCCAAAAGGGACGATTTTATCTTGCACGGGTAAGAGTAATGCCTTGATTGATTCATCGTATTAACGTTGAATATATAATCTTTGATTTAAATCATGTCATTCACAATTTTTGTCAAGCGTTATTACCAGCTTTGACATCTTTTTTACAATTTACATATGCCTTTAATTTACCATATACATTAGATCCTCATTCTCTTGTCCTTATTCCACTCTAAGTGGGGTCGGCACAATATGTTGTAACATTAACACTAACATGTTGATTTGGATAGATATTTTACCACGTGCCTGACGTCAACTTTCCTTAGTCGCCTTATACGACACCTCGATAAGTAATGAGGGTGGTATATTCTACTCAGCTGTATACCACACTGCGGGTTTACTTACCTTAGTCGCCTTTTACGAAACGTCGATAAGAAATGAAGGTGGTATATTCTACTCAACTGTATACCAAACTGCGGGTCAACTTACCTTAATCACCTTTTACGAAACGTCGATAAGAAATGAAGGTGGTATATTCTACCCAGCTATATACCACACTGTGGGTCAATTTATCTTAAGCGCCTTTTACGACACCTCGGTAAGAAATGAGGGTGGTCAATTCTACTCAGCCTCTCGTCAGGTTGATGATACATTAGATATGTAGCAAAATATAGGTCTTTGTACAACTTTCAATCATATGCCTACATCCATCCATTATCCTTTTAAAGTTATCTGACGATCTAGAAGGAAATTTACAAACTATGCACTTGAGAGAATAACAAATTAAATTTTTACGCTTTTCGGCAGGCACAAAAATAACATCAGTTTCTTCGGTTCAAATACAAACACCTTCAGTTACGTCAAGAATATCAAAAATAAAAAATGTTGTTAATACAGGTAAACTTTTACCTATTATTGTGTTTTCTTTTACTTTCAAAAATATAATCTAATACCTTTAACAGTTGTTACAATTTTTAGTATGTACATCTTAACTTCGTATTAAATTAATAAGAAAAAGCAAAGTATTATTTACGCGATCAACAAAAATTATATTGACTCCATGATTTTTTTTTTATTATTTTTTTACTTTCACACTAATGGCACAATCAATACCCATTGCTTTTTAAATAATTAATTTAGTATAACAGTAACTAGTATTTTGAACTATAGTAAATAAAATTCTTTCTTTTTATAGCTATATCAAATAATTTTGTGACCACCAAAAATACCGACTGTTTCACCGCACCATCGCTTTATCGAAGTCGTTTGCAAGATATATCTTTGGGTAATTCAATTCTAGTTCTTCTTTATTCAAGTAAACATGTAAAGAAGTGATTTTTGAATCGTCAACCCTCCAGCTGGTTCGGAAAACTGTTCCTTCCCAGAAGAGCTTATAACTAGTTAATGTATAGAAACCGGATGTAAAAAGCTAATGAATAAGTGCCCGCATGGGCTCGAAACAAGTCGGGCTAACCCGATAGAATAAGACGTAATTATAGCCGGTTTCAATACATTAACTATGAACACTACTAACGATAGTTTTAATTTTGACTGGCCCGTTGGAGCAGTGGGTAGTGACCCTACCTTCTACTTCGCGGGTCGCGGGTTCGATTCCCGCCGTGGGCCAACATTTTTTATAAATGAATTTCTTGGTTTTTGAGCCTGGGTGTATATTTGTATTTAAGTATGTTTTTAAAAAACATATAAGTATATATTCACCCGTTGTCTCTCACCCATAACACAAGTATTAAGTTACTTACTTTGGGGACGGACGACCATGTGTGTAAGTGTATTTATTATTTATTTATTATAATTTAAAAACTACTACTTTATAACTAGTTATATTTAACCATTACTGTCTGGTACAGGGTCGAAGAGTAGCAGGCATTATTTCATCTATATAACTCTCAGCAGTATAGTATTTTTTGTATCAGCCTGGTAACAGTTCTTTAAATTGCAACATTTACAGTCTTATTCATTTATAATGTTAAAAAAGTTTTCACTAGATTTGCTTTATAGATGAAAAAGAAAGGACAGATACAAAAAAGAGCCCCGAGGATTTGCGTAAATATAATAATTGTTAATTCCAAGTTATTTTTGTATTCCAATTTATGAATTATGAATTTAATTTAAGAACAAGAAATGTAATTGCTAGATAATTAGACTAATCTAATGGGTGGATGGGAAAAATAAAAAAAAACTGTTACTTAAGTAGTCAATTTACTGAATGATTATCGATTACCAAAATTAATGTTTCGTTCAGGTTCCGACGGTTGTCAATCCTTCAGAAGTGAGAAGGCAACTTCGTGCCCTGTTTTGAAAAATTATGCGGATGCTGGTAGCTGTTTTTTTAATTCTAAATCTTTATAATAAAATACAACTGAAGTCAGCAATTCACAAAGCAACTCAGATATATATATTTCCACAGCACTCTAGAGACCTAAAAGTGATTGTTCCCGATGAGAATGTGATCTTCGAAACTCATCTCAGCTTTCCTTTTCGGTATTCTTGGTTAAATATATGTTTAAGGATTTTCAAAATAAACATTATTAATCAAATTTGCAGGTGTATCAACTTCGAGCGTTGTCGACCATAGATCTTTTAACGGCGGTTCCCACAACACGCAGAACAGTTTTTGCGCAGGTAAAATTGTATAGATTTCCATCCATCCATCCATCAGCCCATCGCAGTCCACTGCTGGACATAGGCCTCCCCATGTCTGCGCCAGACATCCCGGTTCTCCGCAATGCTCATCCACCTAGCCCCGACAACCTTCCTGATGTCGTCGGTCCAGCGAGACGGTGGACGCCCTACGCTGCGTTTGCCAAGACGCGGTCTCCACTCCAGGACTCTTTTGCTCCAACGGCCATCAGTCCTGCGACAGACGTGACCGGCCCACTGCCACTTCAGCTTACTTATTCTGCTAGCTACGTCGGTTACTTTGGTTCTCTCGCGGATAATCTCATTTCTGATTTTATCTTTGAGAGATACTCCGAGCATAGCTCGCTCCATAGCACGCTGAGTGACTTTAAACTTGTGGACTAGCCCCGCCGTCAGTGTCCACGTCTCGGTGCCATACGTTAACACAGGCAAGACGCATTGGTCGAAGACTTTGGTCTTCAGGCATTGCGGAATCTCGGACGTGAGGACTCGACGAAGTTTGCCAAATGCTGCCCAGCCCAAGTGAATTCTCCTTTCAACCTCTCTCTCGAAGTTATGCCGGCCAAGTTGGATAGTCTGGCCTAGGTACACGTAATCCTGCACAACCTCGAGGAGGATTCCGTTGACTGACACTGGTCGTGGCACGACAAGATCATTGAACATGACCTTGGTCTTGTCCAAGTTTATGCCAAGACCAACTAGCTGGGAGGCATCACTCAAGCCATTCAACATTTCACGCAAATCCTCCAGCGTCTCTGCGAAGATGACGATGTCATCCGCGAAACGAAGGTGTGAGATGTATTCTCCGTTAACATTGACACCTCGTTCAGTCCAGTCCAGGGTTTTGAAGACGTCCTCCAGCGCATTGGTGAACAGTTTCGGAGATATTACATCCCCCTGTCTCACCCCGCGCTGAAGGTGAATAGGTTTTGTTCGCTGGTCCTGGATTTGAACGGTCATTGTTGCCGTGTTGTATATACATCTCAACACCTCGATATATCGCCAGTCGATATGACATCGCTGCAAAGATTCCAGAACAGCCCAGGTCTCGATGGTGTCGAAGGCTTTCTCGTAGTCCACAAATGCCATACACAGCGGCTGGTTATACTCTTGGGTCTTCTGTATAATCTGCCGAACAGTATGGATGTGGTCTACGGTGCTATAGCCTTTTCGAAACCCAGCCTGCTCCGGTGGCTGGAATTCGTCAAGTCTGGCGGCAAGACGATTCGTTATGACTCTCGAGAACAACTTGTACACGTGGCTCAGCAGCGAGATTGGTCTGTAGTTTTTCAGACGGGTTTTATCACCTCTTTTGAAAAACAAGACAACCACGCTCCTAGACCACGCTTCCGGTGTAGTGCCTGTATGGATAACGGTATTAAAGAGCTCTGCCAAGGCTTGAAGGACAGGACGTCCAGAAGCTTTTAGCAGCTCAGCCGTAATCCCATCATCACCGGGGGCTCTTCCATTTTTAAGTTGCTCGAGAGCCATACTAATCTCGCCACTCTCAATGTTCGGGATGTCTTCTGTATAATGGCGCGACAGTGGTGCTCGTGGATCCTTGGTATCCCGAGTCGTAGGCTTATGTGCACTCGACGAGTAAAGCAATCCGTAATATTTCTCAACCTCGTTCTGGATCTCAGAGCGACAGACAACTGTCCTGCCTTCCTCTGTTTTAAGCTTCGCGAGATGACTTCTTCCTAAGGGTTTCTGAAAAACTTTCGACCCCCTATTCTGCTCAATAAGGGCTACGATAGCCTTTGTATTTGAGCAGCGGAGGTCTCTGCGTACAAGTTTTCGTATCCTCTTAGAAAGGGCTCTCTGTTCTGGCGAAGCGACTTGAGAGGATGGCATTTCACGTCTCTGTCTCATCAGATCCATGGTTTCGGGAGAAAGTTTGGACTGCTTGCTTCGACTCGTCGGCGGAAAGTGCTTTCGACCCAGTGTACATACCGTCTTCACCACGTTGTCGGTTATCTCGTTCACATCGCTAGTGGTTTCCAGACAGTCAAATCGATTCTGGAGTTCCAATTGAAACTGCTCGGACGTATAGTGTATTTGGGCCAGCGTAGGTCGGAGAGTAGGCTTCATCATACGGGACCTTTCGGCCTTGAAACACATATTCAAAGTGCCTCGTACAAGTCGGTGATCACTACCTGTATTAAACCTGTTGACCACAGAGACATCTCTAAATATGTGCTTCTTATCCGTCATGATGAAGTCTATCTCGTTCTTTGTCAAAGTATCGGGGCTTTGCCAAGTCCAACGTCTCTGAGGCTTCTTCTTGAAGAAAGAGTTCATTAAGAAGAGCCCTTGCATTTCGAGGAAATCGACTAGCATTTGCCCCCTTTGATTCCTGTGCCCTAGTCCATGCGATCCGATTTTCGATTCTCCGCGTCTTTGTACTCCCACTTTAGCGTTGAAGTCTCCCATAACAACATTGTAGAAGGCCGACGTAGTGCCATGCAGAGCTTGAGATATATCCTCATACATGGCTTCGACCTCATCATCAGAGTGTGCAGAGGTCGGCGCATATACCTGTATCACTTTCAGGGAGTACCTGTCGGTGAGTTTAAGTACAAGGTACGCTACCCGGGTCGACACACTACTGACTTCTACAATGTTGTTAATGAGAGTCTTGTGAACTAGAAAACCGACACCACCTTGGGAGACCTTATCGCCTTCACGAAAGTAGAGTAAGTGACCGGAATTTAGGGTTATCGTATCCTCACCCTCTCTTCGGACTTCAGATAACCCAAGAATACTCCAGTTTATCCGACTTAACTCTACCTCTAGTTCGGTGAGGTGATGGTCCAGCCGTAACGTTCGTCCATTATACGTTGCCAAAAATATCGTTGGTCCATTATACGTTGCCAAAAATATCGTTGGTTGGCAGCCTACCGTAACCCGGTGATTCTTCGCACCCTCCGCCCCACCGTTACCGCGATCGCTGCCGTGGTCGGGAATAGTGGGGCTGCCGGGAACTGAGGGCCGGAACTTTCTTGACACTTCCATGGGGGTTACTGCCCATAGTCACCACGCTGGGCAAGCGGGTTGGTGACCGCAGAGCTGACTCATTCGACACTAGAGGCGCTGCTGCCCACCTCTGGTCTGGGATTTTAAGTCAGCTTAATTGGATGGTTATACCGCCATCAATCGGTCGCCATAGCCTCGTCTGTTATTGGCAGGGGGCACCACGTGCAGGTGAGGTTGGCATTTGGGAGCACTAGTTGTTGTGCGTACTCCCCTTGCCCCCCATAGATTAGAATAGATTTACATATTAAATATTATTTTAATATTTTAAACTTATTCTAAAAAATGTATATAAAGATAAATAATTGGAAGGAAAAAAGTAATTATAGTGAATTATGTTTTTTGTCTGCATAGCATATAATAATGTAAACTTTTACCGATATTTTAACTTTTCATTTATCACTCAGAAGAAGCTATTAATAATCATCATCTTCCTGCCCTTATCCCACTCTAAGTGGGGACGGTATAACATGTTATAAACATGTTGTCAGATGATTTGGCTACGTATTTTACGGCCAGCCGCCTACCTGACATCAACTTACATTAGTCGTATTTTACGACACCTCGGTAAAAAATGAGGGTAGTCTATTCTACTCAGCCGGATACCACATGGCGGGTCGACTTACATTAGTCGCCTTTTACGACACCTCGGTAAGAAATGAGGGTGGTACTATTCTATTCAGCCAGATACCAAACGGCGAAGAAGAAGCTATTAATAATTTGATGACATTTCCCAATAATCCTTAATCGTTTCTCTACAATACCTTCAGCGTAGTACTTTCTGTTACATTAAATATTCATAAGACTTGGAACTGGTTTATTGAAACACTCCCAGATACTACAAGTCGAACACCTCGATCGCCCGCACTGTTCCAAATGTCCTTACAAAAAGATCTTCTTAGTCTTCTAAAGATAAGAATTCATTTAACATGTTAGGACCTAAATAAAGAATTCACTGCATGGTTTTAAAAAGGTTTTTTCTATTTAACTTCGCTACACTAAGCTAATAACACTTTGAGAACTTTTAGTCTGTGTAACAAGACATTTATTTAAACCTTATCTGAACTGATTTAATTGTCCAACGTTTTCTAAGATATTTTTCATGTCACTTCAAATAAACGATCCCTTTTTTTTTAATTCACTTAAACACTCCAGTGAGTTTCGCTGAAAAATTAGGTGCAAGTTAAGATAAATTCAATGTTGGCTTAATTTTTTCAAACAAAGGATTTTAAATGCAAAGACATTAATATTTATCTCCAATGATAATATTAAATGTAGTTACGCCGTGTGGTATCCGGCTGAATAGAATAGTACCACCCTCTTTTCTTACCGAGGTGTCGTAAAAGGCGACTAAGGTAAGTCGACCCGCCGTGTGGTATCCGGCTGAGTAGAATAGACCACCCTCATGTCATACCGAGGTGTCGTAAAAGCCGACTAAGGTAAGTTGACTCACCGTGTGGTATCCGGTTAAGTAGAACAGACCCCACCCTCTTTCTTAGCGAGGTGTCGTAAAATACGACTAAGATAAGTTGACGTCAGGCAGGCGGCCGGTCGTAAAATACGTAGCCAAATCACGTGACAACATGTTTATTACATGTTGTGCCGACCCCACTTAAAGTGGGATAAGGGCAGGAAGATGATAATATTAAATGTAGTTGTGATCTGTTCAGATTTTTGTAGCCAAAACTCTCAATTAAGTGTTAGTATTTTCACTTACAATTCTTTTTCTTTATTAACTTTAATATAAATATTAATTCCTTATTAATATTCCTTCTTAATTTTTTTAAACAATACTTATTCACATAATTATCTCGTTGAAGTGAATATTTATTTCGCAGATATCAACCCAGAATATTCTTCCATCTCTATGAATACCAGTAGAAGGATAAACTCAAAATCCGCAGGAACCGGTACATCTTTCGAAAAACAACCAAAAAATGATACTATAACTAAAAAAAATTACTGTCACTCAAAATTCAGCGATCCTGTATCAAGAATGAGTAACGGTTAGTATTAGTGGGTTTTTTTTATTTTATTTTACAAATAAACACTCCATTTTTGGAAAATAAACACTCTCTATATTTGAAACATTATATAATGAACGAAACAAAAGAAAATGAAAGTAATCCTATAAAGATATGCTTAAAACACGTTCACTAATTTGTACCACTAATTGATACCGTATAAGGTTGCTTTACCTAGTTACATTGTATAGTTTATCTTGCTAGATAAAACAACAAGTTTTTGTACTGCAGCGAACTATACTTCGTAAGTATCGATTTTGTGTCTAAGCTGCCATAGTCGCAACAGTTTGTGACATATATTAATTATAGATACAAAGCCACGATATGATAGCCTAATATGAAAATTCAGTGAACTGGAAATCTGATAACCATAAAACAACATTTCCTATATAATATTTTATCAAATAGCTTAGCGGGTTGATCGTGAAATTATTTTTAGCAGCCTTTAATTACCAAGCTTGGCAGGCAAACTGGTTATCACATAAATAACGCTTGGCCTTATTGTTTTTACAGTTATAGCATTATTAGTCAATAGCTAAAAGTAAGGGCTCAGAAATTAGACAGAGGCGTGCATCATAGTAAGGTAAGGCAAAACATACTGAGAGATGTTTCCTTTTTACACTTACTAGAAGCTAAACGATTGAATACTCATATCACTTAAAAGTTGGATGGATGACCTTTTGAAGAGTGACTGGATACAAGCGGCACAGGATCCTTTGATATGGAAATATCTGGGAAATTAATATCTCTTAGAGATCTACGTTTAGCAGACGACGTCCAAAAAAGGAAAGATTTCGTTCAAGAACAACAAACGGTATTAATAGAAAATGAGAAATATTTTCACTTTATGGGAGTATAATAGATGAAAGATTTTATAGCTATATTTATGTTTGCCTTAAAGAAGCGATCTAACAAAAAAAATGTTGATCCCTAATAATTCCATGTCACAGGATATTCATCACGTTCAACTATCAAAATATTTAGACGGCAATATGTACTTTTGCACATGCACAAGTCTTTAGAAATATTTTATGTATGGTCCCAAGTTCACCATGTTGTGAACTATTCATACATACAATGTACTGTGAAAGGTGAACTTGAAATAAATCATTATTTTCAGAGCTATCAGAAAATTCCCGGTGTCAGGCTCGTATTGGCCGTAGTCGGCTTATGTCTGTGCGCATGCTGGGAGATTCCGTTACAGAAATGGCAACACAAGCTCAGCCAATATTTAACAGTACAGGTGTGTTGTCAAAAAAGCACAGATAATTATTTTGAAAATTAGTTTCTAAGGCTGTTTTTTAAATAGACCTATCAAAACCTTTGTTTTTATACTCTGCTACTTTATTATGTAGCTATTACGAATTATTAAATATTTTTAACTTATAATTTTACTATTTATTGACGATATTATATATATTTTTATTTTTACTCCCAAACATGGCTTTATCCACAGCTTAAGTTATATCATCATATATTGTTTAGTTATATATATGTATATATATATATATATATATATATATATATATATATATATATATATATATATATATATATATATATATATATATATATATATATATATATATATATATGTATGTATAAGATTCGGGTGGCGTTTCCGAGGAAAGGTTATAGAAGGCTATTTTTTCGACATTTTCAACAATTCATATTTCTACCAATTGCACACAACTTAACAAATAATATCTAACCCTTCCCCATATCACTTTGTCTATTGGAGAAAACCCATTCATTTAGTCTTATTTGAGTTTATCGCAAACAAATAATAAAGACAAAGTGTGGAACTTTGTTCCAAAATATATGTTGATTTTACTGTATATTTAAAAGGATAATTAAATTATAACATACAGAAAGGATCACGTATAAGCGCTAAAAAGCAACAAAATTTGGTGTTAAATATGTTAAATTACTTTTATATTACTTGTTACTTCTTAAACAATTACGTAATGTCTTGGAAGTGAAGATTACGGGGCAGGTAGCGCGTGTAGCTATTATTCAGCGTCTCTTCGCGTTTTTCGTATATTTTGCTGGATATTGCCCCTTGAGACACTCCAAATACTCGCTGAGCTTGCTTAATGATATAAAAAATAAGAAAATTTCGGTATTTCATAAGATATATCTTGAAGAGAATGCTGAGCAATTATTTAACCTTACTTCTGCTATAATATACTGGCGTCGTGAGAAACTCTTTCTATACAGTTAATATTACTATCAATTCCCAAAAATGCTATGGCATATAAGGACTATATTAATATTATAATTAATGTGGATCTCTCTATCTGTCTGTCGTTTACGCTTTTACAGCTAATCTCGAGAAATATTTATGAGATTTTACTAATGAAGCTTATATATACACGCATTTGTTTTAACAAATGGGCGCATTCAAAATCCGTGGAAAGGTTGTCGCATATATATAGTAAAAATATGAATCAATCTATAAACTACGTAGGGACTAGTTTAGTTAGTGCGTCGTAGTTTTTTGACATTTATTGCTTGGGTCCTTTCAAAAAAAGGTGTGAACCGACATTACTTTCTTAGTTAATTTCTGAATTCCTGCATTTGTTGACGGCAATAGATTTGTGTTAATCATAAATAAAATACATTGATTAACGGGCCAGTCAAGTCAAGTGCAGTAGATAATGATCCTGCATTCAGTTTCGCTAATCGCGGGTTTGATTCCCACCCAGGATCAAGATATTATATAAACGATTTCTTGGTCTTCGAGTCTAGGTGTATTTAAGTATGCATTTAAAAATTATATACCTATGTATATATTCACCAGTTGTCTCACTCATAATACAAGTATTAAGTTACTTAATTTGGGAACGAATATTCAGTGTGTGTATGTGACCCATATATTTATTTATTGTAATCACGGACTTCTCTTTTATTTCTATTTCTGTCTTTTTTATTATACAGGGATGCGGCTCTATGTTAATATTTGCATTTGCATTTTTCACAGAGACTAATACTGCATTTAAACAAGCGTCGGAATCAATTTGTACCTCTCAATACACGTTCAATAAGCCTTTGCAAGCAACTACGAAAATAGAGGAAGAGACAGGTTATTAAAACTTTAATTTTATTATTTTGTACGTAGTAAGGCGTATATGTAATTTGCAAAACTATTTCCAAAGTTTACCGTGTTAAAGCTAGGCGAACATTATTATTATACAGCACAAATTTAACACACATACTCTTCGCCATAGCCATGGTTGTTCGTGATGCGATTGCGTCGATATTAATGCCCCTCCCCCTCTCACTTGATGAGGAAAACTGACGACCTTAAAAAGGTTGCTAGGAACCGGTATATCCAAGCAGCATAGGATCCTGTGGTGTGAGAGAGACTAATGTCCCTTGAACGTCCAACGTTTGAAGAAAAAGATGAAGAATAATAATTATCTTTAGAAAAATCTAGCTTACATGCATACTCGTAGGCTAACGAGTTAAATAATAATAGAATATCTGGGTGACCGAGCCTTGCTCGGAAAATACCTAGTTTCGGCTCGAAACTAGGTATTTTCATTTGTCGCGACCACCCGTTCCCTGAATAAGCTACGATGACTTGACAGTTAATAGCAAAAATTCAATTCAATAAAAATTTTAGTATTTTTTAATGCTCAAAAATAGGGATAAAATGTTTTGTCGAACTAGCTAGGTTTTTTTAAAACCTCGAGATCGACTTTTCTCCCACAAAACCCTGTACATACTGAATTTCAGGAAAATCGTTGGAGCCGTTTCCGACATCCGGAAAATATATATATATATATATATATATATATATATATATATATATATATATATATATATATATATATATATATATATATATATAGATACAAGACTCATTTAACTCATTTCAATATCAAAGTACGTCGCTTCCAGATACTAGTTACAGTCTGAGGCTCTAACAAAACTGTTCAAATTAAACTATCTAGTATTGTTATTAGATTAGATTAGACCTAGTATAATTAAACTAACCTATATAAATTGTGGGATCGTTTGGTTATGAGGCCACATCTCAAGACTAAAGAGGTCATATTGCAGAAACGTTTTACACGTGTTATCTTTATTCGACATGTGTCGTTTGAAATGAAAGATAAATCGAAATAACATTTCCGCTACTTCCCTTGTCATCTACATAAAGTAATCGATGTACACTTGAACCGAAAAGCTATTTGTTTTAGAACGTCTTCAAGATTCGGCTATCGGTGATTTTCAGAACATTTATTTGGTATCATAACGTTATCGATAAAACGGAATATTCTCTTTTAGGGCGTACATTGACGTGTCACTGCGCTCATATGGGATCTGATAATGAGGTGATTGACGTTATACGACATAAATCTCGGTCATCCGCATCACCAGCTCTCAATGCATGTAAGATTTGTATATAATATTTTGTATGCTCAAAGGACTTTCAAATTAGTTTAATTAATTTATAAAATAATTATTAGTAAGTTATTAAGTAGTTATTTTTAAATTTTATTTATTTATATTAGTATTATTAACAGGTTACATGTTAATCAGGAATATCACAACTTGCGCTTTGGTATTTGCGATATATATATTTATACATTAATACTAAATTTATATATTAATAGTTAAGTGAAGTTAATAGAACATTACGGTTAAAATCCGCGGGGTTGGTATTTAAGCGGGACATCTTTCGCACAGTGATTTCTACGCGGTCAAGCCGCAGGGAAACTTAGTTTCAATTTAAAAAAAGAATGTACGCACAAAAATGAGATCATAAGTAACAAGCTTGTGGTAGCCCAGCGGTAACACCGTGCGACTCTTTCGAGGAGGTCACGGGTTCAAACTTGGGCAGACACCAATGACTTTTTCTGTTAATACTTATGAGTCTAATTGATAATTGCAATTTATCACACGCTTTTCGGCGAAGGAAAACATTGTGAGGAAACCTGCATATCTCTAGAGAATTCTAGAGATTTGTGTAACCTACCAATCCGCATCGGAGCAGCGTGGTAGGTCTTAGCTCCAAACTTTCTCTCCAAAAACACAGAGAAGAGGCCTATTCTCAACAGTGGGATAGTAACAGGCCGCTTCTTACTTACTTTAAGTAACGGTCAATACCCCTTGAAAACTTATATGAGCCGTAATATATTATAGCAAACGACGATATTTCTCCTTTATTCTTATTCAATAAAAAGCAATTTTCCCAAAGTCAACTCTTTTACTCTCCCCACGACTCAATGACACATATATGACAGCCACAATGCTTTTCATATCAATGACCAACTCTATGAAGGAGGTTGTATTAGAAACATGTTGTAACAATATGTTTATGCTAAAACAACTCACATTTCCTCATAAGGTAAGACGAATGAAGAGCTGAAATCACTCTCGCGTCTAATGACCCGGGATACGACTGAACCAAAGCAAGTAACTAACGCCGAACCTAACTTTGTTATATCCAGCAATTTAAACGCAGCTAAATGGATTAAGGGATGTGCTAAGGAGTCTGAGAAAGGTACTCTAAATTTAGTTGACAGTTTTACTGTCTGCTGTATACTAGCTGAGCTTTAGATACTTGACTCTAGATATATGAGCATTTGTACAAAGCGCATTCAATCTTAAATTGTTTAAGTTTAAGGTAAAATAATTTAGATGGAAAACTTTTTATAATAAAAAAAATTATAATAAGAAAGTAAGGGCCTGTTACTATCCCACTGCTAGGTATAGGCATTCTCTCTCCGTTTTTAGAGAGAAGGGTTGGGTCTAAATCCTACCACGCTGCTCAAATGCTGATTGGTAAGTTACACATATCCCTAGAATTCTCTAGAGATATACAGGTTTTCTCACGATGTTTTCCTTCACCGAAAAGCGTGTGATAAATTGCAATTATCAATTAGACACAAGTTTTACTTGAAAATCTCATTGGTCTGCCCTTGAACCCATGATCGTCTCTAGAGAGTCACACAGTCCTACAGCCGGGCTATCACGGCTTCACGTCTTATATATATCATAAACAATAAAATTTCCAATCTTAAGTTATTTCAAGCTAATACGAATTATCCACACTTGTTATAAATGCAAAACTATGTCTCTATGTTATGGTTTCATCGCTAAATTTGTACATGATTAAGGGTATTTAATAATTTAATGGTTGCGAACGACGTCGCGGGTACATCTTGTTACCTATCGTTCAAATTTAAGGATGGGACAATGAATGGTATCTATTAAGTTTCTTATTCTTAAGCTACTCTTGCATTGAGCCGATTTTTAAAACTAACTCATTTCCCAGATGTCCAATCAATAATCAACTTAAGCGAAACGATGGTTACCGAATCTTTGGATCGCGCGTCCTTGGTCGTCGCAAATTCCAAAGATAACAGGAGTATTAGTGAAATGAAGAAGCTGTCAAAAGTTGTAACAAATCACCGGCCTGCAATTAGCTGCGGTAATTGAATACCTAATAATAATACTATTATTTTTGCGCGGAATAAACTGAATGTCGGGACCTGAAATAAATTATACAGTATATCTATTCTATATCATGTAACTTTATTCTTCGGTATATTCCCTTAGTTTTCCGAAAAGCCATGAGACTCTCTCCTGGTGTTTAGGTGTAAGGGTGCAAACACCAGGCAGGTTCTAACGGGTTTTCTTTTGTAACTTAAGTGGCTAATTTTAAGTGGTCAATTGTTTTAAAATTTATGACACGCATATCAAGTTCATTGTGAGGTAAAATCTACAGAACTCCTGAAGTATTAGGTTACATGACAATACGCATTGGATAAACCTGATGGCACTAAGCTTCAAACTTCTTCTCCAAAAGGAAGATCCACTCCAATCCAATCCACTTAAGATGCACATGCCCTGTCGCCTTTGGTGGCTTTGCACCAGGCGGATACTTTTTAGTTCTTGATATTCTTTAATAAACTGTCAAGCATTAAGGAGATTAGTATAACAACATTAGTATAACAAAAAATTTGCATTAGCAAAGAGCTAAAAATATTTTTTGTTATACTATACTATACTTACTATATTTTTTGTTATTTTAATAAATCAAAACAACATAATAAAATTCTTAAATATTTTTCTTATGTATTCCTGCCAAATAAGCTTAGACACTATATTATTAAATATCCTTATACAAATATTTATGCAATGTTGAATATAAACAATATTTGTAAGATAATATAATGGTAGACTTCCATCTGAAATATATTTAAGAAGACAGAATTATATTTACTTTCTCTGGACATATTGTTTACTATGAAGAAAATACTCAAGACACGGAAAGCAATAAACATTTGATTGATAGCTTAATTATTTTCAGCGACTGCGAAAGCTTACAACGCAAACCCATCTGTCAGTATTCCAAAAATATTACCCACTAAAGATAATTTTCGGACACAAGGAAGCCCCTCAGTTACTAACAAACAAAATTATTCTAATGTACTTATTGATAAAAAGGCATCAGGTAAGGTGTTTTTCAAACTATATGTTTTTTTTATCTTTATTTAAGAGCTAAGTCGTGCCCGACTATGACGCTCTGTTTAGGCCGCTTACAAATAATAGTAATTTTATCCACTACTAGACCTTATACCTAATGCTTCATTATATAATTTAACTAAAGTATTTGCAGTGGTTAATAGTGGATCAGCTAAAGTAATATTTATACCACCAGTTGAGAGTAACATTTTATAATCGCTAAATCCATAATCAATCAATCACTAAAAACTATATGTTGTTAGTCAAAATATCTGTTACTACGTCGCTGGACGGGGCGGTCAAGAGCAGAGACATCGTAGAGATCGTGAAATATCGAGAATAGAGCGTAAAAACTATCAGATTCGGAGGACGTCATCTTAAGGATGCCTCCTAGAATAGGATACCTCGGCTTCGGGTGTCCTGTAGTGTTGGACTACGTAGTATGACTGTGATAAGTCATCACGCGGTCGGAAGAGTAATGAAAAGCTACGACCGACCGATATCATAAAACACCTGATCTTCGCCATCGTTCTTCAAATGAAGAACGTAAATTTTTGTTTTTGGGATTTTTATTTCATCGTCAAGCTCGTGAAGGACGCTTTTTGGAAGCCTTAATTTTGAAATTAAATCGTTGAAATTTTTAGAGTCAGAGAGAGAGTTATTGAATATGAAAATATCTAATATTTATTAGAATAGATTTTACTATTTCAGATGGAACTGAAACAAAAGATATGAAAGAATCGATTTCTCAGATACGACCAAATTTACACGAAACAGGTAAAAATATTAATTTTATATATTTGCTAGCGAATGAGAGGATTTTTGTAATTACCTTAAATGTATTAAGTATAAGTGTAAGTTCACATTAAATATATTAGGTATAATATTTACGAGTTATTTATCAGATGGTAACAGGTCTTCCAACGTACCAAATCAATTTATTGATTATCTGAAGACTGAAGGGAGACTGTTACTATAAAAAAAACGAAATACTATAAGATCATAATTTTAAGCGAGTCCTAATCAAAGCTACATAGTCAGTTTAATTAATATAGTCATGCTAATATAGTCAGTTTAATTAATGCAAATTTTGTTTAGTTCTATTTGATATAAGCAAGTGACAAGGTCTACCCATAAAATCTGACATATGTATAACAACATTTGATATGTTGTAAAGTCATGTTTGATATGTTTGATATGTTCAAAGGCATTATTGCCTTTGAACATATCAAACATATCAAGCACTAGGTTATAATGTCTACATTCCGAAATCAAGCAGAGTAATCTTATTGAATATATACATTGAATTTCCCTGAAAATTGTATAGTTTAAGAGGGTACTGAAATGGTAACAGTATAGGCGCGTGTGACAAAGGAAATTATAATCAAAATATTTTTTCTTGCTTAACGGAGAACGGGATCAGACTAACTTACATTTGTAGTATTTACTGGTTTTTGTTAGTCATATTTCTTTCCTCTTCGTATTAATAATCGTTTGATTTTTCGTAGCGCCACCGTCAAAGAATTCAACAAAACCCGGTTCCAAATTTAGTATTATCTTGAAGTTGGATCGAATTAAACAGAGTAATTGTATAATAACAATAAACGTTGAGTCTAAATCTAGAAAAATTAAATAGGTAGGCCATTACTTGTTATACCAAGGGTAGACTGCAAGCCTTGTCTTAAATGTTCTCATTATAGGTTCATGTTTAATGTTAACGTAGTTTTTTTGTGAGATTATGAGAAAAATACAGCTAGGCTTGGCAGCATTTGGAAATCTACGTCGAGTCTTCTCGTCACACATCCCATTGAGTCTAAAGATTAAAGTATTCAACCAGTGTATCTGACCTGTCTTGACTTACGGTGCGGTAACGTGGACACTAACAGTTAAGGCGGTCCACAAGCTTAAAGTCGCTCAGCGAGCTATGCTCGGGGTTTCTCTGAGGGATCGTATTCGCAACGAAGTAATCCGTCAGAGAACTAGAGTCACCGACATAGCTCAGCATAGCAAGCTGAAGTGGCAATGGGTCGGCCATATCTGTCGCAGAACCGATGACCGTTGGGATAGACGAGTTCTGGAGTAGAGAGCGCGAATCGAGAAACGTAGTGTAGGACACTCTTGAGACTCGATGAATAACGATATACTTAGGACAGCGGTCAGTGGATGGAAACAAAAAGCCCAGGATCAGCCTAAGTAGCGAATAATTGGAGAGACCTATGTCTAGCAGTGGACTAAAGTGCGCTGATAATGATGATGATGAGTTTCTTACCCTAGATTTGCTTAGTGTTTCTTTTTCTCAAAATGCACAAGTTTAAAAAGACATTATCTCGGGACTCTACAGTCGTAACAAACTTGCGCGGACTGAATCAGAAATCAAGTTTTAACTTATCGTTAAGTTAGGATTAGTTATGTGGATTTTAAGCCTTAAGGCTTCGGTAGTATTTACTCTTTTGACCTAATCTATATAATAAACAGGCATAGCAAAATACCCTGAAATCTTACTAAGCCAAGTTTTTCCTGTCTCAATTTACGTAAAAAGCGAAACTTACTATTAACCTAAACCTTCCGGAAGAATTGCACAACCTTTATAGAATTAGGCGTTACTTTGCGGAGATCCATAAAACAAAAGATCCATAAAACATAATATCATATATATTACTTTTGAATTGCACAAGCGTTTAAGTAAAAACCGTGCTAAAATTCTTTCAGTAGATTTTTAAAAAGTTGATCACTTATAGACAGACAGCTTTTGGGGTTGAGATTTATAATTAGTACAGATTAAGTAGTGAGTCTAAAATTGACACGTATCTATCACGTATTGTATTACTTTGTAGAGTTCATTATCAAATAATTGAAAAAAGCAATTTTTATGCCTCTTTCAAAGACAGCTGAAATGTTAGAAATATTTTCGTGACGAAATGCAAGGCTTGTAGTTCTACTAAATTTTAACTCCATGCACCTACAAGGAATGATAAACGATTTTTTTCAGGCACAGATGTAGAATCAATTCCTGTTCAACAAAAATCAGCTAAAATTTTCACGTCCAGACATATTCTTCCAAGAGCATCTACTTGTTATAACGTCTGTAATAATAACATAGGTAAGATATTTTAACAGCTGGAATATGTTATGGTTAATCTAATTGATTATTATAAATTGTGATCCCCTAAATCCATAAACTGGCTTGATATCCTTCTTGATTGATAATGCAGAATAATAATCTTTGCCATGCATTTTTATCATCTACATTATAGCATCTATATATATCACAAATAAAAACTATAAACATCAAAATTATGTATGGCTTTATTCAATTTACTGTAACAAATTGCATATAGGTCACATCTCACATCACAATCCAGAATATATTGGTGTACATGCTCTGAAATATAACTCGCAAATAAACGTGGCCGTTAAAGACAAACAGAAAAACAAAAGTCATTGGTTTTCCTAAAAGGAAAATAAGTGAAAACAGAAATTCCTTTTCGCGGTGACTTGAAAGAAAGTAAAGCTTTGACGAGTTTTGTCATAAAGTATCAACTGTACTTTTTTATAATATTCAGCAAATAAAGCAGGGCTACAGAATATAAGATTTCATGAAATGAAAATCCATTTAAAAATTAAAGTTGCGTTCACGAAATTACAAACACACATAAATCTCGTCAAATGATATATGAACAGTCAGTAAGAGTTATAGACATATCAATCTTACGAACCAATTTTTCAATAGTTGCAGAATTTTCACCAAGTTTACGATATATTTTACGCGAACGAAAACAACTGAACCATTAAGTAAAACTTTAATAAAAATATGAGGCGTTGAGTCAGCCAAAATAGATTGAAAATGTCTACCATAATTTTTAGTAGAATATAATTTTTTTGGAGTTTATACAAACGTCAAATTAAATCAAAATAATCTTTATTCAAATACCTTAACTCTTTCAACCACTGTTGAATCAGTAAGAAACAATATGATTAATGAAGCTACAACTGTTTCGGAATTTTGCTCTTACTGCAAAACCTTTACCTTTGCTTGCTGAAAAACCAGCAAGAAACTCGGGATTAAATCTTTTAAAAATTTTCAATTTTACGTTATTAAAGCGCAGTCTTGTATGAAGCTGAAAGAATTTTCAAATCAAGATATTATTTATCATTAAGATAATCATCATTTTTGTAATATGCTTTACAAATATTTCTTTAATTTAAACCTTTCTATGAAATTTAGTTTCTTAATTTATCACTTAAAATATATTTGAATTATAAATACGTATTTTATATGTGAAGACTTATGTCTGGCCTAATCTTTGTATAGCCCTGGACCAATAGCATTTTCAGTAAATCAATTTCCGATCCAATAAATTTTGTATGAATAGCAGTACTTTATTTTTAACGTTTTTCGCTGATTAGCTTTCTCGGTCAAGCGTCTGTGTATGAAAACTCTTACACTTCTATATCTTTTTTGAAATACAATTGACAACATCTTAACTGGAACTGGATAAATTAAACGCTCGCCTTCTAAATGCAAAGACCTGGGTTATAGAATCGGTCTGGCTTAGTAAACTTGAAGATTTTTTAATATATATAAAGTCATTTTCTTGGAGCGGCAAATAAAAAAGTGTGTTGCTCTGAAAAATAAAAGTTTTATTTTTATTCGTCTTAATCACTATATTTACACTATAAACTAAAACTAATATAAGTACCTGAAAAATCAAAGAAACGACAATTAAGTTTCTATTTTGCCGATTCCCTTTAAATATTTACATTATATCCATCCTGTTAATATTTTCTCCTCAAAAACATTTTTCTTTTGACGGAGTCAATCAGTTCCCTTTTCTAAATTTAAAATTGAGATATACACATATTGAAATTAAAAAGAGTTTATATTCTTTACATATATTTATCAATATTTTCATAAATAATGCATATCCAAAGTAAAAAAAAAAACCTCTGCTTAATTCGATTTTCAATTCCGTCTTCCAAACGAAGGAATTATTCCGAAACTTTATTGTGAGATCCATAGTCAGTGACCAAGTTTCAGATCCATATGTTATCACTCTCAACACACTCGAAGACTGCGGTCTTCGTGGCAAGGTATTTTAGGCGAGAACATCGCAAGCAATTTCCTTAGCGCTGCCCTATTCTAGTTTTACACATGTTTAATAAAATATTTGCAACATCGTGGCCAATTAGGGTGTTGATTCGATTCACACAAACGCTCACCATCATATGTGATGATACTACTGAGTCATCATCCTCCTGCCCTTATCCCACTCTAAGTGGGGTCGGCACAACATGTTATAAACATGTTGTCATATGATTTAGCTGCGTTTTTACGACCGGCCGCCTGCCTGACATCAACTTACCTTAGTCGTATTTTACGACACCTCGGTAAGAGAGGGTGGTCTATTCTACTAAACCGGATACCACACGGTGGGTCAACTTACCTTAGTCGCCTTTTACGACAACTCGGTAAGAAATGAGGGTGGTCTATTCTACTCAGCCGGACACCACACGGCGGGTCGTCTTACCTTAGTCGCCTTTTACGACACCTCGGTAAGAAAAGAGGGTGGTACTATTCTATTCAGCCGGATACCACACGGCGTACTGAGTGTAACAACATAATATCATGGTATATGCTATATATTGCCTACACAACGTGCAAAAATGAATGATGAGAAAGTTTACTATCCCGTTACCTCTTTTCACTTTGTCCCCAGATTGCCTGTTCGTATATGGTCGTCCAAGATGTGTGGTGCATAGCTATCGCACTGATGCCAAGATGCAAACCGAATTGTCGCAGGACTCTGGTTATTACAATTACAGTTACATTTACATCACAAATATTTAGTTGAGACGTTTTAAAATGATCCAAGTTTCCCACAAGCTGTTCCGCAAAAACTGCTTATATGAAAAAAATATTCTATATTATAAACGCGAATCTGTATGTCTGTGTGTTTGAATGTCTGTTACTCACCAAGTCGCTAAAGCAATTAATTATACCTATTTAGTACAAAGATTATATACCATGATAAAAAATAGAAAAGATCTAATTTTTCTTTTGGGAACAGTAATTCCGCGTCCAATTTATAAGCCATGTACACCATTAAATAAAGCTACATTGAGATGTTAAGAAAGGATTTTCTGTTCATATAAATATAAATATCTGGGTGACCGAGCTTCGCTCGGTAATTTTTAACAAAAAAAAACTTTAAAAAAAGAAAAAACAATTATTTAGTTGGAATCGATTCTTGGCACTCTTATTTCTCGAGGCTGCCCGCTAACCGAATAAGCTACGTCGACTTGACAGTTAATGGCGAAAATTCAATTCAATAGTGTTTTTTAATGCCCAAAAATAGGGATAAAACAATATTTTTTTTACATAAAACCTAGCTAGATCAATTTTTCTCCCCCAAAACCTCCTACATGCTGAATTTCTGGAAAATCGTTGGAGCCGTTTCCGAGATTCGGAAAATATATATATATACAAGATTAACTCATTTAAATATTAAAGATTATATACCCTAAATTGTTAAATAAATAAACACAAAAACAAACTGAATAAAGAAATATGGTTAATATTAGCAACTAGTATAAGCAATTTGTAATTCCTTTGACAACCGTATTAAGTCATATTATTGGGGTTACAGAGAACTAATTCTACTAATGGACGCAATACGGAAGATAAGCATAAAAAAATGAGAAATCTAACAAAACTAACAAACACTCATGAAATTACTGTGGACATAAACGTCTTTTTCAACGAACATAATTGACGAAAGCTTTAACTTTAAACGTCGTGTACTTGCTTTAAGTTTTGATTAAATCGAACCCATTAGTTCGATTTGATTTGCCAAGTAAAAACGAAACTTTGGGACCCTATTCACCCCTTTGGACCGGCTAAAGAACAACATTCAAACGCAACTTTCACTTAATCACTCTGGCCATCAAAGTAACGATTGGTATTTACTCCATTTATTTAGCGACCTTTGTGTGCTTGTGGTGCGATTTTCCATTTCACAAGCCTGATTTCAAATTGACAAAAATAATAATAAAATTATGCTGTAATCAGCGATAAAGTAAATTAGATAAATAAGAAAAATATATAATGCTAAATTTAAAGTGGACTATCCGTTTTCTTACCTGATACATGCTGGATTTTGTCGTAGAGTCTATCTTCTGATGATGCTTCGGATGCAGGGCGACACGATTTTTGAGTTTGTGATAGTGTAGAACGTGTGTAGTGCTTGTGTATAGTGGTGGCGGTGGTGGAGGTTTGTGCATATGTTTTAATGATACATGCATGTATCACATTTAGCATTATATATTTTTTTCTATTATACTTTATCCTTTTTTATAGCAAAATAATTTTATCATTTTTTTTTATTTTGTATCTACGCAAAGTAACGCCTAATTCTATAAATAATTTCAATTTGATTTACTTTTTCGTTTATTTTGGTCCAAGCTTAATTCATTCTAGCTGTAAAATTCATTCCCTCTACTGATTAGGTCTTTCAAAATCTGTGCTACGCTCTTCTTTCCATGATTTACTCTATGAATCGTTTCCACGCTAAAAATGACCTTTTACCCTGAATCTAAGCTATCAAAACATATTTTTAGATAGATAGGTTCTAACTCATCTTTCTGGGTTTTCATTCATTCATTTCATTTTATCAACATTTTTAACGACTCATTACTATCAGTAATACTGACTGTGCACTTTAAAAATATAATTTACTTACCCTACTATTATATTGATGAATGAATATGATATTGGGAAAAGGAAATATCTCATGTTAACAAAACGTATGTACGATGTAATTCCGATAAATAGGTTATTTTCTTACACGAAAATCAACTCTACCAATTAAGCGGGTTGACTGTAATCCTGAATAAAGATACTCAATCTTAGTAAGGGCGCTTTTAGATTAGACGATTTATGTCGAACGACTGCGTCACGACATCATCGGTCAAAAAACTGCACGTTTTTTAACCGTCGGGTGCTTGTTTTTGATACGTGGGATAGTTTAGTCTCGTTAGTTATTAACTAGTGAGGAAATAGTATCATGTTTACATTTTTGTACATATTTTATTTCTCTGTTGCGGATTTTAAATACACAGATCCCAAGAATTCTCTTAAGATATGCAGGTTTTCTCACGATTTACGCCTACACCAAAGAGTCCGATGTTTTACAAAAAAAAAACCTATAAGTATCCGCCAATTTGTAGCCCCTGAAAGGAGACACAGCTTCCAATCGGCCATCTCAGCTTATTTATCTAATTTGTCCAAACTATTTAATATAGCTGACAGAAATAACAGAGATATATAGATAAAAATACATACTCGCTCTTACAACAGATCACTGTTCACGATTCAAAGTACTTGTTTAAAGGTTTATTTTGAATAAAAAATATTTTGAATTTGAATTTCGGCTTCTGGAATTAAGAGGATCTAATATCATTCTTTGATAACAGGTGTAATTAAAGAAATAAGCTTCAAAGGGAAAGTAAGTACGTCGAACCGCTCTATTGGTCTGATGACGTCACTGGCTAGTCATTTATCTAGCCATCAGAAGAGCGGAATGATAGGGGAGGTTTTATCACCAAAAGGTATTAATTCACTTTCAGATAAATTATTTCTTCTACTAATAGATACACACAGTCCACACTGTAATCATTTCGATTGTCAGTCTTGACGATGCAACTACTCTCGCCCTTTCCGCACAGTGATGCTGGAAACTCTGATGAGTCTAACAGTCTGATTTTTTTAAATGTTTCCTTTCATCTTATACCTTAGTCTACTTAATGAACAAAATGTAAACTTACAATGCTTATTGAAGTGTGCTTATTAGTGTGTCGCTACATTTGCCAACCTCGCTTGTCCTTTGTGCTTACCGCCGACCTGCCTATTATTCCATAGACATTGATTAATTGACCATTTGTACTTCGTCATTGAGCATACGTTAGAAAAGTCCGCAGTAGCGTCTTATTATCAGGAAGTTAGGTATATAAAGAATAGACCATCTGTGGGCGTCCATATATCATTTTCAATTAATCAAGTTTTTAATAGTATTTTTTTATTTTTCAGTTTATAAAGCGTTGTACGAAACGACAAAATTGATGTCCAGAGAGGGATCCGATTCGAGAACGACGAAAAATAGCAGTATAAAAACGGCTTCTAGCAAAACAGGTTAACATTTCAACTTTACTAGATCGGGGGCGGCAAATCTTTTGAGAGCTTTAAGTGTTAATTTACAAAATTTCCCATATTTTAAGCCTTTAAAAATTGTTCTGGCGCTGTATGTATGTAGTTTGAAAATTATATAGGCAGTACTGGCTGAAATATTTTCGAATAGAATAAACAAATTGAATGACACATGACGTTAAATTTGTAAATATAATTTATTCAGTTAAAATTTAGCTAACTTCCCCTGAATTATTTACTGTTGTTTCTGGTCCTAAGAAAGAATAGAGAATATTTTCTTATCCTATGTCAACCTGATATATAATATTCAATTGTTGAAATTTTATCCGTAAATAACAGACACGACGGATTTTCTCATTTATAATATTAGTATGGATTTTGTATCTCAAATATTTGTGAGCCCGATTCACTTCACAGCAGAAGCTCCCGCGGGAAATAGATTCCTCGCCAATATAGTACCTAACACACCATTAAAATATTACATTTACCATTAATGATACAGGTATTATTTAGTTACTAACCTAACGCTAACTCTCTATCTCCTAGTCCATTCCTAATTATACACGTTCATTAAAACTCAAAAAAACTTGAATGAGGTCCAAAGGTTCTACTATGATTCATTAAAAACCACAGAAAACACATTGAGATCCACGTATGAAGCGTCTGTAGAAAATAAGAGAAGTGTCTTCCAGTTATTCAAGTAGTTAGCGTACATCTTTGTTACATCAATATAATTTATACTAGAGAATGAAGATTCCATAGCAGAGCCTTGCAATCCAAACAAGAAGATCTCACAGATGACCTCTTGTATGCTGTTCGCCCCTTCGCATTGTTTTTGTGCACGTTGTTTAGAAGCAGGTAAAAACTTAAACATAATACTTCTATATGCTGCTTAACTGCAATCGGTTCTCTACGTTTGTCTTATTAGAGTTATAGTAGAAGTAACATAATATTTCTATACCCTTCTTAATTGCAACTGGTTCTCTTCGTATGTCATTCAAATTATAGTCGACGTATACAGGGGATAAGCAATATTTCTCCTTGGACAGAATAATTACAACTTACACCCTTACACCTACACACCTTAAAGGATTGTACAGGTATCCTTACGATGTATCATGTACCTTCATCCGTTCTGAAAATTGCATGATAAGCAATTGGAATCTGCCACGAATTTGAACCTTCCAATCCTTAATAATGTATCACTCGCTCTCGCCGGACGTTATCATCCTAGAAGGTTTCATCATTCTCCTGCCCTTATCCCACTTTAAGTGGGGTCAGAACAACATGTTTTAAACATATTACATATTTCGGCTATTTATTTTACGACTGGCCGCCTGCCTGTCTGCCTGTCAACTTACCTTGGTCGCTTTTAACGACAGCTATCGTAAGAAATGAGGGTTGTCTATTCTCCTCAGCCGGATACCACACGGCGGTCAACTTACCTTAGTCGCCTTTTACGACACCTCGGTAAGAAATGCGGCATCCTATACGATTTATAGGTAGAAAATACAAACGTTTCAATTGCGAACCTGAAGATTAAAAAACACTCAAAACATTTAATACCAAGATTTCTATTGTAGTTATTATTGTGTAAATTCAATAATACAGAAATATTTCAAAACATCTGTACCAAGCAATATATGCCCAGAAATATTTTGCCTTCATCTGTTTAGAAATTTATTTTAAACATTACAGAAAGTATGAAACATCAATCGATTCAAGCGGTTACAAATCAGGCCCAATCGTTTATCCACTGTCCACAATGCTACACAAGAGTGACTGAGTTATCACAAGACAGAGATCGAGGTATTTATTAGTATATATTACTGTAAATACAATAATAATGAACTTGGAGAAGAAGTTTCAACATTTTTGTCTTTCTTCAAATTATTTTACTTTATACCTAATAATTATTTTACTTTATACCTAATATTGTGAAATTGTTTGAGAATTGTATGCGAAATTTACAAATGATTTACGTACTTTTGTAAGACCCTAGGCAAGAATTGTAAGCTTATGTTGGTTTATGCTCAGTCTATTTTTTATATTGCCAATTTTTACTCTACTGCATATTGTTATGAATTAAATAATAATGTTATAAACATATTGTACTAAACACTATTTTCCTTAAAAGCAAAGTTAATACTTCATCACGCAGTCTGAACTTATAGATCGCAGCGTTTAGTCCTCTTTCGAAATACGAAGTTTTTTTTATAATATCCCCTTATTTATCCCAAAACCATACTGGTTTAGGGTAAAGGAGCAATGGGTTCGGGTTATAAGAATGCATGTAACTGCATGTTTCAGATTCCAATGAAGATTGCTTGAAATCTCATTTAGCATCGTCCTGCCGTTACTACAGTAATATGTTGACACTAAAACTTGGACAGGTAAAAGATAATTGTAAGTACAAAAAAAACTAAATTAATTTTTTCTAAAACAAACTCATAAACAAAATCGCTTCTGGCTTGCTTAAAAATATATAACCTGCATATCTTTAATTCTGGGGATATGTGTAACCTGCCAATCCGGATTGGAGCAGCGTGGCATGCTTAGGGTACAACCCTTCTCTCAAAAAAGGTGATAAAGCCTATGCCAAAGACTGGGATAGTAACGATACGTTACTTTACTAAGAAAACGTTGAAACTGATACGAAAGTTAAATCTTGTATAATGGAACTTTGTGTACATTACAATCTGAATCTTATTTCAGTTAAGAGACATCTAGCGCCACCTATTGAAGAGACTTTATATAAAACACCGACTATTCCAAATATTGTATTCACTGAAGCATGCACAATGAAACCGAGTGGTCGTCAAGACGAGGATTGCCAAGCAAAATTATTACCGCCAAAAATAGATAGGACCTCTTGCCTTTTGTTCCCAGCTCTGAGTCTTACAGATATCAGAGGACGCGACAAACACGATTTGAAAACCGTTTATTATATATTGACTGCAATCGAAGGCAGAGTTCGTAGGTTGAAGAACAACATGCATACTTAATTGTGCGTTGTGAAGGCGATATTTTGAGAGTTATTATGCATAGTAGAGGATACATAGGTAGACCTGTGAGTGCGAGTGTCGCAACAATTAATAAGGGAAGATGAAACCCGTATACTTATGCTTATCTAATAATATATAAAAAAAGAAAGAGATAATCTCATTGGCTTACCCTTTATTTTACGCTGACTCTCCTACTCTACTATTATAACTCTGCGATATTAAAAAAAGATTTAACTTTGTAACAAAAGATGACGCTGTTTTGAAAAGTTAATGAAAAGAAATTTAAATTCTCCCTTCGTTTTTTGTCTACTATTAGTAATGTTATCATGTTTTTGCTTATTAAATAATTATAACTGATTATATAGCCCTTATTATTTGTAAACTGTGGTCGTTAAATAAGAAACTTGTTCCGAATGTTGAAATGTAACAAATAACAATGTAAACTTTTATAATATGTTTTATTTGTAACTGATATACATTTAATACATACAAATTTGACTTAATATGTAACCCACAGAATTTTTATATATATCCAAATTAAAAAAGATTAATTAAAAATTACCATCACAAAAAAATCACAATTACTTTATGGAATGTCTTAATATTACAAAATAATCCCATTATTAAATTCTTTGTTACAAACATAAATATGTTAGACTGTGAATGTTGTGTATAATTTTTTTTTTTAACTAAATAGTAAACGATATATAATTTTGTAATACCAAAACCATAAATAAAAAAAGATGAATAAAGATTTTACCGCCAATTATAACCAAACAATTCGCGTTCTTTTTATATTATGGAATTCTGTAAAATAAATGTTTGCTTCTATGTTTCTAAAACTACACACCTTATACAAGATATATAAAAATTACTTAAAAATACACAAAAACGTTATATAAGAATGAATGAAATATTATAAAGGTGTAATAAAAATTTGAATTCTTAAATTGTATTGGGCCTATAAACTTAAATAAACCTTACAAATATTATTTACATCTAACAAATATAATAACAACATTATAAGCTTTCTATACAATGGTTAAGGGATAAATAGAAAATATACTGAAAAATTCAATTTTATATAAAACTAAGAAAATTCTTTTTACAATGCAAAATTATATGCACCGTTTAGTATTATAATAATAAAAAAATGATAAAATTATTTCAGTAGCCCTTAAATAAAAAAAATGTGTCGGCAAATCTAGGAAAATAGATTCCGGATATCCCATGTCAGTATATCGTGGTGAACACTTATCATAGATAGTAAAAAGTAAAAAAAAACAACTTAGATCATACTAACTATTCAATATAACTGAAAATATATGTGTATCATTCAAATAATACAATGAAATTTAGGCCAAGACTTCAATTAAATATCAAAAAATGTAACCAAAACTGACAATAGCGTTCAAAACAATTATTCTTAATTATATACTTTTTAATATAATTTATCATTATAATATAAAAAAAAAACTAGTTCCATAATTTCAATAAAATCAGAAAAGTTTAAAATATATTTTATAATTTATTGCACAACAAAACAATACTGGCAGTACTTAATAATTTAATTGTAGTACAACACTAGGGTTACATCAAAGTCAGTTTTAATTACATTTTTAGATTTCATATCATTAATCTTAAACATTAATTCCCTGTTCAGAAAAATACTGTCAGTATGTATCCAACATTAACTATTATAAAAAAATCATGCTAACTTATCATGGCGCTTACAACAAAGACTTACAAATAAAGTGTCACCATTTTGTGCTAATACTATATAATATAACATAAATATATATTATAGTCCATTCCCCGCTACATTGGCACGTCCGTACATACTAATTATCATACCTTCATTTCACCCTGTTTTGTAATACCTAAAAAATTATAAAATCATATAAATGATTTATTATATTATGTTTATCTTATTTGTGTATATAAGTAGTATATTTCCAATGCTTTATTTATTTACTTTTATTTTTGAGTTTATTCGTATTCAGTATATGTAGGTATACTAATATTGTTTATGCACCCTCCCACGCTCCTGCAAATAACTACTCTATAAAGGTTACCTGTAAGAGATTGCTCATAGAAACAAGGCCGCCTATGCACGCCTTAAATGTTTGATATCCCTATTTTGTTTATGTTTTTCTATTTTATTGTTGAAATGTGCAATAAAGTTTTATAAATAAATAAAAAATAAATGAATAATCAACAGGAGTTTATCTGAGATTAAATCTGTTATCTTCAGTACCAACATAATAAGTAGTGTTAGAGACATAAAAAGTAGTCTATGCTGTAATTAATCTATGACAACTATCAAGTTTGACAGCTTTTTTTGCATACCGGCCTTTAACAAGCAATACGTATTCCCATACAATAAATATTAAACTTTCAAGTAATCCTTTTATTATAAACTCAAAACTTATTTATACTATACTACGTGAATATAAAAATAACGCTCAGCGCAGACTTAACATTGGTGCTGAAACTCGTGAACACGTATATTTCGGCTATAAATTGTATGCCACCGCGTTAGCGATGTGGAAAAATAATCTATTGTTAATAATCGATTAATTGTTTTAGGTATCCTTTTACTTTTTAACTCTTTTTCTTGTTTTTTAAGATTAGATATGCACCGTTGGATGACACCAATTTAGCCTAACTACACATTTTAATCCAATTTCACAAACAGCACATCTGATATTATTTATTGGTAGTTGTCCACTTCAATAAGCCTTTATTGTAATTAATTATTAATATTTAAAAAAAACTTTTGAACAGTCAGAAAAAAAGCGATTTTTAAAAAATCATATATTTCAAAATCGATTATTTTTAAAGGGATAAAAATCGATTATTTATTAATCGATTTTTTATTCTCCAAGTCACATCCCTACACCGCGTGCGCGTGCAAGTGTTGCTTACGATGCCTATAGAAGCATTAAACACGTTGCGCAATGCACAGGAGCCAGATTGGAAACCTACTTCAACCAAGAAAGGTTGAGGTAGGTTAGCTACTTTGTTCGAGAGCAAAATTTGACTATCAGTTAACAAAATTTGTGGCACTCTTGAGCCATATAAAAAAACCACATCGGTCTATTACCATAGAGTTAAGAAGAACAAAAATACACATCTTTAATATTTAAATCTTGTATATGTATATATATTCGGAATCTCGGAAACGGTTCCAACGATTTTCCTGAAATTCAGTATGTAGGTTTCGGGGTAGAAAAATCGATCTAGCTAGGTTTTATTTAAATAAAATCGTTTTATCTCTGTTTTTGGGCATTAAAAAAAATTCAAATTGAATATTAAACGATATTTTGCCGTAAATTGTCAAGTCAGCGTTGCTTATTGTTAACTGTAAATCGTGCCCCACCTACCCAATATTTTTTTTTGTTTCTTTTTTTTAATTTGTAAAGAATTACCGGTCAACTAGGTTATTATTTTTAAAATACTTGTGTGGATTTAATTCATAGGTTTTCAAACTCAAAAGTAGACCCCATCGGGTCCATAAAGCAATCTAGCTAGCTATGTACATTTTTTGTATAATGCATTATCTCAAGTAAACAGGACTTTGTTATTAAATTTAAAGAACCATGCATCGAGATTATTAATTATGACCACTTAGCATTTAGAACTTGGTTAGATGAATATAAAGAGTCAAAAACAATAGAGCTATTTTAGTTAGTTTTGGCAGCAGGTTATTGGCATTGTAACATAGGACATATTGCAGATTAACCGAATGTAATTCAGTCAATAAAACTATCACTTACCCTTCACAACCTTTTAGAGCAAAGTCAATCCCATAAAAAAGTGAACATTTGTTAGCAACGGAGTTGATCGAAATTAAAGATCAAACGCAGTTGAAATTAAAGATCAAACGCAGTTGAAATTAAAGATCAAACGCAGTTGAAATTTACCTACTTACTTTACCTGTATTTCACACCAAAGATCTTGGCGTGAAGACATGGACCAACGAGTCCCAACCGCAGTCCGCTATTTGGTGAGGCCTTAGTCCATTCCAGTCGAGGCCATATGTAAACTCCGAATGGTGCCGTATCGTCTCTAATGGATCACAGCCTCGCTTTAAGTCCCATATCCTAAAATTAATGAAAAGGAACGAGCAACACATTAAGTCCTTAAGTCCTAATAATACCATCAGCCTTCGTGGCTATTAAGGCTGATATCCCAGAAAGAAATACGTGCTAAATTAGTCTGTAACTCTACACAAGAAGAAAGCAAAAAACAATTTGATTTTTATAGTTTTATTATTTCATGTTTTCTTTAAAAGTTCTCTCCTGTAGAAAATGATATTACTTAGCTCAAAACACTGATGGGACATTTGGGTCACAAATTGTAAGGATAGGGACGACTTTTACCGGCAAAAAATAATCGTGAGGGTCTGCATTTTTAACTACAAAATCTTTTGAATGGATCTATGTCTAAAATTAGACATTAGACGTCAGTATCTGCGTGTGCGTGTCTGTGCGTGCGTATTTGTGTGGGATCTTTTGTTTATAGAGCTTTCAAAAGGTCTTTTACTTACCTAGTGGTAAAGTCATAAGATACAGCCGCTATTACAGATGGGGCATGTGGTGAAAACTGTACTCTCCGAACCGCACATTCGCAACCTAAATAGTAGAAATGAATTAATCAATTTCACTTGCTGCAAAGTAGCGGGCTTATTACTATCCCAAAAATGCAGGTTTCCTAGAATTTTACCCATTTTACATCATACCCATTTTTCCTTTACCACCACATGATAAAAAATAGATTGAGCACGTAAACTTTCATAGAAAACTAATCTGTGCCTTTGGGATTTGAACCCGCAACCAATCACCCCTAGCCGCCTCTAAGAGCCACGCGTTTTCTCCGTTTTCATTGATCATCATGATACTATGATTTCAAAGATCTTAACTCCATTTTCATTGGGCTACTATTATTTCAAAGATCTTAGCTCAATTTTTATCGAGCTTACTATAATTTTAAAAATATAAGCTCAATATAATTTTAAAAATCAAGCTAATATTTTTATTACTATAATTTCAAAGTTATTATCAATTATTATTGACTTTAATTAATTTCTAAGATAAAAGACACTATCCAATGAAAATCATTAATATAACTCCTAGTTCTTATATCATTTTTCTACTCTATTTGATAACTTTAAATCTTTAGAAAGTGCGTGTTGTCATAAAAGTAAATTAATTAACCTCAAATCTCAAACGCGTATTATTATAGGAACTGATTAATTTTAGAGTCAAGAACTGCTTTTGTTATCAAGTGGATTTGTTAATCTTCATAAGATGCAGTGAGAATTGTAGGTGGTATTCAAGGCAAAGACATACAGCATTCAAACCATAGAGTATAAATTTGAAAATACTTTTTTTATATTTAGACACATTTAATATTTAGTGAACATTTAAAAATTAAAAATAATATAATAACTGCTAACCTTTTAAAGTAAACATCGGTGACGTCAATCTTCTAAGATCCCAGCCTCGAATGAGCCCGTCAGAACCTGCCGTTGCTAGCGCATGCGTTTCGATCCTACTCCAGTCACAAGATAATACCTATAATGGAATATTAACCTTATTTTAAAGCAATACGGTTCCTTTTCCTTCAAAATGTACAATTTCAGTAAACGTCATTCCATTCTACGCAATACTAGATTATAGTAATTGGATTTACACAGTCTATTAAAAAAAAGGGACGTTTATTTATTGTATAATTTATACGTCAGAAGCTAAGCCAGTCCCAGTCTGCCTACCCAAATGAAGAATAAGGTTTTATCCAAATTTTCGCAAATTAAATTTATATTAATATTGATAATAAATATATGTATAAAGATTTTACTCAAGCTATATTAAAGAATTAAACAAACTTCTGCCCGCGTCTTTGTTTGCGGGGCTTAGTGAAACAAAGTAGTCTATATCACTTTCCATCTATGCCTCCTTTATGACAACATTACCGTTAAACAAACAAGTTATATTTACGCATTTATAGTAAAGCCAAAAAATCTTCACAAACTTAGTTCTGGCTTGAAAAATGGGAATTTATAAGCTTTAATTGTGCAAAGTATCAATGCCGTGTGGTATCCGGCTGAATAGAATAGTAACACCCTCATTTCTTACAGAGGTTTCGTAAAAGGCGACTAAGGTAAGTTGACCCGCCGTGTGGTATCCGGCTGAGTAGAATAGACCACCCTCATTACTTACCGAGGTGTAGTAAAAGGCGACTAAGGTAAGTTGACCCACCGTGTGGTATCCGGTTACGTAGAATAGACCACCCTCTTTCTTATCGAGGTGTCGTTAAATACCACTAAGGTATTGCCCGCCTATGCAGGCGGGCGGTCGTAAAAACGCAGCCAAATCATGTGATAACATGTTGTGCCGACTCCACTTAGAGTGGGATAAGGGCAAGAAGATGATGAATTGTGCAAAGTGACACTACATATTAGTCCAGCAAATTAGCAATGTAAGACAGACATATTTTCGCATTGATAATATTTATGGACTAACTGGTACATACCTCTGCCTCATGTGCCTTTACAACGGCAGCAGGTCTTGCCGGTTCAGTGCACGCCCACAACTTAAGATGGCCGTCGCCGGATACGGAAGCGAAGGTGGCTGGTGAGTGGGGAGAGAAGGTAGCCGTGTACACCAATTGGGAATGACCCGCGAACGTACTAAGGCACACTTCCAATTCTGGGTCCCACTAAAATTTAAATGTCAATGTTAGACAAAACTATGAAGTATGCATCTCTCATCAAGAGTTATATTTGTGGCGTTTGCAGTTGCGACTTTGGGGCCATGGAGTCAAAGTACGAATTTTTTTTATCCGTTTTAACACCCCGGTTAATTGCCCCTTCAGGTGACAAGAGGGCTCCTTTTTTGCACAAAGAATCAACTTAGCGATTCAGAGCGGAAACGCTGCCAGCATTCTTGAGACTATTCCATGTGGGCATGATTTGTATAGTCCTAGCGTATAAGAAATTTAAGATAGATGTAACTTGTACATTTTTGTTGTAAATAAAAAAACAGAACTCAAATATTCGGTAGTAATATTTGTTACAACATAGTATCAATGATGAAAGAGTTGGCGCAAGAGAAATAGCAGATTCACTCTTGCCAATTAGGCATATTCTTGGCAATCACGATCCACCTTAAGACAAGTCAATTAACTGCTTCAGTTTTCTTTTAAGGTTAAAGATGAAGGTCAAGGGAATGCCCTAATTACTCTGTGCAACCTCGATTTTTTTGTTTACGATTCTTTTTTCCGTCTTTAAGTGCTACTCTGAATAGGAATTTGTGCGGCACCAAAGAGAAACGCCCAACCTGTGGCCCATCCAACTCTTTCTAAAGACCCAAAGAACTCAAAAGACTACAAAATATTGGGAATGAGTATAGAAACTGACCATTTATAAGGATTTAGTTTACAAAGTGTAACACTGCAGCTTTGGATACTAAGTCAGCATATTAAAAACTTTTGAAAACAAATATTACCAGAAACTGCCACTTTAGTTATGTGACTCTTGATCTATGAGAGACTACATTACATCTACAAATCTCCATTTTATTATTCATTCATAATATGAGCACTTCGACCTCATTTTAATATCTCTGAGGATTTTTTTACATACTTTATTGCACTAATTAAGACATAAAAAGTACAAAAAGTTGAACCTTAGGGTTTGTAGGTATATTGTTTATATTTAAGTAGGTGCAATTAGATATTGCATTAATATAGGCGAAAATATTTAAGTGAATAAAAATCATTAAAAGCGGTGGGACATACCTAAACAAACAATAAATACAGATATGATACAGGATGGTAAAGGAATGGTAGAGTTGTGGAATATGAAATAAATTTCATTTATATTTAGGTTGGTCTTACCAATTTTACAGTAGTATCCCAACTAGCAGTCAGCAGGTGTCCTCTAGGCCAATCCACTGAACAAACTTCACTGTGATGAGCTCTTAGAACCCTAAGGGGAGCTGCACATCCTCCTCTCCAGATTATCACAGCTCCATCACCTGCGCCACATGCGGCAACACCGTCTGCAGTACCTGACCATGTCTAGAAGTAGAAAGAAAAGAAAATAAATATAATTAATTACATACATATACATAACTAGCGGCCTGCCCCTGCTTCGCACGGGTATAAAATATATATCCCATGTCAGTCAGTGAAAAAAAAATGATTAAAATCGATCCAGCAGTTTTGATTTATTCATTACTGCCCGCGGCCAGCAAGCGTTAAATTTGAAGAAAAACAATTTCCTTTCCCTATATCAAGAAGATTTCCTGCTATCTTTGGAATATCTAAATTCATATAGTACATTTTTACTTATTTACTTTTACATTTTCCTTATGTATTTTATTTTTACAATTAATTACAGAATGTCTTTAAACAAACTCTTGAAAGAGCGACATCGCTGCTAAAGTCGAAGTGTTATAGGGCGAAGCGCGGCATCCTCACGGCATTTTAAATCTGTAATATCTCCGAAAATGTTTATTTTTATTTTATTTTTTTTTTATTTTGTTCTATATATTGTTATATATTGTTCATTTAATCCGCTGTAAGCAATATTGATGAAATTTTAATTGATGTAAGCTTATTTATGAGGATAACTTTTTTGACATAAAAATTTCAATTTCCCTTCCTCCAGGTATGGGTAAAAGCAAATATATAGTAAATAGTATATAAATTATTTTATTTTCCAAAAATTAAAGTTGATCGAAATGGAATGGCAACAATTTGATGTCAGAATAACATTCTTCAAACGCAAGGCCATGATCTGGTTATGGCCATTGCCAAAGTAACAACATTAAAGCAGGTGACACTTGTTGGGACAGCAGTGAAACCCTTTCCCCAACATGGGGAAAAGGGCGGAACACACTGTGGACTAAAGAAACACATGTTAAACCTGAAGCTGTCAGACACAGGGCCATGCAGACTCTGCCTAGAGACGGAGGAAACACCCATGCATATCCTGTGTGAATGTCCTGCGCTGATTCACATTCAATACTCTCTCCTAGGGTCGCATAGTTTACGCCCAAAAGAGGTGAAAGATCTTGCTGCCAAGAAGATCGTGGAATTTCAGGAGGATACCTGCATTGGCATCGAACTATAGTCAGTGGCAATCACAATAGATCAGTAATGGTCAAAGTGATACTGGGCCATCAGGCCCTGCAAAGCCACTACTCCAAGAAGAAGAAGAAGTCTGAAGGAAGCAGGTCACTTTTTACCAGTAAACTGTAGACTGTTAATATGCAACTAAGCCCAAAGTAAGCAGTGGCAATCAAAACATATTTGAAATTGTAAAATTGATACATGGCTAAGAGGTCTTTCATAGCCTCTACTTCAAAAAGAAATTTTCTTTCCATTTTTAACTACAATTCAAATGCATCTATGACATGTAGACAAATAATATGTAAGCCAGCTTAGTGCTTTCGTCAGAATGTGTGTTCGCATAATTGCATTACTAAGACTTCAGTATGCTAGGTTATTACTTATAAAAGGCTATAATGAGATTATGTTGAAGATGTACAAAGAGATTGAACTATGAACTAGATTCAAAATCCTTTTATATTGAACACAGACACACCCTCGTAGAATATGCAACACATGTATACATTAACTATGAAAAGAAAAAAGTACTTAAATTGTATTTTCTTTTCAATTGTCATTAACTAAATGCTACTTTGATATTTCTTACGCTGTGACGCTGGGAGTGAATGAAAAGACTCTTGAAAATTGAATATTCAAATTCTTACTCTCACATTCATAAAAAATTTTAAAAATAGAAACATATAGAACTAAGTAAGAAAGCTGCTTTAGAAAACCTTTAATACTATTCAGGATTATATAAATGATCAAAATGCTTTCACACACACAACCTTGTAAAAGATAGCAATGAAAAAATATAACTACTTTAATTATGTCAAATAACCAACTGATAGTTTTTTTCCTGACTATTCTCAATAGAAACAATTTCTTGATGCATGCAGTCATGCAGTAGAATAGATGACTCAAAAGCACTTATTTTGAAATTTATTTAAATAAAGAATAATTAAATTTTATTTTCATAGTATTAATATTTAGTGTTCCATTTTAGATATTTGTTTTTAAGTGCCTCAGACAAATAACTTAGCATTTAAAAATAGATCAATACTTTATAGCTTACACACAATTTAAAGCCAAAACATAAACAACATAAGTAGAGATTTTAAATAACATAATTATAGCTAAATAAAAAACATAGGTGTGTAATTATTTCATCACCATAACAGCTTAACAGACAACCTTTGATGTGAAATATAATATTACAAAGAGCATATATGAACATACATCTCTGGATATTGGGGTATATACTGTTAGACTACAATTATGTAAACATACATAGAGATTGGTGCAATAGACAACTTTACAATCAAGTAGTTTTGTTTTCTGTATTTCAGTTAGCTACTGCATCCATAATAAGATTGGAAACATGAATATGTAGTAAGACTAATAATACAGATAATTAATAAAATCTTTACCACATCAAACAGTCCATCACTCCATTCTAACTTCTGCATCTCCACCATACTTGCACCATCTGGTGAGAGTTCGAGGAAGAACAAAGTCCCTCCACCAGCAAGTCCATAGTACTGACTTGTGGCCACTGCCAATGCATCAGGTCTTGTCCGAGAAAATCTGACACTGTAGCCATGCCGGCCTGGTGTTAAGAATGTCGGCATGCTGATGGTATAGCTAAAAATATAATAGATGTATATGAACTCTATTTTGTCTCTTTATTTTAAACAATTGTGTGTCTATCTCGTTATATAGGGCCCTTTTGAATCAATTGAAATATATAGTATCAGTACACATCAACAATTCAATAACTTTTGTAGAAAACTGTTTAAATACAAATTCATAATGAATCAAAAATGGTGTGAAATTCAACAATAATATTATTCTTTCTAGAATATTCATACTTAATGTTCTAGTTATATTAATAATTTATACATAAAATCTCTAATAAGAATAACTAATTGAAATCATAGTGGGCAGTTTGATTCTTTCTAATTCTCTTATTAACTAAAATAAATTAAGATTAAATAATACAACTCTTTCGATTCGTTTTGTCATAAAGCCCAAATATTATCTTGTAAAAATTACGTATATAACGAAATTTGTAGCAAAAAACTATATTATCTTACTTCGTAATTTCAATCTGAAGAACTCATATTTAGTTTTCACATGGGTTTCCGTTTCATTAAAATTAAATAGATTTACTTGAAGTTCTTATTGGAAAAACTAAGATATCACAACAAAAACAAACTTGAAAAGTGCTTTATAAAATAACTATAACCCTTTTAAAACTGTCAAAACAATTTTTGACAATTCTTCGAAGGATTTCCTAGTGTTGTAACACTACTTGTATAGTATCGATTTTAATAGACGTTACCGTCATACGATTTTAATCCAATTTGTACTCCTACGTACTCAATCCAATTAGTATGTTTCGCAGGAAACCTCACAGGTTGTTTTTATATAAAAAGGCAACATACTGAACATCGACATTTCTGGTGAGCGCTTCACACTCACACAATCCTAATACTCCATACAATTAAATCCTTGAAGAGTAATATTTCTTTTTTTCCAATTTTTCTTTTAAATCAATCAAAATGCTTGAGTTTCTATCTTTAGTTTTTGTGGTCGCGGTGAAAGTTTTCAAAAAAACAACACCAAATGGCAAAGTTACGGTTTACCTGGGTAAGCGGGACTTCATTGATCATATAGATTACTGCGATCCCGTCGATGGAGTCGTGGTGGTTGATACCGAATACCTGAAAGGCCGAAAAGTTTACAGCCAGGTATAAAGTGTGATATGTTTCTGTGTAGTGTACTTTGTTTTTGGAAAGTGATAGTAAACTTAATCAATTTTCTCTTATGCAGCTGGTAACAACGTACCGTTTCGGTAGGGAAGAAGATGAGATTATGGGAGTGAAATTCTCCAAGGAGATGGTAATCGGGCAGGATCAAGTAGTCCCGATGGTCAACGCTAAGATGGAACTTACACCTGTTCAGGAAAAATTACTGAAGAAACTCGGACCAAATGCTTTTCCTTTCACCTTTACTTTCCCTGAGATGTCGCCTAGCTCGGTAATAAAATAATAAAATATTTTTTTAATTCTGAATTAAATATAAAAATTGTTGCATAAATATATGTTTTTTTTAGGTAACTCTTCAACCATCTGAAGAAGATCAGGGCAAGCCAATGGGCGTCGATTATTGCGTACGAACTTATGTAGCCGACAATGAAGATGACAAAGGCCACAAGAGGAGCTCTGTAACTCTTGCCATTAAAAAAGTAAGTGGTAATATTTGAAGAATAGTCACCAAAAAATATTTACCGGTTAATTAACACAATTTTTTTAGTTGCAACATGCTCCAGCCGCTCGGGGACGCCGGCTTCCTAGCTCTCTCGTCAGCAAAGGCTTTACTTTCAGCAATGGCAAGATTAGCCTGGAAGTGACTTTAGACAAAGAGATCTACTACCATGGCGAGAAAGTGGCGGCTAACATTATCGTATCGAACAACTCCAGGAAGTCTGTACGCAACATTCGCTGCATGGTTGTGCAACACGTCGAAATTACTATGATCAACTCTCAATTTAGCCGCCATGTCGCCTCTCTGGAAAGCCGCGAAGGTTGTCCAGTAACACCTGGAGCCAGTCTTTCTAAGACCTTCTATTTGGTTCCTTTGGCTCGCAGCAACAAGGACATCCGAGGTAAATGACTAATACTTTACGCATACGTTGATAAAAAGATTACAGTTAATCGCAATGTTCATTCTGTACAGGTGTCGCTTTGGATGGCCACTTAAAGGAAGATGACGTTAACCTGGCTAGCTCTACCCTGGTCTCAGAGGGCAAATGCCCGGCTGAAGCCATTGGTATTGTTGTATCATACTCTGTTCGCGTTAAGCTGAACTGCGGAACTCTTGGCGGTGAACTCGTAACTGATGTGCCCTTCAAACTTCTACACCCGGCTGAAGGTATCAAATAATACTTCCTTTGATAAAACCACTAGCTTTTACCCGCAACTTCGTTCACGTGGACTGTTGTCGCATGATAGGTTGATAAAAGATGGCGCTTTTAAATGTCATCCTATTTCTGTAGAATCAACAGGATGTCTATAACCTATATGAACCTTGGCGTATAAGGAATAATTGTGCCAAATTTCATCGATATTGGTTCAGAGGATTCGCCATGAAAGAGTAAAAAACATACATCCATTCTCAAACTTTTGCATTTATAATACTAGCTTTTAACCGCGACTTCGTTCGCGTGGGCTGTTCTCGTGTGATAGGTCTATCGATCTAATCGATGGCGTTCTTCAATGTCATCTTATTACTGTAAACTTAACAGGATGTCTATAACCTATATGTTATTCCGGCGTATAAGGAATAATTGAGCCAAATTTCAATAATATTGGTTCAGAGGATTCGCCGTCAAAGAGTAACAATCATACGTCCATACTCAAAAACTTTCGCATTACAATATTAGTAGGATAATATTAACTGTTTGCAATTCGACAGTCATATAACTTGCATTTTATTTCCATCAGGCACCGTTGAACGTCAACGATTCAATGCGATGAAGAAAATGCAATCGATTGAGAGGCACCGCTACGAGAACTCTCTTTACACCAATGAAGAGGAAGACAACATCGTCTTCGAGGACTTTGCCCGTCTCAGGATGAACGAACCAGAATAAGCACATGCGTCCATAATTAAACAAAAAAATCAAGCATAATTAAACCTAACCACGACCCTAGTTTGCCTTTTAGATTTGTTGGAGATGTTTCATTATCATTCTTTTATTAATTAGCAATTGAAATTCATCGTAGTTAGGCATTATTTAACTATTCATGATCACGCTCAGTTATACGGGTGAGTGTAGAACGGTAAATAAAATATGCTAATAAATAAATTACTGAACAATTATGAATTAATTACCAACATGTTATCTAATCAAACTTACCTTATTCGCTTATTGTTTACCCTTAAATAAAGAGCCATCACCAGATTTTTTTTGTTTTATTTTACTTGAATTTTGTCCGTGCAAATAATCGTTGGATACGTTACAAAATACACTTAATAAAAGGCTCATACAGAAAACCTACTATTGAGGGTTACTAAGATATAAGAAAACATGGACATTACTACTCTTCGACTTGTACAATACAGTAGTATCTAAATGTAACTAGTAATAAGAATTATATTTTTAACAGAGCAACTTCCACGTTTCTCGCTGGCTCTTCTCGCTAGAAACAGCTTTCCGAATAAGCAGTAGAGTTGATGATTTAAAAGCCCTTCTTTACATATTTACTTGAATAAAGATTTTTTAGATTTGAATATAAATTCGAAAGCTATTTCTTGATATCCTAGTAGTTGTTTAATGAATGAAATAGAATGCAATTATTTACAAAGATAAATAAATATTATATGCTTAGGTATTAAAATGTTTTCAGTATTAGTATATGTATTTCGAAATAAAGTAAACAAAAATACTATTAGTCTGCGCCCATAAATATATATATTTTTAAATTACATCATAAAATAAATAGCATAGCATTTTTTAAGCCTGCGCCGCTAAATATATACAGTTTTAAATTTCAACATTAATAAAATAGCATAGCATTTTTAAGTATATATACATATTTCAATACAGGTGTTTTTTGTCCATAATTCTTTATAAATTTTAATAGATCTTTACTTGACGGTGTTAAAATTTATGAACGGTACACATTACAATAGAACAGCAGCCCGTACTGAATGATGTTTTTTCTTTGGCACGTGGCTGTATAATTTAAGAAGGGTTCAACTTCGTAGAGCCCCAATTTTAATGTGGTCCAGCGATATTTTTTTTATAAATAATTGAATATTAAAGCTAAATATATTTCAAAGTAATTATAACATTATTTTGCTATAATCCGCGATAAAGTAAAATAGAAAATATATATAACGCTAAGTGTAGAGTGGACAATCAGTTATCATACCTGATACATGCAGGACTCCACCACCGCCACCACAATACACAAGCACTACACACGTTCACTATCATTATCGACATTTAAGGTCATTTTGAATTGATAAGTTAGACTTAGAAATGCCTAATATTAGGATTTAATATTATAAAAGTGAAAGTCTGTCTATCTGTTACGCTGTCATTTGGCACAATTGAGGCTAATATGCCGAGGTATACATAGGATAAAAGAATTTCCGTTTTACATTCGGGAGTGGGGAAATTACAGTATATTGTAAAACGTATCTTAACACAATTAGCGAGAGCGTCTAGTTAACCTTATTTCGAATCTAAGATGGATATTTAGAAGACCTAATCCATTAAAGTACCTAAGTCATTTGTGGGTTTGGATATAAGATTCTATAATAAAATTCCGCAATCAATTATAGCTTTGCCATTACAGCAGTTTAAAAACACTATAGACAAAAAAGGCTAATATAGAAAGCCTACTATACTATTGAGGATTACTTAGATGATAAGAATATGTGGGCATAGTTACTTTTCGACCCTGTACAA
Source organism: Morpho achilles (assembly GCA_947086495.1). Classification (NCBI taxonomy): domain Eukaryota; kingdom Metazoa; phylum Arthropoda; class Insecta; order Lepidoptera; family Nymphalidae; genus Morpho; species Morpho achilles. Next base: position 4,510,786 of record CAMTZB010000004.1, on the reverse strand, counting down.
GACAGTAATGACTAATTTTTATGTAAAAAAAAAGAGGAACAGCCGAGTTTCTTGCTGGCTCTTTGGGAAAAGCTTTTCAAACCAGAGTTAAGTTAGAGTTAAGATTCAAAATAACTATTTACACGTTTACTTGAATAAATAATATTTTGAATTTGAATTTGAATTTACAGTTATAGTTTAGTTTAGTAAATAGTTTATATAGTATATATTTATTATACAGTATTAAGTGTATTATATTAAAATAATGGTAAAATTAAAATATACTTGTATTGCAAATAATAAGATTTAAAATTAATTAAACAAAATTGTACTAAATTGTACTACAAGCTAATTTGAGTTTCAATAAATCCTCCAATCACAGGAAAAATATAACAAATTACAAACACATCGTATAGCTAAAAATTTATAAATATTTTCTATGTAATCCACGACTAATGTTCAATACATTTACGTAACACTCGCTACTTAAATATAAAATCAACTTTCTAAATTGATATAATAAATTATCTTAAAAATTCCGCAATCAAACTTACCTTGCGTAATGAATACCTTATTAAAACTACCTAAAGCTCCAAATATATACACTGTCCACTACTAGTTTTGTACTACACTTGTCAAATTTTGATGTAACCACGCTTAATGCTTGCGAGTTACTGCTTGCGGGACACATATCCTCTTCTTTGCATATCTATTGTATTATTTGATTTCAAAGGGGTTGTTTTATCCCCACTTATCAGACTTGACACACCTTAAATGTAGTGTATAAGAAATGTAAAATAGAATGCCGTAAAGCTCCGGTGTAAGCAATGACCCTTATCCCATGTTCACAGGTTCAAACCCAGGTCAATTCGGTTCAAATTAATCTAACTCTATTCTTCAAATAGAGTTAGATTATATTAGTTTATAGCAAAAGAATATTTTCATTACTTCTGGGTTATGGACTTTCGCAAAGTAACGCCTAATTCAAAAATTTATTGGTACTAACAATTTATCGTGTTTCAGTGAAGAAATTATCATGTAAATATATCCTTACATTATATGGGATATGAGTTTTTCTCGTTGAAGGAGGAAAATAGAGTCTAAATTCGAACCTGCAAAGTAAAGGCTGTTAATTTTTTCAAAATATATGGATTTTTTAATTACAAAATACATCTCGTCATTGCATTCTTTTGCAAGTTTGGAGTGTCATAAAGGGCACAGGGTACCTGTCTGTCTGTCTGACTAAAAAAAGCAATAGAAGCCTATATACCGGGCCAACTTATAAAAAAATACCGCATTTCCTTGGAAAACAGAGAAGAACAAGTGTACATATATTTGGATATTTTAACAGTTAATTTGATGCAAACGTAGAAGTACAGCTTATAACTTGTTAAATTATACTTAATATCTTATAATCTTATAACGAATTAGTAATCGCCAGCGGCTCCGCCCGCGTGGAAAGTTAAAACCGTAATATAATACATAGTTAACCATAAAAATGGTTAAAGTGGATTAACCATAAAAGCTAGACATATGCTGTCGCGGACTTTTATTTAGAACTTTTAGAGGGGAACAATTCTGTAATACATGATTTTTGAATAACTATCACCGTTATTCAGCGCAAGCAAGGAAAGCTTTAAATTTACCCTTTCGTAATATTTTTTATTGCTGCTCCTCTCCCACTCTTCTCTTTTGTATTATAAATGAACTTAATATTTGGATCTTACACTGAAAGAATTTCTCAAATAGGCCGAGTAGTTCTTGAGATTAGCGCGTTCAAACAGTCAAACTCTTCAGCTTTATATATTAGTATAGATAGTTTATCAAACATCATCATACAATTAATTATTAACGGACAATGATTTGGGTTGTAAATTACATTCTCATGGCCAAACTGGTCAAACAAGTTATGGACAAAAGAATTGGACTAAGAAGACCCATGTCTTTATATTTTATTGCGAAAAGGGTTCATCCAAAAACCTGTTTGACCGCTTCGCGCTATGGGAAAGGACACTCAGTAAATGACCCTATATCTGCATGTGCAATTATTATTACAAAAGTAATAATAAAATTATTTTGCTATAATCCGCGATGAAATCATCGCGGATTATAGCAAAATAATTTTATTATTACTTTTGTATTATGGATCTCCGCAAAGTAACGCCTAATTCTATAAATTATTCAATTATTATTACTTAATCTTGAAACCCACAGCCCTTCCATAAATTCATAGACGAACCCATTCAGTTAACTTTCGTATAGTTATTGATTGGTATCTACAAATTCTGTGATAATATACATATTAGAACTTCAGAAATATATTAAAAATACTGCAAACTTATTTACAATTTATAAGCTACAGTACCTGGGTGACCGAGCCTCGCTCGGTCATTATTAAGTAAAAAAAATGAAAAAAAAATAGGGCGATCCTAGGTGTTTTCACCTAAATTTGACAGCGAAAAATTATGATTGTATTCGACGTAAATTTCAAAAAAATTTAAGAGCCTAAAAACGGATAAAAACAGGGGATTTTTTAAAATAAAACTTATCTAGATCTTTTTTTTTTGTGCCGCAAGCACTGTTAGTATTTTATAATATGTGATTTACGCTTACGAAATTATGAAATAAATACCACTAAAAATATTAAAGTATATTCTATCCATCTATATTGAAAAAGAAACATTAAAATTCCTTATGTTAACTAAACATAATAATGCACCCCATCAAGAGAACAAGTGCAAAAGGGGACACCATATTCTATTCAAAAGACACGAGACAATGGCCATCGTTTTAGTAAGGGACAGTTCCGTCGCCCTGGCTATAAGGCTACCCGCTACAAGGTAAACAAAAGTATTTCCAACACACGACAAGGGGAAGAATGTGTGGACAAGATTCCCACGTATTTAACTGGTCAAACAGGTTTATAAAAATTGCAAGGGTGGACAGGGGTGCTCTTTGACCTTTGGGTATATTTTGTTAAACGTGATAACGGTCGTTCTAAAAAGATTAGTTAACTGCGTGTGGGAACCAAGTTAATACGAATGTCTGTTTACGATATATCTTTTAAAATTATTGTTACAGTAAACAAACTTAACTTAAGTACAAAAAATTTCTTAAAGGTTTCACATTTTATCAATTTGTTGCTTGCAGAGTCGTGCTTTTCGTAAAGTAAGGTTTACCTTACTTTTCGAAAACTAAAGACAAGACAAATACTATAGAGTTCCTTTTTAAATTTTGTTTGGTATTACATAAAAATTCTAGACTCCATAATTTATAAAACTTTTTGCTTGTTTCGAATAAAATAAAATAAAATTGGTAAAACGACAATAATTTATGATACAAATCTTTAAAAATAAGCATTAGAGATTCAGCAAAAGAAAGTTTAACGTCAAGATTTAACTTCAATAAAATCTAATTATGAAAGTTAGCAATATTACTACAAAATAGAAATATTATGTCAGCAGAATTACGCGAATGTAAAAACGAAATAGCACAACCAATGAAGTTATGATTCCATTGTTATTACAGAGATCATGAAATAAATCAATAGTAAATGTTACATTACAGACAGCCGCTTTTATGCTTTTTAACAATGGCACGTGTTTTATTCATAAGGTTATTCATTGTGGCTTTGTACGATTAACTGTAACGTTTAAAGTTAGAATTTACTTTCCTTAGTTCAAGTTTCTACGTGAGCTAGATAGGACGCCAGTAATTACCTTTTAAAAAATTGTATAACACGATAATAAAGCTAATTAATTATAGTTGTACTGTCTCAGAAAAAAGAAGGCACAAAAACCACTGCGTATTCGTTTTAAATTTTAATACAGTTATCGATTAAAATTACACACCAAAATTTCAAAAAGAAATAACTACAAATAGATTGTTAGATGAAAGTAAAAAATAGTTTTCACGAAAGAACATCATAATCAAAATTTGATAAGTGTAAAAGATTACATCAAGTAATTTGCCCCTTTCAAACACGTTTGTTTCAGACACGCAAAAAGATAGTTAAAGACACGCTGATAAATTTGAAGATAAGTTTGAACCCGCATGTAATAGAAGTAACTGTAATATAATGGTGACCGTTGCTAACGAAAAATTCAACTCTATTGTTCTGTTATTTGTAAAGTGTGAGAATTATCAACGCCATTTGAACATAGAGTTTATCGACTTAAAGAAGCCAGTATAAAATGTGGTAGTATAATATGTAATACATGTATGTATTTGAATGCGTCATTATTTTAAACTGAATTATATCAAACTAGGGTGTCATAAATACATGAATATAAAAAAAAATTCCCTAAAGCAATACTTCTTACAATAATCATTATAATAAATATTTATAATAGAGATCTAAAGCAATATTTATGAAATAACTACTATTGTAATTTATATTAGTGTAAACAATTCAGTTTTCCTTCGGAAAGTGGTAAAACTACTACCTACATAAATGAGGGTATTGTGATTGCAACTTTGATACACACGATTAGATTCGCAGTAGCGTGGTTATTTAAAAAAAATATATATTGAAAAGGATTTAAAATATCTATTTTTATCCTCTTGTTTGAAAATGCTTAATAATGAAATGTAACGGATACATTCGAAAATATATTCTTAATTAATGCTTTTGATGTTTATTCACTTATTGCTTCTTTAGGTGTTGAAACAATTACTAGCGTTTAATTCCATATCATATTTTAATGACTATTCGTTATTATTTTAATTATATATCATCATCCTCCTGCCCTTATCCCACTATAAGTGGGGTCGGCACAACATGTTACAAACATGTTGTCATATGATTTGGCTATGTATTTTACGACCGGCCGCCTGCCTGACGTCAACTTACCTTAGTCATATTTTACGACTCCTCGGTAAGAAAGAGGGTGGTCTATTTTACTCAACCGGATACCACACGGTGGGTCGATTTACCTTAGTCGCCTTTTACGACACCTCGGTAAGAAATGAGGTTGGTCTATTCTACTCAGACGGATACCACACGGCGGGTCGACTTACCTTAGTCGCCTTTTACGACACCTCGGTAAGAAATGAGGGTGGTACTATTCTATTCAGCCGGATACCACACGGCGTTATTTTAATTATATATATTAACTGAATTATACGTTTAAAATCAGAACTTTTGGCATCATTTATCATATTTGAACTATAATAAATAAAACTCGATTCTCAATATGTATTTAATAAATATTTAGTTAGCACTTAATTTCTTAATATTATTTATCTACTGAATAATTTATATTAATTATGTTTATTATTAAAAGGTACTGGTTGTAAAGCATATGCTTGTCTTGTTGCTCTGTTAATAATGCGACCTGAAGAAGGTTCTAAAAGGAACCTAGAAACCGGGGTTGAAGAAGAAATTGCATGATTAATAAGTCGTCTTGGACCAGTTCCACGATCGTAACGAGCAAAAATTTTCTGCTTAGGTACTCTTACTGTATCTTGAAAATTATCTTGTACTATGTGACCAGCGACTGAAACAATATCTACTTTATCCCTTGGTTGAAGACTTTCTTGAACAGTTTGCTCGCGAACACGTTTGTGGTGATTTATAGAAGTTTTTCTATTAGCAACTCGATTTCGCTCTTCCCCAGTATGCTCTGCATTTTTCTTTGATGGTATTAATTTAGATATTTGTTCTAATTCTGAATTCCTTTCTCCTTTTTGTACATTTATTTTAGAGTTAGCTCTCTTAGTTTTTTCATTATCTTCATATTGTGACGTGTCTCCTGGGTTATACTCTACAGATTCATATTTATTTGGCTGACCACTGGTTTCCTTGTAACTGTCTTGTGGGTCTTCATGGTAGGAGCCATCATCATAATCATCATCTTCATTGTTTCCAGTATGACCTGCATGATTCAAATCCCAATAATGCTCTCCATATCCACCGTTTTTGTCTCCCCATCGAACCTGTTTTACGAATATTATATTAATAATAACTTAATCTTGTAATAGGAAATGATATATGTTTAATGATTAGTAATAAGTTCTTAGTTAATAAATGAATCAGTTAAGTTAATAATGCACAATAAATAGTAAAGTTTAAAATAGTATTTGCAGCAATGACTTAACGTAAACATTTCATTCTCTGATACGTAGTATCTAAAATTGAAAATGCCATAAGTTATTAAAGTAATATGGGACTAATATTGGAAAAAATTTACCTAGCATGAGCAGTATCAAATTATTCCTTTCTTTAAAAAATTCTGTTCTTTTTTTATACATATTTATAAGAAAATACATCGAATATTTTAAAATACGTTATTAATTCTTTATTTAAGTATCGAGATTCGAATAAAACCAACGATAACAAAACAATTAATGAAGTTGTACATTATTTATTTTAAATAATCGTAATAAAATATATTATGAATAATAGCAATTAAAAACGTAATAAAATATGTTAAAATATTATAATTATTCAAAATATTCTAAACTTGTTATCTTCTCCAAACATTGTTAGTTACAATATGTATAAAATTAGATATACCCAATAAAATGTATGGAATTGTTGGAAGTGGTACCCCAATATATAGTATGTTTTGAAAATACGTCATACTATTTTAAACTTATTTTAAATGTAACAGGTTAATGCTGTGTGGTATCCTACTGGTGGCTGAGTAGAATAGACCACTATCAGTTCTTATCGAGGTGTCGTAAAAAGCGACTAAGGTAAGTTATCTTCAGGAAGGCGGCCGGTCGTAAAATACGTAGCCAAATCATGTTAGAATATGTTTATGACATGTTAGGCCGACTCCACTTAGAGTGGGATAGGGCAGGAGGATGATGATTGAAACGTGATAAACCATTTATACGATTTAGGTACCTAAACTATTTCATCTTATTGGATATAACTAACGTTTGACAAACATTTAGAAGCATAAGCGGCGTACTTTAGCAGAAAATAGTCCTGTAGCCGGTCTGGATCTCTCATGTCTTTCTATGAAGTGACGATGATTTCCCAGTCGATGTCCTTGATCGAAGTCCTCAGAAGTGGGCAAATGCCTGTACCTTCAGCCAAGCCAAGAGAAGCGCGACAGAGAAAGAAACATAGACAAGTTAGGAGACAAAGCGTATGTAAAGGTAAAACAGTTTACTTTTCCCATGTCCCTGTGGTTCTTAAAGTCTTTCTTCTCATATCGCTGCTCCCAAGTGTTAGGGTCCTCGCACACGTGACCGAATTCTATCTTGTACGGACTCAACTGTACCGAGAAAAAATCCCTATAAAGCAAATTATATCTCTTCGTAGTTTTGCAATATCAAAACCTTGGCTTACAACTTCATTAAGATCGACAATGATTGGCAATTTTAGTGGGCATAATTATTACAAGAAATTAGGTTAGTTCGCGGTGTATTTCTTGCAACAAGCCTTGAATATAAAAAAATACTGAATGACTACGCAGTAAAATTAAAAATTTATGATATCGGCAAAAGCTTTGGTGGTTTATTGCATTAAAAATCAGTCATTAATATAATGATGCTTCATAAAAAAAATTGTTGTATAGTGTTGTAAAACAAGTATTTTTATACTTGTTTTAACATTAACATTAACATTACACATTACTTAATTTTAACTTGATGCTTTTGTCGACTTAAATTATCACTGAGAGATTTCAGACTATTCGTATTTTTGCCACAAGATCTTGATTTAAGTATCAAATTATAATTAATAATTATGACTGTAATAGAGTCAAAAAATATTTACAAATCAACGCATCAATTGATTAACAATTAACCAATAAAAAGCTAATATTAAAGAACTGATTTTACCAAAACTTATTTTCAAAGAAGCATCCTCGAATTAGATTTTAGGTTCTAAATTTGAGATAATGATGACGAAATAGTGATTATTATACATTTACTAACCTCACAGAGCAAATATATCTATAATGTACAACGAAAAAAGAAGTATAATAGCTTACTGAAAAAATTTCGCCTGCGCTTCTATAGTTCCAGGAATATTTGGAGGTGTTCGAACAGTGACGCTATCCGTGGGAGTCCAAACAGGTCCAGAACTTAAAGCTAAGAAACACCAAACCCATTTCTGAAAAAAGAAAAAGATTTAACATTATAACAGAATAAAAAGTTGAGCGATACTCATACAAAATAAATAACGATTAATGGCGTTCTGCTTTTTATGAATGTTTACTATAAAACTATCGTGGAGCGGCGCTATCAGTCCAAAAATCTTGAAATAGTACAAGCTTCAGCATTTTATACACGTTGTTTTAAAGAAAGACATATTTTGTTTTATACAATCACTCTATAAACAATAAAATTGTTAATCCTAATACACTATAGACACTAAAAGCGTATGTAAAAGCAATCAAGTTTTGTTATCATAATTTAAGTTATAGACATCCTCTCTGTTTAACTCCACTTATCATATTTATATAAAAACTATGACTAAGTGTAGATAAAACGTATGACATAGTAACTTATTTTATTTATAATTTCGATAGACTAAGTTTTTGATTTGTATATAATAGATCTATCATAAAAAGCTACTGATTATAAGAACAGAGAAATATGTACCGCAAATGAGAATGAGAGAAAAATGTATGCGCGTGCGTGTGTGTGTGTGTTTGTGTGCGTGTACTTATATATACCATAAGCAGTATAAGAGATAATGGATATGAAAAATATATTGAATTATAATATAAATAACCCATTCTGTATAATTCCGTTTTTATCCGTTCTATTTCACCAATTCTGTATAATGTAAAAAAAAACACTATCTACATCGCAAATGTCGAACATTCGTGCTTTACAGCAAATATAACTTGTATAATTTCAGAAAATATATATAAAGAAAACTTAATGCATTATTATTTGTTTAAAAGTAGCGGCCTGTAATAATCCCACTGCTGGGAATAGGCCTCTTCTCTCCGTAATAAGAGAGAAGGATTGGAGCTAAGACCTACCACGCTGCTCCAATGCGGATTGGTAGGTTACACATATCTCCAGAATTTTTTAGAGATATGCAGGTTTCCTCACGATGTTTTCCTTCACCGAAAAGCGTGTGATAAATTGCAATTATCAATTAGACACATAAGTTTTTTTTTTTTTTAATAGAAAAACTCATTGGTGTCTGCCCGGGTTTGAACCCATGATCGTCTCTAGAGATTCACACGGTCGCACCGCTAGGCCATCACAGCTTATTTATTATTATTATTTGTTTACTTCCTCCAAAATATTTTGATTCAAAAAAAGTATTCTATGTAAATCTTGTAAATTAGTAAAAAAAAATGTAATCGTCTTGTTGAAGTCGGCATTTTTTATTATATATGATTTTTAAGCATCAGCATATTAAAGCAACTTCTACGCAAAAAAAAACATTTTCTAGCAATGAAATTTTAATAGAATCGGACATTCCACTTCGTTTGTTTGAGTCTATACTGTCAAAAGTGCATAGCGGCGACGTATATGCGACGACGTATAGCGGCGACGAAACTATATTTTATAATACAAAATAAATTACGATTAATGACGATCTCGAAGGAAAGTACAAGCTTCAGCATTTTATATACATTGTTTAAAGAAAGACATATTTTTCTCGAGGTTTATATAAACGTTGTGTCAATCAGCGTTCATCAAATTTGACGTGTAATAACGTTAAATAAATAATGAATAAAAAAAATGTGTGTATGAATATGGGTGTTATGTGTCTACTTGCATGGGTATATTTAGGAAATGTAGGAAACTTTATGCACATGTGCACCCAAAAGTGTTAAAACAGGGTATCCAAGCAATGATAAAACACATCAAACTAGAAACGTTCGCGTTTCAAATTATAGTTAAATCTAATAAGAAATTGAAACACGAATAGGCCTATTAACAATACTAGTCTGAACCTCACTTAAAGATACGTTCAATTCACTTTCACTTCCAACACTTAATATTCTGAACACTTTTTAAGCTTTTTTGTTTGTTTGTAAATAAACAGCTTTAGTACCGTTGGGTCTGACCGACGTTGTAACATCTTGAGGTTTTGACAGTGGGTGAACTAGAATGGTGACCGTTAGTTCGTTATATAGAGAGCGTAGCCATCAACGTCCGGTGATTGGTAATAGATATTGTTGGTATTGTTTTATTTTCTAATCAAAATAATATTTATTCAAATAGGCTCGGCAAAGAGCAACTTCTTTTTTATTCTTTTACTTAAGGGCTTGTTCAATTATGAACATTCCACCCTTAACATGACAAATTACAAAATGCTATTTTCTACGTTTTAGCCCGATATCAATTAATTTGTACAGCATTCTTGCTTGTCGTGATGAAGGAAAAGCAAGAATTCTATTACAAATACAAACTTCCATGAGATTGAGGTTGAACTATGGTAACAGGGTACATTTAATTGAATAGTTTGTATAATGAATAGTAGTAGAGTACTGGAAAAAATCGGTATGCGCCGTGTGGTATCCGGCTGAATAGAAAAATACCACCCTCATTTCTTACCGAGGTGTCGTAAAAGGCGACTAAAGTAAGTCGATCCGCCATGTGGTATCTGGCTGAGTAGAATAGACCAACCTCATTTCTTACCGAGGTTTCCTAAAAGGCGACTAAGGTAAGTAAACCCACCGTGTGGTATCAGGTTTAGTAGAATAGACCACCCTCTTTCTCACCGAGGTGTCGTAAAATACGACAGGGATAAGTTAACGTCAGGAAGGCAGTCGGTCATAAAAACGCAGCCGAATCTTGTGACAGCATGTTTATAATATGTTATGCCGACCCCACTTATGAGTGGGATAAGGGCAGGAAGATGATGACTCGAAAAATCGGTATATTTTTGTTTCAAATAAAAAACCAATATAACATTTAAATGTTTTATTGTAAAATAATAAAGAAGTTCAAGTTAAACTTGATCGTGTTCAAGAATTGACTAATTATTTGTGTCATTACTATTTACACTTATCTATGCTAAAAATCAATCATACATAAAAAATCAGTTGTTATACAATAAGAAGTTCATAACCTCACTTTTACTTAACGTTTTATAAATCTGATTTTACAAAGTCAACCAAATTTTGAGTGATAGTTAAATAATACTAAAGCTATTTATTAGTCCCATTTTTATCTTTTTACATCTTGGGCAGAAAATTGTATGAAAGTTTCCTTTCATCATCATCCTCCTGCCCTTATCCCACTCTGAGTGCGGTCGGCACAACATGTCATAAACATGTTGCAAAATAATTTGCCTACGTCTTTTACGACCGGCCACCTACCTGAAGTCAACTTACCTTAGTCGCCTTTTACGACACCTCGGTAAGAAATGAGCGTGGTCTTGTACTCTGCCGGATACCACGCGGAATTTTTATCATCTTCAAGTTTTTACACCTTGGGCCCCAAATTGTATGAAAGTGTATCAGTTTCCTTTACGCTAGCGTATTCAGCGAGATAAATACGTACCTATTCTAATTGTTTGATATATAGATCAAGTAAATAAACGGATTGAATAAATTGAACATTAACCAGTTCATTTTGGATATTGCAGAGCCGTCGTAACGTAAAAAGTTGCAAAATTTAAGCTGACAAAAAAGTGACACAGTAACCTTTCACTGTAAAGAATTTTACTAACGAAATGTTTACAGACACGTTTATTGAGCCCGAATACTTTAATATAGTACTAGGTTCACCATTGTACACAATTAATTATAATCTAATAATAATATCAGGTGAATAAATATGAACAGCGAAATCTATTATTTGTCGTCAATAAAATTCATCAGGCAGTATTGTACTATTTTATGTGTAAAAAATTGGAAACTTGGAAATATAGTAAATAGTTCCACCTGCCCTTATCCCACACATTGTAGGGTTGGCACAACATGTTGTAAACATGTTGGAATATGATTAGGATACGAATTTTATGATCTGCCTCAGGTACCAACTCACCTCACCATAGGTAATCGTATTTTACGACACCAAGGTAAGAAAGAGGGTGATCTATTCTACTCAGCCGGACACCACAAGGCTTTTGGAAATGTAGTAAATATGATTAAATAAATAAAACTTAATAAAAAGCATTATAAATGCTTTTTATTAAGTTTCGATAAGAATTCACCTTAAAATAGAATACTGGCAAAAATACAGCAAAATTCGAGACCCAAAAAGGCAACCGAAGAGTACGCACGAAGGAACATGAAATCGACTCTTTCTATTACAATTTATTTTTAATCTACATTCAATATTTCTTTAACTTTAGTAACGTTATAGAAATAAGGGCGAAATTAGATATTTCACGTCAAGATCACAATTCAGCTATTCATCGTTATATTACAATGTGAAATAACTATAGATGACGTAAAATTAGCATAAAGCCATTGCAACGCTCCTAGGATTCTGCTAAAGCTACGGAATGAAAGTAATTATTAAGACTTCTAACGATAATGTTAACGTAGTAAGTAGCGGCCTGTTACTATACCACTGATGAGAATAGGTCTCTTCTCGCCGTTTTTTGAGAGAAGGTTTGGAGCTAAGACCTACCACGCTGCTCCAATGCGGATTGCTAGGTTACAAGTATCTCCGGAATTCTCTAGATATATGCAGGTTTCCTCACGATGTTTTCCTTCACTGAAAAGCGTGTGATAAATTGCAAATAAATTGTCTGCCAGGGTTTGAACCCTCGAAACAGTCGCACGGTGTTACCGCTGGTTTACCACAGCTTGTTCACGTAACTTTAGGTAATTATAATAGGTAGGATATGGTATTAATAACATTTAAATTAAATTTCACTATGTCTCAAAAGAGTATAAGATAAAAATAACGATTCAACTAGAGCTATAATCATTTTAACAATAATAAGTATCTTGTAAGGAAGTTCGCTCTAATAAGAATCGAACCGCAAATCCGCCTATCACTTTGTACAACGAAAGTAAATAAGAACATGATACGCTATTGGTGATCATTATTGGTTGTTTATTTATTATTAAAAATGTCTCCGACAAAATATACATTTTTGTTTTAACTTAATTAATTTTTAATATTTTAAATAAAATCAAAAGTCTCCTTTTTCTGACTTACTATATTAATAGAAAACACAATTTAAATTTCGTAATCGAAAAATCTATGCAACAATCTAGTACTTTACGAGCTGCTCCTGCAGTTGACAATCTTGATTCTGTTTTAAGGGATGTAGAAACAGTGAAAACTTTCAAAGCCTTGGCATCTTAATCAAAGACTAGGTGGACTTTTTGGCTTTCTTCTTTATATATGAAAGCCAAAGTATCAGTGTATTCAGATTGGGTTTGACCATGAAATCAGAGTTCTTCAAGACTTTTTAGTAGAAACCGATGAATAATTTTATTTTTTGTTTAATTTTGTTTTGTTTAATTTTGAATCCGGTTGATTTAGAATTGGAACATTCATTCATACTTTAAGCAATCCAATGGACAGATATAGGAAACGAATATTGAGTAATATTCGTTTCCAATGACAGTGAGCCCTTAAATGCTAACATATTCATAGAGTACTTATACTCATAGAGTGGGAAAGCTATAATAAATAAATAAAGCGAGTGAATACATCACACGTACATCTTTGTCTAATCACATATAAAAGAGAGAGACAGATGGATCACCCTCATTTGCTTTCTCTTTATTACAATATGACACATTTTAGCCTGGTTTCATTACTCTAGTATAAATCTATGAACATATTGCATCTTTCAACCATTTGCAAGTCAAAGAAGAAAAATAACAAGGTACAATAAAACAATAGACTATTGTAAAAGAAGTAACAGTGTTCGTAGAAAGTATGTCACTACAGCGAAGGTCAAAGTATTCTATTTAATATTTAAATATACAAATTATGCAATACGAAAAACTACAAGTGCCAATGGTAAAGTTACTTAACACAATGTAGATTTAACTTAATTGTGTTTCAGCGCTCTGGTACACCTATTTAACATTTAGAAAGTTGAATTTGTAATTTTATATTGTAAATCGTGTTAAAATCAAACAACTTATGCCCTTGGTTATATCGACATGAGTGATGTCGTAAACGTAGAATTTGATAAGAGAACAAGTTATTTTACGCTCAAAATGGCACACACAAAAAAATCTAATTAAAAGATTTTTAATAATTTATAGAATTAGGCTTTTTTTGCGGAGATCCATAATTCAAAAGTAATAGTAAAATAATCCGCGATGAAGGAAAATAGAAAATATATATAATGATATAAATGTGAGTTGTAACAAGATTCGGCTAGGTATTTTACGACCGGCCGTCTATCTGACGTCAATTTACCTTTATCGCCTTTAGCGACATCTTGATAAGTAATGAGGGTGAATATTCTATTTCACCGGATACAACAAGACAGTTCAACTTACCTTAGTCGCCTTTTACATCATCTCGGTTAGAAACAAGGTTGGTCTATTCTACTCAGCCGGACTATTACAATCTAATAGCAATTCTTTTAAATTTTGCGAACTCACGATTGAACGAAACAAGTTCTTGATACATTTATTAGTTACATGAAACAATAATAACTTTCAAAATTGTTAACCTGACCTTTGGTGCCGTTATCGTTAATTGACATTAAAATATCAGATACTTTACAATGCATGTTTCATTTTGCGTGATTTCAATTTGCTTTCACTTATTCGATATTATAATTAACAATATATCATGGAACGGTATAGTAATCTATTTTTTTACAACCAAAAAACTTTTTAAAGAATAATTAATACAATTTAAGAGACAAGATACAAGAGAGATTAAAACAATTTAACAATTTTCAAGAATAATTTTACAATTCCTATACGTATTTTATAAATTATCTTCGTAAGATTTATACTTATAAGGTATTTATAGGGTCTTGGCGATAGAAATTATAAGTATTAAAAATTTAGGGCCTGTTTCACAAGTTACCAATAAACTGTCAGCTTATTCGGAATATATCCGACCCATATCTCGGAATTTTGCGTTTCTCAGGATAGTAGTAGGCTTATTCAGCTCTTAAAGTCCCTTATAAGTTAACATGTACATCATGTGGCTGTTATTTTGTTTGTCTGTTGGATAGCAAATACTTATTTCAAACTGGCCGCGATTTTTTTTTAAATTCTTTTTGAGTCTCTTTAGAGACATTTATCTGCTGCTTAGTTTATTTGTCGGTTAACAATCCGACACTTTATCAGTAACTTATGGAACAGGCCCTTATACTTTTAAAAGCTTTTCTTTAACTTGACTTTGTGTATGTTTGCGTGCAAAAGTGGAATTTCGCAAGTTAAATTTGGTTCAATTCACGGTCACCGATTAAGCTGAAATTTTACATACTGGTCCAGTCCTAATGACAATGTTTATGATAAGCATGACCTGATGCTGCTCCCAGACTCGGACCGAGATGAGGAACCTCCTCTACGGTTAACAGTCTTCTTTTTCTTTTTGTGCCATCTCCTATCGGAGGTTGGCAACCATCATGGCAATTTTTATTTTTGAAGCCGCTGCCCGAAATAACGAGCGGGTACTCCTGCTGTACTATTGTCTTAAATTTTTAAGCCAGGATATTCTTCTTCGGCGCGGGTTTTCTTCTCCCCTGTATCTTTCCTTAGATAATGACTTGCAGGATCTCATACACAAGTTAACAAGTTAATAGGGACATGAACTTTTCATAAAACCTTTTTTTAAATAGAACTTTTTTTACTTAATATTATGTAAATATCTATTTCTTTTGTTACCATAAATTTTTGACACAGCGTTTGTATACGCGTATTTAACTAACTTAGCTCTTAAGTCTAACTGGATTTACCTTTCTTAGTTATACAGTTACGCAAATAGCTTATTTCAATAGTATCAAAACTATGTATCTATTTCATAGTCATTGATAAGCTATTCGATTTCATTAAATTTAAAGTGTAATTGAATTCAATTTGAAATTGAATTTGTACGCCTATATGAAAAAGTGTGCGCATGCGTAAGTGACATGTGCATGCATGTGTGCATATGTTCCTTAGCGCTTACATACTTGCATATGTTTGTAATCCATTGACAGCCAGGGTGTTCGTGTATAGGTACATGTTTGGTATATGTACATGCATATATACACATACCTATGCATACATTATGTACATGCAAACAAATATTTGGATCTAATATTTTATTATTAAACTATCAGCAAAATCATCATACCCCTACCCTTATCCCACTCTAAGTGGGGGTCGGCATATCATAAACATGTTGTGACACGATTTGGCTACGTATTTTACGACCGGCCGTCTGCCTGACGTCAACTTATTTTAGTCGAATTTTACGACACCTCGATAAGAAAGAGGGTGGTCTATTCTACTTAACCGGATAACACACGTTGAGTCAACTTACCTAAATCGCCTTTTGCGACAACTCGGTAAGAAATGAGGGTAGTCTATTCTACGCAGCCGGATACCACACGGCGGGTCGACTTAACTTAGTCGCCTTTTACGACACCTCGGTAAGACATGAGGTTGGTCTATTCTACTCAGCCGGATACCACACGGCGGTGAAGCAATATAATCCATGAGGCAATAATAATTGCTTTAGAGAAATATATTTTTTATTGCAAAGCATACGCAAACAAGAAGTTGTACTATTACTCAACTTTGGTAATTTTATATAATTTTTATGGGCAATACAATACATGTATTAATCTTGTGTAAGTTAGTGAGTAAGTATTGGTTGACCGAATTGAAAATAAGCTTAGGAAGTAGCGGTCTGTTACTATCCCACTGCTGAAAATAAGCCTCTTCTCTCCGTTTTTAGAGAGAAGATTTAGAGCTAAGACCTACCACGATCCAATGCGAAATGGTAGGTAACATATATCCAGAATTCTTTCTCACGATGTTTTCCTTCACCGAAAAGCGTGTGATAAATTGCAATTATCAATTAGACTCATAGGTTTTTTTTAATAGAAAAATTAGTTGGTGTCTGCCCGGGGTTCGAACTTGTGACCACCCTTCGAAAGAGTTACACGGCCTTACCGCTGGGCTATCACAGCTATCACAGTTCCGAACGGGGTATATCGGACGCCTGGCTTACAGGTCCCCGAGGCGGTCGGTGCATCTGGTGCTCCCGATGCATCGGGTAGCGGTGGGGGACTTCTCTTTTGAGATGTCCCTACCCGAAGGTGGTCTCTGGGATCAGAGCAGCTGTAGGCGGGGATGGGGGCAATGTGTACAACGATACCCTGTCCTTGCCATCAGCAGCGTGGTGGAGCACACAGGTGGTTTATATCGGTGCGAGTCCGACATAGCCACCGCCTGTCCCAGTTGGGCGGTGGTACGAGGTTTCTTCCTGTATAAAAAATGGGCTATCACAGTTAACTAACATGTAGGGTAAAAAAATCCGGTTTTTATTCGGGAATAGGAAAATACATATAGAATGTATTTTATATTTAAGTTATCGCAAGCAAAATCGCGGGTATAACTTATTGTTACATAAATGCTACACTTAGCTGTCTTATTTGTAATTATAATTTTGGCATTCATTGAAAACTGAAATTCAATTCACGATTACTATAGGCGGAAGGAAAGTTTTTGCAGTTAAATAACAATGAGATAATATCAAACTAATAGGCAAATATAATTATAATGAGTTTTTGCCGTAACACGTATTGCAAATATTACATTAATATAATGCATTTTATTTTACGTCTAAAGTACTGTGTGCTTAGAGCCAGTTTTTGTAACTAACTCGATCGCGTTAGCGTAACACCAATCAGTATGACGCTGCGCAGCGACATCTAGTGACCTCTGTTCCAGCGCCACACAAATTGCGTTACGCTAACGCAATCGAGTAGCATAAAAAAAACTCGCGCTAAGCACATTAAAATTATTTTCCTTTGTAACTTTGTAAGGTAAAAACCTATATATCTCTAGAGAAATCTGGGGATATGTGTAACCCACTAATCCGCATTAGAGCAGCGTGGTAAGTCTTAGCTCCGACCCTTCTCTTCAGGAATGAAGACAGGAGGCCTATGCCCAGCAGTGGAATTGTAACAGGCCATTAATTTACTTTACTTAATTTAAGCATGGTATATAAGCTCTAATCATGCCAAATTTAATTAAAATTGTTTCAGTGGATTAGGCGTGAAAGCGTAATAGACAGATAGGCAGACATCAGTATGAATGTGATATAATTCGTTTATACTTGTATCTCAATTTCTGAAGGCAAAATTCTTCAACCAGTGTAACCTAATCATCCCAATGTTCGACGCTGGAACATTTATACTGACAACAAGTCTGATCCACAAACATAAGGTATTGCTCAAATAGCTATTACATTAAGGGCTATAATTGGAGTAGCTCTCAGAGAGGATTTGAAGCAAAGAAATCAAGACAACCAACCCGCCGTGTGGTATCCGGCTGAGTAAAATGGACCAACCTCATTTCTTACCGAGGTGTCGTAAAAGGTGACTAAGGTAAGTTGACCCACCGTGTGGTATACGGTTAAGTAGAATAGACCACGCTTTTTCTTACCGAGGTGTCGTAAAATACGACTGAGGTAAGTTGACGTCACAAAAGGCGGCCCGTCGTAAAAACGCAGCCAAATCATGTGACAGCATGTTTATAACATGTTGTGCCGACCCCACTTAGAGTGGGATAAGGGCAGGAAAATGAAATCAAGACAATTAACGTCACTGACGCAGCCCAAACAATAATCAAATGGTAAAGTGGCTATCATCAGGTCAAGTGGAGATTACAAATATTCTGATCGTTAAACCTAAAGATAATAGACAACATCATCTAAGATTTTAAGTAAAATAATTGTAACATGACAATAATTTTATCAATAATTTAAAATATGGTAAAGCCGCCTGCAAGTTTTCATAACAAACGCTATTTAATCCGTTGTAAATATAACAAAATAATGTATATTGAGATAATTCCTACTGTCCGTATGTATGTTTGTTGAAAAGTCTGCGATGGCCTGACCTTTGTATAACCCTTGATGTCTTGACCAAGCTGGGTGGTCCTAATACCTATGTCTTTGTTTTCAATTCAATATACGATAAAGTGTGCAAAACAGTATTGAAAAAGGAATTAGTTAAATCAGCCTCTTAGTGGATATAGACATCGGAATATGCACAAGAAAAGATTTCATAACACTGACTCATAAATAGTAGATTTATTTTGATCTTGGACAAATCATTTGTTGACTGTCAGTTCAAGCGAAGCGCGACGCGCCAAAGCGTAAAATCGGCATAGAAAGTGTTCATTTTCTTTCTACTTTAAAAGAGCCGGTGTGACACCGTGGCCGCCATTGGTATCGAATAAGGCCGACATGGATTGCTACACATTGGTGAGTGACTTTTTTATGTAATGTTACGAAAAATTCCGGTCCGGTTTATTGGAGTACGTGGCTCTACGTGGGAGCGAAATGCACAATCGGGAATCGGTCATACATGACTCGTACGGTCAGCATAAAACATTTGAAAAACATTTTTCATTTTTTTTATTCTTTAAAGAACACAGCGCTGGTCTTTTCAAAATACTTGCCAGTCCCATGTTTTTAATAATTGCTTATACGAATTTATCCATTTTTATCCTTTCTTTTTCTTTTATCTCATTAGAAATTGTACATTATAGTCCGTCGGATTTTTTTTGTTTTGCGAGAATCTAGACAAAAATATCTTTTCCAAAATAAAACGCCGCGTGGTAGCCGGCTGAGTAGAATAGACCACCCTCATTTCTGACCGAGTTGTCCTAAAAAGCGACTAAGGTAAGTTGACGTCAGGCGGGCAGCCGGTCGTAAAATAACTAGCCAAATCTTCTAAGTTAAACTAACCATTTTTGGAAACAAAGTTACAATAAATGACCTTAAGCTCGTTGGGTGTTCCCATTCCAGTTTCCAGTTCAACACCGCACATAAAAATTGAGTTAAATGGACTTAAGATAAAGTGAGTAGTTACTAATTTCATATTGACGACTGGTTTTTAAACAATTCAAACAATTTTAAAGCAATACATACATGACCTAATTTAAATGAACCGTAAAAAGGAAATTCTGTATTTATAAGATAAATATATTTTATTTAAATGCTTAATTCCATTTATATTTCAAAGCAAACAACAAATAGACGTGTAAAAACTTTCTATTAATAAAAGTCTTATTATAAAGTCGTCACTTGTAAGTAAAGTAAACAAAGTAAAAAATGTTTCTAGAATTATTTATTTTGACGCACTGTTGCATGCAATAAAATGAGCAACAGTACGCAATTAAAGAAACAGATTAGAAAAATTTCTAAAGTAATCTTTGTTTTTATTTATATTCAATCAAAAAATCCAATAACCTTAAATGCGGGATGCTATAAGAAAACATACATTAAAGTGTGAATTAAATTATTTAATGTGTATTTATTCTTATTTACAATAGTTGCTATGGTGTTGGCTCTAATAATTATATTATATATATTTTATTATTAATATAGGTGTATTTTTTTGCTAACTGTGGTAAAATCGGTTTCCGTAAACCGAGATTGCCGGGAAATTATAGACCAACGCTTCAATTACTGTAGATAACATATAGCGTGATATAATATCATGCTATAATAAGTGGTCAGAACGCGTGGATCTTGCGGTTATAGAGCAGAAAGAAAAAAATATTCAACAGTATATCAAATGTCGTTCCAAAATAGAACACAAAAAACGGATAGAAATAAAAAACCTAAATCCAGCTTCTTTAGTCTCCTAATGCTTGTTTAAAGTTTTACAATATAAATCGATTATTTGGAATATAATTTATTTAGTGAAGAGACCTTAGATTACAAGTATATGGACAGGAAGAAAGATGGCGGCAGTTTTGCCACAACCATAAAATTGTGTTTAACACTTGTATAAGTGGTGGAGTGATTATCAAAGACTAGAAGACGTAGTGTTTAGTACATCTCCACCTAATGGATAGGCTAGGACACAATAACAAGGCACTTCTAAATTTACTTCGAACAAGGTCGGAGAGGACAGAAATCCTTTGAAAAATGCAATTAGCCCTAATCAATTTTAAAGAAAAGCACCAAAGCACTTTTACTTTTGAAAAAACGAAAATTCACACTTAACTAGAACTAGGGAAGGTGCCTTCTATAAATAATTTATTACAATGATAGTGTCATGGAAAATTACAAACAGTTCATTCACGAAGGTGCTGCGAAGATGTGGAAATCTGTCGAGCACGCCGATTAGAACGTCTGGGTCATTTAAATTACGTTTTGATAGGATTTATACTTAGATCAACGTAATCTTGCGCTTGCGTGCGTAGTTCAAAACCTGTTTGAGGTCTAGACTCATCTGTTATGCAGCAGTCAAAGCCATTAATTACTCTCTCCGAAAATTGCAGTTGGCTTTTTCTTGGGTTTATGTAAGTAGAGGAAATAAGAACATGTGATGAATTTTAATGCGTAAATTAAATTGCAAACTCGTAATCCTATCCGATAGTAAAAGTGCACTTCATCATTTAGCTCGATGCGCCTCTGGCGACAGAGGTGTATCGATAGCTTATGATATTATTAAGAAAATATTATATCTAGCTAGTAATGGAAAGTCTCTGAAATTGCAATGGATTCCGGCACATGTTGGTTTGAAAGGGAACGAGGAGGTTGATAGATTGGCTAAAGAGGCAAACATTGATGGAGCTGAGACATTTGTTAGACCTGATTATACAGAGGTTTTACTTAATTATAAGTCGTTAATATATGATAAATGGAAAAGTTACTTTACCGAATTGTCGACAACAAAAGGGATATGGTATAAAGTCGTGCAACATAAACCTCCTCGTACACCTTGGTTTAATAACCCCGGATTAACAAGAAAAATGATTGTTTGGGCTCACAGGCTTCGATCCGGACACACACCACTAAATAAGTTTAAATTTACATTAAAAAAGATAAGTTCACCGAATTGTAGTCTCTGTGACACGGTTGAGGATACATTTCATCTGTTAGTGGAGTGTGCTCGGACCGAAGTCATGCGATCATCTTTTGTTAACCGATTCAAAATCGATATAAAACAATTGGGTGCTATACAAATTATTCTTGCAGTACCGACATCAGAGCAAGCACAAGTATTGTTTAGAAGTCTCGATGCGATACTGTAAAAATAGATATTATATGGGTACGATGGGTCTGACATAACCTCTAAGAGGTTTAAAGACCCGATTAAAATAAAAAAAATAAAAAATAAAAAAAAAATAAAAAATTTAGTCAAGGCATACTAGCTAAAACTAACTTCTCTAATCCAAAGATGAGGAGATCTTCTATGAATGTTTATCGATTGTCGATTTTTGCCTTATTGATATTCATAATTTATTAATTTTAATTATTAAAGTTAATTAATTTTATAACTTTAGCAATGGCAGCCTCTTTTGGTCTTAGCTTAGACCAGAAAAGTTTCACTTATTCACAAGCCATTTCACTGTCTATGTATTATTTGTTTCTTTGCAGATAGATTCGAATCCAAGCCGTTAATAAATAATTCTTTGTTAATTACAGATAATCCTAGCGAGCCTTACAGTAGTCACTTCAGCATGGTCGTTTCCATTTTTTCCAGTACACAGAGCACCCCAACTTCGTGTAACGAGGTTTGCTTTACCTCCCCGTCATAGCTACAGAAGTAAGTACTGTTTGTTGGTCGAGTAAAATTTATCATGATACACTCTTTCGATTGCTACTTGAATAAATATTTAAATGTCATATGTCCCTTCATTATTTCAAATAAATAAATAGTTAATAAAATAAGCAGATAATTCAAATTCCTAAATTAAAACCTAAATTTCTTAAAATAGTAATTTCCCAAACAACGTATTATATTTCCCGGAAAGACAAGTCTCAATTTACTCTCAATATTTTACATCCATACAAACAAAACTATATTTAAATTTTATTTAGAATGAAAATATTTAACGATAATATTAATCATTGTTCCCAGTTCATCCACAATCGTTTATAGACGAGCAACAAGCCAAACCAAAACCGGAGCGACCTAAACGTGATGATGATTACGACGATCAAGTCGATAACGATCACAACAGTGATAATCACAATCATGATCATAAAAGCAATGGCGGCATAACTGGGCCTGTCCACACTTTCGTCAAAACGGACAAGAATGCTAATTACAAATGGGGCGTTCGACATTACGTTGGCAATAAACATGCTTCGTAGCGACGATTTTCAGATTACGGGTTTTTAATTTATTTAATTACTTCCATAGAGTTTTTTGTTGTGTTTTTATTTAATTAAGATAATTTTAAATTAATTAACTATAATTTTAATGTAGTATGCTTATAAATATTACATATAATACTAATATAACATTACATACATTACTCGTACATTACAGCAATTTAAAAAAACTGTTAAAGGGAGGCTGATTCAAAAAGCCTACTATACTGTTAAGGATTATTAAGATGATAAGAATGCTTGGATCGCAACTGCATAGTACTGTATTAAAGTAGTAATTAGTTTTCTAAATCTATCGTTTTTTTTATTTGTTATTTCCCCAACACAATAGTTTCACTAAACAAACGTACTAACCATATATTACCTGATACTATTAGTTATATAAAAAAATGACTGCATCGTTTTTAGATAATTATTATTTTTTTTGTTAGTATATTATGGCTTAAATATTTGTAAGTGCATTACTTAAAATGTTGTCGGATAAGATCGATGAATACAGGTAAAGATATCTAAATATATATAATTTTGAATAAATACTATATCAATGCAACATCATGGTATTTATTTCATTTCTTGTTTTTCTTTTAATGCGCATTGTTCCCTGTTTACTGTTTATGCGTTTTAGTGTTTCCATTTTGGTTTTTGTTTTTCCGAAATCGATGTGTTCTATAGTTTACTTTTTCATTTTTTTTACACGCAATGTATTACGGATGTTCTCACCAAGGAGTAATTATTCTGTATGAATATGTCTAACATTAGTCGTAACAATCGTCAAAGCCTTGTCAATTGGCTAGATAATAACAATCATAGAGAAGTTTTTATTGAAAGGATATTCGCATATTAATCATCTATTGATTGAATTTCTTTTTTTTAATGTAACTAGCAATTTTGGGCTACAAATTACTAGTAAACCTATTAACCCCTCCAGCTAAGCTAAATGCTTGCGTTAAGAGGGATTCGAACCCACGGCCACTCGATCGCAAGTCCGTTACTCTAACAATTCTGCTACCGCCGCTTCAAATTTAAGGTCTTAAATTTGTAAAATAAGTAACAGTTATTGTTAATCATACTGTATTACAAATTGGTAGCGTAGCAACAGATTTAAAATACTTTTGTTCTGTAAATGTCACAAATGTCTGCACGAGAGATATGCAATCGATACTTTAATGCAGGGATAGCGAACCAAATGGCTCGCGAGACAATATTTTGGTCACGTCACCGATTTACTTATATTTTTCTGATCTGCAGCAACAGAAGTTGCACCAATAATTATACTACGCATTAAAAAGGTAACGGCCTGTTACTATCCCACTGCTGGGTATAAGCCTCCTCTATCCGTTTTTGAAGAGAGGAAGCTAAGACCTACCACGCTGATGCAATGCGGATTGGTAGGTCTTAGCTTATTTAAAAATACCCCTACAATTCTCGAGAGATATGCAGGTTTCCTCACAATGTAAGTTTTATCAAAAAAACTGATTGATGCCCGGGATTTGAACCCGTGACCACTCAAAGATTCAATTAAGAATTCACAATTTTTCAGTTCAAACAAATTCAATTAATTAAGAACAGTTAAAACTCGTAAGCTCCAATATCCCGGTAACATAATGCGCAATAATAAGTATGAGATCCTGCAATTCATTACTCAAGGAAAGATCCAGGGGAGAACAAAACCCGGCAGAAGAAGAATATCCTGACTTAAAAATTTAAGACAATGGTACAGCAGGAGTACCCGCTCGCTATTTGGGGTAGCGGCTTCAAAAATCAAAATTGCCATGATGGATGCCTACCTCCGATAGGAGATGGCACGAGAAGAAGAATATTATTTTTAACAAATTAATTAATCACATAATTAAAATTTTAATGACACGCGTATAACCTCAGTAAACATTTGTTTGGTAAAAAAATGGCACGTAAATGCATAAAGGTTTACCTTCTCTGCCTGAGTGCATTCAACAAGGACAAAGACCTTCCTTTCTCCCGACACAGTTCAGATAAAATCAGACGTATGTCATATTAAAAAAGAACGGGTTGGTTTTGCTATGTTATATCTTATAATAAACTAGCAATCGCCAGCGGCTCCGCCTGCGTGGAAAGATTAAAACCGTAGTATAGTATTTTGATAACCATAAAAATGGTTAAAGTGGGTTAACCTTAAAAGCTAGACATATGCTGTCGTAGAGGGGTAGAATTTTGTAGTACATGATTTTCGAATAACTTTTACCGTTTACTTAGCGCACGCAAGGAAAGCTTTAAAGTTTGCAGTTTTCGTAAAAAATATTTTTGCTACTCTCCTATTCATAGCATGATGTTATATAGCCTATAAGCTTCCTCGATAAATGGGCTATCTTACATTTAAAGAATTTTTCAAATTGGTCCAGTAGTTCATGAGATTAGCGCGTTCAAACAATCAAACAAACAAACAAACTCAGCTTTATATATTAGTATAGATATACAACACAATTTGTACCCTTGACCTCATTAGCGTCAACTATTGTTAAAATACCCTCCACTAAAGGACTTTGTATTTTTTTCTATATTTACGCAATATATAACTAAAAGGGATCACCTT
Organism: Morpho achilles; assembly: GCA_947086495.1. NCBI lineage: Eukaryota > Metazoa > Arthropoda > Insecta > Lepidoptera > Nymphalidae > Morpho > Morpho achilles. Next base: position 4,485,069 of record CAMTZB010000004.1, on the reverse strand, counting down.
ACGCTGTGGCCACTCAACAGTCTATAAAACTTGCGACATGTGCACTCATATAATAATATCAGTTACATAATTATTTCAATACATAATCTAATTAAGTTATCACCAAGAGATCCGGTTAGAACGTATCTCCCCACTTTATATAATCATTCTCTATTATTTCTGTTTCCAATAAGAGTAAAAATAGACCAACGATAATATTAAAGACACAGTATTATAATTAACTAGCTTTGAAAACGGATTCGCCTGCCTAGAAATCTATGTGTAATAAATGAATAATAATTTTCCCGAATCGATATTTGAACATAAAAGTAGTTATTGTGTTAATCGTAAAAGATAGAGACATACTCTTCAGGACTTTTTTGTAGTATTTTTGTAGATCTACAAGTCCCTAGTACATAACTTTGTTGTATCTCTGCTGGTATTTACGCATAACACGCGGGTATAGCTCCCAGAACGCGAGTGTTCTTTACAGATGCGCGACTTTTAAAGCACAATTTACATAAAGCGATAATGTACATTTAACATTAAACTTCATTGAAGATTGCATTATATTTTAGTAGAAACCATACAAAAATCCGTTCAGTATTTAGAGAAGAAAATTGATCACGTACAGATAAACAGCTTTAAGGAATGTTGTTTTATTATAAGTATAGATATATGTAGAAATACATATATACTGTACTCCCTCCAGTTACAGACGAGCATTATTTGGAGCCAGAAATCTTGGAATCAGAAGTAAGAGATGCAATACGCAAAATTAAAACTAACAAATCAGCCGGTAGAGACAAAATTTTCGCTGAAGAACTCAAACGACTTGGAGATCAAGGGGTGAAAATAATGCTCGACTTATGCAATTTAGTGTGGAAAACGGGGGCATGGCCGAAGGACTGGAAAGAGTCACTGTTAATCCCATTACACAAAAAAGGCTCAACAAAAAAGTGCGAAAACTACCGCACAGTAACACTTACATCCCATGCAAGCAAGATCATGCTATACGTTATAAACAGTCGCCTACAAACGTTTCTCCAATGGCAAATACCACACGAGCAAGCAGGTTTTGTGAGGGGTCGAGGTACACGGGAACAGATCGTGAATGTGAGGCAAATTATTGAGAAAAGCCGGGAGTTCAACACACCTGTTTTCATGTGTTTCATCGACTACTCCAAAGCGTTTGATTGCGTAAGATGGGATAACCTGTGGTCCATACTATTGGAAATGGGAGTGCCTACACATCTCATAGCTTTGATCGCAAATCTGTACGAAGAAGGTGTTTCCATGGTAAGAGTTAATGACATCATCTCGGGTTCTTTTAAGCCAGAAAAAGGAGTGAGACAGGGATGTATTCTATCTCCCATTCTCTTTAACATATATGGCGAGTATATTATGCGAAAAGCCTTAGAGGGATGGGAAGGTGGTATTTCTGTTGGAGGCCTAAAGATCAACAACCTGAGATACGCAGATGATACCACTCTCTTTGCGTCAACGGAAGTAGAGCTCGCTGACCTTTTCCGCAGAGTAGAGAAGGAGAGTGATCTGATTGGACTCACCATCAACAAGTCCAAGACGAAAGTAATGCTCATCGACAGAACAGGTCAACTTTCCAGGACAGGAGAACTCTCGGATATAGAATTTGTCAGAGAATTCGTATATCTCGGATCGTTGCTGTCTGATCAAGGAGGATGCGAGAAGGAAATCCAAAGACGGACACAAATGGCGAAAAATGCCATGAGCAAAATGACCCGCATATGGCAAGATCGAAAGATCTCTAATGTCACCAAAACCAGACTAGTCCGTACTTTAGTATTTTCAATATTCCTGTATGCATCGGAATCGTGGACGATTAGGGCAAAAGATCGGAAGAAAATAGACGCATTTGAGATGTGGTGCTGGAGAAGGATGCTTCGCATACCATGGACCGCCAAGAGGACCAATAAGTCTATATTGGATCAATTAAGAGTTAAGGTTCGGCTCTCGACAATATGCTATCAACGAATCTTAGGATACTTTGGTCACATTGCTCGCCGTCAACCAGATAACATTGACAAGTTGATAGTGGTGGGCAAGGTCGAAGGAAAACGACCCCGCGGCCGATCACCTAGTCGTTGGTGTGACCAAGTGACCGCACTTACTGGTCTCTCCGTAACATCCGCCCTAAGAAAAGCCGAACACCGAGAGAAATGGAGGCGAATTATAAGAACTGTAAAGGACTTTTAAATAGGACACGACCTTCAGTAATGAAGAACACGACAGAAGAAGAAGAAGAAGAATATGTAGAAATCGAAATCCTAAGTATAGGCAATGATAAGGAAAATTTATAAAGCTGTTTAACGACGTAGACTAAATAACGTTAAATAAACTACCACTGAAACCCTAAATGTTAAATTTAACTTTTAAAGTTTAGGTGGTTTCGTAACTTGAGTTTGAATGAAGGATTTTTTGTCTAGCTGTCTGTTAGGTTTTCAACGTTAGGCCACTGGATACATATTTATCAAATTTGATTACCCTTAAGATAATATTTTGGGCTAACACATACATTAGAAAAATTCCCGTTTTTCTTTCAGGAACTGAAAAAAAACACAAGTTCATATTTGAGGATATCTTTAAATTAAAGTTGACGCAAATGAAGTTGCAGGTACGAAAACTAGTTTAATTTTTTAACTTGATAAAATTTATTTTCTTAAACAAGTATATTTTTGTTGTATAATAATAAATTTGTAAGCTAATAGACCAGGCCAGGGTCTTTGTACTGACATAGATATACAAAGACTCGAATTACGTCTGTGCAAATGACGGCTGCGATTCTGTTTCATATACCGCAATCGACTTTTTGAAATTAAAAAAAAAAATTGCAACCTAAAGGGAATGCAATAAACCAGATCAAGTACAAATCGGGCTAATCGGTAAATTATTATTCGGAGTGAGCGATACTTCTTATCAGCGAGTGACATTTTCGTTTCGAAATGCAATCGTCATCGAGAGTCATGCGAAATATAAGTTAGGACAAGTTTCCACTGTAGGTTTCTCATGCCGGACCGTCAAATCATAAAATTATTAAAAGGTTTATCACGTTTTATCACGTTTACGTGTTTTGGAGTTTCAACGATCATGACTTGTATTCATAGTAATTATATTAACTGTCATGTGGGATATTGATACAACAATAATAGTTCCGATTGTAGTATGTCTTGGTCTTAGTATGTCTAATGGTCTTGTTGCGAAGAGCCTCGACCAACATCTTATTTTTTTTTATAGTATAGGATGGCAAACGAGCATGCAGTTTACTCTAAAGTAATCACCGCCGCCAACGACCTCTCGCAGAGCGAGTGCGTTGCCGTCGTTTAAAAAGGTGGAAAATACGTTTTTTGAAGGTACTTATGTCGTACCGATCCGAAAACACTGCCAAAGGGAGATAGTTCCATAAAATGGTGGTGCGCGGAATGAAATTATTTGAAAACCGCACTGTAGTGGATCGCCAAGCATCCAGATGGTGAGGATCCAGATGGTGAGGATGATATTTTAACCTGTGACGTACAGTGCGGTTATGGAATTTAGCGGCAGGAATCAGGTCATGCAGTTCAATGGAACACTCTCCGTGAAAGATGCGGTCTTAAGAGGCTCCCAATTAGTTTTTGGATCAAGCGTAGAATATTAAAGGCAGTATTCCTTGAGACGTCACGGATTGTGAGGTAGTTCCTTAGTCTGGAGGCCTAATCACCGGGAGCTTGAGTACTCCCCACTCTCTGTGGTCATTTTTTTAACATTTATTTTTATATGTAGAATAGGAAGGGATAAATTTCAATAAATAAATTTCAATGTCTTCAGTACCTGTTTTATACTTTCGTAATTTTAATAGCTACCAGGCGCCAAGTGTAATGGGAATATACTTGCAGTATTTTTGCAGTTCAAGTCGAACAGTTTTAATGAGGTTAGCATTCTATGTAACGTTACTTGTTGCGCCTAGAGCGTTAATCTTTGCGGCGAATGGTGTATTGGTAGCTTCGAAACAAGAGTGCGTAGATTCCATTTTCAGAAGGCTGAATAAATTTTTTTTTCTCGAAAATTATAAGTAATTTAACTGGACATCATGATAAAGGTTTAAAAAAATAAAGCGTTTGATTGTCAAAAATTAAAATAATTAATTTCTAAAAATTCTTTACTGAATATTTTACGCACTACGCACTTTGCTTTTTCACAAATTGCTGAAATAGTTCTTGAAAAATCAAAGTAGAGTCATTACTTCTGTTTTGAATAGCCAGCGTTTTACTGTAAAGCACATTGACATTTATGATTTCAGAGGAAATGCTTATTTGTTCAATTAATATAAAGATACTCCGATTAGTAGATTAAAACTTTCAAGGTCAGTGACCATGTTTCAGATGCAAAGGTTATCTAATGATGACCTTTGCATGTTGAACTATGCATACAATCCTAAGTATGAATTATGAATTTCTGTTCTTTTAAAACTTACATTTCTCAGTATAAGTCTACATAAGGTATAATCCTAGAGTAAACCTGTCATAAATTTAAAAAAATAACATTTAGGATAAAACACTCGTGAAATGTAGGTCTTGGCCTCTCATATTTAAGCGTAATAGGCGTGGTAATACAATGAAACTAGGGTTACCATTAATGTTTATTACAATAGAACATACTTTTGTATCTTTTATTAAATATTTTATTCTATTACAAGCTTTTGGCTATGCTTTTTCTCATGAAATTACGTGGAGGAATCTTAATTCGTCACAGTGTTTGAGACAAGTAGTTTAGTAGACTTTTTTTAGCCTTTAAGACTTAGCCTTAAGCTATAGATTCATATTCCATCCGTCAATAGTGTTTTGATGTTCTTTATTCAAAATGCGCACATGCATATATGCGTAATGCATGTTATATATGAAATGCCCGTGCAACTCCTTCTTTAAAGTCTCACACATTATTATAATGTAATACGCATAGTCCAACCTTACTCTGTCGTAAAAATACTTGAGATAGCGTTTTGTTTTTTTTTATTACTCGTCAAATAAAGCCTAAAAGTGCATTCAGCTTTGAGAATGAACAAGATAGACCTGAGCACGTTTATGTAATGTGGCTACCCTAATTTTACCGAATAATATTACAAGTCACACGTTTGAACACATTCAATTGCAGCTATTAAATGTAAGCAGTCACGATTTGTTTAAAGTTATTGACAACAATGGCATCTGTAGACCCGTAGATTTGCAAGATTAAATTATTACCAACATCAGTCTTCAGTTTTCTTTAGAGCAAGTCTAGAAAATATGCATTAAAAGACACTATTAACTGTAAACACTATAGTTTACAACATCTTGCTTTAAAATTTTACAGATCTTGTTCTTTTTTCGAATTCATAATATTTAGCCTCCTATGTAATTGGATTTGAATTGAAAAAGAGGAATTGAAAAAGCTGCAGTAGTTTAGTGTCTAAAATGCGTTAGCCTTGCTGCAACTTCGTAAAATAATTGTCACTTTTCGGTCATTGATCTCTTATAACGTATTTTGGAAGACCTTTATAAGCCCTATTGGTTTTTCAAATACCACGTTTTCTCGACTAATAAAAGTTATCTTTAATACCTAATATACAGATTAATATGTTAGCTAATTTATATCGTGAGTTTAACTTGTATATATCTTAGATTGTGTTTAACCTGCAAATCTACACAGATTTAGCGTTGGATTTAAGCTCCAACCTTCTCCAAAGATGAAGCCTTTTTCCAGCTATGCGAAAGAATTTATGCAGCAATGTAGATCATAAAGCTACTACGTGATATTGTTGGGCGTGGAAAAGGTTAAATTGCTTATTCAAGGCATCATACTCGATCTGGGGTCATGTCCTTGCACATTCTAGAGTGGCCCGTTGGCGCAGTGGGTAGTGACCCTGCCTTCAGCTCCACGGATCGCGGGTTCGATTCCCACCGAAGGCCAACATTTTCTATAAATGAATTTGTTGACCTTTGAGCCTGAGTGTATATTTGTATTTAAGTATGTATTTAAAATTATATAAGTATATATTCACCAGTTGTCTGTCACCCATAACACAAGTATTAAGTTACTTACTTTGAGGACGGACGACCGTATTTGTAAGTGTCCCATATATTTATTTATTCTTTCAACTAGCGGCCTGCCCTTGCTTCGCACGGGTATAAAATATATATCCCATGTCAGTCAGTGTAAAAAAATGATTAAAATCGATCCAGTAGTTTTGATTTATTCATTACTGCCCGTGGCCCGCAAGCGTTAAATTTGGAGAAAAACAATTTCCTCTCCCTATACCAAGACGATTTCCAGCTATCTTTGGAATATCTAAACTCATATAGTACATTTTTACTTATTTACTTTTACATTTCACCTATGTATTTTATTTTTACAATTAATTACAGAATGTCTGTAAACAAACTCTAAAAGATTCGAAGTGCTATAGGGTGAAGCGCGGCGTCCTCACGGCATTTTAAATCTGCAATATCTCCGAAAATGTTCACTTAAATTGAATGCTGTGAACGGCCATATTGATCTATATTAAATCAACAATTTATTTAAGGTACTCAATTGGATAAGGATTAATGCTGTATTGTATAAAAATTGCTTTGAACATAAGGCATCATTTTTCGTAAAAAGTAAATGAAAAAAACTGCTATTGTGGGTTATCCATAAGAGATAGATATATACCATCGCGGACTTTTCTGTAGAACTTTTTAAGGTGTACAAATACTTAGTACATCATTTTGATAAATCTCGTAGGGTTTAGCCTGCGTTTGCAATGTAAGCGGAAAAAAATGTAATTATTTACAGAAACCTCAAAAATTACAGTATTTCTCTACTTTGTATTGAATGTTATTATACGTACAAACCCTCCTGTGGAATCACTCTATCTATTAAAAAAAACCGCATCAAAATCGGTTGCGTAGTTTTAAAGTTTTATGCGTACATACGGAAATATGGACTTTGTTTTATAATATGTAGTGATATAAATACACTAGCTGTGCCAGTAACTTCGCCCGCATGAAAATCAGTGTGTCACAAATATTTTACCGAATTGAAATTTTGAACATAAAAGTACTTATCGTCAGTTAGTTATGTGAGATTTTTGAATATCTTTCACCGTTTACTTAGCGCACGCAAGGAAAGCTTTTAATTTGCCGTTTTCGGCATTTATTGCTGCTCCTCTCCCATTGATCTTAGCGTGATGTTATATAGTCTATAGGTTACTTCGATAAATGGACTATCTTACACTAAAATAACTGTTTAAATCGGTCCGGTAGTTCCTGTGATTAGCGCGTTCAAACAAACAAAGAAACAAACAAACTCTACAGCTATTATATATTAGTATAAATTAATCGATCCCCTATTCATTGAAGACTTTAGAATTGCTTAACTCAATTAGTTATTCAAGGACGAAAGATTATGTACCAAATTAATTGAATTACTTGATTGACAAGTGAACAATTATTGGCGATCAACCACAAAAGGGATTTAACGTGTAATACTTTGTCAATTGTAATTCGATTTCGAAACTGTAATCCATTAGTAGTATTGTTCAGGTTTTAGTTTTACATTTTATTTTTTGTAAAGCGAAATGACATCGATGGAGCTGTGTTTAGAGTGTTTCTGCATCAAATCAAAAACTCACAAGTATACTAAATAATACTGTATCAATATTATAAATATCAAAAACGTAAATATGTAAAAATTAAACAGCCTATTTAAAAAAAAAAGTATTATTTAAATGTAACACATTTTTTGTGCAACGCCATAGTTAATACAAGTTTATGAGATAAAAAACTACAAACAAAATGGCAAAACAAATAGTTAAATTAAAAATTATTTGGCAATTCAAGAGATGCCCTTGACTACGGCCAATGTAATTTTCTTTTATGTTACGAATTAGAAATTATTTGTTCTAAATAAATTATCTGTTTTTATTCAATAAAAGAAAATCAAAATGGAATTTAGCCATAAAATAAATTAATATTGCATGCTGTTGTAAAATTTACTGAAGGGATTGTTAAGACAATTTTTACTAGGTTTAGGTTAACAGTACATTCACCGGAATGGTTGAACTAATTTTGATGGACTTAAATTGGAAAATAGATGATTTTGTGGTGCAACACCAGCTTCTTATTATGGAATTCCAGCGGAAGCAGTGTTTACGCGAGAAAAACTTTGTACAGTGTTTCACAAATTTCCAAGTGGCCGAAACTCCGGGCTCAACTATTTTCGCTATAAAAATCCTTTCAATGCTCTTCGGATGCGAAAGCAAAAAAAAAACAAACGTTACTATAGCTTTCTGAGGTCATTTGGTCGTCACCAACAATATAAGTATATGGTCAATAAATAAATAGTGGGAATAAATCAACACCCTCGGTTGCCCTTTCTTTCTTTGATTCTCTATTATGTATAACTCTATATTGTTTAATAAATGTTTTACTTCATAGTCATTCTAACTTCTGGCTAAGAAATGTTTTTATTCAGTACAATTACTAGTTTTTATTCATTTCCTTCTATTTTATGCTGCATATAGACACATTTCTGCCCGTAACTATCTGTCACTGTCGTTTTCACTGTCTTTAGATTAAGTACTAGATGTAGTAACAATGGTCGTCATTGAAAACCAGAGTTGAGTTGCTCCTCAACTTAAACTGAACGGTGTTCCAATTCGTAACGTCACATTTCTGTATATTTTTTTATTTTTAATGTTATCTACTTTACTGTGACGTTATGAATAAAAGGTTTTGATTTGAGATAAGGAAATATTGATCATTCGGTATGGGCTATAGCTGAAAATCAGTGTCACGTACAATATTCTGAAATATGCCTTCAACTGAGCGGTTTACTTTTGTTGTGAAATATACACTCGCTTAAATGTATTATAGGTTAAGAAATTATCAATTCATTTAACAACTTCTTGAGAGACAGATTTTTACGAGAATATTTACTTGATAATATTTTATATTTTATCGTTTTAAGGTCATATTTCTTATGCAAGAATATTTTTTAAGTACAAAAAGCAAAGTGCCAGATTGTTAATATTTCACAGATAAGTAAATCTTTTATTTAATTATATGAAACCCAATGTGATTTTTCCAATGTTTTATATACTGAACGTAATATATCTCGCGCTTAGTATTAAAGTGACCGAATTCAAAATTAAGCTTAATTGAGTTAGATATATTTCAATCCTTATTTCAATGCCATTGATGGCATCACGCTACGAATTATTAAAAAAGCTAGTGTTTTCTCGCTTTTCTAAGTTATGGGTCTCTTTAACAGTCACGAGTTCTGTAAGCGATACGCTTCGCTTTATTGAAATTTGTTACAAAACAACTTTTTTGAATTAGGTCGCCTAATACTAAACGTGCGATATATTGCTCGGAAATTATATCAAGTAAACGTTTTAGCTGTCGCTATTTTCGCCGTAAAATATGTAATGAATTGAACGATTCGATTTAAACATATATGTATTTAAAAATCAAAAGCTAGCTAGGTACCTTTTAGTAAGCATCATTCCTATTCTCTAACTATACTACTAAGGACTGACAACAATTTTTTTTTGTATGTGCAATTTTATGCCGACTTTAATTTCGATTTCGTTTTGTTTAAGAATATTGCATCACACTAACCACTATATTTTCGTGACTATCAACTATTTTCTTATGTGAAATTTATACTTTATGACGAAATTACTTTCTATTTCATTTAGTTTAAGATTATAGGATTATAGTAACTACTATATCTTCAAGACTTTCAACTATTTTCCTTTGTGCAATCTACACTTTATATCTTATTCTACTTAATAGACAAAGTATGAACATAAGCTTGCGGCTCCTGCTTTACGCCTTGTAAAAGTACGTAAGTCATTTGTGAGTTTGGATATAAGATTCTATAATAAAATTCCTCACTCAACTTTAGCTTTGCCATTAAAGTTTAATAACACTATTAATAAACGGCTAATACAAAAAGCCTATTACACTATTGAGGATTACTTAGAAGACAAATATATGGATGCAAATGCGTAGATATAGCTACTCTATTCGACCCTCTACAAGAAAATAGTGATTAAATGTAACTAGTAATAAGAATTATATTTTAAAAAGAGCAAACGCTCTTGCTGGCTCTTCTCGGTAGGAACAGCTTTCCGAACCAGAAACTTGTTTACTGTAATTTGACGAAACTAGTTTCTATTTCGCTTAGACAAAAGTGATAATAAAATTATTTTGCTATAATCCGCAATGAAATATATTTTGCTATATATTTGATAAAATTACTGTGCTATAATAATCAAAATAATTTTATCATTTCATTTGTATTGTGTATCTCCGCAAAGTAACGCCTAATTGTATATATTATTTCGTTTAGTTTAAGATTATAGTATCACATCTACATGTCCTACCGTATCTTCGCGACTGTCAACTGTTTTATGTTCAGTTGATACTTTATGACGACTTTTAGACGATTTAATTTAAGATAGATAAAGTAGATAAATTTAAAATAACACCTCGGTTAATTGCCTCTTCAGGTGGGCTGGCTCCCTTTTTGCACAAAGAATCAGCTTAGGGATTCAGTGCGGAAACGCTGCCAGCATTCTTGGAACCATTCCACGTGGGCATGATTTGTATAGCGTGTAAGTAATTTAAGATAGATATAACTTGTACATTTTTGCTGTAAATAAATATACATAGATAGATAAATAAAATGAATACTTACTGGCAAGTAAGTGAACACTAAAACTGATGCTCCAGTTTTGCGAATTGCACTCACGCCGCCGCACTCCCGCCCTCACTACTTAGAAGGGGTGCCTGTATATAAAAGTGAGAGTGTATTCCACGCAACACACAACATCGTAGTTCCCGCGTGTGTGGTGCATTTTAGTTTAACTTTTTTTTTATTAGGTTTTTTTTATAGTGTGTGCAATGTTACGTCAGTGTATAACGCTAGCGGTTCTGGGGTGCGCTTTCGCGACGCCGATCGCACAGTACCAACTTCAACAGCAGGTTAGTTAAGAAACTTATTTTACTTTTTTAAATACATTTCATTTTGTATTTATTCATTACATATACTTAATATTTACTTTTTTTCAATTTAAGACCGGTTGGCTGGAAGAGAATCCGATTCCGAAACAAGCCCGTCATTTTACGTTATGTAGTTTTTTATATTCATTGGTGCAGTAAAGCAAATAAACAAACAATTTTTAATTAAAATAATAATTTTAAATAAGGTTACATATATTTTATTATTATTATATTTATATATATATTTATTTTTTTTATGTATATTTATTATTATTATATTTTATTATTTCTTTTTATGTTTTACTACAGACTAATAACATATTATTTAGGTATTTAAAAGTTGCAACCAAGTAATATTACGATTTATTTTCTGTGACAGATTATTTTTTTTTCCTTAAATACTAAATAATTTTTCCTGACGCTGATTTAAAATTATTTCTCAACTAAATATTCAAGTACAATCCAGAATTAAATTAATATGCTAAAATTAATTTGGATATGGCAGACAATATCGTTAATATATACGTATATATTACGTTCATATGTTTGCTTATATCAACTAAAGAGGAAATTTACATGAAAACCTACTTTAAAATTTTCTATTGCCTGCTCATAATACAAATAAACGTTTTATTCAATAAAATAAAAACAAATTACCATAACAATTAAATTTACTTATATTCCGTGTCAGTGCCCGTTTTCAACTCGTTTCGTTTTGTGTATTAACAAAATTTAAAAAAAAAACAATTACCTCCTGTACCTTGAATTGTAATACAGACCAAAAATAGTTAATTTAATTCGTTACATGTGATATGCTTATGCTCTTCTATAGCATATTCTAGCAATAAAAAGTTATTCTAATCTTTCTATTAATCTCATTATAAAAAATTTTATTTGGATCAGAGTTTATATATCTAATATATTTAAATGTAAGCAATAGAATAATAGCATAATTTAAATAAAATATTGAAATACTCCTTTTGATAAACAATTCATATACAAAGCTTGTAGCTATTGCTATAACTCAATTATCAGAAATAAACTTTCATTATGAGAAATCCATGTCTAAGAGAATATTTTATTTTATAATTTTAGCATTATTTACTCGTATATTGGCTTGTTTATGCTCGGTTCAAGTGGTACCTTTCCCGCATTTTTTATTATTATTATAATTTATTATTATTGTCAAATTGTACAATTATCGTCCCTCTGTGTATGACCAATTAAGTTCTTTCTTTCTCCTGCCCTTAGCTCACTCTAAGCGAGGTCGGCCCAACACATTTTTCTCTTACATTATCTCTTACCATTCGTCAACTCTTGCGCTACTCCTTTTAAATGCATGTCATAATTCACACAATCCAACCATCTCTTTTTAGGCTTCCTTCTAATCACATACATATCAATCCACATTCATATTTAACACTCGTTTATTCAAATGATTTTACCCTCCCCCTTTCCCCTCCTTATTACTCACAACCATCTCTTTTTATGCCTCCCTCTAATCACTTACGCATTCCCAATCATATTTAACACTCGTTTAGTCACATGATTTTCAGCCATCCTTATTACATCCCAATCTTGCATCTCTCCTCTTTTCTATAATGGGTGCATATTTCAGTTGCGCACTTGTATAGCAAAAACTTATACCACCCGATTAAGTTGAACCATGAAAATATTGATAATGTAAATTCCATAAATAAATAGATTATAAAATACAAGAGAAAGAGTATTTAATTTAAGGAGTCTCTACTGTAATTCGCTTAATTCAATGGGAAAAAAGTTCATTAGTACCCATTAAAAAACAGCATAGCATCAAATTAAGCGAACAACATAGTAGCATTATATATTAGTCAATCCCAATAAATCACAATTTGCCATATAAATTCAAGGCTGTCAGGGCTTTCTTATGCAATTTTCACCAGCACTTGTTTTGTAATATTTTACTATTATTGTCGCACCTGGTACTATGCGTCATAGCGAAGTCTACATTGAGTTCTCCAATAGAGAGATAAGCAGTCTTAATAATAATATTGTTATGTCTTCATCTTCCATTCTACTTTATCATTTGTAAACACTGGCTATGCTCCTTTTATATAAAAATCATTATTTTCACAATCAATCCATCTATTTTTCGGCATCTGTCTGGTCATACATCCATCCACATTCATATTTAAAACTCTTTTGGTCACATGATTTACATCCCTCCTGACCATATCAATTTACTCTCGCACTTCTCATCTTTTCTTTAATTGGTTCAACTTTCAGACTTCCTCTAATATACTCATTTCGTATTGTATCAAGTTTTGTCACACCACACATCCACCTTAACATTCTCGTCTCATTTGCATGCACCTTTCTTTTCTCCTTTTCTTTTTTGCCCAACATTCTGATCTATACACTACAACGAGCCCTATAACCGTTAAACTTTCCACTTAAGTTTAAGAGGCGTGTATGATAAATTATAATTAATGTAAATATCAATAACAAATACAGTTTTTTTTATAAAAAAACTATTTTGTCTTCCCTGAGTTAGAAGCCGCAAGAACCAGAAGCATATAAGGGCTGTATAACCGATTATTGGCAGTAGTATTATGATAAAAAACCTTTCTTTAAAGCTTCTATTTAACTTCTCTTGTATGTATGTGAAGATGAAATCTTACAAATTAAATTTGACCCAATTCCCGGTGTCCGATTGAGCTGAAATTATACATACTGGTCCAGTCTCGATGATAATGCATGTTTATGATAAACATGACCTGATGCTGCTGCTAGGATTAGCTTCAGACAGGGGAACCCCTGAACAGTTAACAGTAGGGACATGAAATTTTGATAAAAGTTTTTTTAATTTCACTTGTTACATAATAAATTAATATACGGAACAATTGTGTGTAGTCAAAATGAGTAATTTAATACTCGTGATACCACAGCCGATAAGTATAACTTAACCAGACCTTTTGAATCTATTTAGCTGTTTGTTATTGAATCATTCTGTCCCACTGGTTCGTCCCAAGCGGTTTGCGTAAGTTAGCTTTTGTTGGACGGTTTGAAACTGGTTCAAACTTACGTGTCTTATTAATAATTGCAATCTACCACACGCTTTCTGGGTAAGGAAAACATACTGAGTATTTCTGCATATCTTTAGAAAATTCTGGGGATGTGTTACAGACCAATCCGCATTGGAGCAGCTTTGTGGCTTTTAGGTCCAATCCTTCTCTTCAAAAACTCAGAAAGAAGGGCTATGGCAAGCATTGGGATAATAGCAGGCCGCTACCTCAGTCAATGTTAACTTGTGATCTTAATATTTTACCTCGCCATACACCATATAATGTCCATTAATAAAAGATTGATGTCCATATATGGATCGTTTTTAATATAACCAAAATTTGAAACACCCTTCCGACTTCGTACAGACTAACGTATAACGTTTACATCATTAATCGAGTCAGATCGAAAAACTAGTGCAATTATTAAGCTCCCAAATATCTGGTTACCGTATAACCCAAATTCTAGGTTGTGTTACGTAATTGTAACAATGCAGTTACGTGTGTGTCGATTTGAGCCGCTTTTTAAACGCTACACACGTTATGCAAATTGACATGAAATGAACGGCATTTGCCGGCCAATTTTGTATAACAACTCGTAATGTAGGTTGCATGTTACGGATCTGTGACTCTGATTCCGAAAGGTCGGAAGTTGAAAGTACGGAATTTCCGATTGAATTTGATCCTCCGATTCCGTCTTCGGCTATAAATATGTCCGGAGGTTATTACAAAGATAATTTGTTTTTTATACATTTTACCTATTTACATTATAATAAGAACATTATTAATAGCTTCGATTCTGACCATTCAATTTTAAATCAAATTTTCCGGATCTAATTCCGTTAAGTTAAGTTACCATCCTTAAGTTACCTCCTTAAAATCTTTAGTTGCATGTAGAGAGGAGCTTTGTTTTAATTCCTCCATAACTGCCCATTTGACGCTATAGTGCTTCGGTGAACTGTTATAAGTAACCGCCTGCTACTATCCCACTGGGTATTGGTCTCCTTTTTCCTTTTTTTAAAGCGAAGTGTTGGATTTTAGACCCACCACTCAATCCCGTCAATGCGGATTAGCAGGTTACTCACATCCCAGGATTTCTCCAGAGATATACAAGTTTCCTCACGACGCTTCTTTTACCGATACATTTGAAATATCGATTAGGCAGAAAAGTTTGAATAGAAATAACTTATTGGTGCCTGCCCAGCCAGCAAAAACTGTTCTCATGGCTTATATTACTGTTACTAACCGCACGACAATAAAACACCGCCTCTATCAACGCACTACACATATTCACTACAACAAGCTCAAAGATTGTTTCACTTCGTAACCGAAGTATCATCATATAATAAGCTTTACGACGCATTCGTGACATTTTTGCGATTTTATAGATTTTCTTAACAAACTAACAATATTAAATAGAAAAATAATTCTATCAATACTTTTGTACTATAGAATACCTCAAAATAAGGCTTTACTTGTATAAACAATTTAAAAAATGATAATAATGCAGGCTTAAGATTTAACTAATGGTCAAGTCGTAAAACGTTGGAAGATTACGAAAAATATTTAAATAGTCCTAAAAACTACGAAAAACTAATATAATTAGTCAAGAACGAAGTCATAGTATTAACAACACTGAATTAATCACAGCAGGATGAAGGCATACCACCACACCTGCTGAGACAGTACATTGGCGGACAAAATCAAGGGCAGCATATACCTCGCCCTGCTCCCCCCCAAGCAGCACCTGCGCCCGCACGACTTGTAAGTTACTTAAAATAGATAATTCTAAAAGAACTGTTATAGCTCCTATTCTTAACCGGCGATTACAAACGATTAGTCCAACTAACTACAATCTACGGATTGTCGGATTTCGGCCCATGAATATCGAGTATCGAATATGCTACATATGATCGTATGTATCGTATACGGGCGATCGTTTGAACACTTGCACGATGATCATGCCGAATATAGTCAATCACACAATCTATGATCATCGCCGATAGTGAAGAGCAGGCATAAAACATGAATAATTAAAGCCGTCATTATCCTTATGTCATAAGGGTGTGCATTATTAATTGGCGCAGGTGGCAGAATCCCTGTTCTTAACTCTGGAGGTCGCAGGTTAGAGTCTTGTCGAGAGAAAACATATAATAAAAACAAATTGGTTGCTTCTTTGAGTCTAGGTGTATTTACGCAAAACATCTTTTCGTATCGTTTCTTTCTTTTTGTACCTTGTGGTATGTAATGTGTGTGCAATAAAGAATTTCTATCTATCTATCTATCTTTTACATCAAATTTCTGTCATATCAATAAATAAGTACTTTATTAAAGACTTAATTGATTTTTTTTATAACCATTTGGATATTAGCATCTATTAGTATATAAATGTTCATTAGGTTTCAAGATTAGTATTTTTGTCTATTGTTTATTGTATCCTAAATTACTTACACGCTAGTACGGTATAAATAATGCCCACGTTGAATGATCCCAAGAATGCTGCGCTGTCGCGTTGATTCGCTAAGCTGATTCTTTACCACTTAATTCTTGTACGTTAACACGTTTCATGTTTATTTCCAGCCTTACAATGTTCAAGAAGAACAATATCAGCCTAGACCTCAATATCAGCAACAGCAACAAGCACAACAACCTCAACCTCAACAACAATACAGGCCTCAGCAACAACGCGAGCCAGAGGATTATGACGTAAGTTTAAATGCCAAACAAAATTTCCCTTTCTGCTTATCCCTTAAGGTAGTTAGTCTATTTAGGTTAGGGTACGATGGGGCTGACATGTTTGAATAGACAAAAGTTCCTTAAAATGAAGATAATAAATTAACCTCAATCATGTGTACTACGCTGACATTGGCGGAATAACTGCTCACATGAACAGCAGTAAAAGTGACATTAATTAACCGCAAGAAAAAGAATTTCCAAATTAATCCAGTATAAAGGCAACTGTAAATCTTATATGTACCTAATAGAAACCAAACTAAATTTAATTTAGATAAGCTTTTTAATTTAATTTGGATAGATTTTTTATACTTGGCCATGCAAAAAGTGTTTTAGGACTGTCTCCGATGTCCACTAATATGGTTATTTTTTATCGTAAAGCCGATGGAATTATAAGCCAGTTTGAAAATAAAATCTGTCATAGCTTAGTTTTTTTTTTTAAACTAAGAGAGGAGGCCTATGTCCACGGATTGAAACAGGCCGTTACTTTTGAAAATAGAAGTCAGATTTTAAAGTAAATATAAATCTAAAAGAAATACAATATTAAATACAGTTCCTATAAATAATATATATGAAATCATGTAATCGTAGACGCTCTAGGATTTAACGGTATTGGATATTAAGCGTTATTGAACGTAACTACGGTTATATTAACACCATTATGACGCGAAAAGCCAATGCATTACATTGCGTTTTACTCCCGGTAACTGAACGGTAAAGATAGGGCTGTAACGGTAAGTGGCAACTTGAAATTTATCCGTTTAAAACTTACTTAAACTATCATTATAAATGCGAAACTTTTTTTCTTCAGGAACAAGAAAACAAAGCAGCATGTTCTTTATGTCGTTAGCATTAAAAATATAAAAAACTGAACCAAAAAAAAGGCATATCCAGGTGAAAACAATATCAATATAATATCATGAAAAGATAATATCATAAAACGTCTTCGTTTGGTCGTATATACATAAACATAATAACCGCAATAAAAGCGTACCTAAAAAATGAAGCTAAAATAATTTAATATATTCTAATTAATTTACCATCTAAATCTAATCATCTAAAGACGTTACAAAAAAAACTATTTTATAGTATTGGTATTGCAATATAACAAAATCTACATATTTTCAAGAATTTGTAAGCAAGAATTATTAACATCATAATGCTAACTATAATAACAGTGATAAAGTCAATGTACTTTTATATTTCCCTATGAACTACAGTTATGTTAAATTTGCGTTCCAAAAAGTCATAGTTATTTATTACGTTATATTTCAAAGAATAAATATAGGTCGAACAGTTCATGAGGAAATGTGATTTCCTCATCAAAGCGGGTTGAATAAAACCTTTCGATTCAAATTCAGGTTTGTAAACGTAATTTTAATCTCAAAGCTGATGCTTGCCGTATCTAAGGTATTTACTGTTTAAGTAAACTGCTTTCACAACGTTCGTTAGAGGTTTCCGTATAATAATACTGTGGGTAAATCTAATACGTGCTGATAAGCTATCGTGGTACGATCGTTAGCCGGCGCAAGTTTAACTTTCACTCTAAACTGGATTGTCTCGTATAACTACGTTTGATAGGCCAATTGGACCACTTGTGAGAGAAATAGAATGTCCGCTCATATACCTAAGTAGTACAAGTAATGAAGTGGCTAATTTAATAAGGTATAAGGAATGTGTTAATTTGTATGAAAGTAGGAAATGTACTAAGATAGATGATATAACCGCACTACTTTACTTGCGAATTGCGGTAAATTGTATAATTAAAAATTGAACTAGATTAAAGAATTAGAAGTCGATTAGGTCAATTGCGCATGGAACAATTATATAAACCTGTATTTAACGTAGAGGACTTTTATAATTTTATAACTGTTGGAAAGAACAAAGAATATTCTTGTTCTCTTTCAACCAATTAAAGGAAGTCAAGTATTCGCATCCGATGATAAAATGTGACTCACATGTTATTGTATGTATTTGTTTTTTATTACGATGTTATGTTTTATATCTTATTTTGAATCTGCCCGAACTAGATGATGCTCCTACTCGATTCCATTTCCATTCAACTCACCTATCCATCTCTATCTATCTCTATTCATTTACCCAACTCTCTTTTCCACTTCTTTTCCTATTTTTCCCTAGTCATTTCGTCCCGAAATCCAAATATGCCATGTATTTACGATATCGTTGCTTACTTTTCCCTTTTTGCAAAACCAATGTCAATCCTTAACATATTATTTTCTTCTCACACCACATCACAAGGGAAGTCTGGATTTGATGCCCCCATGGTTCTTCATAGTATATTCCTCGTTTTTTGCCAATCTCACACAAAGATATACAAACAATATCCCGTGTTCATTTGCGAAATAATTTTGACATTGAATTTTTCTTTCAGCCCCATCCTTCTTACCAGTTTGGTTTCGACGTGAATGATGATCAGTACACCAACTACCAGAACCGTAAAGAGCAAAGAGACGGTGACGTCATCAAAGGATCCTACTCAGTCGTAGACAGCGATGGTTTCGTCAGAACTGTTAAATACACTGCTGACCCCAAAGAAGGATTCAGAGCTGAGGTAAGTTAATTTATTTTCTAGGACTACCCTCGACAAATTAGGAATAAGATCTACATTATTTAGATAAATAATAATTAGTAAGTAGGTACTACGTGAACACATTTACAGTATGCGATTTATTACATGCTTTTCAGTGAACCAAAACATCCTGAGGATACCTGCATACCTCTGGAGAAATTCTGAGATATGTGTAACGTACCAATCTCTAGAAATAAGTAGAAATTCCTTTCTACTTTACTTTTTACTTTTATTAATTCTTTAATTTTCTTTCGTTTAGGTCTCTCGCCAGCCCACAGATATCGTTGTTAAGATCCCAACTCCAAAACCACAACTTCTTCAGCCTCAAATTCCTCAACAAGCTCACCAGCCTCAACACCAGCCCCAACACCAGCCTCAACACCAGCTTCAACAGCAACAGAGACAACAGCCAAACCCACAATATTACCGTTACGAATAACTTAATTAAATTTTAACGGTGTCGCACAAGGTGTCATCTTGGGTGCCAGAGTGTTCCTTCTATACACCAACCTTATTATTGATGTTGATATCGCATAATTACCATTTACTGGTTATATGTGATGTTGACACAAATGTTCTATAATTTTTATCTTTATGGAATATCTACGATTTTAAATAATGACTGTTTTATAAATTAGAAATGTTCTTAATAATCTTGATAATACTTATATTACTCTTATAAGCTTACATTATTGGAATCGTAGATATTTTTAATAAATGCGTATTATTATATTTAACGTAGTTTAGTCTAGATACCTGCGAACTATTAGAATAAGGTTTTGAGATCTAAGTCCCACTGAATGAATAAAGTTTTTATAAATTTTTAAAGTTGTTTATTTGTATCATTGGTACTCGCAACTTCTTTTGTTCTACGATAAAATACCCTTAATTACCTATAATCAAAAAACCTATTTGTTTTTTCCTATTCCCGAAGGATATCTGGAATTAATTATATACGCGCTTTATGTATTAGGAAATGACAAGCAGGAGAAAAGTCGACATTTCTGGATGATTCTAGGGATATGTTTAATCAGTCCTAGCCAATGTGCATTATAGCAGCATGCATTCTAATATCCTACGCTGGTCCAATACACATATATATAGGTTTCAGGGAAAATATATTAAAAAAGTATGCTAAAACTTTGACCAGATCCGGTTTTTGTACAATGAGGCTAATGAACTTAAAAAAATATATATTTTTACGAGAATGCAATAAGTGCTAAAACATTAAGGAAAACTAAACTACCCATATAAAATACGAGTCCATTGCACCAGAATAAAACGTTCCGGACTGCTACCTTCTATAAGATTTTGACATCTACACTAATATTATAAATGCGAAATCTGTCTGTCTGTTGCTGTGGAATTGAACCTGCTCCGTGGGTTGTATGTAGCTTCGATACCCGCCCGGGAGGCGGATTTCATGTTTTATCATATCATATATTCATCATCATCATTAAGTACATCATATTCACTACGACAACCTTAAAGGTCGTTTCGCCCCGTAACCGAAGCATCATCAGGAGATACCCTATCTTCTGATGACGATGATTACATTAATTTTCTTAATAAAATCGGATTATAGCAAAATCATTCTAGTTATATTCTTATTATTATTATTAGGTATAGTTATATCATAACTTTTGAACATCTCAAGAGTAATTGTTAAAACTAACGCGTGCGAAACTATATATAAAGGCGGATATCGCCCTAATATACTCTAACCCGATCAAAGGCGTGGCTAGTCACTAAATATTATAAAACAAAAGTCGCATTCTTTGTCCATATATCCCTATGTATGCATAAAACTTTAAAACTACGCAACAGATTTGATGCAGTTTTTTTTAATAGATAGAGTGATTCCAGAGGAAGGTTTGTACGTATAATAACATTCAATATGGAGTAGAGAAATACTGTAATTTCTGAGGTTTCTGTAAATAATTACATTTTTTTCCGCTTACATTGCGAACGCAGGCTAAACCCTACGAGATTTATCAAAATGATGTACTAAGTATTTGTACACCTTGAAAAGGTCTACAGAAAAGTCCGCGATGGTATATGTCTATCTCTTATGGATAACCCACTATAGCATTTTTTGTCATTTACTTTTTAAGAATAAAATTATGCCATATTTTTGAAGCAATTTTTATACAATACAGCATTAATCCTTATCCAATTAAGTACCTTAAATAAATAGTTGATGTAATATAGATCAATATGGCCGTTTACAGCATGTAATTTAAGTGAACATTTTCGGAGATATTACAGATTTAGAATGCCGTGAGGACGCCGCGCTTCGCCCTATAACACTTCGACTTTAGCAGTTATGTCGCTCTTTCAAGAGTTTGTTTAAATACATTCTGTAATTAATTGTAAAAATAAAAAACATAGGGAAAATGTAAAAGTAAATAAGTAAAAATGTACTATACGAATCTAGATATTCCAAAGATAGCAGGAAATCTTCTTGGTATAGGGAAAGGAAATTGTTTATCTCTAAATTTAACGCTTGCGGGCCACGGGCAGTAAAGAATAAATCAAACTACTGGATCGATTTTAATCATTTTTTTACACTGACTGACATGGGATATATATCTTATTCCCGTGCGAAGCAGGGGCAGGCCGCTAGTATACATTAATCATCTTTTTTTATTTTTTGAACATCAAACTTTTCAATTCATTTTACGGTTAGTGACTTCTTATTTATAAAGATTTTTGTTTTTTTTTGTGTACGGTTAATATTTGCCTTTAATTTTCAGCACGTAAAAATATGGGTAATTAACATGTACAATATGAATAACAAAAAACATAATAAAATAATTCTTTAATCTTTGTTACATTCGTTGTTCTCAAACCCACTTTGAATGGCTTATAACGATTACATAAATTATAAATATATTTTTATAATAAATTAACATTTAAACTCAGTCTATGCGAATATAAATGAGCGGCATAAAATGGCTTATACGTCGGAAATATTAAATGGACGAATTAGATATGACTTTCACAAAAAGAAGTTGTAGAACACATATGCAATAATTTCAATTCAATGATATAAAAGGGCAAATAGACGCTTAAACTCAAATATTCGTACATTATATTTTAGCAAAAAAAAAAATTGAGAGAAATTCACAAATATTTCAGTAAAATATTGACATAAGATCCATAAACTATATATTCGTAATGGGGAATAATCTAACAAGTCAAAAATGCAGACTTTTGAGGGCAGTCACAAATAGGTATACTTTTATTATACGTTTAAGAGAGTTATTTAAATATAAACATGTTTGTATTTGCGATATAAAATACTTATCGACGTCACTGAGATATTCATCATATAAATTAGGCAATACTAATGCCTATTATGATTAAACATATAAAATGATGTTAGTCGACTTATCAACATATTCACGCTTGGTATGGATATAATCAATATATTTTTATATATTACAAAAAAGTGATTTCCTAGAAACACAGACAAATAAGTGAATTATAATTTGTTTATAGTTCACTGTTAAAACTTAAAGGAATCTTTTCAGAGATATATGTATACTAGTAAATTGCTGAAACCAAATACAACCTGACAGTGATTATTATCACAAAAGTATATTGGAGAGCATAAAATACTCTTAAATCATAAATTTCAAACACATATGACAGATATTGTATAATAATAAAAGGGCGCCTTTTCAAAAAAAGCAAAAAAAGAATAAAAGATGCTAATCCGGCTTGGGAATTTACCTAACCGCTGTATTATTACTTGTATAACATAACATCGATCTCAATATAGTCTCTTTGGAAATTAAGACCAAAAGGTAAGCAAACCTGTTTAAAATTCAGACATACTTTTTATATCAATGAAAATTGATGAATATTTCGCATTACAGTACAGTCAAAATATAAAAATTGGGTATTGAAATATCCAAAAAACTCAAACATTATATAGCCTGTATATCTAAGCTAAATGCAAACCTGGAAAATACTTTAATTAAACTAATTAATAAAACTTCATAAATATTTCTACAATATAAATAATCTAGATAATTTTTAAAATTTTCTACATGCACTAAAATTAACAGACAATCTATATAGACAGATCACAATAGTGTTAAAAAAATAGTATATTGAGCATATTTTACTATATAATACTTCTACTATCAATGCATAGAATAAACCAGAATCCTATAAAATTTATTCGCAAGCTAAATTAGACGGATAAGGGCCTTTTTCACAAGTTACTGATAAAGTGTCGGATAGTTAACCGACAAATAAACTAAATACCAGATAAATGTTTCTAAAAGGAGATTCTAAAAAGTGAAAAATTAATAAAAAATTAAATTGCGGCCATTTTGAAATAGGTATCTACTATCTAGCAGATAAATAAAATAACAGCTACATGATCTAACTGTTAACTTATTAGGGACTTTAAGAGCTGAATAAGCCTATCAGAAACCTGAGAAACGCACAATTCCGAGATATGTGTCAGATATGTTCCGAATAAGCTAACTGGCAGTTTATTGGTAGCTTGGGAAACAGGCCATAAATCTTGTAACATAATGACAATTTTAATTCTTGTAGAAATCTACAATAATCTATATATGATCTTGGTTTATTCTATAGATCAAAACAAAGACTATAGCCCTTCGTTATAAAAAAAATATAAATCTTACACCCGTTTATTTGATATGGGAAAGACCTCTATTGTGCCATAGAATAGATCTGAGTGCTTAGTGCAAGTTTTTTTAACCTACTCGAATGCGTTAACGTAACGCAAATTTGTATGGCGCTAGAACACCGGTCGCTAGATGTCGCTGTTGACGCTAACATGATTTGTAGATTAACAAACTCGCACTAAGGACGCTGAAAGCCTTACCAGGCACGCGTTATTATAATTTTATCTATCACTTTAATAAAATAGTGCTTAATGTAAGCTCCATATATTTTTTTATGAACGAGGGCTATAGTTACTAATTAAATATATAGAATAACTGGTTATATTCGCATCACAAGTAACAACAAAGCATAGTCGACGTATTTTACATCCAGGCACTTGTTCCTAACCTATTAAAGTCTATAGAATATTTAAAGGCAATTCCTTTTTTATAATAACGCAATGAAAGATATGCTATTTATATAAGGGTAAAAACATTTTTAAGAACTGC
This sequence comes from Morpho achilles, assembly GCA_947086495.1. Classification (NCBI taxonomy): domain Eukaryota; kingdom Metazoa; phylum Arthropoda; class Insecta; order Lepidoptera; family Nymphalidae; genus Morpho; species Morpho achilles. The sequence continues at coordinate 4,460,525 of CAMTZB010000004.1, read as the reverse complement.
ATTAATTAATATTATTTTTATCATAGCTCCAAGAATTTATTTTAATAACATTTTTTTTAAATTAAAACCACGATTAATCGCCTAAGATAATGATATTCAACAAGCTAATAAATTAATAATTAAGTTGTTTATTAATCGAATCTATTTATTATTATGCAGTGTTTATGTTCTCAAGAATATTTAATATATAACTTTAACTTAGATTCTAATTTATTCTTCAGATTATTTTTTTATGCAGTGAACGCCAGAGTTTACATTAGTATGAAAGAATGAATGAACACTTTTATTGAACACAACATTAACAGTAAAAACTAAAAATAATAATACTAAACGAGTAACGAGTTATCACCAACTACATCACTAACCAATATTTATAGTATAGCGTTTTTTTACTACGCATTACTTTGCGTAGTTCCACAATATAAATATGATGAACTATTTTTGGTTGAACTGGTTTTTGTGAACTAGTATTTGATTACTACAATAAATTATAGCATCAACTTTAGGCATCATTGCTATAAGGAATTGTTCTTTAAACTTCTTTCAAAGAACTTATAATAAGCTATGTGATTGTGGACCGCGCGACTTCTTATCAAAATTAACCGAATCATTTTACGATGCGAGTATCACCAGTTATATTTAACTAAAAAAAAATTACGGTATAGGATCTGGCCTGCAGACGCACCCTGATTCAACTAGTACGTAGTCTTGTCCGGTCAGTGTGACTGGACCCAAAGGTAGGACGAGGAATAAATAAGGTACATAGGTTTGTGTGCAGGAACCCCGAACGACAGAACACTCGCTCGATCTGAAAAGAAAAAATATAGAAGAAGGTGTTTCTTTGTAGAGATGTATTCTACTAAACTATGATTACCCAGCAGAGAGACCGTGCAACTCTTTCGAGGGAATCACGAGTTCAAACCCAGGCACCAATGAGTTTTTCTGTTAAATGTGTGTCGTTTATATTTGCAATTTGTCACACGATTTTTCTGCATAAAAGCCGCATATCTGTAGAAAATTCCAGAGATATTTGTAACCTACTAATCCGCATAGGAGCAATGTGGACAGAGGAGGCCTATTTCCAGCAATGACATTACAACAGAGCATTACTTTTAAAAATAATGATCAGAATTAAAAAAATATCAAATGAAAAAAAACACCAAAAATCATATAATCATAATTCTTACATAAATAAAAATGTAAAAGAATATCATTAATACAATTGCTATTTAATAAATTACTAAGCCGTGTGGTATCCGGTTGAGTAAAATAAACCTCCCTCTTTCTTACAGAGTTGTCGTAATATACGACTAGGGTAAGTTGACGTCAGGCAGGCGGCAGGTCGTAAAATACGAAGGTAAATCAAGTGACAACATGTTTATAACATGTTGTACCGACCTTTAGCGATGATAACTTTAATGATATCTGAAACGCTCAAGAGTTTAACAGTATTGGACATTATTGAACGTCACTACAGTTATAAGTCCAGAAGTAAGTAAAAGTAACGGCCTGTTACTATCCCACTGCTGGGCATAGGCCTCCTCTCTCCATTTTTGGAGTGAAGGGTTGGAGCTAAGACCTACCACGCTGCTCCAATGCGGATTGGTAGGTTACACATATCCCCAGAATTCTCTAGAGATATGCAGGTTTCCTCACGATGTTTTCATTCACCGAAAAGCGTGTGATAAATTGCAATTATCAATTAGACACATAAGTTTTAATAGAAACACTCATTTGTCTCTGCCCGGTTTTGAACCCATGATCGTCTCTAGAGATTCACACGGTCGCACCGCTAGGCCATCACAGCTTTTCACAGCAGTCCAGAAGTGGGATTATAAAAGGTCGTTACTTTACTTTTTTACTTTACTTGCACGTAATAATAAGTCATTGCTTCTTTTAAAAAGCAGAATAATATTTCTATATCACTTTTTATTGATAAATCTTTTGAACAATACAATTCAGTCTAAGAAGAATCGACGTTACAACCTTGTTTCCTGTTCTTGTTCACACTGTTTTACAGATATAACTGTCTTCTTAAAGTAGGGCATTTATTGAACGCAATAAGAACGTCTCGAACTAACCAGTACTCTAGAATCGGCAGTAAGTATGATACAATCAAAACATTGTATATTTGACCCTTTCACATAATATTTGATCTACAAAAGCCAACTAATCTATATTACATAAAAGGTACAGTATAGATAAAGTAACGCACATTTAGTATTAAAGTGACCGAATTCAAAAAAAGGCTTAATTGAGTTAGAAACCCGTAATCCTTAATCATCATCCTTACAGTGCCATCTATGATATCACGCTAAGAAGAACAAGAGGACGCTATTTACAAAACTAGCGTTCTCTTGTTCTTACAAGTCATGGCCCTCTTTAACACTCACGAGTTTTATAGGCGCGAAATAAAACGTAGCGTTTATTTGATTTTGCCACTAAACAACTTTTTTGAATTAGGTCACTTTAATACTAAGCGTGCGATATTTGTAAGATTATAATGAAAATTTCAGACAATTTTTAGATTGACTTTAGATTGACAACTTTAAGATTGTCGATTTAATGATTTATCACTGACAAATTTGGTTCGAGGGGAAATTGAAACCAAACTAAGCCACAGCAACGTATAGCTAGACGGCTAGTGAATTAAACATTGTATCAGTATGTAATGTTTTGCTAACACCTAACTACAGCGTTATATTGACGAGCAACCTTATTCACCGGAACCTAATATCTTATGAGGTATAGCTAATTTTTAAATACCAAAATTACATATCGTATAACGAAGCAAACAAAATGAATATTCAATTAAGGATGTATCATTTTCCTCAATTTATTTTAATTATAGTTTGCAAATAATGCCTTAAAAACGAGCGTAAAACGTGGTATTAATAGTTTTATACCTGAATCTTTTTGTTTCAATTGATTCGCATTACTTCATCGATTATTTTTAAAACTTCCTTTAGTCATGTGGTATCCGGTTAAGTAGAATGTCTATTCTAAGTTATTCATAATTGTTTTATATATGTCGTAAAAGCCGACTAAGGTAAGTTGACCCACCGTGTGGTATCCGGTTGAGTAAAATAGACTACTCTCTTTCTTACCGAGGAGCCGTTAAATACGACTAAGGTAAGTTGACGTCAGGCAGGCGGCCGGTCGTAAAATATGAAGCAAAATTATATGATAGCATGTTTGTAACATGTTGTGCCGACCCCACTTAGAGTGGGATAAGGGCAGGAGGATGATGTTTCATATAACTAATAAATATATCAAGAACTTGCTCCGTTCACTCGTGAGTTCGCAAAATTAAAAAAAATTGCTATTACATTGTATTGTACCGCCGTTTGGTGTACGGCTCAGTAGAATAGACCCCCTTCTTTCTTTCCGAAGTGTCGTAAGAGGCGACTAAGGTAAGTCGACCCGCCGTGTGGTATCCCCCTAAATAGACTAGTCCATCCTCATTCCTTACCGACGTGTCGTAAAAAGCGACTAAGGGAAGTTGACCCACCGTGTGGTATCAGGCTGAGTAGAATAGACCACCCTCTTTCTTTCCGAAGTGTCGTAAAAGGCGACTAAGGTAAGTTGACCCACTGTGTGGTATCCGGTTGAATAAAATAGACCACCCTCTTTCTTACCGAGGTGTCGTCAAATAGGACTTAGGTAAGTTGATGTCGGGCCGGCGACCGGTCGTAGAATACGACTACTAAAACTAGGTATATATTTACCAGTTGTCTGTCTTCTATAATTCAAATATTAAATTACTTTGGGGACAAACGACAGTTTTAATAAAGCGTTAAAATACGACTAAGGTAAGTTAAAGTCAGACAGGCGGCCGGTCGTAGAATACGAAGCCAAATCATGTGACAACATGTTTATAACATGTTATGCCGATCCCACTTAGAGCGGTATAAGGGGAGGAATATGATTCTTTCAAATCGTGGAAATTTTATTTACTTACTCGCAAACTTCGAACACGACTTGCTGTAAGAGGTCCGGAAACTTCTGAACTATAGTGACCGGTTGTCCGGAAGTCAGTGAAACTCCGTACATAGGTGCTGTTGTGTTATACCGTGTCCGACATAGACGGGTACCACCGCAACTGTTCGCGTTGCCCGGCGTTAATCCGGGAAGGTTCGAAGCGCGAGCTGGAATACAAATAAATGGTAATGGAACAAAAATATTTAAACGAAGAAATGGTAAATGACAGGACGTTGGGGTCCTAAGGAATGGCGACCCTAATCCGGAAAACGCAGCGTTCGTTAACCTCATACCAGATGGACTAACGATCTCAAAAATTGGACGTTTACAAAATACATTATTGGCCTAAACGATTATAAATCACACACACCCGAAGAGATCAAACGTCCGACTGTAGACGGGACATGGGATGAAATGTATAAGATGCGATATGTAACAACGCAAAAAAATACAAGTACATAATATATATAGAAAAATAATATAAATATTTGTACAGAAAATTTTAAAAGTTCAACTCACGTTATTCATTAATACAGATATTCAAAAATAAGTAGGAACTAATAATAAAAAGAAATCATTTAACTTTGTAATAATGTTGACTAAATATTTAGACTAATTATACTGTTGCTAAATCCCTCGTTTTCGACTGCCTAGACTCAGTGGACATCAGTGCCGAGAAAAGACAAGATTGTCACATATTAGTCTTTTAACTTTAACATCAAAAATACAATCACAAAAAATCGATAATTTAATTCGGACTTTTACAAAGAACCAAACAATCTATGGACAAAGATAGACACAACAATATGAAATTGAATTGAATACCGTTAATATTTAATCAATAATAAAGCTTCGCCAGTCGCCGGAAACCCGCTTTGAACTAGCAGTGAGAACTTTTATAAAGTTAATAAAAGATCTTTATCGAGTGACGGCGGGCGAGGCAGGAAACTTAGTTTGCGCCGAGTAGGAGTAATTTTACTGCCACTTTATGATTTACTACAAGATTGCAATGTGTTGAATCTCACATAGAATGTAGGTTGTTTCAAACGATGAAGGGCCTACGACTTTATGATATTCATTTACTTAATGTCCATCTATCTATAATTATTTTTATTACCGTGTGAAACAAAAAAGTAAGATCGAGTGCACGGAACTATAAAATAAACTTTAAGTTATGTTTAAAGCATAGTATTTCAAATAAAACGCATACATTTGTAGGTAACAATAAGCTAAATAAGCCGACCGTCATATTAATCGAATGGGCATTTGGGTGTTTTGGTCATCCTCGCTTTTTTACGTTTACAGCAAGTATTATTTGGTGCAATAGTGACCATGGGTCATATTCTATTGCCATAAATTTTATATACCACAAACCAAATAATAGGTATATATTACCACAAATAAACCAAACAAAATTGCATGCACATATTAGGGTCATAATTCTCCTGCCCTGTCTGGGTTTTTACAGTATAATTAATAATTAATATAAATTAAAACCAAGATTTCACTTCAACCGATGGATGTCTACTGCTTGACCTAGGTCTCTTAACAGTCAATGGCTAATAACGGTAGAGGGTTGGACTCCTATGTAGATTTCGTTACGCCAGCCGCGTACTGTTTCTTGATTTGAAATAATAGGTATATGTATATTTGACTGAAGCTGCTGGTCACCATTTTATTATACACTCGTGATATCCAGGTATAAACTTTTTGTTAAATCCAAGTATGCTTTATTGTCACATTTATCTAATTGATGTAATTATAAAAGCAACAAAAACAACAACCGCTTTAAGTAAAGGTAATGCGGTTAAATGGAGAACTTTAATGTCACACGTGATATTAACTGCATGCCCGTATAATTAATTATACTTACGACCGGTTAAAGTTACTGGAAAGCAGTTAAATGAATATAAAACATGACCTCTGTGATTATATGAGATTTCAGTTTGGATTTGGTTATCAGGAATAAAATAAATTAACTTCAACTCCTTATCAAAGAACGTTAAAGTAATTTATAGCTAGTGTGGAATAAAGAGAGCTCTGATAACCTAACGGTGAGACTATGCGACTATTTAGAGGGGGTCATGGGTTCAACCCGGAGCAGGTACCACCCGGAAAAGGCGGAGTTTTACTGTTAAAACTCATGTGTCTAATTGATAATTGCATCTATCACACGCTTTTCATTTAAGGAATACATCGTCAGGAAACCTGCATATCTCTGGGGAACTCTGGGGATATATCGATGGCAGCAAAGTAGATACGGACATCTACAAAATCGTCATTTTACAGGAGAGCACATTTAGTAAAAAATTGCGACCATTTTGAGAGTTATGCACCAATAAACATGAAATTTTCCATAATACATTGAAATAACCTTCTTTATTGATTGCATAACAGATTTTATTGCTATATCGTTGTTTTGCTGAAATAATGCAGTTGTATTTTTTTACTCCGAAAAAACTTAGACGTAGAAGAAGATATCTGCCCGATATCCGTTTATACGTGGTAATTCAAAAGCCATCAATTCAACCTCAAATATCTAAAAAAATTGAGATAATAAAACTCCAGTAATATTTCTACAGATATTTAAATGAAATTTGAGCACCGTGTTAAAACAGTTATCCTTTTTTTAACCCAATTATGAAGATGTCTTCATATACTTTGCATTCAAGATTTCACTTAACTTCATCTACGTCTATCTCTAAAATTTGTTTCTTTCCCAAATTGCCCAAATATTAACGATATTGGAATAATATTTTAATAAAAATGCATTAAATTAGGAGCTATGTTTAATTTATTTGTAAATTTGTTTTTTTCTTTGTGTCACTCTGTTTAAAAAATGGAAAACATGAAATATCGCGTTATTTACGAGTATGAGTTCCACCGTGGCACCAGTGCTGCAGAAACAGCTCGAAGGATTAATGATGTGTATGGTGACGGTGTCGCAAAAGAAAACACAGTGCGTTTTTGGTTCCAACGTTTTCGTACTGGAAATTTCGACCTGCAGAACAAGTCTCGTGGACGGCCGGAGACCAAAGTTGATAATGAAGAATTGAAGGCTATTGTGTAAGCGGATCCATCGCAAACCACGTCCGAGTTAGCTGCAGGCTCCGGTGTTAGTGATAAAACTATTCTAATCTACTTGAAGCAAATTGGGTAGGTGAAAAAGCTTGAAAGGTGGGTACCTCATGAATTGAGTGAAGCAAACCGACAAACGCGCGTCGACTGCTGCGTTACGTTACTCAACCGGCACAATAATGAAGGAGTTTTAAATCGAATCATTACCTGTGATGTAAAGTGGATCCTCTAATATAATCGGAAGCGCTCATCGCAATGGCTGAACCCTGGCGAACCAGCCAAATCCTGCCCTAAGCGAAAATTGACTAAAAAAAAGTTGCTAGTAAGTGTTTGGTGGACTAGTGCCGGTGTCGTTCACTACAGCTTTCTTAAATCTGGCCAGACATTTAGGGCAGATATATATTGTCAGCAACTGCAAACCATGATGGAAAAGCTAGCTGCTAAACAACCGAGGCTGGTCAATCGCTCTAGGCCACTGCTGCTTCAGGACAACGCTAGACCACACACTGCACAACAGACGGCTACCAAAATCAGAGGAGCTTCAATTAGAATGTCTTAGACATCCACCGTACTCTCCGGACCTTGCTCCAACAGATTACCATTTTTTTCGCAATTTGGATAACTACTTGCAAGGAAAAAAATTCAACTCCGATGGGGCAGTCCAAACCGCCTTAAAAATTTTATTCATTACCGCCCGAATGGTTTTTTTAGTAAGGGAATCAATGAACTACCTATGAGATGGCAAAAGTGCATACATAGAAATGGATGTACCATTGCCATTGCCAACCATTTCCCAATAAATTCCCATTGTTTAACATGATTACCTAAACCCCAAAATAAATCAAATACTTTTCCTCTTAATTCGTCACTTATTTTGGTGCAACATTTAAATTTACAGTTTTCGCATGGGGGCCGCATATTTTTCCGTTTTTGTTCTTTTCCATACCGTGATAGGTGTTTTTTACCGACATTTAGCAATAATTTTCTTCTTGTATTGATCCAATTCTCTTTTCTGCATTTTCTCCTTTCCTTTGTAACGTCAACTGTAAATTTACGACGTTTTCTGTTGACGAAGGTGAAGAGCATTCACTGGAAGCACCACTTGCTGATGATGCACTAGAATCAGTGGTTAAAATGGACGATGAAGAAATTTGTGGATTGAAGGGACGTAAAACATCATCCTCTGCAATAAGTTCCGGCAAATGTGATTCAGCTTCAAACGAAATACATTGAGGAGGCATAGGTGTAACAGAGCGTGATTGAGGATAAACAGTAAAATTTTCTAGACAAGCATTTGGATTACAATGTATTTCAGCAGAATTCGTAATAGATAACGCACTGCGCTGCTCACTTTTATCACGCAAAATCTGTTCAAGCGTGTCATTACCTAAGATCGGTAAGCTGTAAATAATAACCAATTATATAGTTTAAAAACGTACTATACATAATCTCAATCAGTTTTATTAAATGTCACTAACCTGCTTTTATCAAAAGACCCTATATCTAAATTGCCCTCAGTCACTGCTTGCAGATCACTTAGCTGAATTAAATCATTTTCTGTATCTGAACCTGAAAAAACTAAGAAGATTTTGAAAATAATGTGAAACAATGTGAAAAAATAGTATATCTAAAGATAAATAAATGAATTTCCAAATAAAAAAGCGAAATAATACATTCATAGATCAGGACATGTACAAAAAGTATGACGTATAAACGGACAAGTGGCAGATGTCCGTGTTTACGTTGGAATGTAACCTCAAAATAAATGTTATTACTTACGCTAAAATTTAATTATTAACAATAATATTTCAACTATTACATATTTCAACATTATAATAATAACATAACTGTCTAAGGCACTTACCTTCACAGGGATTTCGCATGGTATTTTTATAGTTTACCAAATCCGAAATCTCATTTATTTCCTTTTGTTCACCTTTTAGGGCCATATTTAATAGTCATTTATTCCTAGAGACACTCATTGTTTAAAAAAAAGTTGATATTTTAAGGATTTATTAAGGTATAATGCTTATTACAATATAAATTTAATTAAGAGGCACGAAAATCAAACCTTTACACACGAGAATGTGACAAGTGACTGATAGCTTTGTTTACGTTTCAATAATCTGTCACAGCTCCGAAGTAAAGACGGACAAATGTAAATGTCCGTTTCTACTACGAAGTTTTTTTAAATTCGGTTGTAGATGTCTTTATTGACGCGCCAAATTTTCTTTATTATTTCGAAAATTGAAATAATTTTAATACAGATCTATAGAGGGTTGATTATAATGTACTTTTTTGTAAAAAAAGCATTTTCGCAAAAATGCAGATGTCCGTATCTACTTTGCTGCCATCGATATGAAACCCACTAATCTGCATTGCAGCGTGTTAGGTCTTAGCTCCAAAAACGGAAAGAGGACGCCTATGCCCAGCAGTGGAATTTTTAAAAGGCCCTTACTTTCCTTTTTTATGGGATAGAGTATTAAAGAGTTAGAGTTAGATATTATTAAGCACTTTAGAACATGTTATCACAAAAACCTAGTTGGAGATGGATTATGAATCAGACTTCCAGCAAAATTATTCCACGATCGATTCAACGTCAAGGTTCATTAATGCTGCGTTTTTATCAATATCCATATATAAATGTAAACCATGCCCTTTCAGTAACTTTCACTCTACTTTGTACCCATATAATTTTTCACAATAAATATCAGCCTTAATTGCTTTTATAGCGTCATGGGGAGAATAAATTTTATTAACGCTTTTTAAGTTACTTTTTTTGTTAAAAGGTGTTCACAGATTCGGATTTTTTGTTTGATAAATTCCATGTATAGCGTAGCATTCATAACAACCCGTCAATTCATAATCCTCATTCCCTTGCCCTCATCCCACTCTAAGTGGGGGCGGCACAACATGTTGTAACATGAGTTGGCTATGTATTCTACGACCGGCCGCCTGCTTGGCATTAAATTACCTTAGTCGCTTTCTGCGACACCTTGGTAAGAAATGAGGGTTGTCTATTCTACTCAACCGGATACCACAAAGTAAGGCGGGTCAACTTACCTTTTACGACACCTCGGTAAGAAATGATACCCATCAATTCTTTATTACTAAATTATCTTAAATCCTGAAATACTTAAATAGAGCACACTCTATATAAGTATTTCAGGATTAAGATAATATGATCTTCATCTATACTAATATTATAAAAAGGAAAAATTTGTATGTATGTTTGTAATGTTTTTAAACAAAAACAACTAGACCGATTTTAAAAATTCTTTCACCGTTGGAAAGTTGCATCTTTGAGCAACTTAGGCTATATTACATTTTTTTTTAAATAGGTATCTGTTATAGAAATGTAATAAGGTGTAAATAAATTCAAATTACGCGGGTGAAACCGCAGGATATTACTAGTATTATAAACTCACCGGTTCTATTACTGCTAGGTTTGACGACACCCTCGGAGTATCCCATATGAGCATCAAGTAACGCTTTGCGCATCAACGTGGGGTCCAAGGTTCGAGCTCCCCTGCCTTGCCGTGTCTGACCCCATGATGTTTTCAATACGCGATTTACCAGATGTCTAAAATAAATACAGACATACATTTAGTTTTGGTAAGTTAATACTTTTATCTGATAGAAGCGGTACCTGTGTTATTTTAATTCATATGTTAATTACATTAAGGACACTGAAAATCGTTTTATATCCCGTTTGAGTTATCTGGAAAGCTCTAGATCTTTATAGAATTTAGCACAATATTTATATTTGGAAAAAATAAAAATAATATAAAACTTTTATTATATCTATATAAAATATTTTATTTTTAGGAATTATATTCTTTAATCTTTAGACTGCCGTGTGCTTCCGGCTGAGTAGAACAGATCACCTTCATTTCTGACCGAGGTGTCGTAAAAGGCGACTAAGGTAAGTTGACCCACCGTGTGGTATCCAGTTGAGTACATTACACCACCCTCTTTCTTATCGAAGTGTCGTAAAATACGACTAAGGTAAGTTTACGTCAGGCAGGCGGCCTGTCGTAAAATACGTAGCAAAATCATGCAACAAGGGCAGGGGGATGATGATATTCTTTAATCTTTAGAATTAATTTAAAAGTCCGTAACGTCTTGTTTTGATTGATGCCATCGTAATTACACGATAAATATGATTGTGTGTGTTAATTATCCGTTGCAACACAAAAAACGTATAAGTAAAAGGTTATTGCTCTTCTGTTGAAGCGAGAAAAATTAATGAATATGGAAAAAACAAAATACTAGTTGAAGTTTTAAAAAAATATTTTTTAAAGTTAGTTCGTAATATATATGATCCGTTTCATTTACGCTACTTTCAGTTTCGAAAAATAAAAGGTTTCAATTTTTATGTAGTTTTCCAAATTGAGCCTCATGTTGAGCTGAAGACGAAGTTAATTCGAAATTTTTTTGGGGATGATAAATAATTTATCAAGTGGGTGGAAATCGAAAGAATTTGAGAAACTGTGATAAAAATAAATAGATTCTAGGAATCTTGTGATCTAATGGAGCTATTTATGGTGTAGGTGGTCAGTGAAAATAAATTTCTGAAACTGATTCAGGTCAGATTTCACTGAAATCTATACATGTTGCTAGTTACATGAATATTAATTATTGCAGATTTTAAATAAGAATGTATCAAATCACTTCTGACTTGAATAAAAAAAATAATAAAACCATGGATAATTTCAAAGATTTACTATTCTTCTTTATCATCGAGTTCAATATCTTCGTCGTTTTTAATTTCCTCGTCATTGTCTACATTTTCCGGTTCCACTTTAATAAAACTACAAGAGGGTATTAAGGATTCTTCTAACATTAATTGCTCAGAATTTTTTCCCGATTCCTTTTCTTCTAATGCTATCTTTAAATCGCTTTCGGTGACGAGGTGATCGTACTCGTTTTTCGTCATAAATGTTGCTATACCCCTCTTCGGGTTGTAACCGAAAACTGATTCGCTGGGTGTTCTTCGAATTTCAGTATTAAAAGTGCTGTTTAGAACGTACTGAACGAATTTGACACCTTGATACCACTTTTGCGAGACATTTTGCTTTAACCAATCACTTATCATTCGAAGTATATCTTCGTTATTTTGCCCCTTGACTTTTATTATGCTCGGATTATTATCAGCACTTACTACCTTTATGTCCGGGAAGGCGGTATACATACATCGGCAGATTTGTTTCGTTACAGACACACCATTTTTTGATTGTAAAACATTTGGTGCGCCAAATACAAGGAATATTTCCAAAAGAGCATCAACACTTTCGTCAATTTTAATAGTCTTTAGAGGTTTTAAGTGAATATACTTTGTAACCAAATTTCGATACACTAATAAGTATCTATAAGATTCACTTGTTGTTGTTGTGACATCCAATATGTCCAATTGACCGCGTGAATATAGTTCTGGGTACACCTTTTTTTCATCCAAGTTTTCTCCTAGATCAATATCTAAGATTTCTCTAGAACCGGTCCCCAAAGGGTCAACTCTTAGCTCCACTGTAAAGTTATTTACGTCAGACGAGTTCTTAACCAATTTTTGTGTTCCATTTTTATCATAATGTACTATTTTGCTACGTTTTATCACTTTATTCTTGCATCCTTCACAAAGTGATAAATAAAGCATAACTATCGAAGTTGTTATATTTTTATACTTTGGTTTTATTGCGATCATTAACCGCGTTCTGCCAGCATGGTTCATTCTCAAGTGGTGATCGCGTATAATGTCGTATATTTCCTCCAACTTGACGAATACTTGTTGAGTTTTTTGTCCGGCAGTTTGTGCCATGACAAGTCTTTCACCTTCCACCGTAGAAATAATATCGTACCTTTTTATGCGACGATAGTCAGCGGGTGCTTTCTTTATTTTTATTTTCGCTTCTTTCACTAGTTGAATTAGTCTGGTATATTTAACCGCAGTCAGTAAGAAGGTGTTCGGCGCGGTGGCATTGAGAAGCATTTCATTAACTCGCCGGTAAAACTCGTCACGATCGACGTCGTTTGTGGACATCGTTATAACTCTACTGAATTAAGTCACTAATGTTGATAAATTAAACGAATATATATATTAATAAAAACACGTAATTACGCGAATTAACCTTCGTAGTAGCGCAGACTGTAGCTGTCAGTATCGTGACGTTGTCGGGGTTGTTAAAACGAGAATACCCGAAGTTGCCCGATAGCTGCGTCGGACAAAGACGTATATTTACTTAGTCAAAGCGTCTCTCTCACCCACACTCCAGCTTGTACGCGTTTTGTCCGTTTATCTATTGAACCGGTTGGCTCCATATTGACATTATCGTGAAGTTACAATATGAATCTTATTTTTCTAGCCATAAGTTACATATTTGAATACATTTTAAATATTAAAATGTACTTAGTATGTGAGCTTGTACAGCTATTTATAGCTATCTAATCCTAAGCCGACTGATTGTGCTTGTACATTTATACTAGATCGTATCTTGCAAATATAATGTACTAGCTGAGCCACCGGGATTCGTACAGGTAATAGCAAGTATACGTAGAACGAGAGCCGCCATTCTTTAATTTTGGCGCTCGTTACATTTCATTTTTCAATAACTTTTAAGGTATTTATATAAATACTCGTAATATGATGTAGGTAATTGTATTCTCTTTTATACATAGAACATGACTTCTTACAGCAATTGCAAATCTCGATGCGTTGCAGGTAATTACTGACACCTCGACGTAAAGAGGATTGGAGCACCTTGTAGTTGCCTATCAGAAAGCTTTAGATGTAGCGTATAAGAACCACACTTTCTTAGTAATACGTGGGGAATTCCGTAGAAGAAATATCGAACTTTCGAAACAAAAACTGGAATTTTTTTATCTTATATGACACCCCGACGATAATTGTTCCAAATTTTATCAATATCGGTCGAGCGGGTTAGCCGTAAAAGTGTAACCGACAGACTGATTTTAGCATTATTGTGATCGGGTGTTAGGTTATGTAATAATACAAATTATTTTGATTACACTTTATATATTATGTTTACTTATACTATACTATAATAATATTAAATAAACTATAGTCTTATACATTATTTCCTGCAAATTTGCAATGCAGATACACAACCGCGAAAGTCTGGTGAAAATAGTGAGAGTGGATGATCTATACTAAAGGTTTACAGCTTTTAACTCCAGGCAAGCTGTTACCTTTATCAATTTTAAAATTAAACATTATTAAGCTAATAAAATTACTGGGATGTGTTCAACATGCCAATCCATTGTAGAGCAGCTTAGTACGTTCACTATCTTTCAGAAATGAAGGCGGCTTTAATTCCTCCGAGTGACTGCAAATATGCGGGTACTTTACCTGGGATACGGCGTACCATCTGGCCCGGAGCAATCTGTTCCTTGAAGCGCATCTCCCCAGGCATATTTCAGTTTTGGTCCGCAATCGCCGACTACACAAACTGCTATCGTCATCTGAAAGAAATTGAATCTCATTCAATGACAAGTGACGCATCTTTCTCTGTACTTACTAACGTAAAAAATCATACAGTAGGAGAGTCAAGCTAAAATATGTCCATGGAAAAATCTCTCTTTTTTATGTGTGAGTAAACGAAGATGAGTATAGATCTCAGATTTCCTTATTATTTGTTGAACACTCGCACTCACAGGTTTCCCTATGGCTCTCCTACTATATATATAACTAGAAATATCACGCGGTTTCACTCGCGTACATACCGATCTCATGGCAATGGAAAATCTACTAAGTCGGTCTATAGCATAAAAGTTTTATTTCACTTAGGTTTCTTAGTGTTTGATTACACTAATATTCATAATCTTATGAATATACAGACTTTTCGTCGGCACTTTTATCAACTTTTACAATGTAAAAAAGTAGTAATGTTGGCATAACTAGTTGGATATATGGTATCTATATTTTTATGACTATTATTTTACACCTTATTACAATTTTAATCACGAATCCCTATCTTTTTGAAAATATAATATAGCCTATGTTGCTCAGTAAACATGCAGCTTTCCAATGGTCCAGTAGTTTTTGTGTGAAAACATTATAAACATACATACAAATTTTTCCTTTTTATAATATTAGTTTAGAAAACTCTATGAAAAAAACAGTTCCACATAGTTTTCAACGTACTGCACATTGCTATTTTCTACGCATACCATAGATAACAGACTTATACGTATAAAGCAAGTATTCTTTATTGCTTTTAGTTTTTTTTTAGGGTTAGAGTTATTAAAATAGAATAAGGAAGCCAGCCTTATGAGGTCCTGAATTCCGAAAAAAAGAATAAGCATTTGAGACTACTAAGTTCTTTTTTTATGTATCATTACACAAAGATAAGTATGTGTTAATCTTCCTTCTGTTATTATGTATTATATTTGTTGGACACTCGCACTCGCAGCCTATGGCTCCCCTAATCTATGTAAAATAACTCTATGGCTGAGATTCGAAATTTAAATAAACTGGACGTGTCTTGATTGAAAGCTCTTGGCGATTTAAAAGGGCGAAGAAACGGGAGTAAGGCCGGCCGTTTGTGCTTAATGATTCACGTTGAGCGGATTCGACCGGCTTTCGCGAGTTTCCTTAATACATACATGTAAAATGTAAAAATAAATCTTATCTTCAATGTACAAGAACTTCGTTTTGAGTGACGTATTTGCTCTTCTCTTTGAGCTGGGGTATGAATGTAGACTTTCTAGAAATTTAGGCTAGTCGTAAAAATGTAAAACATAGTAATTTAACTAGTAAAATAACTTGTACATTTTTGTTGTGAATGAAAGTATTAAATTTTTTTTCGTAAGTACTGTTTTGACAATTCTCGCGAAAGACTTAGATTAATAGAACATCACACTAGAATTCCCGAGGCGTCAGGATTTATGCGGGAAAAACTTGCTACACACAGATTACAAGACGGGCAAAGCTAGGTCATACTAATATCATAAATTTTCTAGTGTGTTTCTTTGCCCTTTTTTCTTATCCGCATGCACTAAATATTCAAATATTTTTTTCAATACCGTTACATACGTACGTTTGATATTTTCCCGGTTCTTATATACACACTGATTATTTTGATTAGATGTTGTATGAGAGCTATATTTTGTGTTAATGAACAAAATGTATTCGGGATATGTCCGACTTGTTGAGACCTGTTTTAGACACCAGAACCATGAAAGGACTGGTATTGTTGTGACTAGAACTGTGCTACTGGGCCACGGCACACATACCTTCTCCGTCGGCACACGATCGTTCGGTATGCGTGACCATCGGTACTTTATCATTTTGATTGTTTATTAATGTGAAAAAGAATTTTATTAACATCCAGTTTGGTGTAGCATAGTGGATATACGCTCTAAGCTTCATAAAGGATAGACAACTTCTTGGGGTGGGGTTGTTACATTACTAAAAGCCGCTATTATTAATTCTACTATTAGATTCTTCCAGCGACTTTTTTTGCAACGATGAGTATCGAGATTAATAGCACTAACTCACTCTCCTGTCCTTCAACGCGTTTAAAAAACCTCATAGATCCGTTGCATAGTTCAGACGTGTAAAAATGACAAACAAAGGAATATTCGCATATAAGGCAATCTACGGCAGTCACAGTTGAATATTAAGTACCTGGGTGACCGAGCCTAGCACGGTGATTTTTTTACTGGATAAAGAAAAACTTGAAAAAAAAATCGGGCAGGTTGGACTCGATCCTAGGTATTTTCACTTGTCTAGACCGCCCGTTCCTCAAATGAGCTACCATGATTTTACGCATAGATAATACACTATATAGGATATAGATGAGCAACTCTGTCATTTTATTGAAGTAATGATAAGGGACTGTATTCGCTGATCTGGTAGAGATGTCGCTGTAACGTTATCATAATAATCCACTAGATGGCGCTGTACTGCATTCATATAGTGACCCTTATATAAAAATAGCATTTACAAAAAAATAGTTTGGCGCTATACCACTTCAATTTGAACGGACTTGGCATCTCCAAATTCCAGTTCAAATCAAAGAGTAGCACCAAACTATTATTCTAAATAAGGGTAATGAATAAAAGATTAAAGCTATGTAATATTTAATAATTTTTATTTTTTACATTTTTTTAAATAGTATGTCAATTCAGGAAACACTTCAAAAATACTTTTAAAACATTTAAAAAAATATCAAGCGTATACAAATAATAAATGTTCATCAGTTTACACGTTTATTTGTTGAAAACAACTAACTTTGCATACGTACTACACTCTATAATTAGTTTTCATAATCATAATCTTCATTTGCTGTAAACCTGAAATCACACATTTAAATTTTTGTAGCTATAGTCTAAATCAGACCAAATATTTAAAATGTATACCAAAATAATGTAACCGAAAGTGTTAAAATATAATATTTATTACGAATAACCACATATTTTTTTCTAAAAAACAAAGTTAAAGGTATTGTGGCACTTATAATAATTTTATTTAGTACATTTCAGCGAAATGGCTGCTTTAACCCTTTTGTGCCGAAAGCCGATAAGTTGCTTCTCGCTCTCATAAAAACTGCATTCAGTCAGAAATAAAAAAAATACAAACAAATATAAACAGGTTTTCAAATATCCACACGGCGCTTACTGTGTAATACCTTTACCTGTGTGTTACCTTCGAGTAATCTCTTTTTTTTGTTATGTAGGTATTAGGTAATAGGTATTATTTATTTTGTTGCAAACTCATTTTTTAATATTGTTTGTTTTATTTGTCGTGAATTTTTACTCCGATATGCTATATGTCTTATTATTCACCGTGTGGTATAGAATAGACCAACCTTATGTCTTACCAAGGTGTTGTGAAGGGCGACTAAGGTAAGTTGATGTCAGGCAGGCGGGTGCTCGTAAAATAACTAACATGCGACAAATTGTGTAAAACTCTACTTAGAATGGGTTAAGGAGGAGCAAACTTGTTCCTATTTTATTCTTAGTATATCACTTTTTGAATCGTGTCAATATTATTTCTCGTTTGGTTTTAATTGCATAAGAATGTACATAAATAAAATTTAAAAAATTCAGCCGGTTATTCTCGTGTAGGCATTTCCTTTTCGCTCGGCACTAAAAGGGTTAAAAATTAAATTTCTGCAGTCAAAATTTCTATTGTTAGGAAAAGGTATTAAATGGTTTCAAAAACATTATAGTAGTTACTTACCAACGTTTTCACATCCAAAATAACACATAAAATAATTTTTGGATGGGATAATTTCCAATATAGACCTTTAAATAAGCAGTGATGCGTTTTTGGCAGAAAAAATTGAAAATTTATGACAAATACTTATATATATTACAGTGTATCATTTGCGACATCTAGTGAATAATGATATAAAACTAATTTTTGTTGTCCAACGCTTTCTGTGAGATGACGCTCTCGGCGACCTAAAGAGTGCTTCTTAGAGAGTTTCACCCCCCTGATTTTACGAGTGACAGCAAATTTTTTTTTTATTCAATGTAAATTTTAGCAATTTTTCAGGACCTGAAAGCAGCGATATAACAATTTTTTTTAATGAAACCTAACTAGATCGATTTTTCTCCCATAAAACCTACATGCCGAAATTTTCATGAAATCGTTGAAGCCGTTTCCGAAATTCAGGAAATTTACATATACTCTTATATATACAAGATTAATTCATTAAAATATTATAGATTTGGGTAAAAAGTTGTTAACGCTTAAATTATTATGCACGCCTAGTTATAGAAATAATGTAAGATAAACGAAGCGTTTATCTTTAAACATTTTAGATATTATAGACAAATTTACTGAAAATATTTATTTATTCCAATTACAATAAGGCAATTGTGTTTATTTTTAAATAATAATAAAATTTAAATTTAAAAAACACCGGCAAAGGTAATGTAGTGACGCGCGACGAATCGTAAAAGCTCTCTAGAAGAAAGTGCACGTGTCGGATTTCTAGGCCAAGTATACATGACATGTCAATGAACTGTTTGAATAGATTCACGTTTCAAGGCGATTGCAAATGATAACATTTTTCTCTAAACTATGCCGCTTTTAAAACCCAACTTTTTAATGCATTTAATAAAATTCAATAAAAATAACTCTTATATTTATGACTTACTAGCTTTTACCCGCGACTTGGTCCGCGTGGACTTTAGTCTTGTGATAGGAATATAATGAATAACAGATGTCACTTTCAATGTCATCCTATTCCTTTGGAATTAATAGGATTATTATAGCCTTTATGTTAATCCGGTGTATAAGGACCAATTGTCCCAAATTTCATCGATATTGGTTCAGCGGATTCGCCGTGGTAGAGTAACAGTCATACATACCATACTCACAAACTTTCGCATTTATTAGCAGGATTTGTTTATGACCAAATGACCATGTGATGATGAATTATAATTTATAAGATGAACAGAAAAGGAGGGATTAGTATGAGAAATACATATATCATGGGGAAAAAAGTGTGTGAATATTCTTTTTGCGATTGTTCATAAGATATAGCGGTCACCACCAGAAGAGCAACTACAAAATGTAACGTAAATATAATAATTGTTATGAGAATTTTATCTCAAAAAGATCAACGTCTAAGTTTCTTGCTGGCTGGTTGGAGCAATTTTCTGGTGCATAAGGTTTGAGATCGAACGCACTTGTTTAGAAGTTCATTTAAACATATAATATTCTGAATTATAATGTGAATATCTCTTATTAGCCGTGTGGTATTCGGCTGAGTAGAATAGACCACCCTCATTTCTTACCGATGTGTCGTAAGAGGCGACTAAGGTAAGTTGACCCACCGTGTGGTATCCGGTTTAGTAAAATAGACCACCCTCTTTCTTACCGAGGTGTCGTAAAATACGACTAAGGTAAGTTTATGTCAGGCAGGCGGCCGGTCGTAAAAATGTAGCCAAACCATGTGACAGCATGTTTATAATATGTTGTGCCAGCCCTACTTAGAGTGGGATAAGGATAGGAGGATGATGAATATATCTTATGTTTCTTCTATTATATATATGTATGTCTATCATAGACAAGAATTCTAATTAATTCTGTCATAACATATTACGATGATTGTAGGAAGCGACGATGCTGTAATCCTGTGTAGGGAATTGGCAGTTCATTATTATTCTGTTCGACTGACGTTTGATGCAATGGAGTCATCGATACAAAAGTGAAAATGCAAAGAAAAAGCAGCGAAAGTATCTAACGGTCCCATAGGCCGATTATATGGAGGACACATGTCTATATCGAGCGAGAATTATTTAAATAGTTTAATTTTATTCAAACACTTTTGGTACGGGTAAATTCGTATATATAAAAACAAAATTCACGCCAATTGTATCGCTTAAGTAACTAATGATTTTTTCTTGTTACCGAAAGAAAATCGTGATTCCGGGTCTTGCACAATTAAAGTTTATACCTAGCTGAATAACTTTTAATTTCAGCAAATTTCATTCCCATTGCTCAAGCAAATTATCCGGTAAAACGTAACAGACAAAAATAATTAAAAAATAAACGAATATATGGACATTTACACACAAGGTCGTCAGTCCGCAAAGTTTGTAAATAATGTTTATAAGTAACGGCTAACTGGTAAATATATTAATTATATAATTTAAAAACATAAACTCCCTAAACTCGAACAATCAACAAATTATGTTTTAGAAAATGTTGACCCGCGACAAGAATGGAACCTGAAACCCGTGGTACTGAAGGCAGGGCCACTGCCACATGCGCCAACGGGGTAAAAGCTAGACTTACGCATTTAATCTTAAACTAGCTGTGCCTGCGACTTCGCCAGCGTGGAAATCATTGTAATTTAATTTAAATTTTGAACATAAAAGTAGTTTTGTGAATTAACCATAAATGATAGAGACATGCTGTCGCAGACTTATTTGTAGTAGTATTTTTGTAAATCTACAATTGTCTTGTACATTACTTTATTGTATCTCTGTCGATTTACGCGGCGCATGCGACTAAAGCTCCCAGCGGGCGTCCTACAACTACGACCTTTTCAGCATAATCTACATTAAACCGTAATGTACTATTAACCTAATACTTCCTGAAGAATTGTACTATAGTAAAAACCGTACAAAATTCCGTTTAGTAGTTTTTGAAAAAATCGATCACATACAGACAGACGGCTTTTGTTTCATAATAAGTATAGAAATGTGGATGGTTCAATGAGCACTGTCCACTCTGATTACTTCTCACGTTTTGGGCTATAAGACAGTGAAAGTATTATCCGTTTAACAGTTTATACGTGATTAGCATGTGTAAACAAATATTTAAAGAATTCGGTGTTTTTATCTTCTCTTTACCCGTATAATATGGAAAGCTAATTGTTTTGTAAATTTCGATTAAAACTAGATCACTCTGTTATACGAGTATTATATGCCTACTACTGAAATATTTAAAGTTTTCAGGAATATTTTTAATTCAATTCAACGGTTACTAGTATAAATCGAAACCTGATATCGTATAGCCATAAAAATGTCTTGAAATTATATACTTTTAATATCATGACGTGTATCTTTTATTTTTCGTAATATCTTTTATGTGTAACAATGTTTCTGCACAGAATTTGACTTTTATTTAATATTCACGTTGTAAATTAATCTAAATACTACTATATATCAAGAAATTATATTGTTTGATTATAAAAAAATACGTTATTGATTGTCACCTTCATTTCTTAAGCGTTATACTTTTTTTTATTGTGCTTTTGTGGGCCTTTGTCCAACATTATTTTTTTTTTTATTTATTACATAAAATCTTAAATGATAATACAAAAATTCGACACGGCATAGCATAAACTTAAAACAAGTAAACGTTTAACGTTTATTAACGTAACGTATAACGTTTGTCTATTCCATTCTCTCCATTCAAGTCACTTTACACAATCCATCCATTTTCGGGCTCCCTCGAGTAGGTATATATCCATCCAAATATTTTGCGTTTAACACGCCGTGTGGTATCCGGCTGAATAGAATAGTACCACCGTCATCATTTCTTACCGAGGTGTCGAAAGGCGACTAAGGTAAGTCGACCTGCCGTGTGGTATCTGGTTGGGTAAAATAGACCACCCTATTTCTTACCGAGGTGTCGTAAAATACGAGTAAGATAATTTGACGTCAGGTAGGCGGCCGGTCATGTTGTTCCGACCCCACTTAGAGAGGGATAAAGGCAGGAGGTTGATGATGATATTTTGCGTTTAACATACGTTTATTCACATGATTTTACGTTATAACTATTCAAAAGTAATAGCTAGCACCCTAAACTTATAATCTTGGAGGAGAATTCACGTTCATCTTTCTACAGTGCTCCTAACGGAGGTCTAGCCTAGAAGTTTTTAGTGTCGGCGCCAGTTTGTTTCCAGATAATGTAGTAACAATTGTTGTATTATTGACATCACTTACATTGATCCCTACAATGAAGCAGGTTGTATCGTGTATAATATAAGATTGTAGGTTAAGATAGATTACTTAATTATTGCTTTAAGGGTTACGTAAATAGAGGCGGATGTTCTTTCGGTTACCTTATTTCCATAGGATAACAATATGATAAAAATTTCAAAGATTTTGGTATAATAAACCAAATTATAACATAACTGGTGGTTGTCCATTTTAAATTTTTCGTGTTTTTTTAACTCAGATTTGAATCTTTTATGTGAATGCAAGACAGTTATATTGAGGTTTCGACGGAAATATTTAATTCACTACCATAAATAAGTAATTTTGTCTACTTTTTTCGAGACTCTAAATCTTTAATATTGAAATGAGTTAATCTTGTATGTATATATATATTCGGAATCTCGGCAACGACTCCTGCATGCTGATTTTCCCGAAATTCAGCATGCAGGAGGTTTTGGGCGATAAAAAATCGTTTTAGTTAGGTTTTACTTATAAAAAAAACTATTTTATCCCTGTTTTTGGGCATAAAAAAAAATATAAAAATGTACATTGAATATTCGGGGAACGGGTGGTCGCGAGAAATGAAAATACCTATGATCGAGTCCCACCTATCCTATTATTTTCTTTTTTTAAGTATCTTTTTTTATTTTGTAAAAAAATTCCGAGCAAGGCTCGGTCAACCAGGTGCTATTGCTGAAATTCGCATTCTGTATACTTGTAACATCTCCAAGTTGTACTTAATGTCGGCCAACCACGTTTGACTAATGACACGTTAATGCGCTTAGACAACGAAGACCGTACCTAACAGTAAACCCATGATAACTTCACCCGCAGTTTCATATTTTTTCCTATCTCCTTGAACGGTCTGCTCCGAATGCATAGGCAATGAGTCAGTCAACCGAGTAGTATTAAGTTTTTAATATTTCTAGTATGGCTAAACTCCGAGCTTAGCTAAAAATGTACGCTTTATTTTCTCTTCCATGCTAAATTTAATCTTATAAGTTAAAAATCCAATAAATTTTTAATATAATTACTATAAGTCTAATTTTATATTATATTCATAATAAGTAGGATGTATAGCCATAATAAACAACCATTTTCACCATTATCAATAAATTTAATAGTTCTGTAATGTTCCTTTTTTAAACTATCTAACCTATTTTTGTTGGTAAAAATATACCTAAATATACCTATGGAATCCGAATGTTTATTATTCATGGATTTAGGCATATAATTAAATACTAACCTAAATAAAAATAAGTTCACAATATTTTATATTTTACTATTAATAAAATATGTACCTAATATCTCAGAGAAATGAATTTATTTTTATGAGAACAAGACTAATAAAAAATTATAAATTACGTGTAGTCAAAAAATGTAATATAAAAGTTTTAAGTATTGCGAGTTTCAAACTATTCTAATATAAATTTCAAAATCTTATAAGAATACAAAATTGTTTAATAACTTACCAAATAAATGTAAACTTTTATATTTTTAAGACACATTGTGTTGGACATTATTACACTAAATACTGTTTATTTAATAATAATTTAAGACACACTCATTCATGCAAAATTTTGTCCGAGTGTGAAAATTATACATTCGCGTTAGAAGGGCGTGCGGTCGGCGCACTGCCCGCGCAAACAACAAGTGGTGTTCATTATAACGGGAGTTCGGCCCGGGAGTCCTAAGTGCGGGCGCGGGCACCTACTTTACATCCATCAGAAGCTCTCGCTCGGTGAGATTTTTAAAATTAGCGCCATCTATTCAACCGTATCGTATAGTGCGTTTCTTTCTTTCTCAACCGATATATTACCGGTTTTCAGAGTTACCGATTAAATGACAGCTACACAGTCGTAATAAACGGCGAAGTTACACGATCTCAATTTTGAAGTCTAAAACAACATGGCCGCATGGCTCGGTGACAGCGGCTATTCTGAAATCGTTACAAAAAACAATTCGAAAAGTTTGTTGACGGAAAATTTTAATCCAGATAGTAATAGTGATATTAAATGCGACGCGTACGGAGGGGAATTTACCACTTTTAGTTATCATAAATACGACCAAAGCGTTTGTGAGGATAATAACTCGTTGAACAGTGATATACTACCCAGTATTAATGATACGAAGAATCTAATTGGTGGAGTATCGTATGTAACTTAGTTAGTTACTAAAGTATATATTGGTTGTCGTTTTATAATAATGAGCTATGTTAATTTGATAATATTGCCGCTTTTTTTAAATAACATAAGCAATCAGCTGTTTGTCAATACAATCGTGTATCCCTTTCCCACGCATGAAACATCGTATTTGTGTCCTTTATTCATCTGTTTCATTTTTGGGCATTCTATTTTGGTACATTACCATCACGATGCGGTTTGAATATCATAATTTGGTGTTCTCTAATGATTTGAGTACATTCTTAAGTAATGATTGAAAGGTAATTGATACCTTTACCTTTTTGAATTATTTTTTTTTAATCACTAACTATAAGTTGGCAAAGAACAACTTTACTTTTACTACTTTTCTACAAATACAATTTTTTTTTGTTACATGTAATTTGTTTTCTGTAATAATTTGTTTACAGTTTAATGTATAGTATTTGAAGCCAATTTTTATTCCTCTGACTATTAGGAAATATACTTCTTACATATAATATTACTTGCTTCTCTGAAGCTATTACAAGTAGACATTTTAACTATCCACTTATTAATTTCCAAATAAAAACAGTGAAAAGAGCGAAATTATTAGCTTAAAAAGTTGGTATATTATTTTCATATCACACTTTAAAAATGAAAATCACTAAATTTAAGTACATGTTATAATTTTATGATTATTTGAAGACTCAAACTACCCATATCCTCTTAGCAGCTCAGAAAGTGACTAATTTTTTTCTGATGAGAACATAAACTGACTAATAATTAGTAGTTGTATTTCATAGACATAAATTTACATATAACCTTTCATATCAGCCCTGAAGAGCACATCAAGCCATAATTCTTGGTTTTTATCAGAAACATTTAACAATAATTGTTATTGTAAGCCACATTATCTTATCAAATCACTACAACTTCATCCTTAATTGATTACAGAAGTAATTCAATAAGGACAATCTGGAAAAACTTAAAACTGCTGAATTTCATATATATTAGTACAACCTGGTTCATTATTAGAAATACCAGTATAGCAAGATGGAGATAAAGATTTCAAAACATCTAATCTGTCCTATTAAATTTACAATTTAAAAAAATGTCACTTTCATTTAATACATAAAATAGTTTAGACACACAAATGTTTTTTAATTTATTGTAAAAATATTTACATATTGTTTATGACTTAATAATATATAATATTCTAGCAGCAATGAGAAATTATTAGAAGTGCCAAAGCAAGAGCATGAGTTACAAAAATTCAATATTGACAAAAATAAAAGGAAGGTCGATGATAATAATGCTAGATATAAATGTGAATATGATGGATGTCAAAGAACCTATAGCACTGTGGGCAACTTACGAACCCACTTGAAAACACATAAAGGTATGTCAAATAAAATCATCATCCTCTTGCCCTCATCCCACTCTAAGTGGGGTCGGCACAACATGTTTAAAACATGCTGTCACATGATTTGGCTGTGTTTTTACGACCGGCCGCCTGTCTGACGTCAACTTACGTTAGTCGTATTTTACGACACCTTTGTAAGAAAGAGGGTGGTCTATTCTACTCAGCCTGATACCACACAGCTAGTATGTCAAATTGAAATTGAAATTTAAATTCTTTATTGTTAAACTCATAAATTTTACAGAATATAACTTAAACTATAAATTCCACACTAAGCATGCTTGTATAAATAAAATATTATTCTAATATTATTCGTGATTGATAGTAGTGGATCTAAGTGCTAAATTCCTTGAAACTATAGGCTGTGTAGGATCATCTGGTCAAATATATGTATTGACAACGGGTCACATTGTGTTAAAGTCGAATTACCTTTGTATAAGGTTCGACATTTCAGCAGAGTAGCATCCACTGTTGTCACGAACTGAATTAATTACTCAGAAAGACAAAATCAGTCTGCGCCAACTACCCGACTGGCCTGTTGGTGCAGTGGGTAGTGACGGCCCATTTAATTTAATACAACAAAATTATTATCCTACATCTTTACACGACATTATCGCGGCGGGAACTGATCCCCGCTGCAACATTAGTTATAGTGAGTATAGCCGGTTTCTATACATTAACTTCTAGTATAATGTATTATCTGCACAAGCCTGTCATATCTGATATAGTCTGTAGATTGCTACATGCCATACTTAATTTATTCCAGGTGAATACAGGTTTATGTGTCCAATGGAAGGATGCAACAAGGCATTTCTCACTTCATATAGTCTCAAAATTCATGTGCGGGCTCATACAAAGGCCAAGCCTTTTGCATGTAACACTGGGGAGTGTGAAAAAGCTTTCAACACATTATACAGGTTGGTATGTGATATATAAAATATTTGATATATTTTAAGCAACTTAATTTATGTACATAAAAATATGAAGAATTATAAAACGATAGGTGATGTATACAATACGCCGTGTGGTATCCGGCTGAATAGAATAGTACCACCCTCATTTCTTACCGAGGTGTCGTAAAAGGCGACTAAGGTAAGTCGACCCGCCGTGTGGTATCCGGCTGAGTAGAATAGACACCCTCATTTCTTACCGAGGTGACGTAAAAGGCGACTAAGGTAAGTTGACCCACCGTGTGGTATCCGGTTGAGTAAAATAGACCACCCTCTTTCTTACCGAGGAGTCGTAAAATGCGACTAAGGTATATTGACGTCAGGCAGGCGGCCGATCGTAAAATACGTAGCCAAATCATATGACAACATGTTTGTAACATGTTGTGCCGACCCCACTTAGAGTGGGATAAGGGCAGGAGGATGATGAGGTGATGTATACAATATACAAAGCAGGAACCGACATAAGCTTGCGGCTCCTGCTTTGTGCTTTGCAAAAGTACGTAAGTCGTTTGTGGGTTTTACTATAAGATTCCCCATTAAGGTAATAAAATTTCGCAATCAATTTCAGCGTTGTTATTACAGCAGTTTAAAAGCACTGTTAAAAAGGGGCTGATACAGAAAGCCTACTATACTCTTGAAGATTATTTAGAAGATAAGAGTCTCTCTTTGAACCTGGACAAGACAGTAATGATTTAATGTTAATAGTATTTAGAAGTATATTTTTAAAAAAGCAACCGCCGAGTTTCTTGCTGTAGGAACAGCTTTCCGAAGCAGCAGTAGAGTTTACGATTCAAAAGCACTTGTTTACAAGTTTATTTGAATATAGAATAATTTGAATTTGAAAAATTTGATAAATTAATAAACTAAATAGATAAAAAAGTATATAGTACACTAGTTAAAAATAATAAAGTGTAAGCAAAAAATAATACTAATCTGTCATTCATCTTTGTCTCAAGCCAATATTTTAATAAATTAATTTTTCTGAATGTTGATTTGCTTTAATTGAAATTATCACGCGACTAGGCCAAAAATTAACCCTTTGATTTTAATTTAGATACCTACATAAATTGTAAGAACTATAACAAAACACTATTATTATATATTATTACTAAGAACGATATCATAAATGGAGTCTAGTTTTTGTCTCCATTCCTATAGAATAAATGTAAACAACTCGCTTACAACACCTAGTTTTTTTTATAGCGTCTACATTTACAAATATAGCTCAAGCCCACTCATTATGAGTCATTATGTAGAAAATACCCCAAAGGCCTGCACTTGACCTTTTTTCATTCATACATTTATTACGCAATATGTTAAGGCTGAATTGTTTCTAAAACCTAAATATCTAATCCGCAAAACGTGCTTAAACAACTGCCTTGATTTATGTACGTCTGGAGATTTGCCAATGAATGTTTTTGAGTAGCCTATGCCTATATACCATTCGCTGCTCTGTGTGTTGTTTGATTTACAACTCAATGCTATTAGTATAAGTATGTTTTTTGAATAGATTAAATGTTTGATATTTTTTGCTCTATGCTAGACTTGTTATTTACATTGTAAATTATTTACTATTTTCGAAGACGTAGATGAATTTTTCTAGTGGATCTATTTTTGAACGATTATAGATGCAAGTCTATAATTTATGGTGTGTATTGTGTACTGTTATATTCCAGACGCTTTATAATATTGTCGTCATGTACGTTATCGTATTCTTATAACGTAGATTGTTTTTCTTATATTTACTAATACCAGAACTCATATATTTATTTGGAAATCTTGATAAATGTTAAAGCCTACTACGGTATTCTAATCATAACCCTCAAGTTTCGTAACTTCTCAAGGTAATCCCCAAATGTCTGTGAGATGAATCTTAGTATCCGAGAAAATCAGTAATTAAATATATTTAATTACTGCTTTTCTCGGATACTAACTCTATTAATTTCTTATATTATTTTTATTTTTATAATCATTAACTATAATTAATTAAGATATAAGATATATTATTTTAGAACATAAAATTATTTTGTCATGCTTTTATAAAAGGATCCCAATTATAGTTTATCTCACTAGAGACGGGAATAGAAAAAAAAGCAATACAATAATCGGACTGGAAACATCTGTTCTCGATCCGGGGTTTTCATATTTTGGAACCGCCTGATTTTCTACCTAACTAATAATAACCTTGTAGATGATGGCTAAATTTAACCTGATATTATAATGATATTTTAGCAGTTGTTCATTGCTCGCAAACAAGGATAAAATGACCTTTCCTAAGAATGAGACCTAGCTAGATCGATTTATCGCCCGTGAAGCTTCATACAATAACCTCCCTACATAAAAATCGTCGGAGCCATATCCGAAATATAGATTAATAATTTCTCGTTTAAAGTTATTACATAGTATTTATTGTATTGTTTTGTTAAGGTATATTAATTATCTGTCACAAGGTGAATGTGACATTTATTAATATCGCTTGTATTTAATTTGGCATGTACACCTGTTGTTACTTTTTGTTCATAACGGAGATCTGTGCCAATTTTTTAATGACTTATTTTAAATTGGATTTTTTTTAACCAGACATCCTATTCTTTAGGTATCGTAAAAGGTTACTAAGGTAAGATGTCCCACCGTGTGGTATCCGGTTGAGTAAAATACAACACTTTCATACCGATGTGTCGTAAAATACGACTCAGATAAGTTGACGTCAGTCAGGCGACCGGTCGTGAAATTCGTAGCCAAATCATGTGACATGTTGTGCAGACCCCACTTAATGTGGGATAAGGGCAGGAAGATGATTATAGACTTTCTATTCTTTGCTGAGTTTATTAATATTTATATGGGGTACCAACAATGGTATTGACTGCAATTTAATCGATACATTGCAGTGATATGGGAAATGGGATGATCATTATGGCTTCGATTAAATTCGTTTAAGTTTTTAATTACTTTTACAACACTTCCTATATCGCAAATCGATTTATTTAAATTTTGGATTGTGATATTTTCGGGATTTTTTATAACATAAGTTCAACGTTGGAGTTAAGACAAAAGTAACGGCCTATTACGCATTACGGCCGATTGAACAGCCCGTTGGCGTAGTGGGTAGTGATCCTGCCTTCAGCACCGCGGATCGCGGGTTCGATTCCCGCCGAGGGCCAACATTTTCTATAAACGAATTTGTTGGTCTTCGAATCTGGGTGTATATTTGTATTTAAGTATGAATTAAAAAAATATATAAGTATATATTTACCAGTTGTCTGTCTACCATAACACAAGTATTAAGTTACTTTGGGGACAGACCGTGTGTAGTGTCCCATATATTTATTTATTTATTACTATCCCATTTCTAGGCATTGGCATCCCCTTTTCGTAATATATTGCCGCTCCTTTCTTATTCATCTTATCGTTTATGCTATAGCCTTCCTCGATAAATGGACTCATGGATTTAACACTCAAATATTTTTTCTAATCGGTCCAGTAGTTTCTGAAATTAGCTCGTTCAAACAATGAAACAAAATTCTTCTGCTTTATACATTAGATATGTTTAGACTTATAGAATTTAGTTTATTTCAGATTAAGAGCACATCAAAGGCTACATAGTGGTGATACATTTAATTGTAAAGCGGCCGGTTGTTCGAAGGTATTTACGACATTAAGCGATCTGAAAAAACATATTCGCACGCATACACAAGAGAGGCCTTACAAGTGAGTATTATTTTTGTTAGCGCACACACTACACAATAACACGATATAATGGAATACCACAATTCCCGTTCCGAGATGCACTTCTCTTGAATGACGGACAAAGACTATGTCACTGAAACGTTTCATCAATAGGAAGACTCAACCAGAAACAACACGTCACAGTGTTGCCACCATTTTAATCAAAAAGGGCGCGATACTCTTGTTTCATGACTGTGTTGCTATAAAATTCAAAGCGGAAATTAATGGTGACAACATTTTTTAATACCGTTAACATTTATATTCATGAAAATATCTCATTATGTCACTACGACTAGTACATTATATCAAGCCAAAAATATTTCAAAATTTTCATGTCACTGCTGCACAGGTTGGACTGTTGTAAAAAAACCGGGAAACACATTGTTTTGAATGAGTAGACCCAGGTTAAATTCCGTAATTGTAATGCATTATATTGTGAGAGACTAAATTGTAGTAATAGTTTAAAACAATTAAAAATCAGGCTTTAATAGCCCATCGAAATATATAATTCCGAAAATATTACTCATAATTTTTCTGCCCTTATCCCACTCTAAGTGAGGTCACAACATGTTATAAAGACGGCCGGATACCACACGCCGGTTAAACTTACCTTAGTCACTTTTGCTTTACCTCGGTAAGAAAAAAGGGTGGTCTATTCTACTCAGCCGGATACCACACGACAATATAGCGAAAAATACTATTGTGAAAAACAAGCTTAGGGTGCTTTCTATATAAAGGAAAAATATGAAAAATTTATCAAATTGTTATATTCTCAATAGGTGCACAAAGTGTGAATTCAATTTGGCAGTTTAAAGTGGGTTGAGTTCAAAGAAGTTGCATATTAGTTTAGTTTAGGTAATTTTTCTTTATCATTTTTATATTCATTTGTACAATAAAGAGATTTTTGAAATTAAACTATCGTGAGTGGAATTCATAATTAATATATAGAAACCGGCTATACTCACGTGTTATTTTAACGGATGAGCCCGTCTAGTTTCAAGCTCAGTTCCCGCCGCGATAACGCCGCGTAAGGAGCTCATGAATAAGAGCCCCGTATGGGCTTGAAACTAGTCGAGCTCATCCGATAAAATAACACGTGAGTATAGTCGGTTTCTATACATTAATAAAGAGATTATAAACAAACATACATCTAAAACTATAAAGCGTGTAAAAACGTTAGTATTGATTGGATTTTTGTAGATGTATTACGGACGGTTGTGGTAAATCTTTTACCGCTTCCCACCATCTCAAAGCGCACGCACGCACGCATTCTGGCACCCGACCGCACGCGTGCGCCGCAACTGGTTGCGGCAAGTTGTTCTCGACCGCTACAAGTCTACGGGCGCATGTCAGGAAACACCAGGTGAGTTTTCTACCAAAGAGTTATACTGCAGAAGTAGGTATACTAACAACAACAAATACACTTTATTGCACTCAGAAAAATCTTAAACGAAATATTTTAATATTAACAAAGAAAAAAAAACCGTAGTAAATAAGATGACGTACACGATATACAAAAAAAAAACAGTAAATGAGTCTATGTACAACAGGCGGCCTTATCGCTAAATCAGCGATCTCTTCCAGGCAACCGACAATAAAGGAAAATAGTTAAACAGGCGGTATACTAAGTATGCTTCTAACATGTTCATTTTTCTAGAAAATACTGTAACAGATGAGTGCTATAGTATAGTTATACTGCAGAAGTAGGTATACTAAGTATGCTTCTAACGTGTTCATTTTTCTAGAAATACTGTAACAGATGAGTGCTATAGTATAGTTATACTGCAAAAGGAGTTATACTGAGTATGCTTCTAACGTGTTCATTTTTCTAGAAGTAACTGTAACAGATGAGTGCTATAGTATAGTTATACTGCAGAAGTAGGTATACTGAGTATGCTTCTAATGTGTTCATTTTTCTAGAAGTAACTGTAACAGATGAGTGCTATAGTATAGTTATACTGCAGAAGCAGGTATGCTGAGTATGCTTCTAACGTGTTCATTTTTCTAGAATACTGTAACAGATGAGTGCTATAGTATAGTTATACTGCAGAAGTAGGTATACTAAGTATGCTTCTAACATGTTCATTTTTCTAGAATACTGTAACAGATGAGTGCTATAGTATAGTTATACTGCAGAAGTAGGTATACTAAGTATGCTTCTAACATGTTCATTTTTCTAGAAGTAACTGTAACAGATGAGTGCTATAGTATAGTTATACCGCAGAAGTAGGTATACTAAGTATGCTTCTAACATGTTCATTTTTCTAGAAGTAACTGTAACAGATCAGTGCTATAGTATAGTTATACCGCAGAAGTAGGTATACTAAGTATGCTTCTAACTTGTTCATTTTTCTAGAAGTAACTGTAACAGATCAGTGCTATAGTATAGTTATACTGCAGAAGTAGGTATACTAAGTATTCTTCTAATATGTTCATTATTTTAGAAGTAACTGTAACAGATGAGTGCTATAGTATAGTTATACCGCAGAAGTAGGTATACTAAGTATGCCTCTAACATGTAATGTAAATGTAATGAGGTGCGCTTTAGAGCCAGCTTTTTTACCATATAAAATATAGCATGTTTATTATTAAGTGACCTAATTCAAAATTAGGCTTACTTGACTTAGATACATTGTTATATTTATTTAACAGCCATTTATGACATCACTTTCATTCATTCTTCATTCAGACATTCTTGTTCATACAAGTTCTAGATCTCATTAACACTTACGTTCTGTAGGCGGTTCACTACGCTTCATTGCAATTTGCGACAAAACAATTTTTTTGAATTAGGTCACTTTAATACAAAGTGTGCGATATTATCTTGCTTCTAGGACGTGCATGTTTGTAGAAGTTGATGGAAGAGTTTACATTTTGTACATGCTCATTTACCTACTGAATTGATTAATAATAATTGTGCTTTTAACACGTGTATTTTAATTATAGTGATGTTATGACCTAATTATAGGATATGCAACTTTACTGCATTTAAAATAATTAATGTTTTCTACACATTAATTTAGTGTTTTTTTATGTAGCAAAGTGGCCTGAATGTTGTATTCAATCACACATTTTTAGGTAAAAATGTATAAGTATGTTTTACATAAACACCTTTACACAGCTCACAAAATATAACTAATGCGGGAATAAATATGCTTAATTTACGTCGTTATCATTTTTTTTTTATATTACATTAAATACCTGATGGTCTTTTTACTGACTCACTTATCGTCATCATCATCCTGCCCTTATCTCACTCTAAATGGGAGTCGGGATAATATGTTACAAACATGTTATCACATGATTTGGCTACGTATTTTACGACCTGCCGCCAGCCTGACGTCAACTTACCTTAGTCGCTTCTTACGACACCTCGGTAAGAAATGAGGGTGGTCTATTCTACTCAGCCGAATACCATCGGGCGGGTCAACTTACCTTAGTCGCCTTTTACGACACCCCGGTAAGAAATGAGGGTGATACTATTCTATTCAGCCGGATACCATACGGCGTTACTAACTCATCTATCATCAATATAAAATACACAAGAAAGTGCTCGAATAACAATGATACTTTGCAGATCGAAGCCGAGACACCGACTGTAGAGGTCATTGAAAATGAACCAACGAAACCCGATACTGACGTCATGAACTGGGATAGCCTTCTGGAGTCCTTTGGTCGGATCACAACTGAGTCAAATTCAACTGACGGCAGTTTAGAAGACATCACCAGTGTAAACCCACTCTCTAACAATAACATGGACATAAACGAACTGCTTTTCGACAACGCTACTAACAATACTAAATTCGATAACACAAATAACATACCCGTAGATTATGATTTAAGCAACCTTGAAGTACTCTCAGATTTTAATATTGAGAAAATCGTTAAAAAAGACCCCAATGAAACATGGGTAGATGTTAATAACTTGCAACCTATTACTTTGCCCACACCTTATGTCAAAATGGAAATTAAAAATAAAGCCATGCAATTGGCTTTAGCAAATGAAATTGAGATCCAAGCTCCCTGGATAGATGTTACTGCTTTAGCGTCTTCCATACAAGAATCACCAGTTAGTATTAAAGAAAATGCCCCAGAAAGCATATTTACTCTCGCCACATTTGTTCCGACACACATGCAAAGTTATATAGACTTGAATACTGAAGTTGTGCCAACAGCTAATCTCATGACCCAAAGTTCTTTCGATTTAGATACACCGAACATACTCGATGTTAGCGATAAAGTGTTTAATGACAGTGAACTCGTTACTAATCTCGATACGCCTAAAATCGATACAGATATTGAGTTCTTGAAAAATCCTCTAGAAAGTATCGATGATAGGATATTGAATACGCCTTCTCCTTCAAGAGTCCAACATAACATCGAAATAAATCCAGCTAATTCTGTTTTATTTAATACAGATTTGGCTCTCGAGGACACCTTGCTATTTGATAACGAACCCCCTTCTGATATGTATGTTGTAAGAACTGAAAACGTTTTTGGTAAAAAAGCCAAAAATTCTCTACAACAGCTAACAGCAGATGCCGGTATATGTTCGTGTAATGATTGTAAATGCGAACCGAATAATGGGGAATGTAGAGAATGTCACAATCATAACTTACCACAGACTAATAGTTGCGGAGATGACAAATGTTCTTGTGTCGATTGTAAATGTGATCATGCAGAAATGAAATGTGCTGTTGGTTGTGGGAAAGCAACGGACACAAATCATAACACATTTTTGCATTATCACAAAAGGCACAATGCGTCGAGTCTTGAAGATTTCGGCGTGTACACACATGAATGTGATGACTCTTTATCTGGTATTATTGATAGTATTAAATGTTCTTGCAACGGTTTAGAAAATGTAGTATGCGATACGGACAAAAATTCGACAGCAGATACAAGTCATAGTTCAAATGGGAAATCGTGTTGCGTAACGATATGCTTTAAAAAATTGGAGGCTTTTAAGGAGTTTTTAAATGACCCTGACCTTTTGAAAGCTCTGAGAGTGAAAAATTTCAATTTGACAACTAGCTTATAATTTTGCTTCACATAATTTGGTATGCATTTAATAACTTAAAGACGTCTGCGTGATATTTGGCCTAGCGTACTTTTACTTATTAATAAACATTAGGAGCTTCGCAATTATTTGGACATAAAATTGTTGGTTGAGCTTTGTTATATATTTTAATTTTATTTTTCATTATTTTATTGAAATACTCACCTATGTAAGATAAATATTTTAATTATTTACTTTTTGTTACTATAGATATGCAAAATAGACTTTGACACTGATATTTACAAAAGTCTATATTAAATTTAAAAAAGTTAAAATCGATGTATTGGAATGCGCAATATTAGTTGCAAAAAATTTCATTTTATACCTTACCTATATAAAATAAGACAAAATTATCTATTTATGTTATGTTTTACGATCGAAAAATCCTGAATTTGATGACGGTTCACATAATCTGTGATCTGAATAAACTACATAGAATATAGATATGTCACGCTTAATATTAAAGTGACCTAATTCAAAATTAGTTAATTACCTATGTAAGGCGCTGGCCCGACGCACGTACTGTCGGGGGCGGAATGCGTGCTATTCACGAA
This sequence comes from Morpho achilles, assembly GCA_947086495.1. Taxonomy (NCBI): domain Eukaryota; kingdom Metazoa; phylum Arthropoda; class Insecta; order Lepidoptera; family Nymphalidae; genus Morpho; species Morpho achilles. The sequence continues at coordinate 4,424,193 of CAMTZB010000004.1, read as the reverse complement.
TACGGAAAGCATCGCGGACAGACGACGGGTTCCTCACGGCATTCCAGGTGTGGATGTGCCGGACGGAGGATGCACCGTCTCAGACGCGCTAAGGCGTAGTGTTCCAGTAGGATGCACTTTAGAGCCCTAGGCTCTGATAGCGATGTCGATCTGATTACATAATGTATGGGGACTTCTTATATTACTATGAAAGCACTTCGATAGCGCGAAGCAAACGACGAGTGGCGCCATCTAGTTTTGAGAGCGGAATCAGGTGTTCCTAGTACGTTGTGTTACACCTATTATTTATTAGTTTGATTATTATTTTCTTGCTCTTCCAAGTTTAATTCTCTTAAGTCTCTTTAACATACACGAGTTTTGTAAGCGCTACCCGACGCTTGCTTGAATTAGGTCACTTTAATATTAAGCGGGCCATATATTCATTTATGTTTTTTCAACAATGGCAAAAGTAATGTTGCCAAAATAAGGTACCTAAAATACGAAAGAAAACTGTACCCAAAGAGTTAGTATACCATTTTATAACTTTATTCTTGGTGTCAATTCTGGCCTAATTTGTTATCTACACGAGTCATACTTTTGTTGGATTAATTCTAACTATCTATAAATTAATATAAATTTCTATGTATGTTTCACACAAAAACTACTGGACCACTTTTAAAAATTCTTTGGAAAGTTGCATCTTTACTGAGCAATATAGTCTTTATTACATTTTGATTTCCCGTATTTACAGATTCCTGCTTAAAAATTACTATTAGTTAGCAATCTCCATTATTATCTTTCTACCAGTAATATTACCAGTGCCTTTTGGCCCTAACACTCTCGATTTTAATCTTTATATATGTGTATAAAAGAGAAAGAAAAATTTATGTATGCTCCTTATAGAATCCGAAACCGCAGGTTCGACTTTAGAGATTATTTTTAAATAATCTGTAAATTGACACGGCAGATAATCGTGTAAAGTTTAAGATTTAATTTAAATAAATATATGGGACACTTACAAACACGGTCGTCAGTCCCCAAAAGTAAGTTAATACTTGTTATGGGTGACATAGAACTGGTAACAGATTTTTGCTAGAAAATGTTGGTCGTCGGCTGGAAACGAACCCGCGACCCGCGGAGCTGAAGGCAGGGTCACTACCAACTGCGCCAACAATAAGATATATTGTAAAAAAAAACAATGTGCCATTTTTTTTTAATAGCCAAATTTGTTTTATATGAATTTTTGAGCAAGAGTAAGCAAGTTAAATTATGAGTAGTGTAACACTCCCATAATATTACGTATAGAACATATTATCTTATTAACATTGTTTTATATTGTTTATACCTATTCATACCACGAACATCAACTCTGTCTTCAACATATATTAAGGGTCATCTTATTTACTTGCTTCTTTTTAGTAGATGACGATATATATTTACATAATACATAGTTATAATTGATATTATAGTTACATCTCTCCAGTCAAAAGTGTAGAAACTGTCTTCCAAAGGTTATATGTGGGGCTCTCACAACTTATTAGATGAAAATTCATAAAATCTTATAGAAAGCTATATTTTGAACCTATTCTTGGTTTTTTCTCTTTATTAAAACGGGGTTAAATGCTATATCCCCTAATAAAAGGTCCTTCTACTTGTGAGATCCTAACTAAGGTGTAATATAAAAGCCATTTCCAGTATTGAAATATTAATTTTCTCCTACTTGTCTATTATCTAATCGTTACCATAGATTAATTTAATATATACTAAAAATGCCATGTCGTGCCATTTTTATGTGATTTATAGCGAAAATATTTAAATGTTATCTATGTTATATATTTATTTATATTTGGTGCTATTTTATGATAAAACAATGAAGTGCCTTAAATGTTGTTCACGTACTTATTAGTGCTTGTATAAATTATTAAATGATACGAGATTTTATATAGATGTTAATAATATATAAGCAATAATAAAATGCTGTAATTTCTAGTCCATGTAACAAATAAAAAGCTTTTAGATATTAATCGTCTTTTATTGAGATCTTGGTAAATTTTTTTTTATTAAATTAACATAGGCTTAAAACTTAATAACTAGGAAATACAGACAATCTTTCCAGTTTCTAAGCGCTTCTAGCGATACGAAAAAAATATTGCCTAAAATCAAAAATATGAAAAAAATAAAAAATAATACCTATGAGTACATCAAAATGTCATGTGATGTCAAAATGTCAAAGTGTCAATGTTGATGACTAAAAATCAGGCAATATTAACAACAGCTTTAATTTGTATAAGTTGGCGAGTCAATGATTTCAGTTTCTTCACAATATTTATCAACAGTTATGATCTTACCTTACTACATGTTATAACCTAGTATTACAAAGAGTATGATATACATAGAAAATATAGTTTTGAAGGAAAATTTATTACAAATTATAAGAAAAAACCTAAAAAAAGAATTACAGATATATGTTTTGATTTCCACATGACAATTTAAAAGACTAAGGGCCTGTTTCACAAATTACCAATAAACTATCAGTTAGCCTATTAGGAACATGTCTGATACATGTCTCAAAATTTAGCGTTTCTTAGGTTTCTAATAGGCTTATTCAGCACTTAAAGTCCCTAATAAGTTAACAGGTAAATCATGTGGCTGTTATTTAGTTTATCTGCTGGATAGCAAGTACCTATTTCAAAATGGCCGTGATTTTATTTATTTTTTTAATTTTCACTTTATAGTTTTTTAGAGACATTTATCTACTACTTAGTTTATTTGTTGGTTAACTATCTGACACTTTATCAGTAACTTGTGAAACAGACCCTAACTAATTTCTAATACACTTATTTAAATCTACCTTACAAGATACTTTGTAAATTAACGAATTGAAATATAAAAACAAACTTATAAATTGATATTTGAAAAATTGTGACATAAGTGTTATTTTTCAGTGGGTCCGATCCAGTTTTTATGGTATAAATAATAATAATAATAGTTCTGTATGATGACTTATAAACAGTAAATGGTAAATTATTATACATTGTCAACTTATTTGATCAAAATGTTTCCATCCCAAAAATATTAAATAGAAACATGAAAAAATATTTATACACCTATTTACATATACACTTTGAGATGACTTTAATAGTGTCTATTGTGTATTTTGCCTGGTTTCACATTAATTGTTTAGTTAATTTATGATTTTCAAACTAGCAGAAAACATCAAAAAATTAACTTGCAAGGTATGAACTATAAACATTATGAAGTATTATTTCAAAGTGTAATATTTCATAAAACCTATAAATTTCTTTAAAAAATTAATAGGAGCTCAATAGAATATTGTAGGTTAAAAAAAAACCTTGAATAAATCACCTGCCACAAAATAAAAGTACATTTTCAGTTCTTATATTTAAGCTAGCGGCGTTTCTTTTTGTCATGTCGCCTGGCTCGGGAGACTGTTGCTCTGTGCCCGGGCGAAGATTGCTCTGAACTGCATTCATCACTGTCTGTATATGCCTGAAATTTTTTATTTATTCATATAAATAATACTAGTACAGATGGTACAAAAGAGGTAGCATATCATAAAATCTAAAATGAATTAACAACTTGTCAGGTAATCATAATAGACAAAGTAGGAACCAACATAAGCTTGCGTCACCTGCTTTGCGCCTTGAACAAGTAAGTTGTTTGTGGGTTTGGGTATAAGATTGTATAATATAATTCTACAAACAATTTAAGCTTTGCCATTACAGCAGTTTAAAAACACTATTAAGGAGAGGCTGATACAGAAAGCCTACTATATTGTTGAGGATTATTTAGACAATAAGAATGCGTGGATATAGATATTGTTCGTTCATCAGCATAAAGCTCAGCATTAAAAAAAATTAGTGCGTTTATCAGCATAAAGCTTAGGTAATATATAATAGTGTACCTTTTCATATGGATGTATATCGCTTTGATTTTCCACAATCATTATACATGCTGCTATGCAAATTAATTGGAAAGCTGCTCCGATGTATAGGCCGTATCGAATCACTGTACTCATCATATCTTCAGCTAAAATTTCGTTGGGAATCATATTGGTATAACTGTAACAGTTTTCTGATTTGTCTGATGTGAGTATTCTAATTTCTACAATTCAGAAAAAATATAAAGTATACACAAACGATCAATACCGGCGAATTGTATAAAAAAAACAATGAAATGTCATATACGTCAATGTCAAAGTTATATAGGTATAACAAAAACGATCAAAATTTTTTTGATCTGCTTTGATGTTTATATTATGAAAGGAAAATGCAAAACATAATTTTATTTTTATGTCGTAACGTATCTTCGTAGCAGAGTTAATTAATAAGAGAAATAATTTTCATGCATCCATTTTTGAGTATAGCAAACTCTTTACTTACGTATATAGCTCCTAAGGTCTATACAAGATGGCATTATTTTAAAATACTTATTATGATAAATTTATCTTTACTTATCAATTATCACTAGGTACATCATATTATAAAACAGTTTCATGCCTGCATCTATTTAACTGCCTATTTTTCTCTCTCTTAGCATTTTTTTTATTTCAAAATATAAATCAATACCCATAAACTAATACATGTATTATTTTCAAAGCAATTCTACGTACGGGATTTGGAAAACTGTTTTGATGAATACGACTTTTATTGAACAGAAATATATCATCAGAATGTTAGATATTTAAATCATTTATTACTGTGTCGGTTTTTACTTTGAGATTGGTAGTTGAGAAAAAGTTACGGTATCTTGATAAATGGGATTGCAAATTTTAATATACAGGAATAATTTACATACTATATACTAGATAATAATTTACATTACTAGTGTAAAGCGAAGAGATATTTGGTGGGCAACACTGAGCGGACGGGGAGAGAAGATGGCGGCTAGCTACAAGAAGGATGTGTTCGATGGAAATGTTATTAATATATTAATATAAATTATAAAGAGGGATCTGTTGTAAAGTAGATTACTGATTATAATGTACGGAAATATATTTAAGGAAAGTTAATACTATAGTTTTATTACATTTCAGAAGTCGGCTGAACATACTACTAATGAAAATGGTAAGGTTTTCAATTTTGATTATTTCATATGTTATTATTTTGCGATAACCATTTTCATCATAACTGTTTTGATATACACGCCTACTGCCTTATTTATATTAACTTCCTTTAAAAGAAAATAGATAACTGACAGTATTCCACGTAATTGATTTTTGTGTTATTTGTTTATTTTATTCGTTAAAAATAGATACTTGCGCTGTACAGGCCATTAACAGGATAGTAATAATAAAAATAAACACAACAAAACAAAACAATAAAGTTTTTAAATAATATAGGTAAATAATAAAAGTATCTTTAATATAAGTTTATGGTTAATGTAAATTAAAAAGTATTTGTTGTTGCTTTTATGTGAAATAGTAATAAAAGCATTACCTATATTATAATTATACCCAATTGGTGTACAATATTTTGAATTCCTTTGAAAGACTTGTAGTTTCAAACTAATGGTTTTAGATCTAACAAGTAAAATATTAATCAATATTTCATTTTCATTATAATATTTAGTAATATTGAGTTTTTAGGATATAAAATATATTGTTGTGTGTAGTTTCAGCTTGATAAACAGGTTCGAGACTCATTTAGGCTGGTACTAATCCATATCAATACAAATATGCTAAATACTGTGTCTCAGACACATGGAGGTTGAGCTGAAAAGGATTAATTCAAAGTGTATTTCCCTTCATTGTGTAATTGTGGCTGTAGTGTATGCAGGTGGAGATGTAGAGTGTAATGTACTTTGTATATTTATATACAAGACACATATATGTAATACATGCATGAACATAGTCACTCTAACTCACACTTATACAAAAGGACATACACAGTTTCAGGATGCACCATGATAGTAACATGAGAGCCCTTGGTGAGAGTGGTTGTATAGTGACATGTTGTTACTGTAGTGTGTGTTTGAGCCTGTGCTATATTCACACAACATTAGTTTGTAAACACTACTGTGGCCGTAGCAAGTGGTAATGCTATGGATTTTGTTATAAATGGTTATACAAAAATGATATTTGATTTAAAGCAATGAGTACTAATACATATATATTTTATTTATTTGTTGCACAAATTGTGTTTACAGTTCTGGTCTGGTTCTGGGTCTAGATTTTTAATGGACATCAATATTTAAAGTTTATTGATATAATTTACCTGAATCAGAATATATATTTATTATTTTATTGTACATACATATTGTTAGAAAAGTTAAATAGTACATGCACCTACATTTGAGTACCAGAAGGAAAAGGTGAAGAAGTGAGATATGGGTAATATAGAAAGAAAGAAAAATAACAAAAACAAATGATATATAAAGAATAATAATGCACACTTTACACAAAAGAAAAAAAAATGCAGTACAGATACAAGTAAATATTTAAATTTTTATAAATTTGACTGTTTAATTTTTGTAAAATAAGTAGATCAATAAAGATGTTAGTAATATATAATTTCTTGAAACAAATATTTTCTAGTCTGTGACTTAAATGCTGAAAGGGAAACAGATTTGGTTTGTTATAGATAGCAGTTAGTAGTTCACTTATATGTTTATACTCATAAATTACAGATAGTTCAGTTTGTCTCTAATTCATGTCTTTAAATATTTGATGCCCTTTCCCTATAAGTTCAGTTATGATAGAATATGATTATGATTTATATAAAATAAAGAAATCATTTATTTATTGGAATCAATCCACAGCTATTATTATAACTAAACACTAACATAAGTCAATTAGAATTTTATTGCTTGAAGCAAAACTGATATTAGTGATTATGTTTATTAGGAGTCCATCTTCATTATCAATCATTAGGAATCTTATTATTTATTTATACACTTTATTGTACAACACAACAAATAAATTGGAAGCAGTAAAAAAAAAAAAAAACAAATTGTAACATACAAGAGGCGGCCTTATTGATTAGTAGCTATCTCTTCCAGGCGACCCTTGGGTTAAGTAGAACTGTAACAACGGTGTGGTTGGTGCACTGTTCTATAGTTAAATACATACTAATAATACATACAAATACAAAGACAGAAGATTTACACATCATAAAGACATCTAAAAGTAATATATATATGCAATCTATAAACTAATACATATTATATAATGAATACATAACAATGATTTAAATACATACATTAATTATTATTTGACAAGTAGTATTGCTTTACAGATTTTAATTTTTATTTGTAAAGGTAAAGGTAATTGGTAAAGGTATTTGAATATTTAAAAGTAATACATTCCATAATTTAATCTTAACATTGTATTTATATATACAGAAGTTTTAGGATACTTTTGGATCTGTTTGTATATTTCCCACCTTCTGTAGAAAGTGAGATGTTTATTTGGTTGTTTAATTTCTGTATTGTAAAGAAAGTAAGGGGCATACTTGACACAGAAATAAAAATACAAATTTCAACAGTCCTACATTTTCCACTAAAAAAAAAAATAAAAATAGAAAAAATATTAGTGAATAAAAATAAAATATTAATAATTAAATTAGTATTCACTGGTTAAATAATTTTAAACAGGTCATAACATTTATTAAAGGTATATGAAATCTTGAAAGGATTAAATATGAGATAAAGTGCCGCATAACTATTATAAGGAGTATTAAACAGTGTATGAATTTATATTTTGAACAACTTGGTTGCATATGGTTTATCCCAGGCACTTTTGTTAATTAGTTTGACAAATTTGTTAAATTAGTTGTTTATATATATGTGTTTTCATTTTTGTGAAATAATTTGTCTTAAAAGGTTTTCTGTATATAATTCTTGTTGTTATGAATAGATTCTAACCAAATACTTTTCTTTGCGAGTTATGTGGAGCATTATGGTGGAGCATGGTGATCGCTATCAGCATGCAAGCAACCTGAAGGCATTCAATAGGAGGTGATGGAAAAAGGTAATCGCTCTCAGATTATAAGCAACCTGAAGGGGTTAAGTAGGTGTTAATGGAACCAGGTGTTTAAGACATAAAAAGCCTATTGCCAGGTATTCGGGCAATTATCATGATATATTTTATGATGATAATCTCGCTAAAATGTATGGGTTAGCGAGTATTGTGTAACTGTGTAGTATTGATATGGACAAACTTGCTAGAATTGATGGGTTAGAAAGTACTATGTTACTGTTAGGATGTTTATATACAATCTTGCTGAAATTGAGGGGTTAGAAAGTATTATATTACTGATAGGAATTGAATAGACAAACTTGCTAGAATGGGGTGGTTTAGTAAGTATGGCCGAACTACATTAACATATAATTAATGAGTTGCTTTTTGCCCCGTCAATATAAAGTGTCATACGAATCTAACCTCAAATATAAATAAATTCTTCTGCACAACTCGTACAGCTTAATACGGATGATATATTTGTTATGGCATTGATTTTATATTTAGTGCATGAAGAGTTAAGAGTAAAAAAATATGCTTATACATAAAGAATATAAAAAAAATAAAAAAAAATTTGAATATTATTTGAATTATTAAAATATCTGGATTGAGAATACTATCAGCTCTACAGTCTTGAATGACAAGATTGAGTTTAATAATGTGAAATTCAAAATGTATAAAGGATTGACCGCCGAGTTTCTTGACGGTTATTCTCGGTAAGAGCAATATTCCGCATATATTGTAGCTTCATTAAACATATTGAGCATTAACGATTAAAAGTACTTCAAAGAGGTAATTTGAATAAAAGATTATTTTGATTTGATGATTTAATTTTGTTAATGCATCATCTACATCGCACTCCGTGACTGAAGGGTGCAGCGTTGCGATAGTCGGTGTCGCAAAATGAATGGTTTGCATACACTATACTCCGTGGACGTTGTACTGTCACGATAGTAAGCGATTTGTTAAGTTGATTTTGTTGTTGTACCATCTACATCGCACTCCGTGACTGAAGGGTGCAGCGTTGCGATAGTCGGTGTCGCGAAATGAATGGTTCGCATACACTGTACTCCGTGGACGTTGTATTGTCACGATAGTAAGCGATTTGATGAGTTGATTTTGTTGTTGTACCATCTACATCGCACTCCGTGACTGAAGGGTGCAACGTTGCGATAGTCAGTGTCGCTAAATGAATGGTTCGCATACACTGTACTCCGTGGACGTTGTACTGTCACGATAGTAAGCGATTTGTTAAGTTGATTTTGTTGTTGTACCATCTACATCGCACTCCGTGACTGAAGGGTGCAACGTTGCGATAGTCAGTGTCGCTAAATGAATGGTTCGCATACACTGTACTCCGTGGACGTTGTACTGTCACGATAGTAAGCGATTTGATGAGTTGATTTTGTTGTTGTACCATCTACATCGGACTCCGTGACTGAACGGTGCAATGTTGTGATAATCAGTGTCAGGAAATGAATGGTTCGCATATACTGTACTTCGTGGACGTTGTACTGTCACGACAGTAAGCGATTTGATGAGTTGACTTTGTTGTTGTACTGTCACTATAGTAAGCGATTTGATGATGACATCGCACTTCGTGGTTTGGTGCCGTGATAATCGACGATGAGCGATGGCTGCCGGGTGTGTTGGCTGCCGGCGACACTTAAGCGGGCTCCTATCAGTGATAAGAATGGAGAGGGATTCGGCATGTCCAGGGTGTGGAGTAGAGGAAGGCTTGTGGTGTACTCACCGGTAAGATGGAAGATATTGGGTAAGGATGAAACTGCAGTTGAGGCTTAAATAAATATCCCTTACAGGGATAATATCAGATTTGTAAAAGCGATTGGTAGCTTAAAGCAGGTGACACTGTCGGGACGGCAGTGAATATTGTGTCACTACGTGGGGAAATTTGTCAAGTAGTCAATCAACATGAGCTAACTACAAGTCTGGGCGTCACCAGGACGCAGTAGAAGTGTCGTTTAAGTTGCAGTGGTAATAAATTGGGCTGGTTAGACTTGGATAAAGCATAATAACAGGAGGGATAAACGGCGCCATTGTTACTGTACGATTGTTATTGACTTTAAGTTTCTTTTTATTGTATTTATGATTTGGATTTGTGCTTTTAGGGCATGATATATTTCGCTGTAGGGGCTCCACAACAATAACCAGCAGAGTTCGGTCCTGCTGGGGCAGTCGATCGGTTCCGAGCGCTGCTAGCGCGCCGCCTGCAGTGCCGCATGCGACCGGCCCCAGTTATCAGCGCGCCCTCATTGAAAATCTACGTTACTGTGCAGTATTTCCCTACTTACGTAGACAACCATCCTACTAATATTATAGAGGTGGAAGTTTGTGAGTATGAATGTATGTGTGTTACGCTTTCGCGGCCGACTCGCTGGGCCAGTATTGATGGGGTTTGGGGGTTTGGCACACTTATCCGTTGTACACCGGAGTGACATGTGGACTTTAGAATTTATGTTGGTTCTACAGGAATAGAATGGCAAAAAAAAAAAAAAAATAAAAGCGTCATCTATTACCGACCAATTACGTGACAACAGTTTACGCGGGTGGAGTTCCGGGTTAAAGCCAGTATAAATATATATAGAATTAGCTTTTACACGCATCACATGGTTTGTTATAGTTATAATTAAATTCTAATAAACGATACTAATATAATTAGTATACAGCAGATAACATCATAATTTAATATTGTTTTTGTCACCAACGAAATGTACACATAGGTACATTAGTAAACATTGGAAATTTATAAGAATTGTAGTAGGTGGGATGTCGTATTAATGGGAATGTGAAATTAAAGTGATGAGAGTCAATAAAAAATTTTGGAGAACACTTAAGTTTTTACCCGTAACAGAAATAGTAATCCATAGTTGCACTTTAAAGTAATGGCCATATGTAAAATTAATTTAAATTTATATGCAGGTTATGAATGTCTTCTTTTGCCGAGTGTAAAGTGGTATCCCGTGCATGAGGACATACACGCGTTCAGGATGGACGAGTGTAAAGCGAAGAGATATTTGGTGGGCAACACTGAGCGGACGGGGAGAGAAGATGGCGGCTAGCTACAAGAAGGATGTGTTCGATGGAAATGTTATTAATATATTAATATAAATTATAAAGAGGGATCTGTTGTAAAGTAGATTACTGATTATAATGTACGGAAATATATTTAAGGAAAGTTAATACTATAGTTTTATTACACTAGAGTTGAATTGAATAGATTCTCCGATCTGACTAGCAGACTGAAAAACGTTAAGACTATAAAATTTTTAAATTTTACACATTAATAACCATGAAATTGGACAAATCAATTTCTTGTTACCATTAATATTTCGTGAAAGTGAAATCTGTGCATAAAATTTAGACAATTTATTCGATTTTTTTTAAATGAATTTATTGCTTCTACGTAAGAAAGTATTTTGTACATTATTATTTTTAAGTTTATTTCTACGCCTAAGGTAAAGTATAATCTGTTAAATATTTTAAAATGTAAATCAAACCTTATCAAACAATAGTGTTGGGTCTCAACTATTCAATAATCGAATACCTATCTACAATTTTTTCAATATCTTTTTCTTTTAAGTTATAGAAAGGTATTACAATATTTGTTGCATAATACTTAACTTTTAACTTTAAATTGAAGAACTTTTATTTCCTTTTTCAATTTATAATGCTATTATGGATGTTGTTTTGTTAATTTTTATTTTATATTTATATTAGACTATACTTTTTTTTTTTAATTAAATAATATTTTTCTCAGTTTATTCGTTATCAATGGTGACAGCGCGGAAATCAAAAAAGGGTATTTCCCGAGATCATAACGACAGTCTCGAGAACTCAAGGTATCATTATACCCATATGGACATGAAAGGGAACTTCAAAAAAACTTTTTTTGTGGTAAATTATAAATAATAATTGTATTTACGTACATCTCTCGCTTGAAGCAAAGTATATTATCTGTTGGACATAGGTCTCTTCACAGATTTTGTTGAATATATACAATTTTAAAAACAGTATTAGTATCGGATTTCTTGATTTTTAGCTAATTCTTCTCGGTAAGAGGACCTTTCCAAATCATTGGTAGCTTAATTATAATTTAACGACTCGAAAGTGCTTGTGAAAGCAAACTTGAATTAAGAATAATTTAAATTCGAAATTTCTAAAAGGAATAAGACCCCCTGAAAAGAGTGTAAAATTCTAAAGCAATATATCTACCAAAGAATTGTAAATCTACTAAAAAAAAACCGCGACAGCAGGGCTCCATCTTCTATGGTTAACTCGCAATAACAACTCTACACAGCTAGTTTATTCACTACTTTAGTCACAGCTTGTTCATTTATACTATATTATTTTGTACAAAAAGTATTAAATAAATAAATCAGCTTTCAAATGTTAACTTAGAGCAGGCTGAAGTTTTTTTTAAATAAAAAAAAAAACAATTCTATATTTAAGTTCAGTGCCTTAGCAACTCCGGAAGAAAATACGGTCTGTTCACCATTGTCAGCTTTGTTGCCATTAGGAAAAATGGCTTTAGGAGCGGAAGGCGAATCTCTTGAAGAACTGCTAGCAGCTATTGGTGTATCGAAAAAGTCTAAGGTTTGACTTATCATTATTAAAAAGAAAAATATCATTTACATTTCAAGTTGTGAATAATTAATACAGTTTATATACTGATTCGGTTAGTTTTTTTTAAATTTTTAAGCCTAGTTGGAAATTCAAAATAAGTTCTTAATACAATAAAATAAATAAAAAATATAACTACCTATATAAGGTAGGGATTTACATAATACGATAAATTGTTTGTTGACTTACTCAATACAGATTATTTTTGCAATTTTCGTTGTTAAAATTTTTCTTTATATTTTGTTAAATACTTTTAATTTTTAACTATTAAAAATATAAATAAAAATTATTGTTGTTGAAAAAGAAAAACGCTGCATTACCTAATATTTATTTTAAACATATTAAAATTGAAGTTATTGTTATAAATGGGGAAAAAATTGTATACCTCAATTTTTATAGATTCGTCACGAATTCAAACCGCTTTTAGTAGAACTAAGATACCTCCCAGGTGGTAAATTGGATATCGCCAGTAGACTGTACGTATCTGTGACCTCTCATCTACAAAGAACATTCGTAGAACAGTCACGAGATATATTCGATTCTACTATCGAGAAAATAGATTTCCAGTATCCTACATACGCAGCAGAACAGATTAATGCATGGGTAAGATATATAAAATATAAAAACTCTTAAAAGTATTGCCTTCAAAGCTGTCTCAAAAGGCGACTAAAGTAAGTTGTTAGTCGCTTTTTACGGCTCGATAAGAAATGATGGTGGTCTATTCTACTCAGCCGAATACCACATGCTAGGTCAACTTAACTTAGGCACCTTTTATGACACCTCTGTAAGAAAAGAGGGTGGTCTTTTCTACTCAGCCGGATACCACACGGCAAGAGATCATGAGAAAGCTATTTGAAGTCTTAGTAAAGGTAATCCGTTATTTTATTGTTATTTATTTTTCAATAAATTATGATATTCATCATCACCTTCCTGCCCTTTTCCCACTCTAAGTGGGGTTGGCACATGTTATAAACATGTTGTCACATGATTTGGGTACGTATTTTACGACCGGCCGCCTGCCTGACATCAACTTACCTTAGTCGTATTTTACGATACCTCGGTAAGAAAGAGGGTGGTCTATTCTACTTAACCGGATACCACACGGTTGGTCAACTTACCTTAGTCGACTTTTACGACACCTCGGTAAGAAAGAGGGTGGTCTATTCTACTTAACCGTCTACCAAACGGTGGGTCAACTTACCTTAGTCGTCTTATACGACCCCTCGGTAAGAAATGAGGGTGGTACTATTTTTTTCAGCCAGATAACACGGCGTATAAAATGTAAAAAAAATTAAGTGAAAAAAGATTTTAAGAATATGCCATTTCACAACTCATACTCGTTAAGGAGTTCCGCCGTGTGGTATCCGGCTGAGTAGAATAGACCACCCTCATATCTTACCCAGGTGTCGTAAAAGGCGACTAAGGTAAGTCGACCCGCCGTGTGGTATACGGCTGAGTAGAATAGACCACCCTCTTTCTTACCGAGGTGTCGTAAAATACGACTAACGTAAGTTGACGTCAGGCAAGCGACCGGTCGTAAAAACGCAGCCAAATCATGTGACAGCATGTTTTTAGCATGTTGTGCCGTCCTCACTTAGAGTGGGATAAGGGGAAGAGGAAGACTCGTTGAGGAGTTCCCTCCTCTGGTGCTAATCCTGGCAGCAGTATCAGGTCAGTCCTCGGCAAGTGGGTCAAATTTAACACACACACTACAAGTTAAATAAAAGCTTTTAATAAATATATGGTATACTTGAAAGCATAGACAATGCAGAGGAGAAACAATTAAAAAATTAAAATTGTTTTTAAGGTTTCTTCACAAACGAACTACGTGATAAAAGATATAATTGCACCAGCTGATATATCATCTATGACCTCGTTAATATTGGTCAACGCTGTATATTTTTCTGTACGTATATTAATATTACAATACCAATTATACAATTTTTTAATATATTTTTAAAACTTCGATAGCTGATCCGTTTAATAGGAATCTAATCATCATCCTCCTGCCCTTATCCCACTCTAAGTGGGGTCGGCACAACATGTTATGAACATGCTGTCACATGATTTACATTTTTACGACCGGCCGCCTGCCTGACGTCAACTTACTTTAGTCGTATTTTACGACACCTCGATAAGAAAGAGGTTGGTCTATTCTACTCAGAGGGATACCACACGGCGGGTCAATTTACCTTAGTCGACTTTTACGACACCTCGATAAGAACGGCAATTAATAGGAATCTAATGGCAAATATAAATTAAATTATTTTTTCTCTGATACCTATCATTCAAGTTTTCTAGAGTTGTTTAAATAATTTTAAACTATATAAATTAAGATTAAACAAAGCAAGTAGTAGAAGAAAGAGATTTTTTCCTTGAACTTTGATAATGGCGAAGATTTTGTTATTTTTTGCGGTTAAATTGCGAATCGTTAATTGAGAAATCGTTTTTATCTTGTATGAATAATGGCAATGTATCAAACGAGAGGCTAGCTGCCAGGTGTGCACTGCGTGACGTCACGTCCATCAACGTCTTGTTATCAAAACTTAGTGTTGCCAACAACGTTCTTAAATGTTTGAGCAAAAGGTATCTTTTTCGATTTGACTATATGCTGTTAGCGTAAGCTAACGGCTTTTACTGCGTCACCGGGCGGGACGGGCGCGCGCAGAAGCATCGTTAAAGTTTCGAAATGCGGAGAGTAGAGCGCAGAAACTCTACTAGCGTCGCGGAATGTCGTCCTAAGGCTGCCTCCTGTGAGGCTGGACCACGGCTAAGGGCAACGTGTAGTGAAAGGCTAATAGTATGACGATTAGTCATCATGGCGTCGGGACTATGGCGAGAAGCCACGGCTGACCGATTTCAGAAAACTAAGGGCCTTGTCTTCGCCGGCGAAGACGCTGTTTGCGTGTATTATGTTTGCGTGGACGCCTATATTTTCGGTGAGTCGACCTAACTGGGATGTAAGTGGGAGCCACTGTTATAAGTGGGTTCTGGTGAACCTCGGCTTTCTCAAAGTAAGACTTTGAGAAAAAGGTATACACGCGATTGTTCTGCGTCACAACGCAGATGACTTTGCTTCCTAAGGGTCGTAATTAAATAGAGTTGAGAGTAAGCGTTTATAAGAGAAGTTGTTCATTGCCTTTCACCATTGTTTAAAATAATATTAATACAATTAATTTCATTTATTACTAATAAATTATAGGGTTTATGGAATGAAGCCTTTGAAAAACTACAAAACCACACATTTCACTCCTCAAAAGGTACTAAAAGCGTTCCTATGATGACGAGAACAAGTTATTATAATTATACAAATAGTGAAGCATTAAGTTCACAAGTAAGTATATTTTCGATCGTGAAATTTCTTGGTGAGATTTTAATTGACCGATAGCCTTATGTTATGCGCGGTATCCTTCCTAAGGATTTGTAATTATTCCTAAGGGTGATATTAACTGATATTGAAATTCATAATGTGCTTTATGTTTAGGATATTATCCTTAACATAAAGCATATAACTATATTTTATTATGTAATTTACGATGTTGTTCGTGGAGCCTATCGTCCTGATGAGGCTTCGGTTTCGGGGCGAAACGATCGTAGAGATTATCGTTGTGAGTGTGTGTAATGCTTATGTGTTTTTGGTGTTGGCGACGGGCAGCGTTTTGTGATACGTGTGTTGACTTGTCCATACAGGACAAGTATGTGATATATATATACATACAGTATAAGGTATGTAAATGGTGGAATTACATATATTCTCTTAACAAACGTGGATTATAGCAAAATAATTATATTGTAACTCCTGTGCTATGGAATTCCGCAAAGTAATGCCTGCTTCTATACGAGTTAATAATTTAAATTATTTAATAGATATTATTTATACATATTTTTATTCAGATTATACAAATACCGTATAAGGGTGAAAAGGCGTCGTTTATTATAGTCTTACCGACTTTGCGTAACGGTCTATCAATATTACTCAGCCAGCTTAAATTGGCCCCGGAATTGCTTGACACGGCGATGAGCAGCTTAACTGATACTAGAGTACAATTGACAATGCCAAAGTTTAAAATAGAAACGAAGTTAAATTTGAACGATATATATGACAAGGTAGGCTCTTTGCTGTTGTAATATTAAATAAATAATAAATAAATAAATATATGGGACACTTACACACACGGTCGTCCGTCCCCAAGGTAAGTAACTTAATACTTGTGTTATGGGTGACAGACAACTGGTGAATATATACTTATATATTTTTTTTAAGTACAAATATATACCCATGTTCAAGGACCAACAAATTCATTTATAGAAAATGTTGGCCCTCGGCGGGAATCGAAACCGCGACCCGCGGAGCTGAAGGCAGGGTATATATATGCAGGGTATATAGGGTACATAGCCCACTGCCCCACCGGGCCAGTCAAATAGCTACTAAGTTATTTTTTAAAATTATTAAAACATTCATGAACGTCTTGAGTCTTAATTTGCGAAGAAACAGATTAAAATTTATATTATGGTTCTAAAAAGGTAAAAGGTGTCGCAAAAGGTGACGAAGGTAAATTGCCTTCTTAGTTGCTTCAAAAGGAGACTACGGTAAGGCCTTTTACGGCACCCCGATAAGAAAATGAGGGTGGTCTATTCTACTCATCCGAATACCACATGGCAGGTAAACTTAACTTAGTCGCCTTTTACGACACCTCGGTAAGAAATGAGGGTGGTCTATTCTACTCAGCCGGATACCACACGGCGTAAGTTATAAGGTGTAAGTTCCTAAGTTTTAAAATCGTTTTCTAAATCAGGTGGGTGTCAAGAAAATATTTAGGAAAGACGACTCGGGCTTGACTAAAATAATAAAAGATGAAAGCATCTACGTCACAAGTTCAAAACAGAAAGCTTTTATAGAAGTCAACCAATTCGGCACTGAAGCAGGTGCTGCTTCATGTATGTAAAATTATCTTTTCATATATTTTGTTGTTTATTGTTTCTCAAACAGTATAAATATATAAAAAAATCTACGGTTTAAAATATCAAAAAGTCTATTTCATCATCATCTTCCTGCCCTAATCCCACTCTAAGTGTGGTCGGCACAAAATGTTATAAACATAGTGTCATATGACGTCAACTTACATCTGTCGTATCTTACGACACATCGGTAAGATAGAGGGTGGTCTATTCTACTAAACCGGATACCACACGGTGGGTCAACTTACCTTAGTCGCCTTTTACGACACCTCGGTAAGAAATGAGGTTGGTACTTTTCTACTCAGCCGGATACCACACGGCGGGTCGACTTATCTATTTATTCGTTTAATATCTAAGTATTTGGGTGACTGAGGCTTGATCGGTATTTTTTTATGAAACCTAAAAAAATTGAGTTAAAAAATAAAATGAGAAAAAAAGGCCTAGTGATATCTCGGACCTAATCCCGGGTATTCTTACTTTCTTAGTCCGCCCGTTCCTAAATGCGCTATTGCAACTTTACAAATGACAGCAAATTTATATTTCCATTTATATTTCAGCTAAAAAGCTATAAAAAGCTGTGGTAGCCCAGCGGTAACATCGTGCGCCTCTTTCGAGGAGGTCTAGGGTTCAAACCCCGGGCAGGCCAATGAGTTTTCTAATAAAACTTATGTGTCTAATTGATAACCAACTGAAACCCCCCCACTAAGTTTCATGAAAAAAGATTTACCCATTTCAATATTAAAGATGTATAATTTTTAAAATATACTTATTCGTTAAATAACTAATATATAATATCTTCAAGAATACTTGTTCCTCTAATATCTGATGTATAATATATAAAAGTATTTTTTTTCGTTTACTCCTTTTTTCAGCATCGCACGTAGCAAAATTGGCACAACTTAAACCGGAAACATTCCTGGCGGATCATCCATTCCTTTTCTTTATTTTAGTGAAAAAACAACAGCTCTTTTCTGGTACACTGGTTAATCCCATTTAACATGTCTTTATATAATTTATATTTATATAATTTTTAAGAAAATAATGTTATTAACTAAATGTATTTTTTTTTGCTTTGACTTTTACCTGAAAATATGACATACATTGACCGTATTGTGCTATATCACAAAATATATTTTGTTCGCATCTGTAACAGATTCTCAATGTTGTCTTTTTTAAATAAAATTGTGGCACCATGTATCCACCGTGTGGTATACGGTTTAGTGCAATAGACCACCCTCATTTCTTACCGAGGTGTCGTAAAAGGCGATTAAAGTAAGTTCACCCGCCGTGTAGTATTCCGCTGAGTAGAATAGACCACCCTGATGTATTAAGAATAAGGTAAGTTGATGTCAGATAGGTCGTAAAATATGTAGCCAAATCATTTAACAACATGTTTAAAACATGTTATGCTGACCCACCCAGAGCGGTATAATAGGGCAGGAGAATGAAGATTGTGGCTCCGTGTATATGCTCTTACTTCGTATATACTGATGTATAAGCGCTATTATTTTTTCATGAAATATAAGCCAAAATTACGACACGCAACTTTATTTTAAATCGTTCTACAATTTAAAGAAATTAATTTTAATAATCCAAATTTTTTTTCTTCTGAGTGCATGCTCATTTGGATATAGATGAGAAATGAATGATGACATAGCTATGTCAACAAATATATAAACCAAAAACATTTATTCTCAGCGCTAAACTTCTAAACCAAATACTTCTTTGACAGGAGCCCAAAATGAAGTTATGTAAAAATAATAAAAAGTTTTATTATTGAGGAATTTACATGTGCTAAAACTCTGTAGGTAATCGAAGCTTTTATTTATTTCTTTTTATACATATATTTAGAAAAGAGAAAGAAAAAGTAAAAAAGCACATGTGTAAAGGCGGACTTATCCCTAAAAGGTATAAGTCCGCCTTTTTCAAGTCAAACTTTGAGTAATAGAAGGAAAAGGACAAGAATTGAAGAAGAAAGAGAATATGATAAATTTAACCATTTAATCTAATAATTAATTTTGGTAAAATTAATAGATGAAAAGCTGCTACTAATATATAATTACTTAAGATAAATATTTAAGCTTATATTGCAAATGCACAAAACACAGGATGTTCTAAAAAAGGAAAGGAATCTCAGATGTCAAAACATCAATCGTGCCCTAACGACCCTAGAAAGCTTTTAAATACCGATTCATCAACATTCATTACGTCGCAAACTTTGTTTGTCGATGGGCCAAGTTGGGCGCATGCGTATATAAGTTTCCCGGTTTGTTTTCATTCACCCTTCAACCCCAATCCCCAGTTGGATTACAACCGCGGGATTGTGAGAACCTATTTCAACTTAAACCGCGTCCTGATAAACTTTTACGTCTGCCTTTACGAAATTTAAATTTTATTGGTATCGGTGATTTACTGAATTTGCATAACTAAATGTAATGTACGGTTATTATGATTATCAAAATCTGATAAATAAGTGTTGATAAGAATGAAATAGAATGTAATAGTAAAAAAATCAGTTATGGAACAAAATGGCACTAATGCCAAAGTTATTGGTTTATTAGTTGGTCACAAACACCAGTGTATAAATGGATGTGCATTATTGGACTTGTCTTCTTATTTTGCAAATACATTTGGGGTTTTGCATAAAAGGACAGGAAGGTGTAAAAAGTAAGTATGATTTCAAATGCTTTTAATAGATACATTATTGTGAACTAATACTACGATTGTTATAAAGAATAAACATAAATATAAAAATACGCACTATATAATAGTCACAGCTGTATTTACAGTTCATTTTTAGATTGAATACGAATTGTATCGATTATTATTGTAACGATAGAGTTTTTTTTTATTATTTTCTGATAGACGTTCTTGAATCAGAATATCAATTATCAGCAGATGTGATCAAAAGCTGAGATATACGAAATAATACAAAAAAAATAATCTATGTGCTCTAAAAAGCAAAAAGGTGTTAATTAAAAAATTGGTTTAGTAAATAATTTCATGATTTATTGCTCCGACTCACTTGAGATGTACCTGTACGATTTTAATTTTATGTATTACTTGGACATATCAACGTTGCCCTAAGTTAGTTTACTTTTTTGAAGTAAATAATAATTAATATTAATCTGATTGAACTGATCACTCCATCAAAGGTACTGGTAGTTTTCTAGTTAAGATATTGAACCAACTCAGATTAATATAAATTAATTATACTATTTTTATGCTACTGGAACATATTTTAGGTACTCATCATCAGACAGATGATAGTTCAGTTGAAACAGACTACAAAGATGATAGCAAAAGACCCGTAGATTTTCTAGTCAATCCAAATAACGAAGCTAAAGATTATTTTCTACCACCCGTTTTTCCAAGTAACGAAGACATAGATGACGATGATGAAGATGAAGAAGATGAGCATTCTTACTTAGATTATGACTACGAAAATAAAGAAACTAATTACAAAGATTCACCGGACGTAGTTACATCTAGAAATAACCCACAAGATGTACTCCCAATTGATGATAAAATACCATTACATACTACCAAAGATAATTTACCAGTTTTTCTATTGGAACCTGAAAATACTTATGTTATTAAAAATAAACCAGCAGTACTTAAATGTCGTGCAGCTAACGCCTTAGAAGTAAGTTAAATTTTGGTTCTTCCTATTCATATGGACTTCACGACATTACCCATAGTTTTTTTAGAAATTTCTATCAATATTCAGCTCCTATTTACTTTTAATTGTATGTCAAATTATAAGCAAACCTCTATTTTTTTCCTTACTATATCTCGCTTTTTGTTTTGTTTACTTTAAAAGCTTAAAGTTAATTAAAAATAAGTTAATAAAAACAAGTTATCCATATTATGTGTCCACAACACATAATATGAATAACTTGTATTGATAACTAGTAAAAGAATCAAAGTTGTGAAATAGTGTCTTTGATGATAAGTCAGACGCGAGCTTTAGATTTGTTATCCTTGAAATTTTAACAACAATTAGTTTTTAAGCCATTAATTAATCTATTATCGTAGACATAGAAACAGTTGGAATAGTACTCGTAATATAATATAATATATCTATTTAATTATATCTTAGTTATCAGAATTGAGATCATTGAATTAAACAATGAAAATATACAAATGATTTAAATTATATACACAAGTAAGGACAAACCTAATAATAACAATAATTGTTCTACTATGCAAAAAGTATATTTAAAATTTTATATTATTTTAGGTCTATTTCAAATGCAATGGAATTAAAACGCAACCGTTAAACTTTGAATTTGTTGATCCGCAAACCGGCGTACGAATTATTGAGGGGGAATACAAAGTGACGCGGGAACAGTTTGAAGAGTATTATGGCACTGAAAAATATCAGTGTTCCTGCTTTGCTTGGACGAGTAGAGGACAAATAAGGAGCCAGCCAGCTACCATAGAGCTTGCTTGTAAGTCAAGTAACTAGATACATTCTTAATGCAATTTGCAAGCCAGCTTTCAAGTACTGGATAATGCAATTAGACTCAAGTACGCGGTTTAATCCAATAAGAAGAATAAAGGATTAAATTTTTAAAGGAAAAGACGTTAACTTTTAACTATGGAACTCGGGTCGAAGGAATTTAATAAAAGCGTTAAAGTTAGCTAGCGTGTTTTTCTAAGTTTTATTTCACAAGTAATTTAAAACGCGCTATACCAATGGCTGAATTAATATATGCCACATTTCAGTTGAGAACTTCATTAAATTTCTGTACAGAGGTATCATTGAAATGTTATTATTAATAATATTGTGTAATAATTATTAATTTTGTATATGCTACTATTAGGCTGGTATAAACGTATAATACAAAAGTCCCTAAATTAAAAAAAGAAAAAAATAGCTTTATATAAGGATGTACTTTTGTACAGGTACAAAATACGGAAGAATGTAGCGTCGAAGAAAAAACAATCCTTTAATCTAGTAAATACATATGTTATATTAAAACTTGAAAATCCATTTTGAAAAGCTGATATATTTGTAGATATAAAGAAACATTTCTCAGTAGCGCCACAATCGCAACTAGTAAAGCAAAACACGCCAGTGACATTTCGATGTGAACCACCTCCAGCTGCACCTTTTGCACAATTATATTGGTTAAAAAACGGAGCACCCGTGGTATTGGACGATAATGTGCAAGTTTCCAAGGAAGGCAATTTGAATATTAAGCAAGCATCCTTACTAGTAAGTAGAGTAATTATTTAGACTGTCGTAATGTAATATAGGTAGACCTCTTACTAGGAGGACTTCAAAAATCTTGCATGGAAGCCTTGAGACACACTTACGATAATATGACTCGTAGACCACTGGTTGAAGACGAAGAAAAGGATTTTTTTATAGGAAAATGTTAAGCAATTAGTTAGGTGTTATATAATAAAATAAATGTCTAGGTAGTTCATTTAGAATATAAATATATGTTCAAACATCAAAAGAACTTTTCTATTAAGCAAACTTTTGTTCATTATGTTAGGATTACTATCTATACTAATATATAAAGCTGAAGAGTTTGTTTGTTTGATTGTTTAAACGCATTTATCTCAGGAACTACTGGTCCGATATGAAAAATTCTTTAAGTGTAAGATAGTTCATTTATCGAGGAAGGCTATAGCTTAGATATAAAATCACGCTAAGATAAATTGGAGAGAAGCAGCAATAAAAAAAATATGAAAACGGCACTCTCACTTTCCTTGCGCTTAAAGTTATTATAAAATCATGTATTACAAAATTGTTCCCCTCTAACAGTTCTAAATAAAAGTCCGCAAGACCATATAAGACTTTTAAGGTTAACCCACTTTAACCATTTTTATGGTAATCAAAATACCATACTTTGGTTTTAATCTTTGAACGCGAGCGGAGCCGCTGGCGATTGCTATTTAAGTATATTTATGAAGTTGATAAGACTTGAGAATACCTGAATATAAATCTGTTCGGAGTAAAGAACAAAGTTCAAGGATCAAAATAACTTTTTTACCAACCAACGTTGTATTTTATGGATTCTTTAGAACTTTAGTTCTCAAGAATCTGTATTATAGATTTAAGCAGCGATTTCAAATAAACGTTGGCTATTATTGAATTGATTCAGTGAAAATATCAAATTATACAATATTCAAATCAATCATATTCAAGTCATCATGTTTTGAAGTTAATGCGTCATATTATTAACACTGAGCGACGCATATGGATTTCCAAATATTTGTTCTAAGGCACCACATTTCTCATACAAAATAAAGTACGATAAATGACGTTCTGCTTTTGGTACACGTGTACAAAAACACTTACGTGGAGCGGCGCATCAGCCCAAAATTTTCAAGTAATACGGTGCACTCCCCAATCCCACTGCTGGGCATAGGCCTCCTCTCTCCGTTTTTGGAGAGAAGATTTGGACCTAAGACCTACAACGCTACTCCAATGCAGATTAGTAGGTTACACATGTCCTCAAAATTCTCTAGAAATAAGCAGGTGCCCTATGTTTTCCTACACCTATAAGCGTGTGATAAATTGCAATTATCAATTAGACACATAAGTTGTAATAGAAAAAGTTATTGGTGCCTGCCCGGGGTCTTAACCCGTGACCTCCTCGAAAGAGTCGTATAGTGTTACCGCTACCACAGCTAGTATGTTGTAGGTATTTGCATTTAAATCAAATCTATAGTAATGTATAAATCTGAAGAGTTTGTTTGATTGTTTGAACGCGCTTATCTCAGAAACTACTAAACTGAATTGAAAAATTCTTTCAGTATAAGTAGCTTGAAGTAATTGGTACAAGTTTTATGCACGTTGTTTAAAAAATGTCATTTTTTACCGACGTCTATAAACGTTTTGTCAAATACAATTTATCAATTTTGACGTGTACAAACGTCGCTCAACCCATATGTTAAAATATAATGTTGAACAAGTTTAGCTCAAAAGTAATTTACAGGACATGGCAAACTACACCTGCGTCGCAGAAAATCTAGCCGGCAAGAGGATGTCCGAGCCAGCACTTCTGACGGTATTCTGTGAGTTGGAAATTTAATATTGCATTTCAATTCCACTCTCTTGGTATGTGAATTCTTTATTTCCATTGTGCACAGCTACAAGAGCTTGGAACGGCTAACTTTACCTTACTCGGCATGCTTTTAATAATGTATTTGTTCTTTCGTTTGTAATTTGACTTGCACATCGATTTTCGCAAAAAATAATTTGTAGTAAGGCTCATTTAAAAATAGATTTATTATGTTTAGAGTAGCAAGTCCAGAACATCTTATTAATTATTATTCTTAATATTTTGTAAATAAAACCTCGCAATTAGGAAAGAATGTATAATGCTAAAACTTGGATATCATGGCTCTGAAACTATTTAAAAAATATATTGATTTAGAAATTATTCATTCTATTTAACTTGCTTAAATACTTCAGATTTGTTTATATGAATATCAAAGATCACATAACTCAATGTTAACTAAACACAATTTGCGAAGTTAACAAAATAATTTCGAGATATCACTTTTTGTGGATGATGAAGGATAAATATATATTTTTTTTTATTTACATAAGTTTCTATGATGTATCTAACGTAATTATACTCTTAAAAAGTAAATAAAGTATAAAGGATTTTTTACTTATTGGACATATAAGAAAGCGACTAAGGAAAGTCGACCCACCATGTGGTATCCGGCTGAGTGGAATAGACCACCCTCATTTCTTATCGAGATGTCGTAAAAGGCGACTAATCTAAGTTGACTCACCGTGTGGTATCCGGCTGTGCAAAAGAGACCACCCTCTTTCTTAATGAGGTGTCGCAAAAGCCGACTAAGGTAAGTTGACGTCAGGCAGGCGGCCGGTCAGAAAATACGTTTATAACATGTGCTGATGCCACTGAGAATGGGATAAGGGAAGGAGGACGATGATGGGAATATGAGAAAGACAAAGTTATATGCTATATTCCAACAAATCATGCCTACGTGAAATGGTCCCAAAAATTCTGGCAGCGTTTTCGCGTTCAACCGTTAACCTATTACTTAAACTAAAATGACCCTTTAAACAGTAAATGGAGGTTGGACTGCTTGGTCGACATGGGCGGATTGTTTTTGTGCGACCTCAACTCGAGAGCATCGAGAGACACGCGGTAGAAGACGTGTTAGAACATGTACAGCACCACGTC
Source organism: Morpho achilles (assembly GCA_947086495.1). Lineage (NCBI taxonomy): Eukaryota > Metazoa > Arthropoda > Insecta > Lepidoptera > Nymphalidae > Morpho > Morpho achilles. The sequence continues at coordinate 4,398,453 of CAMTZB010000004.1, read as the reverse complement.
CGTTGAATGGAGGCCAACCTTGTGTGGGGACCAGTGTACAGAGGACTCAGGATTGCGTCGATTGTGATATGGGTAAGACTGTAGGAGAATTAAACAAATTTGTATCTATATATGTTTATATGTGATTTAGATGTTCAAATAAAACACAACTGAGTTTCTATACATCAATACAGAAACGACATTTAATGAAAAGTAATAATAAAATTATTTTGCTAGAGTTTGTGATAGTGAACGTATATAGTGCTTGTGTATTGTGGTGGCGGTGGCGGAGGTTTGTGCATGTGTTTTTTACGACTCCTGCATGTATCAGGTATGATAACCGATTGTCCACTCTACATTTAGCATTATATATATTTTCTATTTTACTTCATCGCGGATTATAGCAAAATAATTTTATTATTACTTTTGTATTATGGATCTCCGCAAAGTAACGCCTAGTTCTATAAATTAGAGATTTAATGATATTTATTATGCCTAAATCACAAAAACAATATTATTTCTTTATTATTACAAATAAATGATTTATGCGACAATGACGCGATATTTATTTTTCTTTATGTCACTTTCTATAGACCCGGCGGGGGCTCTATGATATGAGTTGCGCGGGAAAATTAAATTTAAACAAAATACTTTTTCATTATATGTACACAAGGAATTCCCATTAGAAAATCCAAATAATATGCGGTATCTCGAGTGCTTGAATCAGACTACTGTTACCTACAGTTAAAATAAAAATATGTAATGCTAAATGTAGGAAGCAAAAACAGTTTTCATACCTTATATACGCAGGATTAGTTTCAACACGTATCACAAAACACTGCTACCAACAACACACCACATAAGCACTACGACAATCTCTAAGATCATTATGCCCCGTAACCATTATCAAGAGCCGCCTGCCTGACGTCAACTTATCTCTGTCGTATTTTACGACACCTCGGTAAGAAAGAGGATGGTCTATACTACTAAACCGGATACCACACGTGGGTCAACTTACCTTAGTCTTCTTTACGACACCTCGGTAAGCAATGAGGTTTGTCTATTCTTCTCAGCCGGTTACCACACGGCTGGTCGACTTACCTTAGTCGCCTCTTACGTCACGTCGGTAAGAAATGGGGTTGGTTTATTCTACTTAGCCAGATACCACACGGCTACTAAGTCTCACCGTTCTAGTACCACAGCTTATTCGGCTTTTCAGCTTCATTAGCTGAACAAAAACTAAACAACGTATAAAATATCTTCAAAAATGTATATGAATAATGAATGATAGGTTGAAAAGAATACAGAATTAAACATTACATGCGTGAACACGCTTTTCTCTCACGCCCTTTAGGGCTGGTGTAGTACGTGTCTGCAATATTATGTGATACTGAGATCCAATGTTGTTTGGAGTCATGTTTGGTGAAAAAATATTATTATAACAGCGTACAAGAACTTTATTTTCATGTTTATATTTACCTTATGGTGGAACTCATTATAAATAAATGGAATATATACACACACGGTCATACGTCCCCAAAGTTAGTAACTTAGTACTTGTGTTATGCGTGATAGGAACGGCCTGTTACTATTCCACTGCTGGCTATCCCAACCCCCCTCCCCCCTTTGTCGGAGAGAAGGATTGTAGCTAAGACCTACCAAGCTGCTCCAATGCGAATTGGTAGGTAGAGTAGAGCGCAGAAGGTCTACTAGCGTCGGGGAACGTCGTCCTAAGGGGCCAATTTTGTGTTCCGATACAAAAACCCTTTTAGTGTTGCCATAACAATAATATACTAAGCAAAAGTTAAGTAATCTCGAAATAAAACTACTTATAAAAACAAAAACAAAGCACTTTTTTAGAACATCCACCTACAAAGTGAAAATAAATTGAAATCGAATAGGCTCGCTGTTTAGTAAATTAATTTATTGACTTTTTATTTTAATTTATTGACTTTTTAATAATGTTCTAAAGACTTTACAGGTTCAGTATTTTTATTCAATTATTACTAAAAAAAAATCTTAAGTCATTAACTATTTGAAAAAGAAAGTCTATCATAAAAAATATTTATATTCGATTCTGTTTCAGACGTATACGTTGATAGCTTGGACGAGTTGGCCGACGAATCGTCCGATATAATACTAGGTATGTATACACTAAGCTGCACTTTAACGTAAGAGTTTTCAAAACTTGATATCGCTAACTTGTCTTTAAACTTCCGTTTTACTGGCAAGTTGCCTTTGGCTCAATTTATTTCATTATGGCCAACTTCATGCTTTGCTCGGACGTTGATTTATCGTCGTTTTATCTATCGATAAAACATTACATTTATCTATACTAATATATAAAGCAGAAGAGTTTGTTTGATTGATTGTTTGAACGCGCTAATCTCTGGAATCTCATTTATCGAGGAAGGCTAAACTATGTAAGATCACGCTAACATGAATAGGAGAGGAGCAGCAATAAATAAAAAAATGGCGAAAACGGCAAAATTTAAAGATTTCCTTGCGTAAGCTAAGTAAACGGTGAAAGTTATTCAATAATCTCTTATAATTAACTCAAGATAATTAGTTTAATGTTCAAAATTTCAATTTGTGACATACTTATTTGCATGCAGGTGAATCTGCTGGCACAGCTAGTCTGAAACGGCGGGACCGATATTAATGAAATTATCACACCAACCTTTCGATTGAAATAGCGGATAATCCTGTAAAGTTTGATGGCGATCGGAGCTTTTTTTGTTGTTAATAATGCATCTGTAAATTAATCAAACAACCTAAGTTTTTCTAAGATAATATTAGCATTTATTAATTCATGTTGACTTTAATAGTGAAAATACGGAAAATACCATTTATATTATTAAAATAAAGATAGATTAATTAAATTTTACAGTCACAAAGCGGTGTAGTTTCTTAAATTTCATGTATATATCTTGATGTAGTATGTGATGTAAAATTATAAAAAAGGCAATAGTTTTTTACTTCATTTTATCTGTTTATTAATAACAAACATTGGCTTACAAATATAATATATTATAATAAAAAGCGCATGAGTGGCACAGCATGATTACAAATTACTTAGGTTTAACAACGACAAAAAACAAAGAATTATAAAAAAATAAATAGACTACAAAATGTTTCTGTGAGTGTGTTTATATGTGCGTATTTTTAATTGTGTATTTCTGTGTCATAAGCCATACAATAAGATCTTCTATTGTCTTTTTTCATCATGCAATTAATATAGGTATTTCGTATAGGTCGTTGGTCCCAATGGTCCGAATGGTCCCGCTGTGATTCTGATTGTCTCCACACAAGAAGACGACGATGTATCACAAGCACCGCATGTCTTGGGAAAGACTATCAAATAGCTCAATGTCCTTTGTGCGTTCGGACGTCTAAATCCGACATACATGATGGCAAGTATCCAAGGTTTATACGACGAATTATATATTTACAAAATTTGGTGGTCTGGAATCACAAGTGTCTTTGGAAACTGGATGTAGGAGATATCAATGACCAACGACTATTGCTCTCTGAAACTGAATCAAACTATGTATACGCTGTTGGCTTTTACCTTATAAAAATAAAAATTTATTCAACTATTACAATATTTTATGATAAATTCTGGTTCAGTGTTTCCATGACAGGTGATTGTGACTCTACTTTCAGTTCCAGGGGTTGCGGGTTCGTTTCCCACTGCGAACATTTTCTAAAAAAATCACAAAAGATTTATTGGTTTTTCGACTCTGGGTGTATTTAATTTAAGTATTTATTTAATATTATATATGCATTTATTTACTAGTTGTATGACACTACAGGTATTAAATTACTTTGGGGACAGATGACCGTATGTATAATTGTCTGTGTATTTGTAAGCCTTATTTGTAAGACGTACGGCATTGTATTCCATCATAATAATGTTAGTGTATTTTGATTGCAGCAAAATCAAAGTATCTTTATACTTTGATATAAATATACTTTCGTATGTTTGATGACTCGAATAGTAAGGTATTGTTGTTTCAGGTTCTTCTTATTGGCCCCTTTTAATAGCTCTATCTATAACGTTTCTTATATTCATTGTTGTTGTTATATTGGGAATAAAATATATGAAGATAAGATTGGCAGAAAATTCTCCTTACGTAAAACCGCCACCAGGTAACTGCATTTCTATAAACTACATTATTATATTAACCATATAATATACAATTCTATATTACTTACAGCTTTTTGTCTTGTATCTAACTATATATGTTTGTCTCAGTTTTTATTTAACTTGAGTAGATATAGAGTATTCTTTGGGTGCGTCTTCGACTAGCGAAGGTTGGCAGTCAGCTTCGTAAAGTCGTGCCTATTTTATGATAGACTGAATAGTTCAGCGATACCGCTCCTAATATAGAGTATATGATCGTAAATCAATTATAAAATTGCTAGTACTAATGGTTTCAATAATTATTTGCTCAGATTAAAGAGGGTTTCCTCTTAGCGTTATTGTTGACTGGAGTTAATGATGATTATCTAACGAAATTTAACAAAAATATTATTTAATATGTTAAAATCGAGTTCAAACCCCAGATAGACACTTATGTATTTTCTCTTAAAACTTATGTGTCTAATTGATATTTGCAATTTTTCACACGATTTCCGGTGAAAGAAAATATCGTGAGAAAACCTGCATATCTCAGGAGAATTCTGGGCATTTGTGTAACCTGCCAACCATAAGAGCAGCGTAGGAGGTCTTAGTTCCAACCCTTTTCTTCAAAAAACTCTGAGAGGAGTCGTTACTTTATCATATTGAACAATGGATTCTACGTTTACATAATTTAATTTATTCAGGCACAAGTTATTTTGGAAATGTGATAAAAAGGACCCTAACTAACCAACCAGATTTGACAATACACGAGGAGTTTCATACAATAGATTCAAGGCGAACTCACAGACAGACAAGTACATCTACAAGCGCTCGCCACGAACATTTATACGAAGTGCCTCAATTAGCTAATAGGTAATATGTTACTATGATAATATTTTTAATATGTACTATATATAATATTTAATTTACTATGATAACGTCAATAAAGCATTATTGGTTTTTGCTATAATCCGCGAAGAAGTAAAATAGAAAATATATATAATGCTAAATGTAGAGTGGACAATCGGTTATCATACCTGATACATACAGGATCGCAAAGCTTCACAAAAAAATCGCTTTGCGATTTTGGTCGTGGAGTCTATCTTCTGATGATGCTTCGGTTGCGGGGTGAATCGATTGTTGAGTTTGTGATAGTGAACGTATATAGTGCTTGTGTATTGTGGTGGCGGCGATGGAGGTTTGTGCATGTGTTTTTACGAATCCTGCATGTATCAGGTATGATAACCGATTGTCCACTCTACATTTAGCATTATATATATTTTCCATTTTACTTCATCGGGGATTATAGCAAAATAATTTTGTTATTACTTTTGTATTGTGGATCTCCGCAAATCCTGATTTTACAGCAATACAAAAGCTGTCTGTCTGTATTTGATCGATTTTCTCCAAATCTACTGAACGTTTTAGTAAAACTCTAGGTTAAGTAAATATCTAAAAAATTAGCAATTTTTGATGAAGGTTAGAGTTAATATTACAATCTCTGGAATGGCTATTAAACCTTTGGTCTTTGATTTGGGTCGGGCTTTACGCGGAAAAAATCATACAGGTTCAGCTAGTATTTTATTATGTATTTGTAAAATTAACAATAGTTTTACGTTCTTGTAGATTTATACAGACGTTTTAAATAGTAAATAGCTTGTTAAAATTAATCTTAATTTTAAGCAGTAAACCTCTAAAGCTTTTTTATTGTTTCTTTCCTTTTTTATTGATTAAATTATGTAAGAAATTAAAAACCGAAACTCCTTTGACTTCTATTAAAATATTTTTAGCACAACATTTGCTCCCTGCTTTTACTATTATTTTGAGTTAAAAGTTTTCTACGCTTAGTTATTCAAAATATTCTTCATTCAAGTAGACTTTTAAACAAGTGCTTTTCAATCAATAAAATTCAATTTTGTATTTGTATTTAAGTATGTATTTAAAAGTATATAAGTATATATTCATCAGTTGTCTGTCACCCATAACACAAGTATTAAGTTACTTACTTTGGGGACGGACGACCGTGTGTGTGTCTCATATATTTATTTATTTATTTATTTAATCATAATCTCTACTAGCTCCGAAGTTAGTTACCGAGAAGAACTACAGAGAGTTGCTTTATTAAAGATTTTTGCATATTACAGGGTACTATAATTTACAATTTACTATAAATAATTATTTAAAATGTTAATTATATATTTCAATGCAATGATTAAAGTCCAAACCAACATATTATTAAATATTCCACGTAGTAAAGCATTTCGATAATACTCGTAAGTGAATTCGGCTGCTGATAATGAAAACTCGCGCTTTTCTATCAAATCAATATCATCCAGCTTTGTTAATATTACAGATAATTATGCAAATAACTTCCGCGTTGGCTTTAAATTACATATAATACTGCCACTACCATCATTGACCACAATTTAACTATTTTGTCACTATGATATAGTGCATCGTCAATTTTCGAAAATCACATATGTATTCACAAAACAATTAAGATTAATTATTATTATCTAGCAACACTTGTTCATTTTTATGTGTATTATATGTTTTTGTATGTATGTGTTACTCTATTGAACTTAATTTGTAATTACTTTAAACTAACAGATTTAATTCAAATTTTGTTTCCTTATTTAAGAACCAAGTTTTCTACTACTTGATTTGGCAATCAAGTAGTAGAAAATAAATATTGTTAAAAAAAATGCGCTTTGTGCCATCCTTTTCATATATACATATCGCGAGCTTTGTATTAAAGTGGGCGAATTCAAATTTTTTTTTGGGGCAAATTGCACTAAACGTAGCATATTCTTCCAAGCAAGAAAACACTAAGCTTTTTAAATAGTTTTTAAAAAAATGTTGAAATAAGATTTACAATATATCTATCTCAATTAAGCTTATTGAATTCAATACTCCACGCTTTTCAAAATAATACTTATATTTTTTTGTAATTTTTCACTTTTTAATTTGGTATTCTGTAAAAGCACATACATACTTTTTTTTAACGATTCTTCAACTAAATTCATTTTGAATTATATTTTACTCAATTCATAATATATGTTCCAGTTACATCACCCCCATAGATCATGAGGTAAGAGCTCAAGGCACGGAGAGTTTCGCTTGCAAGGACAGGGAGTCAGATCGTTCTGACTCCAGCTGCTTTTTGAGCTGTGAGTTCACTCATCACGCACCATTTCAGGGAGACTTAATGTACATCAAAATATTGTGATATACACAATGTATATCAACTAGAAGAAATTTATTTGCTGCTGCGTTAATATAGTTGGTTATAAAGCAATAAATATCAATAATTTGGTACCTTCTAATTAGCTTTGCTAAAATAAACTGAATATATCGCACGTGTATAAGTGACTGAATCCAATAAATCTGTTATGTAGTAAATTGCAATAAAGCATAGCGTATCTTCACAACTCGTCTGTGTTAAAGAGACCCATAACTTGGAAGAGCAAGAAAATACTAGCTCTATTAATAGTACGTAGCGTAATGGCATTGCAATTTTGAATTCGGTCACTTTAATACTAAGCGTGCTATATATTTCTATAAATTCATTCAGTCTGCCTTTATTCACTGCTTACAATAAGCCTTATTAATAATCAGTAATCTCATGTATAAATTGCAATTGTTTACTTACAGCGGGATCATCATACGGCAATGAAAGTGTAGAAATGTCCCCATCGCTTAAAAATAATGCTTCACTTGACTCGAAATTTCTGAATTCACAATATTTGGAAACGGCTACCTCTAAAATTGTTAATAGTGACGGTGACTGGCTTAATCTGGATAAATGTGGTGTCAGATTGTATATTCCTGATGGTGTTGTGGAGAAAGGTGAAGAGCTTTTTTCTGTTGAGATCACTGATGAGGAATGGAATAAGCCAAATTTACAAGAAGGTAAAGTTTATCATACAGTTTTTAAATTAAATAATCTACGAGTAGCAACGCAAATTTGTCTCTAGTCATCTGAATTAATTATAACAAAAATATCAACCTAATATTTATTTTCTGTAATTTACCATTCTACGTTTTAATTACATCAATCTACAGATTTACCAGACAAAACTATTAGCACTTTTTTCTGTGAAATGTTTTCAGGTCGCTTTTATTATTTACTTGTAATATTTATTGAAACTGTTGGGTATTTAAAAGTGACATCTAAAACTAAACTAACGGAATATTGTGTTTATTTTAACTTTAGGCGAAACACAACTCAGTCCTGTTGTTAAATGTGGACCGAAAAACTTCCACTTTTGTAAAGGAGTCGTTCTGACATTCCCACATTGCGCAGCTCTGAAGAACTCTAGCTGGATTCTGTCTATTCTACAGAAACCTGAAGAACTTAATTCAAGAGAGTGGAGAAAAGTTTTGACTTTAGGTCAAGAAACACCTGGCACTCCGCTCTTTGCCCAAATAGATCCTGCGAAAGTGTATTTAGTTTGTGAATTCTTAAGTGACTTCGTTCTTATTGGTAGAAGTTTTAATGCATTAGATGCGAAATTGTTAAAGTTAGCGTTATTTCTCAGTAAAAGAACTGATGGGTATTACAATCTTCATTTGCACGTGTTTAATGATACGCCATATGCGTTTTATGAATGTTTCGAAAGCGAAAGACGTAATGGCGGTTTCCTACTTTGTGATCCAAAAACAATTTACTTTGAAGAAAGTTGTTCTGATTTATGCGTGAATGTGAGAGACGTGGGAGTAGGATGGAAGGTACAATCTGGAGGTAAATATCAGGAGTTGCCTTTCGTTGATTTGTGGAATATGAACGTAAGGTCTTTGCATTTTATCTTCGTCCTGCAACAAATAGATGCGATTAACAGTTTAGAATTAAACATTAGTATCTATCAGAAACAGAGACAATCGAATTCAGTCAATTTCAATTTAAAAACAAACGATATTAATTCGAATTTCAATTGTAATAAACGCTTTAGCTATTCGGGCGTGGAAATGGGTTACAGCGTTAATATCCTCGAGAATCCATTCAATTATTCGTCGTTATCGAAAAAAGAAGGGCGGTATGATTTCGTTTATAGAAACAATGGTATTCGGAGAAGTAGTTTCACCTTGGATAGTAGTTATTACAGGTTTAATATTTTAACTAAATCCGACCGTATAATTCTTTGCAAATTGTTAGATTGTCAGACTTCAAAAGGGAATGATTGGAGATTGCTGGCTGAAAAGTTAAAGATGACGTCATTTTACTACTATTTCTCGAACACTTGCTCCCCAACCGAGAATATATTAAATGTTTGGATATGTAGGAACAACGATGTGAACATGTTAGTGAATTTATCGAGAATATTTAGAGAGATGTCAAGGATCGATTGCGCTACGGTCGTTGAGAGACGCTGTTTTCCTAATTAGACTGATTTTTTTTATTTTAAAGTCTATTTTTTCACTCTAGTCATCGTATACGTTTGTCTTATAATTATTTTGTCACGTCAAGTCAAGAAATATTTGTACTTTGTACTACGTAAGGTAAGTTTATCAAATAAAAAAACTTTTATACAAGAAACTTGTTAACTTTTTATTTGACAAGTTATTTCGTGATGCTGATGGTTTTGCAATTGATTTCTTGACGTAATACAAAGTGCAAAAATTAAGATATACTAAAAAGCATACAATAAATAATGTTTGAGTAGCATTAAGCAAATTATGTAGAAGAGAACTGATGTTGACAGATAATATTTTGTAGGATAGACTAAGTTGGTTTGTAATGAAAATTGTTGTATTGCGAATACCATAGAAAATCACTCGACTATTTGAGTCGATAGTGTTCTATCTGACTACAACTATCTATAGATAGTAGATTGTAAAAAAAATTTAAATTTAATATATTGAAAACAGGATAATTAGTAAAAAACATTTTTTTAATAAAAAAATGTTAATTACGGATAAAAAAAATTACGGAATTTAATGATTTATTTAATTAGAAAAAATAGCTTTTACTGTGTCTATTTCACATGTAGAAAAATTAAAATGAAAAATAAATCTTTGAATAAAGGCATCGTGATTTTCGAACGATTTATTCATTTCTTAACGAATATATATTTTCCATTTTTTAAATCATAATAAAATAAGTTTATAATATTAAGATAACACGTTAATACCTTAATACCTTTTATGATTAAAATACGTTTTCCATTAAAAATGTATCCGGTCATTTCTTGTTCATAAACTATAAATATTAAAACAAAATGTTAGGTTCCATAAATTTGTGATTTGATGAAACGTTATGACAACAATATCAATATTCATTTAATAAAGGCAAATATTAATCCAATATTGTAGTCAGATAGTATATTATAGGATGTGTTCACACTAAGCATAATGCAAGAACTCGGCTCTATGGTCTATGGCTTTTTAATTTTTTACTATAATTCTCTTAATTTCTAGACGCTAATTAGTTGTCAAAAAGAAAAAACTGTTAGCTACAAAAGCGTTTTTTTTTTACAAAGAATAATGAAGATTGATCAAAACTTAAAGTTACTTATAAATTAAAAAGTAAATAAACATTGTGAATATAAAATGCTCATTTACAGTAAAGGTTATAAAAATAAACACTTTTAAAGATAAATAAATTAATCTAAGATTCTATTAGATTATTTTTTCATTCTTAATTTATAATTAAAATTAGAAAATGTAAGAAATAATTTTATGTAAGATTATATTATATTATCGAAAACTCCAGATTTATGGCAAGAGTAATTGTATTATTGCGCGGTGTAGATAATCAAAATAATTGTATTATCAATCAAGTTACAGTGTGAACACATCCTTATAACACAATTATCTATAGTGCTTAATATTAAATGAGAATGTTTACAAAACATAATTAGTTGTCTATAGTTACGAACCAAATAGAAATTGTATGTATTGTTTGGTTAAGGGATATGAAAGGATTTTAGTAGTGATTTTAAATTTTTGAAGTAAATATTTAAATGAAGATAATTTCGTTTTATTTATGACCACTTGAAAGTAATAGTAATTTAAGGAATAAATATTGAAGCTGCGATAACCCAGCGGTGAAATCCTGCGACTCTCTTGAGATTATCAAGGGGTCAAACTCTGCGCAAGCATCAAAGAGTTTTTCTATAATAACCTACAGCGTCTAATTCATATTTGCAATTTATCACACGGTTTTCGGTGAAGTAAAACATAGTGAGGAAACCTGCGTATTAATAGACAGTTCTGGGGATATGTGTAAGCCACCAATCCGCATTGGCAGCAGCGTCGTGGACCTTAGCTCCCAACCCTTCTTAATAAAAACAGAAAGAGAAGGCCTTAGCCTATATAGTAGGATGATTAGAGGCCGTTCCTTTATTTAATAAAAAAAATAGTATTTACGATCAAATTGTAAAATAGTAAAGGAATATCTACCTTCTTTAGTTTGGCTAATTCTATTGTTATTTTGCGTAACTTGCAATAAATACATGTGCAATGTAGCGCATTACAACAAATAAATAACAACAAATAAATAACAACAAACAAATAAATTGTATTTGTAAAACTCACTCGCCTGTCTTAACTTTAAATTCGTGCCCAGTTGAGGCACACGGTTCCACCGTTCTGCTATTACCTGCTTGTTTAAATAGTTAGTCAGTTCAATACTTGGTGTCATTATTCTCCTGCCGTTATCCCACTCTAAGTGGTGTCGGCACAACAGGTTATAAACATGTCACATGATTTGGCTATGTATTTGCGACCGGCCGCCTGCCTGACATCAACTTACCTTAGTCGTATTTTACGACACCTCGGTAAAAAAGAGGGTGGTCTATTCTACTCAACCGGATACCACACGGTGCGTCAACTTACCTCAGTCGCCTTTTACGACACCTCGGTAAGGAATGTGGATGGTCTATTCTACTCAGCCGGATACCAAACGGCCGGGAAAATTTGTATATATATATAAATAAAAATCTCATGTTGTTAGGATCGTAATATTTAACTACTTCGAGATGAATGAAATCAAAAAAATACTCACAACAAGCCAATACAATCATGCGATGGATAAATAATTTGTACGGACACGCCGTCCGTGACCCAAATACTAGGTATTCAAGTATTAACGCTAGGGTTGGAGCTCGCGATTGCATTGTTTAATAATTGAGGACCTTCCGACATTACTCTGTATTAACGTTTGCCGCGAGTCATAAGCGTATAGCAATTTTCATATCAATTAGTTTTAAGGTCCAAGATATACGAAACAAGTCATTTTTCTATACTAGTATTATAAACAAGAAAAAATTGTATGTATGTTTGTTATGTTTTCACACAAAAAATACTGGACCGATTCAAAAAATATTTTACCATTGGAAATAGAAAGCTGCATCTTGACTGAGCAACGTAGGCTATATTACATAAAAAATAGGGATCCATATTAAAAATGTCATAAGGTGTCAAACATATTGCTCAAATATGTGACAAGCTTCGCGGTTTCATGGCGAAACTATATATAATAAAAAACAAAGTATCATATTTGGTACGGTTACTTATGTATAGAACGCTAGCAGAAAGTATAATAACGTACGGTATTAGCACATACGGCAGGACGTTTAAAACCTACTTAGACCAAATATTAAATATTCAATACAGGCTTTTAAAAGTCATCGTCCCTGCAAAAATTAAAAATAAATTCGCGAAACCACTTTCTCTCTTTAAATATTGCAACGTGTTACCTGTACATGACCTTGTTAAAACTGCAATACTATCAGAACATTACTTCAACACTTAACTTCAAAAACCCATATGTCACAAAATAACAACTAGAAAAGTTGCAAATAAAATCCTAGTAAACCCACGGATTAAAAATTTCTACGGAAAGAGAACCCTAAAATATATGGTCCCAGATTTAATTAACACAATGCCAACTGATGTAAAGAAAAATATAAACGAACACAATATAAAAAAAAATATAAGAAAACATTACTTAAATAATCTTATATAAAAAACCAACAAATAAAACAGATACATATTTTGAATCATGCTATAAGTGCGAGTGGCCAAACCGGTTCTTGCAGCGATATGCACTTCTCAGCTGCGGCCGCTCGTACATCACAGTTTGTGTCATTAAAAAATTATAGACAATATTGTACGAGCGTAAACTTAATTTTATGCGTTAAGACAAACCGCAAGCGGTTTAATGGCGTTTAATATTAGATTCTATATGTTGTTTGAAATTAAAAAAAGAAAAAAAAAGATAAAAATTTTAAAAAAATTAGTCATAAAAATCTGACATCTCATGCGCTGGAGAATCTATTGATAATATATTAAACAAAATTAAATCTATAGAACGACTTAGTAGACTTTCCACTGCCATGAGATCGGTATGTACGCGGGTGAAACCGCGGGATATTAATATTTTATCATAAAGTTTTAAACAAAATTTCACGTCTCTACTGTTAACCGTTGAGCAGTTCCCTCGTCTGGAGCCAATACTGGCAGCAGCATCAGGTCATGCTTATCATAAGCATGCATTGTCACCTAGTCTGGAACAGTATATAAAATTTCAGCTCAATCGGAACCCCATTGCAAGATTCCACCTTCACACACATATCTGGAAAGTAGAACAAAAGCTTTTAAAAATGATATCTGCTATACCGTTATTAAAATTTAAGATGGTCAAATGAGCAAGTGGCCGTAATTAAAACATTGCGAATACAATACCTTATTTCTTAAATTATTTACCAATACTTACAAGTTTTCTATAAACAATTGTAGTAAATTAATATTTACAATTCATTATTTGGTGAAAGAAATTATCGTAATAGAACTTGGAAGGGTCACGTAGCATAGGAGCAGCGTAGTGAGTGTAGGTTCAATACTTTTGCTTGAAAAAATTACGTCTTTATTTAGCAGTGACATAGCAGTAGGATGTTATTTTAAACAGTTATCGTAAAAGTGTTTATAGTTTATTATATATATATTGTCTTTGGTGGCGTGTTTGGAATATCGCTACGTGATCAAATCAAAAATGAAGGGATCTGTAGGAAAACCAAAGTCACCGATATAGGTCAGCGTGCCGCGAAGCTGAAGTGGTGATGGGCAGTGCACATAGTGCGGAGAACCGATCTGCGGAGCCAGCCGCATCCAAGCGGCATCCATCAGTTGAAAGAGAGAGAGAGACAGGGGATTTATAATTTAATAAATTAAATTGTAATAAATAAATAAAATCGCTTAAGTCTTAACTTTGTATCATACGATACAGTTTCATGGAGTTCCTTTCCGTTCTATTAAAGAAATCCCTTAACAAACATAAGGGTGTAAGGCATGTCGCAAATGTATGTAGCCGCTTGTTTCGAATATAATATGAAACTATTTTACTTACACAAGACCCACTTCATTTCGAAATCATGTGTAGATACTAGTGGATTTGCATAGAGCAGAATAAAATCAAACTGTTCATATTGTTTCTATGAATTTCAAGCAGTATGCTATGAAAGCTTAAATAAGTATACTTCACAACAAAATAAGTCGTTAATATAATAGCGAATTAGGTAATGTTGTTCATAATCCATACAGCATTATTATGTCTAATTATATCTCTGCTATATATAATAACTTCGCGAATTACTTGGCTGATAAATTATGATAAAACTATCGTTAATATTTAAATGAGTTAATCTTGTATGTATATAAATATATTTTCTGAATCTGGGAAACGGCTTCAATGATTTTTCTGAAATTCAGCATGTAGGGGGTTTTGGGGGAGAGAAATCGATCTAGGTTTTATTTTTTAAAAAAATTCGTATTATTCCTGTTTTTGGGAATCAAAAAAATTTTTGAATGTGAAATTGAAAGCAAAGGATTTTTTTAATGTTCACAACCAGGGTTCATCGGCGCCTTCTTTCTTTTTTAAATATTTTTCTTTATATTTATTATAAAATTACCGAGCAAGGGTCGGTCACCCAAGTACTTTGTATAATTTGTGCTAGCCCAACGGTAAGACCGGCGAGACTTTCGAAGGGATTACGGGTTCGAACCCCGGGCAGACACAAATGAAAAATGGAGAGAAGAGACCTGTTCTCAGCAGTGGGACAGTAACAGGCTGCTACTTACTTAAACATCACTACATCATACAGTAGAAGGAGAAGGTATGTAGCTAAGACCTACTACGCTGCTCCAGTGAGGATTGGTAAGTTACACATATCTCCAGAATTCTCTAGAGTTACGCAGGTTTCCTCACGAAGTTTTCATTCACCGAAAAGCGTGTGATTAATTGAAATTATCAATTAGACAGATAAGTTTTAAAAGAAAAACATTGGAGTCTGCGCGGGTTTGAATCCGTGACCTCCTCGAAAGAATCGTACGGTGCTACCGCTGGGGTACCATAGCTTTTTGTGTGGTGTTTAGCTTGATAGCAATTTTAATATTTACCTTTATAAAATTAATAGGTGTCGTCCCGTACATATTAGATCTTGTCAGATCATAGGTGATTGTAGGTGATATTGAGAAAAAATTAAAAAAAAAAAAAAAAAATTAAAACTTTTGTTCAATTAAAGACACAATTATTGATCAAAGACCTATACATTTCTCATCATTCTTTAAGATCAAAGTTCAATTAATTAATATTTTCTTATTTTACCAAGAATTCAATCGAACTTAATTATTGTGAACTGCGGCTTAATTTGGAAAACTTCAATACGATCCCTTTACTCCGAACAGGATTTCCTGCTAAAGAATGTTGGATCAAAGATATGGTACAAACGTCGATGCGCAAATTGTTGCAAAGGAAATGAGGTCTCTTGACCATTAAAATAAAGTACAAAATGGAATGATTACAACGTTATTTAGTCTACTGTACGTATAATGCGATGAAAAGCACTGATCTGTATAATGAGGGAATGAAATATGTCGGAAAATTCTTTTATATTCGTTGGAGGCTAATGATTTGCTGACCGTGATGTACTTAATATTCTGTCATATGGAAAATTTATCATTTGCAAACCATTCAATCATTATCGATACAAATATAAATGGGAAACTCTGTCTGTCTGTTACGATGTTATGGCTAATCCATAACAGCAATATTCATAAAATTTGGTATAACTGAAACTTGTATAACGGGCTTATATCGGTAAAAAAAATCCAATTTTCTTTCAGGAATAGCAAAAAACCAATATATAATTGAGGGTATTTTATCATTTAAGTTGACGTGTACAAAATCGTGGCTTCAACTAGTATACAAATATATATAAATTGAATAACTACATCGAATTACATTAGTATTTGAAGACTTACATTTACATCAGTATTTGAACGTTATGATTAACAGAGATTCCTCGCATAAATATTCATCCATTTATCATTAAGCTGTGATAGCTCAGCGGTGAGGCCGTGGGGCTCCCTAGAGCAGATCAGGGGTTCGAACCCCGGGCAGGCACCCATGAGTTTTTCTATTAAACTTATGTGTCTATTTTATAATTGCAATTTATCATACGCTTTTTGGTATATGAAAACCTGCTTTTATTATAACTTATGTCTAATTGATAATTTATCACATGCTTTTCGGTGAAGGAAAATATCGCGAGGAAAGGCATATCTCTAGAAGATTCTAGTAATATTTGAAATGGCCTACCAATCGACATTGGAGCAACGTGTCTTAACCCAAAACGAACAGAGGAGTCCTATGTCCAGAAGTGGGATAGTAACAGGCCGTTACTATATCGTTAACTTACTCGCATTTTGTATGTATTGGAGAATAAGCAATTTTAGTCACGTGTATTTTTTTTATAAACCTTCCCAGATCAAACTTTCCTTATTAGTAGTATAAAAATATACAAACCACTATTATGAACGTGCATTTTCCTAAGTTGACAGATCCAACTCTTTAGACGACGCAACTAAACACTTCCGCTAGTGAGCCCGGCAGTACGGCGGAGTCAAGGGCGGCACCTAATTGGAGAGCGCTTAGCTCACGGGTCCTTCAACTTGTCTTATAAAGAACCTGCGGTTTGCACTGGCTCTTGGGTACCTGCCTGGAAAGAATGTTTACGTTTTGTGATGTGACTTGAATATTTTAGGAGGAACTTTGAAGATCACTATTTAATTGAGTATAGTAGGGGAAAGTCTGAAAGTTGCGCCCATTACAGAAAAGATGAGAAGTTCGAGACTAAGTTGGTATGGTCATGTAATGAGGAGGGATGAAAATCATGTGACTAAAAGAGTTTAAAATATGAATGTGGATGGATGTATGGCTAAGGGGAGGCCGAAAAAAAGATGAAAGGATTGTGTGAAAAATGATATGCATGTTAAAGGAGTGGCACCATAGTTGACGAATGATAGAGGAGAATGAAAGAAGACATATTGCGCCGACCCCACTTAGAGTGGGATAAGGGTAAGAGAATGATGATCATTTGAATTTTTGTTTTACAAAAAAGAGCTATAGGTGGCATTTATAATTTAAGACCGCGTGATTCCCTGCGAGAGAAGTTTAAGGAAACAGGTATTCTTACATTTGCTTCACAGTATATTTTAAGCAATCTTATTTATGTACGTAAAAATATAAAGAATTATAAAACGATAGGTGATGTATACAATAGACAAAGCAGGAACCGACATAAGCTTGCGGCTCCTGCTTTGCGCCTTGCAAAAGTACGTAATTCGTTTTTGGGTTTTGGTATAAGATTCTATAATAAAATTCCGCAATCAATTTCAGCTTTGCCATTACATCAGTTTAAAAACACTGTTAAAAAGAGGCTGATACAGAAAGCCTACTATACTCTTGAAGATTATTTGGAAGACAAGAATGTGTGGATATAGCTCTCTTTGAACCTGTACAAGACAGTAACGACTTAATGTAAATAGTATTAAGAATTATATTTTTAAAAGAGCAACCGCCGAGTTTCTTGCTGGCTCTTCTCGGTAGGAACAGCTTTCCGAACCAGCAGTAGAGTTGACGATTCCAAAGCACTTGTTTACAAGTTTATTTGAATAAAGAATATTTTGAATTTGAATTTGAATTTGAATTTGAAGATCACTATGAAGTCTAAAAAGTATCCTATTTATACGACAGTGACTTAATCGTCGCCGACACGCTGGCGACTAGAAATTCGGCTTGTAGAAGTAAATATTAACAGCAACTTAAGATCGCTACATTTTCGATGATCCGATTGCTGCAACTCAAGAAAGTCGCTGGTTGGCAGCGATATATGGCACCCCTCTATTTAATTTCCGAAATAAATTAAAAAGGCGGACTTACGATTCACGTAAGTTTGTAGTGGAATTTATTTTACAGAAATTTACCATGTTTTTGGATGATTACTGTTTCTTTTTCTTATTTAATTTATACTGTTATTGTGTTAAGGTGTGTTGAAGAATAAAGATTTATAAATAAATAAATAAAAATGACTACTAAGTCACAATTGCATCAAAGGTATACACTTTTACTGTATTAAAAGATGCATAAATGGCTGGCTATGGCTTATACTGAAGCACTCTTTTGGGAAGTGCGCAACAATATGGTGGCATTTTGTAGATACGGTGTCTAAGATGCTGAATTTTGACTTGGACTATATTTGTAATTTATTAGACACTTTTCGGATAAGGAAAACATTGTAACCTACCTGTTAAATTACCTCGTTAAGAAACAAGGGTGGTCTATTCTTCTCAGCCGGATACCACACGGCGGGTCGATTTATCTTAATCGCCTTTTACGACACCTCAGTAAGAATTGAGGTTGGTCTATTCTACTCAGGCGAATACCAACGGCGCAGTTCAATCATGGTAATCGAATAATGTTAATCAATTGTTCAACTGCAAAGAAATGATTTATAAGAGCATTTCCAAGACAAACCGGCACTCGAGTTGGCGAACAAAACACAAAAGATAACAAATCGGGCTTTTAACACACTCGTTCGCTCGAAGTATGTTCGTTGGTTGATTTATGAACGCTCATCAGATCGCTGGAGTGTAAATTATGTGAGGTGACGGTGAAAAGTCCGCGCCACAGTTTTGTACCGCCATAACCCGTTGCTTAATGTATTCAACACTGAAATATTTGATCCATATACAAAATTTTTGGTTTCAAAATACATACTTGCAAAGTGATTCAAAAATTATGCATTTACATCTCTAGTTTAAAAGTTTATAAACTATTAAATTCGTATCAACCTCGAACTCGGTTTGATTTTGCCGATATTTTCAAGAATCATCCGTTATATTTCAACTATTGTAATTCAAATTGAAATTCAAAATATTCTTTATTCAAGTAAACGAGTCCTTTTGAATCGTCAACTCTACTGCTGATACAGAAAGCTATTTCTACCCAAAAGAGCCAGCAAACAAACAAACTATTCATCTTTATATATTAGTGTTACCGCTATATAACTCTTTCCCTACCATACATATAGTCCCATCCTCCTCGCACGCTTACTTATCACCGCACGCGGATCGCCGAGAGAGGGCGACACTCGATAGCTGAAACGTTCGGGACGAACACGCTGCGCTCGCGCATTAATTAACACATTTCTTTAATCAGTGAAAATTTAGTGAAAGTGTTGTGGAGTGCCTGCCTGCCTGCCGATTATCCTGCGCCCGGGACAATCACGCAAGGTAAGCGTGCCTCCTCTTCATTCTGCTCCTTGAAAATATAGTTCTTTACCGCCGCCATTTTTCCCTTTACCATAATGAACCATCACCTTTAATACAGTCCACTTTACATAATTTTTTCTCATCCGACATCCTTCCAGGATCCCGCGCCGTTTCAATTAGTATAGATAACTAGATATATTTTATTATTGTTATCTTGAAGATAACAATAATATAATAATAATAATAAATAATAATATAATAATAATAATAAATAATAATATAATAATAATAAGATCGAAGAATAGTTATATCCGCGCAGCATATTTTCATCTATGTAATCAAGAGTATAGGCTTACTAAATTAGCCGCCTTTTAATAGGTTTTTTAAATGGCTGTAATGGCGAACTTAAATTGTTAGCTGAATTTTACTAAAGAATCTTTTACCAAAGGATAATCCTCTGAACCTGAACAAATAAAAATGAAAAGGTCCGCTAAAATGAATTCAGAGCATATACGCCGTATGCGGTGGTTTCAATTGAAATAAATTTAGGCCGCCTAAAGTCTATTCACTAGACAATGCTACATACAGACTCCCATCTCTATGTAAATTCAAACCCTTAAACTAAACTCTCTAAACGCGGTCGATTTAATCGTTGAATTTCCTAACTTGGAGAAACTTCGATCGAAGGGTGAATAAATTTAAAAACCTCTTAACAGAATACTTAGTGGGTGCCGAAAAGTTTATGTTTACTGCAAAAGCATATTTTGGCTTCTAATCTAAGTGAGTGGTTTCCAAGTTTCCTTTTGGGTTATATACAATATTTTTGTGGACCGAATTTGAATAACGGTCCTGACAATATTAGATTTGGTTATAGATGAAATCTGTGATATTCTTGGGAATCCATTCCTGCATCTACAAAATGATGGAAGTATTTTCCATGTTTTCTTATAAATCATCATTATCTAAGTGGGCTCGGCACAACATGCTTTAGACATGTTGTTAAATGACTATTCGTCTTACTTTAGTCGCCTTTTTTGCGACACCTCGTTAAGAAATCAGGGTGGTCTATTTTTCTCAGCTGGATACCAAACGGCGGGTCAATCAATGTACCTTAGTCGCCTTTCACGACACCTTGTAAGAAATGAGGGTGGCCTGTTTTTTCTCAGCCGGATACCACACGGCAGGTCAACTTATCTTAGCCACCTTTTACGAAACCTCGGTAAAAATGAGGGTGGTCTATTCAACTCATCCGGATGCCACACGGCGATTAACTTACTTTAGTCGCCTTTTACGATACCTCGGTAATTTTTTTTATTACTGCCGTCGTTGAGTAGTAAAACTTAGTCATATTTAATGAACTTGTGAACAAATATAATTTTCATATAAATATTGTTTTATTAGCCCAGCGGTAGCACCGTGTGACTTTTGAGGAGGTTACAAAGGGTTCAAACTCGGGCAGACACCAATGAGTTTTTCTGTTAAAACTTAAGTGTCTAATTGATAATTGCAATTTATCACACGCTTTTCGGTGAAGGAAAACATCGTGCAGAAACCTGCATATCTCTAGAGAATTCTGGGATATGTGTAACCTACCAATCCGCATTGGAACAGCGTGGTAGGTCTTAGCTCCAATCCTTCTTTCCAAAAACTGAGAGAAGAGGCCTATTCTCAGCAGCGGGATAGTAACGGGCCGCTACTTTACTTCTTTTTTTATTGTTTACTCACAAACTTTTTCTAGCTACATTACTTTTTGCTAGCTGATTATATTGTTTCAGTTTCTAATGACTTTATTATTCTATCCTATTGATTAGAAATTCTATTAATAAATTACTCAATTATAATTTGGAATTATTAAATTATAATTTTATTATTTATTAGGATTAAGCGCGAAAATTCTAAAACGAAAATGGTTTTATTTATTTTATAAAACATAAATTAAAATGATTACGGTATATAGAGACGATTTAAGGTTAGAATATAGCTGACTTTAAAAATTAATTTTAGTAATCCTCAGAGAAATTTTCTAAAGTGGAAATACTGAAGTACTGCACAAATACCTATTCTCCTAAGAGCTTTAATTCCCTAAAATACTTTTGATATGAGCAGAGTTAGAATATGCGTTTCGATTTTTTCCATTACAAATATTGAACTTAAAAAGGGAAATGTAAATGGTAGGGAACACCTTACTAGAAGCCCCTTTCGCACCTCACTGCTTTGCCTTTAATAACTTAAAATCGCTAGAGTTTAAGCCGTCATTTAATATTGATTTTTTTTTAAAGCGGTTTCGCACTTTTTAACGACTCCTTAAATCGCGATGTTTATTTTTTGTGCCTCCAATTTTACTGCAAATTTGTCTCATAAGTACATTATTATCGTTTTTACTCTTATCTTTGTGGCTTCGCTTATTTACGACGCTTTTTTACTATCTCGTTGGATCGTAGTTATATTGAAAATAGAATGGACATTTAATAAAAAAATATCTGTGTGACCGAGCCTTGTTCGGTAATTTTATACCAAAAAAAAAATGTAGTTGAGATCGATCCTAGGTTTTACTTTTCTCGACACTGTCCGTTCCCCGAATAAGCTACGCTGTCTCGACCGTTTACGGCAAAAATGATATTCAATATAAAGTTTAGTATTTTTTAATGCCCAAAAACAGGGATAAAACGATTTTTTTTTACATAAAACCTAGCTACATCGATTTATCTACCCAAAAACCCCCAAGTTGCCGAATTTTAGGAAAATCTTTGGAGCCGTTTCTGAAATTCCGAAAATATATATGTAAACATACAAGATTAACTCATTTAAATATAAAAGATAATATAACAAACGGCGGTTGTGCACGCGTGGAAATTGGTGTATCACAAAATTTTTCCTTATAAATCTCGAGCCTGTGGTAATTTTAGGACATAAAGAAGCCAAAACCTTACTGTACAATCGCCTCTATTCCATTGAAAGTCTCATCAAAATCAGTTTAACTGTTCCGGGGAATGTTTTATTAACTTGACCTTCTTCAAGTATTGCCCTATCCTTAACTAAAAACCGAGGATCAAAAAGAGAGGGAACGCAGCACAACAATGTGATAGTAACAGGTTACTTTTCTTTTTATGTTAAGCTAGAAAGAAACAAATCTAATTCCAATTTTTGAAATACCGACAGATGTAACTACTTTCGGTTTCGTTTGGATCGCTGGCCCAACACGATTCGGCACTTTAAGCTCCCCCAGTAAATACTGATTGACGACTGATTTTACTGAAACCTGCTTAACAGATGCAACTTACATAGGTAGTCCGTTGTGATAGAACTCTTATATTTGTACATTTTATTTTATATCTGTTTACTTACAAAGTTATGAGCTCAATAAATCACGTACGTTAAAACAAGTAAGATTTAAAAAGCTTTTAAAATAGCTTTATCATCATTTAACCCTATTGTTAACCATTGAGGAGTTATCTACTCTGGAGTCAATCCTGGCAGGAGTATCAGGTCATGCTTATCATAAATATGCATCGTCATCGGGACTAGACCATTATGTAAAATTTCAGCTAAATCGGACACCGGGAAGTGGGTCAAATTTAACCTGCAAGATTCCACCTTCACTAAAATACATGGCAAGTTAAATAAAAGCTTTTAAAAATAATTAAGTAGGCCGAAAAAAGTTGGATAGATTGTATAAATTATATGCCTGTAAAGGGAGTAGCTAGTAGTAGTAGTTCACGAATGACAGAAGAGAACAGGAGATGACAAAATATTGTGCCGACCCTAGTGGGATAAATAGAATTATGGATGAATCAAATGTTATGTCCTGCCCTTATCCCACTCTAAGTGGGGTCTGCACAACATGTTACAAACATGTTGTCATATGATTTGGCTACGTATTTTACGACCGGCCGCCAGCCTAACGTCAACATACCTTAGTCGTATTTTACGACTCCTCGGTAAGAAAGAGGGTGGTTTATTTTACTCAACCGGATACCACATGGTGGGTCAACTTACCTTAGTCGCCTTTTACGACACCTCGGTAAGAAATGAGGGTGGTACTATTCTATTCAGCCAGATACCACACGGCGTTATGGATGAATCAAATAAAGGCTTAAATTCAGACAAAATTAATATTAGAATGAGTTAATCTTATATTTTTATGAAACTTAGTATGTAGGGGGTTTTAGGGACGCTTATTCGATTTAGATAGGTTTCATTTAAAAAAAAAATTTTTATCCCTGCTTTAGGGAATTTTTTTTTTTGCAAAGAAAAATTGCTTATATATATAGAACCCAAAGGTTAATTTTACTGTCATTTGTAAAGTTGTAATAGCTTAGTCAGGAATGGGCGGACTAAAGAAGTAAAAATACCGGGATCGAGTCCCAGATATCATCAGCCTTTGCTAACCTTCTTTATTTTTTAAATGGCAATTTTTTATATCTTTTAATAAAATTACCGAGCAATTCTCGGTCGTGCAGGTACAATTTAAATTAAACAACATACTGCTTTATTGCTAAAACAGCGATCTTTTAGGCCATTGAAAAAACAAAAGAACTTCACACGCGCTCCAGTGCATTCATTTATTCAAAGCCATTAATACAAAAATATAAATAATTCAGCTGCATTCGTTCTTAACGTACAAAGCGAGACGAGCCCGCCAACTTCACGATTCACTGCCGCCGAGACAAAGGAACAGCGACAAGGGAAGATTGACAGTGACGGAGACATGCTTCACGTGCTTTCAGAGGGCTGTTACCATTTTTGTCTCTTTATTTGCCACTAGTTTTTATTCCGACAGAAGCTTGCGCCTTTTACACATGACAAAAGTATAAAAGCAATTTAAGGGATTTGATATATTATACCAAAATAATATTATTCAATTTATGTGAGGAATAAAAATATATACATATTAACAAAGCCGCCGTGTGGTATTCAGCTAAGAATAGACCAACCTCATTTTTGGCCCGTTGGAGCAGTGGGTAGTGACCCTACCTTCAGCTCCGCGGGTCGCGGATTCGATCCCCGCCGAGGGCTAACATTTTCTATAAATGGATTTGTTAGTTTTTGAGCCTGGGTGTATATTTGTATTTAAGTATGTATTTAAAAGTATATAAGTATATATTCACCAGTTGTCTGTCTACCATAACACAAGTATTAAGTTACTTACTTTGGGGACCGACGACCGTGTGTGTAAGTGTCCCATATATTTATTTGTTACCGAAGGTTTCGAAAAAGGCGACTAAGTAAATTAACTCACCGTATGGTATCCGGCTGAGTAGAATATACCACCCTTATAACTGACCAAGTTGTCCTAAAAGGCAATTAAGGTAAGTTCACTCACCGTGTGGTATCCGGGTGAGTAGAATAGACTAACCTCATTTCTTAAAAAGGTGTCGTAAAAGGCGACTAAGGTAGGTTGACGTCAAGCAGGCGGCCGGTCGTAAAACAACTAGCCAAATCAACAAACAACATGATTAAACATCTTGTGCCGACTCCGCTTAGAGTGGGATAAGGGCAGGAGAATGATGAATAAATATACATACAAAAGGGTTTTATATTTCTGAACAGGAAATCGACTTTTTCCTCAACTGATGGATGTCCACTGCTGGACTGGTCTCTTCATGGGATTTCCACAGCATACGATCTTGGGCCGCTTAGATCCTGCGGCTTCCCGCGACCTCTTTGAGTTCATCACTCCAACTCGTAGGGGTTCTACCGACGCTGAGTTGTCGAGTGCAGTGTTGCCAAATTCACAAATCGATGCCATCGTCGACAATAGGAAATGACGATAAAAGAAAACTGACAGTAACGGATATAGTCATTGCTGGACGTCAGACACGGTCGAAGTATTCCTTTCTAAGAAATGGTACCATTTATGCTTTATTGGCCTTGGCATTAATTTATCAAACTATTTTTAGCTGTCTATGGTATTGGTCTTACAGAAACAGATACGCGAAAGCATCGCTAATGCGCGGATGCGTTATTTTGATGATAGAACTTAAAAACTCGGACAGGGATCTTAATAGTGTTCTTCTGTGATAATTAACAAAAGACTTTCACAGTACCCCATAGGACAACGTATATTGGATGAATTTATCTAAGTCTGTGTTTCAAAATGTTAGACGAAGAAACATTCATCATCAGTATCGTGCCCTTATCCCACTTAAGCGAGGTCGGAGCAACTTGTTATAAACATGTTGTCACATGATTTGGCTAGGTATTGTATAGCTGGCCGCCTGGCTGTCGTCAACTTACTTAAGTCGTATTTTACGATACTTCGGTAAAAAGAGGGGGGGTCTATTCTACTTAACTGGATACAAAACGGCGGGTCAAGTTACATTAATCGCCTTTTACGTCACCTCAAAAAGAAATGAGACTGGTCTATTCTACTCAGCCGGATATCAATTATATACAATCTAATATCTTCCAATAAAAATATTTCTTGATGTGAATGAATTACTCTCGGAACCAATGAATCAGATCATGTTATTCGTCATTAAAGCTTTATTGGCTATGTAAAGCAATTCTTGAGTCACTGAATGAGTCAATTTTTAAACCGTTTACGTCGTGATAAAACATATTTTCTTCTCTATCTACATTTTCGTATATTCTCTTGATAATTTGTCTGCATATATCTCAGGAATTATACAACACTTTAAGGCCGTCGATCTCGATTTTGAAACCCCGTTTGTTTGTTTTTTCGGTACAACATGTTATTACCATGATTTACCCACGTATTTTACGAACGCCCGCCTGCCTGACGTCAGCTTACCTTAGTCGCCTTTTATGACACCTCGGTAAAAAAGGGGGCGGTCTATTCTACTCTGCCGGATACCACATGGGTGTCAACTTACTTTAGTCGCCTTTTACGACACCTCAGTAAGAAATTAGGGTGGTCTATTCTATTCTGCCGGATACCACGCGGCGTCGTTTGCCACGCTTTAAACAAAGTACCAAGCTTTTTTAAAATATTGTAAGTAAGTAAGTAACGGCCTGTTACTATCCCACTGCTGAGAATAGGCCTCTTCGATCCGTTTTTGGAGAGAAGGTTTGGAGCTAAGACCTACCATGCTGCTCCAATGCGGATTGGTAGGTTACACATATCTCCAGAATTCTCTAGAGATATGCAGGTTTCCTCACGATGTTTTCCTTCACCGAAAAGCGTGTGATAAATTGCAATTATCAATTAGACACATAAGTTTTAACAGAAAACTCATTTGTGTCTGCCCGGGTTTGCACCCGTGACCTCCTCGAAGGAGTCACACGGTGTTACCGCTGGGCTACCACAGCTTATAAATATTATAAAATATTGTATATATATACAATTGCATGTATAATAATATAAATTCGATCTCATAAAGGCTTTCCGTTAAAAGAATTTGAAAGCATTTATTTAACTTGCCGTGTATGTATGTGAAGGTGGAATCTTGCAAGTTAAATTTGACCCATTTCCCGTTGTCCGATTGAGCTAAAATTTTATATACTGGTCCAATCTCGATGGCAATGCACGTTTATGATAAGCATGACCTGATGCTGCTGCTAGGATTGACTCCAGACGAACTCCTCAACGGTTAACAACAGGAACAAGAAATTTTGTTAAATCCTTTTTGAAAGCCTTTTTAACTTGATTTGTTTTCATTTATTTATCCAGCCGTGAATAAAACCCGTTACTTTTATGAGCCGTGTAATCATAACACTCAACCACAAAGATAACTTTTACTACATCGTGTTTCATCACAATACTACGATAACTACAAAACTTCACAGCCATGTTTTTTCCTCCGATTGTTTCCAAAACATAAAATCCATGACGATAAATGATAATTATTTTATTGTTCAAGTATTTTAATGTAGCTGAATAAAATATAGACTTTATTATTTTAGGGTGCAAGTTATAGGATGCTGACTTAGCGATATAGAATAACAGAAAACAAAATAACCTCATACTTATTTTTAAATACGTATTTATTATATTTCATTTGATTGTTTATAAGTTGTTTAAACGAAAATTTGTAAAAGTAATAATGAAATTATTTTGCTATAATCAGCCATAAAGTATATAGAAAATATATGCCCTTATCTCACTCTAAGTAAGATCAGCACAACATGTTTTGAACATGTTGTTACAGGATTTGGCAAAGTATTAAACGACCGGCCACCTACCTGACGTCAACTTACCTTAGTCGTATTTTACAAAACCTCGATAAGAAATGATGGTTTATTCCACTCAGCCGGATACCACACCGCGGATCGTCTTACATTAGTCGCCTTTTACGACATCTCAGTAAGATATGAGGGTAGAAAATTCTACTCAGCCGGATACCACACCGCGGATCGTCTATACATTAGTCGCCTTTTACGACACCTCGGTAAGATATGAGGGTAGACTATTCTACTCAGCCGGATACCACACCGCGGATCGTCTTACATTAGTCGCCTTTTACGACACCTCGGTAAGAAATTAGGGTGCTCTATTCTACTACTATATTGTAAATAACTGGACAATAAATTGAAAATTAATTAAACTAGAAACTAATACTCTTTCTGAAGTAAATTATTTTTTTATCTGTCATATCTGTAAAGGAAGTAAACTAAATAATCCTTTCGCAACTCTATCTACAAAATTGCCCGTGATCGTTTTTTTAGATAATGACATTGTTAGTTGTAATTTATTGATATTATCTTTGGAGTGGCCAAAGCTGTAACTTAAACCACGCGATCGCCCACTGTCCCTACGCTCCACTGAGCACAGGGTAGACAGGGGTAAGGGGGAATATTTCAGGGGGAATTTGGACACTTTAATGCGAGTTTTGATGTTTTATGCTAATATTGAGGCAAGTTCGGCGAACAGTCAGTGAATCGTGGTCGTTAGGTCTAACTTCTACGAACTGATTCGATAACTGTAGTCGACTCAATACTTGTTAGATGAATAAATAATTCCTACGATACCTGCGGTGGAATTGTTTATTGGTTTTCGAACTGTTGTCTATTGTTGTCGAGTTTCAGAATTATTCAATCCATCGTGATATTGCTACTGAAAATGTGTTTGTATTTTTCGTCTTCCGCGTCGTAAACTATAAATTATTATCTCGGACAGACAGTGAATATAATAATTTATAAATAATTTAATAATAATTTTATGCTTAAAATAGAAACACAAACCGACACAACACACGCGCACATAAACACGCCATCACACTAACATACACACATAAACTCATTTAAAGTTATTTACATTAAACTATGGTATTAAAAAAATAAAAATGTATAATTTTTATTTTTTGTAACAGTTCTTAAAAGTTTGAACTATTGCAATGACTCCCAATTTTTTTGTACCATATGTGTTTACAGACACGATTAATGAATATATAATAGACGTAATCATGCTCAGTATGTTGAGTCTGGGTTAAACGTCCTCTCCAAACATATCTAGCAGTGAGATATTATTTTTCATCTTTACCTAAGTGTCACTCTATGGAATTCTGTGCACACTGTCGAGAAACGCTCAATCTGTGGCCAAACTCGACCCAGGTCAGGTGTGACGGCTTCCGCTATTGGATACGTCCATAGCCACCCCACCTGTACTAAGAGAATAGGATTAACATATCCTATATACATATATATCAAGATAAGTTTTACTTAAAAAAAAAAATAGTTTTGTCCCTGTTTTCGGGGTCTAAATTATTTTTGAAATTTAATTTTTTTTTTTTTTACATCATTTTAAAAATTACCGAGCAAGGCTCGTTCACCCAGGTACTTAATATTTAATCTCCCACTTGCATCGTTTGCAATAATGACAATTTTATTCCGACTCATACATTACGCAGTCTGTAGTTATTCGATATGTTTAGCGGTAAAGTTTTTTTTACTTCCTTTTAATATATTCTGGGTTTTCAGAGGGTTGACATCAAAAGCATAAAAATTTATTTGCGCTCATCTGAATTTCATCTTGTCACCGGGTTCATACATAATAAACGGTTGTCTGTCTTTCCTTTTATACTTGAATAAACTATGTGACGTTAAGCTTAGGTTGGTTTTGATGACACCCGTATACTATTAAATTGCGTAATCGAGGATAAATAAGATACTTTATGCTCTCGACTTATTATTAATATTAAAAAAGAGAGAGTTTGTGTGTAAAAGAGGTAACGTATTTAATCAAAATCTTACCTTTTTAAAAGCTTTCATTTAACTTAATTTACAAAATAAAAAAAATTGTTGTAATTTTGGTAATTTTATAAAATTGGTAATTTTTTACAAAATTTAAAAAAAGAAACTTAAAAAAAAATATTGGGTAGGTGGGCTCGATCTTTAGGTATTTTCATTTCTCGAGACCGCCTGTTCTCTGAATAAGCTACACTGACTTGAGAATTTGCGGAATGTGTTTTAAATTAAAATTAAATGTTAATAATTTTTTTATGTCGAGAAAAAAAAGGATAAAACGATTTTTTTTAATTAAACCTAGCTTGATCGATTTTTCTACCCCAAAACTCCGACATGCTGAATTTCAGTTGGATTAAAGATATATTCTAAAATTCAGCTATTAGTTAGACTAAATTGCAAAATGATCATCAAAATGAACAAGTTTTCGGTTTGTAACTAAAAGACGAGTCATCTTTTGTTTTATTCGTTGACCCAAATGGGAGGACAAAATCCAACAATGGACCATAATGAGTGGATGTTTTCTTTTAAGAAAATAATTTTCATTTTCTCGGGTCATTAAGACAAAGAAAATATTTTGCAGAGTATGCCTGTTGCGACGACGCGGCACCTATTCTGTTTGAAAATTATAGAAAACTAGTTTTTACCCGCAACTTCGTTTGCGTGGACTGTTGACGAGCGATAGGTTGATAATAGATGGCGCTTTTCAATGTCATTCTATTCCTGTAGAATTAACAGGATTTTTATAGCCTATATATCATCGATATTGGTTCAGCGGATTCGCCGTGAAAGAGTAACAAACATACATCCATACTCACAAACTTTCGCATTTATAACATTATAAGGATAAATGGACTATCTTACACTTTAGCCGTGTGGTATCCGGCTGAGTAGAATAGTACCACCCTCATTTCTTACCGAGGTGTTGTAAAATACGACTAAGGTAAGTTAACGTCAGGCAGGCGGCCGGTCGTAAAAACGCAGCCAAATTATGTTTCAGCATGTTTATAACATGTTGTGCCGACCCCACTTAGAGAGGGATAAGGGCAGGAGGAGGACTATCTTACACTTCTAGAATTTTTCAAATCGTTCCAGTAGTTCCTGAGATTAGCGCGTTCAAAGAATCCAAACAAATTCTTCAGCTTTGTATATTGGTAAAGATGTAGATACTACTGGGCGATTGCTATTAATTATATATTAACAACTTATTCTTAATCCGCGTTTCCTACATAAATCGCGTCGGCGCCGCGTCGCCGCAACGCCTTGCATTCCGGGATACGGGATGCTCCCGGGATTTATTACAATGCGATCCCGGCTAAAAGCGTGGGCGGCACCGCGACCCGCCGAGATTAATATGCGTTTCTATTTGATAAGAAGTTTACGATGCCGTTATGCGTTCCTGGTAGCTTGGAACGATTTCGCGGAAACTTGTATCGTTTGTGTCTTGCAAATTGTTTGTTTACGCTATTGTAAGCACATCTTGTTCTTTTATTATTTTTTAACTTTGATTTATTTACTTATCTTCATATAGATCACTCTTAGTGATAAGACCGCCTTTGCACTTCTGTATGTGTTCCTGTTTCTTTTGTCTTGTATTTATTAGTTATTGTATAGAACCGGCAATACTCACGTCTTATTCTATCGGGTTAGCCCGACTAGTTTCGAACCCATCCGGGGCATTTATTCATGAGCTCTTTACACGACGTTATCGCGGCGGGAACTGCGTCCAGCAGCTCGACCAAGGCGCTAACTCGATAGAATAAGACGTGAGTATAGCCGGTTCTATACAATAACTATGAATACTACTCACGATAGTTTGTTATTATTGTTTTTTTTTTCGATTTTAAGTGGGTCGCTACTGGTTTTTTATTCGACGCACTGTTGAGAAACGCCCCATTTGGCCAAACTCATCCAGGTTAAGGGTGGTGGCTTCCGCGATTGGATACGTCCACCGCCACCCTGCCTGTTCGCTTAACTTAGTACACAGTTCATATAACATTGGTGATATAACGCCGTGTGGTATCCGGCTGAATAGAATAGTACCACCCTCACTTCTTGCCGAGGTGTCTTAAAAGGCGACTAAGGTAAGTCAAACGACGTGTGGTATCCGGCTGAGTAGAATAGACTACCCTCATTTTTACCGTGATGTCGTAAAATGCGACTAAGGTAAGTTGACCCACCGTGTGGTATCCGGCTAAGTAGAATAGACCACCCTCTTTCTTACCGAGGCGTCGTAAAATACGACTAAGGTAAGTTGACGTCAGGTAGGCGGTCGGTCATAAAAACGCAGCCAAATCATGTGACAGCATGTTTATAACATTTAGAGTGGGATAAGGGCAGGAAGATGATGACATACATAATATATCCACTATCAATTTCATAAAAACATCGTGAGAAAACCTACATATCCCTAGAACATTCTAGGGATATGTGTAACCTATCAATCCACATTGGACCAGCGTGGTGTTAAAGCAAAATCAAATCAAAATCAAAAATCGATAGCAAAAAAAAATTGTTTTGCCTTTTTTGTCGTGGAGTCTATCTTCTGATGATGCTTTGGTTGCGGGGCGAAACGATTGTTGAGATTGGAGGTTTTTGCGTGTTTTTACGAATCCTGCATGTATCAGGTATGAAAACGGATTGTCCACTCTACATTTAGCATATATATTTTCTATTTTGCTTCATCGCGGATAATAGCAAAATAATTTTATTATTACTTTTGTTTTAAGAGTACACTTCTTAAACAACATTTTAGCTTCAAAAGTGCACATATAAGTCTCCGTGAATGAAGAATGTTTTTTATGACATACATAAACATTACGATGTTTTTTCCTGACGTCTTGTCCCTTAAGACTATCCATTAAGTTGTCAGCAGGGATTGATAACTAACTCAGTATCCCGTTACGTGGGTGCATCACTAACGATGTCTTAGAAAGTAAAGAATGTATGTGCAAATAAAATTATAGTTATATAGAATGTCTCGGCGTACATAGAATGGCTTCAAGCCAAGGGACGTATCTATTAAAAAGTGATTTTTGTTTTTGTTTACTTTTATTCTATTCTACTATTGATCAATACACTTCTCGGATACGGATATTTATTATAATTTAACTACAATAAATAAAATGCATCATTTAGTTTTTTTAAAGGTATATTATTAGTTATATATCCTCCTGCCGTTATCCCACTCTAAGTGGGGTCGGCACAACATTTTATAAACATGCTGTCACATGATTTGGCTGCGTTTTTACGACCGGCCGCCTGTCTGGCGTCAACTTACCTCTGTCGTATTTTACGACACCTCGGTAAGAAATAAGGTTGGTCTATTCTACTCAACTGGATACAACACGGCGGACAACTAACAAAATGCTTATTATTTAAAATTTCATACAAAACGGTCAACTACTAGTGCATGTTCAATTACTAGTGCCCTTACATTAAATATATTTTAATTTTCTATCAGACATCTACAAATTTTGATTTGGCATACCTCCCAGTCTACTTCCGCACGAGCTATCTGTAATGTAACTTGGCGAACAAACAAACCGCAATCAACGGAAAACATATAAATCTTCCACGGACTGTAAACCCGCAAGTGCTGTTCAACCGTTTGTTAATAGTCGGACGTCACCCTTTCACGGCGGATACAGTTGCGTGTGTTGTTATTAGGCCGAATTTGTAAGCTTTTTTTATAAATTAACTAGCTTTTACCCGCAACTTCGTTAGCGTGGACTGTAGTCTTGAAATTAACAGCAGCCAGTCACTCTCCAACTCTGCAAATATCTCCATCACATAATTGAGATCAATAATTCTAATAATTATGCCTTTTTGTTATTTTCATATGTTTCATATATTTTCATCACAAATTTTATCGTTTTAATGTGTTATTATGGTATTTAGCTTGTACTTGTACTTGAATATAACCTCAAACTATAATTTTTTTCATAGAAATTAAATGAAACAATAATTGTTACTAAAATAACAAAAAAAAATCTATTCAACTTAAAATTATTAGTATAACGTCTGGGCCCAAAGATTATCTTTATTAAATAAACAAAAACCTAAATATACTAGCAATCTTTCTTAAAATAACTTTTTTGACGTTTCTTCTATGTTATCCTGGTACATAAACATTAATTGTGCCAAATTTCATCATTTCATTCAGCGAATTGGCCATGAAAACGTGATAGACAGACTTTCGCATTTACCTATAATATTATTAGTTTATTTATTTTAATAAATAACCCGTATTAGTTATATAATTATCCATTGTAATAGCTCAGTTCAATTTATCCATTAAACAGAAACAAATATATTAATACTCGCGAAAGATAACTAAATAAATACTTCTGTAAACAAAGATTTGACTTATAGGTTTATAGTTTATAGGTTTATGATGGCGTTTTTGAACGTCAGCCTATTTAACTCTTGCTGAATTTAGTTCCTGTTGAATTAACAGGATTTCTATAGCATATATGTTACCTCGGTGTATAAGGTATAAATGTGGCAAATTTTATTGTATGTGTTTCATACGTATTGTTTTATAAGTATTGTTATATTATGTATTATCTGTGTGGTATCCGGCTGAGTAGAATAGACCACCCTCATTACTTACCGACGTGTCGTAAAAGGCGACTAAGGTAAGTCGACCCGCCGTGTGGTAACCGGCTGAGTAGAATAGACTAACTTCATTTCCTACCGAGGTCTCGTAAAAGGCGACTTAGGTGAGTTGACCCACCGTGTGGTATCCGGTTAAGTAGAATAGACCACCCTCTTTGTTATCGAGGCGTCGTAAAATACGACTAAGTTAAATTGACGTTAGGCAGGCGGTCTGTCGTAAAAACGCAGCCAAATCATGTGGCAACATGTTTTATAACATGTTGTGCTGACCCCACTTAGACTGGGATAAGGGCAGGAGAATGATTTATTCTATGTGTTTCATATAAAATAAAATACTGTAATGTTATTTTTATTATGATTTTTGGTATGTTTTTTTCATGATAAAACCAATTCACTCAATACTATATTAATCAAGTTTTAAAACGAGCTAAAATACTTTTACCATGATATAATAATAATCGTCCGTAACGAACGTGTTCGCGACAAATTGAGCCAATCACCGTACCTTTGTGATGCGCGAATTTGATCCAATATTTGCAACTTTGGCAGATTCCACGTTTGCAATAACGTAACTTTTATGACACTCATATTTTCAGTGTGTGTGATATAATACAGTTTGAAATGAGATCTGTATGTGTTTTCGTTAAAGAAACTCATCAATTATAATATCTTAATATTTAAATGAGTTAATCTTGTATATATATATTTTCCGAATCTC
This sequence comes from Morpho achilles, assembly GCA_947086495.1. Classification (NCBI taxonomy): domain Eukaryota; kingdom Metazoa; phylum Arthropoda; class Insecta; order Lepidoptera; family Nymphalidae; genus Morpho; species Morpho achilles. The sequence continues at coordinate 4,363,315 of CAMTZB010000004.1, read as the reverse complement.
GGAAACGGCTTCAACGATTTTCTTGAAATTTAGCATGTAGGAGGTTTTGGGGGAGAAAAATTGATCTAGCTAGGTTTTATGTAAAAAAAATTGTTTTATCCCTATTTTTGGGCATTAAAAAACACTAACATTTATATCGAATTGAATTTTCGCCATTAACTGTCAAGTCGGCGTAGCTTATTCGGTTAGCGGGCAGCCTCGAGAAATGTGAGTGCCAAGGATCGATCCCAACTAAATAATTGTTTTTTTCTTTTTTTAAAGTTTTTTTTTGTAAAAAATTACCGGGCGAAGCTCGGTCACCCAGATATTTTATTTAAATGAGTTAATCTCGTATGTATATACATATATAAATATATTTTCTGAATCTCGGAAACGCGTCCAACGATTTTCCTTAAATTCATTTCATTTTATCCCTGTTTTGGGCATTAAATTTTTTTTTTAATCTAGCAAATTATTAATGTTAAAATAATTAAATAGTAAAATAATGTTGCGATGTGAAGGATAACGCGCGGACCACAAATGTTCTCCGGAGGGTGGGGTCGGCACAACATGTTATAAACATGTGATGTGATTTGGCTGCGTATATTACGACTGGCCACCTGCCTGCGATCAATTTACCTGTAGTCGTATTTTATGACAAATCGGTAAGAAAGAGGGTGGTCTATTCTACTCAACCGGTGGGTCAACTTACCTTAGTCGCCTTTTACTATACCTCTGTAAGAAATGAGGGTGGTCTATTCTACTTAGCCGGATACGACACGGGTAATCATATTAGGATACCGTCAGCATATCATACTAAAACATATATATTCTATCAAACGTTACAATATTCGGAAATATTTGGCGTTGAAAGTATATGTTCTGTCTGTTATAAAATCCAGAATACCAATCAGGCAGAGCATTTTCGGGCCATCAGAACGTTCCTTTTCACGTGTTTTGTATAAAAAATGTGGCAAGTGAGTGAAAAATGAAAACATCACAAACACAATACCCCCACCTCCGCATTCGCCCGCGGCGCATTGTCGCACTACCCACCCGCCGAGCGGAAAAATGACAACTGCCATAGAATAAACTGCAGACCCGTCAAACAGACTTTTCCTTAAGAGTAATCAGGCCTTAATGCATATCTGGTGTTGCATTAATGAGCTGATTCAGGAGCAAGTGTATAGAGAGAGAGGCTCCCACTCGAAAATGGCGCTCTTCGGGGTTGTTGGGGGCAATGTGTACAACGTTACCCTGTCCCCGCTAACAGCAGCGTGGTGGAGCACTGTCAGGTTTTTTAATCGACGAAAGTCCGACATACATCCTGTTCATCCCTGTGAAGCAGCGATAACCATAAGAGTTTTTCCTGATTCCTAAGAACATGAGTATTCAGGCCGAAGCCGATTTTATATAAATTTGAGAGTAAACAATATTTAAATGTTAATTAATCAGAAAAATGAATCGGGGTACTAAGTTTTTTTTTTGGTATTTCATTCCCTTAAATATTGCATTATTAATATGTACGTAAACAGTTAAGTTGGTGACAACGAAGTACCGGGTACTATTAGTTGCACATAATTATTAATAACACACACAACACATAAATATTTTGATGTGATTTTGGCTGCTTAGACCCATAAAGAGTTAAAAGATGAAGAAATTATAATATAAAGCTATATGTATTTGTGCAAAGTGAAATACAACACGATGTTTGCCATGTGCTTTTATCTTTGACGGCTCACAGAGGCCGGATATGGCGGAAATTTTTCAAAAGTTCGCCGTTTCCTGCTTGTTGATTGTATGCATCCAAGCGAAAGAGCGATTTTTTGTATGTTGTCCCGGCTCAAAAGAATCAGTAGATACAAATGTATGCAAGATGTCAAATAATATTGCAGCTATATTGCGTGATATTTTTACGTTAGAATAGATATACTTACTTTTATCAATGTAAGTGATAGACTACTATCAAGAAAAACGGATAATTTTAAAACTTACACTATCGTAAGTTGTATTCTTAGTTATGTTAATGTAGAGTATAGAAATCGGCTAAACTGACGTCTTAATCTATCGGGTAAGGTCCTGTATTGAAACTAGTCTGAGTTCACCCCATAGAATAATGCGTTACTTAATACCTAATTAAGAAATCGGGATTTATTGATCGTGTATGTATTATACTGTCTCTTGTTACTTACTCTTTTAGAGTTGGTATATGAATAAAAAGAACACCACATATATATTTGACCAATGTTTTGGTAAATGGTCGAATTAAATTATGTTAATTGTAAGTTGTGAATTGTACTTAAAATAAGTGTGTTAATTGTAAGTAAGCGTATGCTACTGGTGCTTAAATTATTATTATTATTTTCTCAAATCATATGGCACTATGTCAGACAAAAAATATAAGCGTTATCAGTGAATAAGAATGTCAAATACAATATGATGTATTAATGTCAAAAGATTTTTGTCGAAATTGGGAATTAATTAAATATATTATGTAATACTAATAACCAATTTTTTTTTATAAATCATTATTCTTACAAAAACAAAGCATTCTGCTAAGAATATAAATAACAATTTAGCCGATAAATAAGATTAGATTAATTCAATTTTGTGTACTCTCTTCTCAACTATCAAGAATACGGTTGGTTAAATAAACGCATCTCGTATTTTCTCAATGAAAATAATACAAGACTCGACACCGTACCGCCATAATAGCCTGTTTCATAAAATATATTCAAAGACTTTCATCGTCTGCGATCTCACATATAAACTTGTCGCCGTTCTTTTGAAAACATATTTTATTGTCACTTAAAATGCAATAAAAAGTTTCATTGCTTTGAAGTTGAATTTGCTGGTTATTATTGAATGTTTTATTTGGATATTAACGTGCTGGATGGGTACATATCACTAACAAAAATATAGGCGTCCGAAATACGTTATATAGAACCTTTATGATGAAATCAAGTACTTATTAACAGCCTCGGCAAAGTCTGGTTTTATGACTTGTTCGCCCGTTACTTTTGCACCACCTTTGTTCATAATTATTTAGTACCTTGTGACCTAGCTTTAATCGTTAATTTTATTAAAAGATATAAAAAGTAAAAAAGCAAAGAAAAGGCTAGTGATATCTGCGATCTCGATCCCGCATATTTTCTCTTCTTTTATCTCGTTCCCAATGAAATGGATCAAAATTAACTTGCAACATTCCACCGTCACATACAAGTTAAATAAAGCTTTAAAAATTGAGGTTATTACGGAGATAGCCAATGTGCAACCTGCAAATATTTAGATATTTTCTGGGATTTGTAAGCGCCAATCCCAATAGAAGTACTTAGTTGTCCAGAGCTATTCCTTATCAAAACGCCTTCCGAACGCTTATCACTATTAATTAAAATTGATTAAAAACTTGTACTATAAGCCATAATGTAATGAGAGGCAATTATTATTCTAACTTGAATACTACTTAAACAAACATTATTTATTAGCTTTGAAGTTAGACACTGCGAAGTTAATATAAATTATGCGACTCAGCAATTCGTTTATAAGATTTAGAGAAGTCTTTGATCTCGAATCGCTAATCAAGCCTGGAAGAAATTTAACAGGTCCTATTCCCTCGTCTTGAGGAATATAATTATTTCAAGAAGAAAAACAAAAGAATATTTAGTTCTGCTTAATATGTAAATATTATAGTGTAAACACAAATCATATGATTTATGGATATTCTTCATAATCGTTATCTAGTAATAATTAATAGAAAAATAAATAATAAATAGTCTTGAGGAATTTAATTATTTTAAGGAGCAAAACACAAAAGAATATTAAGTTCTGCTCAATATGTAAATATTATAGTGTAAACACAAATCATATTATTTAATGGATATTAATTATTCATAATCTTTATCTAGTATTAATTTATAGAAAAATAATGCTATAATTACATTTGGATTGTAACGTTCAGCAAACTAACATACGTTAGAAAACATTATTAATAAAAAAAAGTCTGCAAAGATCAACTTTTCACTTTTATTAATTAACGGGATTATTAGATATAGCTTATTGGTAAAATTTTGCTCATATATCTTTCAATAAATATCTGCAAATATAAACTCTACTAGAAGATTAATATTTTGAAAGATATAATTTAGAGGAAATTTAGGGAATGTTATTTTTTTTTGTTAATTTATTTATATTTACAACACAAGAGGTAGTTTTACAATTTGGCGGTCATATCAATTCCTACCGATCTTTTCCAAACAACCAGGTTGAATAAAGGACAATTTGCAATTGTAATTTAAAGATAATTAAGAAAAATGTAATCGGTATTTATAACAGTAGATGTTCAAAGCTTGAATTAATTTCTCTACGCTATTGGCTTCTGTTGTTTGAGTTTGTGTTTCAGGAATTTTAATTAGCAAATTTCTGAGATTCTATTAACTTCGAGCAGAATTAATAAAAAAAACAACCATTAAAGTGAGCAATATTATGCTTTGGCATTTTAAAACTTTGAATATTAAAGAGGTAAGGTGAAGTTTAGTATCCGCAAATAATTCATCATTCAAATTATTTATTCAAACTTGTTAACAAGACCTTTGGAATCGTCAACGCTACGGCTGGTTTGGAAAATTGTTTTTATCGAAACAGTTAGCAAGAAACTCATAGGTAGCTCTGTAATTGTTATAACTAGTTCTATTTTGTACTTCCTAACTTGTTCAAGGTCGACATGTTGCCAAAACCACGCAATTTTGACATTAACATTTTGTCATTTAATCCTCTATGGTATCTTTCTGCTTAAATTTTTTTAATAATCGTGGGGTCCTACGAGTACGATTTAATAAATGAATTCAATACATTCCAGTTTTATTCCCGCCATGATGCTTTTGCGCTTATTCGCCCATAAAAACTAACAACAATAAAATTAAAAAAAAAATAATTCTATATTATTGTACTAATTTCAGCTTTGAAAATAGTCTCATATCGAGAGGTTCACTTTAGATAAACTAGCTTTTACGTAACTTTATTTGGACTGTTGTCGCGTGATAGGTTGATAATAAATGGCGCTTTTCAATGTCATCCTATTCCTGAAGAATTAACAGTATTTCTATAGCCTATATGCCGAATTTCATCGATTTTGCCGTAAAAGAGTAATAAACATACATCCGCATTTACAATATTAGTAGGATTTCCAATAGAACTCTGGAATAATGAACTGAACGTCAAAATAACCTCTATACAAGTGAGATGTAAAAAAAAAATATAAACGCCTCATTTAGAATACTTTACGTTACTGTTTAAACGCTTGGTTGACCGAGCCTTGCTAGGTGATTTTTAACAAAATAAAAAAAACTTAAAAAAAGGAAAAAAATAATAGGGTAGCTTGGGGCTTAGTAAATTAAATCATAAATTAAATTTTGTGTTCTTTAATGTCCAATAACAGGGATAAAACGATTGTTTTTAATAAATTCTAGCTAGATCGATTTTTCTCCCCCAAAACCTTCTGTATGCTGAATTTCAGGGAAATCGTTGGAGCCGTTTCCGAGATTCCGAAAATATATATAGACATCCAAGATTAACTCATTTAAATATTAAAGATGTAACGGCCTTTTCCTATCCCACTGCTGGGCATAGGCCTCCTCTCTCCATTTTTGGAAAGAGGGATTGGAGCTAAGACCTACCACGCTGCTCCAATGCGGATTGGTAGGTTACACATATCCCTAGGATTTTCTAGAGATATGCAGGTTTCCTCACGATTTTTTCCTTCACCGAAAAGCGTGTGATAATTGCAATTATCAATTATCAATTAGACACATAAGTTTTAATAGAAAAACTCATTGGTGTCTGCCCGGGTTTGAACCCATGATCGTCTCTAGAGATTCACACGGTCGCACCGCTAGGCCATCACAGCTTATATTAAAGATATATCAATTCAAATTAAACTTAATTTAGTATTCATTAAGGTCTATATTCGTAAATATAATTAGTTTAGGTGATATATTTTAGCCACCACAGATTCGGGATGTCCCTTCAGCCACATCGATCATGAGTCCTAATTGAGTAATGGCCGATATGACTGCGGTTGATTGATCTACCGCTAAATATGACGTATTGTTGTGTGATCACGGACTCGGACTACTCACGTAAATTGTTTGTTTGTGTGCGTACAAAATAAAATTAAAAATTTCATTACGTTCCTTAGTGGAATCTATCGTAAACGCCGTGTGGTATCCGACTGAATAGAATAGACCACCCTCATTTCTTACCGAGGTGTCGTAAAAGGCGACTAAGGTAAGTTAACGCACCATGTGGTATCCGGCTGAGTACGATAGACCACCTTCTTTCTTATCGAGGTGTCATAAAAGGCGACTAAGTTAAGTTGACCCACCGGTTGAGTTAAATATACCATCCTCATTCTTACCGAGGTGTCGTAAAATACGACTAAGGCAAGTTGACGTCTGGCAGGCGGCCGGTCGTAAAATATGTAGCCAAATCATGTGGCAACATGTTCTAACATGTTGTGCCGACCCCACTTAGAGTGGGATAAGGGCAGGAGGATGATGAGTGGAATCTATCGTAACTACAGCTTAATATAACATACAAGACAGGGAATGTAAATATTAAATCATGTTAAAGAATCATTAATGTAAGCTATTATTTAAAATATTAGAAATTAAAGGGATTTAGACGTTACCCAAAACCTTAGAAACATGGACCATTTTTCTTTACCACAAAGCTTGTGGTAAATTACAAATATTAATGAGATAAATAAATTTTTAGCAGAAAAACTCATATATGCCTTCCTGGGATTTGAATCCCTGACCCTCTAGGAAAGAGTCGCACGGTCTCACCGCTGTACTGTCACAGCCTATTATTACATTTATTACAGAGTACTTACATTATAGTACGTTATAGTAATTCAATTCAATATTAATTTTAGTATTTTTTATTACCCAAAACAGCGATAATTTTTTTTTTAACATAAAATCTAGCTAGTTTGATTTTTAAAAGAATAGTACCACTCTCATTTCTTACCGAGGTGTCGTAAAAGGCGACTAAGGTAAGTCGAACCGCCGTGTGGTATCCGGCTGAGTAGAATAGACCAACCTCATTTCTTACCGAGGTGTCGTAAAAGGCGACTAAGGTAAGATGACCCACCGTGTGGTATCCGGTTGAGTAAAATAGACCACCCTCTTTCTTACCGAGGAGTCGTAAAATACGACTAAGGTAAGTTGACGTCAGGCAGGCGGCCAGTCGTAAAATACGTAGCCAAATCATATGACAACATGTTTGTAACATGTTGTGCCAACCCCACTTAGAGTGGGATAAGGACAGGAGGATGATGTGACGTTATAACTATGTATAACACGTGACATAAAGTTGTGAAAGTAACGTTGATTTTTTATTTAATTTTGCCCATCCTGTCAAAAGCACAAGATAATTGGGACAAAAAAAGCGCTTAGCATTTTATGATATTACCAATACTTTTGTTTAACCAAATTCTTAAAAGATTTCTGTATATTTAGAATATAATCATCACCTCAACCCTCTAGAAATGTACAAAAGAAATGCAATATTACAGGAAAAGGAACCCCTCACAAAGGGATGCTATTATCTCGGCCACAGAGGCTTACCTTACCCGTCAACCTACTGAAATTACGTGCAAATTGATATATCTTCGCGAAGCAGGAAACAATTAGAAAACAAGAACATTAATGATGCGCATTTGAATGTACCCCTTTGAACCCCTTTTTTATAGGTTTGCATTTGACTATTATTTCATCTGATTCTCTTGCTGATTCGGTTGTCTGGAAGAGATCGCTATGTAGCGATAAGACCGCCAGATTGTTAAATCAATTTTTGTTTTGATATAGTGCTATGTATTCTATTTGTGGCACACAATGTATTAATATGGCCTGATTGACTAACCCGTTGGCGCAGTGGGACAGATTTGAGACGAATATATAAGATACAAATAAGCTTGCAGAATGTTAACCAGTATTTGTTAGCTATCAGTTACCTATCAATATTGCTTTAGCTGATTAGAAGCAACCGTAAAAGCGTATTATTAGTCGGAGATACAAACAATACGACAGACATATTTAAGCATTTATAATGTTTATTTATTTCTTTTTATACATATAGTTAGAAAAGAGATCATCATCTTCATCTTACTGCCCTTATCCCACTCTAAGCGGGGTAGGCACAACATGTTATAAACATGCTGTCACATGATTTGGCTGTGATTTTACGACCGGCGCCTGCCTGACGTCAACTTACCTCTGTCGTATTTTACGACAACTCGGTAAGAAAGAGGGTGGTCTATTCTACTAAACCAGATACCACACGGTGGGTCAACTTACCTTAGTCGCCTTTTACGACACCTCGGTAAGAAATGAGGTTGGTCTATTCTACTCAGCCGGATACCACACGGCGGGTCGACTTACCTTAGTCGCCTTTTACGATACCTCGGTAAGATATGAGGGTGGTACTATTTTATTCAGCCGGATACCACACGGCGAATAGTTAGAAAAGAGAAAGGAAAAGTAATAATGAATGTATGTAAAATAAGTAGTATTGACGTTAAACTTGTTACACCATAAGAATAATGAACTAACTAACAGTAGTAACTAGTTTGCTGTCACATTCATCTAATCTCATTTTAATCTTCAGACGTCCCGTCAAGAGAGTCTCGACTGGCCATCATATAGCGCTAAGACATTCGAAGCCTGAGGAAGTTGCTATAGTGGGAGAAAGAGCGGATTTTTTTTTTATTTTATATAATCTACAGCTATTTACATAAAATGTATATTAAAAAAAACTTAATCTATTAATAAGACCAAATTGATTATATAATTTTACATAAAATAAATTTTGCTTAACAGAATTTAGTAAAGAATGTACGAAAGCGGCAATAACGACGTGATGTACATGTTTGTGAATTGTGTGTGTGTGTGTGGGTGGGATGTATTTTCAAATTATATCCATAAATTACCCCAAATATATATTTATATAAAACCCATCCCATGTGTCCCATATATTAATTTATTTAATTTATTTATATAACACAAAGCTGGCTTAATATTAAAGTGACCGAATTAGTTACGGGTTACGGGTCTCTGTAACACTCACGAGTGTATGCGCTCCGCTTTATTGCAATTTGTCAGTTTTTTTAATTAGGACACTTTTATACTAAGCGTGCGAAATATACTATAACAGACTTTTATTTTAAATAAACCGTGGTTATTGTTTTTAATATATAATTTGTAGTACAGAGAACTTGGTTTGATTTTGGTTTTGGTTTATCCATCTCTCATATCATTTTTTATCGTATAGTATAAAAAAAAACAAATATCAAAATCTCATTGATCATTAAGGCGGTCTTATCATTTACTTATAACAAAATTTATCTTTTAGAAACAGTAAAGTAAAGAAATTATTTTTAGACATAAAGTTGAGTGGTTTGTTTATTATATGAACTCTATACATCTTATTAAAAAACCATAATACATCATAAGTAGCATATAGATTGTGTTTACTGCATACATACAAAAAAAATTATATATTTTTCCCTTTTAATTTAATTTAAGAAATAAGAGACGAATTTTTCAAAAGTAAAATCAATATATATTTTTTTTGACAACATATTAACTCCAATGCACACACACAATGCGCACACACATGTGTGCGCACACAATGACAACAACTTCGTCAAAAGGCGCCAGTACTCTCCGCACCTCACTTCTCCTTTCCACACCTCAGCTCTCCGCAACTATCCTCACGTCTCAATATTATAACTTCTGCTCTCCTTTTTTCCGATACGAGCTCTATACATTTCTTATTTATTCGCTTTTCGTTATTCAATGAATCCTTACCCTAAACCGGCTTTGAGAATATCGGCAAAGTAAATATTTGCCAGAGTAATTAGCGAGTTGAAAGGAGTTGGGCCCCTGAGTGGCTGGATTTGCAACTAACCCGGGAGTATCATTAGACATAGTTATATTTAAATCTTTCTTTTGACTTTATGAAAGAAAATTTTGGCATTGGAATTTCTTATATTAGCAACTCATCACCAATTCGCACGAGTAGTTTGTAAAAGTAAGAAAAGGTCATATAGAAAGACTCCCAATATAGACCTAGCGCTCGAGTTTATTTTCGCCCATTTTGCGATGAAAGTTTTGCTCATAAGATATTATTTTACATTGTTTAATGTTGAGGATTAAATGATAAAGCATCAAAATACTTACGTTAACTAAAGTATTTAAATTATTTAGGTTTAAACTCTGTTCGTGTAAATAGCTTTCAAATTATCGCATTGTACTTATATGTTTGAATCGCTAAACCAGATTAGTTTTCTGTATTTAACTATACTTAATATAAAATAAATTCCTCAAAGACAGTGATCTTTGTACGGTTTTTACTAAACGGTAGTGCTATTTTTCCAGAAGTTTTAGATTAGTAGTATATAACGGTTTATGTACATTTTGTTGAAAAGGTCGGCAGTTGTAAAAAACTAGCCAAAACTAAACTGGAAGCTTTTGTAGCGTGCGTTGCGTAAACCATCGAAGATTTACTAAAATAATGTACTAGAGAGATGTAGATCTACAAAAATGATAAATAAAAGTTCCTTACAACTTGTATCTATCTCTTATGGTTAACTTACAATAACTACTTTTATGTTTAAGTATTTCAATTAAAAATATTACAGCTAAAAATGGTACAGCTAGTTTTATATCAAACAGCAATAATCTTATCATACATTAATTTGTTATATCTGAAAAGGGTGTCTGCGTTCTCGAAGAAAGAATTTTTAGGTTGCTTGAAATTTTCTACCAATAAACACATAACTTAAGGAACAATTTACTTTTATACTTTAACTTAATACTGTACATTTAAACTTTCGTTTGAATCGCTTTGTCGATTTAGAAAACGGCATGAAAATAGGTAGCATGGTCTACACTCCAGTTGCTAACACAACCATAACTCACCATTAAAATGCTTTTGAAAAAGTTTAAAATATGCATCACCATGTTGGCGGGCATGGACAAATTTTTGCTTTGTGGTAACTTTACCTCGCATACTTCCTGTAAGATACGTATATAGGCAATTTGTATAACATTTTTTGTTCCTCATAAAATGTTACAAGTGTAGGACCTTAGCTTATTTGTTACATACATACGGTTGGTGAAGGATTAAATCAAAACTACTACTACGTGTCACTAGCAAGTTTATCAACATACAAACTAACAAGGTACTATCGATTCTTAAGAGGTTGTAAAAGTTTATGAATAATATTTATAATATATCGCAAATGAATCAGTTATATAGCTCAACTAGTGCAATTTAAAAAACAAAGAAAATTTAAATAATTTGTCCATATTGTTTTATCATAGACGCAGTGACAATGAAAGGAAAATTGTGTGGAGTGGAAATTCCGTGAAGAGACCTATGTCCAGCAGTGGACGTCCACCGGTTGACAAAGAAGAAGTGTTAAACGTTTTCAGTTCTGAAGACTGCAAATCTCTATAACAGCAAAGACGGGTCAATAATTGTGTATTACGTTTCAGCCACAAACAATGTTCGCATTTACACGTTTCACAACCTAAACACTTTGAGCAGTTCATTCAAGGCCTTAATATTCCAAGATATTTTGTCTCAGTTACACAGTTAGCAACAATTTAATTAATACAACACAAGTAATAACATAACCGACGCTCCTAAAGGAGCAATATATTAAGAAATTTCTGATCTTATCGAACGGCTGGCGCGTGTCCGAGATGCCGCGATAGCAAATGTCTAATTGAAGGTTCAAGAGACCAACAGCAATAAAACAAGAGTAAATAATAAAAACTATAGTAAAGGCCTGTTATCTAGCCGCCCTTCTCACCTTTTAGAAGTGAAGGGTTCGAATGAAGAACCACCATGCTGCTCCAACGTAGATATGTAGCATATTATCCCAGGATTTCTCCAGTGATATGCACTTTTTCCTTCACTGTGATAAATTGTAAATGAGAATGAGGAACTATATAACCTTCAAACTCAAAAGATAATAATTTCAAATGAAATTATTGCCTTGTCTCGGAAATGCTCAGATGTGGATACTTTAGTTGCTTAATAGCGGAAGTGGTGTTACTAATAGGGGAGATAGTTACTTCAATAGTCAAATCAAATCAAAATAATCTTTATTCAAATAAGCTCATTCAAGCACTTTTAAATCGTCAAGGATCAATATGATTAATGAAGCCACAACTGGTTCGGAATGTTGCTCTTACCGAGAAGAAACTACAGAGAAAGAAACTCGGCGGTCAATCTTTAAACATTTTCAATTTTACATAATTAAACCGCAGTTTTGTAAACAGTTTTGGCAATTTTATGATTCAAATAATCTTCAATTTTGTAATATGCTTTGCGTAAATATCATATCTCTTACCCTTAATTTAAACCCTTCTGTAGACTGTATGTCTGTCTAATATGGATTGCGGAATTGCGGATATTGAAAGTTCTGATAGAAATCATTTTTAACACTAACACGTTCTACCGCACTACACTTCCTACTGAAGTATTAGTCTTTCTTATAATAAATTCATCATCATCTTCCTGCCCTTATCCCACTCTAAGTGGGGTCGGCACAACATGTTATAAACATGCTGTCACATGATTTGGCTGCGTTTTTACGACCGGCCGCCTGCCTGACGTCAACTTACCTCTGTCGTATTTTACGACACCTCGGTAAGAAAGAGGGTGGTCTATTCTACTAAACCGGATACCACACGGTGGGTCAACTTACCTTAGTCGCCTTTTACGACACCTCGGTAAGAAATGAGGGTGGTACTATTCTATTCAGCCAGATACCACACGGCGGGTCGATCTACCTTAGTCGCCTTTTACGACACCTCGGTAAGAAATGAGGGTGGTACTATTCTATTCAGCCGGATACCACACGGCTGCTTTCTTATAATAAATTGATGCACGGAAAAAAAATATATACGATATATAAATATAATATTTTAATACATATAAAAACTTGTTTTAATTGACATGGGTCGATGTTTTGACCTAAACGACCCCCACAATCATTTTTTGTTTATGATATGTTACCACTGGGAAACAAATTTTCGACCCCTATGGTTCGATATAGATGACTTTGAGAATTCCTGATCCAGAACAAAACATAAATTGTTATTACTTGCTTACCCACATGTTTAAGATTATCAAAACATGATCAGCGCGTGACCGAAACTCAAGTCAATAAATTCTTAATTGAAACACACCAGACTTGGGTCTAATATAAGTTATAAGGGTTGAACTTGGAGTTGAATTGCTTTGCTTACAAAATACACATGTAGGAGTTGATGGACTTAAGATTGATATTGTATTATTTTAGGGCGTAGTTATGTTTAGGTTTTAATTAAGAGAAAACCGTATTTCATGCAAATAAAAATATTCAAGGTATCAAAATTCATGAATGTTATAAATAAATAAATAGTTAAATTGTAAATTCTTCTTCGTAGTAAATAGTTAAATTTTCAATTGTAGGTAATTTCTAAGAAATAATTATGATAATGCAAGATTGCATGTTGTATTCGTAGATAATTGCTTCTTACTGGTTTTTTTTTGCAAAAACCACAATAGTAGTTTCATTTTAAAATGTTTTACAAAGTTTATTTAAATAAATATATTTTAAATTAATTTAATTCGATTAAATAAGAATTGGAAATTAGACCTCTTGAAAATATTGTTCAACCTTACCTATAATGACCCTTCAATCATTTAATTGAAATGGGATTTTGAATGAAGATTAAATTATGTTTGCAAACACGGACACATATTATTACACAGACATTTTTCTAAAGTTGTTTGTGTTCTTGCTACATTATTCATACTATACCGAGAGTTACCATTAGGCTGTCACAGCTTTGCATTTGACAGCTCAAATATCAGTTGCTATCTATTACTATTATAGTAGTTTTTTAGAGCCCAAAAACAAGGATAAAACGAGATTTTGTTAAAATAAAACCTAATTAGATTTGTCTCCCCAAAACCCCCTAAATGCTGAAGCCTACAACAAGCCTTTTCCGTGATTCAGAATTCCGAAGTTATATATATAAATACATACAAGATTAAATTATTTAAATATTAAAGAAAAGATAAATAAAAATTCAGGTGTCTCTTCAGGGACTCGCACGTATAACAGTATCACATTTTTTTTATAAAATGAAAATAAATCAAATATTTCACAATAGGAGATTAAAAATTATTATGTATAACGGAAGTAATTTGTAAATGTTAAGCTGAGGCGGCGGTCAACGAAAGTTTAGTCGAGTCATTAGTCGGCATGCATCGTTAAACTACTAATTGCGGTTCGCGCTTCACCCTTTAGTCGCCCGAGCTTTGTATCCAATTAGTTGCAGTTTATTTGTTATACCAGAGTTAGCGGTTACCCCATAGTTGTTTTACTGGTTGTAATCTAAACATATTTACTTCCATTTATGGATTTACTAGCTTGTGTTTGCGGCTTTGTCTGGAATTTAATATAATAGTAGATTATGATACTGTTGCTTAGTAAGGGTTCTTATAACACGAGTTTTTTTATAGTATCACACGAGTGTTATAAGACCAAGTTATGTACAGTGTCATACACTACTTTATCTACTCTTATACTATAATACGTTAAACTATATTAACAAAAACCAAACTTTGTTTAAATATTGAAAAGATTTTTCAAATGTCAAATGTTAGAAAAAAACATCGAATGCACATGCGTGTTGCGTCACTTTTTAATTATTTTTTTTTTAATTTTAAAAAAATTAAAACTTTTCAATATTTTATTTTTGGCCTGTACGTAATGTTTGTCATAAGAATTTTGTTTTCAGTTTTATAATCTTCGTATTATAGCATCAGAGTAGATAAAGTCATTAATAGTATAGCTATATATGATTTATAGAATTAGGCGCTACTTTTCGGAGTTACAATACTCGTAGAAGAGCTACGGACCTCTACGAAAGCTACGTCATCATCATCCTTCTGCCCTTATCCCACTATAAGTGAGGTCGGCGCAACATTTTATAAACATGTTGTCACATGATTTGGCTACGTATTGTACGGCCGGCCGCCTGACTGACACCTACGTAAAAAAAAACGGCCTACTACACTCAACCGGATACCACACGGTATGGCAACGTCAACTTACCTTAGTCGCCTTTTACGACACCTCGGTAAGAAATCTGGAGTGGTCTATTCTACTCAGCCGGATACCACATGGCGGGTCAACTTACCTTAGTCGCCTTTTACGATTCCTCGGTAAGAAAGAGGGTGGTCTATTCTACTACGAGTATATAAAGACTAAATAAATACATTCGTAAGTTCTATGAAACCCACAAAATGACTCATTAATGTTTCCTGTATATTTGTTCCATTCATTCGCTCCGTATAGAAAGCTGGACATTAAAGCGATAGCAGTAACTTATGGTCTTGTAAAGAATCGTGAAATGGCGCCGGTTTCACTAAATGCTTTTATGTAGAACTAGCTATAGACGGCAAACACTGGGTTATTTATTTGAAAGTATCTAGGCAACCCAGCTTTGCTCTGGATTTTCTGTATCATCACTACATATTATAAAACAAAGTCCATATTTCCGTATGTACGCATAAAACTTTAAAACTACGCAACCGATTTTGATGCGGTTTTTTTTAATAGATAGAGTGAATTCAGAGGAAGGTTTGTACGTATCATAACATTCAATACGAAGTAGAGAAATAATGACATTTTTGAGGTTTCTGTAAATAATTACATTTTTTTCCGCTTATATTGCAAACGCAGGCTAAACCGTACTAGATTTATCAAAATGATGTACTAAGTATTTGTACACCTTAAAAAGGTCTACAGAAAAGTCCGCGATGGTATATATCTATCTCTTATGGATAACCCACAATAGCAGTTTTTTTCATTTACTTTTTACGAAAAATGATGCCTTATGTTCAAAGCAATTTTTATACAATACAGCATTAATCCTTATCCAATTGAGTACCTTAAATAAATTGTTGATTTAATATAGATCAATATTGCCGTTTACAGCATGTAATTTAAGTGAACATTTTCGGAGATATTACAGATTTAAAATCCCGCGAGGAGGCCGCGCTTAGACCTTTAAGCGCTTCGAATTTAGCAGCGACCGGAGGCGCAACTAAATGTCCTTCTTTCAAGTTTATATTGTCTAATGATAAGAAAGCTATGAATTTTGTATGTAAAGACATTGTCTAATCAATTGTAAAAATAAATAATATCACTACATAGTATAAAACAAAGTCGCATTCTCTGTCTGTCCCTATGTCCGTATATCCCTATGTATGCTTCAATCTTTAAAACTATGCAACAGATTTTGATGCGGTTTTTTTTTTAATAGATAGAGTGATTTTAGAGGAAGGTTTACATGTCTAATAATTTTCAATATGGAGTAGAGAAATACTGTAATTTTTGAGGTTCCTAATGTGATGTCGTAAATAATTACATTTTTTTCCGCTTACATTGCAAACGCAGGCTAAACCCTACTAGATTTATCAAAATGATGTACCAAGTATTTATACACAATGAAAAGGTCTACAGAAAAGTCCGGGATAGTATATGTCTATCTCTTATGGATAACCCACAATAGCAGTTTTTGTCATTTACTTTTTACGAAAAATGATGCCTTATGTTCAAAGCAATTTTTATACAATACAGCATTAATCCTTATCCACTTAAGAACCTTAAATATATTGTTTATTTAATATTGATCAATATGACCCTTTACAGCATGTAATTTAAATAAACAGTTTCGAAGATATTACAGATTTAAAATGCAGGGGCCGCGCCGCGAGCCTATAAATAGCGCGTCGGAGGTCGCAGTTCGCCTCTCAGCGATGATTCTGCGCTCGGTCGTCTTATCGGTGACGCTGTCAAAGCCATTAGGGCTAACAGCATTAGTCAAATTATAAAAAAAAAAACGCGGTTCGCCCTTTAACCATTTGAATTTAGCAGCGATCAGACGCATTTATGATTGGAGCTCTCTAGCGAGGAAAATAACAATCACTATCACTATCACTACATATTATAAAACAAAGTCCATATTTCCCTATGTATGCATAAAACTTTAAAACTACGCAACAGATTTTGATGCGGTTTTTTTAATAGATAGAGTGATTCCAGAGGAAGGTTTGTACGTATAATAACATTCAATACGAAGTAGAGAAATAATGTAATTTTTGAGATTTCTGTAAATAATTACATTTTTTTCCGCTTACATTGCAAACGCAGGCTAAACCCTACGAGATTTATCAAAATAATGTACTAAGTATTTGTATACATTGAAAAGGTCTACAGAAAAGTCCGCGATGGTATATGTCTATCGCTTATGGATAACCCACTAAAGCATTTTTTGTCGTTTACTTTTTACGAAAAATAATGCCTTATTTTTGAAGCAATTCTTATACAATACAGCATTAATCCTTATCCAATTAAGTACCTTAAATAAATAGTTGATTTAATATAGATCAATCTGGCCGTTTACAGCATGTAATTTAAGTGAATATTTTCGGAGATATTACAGATTTAAAATGCCGTGAGGAGGCCAGCGCTTCGCCCTATAACACTTCAACTTTAGCAGCGATGTCGCTCTTTCAAGAGTTTGTTTAAAGACATTCTGTAATTAATTGTAAAAATAAAATACATAGGGAAAATATAAAAGTAAATAAGTAATAATGTACTATATGAATTTAGATATTCCAAAGATAGCAGGAAATCTTCTTGGTATAGGGAAAGGAAATTGTTTTTCTCCAAATTTAACGCTACGACCACGGGCAGTAATGAATAAATCAAAACAACTGGATCAATTTTAATCATTTTTTTTACACTGACTGACAATTGACATGGGATATATATTTTATACCCGTGCGAAGCAGGGGCAGGCCGCAAGTAGAAGATATAAAAAAGATGCAATATAAAAAAAAAGAAAAAAGTGCTGGTGATATCTGACTCGATCCGAGGTATTTTTAAAGCGCATAGGTAGGTTACACATATCACTAGAACTCTGTAGATATGCAGGTTTCCTCACGATGTGTTCCTTCACCGGAAAACGTGTGATTAATTGCAATT
Source organism: Morpho achilles (assembly GCA_947086495.1). Taxonomy (NCBI): domain Eukaryota; kingdom Metazoa; phylum Arthropoda; class Insecta; order Lepidoptera; family Nymphalidae; genus Morpho; species Morpho achilles. The sequence continues at coordinate 4,345,212 of CAMTZB010000004.1, read as the reverse complement.
ATCAATTAGACAAATAAGTTTTCTATAGAAAAACTCATTGTTGCCTGTCCGGGGTTTGAACCCGTGACCCCCGAAAAAGTCACACGGTCTCACCACTGGGCTTTCATAGCCCTTTTTTGAAAGCCATTATAGATGGCCATCATAGATAGTTTTTTTTTTTTACGGAGGCATACGACGGGCTTCAGCCAGTCGTCTGCGCCCCGTTCGCTTTTGGCGGATCGGTTCCAAGGACCCGACTTTCCGGATCCGCCCCGCCGAGTATAATACGTTTTTGAGTTATGTTTTTGAGAGTTAATAAGTTAAAAAGTGGGAATACTCTGATCTATTGAAGTTCAACATCACAAGAGTCCACAACCAACAGCACACTACACAAACATTACACATATTCACTAGGACAATCTCAACGAGTGCTTCGCCCCGTAACTGAAGCATCGCCATGCTCTCCTCGACAAAATCGCAAAGCTAACTAATTCGATCTACAAACTTTAATGTAAATATATTAGAACATCTTTAAATAAAAACAAGGCCAAGAATGAAAATAATATGAAAAAAAGTCAAAAAAGTTTCTTGGAAACATCCGATCGTCGCAAAAAGTTTCAGATGTCCATTGAAATTCTTATCAGTATTGACACCGCGACGCATCTGTTGATGGATATTAATGGAGGGTATACGGCGTTATCTCTTTGTGTTTGAGAATAGAGATCCGTCCACGGTCGCCCTTTGAGAAACTAGGGCATGTTTCGGAAACTTTGCGAATGATAGAAAAAAAGTATTATGATAGAATACAATACGAAAATTGAACTGCGTACTTATTATAAAAAACATAGCCTTATTACAAAAGTAATAATAAAATTATTTTGCTATAATCCGCGATGAATCGCACGAATCCATCGTGGATTATAGCAAAATAATTTTATTATTACTTTTGTATTATGGATCTACGCAAAAGTAACGCCTAATTCTATAAATTATATCCTAAGTATCAAAAGCTCTACGTATGATTGAATAGGTTTTTTTTTATAAAATCTAGGATTTTATAAGAAAGAATGTTTGTTGTTTTATCCCTGTTTTTGGGCATGGCAAAAACTAAAAAAGAAATAGATTGTGAAGCCTACATTTGCTTTTAATTTTTCAAGTTATAATAGCGCAATGGTAAACACGCCGTGTGGTATCCGGCTGAATAGAATAGTACCACCCTCATTTCTTACCGAGGTGTCGTAAAAGGCGACTAAGGTAAGTCGACCCGCCGTGTGGTATCCGGCTGAGTAGAATAGACCAACCTCTTTTTTTACCGAGGTGTCGTAAAAGGCGACTAAGGTAAGTTGACCCACCGTGTGGTATCCGGTTTAGTAGAATAGACCACCCTCTTCTTACCGAGGTGTCGTCAAATACGACAGAGGTATGTTGACGTCAGGCAGGCGGCCGGTCGTAAAAACGCAACCAAATCATGTGACAGCATGTTTATAACATGTTGTGCCGACCCCACTTAGAGTGGGATAAGGGCAGGAAGATGATGAATAGCGCAATGGTAAACAGGCGGATTAAATATGTGGAAGTACCTAGATCCAAGTCCCAAATGTCAACGACCCTTTCTTTTTTATTGCATTTTTATACCTATTCAATATACTTATTTACCACTTTACTTATTTATACTTATAGTTATTTACACTATACACCTATTCAATAAATAAAAAGCAATTTTCGCAAAACTCAACCCATTTATATTTATCAACTTCTGTCACAAATATTGACGGCGACAATGTTTTACTATATTATTGACCCAACTATTTGAAGGAGGTTGTATTTGAATCATGTAAGAATTCACATCACAAATTTTATTTTAATCCTGTTTATTTTAATAGAAAAAATAACGCGCTTTTTAATAAACAAAAAATTCATTTAGATATCTTTAGGATTTCTGTAATAAGTCTAATTTATAAATTTGAGCTTTGTGGGTCTCAGCTTTAATCCTTCTTCAAAAAAAGAGATGAGGTCTTTGCCCAGCTGTGGGACAACAAGAATATTTACGTAGTGTCCAAATTCGAAACAACCATTTATTTTGAAATTACCAACAACGAAATCTTCTGATATTATCGGTGCCTCGTAATAACAATAAGGTCGCTAAAAACTATGCAACTCTAAATGATTTATAGAACCAGGCGTTACTTTGCGGAATTCCACAGTACAAAAGTTACAATAAAATTATTTTACTATAATCCGCGTTTGTTAAGAGAATATATGTAATGCTAAGTGTATGAAGCAGGCAACGTTTGCATACCTTATGTAAGACGAGTCAAAACATGTACGACATTGTCCTGCATATATAAGGTATGTAATCGTTGCCTGCGTTATAAACTTAGTATTACTTATATTCTCTTAACAAACGTGGATTACAGCAAGATAATTTTATTATAACTTCTATACTATTTAACACTAGCTATTACCAATTCTAAGATAAAGTTATGATAGTTATCAAATCTAAGGGAAGCAAGAGCGATAGTGATTGAACTTAAACACGAATTCAAAACTGGATTATAGCGTAAATTTGCATACACTTGCAATAATTCAGGCGTTTCCAACTGTTAGATCTTTGATAAGCAAAAACAGAGTTGGTAGCGTTGGTAATGTATGTTTGATTACAGCTAAATTGCATTCACAATACATACATGCACATACATATAACTTAAATTAATTCTAAACAAGATTAATTGAATATGGAAATTGAGTTCTTTTTTATAAATATAAATGAATAAATAATAAATAAATATATGGGACACTTACACACACGGTCGTCCGTCCCCAAAGTAAGTAACTTAATACTTGTGTTATGGGTGACAGACAACTGGTGAATATATAGTTATATAATTTTTAAATACATACTTAAATACAAATATACACCCAGACTGAAAGACCAACAAATGCATTTATAGAAAATATTAGCCCTCGACGGGAATCGAACCCGCGACCCGCGGAACTGATAAATAAATAAATAAATAAATAAATATATATGGGACACTTACACACACGGTCGTCCGTCCCCAAAGTAAGTAACTTAATACTTGTGTTATGGGTGACCGATAACTGGTGAATATATACTTATATATTTTTTAAATACATACTTAAATACAAATATACACCCAGGCTCAAAGACCAACAAATTCATTTATAGAAAATGTTTGCCCTCGGCGGGAATCGAACCCGCGACCCGTGGAGCTGAAGGCAGGGTCACTACCCCCTGCTCCAACGGGCCAGTCAAAAATTGACACTGATAAAATTGTTATTCGTAAATCGAAGTATATTGCATTGAAGTAATACTGTTTGTGTGTCCATAAAAGGTAAAAAAATACAATGAATCAATTTGAAAGTATAATATATTGATTTTTATATATTTCACTCAGTAATATACAAGCCTTATTTTAATAAGTAAAAACAAAAGAAAGGCCATAGATAATAATCTATAGTATGCCGGGGACCTTCTATAGCTACCTTGGCCAACGAATAAGTTTGGCCATACAAAGGGGTAATGCTGCCAGTATTTTAGGAACTTTACCCCATTGCAATGAAATCGATGATTGCGATTTAGTGTAAAATATCTGGGTGGTAATTTTTTACAAAAAAAAAAACTTAAAAAAAAGAAAAAACAATTAATTAGTTCGGGATCGATCCTTGGCATTCACATTTCTCGAGGCTGCCCGTTAACCGAATAAGCTACGCCGACTTGACAGTTAATGGCGAAAATTCAATTCAATATAAATGTTAGTGTTTTTTAATGCCCAAAAACAGGGATAAAACAATATTTTTTTTTACATAAAACCTAGCTTGATCAATTTTTCTCCCCCAAAACCTCCTACAAGCTGAATTTCAGTAAAATCGTTGGAGCCGTTTCCGAGATTCGGAAAATATATATATATATACAAGTATAACTCATTTAAATATTAAGATATTATTTTAATTTTTTTCGTGTGGTATCCGGCTGAGTAGAATAGACCGACCTCATTTCTTACTGAGGTGTCGTAAAAGGCGACTAAGGTAAGCCGACCCCAGTTGAGTAAAATAGACCACCCTCTCTCTTATGAGGTGTCGTTAAATACTACTAAGTTAAGTTGACGTCAGGCGGGCGGCCGGTCGTAAAATACGTAGCCAAATCATGTGACAACATGTTTGTAACATGTTGTGCCGACCCCACTTGCGTGAGTGGGATAAGGGCAGGAAGATATATTTTAATTTTTTATATTTTTTGTTTTTAATTGTTTTTAGTTAAATACTAAATTAGTTTTAGTTCCTTTTAAGTTTTTATTAAATGATTGTTTTTTGTAAAATAGTTTAGTTTAGTTTAATAAATAGTTTATTTAGTATATATTATATAATAACAAAATAAATAATGATTTTATAAAATACTAGTGGCCCGCTCCGGCTTCGCACGGGTATAAAATATATAGCCTATGTCACTCAGTGAAAATAATTATTAAAATCTATCAAGTAGTTTTGTGTTATTCGTTACTGCCCGTGGCCCGCACGCGTTAAATTTGGAGTAAAACAATTCCCCTTACTCTATACCATGAGGATTTATGAGATAAAATAAATGCGGTTGAACGGGATAAAAAAGTATCTTATGTCCGTCTCCTAGTTCTCAGCAACCTCTCCACCAATTTTCAGCCGAATTGGTTCATCCGTTCTTGAGTTATAAATAGTGTAACTTAGACCAACTTTCTTTTATATATATAGATATTCTATAGATTTGAAAACACAATATCATGTATTTTAAGTAATAATTGAATAGTATTTAGCATTCGGTAATAACTTTGTTACTTTAAACTTATGTATATGTGTGTATTAACGCTTTTTAACATGATATATATCTTTTTATGTGATATTTAAATTCGAACAGTTGAATAGCAATAGTAGATATTGAAACAGATAAAAATCGTCGAACATCTAAAACAAATGAGGCGCAAGGATTAACAAATGTCGACACACCCGCCTGCATTGCGGAACTGTTTGTCTGTTTGTCCCACATCGTTCTGTTAGCCCAGAGCAGATTTGTGTTCCTGATTAGTTGCCAGATGCCATTACAGTCCGTTGTTTTGTTGATTCATTTTCTAATGGATCCGCGCGTAGTCCGTTTGCGTGTTCTGCAACGGATACATGCGTTATACGAAACCTAATAAATTAGATAAAGCATTGTTCTGTGAAATATACGCCGTGTGGTATACGGCTGAATAGAATAGTACCACCCTCATTTCTTAACGAGGTATCGTAAAAGGCGACTAAGGTAAGTCGACCCGCCGTGTGGTATGCGGCTTAGTAGAATAGTCCAACCTCATTTCTTACCGAGGTGTCGTAAAAGGCGACTTAGGTAAGTTGACCCACCGTGTGGTATCCGGTTTAGTAGAATAGACCACCCTCTTTCTCACCGAGGTCTCGTAAAACACGATTAAGGTAAGTGGATGTCAGGCAGGGGGCCGGTCTTAAAATACGTAGCCAAATCATGTGACGTTTCTAACATGTTGTGCCGACCCCACTTAGTGGGATAAGAGCAGGAGGACGATGATAGAACTTACGAGTGTACTTATTTAGTCTTTATATTGGTACTCGTAGTAGAATAGACAACCCTTTTTTTTACCGAGGTGTCGTAAAATACGACTAAGGTAAGTTGACGTCAGGCAGGGGGCCGGTCCTAAAAAAACGTGGCCAAATCATGTGACAACATGTTTCTAGCACTAGCCGAACCCACTTAGAGTGGGATAAGGGCACGAGGATGATGATGTAGTCATCTATGTAACCATAGCCTAAAATATAATTTACTAGTAGAATATGTATATATTTAGTCAATTTCCACGTATGATAATAACGCCACGCAATATATTTGATGGAATGTATTGCCTCCCGCGAGTAATATTCCAGTAATTTTCTTGATCATTGGTGTGGAAAATATGAATACTGGCAATATAGTTCAAAGAGTTTAGAATTAATTGGATTAATTATTATGAAAATGTACATATTTATTATCAAAAAAGATACACGCACAATCAAAAAGAGATAATAGTTGCATAATGTCAGATTGTTTATGACATTGTGGCACAGAAATTATTTGATGTAATATTTTATTTTAGTTGAAGGATATCTTTTGATGATTACTTAGATGATAAGAGTGCGTGGACGTAGCTACTTTTCGACCATGTACAAAACAACAATAAGAATTATATTTTTAAAAGAGCAACCACCGAGTTTCTTGCATGCTCGTCTCGGTAGGTACAGCTTTCCGAACCAGCAGTATAGTTTACAATTTTTTTTATTTATTGCATAAAATCTTAAATGATAATACAAAACTCAATACGACATAGCATAAACTTATAACAAGTAAAAGCATATATTTACAAGTTTATTAATGTAAAGAATTTTTTTGATTTTAAAAAAAGAAATTAAATTTGGTGAAAGGTATATGGGCATATAGAAAAATATCGGCAGTGTCACCATAACTACAAAATTGTCTTTAATACAGACATAATTGATTTATATACATATATATATATATATATATATATATATATATATATATATATATATATATATATATATATATATATATATATATAAATATTAAGAATTATACATATACTCTAAATTTTATATTCCAATAAATTCAATTTTGATACGTTTTTAAGAAATAATTTTATATTTTTATTTTGTACCTCTAGTTGTTATTGTGATATGTATTTTTTTATATAAGTAATATTATTATTTTATAATAATTATATCATTGTTTAAGTGTTATTTCAATGTAAGACACTTAATAAATTGCCATTTATTGCGATATTAGGTTTTTGTTAATAACTTTAAATCACAGTTTCTGCTGTCATATACTTCAAATTTTATTCTTTTAAAACTTAGATACTAAAATAGCCCTAAGCATGTGTCATTCATACCCCAACCCTTTTAATTGTTTTTTACTCATTCGAATGAGTCAGCAATATAATTAATTGTAATTTCACATTTGTTAAATATTCACCCTAAAATAAGCAGACTCTTACTATTTTATTGGTAGGTATGGAGATAAAACTAATGATCTTTCCTTCATCTAATAAAATATACATAATTATATGTAGGTTGTAACAAGTTGAAGAAAGCTTTCAACAAAATTTAATGTCCCTACTGTTAACGGTTCAAGAGTTCCCTCGTCTTGGGCCAATAGTGGCAGCAGAATAGGTCATGCATATAAATGCACTGTCATCGTGGCTGGACCAGTAAAATTTCAGCTCACTAGGACTCAGGAAAGTGGGTCAAATTAAACTTGAATTTTTCCGCCTTCACATACATACACGGAAAGTCAAGTTAAAAAGCTTTTAACAAGATTTCATGCCCCTACTGTTAACCGTTGAGGAATTCCGTTGTCTGGATCCAATCCTGGCAGCATCAGATCATGCTTATCATAAACATATATTGTCATTAGGACTCGATCACTATGTGAAATTTCAGCTCAATAGAACACCGGGAAGTAGGTAAAATTTAACTTGTAAAAAATCACCGTCACATACTTATATTGCAATTAAATAAAAGCTTTTAATAAAAAGGCTGTAAAGGAATATTTGGAATGACGAAATATCATCCATAACATTGTCATACATATATTGCAAGTTGAATAAAGGCTTTTAATAAAAAGGCTGTAAGCCAATATTTGGAATGACGAAATATAATATCATCTATAACATTGTCATACATACCGTGTGGTATCCGGCTGAATAGAATAGTACCACCCTCTTTTCTTACCGAGGTGTCGTAAAAGGCGACTAAGGTAAGTCGACCCGCCGTTTGGGGTCCGGCTGAGTAGAATAGACCAACCTCATTTCTTACCGAAGTGTCGTAAAAGGCGACTAAGGTAAGTTGACCTACCGTGTGGTATCCGGTTTAGTAGAATAGACCACCCTCATTCTTACCGAGGTGTCGTAACATACGGCAGAGGTAAGTTGACGTCAGGCAGGCGGCCGGTCGTAAAAACGCAGCCAAATCATGTAACAGCGTGTTTATAACATGTTGTGCCGACCCCACTTAGAGTGGGATAAGGGCAGGAGGAACATTGTCATACATACATTGCAAGTTAAATAAAAGCTTTTAATAAAAAGGCTGTAAAGGAATATTTGGAATGACGAAATATCATCTATAACATTGTCATACATACATTGCAAGTTGAATAAAAGCTTTTAATGAAAAGGCTGTAAACGAATATTTGACGACGAAAGATCACCTATAACATTGTCAGTCTACACCTTTACTTTGTATTTTAGAAATCTACGTACATTTCGTCGTGAATGTCAAATTAGTTCGACTGGATGAGCGACGCGTCAAATTTCACAAAGTCACCGCTTCACTTGTCATACTCAAACGTTGAACAACGCTAAATGGCAGACAGAACACTGGTTAACTATTTCCTTTTATGTCTGTCATACTGGAATATGGTCAGATAAAAAAAAACCGCTTAATAATCAAGTAGGCGGTTTTTAGAGATTTTACTTATAAAATGCATGTGTCGTTATGTTAGGAATAATTGAAAAGTAATAAGAATATTATTTTGCTATAATCCGCGATAGAAGAATATATGTAATGCTAAATGTAGAGTGTACTATTCGTTCTCATACCTGATACATGCAGAATTTGTAAGAACTCATGCACTCCTACACCGATGACACAACACACCCACAAGCACTGTACACATTCAAAACCACAATCACAACAATTGTTTCGCCTCGTAACCGAAGCATCGTCAAATTCAAATTCAAATTCAATTCAAATTCAAAATATTCTTTATTCAAATAAACTTGTAAACAAGTGCTTTTGAATCGTCAACTCTACTGCTGGTTCGGAAAGCTGTTCCTACCGAGAAGAGCCAGCAAGAAACTCGGCGGTTGCTCTTTTTAAAAATACAATTCTTAATGCTAGTTACATTTAATGTTTCTATCTTGTACAGGGTCGAACAATATTTATATCCACGCATTTTTATCGTCTAAATAATCCTCAACAGTATAGTAGGCTTTCTGTATCAGCCTCTCCTTAATAGTGTTTTTAAACTGCTGTAATATCGTCAGAAGATAGACTCCACGAAAAAATCGCAAGGCGAAGCATTACCCAAGCAAGTTGAGTTAGTCTTTAGTCGCATTTTACGACACATCGGTAAGAAATGAGGGTGGTACTATTCTATTCAGCCAAATACCACACGGCGTTTTGGAATATTTCTAAGAATGGAGTATATTCCCTCACTTTTCAAAATATTACCAATAGCCAAAACCGAAGAAACAAAGTCTAAGAAAATTGGTTAATATAAAAACAAGCTTTTTGAAAAAGAAGATGGTGATATTTAAACTGTAATTTGTAATCCCTAGAGGCTCGAAGCCCCACGGTGTTTCGAGGGCAGGTAATTAGCAAATAAGAAGAAATGCAACATTTTATATCCCCCTTTAGTAAGTACCCCTCGTTTTAAATTAGTTTTTAAGTCTTGTGAAGCGTTACGTAAGCGAAAAATCTCTTAGATATTTTTTGCAACGCAACTCATCTCATAGTCAAATTTGTGGATTAGAAATCTTATCGTTTAATTCTTCTAGCTCACTAACAAAACTAAAACCGGGAATGTAAATAAATAAATAAATATATAGGACATTTAAACAAACACGGTCGTTCCCAAAGTAAGTAACTTAATACTTGTGTTATGGGTGACATACTGGTGGATATATACTTATATATTTTTAAATACATACTTAGATACAAATATACACCCAGGCTCAAAGACCAACAAATTCATTTATAAAATATGTTAGCCCTCGGCGGGATTCGAACCCGCGACCCGCAGGAGCTGAAAGCAGAGTCACTACTTACTGCGCCAACGGGCCAGTCAAAACTGTGTGATACTTACCAAAGGTTTTCACGGTCGAACCCCAACACGGTCAAACTATCGATTTTCGAATTCAAGGTTAGTTTTACCTTCACACCTTCAAATTATCTATATATATTTTTTCGGAATCTCGGAAACGTCTCGAACGATATTCCTGAAATTCAGCATGTAGGGGGTTTTTGGGGAGAAAAATCGTTCTAGATAAGTTTTATTTAAAAAAATGTCGTTTTATCCTTGTTTTCGGGCTCTAATTTTTTTTTTTAAATTTACATTGAATACAATCACAATTTTTCGCTGTCAAACGTAAAGTCCAGTCTCGTGCGTACGCGCGCAGTGAACGGACGCGTATTGTTTATGTGAACGTTATCGCTGCGCGTATCGTGTGAGACGCAAAGTTCGCCAGTTTCGGTTAACGCCCCTGCACCCCTGCCACCGGCGACAGTTGTACTCGCCGCAACCCGTGTTGCGGCTCGAGGAAGCGGTCGGCAGCGCATCGCGTGCACCTGCTCCGCCGAAGCTGCCCGGACGCAGCGATCTGCACCGCCTTTCGTTGCAAAGACGTATGCAGACGTGCCCACAGTGATACCACCGCTCATCATTCCTACGCGCTTGAAGTCTCTGCCCCCGCTCGCGGGCGCCTAGCTGCGCCTCCCCCAGGGGTCTCACCCGGCTGGGTTGCACGCGCCGAGGGTGTGCGGAGCTGCACTCGCACATTTTTCGAATATGACTAATGCTGTTAGCCCTAATGGCTTTGACAGCGTCACCGATAAGACGGGCGAGCGCTGAAGCATCGCCGAGAAGAAATGGATGATACATGCGGGTGCATTACAAGCACCCGCGCTACAGGGGGCGTCGCCTTAAGGGTGTCTCCTGCGAGACCGAACCTCGGCTTAAGGCGGCGCGTTTTTGGAGGGCTGCATCTAATAAATGACTTGGAAGAAGTCTGCGTCACGGCGGCCGCGGCAGAGGGCTGCGGCCGCTTGACACAAGCAAGCGGGGACCTCGTCTTCGCCGGCGAAGACGCTGTTTGTGTAAATGTAATGTGTTTATCTTGTTGGATGCTGTGATAGCATCATCGGGGTCGTTAAGGACGCTCTTCGGGCGCCTGTGAATCTTGTTGGGGTGCCTGAACGCCTTATAGTTGGACGCGGCCACTATAAGGGGGTTTGGGTGGATGGACGCTTTCTCGAAGTAAGTCGTCGAGAATCGTCTGAAAAGATCGGCTATCGTGGGTAGGTCGAGATCTCTATGGAGGTTCACGTTGCGCACGAACCACGGACAGCCAGTGGCTGTACGCATGAATCGATTTTGAAGTGTCTGCAACGGACACAGTCGTGATTTCGGGACGTGCGCGAACGTGACGCTCGCATATGTCATGATGGGTCTGATGCAAGTTTTGTAAAGTGTCACTTTGTTGCGGAGTGACAGTTTACTTGTCTTGCACAGTATCGGATAGAGGCGTCCCATGGCGAACGCTGCCCGGTTACGGACAACGCGGATGTGTCGGATAAAGGTTAGGGTCGGTTGGAGGATGACACCTAAGTATTTGACTTCCTTTTGCCAATCTATGTATTTGTTGTATATGGAGACTCTAGGGGGCGTCCGGATGAAGTCCATGGCTCTCCTAGATCTCGCAAAGAACATTGCTGCGCTTTTATCGGGATTAATTTCGATTCTCCACCGGCGGAACCAGCTTCCGAGCTGGTTGGTTGCTCTTTGGAGCCTATCATTAATAGTTATGGGATCTCTACAGGTAGTATAGATTGCGGTATCGTCCGCGAACATAGCCAAGTGGGTGACTGCACTAGTTTTAGTGGAGAATCGTGGGATGTCACTCGTATAGAGCGAGTAGAGGAACGGTGCGAGTACCGAACCTTGGGGGACTCCGGCGCTTAAGGTGCGTCTTGAGGAGAGCGCACCATCAATACGATATCTGAATGAGCGATTAGTAAGATAATCGCGAATGATAAGAACGAGTCTATCGGGGATTCCTAGGTTCGCGAGTTTGTATATTAAACCCGCATGCCATACCTTATCGAAGGCTTTGGCGACATCGAAGAAGACAGTACCGGTGTACCGTTTTTTGGCGAAGCCATTGAGGACGGCTTCGGTAAGTCGGTGTACTTGTTGTACCGCGGTGTGTTTGGCGCGGAAGCCGAATTGCTCATCCGGTATGAGCTTCATCGACTCCATGAACGTTATGAGTCTAGCGAGGATTACTCGCTCGTAGACTTTCCCTAAGCTGTTGAGCAGACTGATGGGTCGATAGCTGCTCGGGAGATTACTGGGTTTTCCCGGTTTGCGAATACCTATTACTATTGCTTCCTTCCATTCGTCGGGGAAGGAGCAACCTAACAGGAGGGCATTGAAAATCAATACTAATAGGTTTATGAGTTGGTCGGGGAGGCACTTGAGTGCTTTGTTGGATATGGAGTCGGGTCCTGGGGACTTGCGGGTCTTGAGGTTTTGGATAATGGAACGGACTTCCTCTCCGGTAGTGGGAGTGAGCGGCTCGCTTTCGGGAGCCTTCGCGGATATCCTAGCCGCCGCCATTTCCACTTCCGAGTGGAATTCGGCGTGTTCGGGGTGACTGGGATTGTTTGTACATTGTCCCTCAAGACTGTCAGCCAAGCATTCGGCCTTATCGATGTCGTCAAAAGCGACCGGACGGTTTAAACGTAACAATGGAGGTGTAGCTGCACACTGGTCTCCTCTCAGGGATTTCGCCAGTTTCCAGAAAGCCAGGTGACTCGGCGAGATCTCTGAGAGTTTGTTGTCCCAGGCGGACTGACGGTTGAGGCTGAGTTTTTCTCTAACCTCTCTTTGAAGTCGCCGGAGTGTTCTCCGGTTTTCGTCTGTCGGGTATGCGTCATGGGCCCTAGTGGCGGCACGTTTACGTCTAAGTAGGTCGCGTAGGTCGTCCGGTAGTCGCCCACGACCGCGGTCGTCGGGGACTTCCTTGGAGCAACGCTCGAGTGAGTCTGTTATATGTTTTGTGAGGTGGGTAACAGCGAACTTGGCACTATCCACGGAGTCTATCTTGTCAGGAATTTGATCTAGGTTGTCTGAGTTAAGGGACTGGAGTTTCCCGCCTAATTTACTCCAGTCGATTATCGTTTTCGTGGGAGGGGTCGTGGAAGTGGATTGCCCTAACTGAATTAGAACCGGACGGTGGTCCGAGTCTAATTCAGCACTCGCACAGGAGCGGCTCACTGAGCACCTCTGCTGCTACTCTCACAAGTAGCACATCTCACACGCGCAATACTGCGCGACCATGTCCGGTCGGGGGGAGCCCCCCCCCCCGAGGGACCCACGTATTAGGGGGGAGCGCCCCGCGTTCGCCCGCGCTGTAGTACGGCGCGACGTACGGGACAATAACATCGTCCCGTTTACGCCGATCGCACCTGCGGCAGCGACACCACCACCGCCAGCGCCTGCACCACTACCACGCTTCCGGATTCCATCCGGCGAGCGAAAGTCGCCAGACTCCGCGCTTTTGTTCTCCGCCGATGTAGCTGAGCTTACATGGGGCGGCGAAGCACCGAAGCGTCCGCGGGCTGCCGACTCTTCGCCCGAATCCCTCGAGGGAGACGACAAGCGTCCGAAGACGGACCAGTCACCGGCCACCTCACTGACAACGTCGTCGTCATTCGACGTACACCTAACAGCCGAGCAAAGGACTCGGCCCACTCCACCGCCGGCCTCCTCGCCTCGGGACGAGGGTGGCGTGCGACCGCTTGCAGAGAGCGCGTCGCAGGGATCCGTCTCGTGGCCTCGGGACTCGACGAGCTACGCCGGATTTGCTTCGTCGCCGTCTCCAATGACGACGTCCCGCCCCCCTACCCCTCAGGCTGGGCCGTCTGGCTACGCGGCCGCCGCCGCCGCGCCGCCGTCACCCCGGGCGCTCCAGCAGCGCCAGGAAGAGCTGCAGCGCCAGCAAAAACCGCATGCCACTACCGGAGCGAAGACAGCGCGCTCCGAATACCCGCCAATCACCGTGGAGTGCCTCCCCAACTGGACGAGGCACTTCACCGCGATCCGAGGCATGCTCGGACACGCCCCTAACGCCCGCCCGATGGGAAAGCGCGTCAGATTCCTCCCCAAGTCGGCGGAGGAATTCCGGATGCTCCAAAGGTACCTTCTCAACGCTGCCAAGCAGGACCCGAACATCTCGTGGTTCTGCTACAGCCCAGCGTCGAGCCTACCCAGCAAGGTAGCCATCAGGGGGCTACCTCAAGACACTCCGCCAGCAGAGGTCATCGCGGCGCTGCGCAGCCTAGGGTACCCGGCGACCCAGGCGAGGGCCATCCCTGGGGTCAGAGGGCGGCACGGCTGCACATATTTCGTGCAGCTGGAGCACCTGACCTTTGAAGAGCTCGGTCACCTGTACAGAAAGACCGAGCTCCTTTCGATGCCGGGCCTCATCGTCGAGGCATGGAAGGGCGGACGAGGACCGCCACAATGCCACAGGTGCCAGCAGTTCGGACACTCATCGGCCAACTGCCACCGGCCGCCTAAATGTGTCCGCTGTGCAGGCGGGCACCTGGCCCAAGACTGTGACCGGCCCCAAGAAGCCGCGCCCAAGTGCGCGAATTGTGGAAAAGCGCACGTGGCGCGGGATCGCAAATGCCCGGTCTTCCGTCGTGAGGCGCGAAAGCGCGGCATCGATGTCGCGCCGCCGCGCCCAGACAAGCAAGCGAAGCAGAGGGCAGGAGGGGGTGGTCAAGTTCCACCCCCAACCGCAACACCCGCCGCCGCCATACAAGTCGCCGCAGCGGCCCCCGCCATCCCCGCAGTACGTCCTGCGGTAGCCGTATGCGCCGCCCCTGCCCCCGAGGCACACCCTGCAGTGGCCATGCCTGCCGCCCCCGCCCGACCCGCACTGAGTAGCGCCCCGCCGTCGCCCGGCAGGTTCATTCATGCTACTCGACGGAGGGAAGCGGGAGGGGCTAACATAGTCGCAGAGCCGGCGACCAAACAATCGCCGGCCTACATCCCGACCGCCCGAGCTACTCAACAGAGGGAAGCGGGAGTGGTTACTATAGATCGAGAGCCGGCGACTCTGCAACCGCCGGCAAACGACCCGATAGGCAGGGGGGAGCCCCTGCAAAGAAAAAGAAACCGGCGCAGGCGCAGGCAGCCGAGGCCAGCAGATGCTGAGCCCGCCGCCGCGTCCACACCGCACCCCAGGCCGCCAACATCAACATTGTTGGCGGCAATACCCGAAATTGCCGAGGCGCCGAGAAGCCGCGGCCACCGACTGGCCACAGAAGAGCTGCGAGCTCCGCAATATCCTACGTTCCTCCCGCCACCCCTCGCGCAGGACTCGGGCATTAATAATATTGTCCGGGTCCTTATCGAGGCGCTTATGGCGGCGCTCACCCACTATCTGAGCAACAGGGACGTAGTCGGCGCCATCACGGCAGCAATTACCCAGTTTGGGAGGTCGCATCAATGACCTCCCTACGAATTCTATATTGGAACCCGGGCGGCATCAGAGGTCACGTCCGTGAGTTGACACTACTCGCCCAGTCGCAGGATATCCACGTCATCCTCCTGGGCGAAACTAAACTCACGGACAGCGTCGAGCTCCGCGTGCCCAACTACTTCGTGTATCGCCGCGACGAAGTCTCTCCCCGGGGCCGCCCGTACAGAGGTACGGCCGCTCTGGTGCGGAGGGACATCATACACGAAGAGCTGGAGCACACCCCGTTCACTAGCACCCGTACACAGGGGGTGCGAGTCAACGTGGGCAACCAGGAGCTCCGCATCTATGCCGCCTACAAACCACCCGGACTGACTTTCTGCAGCACTGATGTCGAGGCAATCTTCGGGCAGCAGGGACCTGCAGTGATAGTGGGTGATCTCAACGCGAAACATCACGCGTGGGGATCGCGAATCATCACTGCAGTCGGGAGGCACCTGCACGAAGATAGCGTGAGGAGCGGGTACGGTGTGGTGGGGCCGGGAGCGCCGACCCACATACCCACCGACAGCCGCTCCCAGCCAGACGTCATAGACATAGTGCTGCACCACGGATTGGACAACCCCTAGGATGTCGAGGTACTCTATGACCTTGACACGCAACACCTACCGGTTCTGGTCACCCTAGCCACCCAGGGCGGCTTCTTAGTGCCCCGCCCGCCGCGGACGCGGACGAACTGGGAGCGCTACACCGCAGAGCTTGCCGGGCTTGAGCTAGCAGGCCCGATCACTACACCTTCGGGAGTCGACGATGCTGTTGCGTTGGTCGCGGAGGCGATCATCGCCGCCAAAGCAGCAGCTACCACCACCACGTCGACTTCACCGGATACCAATCGAAGGAAGGACCTGCCGAGCTCGCTCCGCAATATGCTTAAGCGGAAGCGCACCCTGCGCCGCCTATGGGCCCGCACTCGTTGCCCCAGGGTGAAGGCTGACCTGAACCGGCTTGCAGAGAGGATCGCGCGTGCCGTAGTCGCTCTCGACGAGGCGCGATGGGAGGATACCGTCGATCGAGCGACAGAACACGACACAGCGCTGTACTCCCTCTGCAAGAAACTCACCGGACAAGACACCCCCGTTTACCCGCTGCTCAATGCCGCGGGTAAACGCACCTATGCCGCCAAGGATCGTGCTGAGATTCTGGCGGCACACCTGGAACAGACATTTACGCCCAACGCCCCCAACACCTTCAACCTCCATGTCATCCGTCATCACGCGGCTGTCCAGGACAAGCTGGAGAGGTTTCTGTCGGCCCCTACACCGCCGCTCCGGGGAGAGGACTTCATCTCCCTGTCAGAGCTACGGTCGGTCGTTGCTCGCCTTGATAAGCGAAAGGCGCCAGGCCCCGACGGAATCGCCAACGCCGCGTTGATGCTGCTGCCCCGAACAGGTCTCGTAGCGCTCACGAGATTGTTCAATGGAGTACTCCGCACCGGCCACTTCCCAGAGGCGTGGAAGACCGGGAAGATCATCGTTCTTCCCAAGCTGGGGAAGGACCGCCGCCTGCCTGGAAGCTACCGGCCGATCACCCTGCTCTCGCACATAGCCAAGCTGTTTGAGCGTCTGCTGCTGCGTCGAGTCACGCCCCATCTGCCCCTGCGCGAGGAGCAGTTTGGATTCCGCAGCGGCCACTCGACGATGCTCCAGCTGGCGAGGGTCATAAACCACCTGACCAGTGAGCGGAACAACGGGCGCTACACCGTGGGGGTCTTTCTCGACATCGAGAAGGCCTTCGACCGTGTGTGGCACGCCGGGCTCCTGGTCAAAATACTGGACACCACCATGCCGCCTGCTTATGTGCGAGTGCTGGCATCGTTCCTACACGGCCGTAGCTTTTACGTGGCAGTGGATGGTGCTGAATCCCAGCCACGCACCATCCAAGCCGGAGTACCCCAGGGCAGTTGTATATCGCCGCGTTTATACGCGGCGTATACGGATGACATCCCCACCCTGAGCCACCATCTGCGGGAAGGGGAGGAGGACGTGCTGTTGTCGCTGTTCGCCGACGACAGCGCGTATTTCGCGTCGTCCTACCACCAGATCGTCGCCACCAACCGCATGCAGCGTATGCTGGACTTGTTGCCGGAATGGCTGGACAAGTGGAGGATGGCTGTCAACGTCGGGAAGACGGCCGCTCTGCTAACCAGCCGCTCCAAGCCGCTACGTCAGCTGACTCTACGAGGCCAGGACGTAGAGTGGAAGACCACAGTGAGGTTTTTGGGGTGTGAGTTGGACCGCAGCCTGTGCATGCTCCCCACGGTGAATCACGTCGTGGGTCGAGCCGCCGCTGCTAGGTCCAAGCTTCACGCGCTATTCACATCCCACCTACCTATGAACACCAAACTGCGGGTCTACGGTGCCTACGTCCGCTCGCGCTTGACGTATGCGGCACCCGCCTGGTACGCGCTATGTTTGGCGTACCAGAAGCGAAGACTGCAAGTCCAGCAGAACCGCTGCCTGCGACTGATCGTAGGAGCCCCGAGGTATGTGCGGAACGACGTCGTGCATCGGGATACCAAAATGCCGACCGTGGAGGAGTATGTCCGTCGCCTTGCGCGCCGGATGTTCGCACGTGCGGACAATAGCGCGCACGTACACCTCCACGGCATCGCGCCACTCCATGCGCGACCACCCGATGGACGTTCCCTGCCTCGCGAGCTCCTGCGGTCACCGTCTCCGCGGCCCGATGCGGATGACGACGGCGACGATGAGGACGACGCGATGGGCGAGACGGCGAAAACACCGGATTTGACACCCCCGATCATGACACCACCCGACTTAGGACCACCTGAAGAAGACTTTGAGGTCTGGGAGCTACCATTTCCAGACCTCACCACCGAACCAGACATCCCTTAGGTCACCTAGGTGACCTCGGCCTACAAGACCGAAACACAGACCGGGCTTAAGTGCCCGCGAGGAACTGCCCGGGCAATGAGGTACGCCTCGAGGCCCGTACCCCGCCTACTCCCAACGGAGTAAGCGAGACGACCCTGCTGCGATTCGGGGAACGGGCGGTCTAGAGAGGTGAAAATACCTAGAATCGAGCCTATTATTTTTTCATTTCTCTTTCAAATTTTAAGTTTAATTTTTTTTTACATTATTTCATAAAATACCGAGCAAGGCTCGGTCACTCAGGTGTTTAGATTTATATGTTATTAGCAATCCTAGGAAATATAACCATGTTACTTTAATTACACAAGTAATTCTGTTAGTAGGTCTAAGGAATAAGTAAATAAATAAGTAATAATAATATTAACAACCAGAAGATTCTTCATTTAATGTATTAAATTGTTAATCGGGTGGTACATATAATTTGTCATTTTTATCCCACGAAATGAATTCACACGCAGCGGCTCAAAGATCACAGGAGCTCATTAGGCGGCGCGTGTCGGCCGCTACGTGTGCGCTCAGCCTAATTGATTATAATAACGCCAATTTTTAGCCCCGTTATAGGGGTGACATTAATTACTATTGTTTTTTAAATCTTCACGAATACAATAAATCGCTTTTGTATTCTGAATTGCTTTTCAATACATCAGCCATTGTTATGACAAAAAAGTATTATAGGGTTTCAAACACTTCTTAGTCGTTCAAAACAAATAAAGCAATAATGACTACAAAAAAAAATAACCGTCTGACATATTTCCACCGAAACATTGGCCTTCTCGTTAAAGAAAACGTAGCTTAGACCCACCACTCCTCCAAACCGCATTAGCATGTTACAGATTTTCCAAAAATTCTCTAGGGTGTAACATTCTATAATAAAATTCCTTAAATTTTAGCTTTGCCATTACAGCAGTTTAAAAACACTGTTCAAAAGAAACCGAAAAAAGTACAGAAAGCCTACTATAGTATTGAGGATTACTGAGAAAATAAGAATAAAGCTACTTTCCGACCCTGTACAAAACAGTAATACTGTTAAGAATTATACTTTGAAAAGAGCAACCGGCGAGTTTCTGGCTCTTCTCGGTAGGAACAGCTTTCCGAACAGTGGAGTTGACGTTTCAAAAGCACTTGGTTACAAGTTTACTTGAGCAAAGAATATTTTGAATTTGAATTCCAGCGTCAACGTTTCATTTCTGTCTTACTCAAAATAAATCATATAAAAAAAGTATATTTTTAACAATCCGATTATTAGAATGTGTCGCTATTACAAAGATTCTGTTATTAACATTTCTTCTCTGGACGTATTTGATAACAATTATAAACAGTTTAAAGCACACTTAGAAATAGATTCTGTTAAATTTACAATTTTTCATTTTTTAAAGTAATTTTTACATTCTTTAGTTTTATATAGTTTCAATATTTTAACCTGATTCCCTAAGTTTATGGTAAATCATGATGTGTACAAATATTTTGGATTACTGTCTAGTCTTAAAGTTAAATATATATTTATGTTTTAATCTTGTACTTCTCCGACAGGACTGTTTTGCGTACCCCTTTAAATAAATAAATAAATATCCATATTTTTATAAATAAATACAAGGAAAACTTACACAAACGGTCGTCCGTTTTTAAGGTGTGCGGTTTATTATGTAGCACACAATTTTTTTTTATAAATACAATTACATACACGGTCGTCTATCCCCAAAGTATCTTAATACCTGTGTTATGAGTAACTCGCAACTGCTAAATATATACATATATAATTTTAAATATATTCTTAAACACATAAATATAACCAATCTCGAAGAACCAACAATTTTCTTTTATAGAAAATTTTGGCCCTCGGTGAGAATCGATTCCGCGACCCGTGCAGCTGAAAGCAGACTCACTGCCACATATGCCAACGATCCAGTCAATTTATATAGGTAAGTTGAAATTATATACCTGTTCAGTGCAAAATTCGAAGTATTTATTTTTTTTAACAATTGATTATACATACCATTTATTCTAGAATCTTTCATATTCTTAAATCCAAGGGATTAAAGTGATGCATAGTTGCTTAACAATACAATCTAGATAACGTAGCCACATAAATAATTTATAACGGCAAAGTCTTTATATATCGTTGACCGCAGCAATCCCACTGTAGAAAATAGGATTTCCATCATACTCGAATCTGGCTAGCCATCTGTGTCCAAATCTTATTTGATACACAATGCTGCGCCGCTTTGCAAGCGGAGGCTATGAAGAAAGTTGGTTAAATATTTGTTTGTTGTGTATAAATATTTATTTGTTGTTTTTTTTCAACATCACCGTTTTAATATAACTTCTAAATACATTGCATCGTATACTTTATTTAATCTGCAACTTAATTTACGTGGACTGTTATTGCATGATCGGGTTTATAATAGATGGTGCTTTTCAAAATAATCCCGCCGCGTTTACGAAAGCTAGGCGAGATCTTTTCGTCCAAAATACCTCAATGCCTGGAGATCAAGGTCTTCGTGCCTGTTGCCATTTATGTCATACGAATCTGAAACGTAGTCGCTGACTATAGGTTTCGTAAGAAAGCTCAGAGTTACTCAGCGTGCGATGGAGCAAGGTATGCTCGGAGTATCTCTACACGATCAAATCGGGAATGACAAGATCCCTCGTAGAACCAAAGTTACTAACATAGCTCATGTTGCGCAGCTGAAGTGGAGATTGGCGAAACACATAGTGCGGAGATCCGATGGACGTGGAGGTCTTAAGTATCTCTATCCTACTGCTCTAACTAATGCGAAATTTTGTGAGTATGGATGTGTGTTTGTTACCCTTTCACGGCGAATTCTCTAAACCAATATCGATGAAATTTGGCACAATCATTCCTTATACACCGAGGTAACACATAGGCTATAGAAATCCGGTTAAGTCTACAGGAATATGATGACATGGAAAAGCGCCATCTATTATAAACCTTTGACGCGACAACAGTCCACGTACCGGGCTTAAGTGCCCGCGAGGAGATGCCCGGGTAAAGAGGAATTCCTCGAGGCCCGCACCCCGTTTACTCCCACCCGGGGAGTAAACGAGAAGACCCTGCTGCTACGAAGTTGCGGGTAAAAGCTAATATTCTATAATAAATGAATCTATGAAAAAATAAGACTGATATGTGATATAAGACGAACGCGGCGTCCGTGTGTCCAAAGTATTATAGAGGTCGTTAAAATTCAATTGTTAGTGGCCACCCCACGAGGTCCATCAACTACCCCCTGTAGATGTAATAACTCCATTGAGACTACATAATTGCAAATCATTTGCGGGTTTTTTGTCCCTAAGAGGGGGGTAACTACGGCGTGAAATTCTGATATGGAAACCTTAAGATCGGTAATTGTTTAGGGATTCCAAACAGTGGCAGGGTGTAGAAATTTGAGTAATATGGATAAAACACAAAGCTTCTTTGTTGTGGCTTAAGATTTTAATTATATCAGTGCTCGGTGACCGAGCCTTGCTCGATAATTTTTAAAATGATGTAAAAAAAATAAAATAAAAATTGAAAAGAAAATCCTAGGTATTTTTACCTTTCTAGACCGCCCATTCTTCAAATGAACTATGACTTTACGTTTGACAGCGAAAAATTGTGATTGTATTCAACGTAAATTTCAAAAAAATTTTAGAGCCCAAAAACAGGAATAAAACGACATTTTTTTTAAATAAAACTTACCTCGATCGATTTTTCTCCCCCAAAACCTCCTAAATGCTGAATTTCAGAAAAATCGTTGGAGCCGTTTCCGAGATTCCGAATATATATATATATATACATACAAGATTAACCCATTTAAATATTAAAGATTGATCTTCCTCATATTTATATTCTTACATTCCATTATATTCTTAAATTACAATAGTAATAGACATTTTTAACCTACACTATCGCGTAAGCGTAACGCCAATTTGTATGACGCTGCAATAGCGACATCTAGTGACCGCTGTTCTAGCGCCATTCGAATTGGCGTTACGCTAACGCAATCGAGTATGTTAAAAAAACTCGCACTACGCACATAACTAGCATACTAAAAACATGTCTCGCTCGTCTAATTTAGTCTCCTAAATCTCCAATCCCATCTTTCAATGATTCGTCGCATATTCAATCACTAACATATTCCTATTTTAGATATCAAATTATCCTCACAATCAACCGTTCTCATACCTTATACATGCAGAATTAGTTATTACAAAAAACTAAGTACTACACACATTCATTACGACAATCTCAACGATTGCGCCCCGTAACCGAAGCTCAGGAGATTAGCTCCACGACAAAATCACTTTGCCTTAACTAATCCTGCATGTATAAGGTATGAGAACGGTTTCATTTCCTACAATCAGCATTACAAAGATTTTCTTAACAAACGCGGAATATAGCAAAATAATTCTATCATAACTTTCGTACTATGGAATTCCGCAAAGTAACACTTACTTCTATAAATTAGTCAACTTAAACGTTAAAATAAATCGCAAGAATAGTTAACCTAATCATCATCATCTTTCTGTCCTTATCACACTCTAAGTGGGGTCGGCAAAATGTTATAAACATGCTGTCACATGATTTGGCTGCGTTTTTACGGCCGCCTGCCTGACGTCAACTTACCTCTGTCGTATTTTACGACACCTCGGTAAGAAAGAGGGTGGACTATTCTACTAAAACGGATACCACACGGTGGGTGAACTTACCTTAGTCGCCTTTTACGACACCTCGGTACTATTCTATTCAGCCGGATACAACACGGCGTAGGAATAGTTAACCTAATATAAAAGTAATATCAATAGGTTGTTGGTAAATTATTCGTTACAACCATCAATAAATGAGAATATTGCCGGTTTTATTACACACGCGGGGGTGGCTCCGATTGACTAAATTATTTTATTGCTGTCTACAATCTTATCTTGATGGGTTATTTATCCATAGAATTGGATAAATAAGAACTAGTAAATAATATAATAAGCCCAGCGGTAACACCGTGCGCCTCTTTCGAGGAGGTCTAGGGTTCAAACCCCAGGCAGGCACCAATGAGTATTCTAGTAAAACTTATGTGTCTAATTGATAATTGCAATTTATCACACGCTTTTCGGTGAAGGAAAACATCGTGAGGAAACCTGCATATCTCTAGAGAATTCTGGGGATATGTGTAACCTACCAATCCGCATTGGAGCAGCGTGGTAGGTCTTAGCTCCAATCCTTCTCTCCAAAAAAAAAATCGGAGAGAAGAGGCCTATGCCCAGCAGTGGGATATCAACAGGCCGTTACATTACATTACATTACAAATAATATAATAACGGATTTAGGATACTGTTGGGCTTGCCGAGGTTTTGCTCCGCTTCTAGCATGTTTGCTGAAGCGCGAACTAATGATTTTTACGCGGTATTAAGGAAAAAGACCGCATCCTTGCTAGCAAGACTTCGCTCAAGCTCAAACAGTATCCTAAGTACGTTAGTGTGTAAAATGGAGTCACCCATATATAACAGATTTATGGAGTTGCTAGTGCGACAATAACACATGTATATGTATATAATGTAAATTTTTTTGGATAAGGATTTGTATATTTTTCACTAACATAGTTTATAAGTTTTCTTATTGTTACTAACAATTGTGAGCCTTTGTAGCTTTCAATAAAATTATTATTATTATTAATATATCGCTTAGTATCAAAGCGAGGGAATTCGAAATTTTTAATATTTAAATGAGTTAATCTTGTATATATTTTTCTGAAATTTGAAAACTGCTCCAACGATTTTCATTAAATTTAGCATGAGAGGGTTTGGGGGGAATATAGCTAGGTTTTATTAGAAAAATAGGCGCTGTGTTACGCTTTAATGCAATTTTTTACAAAACAACTTTTTTGAATTAGGTCACTAATATTAAGCGCGTAATATTCTATATCCCTAGATGCAGCTATATTACATGTAGTGTAATTTTGTTTCTCTTCTTCATCCTTAGCGTGGTCCCAAAAATCTGGGGTATGCTTTACTACTGATTTTTGTCCACTTTATCCGATCTTAAATATTCGATCTGTGTAAGTTGTTGCCTCCCATATCGGAATCTACAATATCAAGCCAGAACTTTTTTTACTTTTGCGGTATCTAGCATGTTATATAATAATAGTAACCCACTACTATCCCACAGCTGGTCAAAGACCTCCACCCTCCATCTGTAAGTCAGCGTAGATGCGTACGCTGCGCCAATGCGAAAAATTAGAAAGACTCTTGAGATACCATTATGTTTTCCCACAGCGAAAAGATCATAATAAAGTAGCGGCCTGCTACTATCCCACCGCTGAGAATAGGCCTCTTCTCTCCGTTTTTGGAGAAGGATTGGAGTTAGGACCTACCACGCTGCTCCAATGTGGATTGGCAGGTTACACATATCTCCAGAATTCTCTAGAGATATGCAGGTTTCCTCAAAATGTTTTCCTTCACCGTAAAGCGTGAAATAAATTGTAATTATCAATTAGACACAAGTTTTAACAGAAAAACTCATTGGTGTCTGCCTGGGTTTGAATCCGTGCCCTCCTCAAAAGAGTCGCAAGGTGATACCGCTGGGTTAACACAGCACCGTAATAAGTAAATATTACCACGAAGAAATTCTTCGCGGATTATAGCAAAATAATTTTACTATTACTTTTGTATTATGGATCTCTGCAAAGTAACTCCTAATTCTATAAATTATTTAAAGTAAATATTAATTAATTAAATTTTTATCGATAACTCACTGTTGCTTGCCCGGGGTTTGAGCACTTGAGCACTTTCCTAACTTAACCCCAATATCTACGCCCAACTAATCCACAAAAATTAGGAGAATTCCGGCAAAAAATCCAGCCGATGGTTTTTCAATGCAAATATGTGTGCGAATTTCATTCATTGAACCGCCCTGTGACGCCTAGCTCTAGTATAAAATTTTCCTTTTGAGATGAATAGAAAAGAATAGGAAACTGAATTCGTAAGCTTAGAGCAATAACCAACTTCTTATAGTATGAATGAGTATTAGAACTAGGGTTGCCACCTTTTTTTTGAAGAAAAATAGTATTTTTCTTTTTTTAAATCAAAAAAATATAGTACTTTTAGGAAATTCAGGAAAAAAATAGTACACATCTATTTTCAATCATTATTTATTTTTCCATTATTATTTATTATTACCTATCGCTGGACAATGACAAAGGAATAAGAGTTACTAACTAACTAAGCTCCGTAAATACATGGATGAGTTTCGTTCAAGCATTCCCTATGCAGTGCTGCGGGTGCGTTCCATTCACAGTTGATTCAAAAAAAGTGCGACAATTGAATTAGCGATAAAAATAAAGTATTTTCGTCCTATATTATTTTTCTATTATATATAGTACAATTGACTAAAATATAGTACGATACTATAAAATATAGTACGGGTGGCAACCCTAATTGGAACAGAGTCGACATAGACTTTTTATCGACAAAGTAGATAACAGAGTGTATCGGACAGAAGTTACATTGCAAATTACTACTCTTCTATTGTCACGATCGTTTCCCTGAAAATGAGCAAAGTTCCGACATCCAAATGTCTTGGAGTCGATGAGTCATCCCATCCCTTAAACACGGGTCAATGTCACTTTATACTGTAGTAGTAAATGTTACATTTCAATATTCACTACATTGAAAATTCGACTCTGTTATTTCCAAAATAAGGAGTCAAATAGTGTGAATGATGTACGAAATTTTAGAAAGACTATAAGAATATCTAATGGGGTGGACATGGAACTATTTGTGAATTGAGGGTGTCCACAGAGTACTGCAACAACAGACTTTACTTCCTGTTAATTATCGGGAAAATGTCTTACTGTTTTTCATTTTATTATATCTTGTTATTGCTAAGCTATTTATTTTTTACATTAATAATCAGTTTTTGTTAGCTTACAATTTTAGTTTAAATACTGTAAATGGACAAAGTTACTATTCTGCTATGTAATACGGCAAATATCTCTTACTGTCTTGAGTCAAGATTATGCTTTTGTTTAATTCAAATTATGTTGTGTTTAGGACAGGCATTATACGAGTCCTGCTTATTATAAGGTGTGAAACGGATAAACATTTTACATTAAGCATTACATAATATAGAATTAGGCGTTACTTTGCGGAGATCCATAATACAAAAGTAATATAATAATAAAATTATTTTGCTATATATATATGCTTTCATAGCGGATTATAGCAAAATAATTTTATTATTATATTACTTTTGTATTTAGCATTACGTAGTTTTTCTATAGCAAGTTTTTTGGGCTGGAATTGTATTTGAAAATAAATAGAATTTCTAATAATAATGTATGTTTGTAATGTATTCACAAAAAAACTACTGGTCCGATTTCAAAAATTCTTTCATCATTTGAAAGCTGCATCTTTACTGAGCAATATAGGATATATTATATTAAAAAAAATAGGGATCCGTAATAAAAATGTAATAAGGTGTAAAAGAATAAAAATTACGCGGGTGAAACTGTGAGATATTATGAGTCATTAATAGGACTAACTATAATTTATGGATTGTATTTTTTAAATTTTTTTTAAACAGGAAAAAACCCCTTATGGGTACCGCCGCCCGACGGGGACAGGCGACGGTTATGTCGGACTCGCACCGACTAAAATAACCTATGAAGAGATTGCCTTCCCATCCCCGCCAGCAGCAACTCTGTAGCCCAGAGTGCGCCACCTCTGGTCGGGGCCTCTCTGAAAGTGGCCCCTCCCTCCGCTGGACGATGCATCGGGAGCACCAGATGCATCCAACTCCTCTAGGACCTAACTCCAGTAGCGTCCGGTAAACCCCGTTCGGATCGCTCGGACTGTATTTTGTCATGTCCTGACCTCTCAGTACTCTGTGCGAGTGATAGACGGCCTATGTAGACTACAGCTTTATTACGTGCGAATTGACGTACCCTTGTAGCTGGCGGTATTTTAACATGACGCCAGTGACACGGTTACGTTGCGGACCCTAGAAATTAGTGGAACGAATAAGTCAACGTTGATTTAGGATTTACTTATCATTGGAGTTTAAAAAGTTGTAGGCTTACATTAGCTGAGTACAGGACATTATTTCTTTAAATTTATATATCATACTAAAATACTATAAACGGGAAATTATGTTGTCTATAATAGGAAAAATAAGTTGGAGCCAAAGCTGCGATTAATTCTGTAAGAAATGAGTTTATTCTGTAAGGACGGTCTATTCTACTCAGCCGGATATTATATATAATCGAATGTTTAGATGTAGAATATAAATAATAGTTGGGAGGAGAGAGAGAATATAAATAATAGTTAAATGGAGTTTGGGTATATTTCTATATTAAGCTATTTATTTAAAACTATATTTGTATTTATTTACCAGTTTAATTAACAACTGTTCATGTAATAGTCCCATATGTTTATTTTAAAAAAATGTGTACTACTTAATTGATTTCACAAGTTTATGCGGCCAAAGTCGCTGATGTCACTAGTATATCATATTAGTTCTCTTTTTTCGAAAAAACTTTTCAAGCATCATCACATCATTATTGAAGCTTAACTCAAAATATAATATAACAACGTAATTATTTTTGTATAAGAAATGTACTGATATTTACGCCGTGTGGTATCCGGCTGAATAGAATAGTACCACCCTCATTTCTTACCGAGGTGTCGTGAAAAGCGACTAAGGTAAGTTGACTCACTGTGTGGTATCCGGTTAAGTAGAATAGACCACCCTCTTTCTTATCGAGTAAGTTGACATCAGGCAGGCGGCCGGTCGTAAAATACGTAGCCAAATCATGTGACAACATGTTTATGACATGTTGTGCCAACCCCACTTAGAACTGGGATAGGGGCAGGAAGATGATGACATGTACTGATATTTATTATGTTTCAATTCAGTTAATGAGGTTAATTGTAATCAAGTTGAAGGCAAAGGACTTCAAATTACAAAATAGTTAATAGTTAAACAGAAATTAATTAAGTAAAATTGTATATTAACTAAATTTTTAGTTTTTGTGAAAAAATACAACACATAGTAAATGGAAATGAGCATGCCGTGTGGTATCCGGCTGAGTAGAATAGACCACCCTCATTTCTTACCGAGGATTCGTAAAAAGCGACTAAGGTAAGTTGATCCGCCGTGTGATATCCGGCTGAGTAGAATAGATCACCTTTATTTCTTACCGAGGTGTCGTAAAAGGTGACTAAGATAAGTTAACGTCAGGCAGGCGGCCCATCATTAAATACCTAACCAAATCATCCTACAACATGTTTACATACATGTTGTTCCCACCCCACTAAGAGTGGGATAAGTGCAGGAATTATGAAATATTTCCTAACATGTAATCCTCCTTTAATTTAAGCTTCTCAGCGGTTGACTTTAAAATAGATCCCTAAAAACAGTTTACATAACAAAATAATACTTTTACTTACTGAATAGAATGTCCCAGTCAGCTTAAAATTAAAATGATTCCGAGACTTGAATGAGGTTTTAGCTTACAATGAGCATTGTGGAGAGGGCTGGCGGTGAAATTTCATTTTTCATTTGCGATGTTTTTCCTGAGAAAGTGCAAATGACGCTTGAAGAGATTTGAGACGAAAGCAGGTCGTAGAGACAGTGTCTTTAACAATGGAGTAACGCAAACGAGCGTTTAAATTTATTAATTTTATTTTTCGCATAAGTTTTTGAATAATTAACATTATATATATTAACGTAAGTTATTCAGATTGACTTCAAGGTTCAATTGTATTAAATATCAATACTGCTTAAGCGGATTAGCTGTAGCTCTGACTGACAGACAGAGGGATAGAAGGATGTTGAAGTTGTTTGTTGATAGCGATAGAAGACAGCTCTGATATTTTGTTTTGGGCTATTGTTTGTAACTTTAATTTCATTTAAGCGAATGCGTACAATATGCCAGGCTGAGATGGTGTTTTGTCATGGTTGAAAGGTAATTTTGCAATTTGGTGTTTTACTGAGTGTTCAAAATCTATGCAGTGTGGTATTCGGCTGAGTAGAATAGACGACCCTCATTTCTTAACGAGGTGACGTAAAAGGCGACTAAGGTAAGTTGACCTGCCGTGTGGTATCCGACTGAGTAGAACAGACCATCCTCATTTCTTACCGAGGTATCGAAAAAGGCGACTAAGATAAGTTGACGTCAGGCGGCCGGTCGTAAAACAAGTATCCATATCTTGTAACAACATGATTAAAACATATTGTGCCGACCCCAAATTAGAGTGGGATATGGAGAATGATGATAATAATATTGCGTATAAATATTTACAACTGATATTAAAGTAAAATAGATAGATGACATACTAGCACAAGTAAGCTCTTTTTTAGGAAGAAAAGATTAGTAGTGACCAACGTAGCTACTCTGATGCGGATTGGAAGAACCATGAGGTACATAACAAATTTAAGTAAAAAACATAATTTTCTAAAACAAACTGTACTTAAGTAAGTTTTCTACAAAAATAATGCTATGACAGTACTGTAAAATTTAAAGAATCTAAAAATAAGTAGGGCTGCTGTTACATAATATGTAAACAGAAACGCCCGTCTACTCCACCCAAAGAGAGATGTAAACAGCATTTGCGTCTACATTTAACCATTCACGTGCCGGAATCATTGTTTAATTGTCCCTTTGTTTGCAAGTCGGGATGATCCTAAAGCGGTTAACGTAATTCTATTATTTCTGTTTGCTGGCAAAATATTACGCTTTCAAATGCAGGGTGCCTTTTTGTGAGATGTTTTACGGTTGTAATTATTGTCTATTTTATTTAAAAGTACTGTACTGGGACTTATACTTTATTCATTATAGTATCTGGGTAATCGAGCTTCGGTAATTTTGTCAAAGTAAAAAAAAAATGCAATTAAAAAAAATAAAGAAAGGGCTGGTCATCTCTGGTACTTGATCCCTCCAAGAAGCGAAAATATCTGTATTTTCACCTAATTAATGCGCCCGCTTCCCACTGAGCTATTACAACATTACAAATGACAGCAGAATTAACCTTTGTATTCTATTAATATTTTAGCAGTTTTAGCAGTTAAACAGGGATAAAACTAAATTTTTCTTACCTTACTAGATCGGTTTTTTCCCGCCAAAATCTTCATGATGAATTTCATGAAAATCGTTGGAGCTGTTTCCAAAATTCAGAATATATGTGTATTATCTATGATTAACAATGATAATATTAATTTAAGGATAGTTTACGTTACTTTAGGGATTATTTATATTCCTTAATATTAATGATGGTAATAATTAATAAGAACTGAATTGCCCATTGAATTCTCCGTAAAGATTATAATGATATCATAAATTATTTATGTAAATCTTTATTGAAGATATCTAAGCAGGACTAAAACCGTTTTAATAAGAACACTTTGCTTACACTAAGCGTACATAAAACAATTATTAACTGTCTTTATTGAGAAGCGAATAACTTTATGAATACTAAAACCCGCATTTACTCACCACTTTCCCACTCGAAACGTCAGTTAAGCAGGTCAGAATTTGTTGACATGGACTTTTATACTGAAAATAAGTACCATCTTAGCCATTTCGCGAACTAGAACAAGACGTTATATGTAACTAGCTTTTACCCGCAACTTACGATTACGTGGACTGTTGTAGTGATAGGGACATAATAGTGTTTTTATGGTGATTTTTAATGTCATCCTTTTCCTGTTGAATATACAGGTTTTCTATAGCCCATATGTTACCCTGGTGTATAAGAAATAATTGTGCCAAATTTCATCGATATAGGTGCAGCGGATTCGCCGTTAAAGAGTAAGAAATATACATCCATACTCACAAACTTTCGGATTTATAATATTAGTTGGAAGATAGGATTATTAACAGTCTTTATTGAAAAGCGAATAACCTTGTGAATACCAAAACCCGCATCCACTCACTACTTTCCCGCTCGAAACGTTAAACTGCTCAGAATTTTTGACATGACCTTTTATACAAAAAATAAATACCATTCTAGCTATTTCGCGAACTAGAACAAGACATTATAAATTACTTACGTCGATGAATGATTTGTATTAAGTTCGAACCGTAATTTAGTATCGAAACGCAAATTCAGTTAGTGATAGTATTAGGAAAAGCGTCCAGTGTGCAGTTTCACGACTTCAGTATCAGAGCTATAAACCCTTTCATGCGAGTTCACCGGCAATCTGAGCGGCGATGACGCAGCGCTTCCACACGCAATGGAGCATGGTGGTGTGGCCTCAGTGACAGCGGGACTATAAGAAAAGTAACGACCTGTTATAATTCCACTACTAGGCATATGCCTCCTCTATCTATTACTTGACAGAAAGGTTGGAGCTAAGATCTACCATGCTGCTCCAATGCGAATTGGTAAGTTTCACATATCTCTAGAATTCCAAATATTCAGGTTCCCTCACGATATTTTCCTTCTCCGAAAAGCGTGTGTATAATTGCAATTAGCAATAAGACATATAAGTTTTAATAGAAAAACTCATTGGTACCTGGAATTGAATCCATGATCGTCTCTACAGAGTCGCATTCACCACTGGCTATCACAGCCACCAATTACACTTATTATTGTGTATAATTAACTAACATGATATTCTTTAATGTAATAATCTATTTAGTATAGAGTTTTGGTTAAACCATTAATATAAGGGTACCTACATCTATCTGGACTTAAGAATTTCTGTTAAAATGCTATGATCGAAGTCACCAAAACATTTGTATTTTATATAATAAAGGGAAAATTATGTTTATTTCTATATTTATCCTTTTTTCATTAGAAAACTGAGCAACGGATTAACGTTTTGTCTGTGTGAAGGAGATAATCGAAGACTGGGAGATGAAAACAATATTCTGAGTAAAAAGTAACAGTCTTTACTAGGAAAATAATGTAAAAATAATAACTCAACTACAATCAAATATATACGCTTATCAAAATGTAAAAAAAGCAAATATCGTAAATTAAAAAATATATCGGGGAAGTCTATGGTTTAAAAACAGAGACTTATTTATCTTGGACAAGGTCTAAGGTCAGACGCTTACTGACACATACTACTAATATTATAAATGCGAAAGTTTGTGCGTATGAATTAATGGCGAATCCGTTGACCGAATATCATTGAAATTTGGCACAATTATTCCTTATACACCGGGGTAACATATAGGTCATAGAAATCTTGTTAAAACCTCTCAGGAATAGCATGACATTGAAATGCGCCATCTATTATCAACCTATCTCGCGAACGAAGTTGCGGGTTACAGCTAGAATGACATATAGATGAACGCTGTAACTGACACTCGACCTCTTTCCTAACGAGCAAAAACCTTCCGTACTAAGCGGCGAATTACCCTGATTCCCATAATTACAGCAACCTATCCGAGCACTATGTCATCGTGGCGCCATTAGCGAGAAGCAAAATTGTTAGCAGCATAAAGGCTGTGTTTTAATGTTGAACGAAAAACAGTAATTATGGTATTATTGTGGCCTACTTCGTACACAAAGCCTTGACGAGTATGTTGTGAATATGCGATGGCCGATTTTCTGTTTTATTATTTATCTCGCTTGTATGGCAAAACATTAGCAAGACTATATGCATTAAACTTCATTTTATATAATTTGAAATATTATATTATATTCTTTTAGTTTAAAGCTTTGGCACGATTTAACATGATGACTAAATAATTCTCTTATGTAAAGATTTGCTTAAAATATATATATATATATATATATATATATATATATATATATATATATATATATATATATATATATATATATATATATAACAGAAAGTTGGTTTTAGTTACACTATTTATAACTCAAGAACGAATGAACGGATGTAATGACAAGAAAGCAGTGAATGTTATACATAAATACATTCTGTAATTAATTGTAAAAATAAAATACATAAGGAAAATGTAAAAGTAATTAAGTAAAAATGTAGTATATGAGTTTAGTTATTCCAAAGATAGCAGGAAATCTTCTTGGTATAGGGGGAGGGGAATTGTTTTTCTCCAAATTTACCGCTTGCGGGCCACGGGCAGTAATGAATAAATCAAAATTACAGGATCAATTTTAACCATTTTTTTCACTGAGTGACATGGGCTATATATTTTATACCCGTGCGAAGCCGGAGCGGGCCACTAGTATATAAATAAAAAGATTCCATCATTACTTTTGTACTATGGAATTCCGCAAAGTAACACTGAATTTCAGTATGTATGGTTTCAGGGGCGATAAATCCATCTAGATCAGGGCATCTTAAACTATGGGTCGCGACCCCAAATGGGGTCGCGTAGCAAAATTTTTACTTATATTTTACTTTAATACTTAGCACGTAACTACTTAAATATATTCGAGCGAATTAAGACGGTCAGAATCCACTTTTATTTTTGAACTATAAAAATACAATTTTATAATTATTTGTGCAATTTTTTAGTTTAGATTTTCAAAACGAGTTTCAAAACGAATTGTAAACGCACACTATATACAATAACACGATATAAAAGGGATACCACGATTCCGTTTCGAGATGCACTTCTTTTGAATGATGAACAAAGACTGAATGTCACTGAAACGTTTCATCAATAAGAATACTTAACCGGTAACAACAACGGCACAGTGCTGCTACTGTTTTAATCAAAAAGGGCGCGATACTCTTGTTTTATGACTTTGTTGCTATAAAATACAAAGCGGAAGTCAGTGGCGACAACAGAATTATAAAACTGTATATTTTCATATTTATATGTATACTAGCGGCCTGCCCTTGCTTCGCACGGGTATAAAAAATATATCCCATGTCAGTCAGTGTAAAAAAAATGATTAAAATTGATCCAGTTGTTTTGATTTATTCATTACTTTCCGTGGCCGTAGCGTTAAATTTGGAGAAAAACAATTTCCTTTCCCTATACCAAGAAGATTTCCTGCTATCTTTGGAATATCTAAATTCATTTAGTACATTTTTACTTATTTACTTTTATATTTTACAGAATGTCTTTAAACAAACTCTTGAAAGAACGACATCGCTGCTAAAGTCGAAGTGTTATAGGGCAAAGCGCGGCCTCCTCACGGTATTTTAAATCTGTAATATCTCCGAAAATGTTCACTTAATTTACATGCTATAAACGGCCATATTGATCTATATTAATCAACTATTTATTTAAGGTACTTAATTGGATAAGGATTAATGCTGTATTGTATAAGAATTGCTTCAAAAATAAGGCATTATTTTTCGTAAAAAGTAAACGACAAAAAATGCTTTAGTGGGTTATCCATAAGCGATAGACATATACCATCGCGGACTTTTCTGTAGACCTTTTCAATGTGTACAAATACTTAGTACATTATTTTGATAAATTTCGTAGGGTTTAGCCTGCGTTTGCAATGTAAGCGGAAAAAAATGTAATTATTTACATCACATTAGAAACCTCAAAAATTACAGTATTTCTCTACTCCATATTGAATATTATTAGACATGTAAACCTTCCTCTAAAATCACTCTATCTATTAAAAAAAAAACCGCATCAAAATCTTTAGCATAGTTTTAAAGATTGAAGCATACATAGGGATATACGGACATAGGGACAGACAGAGAATGCGACTTTGTTTTATACTATGTAGTGATATTATTTATTTTTACAATTGATTAGACAATGTCTTTACACACAACATATAGCTAACATATAGCTTTTTGTTATCATTAGACAATATAAACTTGAAAGGAGGACATTTAGTTGCGCCTCCGGTCGCTGCTAAATTCGAGGTGCTTATAGGTCTAAGCGCGGCCTCCTCGCGGGATTTTAAATCTGTAATATCTCCGAAAATGTTCACTTAAATTACATGCTGTAAACGGCAATATTGATCTATATTAAATCAACAATTTATTTAAGGTACTCAATTGGATAAGGATTAATGCTGTATTGTATAAAAATTGCTTTGAACATAAGGCATCATTTTTCGTAAAAAGTAAATGAAAAAAACTGTTATTGTGGGTTATCCATAAGAGATAGATATATACCATCGCGGACTTTTCTGTAGACCTTTTTAAGGTGTACAAACACTTAGTACATCATTTTGATAAATCTCGAAGGCTTTAGCCTGCGTTTGCAATGTAAGCGGAAAAAATGTAATTATTTACAGAAACCTCAAAAATTACATTATTTCTCTACTTCGTATTGAATGTTATTATACGTACAAACCTTCCTCTGGAATCACTCTATCTATTAAAAAAACCGCATCAAAATCGGTTGCGTAGTTTTAAAGTTTTATGCGTACATACGGAAATATGGACTTTGTTTTATAATATAATAATAAATAGTGATTGTTACCTAATAAATAAATCATCAAAAAATATTAGTTTATTTTTCTTTTATATTTGTACGTAACAAACTCGCAATCATAATTGGGGTCGTGATTGACTAAAGTTTAAGAACTCCTGATCTAGATAGATGGATAACAACGTTATTGCACAAACACATAAAACATAACAAAAAAATTAAATGCGGACTTAAAGTAAACTTATGTATACGTACAAATGGCGGCCTTATCTTTTAAGCAGTGCTTTTAAACTGCTGTAACGGCAAAGCTAAAATTGATTGCGGTATTTTATTATATAATCTTATATCCAAACCCACAAACGACTTACGTACTTTTGCAAGACGCAAAGCAGGAGCAAGCTTATGTCGGTTTCTACTTTGACGATTATAAACATCACCTATAATCTTATAATTCCTTATTTTTATGTACAGAAATTAAAATGCTTAAATACGTCCATTATCTATTTAAAGTTAACCACGCTATAAATTTATGCGTTTTATTATTATTGTTATTTTATTATTATTTATTTTTAATTCAGACATTGTGTCCATAGTGTTAGTTACAAGATTACTTTTTTTTTTTTTTATATGGGACACTTACACACACGGTCGTCCGTCCCCAAAGTAAGTAACTTAATACTTGTGTTATGGGTGACAGACAACTGGTGAATATATACTTATATATTTTTTAAATACATACTTAAATACAAATATACACCCAGGCTCAAAGACCAACAAATTCATTTATAGAAAATGTTGGCCCTCGGCGGGAATCGAACCCGCGACCCACGGAGCTGAAGGCAGGGTCACTACCCACTGCTCCAACGGGCCAGTCAACTTATATTCTAGGTTAGTATTTAAAATTGAAATTTACATAATTTATTAAATTGTAAATTATTAAATGTCCTCCAGAGAGGACTATCCCACTTACAAACATATGGAAAGTGGTTTCATTTTAATCGCACTTCGCCAATTCATTTGGCTTAACAGTATCCGGATAAAAGTCTTTCAGGCAGTCAGTTGATGGGAAGCATAAATGGAATGGAATTGAAAGTCCAAATATGCATGCACATTTAATCAGTTGCCGGCCAGACTGCCTTATCTCACCGGCATCGCAACCAATTACGCCGCCCCGCGACGGATGGAGATAATATCTCAGTATCAGGGTTGCCAAAATACTATTATACAAACAAGTAACAATTAATATAATTCTTTTTATTTTATTTACAGCAAAAATGTACAAGTTATATCTATCTTAAATTACTTACACGCTAGGACTATACAGATCATGCCCACGTGGAATGGTCCCAAGAATGCTGGCAGCGTTTCCGCGCTGAATCGCTAAGCTGATTCTTTGTGCGAAAAAGGAGCCAGCCCTCTTGTCACCTGAAGAGGCAATCAACCGAGGTGTTAAAACGGATAAAAAAATTTTTGCACTTTGACTCCATGGCCCTAGGGTCTCGACTGCAAACGGCACAAATATATAACTCTCAATGAGAGATGCATACTTCCGCCGTTTGCCGGTTTCGGCCATTTCCGCCGCAGCTCCAGGTCTTGACGCTGTTTCCCTGATATGGGACGAGGCTAACGTATCAACGCATGTTGCGTCCCACATTAGGGCCCGTCCCCGTTCCCAAGGAACCAGCGTCAAGCCGTCTGGTCTCTTGCCATCATCCCGACATATCCCAGAAGGCTCGAGAAGAGCAGGAATGTCGATGGTGGCAAGAGCTCTTTTGATGGTATCATTAAGAGAACCATGACGGAAAAGCCTACCAGAGCTCCTATGGCATGAAAGCCCGTGTATGCCAAAAGTGTCTACCTCTTTTCCACATGGACATCGGTGCTTAAGGCACAATGTGGTTCCCAATCGGAGACCTAAAGCTACTCTGAAACTTTCGTTATCTAATAGTGTACCAAGATTTTTAGAAGGGAGAGCATGTAGCCAATAACCAGATTCTTTTTCCGATAAAGCTAGAAGCCTAGCTCGATCTCGGTCACTCGAAAGATTTTGAACCAAATTTTTATGTGTAAGCTGAACCAATGGCACATCCCAAAGTTTTTGTGCGGTACATTCCTTCGGGATGTTATCATTGGGGCAGCTGATTTTCCAACTATCTAAAGCCTCTGTAGCATAGGACAACGAAAATAAATTTGGTTGTAAAATTTCAGAACTAAGTTTTTTAACACTATGCACAGAGGCCAGAAATGCCGGAAGGGCAACACTTGAAATTTTTCTCACGCCGATGCCACCATATTTCACCGGCAAAGTAGCCTGATTCCAAGAGTTATTGTCAAAAGACAAATTCAAAATGTTTTCTAATGCATTTTTTAAGGTGGCATCTATATTATCGAGTAAACCAGGATATTTCCAAATTGGGCTTGCACGAAGTATATAGGTAAATTTAGGTACAAAAAGGCAAAATTTTAAAATCGTAAATGCAATGTGGGAATTTAGTATGCCCAATTTGTCTGTATTGTCCGAAAACATTTTAACTTTACTCTCTAGGAAAGGTTGTATGGCTTCATCTAAAAGAGGAGCACCTAGGAGGCAAAGTGTACTTTTATGCACTATGTTAATGTTAGGGGCAATTTCGTTAAATAATTTTGTGGCCGCTAAAACACTTTCCGGCGTCAGCTTATCAGTAAAAAAAACTTCACATTTCGAAAAATTTAGTTCCAAACCAATTTTTCCAAATTCTTGCTTAACATGCTTAAGATCTTATACTATATAATTCTATATAGTATAATTAATATAATTCTATACAGTATAATTAATATGATTCTGTATAGTATAGTTAATATAATTCTATATAGTATAATTAATATAATTGTTCGCGACTTTATAGTTTAACTAGTTTAGTTTTATTTGTAATTGTTCGCACATTTTATAGTTATTATAGTTTAATATTTACAATCAGAATATTTATAAATAAAGTTGTAAAGAATAAGTAACAATATGTAATAGGTATAAGTTTAAAAAATAAAGACGAAATGTCCCCCGCACCGGCTGACTATAGCTCGTCCGAGACTCATAGAATGCCGGCCGCCATTAGCGCATAAAAACAATGGCGGTCGGCACAAATTCTCATTCCATCGATCGCCGCCGTAGCGTGCGGATGTCTCGGTCGAGCGCAATCCGGTTGCCGCTCCCCCCGCCTGACTCACGCCCCTGCCGCGTTAGATTGTGAAAGTGCTCAAGGACTCTGGACTGTCAGTGTTGTTCGTTCCTGTGCAAGTGGATTGTGTTAGTGTCACTGTGCTTCGATTAGGTAGTGTGGTGCTTCACGCATAACACTTGCCGTAGGTGGTTCCGTCCGTGCGTAAGTACACTAATTTTTAATTTAGGTACTCACCTCTTTCCCCCGAAGGGAGAGAGACTAAGACCTAGATTTTTTTCTCAGGTACACACCTCCCTGCCCTCCGGCAGGGAGGCCACCCCCACACTAGCGGGCCAATATGGCCCCCACCCTGCGCCCCACGGGGCAACCGATACTGGACGCGATTTTCGCGTTCCTTCAGGCGCACCACCCCGCCATTTTGGTGGAGCTCACCAAGGCCCTCCCGCCCCCTCAGGGCCAGAGTGGCAGCCCGGCAGCACCTTCTCCCCCCTCTGCGGAAAAGGCTAAACCACGCTCCCGCCCCGTGTCTCCTGACATGGAAGTGGAGGAGCAATCTGACTCGGAATCCGAGACTCCCTCAGAGTCCGGAGAGGAAGCCGAAGCATCCGATGCTTCGCAGTCCCCGTCCCCCTCGGCGTCATCCGCCTCAGACGAGGACGACGGCTTCACCGCCGTCCTATCCAAGAGCCAGAAGCGTAAGCTGAAGGCTCCCAAGACCGTCCCGCCCAAAAGGGCCACTAACGACGCAGGTGCACCTGCCCCGCGCCCCACCCCCAAACCCCAGCCTGCCTCACAGGCCGCCCGCAAACAAGACGTACCCGACTCACAGGACTCGCCTATAACGGAGAGGAAGGAGAAGGTGCCGCCCCTATTTGTTAGGGAAAAAGACGCGTGGAATCGCTTAATTCCGCGCATGGACAGCTCGTCCATTCCTTTCACCTCTGCCCGGTCCACAAGCCAGGGCATAATGGTGCAATGTCCGTCTTCAACGGACCACCGTCGCCTCACGACGCTCCTGGATGCCGAAAAGATCGGCTACCACACATACGCCCTAGAAGACGAGCGCGAACTTCGCGTCGTCATCCGCGGGCTTCCCGTAGAGATAGATTGCGACCTTATTAAGAAGGACCTCCTCAGCCAGGGCCTTCCCGTAAGACAGGTACACCGCATGTACCACCACAGAACCAAAGTTCCTTATGAACTTTGTCTCGCGGTCCTCGACCTCAGTCCTGAAGGCAAACGTGTCTTCAACGTACAAACAATATGCAGACTGTCGGGTCTGCGTATTGAAACGCCGCGTACGCGTGGGGTAATGGGGCAGTGCCATCGCTGCCAACTTTACGGCCACTCGCAGCGCAACTGCACCGCACGACCTAGGTGCGTCAAGTGCCTGGGCGATCACGGCACTGCCGATTGCCCCAGAACGGTTCCGTCCGAGGAACCTCCCAGCTGTGTCCTCTGCAGGACCCAAGGGCACCCCGCGAGCTATCGCGGCTGCCCGAAAGTCCCGCTTAGGGCAAAACGAGGGGGCAGAAGGGCCACCCGTAAAAAGGCGGACCGTACCGCCCCCAAACCAGCTGAGAGGTTCGTCCCCGCGCCTCTCCCCACCTCAAACCCCTGGCACAGGAAACCGGCATCCGAGCCGGCTGTGCCAGTAAAACCGGCTCAGGAGACGGTAGCGAAACCCGCCGCCGCCATCTTGAGCTCCAATACAAGAGCTGCCGCTCCTAAAGCGACAGCTTCCCCTCCAGCAACGAGTTTCATGGACGACATGAAACTCGTTTGCGACATAGTAACCAAAATTGACACTACGGAGCTGTCAATTTTGGCAAACAAGCTGAGGAGTAATCCTCAAAACAGATTAATGGCCTTGCTCGAACACTCTAGTTTGGTGCAGGCCATCTCTAGGCTTTAAGCTTAAACCCTCACTGGGTAGGGCCAAGCCCCACTCCCTCAAGCTCGTCACGTACAACGCAGACGGGCTTATCAGACACATGGACGAAGTCCGCGATTTCGTAGTTGCACACGATATAGATATTTTTCTAATACAAGAATCCTTCTTAAAACCCCAATTTCGCAATCCCAATATTGCGAATTACAGTTTGATTAGAAATGACCGTCTGTCATCCAAAAAAGGCGGCACGCTCATTTACTATAAAAGAGCCCTCTTATGCTCCCCCCTTGATTCCCCAAAGCTCACTAACATGGAGGCTTCAATCTGTCAGGTGGGTATGACCGGCCATCAGTCGATCATACTAGCATCAGTATACCTCAGTCCGACCAAACGGGTACTCGAAAGAGACGTTCGCACCCTTCTCGCACTAGGCGACTCTGTAATACTGGCCGGAGACTTCAACTCCAAACATGGCCAATGGAACTCTCGCCGAACCAACCGGAACGGCACAATACTCCAAGGCCTCAACGGCCTTCCAAACCTCGCTTTTGAGGTGATAGCCCCTAACGAGCCCACCAGATACCCGCCTAACGGGGATCCAAACAGAGCAGATGTGTTAGATATATACATTTTCAAAAATGTAGCTCTCCAGTTACATTCTATAGAAGTCCTGCATGAATTAGACTCGGACCACCGTCCGGTTCTAATTCAGTTAGGGCAATCTACCTCCACGACCCCTCCCACGAAAACAATAATCGACTGGAGTAAATTAGACGGGAAACTCCAGTCCCTAAACTCAGACCACCTAGATCAAATTCCTGACAAGATAGACTCCGTGGATAGTGCCAAGTTCGCTGTTACCCACCTTACAAAACATATAACAGACTCACTCGAGCGTTGCTCCAAGGAAATCCCCGACGACCGCGGTCGTGGGAGACTACCGGACGACCTGCGCGACCTACTTAGACGTAAACGTGCCGCCACTAGGGCCCATGACGCATACCCGACAGACGATAACCGGAGAACACTCCGGCGACTTCAAAGAGAGGTTAGAGAAAAACTCAGCCTCAACCGTCAGTCCGCCTGGGACAACAAACTCTCAGAGATCTCGCCGAGTCACCTGGCTTTCTGGAAACTGGCGAAATCCCTGAGAGGAGACCAGTGTGCAGCTACACCTCCATTGTTACGTTTAAACCGTCCGGTCGCTTTTGACGACATCGATAAGGCCGAATGCTTGGCTGACAGTCTTGAGGGACAATGTACAAACAATCCCAGTCATCCCGAACACGCCGAATTCCACTCGGAAGTGGAAATGGCGGCGGCTAGGATATCCGCGAAGGCTCCCGAAAGCGAGCCGCTCACTCCCACTACCGGAGAGGAAGTCCGTTCCATTATCCAAAACCTGAAGACCCGCAAGTCCCCAGGCCCCGACTCCATATCCAACAAAGCACTCAAGTGCCTCCCCGACCAACTCATAAACCTATTAGTATTGATTTTCAATGCCCTCCTGTTAGGTTGCTCCTTCCCCGACGAATGGAAGGAAGCAATAGTAATAGGTATTCGAAAACCGGGAAAACCCAGTAATCTCCCGAGCAGCTATCGACCCATCAGTCTGCTCAACAGCTTAGGGAAAGTCTACGAGCGAGTAATCCTCGCTAGACTCAAAACGTTCATGGAGTCGATGAAGCTCATACCGGATGAGCAATTCGGCTTCCGCGCCAAACACACCGCGGTACAACAAGTACACCGACTTACCGAAGCCGTGCTCAACGGCTTCGCCAAAAAACGGTACACCGGTACTGTTTTCTTCGATGTCGCCAAAGCCTTCGATAAGGTATGGCATGCGGGTTTAATATACAAACTCGCGAACCTAGGAATCCCCGATAGACTCGTTCTTATCATTCGCGATTATCTTACTAATCGCTCATTTAGATATCGTATTGATGGTGCG
Source organism: Morpho achilles (assembly GCA_947086495.1). Classification (NCBI taxonomy): domain Eukaryota; kingdom Metazoa; phylum Arthropoda; class Insecta; order Lepidoptera; family Nymphalidae; genus Morpho; species Morpho achilles. Next base: position 4,302,668 of record CAMTZB010000004.1, on the reverse strand, counting down.
CTCTCCTCAAGACGCACCTTACGCGCCGGAGTCCCCCAAGGTTCGGTACTCGCACCGTTCCTTTATTCGCTCTATACGAGTGACATCCCACGATTCTCCACTAAAACTAGTGTAGTTACCCACGTAGCCATGTTCGCGGACGATACCGCAATCTATACCACCTGTAGAGATCCCATAACCATAAATGATAGGCTCCAAAGAGCAACCAACCAGCTCGGAAGCTGGTTCCGCCGGTGGAGAATCGAAATAAATCCCGATAAAAGCGCAGCAATGTTCTTTGCGAGATCTAGGAGAGCCATGGACTTCATCCGGACGCCTCCTAGAGTCTCTATTTACAACAAATACATAGATTGGCAAAAGGAAGTCAAATACTTAGGTGTAATCCTCCAACCGACCCTATCCTTTATCCGACACATCCGCGTTGTCCGTAACCGGGCAGCGTTCGCCTTGGGACGCCTCAATCCGATACTGTGCAAGGCAAGTAAACTGTCACTTCGCAACAAAGTGACACTTTACAAAACTTGCATCAGACCCATTATGACCTATGCGAGCGTCGCGTTCGCGCACGTTCCGAAATCACGACTGTGTCCGTTGCAGACACTTCAAAACCGATTCATGCGTACAGCCACTGGCTGTCCGTGGTTCGTGCGCAACGTGAACCTCCATAGAGATCTCGACCTACCCACGATAGCCGATCTTTTCAGACGATTCTCGACGACTTACTTCGAGAAAGCGTCCATCCACCCAAACCCCCTTATAGTGGCCGCGTCCAACTATAAGGTGTTCAGGCACCCCAATAAGATTCACAGGCGCCCGAAGAGCGTCCTTAACGACCCCGACGATGCTATCACAGCATCCAACAAGATACACACATTACATTTACACAAACAGCGTCTTCGCCGGCGAAGACGAGGTCCCCGCTTGCTTGTGTCAAGCGGCCGCAGCCCTCTGCCGCGGCCGCCGTGACGCAGACTTCTTCCAAGTCATTTATTAGATGCAGCCCTCCAAAAACGCGCCGCCTTAAGCCGAGGTTCGGTCTCGCAGGAGACACCCTTAAGGCGACGCCCCCCTGTAGCGCGGGTGCTTGTAATGCACCCGCATGTATCATCCATTACTTCTCGGCGATGCTTCAGCGCTCGCCCGTCTTATCGGTGACGCTGTCAAAGCCATTAGGGCTAACAGCATTAGTCATATTCGAAAAAAAAAAAAAAAAAAAAAGCACAAATTCGTGGTCATTCCATCGATCGCCGCCGTAGCGTGCGGATGTCTCGGTCGAGCGCAATCCGGTTGCCGCTCCCCCCGCCTGACTCACGCCCCTGCCGCGTTAGATTGTGAAAGTGCCCAAGGACTCTGGACTGTCAGTGTTGTTCGTTCCTGTGCAAGTGGATTGTGTTAGTGTTACTGTGATTCGTTTAGGTAGTGTGGTGCTTCACGCATAACACTTGCCGTAGGTGGTTCCGTCCGTGCGTAAGTACACTAATTTTTAATTTAGGTACTCACCTCTTTCCCCCGAAGGGAGAGAGACTAAGACCTAGATTTTTTCTTAGGTACACACCTCCCTGCCCTCCGGCAGGGAGGCCACCCCCACACTAGCGGGCCAATATGGCCCCTACCCTGCGCCCCACGGGGCAACCGATTTTAGATGCGATTTTCGCATTCCTCCAGGCGCACCACCCCGCCATTTTGCAGGAACTCGCCAAAGCCCTCCCGCCCTCTCAGGGCCTGAGTGGCAGCCCGGCAGCACCTTCTCCCCCCGCTGCGGAAAAGGCTAAACCCCGCTCCCGCCCCGTGTCTCCTGACATGGAAGTGGAGGAGCAATCTGACTCGGAATCCGAGACTCCCTCAGAGTCCGGTGAGGAAGCCGAAGCATCCGATGCTTCGGAGTCCCCATCCCGCTCGGCGTCATCCGCCTCAGACGAGGACGACGGCTTCACCGCCGTCCTATCAAAGAGCCAGAAGCGAAAGCTGAAGGCTCCCAAGACCGTCCCGCCCAAAAGGGCCACTAACGACGCAGGTGCACCTGCCCCGCGTCCCATCCTCAAACCCCAGCCTGCCTCACAGGCCGCCCGCAAACAAGACGTACCCGACTCACAGGACTCGCCTATGACGGAGAGGAAGGAGAAGGTGCCGCCCCTATTTGTTAGGGAAAAAGACGCGTGGAATCGCTTAATCCCGCGCATGGACAGCTCGTCCATCCCATTTACTTCTGCCCGGTCCACAAGCCAGGGCATAATGGTACAATGTCCGTCTTCAACGGACCACCGTCGCCTCACGACGCTCTTGGATGCCGAAAAGATCGGCTATCATACGTACGCCCTAGAAGACGAGCGCGAACTTCGCGTCGTCATCCGCGGACTCCCGGTAGAGCTCGATATCGAGCATATCAAAAACGACCTCCTCAGCCAGGGTCTCCCAATCAGGCAGGTACACCGCATGTACCACCATAGAACCAAAGTTCCTTATGAACTTTGTCTCGCGGTCCTCGACCTCACTCCTGAAGGCAAGCGTGTCTTCAACGTCAATACAATATGCAGACTGTCAGGTCTGCGTATTGAAACGCCGCGTACGCGTGGGGTAATGGGGCAGTGCCATCGCTGCCAACTTTACGGCCACTCGCAGCGCAACTGCACTGCACGACCAAGGTGCGTCAAGTGCCTGGGCGATCACGGCACTGCCGATTGCCCCAGAACGGTTCCGTCCGAGGAACCTCCCAGCTGTGTCCTCTGCAGGACCCAAGGGCACCCCGCGAGCTATCGCGGCTGCCCGAAAGTCCCGCTTAGGGCAAAACGAGGGGGCAGAAGGGCCACCCGTAAAAAGGCGGACCGTACCGCCCCCAAACCAGCTGAGAGGTTCGTCCCCGCGCCTCTCCCCACCTCAAACCCCTGGCACAGGAAACCGGCATCCGAGCCGGCTGTGCCAGTAAAACCGGCTCAGGAGACGGTAGCGAAACCCGCCGCCGCCATCTTGAGCTCCAATACAAGAGCTGCCGCTCCTAAAGCGACAGCCGCCCCTCCAGCAACGAGTTTCATGGACGACATGAAACTCGTTTGCGATATAGTAACCAAAATTGACACTACGGAGCTGTCAATTTTGGCAAACAAGCTGAGGAGTAATCCTCAAAACAGATTAATGGCCTTGCTCGAACACTCTAGTTTGGTGCAGGCCATCTCTAGGCTTTAAGCTTAAACCCTCACTGGGTAGGGCGAAGCCCCACTCCCTCAAGCTCGTCACGTACAACGCAGACGGGCTTATCAGACACATGGACGAAGTCCGCGATTTCGTAGTTGCACACGATATAGATATTCTTCTAATACAAGAATCCTTCTTAAAACCCCAATTTCTCAATCCCAATATTGCGAATTACAGTTTGATTAGAAATGACCGTCTGTCATCCAAAAAAGGCGGCACGCTCATCTACTACAAAAAAGCCCTCCTATGCTCCCCCCTTGATTCCCCAAAGCTCACTAACATGGAGGCTTCAGTCTGTCAGGTGGGTATGACCGGCCATCAGTCGATCATACTAGCATCAGTATACCTCAGTCCGACCAAACGGGTACTCGAAAGAGACGTCCGCACCCTTCTCGCACTAGGCGACTCTGTAATACTGGCCGGAGACTTCAACTCCAAACATGGCCAATGGAACTCCCGCCGAACCAACCGGAACGGCACAATACTCCAAGGCCTCAACGGCCTTCCAAACCTCGCTTTTGAGGTGATAGCCCCTAACGAGCCTACCAGATACCCGCCTAACGGGGATCCAAACAGAGCAGATGTCTTAGACATATACATTTTCAAAAATGTAGCTCTCCAGTTACATTCTATAGAAGTCCTGCATGAATTAGACTCGGACCACCGTCCGGTTCTAATTCAGTTAGGGCAATCTACCTCCACGACCCCTCCCACGAAAACGATAATCGACTGGAGTAAATTAGGCGGGAAACTCCAGTCCCTAAACTCAGACCACCTAGATCAAATTCCTGACAAGATAGACTCCGTGGATAGTGCCAAGTTCGCTGTTACCCACCTTACGAAACATATAACAGACTCACTCGAGCGTTGCTCTAAGGAAGTCCCCGACGACCGCGGTCGTGGGAGACTACCGGACGACCTGCGCGACCTACTTAGACGTAAACGTGCCGCCACTAGGGCCCATGACGCATACCCGACAGACGATAACCGGAGAACACTCCGGCGACTTCAAAGAGAGGTTAGAGAAAAACTCAGCCTCAACCGTCAGTCCGCCTGGGACAACAAACTCTCAGAGATCTCGCCGAGTCACCTGGCTTTTTGGAAACTGGCGAAATCCCTGAGAGGAGACCAGTGTGCAGCTACACCTCCATTGATACGTTTAAACCGTCCGGTCGCTTTTGACGACATCGATAAGGCCGAATGCTTGGCTGACAGTCTTGAGGGACAATGTACAAACAATCCCGGTCATCCCGAACACGCCGAATTCCACTCGGAAGTGGAAATGGCGGCGGCTAGGATATCCGCAAAGGCTCCCGAAACCGAGCCGCTCACTCCCACCACCGGAGAGGAAGTCCGTTCCATTATCCAAAACCTGAAGACCCGCAAGTCCCCAGGCCCTGACTCCATATCCAACAAAGCACTCAAGTGCCTCCCTGACCAACTCATAAACCTATTAGTATTGATTTTCAATGCCCTCCTGTTAGGTTGCTCCTTCCCCGACGAATGGAAGGAAGCAATAGTAATAGGTATTCGTAAACCGGGAAAACCCAGTAATCTCCCGAGCAGCTATCGACCCATCAGTCTGCTCAACAGCTTAGGGAAAGTCTACGAGCGAGTAATCCTCGTTAGACTCATAACGTTCATGGAGTCGATGAAGCTCATACCGGATGAGCAATTCGGCTTCCGCGCTAAACACACCGCGGTACAACAAGTACACCGACTTACCGAAGCCGTCCTCAATGGCTTCGGCAAAAAACGGTACACCGGTACTGTCTTCTTCGATGTCGCCAAAGCCTTCGATAAGGTATGGCATGCGGGTCTAATATACAAACTCGCGAACCTAGGAATCCCCGATAGACTCGTTCTTATCATTCGCGATTATCTTACTAATCGCTCATTCAGATATCGTATTGATGGTGCGCTCTCCTCAAGACGCACCTTACGCGCCGGAGTCCCCCAAGGTTCGGTACTCGCACCGTTCCTATACTCGCTCTATACGAGCGACATCCCACGATTCTCCACTAAAACTAGTGCAGTCACCCACTTAGCTATGTTCGCGGACGATACCGCAATCTATACCACCTGTAGAGATCCCATAACTATTAATGATAGGCTCCAAAGAGCAACCAACCAGCTCGGAAGCTGGTTCCGCCGGTGGAGAATCGAAATTAATCCCGATAAAAGCGCAGCAATGTTCTTTGCGAGATCTAGGAGAGCCAAGGACTTCATCCGGACGCCTCCTAGAGTCTCTATTTACAACAAATACATAGATTGGCAAAAGGAAGTCAAATACTTAGGTGTCATCCTCGAACCGACCCTATCCTTTATCCGACACATCCGCGTTGTCCGCAACCGGGCAGCGTTCGCCTTGGGACGCCTCCATCCGATACTGTGCAAGGCAAGTAAACTGTCACTCCGCAACAAAGTGACACTTTACAAGACTTGCATCAGACCCATTATGACCTATGCGAGCGTCGCGTTCGCGCACGTTCCGAAATCACGACTGTGTCCGTTGCAGACACTTCAAAATCGATTCATGCGTACAGCCACTGGCTGTCCGTGGTTCGTGCGCAACGTGAACCTCCATAGAGATCTCGACCTACCTACGATAGCCGATCTTTTCAGACGATTCTCGACGACTTACTTCGAGAAAGCGTCCATCCACCCAAACCCCCTTATAGTGGCCGCGTCCAACTATAAGGCTTTCAGGCACCCCAACAAGATTCACAGGCGCCCGAAGAGCGTCCTTAACGACCCCGACGATGCTATAACAGCATCCAACAAGATATACACACAACACGCACACAAACAGCGTCTTCGCCGGCGAAGACGAGGTCCCCGCTTGCTTGTGTCAAGCGGCCGCAGCCCTCTGCCGCGGCCGCCGTGACGCAGACTTCTTCCAAGTCATTTATTAGATGCAGCCCTCCAAAAACGCGCCGCCTTAAGCCGAGGTTCGGTCTCGCAGGAGACACCCTTAAGGCGACGCCCCCTGTAGCGCGGGTGCTTGTAATGCACCCGCATGTATCATCCATTTCTTCTCGGCGATGCTTCAGCGCTCGCCCGTCTTATCGGTGACGCTGTCAAAGCCATTAGGGCTAACAGCATTAGTCATATTCGAAAAAAAAAAAAAAAAAAAACACAAATTCGTCACTCGAAAACGCGACGCTCAAGAAGCAACAAGTGTCCACTCTCAACAGTCAGTCGGGGCAAGTTTTATTTTCGCAAGTTAATAGAAGAGTTTTATTTATTGAAACCAGCGCATCAACAATCGTCTGTGGGTCGTCGAAGGGGCCCACATTTTCTGGTCCTTCAGAAGCCGGATACAAGAATCAAGATTAGGAGATTATCGTGAAGTACCATATTCGGGTTCTTCAGCAGTCGAATATTGAAGAAACAATAGAAAGGTCTTTTTCGAGACCACATTCAAAGGTCTTTTTCGAGACCACAATAGAAAGGTCTTTTTCGAGACCACATTCAAAGGTCTTTTCGAGACCACAATAGAAAGGTCTTTTTCGAGACCACAATAGAAAGGTCTTTTTCGAGACCACATTCAAAGGTCTTTTTTGAGACCACATCCAAAGGTCTTTTTCGAGACCACACATCCAAAGGTCTTTTTCGAGACCACACATCCAAAGGTCCTTTTCGAGGCCATATATAAAGAGTCTTTTTCGAGACTATCCCAGTTAAAATGCCAGCAACAAGAAGTCAGAAGCAGAGCGAAACGACGACAGAGTCTTCTACGGGGGCTACTAGCACGGAATCGTCATCGGCGGAAACAGCGTGCGGGACCGTCACAACCCGGACTACGTCCACAGAAGAGGCGTCAGCTTCGGGAACGGCCGCACGAGAAGAATCCGTCGACGCTACACAAGCATCCGAGAAGAAGACGTCGCGTCCGCATAGTTCATCTGGCAAGCATCGAAGAAAAGAACTCGCAAAGGCCCGAGAAGAATTGTTAAGAAAACAAGTAGAACTTGCTGCCGCACGTGTATTAGCGTTGGAGGAAGAAACCGACAACGAAGACGAGAGTGACAACGAGGACGATACCATCAAAGAACAGATGACGTCACAATGGTTATCGAAGAGTGCGCTAGCTCTAACCATGGAGCCGCACAACAAAACCAGGATAGAAAACGGAAGCGTTCCTGTTCAAAGAGAGAACGAGACGCAAGACCGGCGTGCGACAGAGACGGCGCGAACAGAGCCCCGTCCTCAGGAACTCCACACGGGCCCGAAGCGGCACGATGAGTTTATAGAGTCTCACGTTGGTATAGATCCGTCAACAAGACGTCAAGATAGCTTCGATTATAGAGAACTAGCGGCTGCTATCACGCACGCAGCACGCGCGGTTCAACCAGTCGCATATAGAAGTCACGAGCTACCGAGCTTCAACGGCGCATCGTGCGACTGGCTTCCATTCAAGACTGCGTTCGAGGAGTCAGCATTACTACTCAGCGAACAAGAAAACTTAGCAAGACTAAGAAGAAGTCTTCGAGGGGCCGCAAAAGAGGCGGCTCAGTGCCTATTCATCGGCAACACAACATCGTCGGAGGTTATGAAGTTACTAGCATCAAGATTCGGTCGACCGGACGCCCTCGTTATGGCGGAATTGAACAAACTTCGAGCGCTACCCCGGCTGACCGAGAACCCCCGCGATATCTGTATATTCGCATCGAAGATCATCAACGTTACAGCAACAGTGAGAGCCCTCAACAAACCTCACTACTTATACAATGCAGAGATCGTCAGAGGTGTCGTCGAAAAGATACCGTCTGCGTTGCGATATCGTTACTACGACTTCGCGGCTGAACAAGAAGAAGATCAGCCGGACCTCATCACCTTATCGAGCTTCTTCGAGAAGACGGCGGAGCGATGCGGGAGTTTCGCGCCGGTGGAGCAAATACCGTCGGAAGACCGGCGGGAGCCAGCCGGCAAGAAGATAGCGCGAAGCTTCCACACTCTGGAAAAGAAACCCGCTGATCCAGTTCAAGAAGAAGTACAGCGTTGTCTCATCTGTGAAAAGGACAACCATCAATCGTTCGAGTGTCGGAACTTCAAAAGTGCAGAAGTATCGAAGAGGTGGGACTTGGCGAAGCAGCATCACCTGTGCTTCCGCTGCCTGAAGATACGCAAGTTTCGCCATACTTGCAAGACAAAGAAGTGCGACATCAACGGGTGTGAAAACACACACCACCCGTTGCTACATAGAGAACTTTCAGAGAAAACAAGCAGCATAGAATCTACAGACATCGTGACGTCAACAAAAGAAAAAGTTACGACCGCACTCCTGAAGATATTACCCATTCAAGTATCGGGACCAAGAGGCACCTGCGACACCTACGCGCTGCTCGACGACGGCTCTACGTGTACCCTCATCGAGACGGCGGTAGCAGAGAAGATCGGCGCCACGGGACCTCCAGAACCGTTCTATATAGAAGGAGTGGCGGGCACGAAGATCGACGCGACCGAAGCTCGACGCGTACGCTTCAACATACGCGGACGCGACAGCAAGCAATACGACATCTCGGCGCGTACGATGCAAGATCTACACCTGTCTCCGCAGTCAGTATCGAACCAACTGACTCGTTCGTGCGCTCATCTGAAAGAAATAGAAGAAAAGATAGTTTACGAAAATGGGAAACCGACGGTGCTGCTGGGTCAAGACAACTGGCGGTTCCTGATTACCCATGAAATTCGTCGTGGAAACAGATCAGAACCTGTAGCCTCGCTAACTAACCTCGGCTGGGTGCTACATGGTACTGGGCGCATCAATAGAAATAGATCCACGCAACACATCAATCACCTGGTCATCTCCGAGGATGAGGAAATATCGATGGAAGCAATGATGAAAGAACACTTCGCACTCGAATCTCTAGGGGTCGAAGCAAGAAGATCGTTCAACGCTGAAGAGCAACGCGCGATAGACACGTTGAACGAAAAGACGCGTCGACTACCGGCGGGAGGCTTCGAAACGGGTCTGCTGTGGAAGAGAGACGACTTCACACCACCAGCAAACTACAGTGCCGCTCTACGTCGACTCGAGCTTATAGAAAAGAAGCTCGACCGCAACGAAGACCTCAAGAGAAAATACAAGTTACAGATGCAATTGTTCATAGAGAAAGGATACGCGGAACTCGCACCAGCTTCAAGATCTGCGAAGACCTGGTACCTGCCTCACTTTGCAGTAGTCAATCCGCAGAAGCCCGAGAAGCTCCGCATCGTCCACGACGCAGCCGCCAGAACCAAGGGTGTCAGCCTGAACGACATGTTGCTAGCAGGGCCCGATCTACTCCAGTCGTTACCCGGGGTACTCATGCGCTTCCGTCAGCACCCTGTAGCAGTCATCGGTGACATTCAAGACATGTTTATGAGAATCACAATCATAGAAGAAGATCGCGACATGCAACGTTTCCTGTGGCGAGAAGATAGCAGCCTACCACCAACGGAGTACAGGATGAAGAGCGTAATCTTCGGCGCAACATCGTCACCAAGCACGGCGATATTTGTGAAGAATAGAAACGCTGAAGATTACCGCGAGACACATCCGGAAGCGGTAGACGCCATCACGAAAAATCACTATGTCGACGATTACCTAGCCAGCTTCAAGACAGAGGAAGAAGCCATCAGAGTCTCATCACAAGTCGCTGAGATTCATCGTCAGGGCAACTTCGACTTGAAGAAGTGGAACTCGAATTCGATCAGAGTGCGCTCCGCGTTATCGCCGCAGCACGCCGAAGAGACACTGCACCTCAACTCGGACAAGATATTGGGGATGGTGTGGAACACGGAGCCTGATACGCTGTCGTTCAACATGAAGCTCTGCAAACTCCCAGCAGATATAGTAAAGAACGAGCGAACGCCTACGAAGAGAGAGGCATTGAAGATCATAATGTCAATTTACGATCCGCTGGGTATCGCTACTCCGGTCACCATACAAGCGAAGAAAATCCTGCAAGACGTTTGGCGCTCCGGCATAGGGTGGGACTCTCAACTCCATCAAAGCGAAGCCAAAGCCTGGATGGAATGGATGAAACAGACTCGGCAACTTCAAGAGCTCTCAGTGCCTCGATGCTACCCTCACATAGTGAGAGCTCAAAACATAGAGATTCACACGTTCGTCGACGCGAGTGCGACAGCCTACGTAGCAGTGGCGTATTGGAGAATCATCGACGAAAACGGGAACGTACACGTCGCGCTCATAGCCGGGAAGGGGAGAGTGGCTCCGCTGAAAACAATCTCGATACCGAGACTCGAGCTTCAAGCAGCGGTGCTCGGCTGCCGCCTCACCAACACCATCATTGAAGAGCATGACGTGAAACCGTCACGTCGATATTTTTGGTCGGACTCCAGGACGGTGCTGATATGGCTGCGCAACGGTCCTCGAACATACAAACCATTCGTCGCTCATCGAATAGCAGAGATCGCCGAAAACACTAAGACAGCCGAATGGCGATGGGTGCGAGAGTACCTGCCGGAACTGAAACACCGGCGGGAGCCTCACGCGAAAGGTGCCATCAAGAAGAATGATCTAGCGATCGCAGATAGAACCTTGCATCGCAACAGGTGGCCACGGGGAGTCGTCGCCGCTACATATCCCGGTCCAGACGGTGAGGTTCGAGCGGTCGACGTAAGAACAACTAAGGGAATCCTGCGCCGGCCGACAAAGAAGTTGATCATCTTACCCGTCGAGATCGAAAGTCGCGATCACTAAAGACAAGAACCAGCTTCGAGAGCTGTGGCGGGAGAGATGTTCGCGACTTTATAGTTTAACTAGTTTAGTTTTATTTGTAATTGTTCGCACATTTTATAGTTATTATAGTTTAATATTTACAATCAGAATATTTATAAATAAAGTTGTAAAGAATAAGTAACAATATGTAATAGGTATAAGTTTAAAAAATAAAGACGAAATGTCCCCCGCACCGGCTGACTATAGCTCGTCCGAGACTCATAGAATGCCGGCCGCCATTAGCGCATAAAAACAATGGCGGTCGGCACAAATTCGTCACTCGAAAACGCGACGCTCAAGAAGCAACAAGTGTCCACTCTCAACAGTCATTGACACTACGGAGCTGTCAATTTTGGCAAACAAGCTGAGGAGTAATCCTCAAAACAGATTAATGGCCTTGCTCGAACACTCTAGTTTGGTGCAGGCCATCTCTAGGCTTTAAGCTTAAACCCTCACTGGGTAGGGCCAAGCCCCACTCCCTCAAGCTCGTCACGTACAACGCAGACGGGCTTATCAGACACATGGACGAAGTCCGCGATTTCGTAGTTGCACACGACATAGATATTCTTCTAATACAAGAATCCTTCTTAAAACCCCAATTTCGCAATCCCAATATTGCGAATTACAGTTCGATTAGAAATGACCGTCTGTCATCCAAAAAAGGCGGCACGCTCATTTACTACAAAAAAGCCCTCCTATGCTCCCCCCTTGATTCCCCAAAGCTCACTAACATGGAGGCTTCAGTCTGTCAGGTGGGTATGACCGGCCATCAGTCGATCATACTAGCATCAGTATACCTCAGTCCGACCAAACAGGTACTCGAAAGAGACGTCCGCACCCTTCTCGCACTAGGCGACTCTGTAATACTGGCCGGAGACTTCAACTCCAAACATGGTCAATGGAACTCTCGCCGAACCAACCGGAACGGCACAATACTCCAAGGCCTCAACGGCCTTCCAAACCTCGCTTTTGAGGTGATAGCCCCTAACGAGCCCACCAGATACCCGCCTAACGGGGATCCAAACAGAGCAGATGTGTTAGATATATACATTTTCAAAAATGTAGCTCTCCAGTTACATTCTATAGAAGTCCTGCATGAATTAGACTCGGACCACCGTCCGGTTCTAATTCAGTTAGGGCAATCCACTTCCACGACCCCTCCCACGAAAACGATAATCGACTGGAGTAAATTAGGCGGGAAACTCCAGTCCCTAAACTCAGACAACCTAGATCAAATTCCTGACAAGATAGACTCCGTGGATAGTGCCAAGTTCGCTGTTACCCACCTTACAAAACATATAACAGACTCACTCGAGCGTTGCTCCAAGGAAGTCCCCGACGACCGCGGTCGTGGGCGACTACCGGACGACCTACGCGACCTACTTAGACGTAAACGTGCCACCACTAGGGCCCATGACGCATACCCGACAGACGATAACCGGAGAACACTCCGGCGACTTCAAAGAGAGGTTAGAGAAAAACTCAGCCTCAACCGTCAGTCCGCCTGGGACAACAAACTCTCAGAGATCTCGCCGAGTCACCTGGCTTTCTGGAAACTGGCGAAATCCCTGAGAGGAGACCAGTGTGCAGCTACACCTCCATTGTTACGTTTAAACCGTCCGGTCGCTTTTGACGACATCGATAAGGCCGAATGCTTGGCTGACAGTCTTGAGGGACAATGTACAAACAATCCCAGTCACCCCGAACACGCCGAATTCCACTCGGAAGTGGAAATGGCGGCGGCTAGGATATCCGCGAAGGCTCCCGAAAGCGAGCCGCTCACTCCCACTACCGGAGAGGAAGTCCGTTCCATTATCCAAAACCTCAAGACCCGCAAGTCCCCAGGACCCGACTCCATATCCAACAAAGCACTCAAGTGCCTCCCCGACCAACTCATAAACCTATTAGTATTGATTTTCAATGCCCTCCTGTTAGGTTGCTCCTTCCCCGACGAATGGAAGGAAGCAATAGTAATAGGTATTCGCAAACCGGGAAAACCCAGTAATCTCCCGAGCAGCTATCGACCCATCAGTCTGCTCAACAGCTTAGGGAAAGTCTACGAGCGAGTAATCCTCGCTAGACTCATAACGTTCATGGAGTCGATGAAGCTCATACCGGATGAGCAATTCGGCTTCCGCGCCAAACACACCGCGGTACAACAAGTACACCGACTTACCGAAGCCGTCCTCAATGGCTTCGGCAAAAAACGGTACACCGGTACTGTCTTCTTCGATGTCGCCAAAGCCTTCGATAAGGTATGGCATGCGGGTTTAATATACAAACTCGCGAACCTAGGAATCCCCGATAGACTCGTTCTTATCATTCGCGATTATCTTACTAATCGCTCATTCAGATATCGTATTGATGGTGCGCTCTCCTCAAGACGCACCTTACGCGCCGGAGTCCCCCAAGGTTCGGTACTCGCACCGTTCCTCTACTCGCTCTATACGAGTGACATCCCACGATTCTCCACTAAAACTAGTGCAGTCACCCACTTAGCTATGTTCGCGGACGATACCGCAATCTATACTACCTGTAGAGATCCCATAACTATTAATGATAGGCTCCAAAGAGCAACCAACCAGCTCGGAAGCTGGTTCCGCCGGTGGAGAATCGAAATTAATCCCGATAAAAGCGCAGCAATGTTCTTTGCGAGATCTAGGAGAGCCATGGACTTCATCCGGACGCCCCCTAGAGTCTCCATATACAACAAATACATAGATTGGCAAAAGGAAGTCAAATACTTAGGTGTCATCCTCCAACCGACCCTATCCTTTATCAGACTCATCCGCGTTGTCCGTAACCGGGCAGCGTTCGCCATGGGACGCCTCTATCCGATACTGTGCAAGACAAGTAAACTGTCACTTCGCAACAAAGTGACACTTTACAAAACTTGCATCAGACCCATCATGACATATGCGAGCGTCACGTTCGCGCACGTCCCGAAATCACGACTGTGTCCGTTGCAGACACTTCAAAATCGATTCATGCGTACAGCCACTGGCTGTCCGTGGTTCGTGCGCAACGTGAACCTCCATAGAGATCTCGACCTACCCACGATAGCCGATCTTTTCAGACGATTCTCGACGACTTACTTCGAGAAAGCGTCCATCCACCCAAACCCCCTTATAGTGGCCGCGTCCAACTATAAGGCGTTCAGGCACCCCAACAAGATTCACAGGCGCCCGAAGAGCGTCCTTAACGACCCCGATGATGCTATCACAGCATCCAACAAGATACACACATTACATTTACACAAACAGCGTCTTCGCCGGCGAAGACGAGGTCCCCGCTTGCTTGTGTCAAGCGGCCGCAGCCCTCTGCCGCGGCCGCCGTGACGCAGACTTCTTCCAAGTCATTTATTAGATGCAGCCCTCCAAAAACGCGCCGCCTTAAGCCGAGGTTCGGTCTCGCAGGAGACACCCTTAAGGCGACGCCCCCTGTAGCGCGGGTGCTTGTAATGCACCCGCATGTATCATCCATTTCTTCTCGGCGATGCTTCAGCGCTCGCCCGTCTTATCGGTGACGCTGTCAAAGCCATTAGGGCTAACAGCATTAGTCATATTCGAAAAAAAAAAAAAAAAAAAAAAAAAAAAAAAAAAAAAAAAAAAAAAAAAAAAAAAAAAAAAAAAAAAAAAAAAAAAAAATCTCAACAGTCAGTCGGGGCAAGTTTTATTTTCGCAAGTTAATAGAAGAGTTTTATTTATTGAAACCAGCGCATCAACAATCGTCTGTGGGTCGTCGAAGGGGCCCACAATAATTCTATATCTTCTTCTTCTTATTATTCAACCGGTGGACGTCCACTGCTGGACGTAGGTCTCTTCATGGGATTTCCAGAACACACGATTTTGTGCCGCTAGTATCCAGGGGATCCCCGAGAAATTTCTGTTGTAGTCAGTCCATCTAGTAGGGGGTCTTCCAACACTGCGCTTTCCAGTGCGGGCTTGCCATTCCAACACCTTGAGACCCCAACGCCCATCGGTTCTCCGCACTATGTGCCCCGCCCATCGCCACTTTAGTTTCGCGACCCGCTGAGCTATGTCGGTGAATCTTGGTCTTCTACGGATCTCCTCATTTCTGATTTGATCACGTAGAGATACTCCAAGCATAGCTCGCTCCATCGCTTGCTGACTGAATCTGAGCCTTCTTATGATGCCCATATTCAGCGTAGTTCTGTTTAATATAAATTAATATAATAAGTATAAAAAAATCTGGAATCGATCCTGGTTTTCAGAATTTGAGACCGCCCATCAATCAAATAAGCTATCGTAACTTTAAAAATTAAGAGCGCACATTTGCTTTGTCATAAATTGCTTGCATGATCGCTCCCCCCTCCCCCTAAACACCGTACATGCTGAATATCATGAAAATCATTAGACCCGTTTCCAAAATTTAGAAATATATATGTAACAGATTAAGTCATTTAAATATGAAGCATGATTATGATTATTAAACATGACTGTGTAGGCTAATGTTTTAAATAGAATTTTTTGTAATGGTTTACATATAAAAGGAGTAGGGCCAAACTTGATGAATGATAGAAAAGAATGGAAGATAAAAACATATTGTGCCGACCCCATTTAGATGGGGATGGCTAACAGAATTAATTGGGGTATTATAGTGTTTGACTGGTAACCTAGCGTTAATATCATTATTTAAATTATCAAAATCACATATCCTTTAATTCATTACAGAGAAGAATTATTTTGTCATATATATTTTTTTTAATTCACTTTATGTTGACAACCCTGAGCATCTGCAATACAAAATACGTACATTATCATTGGAATATAGCAGTTATATACACGGTGCAATTAGAACTGCCAATATTGTTGTAGAACATTGTATTATGGTCTTTATGATCATTGAAATAAGAGCCATGACATCTTATGGCACGTAAGTTCAGTACAGTCCACCAAACTTGCTTGTAAGGTTTTATTTCATTTCTCATCGTTATCATTCTCCTGCTCTTATCTCACATGTTGTTGTCACACAAACATGTTGTCACATGGTTTGGCTAGTTATTACACGACCGGCCGCCTGCCTGACATCAACTTATCCTAGTCGTATTTTATGACACCTCGGTAAGAAAAAGGGTGGTCTATTCTACTTAACCGGATACCATACGGTGAGTTACTTACCTTAGTCGCCTTTTACGACACCTCAGTAAGAAATGAGGGTGGTACTATTCTATTCAGCCGGATACCACACTGCGCCGCCTTTTACGACACCTCGGTAAGAAATGAGTGGTCTATTCTACTCGGCCGGTTACCACACGTGGAATCAACTTAGCTTTGTCGCCTTTTACGACACCTCGGTAAGAAAGAGAGTGGTCTATTTTATTCAGCCGGATACCACACGGCGGTTCAACTTACCTTATTCGCCTTTTCTACACCTCGGTAAGAAAGAGAGTGGTCTATTCAGCTACCATTCGGCGATTTTCTATACATCTTTATATTGCTATAAATCTTAAGAAGCTTACTACGCGAAATAAGCCAGGATAATGAAGATAAGCTCGAAAAGGATTAGCAAAATCCTTGCTAATTACATACCCCATACTAACTGCAAGGCTGCGAATAAGGGAGGTCGTTTTTTACGCAATAGTTTTAGAGAAAAAAATTAATAACTAAGTTTGCATTATGACAGTTTTGTCCAGGTTTATTTAACACTAGTAATCGCCAGCGGCTCAGCTCGAGTGGAAAGATTAAAACCGTAATATAGTATTTTGATAACCATAAAAGTGGTTAAAGTGGGGTAACTTGAAAAACTAGAAATATACCGTCGCGAACTTTTATTTAGAACTTTTAGAGGAGAACAATTTTTTTGTACATGATTTTTTAATAACTATCACCGTTTACTCAGCGCACGCAAGGAAAGCTTTCCGTTTTCCGAAAAAAAATCCGTTTTCGTAATTTTTATTGCTGCTCCTTTACTATTCATCTTAGCATGATGTTATATAGCTATAGCCTTCTTAAATAAATGGACTATCTTACAATCAAACAAACAAACTAACTCTTCAGCTTTATATTTTAGTAGAGATAAGTATTAAAATAATAGTATACATGTTTTCTTCTTAATTTAATTTGATTTAAAAACTTTTTACTTCGTGAAATTCTTATCAATATTTTTATTTCACGAGAAGTGAAAATTATTTCTGTATGTATGTTTTGAGTTTTATGAAATGCATTTTTTTTCTGCCCCTAATTCTTATTTTAGTGAGCATATCAATATTACGTTTTACGTATTTCAACTTAAAAAAACTAATATTTCATTCGAGCTTGTATCTATCTATATACATATACATAGAAAAGAGACAGTATACATGTATGTTCCATATTGTCCGGCTGGACCGATTTTAACTAATCTTACATTAAATAAAAGTCAATAATTAAGTAAAGTTGGGTCGCGATAGAATATTTTTTTTACTGTTAAATATAGTTTTGTTTTGAGGATAAATCAAAACTAGACTGAGCCACAGCAACAAATGGCCGGACCGTTTTTCGATAACCAATATACAAATATCGAAGAATATTGGTACTTTAATACGTAATCAATTTTTATTAGCAACTGGTAAATTATCCGCATCGTTACATCACAGACGCTATCTACTTCACTCCACTTACTTAACGTCCCAAATTTCCTTCGCCTTAACAAGCCTCTTTTAAAATATTACTTCCTCTTGGAATTCCGTAAAAAAATGTTTTAGACTACCAAATAAAAATATTAACAACATAACTTAAAAAATTAACGAATTAAAAATTAACAATATCTTTAATACTTAAATGAGAGAATGTTGTGTAAATATATATATAAAACACTATGTTTGCCGTTAAATGCGTAGCTCAGAATCAGCGTAGCTTATTCGGGGAACGGGTGGTGGCGAGAAATGAAAATACCTAGTACCGCGCCCCAGCTAATCTATTATTTTTTCTTTTTTTTTTAAGTTTTATTTTGTAAAAAATTACCAAGCAAGGCTCGGGTCAAGGGCCAATCAGGTACTTCCATTTAAATATGATTATTAAAAGAACTGGGTGACCGAGTCATGCTTGATAATTGTTTATAAAAAAGCAAAACTAATTAATAGTAATAGAGGCGTGATCCCACGTTTGTCAATTATTTAATCCGCTCGTAATCCACTGAAATATCAGAACATTACATATGACAGTTAAAAATATCATATGCATTTTATTCAACATTTAAGCATTTTTTCAGTGCTCCAACAAAGGGATAAAACGATATTTGGTTAAAACAAAACCTAGGTCGATCGAATTTTCCCCGCCAAAATCTCCTGGCATGCTAAATTCGTTGAAGAAGATTCCGAGATTCAGAAAAAAATATATATTTAAGAGTAACTTATTTAAATATTAAAGATTATTAAAATAAACTTGATTAAAACCAAATATGTTCGGTTGGGCTATTACGGTTTTCTATAAAAAAAAAATTCTTGAACCATTTCCAACAATTAACATCATATTTAATTAACCAATTTACACAGAACATTAGTACACAGTTCTCTAAAAGACAGTAACACACTTAAACTTTTGTTGTGTATTACTTGCCTGCTTCATACATCTTAAGCATTGCATGGATTCTCTTAGCAAACGCGGATTACAGCAAAATAATTTTATTGTAACTTTTGAACAATTATATAACCAGACGGGACCCTGTAATGTTGAAAACCTTTTTATTTTACCGTTTATTGCAAACGGTATTGCTAAAGACGGGCATCAAACGAGCTAATCCAATAAGGTGCATAGCTTGCCCTCCTTAATCAACAGAAAAGACCGGCATTTTACGTTCTATAGACACTTTTGCATTTACGTGCCTCCGCTTCTTAAAATTAAAATTACCTTAAATGAATATTAAAATTAAATAAAAATAATCTTTACTTAAATAAGAAATTTCAAGCACTTTTCAATCGTTGAGAATCAATATGATTAATGACAACTGATTGAGAATGTTGCTCTTACCGAGAAGAATCAGCTAAATTTAAACATTTTCAATGTTACTTCTCCGCTTCTGTCGAAAAAAAATTGAAAAAATATATTTGATTACAATGAAGTAAAAAGCGGCTTAGGTAAGACCCCGCTTAGAGTGGGATAAGGGCAGGAGGATAATATATATTTGATAAAAATAACAAAAAAAGTATATATTTTCTTACAAACGGATAGATAATTAATTATATTACAAATCTCGAAATAGTTGGGTAATAATAAAGATTCTGTTTTATTTATAGACAGAAACATTATAAAACATAAATTATACATAAACCAAGTTTAAAGGGTTCGCTTTGTGAATCTTCGGTTTAATATTCAACCACAAAGACCGCAACAAAACCACTGCTCAGTTTCCAATAATCCTACAAACCACACCTAATACTATTAACGGCAAGTTACACAAAATTAGAACTTAGTTGCAAAATAGAAGAAAAAACAAGGCATTGTTATTAAAAACCTTTTTTCCCCATTTAATTTCTCCACGTTTATCAAATTCCTAGCTTACATGGCTTTAAGAGAAGGTGTTTTTTATAACTGTTGTCGTCTCGTCGAATAGACTAAATACCTAATCTGAATTAAGGTTATTTATTGCTTCAATCGCTTCATTTTAAAAACGTTTTATTATTTTATAATATAACTAACTGACTTAACAGACGTTGTTCTGTCTTAACTATTTAAGTACCTGGGCGACCGAACCTTGTTTCATAGTTTCTTTTTTTAAAATAAAATAAATTAAAAAAATAAGATAGTGCTGGTGATATCCGGTACTTGATCCCGGGTATTTTGACTTCTATAGTCCGCCCGTTCCCAACTGAGCTATTGCAACTTTAAAAATGACAGCAAAATTAACCTTTGCATTCTATTTATATTTTAGCAGTTTTCCAATGCAAAACAGTAATAAAACGAATTTTCGTCAAAGAATTCGTTGCTGGTTTGTTTTATGGCCCCCGAAACCTCCTACAAACTAAATTCCATGAAAATCTTTGGAACTGTTTCCGAAAAAAATTTATATATATATATACATATTAAGGTTTTAATGACGTATCACTACATATTATAAAACAAAGTCCATATTTCCGTATGTACGCATAAAACTTTAAAACTACGCAACCGATTTTGATGCGGTTTTTTTTAATAGATAGAGTGATTCCAGAGGAAGGTTTGTACGTATAATAACATTCAATACGGAGTAGAGAAATACTGTAATTTTTGAGGTTTCTGTAAATAATTACTTTTTTTCCGCTTACATTGCAAACGCAGGCTAAACCCTACGAGATTTATCAAAATGATGTACTAAGTATTTGTACACCTTAAAAAGGTCTACAGAAAAGTCCGCGATGGTATATATCTATCTCTTATGGATAACCCACAATAGCAGTTTTTTTCATTTACTTTTTACGAAAAATGATGCCTCATATTCAAAGCAATTTTTATACAATACAGTATTAATCCTTATCCAATTAAGAACCTTAAATATATTGTTTATTTAATATTGATCAATATGACCCTTTACAGCATGTAATTTAAATAAACAGTTTAGAAGATATTACAGATTTAAAATGCAGGGGCCGCGCCGCGAGCCTATAAATAGCGCGTCGGAGGTCGCGGTTCGCCTCTCGGCGATGCTTCCGCGCTCGCCCGTCTTATCGGTGACGCTGTCAAAGCCATTAGGGCTAACAGCATTAATCAAATTCGAAAAAAAAAAACGCGGTTCGCCCTTTAACCATTTGAATTTAGCAGCGATCGGACGCATTTATGATCGGAGCTCTCTAGCGAGGAAAATATCAATCACTACATATTATAAAACAAAGTCCATATTTCCCTATGTATGCATAAAACTTTAAAACTACGCAACAGATTTTGATGCGGTTTTTTTTTATAGATAGACTAGTGGCCCGCTCCGGCTTCGCACGGGTATAAAATATCTGGCCTATGTCACTCAGTAAAAAAAATGATTAAAATCTATCCAGCAGTTTTGTTTTATTCATTACTGCCCGTGGCCCACACGCGTCAAATTTGGAGTAAAACAATTCCCCTGGGGTGCCAAAGTGGTCGGCCTCCTCGTGGCGCACCCTGGGCAAGCTTAGTCTTGGCGAACGGACCACTGTGGGGTGGCCGATCCAGTTGTCCTTCTGATTAGCAGAGGGCAATCTGGACAGGCCGGGGACTCCGGGGGGGCTGGGGTGGGGTTCCTAATGAGTGACGGGTCCGGCTGGGCTTACTCTAAGTCTAGCTGGACATGGTTACGGCCACCGTCGGTGAAACCCGGAAGCACAGCAATGGGAATGGGGACCTTCGGGTTGCGAGCAAGCAAACCTTTATAAAAAATTACCCGGTGGGGGCGGAAACGCCCACTGGCGTTGTAGCCCCTACTTGGGGCGAGGTCTCTCCCTGTTGACCGTGACATAACAAACACGGTGGGCAGGAAGCGACCGTGGGCAGACCGTGGCCTCGCTTTGTTCTGCGGAGGGGGGTGAAGGGAGGTGGCGGAGCGGTTCCACGAACTGTTTTTCTGGATCCAATCTGCTGCTGGTGAGTCCAGGTGTTAGTGACTCGCCCAAGCCCATCGTCTGCCGCCCTAACTGGGGACCTTCGGGTGTTTCGAACGGGGTATATCGGACGCCTGGCTTACAGGTCCCCGAGGCGGTCGGTGCATCTGGTGCTACTGATGCACCGGTTAGCGGAGGGGGGCTTCTCTTTCGAGGGGCCCCTACCCGAAGAAGGTGTTTGTTCTCTGGGATCAGAGCTGTCGGCGGGATGGGGGCAATATGTACAATGATACCCTGTGCTCCATCGGCAGCGTGGTGGAGTACACAGGTCGTTTTAGTCGGTGCGAGTCCGACATAACTGCCGCCTGTCCCCGTCGGGCGGCGGTACCCATAAGGAGCTTTTTTCTGTATAAAAAAAAAACAATTCCCCTTTCCCTATACCATGAAGCTATAGATATACCCTGCTATCTTTGGAATATCTAAATTCATATAATACATTTTTACTTATTTACTTTTACATTTTCCCTGAGTATTTTATTTTTACAATTAATTACAGAATGTCTTTATATACAACATTCACAGCTTTTTTGTCATAAAGAAAGAATCTTCATTACACAATACAAACATGTTTTCTTTAGAGGTTACTCTTGATTAAGCGACATATAGTCGGCCATATGAAAAAAAATCCGTCCAATCGCAGCTAAATTCGAAGTGCTATAACACAAAGCGCGCAATCGCTATACCCTGCATTGTAAATCTGTAATATCTTCGAAAATGTTCATTTAAATTACAAATGAAGAAGAAAATGTCAAAAAAATGCTATTGTTGGTCCATAAGAGATAGACATAATATGTATACCATCGCGGAGTTTTCTGTAGACCTTTTCAAGGGGTACAAATAGTTAGTACATTATTTTGACAAATATTGTAGGGTTCGGTCTGCGTTTGCAATGTAAACGGAAAATAAATGTAATTATTTACGACATCACATTGGAAACCTCAAAAATAATAGTATTTCTTTACTCCATATTGAATGTTTATAATAAAAGTTTATAATATGTTAGATTATACATATAAACCTTTCTCTTCAATCACTCTATTAAAAAACCGCATCAAAATCTGTTGCGTAGTTTTAAAGATTTAAGCATACAAAGGGATATAGGGACATAGGAACAGACAGAGAAAGCGACTTTGTTTTATACTATTTAGTGACGTTTAGCTATTATAACTAACGACGATATTTCTCCTTTGTTCTTATGCAATAATAAAAATCAATTTTTCCAAAGTCAGCTCATTTACTCTTTCTCAAAAACTACTCAATGACACATATGACAGCCACAATGCTTTTTCATATTAATGACTAACTCCGAAGGAGGTTGTATTAAAAACATGTTGTAACAGTCGACCATCCTGACAACATTTGCGACCCCGCAAATCTCATAAGCTGACTTCTGGGAATGAATCTACCACCGATTTGGAATGCTGATTGTACTGAGAAGAATCGGCAAGAAACTCAATACTTGCTCTTTGAATCTGTAAAAGAAAAATCATTTCGCACCTTAAGCTGACCCTCAATCACTGTCATGGCATAACACAGCTCAATAAGTGGCAATCAACTCAGCAGATACACACGTAAACAGACTCGCAAATGATAACGCTCAAAGAACAATCGACACATCTAGGCAGAGTCTAGCTGACAGTCGTTGCAGATGGCCACAGTCTAGAAAACAATCGATACAACTGGAACAAATCCAGAGAATAATCGTCATTCTAGCTGACAGTTCTATCGAACAATAGTCACGGGCGCGTCTATGGCCTCACATAGCACATCGTCACGTTGATCTTACAGAGTTAATAAACCGAATACCAATTACCATCATAATATCATCATAATAATCTCTCCAATAAAAACTCCATTTTTTATTCCATAGCATCGCATATCGCAACTATCTCTCAAATTATACGAAATTCGCACTCTCCGTGTTGTCTCAAGATATTGATCGTCATTTGTCTTTTCTTTAAACTCTTTAAATTTCCAGATATTCCTTTTGTCCGCTCTATTTGTGAGTTTAGGTTACATCCTCTTCTGAATATAATAAACGACGATATTTCTCCTTTGTACTTATTATATTATTATACTTATTCAATAAATAAAAACAGTTTTCCCAGAGTCAACCCATTTACTCTTTCTCAACAACTTAATGACACATATGACAGCCACAATGCTTTTTCATATTAATGACCACTATAACACTATTATTTTGATAATTGTCAAATATTTTACCATACTTCAACAAAGAAAAATTACGTTAACTGTCATCTATGTTTTGTATTCCACTGACATTTGCGTTTTGTTATTCAATGTCATAGTCGTTCTTGTAATACCACGATTTATAGTGACTTGACGGGATAAAATAAATGCGGTCGAACGGGATAAAAGGTATCCTATGTCCGTCTCCTGGTTCTAAGCAACCTCTACACCAATTTTCGGCCGAATTGGTTCATCCGTTCTTGAGTTATAAATAGTGTAACTTGGGACCAACTTTCTTTTATATATATAGATTCAAGAGGAAGGTTTGTACGTATAATAACATTCAATACGGAGTAGAGAAATACTGTAATTTTTGAGGTTTCTGTAAATGATTACATTTTTTTCCGCTTACAATGCAAACGCAGGCTAAACCCTACGAGATTTATCAAAATAATGTACTAAGTATTTGTACACATTGAAAAGGTCTACAGAAAAGTCCGCGATGGTATATGTCTATCGCTTATGGATAACCCACTAAAGCGTTTTTTGTCGTTTACTTTTTACGAAAAATAATGCCTTATTTTTGAAGCAATTCTTATACAATACAGCATTAATGCTTATCCAATTAAGTACCTTAAATAAATAGTTGATTTAATATAGATCAATATGGCCGTTTACAGCATGTAATTTAAGTGAACATTTTCGGAGATATTACAGATTTAAAATGCCGTGAGGACGCCGCGCTTCGCCCTATAATACCTCGACTTTAGCAGCGATGTCGCTCTTTGAAGAGTTTGTTTAAAGACATTCTGTAATGAATTGTAAAAATAAAATACATAGGGACAATATAAAAGTAAATAAGTAATAATGTACTATATGAATTTAGATATTCCAAAGATAGCAGGAAATCTTCTTGGTATAGGGAAAGGAAATTGATTTTCTCCAAATTTAACTCTACGGGCCACGGGCAGTAATGAATAAATCAAAACAACTGGATCAATTTTAATCATTTTTTTTACACTGACTGACATGGGATATATATATTTTATACCCGTGCGAAGCAGGAGCAGGCCGCTAATTATTTTATAATATAACTGACCCGATAGAAGTTTTTTGTCTTAACTATTCAATTAAGACAGTTTTCAGCATTATCAAAATAACTCTATCCGTTCCAACATTCCAATTTAGCAGAAAATTTCCCAGAATTCCTCAAACATATAACAATAATCCACACACAAAAACCTACTAGTTACGAATAAATGTAAAACTAAATACCGCGAAAATATAAATAAAAAGAAATTGGGTTTCCTTTTTCTGGCCTTTCTTTGTAACGTACAATTGTTTGTAATAAACGGAACCTGAACTGTACAAAGGAATACTGAACAAAGAAAATGCATGATCTAGAGAGGCAACTGGGTTACATATATTTGCGTGTATGCAGAAAAGAGTCCTTTATTGTGAACCTAAAATTGTCTCGTGTACCTCGTAAAAGTGAATGAGGTAACAAATTATCTGTATCCTACATGCTTTTATTCGCCATACAGGAGCATCTAAATTGGACTAAAGACATTAAAATGTTCTATAACTTTGACAACCGAGGTGGTCGCTATAGTTGTTTTATAGTTTTACATTTGTCTCATTGATTGAGTGGCCTGTTACATTCCCAATGTTGGGCAAAGGCTTTTTATCTCTTTGAGGATCATAGGCCTACAACGCTGCTTTGGGAATTACTTTAAAATGTTGGATCTAAGTTTGAAAACATAATAATGTATCTTTACTTTTAGAGGTTTCTGCGCAATACTTTATTTTTCATAAGTTACAAAATGTACCCGTTACTTTATTCACAACTTAAATGTATAAATACCCTCAATTTTGTACTGTTTTTATCCTGTTCGCTAAAGAAAAACGTGATTTGTGTTTTTAATTTAATCCGCGAATTTAATAGAAATTTAAGCCGAGAAAAAACTAGATTATCAAAACACATAAATAAGTAATAAATACGAGGTGTGTTCAAAAAGTATCGCGAATTTTGAATTTTCGCGAGTTACATATATTCCAATTTCGATTTTTTTGTGGCGTTATGTTGGTACATATGTCTCTCACTTATGCTGACAAGTTGGGCCATTTTGAATGTTCGGTTAATTGTTGACAGCTGCTTTGCTTGCACGTGTTTTGGTTCGTCTTCGATTTTTACCTATTCAAAAAATGGAACAAGGAACCTGTATCGATTTTTGTGTGAAAAACGAAATTAAGTGCGCGGATGCATTCCGAGTGTGGACTGTGGCATATGGAGAAGCTACTTTGGACAAAAGCAACGTTTATCGGTGGTACAAAATGTTTTTAAAAGGCCGAGAAGATGTGAATGACGAAGAGCGTGCCGGACGCCCGAGCACTTCAACAACAGACGAAAAAATTGATGAATTGAAGAAAATGGTATTGGCCAATCTTCGAATCATCGATAGAGAAATTGCCGAGGACCTATGCATATTGATTGGCTCGTGCCATTCGATTTTAATCGATAATTTGTGGAAAAACAAAAATTGGCTTTTGCACCTCGATAACGCCCCTGTTCACACATCGCTGCTTGTACGCGACTTCTTGGCCAAAAACAACAGACCAATGATACCGCAGCCACCGTATTCCCCAGATCTGGCCCCCTGTGACTTTTTCTTGTTGCCGAAACTGAAGAGGCCCATGAAAGGACGACACTACGCCACGATTGACGAGATAAAGACGGCATCGAAGGAGGAGCTGAACAAGATCCAAAAAAATGATTTTTTGAAGTGCTTCGAAGATTTGTAAAAACGTTGGCACAAGTGTATAATATCCCAGAGGGATTACTTTGAAGGGGACAAAATAGATATTTACGAATAAATAAACAATTTTTGAAAATACACAAAATTCGCGATACTTTTTGAACACACCTCGTATATAGGACACACACACGTTCGTCCGTCCCTAAAGTAAGTAACTTAATACTTGTGTTATGTGTGACGGACAACCGGTAAATATTAACATATATAATTTTAAATACACCCTGAATCGAAAAACCAACAAATTGTTTTTAAAAAATGATGTACCTAGGCGCGAATCGAACTAGCGACCTTTTTTATTGATCAGGGGTTTTTTTGGCCATCAAATTCAAATTCAAAATATGCTTTATTCAAAATAACCTGTAAACAAGTGCTTTTGAATTGTCAACTCTACTGCTGGTTCGGAAAGCTGTTCCTACCGAGAAGAACTAGCAAGAAACTCGGCGGTTACTCTTTTAAAAATATAATTCTTAATACTAGTTATATTTAATAGTTTCTATCTTGTACAGGGTCGAACAATATCTATATCCACCCATTCTTATCGTCTAAATAATCCTCAACAATATAGTAGGCTTTCTGTATCAGCCTCTCCTTAACAGTGTGTTTACACTGCTGTAATGGCAAAGCTAAAATTGATTGTGGAATTTTATTATAGAATCTTATACCCAAACCAACAAACGACTTACATATTTTTCGAAGGCGCAAAGCTTAAACATTATGTTAAACCTTATGTTAATTTATAAAATTACGATAAATTGTGAAATAAATAAAATTTACTATACAGTATATTCCATCAATCTCGAAATAAACTTATTTCTATTCCAAGCCAGTATCAAGGACTTTAGGGAATATCTTTTATGCAGTTGGTCCTGTTTTTGTCGTATCCATCGGCTATGACTTACACGTACTATTCGAACCGTCGCCGACTGGCGCCGACAAGCTCTCCTTACCGAGATTTATTTTCCCAAGGATCTTATCGACACCCAATAGAGGCATTGATTATCTCTGAGACAAGATTAATGTTATCTATTGTCGACTGATTTTATTGATCTGCCGTTTATTGAAGCAAATCTTATAGAAGAACGCGGTATTTCCAAAGATTTTGTTTTTCGTTCCGTTCAACTGACATACCCAGATGTATTGCGTATTTGATTTTCAAAATATCTATCAAAGCAAAGCTATATTATCTAAGCTTAAAAAGTGTTGTTTTTCTTAAGTTATTTATTTCTTAATATACATATATAGAGTCACGGGTTCAAACCCCGCGCAGGCACCACTGAGTTTTCTATTAAAACTTATGTGTCAAATTGACAATTGCAATTTATCACACGGTTTTCGGTGGAAAACATCGTGCGGAATCCTGCATATTTCTAGAGAATTCTAGGTTATGAGTAATCTACTAATCCGCATTGGAGCAACGTGGTAGGTCACAGAACTTAAACCTTCTCTCCAAACGGCCTATACCAAGTAGCAGGATAATAAGGCAGTTATATCACATTTTTACTTTTATGTATACTTCACATACTAATAATGTCCTAGACTTAGTTTATGTACTGAAATCGGCTAGCACGTCTTATTCTATCGGGCTAGCCCGACTTGTATCAAGCCCATCCAGTGTCCTTATTCATGAGCTCTTTACACGGCGTTATCGCGACGGGAAGTCTAGACTTTTTTCTTCGGGAATTGTAGAGTTTTTGAGGCAACAATGCATTAGTAATGACGCCGTGTGGTATCCGGTTGAGCAGAATAGACCACCCTCTTACTTACCGAGGTGTCGTAAAAGACTACTAAGGTAAGGTGACGTCAAGCAGGTGGCCGGTCGTAAAATACGAAGCCAAATCATGTGACAACATGTTTAAACCATGTCGACCCCATTTAGAGTAGGATAAGGACAGAAGGATGATGTGGATGAATGCAATACTAAATGTAATGATAAACGATTAATATCCATAGAAGATTAATTTACTATCTATCCGGCTAAACTATCTTGACTAATGATAAACCGAATCATTTATCTTCCTTACGTTTGAATGGAGCTTTGAGTTGTGTTCAAAATAAAAGTTCTTGGTTGTCACGTAGATATAAGACTTTCAACATTTTTTTTTATCATAATAATAATGAATCTGTACTAATATATAAAGCTGAAGAGTTTGTTTGATTGATTGATTGTTTGAATCTAAGATGAATAAGAAAGGAGCAGTATTAATAAATAGTACGAAAACGGCAAAATTTAAAGATTTCCTTGCGTGCGCTAAGTAAAAAGTGAAAGTTATTCAATAATCTGTGTTACAAAATTTTCCCCTCTAAAAGTTCTAAATAAAAGTCCGCGACAGCATATGTTTAGCTTTTAAGGTTAACCCGCTTTTACCATTTTTATAATTATCAAAATATGCATATACGAGTGTGTGTGTATATATATATATATATATATATATATATATATATATATATATATATATATATATATATATATATATATATACGCATTTTATTCTGGTTCCAACGATTTACGTGAAACATATGTAGTATTTTATGTATGTGGATGGTTTCTGGGGCGATAAATCGGTCTGACTGTTTTATTTTAAAAAAATGTTGTTTTATCCCTGTTTTCGGGCACTGAAAAAACGCAGAAACATAGAATAGAATACAATGGGTAATCGAAATATCAATACACCCGGGATTAAGTCCCAGATATCACCGGCAGTTATTTTTTTTATTGTATTTAAAAAAATATCGAGCACGTCTCGGTCACTGGACCTTGACTGGCCCGTTAAAACAGTGGGTAGTGACCCTGCCTTCAGCTCCACGGGTCGCGGGTTCGATTCGCGCCGAGAGCAAACATTTTCTATAAATGAATTTGTTGGTCATTGAGCCTGGGTGTATATTTGTATTTAAGTATGTATTTAAAAATATATAAGTATATATTCACCAGTTGTCATTTCATCACTGCCATTACAGCAGTTTAAAAACACTGTTAAAAAGAGGCTGTTACAGAAAGCCTACTATACTCTTGAAGATTATTTAGAAGATAAGAATGTGTGGATATAGCTCTCTTTGAACCTGTACAAGACAGTAACGACTTAATGTAAATAGTTTTAAGAATTATATTTTTAAAAGAGCAACCGCCGAGTTTCTTGCTGGCTCTTCTCGGTAGGAACAGCTTTCCGAACCAGCAGTAGAGTTGACGATTCAAAAGCACCTGTTTACAAGTTTATTTGAATAAAGAATATTTTGAATTTGAATTTGTCTGTCTACCATAACACAAGTCTTAAGTAACTTACTTTGGTGACGGACGACTGTGTGTGTAAGTGTCCTATATATTTATTTATATTTACCCAGGTATTATTATATTATATCGCTTCTACTCTGGTAGCACAGTTTACACATCAGTATTTCAAAATAAATGGCTAAATTGCACTATAAAGTGTTAGTAGATATGAAAAAAGTTTAATTTGCCCGTTCTCTATCCACATTGCAATATTTAGTCGCTAACGTGAAAACAAACTGAATGTAAAAACTGGAAACTAGGCTTAGCCACAGCGACGGTCAACTTTGTCCCTACCTAGATTTTGTGCCTTTGTAAAGCAACTTTTTGTTTCGGCTTAGTTGCCGAGTGGTCGGCTTTGTAAACGTGGAAAATGTTTTAGTTAAAATTGCGATTTAAACAATTGTTTTGTGTTATGTGGAAAATGAGCCACGAATTTAGAGTAATAGCAAAATATACTATCAAATTAAATTTCGATTTGGAATTAGAATAGTCGTGAATATTTTATAAAAAAAAAACCAGTATCAAGGATACGACATTAAATAAATAAATATATGGGGTACTTACACACACGGTCGTCCGTCCCCAAAGTAAGTAACTTAATACTTGTGTAATATATGGTAGACAGAAAACTGGTGGATATATACTTATATAATTTTTAAATACATACTTAAATACATACGAGTATATACACCCAAGCTCGAAGAACCAACAATTTTTTGTTAGAAAATGTTGGCCCCCGGTGGGAATCGAACCCACGACCCGCGGAAATGAAAGCAGGGTCACTACCGACTGCCCCAACGGGCCAGTCAAAATGACTCCACTGAAAATTTTTACGTAATAGGTAACTTTGACATGATTGAACCTTCTAAATAATATCGTTTTAAAAAAATGTATTTTCGGAGGACTATAAGTTTCTGCAAGTCCTCACCGGGCTTGCAAGCAGCAACGTACCTGCAAATGGATCTACACGTAATATCGTTCGTTCGTATTAATATCTTCGTTTTCCATCATGTGAAATTAAAAAAATAAAGAATACATAGCAAAAGTGAAGATTATTTGTTCACTCTACCTTAAGCTTGATTCTCACATGATTACAAACAAACTGCTTAATACACGTAAAAAATCCTTTAATTAAACATTGTGATATGATTGAACACTGTTAAAAAGAGGCTGATACAGACAGCCTACTGTTGAGGATTACTTAGAAGATAAGAATATGTGGATATTGTTCTCTTCGAACCCGTACAAGACAGTAATGACTAAATGTTACTACAATAATAATAAGAATAGCATAAGAATTATATTTTTAAAAGAGCAACCGAGTTTCTTGCTGGCTCTTCTCGGTAGGAACAGCTTTCCGAACCAGCAGTAGAGTTGACGATTCAAAAGCACTTGTTTACAAGTTTATTTGAATAAAGAATATTTTGAATTTAATTAAATCCAATTTTGAAATCTCGAATGGCACTCGAATATGAATCATGCTAGTTTTTCAAATGTCAAAAGAGCCGTCGGGTTAACACTTATGCAATTAATCCGACTATAAAGCACGCCGGATCGCGAACAATAAATGCTTTAATGAAAACAAATTGGACCGAGCCTAAAAACAAACGCTGAGAATCTGTAAGGATCCGTTCATACTTAATAATTTGTTCCACTTATGTGTTATTTTTATATGTGGAGAAAAAAAAAATTGTGTTTTTGAATCGTCAAAATGGAAAGTTGATATCAAGAAGAGAGAATATAATAATAATTGAAAGAAAATATAGTTTATTATTATTATTAAAATCAAGGTCAAAGACAAGCTATATCTAAGCATTTTTACCGTTGAAGTCATTTTCAATTTTACTGCTTTTATATTAATAGTAAAAAATCTGTAATAAGTTATTGGTTAAACTAAATATCAAAACAACCTTTAAGTCTTCTTTTGTTTTACATATCCAAGATGTTTTACATAGTTATTTGCGTTTTATGCATTATGTACTTTATTATAAATTAAATCGTCAAAAGTGAATTAATTATAACTATCAAGCGTATATATATTAGCTGTAACTGAAAACTAGTTGTTATTTGACAGAATATAATTATATTCTATCAAACTACAATGAGGCTCTTTCTCTAGTTTCCAGTAAAAGCAAAATTTGAAAAAGAAATTTTATTGAAACACTTCTATGATACATAAAATGAATTATAAAATTGCAGTTTTCTACTAAGACTAGTATTTTTTTTGCAGACTTACGAAAGAAACTTTTATATGTACCTTTACAGATAACAAATATCTATAAAGTCTCTTTTCGGTTTGTCCGTGAGCATATGTTACAATTTACTAGTTGTGGTCCTTAGTGCTATGTATTCTTTCTAGTTCCAAAAAGCAGTAATATAAATTCAAATTCAAAATATTTTTTATTCAAGTGGATTGTTTATAGTACTTTTCAATCGTCAAATGATTTAAAGAAGCTGACCACTGATTCGGAAGTTTGCTCCTACCGAGAAGAACCAGCAAGAAACTCGGCGGCTAATCTTTTAAAAAAATAATTATAATTTGATTGATGGTTACAAAATAATCGTTGCAGCTGGATGCGTAGCAGACTATAATATCCAACACAGATAATTGACAGAAAAACAAAAATTTAAAAGTCGATAGCAAATACTAACCAGTATATCACAGCCTAGGAATAGAGCGTTTGACGCAACGGCCACACCTCTTCTGCCACGGAGCTTCGAGTCGACAAATTAAATCAATTAAGGGCCAGCCTCCGCTTTTTTGTCCAAATGTCCCCCATTTGTTCACGTTAAGCTGACTTTTTTATTTGCAGAGATTCAGTCTTTGTGACGCAGTCTGACATCGCTTAGTTATTTATTGCTTTTGTTTTATTCTATAGCATAAGCCTAATTCTTGACAAACTCACCAGTCATGGATGCTTAGTCTAAAATGAGGATTTGGCCCCTGACTAATAGCAATATAGACAGTTATATAGAAATTAAATTAATGTTATAGAAATAATGGCAAAATTGAAGATATAAACCCGAAACTATTAAAAAACAGGAAATCGAAAAATCTGCTAATATTTTAAATTTTTTAGTTGTAACTTTTTTAATAAGTAAGTTGTGTTTATGTGTTTGAATGCTAATTTTAAAAATTAATATTTTATTATTTTATACTTTTTATAATATTATTGCACAATATTCGCAGATTCACTCACATATCATCAATTATTTGTATTTATTCTATTTTTATTCATGA
Organism: Morpho achilles; assembly: GCA_947086495.1. Lineage (NCBI taxonomy): Eukaryota > Metazoa > Arthropoda > Insecta > Lepidoptera > Nymphalidae > Morpho > Morpho achilles. The sequence goes on along the minus strand of CAMTZB010000004.1, from coordinate 4,269,692 downwards.
GTAGATAGACCACCCTCATTTATTACTGAGATATAGTATAAGGCGACTAAGGTCAATTGACGTCAGGTAGGCGGCCGGTTGTAAAATATCTTACCAAAACATGTAACAACATGTTTAAAACCTGTTATGTCAACCCCACTTACAGTGGGATAAGGGCAAGAGAATGAAGATTCTATCTTTTAATAATATATAAAGCTGAAGAGTTTTTCGTTTATTTGATTGTTTGAATTTAATCTCAGGAAATACTGGACCGATTTGTAAAATTCTATGAATGTAAGACAATCCATTTATCGAGGCAGGCTATAGACTATATAACATCAAGTATAGCCGGTTTTATACTATATAACATCACGCTACGATGAATAGGAGAGGAGCAGAAATAAAATATATTGCGAAAACAAACAATATAAAGCTTTCCTTGTCTGCTCTAAGTAAACGGTGAAAGTTATTCAAAAATCTCTTATAATTAACTGACGAGAACTCCTTTTATGTTTAAAATTTCTCACTGATTACCATGTGGGAGAAGCTGCTGGCACAGCTAGTCTAGTAAAATAAGTCTAAATGAAATATAAACAATATTTGGAATATAGATCAATTGTAAACAACATAGATATGAACCATTTCAAGTAGTCGAGAATGCCAATAATCTTCACGAATCATCATCATCTTCCTGCCCTTATCCCACTCTAAGTGGGGTCGGCACAACATATTATAAACATGCTGTCACATGATTTGGCTGCGTTTTTACGACCGGCCGCCTGCCTGACGTCAACTTGCCTCTGTCGTATTTTACGACACCTCGGTAAGGAGAGGGTGGTCTATTTTACTCAACCGGATACCACACAGCGAGTCAACTTACCTTGGTCGCCTTTTACGACACCTCGGTAAGAAATGAGGTTGGTCTATTCTACTCAGCCTGATACCACACGGCGGGTCGACTTACCTTAGTCGCCTTTTACGACACCTCGGTAAGAAATGAGGGTGGTACTATTCTATTCAGCCGGATACCACACGGCGTCAATAATGTCTTCACGAATATCGTGCAACAAATATAGAATTCAACATAAAGGAATAGGTTATAAACGGAGCTGAACGCAATGTTATGCAGTCTGCCAGGGTAAAGGCTCTTTGTGATGCAAAAGATTGATGCCCATATTCCACTTGAATCTACGCCAAAGAGACTTTTAAGTGTACGTAAATAAAATTTAATACACGGTAGAAGTACAAAACGGCCTGTTGCATTCTCGATGCATTGGAGAAAATGGAGAAAATAATTGGAGGTAAAACCCACCACGCATACAATTATTGGGTTTTAACTTAAAGATTACCTTGGATTGAATTGTTTTTAAAGAGATTATCTTCCGAGTTTCTTACTGGTTCTTCTTGGTAGGAGCAAGCTTCCGAATCAATGGTAGGTAGCTTCTTTAAAATTATTTGATTGCACATTGATTCTAATGTACTAAAAACATTCTATTTAAATAAAATATATTATAAATTTTAATTTGAATATGTAATGGCAGATTACATATATTGTATAAATATATTCCTGCTACTTTACAATATTTTCGTTCGCGGTCAAAAGTAAAGTATAGTAAAGTAAGCGAGGAAGATTAGAGATTAGAACCACAAAAAGTCTAAAATTCAGATTGGCAAGACATATCACAGTAATTTTTACAGGAACATCTATTTTGTATAATCAGTTTCATTTTGAAAAAGTAGTAATAATTGGTCATGATATTCAAGACTAAAATATTTGAACTTCATTTTTTATAAGTTTATCATTAGTTGCATATTAATTGATGAAAAAAATATTGTCTTTCATTTAAGAGTACTTCTAAAGTTTATAGTTCTACACAAAAAAATGTATTAGATATATACATTTTTTTGTGTAGAACTTTTCTTACTCGTATTAGGTTTACCATTAGAGAAAAAAAATAAAGATAAACATATATCTGAATAAATAAAGAATCCTAAGGTAATGTACTGAGAGCAACCATTCGTGAAAGCATTGTTAAAAAATACACGAAATAACACAAAGCACTGAATTTTATCGCTCACCTCTACTGCCCGAAACATGTACACATCGATGTCACAGACAACTGGAAATGTCTAAAAGAAAAACTGATTAAAATACATTTTGTTCATCCATATTAATGTTGTACATTTCAAAATTATTATTGGTAGATAACTAGTAGTGTTAGTGGTGGCGGCGATCGATAGGTGTGGTATCTTGTGCTGAATGTATAAGGTATGTGAACGTTGCTTGCTTCATTCGCTTAACATAACATTCTTTTAACAAACACGGATTGTAGTAAAACTAGCGGCCTGCCCCTGCTTCGCACGGGTATAAAATATATATTCCATGCCAGTCAGTGTAAAAAAAATGATTAAAATCGATCCAGTGGTTTTGATTTATTCATTGCTGCCCGTGGCCCGCACGCATTAAATTTAGAGAAAAACAATTTCCTTTCCCTATACCAAGAAGATTTCCTGCTATCTTTGGAATATCTAAATTCGTATAGTACATTTTTACTTATTTACTTTTACATTTCCCTATGTATTTTATTTTTACAATTAATTACAGAATGTCTTTAAAAGAACTCTTGAAAGAGCGACAAAGCTGCTAAAGTCGAAGTGTTAGGGCGAAGCGCGGCGTCCTCACAGCATTTTAAATCTGTAATATTTCCGAAAATGTTCTCTTAAATTACATGCTGTAAACGGCCATATTGATCTATATTAAATCAACTATTTATTTAAGGTACTTAATTGGATAAGGATTAATGCTGTATTGTATAAAAATTGCTTCAAAAATAAGGCATTATTTTTCGTAAAAATTAAATGACAAAAAATGCTATAGTGGGTTCTCCATAAGAGATAGACATATACCATCGCGGACTTTTCTGTAGACCTTTTCAAGATGTACAAATACTTAGTACATCATTTTGATAAATCTCGTAGGTTTTAGCCAGCGTTTGCAATGTAAGCGGAAAAAAATGTAATTATTTAAGAGAAACCTCAAAAATTTCAGTATTTCTCTACTCCGTATTGAATGTTATTGTACGTACAAACCTTCCTCTGGAATCACTCTATCTATTAAAAAAAACTGCATCAAAATCCGTTGCGTAGTTTTAAAGTTTTATGCGTACATAGGGATAATGCGACTTTGTTTTATAATATGTAGTGATATTTCTATTGCAACTTCTGTCATAAAAGTAAACTAAAAATCTTAAATTGACGTTTCTTTGAAATGACAGTCGCTTCAATGACCATCTTTTCCTTATGTGATATAATCTAATTTTTTTTTTTTATTTGATTGTTAATAGTTTACAAAAAAATTAATTAAAATTTCATATAACATAACTTTTTATAAAAAGTAAAGTAGAGGCCCACCATTGGGTATAGCCAACCTCTTTCCGTTTTCAGAGAGCTGGAGCTAAGGCCCACCACGCTATTTCAATATAGATTGTTATACATAGCCCGAAAATTCTCCCGAAACGTGCAGGTTTCCTCACGAGATGATGGAAAATCATCACTGAGATAAAAAACCGTGTGACATATTGCAATTACCAATTATACTACTATTATAAAAAAAATAGTACTATTATCTATCTATTCTATCTATCTATCTATTCTATATATCTATCTATTCTATCTATCTATCTATTCTATCTATTCTATACATAAAATAAAATCGTTGAGACGTCAAATCTTTGTGCGTTTGTTCCCGCTAATATTGAAAACCGCTAATCCGATTTAAACGTTATTTTCACTAATATGTAGTAAACTATTTCACTTAACATAATATAGAGTATGTTTTATTTCAATTGGTCAGCAAATAAAAAAGAAGTGTCAATTTTAAGTTGAACGGTCGTATACTATGATACTGGTATTTGCATTTTTACGTTTATCGCCGCACCTTTTAGAGGATTTCCTTTATAGACTCCGAAACGAGAGAAGAATCAGAAATCAGAGAATCTTTAAAATGACCCAGCGGATGATACTTTAAATTTTGTTTTTTTTTATATCTGTAACTAAGATATTTTTTAATTAAGCACGGCAAAGCGGGCTGGTCATACTAGTAAATAATAAAATCCGTGTCGTTTCCAGTGAAACAATTAATTAACTACGCACAGAGAGAGCTCGGTGTCCAGGTAAACAATGCAACCCGCTCAACTTTCCTTTTGTGGTTAACACATATATCGTGTGTAGCTCCGCCTACCGGGTAAGATAGCTAAAAGCTGAATCTTTTTTTAATACTGCCACGAGCATTGTGTACGTGTTCCTGAAACGCACAAACAATATGTTTTCTTTTATTTTATATATGTTATTCTATTTTCCCATAATAGATATAAACATTACACAATAAAAAAAGATTATTATCTACCAATTCTCAAGAAGTTAATGATGATCGTTTCTGATTATTCTTTTCTGAATTTAAGTAATGGGTAATAAATAAGCAACATTATCTCTCTCTCTCTCTCGGAAACAGTTTCAACGATTTTCCTGAAATTCGGCATGTAGGGGGAGAAAAGTCGATCTAGCTAAGGTAAGGTAAGGGTATTTAAAAAAAATCGTTTTACCCCTGTTATTGAGCATTAATGATAAGCGGGAATGTTCAAAACCCTGGTTCGAGTCCCACATGTTATCGGCGCCATCTTTCTTTTTTTAAAATATATTTTTAAATTTTTTATATCTTTAAAAAAATTACCGAGCAACGTTCGGTCGCCCTATTCGAAACTAGTTGGAAGAAGTATCGCGAGTTAAATAACCCGATTCTACCAATTCGAAGAATTGTATTAATAGTAGAATCAAAGTAATTCTTCAATTTGAGCTGAAAAATAATTAAATGTTTCTAAATACTATAGTATGAAAATGAAAACTTAGGTTAAAATTCAAGTTTAAGGAATAGAACTCCTGTTAAAGTTTGCAGAGGACAGAGCTACGCGTATAATCCTTTAAAGTGCTTTAAGGGAGAAAATAAGGGTTCAGTTTTAAAAGCATTTGTCTTGTGTAGGACAAGTGATATGATGAGTTGATATGAATATTAAATTAAGTAGCTTGTGTGCATAAAAATTAAGTTGTGCGTGACGTTCCTTATATAAGTCGAAGTTAAAAAAATTTAATATTAGCATCGTTCACATTAATTTTAACTAATTTAAACCAGCTATAATTTATAGAATTAGGCGTTACTTTGTGGAGATCCATAATAGTAAAGTAATACTAAAATTATTTTTCTATAATCCACCATAAAGCAAAATATATATAATGCTAAATGTAGAGTGGACAATCCGTTTTTATACCTCATACATGCAGGATTCTTAAAAACACTATCTTTATCATTTTTTTAAATAATGCACATAATCACTACCACAATCTCAACAATCATTTCACCTCATAACCAAGCTATTACAAACTAAAGCAATTTACAAACATTTGCGATTTGTTTTACGATTTGAAACTAATGTTGAGATTGTGGTAGTGAATGTGAGCAGTTTTAAAAGTGCAGTGTCATGTTCGTGGTACTGGTTTTATTGGCATGCGGTTTATGAATCCCGAATGCATATGGTATGAACACTAGTAGTGCATTCTACTTTAAGCATTAAATATATTTTCTCTTATAATCTAAGCAAACGCAAAAGCATAACTTTATGCCATAGAAAACTTTTTCAATAGAAACCTTGATAGTTTTTATTAATAACTAGATATCCGGTTACGCGTGTCTGTCGCTCAGTGTAGTTTACCGGATGTCCCTCAAAACAGAAATCAATAGTTTAATAAAATTCCCCGATCTCCACAAAACTCTACAAGATTTTTTTGACTTTGCATTTAACATTTGTATTATGCAAATTGATAAAAAACCAGTTCTAATTTCCTATAACTTGCGACACATACTAACGTGAGAGAATCGGAAGGGGTTTTAAATAAATAATGCGAGAACTCTACCATACGTTCTGTCCGACACCACGGCGCTCTATAATAACACTATTCCACTGTTTGCGGTACAGGTTTCTAATATGAATTATTTTTATGAAGAAATTGTAGCGTACTAGTTCTTTAAACGTTTTTAATTTAAGGTAAAAACTCATTATCACAATATTTTTTAACATTGGAAAATAATAGGTTCTATTTTTTGTTTTTTTTTTAACATTGGAAAATAATAGACGTACTCTTTTTTTGTTTTTTTTAACATTTGAAAATATTAGAATTCTATTTTTTTAGTTATACTTGTACAAGTAGCATAGACAAAAATCTTGTTTATTGTCAAAAATCTTGTTGACTTTTTTATTAAATGAATGGATTGGTTTTGGTGTAAATAACAACGCATTCATAAAATAATCTATAAAATTGTGCTAATGGCGCTGTTCATATCACTTATATAACTTACAGAGATTAAAAATATTTGTGCTAGTATCGTTAACACCATGGTTTTGGGGGGGAAATATAATGGAGCGATGATTTAGGTTTGCGTTTGTAATATTCTTTTGTTCTACGTAACACAAGCAGAATGATTTGCGCTGTACATGCTATAAAGCAAGATAATAATAATAATCGTTAACACCATATAGTTATTATACTTATAGTAGGAAAAACAGTCATAAATGTATACTAGTAATGCAACTATAGTACACTATGTATTAGTATAGTCTATGATTGTAATCTCTGGTATACATTATGATTTTGGGAGTATTTTTATATATAGTCTGTTTAGCATTCAATTTGTATTAGAAAATCTATCAAAATTTGAAGATTTTTAAGATTAAATTAAGAATTTCAAACACATTGATAAACCAAGTATAAAAAATAATAACTAATTATATTATACTAATTTTTTTTGCTCAGTTTCAAAACTATATAATTTTATGCCTAAAATACAAAAAAAAATGATGAATTTCTGTTTTCACAACTGACTGTCTGAGGATTTACGGAAACAATAATATTTAATGGTGACTGCTAAAAGGGTCGATTTCAAAATGTTAAATATTAATAAGCGCTATTAACTAAAATCGAACAAAGACAAACAAAAATAATTGACTCGGTCTAATTACTTCTAATTACGAGTCTAAATTGGAACAAGGAAAGGTCCAATTAAAATTTTTCAACAAATGGCAGCAATTTCTCTTCTGTCAATTTTGAATTAACTGTTAAAGAGACCAATAAATTTTTAAAGACGGTAACAGTTTAATGTATTTAAAGTATGTAAGTGAAGTTAATATTTTCAAATGTAACGTAACCTTTTACGTCACATTTAAACGAAAGATATGATATAGGTATTACAAAAAAAATTTACCGTAGAGAAATAAAAACATTTGACTCATGATTATTGCAACCTCCAGTAAATAATATTTTTTGTATTTGTTTATGTAATATGAGTATATAAGAATAAATTTGTGTCTGTATGTTGTTTCTAGAGTCCGAAGCGTCTGGACCAAATTTTAATGAAATTTTCAGACATCCTTTAGAACGACCCAGCAAAGTTTCGGGGCATTTTTTTAACTGTTGAGTTATGTTTCGAGGGGAATTCAAAACCAGACTGAGCCACAACAACCGCTGGCCGAAGAGTTTAAACAAGTTATTAATAAAAAAGTTAGTTATTGAATTGAAAAGTTTTTTATGGTTATGTTATGAATATATTCTAACATAAAATTTACGCTTCACATAAATTTTATGATTATTGAATTAGTATTTAAAAAACGATCAATTTTATATAATATATAGTGTATGTGGAAGTTGAATAAAATTGTTAATAATAAAATCCAATAAATTAAAAAAAATACCCAAAAATATATAAAAAAATAAAATTTGGAAAACGTCCTGCAATGAATATAAAAAAGTATATTGAAAAAAGATCCATTTTCTTGGTTCCAGCAGATATACAATTTCGGTTATGTACAGTACCCTACCTGTCAAGACTTGTCAAACCCTTATAAAATTACCGAACACGTAAAACAAATTGCAAATACTTTCTTGGATTGTCCCACGACAAAAAATAAGCTGAAAATGTGGGGAATAATGGACATTTTCTACTTTCCATATCTACCTAACAAGCTGTGGTAGCCCAGCGGTAACACCGTGCGACTCTTTCGAGGAGGTCACGGGTTCAAACCCGGGCAGACACCAATGAATTTTTCTGTTAAAACTTATGTGTCTAATTGATTGATAATTGCAATTTAAAGTGCCCCATATATTTATTATTATTTATTTATTAAGGAAAACATCGTGAGGAAACCTGCATATCTCCAAAGAATTCCGGAGATATGTGTAACCTACCAATCCGCATTGGAGCAGCGTGGTAGGTCTTAGCTCCAATCCTTCTCTCCAAAAACGGAGAGAAGAGGCCTATTCTCAGCAGTGGGATAGTAAAAGGCCGCTACTTACTTACTTATATCTTAACTGCTTTAATATTGGTGTGAACAAAACTTTCTGTAAGTGGTGATAAAAATGATAGCCGTACTGTCAGATGTATAAAACATAATAATTCTGTTTTGAAAATAGCTGGCATAAACGGTCTTTTAATTGATGTCTTGATATGAAGCATTTGACGTTAAGTATACCTTGCGACTGTCCTGCCTTTTACGTGTCGGTCATTTTAGATATTATTATAGACTACCACAGTGCTATCTTTTAAATTGCTTACCTTATATTTAAGTCACTTATTCCTTTTTAAAGTATCCTTAAATTTGAACTGTATTTATAATGGAATAAAGTTTATTATTCAAAAACCAAATATTGGCTAGTAAAACCTTTTTAAAAATGGGTTCTGTAGAATAGCAGATGCAAAATCCCTTTGTGGAATTAAAAAAAACGGAATGAATAGAAATGGAAGACAGGGTTAATATTTATTTTTAATTACCTTTGCGTTTGTAGTCTGCTGGATAAGTTAGGAAATATTTTCCATTTTTATTTCAGTGATAAAAGGATATTTTTTCTATCGCCGGCGCTATTTAATATCCCTTGAATAATCAATTTAGTTAGCCTTCCTCTATTATGCATTCTACAAATCTATATACTTATTATACCAGTTCAGTATAAGTCACCAGCCCCTGAGAAAGGGAATTCACGACGTATAAAATCTAACAAATTGATTCTTATTGTTTGTACATAAAAATCTAATGACATATCGTAATATCATATTTTTTTTTCCATTTTGTAAATCATAGAGCGCCGTGTGGTATCCGGCTGAATAGAATATACCACCCTCATTTCTTACCGTGGTGTCGTAAAAGGCGACTAAGGTAAGTTGACCCACCGTGTGGTATCCAGCCGCGTAGAATAGACCACCATCATTTCTTACCGAGGTGTAGTAAAAGGCGACTAAGTTAAGTTGACCCAACGTGTGATATCCGGTAGAGTAAAATAGACCACCCTCAGTATTTCCAAGGTGTCGTAAAATACGACTAAGATATGTTGATGTCAGGCAGACGGTCGGTCGTAAAATACGTAGCCATATCATGTGACCAAATGTTTGTAACATGTTGTGCCGACCCCACTTAGAGTGGGATAAGGGCAGGAGGATGTATGTATGTAAATCATAGATATATGAAAGGTCAAAATAACCTGTGTTTCCTGTCTTGCAAGTGTTGAGAGTTATAGAGTGTGTACAAGTAAGCAAAACATTAATAGCTACTAAAATAAAATTCCGTTAAGCATATTAGACTTGCCTACAATAAAATTTAAATTAAGTATAATGAATACACTTTCACTTAAACAACAAACAATATTTTTGAACGACAGAGAAAATAAATAAAACGAATCACTCAACTTTTTGCAAGGCTCAGAGAACTTACAAACTTGAAATAAATATGATTTTAAAATATTTTCGATCAAATCTTGCAGTTCTTAGCAAGAACTATAAAAGGCTTATATGACAGTGCAATCTGTTACGATACGCTTTAAAAATCTCAGTTCATTATTAAGGAATATTTCAATATTTAATTATTATCCATTAAAGAACGATTACTGTTATAGTCGTATTTAGCACTTATTTCCTAAAATATTTATCACTTCTCATGAATGAACCAATGTAGGTCTACATTTTGTAAAATTCGTTAATTGCGTAGCTCTTTAAGTATCTTTTATTCGTAGAGATCCGTAGCTCCTCTACAAGCACCGTAACTCCGTAGAGGTGCTAAAGGCTACGCAGTCCTTAGAAATATAAATAGCTTTTTTACTAAAATCTCGCAATTAGGTTAATTCTGTGTAATTTGTAAAGTTTGGTATTCCAATTCATTCCATATACAAACGAGATTCATAGAATGCATGCAATATAAACTACCACACGTACTATATATCAGCACTGCACATATTCACTACTACAATCTCTAAAATTATTTCGAGATTAAATATAATAAATAAATATATTATCACATAATCATCGTTGATTTTATTTCCATATATATATACCTATGTTCCTGAATGGACTGTCAAATTTCCGAACCCACTAAACTTGGGCCTTTAGAGCCCGTCTCATAAATTATAAATAGCACTGATTTTCGCATCGTTACCGCTCAATGAGCGGTATGCACTATATTGCAATATCTTACACTTGGTTGCATCCTGAATCTACGTATTGGAGTACTCGCTTTGACTTGTAATATAAAATGGCCATGTTATTATTAAGTTACTGCTTGCAATATTGAAAATATAAATTGTTATACTAGCATCGAAATCTTTAATATTTCAATAAACTAATCTTGTATGTCTATACATATTATAAAACAAAGCCACAAAAGTCTGTCTGTATGTAATTGATTTTCTCAAAATTTACTGAACGGATTTTTGTTCGGGTTTTACTAAATTCTTTAGAGATATACAGATTTCCTCACGATGTTTTCCCGATACCTCACGGTGGATCAACTTACCTTAGTCGCTTTGTACGACACCTGGGTAAGAAATGAGGGTGGTACATTCTACTCAGCCGGATACCACACGGTGTGTCAACTTACTTTAGTGGCCTTTTACGACACCTCGATAAGAAATTAGGGTGTTCTATTCTAATCAACCGGATACCACATGGCGGATTAATTTCCTTAGTCGCCTTTTACAACACTTCGGTAAGAAATGAGGGTGGTCTATTCTACTCAGCCGGATACAACACAGCGGGTCAAATTACCTTAGTCGCCTTTTACGATATCTCGATAAGACATGAGGGCGGTCTATTCTATTCAGCCGGACACCACACGGCAGTTCAACTTACCTTAGTCGCCTTTTACAACACTTCAGTAAGAAATGAGAGTTGTCTATTCTAATCAGCCGGATACCACACGGCGGGATAACTTATCTTAGTCGCCTTTAACGACACCTCGATGAGGTCAGGGTGGTCTATTCTACTCAGCCGGATATCACACGGTGGGTCAACTTACTTTAGTAGCCTTTTAGGGCACCTCGTTAAGAAATTAGGGTGGTCTATTCTACTTAGCCGGAAACCACAAGGCGGCCCTAATTAATATTAGGGCCGCCTTGTGGTTATAATTAATAAATAAATTATAATTAATAAGCTCAATAAATAAAAATGAAAATACTGAGAATATTTAAGCACCGTTATACAAAGGTAATCTGATACTAAAAATTTCTCTGAGAAACAAAGATTTCATTATAGCAAGCAGTTTACATAAAGAGCGGAAATAAGAGGAGCGTATTTTAAAGTTACAGTCAATTTTATTTGACTTCTTGAAGTTGGAAAAATTGAACAAATAGAAAACGAACGTGGCTCGAATAACATTGGACGGCGAGTTCCACTCGAACAAATATATATGATTGTTGTTTTAAAATATATTGTAGAGACTTTTCTAGTAATATTTTTATCTAATACCCGTTGGGAAAAATCGGAAAACTATTGCGATGTCATCACTTTTAAAGACTATGATCAGTTTCTCAGGCTATCGAGCTCTGCACATGACATGCTTAACTGTTGTTTAATAAAATAGAATGCCTACGAGTCATCATCCTCCTTATCCTACTCTATGTGGGGTCGGCACGTGTTACAAACATGTTGTCATATGACTTGGCTACGTATTTTACGACCTGCCGCCAACTTACCTTACTTTAGCCTAACGTCAACTTACCTTAGTCGTATGTTACGGCACCTCGGTAAGAAAGAGGGTCTATTCTACTTAACTGGATACTACACGTTGGGTCAACTTACCTTAGTAGCCTTTTACGATACTTCGGTAAAATGCGACTAAGGTAAGTTGACCCGCCGTGTGGCAAGTATCCGGCTGAATAGAATAGTATCCTACTCATTTCTTACCGAGATGTTGTAAAAGGGAACTAAGTTTATGTCAGGCAGGCGGCCGGTCGTAAAAAACGTAGCCAAATTATGTCACAACATGTTTACAAAATGTTGTGCCGACCCCACTTAGAGGGATAACGGCATTAAAAAAATTTCATGTCACTTCTGATAACTATTAAGGAGGTCCCCCCTGGTTGGAGGTAATATATTACCTTCAGATTACTACCACTTCACCAACGGGTAGTTTTCTATTATAATTAAAACAAGCACGAATATTAATGATTCTAATTCATCAAAATTTAATAAACAAGTTTCGTTATTATTTTAAACTTTATTTATCACAAAGAACCGCTTATATTCCTTTAACAAAGACCTTTAAATTTCCACAGCAAATTTTCCACGTCGCGTATAATATATTCGTTGTGACCTATTACTCACACTTCACCGCCGGGGGCCTTTGTGCGATCTTCGTGGTATTGATATATTACCGACGCGTCAAAAGGTGCGAAGAATAATAAAGATAAAGGGCATTGTTTGAAAATATTGGTTATACCCTTTAAGGCTCTAAAGACCGATAATTTGCTAACATAAATTCACAATATAAGTAATGCCCCACAATGTTGACCATGTTGACATTTTTAATATTCCGCCGTGTGGTATCCGGCTGAATAGAACAGTACCACCCTCATTTCTTAACGAGGTGTCGTAAAAGGCGACTAAGGTAAGTCGACCCGCCGTGTGGTATCCGGCTGAGTAGAATAGACCAACCTCATTTCTTACCGAGGTGTCGTAAGAGGCGACTAAGGTAAGTTGACCCACCGTGTGGTATCCGGTTTAGTAGAATAGACCACCCTCTTCTTGCCAAGGTGTCGTCAAATACGACAGAGGTAAGTTGACGTCAGGCAGGCGGCCGGTCGTAAAAACGCAGCCAAATCATGAGACAGCATGTTTATAACATGTTGTGCCGACCCCACTTAGAGTGGGATAAGGGCAGGAAGATGATGATGATGTTGACATTTTTAATATTCAGTTAAATACAGCCTCTGTATTTTAATAACTACCGCATTCCACGATCAATTTTAGCTTTGCCATTTCGGCAGTTTAAAAGGCTTCAGATTTAGCAAGCTTATTATACTTTTAATATATATTTAAGACAAAGCTTTGAATGCAATACCATGCATTAGTCAAACATACTTGTATTTCTTTCACATAAAACATAAAGCCAGCACTCCGTGCAACTGAGAAATCATTTTGATAGTGTCTTTATAATAATACATTATCGCGATGTTATATACCTATAGCTTTCCTCGATAAATGCGCTATGTTACACTCAAAGAATTTCCAAATTGGTCCGGTAAGTAGTTCCTGAGATTAGCGCGTTCAAACCATCAAACAAATAAACTCTTCAGATTTATACATTACTATAGATATTTGCTCTCTTCAGCTTTATATATTAGTATAGAATTTTCAAGCCTCGTGTAATAATTTCTCTGATATGACCTATTAATAACATTTCACCGCACGAATAGGGAAAATTAAGGACCATTGTTCTGTGTTTAGAAACATAATATATTACAAACCTCTCATAATTTCTGAAAGATTTATACTATACCTATTTGTGATAAAGGACAAAATGTATACAATGAACATCTCCGGAATAGTTATGTGTTATTTATATACTTACGTTCAGTTGTAATTAATCGTGCTAAGCGGTTTTGTATAAACATAAACATATGGGACAATTACACACACGTTCGTCCGCCTCTAAAGTAATTTAATACTTTTGTTATGAGTGATAGACAACTTGTAATATATACAGACTTGGTTGATTGAGCCTTGCTCGGTAATTTAAAAAAACAAACAAAAAAAAAGAAAGAAATAATTATGTAGTTGGGGAGCGATCTTAGGTATTTTAATTTCTCGAGACTGCCCGTTCCCCGAATAAGCTACGCTGATTTGACAGTTTATGGCGAAAATTCAATTCAATATAAATTTTTTAATTCCCAAAAACAAGGATAAAACGATTTTTTTTACATAAAACTTAGCTAGATCGATTTTTCTCCTCCAAAACCACCTACATGCAGAATTTTAGGAAACTCGTTGGAGCCGTTTCCGAGAACGGGCCAGTCACTCAATTAAATACGAATGATGTTGTTCTAAACTAAGGCCATATGATGGAGACAAGAAAATTAAAAGTTCTAACAACCCCTTGCTCAGATGCAAGCTGTATTAACTTATGAAATTACATCCCTGCGTTAGCAACCGAAATTGCCTAGTAAATAGCAGCAGAACAGTTAAGCTTAGTTTCTTTCTTTTTAACCAATGGACATGCACCGTTGGACATAGGTTATTAAGCAATCACCTCGTGGAAACAGCAATAACTCAGTCTGATCCTGATTTTGCCCGTACCTAGGACTGACGCCGCCTTTTAACACTTGACAGAGCTTCGAACTTTGATATGGATTAGCAAAGAGTTTTTCTGTTAAAACTTATATGTCTAATTGATACTTGGAAATTATCACACGCTTTTCAATAAAGTAAAACATAAGAAACCTTCATATCTCTAGAGAAATCTGGGGATACGTGTGCCCTACCAATCTGCATTTTAGCAGCGCGAAGGATTCAAATTCCAACCTTTCTCTCCAAAAACAAAAAATTCAAATTAGAATTGAAAATATTCTTTACTCAAATAAACATGTAAAGTGCTTTTGAATCGTCAACTCTACTGCTGGTTTCGCAAGCTTTTACTACCGAGAAGAGCCGGCAAAGTAACTTGGCGGTTGCTCTTTTAAAAATATAATTATTATTACTAGTTACATTAGTTATTACTGTCTTGTACAGGGTCGAAGAGTAGCTACGTCCACGCATTTTTATCATTCAAGTATTCCTCAATAGTATAGTAGATTTTCTGTACCAGCCTTTTATTAATAGTGTTTTTAAATCTGATGTAATGGCAAAGCTAAAAAGGAAGCCTACTCGTATATCCAGTTGTGGAATGATAACAGGCTGTTAATCATCATCATCTCATCATCTTCCTGCCCTTATCCCACTCTAAGTGGAGTCGGCAGAACATGTTATAAACATGCTGTCACATGATTTGGCTGCGTTTTTACGACCGGCCGCCTGCCTGACGTCAACTAGCCTCTGTCGTATTCACGACACCTCGGTAAGAAAGAGGTTGGTATATTCTACTAAACCGGATACCACACGGTGGGTCAACTTACCTTAGTCGGCTTTTACGACACCTCGGTAAGAAATGAGGTTAGTCTATTCTACGCAACCAGATACCACACGGCGGGTTGACTTACCTTAGTCGCCTTTTACGACACGTCGGTAAGAAATGAGGGTGGTAATATTCTATTCAGCCGGATACCACACAGCGTGATAACAGGCTGTTAAGTAGGTGGTTAAAAGTAGAGGTGGGTAAGAAAAACATGTTTTATGTTATTTCATAGGTTATAAAACTTAAGGTCGGTCTGTTGCTGTTTATAATTAGTTAAACAGTATTAAATGCATGGCCGAGCAACCTTCCAAGCGTGAACTGTAGTGTCTTGTGGCAACACCAAAGCTTGTACGTACAAGTAAATTAACATAATGGAATAATTAGGGTGTCTCATTTACATTACTTGGACATACAACGAAAATGTATAGACAACTCGGAACAATCAAATTAATGTTTTCGTAACGAGCACTTAAGCAGGGCATCATTTTCCTGCCTTTATCCCACTCTAAGTGGGGTCGGTACAACATGTTTTTAACACGTTGATTTGGCTAGTTATTTTACGACCGGCCGCCTGCCTGACGTCAACTTACCCTAGTCGCCTTTAACGGAACCTTAGTTAGAAATGAGAGTGGTCTATTTTACTCAGCCGGATACACGGTGGATGATGAAACATAAATATAAAAGTAATAATAAAATTATTGTACTATAATCCGCGATGAAGTGAAATAGAAAAATAAAATAAAATAAAAAAAATATATAATGCTAAATGTAAAGTGGACAATCGGTTATCATACCTGATACATCCAGGATTCGTAAAAAACACACGCACAAACCTCCACCACCGCCACCACAATACACAAGCACTATATCGCAAAGCTTTGCGATTTTGGTCGTGGAGTCTATCTCCTGACGATGCTTCGGTTGCGGGTCGAAACGATTGTTGAGTTTGTGATAGTGAACGTATATAGTGCTTGTATATTGTGGTGGTGGAGGTTTGTGCATGTGTTTTTTTTACGAATCCTGGATGTATCAGGTGTGATAACCGATTGTCCACTCTACATTTAGCATTATATATATTTTCTATTTTACTTCATCGCAGATTATAGCAAAATAATTTTATTATTACTTTTGTATAATGGATCTCCGCAACACGCAAGTTTCTACAAAACTTATTGTGTCTTAACTGTCCACCTAGTGTCTAAACTGAAATAAATTTATTTTACAAACGCAACAGCATAATCTAATTTATGAGTATAAATTTTTACTTTAGTTCATACTATAGTTTAATTAAAATAAGCAATAATTGTAGCTTTTGAATACTGATTGCAACGTAAGTTTAATAATTAAAAATAAAATCTTCAGAAAGCTTTCACTTTATACCGTCTACATTTATAAGATTTTTATTTGCTGACCTGTACAATTACAGTAACAATGCTTCTTAACCGCATCTAGAATATTAAGTAATCTTAAGCCTACCAACTTATTTTAGTCAATATGTGAAGGTGCTGAAATTTCATTCGGTTCATTCAAATGGGAATCGAACCCAGAACCAAATGAATTGATTAACCACAAAACTGCAAATAGGTCGTCTAAAAAAATCGTAGTATTTGCAGAGCCAGTCCGGATTACAACCCTCGGCCCTTCGCTCGCAAATATTGATATTTCGCTGTTTTAATGCCTACGTCAAACAATCGGCGATTACAGACTTATTCCCATTAATGACAATGTATTGTGTCAAAGAATTTACTGCAAATATTTTACTTTTTACTATAAATAAGTCTCGGGATAGGGTTTATATTTGCACATAGAAACGGGTAAATTTAAATCATTAATATCCAGAAAAAACCTACTCGTTATGTTACTCGGAGATTATAAGGATTTTTTCCTTCTTTCTGAAGCTCTAACTCAGCAAGGTTTTATCGATTTGAGAACAATTCATTCATATCCATTTCGTATGATTCAATAAAACTTTACTGCATCTTAAATTGTTTTGAAGTGAGCTGAGTGAGTTCTATGGGAGCGTTGATTGTGGGCACTGAACAAAACTGAACCGTCACGTTCGGCTATTAACACTTGGTCAGGTTGAGTTGACTCGAGTTGCGAGTCAACTTCGATGATATTTTCGCTTATACCGCGTGGTCTTAGCACACTGGTTTTTTTTATCATACAACAAATGTCACTATTTCGTTATATTACCTACTTTATTGTTAGTCAGTCAGAAATCAGGGAACTATCATCCGACATGTTCTGTATATAATTTATTTTAAACGTAACTTTAAAAAAACAGCGCTGGCTTTTGCATTTTTTGAAATTGTAAATAATGATTTAATTGTTAATCCTAAACGAATGTTGATTTGAGATATATGCAATGATATATTATTTAGTTTTATAATTTCTAATTGTGTAAAGAGATTGATATAAAAAATTGATATTAGACAATTATATAATTGCCGTTTGGTATCCGGCTGAGTAGAATAGACTAACCTCATTTCCTACCGAGATGCCTAAAATACGACTAAGGTAAGTTGACGTCAGGCGGGCGGCTGGTCTTATAATACATAGCCAAAAAATGTGACAACATACTTATAACATGTTGTACCGACTCCTCATGTGACAGCATGTATATAACATGTTGTGCCGACCCAACTTAGAGTGGGATAAGGGCAGGAGGATGATGATTAGACAGTTATATGAGTAGATTATACAATCCAATTTTTACATAAATAAACTAATTTCGATTTATATGAGAATAAATTACTTTTGGCAGCGGTCTGTAAGAAATAAGTATTAGTCCAATTGTAAGAACAGTTTTACAAAACTAGTCTAAATCTAGTTTAACAAATATGTTTGTGACACTAACGCGCGTTTACATACGTTGTACGGAAATGTATTAACATACTAATTTATATAACCATAGCAAATGTAATGACATTACTGCGAATTCACCATCGGTCGCTCTGGCGCTAGGTACACCGCAAATAGGAGGGCGTAGTGCGACCCCGCAATTTGCAACAAAGCCTTCCTTTACACTTATTGTGTATACGTCTTAAAACTTCAACAATAGGTAAGTGATACACGAGTGTGGGTGTCTTTGTAATGAACTTTTACTTCAGCTTTATTAAACTATTTATGTTACTATAAATACTACTTTTGGTTATAATTAAAGGTAATAAATAATTACTTTTGGTTTTATTTTATGTTTTTAATGTAAACTATCATTGCACTAAATAAAACCTATCACTGTAAGGGATTAGGCATGCAGTTATCAACCTGATATATTAAAAAATCATAAACTGATGTTTGCAAGTAGTTTCCACTTAAAAAAAAACAGTAATGAATCTTAAAAGATTTCTTGATATATTTGTAACATACCCTTAGAGCAGCATGGTGGGTTTTTAGCTCCAACTCTTTCCCAAAGAGGCCTTTGGCCAGAATTGAAATAATAACAGGTCAATCAATAAAATTGGAAAGAATCCCCAATGAATCACAAAAAAAAAACGATTTCTTCATAGTTTTATTTATATTAGATGTTATGCTATTAGATAAGAAATGTCTAGTGGACTAAATATATAGATTTCGTTCCATATTCCCAAAAAAGAGGAACTTATTCTTTATAATTTATTTTCAATGGATAACCAAATAGTTTGCTATTCATTCCAAATTAATTTAAACCCACTTTTCAATAATTTGGCAAAAGAAATTAAATTAGGTTTAATCCGTCACTAACTGCAAAAACCTTATAGTTTAGGGTCCATAAAGTGCTTTTTCATAGCCACAAAATAATAATTATATCGTATTTATACAATATACATGTAAAACATATAAAATGGCTGAGTAGAATAGACCACCCGCATTACAAACCGATGTCTCTTAAAAGGCGACTAAGGTAAATTGACGTGAAACGAGCGGCCCGTCGTAAAATACTTAGCAAAATCACATCACAACACAGTTACACATGTTATGCCGACCCCACTTAGAGTGGGATAAGGGTAGGAATATGATGATGACATGTAAATCCTTTACAAAATTAAATACTATAACTTGATATTCTATAATTCCTCTCCACATTTATATTTATATATGCAATGATGTAAAGCGTTGCCGAAGGTTAGACTGTGTGCAAATTATGCAAATTCCGCCCTTCAGCGAAGCACAATTAGAAGCTATTATTGTGGAAAATCCAATTTTGGAGCAGAAATTTTCAGCCGTTTGCTCGGTGACGTCACAATTTCCCTTTGCTGTTTACAACATTTATTTCATTATTGTGATAAAATGCAAATCGGCGTATTTTTTGAAGTCTTAAATTATACAAGAAAAATCTGCTTAAAATTACTTATTTACATATTCCTAAAATATACATTCACACTTTCAAAACTCAACTTGTATGTCATATTTTTTTATTAATTTTAAGCATAATTCTTAAGATAAAATTGATACATTTATAAAACTTTTGATAATCTTTTGAGTGTTAACCATATTAATATTATGACTATTAACCATATTAATATTATAAATGCGAAAGTCTGTCTGACATCTTTCTGTCTGTATATAAAGCTCTGTGCATCTATCTTTCCGCTTTCACAGCTTATTCGTTGCAGCAATGTATGCAATTTAACAATTGAACATATATACTGGACTAATACATTATATAGGATAAATTGAGCATTTCATCCAAAAAACAGAAAGAAATATAACACATAATCTTCAAGTAAAAGGCGTACTTGAGTGGTTTAAACTTTAATTTGCGATTGTACAATATTGTAGCGCGAGACGTATATACAATGTATTTTGCAAAGTTAGCGCATCTGTCAGATTCAAATTTGAAATTTCAAAAACGGCGGGTTGACGTTCCTTTTCATCATAGGATGCAGAATTGCTTGAACACATAAAATTATTACAATAACACTGAATTCGACGTTAACTCCATAAAAATTAACAAAAAAATTAGCTTCGTACCATAAACGTTCCATAAAAGCGACAGTAAAATTACATAGACAATTTTTTTCGATTCTGAAATCCGGTACAACTAAAAGTAAGTAAATTCAAATTCAAATAATTCTTTATTCAAATTGGCCTTTACAAGCACTTTTGAATCGTCAAATTACAATGAAGCTACGACTGGTCGGAAAGGTGCTCTTACCGAGAAGAACCAGCAAGAAACTCGGCGGTCACTCTTTTCAAAATTGAGTATTACAATAATGGCTTAATTAAGAACAAATTAAAAAAATTACAATATAATCTAGTGCGTAGCGGGTCACAATTTAAAACCAAGCTTTCTTATCATCAATATAGTCCTCAACAGTATAATAAGCTTTATGAATCAGTTTTTAATTGCTTTTTTGAACTTGTGTAAAGTAAAAAAAAAAAACGCACTCTCATATGGTTTACTATTATATACGTATCGCAGACAATGAATTTTCGCTCTTAAAATAGAACGTAATTATATCCTTTGAAAAACTCGCCCCTCGCCGCGGAGCGTAGCAAATTTAAATATTAGAATCGAATGAAAAGAACGAAATCATTCGAAACATTCTTTAACATCTGTTACCTTGGGCATCAGCTGCC
This sequence comes from Morpho achilles, assembly GCA_947086495.1. Classification (NCBI taxonomy): domain Eukaryota; kingdom Metazoa; phylum Arthropoda; class Insecta; order Lepidoptera; family Nymphalidae; genus Morpho; species Morpho achilles. The sequence goes on along the minus strand of CAMTZB010000004.1, from coordinate 4,248,675 downwards.
ATTTGAAAGTATAATTTTCGACACAAACAGCTCAGCGGTAAAAATAACGATTCGACCAATTATATTTTCTAATTAGGAAACGGAATATTTGAGGGTGGGCAATCGATTGAAATAAAATGTACAATTTTATTGAACACTAAAACATTCATTTGTATAGAGTATAAAAAAGAATGGATTGTCAACTTAGGTATGCGTTATTCTTCAAATTAAATACGCTTTTTCTTTAACGTAAAGCCATTATCCCCAATAGTCACTAAAACAAATTTTAGAAAGAGTAACCGCCAAGTTTCTTGCTGGCTGTTCTCCGTAGATACAGCTTTCCAAACCATCAATAGAGTTGATGATTTAAAAGCTCTTACAAGTACTCTTACAAGCTCGTACAAGTTTAGTCGAAACAAGTCAAGTTAAAAAAGCTTATAAAATTTTTTGTGTCCTTACTACTTACAACATGGAAACTTAAGTAAAAGCTTTTAAAAAAGAATTTTTTGAAGATTAATTTCAACCAAGCTTCAGAAAACCCAATAAAAATGTAAAGAAGATAATTATCCTCTCATGTTCAATATAAGGTCAGAATTTTCATTTTTAAATGGGAAAAGATAAATTGATATACGTCATCGTGACCATGACGTCATGGATAGTTTCAGTACATAACATAAACTCAGTATGATACAGTTTCAAATTTTCACGACCATTTGTACCTATATCTACATCCGAAGCAATAAAAGCCAATTAATAATACCAATAAATCGTGTTCCGTAATAAAACGATGCCTCGTCGATGTTTGGGCGCAATATTTAAAATTTCAGTACCAGTTATAAATCGCGGGGACCGAATAACCCAATAAAAGTATGAAGTCGTAAATCCGAATGAGGGATTGTGTGGTAGCGTGACAATAGACCTATTGTGCGCCCTTCACGAGCAAACTATATATCAAGGCGACCTGCCTTGTACCTTATGTACATAAACATACAGTACCTAGATGATCAAGCTATGCTCAGAATTTTTTTATTAAATAAAAAAGATGCAATATAAAAAATAAAAAATTTATGGGCACAAAAAACACGTTAAAATCGTTAGAGCCGTTGCCGAAATTAAGAGATATATATATATGTTCAGCTTCCTGCCCTTATCCCACTCTAAGTGGGGTCGGCACAACATGTTATAAACATGTTGTCACATGATTTGGCTACGTATTTTACGACTGACCGCCTGCCTGACGTCAACTTATCTTAGCCGTATTTTACGACACCTCGATAAGAAAGAGGGTGGTCTATTCTACTTGACCGGATACCTAACGGTGTGTCAAATTACCTTAGTCGCCTTTTACGACACCTCGGTAAGAAAAGACGGTGGTACTATTCTATTCAGCCGGATACCACACGGCGTTAAAATTATATATACATATATATGTATGATTTGAAAATCCTAAGTTTCCGAACAGTGTGTGAGATGAGTAATAAATGACAATATTATAGTGTATCATCTATGCGAGTGAGTGATTAAACCTTTCCTTTTTGATGTACGACGCCAACACGAACGCAGGTCTCTTGTATAGTTTTAAAAGAATACAATAAACGCTGCTTTTTAAAAGAAAAAGTGCTTTCATACAAACCCACAACCACAAATTTCTACAAGATTTTTTTTTTAAATATATATATATAAATAAATAAATAAATATATATGACACTTACACACACGGTCGTCCGTCCCCAAAGTAAGTAACTTAATACTTGTGTTGGTACTTATATATTTCTTAAATACATACTTAAATACAAATATACACCCAGGCTCAAAGACCAACAAATTCATTTATAAAATTTGTTGGCCCTCGGCGAGAATCGAACCCGCGACCCACGGAGCTGAAGGCAGGGTCACTACCCACTGCGCCAACGAGCCAAAGTCAGATTTGCTCATTTAAAGATAAAGCAATTAAACTTAAACTTAGTAAACTTGTAAACAAGTGCTATTGATTCAACAACTCTGTTACTGGATTAAAAAACTGCTACCGAGAAAAGCCAGCAAGGAACTTGTCGGTTACTCTTATGACAAAAAAATCTTTTGTCATCGTTATCAGCTGAGTGGTATCCGGCAGAGTAGAATAGACAACCCTCATTTCTTATCGAGGTTTCGTAAAATGCGACTGAGGTAAGTTGACCCGCCGTGATATCCAGCTGAGTAGAAAAGATATACCTTTCTCATTTTTCACCAAAATGTCGTAGATGTAAATAATAAGAGTTTAGTTTCTTAGGTTTCTTAAAAGGATATTCATTGAAGCTCAGTAATGGTACATGCTTATAACAGTACAAATGATGTAAAAAAATTAGTCTTATTACAAAATCAAAAATTTACTTCAGACATTAATTTCGATTTATAAAAAATGTAGAATATACTCGTAAGAACGTATTGCCATGATTTTATATGAACAAATTTCATGGGTGAAGATTTAATATACGATATAGGATAACTCCATATATACAAAAAAGTAAGTCGTGGATATGTGTTAATAAAATAAAAATATATATGGAATTCATTCACACACTTTATTCAGTTATCGGTAAGGATATTGTTAATACATAAACTATTACATTATATTTTGTATCATAATATTAATGATGAAATGTTTAATCTTACTTCATTTAAGTAAAAAAAAAAGTTAGTAGCGGCCTGTTACTATACAGCAGTGGCTGAGAATAGGCCTCATCTCTCCGTTTTTTGGGGAGAAGGATTCGAGCTAAGACCTTACACGCTGCATACATCTCCAGAATTCTCTAGAGGTATGCAGGTTTCCTCACGATGTTTTCCTTTACCGAAAAGCGTGTGAATTGCAATTATCAATTAGACACAAAAGCTTTAACAGAAAAACTGTGTCTGCCCGGGTTTGAACTCGAAAGAGGCGCGCGGTGTTACCGCTGGGCTACCACAGCTTAATTTATTAAAAAATATTACTGTAGCCATTAAAATAGCTTTTCATATTGTGATACTTTCTTTAGAAATAATAATGGGTTTATTACGCGGACTGTATATCCTTTAGTCTATGTAGTAAACTAAAAAGTAAAGACTTTTTTTATTGTCTTCTGCCTCCAACATAGTTGGAGCCTATGCTTAGCAATTTTCCTCTTCCATACCAGTTCTCGCGTTTGACTCACACTTTTATGCTGCATACTGGTTCTTTCTTCCATTCTTCACTTTCTTACTTTATTAGGTGGAATTCCCGTCTACAACTGTCTACTTAATCCGTATTTTCCACTAGGTTAATAGTTATAAACTTATTACTTTATTACCTAGTTATTTTGCTACAAAGTGCTGTTTTACAAAAACATGCTGCTGACTTCTATGAATATATACATATTTCTTACAATATGGCTTTGGCATGGCCTACTCTCTCCGTTTGTCGGAAGAAGGGTTAGAGTTGAGACCCACAACGCTGTTGTATTGAGGTTTGATGGGTTTCACATATGCCCATAATTCTCAGAGCTATACAGATTTCCTCATGATGAGTCGGGTCGGTACAACATGTTTTAAACATGTTGTAACATGTTTTGGCTAGTTATTTTACGACCGACCGGCCGACGTCAACTTACCATAGTCGCCTTTTACGACACCTCGGTAAGTAATGAGGATGGTCTATTCTACTCAGCCGTTAACCACATGGCGGGTCGACTTACCTTAGTTGCTTTTACAACACCTTGATAAGAAATGAGGGTGGTCTATTCCACTCACACGGCTTTGATGAAACCGTTCAATTTTATTTATATGCCGCAGAAGCAAACCCACGGCTATATTCTAGTGATTTCTAAGATACCAAATGACTTCGCTTCTTGAAGTAGAAAATTGAGCAAAACGTAACCAATAAGATACATGCAACCATCATATACGGGAAAAGGTATTGGACTTTTATGTTGCCAATACTGGGTATAACCTTCAATAACTTATGAAGCCTTTAAGTTCAGTTTTTTGTATTTTCCCCTCGTACTTGGTGTGACGGTGAAGGAGTTGTAATTGAATTACCTAGCTGCCTTTACTGAGGAACATGGAAAACTATAGAGTAGTTTCAAAGAATATTTAAATAAGTAAATAATATAAATAAATATATGGGACACTTACACACACGGTTGTCTATCCCCAAAGTAAGTAACTTAAAACTTGTGTTAAAGGTGAGAGACAACTGATGAATATATATAATATAATTTTAAATACACCTTAAATAAAAATATAGACTCAGACTTGAAGAACCAACAAATTGTTTTTTTATACAAAATGTTGGCCCTCGGCGGGAATAGAATCCGCGACCGGAGCTGAAGACAGGGACACTACCTACTGCGCCAACGAGCCAGTCCAGTACTTGAGGTTGTATAACAGTAAAAACAACAGTGTGCTCTTCTTAACCAATCGTTGTGAGAAGCAAAGCTGATTTTTAAACATAACGTTTAAATTTAATCAAAAACTTTCTATTTTCTATTTTTGAGCTTAAAGCTTAACGCCCTAATGTGCTGTTCTGTTAACAGAGATAATCATAATAAGAAAAAGCCTAAACTAAACAAAAAATTATAAAAAGAGTTTTAACTTTTGACGAGTACGGCATGCATGGAAAGTTTGTTTATAACTGTGTTGCCAATGCACTGTACACCGAAAATCAAACAAATTATACGTACCACGTTAACAAAACAAGAACAATTAAATATTTTTTGAACAACGAACTTAGATTATCTTGCTTATTATCGAGGTTAGATCTATGTATATCTATCATCTTATGATTCATAATAATATCACTTATTAGCAATCGCCAGCGGCTCCGGAAAGATTAAAACCATAATATAGTTTTTTGAAAACCATAAAAATAGTTAAAGTGGATTAACATGCTAGACAAATGCTGTCGCGGACTTTTATTTAGAACTTTTAGAAGGGAACAATTTTGTAGTACACGATTTTTGATTGATTGATTTGATTTTACTCAGCACACGCAAGGCAAGCTTTAAATTTTGCTGTTTCATTTCAATTTTATGTTGCTGCTCTTCTCCTATTCATTTTAGCGTTATATAGCCTTCCTCGATAAATGGACAATCTTACACTGAAATGTTTTTTCAAATCGGTCTAGTAGTTCCTGAGATTAGCGCGTTCAAACAATCAAATCAAACTCTTCAGCTTTATATATTAGTATGGATAGAGAGAAGTAAATTCAATGTACGAATTAGACATTGTTTTTCTTTACTTATATGTATCTGTATCTGTTTTATGTATCTGGTATACATAAATTTAAAAAATTACCATAATGAGACTCTATTCCATGATGTGTTCTTCGCAAAGTATAAGACCGTGCTAGTATTGCGGAAGAATATTCGTACGGATTCAGAACTACGGGGCAATTAGAGCTCACGTTTCCGATTAGAGAAATCAAACACTCCGCAAAACGGATTTGTATGGCCTACTGAGATTACAAAACTTATATTTTCTTTGAAGTGAAGGTACTCTGAAATCACGGAATTCATATGGTGTTTACACATCTATACTAACACTATAAATATGTCTAATTCTGTAATTCTATTGATGAAATTTAGTAGTTTTTAATCCGAAACTCAAATCATACCGGGCATATATAAACGGTTGTAAAAAGCTACTCTTTAAAGTTTTATTATCTTTTATTACTTTTTTTTTTTTATTGAATGTAATACCTTTAACACGAAAATGCAACTGATTTGATTATCATTTCGTTTAAATTATTATTTTGTTTTAACTTTATGATTTATTATCTCCATTTAATATTCCTTTTTATTTTTAAACTCATACCTATTTTTTTGTCGTGTCTAGTTTATCTACATTTTAAACTTAAGTAACTTTTTAAGTACATTTGAAACTTAAGTTTTAAACTGTGTGCCCTTTCTGTCAATTACCAATTGCAGAATAAATATTTTTTCATTTCATTCCATTCCATTCCATTCCGTTCCGTTCCGTTCCGTTCCGTTCCGTTCCGTTCCGTGCCGTTCCGTTCCGTTCCGTTTCGTTCCGTTCCATTCCATTTCATATGGAAAAAAATCCCAGATATAGGAAAAATCATCATTATCCTCGTGCCCGTATCCCACTCTAAGTGTCAGTCAAAATGTTATTGACATCTTGTCACATGATTTGACTTCGTATTTTACGGCCAGCCGCTTGACGTCTACTTACCTTAGTCTTACTTTACAACACCTCGGTAAGAAATGAGGGTATTCTATACTACACAGCTAGATACCACACGACAAAAACAAGAAAAAAAACCTATAGTACATAATATAATAAATAATAATAATAATAATAAATTTAAGCAACGTATTTTGCATCATCCGCGGACAAGGAAGGTAAGCAAAAGAAAATTAGTGCAGCCAAAAGCGGCCAACTATTATGGAAAGAGAACAAGAGCATACCTCGTACCAAAAATACATAACTGTCTTCCGTCGGAAATAAACCGCACCAGTAGTAAGATATCTTTGAAAAGAATGCTAACTAGATTATTAATTGATAATGAAAACTTTTTTTGTAACGTAACCTAAACTGCACATTATCGAATAAGATTGTTTGTAGAACGAAAACATACGAGCACCTCTGTACCTGCTCAGTGGTTTATTTCTACAATAATGTAGAAATAAACCGAACCCAAGATTGTATCGTACGGCTGAGCAGGTGCCAGTGGTGCTGGTTGTTATTATAATAAATAACTTATTAAGTAATGAGAGCATGCTGCCGACAAACTGCTTTGTAGTTTGGCAGATTAAATATGTAAGAAAAACTGTTTGTTATAAAGAAAGAAAGATAAATAAATAAATAAAAATAAAAAAATAAATAAAATATAAGGTATTGATTACATATTGACTTCAGTTATGTCTAAGTTGTCGCATAAACAGCTCCACTCATTTTAGGGTACAAGTATTTTGAAACATGGAAAGTATTCGAGCACTTTCGTATAACTGAAATACGAAAAAGCGAATATTGTACATGTTTTACCATTTCTTAACGAGAAAAGCGCAGCAATTTTCCCCTAAACATCTAGGGCTTCCGTCTTTCGTTGCAAACTATGAATACCATCATCAGACGAGACGATTATCATATTTCAAGTGAAAAACCATATAAAAAGACCCATCTTACGTCCTAATATTAACCTTATCGCTTTGGAATACGGAGGTTTATAACTTGTTAGTGGTTCTAATAAATTTAGTGTCGACATGCAACAGTGGGGAGAACAAGCCTTAAGTCACCCCAGTTCAATCCACCCTCCAGTTTGTGTGAGGTTTGTCTCATGGACGTCGAAATATTTGCGGTAAGTATTAGTAGAAATTGACGCATCTCCATTGTGTTTGATATCTTTATTATTTCAATGAGTTGATCTTACATCACTGTGCTTTAATATGACATCACTGTGCTTTTATTGTCCTGCAAGCTTGGCTCGAGGACTGTGACAAGACATCTGTCACGTAGAGACGTTGACACAAAGTCCACGGCGCAAATGTCACGGTCGCCTTTCTCGGTATCAGCTATTTTGCGGTCTAACTTCGTACTCAACTATCCAATAGATTTCTTTTGTTTTTTTTTTATATTATACTGTATGGGTTTTTTTTTATTTACAACAAAAATTTACAAGTTATATCTATCTTAAATTACTTACACGCTAGGACTATACAAATCGTGCTCACGTGGAATGGTCCCAAGAATGCTGGCAGCGTTTCCGCGCTGAATCGCTAAGCTGATTCTTTGTACGAAAAAGGAGCCAGCCCTCTTGTCACCTGAAGAGAATTAACCGAGGTGTTAAAACGGATAAAAAAATGTTTGCACTTTGACTCCATGGCTCTAGGGTCTCAACTGCAAACGACACAAATATATAACTCTCGATGAGAGATGCATTAATCTTGTATATATATACGAGTATATAAATATATTTTTCGAATCTCGGAAACGGCTCCAACGATTTTCCTGAAATTCAGCATTTAGGGTTTTGGTTGAGAAAAATCGATCTAGCTAGGTCTTATTTAAAAAAAAATCGTTTTATCACTGTTTTGGGCATTCAAAAAATGGTAAAATTTTGAATTGAAAGCAAACGATTTTTTGTTCTCAAACGTAATGTTGCGATAGCCGATGGGTAACGTGCGGACCGAAAATGTTCAAAACCCGGGTTCGAATCCCATGTCCTCGGCGCCTTCTTTCTTTATTTTATATTATTTAGCTGAATTTTTGTGTGAGTATCTACATTTCTTGTAAAAATTGTAACGATAAATAAATAAATAAACAGCATTGACTGGCAAATCCAAATCCAAGAAAATGTAGACTACATTTTCTTGGATTTGGCTTCTCGCCGCACACCTGAAAACATATTTATTAGGCGCAGGACAACTAAAAAGCATATTGTCAATTAGAAAAAACTAGCTTATTCATTATACTATGCTCGAAATATCTGTACGTGATCAGATAAGAAATGAGATCTGTAGAAGAACCAGAGTCACTAACATAGCTCAACGGGTCGCGAAGCTGAAGTGGCGATGAGCGGGGCACATAGTGGACCGATGGACGTTGGGGTCTCAAAGTGTTGGAATGGCGACCCCGCACCGGCAAACGCAGTGTCAAAAGACCCCCTACTAGATGGACTGACGACCTCAAAAGGGGAGCGGCTGGATACAAGCGGCACAAAATCGTGTGTTCTAGAGATCCCATGAAGAGACCTATGTCCAGCAGTGGACGTCCATCGGTTGAAAAAGAAGAAGCTTATTCAGCTTCCAACCCTTATTTATGAGCAGCAAACCAGTTTTAGATGACGTGTCTATAACAATGGGAACAGATCTCACGAGGGCCATGAGCCTGTGACAGTTAAAAGAACGTCATTCAACAAAAGCCTTTGTTATAGGGGCAGGCTTCGATGTACAGATTCTTATAATATCCTACACTTATACTACAATTTACTTTATATATTATGAGAACACAAAACCCAAAAAAATCATTGAAAAGCGGAAAACCTGTAAATATAAAACTTTATGACTAAATTGTAAGTAAGTAAGTAACGGCCTGTTACTATCCCACTGCTGGGCATAGGCCTCCTCTCTCCATTTTTGGAGAGAAGGGATGGAGCTAAGACCTACCACGCTGCTCCAATGCGGATTGGTAGGCTACACATATCCCTAGGATTCTCTAGAGATATGCAGGTTTCCTCACGATGTTTTCCTTCACCGAAAAGCGTGTGATAAATTGCAATTATCATTTAGACACATAAGTTTTTATAGGAAAACTCATTGGTGTCTGCCCGGGTTTGAACCCGTGATCGTCTCTAGAGATTCACACGGTCGCACCGCTAGGCCATCACAGCTTCATAAATTATTATTTTATTACTTTTATTTTTATTTTATTCATTTGTTTGTATATATGAAGAACAAGGACTCGCAAATATTAAACTATATAAATATAATTCGCCTCGGTCGACCGCCTGCCTGACATCAACGCCTCGGTTAGAAAGTGGTGTATTCTACTCAACCGGATACAACACGGTGGGTCAATTTACCTTAGCTGCCTTTTACAACACCTCGGTAAAAAATGAGGCTGGTCTTCTATTTAGCTGGATACCACATGTTTTTGATTATGCATATAAATGAAGAAGCTTTCTTAATATCTATATAATTTATGTATAATGAAATATATAGGATGCCGTGTGGTATCCGGCGGAGTAGAATAGACCACCTAGTCGATAGAAGGCGACGAAGGTAACTTAACGGTCGGTCGTAAAATACATCATCCAAATCATGTAACAACATGTTTATGACATGTTGTGCCAACTCCACTTAGAGTGGGATAAGGGCAGGAAAATGATAAGTAGCCCGGTATATAAACTTTTAACAAATTCTCTATTCTTCTCTCTCTATTCTATTCTCTATTCTAACAAATTTTATCAATATTTCTTCAGCGGCTTGGTCGTGACAGCGTAACACTGAGACAGACAGACTTTGGCATTTACACTATTATTATGGTTTAGAAGTAAAGTGTGTATAAGTACATTTAAAATACAAGTTTAACCTAACTTAACCTACTATGAAGATGTCATCTAATTTTAAGTTAATAGATCTGTTAGTACATCAAAGTCAGGACATGCAGACGGGTAAGTAATCAAAGGGATTCACGGTAATGTTTATATTTCATGTCTTAGTACTTTCTAGCTCAAAAGCATATCCCCTAACGCAATTAAAGTTGAAAGGCTCTTATCCGATTACTTCATTTTCCCCTCCGATGGCAAGACAACATTTTGTGCGTAGTTTAACGTTGCTCTTGAACGTGTGTTATAGCAATTTGCTGCATTACGTTTATGTCTTTTTATCACTGTTTATTCTCCGACCTGTATTTAATACTATTCCATTCTATCAATTCTTAATACTATCAAGAGATATAATGCAATTTGTGAATCTATAGATATGTTCAGCGATACATTTATTAAGTTTAAAAAACATATTCTTAAGCTCCAGACATAGGAGCCTTAGTGTTACATTTAGTTTATTTTACTTAAGTGGTGTCTTTACATAATATAAGAATGTGCATGCTGTAGCACCTAAAGGCAGTGCATATATTGCCTTTTGTGGCATATTTAGTTCATTGTAATGTTTTAATGTGACTGTCACTGGTTAAATATATATCCGAATAAATATACTAAGTAAATTCCTAGACGTTATACGATATCTCACTCATTTTGTAAAGAAAGGGTTGAGCTAAAACTCACCAAACTTCTCTAATTTATACACATAAATTACAAAAAAATCTTAAATATGCTGATTTTCTTACGATGTTTTCCTTCATCGAAAACCGCGACATAAATTATAAATGTTAGGCATGTAAGTAGCTACGTTTCAATTCGGTACGATTAATTCTTTAAACGCTTTACGGTTAAGTAATACATCACATCAAATCAAATCAAAATAATCTTTATTTAACTAAGCTCTTTCAAGCACTTTAAATAGTCATGGATCAATATGATTAATGAATCTACAACTGGTTCGGAATGTTGCTCTTACCGAGAAGAACTAGAAAGAAACTCGGCGGTCAATCTTTTAAACACTTTCAATTTTACATTATTAAACAGCAGTCTTGTATGAAGCTGATTTTCAAATCCAGGGATTTATAACATCTAAGTAATCTTCAAGTTTGTAATATGCTTTACGTATAAGCATATCTCTAAGACTTAACTTAAACCTTTGTGTAGACTGGTTTAGTGTGGAAAGCGGAATTTTATTGTAGACGCGAAAATACGAGACTATCAAAATAAGTTGCTTATTCTACTGAGTCGCGACACAGGAATTCAAATTCAAATTCGAAATATTCTTTGTACAAATAAACTTGTAAACAAGTGCTTTTGGATCGTCAGCTCTACTGCTGGTTCGGAAAGCTGTTCCTACCGAGAAGAGCCAGCAAGAAACTCGGCGGTTGCTCTTTTAAAAATATAATTCTTAATACTATTTACATTCAGTCATACTGTCTTGTGCGGGATCAAAGAGAGCTATACCCACACATTCTTATCTTCTAAATAATCTTCAATAGTATAGTAGGCTTTCTGTATCAGCCTATTTTTAACAGTGTTTTTAAACTGCTGTAATGGCAAAGCTGAAATTGATTGCGGAATTTTATTATAGAATCTTATACCAAAACCCACAAACGACTTACGTACTTTTGCAAGGCGCAAAGCAGGAGCCGCAAGCTTATGTCGGTTCCTGCTTTGTCTATTGTATATATCACCTATCGTTTTATAATTCCTTGTATTTTTTATGTACATAAATTATATTGCTTAAAATATACTGTGAAGCAAATGTAAGAATACCAGTTTCCTTAAACTTCTCACGCAGGGAATCACGCGGTCCTAAATTATAAATGCTACGTATAGCACTTTTTTGTTTTTCACTATTCGCGCATTTACCCCACAGCAATATTCCATAAGTCATAATGCTATGGAAGTAGACAAAATAGCTTACATTAAATAGCTTAGGTCTCACAAGCTTTTTGTGACCTCTAATATGTCTTTGATATACATCGTAAAAAAACCTCCATATTTCCTTGTGTGGAATCCTTCCTGTGTGGTATCCGGCCTAATAGAATAGTACCACCCTCATTTCTTACCAAGGTGTCGTAAAAGGCGACTAAGGTAAGTCGACCCGCCTTGTGGTATCCGGCTGGGTAGAATAGACCAACCTCATTTTTTACCGAGGTGTCGTAAAAGGCGACTAAGGTAAGTTGACCCACCGTGTGGTATCTGGTTTAGTAGAATAGACCACCCTCTTTCTTACCGAGATGTCGTATAATACAACTGAGATAAGTTGACGTCAGGCGGGCGGCCGGTCGTAGAAACGCAGCCATGTGACAGCACGTTTATAACATGTTGGGCCAACCCCACTTAGAGTGGGATAAGGGCAGGAAGATGATGATTCCGGAGAAGATTTTTTTAAATATATTTTTACTTGGCATTAAAATTAATAGTAACAAAATAGAAAATTTATAAATTACAAGTACATTTAAATTGTAGGGAAAAGTACAGTTCCATGTAGGTGAAGGGTTAAGTTGTAACAAAGATGGTAACATCTGCGTCCAACATGCCTGTGTTCCAAACAATTACCATAAAAGCGCCGAGCACTGTACTCTAGTGCCGAATATATTCGAGAAATCATAGATTAGGATAATAGGTAGAAGTGACAAATATATATTACCTATTTGTTATATTCATTTAAAATAAATGTAATAAATATATAAATATATGGGAACTTACACACACGGTCGTATGTCCCCAAAGTAAGTAACTTAATACTGTGTTATGGGTGACAGATAACTGGTGAATATATACTTATATATTTTTTAAATCTTTATATTTAAATGAGTTAATCTTGTATATTTATATATTTTCCGAATCTCGGAAACGGCGCCAACGATTTTCCTGAAATTCAGCATGTAGGAGGTTTTGGGGGAGAAAAATTGATCAAGCTAGGTTTTATGTAAAAAAAATATTGTTTTATCCCTGTTTTTTGGCATTAAAAAACACTAACATTTATATTGAATTGAATTTTCGCCATTAACTGTCAAGTCGGCGTAGCTTATTCGGTTAACGGGCAGTCTCAAGAAATGTGAATGCCAAGGATCGATCCCGATTATTTTTTATTCATTTCCGATATCCCGATTAATTTTTTTTTCCTTTTTTTAATTTTTTTGTAAAAAATTACCGAGCGAAGCTCGGTCACCCAGATATTACATACTTAAATACAAATATACACCCAGCCTCGAAGACCAACAAATTTATTTATAGAAAATGTTGGCACTTGGCGGGAATTGAACCCGCAACCCGCGGAGCTGAAGCCAGGGTCACTACCCACTCGACAACAGGCCAGTCAAAAAAGTCTATAATGCTTGCATAATAATGATTTAGAATATCATCAGGAGGCTGAGACCTTATTCCGCCCTAATTGGGATCGGCACAACATGTTATAAACATGTTGTCACATGATTGGGCTACATATTTAACGACCAGCCGCCTGCCTAACCTCAATTTTTGTATTTTACGACACTTCGGTAAGATTGAGGATGGTCTTTTCTACTCAGCCGGACACCACACGGCGGGTAGACTTACTTAGTCGCCTTTTACGACACCTCGGTAAGAAATGAGGGTGATCTATTCTATTCAGCCGGATACCCCACGGTGGGTCGACTTACCTTAGTCGCCTATTACGACATCTGGGTAAGATTGAGGGTGGCCTATTCTATTCAGCCGGATATCTCACGGCGGCTCATTTTACTTTAGTCGCAATTTACGACACCTCGGTAAGAAATTAAAGTGGTCTATTACTTTATTACTTCTTTTTTGCTTTATAACTACTAAGCCGGATACTACACAGCATACTTGTTATAATCAAAACTATCTTTTAATTACTTATTAATCTTTGACAAAAGGAACTTTATTGCTACTTTGGGATAACAAATTCAATTTATATCATCAAATCCCTAAAGTAACCTTTTTTTTACTACTTAAATAAACTACTCTATGACAACCTAAACAGGTCCCAAGAATAAAGTGTTCCTAATTCCTGTGATATATATTCCCAATCGGAGCGGAAGACTGCCCAGAATTACCTGCATAGCAAATAGAAGGAGAGGCAGCGAAAACGATCAAATTATTCGAAAGCATCTTCGAATATACTCCATAAGTTTTATTCGGAGACTGTATTCCTCACGCAGAAATATATTACAGATGAAAATTCCTATTGGTAAAATCGTCTGATCTTTGTTTACCAAAGAGACTCGGGTTCAAACTTCGCTAAAGTAATTATCATAAGAAAACCTGTATATTTGTTTGGGAGAAATTCAGGGATATGTTTTGTAACCTTTATTTTCCTTCACGAAATCTTTGATGGCTTCTAAAGCGCTCGAGCAGAAGTAAAACTGTTATGCCGGGTCTTAGTCATTAAAACCTCATGATATTCCAATCATGCTCCGGCTTACAGGAACACGTCATACCCCTCTATTACATGTAAAGAAAAGAAATACTAATAATGGCAAAACTTAATCTTATAACGTTTAGCACAGATTTATAAAAAAAAGTATTTCAAAATAGACCTATTCTATCTCTCTAAGGTGCAATTAAAGAACGAATTTATAAATTACACAATATATACTTAAAGAATCTGGACGCTGTATAGAAGTAATATAGGAATTCTTAAGTATAAGCCATAACTTCACTCGTACGCTATCATAGATTTAGTATAAAAAGTAAAACGAGTTACTTACGCCAAATATCACATACAATTATGAACACTGGGATTAGAAATCTTATTGTCACAATAGATTTACAAAAATGAAAAATATACATTATAATTAATTAAAGTAACCTTAAACTTAAACTTTAAACTTAAAACTTTAAATTATACTTACCTATCTATGATAAAATATCGGCTATTTTTATATTATAAATAACATAAGTAAAAGCATCTCCAAAGATTTTCTATTACAAAATGCTAAAGGATTTATAGTATTTGCTGGATCGCAGTAATATAATATCTAAAGAAAAAAAGAATATATGAATGTAAGAAAAAACATGAATTCAAACACATCTTATTTGCAAAAAAGGAAATGCATAACCACTCTGACGTATTAATTATTCGAATGGAACTGCAATACACCATATGACATGTATTGTTTGCGCTCAACATCGGCACTCAAAACAGTGAGCATTGAACACTCGATTAGTTACGAAGGAGTGCGACTCTAAAAGCTCAAAACTCAATCCCTTGCATCAAGAATTCAAGTGACGCCATCGACAATCCTACACACCTGTCAACTTTTCTTGTGGTACAAGTTTAATACTTTAAAAAAGAGACAAGCACAGTACATTTATTTTTAATATTAGTACCTTGTTGACCGAGATTGCTCGGTAATTTTTTAGCAGCAGGGTCTTCTCGTTTACTCCCCGGGTGGGGGTAAACGGGGTGCGTGCCTCGAGGAATTCCTCTCTACCCGGGCATCTCCTCGCGGGCACTTAAGCCCGGTATGTGTTCCGGCCGTGGGCCGAGGTCACCTAGGTGAGCCAAAGGTGTCGGTATTTGGGCCGTAAGCCCAGGTCACCTAGGTGACCTAATGGATGTCTTGTTCCGTGGGGAGGTCTGGAAATGGTAGCTCCCAGACCTCAAAGTCGTCTTCTGGTAGTCCTCGTTCGGATGGTGTCATGTCCGGTGTTTTCGCCTGTACGGGCTAGCACGTACATTTGCAACATCGGCATTTACGCCATATTTTTAATATCAAAGAAATTATAAATCAGTACGACGTTAGCGGCCGCGCGTGCTCAACGTATCAAATGAATATCAAAATCATATATCATATCACATTAGCATTAATATAATAAAAATATCAATTAGCCGCAATCTATCAATTTATCACTCTATCAATCTATCGACCAAAGAGCGTACAGGGTAGTAGCAGCCCGTACATCTTTGTGGTCCTTCGAGTTAAGTAACATCGTTTAAGAGGACCTCGCGTGTGACCATAGTATCTTTGTGGTCCTTCGAGTAAAGTAACATCGTTTAAGAGGACCTCGCGTGTGACCATAGTAATATATTGACTAATTGTTACTGTGTATTACAAGTGAGGACATAACCAGCAGTGGAAGTTTACAGTTTAGTAGCATTTGAAGGTGGTGAGAAACAGGCTCACGTACAAGCACACATTAACAAGTAAGATCTTTCCTTTTTTATCATCCTATCAACATGTCAAGCATGGAAGACGTATTGGCTAGCCTACAGCAACTACTTAATGCCATCGAAAACGTCTACACTAACTTTAAAAAAGATGGTGCCGACCGGAAGACGTCTGACTATATCAGGCGGAGGTTGGACACGTTAGATAAGTACTGGCAGGAGTTTGAATCGAACCATATAACATTATGTGGAATGAAATATGCGAGAGGTCATTCATATTTTAGTAATAAGCAATTCGATCATACCAAAGATAGGTATGAAATTATCAGGTCAGTTATATCAAATTATCAGTCAAGGGACGATAGGCCCTCGACACCAGTTCTTAAGCCTGCTACTGCACTGGGTGTACCTGGACCATCCCAGCAGCAAGCGTATACGAAAGCCCAGGGCACGAGCAGCAAAACTGATGAAATGTTACGTAAGCAAAGCACTAACTTTAAAGCCTTTGAGCACACGGTATCAAATATAAACCTAGAAACAGTATCAGAAAAATGGGAGTTTGATCATTTATTACGTACAATACAATCTCGCTGGTCTATTATCGACACTCTACATTGGGAATTGGACAGCGAGCTTGGGGGGAGGAATCCAGATTATGAGTCTGCCTTTTTCGAATATGAGCGAAAATACAATAACATTATCAAGTCTATCAATCGGAAGCTTTGTTCAGTATCACATAGGGAACAGTCGACTCCACAGGTAGAAATACCGACGTTCAGCGGAAACTATCATCAGTGGAGCTCGTTTAAAGACCTATTTATTGAAACAATACACAGCAATCCGTCTTTGTCTAGTGCCCAAAAGATGCAGTTTCTGAAAACCAAAGTGAAAGGGGAAGCGGAGAGGTTAATTCAGCATCTGCCTATTACCTCCGATAATTACTCAATCAGTTGGGACATATTAAATCATAGATATAACAATAAATCCCTTATATTTCGCTCGCACAGTGATCAATTATTAAATATTCCCGTTACTCAACAAATATCCGTAAATCATATCAAACGCATTCACGATACCACCTTAGAAACGCTGAATGCAGTTAAAAATCTCGGTGTCGACGTATCATCTTGGGATCCACTCCTCGTGTATCTCCTATCACAAAAACTAGACGCCGACACGTACAACGGATATATAGCATCAGTCAAACAGGCTAGGGAATTGCCAAAATTGCAAGAATTTTTATCATTTTTAGAAAACAAATTTACTAGTTTGGAAGCTTCTCGGAAAAAACCTGAAAATTATACAAATAAATTATTGCAATTTAATACAGATCAATCACCTCATAAATGGAACAAATATCAAAGGAATTTCAATACGCAAGCATTTCTGGCGCACAATAGTCATATTTCGCAACAAAGCAAAAATTATTTTTGTAAATTCTTTAAATGCGGACTTTGCAAGAGCAATGACCACTGTCTGTATTACTGTCGCAAGTTTTTAAGTATGACACCGTATCAAAAACGCCAGACTGTAACACAAGTACAGATATGCGAAAACTGCCTCTATTCACATAACGGTAAGCAATGCATTTCGGGAAAAAGATGTATGGAATGTCAACAGAGCCATAATACCCTTTTACATCAAGCATTTTCGCTGCCAGATTCAACAAGTAATATGACACATGTATCAAGGAGTCCGCAACCAGAGTCTTCACAGCAGTTAAACAGCAATTCCCACGTATCATTACAACACGACACACCTGAAATACTTTTAGCAACAGCAATTCTAAAGGTTCAAAAGCATGATGGATCCATCATTAATATGCGCGCTCTCATTGATCAAGGTTCCCAAACATCACTGATCACGGAACGTGCAGCTCAGATACTCGGCCAGCCTCGATTGAGATGCCGAGGGGTGATATCAGGCGTAGGGGTCAAAGAAAGCAACTGTAAGGGCGTCGTATCTATCACATGTCAGTCTATAAGCAACAATTTTGAATTTAAGACTGAAGCATATATCATGAAATCTCTTATCAAAAATTTACCGAATTACAGTTTTTCGAAGCCCTCGTGGACATATTTAGAAAACATTACTTTAGCAGATCCAGAATTTTATATCAGCCGTCCCGTGGATATACTCCTCGGGGCAGACATATACTCCTCAATTTTGCTAGAGGGAATTTGTAGACCTAAAGACAATATCCCGATAGCTCAAAATACGCGTTTAGGCTGGATATTAACAGGCAACGTAAAAACTTTACAATGTAACGTCATCATTAATAATTTGGAAGAAATTAAAAAATTCTGGGAGATTAAAGATAGCAGTGAAGAATCAAATGATGGTTCAGAAAATCAACAATGTGTAGAATACTATAAGTCAACAACAACGCGAAACGAAGATGGACGATATGAGGTTCGATTACCAATGCTTCCAGATTTTCAAACGAAACTGGGAGAATCAAAATCAAAAGCTATAGCACAGTTTAGGTCATTAGAAAATAAGTTGAACAGACATACAAACATAGCAGAACAATACAAATTATTTATCAATGAATACCGTGCGCTCGGTCATATGATTCCTGCTAATGGAAATCTGAAACCTGAATACTTTAATACACATCATTGTGTGCAGTCTAATGACCCTATCAAGTTTAGAGTGGCATTTAATGCGTCAAGCAAAACCTCTACGGGGATGAGTTTGAATGATGTGATGGAATGTGGTCCTAATTTACAGCAAGATTTACAATCTTTAATTTTAAAGTGGAGACACTATCAATATGCTTTTACAGCTGATATAGAAAAAACGTTTAGGCAATTTTGGGTACATCCTGAAGACCAAAAATTGCTTAAGATCATATGGCGTGATTCTGCCTCGGAACCAATCAAACAGTATCAGCTTACAACGGTTACGTATGGTGCGAAAGCCGCGCGTTTTCTAGCTATGACGCTTAAGCAGCTCGCGAATGACGAAAGGGCAAACTATCAAAATAGCAAAGCAATCGAAGTTTTAGAAAATTCATTCTACATGGATGACCTTGTCCATGGCTGTCACAGCATAGAGACGGCAAAGAGGTTACAAAAAGACCTTATCAATTTATTGAAGTCGGGTGGATTCCATCTCAGAAAATGGAAATCAAACCTTAAGCTTAATTTTAAGCAAATAGAACACTCAAAGACTCTAGGATTAGCCTGGAATCCCGAAAAAGATCTTTTTACATTCACATCACGATTTGCTTTACAAAATGAGTCTACTACTATTACTAAAAGAATTCTTTTATCAGACATATCAAAATCATTTGACCCGTTGGGGTGGTTATCACCCCTATCAACAAAATTAAAACTTCTGTTTCAACAAGTGTGGGCAGCAAATATCAACGGGGATGACGCGCTGCCAGAAAATATTTACAAGGAGTGGATAAAAATCAGGGAAAATATGAACAGTATGAAAGATCTCAAATTAACGAGGTGGCTGCGTACACAAGAGAGTGACACCATCGAGTTACATGGGTGTAGTGACGCATCCATGAAAGCATATGGCTGTGTTATTTATTGCCGCATCAACATTGGCAATAGATCTTCGGTAGTGATAGTTGCCGGTAAAGCAAGATTGGTACCAACAAGTAAGGCTGTGACATTGCCAAGGTTAGAGCTGAGTGTAGTTCTACTTCTATCAAAACTAATGCACATGGTGAAACAATGCCTCAGCAGCTATAGTATCAAAGTGTATGGCTGGGTTGACTCTATGGTGGTGCTTGGGTGGCTTAACGGTGAGTCCAGCCGATGGAAAACATTCGTAGCCAACAGGGTACGCGCAATCATTATTGTCATGCCGTCTGATTGCTGGCGGTATGTTAAATCAGAAGAAAATCCAGCGGATAGCGTAAGTCGAGGGTTGACTGCATCACAATTACGGGAGCACAGCTTGTGGTGGCAAGGACCAGCATGGCTAACAACATTTAAAGATGAAAGTGGACCAACAAAATTTACCACGGAACAAGAGATGCGATCACCAAAACTCGTATATTCAATAATACAACACGAAAATATCATTGAAACAATCCTATCAAAATATAGTTGTTTTAATAGAGTAATAAGAATAATAGCTTGGATGCGAAGGTTCATGTGCAAGAAGAAAAAACAATTAGGTAATTATTTATCAATGGAAGAGATGAAAAGAGCTACTTTATCAATTATCAAGAATATCAAACAAATTGCTTTTATCAAGGAATATGCAGACTTGCAAACTAGACATAAATTACATCTATACCTTGACGAAGATCATTTACTTAGAGTAGGCGAAAGGCTACATCATGTGAACCTTGATCCCGACATGAAAAACCCTATCATAATTCCGGGTAAAGACGGCTACGTGCGAGTCATAACTTTGAAAACCAAAAATGGCTATATGAAGAGGCCAATTATCAAATTGTCGGTTTTGTCAATTCCGAAAATTCCCAGTCCGAAGAATCCGCTAAAAAGACCTAAAAATACTGTAATAATTATCACAAAGGCTTCATGCATTGAACTACGAATCCCTTTATTAGCAAAACGTTATATTAAATATTATAAAATGTAATACCTACTCCCCAACAATTACAATAATACAGCCAGAAAATTATAAAAGTGCATACCTCAAATAAAATTATGATACCATTTTATATCATTACGACAAAACAATTTGTCACATAAGAATCTATTTGAGATTAAACGAGCATGATTTTAGAATAAAAATAAGACTTTAGAGCATATAAATCGTCATAAAAACTGCTAAACTTAAAGTTTGTTAAAACAGATCGACAAACTGCGTGTTTATTTCTGTTAAAATTAATGCTTCTTCCAAGTACTATCAAGTTACCGCTATTGTATTGAGTCGTGCGAATTGCTTACAATGCAGCAAGGTTCATTATCCTATCAGCTGATTGTCCTTTTCGTATTCGTAAAAAGGCTATCAATTAAGAAGAAATACAAATCAATTAAGAAGAAATGCAAATCAATTTATCACCAGATAAACATATCGTTCTCTAACTCGTCTGCCAGTACTAACTTTGAAGAATTTGAAAGATTCTCTTAATATTCAAAAACTATCAAGCATCATGAAGAGCAGATGGTAATTTATCAGCAAGCGCTTGCAGCAGTAGTGGTCGACGGCCTGATCGGGATCAGGCACATGTGGCGCTCGAGTCATCTTCTGGTGACTCGCGACCGCAGTGTTCAACAGTGAGCAAATAAAGTGGATAGTGCAGGGCTACAGAGCCAAAGTGTAGTGCAGTGTAAAAGTGCTAAAAGTAAAAGCAAATCATAAGTGTCTCAATTGGTTTTGACTGTCAGTGACACTTCATTTAATTAAGATTTTATTATTACTTTGTATTTCGTTTATCATTATTTTTGTTTTTTTTTATGTGTGCTAGTTTAAGCAAAATGCCCATCATCTTGTAGTAGTTTTAAGTCACCTCATCAGCTTTCCTATCATTTGGCCGGGGAGTATGTACGGGCTAGCACGTACATTTGCAACATCGGCATTTACGCCATATTTTTAATATCAAAGAAATTATAAATCAGTACGACGTTAGCGGCCGCGCGTGCTCAACGTATCAAATGAATATCAAAATCATATATCATATCACATTAGCATTAATATAATAAAAATATCAATTAGCCGCAATCTATCAATTTATCACTCTATCAATCTATCAACCAAAGAGCGTACAGGGTAGTAGCAGCCCGTACATCGCCCTTTCGCCCGTCGCGTCGTCCTCGTCGTCGCCGTCGTCATCCGCATCGGGCCGCGGAGACGGTGATCGCAGGAGCTCGCGAGGCAGGGAACGTCCATCGGGTGGTCGCGCATGGAGTGGCGCGATGTCATGGAGGTGTACGTGCGCGCTATTGTCCGCACGCGCGAACATCCGGCGCGCAAGGCGACGGACATACTCCTCCACGGTCGGCGTTCTGGTATCCCGATGCACGACGTCGTTCCGCACATACCTCGGGGCTCCTACGATCAGTCGCAGGCAGCGATTCTGCTGGACTTGAAGTCTTCGCCTCTGGTACGCCGAACATAACGCGTACCAGGCGGGTGCCGCATACGTCAAGCGCGAGCGGACGTAGGCACCGTAGACTCGCAGTTTGGTGTTGACAGGTAAATGGGATGTGAACAGCGTGTGGAGCTGGGACCTGGCGGCAGCAGCTTGGCCCACGGCACGATTGACCATGGGGACCATGCGCAGGCTGCGGTCCAACTCACACCCCAAAAACCTCACTGTGGTCTTCCACTCTACGTCCTGGCCTCGAAGAGTCAGCTAACGTAGCGGCTTGAAGCGGCTGGTGAGCAGAGCGGCCGTCTTCCCGACGTTGACGGCCATCCTCCACTTGTCCAGCCATTCCGGCAACAAGTCCAGCATACGCTGCATGCGGTTTGTGGCGACGATCTGGTGGTAGGACGACGCGAAATACGCGCTGTCGTCAGCGAAGAGCGACAACAGCACGTCCTCCTCCCCTTCCCGCAGATGGTGGCGCAGGGTGGGGATGTCATCCGTATACGCCGCGTATAAGCGCGGCGATATACAACTGCCCTGGGGTACTCCGGCTTGAATGGTGCGTGGCTGGGATTCGGCACCATCCACTGCCACGTAAAAGCTACGGGCGTGTAGAAACGATGCCAGCACTCGCACATAAGCAGGCGGCATGGTGGTGTCCAGTATTTTGACCAGGAGCCCGGCGTGCCACACACGGTCGAAGGCCTTCTCGATGTCGAGAAAGACCCCCACGGTGTAGCGCCCGTTGTTCCGCTCACTGGTCAGGTGGTTTATGACCCTCGCCAGCTGGAGCGTCGTCGAGTGGCCGCTGCGGAATCCAAACTGCTCCTCGCGCAGGGGCAGATGGGGCGTGACTCGACGCAGCAGCAGACGCTCAAACAGCTTGGCTATGTGCGAGAGCAGGGTGATCGGCCGGTAGCTTCCAGGCAGGCGGCGGTCCTTCCCCGGCTTGGGAAGAACGATGATCTTCCCGGTCTTCCACGCCTCTGGGAAGTGGCCGGTGCGGAGTACTCCGTTGAACAGTCTCGTGAGCGCTACGAGACCTGTTCGGGGCAGCAGCATCAACGCGGCGTTGGCGATTCCGTCGGGGCCTGGCGCTTTTCGCTTATCAAGGCGAGCAGCGACCGACCGCAGCTCTGACAGGGAGATGAAGTCCTCTCCCCGGAGCGGCGGTGTAGGGGCCGACAGGAACCTCTCCAGCTTGTCCTGGACAGCCGCGTGATGACGGATGATATGGAGGTTGGAGGTATTGGGGGCGTTGGGCGTGAATGTCTTCTCCAGGTGGGCCGCCAGAATCTCAGCACGATCCTTGGCGGCATAGGTGCGTTTACCCGCGGCATCGAGCAGCGGGTAAACGGGGGTGTCATGTCCGGTAAGCTTCTTGCAGAGAGAGTACAGCGCTGTGTCGTGTTCGGTTGCTCGATCGACGGTATCCTCCCATCGCGCCTCGTCGAGAGCGACTACGGCACGCGCGATTTTCTCTGCAAGCCGGTTCAGGTCAGCCTTCACCCTGGGGCAGCGAGTGCGGGCCCATAGGCGGCGTAGGATGCGCTTCCGCTTGAGCATATTTCGGAGCGAGCTCGGCAGGTCCTTCCTTCGATTAGTGTCCGGTGAAGTCGACGTGGTGGTGGTGGCTGCTGTTTTGGCGGCGATGATCGCCTCCGCGACGAGTACAGCAGCATCGTCGACTCCCGAAGGTGTCGTGATCGGGCCTGCTAGCTCAAGCCCGGCAAGTTCTGCGGTGTAGCGCTCCCAGTTCGTCCGCGTCCGTGGCGGGCGGGGCACTATAAAGCCTCCCTGGGTGGCTAGGGTGAACAGAACCGGTAGATGTTGCGTGTCGAGGTCGTAGAGGACCTCGACATCGAATGGGTTGTCAAGTCCGTGATGCAGCACTATGTCGATGACGTCTGGCTGGGAGCGGTAGTCGGTGGGTATGTGGGTCGGCGCTCCCGGCCCCACCACACCGTACCCGCTCCTCACGCTATCTTCGTGCAGTTGCCTCCCGACCCCAGTGATGATTCGCGATCCCCACGCATGATGTTTCGCGTTGAGATCACCCACGATCACTGCGGGTCCCTGCTGTTCGAAGATGGTCCCGACATCGGTGCTGCAGAAAGTCAATCCGGGTGGTTTGTAGGCGGCATAAATGCGGAGCTCCTGGTTGCCCACGTTGACACGCACCCCCTGTGTGCGGGTGCTGGTGAACGGGGTGTGCTCCAACTCTTCATGTATTATATCCCTCCGCACCAGAGCGGCCGTACCTCGGTACGGATAGCCCCGGGGAGAGATTTCATCACGCCGATACACGAAGAAGTTGGGCACGCGGAGCTCGACGCTGTCCGTGAGTTTGGTTTCGCCCAGGAGGATAACATGGATGTCCTGCGACTGGGCGAGTAGTGTTAGCTCACGGACGTGTCCTCTTATGCCGCCCGGATTCCAATATAGTACTCTTAGGGCGGTCACTGGTACGACCGCCCGAACTGGGTTATGGCCGCCGTTATAGCGCCGACTACATCCCTCGTGCTCACATAGTGCGCGAGCGCCGCCATGAGCGCCTCGATCAGGACCCGGACAATGTTGTTCATACCCGAGTCCTGCGCGGGGGTTGGCGGGGGGAAAGTAGGGTGTAGCGGCGCTCGAAGCTCCGCCTCTTCTGTGGCCTGTCGGTGGCCGCGGCTTCTCGGCGCCTCGGCGATTACTGGTAATGCCGCCAACGATGTTGATGTTGGCGGCCTGGGGTGCGGTGTGGACGCGGCGGCGGGCGCAGCATCTGCTGGCCTCGGCTGCCTGCGCCTGCGCCGGTTTCGTTTTCTTCGCAGGGGCTCCCCCCTGCCTATCGGGTCGTTTGCCGGCGGTTGCAGAGTCGCCGGCTCCCGGTCTATGATGACCCCGCCCGCTTCCCCCCGTCGAGTAGCTGGGGCGGTCGGGATGGAGGCCGGCGGTTGTTTAGTCGCCGGCTCCTGGTCTACGTTAGCCCCTCCCGCTTCCCCCCGTCGAGTAGCGTGAATGAACACGCCGGGCGACGGCGGGGCGCTACTCAGTGCGGGTCGGGGGGGGGCGGCAGGCACGGCCACTGCGGGACGCGCCGCAGGGGCAGGGGCGGCGCGTACGGCTACCGCGGGACGTGCTGCGGGGATGGCGGGGGCCGCTGCGGCGACTTGTATGGTGGCAGCGGGTGTTGCGGTTGGGGGGGGAACTTGCCTACACCCCCCTGCCCTCTTCTTCGGTTCCTTGTCCGGGCGCGGCGGTGCGACATCGATGCCGCGTTTTCGCGCCTCGCGCCGGAAGACCGGGCATTTGCGGTCCCGCGCCACGTGCGCTTTTCCACAATTCGCGCACTTGGGCGCGGCTTCTTGGGGCTGGTCACAGTCTTGGGACAGGTGCCCGCCTGCACAGCGGACACATTTGGGCGGCCGGTGGCAGTTGGCCGAAGAGTGGCCGAACTGCTGGCACCTGTGGCATTGTGGTGGACCTCGTCCGCCCTTCCATGCCTCGATGATGAGGCCCGGCATCGACAGGAGCTCGGTCTCTCTATACAGGTGACCGAGCTCTTCGAAGGTCAGATGCTCCAGCTGCACGAAGTATGTGCAGCCGTGCCGCCCTCTGACCGGTGGTATGGCCCTCACCTGGGTCGCTGGATACCCAAGGGATCGCAGTGCCGCAATGACCTCCTCGGGTGGGGTGTCCTGTGGTAGCCCCCTGATGGCTACCTTGCTGGGTAGGCTCGACGCTGGGCTGTAGCAGTACCAGGCGATGTTCGGGTCCTGCTTGGCAGCGTCGAGAAGGTACCGTTGGAGCACCCGGAATTCCTCCGCCGACTTGGGGAGGAATCTGACGCCCTTTCCCATCGGGCGGGCGTTAGGGGCGTGTCCAAGGATGCCTCGAATTGCGGTGAAGTGCCTGGTCCAATTGGGGAGGCACTCCACGGTGATGGGCGGGTACTCGGAGCGCGCCGTCTTCGCTCCGGTAGTGGTCGGAGGATTAAGCTGGCGCTGCAGCTCTTCCTGGCGCTGCTGGAGCGCGCGGGGTGACGGTGGCGCGGCGGCGGCGGCGGCGTAACCGGACGGCCCGGCCTGAGGGGTAGGGGGACGGGACATCGCCATAGGAGACGGCGACGAAGCGAATCCGGCGTAGCTCGTCGAGTCCCGAGGCCACGAGGCGGATCCCTGCGACGCGCTCTCTGTGGGCAGTCGCACGCCACACTCGTCCCGAGGTGAGGAGGCCGGCGGTGGAGTGGGCCGAGTCCTTTGCTCGGCTGTTAGATAGGTGGTCGGCGACTGGTCCGTCTTCGGACGCTTGTCGTCTCCCTCGAGCGATTCGGGCGAAGAGTCGGCAACCCGCGGACGCTTCGGTGCTTCGCCGCCCGATGTAAGCCCAGCTACATCGGCGGAGAACAAAGGCGCGGAGTCTGGCGACTTTCGCTCGCCGGATGGAATCCGGAAGCGTGGTAGTGGTGCAGGCGCTGGCGGTGATGGTGGCGCTGCTGCGGGTGCGATCGGCGTAAACGGGACGGTGGTATTGTCCCGTATGTCGCGCCGCACTACAGCGCGGGGGAACGCGGGGCGCTCCCCTCTAATACGTGGGTCCCTCGGGGGGGGCTCCCCCCGACCGGACATGGTCGCGCAGTATTGCGAATGCGTGTAATGCTACTCGGATAGTAGCTACAGAGGTACCTTAGTGAGCCGCTCCTGTGCGAGTGCAGCTCCGCGCACCCTCGGCGCGTGCAACCCAGCCGGGTGAGACCCCTGGGGGGAGGCCCAGCTAGGCACCCGCGAGCGGGGGCGGAGACTACAAACACAATGGGATAATGAACGGTGGTTTCACTGAGGGCACGTCTGCATACGTCTTTGCAACGAAAGGCGGTGCAGATCGCTGCGTCCGGGCAGCTTCGGCGGAGCAGGTGCACGCGATGCGCTGCCGACCGTTTCCTGGAGCCGCAACACGGGTCGCGGCGAGTACAACTGGCGCCGGTGGCAGGGGTGCAGGGGCGTTAACCGAAACTGACGAACTTTACGTCTCACACGATACGCGCAGCGATAACGTTCACATAAACAATACGCGTCCGTTCACCGCGCGCGTCCGCACGAGAGAGGTAATTTTTTACAAAAAAAAAATAAACTTCAAATAAAAAAGAAAAAAAATATTGGGTAGGTGGGGCTCGATAGGTATTTTCATTTCTCGAGACCGCCCGTTCCGCGAATAAGCTGCGCTGACTGACAATTTACGGCAAAACTAGTGTTTTTTATGCCCAATAACAGGAATAAAACGATAAATAAAACCGAACAAGATCGATTTTTCTTCTTCATTACCCTACATGCTGAATTTTAGAAAAATCGTTGGAGCCGTTTCCGAGATTCCGAATATATATACAAGATTAACATTTCAATATTAAAGATGTATCTACATCTGCATTACTTTAATTGCGGTCTACATAAAATAACAACCGCAAGCAACAACCACAGTACAACATAGAGGATTTCAAAGGTTACAAGTTGCCTTTAAAGTTTTTCAAATTTACAATATGACATGTAAAAGACTCAGCTTAATGTAAAGGTAATAAAATCCTCGATATTATCATGTTCCAATCAGATTCCAATTTAGTAATAAAGTAGCGAGCAAGGCTCGGTTAACGGTTAGATACTCTATTATAATACGTGTAACTAGTTTGCGTATTTATTAGCGACTGACAAAAAAGTTGCTTCTATTAGCGAAATGCGATATTCGCTAACGACGCGATACAAATATAAAAGTATGTAAACTTTAATAAATCGCTTATCGCTTATATTTCAGACCACGCATCGTCCTTTGTTCGGGCCCTGCACTTAGCAGGTGACAGGTGCACGATACCCAATCAAGGGACAAATTGTGAGACGGCCCTTTGTCGCTATTCGCCCTCTATTGAAATGCCGTGTTACTACATCCAGTAACGAGGCTACGCGTTTGCATTGGAATTGCCTTATTTGTCAGTCAAGTAAAAGAATTTAAATTTAAATATCTGCTAAAACTTAACCTATTCTTGTCTTGTATGACAAATAATTAAATAATTGAACAACAATAACAAAAAACTTACAAAATATAAAAAATTAACTAAGTAAATTTGCCTTAAGACACAAGTATATAAAGTAACTAAGTAAATTGGCATTGGCATAAATGTCAAAATCTCTACTGTTATATAAAGGCTATAAAAATCCTGTTAATTCTAAAAGAATAGGATGACATCTAAAAGCGACCTATCACGTAACAACAGTCCACGCGAACGAAGTCACTTGTAAAACTAAAAATATTTTGCTACTAGCGAAATATTTTTTTAATAACCGGTATACCAGTCTCTGTGGTAGCTCTGGTAGCGCAGCGGTAACACTGTGCGACTCTTTGTAGGAGGTCACGAATTCAAACCCGGGCAGACACCAATGTGTTTTCTGTAAAAACTTATGTGTCTAATTGATAATTGCAATTTATCACAAGCTTTTCGGTGAAGGAAAACGTGAGGTAACCTGCATATCTCTAGAGATTTCTGGAGATATGTGCAGCCTAACAATCCGCATTGGAGCAGCGTGATAGGCCTTAGCTCCAAACCTTGCTTCCAAAAACGGAGAGAAGAGGCCTATTCCCAGCAGTGGGAGAGTAAAAGGCCGCTACTTTACTTTTATACCAGTCTCTACATAAATATGTATAGACTAGAAATAGTTACATGTTCAGCGTAGCTATTCATCATCTTCCTGCCCTTATCCCACTCTAAGTGGGGTCGGCACAACATGTTATAAACATGCTGTAACATGATTTTGCTGCGTTTTTACGACCGGCCGCCTGCCTGACGTCAACTTACCTCTGTCGTATTTCATGACACCTCGGTAAGAAAGAGGGTGGTCTATTCTACTAAACCGGATACCACACGGTGGGTCATCTTACCTTAGTCGCCTTTTACGACACCTCGGTAAGAAATGAGGTTGGTCTATTCTACTCAGCCGGATACCACACGGCGGGTCGACTTACCTTAGTCGCCTTTTACGACACCTCGGTAAGAAAAGAGGGTGGTACTATTCTACTCAGCCGGATACCACACGGCGAGTCGACTTACCTTAGTCGCCTTTTACGACACCTCGGTAAGAAAAGAGGGTGGTACTATTCTACTCAGCCGGATACCACACGGCTAGTTCAGCGTAGCTATTATATTTATACCAAATACAACAGCTATATATTCAATAGTTTAAAGTACCTGTGACATGTTTTGGGCGTGCTCACTCAACGAGTAGCTGGCGATATATTGACTGCATAAATCATGCCCTACAATTCAATTTAAGCTGCCTTTGACACAGTCTCATTGATTCTGAGAAACAATATATCACACTGATGTACATATCACGAATTACTTATTAATATTGAAAATAATTTATAGAATTAGGCGTTACTTTTCGGAGGTCCATAATACAAAACAAATGAGAATATTATTTTGCTTTAATACACGATAAAAGAAAATATATGTAATGCTAAATGTAGAGTGTAATTTGTAAAAACTCATACACTACCCGATACCGATAATGCAACAATACACAAGCACTGCACACATCCACCACCACAATCTCAACAAATAATATTCTCATTAGTTTTGTTTTTTAACATTGAAAATCTTCTCTTCAGTCCGATGATCTACCTGTTCACTTATTAAGGACTTTAAGTACTGAATAAGCCTATCGAAAACCTGAGAAACGCAAAATTCCGAGATATGTGTTTGATATGTTCTGAATAAGCTAACTGACGGGTTATTGGTAACTTGTAAAACAGGCTCTAAGTATGATTTATTTATTCTCTGACATAAATTTATAATCATAAATAAACTTAACTCTAAACCTTCTTTCCAAAAAGGGAAGACGAGGCCTCTGACCAGAAGTGGATAGTAACAGGCCATTAATTTATCCATTTTAAGACCAAAATAAAATAAATAAATCTAATGTTATGTAGCGTTCTTTTCGCAAAATAGTAAGTATTTGGCGACTTTTGTGACGATCCACAAATCTCTTTATATCGTCGCGTCGTTAATACAATGGTCGTAATAAAAATGTTTCGAAACTGTGGTCTATCGTAAACAGAACTGGAGGGCGAGGGCTACAGGAAATATCAATCGCTCCGATTTCTACTCCCTGAGGGGAACCTTGAATGCCAAACTCACAACTTGCCTAATGATGCATTACTCTTATTCAGACTTCCCTATAGATAATTCTATACGACAGTATTTAGCTACACAGTTCCTCAAAGTTGTTGCCCACTGATTAATTTTTTTATTAATTTACGGTTATTAATTTTTTTTGTTATAAGATTACAAATATTTATATCGAAATTTATTTCAACCACAATATGATTATCTCAAACTTAACCTACCTTAAACCATTTTTTTAGGAATAACCCCATAAGTGGTTTAACAACAAAAAAAACTCTTAACCCTTGACCCAACCTAGTCTTAATCTCAAGCTTAAAGCAATATACAGTCTATTTTTATGAAGATTAAATTATAACCCTTGGTGACACAATTAAGTTTAAGAAAATCAGTTTATGAACGTTTAGGATTATGCTTATCTTTATATTTATAAAATTTATAAAAAAAATATTAACACAAAAACATACATAAGAGGAAATCTAAAAGTTGCACCCATTATAAAAGAGACGAAAACTGTAAAATTAAGACGGTAATGATATAATATAATGACGAGGAACGAAGGATGTCATGACGCAGACATGGGGAAGCCTATGTCCAACAGTGGACTGCGATAGGCTGATGGATGGATGGATGGAAGGATGTCATATGACCAAACGAGTGTTAAATATGAATATGGATAGATATATGAATTGAAAAAGGCGGAAAAAGAAATGGTTGACATATTGAGTATGACATGAATATAAAAGAATAGTGTCAGAATTGACGAACGATAGGAAAGAATGGAAGCCAAAAATTGTGTTATGTTGACCCCACTTAAAGTGGGAAAAGGCAGAAGAACGAAGAGATAATTACTGTTTTTCAGACTACTTTGTCCACATTCTAAGACTACTGTCGGACGTGGCGATACCGTAAAGTTTGAGAACAACATAAGCCCGTGACATGCGTGTAATTTAATTTTTAACTCTATAGTCATTAATTTTAAGTTATTTTTCTAGTGTGGTTAAAATAGCGATTTAGACATTCTTGAACCGATTTAAAGTGTCTTCTTCAGGTCGTCATCAATGAACCTACTGATTCTTATCAAAATGTCAAATTCAATTTTCCTGAGTTATATTAAGTTTTCGGTGTTTACTTTATGTTAAACATATCTTTATTTCTAAAATTTAAATGAGTTAACCTTCTATACTATACCTACATATATTTTTTGAATTTCAACGATTTTCCTGTAATTTAGCATGTAGTAGTAGTTTTTTGGGGGAATCGATATAGCCAAGTTTTATTTTTTTTAAATGTTCTTTTATCCCTGTTTTCAAGCTCTAAAAAACTGCTATAATCTATTTATGAGAAAGCAAAAGATAATTACGCTGTCAACTGTAAAGTCATGAAAGCTTACTTGGGTAACGTTTTCAAATTCTGAATACCAGGTTCAATTCCAAAATAAAACATTTTTTTAATTGCATTTTTTATATATTTAAAAAAAATACCAAGGCTCGGTCACCCATGTACTGTCTACATATATAATACAATTTAAATAAAATCTCATTTTAGAATTTTTTGAATAAAACATTTTCTTTTAGGTCTTCAAAATATATTTAATAAGGTTAACCTCTAACGAGATGGCAAAGAAAAAAAAAGTGCTCGCAAAAACGAATGTTGGCACAACTTTGTTCTACGGCTATAAGGCTTTAAGTGCACAACAATACCCATGAATCACACGTGTAGTGTTAGCCTAACAGGCATACTAATCTTTACAATTCTTAAATACGTTCCACGGTAATTTTAACTCTGCAGCTTTTGGAATAAGGTTCTTTATACCTTTTCGTAGAATACCTTTTTAGTAGCTGCCTCCTTCACTATACGCTGCCCTAGGTTACGTTAGAAGTGGTAAAGTTCACGCTTTACAACACAGGTTTAGTACCGAAGGAGTAGAAATTTATTGGGCTCCCCCTGAAACATCGTAAAAATATCTAATGAAACACAACTTTATCGTCTTTTAAATCAAGTAAGAAGTTATTTGTTCAGTATTTCTTGAACTCTTTACATTGAAGTTCTACAAAGAATGTTGTAATAAAAAACGACATATATAATATTAAATAAAATTTTGTGTTTGCTTTATAAACGCCTTGTGGTATCCGGCTGAATAGAATAGATCAGCCTCAATTCCTACCGAGATGTCGTAAAAGGCGACTAAGGTAAGTTGAGCCACCGTGTGTGGGTCACTTACCTTACCACCTTACTTACCATCAACACAAATATTAATTTGCTTACTTCCATGTTTGTTAGTGCACCATTTATTTATTGAAAAAAAATTGAGCTTGGTGTCAGTCTAAAAAAAGCTGCTGATTGCGATAATTCATAATAATACGTCTTCTTCTTCTTCCTGCCCTTATCCCAAGCTTAGTGGGGTCGGCACAACATGTTATAAACATGCTGTTACATGAATTGGGTGCGTTTTTACGACCGGCAGCCTGCATACCGTCAACTTACCTTAGTCGTCTTTTACGACACCTCGGTAAGAAATGAGGGTGGTACTATTCTATTCACCCGGATACCACACGGTGATATATATGTATATATTATATAAACAATGAAATGGAAAAAAATATTACCACCAAATACATTTTCCGTAGCTATTGACTATATCAAAAAATTATGTATCATAAAACAATCATCGTTTGGAACAATCTTCATAATAATACGTAACATTAATATTTAATTAAACTAAGGTCATAGCAAATCTTGAAGACCTGTAATTTGGTAAGCGCAATAGCAATACATAACTATATTAGTTTCTTTTGTGTGTAAAGCAACAAGAGTAATATATTTTTATACATATTAAATCCATCTCCAACACATTCACAGTTACGTATAGTACTAGTTATTATATCCTGGGATTCGCTACCTAAGCAGCTTATGAGAAAAATCGATTTCGTTTCGTCGATGTCAATAAAGTAACCACGATTTGAGGACGTTAGAAAGGTTCCCTGTTTACATTGTTACTAAAAAAAAAAGATTACAAAAATAAAAATATTTCCAACGGATAGAGTTAGTGGCAACAATATTAAAATAATAATAACATTATATATTTTGAAAAAATATAAGCACTCACATCACTATCGGTATTGAAATTCAGCAGCGTGGTATCCAGCTGAATAGAATAGTACCACCCTCATTTCTTACCGAGGTGTCGTAAAATACGACTGAGGTAAGTTGACGTCAGGCAGGCGGCCGGTCGTAAAAACTCAGACAAATCATGTGACAGTATATTCATAACATGTTGTGCCAACCCCACTTAGAGTGGGATAAGGGCAAGAAGATGATGACCACTATCGGTATTAAAATGTTATAGTATATAAAGTAAAATAAAACGTATTTACAGATAAATATTACTAATACTTAAACATATATTAAGTTTTGTTTATTTGTGTATCTTTTTAGTTGCTTTTTCCCATAATTGATTAAAGAAATCTCTCTTTATCGTACATACATATTGTTAGAGAAGAAATAAAAATAGCATATATACAAAAGCGCATTTACCCCTATAGAAGATCTCTTACAGCCAACAGAAGGAAAAATACAAGAAGTGAAATAATTGCGTGTAACATACAAAGAAAGAAAAAAATGACGAAAGTAATGTGCCTAGATGAATATTTGCACTCGATAACACAAAAAGAATAAGTAAAAAAAAATTACAATATAGATATAGAATTTTTTTCAAATATCAATATTACATCACCGGTCTCACTGATGTGCTACGCGTGCGCAGCTGAAGCGAGTCTTTAAAAGCGAGCACTTTAATAATACCAATTAATCGTAATTGGTATTATTAACGAACTCTACGAAAAGCCATGTATATAAATTAATTGAATAAATTCGGTCAGCATCGATTGCTAGTTACTGAAAAAGGCAAAATTTACCTTTGTAATAAAATATACATAATAAACTATTAATTTTACCCGACAAAGTTACCACTGCAAAAAGAACAGTCACCCTACAAGCTTCCCGCCTAACCCTACTTGCGTCGACAGAATTAATTTCCTGGCCTATAACTCTCGTATATTGCAGCTTCGTCGACAGTTGCGAGTGCCTCCGATTTATGGCATAGTGTCGCGCGCAGGTACAACTGGCTAGTTGGAGGACTCTACACATTTAACCGCTGTTGTAAATTAAAAGTCTGTTAGTAGTCCCCTTAATGTAAGAAAGTAGCGGCCTGTTACTCTCCCACTGCTGAGAATAGGCCCTATATCTCCGTTTTTGGAGGGAAGATTTGGAGCTAAGACTTACCACGCTGCTCCAATGCGGATTGGTAGATTACACATATCTCCAGATTTCTCTAGAGATATGCAGGCTTCGTCACGATATTTTCCTTCACCGAAAAGCGTGTGATCATTTGCAATTATCAATCAGTTAGACACATAAGTTTTAACAGAAAAACTCATTGGTGTCTGCCGGGGTTTGAACCTCCTCGAAAGAGTCGCACGGTGTTACCGCTGGGCTACCACAGCTCGCCACTTAATGTGCGAGGATCTTATTCTATGCCATTTTTATTCCTGTAGACAGATGGACACTGTTATATTATATTTTTACAATTTCTATCTTACGATTTATGTAACATTGTACAAAAAGCAGACATTATAATGAGAAAGACGGGCTTTAAATATAGTGTTTTTATATCAGGAAATTCATTATGTATAATACTACTATTATATAGGACTTATAATAGTTACAATCTGATAGTGCGCAGCAGCGCTGTACCTACAAATTTTTGTACCAATTTTAGTAGCATTTCTATAACAAAACAGGTATCTAGAGTGGTGTCTCTGTAGACGAAACATCCTCTAATAATCATTATATTGGATGTACAAAATGCATCGACCTCCTTGAAGACGATAGGACGTCGCATAATAATCAGACCCCTTAAATACGAGTAGCTTCGTTAAGAAATACAACTGAATTTAATGACGGACAGTTCATGAGCGAATCGGTATAATTGAGTAAGAACGTCGCGGCATCATATCACGAATGCTTTGAGTATACCATCTCTATATCAAATATTATCGTTAACATCAATAAACTGTCATCGCCGACATACACCCAACCACTGAAAGGATGAAGCTTCCAAACCTCTAACCTTTCTTTGGAAAAGTCTTTACAACTAGGCAAATGTCTACAATTTAATATTGAAAAGACTGATTTAGCCTTCGTCTAGAAAAAAAAATGTTTTAAATGTCCCATTCTATATACCTCACTTATAACAGTTGAAGTTATTTAAAATAATGTCTCCAAATGTCCCCGAAAATTAAACAGCATAAAAATAACTTTGTCATTCGTTGGTATTGAGTTCTATTTACAACATTTATATATCGTTGACTTCAAAGATGATATGAAGCGATA
The DNA here is from genome assembly GCA_947086495.1 of Morpho achilles. NCBI lineage: Eukaryota > Metazoa > Arthropoda > Insecta > Lepidoptera > Nymphalidae > Morpho > Morpho achilles. The sequence goes on along the minus strand of CAMTZB010000004.1, from coordinate 4,212,944 downwards.
CCGATACCGATAAAGTACTCGTAAAAGTGTAAACAATCCCATATAAGCAAGCCAACTATGCAATCATGTTGAGCATACAGCTTAGATCAAATTTTCTTAAGATTATTTCCAATGGTTCAGATATCACGAGGTTCAGTAGATCTTCCAAGCAGCAGTTGCACATTATAACATAACAAACTCGCTTTGCGTCGTTTCGTTTTGCGTTTTTCGAAGTTGCGGCGTTGCTTCATTAGTACTAATTTTAACTCTGCGTCGTTAGATTCAGGCAATCAAAAATATGATTTTTTAATTTAAAGGCACCTACTTGGTCATCATTGCGGTAATCGTGTTAAGCACCCTTCAATCCTTCGTTTCGATTAACTTAATTGAGTTAGTTTAAAAAGTTCTTTAATGAAGATCATACGGCGTAAAAATTCTTTGAAAAAATCTATGTCTTTGTTTGGACTTTCATTAATTCGAGATAGACAAAAGATAATTACTTATAACAAATATAATTCTTGAGTTAATTAATTTATTATATTTATGGAACCGAAGGCGGACCCAGTTTTCGGAATCCCTTTCGCGTCCCTTCCCTGAGAAGTTATTTAAGACGTTACATTTAAGGGACAGGCCCGAATACCATCATTGAGGTCATGTAATTTCATAATTATACTAACACAAAGCGTCAAGTTTGTCTGTTCAGAAGCGGTACAAAGGGACGGGACGCTATGTCTTTGAGGCGGCGGAATGTTAATCAAGTAATTAGCAACTTACATAAACGCTTCGTCCTTCGCAGATGCTATATGCTATTCACACCTTATATGGAGGTGGTAGTTATAGTTCTTAGAACTATTTATTCATCTTTTTTACTTTAGGAACGACCTCTGTGACGTTCGTCTTTGCAGGAGATTACTGGACTTTTCAAGAGATTTTCGGACGTGAGTCTCTGCGGGAGATTAATGGCCGTAAGTTGTTTTGGGAGATTTCTAAAAGTACATCTCTAGGTCTAGGTCACATTGTAAGGCTATCGCAATTCCAGAGTCTATATGTAACTTTGGCAAAACGACGACAAATTAACAATGATCTCTTTTAATCTATATCATCCTATCCGGCTGAATAGAATAGTACCCTCATTTCTTATCGAGGAGTCGTAAAAGGCAACTAAGATAAGTCGTCCCAACGTGTAGTATCCGGTTGAGTAAAATAGACCACCCTCTTTCTTACCGAGGTGTCGTAAAATACAACTAAGGTAACCTAAAAGACTAAAGTAAGGTAAGACGTCAGGCAGGTGACCGGTCATAAAATACGTAGCCAGCTTTTTTTTCGACCCCACTTAGAGTGGGATAAGGGCAGGAGGATGATAAATATAGTCTATTATATAAGTATAAAAATACTAAAGAAAATAAACGATCAGAAATCCAACGCGACAGAAAGTACAATGCATTTCTATAGCAAAAACTCGTGAGCAATGCGGTATACTAAAAAAAAGAACTGGGTCCTGCAATAACAAAAAGTTATTCACAGCCATCAGGGACCGAATTTTAAAAATTTTTAATTGGCCTCTCGAAGTTTATTCAATGTGGTCTAGAGTTTTAATATTTGAAATGAAGTATCTCGGATTCATTAATAATCACCAATTTTTCCACTTGCAACTTTCAATAACCATATTTTAGCTTTGCCATTACATCAGTTTAAAAACACTATTTAAAAATAGCTATTACCTATACTGTTAAGGATTACTTAGATGATAAGAATGTGTGGACATAGCACTCTTCGACGGTGTACAAGATAGTAATGACTAACTACTTATAAGAATTATATTTTGAAAACAGTAACCGCCGAATTATTCGTTGACTCTTCTCGGTAGGAATCGCTTTCCAAACCAACAGTAGAATAGACGATTCAAAAGCACTTGCTTAGAATTTTAGTTTAATAAAGAATATTTTGAATTTAAATTTGAATAAAACAGACCCTTTATTAAACGGATCCTTCAATAAACATACTTCTTTGCCTGAAATAAGTTACTTCTGGGTAAATGTCGACTCAAAAGCGAATTAACTACACATCATCCAGTGGAAGCTCTCAAAATCTACTGAACATATTGTTGTACGGTTTTAGCTAAAAGATATTGCAATTATTCCAGAAGATTTAGGTTTATTATCATTCATTCTCTCACCCTTATCCCACTCTAAGTGGGGTCGGCACAATATGTATTCTTCTTCCATTCTCCTCTATTATTCATCAACTCTAGTGCTACTCCTTTAATATGCATATCATTTGTCACACTTTTTTTCGGTCTCGCCCTAGCCATCCATCCATCCACATTCATATTTAAAACTCTCTTGTGATCACATGATTTTTACCCTGCCTCATTACATGACCATACCAACTTAGTCTCGCACTTCTCATCATTTCTGTAATGAGCGCAACTTTCAGCCTTCCCCTGATATACTCATTGCGTATTCTATCAAGTTTTGTTACACCACAAATCTCATTCGCATGCACATTTCTTTATCATTTATTTATATCTCAAATGAGATATAAATAAATGATCTCGCCATGGAGTAATATCAACTTACATAAAAATGTTTTAGGATAACGGTTAAAAAAGTTCCCCGATCGCTGGTCTAAAGGATTCCGCTTGCTTAGCAAGATACAAATTGCCGCATCCAATTCTTTATTATCCTTGATCGGGCAAAGACAAAGCGCGAACCGAGTAATAAATCTGTTTAGAATTCATTCAAACTCAAACATACGACGTTAACTTGCTTAACGACAGCGTTAACCATTGAAACCGATGATTAATTACTTAACAGTTAGCTGTATGTATAATACGTTTGATTAGTTTAGTTTGTGCTTAGTAATTAATAGTTAGTACTATTTGATTAATAAGTTAGTACAGCTTCGCGACTTTGTCGTGGAGTCTATGTCTGTATAATGTTTTGGTTACAGTGCGAAATTGTTGACATTGTGGAAGTGAATGTGTGCAGTGCCATTTTAATTTTGTGGCCGTGATAGTGCGTGGTACACAAAAGTATAGTAAATACTCTCTATATTATAATTATATTAGAATAGCCTATAACTATATAGAAATAACGCCTTTTTCCATAAATTTATTCAAATACATATTAAAAATATTCTTATTAGCTTTTGAATCGTTAACTCCCTATCGAGAACTCCCTAAAGAAATGCTAGTTAGATTGTCATTGCTATCTTGCACAGGGACGAAGAATAGCTATATCCACACATTTTTATTGTCTATGTAATCCTCAACAGTAAAGGCTTTCTGTATTAGCCTCCTTTTATTAGTTGTTTTAAACTGCTGTATTTACTGTCAGAGCAATAATAGAACGAACAATAAAAGTACAATCAAATATTTTTATACTACCTTCAGAATCAGAAAAATTGATTTATATCATGTATGTGCACAATTAAACGTACTAATTGGTTCCAGGTCAAATTAACCATGAATGATAAAGTTCAGATCAATTTATAAGTCGGATTAGTGGTGGGTGATAAAATACACAGTTAAAGACTTGTCTTTCAGTGAGTAAGAGTTACATTATTATATATAGGTATAAATATTTGAATGCCGATTTTTTTATGTAATTTAGCGTTTCTTCTCCTTCTTTTTCTTCTTTATCAACCGATGGACGTCCACTGCTGGACATAGGTCTCTTCATGGGATCTCCACCATATACGATCTTGTGCCGCTCGGACCCAGCGGCTCCCCGTGACTTTTTTGAGATCGTCAGTCCATCTCGTGGGGGGCTTTAGCGTTTACTAAATTAATATACTTAACGGTTTAAGGTAATATAATTGTTTATTAATATATTTATATTTTAAATTATATATTTAATCGGTGCTATTAGTTCAAAAAGATTAAAGGAAATTGTACAAGCTTCACCCGTTTACGCACGTTTAAAGAAAGACATATTTTTGCCATGAATAAACGTCATGTCAATTAGCGTTTAAGAAATTTGACGTGGAATAACGGTGCTCCGCCCAAAGTTTTAATATGGAATGTTGGCGTAGAGACATATTGTTTGACTTTAGAATTTAAATGAGTCAGTAAATAAAAAGATCATTGGTGGTGCTTATTATGTTATTAAAATATGCTGCTACTCGATGCTAGAACAATATCCCACCCCCATAAAGAGTCTGAGGAGTATCAGCAATTTTAAGAAGAAATTAAAGATATTTTTGCTACAGAATCAAATGTTTTACGAGCATTATACCATTGAAAATATTTAGTAATATACATATAAACATATAACGAATATACTTTATATTAATTTTTATAATTTACAATATGTACATATTTTTTGCCTTTTTTTTGCATATTTATTCATCATTATAAAATATATTAGAAAGTGTGTATTTTCTGTTTATTTACTAAATGTAGAATATAATATATTCATCAATATTGTTCATTAAAGTATTTATGAATTACGTCTTTTGTAATACTGTCATCTTTTATTTTATTTTAGTTTAACCGTGACGCTATCCATCCTGGCTACAGTTGAAAAACAGTGTAGTGTGACAAAATTTTATCACTCAATTCATACTGAGCTGTTAGCCATTTTTCTCTTTCTGTGCTATCCAGTATATGTATTTATGTATGTATATTATATTACATTACATCAGGTTTGTTAAAGTTTTAAGGTATTAATGTTTGTATTAGAACATTATATATGTGTGCTGTGTATCACAGGAAGTATAAATAAATGTTTTCTTTCTTTCTTTCAAATAATAATATTGGAGCATCGTTAATTTATTAGGAAATTACAATGCGGTCAATTGCGATTGGTAATTGGAAACACTATAGCACATATCCCACCGTGCTCAACATACAAAAATAACTAGGTAATAGACAATTTCTTAACAATAAGAATAAATTGCGATATTTAAAATCAAAAAGAAAACTATTGGAGCATAGTTGATTTGTTGGAAAATTACAAATTACTTATTCCACTGTAAGTGGGGTCGGCAAAACATGTTATAAGCATATTGTCACATGATTTGGCTACGTATTTTACGATCGGCCGCCTGCCTGACATTAACTTATCTTAGTCGTATTTTACGACGCCTCGATAAGAAAGAGGGTGGTTTATTCTACTTAACCGGATACCACACGGTGAGTCAACTTACCTCAGTCACCTTTTACGACACCTCAGTAAGAAATGAGGGTGGTCTATTTTACTCAGCCGGATACCGCACAGCGGGTCGACTTACCTTAGTCGCCTTTTACGACATCTCGGTAAGTAAAGAGGGCGAAATAGATTAAGGTCTAAGTAATTACACAAAATTTTATAGGTCAACATCATCCATGTTATAAATATGTTGTCACATGATTCGGCTAGATATTTATTGGGACGTCTGCCTGACGTCGAATTACCTTACTCGCCTTTTACGACACCTCGGTAAGAAAAGAGAATGTTACTATTCTATTCAGGCGGATACCACACGGCGTAACTAGAGAATAGACAATCTCATTTAAAAATCAGTATAAATTTCGATATTTAAAAACCGATGTTTAACATGCTATTAACACTTCCGTGCTCACAGTTTTAAGAGTCTCACGCGGTGAAAAACAAAAGTGCTTTCATGTCAAAGTTCTTTACCCTTGTAGTGGAGGTGACGGGTCGTGGCGTACGGGTTGTGGACGCAGGTGTGAGACGCACAGAAAACACTTACGCTAATCTACGTGAAGACAAATAGCGCCCTACGCTGGGAAAACATGGCGTAGACCTGAAATGTGATAGAAACGACGGTATTGCGATGAATATAGAAATCACACCACTAAATAAATCAAGAGCTACACACATCCTCCTGCCCTTATCCCACACTAAGTGGGGTCGACACAACATTTGCAAAATGTTGTCATATGATTTGGCTACATATTTTACGACCAGCCACCTGCCTGACGTCAACTTACCTTAGTCGTATTTTACGACTCTGTAAGAAAGAGAGTGGTCTATTTTACTCAACCGGATACCATACGATAGTTCAACTTACCTTAGTCGCCTTTTACGACACCTCGGTACTAAAATGAGGTTGGTCTATTCTACTCAGCCGGATACCACACGGCGAACCGACTTACCTTAGTCGCCTTTTACGACACCTCGGTAAGAAATGAGGGTGGTACTATTCTATTCAACCGGATACCACACGGCGCATAGAAATCAAGAGCTACAGAAAAGTAATATTAGCAATTTATATTATTTACCACAAAAAACTGGTATAGTCCAGCGGTAACACCGTGTGACTCTTCGAGGAAGAGGTCACGGGCTCAAACCTAGGCAGACACCATTGAGTTTTTCTGTTAAAACTTATGTGTCAAATTGTCATTTGCAATTTATCACACGCTCTTCAGTGAAAGAAAACATCGTAAGGAAACCTGCATCTTCTTCTTCTTCTTCTGGAGATATGTGAAACCTACCAATCCGCATTGGAGCAGCGTGGTAGGTCTTAGCTCCAATCCTTCTCTTCATAAACATAGAGAAGAGGCCTATTCCCAGCAGTGGGAGAGTAACAGGCCATTACTTACTTACTTACAATATTTTAAAAAAGCTTGGTACTTTGTTTAACGCTTCTTACTTACTTACAATAAAAAACCTAAAACCTCTGATTAATGTGTAATGCTTAAGATATGCAATACATTTACTCCCATTTTATTAAATAGAAAAGGTTTTTCTTTTAAGTTTTGCTTACCTTAAAGATGAAGTAAAAGAGGTTTTAAACCATTACCTCCAAAGCAATATTTAAGGTTTTTTGCTTTTAAAGAATGTGCGCCTAACTAACGATTAATCGGCGATTTAAAATTAGGCCCTCCGCTACTTAAGCTAGCCCAGAAAAGGACTGGTACAACTCATACAAGATTTTGCACTTTCTGACTACCAGTTACTTTATAATCTTTACAATATTTATGTGATTTTATTCTTTTTGTGCTTTCACAAAATATCTAATGTTGCAATCTGTTGTACGCCCAAGTTGCTATTTAATATTAGCTACAACCTGATTGAAAACAAAGGTTCTACCTTCCAAGTAAATTATTATGTAGCAACCATGCGCTACGTCACGTAGAGGGACCAGTCCCAACTGTTTGCTTAGTTAACTTCGTCTTGAATCAAACCCACTGGCTTCAACGCTCGAATTCCGGACTCACGTAATTCAGGAATTCACAACCGGCTCCTCTCCCACTTCGTACAACCCTGAATAATATTGGCTTAGCCGATGTAATTTCCTTGGTCAAACTTAAAATTAGGAATATTTTTCAGTTTATTAAAATGATAATCCTTCTGCTTTTATCTCACTCTAGGTGGGGTTGACACAACATTTAATTGCACAATAAATGTTTTGTCATTTCATTTCATAACTAACATATTGTCATATGATCCGGCTAAATATTTTACAAACAGGCCTGCCTGACATCAATTTACTTGTGTCGCCTTTTGCAACTCCTCAGTAAGACAAGGGTGTTGTATTCTACTCAGCCGGATACCACACGGCAGGTCAACTTACCTTAGTCGCCTTTTACGACACCTCGCTAAGAAAGATAATTGGGCGCTCTTCTTTCCTGTGACGTATTATACATCGTTAGATATAAATGCATATTGACAGTTAGAAAATAAAGTAATATCAGACACTTAAGGGATATTGAAAATAACTATGAAGACATGCAACGATTTGTTGTATTTCTAGCCGTGTCTGTACATTTATCTCGTCTATAATGTTTCAGTCGGACCCTTCAGTTAACGAGTAACTTGGGACCAAGATATGCAGGTGTACGGAACTCTCGTGTTATCTATGTTACTTTAGTATACCTGACGGAAGGTTTTTCATTCTCACTTACGTATCCACAAATATATATTATTTAACATTATTTTAAAACTGTCACTATATAATAATTGAGTCAATACCACTACAGTTTACTGAGTTTTGGAAAAAGCAACATTTAAAAACTCAATTTCCATATAAAAGCTTTATATATATACAGCTTTAATTTTTTATCAAAATTAGTGTCTGCATGTGATAAATAAAAAATGAGTTCAATAGTTTAGTAGCCAAAATTTGTATTTAATACAAATTTCATCACAATATTTTTTTTCTATCTACAGATATATGAATCGATTACATGAAAGATTATAACATTATCTGTGGTTACGACTGATTAGCTTTATAATTCAAAATATAAAGTACGCTTAAATAAATATTTTGCTTACAATAAGCCCTAGCAAAAGCCATTTGCCGTGTGGTATCCGGCTGAGTAGAATAGATTACCCTCTTTCTTGCCGAGGTGTCGTAAAATATGACTAAAGTAAGTTGACGTTAGGTAGGCGGCCGGTCGTAAAATGCGCAACCAAAGTACGTGACAACATGTTTATAACATGTTGTGCCGAACCCACTTAGAGCGGGACAAGGGCAGGAGGATGATGATAAAGCCATAATAAAAGCCGTATTCATACATTAAAATTAATAAAAGTTACAGTTTTTATTATAGTTAAAGATTTCAGAACAAATTCGTTTTTATATTTGTTTGTGTACAATCAGCTTTAGACAAATGGATAGAAAAAGCGTAGTACAACAAATTAGCTTGTAAAAGAATGTTTTCCTTTCTTCCTACTCAATAAGAAGATAAATAGGGATTTCTTTAGAGCTTTAACTTGATTGTATTAACTATTTGTTTTCATTAGTGAGCTTAATTGCTTTGTCAAACAACTTCGGGTCCATTTGCATAAGATGAACAAATTATAGCCGACTAATTATTACATTGGCGCTTGCATTAATATTCGATTAGATATTTGATTGATAAGAGACTGGTGTATATATTCTATATATAGATTAGATAATAGTAATAACTGAGATTAAAATATATTTCAACATATGCCATTGTAGTGTATGCGGGTATTTATGTGTGTATCTTACCTTGTATATTTATATACAAGCCACATACGTGTTATATACATAAATATACTCACACTAATACTAAAGTTACAAAGAAACATTACACTGTCTCAGAATGCACCACGTTAGTAAAACGAGAGCCCTTGGTGAGAGTGGACGAGTAGTGGCATATTAAGTTACGTGCGTATTTGAGCCTGTCCTATATTCATACAACATTAGTCTATAATAATACAATACAAGTGAACACAGACAAAAAAGGATTAGTATATTCCAAAATATGAGAAAATTTGACTTAAAATATTTAGATTACATTTAATTTCTGTATAATAAAATCCAAGAAAGAAGATAAGTTTAGTTTAAATATTAAAATTATTATAAAAGTCCGAGAAAGTAACTTTTCTATTACATCTTTACATAAGCTTTATGATTTTTATTAAATGAAGACGCTCAAAATTTATGCTTAAAGATTGATGGTTTTATTTACATCCTTATAGACTAAAGTGAAATCCTTTTTATCTTAGGATTACAATAATGCAATTTGTTACCTATTAATATATGTCCTGATTCGTAATTAATGACAGGGTTCAAGGGAAAAAAAAACAGGAAAGGCACCGCTTTGATTCCACTTCTTTTTTCGGTATTTGCATAAAGAATTGCCGCGGGCGAATGCGGGAAATCTAAATAATAAATTGTCCATTGTTAGGTGGCCCGGTTTACGCGGATATATTTATGTTCACCTAATGAATTCCACCGGGATGAGTGATTATGCAGATTTTTTGCTATTACAAATGGATCTCGAGCTACACTTGATAAAAAGGATCAATACAGGTATTTTATGTGCCTCCTTCTGCGAGGACTTTATGTCGTGTAAGGCGGAGCGGATCCGGGAAGTCGGGTCCTTGGATTTGCCGAAGCCCGTTACATGCCGTATAACGACGACCTCCGAGTGTTCCGAACGGGGTTTATCGGACAGTCACTGAAGTTGCCCCGAGGCGGTCGATGCATCTGGTGCTCCCGATGTATCGATTAGCAGAAGGAGGGGCCGCTGTTTCGAGAGACCTCGACCAAAGGCAGCGATCTCCAAGGTACAAAGCTGCTGCTGGCAGGGATGGGGTCAATGTGTACAGCGTTACCCTGTACCCGTCACCCGCAGTGTGGTGGAGCAATACCCGTCGCTCATCCCCGTCGAGCGGTGACGATCCATAATAGGTTTTCCTGGCGAAAAAAATGTATTGAAATCTGTACTAATAAAACATATTATTAGTGTAATGTAGATTAAGTTAGTGTTCATAAATATAGAGGAGGGATGAAATCAAGACACCAATAGAGTTTTAAATGTGATTGTGAATCAAGAGGCAGGCCGAAAAATGTAGATGGATTGTGTAAAGTATGATAAGCTTATAAAAGGAACATCTGGAGCTGAAGAGGATATAAAAGATTGGAAGACGAAAATCGACCCCTCTTAGAGTATGATAAAGGAAGGAGAATGAGTGTATCAGGTTTTTTCTTTCCTATAAAAATAGTAAAATATTACTCCGAAATAAATCATTTATATAAAAAGCTTTAAAAATATTCTCAACAGAGATTGTATTTATTGTGTATTTTCCGCCATCTTCCAAAAAAAATGTAAGTGTCTTTCATTAATTTAGTTCTCCATCGAGATACGATATTTTTGGTGTTATCTTACCTTACCTTAAGCATTTCATACTTAATATTATCATTTTCACCACATCATTTTAAATATCTTAGGATTTATCACGTAAGTAGACTCGTAGAGTCACCTGATTAAATATTTTAAAACTAAAACGTAAAGGTACCTTGATGTTGGAAACTCATTCAACGTTTTAATTATTACAAGCGCCGCTAGATGGCTCTATGGGAGAGATTTAAAACCTTCGAATAACTATACTCTTAATACGTTTTTTTTTTGTTTGCCTTGTAATGAAGTTGTTACCCTTAAATAAGACATTTATGTTATTTCTACTTCAAAGTGTTATGATTCATACCCGTTAATATCCATACTAATAACATGCCTCAAGTTTATCTATCTGTCAGTCTGTTTCGCTTTCATGTCTAATCCATTTTTGATGAAATTTGGTACAATTGAAGCTTGTACCGTACGTAGCGAGTCTATCTCTGGCGATGCTTTGGTGAAGGGACGAAACGAACTTTGAAACTATTATAGTAAATGTGTGTAGTGCTTGTGTAGTGTGCCATTAATCGTGGTGCCTTTTGACCCGTATAGTAACTATAATGTATAATATATGAGAACGAATTTGCATTCACATTTAGGATTGCATAGATTTTCTTGACACATGCGGAGTATAATTCTATCATAATTTTTATAATATAGAAATAATTCAAAATAGTCAATAAGTACATAGGTTTTTATGAACCTATACTTACTAATCTTAATCACTTAAATCTATTGGTTTGAACTCGTAACTGCCTGGTAACATTCACACGATCCCACCATTCAACAATTACGGCCATACATTTAATTTAAATCGAACAGATATTCAGCCCAGAACCTTTGATGTGACAGTGGCCATAAAATAAAGGCTTAATTTTCAAATTCAAATATTTAGCACACGTTCCACGCCGCAATTTTATTAGTACCATAAACTCGGAGTTTTAGGAAACAGTATTTAGGTCAATAATAATTTAATCCACTGTAAACATTCAAGTAGTTACGGACTCTACAATTTTATAAAGCCATGTTAAATGACAGGAGTAAGTGAAAAGTCAAGGCTTTTAAAAATATTTTATTAACATTTCATGTCCCTATGTTAACCGTGGAGGAGTTCCCCGTGTGTGGAGGCTATTTTAACAGTGGCATCAGGCCATGCTTATCGTAAACGTGCATTGTCATAGGGGCAGGAGCAGTATGTAAAATATCAGCTCAATTGGACACCGGGAAGTAGGTGAAATATAACTTGCAAGATTCCACCTTCACATATATACATTGCAAGTTGAATAAAAGCTTTTAATAAGTATTTAATTAACATTTACAATTAAAATATGAAATGAATAATATGAATTAAAGTAAGAAAAGCATACTCTTATTATCTTATTTAATCTTAGAGATCCCTGTCCGGACTTTTCGACCCATAAAATTATACTAGAGTTATTTATAGAATTAGCAGTTACTTTGCGGAGATCCATAATACAAAAGTATTAATAAAATTATTTTGCTATAATCCGCAATGAAGTAAAATAGACAATATATATAATGCTAAATGTAAAGTAGACAATTCGTTTTCATACCTGATACATGCAGGATTCGTAAAACCCAAGCACAAACCTCCAAAAGCTTTGAATTTCGGTCGTGGAGTCAATCTCCTGATGATGCTTTGGTTGCGGGGCGAAACGATTGTTGAGTTTGTGATAGTGAACGTACGAAGTGCTTGTGTATTGTGGTGGTGGTGGTGGAGGTTTTTGCATGTGTTTTTACGAATCCTGCATGTATTAAGTATTAAAACGGATTGTCCACTCCACATTTAGCATTATATATATTTTCTATTTTACTTCATCGCGGATTATAGCATAATAATTTTATTATTACCTTTTCTTTTATAAAATATTTTTATTAACATTTAAATTAGAATATGCGTTTTAAAGTAGGAAAAGCATATACTTATTAAAATAGACTATGTTATTTAATCTTAGGAATCCCTGTCAACTTCTACACCGGACTATTCCACCCATAAAATTATAGTAGAATTAGAAAGCTAGCGTAAAATATGTCTATCGAAATAAAAAAGAAAGAAATGCATAATTATAAAAAAATGGCGATGTATAGAATAAACAAAGAAACCGAGCTAAGCTTGCGGCTCCTGCTTTGCACCTTGCTTATTAAGTACGTTAGTCGTTTGTGGTGGGTATAAGATTCTATAATAAAATTCCGTAATCACTTTTAGCTTTGCCATTACAGCAGTTTAAAAAAAGATATGAAAATGGTCCTCTTATACTATTGATGATAGCATAAAAATTGCGTATATTTAGCTACTCTTGGACCTAGAACAAGAGAGTAATGACGGAATGTAACTAGTTATAAGACATATTTTGTAAAGAGTCAACCACCGAATTTGTCGTTGTCTCGACTTGGTAAAAGCAACTGAACCAGCAGTAGAGTTGACTTTTTAAAATCCACTCGTTTACAAGTTAACTAGAATAAAGAATATTTTGAATTAGAATTCATCAATAGCGGTCGTAAAGTAAAAGATTTACATCTGTTAGTTTGTAAAACACTAAAACATCACTAGCTACCGGCCTTAATAAATTTCTTACGAGGCGCCAGCAACAGAGGCGTTTTAAAGCACAAAGTTGTAATTTTCATTCAACTGTAATAATTAAATACCGTACTTTCCGTCATGTTTATGAATACTCGTTTAGTTAAACGTCAATCATAATTTGCTTCTCTAGTATAAGATTGCATATACATTAGTAAATTTTGTACTACGTAATTATGTATTGATATAATTTATAGATTGAAATAAAAAGAATTGTTATAATATTTGTTTTTATGCAGGATACCTAAAAAAAGTTAAAATACCTATTCTCAAATATTCTATAGGTATTTTAATATATACAGGGGGGTACAGCTTCACTACATAGTATAAAACAAAGTCGCTTTCCCGGTCTGTCCCTATGTCCCTATATCCTTATGTATGCTTAAATCTTTAAAACTACGCAACAGATTTTGATGCGGTTTTTTTTAATAAATTGAGTGATTTAAGAGGAAGTTTTATATGTATAATAATAACATTCAATATGGAAAGAGAAATTCTGTAATTTTTGATGTCGTAAATAATTAAATTTTTTTCCGCTTACATTGCAAACGCAGGCTGAACCCTACGACATTTATTAAAATAATGTACTAAATATTTGTACACCTTGAAAAGGTCTACAAAAAACTCCGCGATGATATATGTCTATCTCTTATGGATAACCCATAATAGCATTTTTTGTTATATACTTTTAAATAATTCATAGAATTAGGCGTAATATTAGGCTAACACAAAGCAATGACGAAATATAACTAGTAATAAAAATAGTGTAAAGAATTTTACAAAATCCACAATATAGTTTCACAAACGAAATTTAGAAACTCCCAGTACACATAACGCTTCATACGTAAATCATATCCATCAATCATATAAATAAATGATACAGGATCACAGCAAGACAATGTAATAGGCGCCCTAAGATATATGGGCGGTACATAAAAAGAGCGTAACATTAGTCACCGGTGATGTAAATTCCATTCATCTAAAACGGTTTATTGGCGTCCAAACGACGTGTTTTCGCGAGCACTAAAATAATGCGAGCGTCAGACATCAATGGGCGGAATTTGTAGTAAAGTTTTGTTTCCACTATCACATGTTACGTATTGTAAAGCCGCCTTGTATCCTGCTGAGTAGAATAGACCAATCTCATTTCTTACCAAGGTGTCGTAAAAGGCGACTAAGGTAAGTGCAATGTGGTATCCGACTGAGTAGAGACCATCTCTTATTTCGTAACGGGGTATCGTAAAATACGACTAAAGGTAAGTGTCGTGTGGTATCCGGCTTAGACGAATAGATCGTCCTTACTTCTTACTGCAGTCTTGTAGAAGGCGATTAAGGTAAGATGGCGTCAGGCTGGCGGGCTTACTTAATATATTTAGACAAATCACATCACAACATGGTTAAAACATGTCATCGTGACATGCTTATTCAATTAATCTTTAATATTTAAATGAGTTAATCTTGTGTGAATTGTGTATATATTTTCGGTATCTCGGAAACGGCTCAAACGATTTTCCTGAAATTCGGGATGTAGGGAGTTTTGGTGGAGAAAATTCGATCTAACTAGGTTTTTTTAAAAACACGTTTTATCCCTGTTTTTGGGCTTAAAATTTTTTTATATAAAACACTATTATTGCCGTAAATTGTCAAGTCAGCGTAGCTTATTCGCGGAACGGACGGTCTCGGGAAATGAAATCGCTCGATCCTAGGTATTTTCATCGCCCACCTAAACAATAATTTTTTTTAATTTTGTTTTTATTTTGTATAAAATTACCGAGCAAGGCTCGGCAAACCAGGTGCTTTTAGTAAAATTGAATACAAATTTGGATATTTTTTTATAAAATTATAGTATCATATTTATACATAGATAATGGCGTTTTATGCACGGTATATGCTGCTAAGCTCTCGGCTGAACGAATTGCTAGTGACAATGGAAACATGTACAAAGTAGTTTTATGATAACAAGCAAGCACCTGTTTTTGTAGTGAAGAGCGGCTATTTTCGATTCGTCGAGTTCGAAGTTTTCTATAAGTTTTCGCTATTCGCTAAGCGAAGCCCGCTAATGCGTGACGCATTGCTTAGTGAGCCTATACACTGAGAAGATAAACGCCTAGTCATAATTTTATTATTTATTTTATTTATTTCACGCAAAATAAAAGCCTCATAAGAAACCCAGAATCGCTCGATAGGTTATGAAAAGAATAATGCTCAGGTAGTTTTATGTATAAACGAATCAGGGTATCCGCAAACTTATCCTTTAACCAATGAACACAATTATAGCAGATATCTCACTTTTTATACTTCCGGTATTAAACAACTGGAGTAGCCACTAATTATGTTTCACATATTTGACACTGAAATATATTATTTACTAAATACTTACTATCACTAAGCCGTGATAGCCGAACTGTGTGACTCGTTTTCAAAAGATTACAGGTTCAACCCCGGGTAGGCACCAATGAGTTTTATTTTTGTTCAAACTTATGTGCTTAAATGATATTTGCAATTTATATAACGCTTTTTGGTGAAGGAAAATATCGCGAGGAAACTTGCATATCTCTAGAGAGTTCTAGAGATATGTGTAACCTACCAATCCGCATTCGAGTAGCTTGCTAAATCTAGCAATGGGATAGCAACAGGCTGTCACTGTACTTACTAAATATTAAAGGCGTGTTGCCTCTTAATGTACATTCCATTTTACTTTCTATATATAAATGAATCATTCAACACTATGTTAAAACCTTTCCCATTACAATGGAAACCCATATGCTGGATTTCTATGATAAATATCATCCAAGCAAGTTGTATCACAACAAAGAGCGTCTATTTTTGAAGTTTCTCTAATTTGAACGTACTTTTTCGTAGGCGACACCCACGCTGTTCATAATCTTAATGAACCTACACACTGTACGGAAAAATAAAATACCGTTATATTTGTATCAATGACAGGCCAGCATACTGACCACTATACTACCGAGTATTTGTATCAATGGATTTTGTTTAATAAGCTAGTATAGTATGTTGCATAACATTTTTACCATTGTTTTGAATTACTACTAACTAACCTAAAAAAAACCCGTAGCTTGTGAATTAATTTAATCATTTTTGATGATGTTAAGCAAAATAATATAGCACAAGCCACTTTAGAGTTTAGCTCAATCAATAATCTACAAACAGCCAAAAATCGACGTTCTCTTTATGTTACAAAAGATGGATATGAGTGGATATCTAAAATTTGACATTTTATATTTAAAAAATACATAAATTATTGTTGTTATTAGTATCGATTTAATAATAATAACAACAATAATTCATGTATTTTTTACATAAGAAATATTTGAAAATATATTTTAAAAATCTATGTAAAATTTTCATAGCGGTTTTATAGGGGAAAAATTCGACAAACTTCTGCAGAGGTTGGTTGTTGGGTCCAGGGTTTGATACAGAAAGCAATAAAAGCAAGTTCAGTTCAGTTTTATGTATTTTTTTCATTATCTATTATAATAGGTTTGTAACAGTAATTAAAGCATAATAATAATCTTTAATAGGTAAATAGCAATTCAACTAATTGTGTCCACTCCTTAACAATAAAGTTTAAACAAATTATCATGTTATGATCAAAACTAATTTTTTAAATTTAATCCAGTGTACAGGTAGCAATGAATTGTGTGAAAGAAATAGCAAAATGATGTAGGCGTAAGTGCACAGAACTAAAAATAAAACACGTGAATGAATAATACTCCTAATTGAAACTCATGAGGATATATCAGTTAATATGAAATTACTGATACTAATTACTCGATTTGCATTTGTTAACTGATATAAAACGCAACGTAACGAAAAAGGAATTACATCTTCTAATGCAACTTTTTTCTATTTTCATAATTCTCTGATAAATTAAATAGAATTTGGATTGCACAATAACCGGAAATGTAATAGACTTACTTCAATATAATCTCACTCATTTCCTTTTTTATTTATTTATTTTATTATTTATTTTTTATTTTATTAAATATAAATAATCTATACATTAATAATCTATACATAAATAATCTATCTACTTAATTAATATAATATATATTTATATAAATAATATATATTTATGATCAATTACAATTTTGGTATGAAATCTTCATTTAGATCTGCAACTAGCTTGAATTTAAATCACAGCGATCCCTACTTCATTGTTAGCGTAAAAGCCACACAAAGAAATAAGGAAAGACAAGTATATAAAATGATATTTATAAATGTCGTTCCAAGAGGGGACTTTTCGCACAAAGAATCAGCTTAGGACCATTAGCTTGGGACCATTCCACGTGGGCATGATTTGTATAGTCCTAGCGTGTAAGTAATTTAAGATAGATATAACTTGTACATTTTTATTGTAAATACAAAAACAACAAATACAGTATAATATAAAAAAAAACAAAAGAAATGTCGTTATATCCACGTAGGATACTTGAGTGCGAAGTTAGATCGCAAAATAGCTGATACCGAGAAAGGCGACCGTGACATTTGCGCCGTGGATTTTGTGTCAACGTCTCTACGTGACAGATGTCTTGTCACAGTCCTCGAGCCAAGCTTGCAGGACAATAAAAGCACAGTGATGTCACATCGAAACAATTCGAAGTGCGACGCGTGAACTTCGCAGTGTTGACTATTCTCGATTGGTGACTCACGGTGCATCGGTGCTCTCTTGATACAAACAGGATTCCACTCAAAATAAACTTTTGTACGAAATGTATATAATCTTCTTCTTGTTGGCTTTGGCTGAGCTTAAGGACTCTGGTACTTAAGCTCAGTATCACTTTGACCATTTTCATCTATTGTGATCGCCACAAATTCAGTCTGACATAAATTTGAGGACCAGATACCTCACGGTGGGTCAACTTACCTTAGTCGTCTTTTACGACACCTCGGTAAGAAATGCTTTATACGCAAATATTAGCGATAACTTACATTTACATCATTTTGAATAAGAGAAATCATCATCAAGAAAACTTTTATTTATCTGAGTGGTAATAAATATAGTTAAACCCGGAAGTAACATACAACTCGCTATATTGAACTAATCAAACCTTAGTTAAGTTGGTTTTTTAAAGAAAATTTCGTGTATAGAGTTGCTAAAAAGTTTTATATAGAAGGCTGCTAAAGTCGAATCGTTAATATCAGGTTAGGCTGACTAATTTCAAACAGGGTCCTTAGTCATGAGTTCTTCACGTGGAATTGTAGCATAGGTGTTAGCAGAATGAGTTTCTACACTATTTGAGCCGTTAAACCCGATAACAAAATAAGTATAATCTGTTTCTGTTATTAGACCTTTTTTATACAGGAAAAAACCCCAACGCCCGACGGATACAGGAGGCGGTTATGTCGAACTCGCACCGACTAAAACGACCTGTGTGCTCCACCACGCTGTTGATGGCAAGGACAGGGTATCGTTGTATACATTGCCCCCATCCCCGCAGGAAGCAGCTCTGATCCCAGAGAACACCTCCTCCGGGTAGGGACCCCTTGAAAGAGAAGTCCCCCTCCGCTAATCGATGCATCGGGAGCACCAGATGCACCGACCGCCTCGGGACCTGTAAGCCAGGCGTCCGATATAACTATTATTCTATTATTAGACCTGCCACCTTCAACCATAATTCCCCAATTCAAAACATTCGCTAATTGAGAAATATTTTCCAGTCATGCCAAATTCCAAAACAGTATATCTCTCAGAGTAAGCTTGAAGATGATGTCATTATTGGTAAATTTATTTGAACAGAAGTACTTTATTTTCGGTGGGTGATTCAACATAATCTGCACGTATTTAAGTACGCAGTAATGTTGGTGCACTTTTAGTATTAACGATATGAAACGTAAATTTTACCGGTTAACAAGTTAATAAAAAGCTTTTAATATTTATAAAACTGTATGTCTTGTAAAGCAGTAATCACATATTTAAGTGAAATAAATATATTCAAATGAATGTACAGTTTTCGAAGTTTTGAATCTTTTAGTTCTTGAAGATTTGCGAAAATGTTTTCACCTGTCAGGTGAGGAAACCAAAATAGCACATGCACCCAATTCTAATTCGAGATTAGCAAACTTGCATTCTGAATCATTGCCTGAATAGTTAGCTACGAATTAACCAAAGTTTTTAGGATTTTGTTGAAATTTTTTTATATTCTTATGCAATTTAAAAAAAGGCATTTCGTATTAGTTATCTATTACTTAGCTTGTACGTTAGATGTTATTAAGTAATGTTTATTTTTATCATACAATAATAATAAAACACAAGTGTTTATATGATTATTATTCTTGTTTTAGCCCATTCAATTTTTTATGTAGACTTTAGTAATGAAATTAAAGTGACCTATGTTCCTCTCGCCAGCGTTTATAGTATCTAAGCACCAAAAAATGCACCAAGATTGTTCCGTTCAGAGCTTAAACGGAGACAAACAAACACCTGACTAGCAAGTTCGTGCAGTTGGTAGTTAGCTTGCCTTCAGCTCCGCGGGTCGTGGGTTCGATTCCCGCCGAGGGCCAACATTTGCTATAAACAATTTATCGGTATCGAGCCTGGTTGTCTAATTGAAGTATATATTTAAAAATTATATATGTATTTAGCCACCATAACACAAGTATTAAGTTACTTACTTTAGGGATAGACGGCCGTGTGTGTAAGTGTCCCATATAATTTATACTTTCACATGTATTATATTGAAATGGATAAATATGTACAATGGATAATACATAGTTTTTAATTAGCCCCCTTTTTGTATAAAAAATGTAATACTATCCTAATACTATCCTACTCGTTGGTCTCCTCTCTAGTTATTGAGAGAAGCTTAGACCCACTAAGCTGCTTCAAAATGGATTGGTAGGCTACACATATCGCAGAAATTTTTCAGAGATATGTAGATTTCCTCACATCGAACATCATATAATAAATTGTAATATAAAAACTTACTGTTCCTGCCCAAAGTTTGAACTCAAAACCATCTAAATTTAACAGTCATATGATCCTACCAATTGACAATCTCTTCGTCTAACATTCGGCTCTAAAAAGTGAGCAAATTTCATAAAATCTACGAGATCTGTTAACACTTTGGCAGTAGAAGTAGTTTGGTAGTATTATATGCTGATTTTCCTCGAATTCGGACCAATTTATTGTTAAGAATTGACCAATTAAATCATTTGGAATCGCAAACAACACTAGCTGGGCGTGATTTAGTTTGACTCGCTTTTATTTTATTATCAACAATTAAGTCGGATACATAAATGTTCGTCGGAATTTACATTTGTTTTGAGTTCCGTCGGTCGGGCCAAGGGTGTTTGGGTCATGAAACGTTCGAGAATAGTCTCAAGCAACAAAGTAAACATATTTTCGCGAACATTAAAGTAGTTTTAACATTATATCATACTCCTGAACGCCGAAAGAGGCGTAATAAAATAATACTGCGTAGTTGCAAGAATAAAAATATAAAATTTTCTTAACAATTTTCACCAGTACTTGCAGCTAAAATTTAAAATGGTCCCACCAAATTAATCAATCTCCACTTTTGTCAGTTCAATGACAGTTACTCTATAATACAGCAAGGCCGGGTATATGTTATTTCTGTTATTAATATATGATAATATACGACCTGGGTGACCTAGCCTTGCTCGGTAATGTTATATATAGTACTTAGATAACCGAGCTTTGGTCGGGAATTTTTTAAAAAATATTAAATATGCATCAAATAAAGACCGGATAACATGTGGGAATCAATCCCAGCTCAAATTATGAGTTACTTACTATCTATTAACATTTTCGTAGTTTCTTTTAGTGCCCTAAAACAGGGACAAAACGAGATTTTTTTAAATAAAACCTAGCTAGATCGATTTTTCTCCCCCAAAACCCCCAACATGCTAAATTTTAGGAAAATCGTTGAAGCCGTTTCCGAGATTCCAAAAAGTTGCTTTTTCATAAAGTTGTATCATTTTTTCAGTGCCCAAAAACAGATATAAACAACATTTTACAACATAAAATCTAGCATCAATTTTTTCCCCCAAAACTACCAACATGCTGAATTTCATGAAAATTGTTGGAGCCGTTTTAAATATGAAAGATATGAGGCCTTAAAAGAGATAACCATCTCTTTTAAGGCCTCATATCTTTATGAGTATGTTGAGTATTGTTATTATTGTATGTATGAGGATTGTTTAAAGTATGACATGCATATTAAAGGAGTATCGCCAGATTCGACGAATGGAAGAGAAAAACATATATGATATATGTGAGAAATTTGTATGTGTGCGTACGTGTTTCACTCTCTCACTGTGTGTGTGTGTATGTGTTTATGAAATTGAAATAAAAATGAGAACAAAACTATTAATAATACCTAAAGTAAAGCGATCACTTAATTAAAATAATAAACACTGAGCTAATATAATATAATATATATCATAACTAATATATCCAATAACTTAATATGATTTCACATGTTACAAATGCGATGCCAAGTATTTATGTCGCATTATGAATAGAAAACAATATTTTTTTCTATGTGAGTACAGCTAAAGTGGTCGGAATTTGGCATGACCGCAAGGACAAATTAGACATGGCTGACAATTGGTGTAACATAAACATTTGTTTCACGGACACGTGTGACTGGTTACACAACTGTTACTCACGTGACAAGCAAACTGTTTTAGTTATTTTTGCACCTAATAACTTTTATGTTTAAAAGTTCCCTCTCTTCAAAGTCAATTCAAACCCATTCTTACCGATTCATTCATTTCTTAACGAGGCGTCGTAAAAGCGACTAAAATAAGATGATCCGCTGTGTGTTATCCGGCTGATTACAATGGATCACCCTCATTTCTTACCGAGGTGTCGTAAAAAGCGACTAAGGTAAGTTGACCCGCCGTGTGGTATCCGGCTGATTAGAATACAAGACCTTTTTTCTTATCGAGGTGTCGTAAAAGGCGACTAAAGTAGGTAAGTTGATCTGCCGTATAGTATCAGTCTGAGTAGACTAGACCACCCTCATTTTTTAACCGAGGCGTTGTAAAAGGCGACTAAGGTAAGCTGACGTCAGGCAGTCGGCTGGTACGTAACTAGCCAACCCATGTAACAACATGTATACTAACGCAAATCCCTTATTCCTTTAACACCAAAGTCTTTGAACCATCATAACTACTAGATCCCAAAACAAGGTCGTGAAGTTTAAATAAATAAATATATGGGAACACTTACACACACGGTCGTCCGTCCCCAAAGTAAGTAACTTAATACTTGTGTTATGGGTGACAGACAACTGGTTAATATATACTTATATACTTTTAAATACATACTTAAATACAAATATACACCCAGGCTCAAAGACCAACAAATTCATTTATAGAAAATGTTGGCCCTCGGCGGGAATCGAACCCGCGACCCGCGGAGCTGAAGGTAGGGTTACTACCCACTGCTCCAACGGGCCAGTCAAATGAAATTGAAATCTTAATTTTGCACCGTCTCATCAGTAAATAAAATTAGAAGTCTTCCTAAGATCAAACGTATCTAGAAACGCGGAAGGTAAGGTATATGTACCAAACACCATCAAAGACTCAAAGTCGGTCAGCCATAGACATTTGCATATGACTTAACAGTGCCATTAATTATCCTAAGTGTCGTGATTCATTTATCATTGTCTACTACGCTTTTATAGTTTTAATGAATGAACGCGGCGCATGATCTCAGAAATAAATAAACGTAATTATATTATTACGTCATCATCTTTGTCATCTTCCTGAACTTATCCCACTCTAAGTGGGCTCGGCACATGTGGTTACATGATTCGGATCGGCCGCCTGCTTGATGACTTACTCTAGTCGCCCTTTACGACACCTCGGTAAGAAAGCCGGTGGTCTATTCTAGTCACACGGCGGGTCAGCTTACCCTAGTCGCCTTTTACGACACCTCGGTAAGAAAAAAGGTAGTATACTCTACTCAGCCAGACACCACACGACGGGTCAACTTACCCTAGTCGCCTTTTACGACACCTCGGTAAGAAAGACGGTGGTCTATCTACTCAGCTGGGTACCACACAGCTGGTTAACTTACCCTAGTCGCCTTTTATACATCGGTAAGAAAGAGGGTCGTCTATTCTACTCAGCTGGGTAATACACGGCGGGTCAACTTACCTTAGTTACCCTTTACGCCTCCGTAAGAAAGATGGTGGTCTATTCTACTCAGCCGGATTCCACACGGCGGGTCAACTTACCTTAGTCGCCTTTGACACCTCGGTAAGAAATGAGGATGGTCTATTCTATTCAGCCGGATACCACACGGTGGTAGATTTCAATCTTGCTATCAATCGAAAATAATTGTTCTTTGCAAAGATACTCTGATGTTTATGTATTCTGAGTTTAATTGAGAGATTTACAATCAACACCTCACGCACTTAAAACAAAATTTTCGTTTTTATTTATGTATGCAATAAACAAACAAACAATACGACATTCTCAACAGCGTTTGACAACCGTGTGTGTATTTTTATCGTCAAAAACACTTTTTACGAGGTTAAGGAGATACACACAGGCATTTGGCCGCTGTGGGACAAGAAATTGGCTATATGTTTCGAGAAAAGTCGTATGTTTGCCAAAAATATATTCAGTATTCAATCCCGCAGTATCAAACCCGCAACCTCAGTAGCTGAAGGCAGGATCATTGTCAATTGCGCAAACGCACCAATTAATATTAAGCAGTCATATTAAACATATTTGTTACATAGATTTTACAATGAAGTTAAAAAAGACTCGAATAACCTTTTAAAACGAAAGGAAAACATATTATCGTTTCGCTCCGCCCAAACTGATATCAAGAAAGCGATAAAACGCGTCCACTCGGAACATTCAGCAATAATAAATAAGAATCATTTGTAACAAAGATTTGCTAACAAGCGAAACGTTAGCAGTGAAATGAAACAATCTATAGGTGATTCTGGCCCACGTGAGTACGCAAATAAAACTGGCGGATTTAATGGTAGCGCTCGTTTCACGTAACATGAAACGTCACGGATGATTGCTGCAAATTATAAATGATTAAGCGAGCCATAAATTAAATATTTCCGTCGTTTTGAGACAAAAAAAGGTTTTTAACATAATTTCATGTCTCGTTAACCGTTGAGGAGTTCCCTCGTCTGGAGCCAATCCTGGTAGCAGCATTAGGTAACGATTATCATAGTATACATTGTCAGTGGGACGACCAATACATAAAGTTTCAGCTCAATCGGACCCTGGCAAGTGGGTCAAATTTAACTTGCAAGATTCCTCCAAGATTCCTTCCTTCAACATACATGGCAAGTTGAATAAAACAAGTCAAATTAATAAACTGTTATCATAATTTCATGTCTCTACTATTAACCGTTGAGCAGTTCCCTCATCTGCAGTCTGGTAGCAGCATTAGGTATTGCTTATCATAAACATGCATTATCATCGAGACTCGACTGGTATGTAAAATTTCAGCTCATTCGAGCCCCGTAAAGTGAGTCAAATTCAACTTGCAAGATTCCACCTTCACATACATACACAGCAAGTCGAATAAAAGTTTTTAAAAGGAAAAACGCCATGAATTAGTTAATGATTGTCGTTACTTTGTACTTATTTCTTACTAACTGTGACCAGGGCTTCGATACGTCAAAATCATTGTGTCCCAAAGTTTTTCACGCTTAAATATCGATTCCACGTGAAATCTATAAAGTAGCATATGTGATGATCCATAAACCCCACTATAATTAACACCGCCTAATTAAAAATTAGGCTTAGTTGAATTAAATACATTATATTCCTCATTACAATGCCATCTATAACATCAAATTATGAACTATTTTAAAAAAAACTATAGTTTTCTGCCTCAGCTAATTTATGGGACTTACGAATTTTGCAGGCGCTACGCTAAGCTTTATTTCAATTCGCCACCAAACAACTTTTTTAAATTAGGTCACTTTAATATATAACGTGTAATAAATTTAGAAAGTGAATAAAAATATAAAACAACAGCGTAATAAATAAGATAGCGTACTATTACTGTAATGGAACTACGCATAATGTTCGCGATCTTTAATTTTATTATTAAATGTATAATGTTTGCGTGGTATGGCGCCAACGCGAGCCTAACATACCTCCTGAAGCACATGCGCTATATTCGGATGGTATTCAAAGAAATGTGTCCAGACATGTTATTGGATGACGCAGCCACTGTAGATATCGCTATTTGTAATTCGTAGTGCCAAAACTGCGTACGACATTCTGTAGAACAAAATATAGTGAAATGTAAACACTCTTTCTTTACAAATAATTTACGGCCATTCTTTAAAATACATGTAACGGTAAATGCCTATGCACAATGGCGTAGTGAGGTAACTGAAGGCCCTAGGGCACAAAATAAACTAGGGCTTCAACGAAACTATTAATGAACCTGTTTTCGTTAGTTCACTAAGGTCACGTTCTTTGTATCGAGTTTATTTATTCATATCTCGAATAGGGCTGAAATTTTCACTAGTTCAATTTATAGAGTCCTTCCCTAATTTTAGATATATTTTTTTTTAGAGCCTAAGAGAGCGATGTGATGGAATTTTTGCTTCGACCATATGGTCTTAAGAAAACCCAATCTTATTGTTTTTTTTAAGAATACAAAAATATCTAGATCGATCACTGTTATTGATGGTCTAAGCGCATTTCCAAGAAAAAACGAACAATATATTATAGTGTATCTAATTAACCTAAAATCCACAACTTGATTAAACAAGCGAATGGAATTTTATCGCCGGCAGTCTGGAATTCTTGCAGTACATATTTCATATTATGACGCTTAGGTAACGCTGGCATAAAAATATTTATTGTCGCATCTGAAACGTCTACTCACCTTATAACGATTATTACTGACAGATCCTTTTTATGTTTACTAGTGTTCGTAGTGTTCATACAAGACCAAATATAAAGTACGCACCTTAAGAAGACCAAAACACAAAAATAAACTGGCATCATATAGAATGTATTCATCAACATAAAACTATAGTAACGGCCTGTTACTATCCTACTGCTAGGCATTGGTCTCCTTTCTCTTTTTGGAGGGAAGGGTTGGAGCTTAGACCTACCACATTGCTCCAATGTAGATTGGTACGTAACACATATTAACCTAGTTCTTTAAAGATATGACGTTTCCTCACGTTACTTAACCTTGGTTTCGCCATATAATTAATCCATATTAAGCTCTTATTTTTATTTCCACCAATATTAGTCGAGTAGATTAGCCGTAAGAACGTAATAGACAGACTTTCGCATTTAAATATGACAATGGATATGCTAAGTTTCGTCAGCAATATTAATGAAATTTTGACGTTTTTCCAACGTTACAGAATAGGGAAGAAGGAATATGGCAGAGAGCATCAGACTCTTGGATAAAGAATACATTGGATGCCACCTTAGCTATTTTTGTGTGTCCGTTTTATGCTTGTGTGAACTTTTAGAACTGCATTAGTGTGCGTGATTAGGGAAGTACTTAGCCTATCGATAAGCTAAACTAGGCATCGATAATTATCGAAGCCTAGCTCAGGTACTGTAAAGTTAATATACAGTTGTAACCAACCTAGTTGGTTTACTGTTCAGAATAGATTTAAACATTTGAATAGATTGACATAATTTCCTGAGTGTACAGTCTGCAGTATAATGTCATGAATTATCCGATGCACATCTTTACTGCATATCTTACTGTGATGGGTGGTTCTCAAAAATGGTATCAGTCAATTGACTGTGAGCCTAGATTTACCAAAGAATCCTTTGAAACGTTTAAAATAAAGTCGAAGGTGCAGCCCATACTCGGTGCTTTATGTATAGATGAAATGTTAACATAAATGTTAGTGCTTCAGTGGCCAATGGAACAATATCATCATCCACATTATTCCCAACATTTACATATCCGTGAGACCGGTGACAGCTTTTATCGACTGTTCTCTTATATGTGGGCATTTAGGAAACCTAAGAAAATAATCTAAAATTAGAGAATTCGCATTTACTTGGCTAGTAAATATAACTTTGACTGATATTTATCGATACATAATAATTCGTTAGTGTGTACATCACTACGTAGGTAACACAATTCAATCGAATATTTAATGATTAATTTCTATGTTTTATCAGTATCCCACACTCGTGCCGGCTAGAGAATATCAAACTGTACTGATACATTATAATCTGAAACGCTTTAACTGAATAAAACGCTTTAATTTAGCACGCAAATGAGAGTCAAAGATTTACTTATGAATTGGTAATTCCGTGTTTTTAACTCCTCCTTTCGTTGTTCTTGATGGACACGTTAAGGCAGCACACGACATATTCGACCTTTTTTGAAAAAATACATCAGTAACACTCGTATTTGCTTTAGATTTCAAGAAATAATCTTCAACAAACTCAATGTTATGGCCTCATTTGGTGTCACCAACTGGACACATTTTTAGCGACGTTGCCAAACTTCATCACAATCTCTTTCACTCTTATGTATAGTTCGCGATAAGAACAGAGACAAACGATAAATCGCTTACACACAGACGCAAGATTGGCAACGTCTTTTGGCGCCGTCAAGTATATACTACGTCCATGATCAGACTCATATACTTATCCTTGTCTAGCCACACTTGAAAAAGAAAGACAGATAACAATTTAAATATAATAATTAAATAGTCTCATTCGCTTTGTCGTTGATTGTCGATGGATAAATTTAAGGTTGTTTCCACTACTCTGATATAATTACTCTATGCGAGTTCCCCTAAATAAATTATATAAACATTCTACAGCATAAATAAACATGGATATTATTACAACATGTGTTTTTTGAAATACTAAAAAGTTGCTATTCATATAAATATTTTTCAAATTAAATGTAGGTCGCTGTGATGAGACGCAGGTTGTATCTTACGACGCACGAGTGACCGCCAAAGTAGGTCACTATGTCCACATATCTGGTGTTTACATCCCGCAATTTATTGTTTTGCTTATATATTTGTTATATAACATGTTGTGCCGACCCCACTTAGAGTGGAATAAGGGCAGGAAGATGATGTTTATATATTTGTTATAAATACACGCTGTATTTTAAATGAAATAGTCCAAACAGATGGAAAAGTGAATATTGATAGAATATAAAATAACGAAGGTACAGAAGAACCTGGTTGTCCAAGCCTTGCACGGTAATTTTTTTAAGATAAAAATGCAATAAAAAAGAAAGAAAGTAAGGGCTGGTGACATATACATTTATTAAATAAGTGTTCTAGCACATTCCCATTGAAGCCCACGAGCAAAGGCTTCAACATCACGTGAACATCGAGGCCATCCAGATTCTCGATAACACTGAACTCGTAAAAAGACTGAAAAGGATAAAGGAGGAGAGAGTTAGTTAAATATTGTGATAGTGTAGTGTAGTGCTAGTGCTACTTGAAAGAACACAAGAACAAAGTGTCTCGCATAGCAATAAAGACTAAGATAAGTCACTTGACGTATTCTTAGATATAATTTAATTTATAAGTTTAGGTAATCTTTAAGTTGCTTATTAGCCTCTTGGCTAGATCGCAACATCAATAAAGTACTCCCTTTTGGTTGTTCTTTATAATAACAAAAAATTCCAATTGACAGTTTAAAATATTTATAGTGATATTTGATAAGAAAAAACTTAAGAATTATTTTATGTATGTGTGGTTTCTATAACAGTTAGGCCCAATTTTGGCAGTCTCCCTTAATATCTTAGAATATGGTAGAACAGAAACGCAACTTAATACAGGATCTGCA
This sequence comes from Morpho achilles, assembly GCA_947086495.1. NCBI lineage: Eukaryota > Metazoa > Arthropoda > Insecta > Lepidoptera > Nymphalidae > Morpho > Morpho achilles. Next base: position 4,183,974 of record CAMTZB010000004.1, on the reverse strand, counting down.
TTTACTCTCATAGACACAGAGATTAGAGCTCGTGAATTCTGAATACTCAAGATCGTATCATATAGATATTGGTATAGAGCACTGCACATTTATTTTATCTAATCGAACTCTAATTTGAATGGACGATTGGCAGTTGCAAACAAATTTGGAATTGCACATGAATTATATGCCGTAGTAAAATAAATATAAAATACAGAACATAATTATTTTAACTTAGGTCTTCTTCTTCTTCTTTGTCAACCGATGGACGTCCACTGCTGGACATAGGTCTCTTCATGGGATCTCCATACCACACGATCTTGTGCCGCTTGGACCCAGCGGCTCCCCACGACCTTTTTAAGGTCGTCAGTCCATCTCGTGGGGGGTCTACCGACACTGCGTTTTCCGGTGCGGGGTCGCCATTCCAACACCTTGAGACCCCAACGTCCATCGGTTCTACGCACTATGTGCCCCGCCCATCGCCACTTCAGCTTCGCGACCCGCTGAGCTATGTCGGTAACTTTGGTTCTTCTACGGATCTCCTCATTTCTGATTTGATCACGTAGAGATACTCCGATCATAGCTCGCTCCATTGCCCGCTGAGCGACTCTGAGCCTTCTTATGAGGCCCATAGTTAGCGACCACGTTTCAGATCCGTAGGTCATCACTGGCAACACGCACTGTTCGAAGATTTTGGTCTTCAAGCACTGAGGTATTTTGGACGAAAAGATCTCGCGTAGCTTCCCAAACGCTGCCCATCCGAGTTGGATTCGGCGGCTAACCTCTTTCTCGAAATTGGACCTACCTAATCGGACTGTATGTCCTAGGTATATATACTCGTCTACAATTTCGAGTGCAGAGTTCTCAACGAAAACCGGGTGGAGCGGAACATGTGAGTTCGACATGATTTTCGTCTTACTCATGTTCATTTTAAGGCCCACCTGTTGAGATACTCTGCTGAGGTCTTCGAGCATTGTGTTAAGATCCTCCAGAGACTCTGCCATAAGGACTATATCGTCGGCAAATCTAAGGTGAGTGATGTACTCGCCGTTAATGTTGATGCCGTATCCGTTCCAATCCAAAAGCTTAAAGACGTCCTCCAATGCAGCGGTAAACAGCTTTGGGGAGATGACATCTCCCTGTCGCACACCTCGCTGCATTTGGATTGGTCTCGTCGTTCTGTCTTGGATACGGACAGACATTGTGGCGTTTTTATACAAACACTTCAACACTTGGACGTACCGATAGTCGATTCGGCATCTCTGGAGCGATTCTTAACACGGCCCATGTTTCCACCGAATCAAAGGCCTTCTCATAGTCCACAAACGCCAAGCAAAGTGGCTGGTTATACTCCTCGGTCTTCTGTATAACCTGCCGCAGCGTAAATATGTGGTCTATGGTACTATAGCCTTTGCGGAAACCGGCTTGTTCGGGAGGCTGGAAGTCGTCGAACCTACGAGCGAGACGATTCGTAATGACTCTCGAAAACAACTTATAAATCTGACTCAGCAGCGCGATGGGTCTGTAATTCTTCAATAAGGTGTTATCACCCTTCTTGAAGAAAAGAACCACCACGCTCCTGTGCCACGCTTCCGGCGTAGTACCTTCGTGAATGACGGAATTAAACAGTCGCTGAAGGACTTTTAATATGGGTTTGCCACCCGCCTTCAGGAGTTCTGTTGTGATTCCGTCATCACCTGGTGCCTTGTTGTTGTTGAGTTGTTTGAGAGCCATACTAATCTCGTATAGGCTGACGTCCGGGATATCTTCGGTATAGTGTCGGGTCAGCTTGGCTCTTGGGTCTTTTGCCAGACTGACCACAGGCTGTTGTGTTGAAGTGTATAACTGCTCATAGAACCGCTCAACCTCTCTCAAAATCTCCGGTTGAGACGAAATGATACTACCAGTATCGGTCTTCAGTCGCGTCAACTGCCTCTGCCCAATAGACAAATCTCTTGCGAACACTTTTGAGCCCCTGTTACGCTCAATTGTGGCTCGAATGTATTCGGTGTTGAAGTGTCGCAAGTCACATTTCTGTGCCTTAGAAATCTGTCTATTGATCAGACGGTAGCGCTTCGCGTCTACTGAAGACTGTAGCCTCATTTCGTTCCTCTCGTCCATAAGTTTGAGAGTCTGGGTCGAGAATTTATTGGTTCTTTTACGGTGTGTCATAAAATTTGGACCCCACCGTATGGACAGTTTCCACTAGCCTGTTGTTTAACTCGTCCACAGAATCGCACTCAGCTAGGCAATCAAAACGGTTCATCAGCTCGAGTTGGAAGTTCTCGGGGTTTTGGATATGAGCTCGAGTTGGTCGGAGCGTAGACTTCACCAGTCTGGATCTTTCCAGCTGTACGCATATATTCAATGTACCTCTGACCATACGGTGATCGCTTCCGGTTTTTACGGTATTGATTACAGAGACATCATTGAATATATGACGCCTGGTCGACATGATGAAGTCAATCTCGTTTCTCGTGGAACCGTCGGGACTTATCCATGTCCATTTTCGATGTGGCCGTTTCTTGAAGAAAGAATTCATCATGTAGAGGTCTTCTCTCTCCAAGAAATCGGCCAACATCTGGCCCCTGTGGTTCCGTTGCCCGTATCCAAATTGCCCTACTCTCACCTCTGTGCCGCTTCGCTTACCCAGCCTTGCGTTAAAATCCCCCATCACAACAGTGTAAAAGGTTTTGGAGGCATGCATGGCTCTAGATATATCCTCATACATAGCCTCTACCTCCTCGTCCGGATGTGCCGATGTCGGTGCGTAGACCTGTATGAACTTAGGTCAACCATTTACAAAAAACAACCCAAAAAAGGTACAAAATATAAATATTGATTTGAAAAATTCGAGTAATTGAGTAAACAACATTATTTTATTAAGTAGTCTATGTTTTCACTAAGTTAATGAATTTAGGAATCGAAATAAATGCGTGTAATACACGTAAATATAACAGATTTTAAGGTAGAAATGATCTTTTTCTATCTTATCCATCTAAAGGGAAGCCGAATGGGAGATGGATAGATTCTGGTAAATATGTCATGCAGGAGTTGCGTCAGAGTTGTCGAATGGTAAGACAGAATGAAAGCGGAAACATATTATGCCGAACCCACTTAGAGCAGGAGAATGATTGTCTTTTTAATAAGCCAATATCGGCAAATTTATTCGTAAGTGTATATATATAGGTATTGGGTAGACTACGTAGACCTGAATCCGGCAGCAGACGTTGTGATGACGTTATAATTTCCAGTCACTAATATAATCAGCGATGAATTTGATGTGCCAGTTTTAACAAATTTATTCAAAGCACTCGCCGTCCACGCACAATACATCATCGGTCACTGACCGCGATAACAGAAAAATTTACAAAAAAATATCAATGTCTAGACAAGCGAGGGCAAAAATTCCACCAAGGCTTGGACAACGTATCTCTAGACAATTGTTCGTTAACATCCACATTCTGATCTTCTTTAAAAAATCCTATTTAAACATTGTCATTAACGTTTCAGCGTGATGTCGATAGAACTAACGCATTCCTTCAACTTGTGTCACTTTGGCTAAGAGCCAAAATACCTCAGGGCTGGTAGAACTAGCAATGGTGTTTTCAACAGGTAATTGGTCAAATGTATTCTCATAGAACTCCCGGTCTCTTTATACGACCTATATTTATTGAAGTGTTATTTATTTCGTCGCATTATATACCATTCATCCGATTGCGATGAAACTTTTGTATCATTTATCTGTTTTTTATGTCTTGTTTTTTTTTTAATATTAGAGGACAATACGTGATGTACGATAAATACCAGATTATTCTTCGTTTAAACAAATTCCAGTGGCTAAATTTATGTGCATATAAATTCATATCCAAGTACTTATACCAGAGTATCCCAACCTTTTTTTGCCTTGGCCCACCTTGGCATTAGTAAATTTCTTATGCTACCCTATACTATAACATAACTTTTGATATTGAAAAATTAAATTGTTCACTTGGAAACTGAAATGATTGGTTTTCCATTAAATCTGATACCAAAATCTAGCATTGTATGTAAATGGGTCGTTACGTAAGGGTTGAACACGTGTCGAGTCTATTTTGGAATTGTTCCCCCCCTCTTAACAATCAAATAGTCCACGGCGTGGGTCCCACGTTGGGAAACACTGACTTATACAAAACAACCTCTAACATCTACTAATTTTTGTTTCTTATGATCTAAGAACTGCTACTTTTGTTAAAATATAACATAGAAATAAATTAAGCTATTTATTAAAATCATAGAGAATCTAGCTAACTCCTGATACTCCTGTGCTAGGGCCCCTATTGTTTATGAATATTTTAATGTTACGACTTATACTTCACCTCATAAATTTAACAACACGAATACGTTTTAAGACTAAAGCTCTTTGATCTATTGCCTTAGTCAATAGTCACAATGGCGACTGCTCTCGATATTTATTACAACTTAACGTCTAAGTCTGGAGACTCGAGGAGTCTTCTGTAACATTCAAAAGCACTAAGAAATTTTAGTTCTTTGGTTTTGGAATGTTAGTCTAATCAATAGGTTGTACTGGATTAATTATTTAAAGAATTTTATTAGTCCCAGCGTATTTTTCTAGCACAACCATCATCATCCTCCTGCCCTTATCCCACTCTAAGTGGGGTCGGCACAACATGTTATAAACACGCTGTTACATGATTTGGCTGCGTTTTTACGACCGGCCGCCTGCCTGACGTCAACTTACATCTGTCGTATTTTACGACACCTCGGTAAGAATGAGGGTGGTCTATTCTACTAAACCGGATACCACACGGTGGGTCAACTTACCTTAGTCGCCTTTTACGACTCCTCGGTAAGAAATGAGGTTGGTCTATTCTACTCAGCCGGATACCAAACGGCGGGTCGACTTACCTTAGTCGCCTTTTACGACACCTCGGTAAGAAAAGAGGGTGGTACTATTCTATTCAGCCGGATACCACACGGCGTTAAAAGCACTTAGAAATTTTAGTTCTTTAGTTTTGGAATGTTAGTCTAATCAATAGGTTGTACTGGATTTAGTATATTTAAAGAATTTAATTAGTTCCAGCGTATTTTTCTAGCACAACCATGTCACGTATAAATTGTAGTGTCTGATATGAAAATATTCGCTATGACAGCCGAAACGAGGCGGCCTAAGTGCTTGATTAAAAATAGACTGGAATCCAGCGAGGTATGCCGGCCACTTGGTGGACAGTTAAATATCTATTATAAGTGATCTTGGTAGGAATGCAGGATTAGAATTAGAAACGCACGAGATTTTATGATATTCAGTTTACGCGTAATTTATATTAATGTTAGGGCAATAATGTCAAAACTATTTGTAAATTAACTCGAAGTGCTTGACAGGAGGGAATGACAAGCTTTCTTCACAATTAAACTCGGTACGCAAATACAATCTATTTCTGAACAAGCAAAAATATAAGTTGACATTCATATGGTTGTTCATATAATTCTACAAGGGTTATATTTAGGTACGAAGATAAATATTGTATAGTAAGCATACTCTGCTCAGTGAATCACGCTCAGCATCACAATTTAGAAATTATGCTATTTTCTAAGAACGAGTCTAAATTGCTTTGATGGGTGAATACGACCTAGTTTTTGCACGTTAATTTGATTAATACAAGTATGCCAGTTCTTTAAAATTAGCTCTCACCGATTTATTGTTTTAAATACTTTCTATGAATATGTTAGGATTAAGTCTGTGCGTTAGAAAAAAAGCAAAAATTTATTTGTATATATATTTAACGATGATAATCTCTTGAAAGGGGAACAGGAACAATTAAGCAAGTATTTAGGTGATGTCGGAAAGGAAAAGTAAATAGTCTGGACCAACTTTTTTTGGATTAAAAAGGATAGGTTATTAATCAAAAAGCCTCGAAACTAACCACAGGTGTATGGGGTGAACTAAAATCGAACGATGAAAATATCTCGATAAATATAAGGACTATGTACTTTTTTTACTTTTGTCTTGTTAATTAATATACATATATTGTAATTAATGTACATATAACGCTGATGCACATTGTACAACCATCCTTCCCCAATCTTCATAATTTCGGTCTTGAGGGATCTGCTCTATAGGTCATTAGATTAAGAGAAAGATCACAAGCAACTTCCCAAACTATTTACCACCCTATTATGAGTCTACGAGTATAGCCGTGTGGTATCCGGCTGAGTAGAATAGTACCACCCCCATTTCTTACCGAGGTGTCGTAAAAGGCGACTAAGGTAAGATGACCCACCGTGTGGTATCCGGTTTAGTAGAATAGACCACCCTCTTTCTTACCAAGGTGTCGTGAAATACGACAGAGGTAAGTTGACGTCAGGCAGGCGGCCGGTCGTAAAAACGCAGCCAAATCATGTTACAGCATGTTTATAACATGTTGTGCCGACTCCACTTAGAGTGGGATAAGGGCAGGAAGATGATGATATGAGTCTACGAGTAATCACGATGAATTCGAGGATGACGATACTCTTTTTCAAAATTGGACCCAAGAGAGGGTACGAATGAGGAGTATGAATCCGAGGACTGTATTATATGTTCTAGATATAGTCTGCAATTTCAACTGCTAAATTCTGGATGACCGTTTGGTGCAAAAAATGTAAATTTGTCATGATTTTCGTAAATTTATCTTGCTCATTATTATGTTTAGATCCAACTTTGAAATATTCTACTGAGGTCATCCGACATTGTGGCCTTCCACTGTGTCACACGCTATTTTATTAAAAGCTTTTATTTTACTCGCCTTGTATGTATGTGAAGGTGGAATCTTGCACGTTAAATTTGATCCACTTTCGGGTGTCCGCTTGAGATTAAATTTTACATACAGTGACAATGCCTGTTTCTGATAAGCATGACCTGATGCTACTGCCAAGATTGGCTCCAGACGAGGGACTTTCTCTACGTTTAGTAGTAGGTAAATGAATGACTTGTTTATTATTAGTTTCAATATGCAAATGAAATAAGAATAAATAAAAATTTTACACGTGTGATTTTGGAATGCCGTCGTCAGAATGTGAGATGCAAATAGTTTGGAATGTACACTATATGGAGGTCACGAATTTGTTTGTGCGCTTTCGTCTGAATCAAGTACAGCCCAAGACCGGGTTAATAAAATGGTTGACTCACACAAGGCCGAAAACGACGGAGTAATATTGCTCTTTCATATCTATCTCGCAAAAAGTATATTTGTGCAGGCAATTCTACGGATATATGTATGTAGGTGGTTTTAGTTGGTTTCAATTCTCATGAGATCAAACTAGGCACGTATAATATTAATAGTCTATAATTATACTTATATTGTTAATAAGAAAGTTTGTCTATCATATACCATGGTAGTAAAAGAACGTGTTTTCTTCAGAAAGTGGAAAGAACACATCTTAATATATATAAATGAATGTATGTATGTCCTTTATAGACTATGAAAAGGCTAGATCGATTTTAATAAAATTTTTGGACAATCTTTAGAAAAACCCAGCGGTTGTTCCTGTAAAGTTTGGTGGATCTCGGAGCATTTTTAGCTGTTGAGTTATGTTTTGAGGGGAATATGAAACCAGACTGAGCCATAACAACGTGTGGCCGGAAAGTTCTTATAAATACTGACAACTGAAAATTCTATGAATCAAAACTTTATGGAACCCTTGATAAAAGGATAATATTTATTTTGTTGTTATAACCGCTTTAAAACTAAACATAGCTAATATTAAAATGTTTTATAATGAAACATTTTATGTAAATTTTATGTGATGAGACACTATAATTTATATATAAGTAAGTAAGTAACGGCCTGTTACTATCCCACTGCTGAGAATAGGCCTCTTCTCTCCGTTTTGGGAGAGAAGGATTGGAGCTAAGACCTACCACGCTGCTCCAATGCGGATTGGTAGGTTACACATATCTCCAGAATTCTCTAGAGATATGCAGGTTTCCTCACGATGTTTTCCTTCACCGAAAAGCGTGTGATAAATTGCAATTATCAATTAGACACATAAGTTTTAAGAGAAAAACTCATTGGTGTCTGCCCGGGTTCGAACCCGTGATCGTCTCTAAAGATTCACACGGTCGCACCGCTGGGCCATCACAGCTTAGATTTCGAATTTATATATACATATAAATAATTACCACACAATCATCAATGTCATTTCAACGCAAGGTGTTCCTATTTAACAAGGTCGAGGGTTTGGGTATAATCCAAATATTATTTGTATACCTTTGCCAAACCATTAAATATATTTGCCAAAAATTTATTTTAGATTTAAAAAATATTTTGTATTTTAATTATAACAAATGTGTTAATTAACTTCTGTATACAATCCGACAAGTGTTTCAGGAACTTCAAAATTTGTTACTTGTCAGCGAATGTTAAATAAATATTCTAGAATTATTATTCATTATAACTATGTATGTTATAGTAAGATTTAAAAAGTTAAAATAACGTAACTTGTACAAAATCCTACTAAATCTAATTAATGTTAATTTTAATAAGCTATCTTACACTGACTTGTTTTAATCAACAAAGTCAATCTACAACAGATCCAAAAAATTAAGGTGTTCAAAAAATAATTTTAATTCAAAAAGGTAAAAAGAATTCTATATAACTTCTCTTTTTTTATTTCTCTAAGACCTACAGCTGTATTTAAACTGTAACTGCAAAATTGAAACTTTGATGTTCAAATTCAAATAAATCTTTATTCAAATTGGCTTTTACAAGCACTTATAAATCGTTAGATTATAATGAAGCTACGACAAGTGCTCTTACCGAGAAGAACCAATAAAACTTGGCTATCACTCTTTTCAAACGTAAATATTTCAATAATGTATTTATAATTGTTCACAAATCAAAAAATACAATATAATCTATTGCGTATCTGGCCACAGTTTAAATCTAAGCTTTTTTATCATTAATAGTCTTCAACAGTCAACATTCGAGATTCAATAATGTTAATCTCATAGCATTCTATTATCACAAAGAAACTCGAAAGAGTTTGAATGTCTTTAGATCTGTCTGTTAGAGTCAGCTGCAGACATTGGTGCGGCTCACTTCTTAGTTATCATTCTTTTTTAGTATATACCAGGAATAACACTATGAATATCCAAAATATTAATATAAATAATCCAAGGAACCAAAATTATTCCCTATAGCTTTAAATTTCAAGTTTTTCAACAGTCATTCGTCGGTTAATTTATAAAGTAACATTGACATCTGTGACGCTAACAGAATTATTTTGAAATTATTTGTGTTATATTTAGAAATAAAATACGGTATGAAACTTTGAACTTCCATCGTTAGTGGTCGAGTGTTGCATATCATTCGCACCTCGGTTTGCCTTGACCATGCCTTTGGCAATGGTGAATTCGCCCAACAAATAACTCGCAAAAAACCTTGCCAATTCTAATTCTGTACTTGTAGGTGGCGAACTTAATTACCCAAAACATTGAACTTGAATAAACACGCCTGCCAAATCTGGACACCTGCAATAGGTATTTGGCAAAGCGGCTTTATGATTTGCCAAAATATGATTCAGAGTATTCAAACCCTTATGTTATAAGCACTAAGAGAAGTAGTCGTGTCAATGACCTATCTTTCTTAATGGTAATTTGGCTACTCTCGTAAAGTTTTTAACTTCAATACACCGACATCGGTTTTGGCATAATACCAATGTTAACAATATTGTTATTTTATGCGTGCTCTTTGAGGTAATGATGACTTTGACAGTTTGTAAAGTTAGTCATTTGTTCATTGACTCTACTAATTCATCATCATCTTCCTGCCCTTATCCCACTCGAAGTGGGGTCGGTATAAACATGTTGTCACATGATTTGGCTTCGTATTTTGCGACCGGCCGTCAACTTATCTTAGTCGTATTTTACGACACCTCGATAAGAAAGAGGGTGGTCTATTCTACTTGACCGGATACCACACGGTGTGACTCTACTAATTCAAATTTTTTTAATATAATCATTTTAATTTCAAGTTAATAAATAAGAGCATTTGTGGACATTGTGGACACTTGGCCTTTACACCCGGGCCGTATAAATTTCGCAAGCGACTATTTTAAAAAACGTTACATCAGATATTAGAACCAGGAAGAGATTTCTTATTGTGTTAATAGACGCATATACTTCAGCCGACGATTACTTTCAGATGTATTTCTGTACCGTTCAATGCCACTAGGCCAATAACACCTTTAATAAAAATAGTTTTCACTTCTAACTAATGTAATTACTTAACATCTGCAATTGAGTCCAAGGTAACACGAGTCTCATCGTTTATAAGCATCATGGATATACCATCCATGATGCTTATCATGGATATACCATCCATGATGCTTATACGATATGCGATATGATGAATATTAATATGAATTTATAGAATTAATATTTACTTTGCGGCGATAATAGATAATGTAGAAACGTATTTAAACTTGCGTTTCCTGCTCTGTGCCTTACAAAGTATATATATTTTTTATGTCAGGAAAACCCATTATGGGTCATCACTGCCCGTCGGGGACGAGCGGCGGGTATATCGTACTCTCACCGACTAAAAAACTGACAGTGCTCCAGCACGCTTCCGGTAGCGAGTACAGGGTACCGTTGTACACATTGCGCCCATCCCTGCCAGCAGCAACTCTGAACCCCAGAGTGCGCCACCTCTGGGTCGGGGCTTCTCTAACAGTGGTCCCTCCCTCCGCTAGACGATACATCGGGACCACAGATGCATCGACTGCCTTGGGGACCTTTTCGGTGGGCGTCATATAAATCCCGTTCGGTACGCCTAGAGGTCCCTGTTAGGGCGGCATACGACGGGCTTCGACGAGTCGTCTGCGATCCGTATCCGCTCGCTTGCGGCGGATCGGATCGAAGGACTCAACTTCCCGAACCCGACAAAAGTATATAGTAAAGCGTATGTATCTAATTTGTAAGTTTTGGTATACGATTCCATATTAAAATTACACTAATATACTATTGCGGATTATATAATTGATAAAAATACCTGAATTTAGCTATTTCTCGATTGTACACCAATCCAACCAACCTGACTATGACAAAATGCAAATAATCAGAAATATATTTTGAAAAGAGGAACCGCCGAATTCTTTCCTTGCTCTTCTTAGTAGGAACAAGTTTACAAAATAGTCTATAAGTTTATGAGAATAGAAATTACTTTGAGCTTAAGATCCATACTACAAAAGTAACAATGTAATTTTGATATAATTCACGATAAAAGCAAATAGAAAATATATGTAATGCTAAATTTACGAACTGTTAAGTGTATCTACTTTTGTCTTGCAAGGCAATAACTGTACATTTTTTTTAATGCGCCCCTTATTTTTAATTTTCCATCATTATTTAAAGATGCGGTTGGAATAAAAAATAAAATAACGTATTGATAATCACAAGCTTATTTATTTTGGTCCCCTAACATTAATAAAAATAACATTTTAAATTATCACAATGCGAGCCAAAGGTATACAATCAATGATAATATTATAACATTAATTAATTCAAAATGTCTCTAATTATTCGGACTACATAAAAATTATCTTTAAATTTCCACTTAGCCTATGACCTAAAACCTAAATAATCTTGAATTGATGACATAATTGTTATATTAGATTCATACAACAATAATTTATTTTGTTTATCAATTGGAATAAAAAAGTAAGGTATAATAAATTGTCACTCAAATCAATTGAAGAATTTTTAATCGATTTAATTATTTCTGCATAAATTTATTTTTATTTTAAGTCCTTCTGTAAAATATTGTTAATTTAATGGACTTTTGTTTGAGTTGAATTTATCCTGTTTATATAAGATATTGATTTACAATGAAAAAAATAAGTTTTATAAGTTCTTATGTAATATTTTATAGACTATATAAAATATTACATAAGAACGAATCTTTCCATCTGCCAAAACAAAATTAACAATTAGTGATAATGTCGTAGGGGATTTTAGAGGGCTTGAATCAATTCTTTTAGATTACACATTTCCCCACAATTATTATGGTATTTCATATAAAGTTATTCAACACATTCACGGTTTGACAATTTACAATTATTTCGTAAAATATTTTTGAAAGAATCTTTTAAATTCAGTCTTATATTAAACATTATTCTACAAATTATATACACTTAAGTGCTAATATCCCTATATATAATGTAAATATATTAATAATCAATATATCTGTGAAAAAGTAGCATTACTTAATGACATGTATATAACTTTAATTTTAGAACGTAAACATTCATGATAAGAAAACTCAGAACGTCATTTGTCTAATATAAATTGTTTTTTTCTAAGTCTTTTCAACTACTGATTGTCATAATAAAATATTTCTTATATCTAAATTCGTATTTTTTTTCTTCCCAAGCAAGCGGACGTCCTTAGCTCAACTTAAACCCTAAGGAGCCTAAATAACCTTAAGAATTTCAGGCCATACGATCTTGTTCCGTTTAAACTCCACGGCCATTTTGAGCTGGAGTGTCCTATAGAAAGTCAACACTGTACAAGTACTACATATTTTCCTCCTATTTAATAACTTTAACTCTTTTCTATGGGTCCATAGCGTTGTCTAAACCATGTCATCCCGCTATAGTCAGCTTCATATACGTCTGGTATCTCTTTATCGATCGCTTCACAGTATACCATTTTTACTGACGCCTCACCAAAAAGCCGTTCCTCGAATTTAATTAGTTGCTTGAAGAACCCTGTGTTCGGTCGAATTTGTGGCCTGAAAGGGTAACTTTTTAGTATACGGTACTGTACAAATATAATGGTATTAAGTAAACTAAGGCGATGAATTTGATATTAGAACTTAAGGGTAATTTACGTTTGATTAAACTTAATGCTGAGACTTCACCATAGACCTAAGAAAAAATCTTGTCTCTTTATTTAACTAGTAATATCCCACGGTTTCAACGGATCCCTATTATTTTAATATAATATAACCTATGTTGCTCAGTAAAGATGCAGCTTTCCAATGGTGAAAGAATTTTTGAAATCGGTCCAGTAGTTTTTGTGTGAAAACATTGCAAACATACATAAATTGCAAACATATATAAATTTTTTCTCTTTGTAATATTAGTATAGAACACTTCTCTTTGTTAGAAAAAGAAAGTAATCGTAAAGCTTTTGAACTGTGACAGTACTATCCATAACGACTTTAATACTTAAATTTTATATGAATTTCTTAGGAGTTATCGGATTGACATGCGGCCGGTCGTAAAATCATCTGACAACATTGTTTATAACATTGTGCCGACCTCACTGAAAGTGGGAGAAGGGCAGGAGGATGATAATCTTAAGAGTTATCGAAAGGTTACAACTAACACGTGCGAAAATAGGTATGAGTTATCGGAAAATAAAAACTATCACGCCTGAAAATAAATTCCGTTTCATTCGTCCGAAAATAATTATATCTCTTTAGTAATTTACCTTCTTTGTTTCAAGTGATGGTAGGCATCCCTCAGAGTCATCTTCTGCCACTTGACTAAATAGGCCAGACATAGTGTGACTGATCGTGACACGCCGGCGACGCAATGGACAAGCACTACTTCATTTCTGACGACAACCTGATGGTAAAAGAAATCAAAATCATTGAGTTGTTTATACAAATTCCAGCGCCATCTACTGTGATCTAGGTGTTACTTATAAAATACATAAAAAATAAAATAAATTTTGTCAATATTTTTTTATAACTAACACCTAGATTACAGTAGATGGCGCTGGTAACAATTAACAATTTTTACTTCTTTTAAGCTTAATAAAGCCTGCTGAACTAACGTTTCGTCATTTTTATCAACATATCTTTTGTCTTTGAATGAGCTAATCTTGTATAAATAATCCGACTTTCGGAAATGGCTTCAACGATTTTCATGAAATTGCTTAAAATGATATTTTTTTTTGTATGTCATGAGAAAAATTGATCTAACTAGGTTTTCCTTTTAAAATTGGAATGAAATAAAATTTTATTTAAAAATAAAAAAAATTTCGTTTTATCTCCGGTTTTGAGCACTAAAAAAACTGCTAAAATAGGAATAGAAAGCAAATGATATTTTAACTGACATTTGTCAAGTTGGGATAGCTCAGCGGTTAACGGACAGAAAAGTGTATATATTTGGGATCAAGCCCAACATATCCAATTATTTTTAAAGTGTTATTTTTTTTATATTTAAAAAAAAATTAAAGCCACTCTAAGCCACTCTTCAACACTTCAACGCCATAAAAACGCATCGATTCGTATGCCTAATGGAAAATAAAACAACCCATTTTGGTATAGACTACGCATGCGTCAACGTCAGTGACGATGAATAAACTTAATATTTGCAACATATTATGCACAGCCGAAATAGCTCAGTTGGGAGAGCGTTAGACTGAAGATCTAAAGGTCCCCGGTTCAATCCCGGGTTTCGGCACACAGCTCTTTCTCCCCTTTTGTTTTTTTTTATAAATTCGAATACTAATTTAATTTAAATCAGAAAACGCTAATTTTTTTAAAAAAGAATATTTTCATATCTCTACTATTGGTATTTGCGACTTCGTTCGAGACAACATAGGTGTTTAAGTACACTCAATGATCCAAAAAAACTACCTGTTTCCGAAAGAATTTTTTTTTTTATCCTATACCAGTTGAGCCCTGCGGTACTTCCCGCGAAAGCATTAAAAGTAATATCTTCCTGTGAAATACCTTCAACGATTTTCCTGAAATTCAGCATGTAGGTTTTAGGTAATAAATCGATCTAGTTAGATTTTTTTTTCATTTTATTCCTGTTTTTGGATATAAAAAAATACTAATATATTGAATTGAATTTTTGCCATTGACTGTCAAGTCAGAGTAGCTTATTCGGGGAACGGGTAGCGATAAATGAAAACACCTAAGATCTACCCTACCCTATTATATTATTTTTGAAGTTTGTTTATTTATTTTGTAAAAAATTAACCCGATATTGGATAGATTATACACGAAAATTGTGTTGTTTTTTTAAATTTCGTAATGTACCGCTTCATAAGAACCTTCTCATAATAAGAATAAGCACAATAGCACGAGCACAAAAAAATATTTTGTTATAAGACTATCAAAGCAGTAACAAATTTTAATATTCTTGTCTTACCTCATTCATAAGGTCAGCCACGCGTTCCATGTATGGGTGCATATCAGAATTAGGTGTATCGAGCAGCGGTACATAATGCCTTGGGACATAATCTTCTGGTGGTGGCGGTAGTTCTGGAGCCGCGTTCACCACTAAACCAGGTCGCAAGGCCTTCACAGCGCCGGGCAACGCGTGGGCTCCGCAAACGTATACTGAGTCAATAACCCGAGATACGCCCAGAGGGCAACCCCTGTGGACAAAGAACAGAATAGAATAGAATAGCTTTTTTATTCACACAACACAAAATAACAGTTCAAACACAAAGAGAAGCAATAACAATAAAAAAATATATGTATATAATATTACTAACGTCGAGTGGTACCCGGCTGAATAGAATAGTACCACCCTCATTTCTTAGCGAGGTGTTGTAAAAGGCGACTAAGGTAAGTCGACCCGCCGTGTGGTATCCGGTTGAGTAAAATAGCCCACCTTCTTCTTCCGAGGTATCGTAAAATACGACTGAGGTAAGTCAGGCAGGTGGCCGGTTGTAAAATACGTAGCCAAATCATGTGACAATGTGTTTGTAACATGTTGTGCCAACCCCACTTAGAGTGGGATAAGGGCAGGAGGATGATGATGTATATAAAATTACAAGCGGCCAGCTCCGGCTTCGCACGGGTATAAATATATAGCCTATGTCGTTCAGTGAAAAAAATGATTAAAATTGATCTAGTAGTTTTGATTTATTCATTACTGCCCGTGGCTCGCACGCGTTAAATTTGAAGTAAAATAAAAACCGCTATGTCCCTGCACTTTAAACCTGTAATATCTTCGAAAATGGTCATTTAAATCACATGCTGTAAACGGCCATATTGGTCTATGTTAAATGAACAATGTATTTAAGGTACTTAATTGGATAAAGATTAATGCTGTATTGTTTAAAATATACATTGAATATAAAACATTATTTTTGCCGTAAAATGTCAACTCAGCGTAGCTCTCTATATATAAATATGCTATAATATTATTTTAAAACAGGCTAATTAGATCTCTATGATTTAAATACAAAATTATAACTGCTAGAACACATAATTCTAATTTCAAACAATTATTCTAGCGGTTTGTAAGAACCGTGTTTGTTATATTGGACTTTTATTAACAAAAATCGGGTTGAGAATAAATCGCAACATCCAAGATGCATAACAGATGGTTCGTACGCAAGACCTACCTACGGTTTGTTGATAAACACACGTGTATTTATCCGTCGGACATTTTTACCGCAACGTTGAAGGTCAATAAATTTAATACATGTAGATTGTATTATTCGTGTGAAATATGTTTAATTTATCCGAAGCATAATTTATTTAACATGCTCATACACTTCCACTTAAATCAAATCCAATAATCTTTATTCAAATAAGCTTTTTCAAGCACTTTTTAATCGTCAAAGATCAATATGATTAATGAAGCTGCAACTGGTTTGGAATGTTGCTCTTACAGAGAAGAAAAAGCAAGAAACTCGGCGGTCAATCTTTTATACATTTTCAATTTTACATTATTAAACCGCAGTCTTGTATAAAGTAAAGTATAAATAATTTCTACATCTTTCTACCTTTCTGTAGACTGGTCTAGTATGGATTGCGGAATTTTATTGTAGAAGCGAATACCGAGACCATCGAATGAGTTGATAACTCTACTGGGTCGCGACACAGGTATCACAAGCTTTTGTGACCTCTCGTATGGCTATGAAATACATCAAATTTTGTCTTATACACTAAAGACCAAAGTGGTCACTTAACTTGAAAATACTTATGTAGCATAGGTCGATACTTCCTGTAATCACACAGAGAGTATCGACGGAAAGTGGTCATAAGCGTAAGCGTAGACGGACTAAGTCAAAAAAACACTTAATTCGTCCCTCTAATATGCTCTGTCATTATCAAAAACGAGCCACAAGGTACATTGACCCGCCGTGTGGCATCCGGCTGAGTAGAATAGATCAAATTCATTTTACTGAGTTGTCGTAAAAGGTGGCCGGTCATAAAGTAACTAGCCAAATCATGGAACAATATGTTTTAAAACATGTGCCAAAACAATTTAACATAAGTTTTAAAACATGTTGTTCAGGAGGATGATGATGATTATTCTCTCTTTCGACCTTTTTTTACTATCATATAATACGCCGAAGAATTTATTGGGATAGTGAAATCAATGACCATTCGTAGGAATTTAAACATCCGACATTTTAGCAGCAAAGCAGTACACAATTTTAATATTATTGCTTTATTTAAACTATAACGTATACCAAGTGCTTTCGAATCCATAAAATGTGACATAGTAGTCATACAATCAGCGTCAGAAAAGAGATTTCCTTTTGACGTAGATTCTAAGTAATCAAATACAATACGTTAATCTATAATTTTTAAAACACTGGAGTGTTTAAATATCACAATAAAATAATCTCATACATATTTTAATCTGCGTAATAAAGTATTAAATTAAATTAGCTTTTAGTCCCTGGCTACAACGAAATATTTAAGTTATTTGTTCAAGATTTAAAGATTAAAAAATTTAAACACTCTTGAAATACATCTACGCAAATTGAATTAAAATAGAAATCAATAAAATATCGGTAAGACGGAATTTTTTAAAGACATTTATTGGCTTGTATACGCAAGTACTTTAATTTTGTCTCATTGAAATTAATAGAGACGAGTCTAAAGATCAGTTTGTTTCGAATTTCATGCGATAATTGTTTTTTCTATATGTTCTTTATGGATGCAATCATTTTATGCGATCTTCCATTAAGGATTTTTATATTTAAAAATGGCTACTTACAGTATTGTAATATTAAACGTTTTATTAGGTTATTTAAATTAATACGGAAATCAAAATGCGATTTGAAATGTTGCAAAAGTGAAAAAGAAAATTTAGATACTCATTCTCCCGCCTATCATCATCATTCTTCCGCTCTTATCCCACTCTAAGTGGGGTCGGCAGAACATGTTATAAGGATGTTGTCATATGATTTGGTTAGGTATTTTACGACCGACCGCCTGGTTGACGTCAACTTACCTTAGTCGCCTTTTACGACACCTCGGTAAGAAATGAGAGTAGTCTATTCTACTCAGTTGGATACCACACGGCGGGTCAACTTACCTTTGTCTTTTTGGAAATCAAAATAACATTTAAAATGTTGCAAATTTGAAAAAAAATAATATACTTTCTTCCATATAGCTACATTATTAATAATTTCAATTGCAAAATTGTTTGTTTAAATAGCAAATGGCTAGGCTATACAATAATTATATGCATATGGTATACATCGAGCAATGGAACCGAATGTTTTAAACGAATTATTGCGTAAAGTCTAAAAATCATTACAAAACGTTACAAAACTTTAACTATAGCTCACAAACAACTTTTCTCATTCCCGAACGGTATATTCCTCGTTTGTATACCGGAATTTGGGATACGTGCCCTGAAAAAACGTCAACAATCCTACACGTAAACAGCATACCATTTGGTTGTGTCATTCTGGCAGGCGGCCAACGCGTCTGACCTAGCGCGAACTTGCGTACTCCTGCCTTCGGATTTGGACTTGGAATTCCTTACTAAACTTTATATCTTGACTGACCCGTTGGCGTAGTGGGTAGCGACCCTGCCTTCAGCTCCACGGGTCGCGAGTTCGATTCCCGCCGAGGGCCAACATTTTCTATATATGAATGTGTTTGCCTTTGAGCGTGGGTGTATATTTGTATTTAAGTATGTATTTAAAAAATATATAATTATATATTCACCAGTTGTCTGTGTACCATAACACAAGTATTACCTGCTACTTACTTTGGGGACGGACGACCGTGTGTGTAAGTGTCCCATATAAATAAAATAAAAAATCTAATTGTTTATAACAATTTAAAAAATAACAGGCTGTTACGATCCAACAACTGAGTCATCAGACATGATGACTCAGATGTTGGATCGCTGGTAAGTCGCCTTTCACGACACCTCGGTAAGGAATGAGGATGGTCTATTCTACTCAACTGGATACCGCACGGCAGGGCGACTTACCTTAGTCGCCTTTTACGACACCTCGGTAAGGAATGAGGATGGTCTATTCTACTCAACTGGATACCACACGGCACAATCCAAAATCCCTAAAGGAATCCCCAAGGTTTAACTCGTACTATTTACTCTTATATTTTCTCTTCTTCTTGGTTTATTTTATCAATTTGTCGCCTTATAAACTTTTTGTTGTTTTTTATTTATTTCAGAGCTCAAAGGTTTGCTGAAAGATATTAAGGAATATCTTTGGGATAAATCAATATTTGTAAAAATATATTTTTATTTTATAGGTATATATTTCTATATCTTTTATGAGTATTATTTGGGCAATAAAGAAAATAAAACAAACCGATTCGTTCAACTTATGCCATTACATTATGAATTTAAACAAAAGTAATGATAAAATTATTTTGCTTAATTTTTATGATTACTTTTGTTATGGAGAAAGTAACACCGAATTCTATATTTTTTTTATAATAAAGCAATTAACTTGATTTCTGAAAAAAAATACTCCTACAGTAACCAAACGCACCTGTTTAACTCCTCCTTCGTCAATTTTACTTCTGCAACATCAACTCTAGGCTCATTCTCTATCCCAACACTAGCCACCTTATCTTCGACTGTGAGTACCTTCATTGTCTCCACGAAAGGTATTATTTCACTTCACTTCCAAATAACGATTCCACAGTCCTTTTAAATTATTGAAAATATTAATTCGTATAAATGGCAAAAGCTTTTGATTTAAATTTGTCCCTTTTCTTTTATATTTCGCTTCAGTTGCAAGTTTTCGACGTGTTTTATATCGAGAATCTGTTCGACACAGGCGATGCGTGGTCGCCTTCGTATTTCGACGCGCACTGAGCTGTGCCCACTGAAATTCTGGTCACCTGTGATTGCTACGCCTTCAGCATCCGGCATTCCGACGCTATTCTTGTACAACGGTGACTTATTTTGTTTACAATGCGTGAATCGCTGCTTTTGGTCCCTTAACGATGTTTATTTGTAGTTCCAAAGGGATATTATCGATGTTATGAATACTAGTAATATTATAAATGCGAAAGTTCACGTGTTCACAGTAACACTCACGTGTTACTCTTTCATGTTACTCTTTCACGACAACTCCTCTGCACCAATATCAATGAAATTTTACAAAGTAATACACCAGGTTTCCTTCGGTTCCTTATACACCGAGGTAACATATAGAAATCCTGTTAATTCTACAGAAATAGCATAATATTGAAAAGTCATCTATTATCAACCTGTAACGCGACAACAGTCCACAAACGAAGTTGCGGATAAAAACTAGTCTTGCATATATCTGTTAGGACCCATGTATAGACTTATATATTATTCCAGTGTATAAGGAATAATTCAGCCAAATTTTATTGATATTGGTTCGGCGGATTCAAAAGGCGACTGCAAAGAATAATTATAGATATTTATAGATTTTTTTAATTCACTAGTGTATGCGTTGCACCAAATTAAAAAAAAAATATATATTTTATAACCTGTATTATGTACATTTGTGTCATCTGTCAATATGTATATTATGACTTTATTCCTATAAATTTTGTAATATTTATTTTTATAAATATATATTTGTATCAGATGTCGATACAATACGTAAGAATCTACTACGGTCCAAACGAATCATTCCACACTGTTACACATAGACCTCAAAAGCTGCGCGGCATCAAAGGTATATCGCATTTCATGAGGTACCTGTACAATTTTGTGCCGTGTCGTAAAAGACGACTACAGTAAGTTGACCCGCCGTGTGGAATCTGGCAGAGTAGAATAGACCATCCCCATTTCTTACCGAAGTGTCGTAAAAGGCGACTAAGGTAATTTGACGTCAGGTAGATGCCCGATAAAATACCTAGCCG
Organism: Morpho achilles; assembly: GCA_947086495.1. Lineage (NCBI taxonomy): Eukaryota > Metazoa > Arthropoda > Insecta > Lepidoptera > Nymphalidae > Morpho > Morpho achilles. The sequence continues at coordinate 4,162,912 of CAMTZB010000004.1, read as the reverse complement.
AATCATATGACAACATATTTATAACATGTTGAACCGACCCCACTCAGACTGGGATAAGGGTAGGAGGATGATGTTGACCTATACAATTTTGTGTAATTAGACCTTAATCTACATTTTTAAGCATCTAATCAGGAAATATTAAAAATATATAGTAAATCTTGACTGGCCCGTTGGCGCAGTGGGTAGTGACCCTGCCTCCAGCTCCGCGGGTTCGATTACCGCCGAGAGCCAACATTTTTTATAAATGAATTTGTTGGTCTTCGAGCCTGGGTATATATTGATATTTAAGTATGTATTTAAAAAATATATAAGTATATATTCACCAGTTGTCTGTCTACCATGACACAAGTATTGCCCTAAGTTAGTGACTTACTTACTTTGGGGACAGACGACCGTGTGTGTATGTGTCCCGTATTATTTGTTTATTTATTTATAATGACCAATCGCCTTCAACTTATCTTAGACTTCAACACTAATATGCATTGCATTTATTAGCTTCTGTTCGCGAATACGGCTTAATATGGTTGCCTATGTCACTTTCTTCTATTCTTCTCTAACTTAAGCTAATATTATTGGTTTTAATTAGATCTTTGTCTCCAGAACATCTTCAGAAGTTGGGCTTCCGCGTTGACCTTGTTCCTGTGCAGTTCATAAACTTTTGCATGCTGGAAATGTGCGGTCACGAGGTAATTATAAAAAAACAACTATTCATACTTCCATGTTAATATTATGAGTAAGTAGTTCAGTCTATCAGTTACTTCAGAGATATTTCGGTGGACGCTTGTATGGACTGTTGATGTTTGCGGCGTTTTGTAATACGTGTGGCGACTTGTCCTGCGTCATGGGGTATGTGATTGTTACCTGCTTCACAAGTTACTGATAAAGTGCCGGATAGTTAACCGACAAATAAACTAAATAGCAGATAAATGATTATCTAAAAAGTGAAAAAAATAAAATAAATAAATTCGTGGCCATTTTGAAATAGGTATTTGCTATTCAGCAGGTAAAGAAAATAACAGCCTCATGATCTGCCTGTTAACTTATTAGGGACTTTAAGTGCTGAATAAGCCTATCAGAAACCTGAGAAATAATTTTATTGTAACTTCTGTTTATCGCTCATAAATTTATTTGAATACATAATTTTTCGAATTTGCATTTCGAACAGAATGACATAAAATATTTTCAGGTTTTCAGATGCAACATTAAAAATCTCTCCTTCAACACCTCATCAGAACGCGACGCAGTCTGTTGTCGGGCTATCAACGCGGTAGTCGAGTCGAGCGCAAAGTTCTTGAGAACCAGGAGCTACCTGTGGTCCTGGGCACTAATAGATGACCAAATATTTAGGAGAAGCGAATACGCTCCTAAGGACTACTGGCCGTTTGATGTGGACAAGACTTTCGATACGTGCCTACAATGTACCGAGTGCTGTGGAGTTATCAGGAAGGAAGACTTTTAAATTCCAACAATTCTGAAAATATCTCCTATATATAAATGATTTTTTTTAATATATATTTTCAAGCATTGATAATAGAGTTGTCAAACATATAGCATCACCAAAAATTAAAGAATCTCGTTTTCAAAACTAACTTCGACTATCAGTTAACTTAATATTTAAGTTTTGACACTTTTTTTTTTAGGAGAATTAATATCTCATATTCAATATTATTACTAATATCGAAAGTTATAAGTCCATTTGACTTTTTAAAAGATATCAAAAAAAATTGTAACGTAATCCAAAATTGCTTTTTTTTTTATTCCTAAATTTTTTCCGTTTTTAGGGCAATTTTTGATATTTTATTAATTTAGCTCCAAAGGAAATTTAGAACTCACGGCTCAAACGCTCATGACAGTCTACCCTCACGCGTGAAGCACCCAGCTATTTTTGCAAACAAAAAACTGATGAGCAATCCAATATGTAGATAAAATAAAACTGCCAAATATAACATCGGTTTTATATTTCATCTCTCTCTTATATGTGATTGTCCCTTATGTTAGAAAGAGACTGCTAACTTTACATACAGCTTCAGATAGTGTAATGTCGCAATAACGGAACCAATTTTTATAAAACCAACTATGTATAAATATTCCAAACCAATTTCTAGAAAATATTTCTCGCGATTTTTTTTTTATTCACCAACTGTCAACGACCCGTTGATCAGTTATCTTAAAAAATTAATAGCCTATAATCCTATACCATAAAATATCGATGAAATTAAACTGTTTAATTTCTCTATAAATTGATTTGGATTCATATAATATGTGATCAATTTACAATCGAATATCGATAGCCATAAATAAAATTAAAATTAATTAAATACACCTTATACCGAATTACAATAAAAAAAAACTTATTGCATCATATTATAGAAATATTCGTGATATTCGCGTTACAGGCACGCCCTAAAATTTGCTAAATTAATAAAAATAAAGATTCTATACAAAAATAGTTTAAACTAGCGAAATAATTATTTATGTGATTAAAAACGAATCAAAATACAATAAGCGAAAAACAACGCGGCCCGCAATGTAATGCATTAAAATGTACTAATTTTATAAAAAAAAAAAGAAATCGTATTTCCTTTGATTACATTCTAGTAACGAAATACAAACGAAAAAAAATAGAAGTAGTCTATGGAAACTAGACATAGTTTTTACTTTTATATTCTTTGACGTCTGTAATAAATAAATTGATTTGCTCCAGACTGGAAAATGCGAGTAGGGCTGAATTTAGAATGTCTTAAGCACATTTTTAACTGTTAATTGTGTCATGCTATGCCCGATGTATTGTTTATTATTTTAGTGCAGTCACATGATACCCCACCGGAAGTGAATGTCCTGTTATACTTACACTGTCACGTTGAGCGTGGATGGGAGCGCAAGTCATTATTTCGAGAACCTTAGAGAAAAGTGGACGTTACTTGTGAACAGTGCCGAGCTACTACAAGTTTCCAGGAAATATTATTGCTCACGTCCATTGCAGACAATATCATGTTGTCGCCATTGACATCCGCTTTGTATTTTATAGCAACACAGTCATGAAACAAGAGTATCGCGCCCTTTTTGATTGAAATGGTACCAACACTGTGACGTGTTGTTACCGGTTTAGTCTTCTTATTGATAAAACGTTTCAGTGACAGTCAGACTTTGTTCGTCATTCAAGAGAAGTGCATCTCGGAACGGGAATTGTGGTATTCCTATTACATCGTGTTCTTGTATATGGTGTGCGTTGACAATCAATTTAATTATAATAAAAATAAAATTATTCCAATACTAATCGATCTACAGGTAAAAAAAAGAACAGTATTATCATTTTGAAATAAAACGCGGTAAAATATATCATAGACAAACAACGAAATCGAATATAATCAAAGAACAATGAGCTATGTGAAACTGAATAAAGGTGTAACCATAAAATATATTCTGTTTGATGATTAAAAACCGGATGGTCAATTTTTTTAAATTTAATATAAATATCTACAAAAATAATGAAAAAAGAAGTATTAAGTAAAGTAAGGATATTTTCTTATTATATTTTCATTTTATTATGTACTATATTTTTTAAACCGTTTTTGAATACCTGTCAGACCTGAAAGTCAATAGCGATAATTCATAAAGAAAGTTCATAAGTAATTGCGTTGCATTGCGTACCGTTTTTATATCTTATGCGAGCCTTTCAGCATTATTTCCGAACGCTTTCGCTAAGTATTGTATTTGTACCTAGCTATATCCTACTAGTTTCTATCTATATATCAGTATTGTTCATGAAATAACCCGTAGAATAACTACGTGATTGCACGATAAGAGCTGACGTAATAAATTCGTACAATGCCTTTGCTAAAATTTGCTATAAAATCATGACAAAGTAATGTATCGCTGTTATATAAGTTTTATACAGATTTTTATGCCAGTTCTTATTATGCGATTTAATTTTTACTTTATATCCGACTGTAAACAACATTGTAAATCCAATGTCATATGCTTAAGATAATCCTGACTAAATTGTAAATTATTTACAGTTTGGACAGGTTAAGTTGCGATTTGTATGTTGTGTATCAAACTGTTTAATAATTCAATGTTTTACGCCACATAAAAGAAATCTGGAGTAACTTTTACAAACAAAGAATATAGAAAATTTGCTACCTTTTTTGATTAACCGTCAGTAGGACGTTAATTCTAGTTTTAGAATATCATTTTGCTCAAGTATTTCCCATGTTTCAAAACTTATCACTAATATCGGTGCCTTAATATTACTCGTTATTTGGCTATAAGGCAAACATTTTAAACCTTGATTTTAATTATTAACTTAATAGTTAATAATTATAATTAATTAATAATAAGCCAGTTAGACAACTATTGCATTAAATTATTTATTGTTGTAGGTTCACATAACTTAGCTAACTTTTACAACAGTTTTCAGGACTAATACGGGATCAGTTAGCTTACTTTTACAAGCTTATAGAACAGATCCAACTATAACAACAGTTTATAAAAGTTAGCCAACTATTACAATAGCTTAAAATCCATTGTTACAATATTTTTTTAAAGTTAGCCAACTATTACAATAATTTATAATCCATTGTTACAATATTTTTTTAAAGTCAACTATTATAATAGTTTTAATTAGCCAACTAATACAGCAGTCAATATTAGTTAGCCAACTTTGACAAATACACTATTTTGTTTAACATAAAGAATTGGAACTTTCTCGATGTCGATAAAAGAGGTATTAACTGAATTTTTCTTACCGCGATTTGGGATATTGGAAGACATTAATGCTATTAGCTACTGTAACCCAAAATACTTCCCAAAGATGGTACCACTACAAAACCGGCAGTTGCTTTTATTAGAACGCAAATTAAACTTATTTAGGCGCCATCCACCAATTAAACAAAGGTTACACCGTAAATGAATGATTACTAATAATGGTAGTATGATTTTAATTCGATTACAGAGCAATTTATTTTAAGGTTTTTCCTGACTCAGAGTTTCTTACTGGCTCTTCACGGTAGGTCAGTTTTCGAACCATAACAAGAGTTTACGTTTCAAAAGCATTTGTTTATAAGTTTACTTGTGACTCCCAATAAAGGAAAATAATAGACTTGACTCCCCGAGGTGCTGAAATTTTATATACTGGTCCAGTCCCAATGACAATGCTTATTTATAATAAGCAAGTACATGAGATTTAGTTAAAAGCTTTTTGCAAAAAAACTGCATATAACCTAAAATAGGTTATTTTACTGTTCAATATATTTTAAACTTGAAGCAGCAGTTTAACGAAAGGGATCTGGCAATCACGAGACGTTAAGTACAAACTTTTCTTAGACCACTTTACCAATCATTTAACATTCAAAACAAATAGGATTACCAAACCATTGACAGTTTTAATAAATATTTTATCATTGCTTTCAAATTCCTGCTTTCTTGTACGATATTTCGTAAAAAACCTGGATCCATAGAAACGTTTTAATAGATCTTGATTGTCTTCGACTAAAAGGACTGCTTTCAGTAATGACATAAAAGCTAGTTGCAATTTTAAATGAGTATCAATCAGTCTAATATTGATATAACCTTTGTAAGGGTAAGAATTTATAAGGCTTGTTCCAATCTTGGTCGGGTTTAGTGACAATTCAAATAAAATGAAAATCTTCGTGACTCTTTAAATAGGTCACTCAATGAATTACTTTTTTGTTATGCAAACAAACTTAACTCAAGCAAACATACTAATATTGTCTAATCGCGGACACAAGCTTTATAACTTAAACATCGCAAAAGGCATATTAAAAGGTTAATACGTATCTCTGACGAATTTTAGATAACTCTCTTTTTTGTCCGGCCTGCTTGAAACCTAACTAACATCTAAACCTGTTGTACAAATTTTTAATAAAAATATTGAACGCCCACTTTTAATACTCCTCAATTTATTATCATAACAACAATTATTACATGTAATATGTCCGTAATTTAACACAGTACTTTATTGCTCCAAGTATTCAAGTCTATAATATATACTAGAAATTTAACCTACCACGATAGCAGATTTAATATAGTGGAAACTGCCATAAAGATTCAGTGAGTCATTCACTATTCAAGCTACCCCATGTATGAAAATTTTCTATTTTCCGAAACAGGCTTTGGATTGGACTCTCAATGAAAGGGAGAAATTTAGCAGGCTGGTTGAGGACGAAACGAAAAATATCGATCTCCTAGAGTGTCTAGAGAGAAGCGAATAGCTAAAGATAGAGAGAGATGGAGTTAGACTGAAGGCGACATTTATTCACATTATTTTTATCACACACAGTTTTCTCTATTTTACTGAACAGAAACCAGCTATACACCTGCCCAAGCCTCTCACGAGCAGCCAGCGAGATAAACACTGTTCACACCACGGTAACGCCGTGTAAAGAGCTCATGAATAAGGGCTCTGTATGGAACTTGAAATTAGTTCACTCAATAAAATGAGACAATTACAGCCGGTTTTAATACATTAACATTTTCTCTCCTCAAAATTCTTCGCCCATATCCGATCGACTGCGACAAATTTGGGACTTCGATATCGAGTTTGGCGAATAAAGCCATATATAGTATACATATACAACCATAACGTTTAAGCACACAAATTCGGACAAACAGTCTTAGAGCGACGGCCAAAAATCACAAATTCCAGAATTTACTATGAATATTTGGCCACGCCTAGCCAGTAGCTTCATTAAACTTAAACTGAAGTGCAGCGACTGTAAAACAGGGTACTTCAAGTCATGAATACCGGATGTTAACGCTATTTTTAACAAGGCACCAATGTGGTTAACGATGGCAGACAAAAAAGTTCTAAGAACCGCGGATATTCAACCAAGTTAATCGGTCTAATCCGTTATTTCTGTCGTAATATGCTATGTCAATATGAACATAACTCATTATCACATATATTAAAACTTTAGACTTTAGATAACTTGAGGTATCTCGCACGATCACAATTTTATATTTAGAATCGCCAATTAAATCCAATCGCTAAACACTCTTGCCATCATTTAACCAATTCTATCTGGCGCCAGCTATTCATAAACCTAACCCATGAACCTTATTATTAACTTCAAATCTCACTAAACCATCGCTAAAAACTTTAGTTAACATGTAGTACTGGGTAAATAAACAAGTAAATGTAAAACCTACACTTGAGAAACACTTTAATCAGCAATGTATGCGGCTTTTGTATTTTCTTTCATTATAAGAAATGGCGCAGTCGGTAGGATAATATTAAAATAACTTTATTCAAGCTCAATTAAATATTGAATGCACGTAAGTAGTTTTTTTAATTTTACTTGATATACATTACCTGTTACCGTAAACTTTATACACAAATCCGAATAAAAGTATATTACTATCTGAGACTTATTTTCAATAAATGAAGAAAATAACAAATATATTTATTTAAAGTTTAAAATCGTTTATCGTGTTATATTTTTATTATTATTATTAATTCACAATACTTCACTCTTGAGTCTATTTAGATTTTCATACCGACATTTGTTTAGTTATTTGTCTGTGGTTTACATTCCTTAGCAATAATTTATTTCATTTAAATATTTATTAAAATCTCTAAATGGTTTAATCTGTACGCAACTTTATTACGAACGAGTAATATAAAGTAAATATTATTCATTTTGTAAATTAAAAGTCATTTCCTTTGAAATTATATTATTACAATATATTATAATTCAGATATTATTTACTCAAACAACAAACTCTAAAAACCAGTTTAATAAATAAGTTTATATGACTGGTATACAACTCTTTCAGTTTACGATTAAATTTTATCCGTTTCGTTTTACCATAACCGGTTTTATTAATCGACGCACATTGTTATTATTTATAAGATTTCTTTTAACTGCCACTTGCTAAATAAAAATACCAAACGGCAAAATAGTAAAAAGCAAAAAGTTATACCGTTCCCAGGAACAGTTACTTCATGTAACGATATAAAAAAACGATATTTTTTTCTTCGTATATTTACAGTTGATTGTTCCAGAATATTTTAATGGATTCCTAGCATTGTGAAACCAAACATATAACCTTAATTTAGGGCAGTGTCCTAGGTTGTCGCACTCGACACACATAGTTCATGTCACTCGCGACTCGGTTCGAACTCATTTCACTTGGGTTTTAACGTGTTGTAAGAACTCGTAGTAGGAGAGCGCCGATTCCACTCTGTCTTCCACGAGACGTTCGGTGAACAGTTGGCGTGACGCTGAGTTGTCTCTGTCAAAGAATTGAAATGTTAAGAATTATTTATTCAACTTAAACCTTAACCTTAACCTTAACTGCGATATTATGCGATCCCCGCAGTCATAGAAATTAAAAACAATTGAATGAAAATAATGTTTAAAATAACGTGCAAAATATCACGTGTGTATGTGTGCGCGCGCGCATACGAGTTAATTTGCATGAGTGTTCGTATGCGAATGTGGATTTGAGTGTGCGTGCATTCGTGCGTTTGTGCGTGTGGACATATGTTTAAAGAATAAAATATTAGCTTTATTTATTTGGAAATAAAACTGCGAAAGTTTGTGAGTATGGATGTATGTTTGTTACTATCCCACGGCCAATCCGCTAAACCAATATCGATGAAATTTGGCGTAATTATTTCTTATACACCGGAGTAACTTATAGGCTATTTATAGAAATCCTGTTAGTTCTACACTATACTACGCATGCATACGTGCGTTCGCGTGAGTGGGCATGGGCATGGGCGTGCACGTGCGTGTGGACATATGATTTAAGTATAAAATATTAGCTTTATTTATTTGTAAATAAAATTTCAGTTCGTTGATAATTCATTGGCTGTGACCGAAATAAAATTTTCGTTTTAGATGCACATTTGATTAAGGGATAGATATTTAAATGTTTGTTAATTTTATTGTTCACAAAGAATGCTAATAATAAATGTTTATGTGTAAAGAGTGATTAAATTATCACTTACCTCAGAACAAGCATAGTCGCTGGATAAGGCCGGTCATCGTTCAGCTTATCTATGAACGCGTGAACTAGCTCGTTGCCTTCAGTCTCCAGTTTTGGTACAGTCCTGGCCTCATCAGGCAGCTGGCTGAAGGCGGCCACGCCGAAGGTCTCCGAGAGAAAAGCGGGACTTACTCCGTGGCACACGTAGATCATCATCGTCTCGCCGTCATCTAATAAATATGCTCCGTTCATATTCAGCCTGAAAAGAAAAGAGTTTTCTTCATGCTTTTATTCGACTTACTTCCTAATAATATTATCAATGTGAAAGTTTGTGAGTATGCATGTATGTTTGTTACATCTTCACGGCCAATCCGCTGAACCAATATCGAGTATAATATAAGTATAATAAACAGTGATAACCGAATAGAGTAAGTTATCTAGTTCGTTAGAAAGGTGTCACAATAGTATTGTTTGTTTTATGATACAACAGTAAGTTTGCTATATATGCGTCGTTAAAGTATAACAGTATGGTTTTTTCCATGACACAACAGTATGATTTATTCTGTTTCATTCTGTACAAGACTATATGTTGTTGTTGGCCACAACAATATATTTAGCTATGTGTCACAACATTATGTTTATTCTGTGTCACAAAAATATAGTTTGTTGTGTTGGAACAGTATAGTTTGTTGTATATCACAACACTATGTTGTCTAATGTGAAACAAAGTATGGTTTACTTGATGACATTTGGTAACACAAAAGTAATAATAAAATTATTTTGCAATTATAATTAATCGTGGATTACAGAAAAATAATTTTAGTATTACTTTTGTATTATGGATCTCTGCAAAGAAACAACTAATTCTATAAATATAAAAGACTATTGGTAACATTACATACCACGTTTTATGGATAAAAATGTTAGAGTACTCACCTCTCAGCGGTCAAATGTAGACGTGGTGGGTCGGGCACGTCCATATCGTCCTTATCCCGATGCACGTGCTCTCTAAGCGTATGTAACGCGTATAGGTCGGGGTACACGGCCCGTATCACTTGAGACAGCGGCGCGCTCTTCATTAGGCACATGTCCGCCACGCGCTCGTCCAAACGAGTCGACGTTCCCGTACGGAACGCTTTCTGTTCACAAAAGGATACTTATGAAATGAAAATAATCTATAAATATTTAGAGATATTTAAGATGAGATATTTATTTAAGAGATAGAAAAAACATTTATCCTATCTCTCTTAGATAGGATAAATGTTTTTCCTTTTATAGTACTAAACATTTTGACCGATCTAATAAAATTTTCAGGCAATCTTTAGATTGATCCAGCAAATAATACTCTAAAGATTGGTGGCTATAGATGCAAATTTCCTTAAACAGTTTTGTTTTAAATGGAAATCGAAACCAGACTGAGCCACAACAACTCCACTTTTGAATTGTCAAGTTTCAATAAGACTTTAAAGCTACCTCTGGTTCGGACTGTTCCTCTTACCAAGAAGAATCAGCAAGAAACTACTTTACTCTTCAAAAATAATAATTAAAATAATAATACAATTCTTATCACATCCAATAGAAGCTGTGATAGCCAAGCGGTGAGATTGTGCGACTCTTTCGAGAAATCACGGGTTCAATCTCCGGGCAGGCACCAATGAGTTTTCTGTTAAAACTTATTTGTCTAAATGATAATTGGAATTTATCGCATGCTTACGGTGAAGGAAAACATCGTGAGAAAACCTGAATAACTCTAGAGAATTCTAAGGATATGTGTAACCTACCAATCCGCCTTAGAGAAGATAAGTCTCTCCATCTCTCCAAAAACGGAGAGAGGAAGCCTAAGTCCAACAGTGGGATAGTAAAAGGCTGTTAATTTACTTTTTCTACAAAAGCTTGCAATGCCTGCTTGATACAGGGAGACGGGAATTGTTTTTCTCCAAATTTAATGCTTGCGGGCCACGACAAGTAATGAATAAATCAAACTACTGGATCGATTTTAATCATTTCTTATCACTGAGTTACATGGGCTATATATTTTATACCCATGCAAAGCAGGGGCAGGCCGCTAGTCTCAAATAAAATAATAATAACACTTTATTAGACACCTTAATTTAACATTAATTTACAGATTTACACTACCCTCTGCACTAGGCAAACCCTGTATTACAGAAGGTAGTTTCTACGAAAGTGAATGCTGTAAGTGAATCTTCTTTTTACACCCTATTCCTATGAGATATCCTATACTCCTATGTTAAAATTATCTCACTGCCCTTTGTCTGATATATAAAAATGAATGTTTGTGTGTATGTCCTTCATAGACTCGAAATGACTGGACCGATTTTAATGAAATTTTAAGACACTCTTTTGAATGATCTAACCTATCACGCTACAACAGTCCACGTGAACGAAGTTGCGAGTAAACGCTAGTCTAATATATCTTAATAATAATCTTAAATGATACAGTTTATATGTAAGACACTTACCCGTTTCAAGAGAGCCAATATGAACAAAGGTAGAAGTTTCAAGGACATAGGCGCGTGCAGAGCGGAACTGACTGAGCCTGCTGGAAGATTCTGGGCCAGTCTGTGCGCTGATAACACGTCTATGGCCACGTTGATAAGAGCTTCCTTCGCTTCAGACATCGATGCTGACGCACAACGGTCCACGGCTAAAAGTATATAAGAAAATATAATTAAAATATAATATAACCTATATAATATATATATATATATATATATATATATATATATATATATATATATACATACATCCTCCTGCCCTTATCCCACTCGACACCTCGGTAAGAAATGAGGTTGGTCTATTCTACTCAGCCGGAGTCTTAAAAGGTGACTAAGGTAAGTTGACCCGCCGTGTGGTATCCGGCTGAATAGATTAGATCACCTTTATTTCTTACCGCGGTGTCGTAAAAGGTGACTAAGGTGAGTTGTGTGTGTGTATATATCATCATCTTCCTGCCTTTATCCCACTCTAAGTGGGGTCGGCATACGGTGGGAGGGGAGGGGGGGGTGTTATGAACATGTTGTCACATGATTTGGCCACGTATTTTACGACCGGCCGCCGGCCTGGCGTCAACTCACCTTAGTCGCCTTTTACGACTCTTCGGTAAGAGAGTGGTCTACTTCACTTAACCGGATACCACAAGGTGTGTCAACTTACTTTAGTCGACATTTACGACACCTCGGTAAGAAAAGAGGGTGGTTTATTCTACTCAGCCGTATACCACACGGCGGGTCGGCTTACCTTAGTCGCCTTTTACGACACCTCGGTAAGAAATGATGGTGGTACTATTCTATTCAGCCGGATACCACATAGCGTATATACTAAACTAAACTAATATTGAATTAATTAATAGTTTAAGAGCTGTGCATTTTGAAAAAAAAAAATTGGTGTATATATTTGTATTTAAGTATGTATTTAAAATATATAAGTATATATTCAACAGTTGTCTGCCACCCATAACACAAGTATTAAGTTATTTACTTTGAGGACGGACGACCGTGTGTATGTCCCCATATATTTATTTATTTAAATCCAAATTCAAATTCAAAATATTCTTCATTCAAATAAACATGTAAACAAGTGCTTTTGAATCGTCAACTCTACTGCTGGTTCGGAAAGCTGTTCCTACCGAGAAGAGCCAGCAAGAAACTCGGCGGTTGCTCTTTTAAAAATATAATTCTTAATACTATTTACATTAAGTCGTTACTATCTTGTAATTTATTAAAATAATTAGCTACCCATTTACCCCTTTAATTAATTAAAATAAATAGCTACCCATTTTACTCAGCAAGCCAATGATGCACTGTTGGTCGGCCGAATGTAGGACGTCGGGCAGAGTGTTCGCTGTGGGCAGCGCTAACGTGTGAACTCGTATCCTCCTTTCACCTACATATAAACATTATTTATTTATTTTTTACTTTTAGGGGAAACAAACAATTATGAAAATACTTAAATATCTAACTTATGTTGTAAACAGAAATCAACTAAGTTTCCACTGATACAAAAAATTTACATCTATATTCAATGAGAAAATTAAAATAAAATAGTTATGATTAAAAATAAAGCAAAAAATGATATCTTAAATTGAATTACAACTAAAAATAAATAAATATCAGCTACTGATCACTATTGTATAAAACATTAAAGAATTTAATTAAGTTTCTGTAAGTAAGTAAGTATGTAACGGTCTGTTACTATCCCACTGCTGGGCAGAGGCCTCTTCTCTCCGTGTTTTGGAGAGAAGGTTTGGAGCTAATACCTACCACGCGGCTCCAATGCGGATTGGTAGGTTACACATATCTCCAGAATTCTCTAGAGATATGCAGGTTTCCTCACGATGTTTTCCTTCACCGAAGAGCGTGTGATAAATTGCAATTATCAATTAGACACATAAGTTTTATCAGAAAAGCTCATCAGTCTGCCCGGGTTCGAACCCGTGCCCTCCTCAAAAGAGTCGCACGGTGTTACCGCTGGGCTACCACAGCTTAAAATTTCTGTACTGAACGCAAATTCACTATTCCACTGGTGGGCAACTCATCAATCTATGTCTTTAATCTCCAATTCTCCAATTATCGTGCGTCCCCAAATTAGGTTACCTAAATACTTGTTTGTTACTCTTTCACGGTGAATCTGTTGAACCAATATCGATAAAATTTGACACAATTATTACTTATACACCGGGTTACCATATAGCTTATAGAAATCCTGTTAATTCTATAGGAATAGGATGACATTGAAAAGCGCCATCTATTATCGACCTATCACATGACAACAGTCCGCGTGACAGAAGTCGCGGGTAAAAGCTAGTATACAATAATGTATGTACCTTTACTACTAGTGTAAAGTAAGGCTGCCTGGAAGCAGACCTGCTGAAGGTCTGATAGGGATTCCTCTATCGTGAGCTGCATGCCGAAACCAGCATCAGGTGATACGTTGGGCAGCGATAGAAGATCCGTAGAGCGGACGAAGAAATTCCCATGGAACGTGTGGATAGAAACGCCCCTGCAAAACATTTATTATTGAGACGAACATGCAAAAATGAGTCATAACACTCCGTACATAGAATACTTATTTGCATGAAACCATTACTCTAGTACTGTTTATTTCTGTACAAATTTATTACATCTTATTCTTTTAATTAATTACATTTAATATCTTTTACAATTTATTTCTTGATATCCAAGCCTCGATGACATGTATAATAATTGGTCGTAGTAGTAGTAGTGGTTTTTAATACAAATATAATAATATAAATACATATATGGGACACTCATACAAACGGTCGTCTGTTCCCAAAGTAAGTAATTTGATGCTTGTGTTATAGTAGAGAGATATCTGGTGAATATATACATATATAATTTTAAATACATACTTAAATACAAATATACACCCAGGCTCGAAGAACCAACAAATTAGTTTTTTATTAAATAGAAAATGTTGGTCCTCTGCAGCAATCGAACCGGCGACCCGCGGAGCTGAAGGTAGGATCACTACCCACTGCGCCAGCGGGTCAGTTGGATTTTAACGTTCAGACAATAATCTCAGTAGGTGTTTTTAGTAGGTTTAGACTAGATAAATAAAATTTTTAGAATCGATTTAAGTACTTTATAAAACGCCGTGTCGAGTGTTTCACATACAACCCAATCAATCGTTTTTAAGTCGTTTTAACCTTAAATCCAGAATAATAACACTAGTGTCTTTGACAATATAATACTTTTTTTTAATGGGCAACACTCGAGCTATGGTCAACATCCACGCGGTTTCAAGGCCGCGGTCGATGACTACCCAGTACACGTATACAAGGTTCTTTTTTTACTGTTTACGGGAATATTCTGGAAGATTCCATATTGTGTTGTAGGAGCAAACTTACCTGGTACATCTGACCCTCATGACAGCCTCAAAGCCGATCTTGCGCGTGAGATATCTCGTAAACATCTGTGTAAGTTGCTCCGCTTGCCACGGCCTTTGCGCTCTGAACAACGGTATGTGGTAGACGGTGCCTGCGCTGAACTTGCTCATACCACCTGCAAAGGACATATTAAATACTAATATCCTGAAGCTGTGCTAGCCCAGCGGTAACACCGTGCGATTCTTACGAGGAGGTCACGGGTTCAAACCGAGATCAATGACCATAACCTTACACACCATTCTATCCTTGACCTAAAAAATTAAATAGTACAGAAGACAAATAAAATTAAACTGTCATTCTGACCAACTATAATAGCTTAATCTATAGGCAAAGTTTGTACTAACTGAGTGTAGCGAGATCACAGTACTGCGAGCTGAGTAGGAACAAGTCGACAGCTACTTGCGCCCCGCTGCAGTCCAGAGCTAGTCTCTTGTAGAAGTCCGTGGCTGGATTCAAGTGAGCCACGTCCTTGGATGACCTAGCATTGGGGTCCTCCCTGTAGAATAGAACAGAATAGAATAGAACAGAATAGAACAGAATAAATATAAATATAAATATAAATATATGGGACACTTACACACACGGTCGTCCATCCCCAAAGTAAGTAACTTAATACTTGTGTTATGGGTGACAGAAAACTGGTGAATATATACTTATATATTTTTAAATACATATTTAAATACAAATATACACCCAGGCTCAAAGACCAACACATTCATTTATAGAAAATGTTGGCCCTCGGCGGGAATCGAACCCGCGACCCACAGAGCTGAAGGCAGGGTCACTACCCACTGCTCCAACGGGCCAGTCATAGAATAGAACATTCTTTATTGCACCACATATAAATTACAATATACATAGTAAATAAAAATTTATAATCTTAATGCAGATACAAATAAGCGGCCTTATCGCTAACTAGCGATTTCTTCCAGGCAACCTTTGGGCTAGAGACATTAAATTTAGGGTAATAAGGTAGGTGGTGCAACATATAAAAATTCTAATACATAAATATATCTACATACATACATAAGTAAGTAACGGCCTGTTACTATCCCACTGCTGGGCATAGGCCTCCTCTCTCCATTTTTGGAGAGAAGGGTTGGAGCTAAGACCTACCACGCTGCTCCAATGCGGATTTGTAGGTTACACATATCCCCAGAATTCTCTAGAGATATGCAGGTTTCCTCACGATGTCTTCCTTCGCCGAAAAGCGTGTGATAAGTTGCAATTATCAATTAGACACATAAGTTTTAATAGAAAAACTCATTGGTGTCTGCCCGGGTTTGAACCCATGATCGTCTCTAGAGATTCACACGGTCGCACCGCTAGGCCATCACAGCTTTTTATACATACATACATATAATAAATTTACTATATATTTATACATAAACAATATTTATTATATATATAACCATATTTGTCCTAACCAGATACTGAAATGTAATATGAGATGTAGATTTAAAAATAAAACAACTTTCATTAAATTTACCCTAGTAGAGAGCAAATGAAGTAACTTCTAATCTCAGAGCGGAAAAGGATATTAAGTTTAAACAATATTTAAATGAAATAATCTTGTATATGTATATATATAAATCATCTCTTGAGGATTACTTAGAGAATATGTGGATATAGCTCTTCGACCCTGTACAAGACAGTAATGACTAAATGTAACGAGTAATAAGAATTATATTTTTAAAACAGCAATCGCCAAATTTCTTGCTGGCTGTTCCTACCGAGTGGAGTTGATGATTCAAAGGCACTTGTTTACAAGTTGATTTAAAAAAGAATATTTTGAATTTGAATACCTCGACTGCAACGCCCCAGGGCCGATGTTCGGTAAACAGGTTTGGAAAACTGTTATACGTCCCCCAGTTGGTGCCTGCAGCAAAAAAATCAAAAGTCAACACTTTTCTAAATCACATCCTACTAATTTTATAAATGCGAATGTCTATTATTATGGATGTATGTTTGTTACTCTTTCACGGCGAATCCGCTGAACCAATATCGACGAAATTTGACATATTTTTTCCTTATACATCGGGTTAACATATAGGCTATAGAAATCTTGGTAATTCTACTAGTATAGAATGACAATGAAAATCGCTATCAACCTATCACACGACAACAGTCCACGCGAACGAAGTTGCGGGTAAAAGCTAGACATATTATAAAACAATGTCCCCAGCCACGTATGTCTGCATGTATGCGTTTAAATTAAAAACAGTATAGGACGGACTTTTTTGGGGCACCTAATAGTATTAGTTGTAATTTCAATGTATAATATAAGGATTTATACATTATTAAGTCTAAAAAAATCGGAAAAATTTAAGTCCATACGCGTTTATTGAAAACGCTGCCTAATGCTACCATGCGCTGATTCATCTATTTAAATTTTTATTAATGAATAATTTATTAAATTTAATTAATATTTTAATAAGAAACAAAAAGGCGACTAAGGTAAGTTAACCCGTCGTGTTAACCCGATTGAGTAAAATAGACCACCCTCTTACTTACCGAGGTGTCGTAAAATACGACTAAAGTAAGTTGACGTCAGGCAGATGGCCGGTCGTAAAATACGCAGCCAAATATTGTGACATCATGTTAAAAACATGTGCCGGCTCTACTTAGAGTGGGTTAAGGGCAGGATGAATATGATCAAGAAACGAGTGAAATAAAACAATTAAACGACCACGATGGCCTGTTGAC
This sequence comes from Morpho achilles, assembly GCA_947086495.1. NCBI lineage: Eukaryota > Metazoa > Arthropoda > Insecta > Lepidoptera > Nymphalidae > Morpho > Morpho achilles. The sequence goes on along the minus strand of CAMTZB010000004.1, from coordinate 4,145,322 downwards.
GCAGTGAGTCGCGAATTCGATTCCCGCCCAGGGCCAACATTTACTATAAATGAATTTGTTGGTATTTGAGCCTGGGTGTATATTTATGTATATCTGGAGAATATATAAGTATATATTCTCCAGTAGCCTGTCTACCATAATGCAGGTATTAAGTTACTTGCTTTGGCGACGGATGACTGTGTAAGTGTCCCATATATTTATTATTTTATTTATGATGCTGCTTTTTCTTGCGTTCGCGCGAGAGTTGCCTTAAACACATAAATACACCTAGACTCGAAGTTGAATGTTTTTAGAAAATAATGGCAGAAATCGAACCCATGACCCGCGGAGCTGAACAACTTACCATTAATTTATAAGCTGCTTGTAACGCGGCCCCTAGAGCAGACGCCGGCACGCCGGGCGCGGAGTATCGTTGAGGTAGAATCGTTAATAGCTCTTTTATCATCTCGTTGTATTCGCCTAGATTCACTAACAGTGATTCTGGTGATGGCAGGAATATATCTGTAAATAAATGCAACAGAAGTTCATATCATTGACTGAAAATATTTTAAACATAGTAATTTAAAAGTTAAATGAAATGAAAAACGTTTATTCTACAAAAATGCTAACATGAGATAAACTAACAAATATACAAAATTGAACTGAAACTAAACATGAAAGTAAATATGCCGCGAAAACAGAAACCGTGAATATGGAATGTTAATTTATATAGGGGATAGGTTCCTAAGCGACGAAATAAAAGCAAAAACATTGAAGCCAGTTTAATTTAAATTTTCGACTTTATATTTTGATAAGTTACATATTATCTTCAGATTTAGGCAATGGTTTAAAAAAATTTAGTAATTTTTTTGCTTCGCTTTATTTAATAATTTAGTAATGTTTGAGTAATAAGTTTGTTTTATCTAAGTATTCTGTTTGTTTACAAAAACACCAACAGCAGCGAAGGCGCCTTACCTCAAAAGAACCGCCAAATGATAACCGCTTTTGAAAACGCGATCTAGGCGTAGTTGTAATAAGATCAATTTTATTTATCTTTTTATTAGTCCACTTGACGAGGCGTTAACTAAGGATACTGAATGCTTTTATTTAAGTAAATATGTATATGTATGTACCGATGTACCAATTCGAATAAAGAAATCTTAGACCGCGAATATAGTACTTGAGTTGCATTTTTTCAGTCCACGTATAGTGAAAACGCGAATGAAGGAAGCGCGAATAAAGAGCTTTTACAGTATAGCGTACAAGTTCCGACCACACTCTATAAACAGACATACACCGACTGAATTTGTTTTATAATATGTAGTGATAGTGGTGCATACCTTCAATATCTAAAACGGTCATCTCTTTCGGCCTGGTGAGGCCGTCGCTCATCAAATAGTAGTGGACGTGCGCGTCGTAACAGATGAAGCCGATCTGCGTACGCGCATCGCCCGGTAATTGTTCCAAATTGCTCTTCAACGTATCGCAGACAACCTGCAGACAAAAGGCAAATTAGAATATTTATATATTTATTTTATTTATATAATTGGGAAACAAACAGCACTTAAATTATTACACAACAAAGCCAACAAAGTTTCTACAAATGAGAGAAGGAAGTGAACACAATACAATAAATAAAGCTAAGTGATGAATAAAAATATGAAAGTAATATGATGGTATATAAATGTAAAATTAAAATTAAAAGTAAAATTTTGAAAAATTCAAAGATTAACAATTTAAACTATTTATACATATAACATTATATTATTTCTTTAATGAATATAATATATATGTTATGAATCCATTATTGAAAAGGTCAACATGATGATATTTCCTATTATTATTCCGACAAGCTCTTGCAATGAAGGCGTTTCTTGCATAATTCGTTCTACGAAAAAAACGACAATAATAGATTTTTTGCGAGCACTTATTCGAGGACACCTGAATGATATTTGACTGAGTAAATATGGTAAGTCAACTAGGCTGTTATTGTCATCTACTGTCACCTTACACACCTGCCACCTTAGTATTAAAGTGACTTAATTTAAAACAGTGCATAGCGTAGCGCCTACAAAATTGGTGAATGTTAAAGACCCATAACCTGGAAGAGAAAGAAAAGAGAGATAAGGGTCTTCAAGCTTACTCCCCGGTTGGGGGGGGGGGGGTAGTCGAGGTACGGGCCTCGAGGCCTTCCTCCTTGCCCGCGCACTTCCTCGCGGGCACTTAAGCCCGGCACGTGTTTCGGTCGTAGGCCGGCCAAATAAAGTTACAACATGTTAAAACATGTTGTGCCGACCCCACTTATTGTAGGACTAGTAATATCCCGCGGTTTCACCTGCGTACATACCGATCTCATGGCAGTGCAAAATCTACTAAGTCGGACTATGGATTTATTTTTGTTAACATAAAAGTTTAATTACACTAACATTCATAATCTAATGAATATACAGATTTTTATGACTAATTTTTACACCTTATTACATTTTTTATTACGGATCCCCATTTTTTAAAAGAAATTAGGCGTATGTTGCTTAGTAAAGATGCAGCTTTCCAATGGTGAAAGAATTTTTGAAATCGGTCCAGTAGTTTTCGTGTGAAAACATTACAAGCATACATACAAATTCTTCCTCTTTATAATATTAGTATAAATAAGGGCAAGATGGTGATGATTGAATTTGAAATATTAGTTCACTTTAATATCAAGCGTGTAATACATACTAGTAAGTAGGAAGCGACTTGCCTGCAAATATCCAGATTCCCTAGCAATTTGAGAAACATCTAGAAGGAACAGATAGACCGCAGGCTGCGGCGGTCGGAGCATGTATTCACTGGGGGCGATGAATTCAATAGTGGCCGATTTGATTTCGGGCCTACGGGACGGATCGCCGTACGATCTGCTTACTGGATCGTACTGGAACTCTTCCGGTACTGGGAACAACGGAACCATAGTCAAAAGGAAACTTTTATATAATTTCGGGTTCAAGGTGTAAAAAGATGAAAATGGGCCCAATAAATAGTGTTTTTATTATTTAACTATTAAGTACTCAAATTATATAAGCTGTGGTAGCCCCAGCGGTAACATCGTGCGACTCTTTCGACGGGTTGAAATCCGGGCAGCCAATAATGAGTTTTTCTGTTAAAACTTATTTTTCTAATTGATAATTGAAATTTATCACACGCTTTTCGGTGAAGGAAAACATAGTGAGGAAACCTGCATATGTCTAGAGAATTCTGGAGATATGTGTAACCTACCAATCCGCATTGAAGCAGCGTAGTAGGTCTTAGCTCCAATCCTTCTCTCCAAAAAACGGAGAGAAGAGGCCTATTCTCCGCAGTGAGGTAATAACAGGACGTTACTCACTTACTAACTTTTATTACTCGAAGTTTGTCTGATTTTCTTAATCTAATAACAGAGTTATAAAAGATTTAGAAAAGTAAGGTTATGAACTTCTTATAAGTTGTGAGTTGATTTTTGAAGTATGGCAACATTTTTAAACATAGATACAATAGTGATGAAAAAAATGATTATTCGATTTCTAAACCAAAAGAATCTAAACTTTAATTACTTCATTATTTAAAATTTTTAACAATTAAATATTTACACTGTGAAAGATTATTTATATTAAAATAGTCATGTAATAAACGCCATATTTATTCTGAAACACAAAAATATATCGTTTTTTCATGCCATAACTCAACCTTTTACAATCGGGCCCAAAAGTCCCCATTTCCTTTAGGTTGTTCTTAAAAAGATGAAAATTAAAAAATATTTATCACAAAAACACACTTAAGAATAATTAGGACTGTTTCTAGGTAATCCTATGATGTAAGTTAGTTTTTAGGATTTAACTTTACAATTTTTTAAAATGCGCTCAGATTTTACTCCTATGTATAAGTAAGCTTATAAAATAAAAGTTTTATTATGACTCCACGTTTAACGTTTAGATATATAAATTTAACTTCAAACCCCGGGCAGGCACCAATGAGTTTTCTAGTAAAACTTATGTGTCTAATTGATAATTGCAATTTATCACACGCTTTTCGGTGAAGGAAAACATCGTGAGGAAACCTGCATATCTTTAGAGAATTCTGGGGATATGTGTAACCTACCAAACCGCATTGGAGCAGCGTGGTAGGTCTCAGCTCCAATCCTTCTCTCCGAAAACGGAGAGAAGAGGCCTATGCCCAGCAGTGGGATAGTAACAGGCCGTTACTACTAGATGTTTCTTTTAAATTAGATTAACCAAGCATTATTCGAACGGTCGGTAAATTAAGGGGTTTCTCTCAATTTATATGGTTTCAAGAAATTAAGATTACTATAGAAGAATCAAGTGAATGGTGTAGCCCATCGTATCACTAAGCTCTTTAGCTTTAAACTACGTGACTAGGGTTATTTTAGTACAGTCAAATATGTAACAGTACAACAAAAAAATAATTTTTATTATTATAATAGTAAGAAGTAGCGGCATATTACTCTCCCACTGCTGGGAATAGGCCTCTTCTCTCCGGTTTTGGAGAGAAGGTTTGGAGCTAAGACCTCCCACGCTGTTTCAATGCAGCTTAGTAGGGGTCACACATATCTCCAGAATTCTCTAGAGATTTGCAGGTTTCCTTACGATGTTTTCCTTCACCGAAAAGCGTGTGATAAATTTCAATTATTATTAGATTATTCGACACATAAGTTTTAACAGAAAAACTCATTGATATCTGCGCGGGTTTGAACCCGTGACCTCAAAAAGAGTCCTAGGGTGTTATCGCTGATCACAGCTTATTTTTAATAGCTTTTTGTTAATAATCTAATCTAAATATGTCTCTCCAAAAACAGAGAGGACACCTATATGCCCAACAGAGGTCTAATAACCAGGGATGTTAAAAAATAATCGATTTTTATATTTTATTTATTTTTTATCATGGAATATTTTATATTAATTGATTATTTCACGATTATATTAGATTTCTTATAATCGATTTTCTAAACATAAAGTTTAAAAAATAGATTGTATTAATTACTCTCTTTTTGTTTTTAAAAATATCCTTAATAGTAACAGGGTATTACTTTTACGTTATATTTTGAAGTCCGCGAAATACAAACAACATATCCCGCAACTTAGCTTTGAGCATAATGTTTTCATAGACTTTTTATAGACTTACAATCGTTGACTCTGTAGCATAGGTTACATTTCCACCGCTTCGAATCTACGAAGTAAACGAAAGGGTTTATGTAGGTGCGACAAGCTCGACATCTGACTATCGTCGTGCATTGGATCACTGGCAGATGCTGGAAATAACACAAAATCAATTAATTCATAGAATTAGGCATTACTCTGCGGAGATCCGTAATGCAAAAGTAATAAAACATTTTTCTATAATCCGCGATAAAGAAAATATTGTGCAGCACATTCGATATCCGACTGAGCAGAAGACCACCCTCATTTCTTAGCGAAGTGTCGTAAAAGGCGACTAAGGTAAGCTGACGCGCTGTGTGGTATCCGACTGAGTAGAATAGACCACCCTCAATACTTAACGAGGTGTCATAACAGGCGACTAAGATTAGTTGACGTAAGGCAGTTCGTTCGTAAAATAACTAGCCAAAACATGTAGTGCAGATCACACTTAGAGTGAAAGAATGATGATGAATTCGCGATATAGTATATAGTAAATATATATAATGGCAAATGTAGAATTGACTGTCCGTTTTCATACCTGATACATGCAGGAACGCACGTTTATGCCTATAAACCGGGCTAATATATAGGAATTATAGTAATCCCCTTTTCGAGTTTCCCTAGACATATTATTAAAGGAGAAAATTAAATAAGATTATGCTAAAAACATTAAATATTAGTACTTGGATGACCGAGAATTGATTGGTAATTTTTTTAAAGATATAAAAAATATATTTAAAAAATTAAAAAAAGAAAGAAGCCGCCAATGACATGTGGGATTTGAACCCAGCTATCGCACACCCATCGGCTATCGAAACATTACGTTTGACAACTAAAAAAATCCTTTACTTTCAATTCTACATTTTACCATTTTTAATATACCCAAAAACAGGGATAAAACTAATTTTTTTCAAAATAAAATCTAGCTACATCGTTTTTTCTCCCCCAAACATGCTGAATTTCAGGAAAATCTTTGGAGCCGTTTCCGAGATGCCGAAAATATATTTATATATACATATATACATAAATACATCAAGCTGTGGTAATCCAAGGGTAGCACCGTGCGAATCTTTCGAGGAGGTCACGGATTCAAACCCGGGCAGACACCAATGAGTTTTTCTGTTAAAACTTATGTGTCTAATTGATAATTGCAATTTATCACACGCTTTTCGGTGAAGGAAAACATCGTGAGGAAACCTATCTCTAGAGAATTCTGGAGATATGTGTAACCTACCCATCCGCATTGGAGCAGCGTGGTAGGTCTTAGCTCTAATCCTTCTCGTCAAAAACAGAGAGAAAAGGCCTTTTCTCAGCAGTGGGATAGTAACAGGCCGCTACTTACTTACTTATAAACATACATTAAATTTAAATATTAATTATAAGACTCAGTTCAATAAAAGTCTCAGTCACAACGTGAAAAAAGTCGCAGTGAAATCTGTCATAAATAAAGGCATATACTCACATTTAGATCTTTGAATGGATGTATTAAAATACCCAGAGGTAATCTTGACTTCTGCAGCAATGAATTTGTTTCGGGAATACGGTTCACTGTACATCTGAAAAGCCTGTAAAATAAATTATAAATAAGTGAAACATAGCTAAAAAGCTTTAAACAAAATTTAATGTCCCTACTGTTAAATGTTGAGGAGTTCCCTCGTCAGGAGCCATTCCTGGTAGCATAATGAGAACATGCTTATCATAAACATCATTGTCATCGGGACTGGACCAGTATGTAAAATTACAGCTCAATCATCGGGACACCGGGAAGTGGTTTAAATTTAACTTGCAAGATTCCCCTTACACATATATACTGTCTTGGATCATATTTTTCCTGCCCTCATTCCGCTCTAAGTAGCACATGTTATAAACATGTTGTCACATGATTTGGCTTCGTTTTTTATGGCCGCCTGCCTTATTTACCTGTATTTTACGACATCTCAGTAAGAAAGACGGTGGTCTATTCGACTCAACCGGATACCACACGGTGGGTCAACTTTCCTTAGTCACCTTTTACTACACCTCGGTAAGGAATGAGGATGGTTTATTCTACTCAGCCGGATAACACACGGCGGTTCACTCACCTTAGTCGTCTTTTACGACGTCTCAGTAATAAATGCGAGTGGTCTATTCTATTCAGCCGGATACAACACGGCTAATACATACTGCCTTGGATGTTGAGAACCAAAGTTTATTTTTTATATATGAATAATATCTGGGCGGCCGAGCCTTAATCGGTAATTTTTTTCAAAATAAAAAAAGAAACTTCAAAAAAAAGAAAATATCATAGGATAGGTGGGGCTCGACCCTAAGTACTTTCATTTCTCGCCACCACCCGTTCACCGAATAAGCTACGCTGACTTGACAGTTAATGGGAAAAATTTAATTCAATATAAATTTTAGTATTTTTTTAATGGCCAAAAACAGGGATAAAACAATTTTTTTAAAAAAAAACCTAGCTAGATCGGTTTTCTCCCTAAAACCCCTACATATATATATATATATATATATATATATATATATATATATATATATATATATATATATATATATATATATATATATATATATATATATATATATATATATATATATATATATATATATATATATATATATATATATATATATATATATATATATATATATATATATATATATATATATATATATATATATATATATATATATATATATATATATATACACTCATACAAGATTAACTCATTTAAACATTAAAGATAATTAGTAAAAACAAAAACTAATCAAATAACCTATGTACTAACTCCATCATATCTTAAGTGCCTAGCAAAACTGTTCTAAATTAAATAAATAATTACGTTATCTGGATGTCTAATTGACTCTAACATATTAACATATCCTCGTTACATTGTACGTATATTTGTGTGTAAAGTTTCCGTTTGTATTTTTGTCTAGACTCTAGATATATGTCTCAATTTAAACTATCGTGATCATATATTATTGTATAGAAACCGGCTATACTCACGTCTAAGTCACTCTAAGACGTGAGTATAGCCGGTTTCTTTACATTAAATAGAAATATGTCGCTCATCATCCTCCTTATCCCATTGTGAGCCAACTTTGCAGAACATGTTATAAACATGTTGTCACATAATTCGGCTACGTATTCGGCTGCCGTCAATTACCTTAATCGTATTTTACGACACCTCGGTAAAAAAGGGGGTTATCTATTCTAATCAACCGGATACCACACGGTGGGTCAACTTACCTTAGTCACCTTTTACTACACCTCGGTAAGAAATGATGGTCGTTGATTCTACTCAGCCGGAAAGTAAATGTTCAGAGATTTTTTTTAATTAAACACAACATTCGTTTTATTCTATTAATCTAAAGTTATTAGTTTACAGTAAGCGTGTCTGCCTTCCTGCCATTGTAAAAATAACGAAAATAATATCATTGTTTGAAGATCTGTAAAAACTATTTACATAGTATAAATATGTTTTAGGTGTGACGTCATTCTTTTTTAAAGCAAAAACAAACATTTTACAACACGTAATAAAAGATTTCTACTTTTTTTTGTTGTTCAATGTCCTTTTCGTATTGTGTTGAATGCGGTGTTATCGAAGATGCATTTCATATTATGATGGAATGTGTGCGGAACGAGGACTTTAGGAGTGATTTTAGATTTAAGTTAGGATATATATTTGATTTTGCCACTTGTAATAGCATTTTGGCATCTCCAGATTCGGGAGAAGCGATCATGTGGTTAAAGTAGGCATAAGTCGTAGAAAGTAAGGTAGGCATAAGTCGTAGAAAGTAAGGTTAGTTTGTAGTTACTATGGGGGTGGCATTTTCCTTGAGAAAAAAACCCCCAAAAATAAAGATTTAAAAAAAAAAAAATGTCCTTTTCGTATTTTCATACGACATTTCACTAACGTACGTTAAACAGGAATCCTTGTATAGACTTAACTACTCAAGTTGTCCGAAATTTTACTTCTTTTACATTAAGGTCCTGTTTCACAAGTTACCAATAAACTGTCAGTTAGCTTATTCGGAACATATCTGACACATTTCTCGGAATTCAAGTTCGTTTCTCATGTTACTGATAGGCTTATTCAGCACTTAAAGTACCTAATAAGTCAACAGGTAGATAATGTGGCTGTTATATTGTTTATCTGCTGGATAGCAAATACCTATTTCAAAATAGCCGCGATATTTTTTTTTCACTCTTAAGAATCTCTTTTTAGCGACATTTATCTGCTACTTAGTTTATTTGTCGGTTAAATATCCGACAATTCATCAGTAACTTGTGAAACAGGCCCTTAATTATTCAAAAATAATTGCAAAAGTCTATTTGACTAAAAGAAAAAAAAAACAAATCGATGTTTAATTTTTCTCAACACGCAGATACGAACTCGACCGCACTCATGTTCTAAATTCAAATTTTTACTATCTCTTCGCGGTTAAACAACATAGTAAAGGAAAAATACTTTGTAAACTAGAAATAAAATGTGAACGTGATTTGGCGTGAATAATTTAAATATATATTTTTTAAATTTAATCTCATTGATGTTTGGATATTTTTGTCTTTTCTATGTTAATAAAAGCATAGTAGAGTCTGTTTGTTTTTTGTCCATCTTTCAAATCCAGACGCAGCCACAATTCAATGTGATTTGGTATAAGGAAGTTTTGAAGAGAATAGAGAACGATTTAGGCTACTTTAAAATATATATTTATAAAAGATAAATAGATACACATAACACAAATCATGATTACAACTAATGAGAAAATTTCTCACACAGAATACAGCTAGATATCTTGTTTTAGGCACTTATTTCTACAATAACACCAACTATCACTGGTCAAATAGAATTCGAGCTTTTGTAACGCCGTGTGGTATCCGGCTGAATAGAATAGTACCATCTTCTTCTTACCGAGGTGTCGTAAAAGGAGACTAAGGTAAGTCGATCCGCCGTATGTTATCCGGCTGAGTAAAATAAACCAACATCATTTCTTACAGAGGTGTCCTAAAAGGCGAATAAGCTAAGTTGACTCACCGTGTGGTATCAGGTTAGGTAGAATAGACCACTCTCTTTCTTACGGAGGTGTCGTAAAATACGACTAAGATAAGTTGACTTTAGGCAGGCGGCCTGTCGTAAAATATCCAAATCATGTGACAACATGTTTATAACATGTTGTGTCGATCCCACTTAGAGTAGGATAAGGGCATGAAGATGATGATGATGAGATTTCAAGCTTTTGTAAATGTTTATATCAACAATAAAATATTTAAAAATGGTTTTTGAAACAGATGGGTGTAGAAGGATAGAATAGATTTCAACCCACTCCTAACAGAGAGCACATATTCCGTTTTCAAAGCTGGTTTTATAAACAAAAAAAATCTTGATTAGATAGAAAAAAAATTATATAAACAAAAAAAACTTATTAATAAAACAAAAGCATTGTTTTATAATCTTTAGTATCAATAAATCAATTTTTTTGATTAGATTACTAGTTCAATTGTCCTAATATAGTTTAATGCCAAACAATCTATTGGGCAACACTAACTATTTATACTATTATAAGATAACAACTAAAACATATGAGATTACGGTGCCTTTAATGGCAGTATTACCCTACATGAACATCAACGTCCTGCCCTTATCCCACTCTAAGTGGGGTCGGCACAACATGATAAAAACATGTTCTCACATGATTTGGCTACGTATTTTAAGACCAGCCGCCTTTTACGACACCTCGGTAAGAAATGAGGGTGGTCTATTCTACTCAGCTGGATACCACACGGCGGGCTGACTTACCTTGTTCGCCTTTTTACGACACCTCGGTAAGAAATAAGTGTGGTACTATTCTATTCAACCGCATACCACATGGTTGAATATCACCCTACACGAACCATTTACCCATATGAATTTGATGAAACAAGTAGAGATCTATTAATATGTTTGAATCATATAGATAACAATTGAAAGTATACCTAATATAACTTGAATGTTATTTTAAATATTGTAGATAGCACTGTGAATTGTCAATATTTGTTTAAAAGTCTCGAACAGAAAGTATAGAATAGTTATCTCATGTTCATAAAAGTACTCTAATAATAATGTATAGAACAATGTATTGCGATATCCAAATAATGCATAATTGCTACATTATTGGTAGATTCTAAATTTCCATTAATAAATTTACAAATTTACATTACCATACTGTAATAATAAGACTTTTTGATATAATAATTCACAAACAGAATTGAAATTAAATATATATAGCAGAGATGGTAAACCAATGGCACACAATGAAATATTTTGGGCATGTGATGCAGGCAATTTTGGATATGTCACTGATATCATAACACTAACAGACAAAGTTAAATAGTTTTTTTTTTTAAAGTGAATGTGAAATATGCTTCTTGATATTTACAAAGTCAAAATTTCTGATTACACATCTATGATCATTAAACATTGGTTTAGAAAAATGGCACATTGACACATAAAGGTTCACCAACCCTGACCTAAAGTATAATTATTATGTTCATTGTTCTCTTTTTCAGTGGGATCCTTATTGTTTTCATGAGTATAATAAATAAATTGTTGGTTATGATTAAGGACCTACAGAGAGAATCCGCCAAAGTAGGCCTCAAGGTTAATCAGATCAAAACCAAAATCATGACCAACATTTCAAATGTGTCGTCATATCAAGTACCAGTTGAAATTGTGTCGGAATATATCTACTTAGGGCATAAAGTTACACTGGGTAGCCTAAACCAAACCGCAGAAGTAGAGAGGCTTATCGCTCGGGCATGGGCTGCGTTTGGCGCTAATAAAAAAGTCTTACGCGGAAAATTATCTATCGCCCTAAAAAAGAAGGTATTCGAACAATGTGTGCTGCCTGTTTTCGCTTATGGCTCGGAGACTATGACTTTGACCAAACAATCCACAGATAAATTCCGTGTCGCCCAAAGAGCGATGGAATGAGCAATGGTGGGCATAACTATACGAGACCGGAAAACTAATGAATGGATACGCTCTAAGACCAAAGTCAAAGACGTAGTCACACTGATTGCCGAGCGCAGGTGGAGATGGGCGGGACACATAGCTCGCATGAATACAGGTCGTTGGACGTGAAAACTGCAGGAGTGGCGACCACGACCGCATACTCGACCGCGTGGTAGACCGCCAAAACGATGGAAGGATGACATCGTACGACACGCAGGCCATGATTGGATAAGAAAAGCTCAAGACCGTCGGGAATGGAGGAGTTTGGAGGAGGCCTACGTCCAATATTGGACTTTGAACGGGCCGCTATAGATAGAATAAATAAATTATTATACTCATGAAAACAAATAAGTGATGATCTTAAATCTCAGTTTTTTTTACAGGTTGTATTAATTTTCTTTTTTAGTCATTCTTTCTTTTCAACAATTACATAAAATTACTATAGTAAAATTATATCTCTCAGTTGTTGTAACTTAATTTGAAAGTTGTTATTACCTTCAATTAAAATACTACTTATTTTAAGTTGTTCAATGTATAATTTTAATGTGAAGTGTGCATTTTGTTGGTGATCTATAAGCAAATAAATAAATTAAATAGATTACTTACTCTGCACTGCAATTAGGTGATTCCGAAAATTGGTGACCAAGTCTTATTTCTGGAGGATCTTCAGGATATTCAGGCAATATATGCTTACATTGCAATAGGTCAACCATCTGATGACCCCATAATTGGTCAAAACCTTGCTTGGTGACACTCAGCTGTCCCATTTGTTGTGTCACACCATAGATATTATGTGTTGGAAACTGTTTTGCTATATTCTGCTGCACTTGCAACTTTTGTTGCGGAGTTAAGTTGGAGTAGGGCATTTGAGGGTATCTATTCTGCATACTTGTTGGGCCACTTGCTGGTCCTGGCATTGATTGTTGGGTTTGATGAATGGCTGAAGGTCCACTTTGTAACCCTGGTTGCGATGGACTCATATTTGGAAGGCTTGTTTGTTGTACAGAAGAACCATTAAACTGATTCTGTGAGTTTAATAATGGACCAATCTGGGTTCCAGGTTTTGGGCCAGGACCTTGAAGTGGATTGGGTCCGGATGTTATCCCTATAGGCTGTCCTAAGGGCCCTGCCATGGAAGGTAGAGGAGGCTGTGAAGGTCCATTTACTAAATTGTTCCTCTGTGGACCAACAGGTGGTGTGATACCTAATCCTGTAGGCTGTATACTGTTAACTGGTGGTCCAATCGTAAGTGGACTATTTCTTGGGCCTGTTGAATTCCCAGCGAACTGTGTACCAGGCTGGCTAGTTATTAAACCAGGTGGAATTGATGTTGGAGGTCTTTGATTAGCCCCAAGAGAATTTGTTGATCCTCCAAAAATTGTTTGGTTTCCTAATTGTGGATTTAAGGAGCTGGAATATGGAGGATATTGATTAATTGGTCCTTGGGGCATGGGACCAGACAGTGGGCCATTTAGAACAGGTTGACTATATTGACTAGATGGAATAAAAGAAGTATTGTTGTTAGTTTGTTGTTGCAGAACATTGGGAGCATAAGATGATGTTAAAGGGATAGTATTAGGATTAGAATGTATGTTTGGCTGATTCAGAGGAATGTTCTGGATTGTGTTTTGAGGTTGATTACTGATAGGTTTTATTGATCTCATAGGTGAACTTTGAGGATTTGACGGAGGTAATATGCCGGGATGGTTAAAAGCTGGAGAATTACTTGCACTTTGATTAAAGTGATATGTTTGGCTATTCATTTGGACATTTGGAACTGGAGCGTTTAAATTTCCATCCTGCTTTATAGGCCCAGGTAATTGGCTCAATGGAATTTGATTATATTGCTGAAACGTCGCAGGGTTTAAATTTTGTTGACCAGGAACGCTGTTATATGGATTTGGTATGTGAGCCATGGCTTGTCAATCTGTAATGATAATTTTTAGCTATTATATTTTTTTATCGTAAACCTAAACATAACAAAGCGATCCGAGCTAATATTTGTTTTGTGATAATAAACTTGATATCGACAAAATTGTTTAATTACTGCTAATTCACTGAGATTGACGGAAGGACAAACGCATTGTACGACTTACCGCTTGCAGGGTCACGTCTAAACACAAAAACTGTTCACACACTTATATATTGTTATACCATCCTCACATATTATCACAGAAGCCAAAAATAACGTGATAAAATAAATCTGTGAAGGAAAAACGACCGTGACTTACGTGGCTGAGCGATTGAAAGCGCCCTCTACTGCCAAGAAAGATTGATTTCTTGACTTTTGATTTTGACGTCAATTTTAGTTTCTTTCATAGACTAGTTTCTCTTTTAGTTAGTAGTCCATGGTTTCACTTAGTCTATATACATTCGTATACAGAGAATAAAATATTTTTTAAACTCTCTACAACTATTGAAAATATTTCATTCTACGATCACATTACGCTGATCACGACCCTAATGAATTCTGAGTGGGTACGGATGAAGCTTGAGAGCAGAAACGAATACTAAATAATCGATTTCGTTTTTACGATCGAAGAAACCCTTCAAAATAAATCGAGTTATATAAATTGAAACAATCGACTTTTATAATAGATTTACTTCTGACTAGTTAAATTTTTTTTTTATAAAATATTTAATTGCAATATATATCATCCTGTCCTTATCCCACTCTAAGTGGGGTCGGCACAATATGTTTTTCTCTTCCATTCTGTCCTATCTTTCGTCAACTCTGGCGCCACTCCTTTTATATGCATATCATACTTCACACAATCCAACCATCTCTTTTTAGGCCTCCCTCTAGGCACATATCCATCCACATTCAAATTTAACACACGTTTGGTCAAAATATTTAATTACAATAAAGACTAATTAAAGTCGACTAGTACGATTAAAAAATAACATACATCGATTAAAATCGTTATTGGGCTATACTGGTTATAGTGAGTTAGTTGTTTCTGGCCTGTGCAGCGCAAATTATTCTCAATTGACTCTTGCCATATATTTTAATCAACAACGCGTTTATCTTAAAAAACGAAAAAAAGAAACCAAACAATGGGTAAAAAATATAATCGATTGTGTTAAAAACGTGTTAAGATAATCGATTTAGGTAATGTAAAATGAATCTTATGCTAAGTGTAGGAAGCAAAAACCATTCTCATAGTTATACATACAAGATGACCAGAAATTTTATTTTTTTATAAAAATTTAATTAACTAGGCGCAACTCACCTTTTTTGATTATATACGCTAGTAAATCTATACGAGCACAAACAGATGTGATTAAAGTATGGTAGATAGAGAGTGCTAATTTCCGGTGTGTTGTAACCGGTTTAGTAGAATGGGCCACCCTCTTTTTACTGAAGTGTCGTTAAATACGACTAAGGTAAGTTGACGTCAGGCAGGCGGCCGGTTATCCTATATAGTGTATTATCTATGCGGCCGGTCGTAAAAACGCAGCCAAACACGTCACAGCATGAGAGATAAAAAGTGCTCATACAAGTGGTATTTTTTTTAAATTAGCAAAATAGTGATAAAAAATCTTTATTATAAGCATAGTTAGTTTCTGTAATGGGTATTAGAAATAAATAACACATTAAAAAATTCAAACATTTGTATTTCAAATGACACTTTAAAATCAATGATTAAGTCGAAAACAAGATTTTAACAAAGTACTGCGACATGTTTAGTAAATTGATTGGATAAAGCCACCAGTATTAAATATAATAAATTAGTATGATAATTTGAAATCAATGAGAATTAATATAATAAAAAATTATTTAAAATAATAAACATAACGACCAATGTTAGGTGGCGCGTTACTTTTTCCAATCAACGTGAACGCAGGGTACAGTCTAGCAAGTCTACACTTAACATTATAACACTTCATTCTTCGGCAATATAAAAGTATTCAAACTGATCACAATGTTATGGCAGCTCCATGGAACTCCATGAAACACTTAACCAACACAGTTAGTTCAGTTTGCTTGGTGCGAGTTTTTTAACCCATTCCAACGCTTAGCGTAACGCCAATTTGTATGGCGCTGAAACAACGGTCACTAGATGTCGCTGCTGTAGCGTCATACAATTCGGCGTTACGCTAACGAGATCGGGTAGGTTCAAAAACTCGCATTAAGCATACACAGGTCAAGAATATATGACATTTCATACAAATCTGTTCGCGAGTGCCCTTTCCACACATACTAAGCGAATTTTATCCCTAGTTTGTAATAATGCGCATGTATACACTTGAACTCTCGGCAAAAATGTCACATACCGTCCCTAACTCTTATAAACTTAGTTCATTTCATTCTTATTTATATAAATGAGATGTGGTTTTCCGTAGATGCAAAAATGCAAAAAAAAACACGATCACAAACAGACTAGTATCCAAACAATCGAAAGTAACAATTTTATTGCTTTAAGGATAGGCCACGAACAAAGTCATTTACACACAAGCTCAATTCCAAAATGGCGGATTTCATAAATCCAAAAAAAAAAAATTGTAATTACAACGTATTGTAGATCAGCACAACTATCTCAGTATAATACGACTTTATCGACCGGCGTCGGTCTCGGCGGCGAACCGCCCGAACATAAAACTCACATTAACATACTACATTTCGATAAAAACTATTCAGTCGTTTTTATTTATTCATAAATATATATCTTTTTAAAGGCTCAAAACAAAACTGTTACAGCACTAATAACCGTTCACAGTATAATTGCGATCGGATCTATCACTGGAGGTATTATCCATTGGCACAGAGTCTCGCCGATGTTTAACCGTTTCGCTGCAACCGTAAAAGACTAGCCGGCGACGCTCGACGACAACCGCGCGACCAGCGTATAAAAAATATCTCATTTAGGATGCGCCCGGTGGGGCTAGGTGGCGCTACTGTCGCGAGCGACGCGACAACCTCGCAAGGCCATCACAAGAGGTAGTATCTATTGTCCTTGTACTGTGGCGCTCGGTGGAATGTGATCGGGCCAGCGTCCCCAGCCCTTATCACTAACTGTACAAAAAAAACCGGATATGCGCAGGGAATCCGCGAATAAAATACAGTACACAACACGCAAGTTACTCGGGCACCATGCCGACATCTGTCGGAGACGGCGTTAGAGGCCGGAAAAAGCACAGCCGCAAAACATTGGCGGTTGTCTAGGGCACCGGTATCATATCACACCAAACTCTCATCGGAATTGTGATCACGATAATGACAAATCTATTTGTATGTGATTGGTTGGAGATCTGAAGATCACTGTCGCGAATAAGTAACCGAATTGATGGGGCGATAATAGAGAACCGGTCAGCTCGTCGTGCTAATGTACTGGAAGTGGTTTGTCGGCGAGTTGGTGGCGTCGACGGAGCAACTTGGACTCGATGGGCGGAGACAGGCCGAAAGGGACGCAACACTCGTCGCCACAGCGGCGATCGCACAGAGCCATGCCTTGAAGTGCGACGCCGGTGCGCTCCAGCTCGTCCTCCATGATGCTCTCCCTGGTGACTGCCTCAGGGCTGGGGTGGCAGGACTTGGAGCTGCGGATCGCAGCCGGCGGACGTTCCATGTACGAGTAGTTCATGGAGAAATGCTGCTGAATCACTCGGTTGACCGCCATTGCCGACTCCGCGAAATTGGACAGATTGCGGGCCGACATATTGCTGTTGAAAGAAAAAAAAAATGTATGAATAATTTGTTATCGATAACCCAAAACATCTCTAAAAAATTATAAATTTATAAAACCATCGGTATAGTCTTAGGGCGTGTTTCACAAGTAACTGATAAAGTGTCGGATAGTTAATCGACAAACAAACTTAGTAGCTGATAAATGTCTGTAAAAGTGACAAATTAAAAAATAATCGCGGCCATTTTGAAGTATATATCAGCTATCCAGCAGATTAAAAAAATAACAGCCATATGATCTATCTGTTAACTTATTAGGGACTTTAAGTGCTAAATAAGCTTATCAGGAACCTGCGTAACACAAAATTCCGATATATGTGTCAGATATGTACCAAATAAGCTAACAGCTAAGCGACAGTTTATTAGTAACTTGTGAAACTGGCCTTTAAGCTGTGATAGCCGAGCGGTGAGAACGCGCGACTCTCTTGGGACGATCGTTGGATCAAACCCCAAACACCAAAGTTTTTCTATTTAACTTCTGTTGTAATTGATATTTACAATTTATCACACGCTTTTTGGTAAAGGAAAACCGTGAGAAAACCTGCATATCTCTAGTCAATTCTAGGGATATGTGTAACCTACCATTCCGCATTGTAGCAGCGTGGTAGGTCTTAGCTCCAAAACTTCATTACAAAAATGGAAAGGCGAGGCTTAGCAGTGGGATAGTAATATGCCGTTACTTTACTTTAATTTTATAGTCTAATGTTCTTTACAAATACGATAAAATGTGCCAACAGGATGTTGATATTGTGATATCTAATAACTGCCTTAAAATTATGTTTATTGTTTTGTAATCTTTGATAAAATTCAATATCCTATAAATTTGATGTCTATCAAAGTTTTAGTTTATTTCAAAATTACAATGTTAATCAGTCAAAATGTATGTGATTAAATTTTTTACTCAATATCGTAAATATATTATTATATTTCAAATTGCTGTAGGCTAAGTAAAAGTTTTATTTATAACTTTTCATTGTATTAATCTCTTGTGCATGCTATGGTTATCTGTATATAGGGTTATATAATGTTCTATAAATTTGAGCATGTATTTTTACTTTTTGTATAATGTAAGATATTTAAAACCTGTTGAGATCCTAAATAATAAAATAAGCTAAAATAAAATTAGAAGACGTTTATCAATCAATTTTGATTAGCTTAATGTGCCAAATATTTATCTTAAATATTTAAATGAGTTAATCATGTATGTATATATATTTTTTTCATCTCGGAAACGGGGAGAAAAATCGATATAGCTAGGTTTTATCTATAAATAATCATTTTATCCCTGTTTTTGGGCATTAAAAACACAAAAATTTATTTTGAAATTATATTGAATTTTTGCCACTAACTGTCAAGTCAGCGTAGCTTATTCGGGAGACGGGTGGTCGTGAGAAATGAAAATACTAGGATCGAGCCCATCTACCCTATTATATTTTCCTTATAGAAATTTTTTTTTGTTAGAAATTACTGAGCAAGGTTTGGTCACCCTGATCTTAAAATACAACAGTAACAGCAATATTCATATTTCCCTTTTTCTGCTGCAATTTTGTAGTTATCTTATCAATTGCCTTATCTTATTACTAACTAACCTAGAATTGTCAACTTATCATATCTACATAGTAATGCCATTCTGACCTCAGTTGAGCTGTGATAAGGACTGATGACAGAATTTTATGGGTCAAATGGATTTTGTTAAGATAAATCTTGTGATCCTCAAATCCTAATAGAACATTATCTAAACTAATATTATAGAGAGGAAATTGAATTATTTTAAAATTTTAGTAATAACTAGTAATATCCCGCGGTTTCAACCGCGTAATTTTTATTTTTTTACACCTCATTACATTTATTAATTTATTATTATTTTTTTGGCAACGTAATATAGCATTTGTTGCTTAGTAAAGATGCAGCTTTCCAATGGTGAAAGAATTTTAAAATCGGTTCAGTAGTTTTGTGTGAAAACATTACAAACATACATACAATTTTTTCTCTTTATAATATTAGTATAGATAGATAATTATATAGATATAGATAATCAAGGGTTTGTTTTTTAAAAGGTAGTAAAGGACTTAGAATATGATTTATGATTTTTAAATGCACTCATTTTATTAGGTCAATTTAATGTTATTTCAGTAAT
Source organism: Morpho achilles (assembly GCA_947086495.1). Taxonomy (NCBI): domain Eukaryota; kingdom Metazoa; phylum Arthropoda; class Insecta; order Lepidoptera; family Nymphalidae; genus Morpho; species Morpho achilles. Next base: position 4,125,363 of record CAMTZB010000004.1, on the reverse strand, counting down.
TTAATGTTCATGTCGGAAATTAACAGTGTTTTATTAGTAAAATGTTAAAATGACTGCTTGCAGCACCTTGTATGAATATTATATGTATTTAAACAAGTGCAAAATTATGTTAACACCAGTTAAAGTGTGAACATACATTAACTTTAAACAATGTTTTACTGTACTGTATGTATATTAATTTGGAATTTGAGCTTTCGTGACATTTATAATTAAAAACAGCTGTTCTTATAAACTACATGGTATGACTCAAACACATACTTTAATTATGACTTCATTGAAATTCAAGTATTTTTACTTTATATAAAATTTATAAAACTACCAGCCTGTTACTATGTAACTATGGCAAAGGAATCCTCTAGTTAAAGACTTTAGAATTGGAGCATAGACCCACCATTCTTAAACGATAGTTGGAAAGTTAACCTAAAGATTATCTAGAAATTTCTTTTATCTCAGAGGTTTTATGATCCTTATGTTCACAAAACATATGTTGAGTTTATTTTTATTATTTATTAAAAAGGTAAGGGTTTTTCAAAGACTTTGCCAAGACCGAAGCGCTATTAAACAGAACTGATTAAGAATATTACAACTAATATTGAGTGCCGTAAAAAATTGTATTTTAAAGATAATTTTATAGACAATTAGAAAAAATATTATTCGTTCTAAATTAAGGTTTTTGTTTTTATAACTAGGGATTTTTAGAAATAATTTTCTGAGAAATTTAGGGCAAAAACAAAATATAATGTGGCAACACTGTATTTGTACATGTACTGTAGATGTCTTACCGTCTAATGTTAAGCGGCGTTCGCAGAGGGGGGAAATGCGCAGTGGGGTCGGCGCGCCGCAGCCAGGGGTGCTGCAGTACCCGCTCAGCGCTGATGCGATGCGAGGCCTCACGCACCAGCAGCTGAGCGATCAGGTCTTTGGCCTCCTTGGATATATGAGACCACTCCTCTTCGGGGAAAGAATAACGTCCTTCCTGTAATTAAATATCTTATTAGTTTCAGCATTCTGCCGCGTGTATCCCACTCCAAGTTGGGTAGGCACAACATTTTTTGGCTAGTTATGTTACCTTACTCGCCCTTTACGACAACTCGGTCAGAAATGAAAATGGTCTATCTTCAGCGGTGGTATATCTATCTCAGTCGGATACCACACGGCGTTTCAACTAGTCTTAAACACCTTTTAAGACACCTCTGTAAGAAAGGGTGATAAGCGTTGCTGGGCATGGGTGTCTTGAGGAGGAAGATTACTAGTAACGACTTGCAGCAGCTGGGTCATTTCGCTTACTCCCCGGGTAGGGGCTAGGCTTTGTACGGGCCTCGAGCGTACCTACCTTTGCCCGGGCCTTTCCTCGCGGGCACTTAAGCCCGGTGTTAAGGGTGTTTGTATTTTGGGCCGTAAGCCCAGGTCACCTAAGTGACCTAAGGGTTGTCTGAGAATGGTAGCTCCCAGACCTCGAAGCCGTCATCAGGTGGTGTCATAGTCCGTGGTGTCGCTCTCCCCGCCTCGTCGTCGCCGTCGTCATCCGCAAATTGCGTACAATCTATTATTAGATCATCATCCTCCTGCCCCACTCTAAGTGGGGTCGGCACAACATGTTGTCATATGATTTGGCTACGTATTTTACGACCGGCCGCCTGCCTGACCTCAACTTACCTTAGTCGTATTTTATGACACCTCGGTAAGAAATGAGGGTGGTACTATTCTATTCAGCCGGATACCACACGGCGTCAATCTATAATTAGATCTAGAGACTATTACCAGTACCGACCTGAATGGAAGTGAAGAGTAGATCTTGGCAGGCGCGGCAGTTGTCGCCGCGCTCCCAGCCGCAGTCGGCGCCGCAGTCCGCGCGGAACGGCGGGTACCCGCACAGCAGGATGTACGCGATGACGCCGAGCGACCACAGGTCGCAGCGCTTGTCGTAGTGCGCCGCCGCCGAGCCCGCGAACAGGGACACCACTTCCGGCGCCATGAACTCAGCGCTGCCCACCTGAACGAACAATTCTAATTCAAAACACTATTCATTCGAGTTTCTGGTGGTTCAGGTAAATGCCCATACAGAGAAGAAGCCAGAAAGAAATTCAGTGGTTGCCCTTTGCAAAATAATATCTTACTATTAATAACCCGCGTACATATCGATCTCATACTAATATTATAAAGAGGAAAAATTTGTATGTATATTTGTAATGTTTTCACACAAAAATTACTGGACCGATTTCAAATTCTTTTACAATTGGAAAGCTACATCTTTACAGGTACCGGTTATAAAAATGTAATAAGGTGTAAAATAATAAAAATTACGCGAAACCGCGGGATTACTAGTAATAAATAAATTGAATGGATATTAAAAGCTTAACGAATAAATGCTAAAATAAAAACATAATCAAATACTCTCCTTCTAGTTGAAACAATAAAAAAACATGCAATTAAAACGAAAATATCGTCTACGTCGTACTTCATCTCTTAGACCTACATCAGAAGTGGGATAATAACAGGCAACAACTCGTATACCAATAACCTACTTTCTAGTTAACTCACCGGCGTCATGAGTTGCGGGGTCGCCAGTGGACTCGCGAGGCTCGAAGTGAAGCTGATCCCGCTCCCAAGATCGAAGTCACAAATCTTGACCGGGCAGAGACTGTCGCGGTTCACGCACAGGATGTTCTCCGGCTTAAGGTCTCGATGCGCAACGCCCTTGCCGTGGAGGAAGTGAAGGGCGTTGGCTATCTCGCGGACTATCTCCGCCGCTTGCGGCTCTGAGAAGTAGTGATGCTCCTGTATTCGTGACAGAAGCTGACCGCCGTTGATCTGTAACAATGAGAACCTGGTATAAGAATAGATTAAAGATTCACAGACCTGGTCGTAGAAGGAAATCATGGTTACGAAACATCCGGGAATGGACGGGAATAAAAAATAAAACAGTCCCATGCCGCGCTAAGGAGGGATCTCCGAGGTTTCCGAAAGGGGATTGGATGCACAGTTGGATTAGGTCCTCGAAGCGGTCTATGAATCTGGTGCTTTCGATGCATCGATTAGCGAGAAAGGGGCTAATGGAAAGGCACGGATCGTGCAGACTGCTGCTGAGAAAGAGGGGATATGCAGAATGCTACTCTGCCATCACCCAGAAGCGTGGTGTCGGATCAATATTGTAAAATACAATATTAATCCAAAGTAGGTTTGAATCCGACATATCCCCACCGAACGGCGTTAGCCATGAGGACTTTTCCTGATATGGAAAACAAGGAAGACTAAAAGGCCTGAATATTACAAAGGGTACCAAGGGTAAAACTTGCACTACCATTGAAATTACAAGGCACAGTTTAGAACGAAGACTTCCTATATATGCTCTTAACTCACATGAAGTAACGTTAATCAGCAAAATTTAAAATCTATGATTTTTTAACCTCCGTTAATAGATGTTTCAAAGTAATTTAATTATAACACCGACAGCGAGCTAAAGATTAGTGCCTATTACCAGCGCTAATATTGCAGTATTTGCGGCAACTGACTTTGGCCTTGTGGAAGGTTTAACAAACTCGACGTACGCCGGTATAAACTGGCTTCCCTCGCCTACCTTAACCTTATTGGATAGCTTTATTAGTTTACGCATACCGTATGAGCTAACTAATATAGAACATAGTCATACTTTATCCGTAGATTTAATTATGCATAGCTTTCTAGAAACAAACGTGATATTGATATTATTTTTATATAATCCGCGATATAGCAAATTGAAAATATATATAATTCTAAATCTAGAATGGACTATCCGTTTTCATACGTGATACATGCAGGATACGCAAAAACTAACACTACACACGTTCACTGTCCAAAACTGAACAATCGTTTCGCCCCGTAACCGAATCATCATCAGGCAATCGACTCCACGACAAAACCACTATCTAATATGCGATCGATTATGTATGCGATCTATACAAGTATAGATTTTAATTTTTCATTTAGATATATTAAATACATAAAAAAATATAGAAATAAAAAAAAAGACAAGGTCTTTGTAGAACCAAAATTATTCAGGAAGTTTAAAATATTATTTTATTCATATTAATTACTCATACAATTTAAAAAGAACTTAGCATAATCTGTTTCATTATCATTATTGGCACTTCTGTAACACTGTTACCCGAGTTAGTAGCTTTATGCCTGCCAAAGAAATTGATACACTTTCATACAATTTTGGGCCCAAGATGTAAAACAATGAAAATGGGGCCAATCAAGTGTTTAAATAGGTAAGTTAACAATTACTCAAAATTTAACAGATTTTGTCATTCTAATAGCACAGTTATAAAAGATTTAGTAAAAGTGAGGTTACAAACTTCTTATATGTTAAAGAGCTGATTTTTGAAGTATAACATATTTTATAAGCATAGAAAAAGCAGCCTAGTACAGAATAGTGATGAAACAAACAATCGATTTCTAAAATTTTACTTTATTTTTTGTATTATTTAAAATATTTAGCAATAAAACAAATAAACTGCTAAAGGTGACTTTATATGATTATTTATACGCAATAGTCATGTAATCAACGCCATCTTTGTTGTATTTTTAATTATTCCTTTACTTTAATCGATTATTGTAATCGATAACATTTTTTTTTGTGCCAAACAAATTATTAACGATTTTTTAATTTACAGATTGCAAATTGCGCAATATACTTTGAAACAACTAAAAAATGAACTGTCAATAGATATATAATGGATATCTTTAATTTGTTTTGTATTTTTGTATTTTTACATATTTACTTCTTTTTTTTGTGAGATTCGTTCGAGTAGCTTATATTTAATACTGCATGTTATGATCATATCTTGGAGTGTTTTCATGTTAAGCTCAACAATTAATGGAACTTGTAAAATTACATTTAATAACATTCTGTACTTGATCACATATAAATATATATATATCGCTTTTTTCATTGCCGCTCACGCTTAACGGAAAGTCCAACAGATTTTCGTATAATAGAAGGATGGAAGGTAATTTTTTTTATAAATAAAAGATTGAACGATACAACCCTTGACCTGAAACCGTCTGATGCAATACGCAGTCTGTTAATAAAGCGCATGAATCCAAACAAACGCTGATAAACTAACAACTATCTATATATAGGTATTAAGTGGGATGACGTATTCTTTGGTGATGAAACGTTATCATCACGTGACAAGTTTTGTTTCTAAGGACTTTATTTCCCAAACAACGTACGAATGTATGTAGTATTTAATCAATTTTCTTATTAAATTATATTAGGAACGTTAATTTGTTATTAGTTCCGCGAAAATGTATAAATATTTTTTATATATTTATTTTAAATTATAAACGCTGATAATAATTTTATAGCAAAAAGTATTGTTTGGAAAATAAAAGGAAAACAGAAATCTATTTAATAACTTAAAATATTTATAATTGTTTTCTTTTATTCTATAATTTAAATTTTTATGTTTTTGGATCATCCAATAAATTTTCGGAAACGGCAAATTTGATATTTATTAAGTAGGTGGGGGCTATAAAGCGATATCTAGCTTGGTTTCATATTTAGAAAACGTCTTTTTATCCGTTTTCAGGCAATAAACAACTGCTACAATATTATTAGAAGACGAAGGTAAATTTCGTCATCATCTACAAAGTTATAATACAGTATCTTCTAAAAAAGAAATACTAAGTACAAAGTTCGGTCATCAAGGTACTTCAGCTTTAATTTACTCCTAGACTTTAATACCCTGTCCCCAATAAAGGTTATCGTAATTAAAACCGTTGAACGTTAAATTGTCAAGCATTAGAAGTTTTAGGTAAATTAACTAGAACCGGTCCTTACACTCAGTACACAGAGTAGGAAAAAAAATAGTCGATTTCTATATTAATCGATTATTTTATTAATATAATCGATTTTCTGACTATTATAAATCGATTTTTAAAAACCCCCTTTTTCGTTTTTTTAACATAAGGTTTGCGTTGTCGGCTTAAACCAATGTAGTTTTACGACACCTCGGTAAGAAATGAGGGTGGTCTATTGCACTCAGCCGGATACCACACTGCAATTACCTTAGTCGCATTATACGACACCTCGGTAAGAAATGAGTGTGGTCTATTCCATTCAGCCGGATACCACTCGACATTTACCTTAGTCGCTTTATACGACACCTCGGTAAGAAATGAGGGTGGTCTATTCAACTCAGCGGGTTACCACACGGCAAATACCTTAGTCGCCTTTTACGACACTTCGGTAAGAAATGAGAGTGGTCTATTCAACTCAACCGGATACCACACCTTATACGCCATTACCTTAGTCGCCTTATACGAAACCTCGGTAAGAAATGAAAGTGGTCTATTCCACTCAGCCGGATACCACACCTTATACGCCATTACCTTAGTCGCCTTTTACGACACTTCGGTAAGAAATGGAGGTGGTCTATTATACTCAGCCGGATACCAGACGGCACAATCCAACAACTGGGTATAGGCATCCTATCTCCTTTTTTTGGAAAGAAGGGTCTTAGCTCCAAGCTAAGACCTAACACGTTGCTCCGATCGGTATTTTATTTCAAAAAACGATAACTCAACACTCACCTTCTCGAAGACAAGATAAAACTTGTCGGTGTCCTCAAAGAATTCAATGAGCTGGATGATGTTCGGGTGATCCTGGCAATAGTGGAAGGTCTCCACCTCGCGGAACACCCGGGCGCGGGCGTGCCCCGGCACCTTGTCTATGATCTTGACAGCAAACTCTTGGCCCGTATATATGTTCACGCAGGTCTGCACCGAGGCGTACGCGCCCTCGCCCAGCACCTCGCCGGTTAGCTTGTAAAGGTCTGCAACAAAGGGGGTAACTATTACTTCATATCATATATCGGCTGTTACCGCAAATCGTAAAAATCCCTTTGCGATTTGGGTCGTGGAGTTTATCTCCTGATGATGCTTCGGTTGCGGGGCGAAACGATTGTTGAGTTTGTGATAGTGAACGTATGTAATGTTTGGGTATTGTGGTGGCGGTGGTGGAGGTTTGTGCATGTGTTTTTACGAATCCTGCATGTACCAGGTATGAAAACGGATTGTCCACTCTACATTTAGAATTATATATATTTTCTATTTTACTTCATCGCGGATTATAGCAAAATAATTTTATTATTACTTTTGAGAGGAACAGTTTAATGGCTGTACATTCTCGCTCAAGAACACTCGCTGTCTTGGCCGAGACGTAAAAGCTCGGAGCATGACTCTTGAGAATGAACAGCGACGCGTTCGCCGAAACCCTTTGACTCGGACACAAAAACCAACACGGAGGCGAGAGCTACCTTGTACACTCTCGCACTCAGCATGTCTCGTGGAGAATGTATAGCCACAGCTGCCATAAAGAGCAATGTGCTAACCTAGAAGATGCTTATATACACTCTTGTTTCGAATGTATTCGTAATGTAATAATTAGAAAAGATAGATCCCAAGTGAGAATTCGTAAATTCGTGCGCAACAGAAATGATGAAGCGAAACGCTTCGAAAGATTTTTTTTATTCATAAATCAAGTCAGGTGTTTTTCATCAGTGAATCTTTTGGCACGTCAACCAACTGAGATATATTACAATGCTATTCTTTATTATACTTGAGAAAATACATAATAGTACGACTAACTCGTAAACAAGGATTTACTTTCTGTCAAATCGTATCGAGTTCTATATATCCAAGTGATTTCAAACTTTGTACAATAGTTATATGCTATAAGTTTAATTCGTAAGGTAACATCGTTTAATTGGTGTATGAACATTTATTTTAATTACATATTTTATATATAATATTTTATTTATAATATAATCACTACTTTTGAATAATGATAAAGAATGTATAATAAATTGATTCACAATATAAATTATCTTACATAATAGGTATAATTGTGTGTTGTTTAAATATATATAATTCAAGAAAATTATTTTTAAAATATTCAAATTAATTTATGAAATGACACAACTCCGTGTTCATCGACCGGCAAACTGCTGGTAATTATTTAATATTAATACACAACTCGTCAACTAATTAAGTGAACGAGTTATTTTTGCAGAAATATACGCATATTTGTTACTGCTCACAGGCTGAGGTCTGGACACATGCCATTAAATAAATTTAAATATTTAATGAAAATTAATAATACACCTAATTGTGATGTATGTGGGGTTATTGATGATGTGCATCACCTTTTAACGGAATGTGTGAAGTTCCAGAATGGCAGGGAGATTTTTATAAGACTTATGAGGTTGAATAGACTTGATACAGGTATGTTTATTGAGACTCTTTCTTGTCCTACATCAAAAGAAAGTATATTTCTATGCAAACTTGTAAGTCTTATTTGAATTTTTGATTTTTATTTTATTTTTTAATTATGTTTTTATTTCATTTAATTTGTTTAGTTTTATGTTAATTATAAGAAAAATTAATTGTATGGTTTAAAATGGGGCTGACATATACATATTGTATAAAAGCCCCTAAATAAAATAAAGAGGAAAAAAAAAAAAAAAGACTTCGAAATCGCGAAGCGTGTCTAAATGTATTTATTCCATAGAACTATTTGACATGACATGACCTATGAAAATTAAGTAAGGTTTCGGAAGTGATAAAATAATAAAAATGTCCCTTTATCCGTTTTTCCATCTCCTCTGGCGAAAAAGTTTTACTGATACGAGCAATAGAGGCGGGAGAGAAGAGAAGATAAGTCATGTTGGCAGACGCTTTGGATTTAGTCGCTCTACAGTGTCTCTATAGATTTTTCTTCTCTCCATTTAACGACAACTCTCTATAACGTCGAGGGTCGTTATATAGTGTTTGCACTGTATTTTGTAAGCTATTAAATAAATAGATACCTTGGAAACATGACGTGACCACCGAGCTGCCAGAGCGCTTCTTCCTGCGGCGTTTCCTGCGCGCCTCCTCCTTGCGGCGCTGCAGCTCCTCGCTGTCGGGGATGGGGACGGGCGCGGACGCCTCGGGCCCGCGCGGTATGGCCTCGGTCTCCCGGTCACTGCCCGACTGGCTGCTGCCTCGGCCGACGCCTGGACCAACAAGATTATACAAAAATCAATAAAAAATGTATCAATTATCTTAAATATATAATTACAATAGTTTTAATATATGATAAGTTACGATGATATATGATTTGATATATGACTCAAATCTCACTCTTTTACAAATAAAAATTTTATCGTACAAATAACGTTTTGAAAGCCTATGCATATGAAAGCATATGACTAGAGGCACGCCGTGTGGTATCCGGCTGAATAGAATAGTACCACCTTCAATTCTTACTGAGGTGTCGTAAAAGGCGACTAAAGTAAGTTGACCCGCCGTGTGGTATCTGGTTAAGTTGAATAGACCACCCTCTTTCTTATCGAGGTGTTGTAAAATACAACTAAGATAAGTTGACGTCAGGCAGGCGGCTGGTCGTAAAATACGTAGCCAAATCATTTGATAACATGTTTATAACATATTGTGCCGACCCCACTTAGAGTGGGATAAGGGCAAAAGGATGATGAATTATAATTGAGAAACCATTTATCTTCCCCTCGCTCTTGTAGGTCTCTAGTCATAATCCTGCATTAATAAGAGAGACCGGCCGCCTGCCTGACGTCAACTTGCCTTAGTCGTATTTTACGACTCCTTGGTAAGAAAGAGGGTGGTCTATTTTACACAACCGGATACCTTACGGTGGGCCACTTACATTAGTTGTCTTTTACGGCACCTCGGTAAGAAATGAGGTTGGTCTATTCTATTTAGCCGGACACCACACGGCGTTGGTATCTCAATTACAATTACGCAAGGAAAAGTATCGTATATCTACCAAGTTGACAAAAGTAAGGATAAGTTTAAAATTATACAATAGGAAGACATGATTATGCTACCCTTTCGGTCTCTTATTATTGCGGATTATGATAAGAGACCGAAGAGAAAGGGAGTGAAAGTGTCTCAAAAATTATGCAAGGAAAAATATTGTATATTTACCAAGTCGGCGAAAATAAGGGAGATATATGCAAAATTATTAATAAGTACTATTAACAAAAAGTTAAACTACATAAACATTTTATCCTATTTCATATAATTTCCAATTTACTTTAACATTTCATTGACGGAACGTAAATTTGATAATATAAATTGACAATGACTTTTAGTATAGCAACAGATATAACAAATTCAATAATACAAAAGTAATAATAAAATTATTTTGCTATAATCCGCGAAGAAGTAAAATAATTTTATTATTACTTTTGTATTATGGATCTCCGCAAAGTAACGCCTAATTCTATAAATTATTTAAATTCAATAATGTTTGAATTTAACCCAAATTTGAGGTCAAAACAATAAAATTAAATTGTTACGAGGTCATATTGTAAATTATTTGTCCTTATTGAACTTGATATTCATCCGAAGATAATAAATTTTCCTTAAGAGGCAGTCTATAAAATGTCTATGGTTGTGCGTGACGCAGCTTCATCTTGTCTCAGACTAATAAGTAGCTCCTTCCAACAAGCTTCCAACTGTTAACTAATACAGCTTTCACTTCCGTACATAATGCACATATTGAAACATAATCGAGATATGTTTTACGAGACCATAGACAATGAACGGAAAAAAAAATATTTTAACATATTGACGAAAAGTAATCTATTACTCTACCTTGAAATAAATTAACATTATAAAATAGAGATTATCAACGCAAGTATAGTAATAACCAACCTTTAATATAATTACTAAACTTTAATATGTAGCGCGGTTCTAAATTACTTAATATCGCCTTCTGGAAAGATCGTCTTGACGTCATCTCAAAACCTGTTTGTGTTAACACGGGTTACAAAAACCGCTTAATCTTTCATCGGAATAAAAAAATTGTTTTGTTTACTATCTAAAATAAGTCTAACGCTGTATCCTATTCTACTAATATTGTAAATGTTTGTGAGTATGGATGTATGTTTGTTACTCTTTCACGGCGAATCTACTGCGCCAATATCGATGAAATTTGGCACAATTATTCCTTATACACCGGAATAACATATAGGCTATAGAAAGTCTGTTAATTCTACAGTAATAGGATGACATTGAAAAGCGCCATCTATTATCAACCTATCACGCGAAAACAGTCCACGCAAACGAAGTTGCGGGTAAAATCTAGTTATCTATAAATATGATCATCATCCTTCTGCCCTTATCCCACTATAAGTGGGGTCGGCACAACAAGTTATAAACATGCTGTCACATGATTTGGCTGCGTTTTTACGACCGGCTGCGTGTCTGACGTCAACTTACCTTAGTCGTATTGTACAGACCCTCGGTAAGAAAGAGGGTGGTCTATTCTTCTAAACCGGTACCGATACCACTCGGTGGGTCAACTTACCTTAGTTGCCTTTTACGACACCTCGGTAAGAAATGAGGTTAGTCCATTCTACTAAGCCGGATACCACACAGCGGGTCGACTTACTTTAGTCGCCTTTTTACAACACCTCGGTAATAATTGAGGGTGGTACTATTCTGTTCAGCCGGATACCACACGGCGTAGTTATCTATAAATCTGATATTATGTAAATAATCAACTGAGATTTATAAATAGGCATATGACTGTATGAGGTTATAATGCATTTTCTCTTGTCATATAACACGGTACGACATAATTTCGAAAACAATAACCGTCCTGTCTGATAACTCTCACTACGCTTTCTATTGTTGTTCTTAACGTTTTCACCTTACGAAAAAAATATTTGAATACGAACAACAAATAAATAAGAGTTTAAAAAAACAAAAACACGCTTTGGAACTAAAAAGTGATAATAACGAAAAAATTATTATTCTTGATAGAAAAAACGTGGGGCACTTTGTGCAATTTTACTATTACATATATTATAGAACTTCCGCACGCTTTTTTCAAAATTACACGAATAATACTTTTTAGTTCGATGCTATGGTGTTTTTTAGGTTTTTTATTAAACTATTTATTTTCCACTTTTGAGTACAATCGATTTTTTGTTTTGTGCCCGATTCTTGATATACATATAAAGTGTGAATTAAATTTGTTTGTTTGATGTGCGTCGAAATCGAGGTCAAAGTAATTGGTTACATACAAAAAAAAACATATACTGCACGCTTAGTAGAAATAATGACCGAATTTAATATAGTTATTTTGTGACCTATTGCTATAAAGCGTAGCATAGCGCCTACAAAACTAGTGAGTGTTAAGGAGACCCATAATTTGAAAGAGCAAGAAAATTCTATTTTTTTTAAATAGTTCGTAACATGATATTATAGATGGCATGGGATGGGAAATAAGGATTACAATGTATCTAACTAAATAAAGCCCAATATAGAATTTAAAAGATTTAACCGTGTGGTATCCAACTGAGTAGAATAGACCCCACTAACCGAGGTGACGTAAAAGGCGACTAAGGTAAGTCGACCCGCCGTGTGGTATCCGGCTGAGTAGAATTGACAAGCCTCATTCCTTTGCAAGGTGTCGTAAAATACGATTAAGATAATTTGACGCCAGACAAGCGGCCAGTCGTAAAAACGAAGCCAAATCATGTGACAGTATGTTTATAATATTGTGCCTACCACATTTAGAGTGGGATAGGGGCAGCAGGCTAATGATGATCAAATTTAAAATATTAGTACTAAGCGTGCGAAAACGGTCTGTAATGTTTACCAAAATATTAACCAATGAAAAGTATATATTTTTTTGTTTATCGTGAATATAAATACGTATATCTAATTTTGAATTCGGTCAGTTTAATACTAAATGTGCGATATGTATATACAGGTGAAACTAATATGACTATAAATATCATACAAAAAGTCGATAAACGAACTGTGCTAACGAGCGGCACTCGGCCCTTTGTAGATATAGGCTTTGTATCTATTGGCGCGCTATGTCATCGACGATATTACACAGTAGAGACGTGAGTGCAGCTGAGTTGGCAAACAAAGCCGGTTCAACGACCTACACGGCCGCACCCAGCGTTGCGTGCGCGCACTGCGCCCACGTTACGCGATCGTTCCAACTCGAGCTCTATGAATTCTATCGTACAGTGTAAACTACGAATTAGGGAATTACTGCAAGGACTTTATATACAACTCAAGTCCATAGCATCTTAATCTTGCACTTCTATAATGAGCGACACTTTTAGACTTCCCTTTATATATATACTAGCTTTATAAAAGCTTCTACCATAGCTACTTCGTTCGCGTGGCCTGTGTTCGTGTGATAGGTTGATAATAGATGGCGCTTTTCAGTGTCATTCTATTCCTGTAGAATTAACAGGATTTCTATAGCCTATATATTGTATAAGGAATAGTCGTTCCAAATTTCATCGATATTGGTCTAGCGGATTCGCCGTGTAAGAGTAACAAACCAATCCATACTCACAAACTTTCGCCTTTATAATATTAGTAGCACAGTAGGATTTTGTATGTTATCCAGAATAGAATATAAATACTCTTTATTACTAAAAAATACATAAAAGATAACAAAATAACTTTTATTTGTAGCCTCTGTTACTGACAGATAATATAAGTACTTTTTTTTTCTATTCCCGTAAGTAAAAGCGGGAGTTAATTTACCCTATATGTTAACACATATAGCTTCAATTATATTAAATTTCATCAATATCGCTCTAGCGTATTAGCAGTGAAAGTTAACAGACAGACTTTCGCATTTATAGTATTAGTGAGGTTAGAACGCCGTGTGGTATCCGGCTGGATAGAATAGTACCACTCTCATTTCTTAGCGAGGTGTCGTAATATACGACTAAGGTAAGTTGATGGCAGGCGGCCGGTCGTAAAATAATCAAATCAAAGTAGCCACAGTGCCAACGCGTTGCCAAGCGAACGGCCTAACCCGCCGCATCAGATGTTTCACATAAGTACTTGCTACTGAGGTATTACATATTTATGACACCGTTCCAACATTCTACAGTAAGTCACTTTATACCAGTTAATACGTGTTCAGTTAAACAATTATTCAACTCCGCTTCCGTGTCATTTGTGTATTGAAAGGTTATATTTATTTTATGCCCGCATAATGTCAATGAAGATCAGGAAAAAGATGTGAATAAGGACCTTTATAAATATTCTTAACAATAGCATCGGTCTTTGTAAAGCTTAATGATTCTAAATATATACGTGATGATAAACCACTACACACACTCACTACTACAACCTCTACAATCGTTTCGCCCCGAAACCGAAACATTATCAGGAGGATAGACTCTACGAACAAAATCGTAATACTATCGTTTTTATTGTGATACTCAGGTATTGGTTTGCCTATAGCCCCTTTTTAATGTACAATTATCTTTAAAATCAATATATCGAAATAGTCTCTTATCCGTGTGGTATCCGGCTGAATAGAATAGTACCACCCTCTTTTCTTACCGAGGTGTCGTAAAAGGCGACTAAGGTAAGTCGACCCGCCGTTTGGTATCCGGCTGAGTAGAATAGACCAACCTCATTTCTTACCGAGGTGTCGTAAAAGGCGACTAAGGTAAGTTGACCCACCGTGTGGTATCCAGTTTAGTAGAATAGACCACCCTCATTCTTACCGAGGTGTCGTAAAATACGACAGAGGTAAGTTGACGTCAGGCAGGCGGCCGGTCGTAAAAACGCAGCCAAATCATGTAACAGCGTGTTTATAACATGTTGTGCCGACCCCACTTAGAGTGGGATAAGGGCAGGAGGATGATCGAAATAGTCTCTTAAATCTTTAATATTTATGTAAGTAAATTTGAATTTATCTTGTATATGTATATATATTCGGATTTCCAGAAACGGCTCTAACGATTTTCCTTAAAATGCAGGGGTTTTGAGGGAGAAAAATCGGTCAAGCTAGGTTTTATTAAAAAAAAATAGTTTTATCCCTGTTTTTGGGCATTAAAAAATAGTAAAATATACATTGCATAGAAAACACTATATTTGCCGAAAACTGCCAAGTCAGCGTAGCTTATTCGGGTAACGGGCGGTCTCTAGAAATGAAAATACCAAGGATCGAGCCCCACCTACCCAATAATTTTTTTTATTTCTTTTTTATTAATAAAAAATTATTTATTAGTTTTTAAAACTTTTTTATTAGTAAAAAATTACCGAGCAAGGCTCGTTCACCCAGTTTAATATGAAACATCTATTACACGAATTATGAAATGTTTGATGAATATATTGAAATGATCTCTTTTTTGTTCAAAATGTACGGGTAAATTTGCTCCTAGTTTGAGATAATACATTTTACAAACAGGAAGTTTCTATATTAGCTAGCGACTACAAGTGGGAGTGCCTCCTGATTGTTACTATCGCAATGCGATTGCGCATTTGTTTTGTATCCTGTGTTTCGTACTGTAACTCTCTTATATGAGGCAGATACAAAAAACTATACTATTGAGGACTATTAAAACGATAAGAATGCGTAGATATAGGTACTGTCCGACCCTGTACAAGATAGTAATAACCTAATGTAACTACTAGTTATAAGTATTATGTTAAAAAGAGCAAACGCCGAGTTTCTTGCCGGCTGTTCTCGGTAGGAACAGCTTTCGAAACCAGCAGTAGAATTGACGATTCAAAAACACTTGTTTACAAGTTTATTCGAATAAAAAAAATTTAATTTGAATTTATAACTATTTTTAAGTTCAGAAGTTATATATTTAGGATAGAATCCACGAGAAAATCGTAATGCATTACGATTCAAATTCGATTCAATCTCAAAATAGGACAAATTTACCCGTACATTTAAAAAATAAAGGAGGAGGAGGAGGAGGAGAAAAGGAGATTGCCACCAAATTTTACAGGTAGCACGAAAGAAAAAAATGTCTGAAAATTCCATTAAAACTGGTCTCGCCGTTTCTAAGTGTATAATGGACATACAGACAAAGATTTGTGTTTAAATATGACGTTAACATTCGGCGGGAATCGAAACCGCTACCCGCGTTGCTCAAGACAAAGTCCCTGTCACCTTCATCGGACTCCCACCGACTAATAAACTGACAGTGCTCCACCACGCTGCTGGTGCCGGGATAGGGTGTACAACGTACACATGTCTCTGCCACCTATGCCAGTCTTTGCTCAATAAATAGCAATTGCTCCACTCAAATAGCCGTTGTGCGATAACGATTTGTTTATAAACACTAGTGTCAAATAAAATTTAATTGGAAATACTACAATGATGAAGCCCTGAGTCATCGGGCGTCCGATACAGAAACCTAGATTCGTAAAAAGCGCCGCCCACGCTATGTCGCAGTTAAAGAGAACGGACTAATTCTGACTGTCTTTAACGTACCAAAATAAGTCCGAACACGACTTGAATAGTAAAATTTGTTCGATTTACTTAGTTTCATTTTGTTACAGGTCTTTTTTAAACTTTGAAAGCACAGCGCCAGTTGCAACTGTTAGTGAATACTAAATAAAACATACTGACTTTGAATTATTAAATCTTAGAAATCTATGCCTAACTACCTTTTTGACTGTGACCTGATCTGTGTGGACTTAGGTACAGAGATATAATTAAACATATGACATCGTTAATCTTTTGAATTATCTCCGTACTAAAAGTGTCTCTATACATCATTCTCGTGCCCTTATCTCACCCTTTGTGGGGTCGGCACAATATTTTTTAAACATGGTGTAACATGTTTTGGGTAGTTATTATGCGAACGGCCACCTGCCTGACATCAACTTACCTTATTCGCTTTTTACGACACCTCGGTAAGCAATGGTGGTACATTCTACGCAGCGGGATACCACACGGCGGGTCAAATTACTTTATTCGTCTTTTACAACACCTCGGTTAGAAATGAGGGTGGTGTATTCTACTCAGCCGAATACCACACGGCAGGTCAACTAACCTTATTCGCCTTATACATACACCTCGGTAAGAAATGGGGTTGTCTATTCTACGCAGCCGGATACCACACGGCAGGTCAACTTACCTTAGTCGCCTTTTACAACACCTCGGTTAGAAATGATGATGGTCTATTCTACTCCGCCGGATACCCCACGGCGGGTCAACTTACCTTAGTCGCCTTTTACACCGCGGTAAGAAATGAGTGTAGTCTATTCTATTCAATCGGATACCACATAATAAATTAATAATAATTAGTAAAATAAAAATATTTGAAGTGAAATAAAATTCTTTTCATGATTATAATAGAATCATACCTGTTTAAAAATTCACTCTTATTATTGACCTTTGATTATTTTCGATGACATTGTACCCTGTTTAGCTAGTTTCTACTTTCTAATGTATTCGTTGGTAACTTTGGCTATTACAATCGATCGTACAGTACCCTCGGGCCGTAAGCGTAGAAACTTTCTAATTGCATGCTGCCCTTAAATAAAGTTATTGAGAAAGATCATATCTTATTAAACCACGACGTGACTGCTACCGAGTAACTTATTTCGCAACAACCAAAGTTCAAAGTCTATTTGGTAACTAAATGCAGAGCAATCTTTCCTATCCTACTAATATTATAAATGCAAAAGTTTATGAGTATGGATGTATGAAAGTCTTTCACGGCGAATCCGCTGAACCAATATCAATGAAATTTGGCACAATTATTCCTTGTACACCGGGGTAACATATAGAAATCGTGTTAATTCTACATGAATAGGTTGACATTGCGCCATTTATTATCGATCTATCATGTGACAACAGTTCACGCGAACGAAGTTACGGTAAATTCTAGTACATAAATATAGTAATATAAAAAATATCAAGAGTATGTACGTCTGTGTGTTACGCTACCACTACTTTACTTTTTACTTTCGCTACTTTTACGGTTAAGACGCTGGACCAATATTGATGCAATTTAACACAATTGACGTTTAAATACCGAGCTATAGGCTAACCGTTTAACTTAGAATTCACCTACGGAGTAGAAGGCGGCGGAGGTAAAAGAGGCGAGCGCCCGCAGTGTGATATACAGGAGCGCCCGCATGTATTTCAGCCCCCGTTCTCGCCATATCTCTGCGCTTTCGTAGCCCGCAGGCAAGTTCTGAGTTAAACGGTTAGCCTGTACCTATATAATGTTCCATTGGGGACACAAAAAAACACAGCAGATAACTGAGAGTATTTTACCACTCGAGTTGATGTGAATGCAACTGGGATTAAAGGCAAAATTGAGAACTAAAAAAAAATTTATATGCTCTCAAGTGCACATGCAATACTAAGCCGTCTAAGCTTCAATGTTTAGCTTTATTGTATACTATGGATTTCTGTAAACCTTTTTTTTTAAATCATAAAATAATTTAGTTAAATAAAAACTTTAATTTTTTTGGCAAAAAGAAATATAGGAGCGTGTCTTGATGCTGATAGGATTGGCTCCAGACGATGGAACTTTTTAAGGTTAACAGTAGAGAAATGAAATTTTGTTAAAAGTTTTTTTAAGCTAAGCTTAATAAATTGACTTGTTATTAAGTAATTTCAGTGAAATCTCGAGGAGGGCGAAACTATTTTGCTGTTTGCAAACAGCTTTCACCCAGACTAATTTCGCCCCTTGGCGCCGTAACCAGATATTTTACATAATTATTTCCTTTCTCCAACAATTTATCATTAAATATACATAGTATCTTGTAGCCCAACAGCTAGAACTGTCTTTCAGAGCAGGTACTATTTTCTTACGACGCCAATACAATTTTGGAAATTTACAAAAAAAAAAAGAGTCAATCAAAAGAAAAACAGATAAAAAAATTGTCACCCGCCACTAGTAATGTAAGTTTTTATTTAATAGATTAAATAGTTCAATTTATATAAACTTTTTCTATTTCTCTTTGTTCTTCAATTCTTGTCCTTGTCTTTCTATTACTCAATGGTTGCCTGGAAGAGATCCCATTTAGGGATAAGTCCGCCTTTATACATGTTTTTTTTTTAATTTTCTTTCTCTTTTCTAAATATATGTATGTATAAAAAGAAAAAAATAAATAAAACAAAAGTTTCATAAGCTAATAAAATATAATGTTCATGCTATTTTGCCACATTCCGTTTTCATTTTTGATACAAAAAAAATGCAATTTCATAAATAGATCATGGTTCAAACTTATTAAATTTAAAACATTTTTTAATATGGATGGATAGTTGTTCCGTGTGGATTCTGGGTGAGTAGACTAGACCCTTATTTCTAACTAAGGTGTGGTAAAAGGCGATTAAGGTAAATGCCGTGTGGTATCCGGCTGAGCGGAATAGATCACCCTCGTTTCTTACAGAGATGTCATAAAAGGCGACTAAGTAAAGTAGACTTAGTAAAAAAATAGATGTAGACATTCTGTATTAAATAATAATCATAAATCATTGTTAACTATAGATATTAATTGTTGTCGATGGGGAATGAATATCGTATGCGACCGTATGAGAGATATCGATTCGGAAAATATCGGTGTAGTAGCGAGGGGAGAGAAATTCAATATTATGCTAGAATCGCTGAAGTCAGTCATGGTCAAGGTTACGCAGATTTGTTTTGATAGACACGAATGACTGGTTTCAATCAACGATAATTGCAATAAAACTCGACATGTACGAGAAAGATCTTAACTAACATTTTAAAAAGCGTAGTTTGTAAATAATTCACTATTCATTTATATCTTAATATATAAAAATGAATGTTTGTCTGTATGTCCTTTAAAGACTCCGAAACGGCTGGCCCGATTTTAATAAAATTTCCAGACAATCTTTAGAGTGACCTAGCGGATCCTTTAAAGTTTGGTGACTATCGAAGCATTTTTTAAACTGTTAATATCTGATTCGAGGGAAGTTCTAAACATGACTGCGCCACAGCAACGTGTGATCGGAAAACTAGTTGTCTACAAATATTACAAATATCTTGTTATTCATGCTCCGGAAGAATAGCGTCAAAAAACAATAACGTAAACATAACAGTTGATAAAGTAAAAGGTATACAATGTCAGTTAACATTGTATTTTATTCTATTATAGCGATTATCTCGACGTTCTAAAAATATCAGTGACAAGTATTTTCCTCGTTTTTGTTCATAGTGATATTGGTATCTAGGTGACTGTTATATAGTGTCTGCATACCCAAGCACATTGCGCAGTTTGATGGTTGACCTTGACAATGAACGCTGTGGGGCGTCGCGCTTCAGCGGCCATGTTGAAATCCAAGCGTGGATAATAATGAAATTGCATTAAATTAACAACGCATTCTTTAAAAAACCTATACATATTAAATTAGATTTAATGGAATTGGAATCGTACGTGGCAATCTAAACTAGAGAATAAATGTACAAATTCGAATTTATATTTTTATTAATTTTAATGATTAATGATAAGAAGAGATATCATTTTACAGAATAGATTTATACTCTGTACTCATAACATTGTTTCCTTCCGTAGCGTTACTTGGAGGTCAGAAATCAGTAGCGTCAGGTTATCCGAAATTAGGAACGGAGCTTCGATTTCGATTTCGAAATATCGGATCTTTCGATAGAATTCGAATCTCCAATTCAGTCTTCGGCTTCTATAATTTCTATTCGGAATTTAAAACTAAGATTTTTTTTCTTGATATTTACAGTTGATTGATTAAAGAACCTGAATACTCATAATTAATTTGACTGCTATCATGAGTTTCTAAATTTCTACGTCCGCCTGCGCCTCGATTCCGATAATTCAAATTTAAAATTTCCTGTTTCGACTCTAATTCCGATAAACCTATCCCAGTAACATCCTTTTTAGAATACTAAGCTTACCTTGTAGAAATACCGGGAATATGTTAAGCTAGGTTTAATCAGTGGGTATAATAGGGTTTTATTTTAATTATTTTGTTTTTATCAGATGATTAAGATTATATTTAGCTATAATCGTTATCTATGGATCAAATTAATCGCCACTGGTTATAAACTATACAAAGAACGTTAACTTATCTGTAGTAAGTTGTTTCGTCTAAAAACAGATAAATATAATAAATAGACGGTTCATAAACTATATCACGAACGTTAACTTATCGGTAGCAAAATTGTTGCGTCTAACAAAAAATATATAGCAATTAAATATATAGAGGGTTTAATTATGGAAAAGAGAATAATAGAAAAAGTTTTATTTCTATCATGGGAAAAAATGCCTACAAGTTACATAAATTAATTATTATTAAATTTTATCTCATTAATTTACAAAAGGTAAAATTGTTTAGCTATTATCCGCCCACAGTGCGTTAACACCTTTAAATATATTATTTAAATTACACTTTATTTAATTAGTTTTAGCATATTGCACTGCACGCTTCAATTTGTGCCTAGTGTTAATGATTTTTGAAGCCTTACAACCAGGTTAATTTACTTTAGTCATACAGCAATATTACGTTATAAATATTGTAATCAATTAGTCATCGGAAACATTAGTAAGTAACGACCTATTACTATCCAACTGCTGGGCATAGGCCTCCTCTCTCCTTTAGAGAGAAGAATTGGAGCTAAGACCTATCACGCTGCTCCAATTCGGATTGGTATGATTCACATATCCCTAGTATTCTCTAGAGATATGCAGGTTTCCTCACCATGTTTTCCTTCACCAAAAAGCGTGTGATAAATAGCAATTATCAATTAGACACATAAATTTTAATAGAAAAACTCATTGGTGTCTGCCCGGGTTTGAACCCATCATCGTCTCTAGATACACGATCACACCGCTGGGCTATCAAAGCTTATTACAAAAACAAAGTAATTTATTTTATTTTGACAGTTTAAGCTAAGCAGTCAGCTATTTATAACGTATTTTGACAAAAAACACGATCATCAAGCTGTGATAATTTTCTTGAAAAATAATTGTAACTTTTCTTAAAGGAATTCTTGTTTTGTAAAAGATTTTGTAAAAGGTTATAAAGGCCTTTCATGGCATGTTTTGTAATACTTATTCAAAGATAAACTTTACAAATTCAATGGAACATAGTTTTTCAATAACTGTTTAAAAAAGACCCATAAATTTATAAGTATTAAATGTTCGAAAAATTATATGCAATTCATAATTCTCAAATCATTGCATAAGTCACGTGATAAGATAAAATTGTTTTTATGGAAATCGACTGAATTTCTAGAATAACAATAAATGTCATTTAGCGATAGTGTTAATTTAGATCGATCGATTCATTTCGTAGATCTTGTGTCTGCACACTATCTCACTTGATCGTATGCGATATACGTATTTACATTCACGCTAAACGAAAAAACATAATATTGGTTTTAATGTATAGGTAAACATTACACAGGTCGATTTTGCACATTTAGTATTAAAGTGACCTAATTCAAAATTATTTCAATATCCTTTACGACGTGTTTTGATAAGACTATTAAAAAAAATGTATTTGCTCTTTAAAGTTATGGGTTACTTCAACACTCACGAGTGTAGCCGCTAATGCTAAGTTTCATTGCTTTTGCAATAAAACAACTTTTTTGAATTAGGTCACTATAATACTAAGCCTGCGTTTTATTTTGACGCGGTTTATTTTGATAAGCCCGGATATCAAATGCGTATCTGTGTGTGTGATCAAGTAATTGTTCTAAAATAAAAAAAAAGTAAGTAACGGCCTGTTACTAACCCACAGCTGGGAATAGGCCTCTTCTCTCCATTTGTGGAGAGAAGGATTGGAGCTAAGACCTACCACGCTGCTCCAATGCGGATTGGTAGGTTACACATATCTCCAGAACTCTCTATAGATATGCAGGTTTCCTCACGATGTTTTCCTTCGTCGAAAAGCGTGTGATAAATTGCAATTATCAATTAGACACATAAGTTTTAATAGAAAAGCTCATTGGTGTCTGGGTTTGAACCCATGATCGTCTCTAAAGATTCACACGGTCGCACCGCTGGGCCATCACAGCTTTTTTGTAATTGTTCTAATACAAAAGTAATTGTTCTAATACAACATAATACATGCTAATATAAGATGTTTTTTTTAATTACTTTATTAACGGCCTGGAATCTCGTGCTTTCAAGCCTATAAGATGAAGATTTGGGAGTGTTGTAGAATGTTATGTATAAACTAGCTCAATTAAAAATAATAATATGGTTACTTAGTTATTTTTGATTTATTAAATGTGCCATCAATGTTAGTACGATTTTAAATAAATGTTAAAATTTATCAAATATATTAAATTTGGTATTACTTTAATTGTAATTTGTCAATGTTTTTTTATGGATGACAAGTGAAGTATTCGCCTCTATATGGTAACTAGTTATGTACTTTAGGTTAACGCAATGACCTGGAAGAGAAACGGTTACCTTACCTGTCAACGGTTTCTACACGCAATCTACCGGAACGCTTGGCTATACGGCTTTGGTGAGTGTTAAGAAGAAATTTCAAGATTTACGTATAAATAACTTCGGATTCCCTTCTATAAGATATTCCCTTCCCATTCCCGTGGGAACTTTTAAATTTAAATTATGTATAAACACAACGTTATTGTAATTACGTACGTTAAGCTTTTATATATTTAAGATTTAAAAAAAATCGTAATTAACACCGAACCACAAAAATAACAACAAAAACCTTGAATACTTATTTAACCGGCAACATTGAAGGGCCGATATCGAGTTGTAAATAGTACAGTTAATAACACGTAATAAATTACAGCGTCATTAGACATGTTAACATTGGTGAGTAATATGATGAACATAATGTGCAATATGCATTCATAAAATGAGCTTACCGGAAAAGTAGTAGCCACATTGCCTACTATTTTACCGGTAACGAAAAGTGAGACAAAAAAATAGTAGTAGGCAATTTACTACTTTACCGGTGACGTTCATTACGACGAAGAATAAGACAAAAATTCACTCAATTTACTCAGATTAGTGAATTATCAACACTTATCTGCGGTGACAACACTCACCAGCTGGCATAACGGAAAAGCTTCGTCATCGTTAAATGAAATTAATTTTTAACAAAAAAAACCATTGTACTTATAATTATCTGCAATATTAAATCTTGCGTGATAATTGATTTTTGAAAGTTTCAAAAAAAGAACGAATTCTTCAACGAAGTTTATAAACAACTTTTATTAAATAGCCGATTTTAGCAATCTACCTACTGATGTTAATTAAAAAAAACTGGTCTTTCGATTAATTAAATTAAAATTTATGTTGATGTATGATGTAAGCTCCACTGACTGACTATTCTCTTCAGACAACCGGCTTTAAAAGTTCTAAATAACGATGTCAAAGTAAAATAAAGAAATGCTTACCGCTATCTACACTCTCTTCTGATATCTTCTTCACCATTTTGATTTCTGCCTGATGATTTTTAACAGCGATAACAAAATTACGAGTAGGTGGTACTCTCAAAAAGCCGCTTTCAAACTTGTGCGGCTGCCTTCTCGACGTGAAATCGGAACAGCGCTTTGGGACAAGAGTAAAAAATAAAAACGCCGTAACTTAAGAAATTAAAGCACCACCGTCGAGAAGGATATACGGAAAGTGTGCCGGAAGGTAATAAATAAACACTGCTAGAAGGCTGAATGAAAAAAAAAACTACTGGTGTTTCAACGATCCATCCTACACACGCCCGCCCGTTCGATGTTCTGAAGTCCAACTGAGGAGTTGCCGGCTCGACTCCGTGCGGCGCACATCGTACGGCCCCCTCGCTCTCCGCGCCCCTCAGCCAAGTGCGTCGTTGTGGCCTCTCGTCTCGTTTGCGCATGCCTACTCGCTCGCACTACTGACGTGTTTACCATTTTTTCGTTTATTTTTTCTTATCCACGGATGTAAGTATACTGTATAAGATAACTGCCATAACATAGCTCTTTCGTAGGCATAAGAAGAAACCAGATGTTTTCTTTACCGTCCAAAAAAAGGAAGAATTGTTTTTAACAAAATATTAAAAACACGTGATTATACTTTGTTTAGCATTTATGCGATATTGCATCATCTTAGATACGCTTTAGGTAATAGATGTTTAGGTAGGTCACACATTAATATTAAGTTGATAGGCTTTTACAATAGCGGTTTAACTATATGTTTAGCACTTATTTTCTTTTTTTTTTAACTATGAATGAAATAAAAAATTATACACCAACGTGCATAGTTTCTTATTTCATTCATTTCGTGCATGTTTAAAAGTGATCAAAGTTTTGTCAAAGAAAATACAAGTCTACAAGTAGAAATAATTTAATAATCGTTATGAGAAACGCCGCAAGCTTTGTCATAATCGTTAATAATAGCTTTTGTAAAAATTTTATTCATGTTGTTATGCAACGAGTCCTTTGTCTTTCCAACCCTTTACGAGTGACCTTCATAGGGCGTTTGTTGACAAACATTCTACGGGAGCGATTCTACGACGCTAAGCACGTGGCTCGAGGCAACCGGTTCGACCGGCACCCGGCGTCGCCATGTTTGTTGTCACGCCATGCTCCTATCCCGCTCCAACATCTGTCTCAACTCTTCTATCTCCTCACCCAAACATCGGAACTCTCGCTCTCATGCCTACGTGACCGACAATAACATAGCCCACCGAAACGTATCAGAAATATAAAACTAAAATATACTTATATATATTTTGATTGTATCGACTCCCACTTGGAGAACTTCGCGTCGTGTTTGTCTACAACGTAGGTAGTAAACACTTAATAGTATGATGCTTAGATCATCTGTTTAGAGCAAATATAAATATCAGGTGATATTGTTGCCGAAATTACGCTAGACATTTTACGCTTGGCGCACATTTATTTCAAACGACGCTGCTCGATATTTCATTTTTTATTATTTTTGCTATGCTGTATCTGATTTGTGATGTATGAATATATATCTTACCTATTTAAAGTTTGCTTTAACCACACTTGACAAGATGCTAATCATTGTAATAATGTTATTGTTTATGCTTAAGCTGTATTAATCAATTTTCAGATCTTTAGTAAGCGAGTTTAGCAGTTGGAGAGAATAGGACCTAGAATCTATTCGTTATTCTAACTAGTGGATGACACGCTCTAAGGTTTTCCATTTATTAATTTGGCAGTATAAAAATAGAATCAAGTTTCATTTATCAAGGCAGGTACATAATAACTACAAACATATAACCTTCTATATGATTGTAGTACAATAACGAAATAAAGCATAAACAAGGCCCTCAATCAAGTGTGGAACCATAAATCCAATTTAATCTTTGTTTATCTGTTCAAAGTTAATTAATAATCATAAATAGGTAAGTGGGTCTTTTGATAAAGTGATATTATTTTAGCTTCGCTTATAATTTACAGTATATGAGCTAGCTTAAGCTCGTGTTTTGGCAGAGATAAACATAATAAGCTAAGCGTTTAATGCAGAGTTCTGTTAATATTCTGTCAATACATATTTTTGACCCTTTGTGCCGTGTATTATCCGGCTGGTAGAATAGAGCACCCTCAATTCTTACCGAGGTATAAAGGCGACTAAGGTAAGTTGACCTACCGTGGTAGGTCAACTTACCTTACCGTGGTATCCGTTTCAGTAAAATACCCTCTTCTTTATCGAGGTATAATAAAATAGGACTGAGGTAAGTTGATGTCAGGCAGGCGGCCGGTCGTAATCATGTGACAACATGTTTGAAACATGTGCCGACCCCATTTAGAGTGGGATAAGGGCGAATAATGATGTGCCGTGTGATATTAATCAACTTTGAGTGGGATAAGTGTGGGGAAAAGATGATTTCTGAACCTTTCCACGCGGATTTGACTCGTAGTAATAGATTGTACTCTATGACTAAGTCTATGTCTTCAAGATTCATGATACTAAAAGACTCTAGTCTCTAACAAGTCTTAAACTACTATCAATAAGATTGATCCGGTTAGACCCGCCGCCGAGAGTTGAAATGGCTGACGTCTTTTTATAGAATTACACAATCGTGACACACAAGAAATAACAAGATTAGTTTGTTAAACTCCTACGGTTTCAAGCAGTATGACTAAACGAATCCGTCAACAACTGGCTAACGAGAAGCCAAAGCACTGACAGTTTACACGTAAATTCTATAAAATATACGGGGATTCCTCTCGAGTTACTCGTTAAAAAAACAAAAACAATTCGACATTGCGATGGCAAAAAACGCGGGACAGGGTTCTTTGGATTAAAGAAACCTTACGATGTTAAGTCTTATTACTGATGACGAATCGCCAATCATTCGTCGTACAATTTTAGCGATTCCAGTGGTATTTTATAAGAAAATTCATTATAACTTTGTACAACACTCGTGTTAAAACTTTTGAACATAAAAATACACACATCGGTTTGTAACTATCTTTAATATTTAAATGAGTTAATCTTGTATATATATATATATATATATATATATATATATATATATATATATATATATATATATTCCGAATCTCGGAAACGGCTCCAACGATTTTCCTGAAATTCAGCATGTAGGGGGTTTTGGGGGAGATTAATCGATCGAAAAAATAGGTTTTATGTATAAAAAAGAGATTGTTTTATCCCTGTTTTTAGGCATCAAAAAACACTAAAATTTATATTGAATTGAATTTTCGCCATAAACTGTCAAGTCAGCCTTCTTGAGCTGCATCAACTCTTTACATTGATTTCCTGGTGGAAATCACTATTTTCCGACGGCAAACCAACTGTGTTAACTAATGAGACCAAAATTATGATATTTAAAAATTATTAATCATCTTCATTCTCCTGCCCTTATCCCACTCTAAGTGGTACCTACCGATAGATTTTAGTTTAAGAGAGCTTAAGCTTAAGTATTTTAGCTTACATCTACATGTTCCAATGCAGATTGGTTGGTAACACGAATATCAGTTAGGCACATAAGTTTTATAGACATCTCGTTGCTGCTTGCCCAGATTTTGGATCTTCGAGGATATATAAACTAGATATTGGCTTTGACTGGCCCGTTGGACCAGTGGGTAGTGACCATGCCTTCAGCTCCGCGGGTCGCGGGCTCGATTCCTGCCGAGAGCCAACATTTCCTATAAATGAATTTGTTAGTCTTTGAGCCTGGGCGTATATTTGTATTTATGTATGTATTTTAAAAATATATAAGTATATATTCACCAGTTGTCTGTCTAGCATAACACAAGTATTAAGTTACTTACCTTGGGGACGGATGACCGTGTGTGTAAGTGTCCCATTTATTTATTTATTGATACTCTTCTGTCGATGGCATAACTAGCAGAAACCCACGACCTACAAAGTTTAAAAAAATTGATATTTTTCTTAATTTCATTGATCCATTGATAACGGAGAACTATCTTTTATTTATTACCTTGAACATACTACATAATATATCAAGAATGTAAACACCGCTTTGAACGCAGAATAGCAACTTTTAAAATTACATATTTTAAAACAACAAAATTAAAATGGAAATATTATTTTTTTAATGTAAATTTTTGTTTAATTGATGTTAAATCTTTAATATTTAAATGAGTTAATCTTGTCATGTTCAGCATGTAAAGGGTTTTGGAGGAGAAAATCGATCTAGATAAGTTTTATTTTGAAATAATGTCGTTTTATCCCTGATTTCGGGCTCTAAAAATTTTTTTAAATTTACGTTGAATACAATCACAATTTTTCGCTGTCAAACGTAAAGTCATGGTAGTTCATTTGGGAAACCGGCGGTCTAGAAACATGAAAATACCTAAATTCGAGGCCCAGCTGCCCTACTATTTTTTCATATTTCTTTTTAATTTCTGTTTTGATTTTAATTTTTTTTACATCATTTTAAAAATTACCGAAAAGACTCGGTCACCCAGGTACTGTAGGTAATGAGAGTAAATCTTAAAGCTTATATCGTAGATGTTATATGTAATAAACAATATCTAAGTATTTTTGTATGGTTATTGTATATTTATCATCCTCTCATCCTCCTGCCCTTATCCCACTCTAAATGGGGTCGGCACAACATGTTATAACCATGTTGCAACATGATTTGGCTACATATTTTACGACCGACGGCTAGTATGACGTCAACTTACCATTGTCGTATTTTACGACTCGGCAAGAAAGAGGGTGGTCTTTCTACTCAACCGGATACCACACGGTGGGTCAACTTACCTTAGTTGCCTTTTACGACACCTCGGTAATATATGAGGGAGGTCTATTCTACTCAGCCGAAAACCTGGCCGAAAGCCGAGCACATGGCTGTGCAAATGTCTCTTACATTATGATTGACGATTATTAATTTGAATTGAGCAAAGTTTTGTCTTTATGGATTACTCCGAAACCGTCTTAATTACTTGTAAGGCAATTGGCATGTACACGAACTTAATAGCGTGTAGAACTTATAAGGTAAGATAATCTGTTTGAACCCAAGTAAACATTACAGCCATATAGAAAAGCTTCGACCTAATCTTTTAATCGTAGTGGACATAAAAGTTAAAACAGATAAGACGAAAATAATTCTAAACTTTATAACACCTATTTTTTGTTAATACTGATGATTTTGTCTACCTTTTCGATGTAGAATTGAATTTACTTTGCTCCTGCCCTTATCCCACTCTAAGTGTCGGCAGAACATGTTATAAACATGTTATCTCATGATTTGGCTACGTATTTTACGACCGGACATAAAAGTTGAACCAGATAAGACGGAAATAATTATAAACTTTATAACACCTACTTTTTAGTAATACTGATGAATTTACCTACCTTTTAGATGTAGAATTCCATGTTATAGAACTGTCTTTCCTATGATTTCCTCGTGCCTTTTCCCACGCTATGTGGGGTCGGCACAACATGCTATAAATATGCTGTCACATGATTTATCTATTTTATGACCGGCCGCCTGCCTGACGTCCATTACCTTAGTCGCCTTTTACGACACCTCGGTAAGAAAGAGGGTGGTGTATTCTACTCAGTCGAATACCACACGATGGGTCAACTTACCTTAGTCGCCTTTTGCGACCCCTCGGTAAGAAATGAGGGTGGTCTATTCTACTCAGCCGGATACCACACGGCGGGTCGACTTACCTTAGTCGCCCTCTACGACACCTTGGTAAGAAATGAGGGTGGTGCTATTCTATTCAGCCGGATACCAGACGGCGTATACACATTACCAATAATATGTACATCTAACAACTCGTAAGAGCCGATTCAAATGTGAATCCAGTTTGACTAGTATTTTTCTATTCTATATTCACCATTAACAATTCCGGTTTCGACCTCAGTTACGGCCGCGAAACTTAAAGCGACAAATTCTGTTTCTATAATTTCTAGAATAATCATAAATGTATATCAATATGGAAGCTGTGATAGACTAACGGTGAAACCTCTGTCAACAAACCTCTGTCTTCAAACCCCTGGCAGGCAACAATGAGTTTTTCTATTTAAACTTATATGCCTAATGATATTAGCACGCCGTGTGGTATCCGGCTGAATAGAATAGTACCACCCTCTTTTCTTACCGAGGTGTCGTAAAAGGCGACTAAGGTAAGTCGACCCGCTGTGTGGTATCCGGCTGAGTAGAATAGACCAACCTCATTCCTTATCGAGGTGTCGTAAAAGGCGACTAAGGTAAGTTGACCCACCGTGTGGTATCCGGTTTAGTAGAATAGACCACCCTCTTTCTTACCGAGGTGTCGTAAAATACGACTATGGTAAGTTGACGTCAGGCAGGCGGCCGGTCGTAAAAACGCAGCCAAATCATGTGACAGCATGTTTATAACATGTGCCGACCCCACTTAGTGTGGGATGAGGGCAGGAGGATGCATGTTTAATTGATATTAGCAAAAAGCCTACTTTATTGTTGAAGATTACTTAGATGATAAGAACGCGTGGATATCGCTACTCTTCGACCCTGTAAAATACAGTTATGACTAAATGTTATAATAGTAATAAGTTAATAGAATTATATTTTGAAAAAGCAACCGCCGAGTTTCTTGCTGGCTTTTCTCGGTAGGAACTTTCCAAACCAGCAGATTTTGATTTTAAAGCACTTGTTTACAAGTTTACTTTAAATAAAGACTAATCTAAGATAATTATAACGAAACGTGTATATCTCTGAATAATTTGTAGAATGTGTGTAACCTACCAATCCACATTGGAGCAGCGTGGTAGGCTCTCGCAAAGCTTTAACCCTAATATCAAAATAAAAAGAGAAAACATCTTTCTCTTGCCTAGCAGTAGATCTGTAACAGGCCGTTACGTTTTTTACATATTAATATTATTATAATTCGTAATAAAGTGATATGATATGATCAATAAAATTTCGTAAAACTTCTAAGGTCCTAAATGTCAGCAATAAACGTTTATTACGATGTTATTTATGATATTAGTCTATGCCAGCGTAGATTAGTTGTATAACATAAGTTTTAGTGTGTATAAATGCACCAAAACCACAAATCTCTGTAGCTATAAGGAACAAGCTTTGTATACCGTTGTTTCTATATAAGGTGCCTGAGTTGTCCCTTTGTATACATCTTGATACACAAAGGGCTTTTAACTCCAACACTGGCCATATTACGCTTTTGTTGGAACAGTTAGGGGCGAAAGTGTTATATTTATTGAAAAAGATTCATTGTTCTGTTGAATCACATATTACAATCGACTTTATTGTGTGGTTGTAGAAGCTGAGTTCTTTATTGTTGATTTAATTTATTGAAATTCATTTGCATGTTTATGGTTAAGTGACTATACTATTCATACATGTTTCTAATTGTACTTTACTTATGTACTTTGTTATTAAGTATTACTTATTTGAAATCTTAAATAATAATTACTTTTACAACAAAACATTTTGACAATATGAACTCTTTGGTAAATAAATAATGGTAAATGGAAAATTTGACAAGTTTTGTTTATTTCTGATCTAGTGATTAATAAGCCTTTTTTTTAACTTATAGAAGACTAGCGGCTGCCCCTGCCCCTGCTTCGCACGGTTATAAAATATATATCCCATGTCAGTCAGTGTAAAAAAATGATTAAAATTGATCCAGTAGTTTTGATATATTCATTACTGCCAGTGGCCCGCAAGCGTTAAATTTGGAGAAAAACAATTTCCTTTCCCTATACCAAGACGATTTCCTGCTATCTTTGGAATATCTAAACTCATATAGTACATTTTTACTTATTGACTTTTACATTTTACCTATTTATTTTATTTTTACAATTAATTACAAAATGTCTTTAAACAAACTCTTAAAAGATTCGAAGTGCTATAGGGTGAAGCGCGGCGTCCTCACGGCATTTTAAATCTGTAATATCTCCGAAAATGTTCACTTAAATTACATGCTGTAAACGGTCATATTGATCTATATTAAATCAACAATTTATTTAAGGTACTTAATTTGATAAGGATTAATGGTGTATTGTATAAAAATTGCTTTGAACATAAGGCATTATTTTTCGTAAAAAGTAAATGACAAAAAATGCTATTGTGGGTTATCCATAAGAGATAGACATATACCATCGCGGACTTTTCTGTAGACCTTTTCAAGGTGTACAAATACTTAGTACATTATTTTGATAAATCTCAACCGCATCAAAATCTGTTGCGTAGTTTTAAAGTTTTATGCGTACATACGATATATGCGACTTTGTTTTATAATATGTAGTGATTACAAAAGTAATAAAAATATCCGCGATAAACTTAACTTTTATCGCGGATTATAGCAAAATAATATTCTCTTTACTTTTGTATTATGGACCTCCGCAAAGTAACGCCTAATTCTATAAATTATAGAAGATTTCAAATGAATACATGTATGAATTGAGCTTGTGCTTTCTTGACTTTATTCGGCTACCCTTTTTCATGTTAATGTGCATGAAAAATTACAGTTAGAAGTAGATTTCATGTGAACTTTTCTTAATTAAATAAAACCTTATATCATTTATGTATCCGACTGTACCTCAAGTGTTCAAATTTACGAGGGGCCGTAAAAATTTACACTGCTCAGATAAAATAACGCAATTCTGTTTTTGTGCGAATGTGGCAAAACATTACAAGTTACCATTATTTGTTTTGTATTAAATATTAAATTGCTCATCTAATTATTTTGGTTATTTAATATATAGATAGATACCGAAGATAAGCGTAAACAAATTTAGTGTCATGAAATTTTTGCATTTAAATATAAAAAAAAATACCGTGATGAAAAACTTTAACACTTTAAAACCTTTACCATCCAATCGATGTTGCTATGCCACAAATATTAAAATCATTAATTATGATGATTGTCTAGCCCGTTGGAGCAGTGGGTAGTGACTCTGCCTTCAGATCCGCGGGTCGCGGGTTCGATTCCCGCCGAAGGTTAACATTTTCTATAAATGAATTCATTGGTCTTTGAGCCTGGGTGTATTTAAAAAATATATAAGTATATATTCACCAGTTGTCTGTCTACCATAACACAAGTATTAAGTAGTAGTAGTAGTAGTGTGTGTAAGTGTCCCATATATTGTTATTATTAATATTAATGAATAACATTTAAATGTTGTTCTTATTAGTTTTATACAAATTCCTTTTTTTCTTTATTAATTGTATTTATTTTTTTCATCGTAATTTATATATTTTTTACTCTTGTACATATATAAGTTGAACTAAGTTAAGGTGGGCACTGGTTCCCAAAATACAGTTTTAACTAGCTTGGGAGCCAGGGACACAATAATTGTACATGTGCATTGTTGTAAAATAAATAAATAAAAAAAAAAAAAAAAAATTAATTGTCAAGCAGCTGTATGCAAAAATTTCCCACAAAAACATTCTTTGCGTACATTAACTGATTGTGTTGCGCATAATTATTGCTTCAAAGCACTTACGCAACCTAACCAATTCACTCTCTCCCTACTGATTACAATACACCTAGCCAAGTACTAAAATATTCATCAAGAATTTATTAGGCAGTTCAAGGGTTGCCACTCTCTTACATAAATTATTTCCCCACAATCATTGTAAGTCGAAAAAATTATTTAAGTAATTTAATTACATTTAATATGACCGCCGTGTGGTATCCGGCTGAATAGAATATCACCAACCTCATTTCTTACCGAGGTGTCGTTAAAGGCGACTAAGGTAAGTTGACTCACCGTGTGGTATCCGGTTGAGTAAAATAGACCACCCTCTTTCTTACCGAGGAGTCGTAAAATACGACTAAGGTAAGTAAGCAAGTAAAGGTAAGTTAAGCGGCCGGTCGTAAAATACGCAGCCAAATCATATGTCAACATGTTGTAACATGTTGTGCCGACCCCACTTAGAGTGGGATAAGGGCAGGAGGATGATGAATTACATTTAATATGAACAGGAACTGCGGATACCGATTGAGCAGACGTGTTACACTTAATATGGGACACGGCTTATACGTAGCAAGGTGCTTTTATGTTAAAACTTGTATACCTAATTCATTATTCTCCTGCCCCTATCCCACTCTAAGTGGGGTTGTCACAGCATGTTTAAGCGCGACATCAGCGTACCTTAGTCACCTCCCGTCGACAATCCATTAAAAAATTAAGGTGGTTTTACCCAAAAGGTGGTAAGTAGCCTCAGTCTTTTTTTTATACCACGGTAAGTAATAAGGGTGGTCTATTCTACTCACCCGGATACCACACGATGCCTAATTGATATATATATTTTATCATACGCTTCTAGCTGACAAGTTCAAATTGAAATTCAAAATATTCTTTTTAAAGTAGACTGTTTTCAATATTTTTTAATCGTCAAATCAAATAAAAGCTATCTATGACTCGGAAGGTTGTTTGAGAGACTATTTATCGTTCTTTGGTTTGTCGTATTTATATTCGGTTTGTTTTGCTCTACATTTAGGTACAGAACAGGTTGTTGAAGACTGACGTTGCTACTTTAATGTTCTTACGTTGTAACTACTGAAACGCCGTGTGGTATCCGGCTGAATAGAATAGTACCACCCTCTTTTCTTACCGAGGTGTCGTAAAAGGCGACTAAGATAAGTCGACCCGCCGTGGGGTATCCGGCTGAGTAGAATAGACCAACCTCATTTCTTACCGAGGTGTCGTAAAAGGCGACTAAGGTAAGTTGACCCACCGTGTGGTATCCGGTTTAGTAGAATAGACCACCTTCATTCTTACCGAGGTGTCGTAAAATACGACAGAGGTAAGTTGACGTCAGGCAGGCGGCCGGTCGTAAAAACGCAGCCAAATCATGTAACAGCGTGTTTATAACATGTTGTGCCGACCCCACTTAGAGTGGGATAAGGGCAAGAGGATGATGATGACTTGTAACTACTGAAGTACACGTAAAGGAAGTTAGGAGCCAAAACAAGTATATCGATAAATCAGAAACAATATCACAATTTATTGAATTATTCGTCACAAAGATGCGAACCCTAGGTAGCCCCGTTCGAAAACGTATCAAAGAGAATCAACCCTTGTGTGCTAGAAAATAGAATATTTTTCGGTAGTGAAAATGTTTTTTCTATTATTATTGGCAAGAACTGTACGGGGGTAATCCCTTGGAGCAATTTTTTGTGACCCTTTTGTACGACATCCTATATTGGTCACGTATGCCGAAATGCGTTAACAAAATCACCCATAAATTAATTTTATAACATATCTACACATATTTACTAGTATAAGAGCTTATTCTTTTTTGTCCATTGCTGTATATAAGCAATATTTGCTGTGTGGTATCCGGCTGTGTAAAATAGACAACCCTCATTTTTTACCGAGGTGTCGTAAGAGGCTACTAAGATAAGTCGACCCGCCGTGTGGTATCCGGCTGAGTAGAAAAGACCATCCTCATTCCTTACTTAGGTGTCGTAAAAGGCGACTAAGTAAGTTGACCCACCGTGTGCCACCTCTTTCCTACCGAGGTGTCGCAAAATACGACCAAGGCGAGTTGACGTCAGGCAGGCGGCCGGTCGTAAAATAAAAACCCATAGCCATAGTTGTAAGAAACGTAAAACTTTTTTGAAAAAAAAAAAAAAAAAAATTGAAAAAAACATGTGACAACATGTTTATAACATGTTGTGCCGCCCCATTTAGAACGGGATAAGGACAGGAGAATGGTGCTGTATATAAGCAATAAGATAATGCTGTAATATATTAAGATGGTATAGACATATAATAAGGAGGAATAAAAATCACGTCACCAAAGGAGTTTAATATGAATGTGGATGGATATGTGAGACAAATCGAGATGGTTGCATTGTGTGAAGTATGACATGCATATAAAAGGAGTAGCGCCATAGTTGATGCATAGTGGGATAAAGACAGGGGAATAATGAAGCTGTAAAGTCTCTTCAAGGGATCTTCACACCCTACGATCTTCTTTCGCTTAGGTCAAAGGGCTCCTCGTAAACGCAACTTTAGTAGACACTAAAGTTGCGTTTTCCGGTTCTGAATATCTTTCTAGCACCTAAGGGCCATAAAGTCCATCGATTCTTTGTACTTATCAACGATTATCGCACTTTAAATGGGTCGACACAATATGTATTCCTCTTCCATTGTCTTACATTACTGGTCAACTTTGGGATTACCTCCTGTATATCATCATCCTCCTGCCTTTATCCCGCACGATTTGGCTACGTATTTTACGAATCACCGCCTGTCTAACGTCAACTCATCTTAGCTGTATTTTACGACACCTCACTAAGAAAGAGGGCGATCTATTCTACTCAACCGGAAACCATACGGTGGGTCAAGTGGGTGAAGGACACTACCTCTTTTATAAGCATATCATAATTCACACAATCGTTTCTTTGTATATATATATATATAATATATACAAAAAAGGATATAATAGTAAATTCATCACCGTGGGTTTAAATTAGTAAAACGGCGCAATTGTAAGATTATCACAATCATTCATATAACTACATAAATATCCATTGCCATTAAAGCATTTCAATTAAATGCAAATGTTTCAATTACAGGAATGTGGTATAATGTGCAAATCACTTGCCTTAACAATAAGTTGTTTATTCAAAAGCATTGTGATTGGTGACTGGTTAGTTTTGTCATGACACACCCGCGCCGGCACTTAGGGTGAGGCTATATTTGTTAGCGACACGACTCGCGAGACGTAAGCGATTAAAACAAATGCATTGTTTATACTTCATCTATACATATTAGTTTTGGCCCTACAGTGGGATAGTAACCAGCCGCTACTACTATTGATAACTTAAGCTTAGTGTACTTAAAATGTGTTTAGTCTCTGTTCCCTAAAGAAAATCGGGAATTTTTGTATCCTATATGCTACCCTGGTGTATAAGCTTTAGGTGTGTCAAATTCCATCAATATAATTACAGCTGATTTGCCGTGAAAGTGTAATTTAAAAATACACTGACGGACCGACTTGAGATAAGACAAGCTAAAATTATTGCTGTTAAAATGGCTAAAAACAATGTCATAAAAGAAAACTGAAAATGTATCAAAAGCAAATCTTGTATGAAATTTCTTAGGTCATTTTATTCATTTAGTGAATGTAGGTATATGTATTTTTAATATTTATAGTCCAAATATCCCTAGAAATTCACGATTAGGTTGTGCTATGTAACATCATAAGTTTTATCACAACAACTCTGCTTCACTTATTAGAGAACTAAAAGCGAATTTATCCCAAAAAAAACAGGACACACGACTTTCTTTGCATCAAGTATTAAAATATCCTTAATTTTTTATTTAATATACGTTTGTTTCCGGTTCCTGAAGGAAAAATGTTTTTTATATATAAACTTCAACCGTAACTTCTAAATATTATCATTCTTAGTGAATGAGCTGTTAAAAATTTTGTCGTGGAGTCTGTCTCCTAATGACTCGGTTTCGGGGCGCGACGATTTTTGAGTTTGTGATAGTGAACGTGTATAGTGCTTGTGTATTGTGGTGACGGTGGTGGAGGTTTGTGCATGTATTTTTACGAATCCTGCATGTATCAGGTATTATCCACTCTACATTTAGCATTATATATATTTTCCTATTTTATTTCATCGCGGTTTATAGCAAAATTTTATTATTACTTTTGTAGCCATAAAAACTTATCAGGCAGGTAGGCAGGACTTTTTTTTTAGCTATATAATCGCTTAAAGCATAGTCATATCATTTTTATTTCGCTCACCCAGGCGCTTCGCAAATCGCTGCTCACTATGACCATAGCCTTAATTATGACTTGCGATCTAACCATTTAAGGTCAGTCGATTGTATCATTGTTCAACGAAGTTGTAAATTTTGAGCTGAAGTTATTATAGCAATTCCAGACCCTTATTACATGTATCGAAATATACCTAAAAAGCTTATAAAATATTAAAAAAAAATTAAAGTCATCATCATTCTGCCCTTAACACACTCTAAGTGGGGTCGAGCATAACATGTTATAAACATGTTGTCACATGATTTGGCTACGTATTTTACAACCAGCCGCCTGCCCGACAACT
The DNA here is from genome assembly GCA_947086495.1 of Morpho achilles. Lineage (NCBI taxonomy): Eukaryota > Metazoa > Arthropoda > Insecta > Lepidoptera > Nymphalidae > Morpho > Morpho achilles. The sequence continues at coordinate 4,087,078 of CAMTZB010000004.1, read as the reverse complement.
TACTTTAGTTGAATTTCACAACACCACGGTAAGATCGAGAGTAGTCTATTCTTCTCAACTGGTTACCACACGGCGGGTTAACTTACCTTACTCGTATTTTACGACAACTCGGTAAGAAATGATGGTGGTCTATTCTACTCAGCCATATACCACACGGCGCGTCAACAAACCTCAGTCACCTTTTATGAAATCTCGGTAAGAAAAGAGTGTGGTCTATTCCACTCAGCCCGATTCCACACGGCGGGCCAACTTACTCGTACTTTAATCGCCTTAAATAAAAAAATTAAAGTAGCGGCCTTATACCACAATTAGAGAAAATGTAATTTACATTAAATAGCTTTACATTCTTATAGATATTCTTTAATCCTTATCTTTATTTATATAATACTACGGTCATTTGTCTTTTCGGGTGTCAAGAGTCTGACTGTTTTTCGCAAAAATAATCAGTTTAGCGATTACATATTAATACAATCAAGCACAATTTGTATAATAATACAGTGTGAATTAAATTAGATATTACATGTATTAAAATAAAAATATCATCATTATTTTTAGGAAAAATTAACAAAGTTTGCTAATTTTTTTTAAAGATAGGTACGATATATATATACACGTTATATGTACATAATTTAGGCAAGATAGAACTTGTATATTTTATTTGCAAATAAATAAAGAGTTTTTACTCCGTGAAATATTTTAAATGAATCGTTTAAACTTGACAGTTATGTTGACCCGTGATTTTGGGATTCTCATTGGCCTGACTGCGATCAGATATTCAAGGTTAAGGAAAAACATAACATCAGCAATGCTGATAGACAGTTTTTGCTCTGGCCTAATGTTTAAAACATATGGAGCCAGGACAGTGCCGTCAACCTCATGCTAATGTCTAAATTCATTTTATTCGCTGTAAAACCCGACTTCCCATTTATCACTTTTTTTATTAAGGTTAAGGAAGTTGTATAACCTGCTTGTTATTCAAGCCTTGTCTCTTTTTCACCGTCTCTTATGATAAGTACTGGTCTGTTACTATACCATTGGTTGGTAAGGCCCCCCCTTTTTTTTTGGAGAGCAGAGTTAGAGTTTAGACTCACCAGAGTGCTATAATGTAAATTGCTTGGTAACACAAATAACAGGAGTTCTCCTGAAACATGCAGATTGTGAGGAATCAGGATGAAAAATCTTAAAAAAGAAGTAAAGAAAGCCTTTCTACCTTACTTAGTCATCATGATCCTCCTGCCTTTATCCCACTCTAAGTGGGATCGGCACAACATGTTATAAACATGAGATAACATGATTTGCCTATGTATTTACGCCTGGCCGCCTGTCTGAAGTCAACTTGCCTTTGTCGTATTTTACGACACCTCGGCTAGAAAGATGGTGAGAGAAAGAAGGTGGTCTATTCTACTCAACCGGATACCACTCGGTAGATCACCTTACCTTAGTCACCTTTTACGACATCTCGCTACCTTATTCAATGTATGTGGCTTTAAAACTGAAACTTTATCAACAAAAAAATATCCGAGCTTAAATCAACATCAATTTATATTTGAGATGTCCTTTCGACTAAGTTATCGTCAACTTAAGCAATTAAATACACTCAACAACATACTTCCTTTATATTTCCTTTTCTGGAAAAAAAAGTGAGAGTTTTATCCTATATGTTGACCCGGTATACAAAACCCAATTGTAACAAATGTCATCAATATTGCTCTAGTGGATTAGAGTAACATCAACAGACCGACAGACAGACTTTAGCATTATTAATATTAGTATAAATAAGTATGTATAAGACATATTAAAAAAGGCAAAATAGGATCATTATAGCTGATTGTTATTATTAGATTGAGGAATGTAGTAAAAAGGCAATAATAAATTGGAAGTTTTTGTCGCCCCAAAGTTTGCAAGATTTACATCCATTAGTTTACTTTTATATTTGTTTGTTGAACTTAGGCCCCCATCTAAGGTTTTTGTACAAGCCCTGAAATAGTTAAGTAAGTAAGTAGCGGCCTGTTACTATCCCACTGCTGGGAATAGGCCTCTTCTCTCCATTTGTGGAGAGAAGGATTGGAGCTAAGACCTACCACGCTGCTCCAATGCGGTTTGGAGTTACACATATCTCCAGAATTCTCTAAAGATATGCACCTGCATAAAAAATGGAAAACATCGTGAGGAAACCTTTCTTCACGATGTTTTCCTTCAAAAAACGCTTTCGAAAAGCGTGTGATAAATTGCAATTATCAATTAGACACATAAGTTTTGAACAGAAAAAACATTAGTGTCTGCCCGGGTTTGAACCCGTGACGTCCACGAAAGAGTCGCACGGTGTTACCGCTGGGCTACCACAGCTTTTTAGCTGAAATAGGTACTGCATTTTAATTCCTAATTAATTTATGCTAATCATTTAATGTAGGTCATGCCGCTGCGGTTAACCACAACTCAGTAGACCCGCACATAAATAAATACGACAGATTACAATTATAAAGCGTAGTTAACACAGTTTGATAACCTGTTAATAATAAACACATTATTAATATGTCTGACCTTTTTGACGTTGTGTGCTACACGATATGCACGTATATTTTCTTCAATATTTTTACCCTTATCTTTTTATTTATTTAATACTAGTGGCCCGCTCCGGCTTCGCACGGGTATAAAATATATAGCCTATGTCACTCAGTGAAAAAATTGATTAAAATCGAACCAGTAGTTTCGTTTTATTCATTACTGCCCGTGGCCCGCACGCGTTAAATTTGGAGTAACAATTCCGCTTTCCCTATTCCATGAAGATTCCCTGCTATCTTTCGAATATCTAAATTCATATACTACATTTTTAAGGACAGACAGAGAAAGCTACTTTGTTTTATACTATGTGGTGACGTTTAGCTATTATTTTGATAACTGTCAAATTTTTTTCCATACTAAATCAAAGACAAAATTACGTTTAGCTGTCATTTAAGTTTTGTTATTCCACTGAAATTTGCGTTTTATTATTTTACTGTCATAGTCGTTTTTGTTATACCACGTTTTATAGCAACTTGACGGGATAAAATAAATGCGGTCGAACGGGATAAAAAAGTATCCTATGTCCGTCTCCTGGTTCTAAGCAACCTCTCCACCAATTTTCAGCCGCATTGGTTCATCCTTTCTTGAGTTATAAATAGTGTAACTTAGACCAACTTTCTTTTATATATATAGATTTAATTAGGAATACATAAGTATGCTGTATGGTATTTGAGTAGAATAGACCACCCTTTTTCTTACCGAGGTGTCGTAAAAGGCGACTAAGGTAAGGTGACCCGTCATGTGGTATCCGGCTGAGTAGAATAGGGCATAACGCCACCCTCATTTCTTACTGAGGTGTCGTAAAAGGCGACTAAGGTGAGTTAACCTGCCGTGTGGTATCCGTCTAAGTAGAATAGACCTACCTCATTTTTTACCGAGCTGTCGTAAAAGGCGATTAAATTAAGTTGACGTTAGTTAGGCGGCCGGTCGTAAAATACGTAGCCAAATGTTACAAGATGTTTATAACATGTTGTGCCAACCCCACTTAGAGTGGGATAAGGGCAACAGAATGATGATAATAGATTACTAGTATGATTCTAAGAAGGAGACAACTATTCAGCTTAGTATATTTCTTTCTAGATAAGTACCTAGTCGTTTGTAATATAAATTGGTTGTAATTTTTTTTATACTCTATTTTCAATTGACAATATGAAAACATTATCGATATAATACATTATCTGTTTTGTTTGTTTACTATTTTAAATATAAAAACAAGAATAATGAAAAAACTAATATAACTAAAATAATTTACAACTACAACAGTCAAATGAAAATTAAAACCGTTTAACGAGCAGGTATTTTGGTGACCGCCTAATTTAGTTAAGAGTTTATGTTCTCATGTAAGTGGTCATTGGCTTTTTTGAGAATAAATGATTTTAACCTATAAACCTATAAAAATAAAAAAAGTTGTAAAAATATGCTCAAGATGATTCTAAAAAAGTAGGTACTCGAGTGTTCCTTAAATCATTGAAAGCTGCCATTGACCCGAACTTTTGTATAAAAATCGAATTTGGAAATTTGAATTTCATATTGCCATGTCCTTGACCGTAAGCCTCGTGGAGCTAAGGTGAAATATGTCGCAAAAGATTTAAAAATGAGTGTCTATTATCAAAGGCCTCTCCCACATATGGACGCATATTGCGAAAATAAAATGTACGATTCTTATATAATAGAAAATTAGCTCAAATGAAACTAATTAATATTTATCATGAAACTAAACAAACTATAAAAATAGCGATTTATAGAATCAGACGTTACTTTACGAATTCCATAGTACAGAAGTTACAATAAAACTATTTTGCTGTAATCCGCGTTTGTTTAAAGAATATATATTATGCTAAGTGTATGAAGCAGGCAACATTCACATATCTTATACATGCAGAACAAGTCACCACACGTATCACTAAACGCCGCCAACACCAACACTCAACACAAGCACTACACACACTCACTACCACAATCTCTAACAAAAAAGGGAAAATGCTTTCGTTTCGCCACGAAACGGAAGCATTTTCAGGAGGATAGGCTCCACGAACAAAATCACATTGCCCTCCTAGTGATCCCAATCTAGGTGGGGTCAGAACAGTATGTTATAAACATGTAGTCACATGCCTGACATTAACTTACCTTTTTTTTTTTTTTTTTTTTTTTTTTTTTTTTTTTTTTTTTTTTTTTTTTTTTTTTTTTTTTTTTTTTTTTTTTTTTTTTTTTTTTTTTCGAGTGGAAACTCCTGACGAGTACACACGCCGCCAAGGGAGGCAGCGACGTGGTTATGTGGGGTTTGCACCCACTAAAACCCCCCGGTGTCCCATCTCACGCCTTGAGCGGAAGTCACGATATCATGCCGCCCTAGCGGCCCTCCTCAGAGCAAGGAGACCTTTATGTCTCCCAACCACCTCAAGAATGCATCCAAGACACCAGATACATCCAAGAACTCGACCCTTGGCAGGGCGTCAGGTCTCCCATCACCCGACGTCCAGGGTCTCTAACTTGTCGCTGGCTGAAGGCGGTCGGGTATTGACCGCAGCCACGACTGCAGATCCCGAAGAGGAACCAGAAGGAATCTTCCGAAACCCGCTGCGACTTTTGGTGGGCTTGCAATGCCTGCCCCCCATTCTATGATTTGCGGGGAGACCAGCCCTAGCGCATGGCCCACAGCGGGGGACACGCGAGCATCGCACAGCGATGTGGCCGGTCTCACCGCAACGATAGCATTCTCTGCTTCGATCGACTTCCGAGTCACAGTTAGCCCGAAAGTGACCAACCTCCAGACAGCGATAGCACCGCTGTATACGCTTTTCTAGCAGCTCCACGCGAGCCGTACGTCAACCTACGCGGAGTTTGCCAATGCCCTCCATCTTCAATGCCGCAGCTATAGGACATCGCACCCACACCGTGCAATATCCTGCAGCATTGTACTTTGTTTCCCCAACTTTGACTTGGTGGGGATCACATCCACCGGCTACAGCAACAGCATTGACCACCTCAGTTCCTGAAACCAGGTCTTCCACCCCCACAAGGCGCAATTCAGCACACTTAATGGGTCTGGAGACCATAATCACATTTTCACCCACGGAGTCTCTAATTTTTTTGGCAAAGATGTCTGCCTTTTCTCCAGTCTCATTTTCATTTCCAGTCAACTCGAAAATCCTAGCTCCTGTAGCTGATTTTTTGACCGTTAGGGATGGGATCCCTAAGGCTATGGGATCTACCTTTTCCTTCGCTTGCGCGACAACATCTCTATATGTAACTCCGCCTCTTATTGCGTTTTCAGTCAGGGTAACCACGACTGCAAAGGAGTTGGGTATTCGCGGTCTACGCTTCCTCCTTTTCTTTTTCCCCTTCACTTCCTTTTGGCCAGCTGACTGATTGGCTGTCATCGCCACCTCAACTGAGCCTGGATTTTGCACCTTTGATTTCTTCCTTCCATTCTTCTTTGTCACTGTTGTCCACTCGTCAGTCAGATCTCCAGCCACGGTTGGAAGCACAGGAACTTGCCTGCGTCTTACAAAACTGTGATCACTATAACCACTTGTCTCAGCTCTAGGGATTTTATTCGGCTTTGGCCCAAGGGAAGGTTCTTTGTGAGTCACTATGTGACTAAAATCGACCATCGTGGACGCATCTCATGTTTGAATCTCTGCTGCAGGAACAGCAAGGCACACTCTTTCGTGATCATGAGAGAATCTTGAAACACAGTTCTTGAGTCTCTCTATCTCTTTCCGCAGATCTCTAACCTCTGAACGGAGATCATCGGTTTCCATCTCGAAACGTCGAATCTGCTCTTTCCTCCTATCGGTTTTCTTGACCAAGTCATGCAAACTTTCTGTCAAATGAATGCCATATCCATCGACTAAGTCCACCAATTCGGTGATTTGTTTCTTAGTCATCTTAGCATTATTAGCCTGTATGAATTTAACTGCTCCATCCAATAGGTCCAAATTAGCGGCAACTGGGTTTCCCTTATCTTTTTGTCTCCTAAACTTGAGAGCTCTTTTGACAAAAGCATTTACCTGCTCCGTGGACATACCAAACTTAGATACCGGTTCCACCAGCTCCTCTTCAGACAAGGATCGCGTTCCTACATCTATAAACTCCTCGTGGTCTCCTCTATCGGCACTATGCCGCTTTCGGTCTCGGCTACTAGCCGGTCTCTCCACTATTTCTTCCGTTTCCATATCGGAAGCCCCCTTCGTCCTAACAGAAGGTGCCCCCCCCAGATACGATGGGGCGACTACGTCGAGAAGACGACTGCCGGTGTTCCGGTTGCCGCCCTTCCGACGCAGCAAGGGATTCCCCAGTAGAACTGGGACCCTCCTGGGTAGTCAGTGAACTGCGCGTATTAACCATTCTGTTTAAACCCCTAAAAAATAGCCCCCCCTATTGTGGAGCCCTAGTGACCGGATTCCCCCGGCCATTCATCCCATCAGCGGGCTCCAAACCTTAAGATTGGGGTAATTTTTTATAGAGGTTTTCTTCCTCGCGGCCCGAAGGCCCCCATTTCCATCGCTGGGCTTGCGGGTTTGGCTGACGGAGGCCGAAACCGTGTCCTGCAGAACTTAGACTAAGCCGAAACAGAACGCGCCAACCATTAAGGAGACTCATTCCCCCCTAGAGCCCCCAGCCTATCCGGATTGCCTTCTGTCACCAGAGGGACAAACGGAATCGGCATTCCCCTCCCCCCCCCCCACCCCACAACCGGTCCGTTCGCCAAGTCCAAGGAATACATATTGCAGTATTCCGAGGGCCTACCCAGGGTGCGCCACGAGGAGGCCAACCGATTAAGCACCCCGACATTAACTTACCTTAATCGTATTTTACGACACCTCAGTAAGAACGAAGGTGGTCTACCCACACGGCGGGTCAATTTACCTTAGTCGCCTTTTACGACACCTCGGTAAGAAATGAGGGTTGTATACTGAGCCCGATAGCACATGGCGGGTCAACTTACCTTAGTAGCCTTTTACGACATCTAAGGTACGAAATGAGGATGATCTATTCTACTCAGACGGATACCGCACGGCATTGTCTAGTAATAGAATATTTATATTTAGCCTCGTTCTCGCTAGATGTGGTAAGGCCTTAAGTACATTGGGTCTCTTTTGTTTTTGTTATTCATGAAGGTTAACGGGAACATATCATGTAAAACGTGACACATTCTATTATTCAGATATCAGGAACATTATTGTTGGGTCGTAAGAAAACAGATTTATCAATCAAAAACGATTTGTTCGCTAATACTTTGATATAATCTGACATTGTTCTTTGAATACACAGATAAAGCTGTATAAAACTGAAATTCGATATCTCGAGGAAACAAAAAAACATCGAGGAAAAGGTTATTTAATATGATAAACGCACCTACTATGAAAATTAATTTCATTTTTCTTAACGATTTATAGCCGTGTGGTATCCGGCTAAGTAGAATAGTACCACCATCATTTCTTATAGAGATGTCGTAAATGGCGACTTAGGTAAGTCGACCCGCCGTGTGGTATCCGGCTGAGTAGAATAGACCACCCTCATTTCTTACCGAGGTGTCGTAAAAGGCGACTAAGGTAAGTTGACCCACCGTGTGGTATCCGATTTAGTAGAAAAGACCACCCTCGTTCTTACCGAGGTATCGTAAAATACGACTAAAGTAAGTTGACGTCAGGCAGGCGGCCGGTCGTAAAAATGCAGCCAAATCATGTTACAGCATGTTTATAACAAGCTGTGCTGACCCCACTTTGAGTGGGATAAGGGCAGGAGGATGATGAAGATCTTATCGATAAAATAACAATATGCATATGATTATTGCTTTTAGGACAGTATATGGACACTTCTAAATTATGTTGAGTGTTTAAAATGAGAGCATCAAATACGTAAACAAAATGCGCGGAATCTAATTCGTGACGTATTGAAATTTTAATATCTATTTTACGTTTACAAACCTGTATAAAAACAAAATATAAACCGAATACTATGTTCTCACATTTCCAGAATGTTTTGATTACCGCATGATGTCATCTTCATTACATAAATAAATATAACAACAAACAGAAGTAATACAATACAACCATAATTAAGTATCATATATTTTGTCAAAGTATATACGCCTTTATTCTTATTTAACGAGAGATATTTATTGCACGACCGATGTTATTAATTCGTTGAGCGTTCAGAAATTGAATCAAATGTCTTCAACGTAATATTTTGTCACGCTAGAGATATCTATTTAATAAAAAACTCTATTGTATTCGAATAAGGTCTAAATTTAAATGCAATTTTGTACAGTCTTTTCATGTCTTATTGTGTAGTATTATGTATTATTGAAGTAAGAGCGTTTGTTGCTACAATGATATAGCGATTTTAATGAATGGAGTCTATTTCTTAAATATATATAGTTTAAGGATATGTTTGGTTATCAAGATTACGTAGAATATCATCACACTAGACTGTAGGGCTAATAGCGGAATTATTTTAATAACCAAAACATTCGTACTTGCAGATTACTTAAGTTTACTGGCAATATTCAAAATAATCTATTTAGACGAATACCACACGGCAGGTTAACTTACCTTAATCGCCTTCTACGACAGCTCGGTAAGAAAAAAAGGGTGTTCTATTCCAGGGCTTCTTAAACTTTTTTATATAGCGACCACCTTCAAGCTCAGGAAATTTTAAACGACCCCCTCCTCCATATAATGAAATATATATTAATCGTAGATGTAGATAATATCGCACTATTTTACAATGTAAATGATTTTTATTTGTATTTATATTTGTACGTAGTGTGTATACTAATTTTAAAATTTTATTTATAATTTTTGTAAACTAACCAATCATAAATTTAATAAAACCTATTTAATTAAATTTAATGAAAAGGGGTAATGAAGGAACTTTGGAGGAGAAATATCAATAAATCTTTGTTAGAAAAGTTCTTTAAAGGACAGCTGCAGCCATGTAGTTGTATCAATAATGATTGAAAAGTATCAGATCTTTGCAACGCCTTTTGCTTTCCGACCCACAGTTTAAGAAGCCCTGGTCTATTCTACTAAACCAGATACCACACGGCGGGTCAACTTACCTTAGTCGCCTTTTATGACATCCCGGTAAGAAATGAGGGTGATCTATTCTGCTCAGCCGGATACAACATAGCATTAAACAAGACTTTACCGTTTATAATACCACTAGCTTTTACTCGCGGCTTCGTTCGCGTGAACTGTTGTCGCGTGATAGCTTGATAATAGGTGGCGCTTCTTAGTCATCTTCTTCATCCTATTCCTGTAGAATTAACAGGATTTATATAGCCTATGTTATTCCGGTGTATAAGGAATAATAGTGCCAAATTTCATCGATATTGGTTTAGCTGATTCGCCGTGAAAGAGTAACAAACATCCATCCATATAAGTAGGATAGGACTATGTATTTGGAGATAGGCTGACTGATATTTGAACCTTCGAAATCTTGGGAAAAGTTCACGCACTTTAACCATGAGTTTATGACGCTCGCCTTACAGATAAATAAACAAATTGGAATGGAAAGTTCCACGAACGTCGACCGGCGGCGATATGGTTTTAAAATTTAAATCTCGTATTCTCACTGACTATTGATTAGCGCGTTGCATTACAAAGCGTTACGAATGTTAATGTAGATTCAGTTACAATGTAGCAACTTTAAAGATGGCGTCTCAGTAAATCGTGGGGTATCTAGTTCTTGTACCTACCCGAGTTAGAAAGAAAGGGAAAAGACTTGGGTAATTTATCATTAAAATACAAGAAGTGTCAATTTATTTACAATCAATTTGTTAGTGACCCTGCATTCAACTCCACGGGTCACGGGTTCGATTCCCGCTGTGGGCAAACATTTTTTGTAATGTACTTGTTGGTTTTTGAGCCTGGGTGTATATTTGTATTTAAATATGTATTTAAAAAATATAGGCATAAGTATATATTCACCAGTTGTCTGTCACCCATATAACAAGTATTAAGCTACTTTGGGGACGGACGACCGTGTGTGTAAGTGTCCTATATATTTATTTACTTACTTATATATTTTTGGTCTTTTTATTAAACTATTAATTATAAGATAATTTCATTTGGTTTATTATTCCAACATATCATATAGAATAAATCACCCTAATTTCTTACCAAGGTGTCGTACAAGGCGACTAAGGTAAGTCGACCCGCCGTGTGGTATCCCGCTGAAAAGAATAGACCACCCTCATTTCTCACCTAGGTGTCGTAAAAGGTGACTAAGGTAAGGTGCTTCCCCGTGTGGTATCAGTGTAAGTAGAATAGACCACCCTTTTTCTTAACGGCTGTCGTAAAAGGCGACTAAGGTAAGTAAAATACGTAGCCAAATTATGTTACAACATGTGTATAACATGTTGTGCCGACCCCACTTAGAGTGGGATAGTAATTATAGTTTAATTGAATAAAGAATATTTTGAATATCGCCAGTAAACTTAAGTAATCTGCAAGTACGAATGTTTTGGTTATTAAAATAATTCCGCTATTAGCCCTACAGTCTAGTGTGATGATATTCTACGTAATCTTGATATCCAAACATATCCGTAAAACATATAAATTTAAAAATAAAGATATTGCAGATTTTGTCACAATGTTTTCCTACACCGTACGATTCCACCGTATATACCATGTAATACATTGCAAATATCAATTAGACACAAGTTTAAATAGAAAAACGAATTTGTTCCAGGTTTTGAACCCGCGCCCCTCTTGAAAGCGTCGTACGTTCTCACCGCTGGGCCATCACAGGTTTGAATTTCAATATTTTTATAGCAATATTTTTTTATTTAAATGCAAATGACGAACTAATATAATATTTCTTTTTCTGCATTGACAGGGCTATTCATTTTTCTTGTTATTAATTTCATCTGTATGCAAAATCTTACTTTCGTCTCTGCTTAGGAAAAAGTGAGACAAAATTTCACTTTTTAATATTTTAATATTACTGTGGCAGTCCAGCGGTAACACCGTGCGACTCTTTCGAGGAGGTCACGGGTTCAAACCCGGGCAGACACCAATGAGTTTCAGAATGAGAGAACCAAGTCACACGCTTTTCGTTGAAGGAAAACATCGTCAGGAAACCTGCATAATTCTAGAGAATTCTGGAGATATGTGTAACCTACAAACCACATTGGAGCAGCGTGGTAGGTCGTAGTTCCAATGCTTCCCTACAAAAAAGGAGAGAAGAGGCCTATGCCCAGCAGTGGGTGAGTAACAGGCCGCTACTTACTTACTACTTGTTAATTTTTTAAATATTATGGGTCTCTAAATAACCCTAAGTTTCATAATGCCAAAGCAATTATGTGGCAATGATTGTAATTTTTTATACAAGAAGGCAATCAACAACATTATTCCATACAAAAAATATGCTTTAATTTATAGATCACGACCACATTTCAATTTCAATCAAGGATAACAAACCGTTAAATATCAAAATAAAAAAAAACTAGAATTGGGGATAATTACCTATTAATTTATTATATCGTATTACAGATTACTCATTTAAGAATAATATAACAAAACTCTTTGTAAACATATTAGTAATTAGGGTATCATTTATTAAAATCTGTTTAGAGCTTGTGTGATTTATTTGTTAGGTTCACTTACAATTATCACCACTAATACATATATATATATATATATATATATATATATATATATATATATATATATATATATATATATATATATATATATATATATATTGGTGGGGATAATTCCAAGAATAGGATCTGTGTGTTTTATCCAATTATATATTTCTTATCCAAGATTATCTAAGATTATATAAGTTCCAAAATTGACAGCCTTGTTACTCTCTTTTCCTAATTATTCTCGTTGCCGTAGTAACGAGGCCGTCCGGTGTTGCCGGTCAGACGTATTAGAATTCCCAACATCCTCCCCCCCCTTGGGAACTTGCTTCCCAAAGAGCTCTTGGGAATCTGACGTGCCTTCCAGTGCACAAAGTTTCGAGATGGATCTCTTGATGATACCACCTGCAGTTTGAACGTCGACGACTCTGCATAGTCCGTCGGCGCCAAGGTAGAGTTGATGGATGCGGCCTAGAAGCCACTTCATCGGCGGTAAGTGATCATCCAGTACGAAGACAAGATCACCGATCTTGACATCTCGCTGTCTTGTCCTCCATTTCACACGTTCCTGTAGAGTCGACAAGTAATCCCTTTTCCAGCGTGACCAAAAGTGATGTCTCAGGCGTTCGATCAGCTCGTATCTGTTAAGGCTGATACGTTCGATATTAGGCGAAGGCAGTGAAGTCAACGGTCGACCCACTAAGAAGTGCCCAGGTGTTAAGGGTAGTAGATCAGAAGGATCAGATGACATTGACGTAAGTGGACGTGAGTTCATGATCGCTTCAACCTGAGCAAACAGTGTATACAATTCTTCGAAAGTTAGACTAGAGTTACCTGCTATTCGTTTTAAATGATATTTGGCCGATTTAACCCCTGCCTCCCAGACCCCACAAAATTAGGTGCATAGACCGGAGAAAATTTAAAATTAATACCTTCATTGCACGCAAAGTCGCTGACTGGTGCTTGACATTTCTTTAGAAGTCTGTTTAGTTCATTACTAGCTCCTACAAAGTTTTTCCCATTATCGCAAAAAATAGTATGAGGTTTACCACGTCTTGCGATAAACCTACGCAAGCATAGAATAAACGCATTGCTACTTAGGTCGCTAACTACTTCCAAGTGTACAGCCTTTGTAGCAAAACAGATGAAAATACATAAATAGCACTTGGAAGTCTTTGCACCTCTACCTTTACGATTAAGAATAAGAAAAGGTCCAGCGAAGTCGGTGCCACAAGTCTCAAAAGGAGAAGCAGGAGTAACACGAGGTTCAGGTAAGTCACCCATTAATTGTTGCATAGGCTTAGCCCTAAATCTTTGACAACGTACGCATAATTGTACAGTAGCAGTTGCTAACACTTTGCCACCTAATGGCCAAAAAAGTTCTCTAATGGAACTCAACAACTGTTGAGGACCACAATGTAAAAGCCGTAAGTGTTCTTTTTCAAATAACATTCTCGTAAATACATGTTTAGTGTCTAGTAAAATAGGATGCCTTTTATTATAAGGGCAATATGAAGCGTTGTCGATACGACCACCGACACGTAATATGCCTTGATCGTCCAAAAACGGATTTAAAGAAAGAATAGAAGATTTACGATTTAGGATTTTATCAGTTTCTAGCGAGTGTATATCTTTAATGAAAGTTTTTCTCTGTGAAGCTTTCGCCAGCAAGGTAATTGAAGTGGGCAATTCAGAACAGGTGAGATAACCAGTTATTTTGGTATTATTTTTTCTAATATTATTCATAAATCTCAGTACATAACCAATAATTCTTTGCAATTTATAGAGTTTAGAGTATTTATTGAACGGTATTACATCATTAGGTAGAATATTAGTATTTAAGCTTATTCTTGTTTCAGGTAACACAGCAGGAGCATGTGGAGAAGAAGGCCATTCTTTTTCAGGTTTAGCCAGAAAGGACGGGCCGTGCCACCAAAAGACATTCCCAGGAAGAAGACGAGGCTGAATCCCTCTGGAAGCCATGTCAGCAGGATTCAATTCGGTAGGTACATGACGCCAGCAGTTTTCGTTAGTTAAGTCCCTAATTTGTTCAATACGATTACTAACAAACGTTTTAAGTGTTTTAGGTGGAGTGTACAGCCATCCCAGAACAATAGTAGAATCTGTCCAGAATACAGAACGAGTAATAGGAATTTTAAGTGACTGTTTAACCTTAGACTATAATTTAGCGCCAAGCAAAGCGCCTAGGAGCTCTAAGCGTGGAATAGTTTCAGATTTCAACGGACTGACCTTGGCCTTAGCACAGAGTAAATTAACAGATTGATCACCCTTATCATTAGTAGATTTTAGATAAATGCATGTCCCATAAGCGTCTTCTGACGCATCTGTAAAGCAGTGCGCTTCTACATACGTAGGAGATTCACAAAGTACATATCTAGAAACATTTATGTCTTCAAACAATTTCGTCTCATTATAGAAGCTTAGCCAAGATTTTTTTGTATCTTCTGGGAGGCTGTCATCCCAGTCAAGTTTACTAAGCCATAATTTTTGAAGAGTAATTTTATGGAATATGGTACAAGCTGATAACAAACCCAATGGGTCAAAGATTTTACAAGAGTTTGACAGTATAGAACGTTTAGTTACTTTAGCAATGTTTTCGACATCAACCGAAAAATGTAAAGTATCAGAGTCAGGTGTCCATCTTAGTCCCAATACAGAAGACTGTTTACAGAAATCTTGAAATTCATTACAAGTAGGAATATCGTCAAATATATCAGGAGCATTAGTACGACATTTCCTCAAAGGAAAACAACCTTCGTTAAGTTTATCAATAACCCCTTTCACAGTGGAAGCTAAGACAGTTTTAGAATCAGAACCAGTATTCAAATCATCGACATAGAAATCGTGCCTTATGGTATGGTGAGGAATGTAGTAACCAAAGGTAAGTCGGTCCATGACTTCTCTCACGGTACCCAAGTTAGTAAGATGTCCTAGTTTTTCAAGTTACAGTTAGACAATTTATTTTCCAGATTATAGAAACGCCTCTTGGCCAGATGATAAGAGTCGCCAAGAGCCACCTCGGGAACCTCGGGAAAAGGAATTTTAACAGAGAACCTACCATTACCCAACCGCACAGTATTAGAAGTAAAATGATTTTCACAATATTCCTTATCTTTAGAAGGAGATATATTAGTAGCTAAAGGAATATCTTCGATTTCCCAGAATTTAGCAATAGAATCTTTAATCTCTTCACAAAAGTTAGAATGAGTAGTAGAAGTAGGATCCTGAGTAGTAGTAGGTCCTGTCACGAGCCAACCTAGTTTAGATTTCTGGAGCATGGGCTTATTTTTGCCTAGCTTGATTTGTTTAGAATCCATTATGTCCCAAAAAATATCGGTACCAAGTAGTATATCAATATCAGAAGGACGATAGAAATGTGGGTCAGCAAGTTCAATAGAATCAGGAAGAGAAAGTCGCGAAATATCTACCTCGACACCAGGTAGTTTACCACTAATCGCAGGTATGACATAGCAAGAAACATTACACTTGAAAGTATTCACCCGTGACTTCAATGTTACCTTACATTTCTTAGTAGTAGTAGTGACTCTATTGTTTATACCAGCAATAGACAGATTAGTATTCGAACAAGGAATTTGTAATTTATTTTGCAAATTTTCAGTAATAAAAGAAGACTGAGATCCATTGTCTAAAAGAGCTCTAACAACATGACACTTATTAGTATTAGTATCAACAAGCTCCATTTCAGCAGTACACAACAAGACCTGACCGACAGTTACAGCGGACAATGATACAGGATCCATCATGGCAACAGTGGAAATCTGAGCAGAAGTTTCTTCAGACGAAGAGGTCGCAGGAGCGACAGAAGCGCTAGATATCATTCTAGTATTTCTATGTAATAATAGATTATGTTTTTTGTTACAGAACTTGCATGGAGTATGTTTGCACCTAGAAGAAAAATGTCCAGGGCGCAAACAATTTTGACACAAGCGGTGTTTTAAAACCTCACTGTATCTAGAGTCTATTGACATAGATTTAAACTTATCACATTTATAGACTAAATGTTGTTCTGAACAAATAACACAATTAGCATTTCTCAAAGTAGGAGAAGCTACAAAAGATCTAAAAAGTTTATTTTCGTTTGAAAATTGTCTTTGTTTCTCAGATTTAGTGACATTATTATAATGCAAAGTTTCTAGAATATCAGCGCGATTGCGCAAGAATTCATTAAATTCAGCTAAAGTAGGCGAAGTACTCGTGTTAGTCCTACTTTCTTCCCATTTGCGACTAGTGGCGCCATCTAGTTTCGACACCATCACATAAACAATCAATGTGTCCCAATGAGAAGTAGGTTCATTTAAATTATTTAAGGAACTCAAATTTTTAGAATAGTAATCAATCATATAACGCAGAGACTTGAAGCTTTCCTTAGAAATCGGTTCAAAATTAAAAAGAGAGTTTAAGTGGTTGTTTACAAGTATTCTATTATTATTATAACGTTTAACAAGCAAATCCCAAGCAGATTTATAGTTAGCAGCAGTAAACTCAACCGATTTTATAACTTGAGACGCTCCGCCTTCAAGTGAAGAGCGTAAATAATGAAATTTGTTGATGTCAGGGATATTATTACTATTTATTAAAGACTCAAACGTATCCCTAAACTCCATCCATTTAAGGTAGTTACCGTCAAAACGCGGAAGTTGGATGGTGGTAAGCTTTATACTGTCAGTATTATGGTTACGAACGTTTTCAGTAGAGTGCGAAGGCACTTTTGAGCCAGCTATCGAGCCATAATTTGAGGAAACATGTAGAGCAGTTACACTTTGAATTATACTTTCGGCACGAGCAATATTCAAACAAAAATCATTTTCGATTTTCTCATGTTCCTCTAACTGATCGAAATCTAACATCTCAATATTATCCTTTAAAGAATCAAACTGAGTAAATAAGTCTCTATGTCGCGATAGTTTTAATTCAAGTTCCGCAACTAATGCCTTTGTAAGTTCCTTAGGATCAATTAATGTAGTAGTTTTTAAGTATTTCGCAAACGTCGTAATTCGACTCTTTATACTAGCACGTTTCCGAACAAGTTCTTTCAAATCTTCCGCCATAGTAAATAATAATTTAATACCTTATCGCAATAATCAAACTAAACAGACTGTTCGGGGTAAGTAATGACAATATAGGTATCAAAGAAACCGCAACGTTAGTTACAGCGTCAAAAAATGACGACGCCGGCCCCAGTCAGGTGCTCGCGGTCAGTGGAGGTCACACGCAGTCGACGCGATGTAACAGCACCGAACAACAACTTTACGCGGGGTCGGAGAAGCAGTGGCCACAAAGAACCTAGAATGATTTAGATTGTTAGTTAGAAAGATGCAAACAAGAATGAAATTATAGACAGTTTATTTAATGTCAATATTTATAAGAAATAAAGATAAGTAAGTAACTCTAATTGTTTCAATTCAGTATTTATAACTTCAATAATATTGTAAGAGAGTAACATTCGTTCTTATATAAGTAGATAGGTAAGTAGGTAGCTAATTTTAATAAGTAGTTTTGAGTAACACAGTTGTATTCATAGTAAAGTAAATAGCTTTATAGTTTTACCTAGTTCAATCTAGGGCTAGTTTTAAGTACTATAGTAATAGTATTCAGTTGAGTTTAATCAAAGAGACTAGATTGCAAAGTAGTGGACAGAATAATAGGCTATGCAATCTAGCTTAATAAGTATAGAAGCTTTAAACTCAAGCAGAATAAAGTAAGTATTTTTAGAAAGAATTTTAATCTGACTCCATAGATATAAGTAGGGAAGCTAGTAGTATTGAAGATGCAAACTACAGAGTAGCATTTTAACCAAAATGTATAATAGCGGATGTGAACACTGTTTGCAGATGCAAAACAATCATGAACACAACGTTCTTCCGTCTGCACACACAAAGTATAATACCAAAATTGGGCGTACTTCCCTGAGTAAAACAAAAGACAACACAGATCCTTCGCGCAATAGTATCACGTAGATCACGATCACGTCCGGTTTCACCAAATTATGGTGGGGATAATTCCAAGAATAGGATCTGTGTGTTTTATCCAATTATATATTTCTTATCCAAGATTATCTAAGATTATATAAGTTCCAAAATTGACAGCCTTGTTACTCTCTTTTCCTAATTATTCTCGTTGCCGTAGTAACGAGGCCGTCCGGTGTTGCCGGTCAGACGTATTAGAATTCCCAACATATATATATATATATATATATATATATATATATATATATATATATATATATTTCTTTTTTACTTTACTTAACCGAATACCACACGGTGGATCGACTTACCTTAGTCGCCTTTTACGACACCTCTGTAAGAAATGAGTGTGGTTTATTCTAATCAGCCGGATACCACACGGCTAAAATATATATGATGATGACAACATGTTCATAACATGTGCCGACCCCACTTAGAGTGGGGTAAGGGCAGCAGGATGAGGATGGTTAGGTATTGCTTCTTTATATTTATTAATAATATTTATTTATGACCATATACTTTATGTTTTCTAGTGTTTTCCAGTAATTTGAAGCTCCAGTTAATTTTATTTTATAAATAGTGTTTTATATTCCCTTCGTGTATGGGCGTTTACTTTTTTCTTTACCATAACGTATTCATTATTTCGTATGGAAATCAAGTGATTTCCTCACAAAGCAGTCACATATTACTGCGCTGCTGTATCCTAAATGTTAAACCTATTTAAAAGTAAAAGACCGATCGGTGCTCCCTAAAGATTTCTTTTCATCACTCATAAAATATTTATATTGCATTTAAAATCTGAAAGCAAAAATCCTAATAATATTATAAATGCGAAAGTTTGTGAGTATGGATGTATGTTTGTTATTCTTTCACGGTAAATTAAAAATTGATGAAATTTGACACTTTCCTTATAAACCGGGATAACAAATAGTTGATAGCATTATTAATGCAAAAATCTGTCTGTCTGTTACGTTTTCACAGTGAATTTGCTGAAACGATATCGATTAAATTTGGCACAATTATTTCTTACACATTTCATTTCATTCCAAATTCAAATATTTTTTTATTCAAATTGGCTTTTACTTTTGAATCGTCAAATTACAATGAAGCTACAACTGGTTCTGAAAGGTACTCTTGCCGAGAATAACGAGCAAGAAACTCGGCGGTCACCCTTTTCAAAAATAAGTATTTCACTGACATATAATTGTTTACAAATCATAATAAATTACAATATAATCTTCGCCGTGTGGTATCCGGCTAAGTGGAAAACGATGATTAGCGCCCGCAAGGAAAGATTTAAATTTGCCGTTTTCACAATATTTTGAATGGCTGCTCCTCTCCTATTTATTTTAGCGTGATGATATATATTTTATACAATAACAATAATAATAAGATTACGCTAAAATTAATTTTAGATTTTTATATTTTAGAGTATATAACCTTCCTCGATAAATGGTCTATCTTACACTCAAAGAATTTTTCAAATCGGTCCAGTAGTTCCTAAGATTAGCGCGTTCAAACAAACAAACTCGTGAGCTTTATATATTAGTATTGATTTATTACATAACCTATTACACGTTTGTTCAAAGTTTTTACGGTAATAGTCAGATATTAGATATATAATATCGACACAATAGACAGGTTATTTCCATGTTTGAATATTTAAATGGTGATTCATAAGAACGGCTGGTCACGATTCTAATTAACCGGAATTCATAAAAACTACGCACGAATTAAACGACGTGATGACATGGCAGTGATTCGAAATAATGTTTAGTTTCTAGAAAATTCTACAGACTTCCATAGAGAAATTGAATTTTTGATCAAGAACGAAACTCAGTTGGCAGCCATTTTGAAAATAATATTAAAATAGTTCATTAGCTAGAAATGAAATGAAATGAAATTTATTTATTGACGGATCTTTTACAGATTGTACTTGTACAATGGTAGTCCCTGGTATCATTACCAGGGAGTGAGTTTTCCTATAGTAATGATTAAATGTAACTAGTTACAAGAATTATATTTCCAAAGGAGCAACCGCCGATTTTCTTGTTGGGTCGGTAGAAACAGCTTTCTGAAACAGCAGTAGAATTGACGATTCTAAAGCACTTGTTTACAATAAAGAATATTTAGAATTTAAATTTGAACATATAGGTAACATTAAATAATATTTACAATTTACTCAATTTCTGTGAAGAAAATCATAGTGAATAAAATTGAGGTTTTATTACGTAATATTTTATACCTTTTACATTAATGGAAAGTAAATAGTTGCTTGTCAAATTTCTTCTTGGATTAAAAAGTAAAAGGGCAAAAACATGGGCCATGGAAAAAACTGTTAGTATAAAAGGTTTTTCGTTTGAAAGGGAGGTCACGTCCGAATTCGATAGTTTGTCATCGATCAAATAAAAAACATTGAGCTACTTCCTAACTTATAAAACCTGTTTTTGTTTATAATAGGGCTGAGCTTGACTAAATTGTCAATGACCATATGTCTGGCGAAGATTCTCATTACGGTGATCATCATCATCCTCCTGATGATCTCCTGATCATCATTATCCCACTAAGTGGGGTTCAGCACAACGTACCGTGTTTGTATTTTTACATTTGAACTACTGAACTAGAATCCATCAAATAGTCACAAAAGACGTTTATTTTGTTTATTCCTAAGGCTTATGATAGCATAAGTGAATGCTAAGTGCGACGACGTATGTAAAGCTGTAGGCAACTTCTATTAATACCATCATCCTCCTGCCGTTATCCCACTCTAAGTGGGGTCGGCACAATATGTTGTCTCATGATTTGGCTATATTATGACCGGCCGCCACCCGGCTATTTAACTTAGTTGTATTATGTTCGAGTCCGATGTCTGTCCGTGTGACGATTACACGAAACAGACACTCGAGCACCTGGTTGCCGAGTGCCCCGCATTCGGCAAACAGAGGCTCGAGCATGAAAATCTCTGCGAGTACTTTCAGCTGGACCCATATAAACTCACCACATTAGTAGGGAAACACGTGGCTATTGAATCTTTCATAAGATTCACTAGCCACATCATAGATCACTTAAAACGATTCAACAACACTTAACACCTTTATACACAAAAACTATCCATCTCACAAATACATTACAAATACACTACACTTTATCCCGTAAGTACAACACAAGTGACACAAACCTAACAAATCCACAACACTAACAAGAACTCCTCTCGCCCCGGCACCTTACAGCACAAACATTAATATTTGTCCGGCCCCCCTCGGTATACTTAATAATATTAAGATGCCTATATAAGTAGTTATATAAGGATATAGTATATAATACGATAAGTAATTGAATTAAGCGTGATTTTGCATGTATATATTTTGTTGTTTTCTGTTATACTCTTCTTTCTATATTGCTAAATTAATAAGTTTACGTCACCTATTTGTGTTAAATGTTTAATTATGAGACCCACTTGTGTTTGTTCTTTTAGCGGTAATTATAAGTCAGTAAAGTTAGTTTAAGATCTTTAGTTTTAGAATACAGGGTAAAAAGTTAAGCAAACAGGCAGGGTGGCGGTGGACGTATCCAATCGCGGAAGCCACCACCCTTGACCTGGATGAGTTTGGCCAAATGGGGCGTTTCTCAGCAGTGGGCCGAATAAAAAAAAATACAGCGACCCACTTAAAATCGGGAAAAAAAAAAAAAAAAAAAAAAAAAAAAAAAAAAAAAAAAAAAAAAAAAAAAAAAAAAAAAAAAAAAAAAAAAAAAAAAGTTGTATTATAAGGCATCTCGATAAGAAAGAGGGTGGTCTATTCTACTAAACCGGATACCAC
The DNA here is from genome assembly GCA_947086495.1 of Morpho achilles. Classification (NCBI taxonomy): domain Eukaryota; kingdom Metazoa; phylum Arthropoda; class Insecta; order Lepidoptera; family Nymphalidae; genus Morpho; species Morpho achilles. The sequence goes on along the minus strand of CAMTZB010000004.1, from coordinate 4,065,092 downwards.
ACGGTGGGTCAATTTATCTTAGTCGCCTTTTACGACACCTTGGTAAGAACTTAGGGTGGTACTATTCTATCCAGCCGGATACCACACCGCGTAATTGTAGAGCTACATAAATTCTTCAAAAAGTCCGTGACAGCATGTCTGTTCGGGCAATATTTTCCACCACGGGTAATCGGGGCTTACTGCACTTGAGGTGCGGGTAGGTGACTAATTAATGTCACACACAAAAAAGAAGATCGGTCGGCCGCGCAACACGGTGCACGAGCCTCTGAGCGAATTGCGATAAATATCGGTGTTCGGTGGATTATCGTATTAATATATAAGAAGTATAAAGGATAATTTGGTGTTTGTGTGAATAAACTATATTTAAGAACAATTCAAGTTGTGATTCAACGAATATAGGTGGATTAAGTTTTTGTGGTTATACTCCGGCCGGAGCGGCGTGGACGCCATAACTTAAGAAGTCTCCAAGTTAAAGGCCAGTACCCTTGATTATTCTGGGTGGACAAATTGCCGGTAGTCTGCCTATCCTACCTATGCTCACCAACTGCATCTATCGAAGGCACGCAGTAAGTGCGAACAATGTCTCTATCCTTTATTTTCAACCCACTATAAAAAGGTACTTTTCTGCGCTAGCTCATCCCGCCCGGTGATGCTGTAAAATCCCTTAACAGCATACAGTGAGCTATAAAAAACTATTTTTAATGTACAAAATTTGGCGCTAAAACAGCGGTCACTAGATGTCGCTGTTTCAACGTCATACAAACGACGATCGACTAGATTAAAAAAACTCGCACTATTTTGTTTCATATAAGTTTAGATATATTTAAAAATTTCAGAGTAGTTTCGTGGTCTTCAGTACATCTACGTGAGTGAATGTTACACAAAGTCGAAATAATATTTGTTATTAGATGATAAGAGTTGATAACGGTACAAAAACAAACTATAAATATCGCACTGACACGCAATTTCAAATCAATGTTTACGTTTACTTTCGTAACATTTGTTTTGCGAGGTTATTATGTAATGAGCAGTAACTAGGTGCTGATAAAATCATTGTCATACGTAAATAATCATTATAGTCTAGTTATTATAAAACAGAGTCCCCGAATGTTGTCTGTCTGTATGTGATGGTTTTTCTCAAAATCTACTTAACGAATTTTTGTACGGTTTTAACGAAAAGTTAGTTCAATTCTTCTGAAAGGTTGAGGTTAAAGTACATTACTTATTTTATGTATATCTTTTAAGGAGGTCGCGAGATATTAAAAAGCTCGCCTGCTGGTAGCTTCACTCGCTTGCGCCGCTTAAACCAGCACAGATACACCAAAGTCATGTATTAAAGAATTGTAGATCTACAATAATACTAAAACAAAGTCCGCGATAGCATGTCTCTATCTCTTATGGTTAACTTGCAATAACTAGTTTTATGTTCAAAATTTCCATTTGGGAAAACATTCGTGAGACACAGATTTTAAAGCGCGCGAAGGTACAACTAGTAGATAAAACATAACACGAACTTAATTTCGAATTGGTATTTTTTTGCCAATTTCTGTGTCTCATTCTACCCTTCTCTTCAAGAAGAGTGCGTGTAAATGAGTTGAGAATGTGAAGGTGGAAGTGCGGTGTGACTAGACTGGATAAAACATGAAATAAGTATATAAGATGAAGTCGGAAAGTTGGGCACATTATAGAAAAGACGACAAGTGCAAAATTAAGATAATATGGGCCGTTATAATGACGAGGAATAAAATCTTGATCAAACGAGTATTAAATGTGAATGTGGATGGGATATGCGAGTAGAGGGAGGCCGAAAAAGAGCTGGATTGCGTGAAGTATGACATTCATATAAAAGGAATAGCACCAGAGTTGATGAATTCATATAAAAAGAAGCACCAGAAGAAAATGGAAGCGAAAAATATGTTTTTCCTACCGCACTTAGTATGGGATAAAGGCAGGACAATGATGATTTTTCTCTTGAAGAATAGTGTTTATCCCGCAGATATAGCAAGCTTTTACAGTAGTAGCTTACTACTAACTAGAATTTAAAACTAGCAAACTAGAATTTAAAACTGTACATGTAACAAAAAGGTATATATATGTATATTGTGTAAATAAATTGCAAGCATCTAATAATTTAATTATATTGACCAGAGATAAAAATAATGTCATATTGCAAGGAAATAATTTATATGCTATGATAACATAACAGCGTCGATACTGTTGATAACCTAATATTGTTTTTAAAGCGTCATCTAGAACGTTCGAGTAGGTATTATATAGGTAACTATGAATATGTTGGTGAGGTTAATTTGGATGTTTGAGAACATCCATATTATATTACTAGCAATCGCCAACGGCTCCGCCCACATGAAAGATTAAAACCGTAATATAGTATTTTGATAACCATAAAAATGGTTAAAGTGGTTTAACCTTAAAAACCAGTCATATGCTATCGCGGACTTTTACTTAGAACTTTTAGAGGGAAACAATTTCGTAATACATGCTTTTTTAATAACTATCACCGTACAGAAAGGAAGCTTTACATTTTGCCATTTTCGTACTATTTTTTATTGATGCTCTTCTCTCTTGTTTTGATCAGACACTTGGGCAGTTGGGCACCTCATATGACTAATTTGAGCCAAAGATTTTTTATGTAACAACACTTTCTGAAGCGCTTACAGAAATTTCTTTCTTTATATATTTTTTTTTCTCTATATTACCCGTATTCTCTTTCTTCTTCAATTCTTGTCACTTCTGTTATTCAAAGGTTGACTGGAAGAGATCCCTTTTTCGGATAAGTCCGCCTTTATACATGTGTTTTTTTTATTTTGTCTTTCTCTTTTCTTACTATATTTATAAAAAGAAATAAATAAATAAAAATAAATTATTTTATTCATTAGATTTCACTTGCCACTACTGTTATGTATTTCCCTTTGCTGATTAATACTTTAGGGAAAGTTTTAATCATAAAAAAGTGTAATGTAGTTAGTTTGCATTAAGTAAAGTACACAGCGCAATAGACGATGCTCGATCCGATGATAGATTTAATATGCCAGTAGTCGTAGCCACTGATAAAATACTGTCAATACGATAAGTCAAAGGAGATGAAGGAAAAGCATAGTAAATATACTTCCACCATAGGATTTGAATTACGTCGCAACACTCCCATTGCTTATTCCATTCGAAGTTGCCTAGTATTCGTTACCATGAATGCAATTGAGTACTGATACCATAACATTAGTGTTTGTTGGACTTTATTTGTTGATAATTGTTATAGATTATTGTAGTGTAGATTGTCGCAATGAAGTTAGGCAAGCAATAAAATCGGTCACAAAAACATTATCGTTGTAATTACAAGTAATAATCAACGCAAAATTGTATCCAGGATATAGTACACATTTACTTAAAAAAATATTACTAAAAGTTTATACGCCATATTTTTAGAGTATCACTGAAGTGTCATGAACGATTTTTGCAATTTCGTAAGAAATCTTAACATACGTGTGGCTTACTAACATAACTGAAACTGTGCTATGTCCATGAAACGCAATTTCAAACCTCAGTTAATCGAGAGACTTATTTAACTATTATTATCATCTTGTATTAACTCATATTTAATACAAGATATTAATATTCTTCAACAAGACACCGTTAATCTATGTCAAAATTATTTTAAGAAAAGCAATTTCAATATACAATTATTTGGAAACATTTTCAAATTGGTGATGTATATAATAGACAAAGTAGGAACTGACACAAGCTTGCGGTTACTGCTCTGCGCTTTGCAAAAGTACGTAAGTCGTTTGTGGGTTTGGGTATAAGATTCTATAATAAAATTCCACAAACAATTTTAGCTTTGCCATTACAGCAGTTCAAAAATACTGTTAAAGGGAGGCTGATACAGAAAAACTATTGAGGATTATATAGATAATAAGAATGCGTGGATATAGCTACCCTCTACCCGTAGCTAGTTACCTTGATGTAACTAGTTATATTTTGAAACCAGCAGTAGAGTTGACGATTCAAAAGCATATGTTTACAAGTTGACTTGAATAAAGTATATTTTGAACTTGAATTTGAATATAGTCTTATTAAGTCTATTGTTATAATGGTAACCCTACACACTTAGTGCAGTGGTGTTGTTTATAATCCGTGACCCGCTTATCCAAGGCATGTTGTTGGCCTGTCACAGGCTGCGTCACTTGATACTGTTCATGTTTGACTGATCAGAATATTATTGATTATAAGATTAACTTGTGGTATCCCGTGGCTTTAACCAATGCATTTTAACGAATTAATCCAATCGAATTTGTTTTTGACAATACAATATTGTTAGGAATCCAGATTTACTAAGCTGTGACAGCCTTTATAAGACAACAGCTGACGTCATTCTCTCTCTTTTTAGTCGTGCAGCATTCGTAGGAGGTAGACGTGGTGACCTCTTTTGTGTTATGACTGCTATTCGTAATAAGTGCGACCACTGAGTTTCTTGCCAGTTCTTCTCAAGTGGATTAGTGTTCTGAATTTTTGGTAGAATCATTCTGGCGATGGATTTTGTAGTGAAAAGTGTTGGTGCACAGTAAGGTATAAGGTATAGGAATTTAGACTTAATTTCTAACAATATAGTTAAATGACTACCCAACTTACAGAGGTTGCAATGTACGCCATGTTGCATTAAACAGGGGTGGCAAAACATTGGTCGATCCTCAGCTCACCGACGGCATTGCACCAAAACCTTCAGACGATCTAATAACGATCGCAAACATAGAAACACATAATAAACACACAGCGTCTTCGCCGGCGAAGACGAAGTCCCAGTTTTCTGACATCGGGTGGTTATGGCTCTTCTTGCCACTCTTTCGTTGTCGTAATGACTAATCAAAGTCATATCATCAGTCCTCAACAAAGCGTCGCCTTAAGCCGTAGTCCGGCCTCACAGGAGACATCTCTAGAACGACGTTCTCCGACGCAAGTAGAGCTTCTGCGCTCCACTCTCCGCATTCGACCCGGTGCCCGGTGATGCTGTAAAAGCCGTTTAGCCTAACAGCATACAGTCAGTTTGAAAAAAAAATAATAAAAGAGGACATTGCAAGAAGCCTTAAGGATCCCGTGTCTTTCCGTTCTTCTTCGGTCTTCTTTATCAGGTCAAGAACGACTTCTGGAAGGATAAATGAGAAGCTTGGCTGGTTGCGGTAATCAGGCTCTTTCACTTTTACGCTCAATGGTCTCCTTAATCCGACTAAGTACGGAAAACTGCCCACTGAAAGATGAATCAGGGCAGTATGGATTTGTAGCACACTTCGTTATCGTCATTACGTAAGATAGCGGTTAAATGTGTTTACTGATAAAAAAAGTTCTAATACGAAACTGCTGCCATATTATGAAACTAAACCGCAATCATGGTAGAATCGCAATTGTTTCAATTGGCCAACATTCTTGCAGTATTGGCTGCTTATCACTGTACTAACTAGAGCAGGGATTGCGAACTAATGGCACACGTGCCATTAATAGTACGCGACACAATATTTTAGGCACGTCACCGAATGAAATGCATCACGAAATGCGAGATATTATTTTCACAGACGAATAATATTAAAGACTATCAAAAAACGTTTGACCATGTGACCAAACGAGGGTTAATTATGAATGTGGATGAATATGTAACTCAAAGTAGGCCTAAAAAGGGATGGATGGATTGTGTGAAGTATAACGTGCATACAAAATCAGTATAGTATAGTCTCGGAAACGGCTCCAACGATTTTTCTGAAATTTAGCATGTAATGAGATTTTGGAGGGGAAAAATCGACCTAGTTAGGTTTTATTTAAAAAAGACTCATCTTATCCCTGTTTTTGGGCATTAAAAAATACAAAAATTCAAATTGAATATATAAAACACAATTTTTGCCGAAAACTGTCAAGTCAGCGTTGCTTATTCGGGGAGCGGGTGGTCTCTAGAAATGAAAATACCAAGGAACGAGCCCCATCTACCAAATCATTATTATTAATTTTTTTTTGTAAAAATTACCGAACAAGGCTCAGTCAACCACACACTTATACTTAAGTAAATATAAACATAATAATAAATTTTAAAAGTAATTGAAACATTGCAAATACTTTAGGCATTACTTTTGCGGTTTTGTGGTGGAGTCTGTATCCTAACAATACTTAGGTAACGAGGCGAGACAAATGTGTAAATTTTAGTAGTGAATGTGTACAGTGCTTGTTTATTGTTTTGTTATGTGATGATGTGATGATCAAATATTAACTAATGATAGGTAGTGAATGAGTTTGTGCATATTATTATATGTATCAGATATGAGAACGGATAGTTCACGCTACATTTAGCATTACATACGAGTACATTGTTTTTTATCGCGGATCATAACAAAACAATATTTTCAATGCAATGCAATGCAAATGTAATGAAAATTACATTGATTGATTTAATCCTTTAGGGATTAAATCAAGAGTTATAAGTTGCCCGATCCTATTTATTACTTTCCCAACAATCGCAAAGTTAAAACATGGTCAAAAATCTATGACTAAGATTTATAGTGTTGTTCTTGCATAAAGGTTCGTCTACCCTGAACTAGTATCTCAATTTCATCCAAAGCGATTGTGATAATAGCATTGCGTCGGCAAATGTTTCATAATTGGATCATTACATTACGGTGAAACGAGATCTTTGTGCTTTAACCTACTCGATCGCGTTGGCGTAACGCTTATTTGTATGCAAAAACGACATCTATGTGCTTAGTGCGATTTTTTAACAATTATGCCCAGAATTGTGAATTGTGAAAGATACATGATATACAAGAGTGAATGACCGTACTTCATTCCATTCCGTATGTAAAGCATTGACCTTGACCGAGAGAATACATACAAGTGCGAAAAAGACAGAACTACAATGTTATTGTTTTATCTTGTTGTTTGAACACGCCGTGCCAGTTTAGTCAACCAGTACTAACAAATGCAGATCTCAATCAAATTTTATATGTATTTTGTTCGAAAATACATTTTTTAAAGGATGTTTGAGAAGAAGTTTAAGTCAGTTAGTTAATCAGTGGATTTATTTGATTTTGTATCGTCGTTACCGCTCTAGAAAATGATTGATTTTAAAATAATTTGATTGAAAATAATAAATAATTTTATTAATAATAAATTGATTGAAAATAGTGATTTTAAGCAAAGCGCCATCTGTTAACCTAGGATTTACCCAGGCAAAGAAACGCGGGTAAAGAAACAACTTCAACGAGGTCCTAAAATAACATAATTACTTAATAATATTCAACTAAAAGGTTTCAATTACTTAAGGCACGTGCACATGCAGATGTTTGTATGTTGATCCAATTATATAAATACATTTAAAACGTACATTGTTGATGTTGCAGCCACTATATCTCGAAGTCACGTTTGGATTTGCCTACTGACGCATAAATTCTTGTAATTTCTCTACGCAATAGAACTATGACAAATGGTTAAATAGATTTTAATAAATTAATGAATTAATATTTTTACATGCATATATAAAAATGCTGATTTATATCAAAGAATGACTGGCCCGTTGGCGCCGTGGGTAGTGATCCTGCCTTCAGCTCCGCGGGTCGCGGGTTCGATTCCCGCCGAGGGCCAACATTTTTTATAAAAAGAATTTGTTGGCCTTTGAGCCTGGGTGTATATTTGTATTTAAGTATGTATTTCAAAAAAATATATATAAGTATATATTCACCAGTTTTCTGTCTACCATAACACAAGTATTAAGTTACTTACTGTGGGGACGGACGACCGTGTGTGTAAGTGTCCCATATATCAATATTAATTAATAATTAAAAGAATATCGTCTAAATAGGCATATTATTATGCGCCTCATATACTTGTAATCGTAATTTATTTACGATTTTTTTTTTCAATTACACTATAAAGTTTTTTTTCAATTACAGTATTAAGGAAAAGTAAATGAAAAATAGTTTTAGGAATTTTCCCAATTTAAAATGTTCACAAATATGTTCGAGACCTAACATCGAAATTTCGATTTTCGTTCAAGGATATTGAGACCTATTTTTCCAAGTCATTTACATAAAGAACATGGTTAAGGTCAACCATTTTAATAATCAATTTTTTTTTTAAATTGAAGACAACATAAGCCCTTCACTATAATGATATCACTGGCTGCTGTTTGCGACTTCGCTTGCATAAATCGATACCGAGGTGAAATCCATTCTCAAATAAAAAATAAAAAACTTATTTTAGCTTGACGTGTTTTAGGAACGGCGTCTTAGGACGACGTGTAGTAAAAAAGAGCAAGCATTTTTTTTTTCTTCGGACTCTAACTAATGCTGTTAGCCCTAGAGGCTTTGAAAGCGTCACCGAGAGAGTGGGCAAGCGCAGAAACATCGCCGGAGTGAAAAACTGGAAGAGCGAGTCTCGAGCGAGACTCGCAGCATCCTGGGAGTGTCGCCTTAAGGCCTCCTGTGAAGCCGAACCTCGGCTTAAAACGATGCGTTGTGGAGGACTGTATCGGACTGGAAAAGTCCTAATGTCGTAACGGGCGGGGCTGTGCATATTTAGTTCTTTATATATACCCCACCAAATCAAAATAATAATATCGAATCTAATTTAACCAAGTCAGTTAAGAATACAAGTCGATTCTCGAGGTTTCGCTAATGCAAACAATTCTGTTTCGTCAAGGATTCTATGAGGTCTACTCAGAATAGAAGTTACGAATGATCTTGATCCAAATCATTGTAAGCAAATAAAGACGTTATGTAAACCTCACTTGTATTGGTTATATAACGTTTACCTGTTTTTATTTCCATACTGTTTCAAGGTCGGCTACATTTATTTTTACCATAAACAAGTTCGCAATACCTTTTCAGAATTAAGCCATAGACAACATAAAAGTCAAGTCTTTGGATTCTAAAAGTTTTATAAAAATCTTTGGTCTTTATCTTTTAAGAGTTTAACGAATAGAAAACCTTAAACAAGTCATTGGTTACATTGATTGACGATTCAAAAGTGCTTGAAAGAGCTTATAATAACTTAAATATGGCTTATATCTGCTAATAGCTGAATATTTTTTTTTTTATTTGATTTGATTTGATACTTTACGCCGTGTGGTATCCCGCTGTATAGAATAAGGACCACCCTCATTTCTTACCGAGTTGTCGTAAAAGGCGACTAAGGTAAGTTAACCCACCGTGTGGTATCCGGTTAAGCAGAATAGACCGCCCTGTTTCTTACCGAGGTGTCGTTAAATAGGACTAAGGTAAGTTGATGTCGGCAGTCGGTCGGTTATAAAAAAAAGTAGCCAAATCATGTGACAACATGTTTAAAACATGTTGTGATGTTTAAAACATGTTGTGCCGACCCCACTTAGGGCAGGAAGATGATGGGCGTCGCTAGTAACATATATTTCCCTTAAATATACATAAGAAGCTCTGACTAACAATATAAATGCTGATAAGATAAAATGTATGTTGCAGTAAACAGCACTTCCTATTTTTGTGTATAAGTACTAGATAAGAGACAACTACACTTTTTTACTGACTCTTGAAGTAAGCGAATAGGCTACATTTTAATGATATCCATTCTAATATTACAAATGCGAAAGTGTGTCGGTTTGTTACGCAACAGTATTGATAACTACTACGTCTTGATAATCCTGTATGTAATCCTTTTTTGATAAATTACCCTTGTTTAGGAAAAATCTGGAATTCTAAAATTAAAAAAAATCCATAATTTCTAAAAAATAAACTGTTGATTTTACTTTCTTACAGCTTATCAGTAATTTTCATGTATATATATATATACATGATATATTTATAGCTGTGGTGGCCCAGTGGTAACACCCTAGAATTCCTCGAAAGAGGCGCACTCTAGGGTTCAAACCCCGGGCAGACACCAATGAGTTTTCTAGTAGAACTCATGTGTCTAATTGATAATTGCAATTTATCACACGCTTTTTGGTGAAGGAAAACATCGTGAGGAAACCTGCATATCTCTAGACAATTCTGGGGATATGTGTAACCTACCAATCTGCATTGGAGCAGCGTGGTAGGTCTTGGCTCCAATCCTTCTCTCCAAAAAATAAAAAAAAAAGAGAAGAGGCCTATGCCCAGCAGTGGGATAGTAACAGACTGTTACTTATATATATAATTTAAATTTAAATAAAGTTAGAAATTGTCTCATATTTATGCCTGTAATGGACTTTCATACGAACCTCAGTTTATAATGATTGATGGACAAACTTGTATGTAAGTTGTTAACATAATAAAGAAATAAATAAATAATAGACGTCAGAGCACTTTGTAAAAGTTTTATTATCAATTTACAAAAGCATCAAAAGAAGTATGGTTTCAAAAACCTCATAAATATTTGTCTGTAAGTACCCGACGATACAACAAGGCGTCGGTATACTTTGTCGTTGTGTTTTGTTTTAAGGTATGAAAATAAATGTATTCGTACATTTGTAGCGTGCGTTTCATTTGTCATTGTATGTGAAAGAGTTCTCCAGGCGAGTGGGCGACGAAATGTTGCCGAATTGTCTGAGAGAACTTCGGTTAATGAACTTCCCCCTTTTAAAAACAACTAAAACATACCCGTAGTGTTTGCAGAAGCCAGGCTAAAGTGTGCCATATTATAATTACTTTTGTATTATCTCCTCAAGATACGAGTGTTTTGTTTCGAATTTAAATTCAAAATATTATTTATTCAAATAAACTTGTAAACAAGTGCTTTTGAATCGTCAACTCTACTGCTGGTTCTGAAAGCTGTTCATACCGAGAAGAGCCAGCAAGAAAGTCGGCATTTGCTCTTTTAAAAATATAATTCTTAGTACTAGCTACATTTCGTCATGCCTGCCTTGTGGCATCCGGCTGAGCTTCATTTCTCACCGAGGTGTCGTAAAATACCACTGAGGTAAGTTGATGTCAGCAGGCGGCCGGTCCTAAAATACGTAGCCAAATCATATGACATATTTATAACATATTGTTCGGACCCCACTTAGAGTGGGAAAAGGGCAGAAGGAAGATGATGGCTTTACCTACTTTACAATTATATTAAATTGTATGCACTTATATTAAAGTGCACTCGTAGTTAAAGGTGATATTTATAAAATGTGATAACATTGAATCACATGCAATAAACAATTCAATAATTATTATTTATTTACAGCAAAAATGTACAAGTTATATCAATCTTAAAGTACTTACACGCTAGGACTATACAAATAATGCACAGGTGGAATGGTCCCAAGAATGCTGGCAGAGTTTCCGCGCTGAATCGCTAAGTTGATTCTTTATGCGAAAAAGGAGCCCCAGCCCTCTTGTCACCTGAAGAGGCAGTTAATCGAGGTGTTAAAACGGTTGTAAATTTTTTTGCACTTTGACTACATGGCCTGGCTAGGGTCTTAACTACAAACGGCACAAATATATAACTTTCGATGAGAGATGCATACTTCTCCGTTTGCCGGATTCAGCCATTTCGACCGCAGCTCCAGATCTTGACGCTGTTTCCCTGATATGGGACGAGGCTAACGTATCAACGCATGTTGCGTCCCACATCCTGTTGTGGGACGTCCCCGTTCCCAAAGAACCAGCGTCAAGCCGTCTGGTCTTATGCCATCATCACGAAATATTCAATAATTAAATTAATTGTGCTAAAGATATCTTATCAATATTAATATTTACATCGGCATACAGAGAATAAAAAAAACCTGGTTAAATGATGGCTACATAAGCTAATATTTTCACAATATTTAATCGGTACTCGAACGCCGTATTGTGTACGGCTGAATAGAGTAGTACCACCCTCATTTCTTACCGAGGAGTCGTGAAAGACGACTAAGGTTAGTCGACTCGTCGTGTGGTATCCAGTTAAGTAGAATAGACAACCCTCTTCCTTACCAAGGGGTTGTAAAATACGACTAAGGTAAGTTAATGTCAGGCAGGCGGCCGGTCGTAACAATGCAGCCAAATCATGTGACAACATGTTTATAATATGTTGTGCCGACCCCACTTACGAGTGGGAAAAGGGTAGGAGGATGATGAATATAACTATCTCTAGAATATTTTGTATCAATTTATTAGTATAACGATAACTTGAAATGGCTAACATAACTGAGGCCAACTCTCACGTGTGAAACATAAACTAATGAGTGGAAGATTTATGTAATACGTTGACAGCTTGTGCATTATGCATGCAAAAGTACAATGAAGCGTGTATGAACTTTATATCAACGGAATAGAGGTGAGTTTTGAATGTAATCTGCTGCTAGCAAAGTAGGTCACAACGCCGTATAGGTGATGGTCAACGGCCGCGAGGCTGAGAGGTCGATGAACCCGCACCCTTAGTGAATGAGAGGCGGTATCTCCATCCCTGTCTAGAGCCTTCTGTAAATGTGCCAATAATACGCGAGCACCTGAATCTGCGTCACTCCATTCACAAATTTCACTTTCGTTATCACTTTGAAGGTTTCTATTTAACTATTTTAGTACTAGTTTCGAACGCGACTTAGTTTGCGTTAACTTTAGAGTTTAAATACGAGGTTCCTTTTACCAGTCCTTAGTCCGTCATATGTTTTCCTTCATTGTATAACTTTGTGTGAATATTTTGAGATAAAGAGACTAAAAATGTGCATCGTTGCAGAACCACGCATCCCTGGAATATTGTCATAGAGAAATCTGGGTAAACTTACTTATTTACTACGACACTGCGAGGCATAGGCATATAAAAATTTGGCGGAACGCCAGAAAATTTTAAACAAAACTCAATTTTATTCTATAATCTATACAACCATCTTACTCTTAACTTGTATTAACCTATTCGCCAGTTTATAATATACTAGTGATCCAACCGCACTTAATTTAAACATATCAGTAGTAAAAATTCATCATTGACAATCAAACAGAACGCTCCGATGGTCATTAAACCTAACAAAATCATCCGCTGGGTCATGCATAAGATTGTCTAAAAAATTTGATTTAAATCGGCCGTTTCAGAGTTTATAAAGTATATAAACAAACATACATTTTTATATATATACTCGTATATATATGTATGTATAAGTGATGTTGTTAATACAAAATTCTTACGCCGATTCGTAAATTCAAGTCAATTTTAAATTTAGAATAATATATATTTGCTTGTCGTATGGGACTAGAGGGTTACAGATTCTACTTGATTTTATAACTGCGTTCTCGATATTAAAGTGGAGCATTAACTAAACTGTCACACACAAAAACAAGTCTGCACACGAAAAATGTAATTATTACAATCAATCATCAAGTCCAAGGTGTTTTTGTTGGAAACAATCTCGACATTGATTTGTTTACCCGAGCTGTTACGGTTGATATGTTAGTAAATTGCGCAGTTTAAAAAAAAAATCATTAGTGAATACGGAACAGGAAAATGCGTTTTACTATCTTATATAATGTCTATGATAATATTCTTACACAAACAATGTTATTTTTGTTATCAGAATATCGACAGTCGATAACATTGAAATTGTTTAATAAAATACATAATATTTTTAACGTTTGTTTATTTATTTTTATTGTATGTCCGGGCTGATTAGAATAGGCCACCATCATTTATTACCGAGGTGTCGTAAGAGGCGACTAAGGTAAGTCGTGTGGTATTCGGCTGAGTAGAATATAAAAGTACAAATCGTAATGTAATTTTGGTGAGTTGCAGAAAGTTGCAAAATCTTGCTTTTCTATACAAGTTTTTTAATTATTTTATAGTTTACTAGTTTTTACCCGCGACTTCTTCTTGATAGCTCTTAGTCATCCTATTCCTGTAGTAAGTACAAGCCGGTTACTATCCCACTGCTGGGCATAGGCCTCTTCTCTCCGTTTTTTTTTTGGGGACAAGGATTGGAGCTAAGACCTACCACGCTGCTCCAATGCGGATTGGTAGGTTACACATATCCCCAGAATTCTCTAGAGATATGCAGGTTTCCTCACGATGTTTCCTTTCCTTCACCGAAAAGCGTGTGATAAATTTCAATTATCAATTAGACACATAAGTTTTACTATAAAACTCATTGGTGCCTGCCCGGGGTTTGAACCCTAGACCTCCTTGAGAGAGGCGCACGGTGATACCGCTGGGCTACCACCACAGCTTATTCCTGTAGAATTAAAAGGATTTCTATAGCCTATATGTTATTCGAGTGTATAAGTAATAATTGAGCCAAATTGCATCGATATTGGCGCAACGGATTAGCCGTGAAACATATATCTATACTCACAAACTTTCGCATTTATGATATTAGTAGGATTCTTTGTAGATTCTATAAAAATGCGCTTGGCTTTATGGTTATATAAAAAATGGTTTTATGAATAGGAAATATAACAAGATATAATTCAGACTTGCTTTTTTATTATGAGACCTTTTTAAAAAAACATCTCAGACATTCTAACGATAAACAGTAAATGGAAGCGGAAACAGTATTTAAACAATAAATAATAATAAAAGTTCAGGAAACGAATTTTTGTATAAAAACTGTACAATAGTATCCGTTAGATCAATATAAGAAAAAAAAGTAAACAAAAAATAAACGAATAACGATTCAGACGTTATTTCGACAACTATTTTCAGGTGACTTTATTCGCAGAACTATTCGTTTATATTTTAATAAATTATTTATATTATTACTAGCTGATCCGATACATGTCCTGACTTAGAAAGTTTTCTTACATTTTCTCTAAACTTACAATGCTTTTTCTTTCATTAGAACCTGATGAATACATCAGGTATCTTGATATAGAACCTAGTTCTTTAACTTACAGTTTTCACTTGATTTAAACAGAAAAATAACAACAAAACTTTTAAAAAAAGCTAGTTCTTTATCTTATGGATTTCACTGGATTTTAACAGAAAAACAACAATAAAATTTTAACAAAAATATACCTACCTAGAAAATTTCATTACAATCAGTTGAGTATTTTTTAAGATTAGCGTGAACGCACACACGTGACTCGGGATTTATATTAGCTAGCCGTGCCTACGGCTTTGTCTGCCTGAAAAACAATGTGACATAAAGTTTTTCCCGCTAAATTCATACCCCACGGAAATTTAACTGGGATGGATTATTAACCCAAACCTACCTCAAGAACAGCACTATCTTTGAGTAAAAACCGTATAAAAATCCGTTTAGTAGATTTTGAGAAAATTGATCACATACAAACAGCTTTAAGCTTTAGGAGACTTTGTTTAAATATCATCTCACAATAAAGCTATTTAAATATCATCTTTGAATACAATCATTATCATCAATCAGAATATAATTAATAAACCAGGTTAGTAATTAATAACTAGAAATGACGGTGTTCTCTGTGAGAGTTTCTAAATTAGTTCAGTTGCTATAATGCCTATTGTATTAAAGTATTATAGTTTATTTCCAATTGTGCTCAGAATACTGTTATTGCTACCACGCGCTCTGTTCAACGGCTTTTTTCTGCCTAACAGTATCAAAGACATCAGTCCCCGTGTTGAACATTGACAAACGTATACTGGTGTAAAAACAGGTTGCTGTGTT
This sequence comes from Morpho achilles, assembly GCA_947086495.1. Taxonomy (NCBI): domain Eukaryota; kingdom Metazoa; phylum Arthropoda; class Insecta; order Lepidoptera; family Nymphalidae; genus Morpho; species Morpho achilles. The sequence goes on along the minus strand of CAMTZB010000004.1, from coordinate 4,049,557 downwards.
CTAATCAAAGTATTATTTAACTCGTTGTATTGACCGCCGTGTCGGCTACCAGTGATCGACTAGCGCTATTCCAACTAAGCCGCGTCGGCTACCGATAGCTGACACGATATACCTGACTTTAGCTTGTAACAGCCCGTCAGCTTTATTTTTGTCAGGAAAAACCATTAAGGGTCATCACTGCTCAATGTGGACGAGCAGCAAGAATGTCGGACTCACAACAATTAAAAACCTGACAGTGCTCAACCTCGATGCTGGTGGCCGGGAGAGAATAACACTGTGTACATAGACCCCATCTCCGCCAGCAAACGCTCTGTACCCTGGAGAACGCCAGCCCCAGGTTCAGGGCCTCTCTAAACAGTGACCCCTTCCTCCGCTGATCGATGTATCAGGAGCACCAGATACATCGACCGCCTCGGGGACCTAACTCCAGCGTCCGCTCCAGCTCCAGGATCCGCTCCGTCACCTTCTTCCGCGATATAATATACTCGAAGAAGGAGACGATCGCTGCCTACGATCCCTCCCTGTCCAACATGGCACGAACCACGGTTGGCAACGAGAGATCGTGCCCCACCTCTGCCACGAAATCCTCGGCCATGCGCCATGCATTAAACTATTATTGAACCTTACCGAGATGGTCGTCTTCTATTTTCCTTTAACACGTTGTTTGCCACGGTGACTGACAGTATAAAATATGATAATAAAGGGAAATATTCAACTTTTTTTCAGACAGCAAATGGATTTTATTGAAAAATGTAGACACAAATTGGCTGTCCCTTATAAGTCTCACAAAATGTTATTACCTGTTTGTTTATTCTATCATCGAGTATTCTCACTGTTATGAGAATGTATGCCCATCACTAATGTCATTCCACATCACTAGGCGATAAGAGTTACATTGCCAATATGACGTCGTACTACCATAAGTCTTATACATGTTAATTGTTAACATGTCTCCTCTTAAGTCTTAATAAAACCTTTGTACAAACCAGTCTTATAATAATTACATTCCCGAAGCACGAACCACGACACTCCCTTGCCAGTATTACGCATCGCATAATAAGCTGTGGCAAAACTTATGTGTCTAAATGATAATTGCAATTTATCATACGTTTTTCGGTGAAGGGAAACATCGTGAGGAAACCTGTATATCTCTAGAGAATTCTGGAGATATCTGTAAGCTACCAATCCGCACTGGGGCAGCGTTTTAGGTCATAGTTCCAAACCTTCTCTCCAAAAACGGAGAGAAGAGGCCTATTCCCAGCTGTGGGATAGTAACAGGCCGCTACTTACTTACTTATTCTGCTGTACCAAGGTACATGTGCGCGTGGCCTGACGAGGAAGTCATAGAAAGAAGTTAACAGAAGCTGCACTGGTGAGTTATGCACCGCTTGCTTAATTTTCGGAAAAAATATTTTCTTTTCCCAATTTTCGTTCCAATTACCCAATTTTTTCTGTCAACATTCGTTCGACTTTAACGAATATTTGAAAAAGAAATATGAAAAAAATATTAGATTATAGTGGATTTTTAACAAAAATATCCCGCATTGTTTCTCGAGCGCCGTTCATCCATTGACCTCGTTTTCGCAATTGAACAATTTGACTGTCAACAATTTATTTTAGTTTTTTTAGACTGAGCTTTCGAGATTACCGGGATGTGAGGTGTGTGTACTTTCACTGGAATCATCCCAAACATCATACTTATCAACTTACTCAACTAAAACATATCAGTCAATCTCGTCTATTTCTTAAGAGGGTAGTGTTTCGTGACAGTTATCCTGATCTAGAAATTTGAAAAGGCAAAAGGTATTAATTCTTTAGAAATTTTAGGTAAAACGAATATGATTTTTCTCGGTGTTATAAGCTACTGCCTTTTATATTTATGTCTGTAAAAATAAACTAATTGGGTATATGAGTATATATAATAGGTATAGGTGTAAGTATAATAGGTATATTTAAGTTAAAAAGACTGTCGGGAATAAATTTATTTGTCATCATCCTCCTGTCCTTACCCACCCTAAGTTCGGTCAACATGTTATAAACATGCTGTCTCATGATTTAGCTGCGTTTTTACGACCGGCCGCCTGCCTGACGTCAACTTACCTTAGTCGTATTTTACGACACCTGTGTAAAAAAGAGGGCGGTCTATTCTAATCAACCGGATACCACACGGTGGGTCAACTTACCTTAGTCGCCTTTTATGACACCTCGGTTAGAAATTAGGGTGGTCTATTATACTCAACCGGATACCACACGGCTCAATAACAAATTTGGTAGATTAATTACATGTAAAGATATTGCGTAGGTTTGTGTTCTAAAAAATGTAGACTAAAAACCTATGTCTCTGACTAAGAGGTAATCTGTATTTCTTCAGTAAAAATCCACGATGCAATCAGACCGCGTTTCTTCTACAACAAATGGCAGAAGCAATTAGTTGGTAGGAAATTGGGTCGCGATGCGTTGCAGGGCGCACGTACACGCGGCCTTGTTTACGGCGCCGCGTCAACAGCCGGCTCGCCTTGTCAACTGATAACGAACGGGCCGCAGTTTTATGTAATTTGACTAATTCAGCGGTTAGTTTTTTAAATTTTAAAATATAATTCTTATAACTAGTTACACGGAACATCACACAACAGGGACGTCAGGCTGTTTCATAAAGCCCTGAATCAGTCGACGAATTTAGTGCTCCTGATGCAGCGATTAGCGGAAGGTTCGACCAATGTTTAGAGTTCGCCCCAGAGGTGGTGCTCTTTAGAGTACATAGTATGGGTGTGAAAAAATAATCAATTATTTAAATAGATTTTTTTTTTGAATTTTTAAAGTTTTTAATATTATGTGTTCTTCTTGGCTTAAATGAAGCCAAACTACACATATTAGGCGAATTTTATAAACAGTGCATCTATATACGAATCGTACTAGTCGACATTAATTAGTCTTTATTCTAAGTAACTATTAATATAAAAAGAAAAATATTCAAATAGTGAGAAGAAAAATCCATTCATTATTAATTTTCGATTCGATTAATGGATTTTTTACGAATCGATTTATTGTAAGGTAGAATTTGTTGATCCATTTTTCCCCACTCCCAGTTACATCCCTAGTACACAGAGCTGCTTATTAATGAGATCCTGGACGTAAAATGCGTTCATTTTCTTAGTGAAATTCTACGCCGTGTGGTATCCGGCTGAATAGAATAGTACCACCCTAATTTCTTACCGAGGTGTCGTAAAAGGCGACTAAGGTAAGTCGACCCGCCGTGTGGTATCCGGCTGAGTAGAATAGACCACCCTCATTTCTTACCGAGGTGTCGTTAAATGCGACTAAGGTAAGTCGACCCGCCGTGTGATATCCGGCTGAGTAGAATAGACCACCCTCATTTCTTACCGAGGTGTCGTTAAATGCGACTAAGGTAAGTTGACTCACCGTGTGGTATCCGGTTTAATATAATAGACCACCCTCTTTCTTATCGAGGTGTCGTAAATTACGACTAAGATAAGTTGACGTCAGGCAGGCGGCCGGTCGTAAAATAGCTACGTAGCCAAATCATGTGACAACATGTGTATAACATGTTGCGCCGACCCCACTTAGAGTGGGATAAGGGCAGTAAGATGATGATTTCTTAGTGAAATTGTGTGATATAAGGATAATGCGGTGATGACGGTACATCTGATATTGCTACTAATTGCATATAGTGTTTTTTTAAGATTTTATTTTACTACATGTTATATTAAAATAATGTTATCGTTATTTTTATTTTGACGCCATATCTTGTTTAAAGTTCCGTGTACTAATCGTCAAAATTTAGGGCAGGTTTAATTGCTTCCTGTTTTCGAACGCAACGACAACACAAGGTGTTTAATAACGGCTTCATAAAAACAACCTACTAATAAATTCTATTTAACCTTGGTTTTTAACTAATAAATAACACAGAAATATATATAAACAGCATCAATTGCCGATTTTTATATATTACCTAATACTAATCAGGTTAAAGTAAAATACAATAAATGTTTACAACACTGTATGTAGCATACAAGTGCTTTTTTTAAAATTTAGAAATGATAAACTTTTTTAATTGAACATCTTTTTTTGTACGAAATGGTAAACAACTGACCGCGTACGGGTCGCGACAGTCCAAATGACCGCTGGGCGCGTAGTGCTTTCAATTGCAAATGTCACGAAGAAATTTGTTGACCGCGGCGGTCAGGCCAGGGCACTTAAGAGATTAGTACCTGGTTTAAAAAAAAATTGGGTATATGGGAGCTCGATCGTAGGTATTTTCAGTTTTAGAGACCACCCGTTCCCCGAAAAAACTACGCTTACTTGACAATTTTCGTATAATCAATGTAAATTTTTGTATTTTTTTAATACCCATAAACAGAGATAAAATCTGCATGCTGAATTTCAAGAAAATCGTTGGAGCCGTTTCCGAGATTCCGAATATATACATACAAGATTAACTCATTTAAATATTAAAGATTCTAAGTTTATATCTATGCTAACAATACGATATAAATTGTGACGTATTTTTTGTAACAACTAATACTTCCATACACTACGTTACATATATTCAGGTTAAAGCTCGAGAAAAAAAAACGCGAAAATTAATTTTGTATCTAACCAATGCGTTTAGAATGCCAATTTTCAAGTCATAACGAATCTGGTACACGCTACTCATAAAATAAGACTTTTTAGAGTTCTAAACAAAAAGTAAATAGAGATGTCGTCGCCACGGGTGTTAAATGAAATGTTTTCGATTCGGTCACTTGTTAAACGCTTTTTATGGTAGGAGACCTTTATATCAGACGAAACGACGACACGACGACACGATAATTATTGATGCGACCAAGTGGATGACGATTGTGAGATAATTCCAGTGAGGGATAAAGTAAAGAATATTTTTCTAATCACTTCAAAGTGCAATTTACAGTATAGGTAGTAGTAATGTCTTAAATATAAAAAAAACCTGTTCTACCACAACGTTGTGATACCATTTCTTAATAATTACATCTTTCGTCATGGTTAAGGCTACTTAATATCAAAGAATAAGTATGTTTTAATTGAAATTATTTGATTCTAAAACAAAAACTATTCTATTGCAATTTAATAAATTCAACTAAAACTGTTTTTTTTTTAATTTATTAACTATTAAGTTGCGATTTGAATATATATTATAACATTTTTAACAAAAAAACTACATCCCTCACTAGAGTATATCTTTGCCTAAACCTTTTTTGAAGCTAAAAATACCCTCGAGGTTGCTTTTCCTGCGAAATTGTCTTTCACCATAGAAGTTCCAAAATCTTAATTCCAGTTTAATGAAAATCGCTCCGCCGTCCCCCCTCCGCCTCACACCATAAAACACCTAACGTATCTTTATCGCAACGTTAGGATATGTTAACTTAGGAGTAACGCTTCATCGGTTCAGAAGTGTTGCAAAACACGCCCCGATTTGCAATTTTTATTAGTGCCGCGTTAATTATTATCGTGTTCTTACTGCAATTATGCATGTATAAGTAATTTGTAGTAATTTAATTGTTGAAATCGTTGCTAATTTGAAATATTACGGAACAATTTTGCTTAAAACACGGTTTAAAGTTAAGAACGAGATTTTTCAAATCTATTTGATAGAATATCTGCAAACCTATAATTGCAATTTATCACACGGTTTTCGGTGAAGGAAAATATTCTGAGGAAAGCTGCATATGTCTAGAGAATTCGCGGTATCATATGTTACCTACTACTGGAGCAGCGTGGTAGATCTAAGCTAAAAAACGGAGAGAGGAGACCTATGGCCAGCAGTGGAATAGTAACAGGCCGTTACTTTAATTAGTATCGCTCTTTCAAGAGTAACCTCTAAAGAAAACATGTTTGTATTGTCTAATAATGATAAGAAAGCTATGAATGTTGTATATAAAGACATTCTGTAATTATTTTTAAAAATAAAATAAATAGAGAAAAATGTAAAAATAAATATGTAGTATATGAATTTAGATATTAGATATAGCAGGAAATCTTCTTGGTAAAGGGAGAGGGGAATTGTTTTTCTCAAAATTTAACGCGTGCGGGTCACGGGCAGTAATGAATAAATCAAAACTACTGGATCGAATTTAATCATTTTTTTCACTGAGAGACAAACTATATATTTTATATAGCCCGTGCGAAGCAGGGGCAGGCCGCTAGTATATTATAAATGCGAAAGTTTGTGAGTATGGATGTATGAAATTATGGCATAATTATTCCTTATATACCGAAATAACATATAGCCTGTAGAAATCCTGTTAATTCTACAGGAATAGGATGATATTGCAAAGCGCCATTTAATATCGGCCTATCACACGACAACAGTCCACGCAAACGATGTCGCTCTAGCAAAAACATATTCAAGTGTCATGGTATTTTTCCAGACAAAGATCGGCACACAAACCATTAAAGATGTTTTCGTCGAATATTTATTAGCAGCCTTCACACACTTCCGCCGTAGTGCCCTATCGTAACACCTACATGACTTACATGAGCCCTTTGTTATTACATACAGCCGTGTTCATAAAAACAATATTTGAGCTTTATGCATTACTCTAATATCAAATAACGCTATAGGACGTTTACACCAACCTTTACAGGATTATCCGATTGCTAGTCTGTAAATTTCATTAAAATCGGACCAGGTGATTCGGAGTCTATAAGAAACATATGGAAATATAGCTATGGAAAGGGCTATGCTCGGAGTTTTTCTGAAGGATCGAATTCGAAACGAAGTGATCCGACAGAGAACCAAAGTAATCGACATAGCCCAAAGGATTAGCAAGCTCAAGTGGCAGTGGGCTGGTCACATTTGTCGCAGAACCGATAACCGCTGGGGTAGACGTGTTCTGGAGTGAGACCGCGCCTTGGCAAACGCAGTGTAGGACGCCCTCCAGTTAGGTGGAGTGACGATATCCGAAGTGTGGCTGGCGTCGGTTGGAAGCGAAGAGCTGAAGACCGAGCTCAGTGGCGTGACACTGGGGAGACCTATGTCCAACAGTGGACGAGGACAGGTTGATGATGAAGAAACATTTACACATTAACTATTATTAATTCATTAACATAACTTTTTTTATATAATTTTCAATTTTTTTCCAAATTGAAATTTTATATTTTTAATTTTATCATGAGTTTGAAGTAATTTTTGAATAAGAATTTTCAGCGCACACAAGGAAATTATAGCAATTATAAAGTAGGGTACACCTGTTATAACTGTGCTCGATTTGAACAAGAGACTGTATTTAAATGATGTATTAATAAGAAAAATATTATTACAATGCCTTTGTTTTTGTATTATACTTACTTCATGTATACATATAAAAATATTTAGTGATACACTATTAATTCTTGATTTACATTTCTTTTAAAAAGCAAATATTTACGTATATGGTTGCAATTATTATCCTCTTGCCCTTATTCCACTATAAGGGGGGTCGGCACAACATTTTATATATATGTATACATGCTGTCAGATGATTTGGCTCCGTTTTTACGACCGCCCACCTGCCTGACGTCAATTTAACTTAGTCGTATTTAAGGACACCTCGGAAAGAAATGAGGGTGGTACTATTCTATTCAGCCGGATACCACACGGCGTATATACATATATAGTTTCAAATACATACTTAAATACACATCAAGGCTCGAAGAACCAACAAATTGTTCATAGAAAATGTTGACCCTCGGCGGGAATCGAACCCGCGACCCGTGGAGCTGAAGGCACGATCACTGCCAATTGCGCAACGGGCCAGCCCATTGCAGCTTTCTTTACGATGTATTCGTTAACGGAAAAGCGTGTGCAACATTGCAAATATCAATTGGTTACATAAGTTAAAAAAACGCATGATATTTACCCTGGGTTTGAACCTGTGACCCCATTGAAAGCGTCACACGGTCTCTTCGGCCATCACAGCTTCAACCCTAAGCAACCTTCAGATCAGCAGCGATAACCTAGTTTATATACATTGTCAAATTTGTATAAACAAAATGTTGTATATACTAACATAGTAATCAAGAAATATTTAATAAACAAATGTAGGTAATTGACGTCAACGAAAGGCTATCTCTGTATGCCCAACAAAGTATAACACTTAACTGGTTATGGTTTAAATAATAATCATATAATTGTACTACGAGCTAGAGATATACTCGACAAAATCGATTTCTAAAGTCGATTTTCTCCCTTCATAATAATTCGATTTGTAAACAATCGATAATCTAATAGAATTAATCGATTATCAATAATTGATTTCTAGCCTTCTAGAATATCAAATCTTATATATAAAAATTAATGTTGCCTGTATGTACTTTATATACTCCGAAACGGCTGGACCCAACTGTTGAACCTGTAAAGTATTGTGGCGATTAGAGCATTTTTTAACTGTTGAGTTCCGTTTTTAGAGAAATTCGAAACCCTACTGAGCTACAACAATGCGTGACTGGACAGCTAGTACATAATAAGTCATCCTCCTGCCCTTATCCCACTCCTAGTGGGGTCGGCACAACATATTACAAACATTTTGTCACATGATTTGGCTAAGTATTTTACGACCGGCTGCCTGACGTCAACTTACCTTATTTCTATTTTACAACTCCTCGGTAAGAAAGAGGGTGGTCTATTTACTCAACTGGATACCACAAAGCGGGTCAACTTACCTTAGTCACACTTTTACGACACTTTGGTAAAAAATAAATGTCGTCTATTCTACTCAGCCGGATACCACACGGCGGGTCAACTTACCTTAGACGCCTTTTACGACACCTCGATAAGAAATGAGGGTGGTTCTATTCTATTCAGCCGGATACCACACGGCATAGCTAGTACATAATAAAATGATAACATAATATGTAGTAACAATGGTTATGATGTAAATAACAACAAGGTACTAATTTTATCCTAAATGTACAATCTTGGAAATTTTGGCATCGCTCTACAAAACAACAAATGTAAACATTACTAAGACGTAATTTATACATACATTTATTTATTGCTTTCGCCAAAGTATATTTTCATACTAAATACATATGCCAGAAAATAGTAAAGACTAAATGTAACAAAATCTTTTATAGAATTAGGCGTTACTTTGCGGAGAGCCATAATACAAGAGTAATAATAAAATTCTTTAATAAAATTATTGCTATAATCCGCGATGAAGTAAAATAGAAGATATATATAATGCTTAATGTAGAGTGGATAATCCGTTTTTAAACCTGATACATGCAGGATTCGAAAAAACACACGCACAAACCTAAACAAAGTCGACCCGCCGTTTGGTATCCGGCTGAGTAGAATAGACCACCGTCATTTTTTGTCGAGGTGTCGTTAAGGCGACTAAGGTAAGTTGACCCACCCTGAGGTATCCGGTTGAGTACACCCTCTTTCTTACCGAGGTGTCATATAATACGATTAAGGTCAGTCGACGTCATGAAGTCGGCCTGTCGTGATATATGTAGCCAAATCATGTGACAACATGTTTATAACATGGAGTTTCGACCCCACTTAAAGTGGGATGAGGGCAGAAGGATGATGAAAGCTTTTACGATAAGTTAATGAATGAATGAATGAATGAATAATGAATGAATGAATACTTTATTGCACTATAATAATAACATACAAATAACACTACTACTACTACTACTACTTCTAAAACAAATAAGAAACAAAACAAATAACATTAAAAGAAAAATATTGTGCAATAAGTTAATTCTGATTCTTATGTTGTTTTTACAATTAGTGAAACTCATATTCTAAAAACAACGGATTATTTAAGTATTTTAACGATACAGCTGTACTCAGCTTCAAGTGCATGTTTAAATTCAATTAACTTTAAATTATATACATTATTAGGCGGTTGAAGATTTGCTATTTATTTTATACGTACTCCATACTTGCGCAAATACTACTTGTTAAGCGCGTGTATAATACACGTGCTTTAGAAGAGTCCTTATACAGTTGCACGTATTTTGTTAGTCAATACTATAAATTTGAAAATGATCTTGTGTTTGTGTATTGTATTTAAACTCACAAATTAGATACTCAACTGTGGTAATGTCGATTGTCTTAACTTAACTTAAATCATCATCCAAAAGTAATGAGAATATTATTTTGCTATAATCCGCGATAAAAGAATATATATGTAATGCTAAATGTAGAGTGTACTAATCGTTCTCATACCTGATACATGCAGAATTTGTAAGAACTCATGCACTACCCGACACTGATGGCGCAACAATACAATCATCATTCTTATGCCCTAATCTCATTCTAAGTAGGGTCAGCACAACATGGTTTAAACATGTTGTCACATGATCTGACTACGTATTTTACGACCCGCCGTCTGCCTGACATCTAGTTATCTTAGTCGCATTTTACGACACCTCGGTAAGAAAGAAGATAGTCTAATCTAATGAACCAGATACCATACGGTGGGGCAGCCTACCTTCGTCGCCTTAATTATACATCGATATTTTTCTTTTTACTTTTTCAATCAATAAGAAGCGATTTTCTCAAAAGACAATCTATTTTTTTTTAACAACTTATCAACTCCTTATCAACTACGTCAAATGCCGCTACCACTCTCCTCTCCGCGCCGCAACTCTCCTCTCCGCTCATCAAGCCTCAATGTTTACATCTCTATACTACAACTTTCGCTCTCTTCCTTTTCCTTCAGTTACATAATTTATTATCATTGCTGTAAAAGTGTAAAAGCTTTATTGTATTTGTAGCCAAATTTTTATTTTCATTTTCCATGAATATTTAAGTTTTAGTTTTCATTCAATAAAATATATAAAGACAGAACATACGATGTTTTATATTTATCTGTGTCGATTTATCTAATGATTTAAAAATTGCATAACTGTGATAAGCGCTATTTTGCTATCGAATAAATTGTTATATAATTAACGATATAATCCATAAGAGATTTTTATGACCCTTCAAACAATGTAATTATTTTCTTGATATGTCATCGTGTTTTTATGCTGCTATTGAAGCTAATGCCGTCAAGCAAAATTTTGTTTAAAAGTAGATTGATCGGAAGTATTGCACGCTCTTATATACTATTGACAACCCGTGTGCTTGTCTGAGTTTTTTTAACCTTCTCTATTGCGCTAGAGTAACGCCAATTTGTATGACGCTGAAACATCGGTCACTAGATGTCCCTGTTGAAGCGTCATACAAATTAGCGTTACGCTAACGCGATCGAGTAGGTTCAAAAAACTCGCACTAACTACACTGTTTATTATCAAGTAATTTATATGGAAAGCAAAGTGATAAAAGTATTCGGATATCAGCTTTCTCTAGAGATGATTAAGAGATGTACAATTTGGATGGATGTTTTAAGAGATTAATTTGGAGCGGACATGTTTCTATAAACACGAATGGACTAGCAAATATTCATGGCTGTGAGGATGTATTGACATACCATCCTTGGTTAATATCACATATAGTGAAGTCGAAAAAATAAAACCGCCCGGTGAAGCTGTAAAAGCCGTTAGGGATAACAGCAAATAGTCAAATCAAAAACGGTTAATATACGAACTTCCTAATAAAGGCCTCAAACTCTAAATTGTTCGACAATTGTTTTATAGCTTACACTATTTTTTACAATATACAAACGTATCAAATATTAAAACCATGCCTGAAAGCATTCATTGGCCACAGATAATCCTTGGTTGGTGTCTCTATCTCCCAACAAAGGCCTCAAACTCAAAATTGTGCGATAATTGTTTTATAGCTTACACAATTTTTCACATGATACAAACGATGTCGCGAGTGTATGTTACTTTATAAATAAAAGTGTCAACTTCAACATTGATTCAAAACAATGTTATCTCACTCTTATGACGATTGTTAAGCACACAACAGTCCAGACGAGTGGCGTGACTTTATGCTTAAACAAATAAGATAAGCCGTGTATTACGTAAATCGCGAGATATATCTAAATCGGTTAAACATAGTATTTTTAGGTATCCGCAAGAGTCTTTGCTTACAGTATTTTAGTTTACACAGATCTAATCAAAATTTTAATTTCATTCATTCCTTATACATTCTGGATTAGTTACCGCACGTATCACAAAACACTTTCTCTCTGTCTCTTCCCAGCTATTCATCCGACATGGTGGTGGGGTCAGCTTGCCTTATTTTACGCTTCCGCTTCGCTCGATTTTGGACCTCATCGTCAGTGACTTTACATTCCCTCTTATCTTATAGCATTACTTCTTTGCATCTTGTCTTGGGTATTTCTACTGGTTTCCGACCGGGGATGGTAAGCTGTAGTGCTAAATTTTCCAACGTATTCAGGTGGTTTTCTCTTGACATGTCCAATCATCGCAGCCTACTCTCCTGCATCTTGTCAGCGATATCGCGTACACCGAGGCTTCCACGCACGTACTGATTTTATCCACCTTAACATTTTCATTTTGGCGACTTGAATGACAGTGACTGCTCTTATCATGCTCTTGTATAACAGACCCTTAAGTTTCACCGGCATCCTGTTATCACAGGTGACCCCTTTTACTTCTCGCCACTTTACCAAACCAAACGTATGACAAAACACTATCACCAACAATACACAACACGACAATCTCAACAATCGTTTTGCCTCGTAGCCGAAGCATCATCAGGAGATAGGCTCTTATCGCAAAGGGACACATCGTCCAAGCAAGCAGTATTATACACAAATGCTTAAACCCCCACATTGATTTTGCCTCTAAACATGTGTAGCAAACTAGAGTTGGAAACGTCCAGTTTGCTACACTTATACTATACTTATGTTTGTTTTACTTACGTTGAATTTTTTAAAATTGAAAGTTACGAGCATTTCTCGGGTTCTAGGTTAGGGCTAACCCTTTCATGAAATGGGGGGGGAGGATGTTTCTTCGATGAGAAGTTTCTTATGAAGTAATATTTTTAGGAGGTGGAGGGTTGCAGAAAGTGTGACAGTAGAGACGTAAAAAGACATATTTAAGCGTGACGTATTTTAAAAATGGCCCCTAAATTACTTTACAATGATGTTTTTGATTCATTTCGTTCTTTTGTTTTCTAAACACATTATTACAATTTCATAATATTCACATATCATAATTGTACTATGTATCATCAACCTACCGTACTAATATTATAAATGCGAAAGTTTGTGAGTGTGGATGTATGTATGTTACTCTTTCGCAGCGAACCCGCTGAACCAATATCGATGAAATTTGGCACAATTATTTTTTACACCGGAATAACATAGGCTATATAAATCCTGTTAATTCTACAGGAATAGGATGAGACTAAAAATCTATTTATTGTCAACCTCGCCCAACAGTCCACGCGAACGAAGTCGCGGGTAACAGTTAGTATCATGTAATTTTAATTATACAGAGAAATAAGCCAACCCAAATAAAGCCGAAAATAGCCGTCATCTTCCATATCTGTCAACTTTCTTTGGCAACGTTTTCAAAGTGCTGTAACGAGCAAGTGAACGTTTTAATTTTAGAATTAACTTGCAATTAAAATAAATTCGTTTCATTCAAATATAATAATCATTATCATCATCCTCCTGCTATTATCCCACTCTAAGTGGGGTCGGCACATGTTATAAACATGTTGCCACATGATTTGGCTAGGTATTTTACGACCGGCCGCCTGCTTGACGTCAACTTATCCCAGTCGCCTTTTACGACACCTGGGTGAGAAAGAGGGTGGTCTAGTCTACTCAGCCGGATACCACACGGTGAGTCAACGTACCTAAGTCGCCTTTTACGATGCCTTGGTAAGACATAAGGGTGATCTTTTCTACTCAGCCGGATACCACACGGCCTAATTCAAACTTAATATTTATTCTTTAGTACAATTATTATAATAATTATAAAGAACTTAAACTATCCATCAAGATAGGCAATTATCGCTTCTGAAATTGTTTTTGGCATGCCACCAAACTTCAGCAATCAGGCAACAAAAGAGCAACGAAGCTATGTCACGGAACACCAGTGACTCATAACAATGACATTTCTAGGCAAAACGTTAACAAAATCGACATGTTTTAATGTCCTTAGAATAATGAATGCAGGTGTAGAGAGAGTACGCAAATTAATATTTGCCATTACCTTTTACCCTCAACTTTGTTCGCCTGTAGTCTTGGAATAAACCAGTAGCTTCTGTCATTTTCTAACCTTTCACATATCTCTATCGGTTGATATTGAGTGGCGCTTTCAATGTCATCCTATTCCTGTTGAATTAACAGGATATGTATAGCCTATATTATGTTACCCCGGTGTATAAGAAATAATTGTAACAAATATACATAAACTAGCGGCCTGCTCCTGCTTCGCACGGGTATAAAAAGAAAAAAAAAAGAAAAGAAAAACTTTATTTACAACTTTATATATCCCATGTCAGTCAGTGTAAAAAAATGATTAAAATCGATCCAGTAGTTTTGATTTATTCATTACTGCCCGTGGCCCGCAAGCGTTAAATTTGGAGAAAAACAATTTCCTTTCCCTATACCAAGAAGATTTCCTGCTATCTATGGAATATCTAAATTCATATAGTACATTTTTACTTATTTACTTTTACATTTCCCTATGTATTATATTTTTACAATTAATTACAGAATGTCTTTAAACAAACTCTTGAAAGAGCGACATCGCTGTTAAAGTCGAAGTGTTATAGGGCGAAGCGCGGCGCCCTCACGGCATTTTAAATCTGTGATATCTCCGAAAATGTTCACTTAAATTACATGTTGTAAACGGCAATATTGATCTATATTAAATCAACAATTTATTTAAGGTACTCAATTGGATAAGGATTAATGCTGTATTGTATAAAAATTGCTTTGAACATAAGGCATCATTTTTCGTAAAAAGTAAATGAAAAAAACTGCTATTGTGGGTTATCCATAAGAGATAGATATATACCATCGCGGACTTTTCTGTAGACTTTTTAAGGTGTACAAATACTTAGTACATAATTTTGATAAATCTCGTAGGGTTTACCCTGCGTTTGCAATGTAAGCGGAAAAAAATCTAATTATTTACAGAAACCTCAAAAAGTACAGTATTTCTCTACTTCGTATTGAATGTTATTATACGTACAAACCTTCCTCTGAAATCACTCTATCTATTAAAAGAAACCGCATCAAAATCGGTTGCGTAGTTTTAAAGTTTTATGCGTACATACGGAAATATGGACTTTGTTTTATAATATGTAGTGATACTCACAAACATTCGAATTAATAATATTAGTAGGAAGGAAGTAGGATTTGGAAGTGGTCGTTAAAAACTCTCCTAGCGTAAGCAAAATAAAACTGGGGTGCAATGTATCAAATAGTTTGATAATTGAAATGCAATTTTATATATATATATATATATATATATATATATATATATATATATATATATATATATATATATATATGTATATATATATATATATGTATATATATATATATATATATATATATATATATATATATATATATATATATATATATATATATATATATATATATATATATATGTATATACATATACATATATATATATATATATATTTATACATATATATATGTATATGTTGTTTTTTTTTGTTTTTTTACTTATTTAAATTTTCATTTTAATTTTTTAATTCTTGTTTCTCATGTTTTTAATTCTTGTTCTCATCAACACTAATTTTAAAATTGGTATTGTTAACTATTAAGGTAATAAAACTTGTTTGTTTAATGCATGTTGTGGCTACCTTAATAAGCTGCACATTTAACGAACTATATTAATATTTTATTTAAATTTTCAATAATTTATTGAAATGTAGTAGCTACTGGTGGTCCTTAAATAAAATGAAATGAAATGAAACGAAACGAAACGAAACGAAACGAAACGAAACGAAACGAAACGAAACGAAACGAAACGAAACGAAACGAAACGAAACGAAACGAAACGAAACGAAACGAAACGAAACGAAACGAAACGAAACGAAACGAAACGAAACGAAACGAAACGAAACGAAACGAAACGAAACGAAACGAAACGAAACGAAACGAAACGAAACGAAACGAAACGAAACGAAACGAAACGAAACGAAACGAAACGAAACGAAACGAAACGAAACGAAACGAAACGAAACGAAACGAAACGAAACGAAACGAAACGAAACGAAACGAAACGAAACGAAACGAAACGAAACGAAACGAAACGAAACGAAACGAAACGAAACGAAACGAAACGAAACGAAACGAAACGAAACGAAACGAAACGAAACGAAACGAAACGAAATGAAATAAAAATAAATATTACATTTTTAAAAACCCTGAAAAGAAAATTTCTTTACAATAAAATTTAATTTACAATAATAGGGCACTTAATTGTTATATTTTTATACCAAACTGAAAAAACCGATTTTGATGAGGTTTTTGTCGATTTATTTCGCTTCAATAGATAGGTATATAGAACCTTGGAGAAGGTATATAAGATAGAAAGGTAAACAAAATAGAAATCCCACACAGTCGTACGTACCATCTAGCATTTAATAGGAATAATTTTCTGATCTACGTTACTATGTAAGAGTTCCATCCTTTTACTCTTACTCTAAGCAATTTAAAAGCAAAAGTTATGATAGAATTATTATGCTATAATCCACGGTTGTGATGGGCTATTTTAATTAAAACAGTTATCACGGTGTGTGTTGCTGGAATTAAACTAACGTGAATCAATTAATTCTGGGAATAATTAAATAAAATTCAGATAGCCACTTCTTCGTTTAGTTATTGTTCGAAGTTAATTGACAAAGCATGCTAGGTGTTGTTACCTGTTGTTGATGACTTCATTTATTGCTTACACAGCTGCAGCGGTGGTATGTTCGACTTGTATGTTAAAACTGTATCTAATTTCAGTGTTAACGACTTATTCACAATTGATTGGCACTGTTCAGCACCTATTCCACCAAGTCAAAGACCGTAGAGTTCATAATGGATAGAAAGAGAAATAATAAATTTAGATTATAGTATTAAAAAAAACGATCAAATGTGGCATGTATATATTTGGCTTTTTTGGCTCAGTGAGATCGTAAAATACCAAGCTAAATCATTTGACAACATGTTTATAACATGTTGGGCTGACCTCAGTTAAAGTGGGATAAGGGCAGGAGAATGATGATGAGGTAAACACCATTCCACATTACAACACTCTACGTCTTTAAGATTTATTTTTTTAAATTTACTATATGCTGTTGGCCATAATGGCTTATACAGTGTCAATGGGACGAGAGAGCGTGGAATCATAGCCAAAAAATAAGCGGGAGTAGAACCCCAGTGGGGAGTCAGGTAGTCAAAATAATACATAATACTATTATGTATTATTTTAGTTTATTTATGTACCAAAAAAATGGATAAACATTATTAGCAAATGTACAAAGGTAAACTTATTCCTAAGACAGAGATCACTGCCAGCTAACCTACGAAGTGAGACAATTTATAGTAAAGAATTTGTTGGTACGAAAATATAAAAAAATGAAATAATAGAGCATCAAAATATAAAAAATAGCTAGAACTTTCAGTACATCGATGTTCTCAATATAACAAGATCTAAATTCATTATATAACAAAAAATATTTATTAAATATTTTTCAATACTTCACTGTGTGCATGCCAGTTAATAATGTCATGTTGGTATATTTGTATGAAATAGCTTAAAGCGGCTAACATTCGCTTCTATTTCTGGTAACGTTAGAAGAGCAATGGCCTTAGCACACCACAGCATCCGCGCAATCAAGTCATCTTGCTGTTTACGATGTAAACATAATAAATATTTCATTCTATTCACTCACCTATTTGACTAAATATATTTTTACTAAAAATAAGAGATAAAATAATAAAAGCTTTTAACAAAGCCCCAAGCCCCTAATCTTAACCGTTGTGGAGTTCCCTCTTCTAGTGCTAATCCTGGCAGCCTCGAGTTATATTTATCATAATCATGTATTGTCATCGGACTGGACCAGTTTGTAAAATGTCAGCTCAATCGGACACCGGGAAATGGTCAAATTTAACTTACAAGGTTCCTTTACATACATACGTGGCAAGTTGAATAAAAGCTTTTAAAAATAGAAGCATATTAAAAAATAAGTTTTCAATTTTGCTGCTTATTGTAGACAAATGTACTGGAATAGAATTTAAGAATTTTATTTATACGGTTTGTCTACGATTTCTTGTAATAAAATATTACATCTATAGTAATTTTGTTAAGGTAATTGTTTTTTTATACCGTCATGTCTGAAAATAATATAATAAAACAGTTAACTTTGTAAACATAATATTATCGCATCGATAACATATATTGGTAATATGAATGTGTGCATGGGTCATCGCCCTTTAACAATTTATATTGTATGTTTTGAACAAGCTAAGGGGAAACAAAATTTTACATAAACATAGCTACTATAAACCGGAATATTAATATGTCGCTACCAGTTATTAATAAATAGTTTTAAAAAAATACAATTTATTTTATCCTAGTGCTTTTACTTAAATGATACATGCAGGATTCGTAAAAACACATGCACAAACCTCCACTACCGCCACCACAATACACAAGCACTACATACGTTGACTATCACAAACTCAACAATCGTTGACAAATAGACGACAAAATCGCAAAGGCTTTGCGAATCCTGCATGTATCAGGTATGGAAATAGATTGTCAACTCTACATTTAGCATGATATATCTTTTCTATTTTACTTCATCGCGGATTATAGCAATATAATTTTATTATTACTTTTGATACTTAAACGGGTAAGTTGGCGGGAAATCGCTCGTATAACTGGTATCTATATAATGTATACATGTCTGGCTTAGGGTTGCCACCTTTTTTTTGAAGAAAAATAGTATTTTTCTTTTTAAATCAAAAAAATATAGTACTTTTAGGAAATTCAGGAAAAAAAATAGAACACTAGATGTGATCTATTCACAGTTGATTCAAAAAAATCACGACAATTGAATTAGCGATAAGAATATAGTATTTTTCGTCCTATATTGTTTTTCTATAATATATAGTACAATTGACCAAAATATAGTACAATACTATATAATATAGTACGGGTGGCAACCCTAGTCTGGCTATACGCCAATTCAGATCCACCACTCGTCAAGTCGTCACAAATGTCTGGAACCACTCGCCAATCAAAAGTCAAGGCGCAACACGTTAAATCTACGGGTTGACCTAGTTTTCGTTAACTGCAGTTATAACGGAGGCCGAAATTGTAAAACTGTTTACGAGTAAAACATATGGTGTACCAAGAAAACATTTTTATAGAGTAGCTATTTAAAAAAAGCGATTCCTATATTAACATTAGCTTTAATCCGCGACTTCGTTCGCATAGACTATTGTATGATAGGTTGATAATAGATGGCGCTTTTCAATTTCATCCTATTTCTGTAGAATTAATAGGATTTCTATAGCCTTATATGTTATATTATGGCTAGCCTGGTTGCCTATTAGCCTATATCTTATATTTATTTTAACTATTCCCTATACACCGGTGTATAATTGTGCCTAATTTCATTGGCATTTTCATTAGCATAATCATATTGGTTCAGCGGATTCGCCGTGAAAGAGTAACAAACATACATCCATAATCACAAACTTTCGCATTTATAATATTAGTAGGGTTAGTCAAGAAAGCGGTCTGTCATTTACAATTTTTATTATTAAACTGCTAGACTAATTATTTATCATCCTCCTGTCATCAACTCACTTTAAATGGGGACGGCACGGGGGTGACGTGATTTGGCTAGGTTTTCTGGGCTAGGCTAGTGGCCGTGTGGTATCCAGCTGGATAGAATAGGTGGCCTCATTTCTTACCGAGGTTTCATAAAAAGTTATTAAGGGTAAGTCGAACCGCCGTGTGAATATGATAGATGAACCTCATTTCTGAGGTGTCGTCAAAGGCGATTAAGGTAAGTTAATGTCAGGCAGGCAGCTCATTATAAAAAACCTAGGCAAATCATGTTACAACATATTTTTAACCGAACCCACTTACAACGGGATAAGGGCAGGAGAATAATGAATTCCAGTAATACGTTATGTACTGTGTGTTCCTGGTAAAAAATTTATTCTGATCTGTTTATTGAAGTCGCCCTTACAGTAACCTCCGCTCCACGCGCCTAGCGCAAGGTGACTCTACTAAAGTCACCGCGGACGTAAATATCTCCACAGTCCAGACGACTATCTGATACATTAGTACTAACACAGCGACTGTCTTGTGTTTGATTGCAGAAGATCCTGTGATACTTTGGCTACATTGCTCGTATGTCTAGCGACAATTTGGAGGGACTGATGATCAAAGGAAAAGTAGAGGGAAAGGGACCCAAAGGTTGAAGTCCGAAACGATGGACAGCAACATGATATACCCTTCAGTACCGCAATATATCGAGCTGCCGATCGCAACGCCTGAAAACTTGCAGTTGACAAGTTGACTATCAGTCATGATCCTCAGGAATAAGGGAACTATAGCAAAGAAGTAAAAAGTAATCATTCTTTGCGATCGCATCAAAGAATGCAGTAGTTCAGATGCTCACCGCGATCTTTTTGAGATCGTCAGTCCGTCTCGTGGGAGGTCTACTGACACTGCGTTATACGGTGCGGCGTCGCCATTCCAACACCTTGAGACCCAAACGCCCATCATTTCTCCCAACTAAGTGCACCGCCCATCGCCACCTCAGCTTCGCGACACGCTAATCTATATCGCCGACTCTGGTTCTTCTACGGATCTCCTCATTTCTGATTTGATCACGTAGAGATACTCCGAGCATAGCTCGCTTCATCGCCCGCTGAGCGACTCTGAGCCTTCTTATGAGGTATATTATGGGTATGCATTTAATCGTTTATAATTGTGAAGAGGAGCCATAATAATAATGATGGTGTATTATAGAAAACCCGTTAAGTGAATAAACAATTTTACACACAGTATTGAACCATGAAATTTAAACACCTATACCGTCTAGCGTAGAAATCCCTATTTGATATTTTTACCCAGCAACAGAAGACGTGGTTACGATGAACATTCTCGATTACTTAAAAAAATAAGATATCATATTAGTATATCACAAAAATGCCAAGGTGAAAACAATAAATTCGTTCGTCGTATTGGGAATATCGGAAATAAATCATACAGACTTTCGATAAACGGTTGAGTCACATTTGAGCGTTCTTTGTTTTGTCTTTTAAATATTGATAGTGCGTATCGGACAGGTTTTCTTTTTATTCTATTTAGATTTTGATCGCGCTGGTTACGGTACCTAAATTACAATATTTACTCCTAGTACATGTTACGAGGTATTACACTAGTACCTACAATCTAAATAGTCCAAAATGTATACGGATTGGCAGGTTACACATGTTCTCAGAATTAGAGATAATATGCAGGTTTTGTTCCCGATGTTTTCTTTCACCAAAAAGCGTGTGATAAATTACAATCATTAATACATGTTTTAATAGGGAAACTCATTGTTGCCGCCGAGTTTTGAACCAGTGACTCCCAAAAGGATCGCACGGTCTCACCGCTTGGCTGTCATAGCTTGTCAATTAATTGTATATCATATTATTTTTAATCTTTAAATCTTGTATATATAATCTGAATTTCGGAAACGGGTCCAACAATTTTCATTAAAATTTGTATGTAATGGGTATCTCGGGTGATAAATCGATCTAGTTAAGTTTCATTTTCAAAAAATGCCATAATAGATCAGTTGGGAACGGACGGACTAAATGTGTGAAAATGCTCCGGGTCAAGTCCAAATTTCACTAGCCGTTTTTTTCTTTTATTATATTGTTTTTTATAACTTCTAAAATACCGAGCTTTGCTCGGTTACTTAGATGTTGTTTTTTATTTGTGCAAGAAAATTATCATAATACTATATTCTGTTTTCAAATTTTTCATTGATATTCATCTCATATTCATCTTTCCTTCCATTGGCTTAATCATCCTCTTCCCCTCATCCCTTATTATTGACTACGTATTTTTAAACCGGCCGCTGCCTGACGTCAACTTACCTTAGCCGTATTTTACGACAACTCGGCAAGAAATAGGGTGGTCTATCCTACCAGCCGGATACCTCACGGCTTAATAAGAACAAAATTCTAGAGTGTAATTGTTTCTTCTGAAATATCATGATTTTAGGAAATATGCTGGCATACAAAATATAATTTATCAGATAGCTTATTATGAAAAACAAATGTTTATCAGCAATATTTTATGTAACGTCAATAAAAACATTTTACAGAGGTCGTATTTCTTAAACATTTGTTATTGCCATGCAAGATTGTCGTAGATGATAAACTTTCAGAGAAATACAGGAGACTAGCTGTGCCAGCAGATTTGCCCGCAGAATTTTTTTGCCGAATTGGAATTTTGAATATAAAAGTAGTTATCTCGAGTTAATTATAAGAGATTTTTGCTTGACATTCACCGTTTACTTAGCGCACGCAAGGAAAGCATAAATTTTTAACGTTTATTGGCAATATTTTTCATAACTGCTCTTCTCGTAATCACCTTAGGATGATGTATGTATAGTCTATAGCCTTCCTCGATAAATGAACTATCTTACACTCAAAGCATTTTTCACATCGGTCCAGTAGTTCCTGAGATTAGTGCTTTCAAACAAAAAAACAAACTCTTCAGTTTTGTATTTATTTATTTATTTATGTACTATAAAAAATGTCGGAAAAAAACATTATTAGTAAAAAAAAGTGTACAAAGGTCAACTTATCCCTATGACAGAGATCTCTGCCAGCTAACCTACGAAGTGAGACAATTTATGGTTAACAAAAAGAAATATCAAACATTATGAATTAGAAAATTACCTTTCTTTAGTCTTAGTTTAAAGGTCGAAAAGGCTAGTATATTAGTATACATAGATAAGTTGGAACTGATGCGGGCATGCGATGAATTGAAGCTATTCTGTAGGAGTACAGTTGAGGTGAAACTCTGATAGTGGACTGACAAAGTATTAAGTTGTCGTTATAACTGGGCTTGCAAAATATGACGATTACATCTTTAGTATGAGCCAAATGAGTATCGTGTAAGACACTAGTTTGTAAAATAATAAATAAATACACACTTACACACACAGTTGTCCGTCCCCAAAATAAGTAACTTAATACTTGTGTTATGGTAGACAGACAACTGGTGAATACATACTTATATAATTTTAAATACATGATATACACCCAGGCTCGAAGGACCAACAAATTTTTGTTAGAAAATGTTGGCCCTCGCTGGGAATCGAACCCACGATTCGCGGAGCTGATGGCAAGGACACTACCAACTGCGCCAACGGGCCACTCAAAAGTCAAAATCAGTCAGTCAGAAACTCAAAATGATTTCGAAAAGCGATCATTTATTCTACGACTACTTAATGAATTAAACTTCTATTTATTTATATAGAGTAAGTGTTGATTGAAGCGTTTCTAACAAAGATCGATTTATCGTAACTGATAAAACTCAATTAATTCTTATCATACCATATCTATACATAATTAGAGCGTACCCCATATCAATTATTAAATTATTAAGAATAACCAATAACATCTACTAATATAAAATAATGTTTGTGTAATCTCTAATATAAAAGTCCCCCTTTACAGACTCAGAAACAGCTGGACCTATTTTAATGAAATTTTGAGACAATCTTTAGAATTCCAACCTAATTTTATTGATTGGTTATGCCATGTTGTTCATGTTTAGTTTAGGTAAAAAGTAAGATAAATATCTTATAATCTACATTTCCTATATTAGGTACCTTTTTATCAGTATAGTTTGTCAGCTTACCTTATTTGCCTTTTACGACGCCTTGCTAAGAAATGAGGGTGGTCTATTTTATTCAGCCGGATATACACGGCGGGTGTCCTATAACCTGTATTACATATATTAGGCACCTTTTTCGCTTAATCTTTTGCCCTACCGCTAGAAAATACGAATCACCTACATCGATTGTAACAGTCGAAATTTGTTAAATATTTAATAACAACAATAAAGGTACATACCACAATATTTTTAGATAAAAGCTGACTGACTAAGCAATAAATCAGACAAGAATTAATGTAAATTTGTCTCGTGATATTTCCGTAATATGCACACATATCATTGATTTATATAGAAGGTGACTTTTATTATAAAACTTGTTTGTATTTAGTCGAATATTTGGTAATACTTGTTATTCGACTTCAACAGGAAACGTGACAGATATAACGTTATATATTGTGTGTTCCCGTTAATTTATCAGTAAGACGTGTGATTAATTTAAATCTAGTTTTTTTTAATGGCGAGTTTAGCCACAGGCTAAATGTCGGTTATAAAGTATGTTTAAAGTATTACGAAATTTATTTAATGTATTGATTGGCATTATTAATGACTTTTTAATTAATAGTACTTGATTGAATAATTTAGTCCGCCCGTTACGCACTGACCCATCACAACTTTACATATGATTCTACATTTTAGCATTTTTTCAGTACCCGAAAGCAGTGATAAAAAGACATTTTGACGTAACAACGTTTTCAATTAGGTTGCGGCTTGGAGTCACTCATGAAAAAGTGTAACGCCCGCTCACGTCTGTTACGATGAGTCACCGAACGAAAGAGGGGCCCGCCGGACTGGCGAATGCCTTGCGTCTCTCTCCCACTCAAACAAGATTGGTCCGCCGCGCGCGCAGCACTATGTTTTAGTAAACAAAATATATTTCTATAGTTAAAATTTGTGCTATTCTTATTTTCATTCAATTCCTTGTTCCTATTGTGCAATTTAATAATAATTATATCAATAAATATTCTACTGAGAAAAAGACTGTTCACTGTTCACACAAAAGAAGATCACTGTTTTCAGGGTCTATAATTTTTTTTAAATTTACGTTGAATACAATCACAATTTTTCGCTGTCAAACGAAAAAACCATGGTGGTTCATTTGGGGAACGGGCGGTCTAGAGAGGTGATAATACCTAGGATCGCGCCCCCACCTACTTTATTATTTTTTAATTTTTCTTTTCCTTTTTTTTTACATCTTTTTAAAAACTAAGTCACCCAGGTACTTATATTAAGGCAAGTAGATAGTATTGTTGAGGGCTTCTTATCTGGGATACTTATATGGGATTAATGGAGACCCGAATTGTTAATCGGAAATTCTTTTTCAAATTGCTTATAACCCCACTATTTGTCAATCTATTCATAATGCCTCTTAATGTTATGTGGAACCTGCTTAGTCAGTATAATTTTCGTCTCCGCATATGACTAATATTTGGAGTAATGAGTAAACTTAAAAAAAAGGGAATTTGTTAATTTTAAAAATAAAAAACTGTTATTTTATTTTACATATTAACAGCATCTTATCAGCGAATTAAAAATACACCATAATCTCTATAAACATTTACCAAATTCACACAAAAAAACATAATGATGTCTGAATATAAAATACTAGTTAGATATATTTCGCCAACGTCATTTATTAAACGATGCTGCGCAGTTAGTTATTTTGGTTGAGCGGCACACGTGGTGTTTAGTGATGTACGATGTTATGTAGTCGAACTACGAATCCGACTAGATAAGTCGAAATCGATTAATTAAAAATTTTAAATGATTAACTTTTAATTATTATTATCTAGTAATACGGTTCGTAAGTGACTAAATATTTTTATTTATAAAATTTAATATTTTTTATTCTGGATTCTATATTAGTCGGAATGTAGTTTATTTTGCAATATAGTATTACATTATTTTGCAATACAATTGTTTGAGTTAATTCAGAAAATATGAAATCTATACGAATCTATGAAGTGCACAGGAATCTTTTGTTCTTTTTCAATATTTATGC
Organism: Morpho achilles; assembly: GCA_947086495.1. NCBI lineage: Eukaryota > Metazoa > Arthropoda > Insecta > Lepidoptera > Nymphalidae > Morpho > Morpho achilles. The sequence continues at coordinate 4,023,699 of CAMTZB010000004.1, read as the reverse complement.
AATTATAAACGCATTTAATATCATTTATTTTCAATACTTACAACAATATCATCTGTGATAAAACAGACTTTCATAAACGTATTATATTATTATAATTGTTATTACATGATTGGTATAAATGTTATAAAAATAGAGAGAAAAGATAATTTAAGCTTACTGTGTTAAATGAATTCAAAAAATTTAAATTATAAAAATATTTTTCAGACCTTCTATAAATTAATGAAAAAGGTTTCTTAGTTATTAAAAATGAATATAAAATTTTATTGATACTCATCTCATCCTCCTGCCTTTATCCCACACTAAGTGGGGTCGGCACAACATGTTACAAACATGTTGTCATATGATTTGGCTACGTATTTAACGACCGGCGGCTTGCCTGACGTCAACTTACCTTAGTTGTATTTTACGACTCCTCGGTAAGAAAGAGGGTGGTCTATTTTACTCAACCGAATACCACACGGCGTATTATATTTTATTGATAATACATCAGCAAATTTATACATAACACTTTATTATATAAAGTTTCTATCATATTTTTTGTTTCGATTTGACTTACATAAGACGGTAACATTCCTACAGAATATACGCTCAACATGGTCCTCATTATCGGCTATAAATATGAATATAGTTGCCAACTGGGGTATTACGACATCCGTACAATGTGAAAATGTGTTTGTTTGTCTTGACTTGTTTGGTTGTCATTGTTTTTTTCTTTCTGAACAGCGCGACGGATCGATGAGATTTTTTGTCAGAATATATTTGAGGGGCTTTTGGTTTTTGTTAAAGTTTGTATGTATGTTCCATATACACTCCGAATCGGCTGAACCGATTTTAATGAAACTTTGAGGCATTGTTTAGATAAATATAGACCTTTGAACCAGTGGATAATTTTTTTAACGGTTAGGTGGCGATTAGAGCATTTTCTTGACCTGTTATTTACTGTTTTTATACCTACCGATATCTTTAAACAAGTCCGGTGAAGCTTGTTGGGTATGCTAGTATAATATAAAACACAAATCAGTAAAGATACTACGAACATGTTGCCGGATTAATGCATATTAAAGAAAGATGACCTTGTGATCCGCCAAGAATAACTCACCATACGCCAAGTTCATGGCAAGTTTGATGTTCGAATTATAATAAATTCCGTGGGATAACATAAAGGCTTATCGATTTAGATACTTAATATACTTTATAGCTTTAGATTTTAAGATACTTTTTATTATTAGGTGAATGACGGGTGAAGGAAAATCGATAAAAATGAGAAATCGAGATCGTAGGTTAAACCCCCGTGGAGGTCCCGAATGAGTTTGACATAAAAAAAGGTTGACTAATTTATATTTCCAATCATTACATACTTTTTGGCTAGAAATTATTATTAAAAATCTACATATCTCTGGGATATGTGTAACATATCATTCCGCATTTGAGGGGAGTGGTGGGAAACTCCATTCCATGCTGATGGAGAAAGGTAAACGTTTCCAAGCTGTGCTATTCCCAAAACTTTCAAAGCACTACGACTTTTTCGTACTACAACTACTGAAGACAGAACAATTCTGATCCTTGTCATGACAGTAGGTTCTATCTATATTTCAGACACATCAATTAACTGACTAAAAAGAAGTGAAGATGAGACTCTACTTTTCAGACGTCATTAACTAGTCACAGTCATCATCAACTCCCTACATCCCATCACCTCTAGTCATGATTTTAAAAGAAGTAACTTTACAGCAACATTCTTGACATTAGTAGCATTTCTGCTACACGTTTAAGTGATGCTGTATAAATCCTTATAACAAATGAATATTGTCGGTTCGAGAAAAAAACAAAGAGATTGTTAAAGTCACACAATCTACTATCCCTTAAATCCAGCAACTTTCTTTGACCCGTTTCAAATAATGGGGATTAAAAGAGGATTTGCCGATTCCGGAGCAAGGTTGGCTCTCAACCTTGTAACACCAATATTTGTACACCTTGTACTGCTCATGAATCTATAGCAATTATGTTTTAATTACAAACATTTTCCTAACAGTGAATTGTTGACACGACCTAGAAATACGCCGAAAATAACTCCACATACCAACCTCGATGTTTAAACTTTAATGACGTCGAGCGGCTAATAAACACAAAAGTTTATATACTCATTCAGTGAAACCATTCAACTTTAGTTCACAGACTACGTATTAGTGATCTAATATGTTTGTTGAGAAGATATATCTAGTAATTAACAAGTCATTCTGCCGTAAATATATCACGTTTAATCAAGTTCATAGCAAATTGAGTGTTTTAATATACATGCCAGTTTATGAATCCATTGATTGAATCAGGTCTGAATAACATTTAAAGACGCAGTACAATGGTGATGAAACACGGCAAAAGATATTCAGTTTTGAAAATTCATTTTCACTTCTTCTTCTTCTCGTGCCATCTCCTATTGGAGGTTGGCAACATCATGGCTATTTGTATAAGGATATTCTTCTGTCGGGTTTTCTTTTCCCCTGGATCTTTCCATCATCTCTCATTTTTACATAACAACTTATTTTTATACTAAATATAGAAGATAAAAGTAATATAGAAGAGAGATCGGGAGGAAGGGATATTGTAGCCTTCTTAAAAATATTTTTTCCATGCCATTAGAATTTTTTTTCATCGCGGAATATAAAAAATAATCTTACTTATATGAAATGCCTTAGAGTAACGCCTGATTCTATTAAGTACTATACTAAGTATATATAGTAATATATATAATAAGATAACATTTGGGTACAAATTATCCTTGCATTACCGACTTCAGAGCAAGCACAATTATTGTATAAAAGTCTCGATGTGATACATATGTAAAAATAGGTATTATTAGGGTACGATGGGTCTGACATAACATTTAAGAGGTTTAAAGACCCGATAAAAATATGATTAAAAAAAAAAATAATAAGATTAATTAAAGTGTAATTTTCTCTACAAATTTGTCTCTATAAAGGCAATTCTAAATCTTTTCTGCACTATAAACAGTTTTTAAGATTCCGAAAACTTAGGTAGTATTTATAGGTTTCATTTTACAAAAGTAATAATAAAATTATTTTGCTATAATAAATTTCCTTCCGTAAAATAGCAACATAATTTTATTATTTAGATCTCTTCAAAATATGCCTAATTCTGTAAATAAGGTGTCATTTTATTTTGGTTAGTGTTATGTATAAAATAAAAATAACAGGCTGCATAATCAAAAAAATATTTACATATAAATGGAATTGTTGGTAATGCGTTTTAGATATCCAGTTCTATTCATGTTTATCATTTTTAGAATATCATTACAACACATGGCTTTGTGTAAACAACGCAGGTTCATTAAACTTTTTTGCACGTGTGCCAAAGAAACGAATATAACGTTATTTTTTTATCAATGCCATTTTGAACTTGACCTTATCTGACTCATGATACGGACATGAAATGTATTAACCTAAAATAAGTTATATAATTGTTAGATTTTAGTTTACTTAGTTATAGTTAGTTATACTTATTCAATAACTGAGAAACAATTTTCACAAAATTCAATCCATTTTATTATTTTCAAACTCAATGACATATTCACGGTGACAATGTTATTTATATATTATTGAGCAATTGAGCAACTATATAAAGGAGGTTGTATTTGAAACATGTTATACCATAATATTAAAACCAAGAGTCACATAGCAGCTTGTTTACTATTCCACTACTGGATTAAGAACTATCTTGTTGAGAAGGGTTCTAGCTTAAACGTATCTTAGTGTTGTATTTTATTAAAAAATGAGATTGCTCACGCCCCAAGGAATGCAGAATCGATTTATGCTGACAGCTACTGCTTGTCGATGGTTCATCCGCAATGTTGACCACCATAGAGACTTTGACCTGCCCACTATTGCTCCTCTCTTTAAGCCTTTTTCGAAATCTTGCTTTGAGAAAGCCACTTGTAATAGTTTCCACAAACATCCTTGTTTGGCCGACTCACCGACAATTGTCACACACCGTGTATGTAATTATTTTAGCCCACCTACTACCAGCCCTCCACAACACGTCGCCCGAAGCGTGGTCCAACCTCACAGCAGGCACTCTTAAGATAACGTTTTCTGACGCTGGTAGAGCTTCAGCGCTCTAATCTCTGCATTTTGTAACTTCGACGATGCTTCTGCGGCCGCCCATCCTGCCCGGTGACGCTGAAATAGCCTAGCCTAGTCAGTTAACAAAATATGTAATTCAGTTTAGTTAGATATGCGTAACCTACGCATATCTAAATAACTCAAAAGGGATATAAAACTTTTATCACGATGTTTTTCTTTGTTGCAAAACGCATGTTAGAAATTCAAAATAAAATTCAAAATTTTCTTTATTTAAGTACACTTGTAAACAAGTGCTTTTGAATCGTAAACTTTTGCCAGTAGCGTTATAGGGACTATACGGTCAAGAACCTTGCTTTTAACACCCGAAATGGTTCTGTAACCTCTGATTAAGTCTTTACTGAACTGATTTTAGAATGTCCTCGTATTTGCGATAGCTGAGACCTATTAACTAAATTTAAATTAGTACCAAAATTGTTCTTTATTCAGCCCCGCTCCTCTTGTTCGTGTAATTATTCATATCAATGCGTTCGTTGCTTTATTTGTTTTATTTGCAACCACTTTAACTTTAACTATGCGCTGGTATTTTTTGTATTCTATTCTTTCTTTTAATTCTATCATCTACAAAGGTTACCGCGCATTAAAAGCTATTAGGGCTAACGGCACATGTCGTTAAATTAAACTTCTAGAAAGAAAATTTATATTGAACAGCTGTTGTAACCGTTCACCTTAGATAAATAGTTTCGCTAATTACATTATTTGCTTTCGACAACAAATACGTAGAGTGATTCAGCGTATTGATACTTTGATCAATAATGATTATTTTTTTCACAACGTACATGACTCAGATATTTACGGTTCAATCAATATTATGCTCATATGCAAATTCTATATGACTCATTAACAACTTAGTATAAGCATTCTTTATTATTCGCTCATAAAATACAGCTTTAAACTTGCTTGGGGACCTTCCTATTCTATCGGTCCCTCATTAATGAAGATCGTGGTCACTTGAACACTTCTTTCGTATGACCTGCCGCCATCTATTCCGGTCTCAAATAGCTCTCACCGTCTGAAAGAATTTGGATGAGGGGGTGGCTTCATTCACTTGGTCAGACCATCGTGATAGCGACCGGCCTCGTGGTCTTTTTAATTCTGTATTGCCGACAATGACCAGCTTTTCAAAGTTGCCATCTCCTCTTCCGATTATGTGGCCTAAATAAAAAAGTATGCGTTGGAGAGCTTAGAGACGAAGAATGCAAATCATGAGGTAACATTGTAAAGCATTCACACCGAGATAATACCGTATAACGGGCTCATAAATAAGGGCCCCATATGGGCTTAAAACTTGGAGACTACAGGCTTTTGTGTGCGTCCGAGATACTCAAACTCGACGTCCTTTTTTGGACATATAACATTTTGTGGCGCTTACATCCAGCTACTTCCTGGGACCACAATCAGCCTGGCTACCATGTTAATCTAATGTGAATTAGATAGTTATTCTTATCGTGAGATTCATATTTATGTATATCTCTAACGTCAAGCTGTGATGGCCAAAGTATGACTCAAGGTCACCTGTACCTTGACTTGCGGACTTAATAGACAGTAGAATTCAGTATAAGCTTGCCGCTCCTGCCTTGCGGCATTCGTATCAGAGTTTTTGAATGCGAGTCTATAACAGTATTATAGCCTTGTCTTTAGGTAGTAGGTAATTTAGAATTATCACAAGTAGGCAGATACTGAAAGCCAAATAGCATAAACAAATATGATAAACAGTGTGCCTGCCCGGTATTTAACCTCGTAAAACTCTTGGTCTACGCCATTGGCCTTTAAATATCTTCCAATGTAGGAATGGTAAGAAGTTATTAAAAATCGAAAAATCAATTAAGTGTTTATAAAATCACACAATTTAAAAATTTTAACTGATCCGAAATGAGATCAGCAGCATCTTTGTTTTTCGCAGATAAGATAATTTTAATCCGAACAAAGGATGGCCTTGAAATTATTTTTGTACGGCTTTAACCGATAAACGAGAACATCTTAACTTTATTATCAGTTAACGTGAAGTTTAATGGCAGTAATCGCCATACATCAGCTCCATATTTGGTTGGTGATCGCAGATACACAGTCGAATTCATAATGCTATTTGGTATATGGGCTAAAACATAAAACTGTAGTGTAATAATGTAGGAATATAAGAGCGTGAACCACGCACTCCATTGAAGTGAAAAACTTCGGGGTTTACATCATAATCCCTAATATTATATAACAACGAGATTTTTCCTTTACATCCTCCTGCACGTTATATACCTGTTGTTACATGATTTATCTACGTATTGTACAACCGGCCGCCAGCCTGACGTCAACTTACCTTAGTCCTATTTTACACTCTCGGTAAGAAAGAGGGTGGTTTATTATATCCAGCCGAACACCAAACGGTGGGTCGACTTAGCTTATTCGCCTTTTACTACACCTCGGTAAGAAATGAGGGTGGCCTATTCCAGGGCTTCTTAAACTTTTTTATATAGCGACCCCCTTCAATATTAGTAAATTTTAAACGACCCCTTCCTCCATATAATGAAATATATAATCATAAATTGAATAAAATCTATTTAATTAAATTTAATGAAAAGGGGTAATTAAGGAACTTAGGAGGAGAAATATCAATAAATCTTTGTTAGAAAAGTTCTTTAAAGGACAGCTGCAGCCATGTAGTTGTATCAATAATGATTGAAAAGTATCAGATCTTTGCAACGCCTTTTGCTTTCAGTAGTCTCGACCCACAGTTTAAGAAGCCCTGGTCTATTCTACTTAGTCGGTACCACACGACTGGTCGACTTACCTTAGTCGACTTTTACGACACCGCGACTAATTTATCGTAAGAGATATTCCTTGGCATAAAGAGGCCATTATCTATTTAAGAGTAATCATGTTTAGAATTCACTGACGCTTTTACAAACTTGTTCAACAAAGTAGCCGGCAAGTATTTGCTAATTCCCTACATCCAAACGTTTGCATATAAAATGTTACGTTTATGGACATAAATGATCTAATGAATATATTGGCAAAGATTTCGCTTTGAATATATTAAATTACTAACGTAAAAAACTTATCACACCGCCTAATAAGGAACTTAAATTATTTAAAGTGGCTGTCGATGTTACGTAAACCTTTTAAGGAAAAAAATTACAAGCATGGACATTTGTAATGGACATTTCTAACTTGTTCTGGGCGATAAACTTACTACATAATTATGGTATATACAAGATCTCTCGATCTTTCGTTTATAGGCTCCAAAGACGAAGTAGGGATGTAACTTGGTGTGAAAAAATCGATTTTTCTCGTTTGAAAATAAATCGATTGACTCGAATTGATAACCGTTATTAATAATCAATTCTTTTTCTAACTTTTTTTAAAATTTTCCTTTTTTAAAGAAATAAAATTTATAATTAAGACAAATTAAAGGGGACTAGTGCGAATACAAAATAATATACTTAGATGCGCTGTATGCTAAATTCGATTAAAATGTTAAATTTGGCTATACTAGTTTAATCCTACAAAGTATATCTTATTTTAAAAATGAAGAAAAAAGAAAAAAAATCATGTAAGTCTTTTGCAGGAAGATTATATTTTAGGTTAGATTCAAATTTTAAGAATATTTGATTAGATTTTAAAGGCCTGGAAGATATGTTTAAATATTTGAGGTGTCGTAAAAGGCGCCTAAGGTAAGTTGAGTCAACGTATCCGGTTGAGTAGAATACACCACCCTCTTTCTTACCGAGGTGCCGTAAAAGGTGACTAAGGTAAGTTGAATCGTCGTGTGGTATCCGTGTGAACAGAATAGACCACCCTCTTTCTTACCGAGGTGTAGCAAAAGGCGACTAAGGTAAATTGAAGTCAGGCAGACGGCCAGTCGTAAAATGCGTTGCCAAATCATGTAACAACATATTTATAACAGATTGTGCCACTTAGAGTGGGATAAGGGAAGGAGAATGATGATTTCAGGCTCTATAGCGTATGCCCTAATTGACGTTCTAATTACGTGACTCTTCGGTACATAAAACATGGAATATATTCCACATCTTCACTCGTAAACTAATCCACAAGTCATTCAAAAGTTTAGTCTTGATAAAGATGAAAAGGTCTAAAAAGGTTTTGTATAATATAAAATATGGAATACATTCCATATCTTCGTAAAGTTATCCACGAGTCATTCAAAAGTTTAGTCTTAATAAAAATGAAAAGGTCATAAAAGGTAAAACTCACATTATGTTAATAATATTACGACAGTATTTATTAACAACGATATTATGCAAATTGTTGAACTATAAAGAGAAAAGAGAAATTCTAGGCTCGATTCCGCCGATGTCGTAAGCATGTAGGTGGTCGAGTCAGACCCATTTGGCCCGTTAGCTCTTAAAGGGCAGTGCAAATACTGGTACAACTCGATAAATTCCATGTAACAACGCTGTACACGCTTCTAACCGGGTTCTGTAATACTTTTTATCCGGTTAAAACAATTTCATTACAACTTTTATAGCTTGAGCTAAAACAGCAATTAGTTAAAACAGTAATTGGCATCATGGAATATTTTACCAAATCAAATTAAAATTGTATACAAAAACAAACCAATTAGGCATCCAGCTGAGTATAATATACCCCCTGTTTCTTACCGAGGTGTCGTAAAAGGCGACTAAGGTAAGTTGACCCATCGTATGATATCCGGCTGAGTAGAATACACCACCCTCATTTCTTACCGAGGTGTGGTAAAAGGCGGCTAAGGTATATCGATCCGCCGTGTGGTATCCGGTTGAGTAGAATACACTACCCTCATTTCTTACCGGGGTGTGGTAAAAGGCGGCTAAGGTATATCGATCCGCCGTGTGGTATCCGTTTGAGTAGAATACACCACCCTTGTGTATTACCGAGGTGTCGTAATAAAAGGTGACTCAAGTAACTTGACCCATCGAATGGTTTCCGGTTAAGTAGAATAGACCAGCCGGATACCACACGGTGGGTCGACTTACCTTAGTCGCCTTTTAGGACACCTCGGTAAGAAATGAGGGTGGTACTATCCTCTTCAGCCGGATACTACACGGCAAATGTATTTCAAAATTATATGTGTATGTATTCACCAGTTGTCTGTCACCCATAACACAAGTTTAAAATTACTTACTTTGGGGACAGACGACCGTGTGTGGAAGTGTCCCATATATATATATATATATATATATATATATATATATATTTATGGAAAAGGTCTCGACCCTCAGCACTAAGCAGCACGGCGTAAGTAGGAATAGAAATGAGAACTCTCATTTAAGTGACGAGTGTTCAGAACTACGCAGCTGAGGTTTACAAGGCATATTAATTGGGTGTTTAAATGCACTAGGCGAGAGGCGACATTGCGATGGGCCGTTATTTCTTAAAACTTGCTTTTACCGACTGGTTCTTCTAGTTACGTGGCCGCCTTACCGGGGCAAGGAATATGTACTTATCAAAATGTTTTATAATTAAAACCTGTTCAATTTAGATTTATACTTACTATTGCCTAATCAGATCATGCAACTATCTCGTGGCGTCTTGATAAAATTGGATTTTAATTGCTTCCAACTTATTTAACTGAGTAAGTTATCAATGGTGCAGATTTTAAAGGCGTATAACCCATTAAATTCCAGTAAGACTTAAACCAAAATATTTGAACTTCTGAAGTCACAATTACTCCTCATATGGTGTCAACTTATTTGTACCAACATTTTTGAATAAAAAAGCTTCAATGTTTATTACAAATAAAGGATTCATAAACTTAGGCGTTACTTTGGGGAGAACCAAAATAGAAAGATAATAATTTAATTATGTTTAAAATTATTGCTATAATCCACGATAAAGTAAATAAAAAATATATATAATGCTAAACGTAGAGTGGACTATCCGTTTTCATACTTGATATATGGAGGGTTCCCAAAAACAGATAACACACCTCCACCACCGCCATTATAATAACAAAATGCTCTACACACATACACTATCACAAACTCAAAAATCGATTCGCTCCGCAAACGAAGAATCATCAGAACATATCTCCTGATAGCAAAATAAATTTAATATTACTTTCTCTTTTTACAAACGAAGGTCCAATATTGGCGTTTATATATTCATAGCAATTGCAATATTAATTTATTTAATACATACATACTTTTTAAGAAAATAAAGCCTGATTGATGTTGTAGACGTATCGTATACGCCGTAATATCTGACCTATATAGCTCAGAAATGAGAGAATTGTATAAGTAAACCAAGTGTAACACAAAACTTGGAAATACTTATCTAAGACCGGAAATGTCACTAAAATTTCACTCACCGCAGGGCATTCTCACAGTTATCACAGGGTTAGATGTATATTTCATAATTTAACTTTTACCTGTGTCAAATTCACTACTACAATATAATATAGCAATATAATATACAATGCTTTATTAATATTTACCACTCGTTTGGTCACATTATTCATCCCTCCTCATTACAAGTCTATATTATCTTAATCTTGCATTCGGTTTTTCTATAATGAGCGCAACTTTCAGACTTCATTCATCTTAAAGATGTACATTTTTAATTAAACTTATGACGATTAATATGCCCTATAAAAGCAACCATATTATTTCTTGCCATTTCTTCTTAGTCGCTGTCATTATATACAGTACATATTATAAACTACGTTTCGTTGTGAGTTGAAAGTAATGTGCGTAGGGTGCATAGTGAAAAGGTTTCTTTGGCCGTTAATAATTGCTAGTTGTTTGAAAAACCGGTTCATGTCATAATATCGATTAATACTGATGACTGACTGACTGACTGATGACTTAATAACACGCAATTCTTATTCAAATTCGAAATATTATATAAACTTATAAACAAGTGCTTTTGAATCGTCAACTCTACTGCTGATTCAGAAAGCTGTTCCTACTGTGAAGAGCCACCAAGATAGTTGGCAGTTGCTCTTTTATAAATGTAATTCTTAATACTAGTTACATTTCGTCATTACTGTCTTGTACAGGTTCGAAGAGAGCTATATGCACACATTAAATGAAAATAACTTCAGCATAAGTATACATTTCAAGGCACAGATTCAAGCTCCGGGTAGATACCAATTTATAGAATTAGGCGTTAATTTGCGGAGATCGCTTTGCAATTTTGTCGTGGAGTCTATCTCCTGATGATGATTGATTGCGAATCGAAACGTTTGCTGAGTTTGTGAACGTTTGTAGTGCTTGTGTATTGTGGTGGCGGTGGTGGAGATTTGTGCATGTGTTTTTACGAATCCTGCATGTATCAGGTATGATAACCGATTGTCAAATCTACATTTAGCATTATATACATTTTCTATTTTACTTTATCGCGGATTATAGCAAAATAATTTTATTACTTTGATATTTTTAATTTCCCACACGTTCTTCGGCAAAGGAAAATATCGTGAGGAAACCAGCATATCTCTAGAGAATTCTGGGGATATGTATAACCTACCAATCCGCTTTGGAGCAACGTGGTAGGTTAGGTCTTAGCTCAAACCCTTGGCCTAATACGGAGATAGAAGGCCTATGTCCAGCAATGGGATAAGAAAAAGCCGCTACTATGCTTTCCAATTCTTCCCGAAGATGACAGACTTACCTACTGTTTGAGACTCAAGCTATTTATAGCAAAATTGATACTCACTGGGAGTTTTAAAATGTATAACGCTTGACATTCTGTTTTGGAGTTGTAACTATGTAATTATGATTTAGTGTTGAATAAAAATGGTTTGTCATACATATCTTTTCATCATCATCCTGCCCTTATCCCACTCTAAGTGGGGTCGGCACAACATGTTATTACGTGTTGTCACATGATTTGGCTTCCTATTTTACGGCCAACCACTTGCCTGACGTCAAATTACCTTAGTCGTATTTTATACCTCGCTAAAAAAATGAGGGTTGTCTATTCTACTCAACTGGATACCACAAGGTGGGTTAACTTACCTTAGCAGACTTTTACGATGCCTCGGTAAGAAATATGGGTGGTCTATTCTACTCAGCCGGATACAATATAGTCATGTCATACATATCTTTAATAACTATTTTATTGGACCTTCTTAAAAGAAATCTATTCATGGTCCTTCAAGCCGGATTAATATTGTTTTTCACCCGGTATACCTATAATTAATTCATTCATTCAGCTAAACATCAATGGATCAAAAACAACGATAACAGCGAACAGTGTACATTTTATAGCGGAAACACATAATGCACATAAACACATGTAAACCCGGAACGTCATCAAGATCTTTGACCGGTCGTGCGTCAGGAATAGGCACGGAAATAGAACTAATGCCCTGGCACGGCACCGCAGGAGACAAGCCGCTAAATCTGATACAAATGTTCGCTCTGTGGATACAAATTACGGCTACGCATCACTAGATTTGTAAACATTATTTGTCTCTTCACAAAATCTCATTGAAATTCAATATACTTTATTCAAGTAAACTTGTAAACAAGTGCTTTTTAATCAGCTCTACTACTAGTTCCGAAAGCTGTTCCTAATGAAAAGAACCAGCAAGAAACTCGGCGGTTGCTCTTTTCAAAATATATTTATGTACCATAAGAAGCGTTGCAAAAACATTATTAATAAAGAAAAGTGTACAAAGATCAACTTATTTACGAAGTGAGATAATTTATAGTGAAGTAAATGTAATTTATAATTATAAATACTATCATGTGCAGGGTTGCATTTGCTATATCCACGCATTCTTATCATCTAAGTAATCCTCAACAGTATAGTAGGGTTTTTCTATCAGCGTTTTTTTAAGTGTTTATAAACTGCTGTAATTGTAAAGTTAAAATTGATTGATCGATTTTTTTATGGAGAAGGGCAAACAAGCGGCCAGCGGAAAAAAGCGTTGGTTTCAGATTATAGATGCCGACATGAGACCAAACAACTTACATAGATGAGATGTTCCAAAACAGAAAAAGTGGAGAAAAATGAGTATGAAAGCGAACCCCGGGACTTTGGATTAACTCTAAGTTAAAGAAGAAGGAGGGGAAACGACCACGCGAGCTACAGAGGATTATAATTAAATCGTATAATTTGAATTATGGTGTAGATGACGTAACGTAAAGAGTTTCTCCAAATTCTGCTATAGCAATTGAATTTTGGGCTGATAAGGGTTTTACCTAAATAAAGAAATTATTATTAACCTATGATGGGCTTTGGTTTACCTTTCTTTTAAATACTTGAGCTGGCTTTTATTCCAATATTTGTGATACTAATTAATTTTATTTTTATTATACTAGCCATACTTTGATAAATTAACTGAATAAGTAACGTGCACCATGTTTAACCTAAACATGGTGCACTTTACCTTTACTCCGCTCATCGTTTTCCAAGGTACAAAAACTCATAATTAATTTGGATTTACTTTTTTATTCTTCTTCTTTTATTTTGTTAATGTTTTATTTATTTTTTTGGCTTTGCTATACTTACGAGTACCTTTGTATATTCTCTCCCTAAGATAAATCAAGATCTCGCTCAACCCCAAGACTGCTACGTCATTAATAAACCTACTCTTTCTGTTTTGGTAATTCAGCTCTAATAGTGGTTGAATAGTTATTACAATAATAAAGCAGCATTTGCATTCACAAAATGCTTCTACCGCTTTCTTTCGCCATTCAAAATAGCAAATGTCAATCACCGATGCCGTTCTATCACAATAAAAACGCTTATACACAGAAGCTTTGCATAAACATTTCTAATTTGTTGAACGCCTACCGTCTATTACTAAGTCGTTGATCCAATGGCTCGCTGCCAACTTTACCAAATCTTTATGGACAATGTAGCTAAATTTCTCGTTCCGCGCTACTCAAACGAATGCCACTTTTACATACTCGTTTGCCAATTTGAGAATATAGTCAGCACCAAGTTGTTGACAAATCTGGGTGTGATTTTTGTATGGTTTTTACTAAAAGATAGTGTGATTTCTATGGAAGGTTTAGGTTAATAGTACATTATGGTGAAATATCTGCAAGGGAAGGATTTACGCGGGTAAAACTGTGAGGCGCACTAATTTACACGCGGGCAAAAACAGCGCGGTTCTCTAGTTTATACTAACAGATGCCATCTCGGTTCTCTAGTTCATACTAATATTTTTATGGTTCTCTCTGTTCACTTTCACAGCCAATCCGCTAGAGCAATATTGATAAAATTTGGCCCGATATAAGCTTACTGGGCAAACATATCGTTTAAAATCCCGTTTTTCCTTACTAAATACAAAAAAAAAAGAATTGAAAAACAGTATTATTATCGTTTAAAATCCCGTTTTTCCTTACAAAATACAAAAAAAAAATTAAAAACAGTACCTATTAGGTACACTTCAGTCGTCAGGAACGAAGTTACGTGTAAAGTTTATTTCCGGAAAGTCTAAAATACAATAAATTTGCTAAAATCAAGGATTACCAGAACAGATCAAAACAAGAGCAATTTTATGTTACTGAATAAATAATGTATCTAATAATAAATATCTATTTTGAATAATAGGTATATTTATTATTCAAAATCTAAATTTTACTAAAGAAATAAGCAATGCATTGCAAAAAGTTAAGCATATAAACAAGCTGACCAATAAATCGTATCAGAGCGCGTGGATCGTTCTGGAACTATTCTAAATACATCGCCTCCGATTTGAAAATATATTTGTAAGCTGGAAAAGTACGGCAATCTAGTTTCCTTCATCAATGGCATCATTTATAAACTAGTGTTTTGAATAGTTAGCAATCAGTCAGTTTTACGTAATAATAACAGCACATGGGTGATAATAAGGCTCGCTTAGGCCGTGTGGTATCCGGCTGAATAGAATAGTACCACCCTCTTTTCTTACCAAGGTGTCGTAAAAGGCGACTAAGGTAAGTCGACCCGCCGTGTGGTATCCGGCTGAGTGGAATAGACCACCCTCATTTCTAACCGAGGTGTCGTAAAGGCGACTAAGGTTAGTTGACTCACCGTGTGGTATCCGGTTTAGTAGAACAGACCACCCTCTTTCTTATCGAGGTGTCGTGAAATATGAGTAAGATAAGTTGACGTCAGGCAGGCGGCCGGTCGTAAAATACGTAGCCAAATCATATGACAACATGTTTATAATATGTTGTGCCGACCCCACTTAGAGTGGGATAAGGGCAGGAGGATGATGATGGGTGACCGAGCCTTGATCGGATATTTTGTTTAAAGATTTTAAAAAATGCAATAAAAAAAAAGAAAAAAGCGCCGAGTGACATGTGGGAATCGATCCCCTGGGATCGACCCGCAATGGGTCAACTTCCCTTAGTCACCTTTTACGGCACCTCGGTAAGAAATGAGGGTGGTCTATTCTATTCAGCCGGATACCACAGGGCGTCAGAAATAAAATTTTAAGAAATTCTTCAAACAAATCCAGAAGCTGACTGGTTTTCTTCCAAAACTCTGAAATGTGTTACATTAAAATTCAACTATTGCAATTCATAATGCTGTGACCTAAGTTAATGAAATCGTTAAATTTGTGATATCATGCCATTACATGACTTCCTGCCCTGCCTCTATTGGAATGTCTCGATTTTAGTCCTTAATACATATACCTATTATATATATACCTATAAAAAGTAAAGTATATAACGCACGCTTAGTGGTAAAGTGACCTAATTCAAAAAGTTTTTTGTGGCAACTTGCTATATAGCGTAACGTAGCGCCTACAAAACTAGTTAGTGTTAAAATAACTTGAAAGAGCAAGAAAACATTAGTTTTCTTTAATAGTTCGTAACGTGTTGTCATTTAAATAAGGATTACAAATTATCTAACTTAACTTAAGTATAATGTTGAATTAGGTCACTTTCATACTAAGCGTGCTATGTTCCTTATAGGCGAAACGGTTGGACCGATTATAATGGAATTCTCAGATAATCTTTAGATTGACGTAGCGGATGATCCTGTAAAGTTAAGTGGGGATCGAGGCAATTTTTTAATCAGTCGATGACAGTTTTGTGTCTGAGGAAATCAAAACCAGATTGAGACACAGTAGCGCTAAGCCGCCAGGTAGTGTTTTATAAACATATTTTCATGTTCAGTTTCATGCTTACTGCGAGTTTGTATGACGCTACAACAGCGATATCTAGTGACCGTTGTTCCAACGTCATACGAATTGGCGTTATGCTGAGTTCCTTTCCGAGATGCACTTCTCTTGAATGACGAACAAAAACTGTCTGTCACTGAAACGCTTTATCAATAGCAAGACTCTACCGGAAACAACAACGGCACAGTGTTGCCACCATTTTAATCAAAGGGCGCGATACTCTTGTTTTATGACTGTGTTGCTATACAATACAAAGCGGAAGTTATTGGCGAAAACACAAACTTAAGTGGCAGTGGGCTGGTCACATTTGTCGCAGAACCGTCGTCTTCTTTGTCGTGTTCTGGAGCGGAGACCGCGTCTTGGCAAACGTAGTGTTGGACGAATATGCCGTAAACACCATAATAACTTTGAAAATACAACTGCAAAATTGTTTGTTATTTTTAACAATACCCGTTAATTTTATTGCAATTAAGATATATAAAGGATTAGTTTCGGAATAGCCATGCCCCTGTTTCATGGATAACAATAAACTCATTTGACTAATGAAATGGAAATTACAATTTTGCCCGTTGTTATCTAAATTATTCACAACCTTGAAGTGTATCACGAATATCGAGACATTCTAGAATTGCAAATGTGTTGCCATTTTCTAGTCAGTTACTGCAGATATTATGTGGCGTTTTGCGCTACATAGTTGCACCTAATATAATCATGAATAAAAGTTCCTTCGTTATTTTTGAGATTGTTATTATTCCATTCGAATAAAATCAAATCAAAGTGATCTTTATTCAAATAAGCTCCTTCCATTTCCTTTAATGATTAATAAATTTACAAGTGATTCGGAATGTTGGTCTTACGGAAAAGAACCAGAAAGAAACTCGGCGGTCAGTCCTTTAACACCTCGGTTAATTGTCTCTTCAGGTGACAGCAGGGCTGGCTCCTTTTCGCACAAAGAATCAGCTTAGCGATTCATCGCGGAAACCCTGCCTACATTCTTGGGACCATTCCACGTGGGCATGATTTGTATAGTCCTGGCGTGTAAGTAATTTAAGATAGATATAACTTGTACATTTTTCTGTAAATAAAAAAAAAGTCTTATCAACATTTTCAATTTTAGGTTATTAAACCGCAGTCTTGTATGAAGCTGAAAGGCTTTTCAAACTCAGGCATTTTTAACATCTAAATAATCTTCAATTCTGTAATATGCTTTACTTATAAATATATATCTTAGACTTTAAACCTTTTTGTAGACTGGTCTAGTAACTCGAACTCCACTCAAAGTCAGGTCGGCACGAGATGTTTATAAAATGTTTTAACATATTTTGGCTAGTTATTTTACGACCGGCCAATTTACCGCCTTATACGACACCTCGGTAAGAAATGAATGGGATTGACGCGGCAAAAACTATGACACTTATATCCACGCAGCAAAATCAAGCACGCAAAATCGCGGGCACAGAAAGTATTTTCTTAAGTATTTATTTGAGCTGAAGCTGACAAACGCATTTATTTAGATAAGGATTGATAGGAAGACAGACTTCCGCATTGATAATATTAATATGGATATAGTTTAGGGCTAGGAAGTAATAAAACCGACGTTTTACGAGTATATCGGTACTGAAAACGTTTAAATCTAATCAAATACCTATAACTTCCGCAAAACTGGACCAAAATGATACTAACATCTAATACGTTATATATAATACGTTATCCGACTAATGGATTTTTACTTTGAAGATCTTTCAAGTTCCACGCATACCACGATTTAGTTAATTCACTTCTCCTTGACGTAGATAAATTCTAATTCGGAATGTTTCCTACATTCCGTAACAATGTTCTAGATATATTTTAAAATGTGGGAAAAGGAACGAAATAAATTAATTATACTATACATAAAAGAAAACTGAAATCGCCGTGTGGTATCCGGCAGTAGAATAGACCACCATCATCATTCTTATCATTTCTCAATGAGGTCTCTTAAAAGGCGACTAAGTTGAGTTGATCCGCTGTATGGTATCCCGCTGAGAAGAATAGGCCACCCTCATTTCTTACCGAGACGTCTTAAAAGGCGACTAAGTTAAGTTGACCCGCCGTGTGGTATCCGGCTAAATGGAATAGACTACCCTCATTTCTTACCGAGGTGTCTTAAATAAGTTAAGTTGAACCGCCGTGTGGTGTCCGGCTGAGTCGAATAGACCACCCTCATTTCCTTCCTAGGTGTCTTAAAAGGCAGGTAAAAGTAGACCCGCCGTGTGGTATCCGGTTGACTAGAATAGACCAACCCGATTTCTTGTGGAGGTCTCGTAAAAGGTGACTAAGGTAAGTTGACGTGAGGCAGTTGGCCGGTCCTAAAATAACTAGCCAAAACATGGAAAAACACACATATTGTGCCGAACCCACTTAGAGTGAAATAAGGGCAGGAGACACACAAAAGCAAACTGAAACTGGAATAAGAAATTTCTGACAGAGATATGAATTAACAGAATAATTTATAAAGATCTACTTATACTTCGAAACATTTATTAACACGTAATGTAAAAAAAAAACACGAATTTCCAACGATTTTCCATACACGCTATTAAATCAAACGAGATTAAAGCAAATCTGATGAAATAGTGAAAAAAATTTCTCGCGGCCTAATTTTAATTTACGCACAATAATCTATTTTCGAATGCAAAATACGTAATAACGCGAACATTGCAAAAATCAAGCAAAGGTAGACTGCGCGCGCGACCGCGTAGATAAAAATCAAAATAGATTTGGCTAGGCGCCGCTCGGCACCGAACAATGTAAGAAACTGGGTCGACAATCTGTTTACACTCTCAAAAATGCGGGCATCCATGTCGGCTACAATACAAATTTTATGTTAACTAACCTTAACAGCTTCTAATCCAGTATTGCCAACACCAAAAAACTAAAAAAACAGCTCACCAATAAAAAAAGCAATAGAAAACAGTAGGTAATAATAGAAATAATAAATATATAGGACACTTACACACACGTCCATCCCCAAAGTAAGTAACTTAATACTTGTGTTATGGTAGACAGACAACTGGTAAATATATACATATATATTTTTTAAATACATACTTCAATACAAATATACACCAAGACTCTATGACCAACAAATTCAATTAAAAAGTGACGAAAAAAAAGGTAGATTTCATACTGTAATCATATAAGATCTACTTTCGTTATTTACCAGGAATCATAATATATTATTATATTGATGAAAAAAAAAAAATAATAATAATAATATTATTTTTTTTTAATACCAACACTTTAATTCTAAAGATGAGATTAAAAATCATAAATATTTTTTGTTGAATTATTAACCCGTCTGTGGCTTTAAATGACGTTTTTAACCAGATGTCGCATCATACCAAAGACGTATATTTATAGCAAAGGTAAATGTTTCAATTCCCTTTTTAGCCTGTAGCTGTCATTTTTACATTGAAATTTGGATATCAGAAAAATTGCATAATGCAATAGGTGGCACCAAACATTTTGAATTAAGTAAAAAATTGGAATTAAACTGCCTGTGTGTAAGCTGTGATGGCCCAGCGGTAACACCGTTCGACTCTTTCGAAAAGGATGCAGGTTCGACCCGAGCAGACACCAATGAGTTTTTCTGTTAAAACAAATGTGTCTAATTGATAATTTCAATTTATCACACGCTTTTCGGTGAAGGAAAACATCGTGAGGAAACCTGCATATCTCTAGAGAATTACATGATACGTGTAACCTACCAATCCGCATTGGAGCAGCGTGGTAGGTCTTAGCTACAATCCTTCTCTCCAAAAACGGAGAGAAGAGGCCTATTCTCAGCAGTGGGATGGTAACAGGCCGCTACTTACTTACTTTTTTAAACAGAAAACAGGAATATCAATGTAAGCAGCAAATCTCCTGTTAAATAAGTAAGGTTGGCAACACTGTTCTAGTCACACCTACACAGACTGCATTGCTTAACCCGTCAATCAGCTTCCTATTCATTTGTAATACAAAGCTTCCGATTCAATGTTACTAACCTTTAGTATCTATTCTCAATCTTTGAAATCAAATCTAGTTATGTGTCTCAAAGCTTAGAATAGCAAGGTAAATATTATACAACACCCACATTGAATAAAATAATAAATGTTCAAGTTGCAAGTCATGCAAGATTTGGATCGATTGAAAATCACAGTTTAGCTTACATATTTTGATCCTTACGACCCAGATATACACATATATATTTTTTTAAATATAAAGGACCCTTACACACACGGTCGTCCGTCCCCAAAGTAACTTAATACTTGTGTTATGGATGACAGACAACTGGTGAATATATACGTATATATTTTTTAAATACATACTTAAATACAAATATAATTAGATTGGCCCGTTGGAGCAGTGGGTAGTAACCCTGCCTTCAACTCCGCGGGTCGCGGGTTCGATTCCCGCCGAGGGCCAATATTTTCTATAAATGAATTTGTTGGTCTTTGAGCCTGGGTGTATATTTGTATTTAAGTATGTATTTAAAAATATATAAGTATATATTCACCAGCTGTCTGTCACCCATAACACAAGTATTAAGTTACTTACTTTGGGGACAGACGACCGTGTGTGTAAGTGTCCCATATATTTATTTATTTATTTAAATATACACCCAGACTCGAAGACCAACAAATTCATTTATAGAAAATGTTGGTCCTCGGCGGAAATCGAACCTGTGTACCGCGGAGTAAGTCACTAAGAAGATCTTATAGTTCTTCAGCAGTATAATTTTTATATGAAATTAATAATACAGTATATGTACTGTGGTAATTTTTTTAAAGATATAAAAAAATTAAAAAGGAAAGGATTGGTATATCTGGACTCGATCTGGGGTTTTTTCACTTCTTTAGTCCGCACGTTGCCCATTGAGCTATGACAACTTTACAAATGATAGCAAAATGAAACCTTTTATTCAATTTATATTTAAGCAGTTTTTCAATGCCTAAAAACAAGGTTAAAACGACATTTTCTTAAATAAAACCTAACTAAATCGATTTATCACCCCCGAAACCTCCTACATACTGGGTTTCATTAATATCGTTGGAGCCGTTTCCGAATTCAGAATATATATACACAAGATTAGCTCTTATAAATATTAAACATTTATATAAATAATTATGACAACTGCATCATAAACTCCAAAATTAATATCCTCAATTATGAATACGGAAGAAATTTTTTTGAATGACGAAGATTTTCCCTAATTATATGCTGATAAAACGTCATTCGACGATACAAAAGTAATAATAAAATTATTTTGCTATAATCCACGAAGAAAATAATAATAAAATAATATAAAATAATAGCAAAATAATTTTACTATTACTTTTGTATTTGGATCTCCGCAAAGTAACGCCTAATTCTATAAGTAATTCGACGATATTTATTTATTCAAGATATTGTATTTCCGAATGACCTATGTTAAATGTTATTCTGAGTTTACGCTCATAATCTTAAATTGTATTTCATCATAATTCTTCTGTCCTCATGCCATTCTAAGTGAGGTCGGCACAGCATGTTTTAAACATGTTTTTAGTTGATTTGGCTAGTTATTTTACGACCGGCCGCCTGTCTGACGTCAACTTACCTAGTCGACTTTTACGACAGCTCGGTAAGAAATGAGGGTGGTCTATTCTACTCAGCCGAATATCACACGGCGAGTCAACTTACCTTAGTCGCTTTTTACGATACCTGGGAAAGATATGACGGTAGTCTATTCTGCTCAGCCGGATACAACACAGCGAGTCAACTTACCTTAGTCGTCTTTTACGACACCTCGGTAAGAAATGACGATGGTCTATTCTACTCAGCCGGATACCACACGGCGAGTCAACTTATCTTAGTCGCCTTTTACGACACCTCGGTAAGAAATGGGGGTGGGCTATTCTGCTCAGCCGAATACCACACAGCGTGTCAACTTACCTTAATCGCCTTTTACGATACCTGGGTAAGATATGACGGTGGTCTATTCTAAGCCGAATATCACACGGCGGCTAAAATTATAATGTATTTATAAAATGGAAAATTTTAAATGTGTTTGGGTTATACTGTTTCTCTTATTAGCTTCCTCAATTGATCACCACCTACGAGCAAGGTTACATTGTTCAAATATTTTATGGGAATCAACAACTCTTCATAGAGATACGAATAACATTCAAATTCAAATTCAAATTGCTTTATTTCTTTTTCAAATACAGGTACACAAGATTTCCAAGGGCCCCTGTACTAGGCGAGAACCCGTATTACTGGGTGCCCCGCTCAACCACCAAGACTTATAATTTACATACAATGAAATAAAGTAATAAGGTGTGTATGCGTGTGCGAATGTGTGTAGGTGTGTGTATGTGTGTGTGTATGTGTGTGTATGTGTGTGTGTATGTGTGTGTATGTGTGTGTGTGTGTGTTTATGTGATTAATCAAACATTAATCACACATATATTTTTTTAAAGTACCAATTAAATTTAGACGTGGCATTTACACTTTCCTTGTATTTATTACTATGTGGAGAATATTACAAATCTTTCTAATATTAATCACTATTAATAATCTTCGTGATTTACGAAGTGGTGCATTATTTTTATTTCCCAAATTAGAATCCTGTTACCTCATATCACATAAGTAGAATTGAAATTAAATATTTCATTACTTTTAGTACTACAATTCAATTAATTCAATAAGAAATAGAAGCATTCACCATCATCCTCCTGCCCTTATCCCACTCTAAGTGGGGTCGGCACTACATGTTATAAACATGTTGTCACATGATTTGGCTACGTATTTTACGACCGGCCGCCTGCCTGACATAAACTCACCTTTGTCGTATTTAACGACACCTCGGTAAGAAAGAGGGTGGTCTATTCTACTAAACCGGACACCACACGGTGGGTCAACTTACCTTAGTCGCCTTTTATGACACCTCGGTAAGAAATGAGGTTGGTCTATTCTACTCAGCCGGATACCGCACGGCGGGTCGACTTACCTTAGTCGCCTTTTACGATACCTCGGTAAGAAATGAGGGTGGTACTATTCTATTCAGCCGGATACCACACGGCTATTTCATCATTTATTTTTAACTAGCTTTTAACCCGCGACTTCGTTCGCGTGGGCTGTTGTCGGTTGATAATAGATGGCGCTGTTCAATGTCATCCTATTCCTATAGAATTAACAGGATTTCTATAGCCTAAATGTTATAAGGAATAATTGTGTCGAATTTTTTCAATATTTGTTTAGCGGATTCGCCGTGAAAGAATATACAAACATACATCAATACTCAAATACTCTGGCATTCATAATATTAGTAAGATTATTTCCGTTTTGGTTTAGTTTTTTCCGAAATTAGACAGAAATTAAACAATGCCTATACAAATAGTGCCTATTAATAATACGATTAAATTATAATATTCGACCTGGTAATGAACTATCCAGTCTTAAAAGAAGTCGTATCCCATTAAAAATTCCTCTACAGCAAAAGAGAACAATTGTTGTGAAATTCTACGTAACAGCTACCCACAACAGTAATACAAGTTTTATCATTGCAACAGTTATAACGAATAGTTGTAGAAACATCAAAACTAATTGCGAAATACTTAAAAACACACACACATAATGTTTCATTATATTTTCATTATGTTTAGCTATAATGTAAACACGTAGTGGATAACTTAAATAACGAAATAACAAAAACAACTGCGAATTTGACTTAAACGTTTAAATAAAGGTTTATATATGTTTCTTCATTGTAATGGTGATAATAAAAACGAATGAAACAATAAAATAAAATCATGATGCAAATAGGCGTAATGATATTGCTTTGCTATAATTCTCAATGAGATAAAATCTATGCAATGTTGAATGTAGAGTTTTGTATCCATTTTCACACCTTATATAATAAAGATTCATAAAATGCATCCACTGAAAATTTACCCTTTATGACAAAATCGGAAAGCCTTTGTCGTAAAGTCTATCTCCTAACGATGATTCAGTTATAGGGAGTACAATTTTTGGGATTGTCGTAGTGAATTCTGCATATGTAAGGTATGCAACCGAAGCATCATCAGAAGATATTCTGATAAAGGATAGGACATATTTAGCATTACATAAATATTCTTTTGCAAAAAATAATTTATAGAATTCTCATGCAGTTTATAGCACCAAATCAAATCAAAATAAACTTTGAATGATTCAAATAAGCTCTTTCAAGCACTTTTAAATCGTCAAGAATCAATATGATTAATGAAGCTACAGCTGGTTCGGAATGTTGCTCTTACCGAGAAGAACCAGAAAGAAACTCGGCGGTCAATCTTTTAAACATTTTCAATTTTACATCATTACACCGCATTCCGGATTGCGGAATTTTATTGCAGAAGTGAATACCGAGACCATCGCATGAGTTTCTGACTCTGCTGAGTCAATTCAGAGTGATTCAATACAATCATTCATTTTGTGTGGATGTTCGTAAAGTTACGCCTAATTCTATAAAAAAAATCAACGAAACACTTATTCATATAGAAAATACATCAAATTTACGTCTGTTTCATCATCCTTGTGAGTAAGAAACAGTTTTACCAGTGAATAATCCGGTAATCGTGGTATGATGAAATCGTTGAAAATTTTACATGAAACTAGTTTCACTGAGTCACTGCAGTTTAAGTGAATCAAAAAAGATTACATGTAAGATGTGAAATATACATTATTACATTTATATACCACGGTAATGAATGCGTCATTTATTTAATTATCTTTTATTATTTCTGGCAATTTTTTTTTGTTGCATTAGAAAGCTACAGATTTAGTTTTAAACTGTTCCAATTTGAACCAATGCCGTCGATGCAATGTTATGAGGTAAGTTGAACTGCCGTGTGGTATCCGGCTGAGTAGAATAGACCACCCTGAGTTCTTACCGAGGTGTCGTAAAAGGCGAATAAGGTTAGTTGACGTCAGGCAGGCACATCACATCACAACATGGTTAAAACGTGTTGTGCCAACGCCGCTTAAATTGGGATAAGGGCAGGAAAATGATGATGTGATGATACAACATCACCAATATCGGCTAAAGCGCTGTAAAATCAACTATCCCCAAAAATGGGAGAACGTTACACGTGGCAGTTATATTTGAGCTACGTTATTCTTGCCCAAATAAACGTGGGCGCTATCCTCGGTAATATATGCCTACTTACCGGAAGGCGCCGCGATATGAAGGCCGACTGAACTTGACATTATTAACTGTACACTGGGAAGTGTAGAATACTGCTTTTGATTGTATTGTAGAATATCGTAAATAAACTGGTTTCCTTATCCCCTTGTAGTATAATTAACATCTTAAACACTCGCCAAAACATCCATTCGATTAATAAGAATCGCTTATACGATAACTGTACCATAAATAAGGTGAAAATAATGCACTTGATGATTAAATATATAATTATAAGTTGACTAGTTGTGCCGTCAGCTTTGCCCGCATAGAAATCCGTGTGTGAAAAATTCCTTCCCGAATTGATATTTGAACATTAAAGTAGTTATTAGTTATAAGAGATTTTTGAATAACTTTTACCGTTTAGCGCACGCAATAAAAGCTTTAAATTTTGCGTGATGTTGAAAAATTTCAAAACGGTCCGGTAGTTCCTGAGATTAGCGCGTTAAAACAATCTAACAAACAAACTCTCCAGATTTATATATGAGTCTTGATAATACGACTAAAATCCCTGAGTGGATATTATTATTTAGTAAAGCTTGATTCTGATGCAATCCAAATGCAATGGATCCAAGCGGTAAAAGATTGTGAGGTGTGGAAATACGAGTATACCTTCCAGAGAAATACGAGTAAGTCATTGACTATGTGTGACGTATATCGGTTTAAAAAAAGAAGAAAAATTACTTATTATTAAGAACCAAATGTCTCGTATAGCAGTAAAGACTAAGAAAAGACGCTAAAGACTTAGATTTAATTTAATTTATAAGTTAGGTTATCTTAAATTTTTTTATTAGCCTGTGCCCACATTGTAATAAAGCACTTTTTGGTTGTACTTTATAATAGTAAAAAATAAATTTTCTGGATCCAACCTATAATTAATTTAAAAATATCTCGATTCTAAATTATCTGTAACACAAATTTGAATATAATCCATTGTCACTTTCGATTGAACAGCAAGCTTCTAAATATAAAAAATACAAATTAACTTATAATATTACTATTTCACTTTTTATAATTATTAAAATTATCAGAATAATGTGATGAATTTTAAATAGACACGCTATTAGCTTGCACGAAGGGCTTTATTTCTTCGTTTCTCACGCGTTGTCTATGCTAGTGTGAAGTGTCTTAATTAATTTTTTTACGAAGAACAATGAGATGTACGTACTTATAATACTTATAGGTGTCATTTACCCCTCCGCTTCGTTTACTCAAATGCTAATTAAAGGTTTAGAATTAAAATATTGTAATAAATTCAAAAATAATTACCGTTTCATTCGTAATTACCATGATATTATTTATATTACATTGTATATGAATTAAAAAATATTATTTCTCAACAATATTTTAGATATAAGACGGCACAAAATATTTACCTAAATTGAAAAATAATGTATTTTTATTATCATAAAATTAACATTAATAAAATGAACGCAACAATTTTTTGTTTAATAAAAAAGTATAACACATCATACAGATTAAATAAATACGCCATAAACATAACTTTTAATATGAATAAGGAATATGAAAAAGCATTTAAAAATGTTGTATATATTTTTTAAACGTATTTTAATTATTTTAAATTGAAATATATTCATATTTTGTATTTCAATTGCATTGAATTCTAATACAATAAAATATAAGAAACAATACAATAGAAAATAATCTTAAACTG
Organism: Morpho achilles; assembly: GCA_947086495.1. Taxonomy (NCBI): domain Eukaryota; kingdom Metazoa; phylum Arthropoda; class Insecta; order Lepidoptera; family Nymphalidae; genus Morpho; species Morpho achilles. Next base: position 3,996,586 of record CAMTZB010000004.1, on the reverse strand, counting down.
AGATTTATTGGTAGCAATTTTTTTATTATAAATTCAAGGCTTTTAATTCCTGCCCGCGTGACATGGTACCTATTATACAGAAAATATCAACTCCGCATTTCCGCTAACAATTTCTAAGTAGATTTATGCAAGAAATTTAAGAAATAAATCTAGTTGTCTCGAAATAAAAACATTTTTATCCACCACATAACGTTTATAATACACGCGACTTCGTTCGCTTGGATTGTTGTCGTGGGATAGGTCGATAATAGATGGCTTTTCAATGTCATCGTATTCCAGTAGAATTTACAGGATTTATATAGCCTATATGTTATTATGGTGTATAAGGAATAATTGTGCCAAATTAAATTGATATTGGTTCATAGAGTGTAAGAGTACTCACAAACTTTCGCATTTATAAAATTATGGTAGGAAGTAGGATAGGATTAGTAGAAAAGCGAGTATTTTTTTTTATCATCAGCAACACAAAAATTATGACTCACGCACTGAGGAGATTTAAAATGATCTTTAACTCGTGAAACACAAATCTGTCTGACTGTCTAGCATCCAGTTTCGTGGGAGGAGATTAGATACGTGGAAGTCAGACATTTGTCGGGTTGGATACATGATTGCGTAATAAAACTATCAGATCCATTCGTCTGTCGAATACATGCAAGTTCTAACACAAATTGCAAGCTTTTTTTTCAGAAATATCTAAGACTAAAGACATCCGCCATTTTATAAGAATAACATCAGAAAAATTTATCCTTGACGTAATGATCGCTGTCTAGACATTATACAAAAAAATATATGGGAAGTATTTTCAGTTTTTTATTAAAAAAAACAAGTGTCGGTACATAAATCTTTGTACAAGATATATTCTGTATAAAAAAAGTTTAAGATAATGCTGTTGTTTCAATTTCTAATTACTTTTTATATATTTTACTTTTTCTAACAAAACATTTCCTATACATTCTCAAACTGATTTACTTAATTGTTTATTGTTTGTTTTAATATCTGAAATGCACGAAGTGTAAAATATATCTTTAATATTATATTTATTATGTACACATATTTTCCGAATCTCGGAAATGGCTCCAATGATTTTCATGAAATTCAACATGTAGGAGGTTTTTAAGGGGGAAAATTGATCTATTTAGGTTTTATTAAAAAAAAATTATTTTATCCCTGTTTTCAGGCATTTAATAAATGCTATAATGTTAGATAGAAAGTAAATGGCTGTCAAACGTAATGACTACCGGGAGGACCAAAAAAGTCCATAACCCGGGATTAAGGTCTACATGTCAACGGCGCTTTCTTTATTTTTTTATTTGCATTTTTTTATATTTTTTGAAAAATTAGCGAGCAAAAGTTACCCAGGTACTATAATCATCATCTTCCTGCCCTTATCCCACTCTAAGTGGGGTCGGCATAACATGTTATAAACATGCTGTCACATGATTTGGCTGCGTTTTTACGACCGGCCGCCTGCCTGACGTCAACTTACCTCTGTCGTATTTTACGACACCTCGGTAAGAAAGAGGGTAGTCTATTCTACTTAACCGGATACCAGACGGTGATTCAACTTACCTTAGTCGCCTTTACGACACCTCGGTAAGAAATGAGGGTGGTACTATTCTATTCAGCCGGATACTACACGGCGTTTACCCAGGTACTATAATAAACGTGATTAAATACATATGTTGAATAGGTATATAAATTATAACATAGTACGTTGCGATATAAGTATAATAACACCGGTGACGTATGTCGTCCGCTTAGAGGCGTGCCGGATATTATTCAACTACGCAGTTGGATTAATTAATTCATTTACCTCGTTTGTTGGCAAAAAGTTGCATTTATTATACGGTTTTATCAAATACATTATCAAGACCTGTTTTTGTAGGTATGTTTTGAATATTTCACGTATAATGGTAACAGCGTTAGTAATTTCTAGAAATAATATAGTGAAAATGGTTTACGAAACTCCGAAAAATATTTTTGAGCCTATGATTATGAAACTTCTCATCATCTTCCTGCCCTTATCCCACTCTAAGTGGGGTCGGCACAACCCAATGTTATAAACATGCTGTAACATGATTTGGCTGCGTTTTTACGACCGGCCGCCTTTTTTTTTTTTTTTTTTTTTATGTCAGGAAAACCCATTATGGGTCGTCACCGCCCGACGGGGACGAGCGGCGGGTATGTTGGACTCTCACCGACTAAAAACCTGACAGTGCTCCACCACGCTGCTGGTGGCGGGGACAGGGTACCGTTGTACACATTACCCCCATCCCCGCCAGCAGCAACTCTGAACCTCAGAGTGCGCCAGCTCTGGGTCGGGGCCTCTCTAGACTAGGCCCTCACTCCGCTAGACGATGCATCGGAAGCACCAGATGCATCGACCGCCTCGGGGAACTAACTCAAGCGAGCGTCCGATGAACCCCGTTCGGACCGCTCGCAGGTCCCCGTTAGGGCGGCATGGGACGGACTTCGGCGAGTCGCCTGCGCCCCACTCGCCTGCGACGGATTGGATCCAAGGACTCGACTTCCCGGATCCGCTCCGCCGCCTCCTTCCGCGACATAACGTCCTCGCAGAAGGAGGCCATCGCTGCCCACGATTCCTCCCTGTCCACCATGGCACGAACCACGGTGGGCAGGGAGAGATCGTGCCCCACCTGAGCCACAAGTTCCGCTCGCTGAACTACCCAAGCTGGGCAGTCTGCGAGCGTATGCAGCGCCGTATCAAACTCGGCGCCGCACTCGTGGCACTCACCGGTCGCTTCGCGCCGGGCCACCCTCCACAGATACCTCCCGAAACAGCCATGTCCGGAAAGGATCTGGGTCAGGCGGTAGGTGAGGACCCCATGCCTCCTGGCGACCCAGCCCTAGAGAATAGGCTGAATGGCTGAAATCGTCCAGAATCCCGCACTGGGCGATTCCAACCGCCGCCTCCATTGACGGAGGAGCTCTACCTGAGCTGCTCGACCGGCCGCCTGCCTGACGTCAACTTACTTGCTCTGTCGTATTTCACGACACCTCGGTAAGAAAGAGGGTGGTCTATTCTACTAAACCGGATACCACACGGTGGGTCATCTTACCTTAGTTGCCTTTTACGACACCTCGGTAAGAAATGAGGTTGGTCTATTCTACTCAGCCGGATACCACACGGCGGGTCGACTTACCTTAGTCGCCTTTTACGACACCTCGGTAAGAAAAGAGGGTGGTACTATTCTACTGATTATATTCTATGATATATTCTACTGATACGGCTGATGATTATGAAACTTCTATGCTTAATAAAAGATAAAAGTAATAGAGAGTTTGTATTTTATTCCAGCTTCTTTTTTCTTAAGATTTGATTCAACTAAGCTTAGTCTTCATCATCAAATCAAATAAAATCAAATCAAAATAATCTTTATTCAAGTAAGCTCTTTCAAGCACTTTTGAACCGTCAAGGATCAATATGATTAGTGAAGCTACATCTGGTTCGGAATGCTGCTCTTACAGAGAAGAACCAGAAAGACACTCGGCGGTTAATCTTTTAAATATTTTCAATTTTACACAATTTAACCGCAGTCTTGTATGAAGCTGAAAGGAATTTTGAAATCCAGGCATTTTTATCAACCTCCTACCCTTATCCCACTCTAAGTGGTGGTTATAAACGTGTCATATGTTTCGGCTACATAGTCTAAGACTGCCCGCCTGCCTGACACCAACTTACCTTAGACGCCTTTTATGACACTTCAGTAAGAAAGGGGGTGCTCTATTCTACTCAGCCGGATACCACACGGCGGATTCAACTAAGCTTAGTATATAAGAATTAAAGGAATTTCATTAACTATTTATCTTTAAACTTAGCCTAGGGCTCAGGAAATATTTCAGTTTAACCTAGCTTACTTTTTAAAAACCCCTCGATATAAGAGATTAAATTTGATGATATATTGTTCACTGTGATGTGATTTAACTTACTTATCACTTCAGATTTCATAAAGAATTGAAAGAATGTTATAATTTAATCATTTGTTCTTTACTAATTTATACGAATCCTAGGGTCTAAGTTATTTCTGTTAACGCACACTATATACAATAACACGATATAATAGGAATACCACAATTCCCGTTTCGAGATGCACTTCTCTTGAATGACGAACAAAGACTGAATGTAACTGAAACGTTTTTTCAATAGGAAGACTCAACCGGAAACAACACGCCACAGTGTTGGTACCATTTTAATCAAAAAGGGCGCGATACTCTTGTTTCATGACTGTGTTGCTATAAAATACAAAGCGGAAGTCAATGGCGACAACATTTCATTTAACTTAACATATGACCATTAACAATTTAACATATGATTATGATGATGATGAACAACAGAATTATCTTTTCATAACATTTTAACGGAATTCGGTATAAAAAATGTAATATCACAAATTCTTGTACATTGTGATGATATTGAAGTAAGCCATCACTATAGATCAGATAAAGGCCTAACAGAATGTCAATACTATTTACTGCAAACATTCTTATTATGACGTGTAAACATGTTTGAGGATGTTGTACGTGCATTTCGTCACGTCGTCTAATTAATCATAGTTGGTATCACGTAAATTCCGGTTTAACAACAATATAATAGTTTATTTCACACTTCAAACCTAGGTAAGTTATAGGTCTTAGGAAAAATAATTTATTAAACGTGGCCAAAATCTAGCATTGTATTTAAAAAAAAATCGTTCATGCATAGAAACTGGCTATACTCATGTCGTATTCTATCGGGTTAGCCGACTAGTTTTGTGCCTATTCCCACTTATTTATCATCATCATGCACACTAATTCATGAGCTCTATTAACGGCGGGAACTGACTGATATATTATATGACTAAATATTAATGGCCTGGAGCGAAAAGGTTCGAGTCGTATTGCCTTCTTAGTTCGTCGTAGAACCTTCGATTTGACCCTTAACAATCAAATTGCCCCCTTGTAGGCGTGGACCCCAACGTTAAGAAACACTAATTTAGCACAACATAGATTTTCATCGCGGAAGATAATTCATTACTTTTGTAATGTCAAGCTTTGCGTCAAATAGCATTCTAAACGCACTCAGTGTCCTCTGCGAACAGCATTTACTTACGTGCCAATACCTACAGTCTGGTAATGTCTGCTTGTTATGGGGTCAAGGAACATAGTGAATATAGAACTGTCAATTAAAGCTGGTAGGGCGTGTAAAAGCGCGTTTGTTATGCATTGCTAAAAATACATAATAATAATATTTTATTTATAGTGGAAGCCATTCTGTCTGTGACGATTTCACAGTTAATTAAGCTAATATACCGGGTAACATCTATATATATTATAAAAGAAAAGTCCCCAAAATCTGTCTGTCTGTATGATGATGATTTTCGTATTGCATTTACTAAAAAATAGTGCAATTTTTGAGGAAGGTTTCGGTTAAGTACATTCTAAGAAACGGCTAAACCGATTTTAAAGTAGTTTCTCTAAAGGATAGAGGTAGTGAAATATAGGCTACTATTTTATTCTAAAATGCCCGCGGGATCGGCATTTACGCGGGAAAAAGTGTTACTAGTATAAGATAAAAAAAAAATTGGTTCAGTAACAGAAAAAAACGATAAATATAGTAATTATTTTCAAAATATTCTAATATAAAAGCGTAAAGTCTAACAAATTCGAAAATACTACTAGGATTTTATACAACAATCGCGCGTCGCGATTCGCGACGAGTCGTTGCGGATTGGCCGTTGCGCTATATAAAGGGAAAGTAACTTTAAATTAATCTGAATTGAGCTTATATTATGTAGACAGTAAGACAGACAGAGAGTCGCGTTTATAATATTTATGGATTTCGTTTGTGACTAGAGAGCGCTGCAGTCGCGTTGCGTGTCGCTGCGGACGTGTCATGTTAAGATTTAATCACTATTCCTTTATTCCTGTATCGGTATAGGTATTTTATATCAGAAATTAAGAGAAAGTAATTATGTAGAAAAGAATAGAAAAGAAAGACTAATCTATACATACAACAGATTGCTATATAAAATCATCATCCTCCTGCCCTTATCCCACTCTAAGTGGGGTCCGCACAACATGTTACAAACATGTTGTCATATGATTTGGCTACGTATTTTACGACCGGCCGCCTGCCTGACATCAACATACCTTAGTCGTATTTTACGACTCCTCGGTAAGAAAGAGGGTGGTCTATTTTACTCAACCGGATACCACACGGTGGGTCAACTTACCTTAGTCGCCTTTTACGACACCTCGGTAAGAAATGAGGTTGGTCTATCCTACTCAGCCGGATACCACACGGCGGGTCGGCTTACCTTAGTCGCCTTTTACGACACCTCGGTAAGAAATGAGGGTGGTACTATTCTATTCAGCCGGATACCACACGGCGTAGATTGCTATATAAAATCATACAAAGAAAATGCAGCACTGCAGAAAATCAAAATGTTCTGAAGTATGCGTAATCTCCAATGGATTACATACAGGCCTATCACCGAATAAAATTGACGTAACTGGGGCACATTTACCTACCAAATCTTCCAAACAAAGGAAAGTAACGGAATATTCCTATAAATCAACGTCAATAATAAATATGAAAGTGAAATGTGATATGGGTCAATAACGGGTTTCGTTTGCGAATATAAAAAAAACGTTTCGAATTAGTTAAAGGCATATCTGTTTAAAGCTGTGATGGCCCAGCGGTGCGACCGTGTGAATCTCTAGAGACGATCACGGGTTCGAACCCGGGCGGACACCAATGAGTTTTCCTCTTAAAACTTATGTGTCTAATTGATAATTGCAATTTATCACACGCTTTTCGGTGAAGGAAAACATCGTGAGGAAACCTGCATATCTCTAGAGAATTCTGGAGGTATGTGTAACCTACCAATCCGCATTGGAGCAGCGTGGTAGGTCTTAACTCCAATCCTTCTCTCCCAAAACGGAGAGAAGAGGCCTATTCTCAGCAGTGGGATAGTAACAGGCCGTTACTTACTTTACTTTATATCTGTTTATGTCAGTAGGTGAAAGCTGAAAAACAAAATTATTATTAATATTATAAATTATAAATTAATTATAAATTATAAATATAATAAATTATAAATTCTATTCAAATTCAAATTCAAATATTTCTATATTCTTGGATTTTACAAGGCAAAGGTTCGGAAATGTACCAAGAAGACTTAGCAAGAAACTCGGCTGTCACTCTTTTCAAAAATAAATATTTCAATACTATATAATCGTTCATATTCCGTGTGGTATCCGGCTGAGTAGAATTGACCATCCTCTTTTTAACCGAGATATCGAAAAGGCGACAAAGCTAAATAGACCCACCGTGTGGTATCCAGTTGAGAAAAATAGACCACCCTATTTCTTACCGAGGTTTTGTAAAAGGTAACTAAGATAAGGTGACATCAGGCAGGCAGCCAGTCGTAGCCAAATCATGTGACAATATGTTTATGACATGTTGTGCCGACCCCACTTAGAGTGGGATAAGAGCAGGAAGATGATGATGCGAATTATTATAAATAATTCTTTTACAAGCAAAGGTTCGGGAAAGGAACCAAAAAGAATCAGCAAGAAACTCGGCGATAACGCTTTTCAATAATAATATTTCAATAATATATAAGTGTTCATATACCGTGTTGTATCCGGCTGAGTAGACTAGACCACCCTCTTTCGAGGTTTCGTAAAAGGCGACTAAAATAAGTTGACGGCAGGGAAGCAGCTGGTCCTAAAATACGGAGCCAAATCATGTGACAACATGTTTATGACATGTTGTGCTGACTCCACTTAGAGTGGCATAAGGGCAAGAGAATGATGATAATTTCATTGTTCACAAATTAAAAATTCTAATTTAATTTAGTGCGTAGCTGGTCGCAATTTATTTCCAAGCTTTCTTATCATCAACTTAGTCTTCAACAGTATATTAAGCTTTATGAATAAGTGTATTTTTAATTGTTTTTTTTATCTTGGACTGTATGTAAGTAGTACCTATTATATAGCAAATATGAAACTATGAAGCAACTGATATTAAAGGTCTATTTTATCTAATAAATTTTCTCCAAAGAAGACATTAGAAAAACATAAAAAATTAATATAGTTTTTGTATTCTAAAATTGATTTTAGATTACAGAGACTATATTAATTTGTGACGAATTGTTTTTTTAATAAAGAAAAAGATAACGGAAATATAAAAGAATTAATTTAATATTTAAATACGATCAAGACACTAGTTCCCGCCAATCGAGCGAGTCAATAACAAAAATTAATATAAAATGTCATGTAGGTCAATGCCAAACTATCGATTTCAGATGCGGTTTATATACGATGAATACGCTTGTAATACTTAAATAAGTATAACTTTGGTATTGCATATATTTTGATTATTCTACAAAGAAAAAAACGCTTGTCAAAAAATGGTCTTCACGCACTAGCATTTAATTCGATTAATGGTCTTAAAACTAAACTAAACATATTTGAATAAGGAAACCCGCCTAAAATATGCCATATTACAATAAAAAGACGCTTACACGCCTGCTTGTGGCTCCGTTACTCTAGTATAAAAACTCTATACTAATAGAGGAATAATAATTTAACATTAATATCGTATTTTAATATATTCTAAATACTCTGTACATCGTTGGACAAAGAAATAGATAACTAATTTACACCTAATACAGTTGTGTATCTATTTTTTTTTGTATTTATTTACTTGAAAGGATCAGATATCATTGTTCCTGTTATTGTAGTAATAATCCGATTTAAAAAAGGAACGAGAGATTTAGGTAATAGATACTTATCTGTTTAATTAACAAAGATCACGAGACTGAAATAGATATCTATAAAGCCGGAACTAATCTCGTAAAAAGTATTTGGGCCAAGGTTGTCCGATAAACAGACACACGAGCTTCTAATTATGCTATATTGTATCGAAAATATTACTAGACTACCGAACCGAACCGAGAGACCGAATTATTAATTTTGAAAAATTGAAAAGTAAATTACAGGAAAAAATTATTATAGTGCTTTACTTTAATGAAGTTGAAAATTATAAAGAGTTTATAAAATTCCTTATTTTAGTTTTAGTTAGTAAAGTCTATAGAAGTAATTTTATTCATAAATGTAGATTATCAGTAATTATTTATATCATTTTTAAAGTATTCATGTTGTAACTATTTTAGTTTGACAATCATAATCTAGGAATTTTAATTCCGAAAAAGGATAAACAAAATTTTAGCCGCAGTTTTTCTCAAGTATAAGGAATTCAGTATCCTTGGTCCAAAACAGAATCGAGAGCAATATAAAGTTGTTCGTTCTATAACAGAAATAACTGATTTTGGACATGCGACCGTTTCTTAGAAATGAAAATAGATGGAAAATTTTTGGCGCTTGCTATGCTATTTATGACCCCAGTATACTATAAATTGAGTTCCTTTAGATATGCTAAGCACCGATATCGAAGTTTACCTAAAAGATTATGGTTGTTTGGAGTAAAAAGTATTAATTTGCATTGTAAAATGCTTCCATTGCAATCCATATAATATTACCGTGTTTTCACACAGCTATTCAACCGTATGTTTTGGCATCGAAAAACCGATGTCTATAAGAGGTCTGACGTTATAAATGTTAGCGCACATGTTATATACAATAACACGATATAATAGGAATACCACAACTCCCGTTCCGAGATGCACTTCTCTTGAATGACGAACAAAGACTGCCTGTCACTGAAACGTTTTATCAATAGGAAGACTCTACCGGAAACAACAACGGTACAGTGCTGCCAACATTTTAATTAAAAGGGCGCGATACTCTTGTTTCATGACTGTGTTGCTATAAAATACAAAGCGGAAGTCATTGGCGACAACATAAAATACATTAAGTCTGATAGAGAAAACTTTCGTCAAATCAGATATAATTAAAGTTGTATAAAAACAAAAGTAATAGTAAAATTATTTTGCTATAATCGCAAAGATATTTGTGATTTTGTGGTGTACTCTATCTCCTTATGATGCTTCGGTTGCGGGGCGAAACTATTGTTGAATTTATAATAGTGAACGTGTGTGATCCATGTATTATCTGGTGGAGGTTTGTTCATATGTTTTTACGAATCCTGCATGAAGCGGGTATGAAAACGGATAGTCCACTCTACATTTAGCATCATATATATTTTATATTTAATTTATCGCGGAACCCAACCTACTAATCCGCATTGGAGCAGCGTGGTAGTTCTTAGCTCCAATTCTTCTCCCGAAAAAACAGAGAGAAAAGGCCTATTCCCAACAGTGAGAGAGTAACAGGCCGCTACTTACTTATTTATCGTGGAATATAGCAAAATATTTTTATTATAATTTGTATTATGGATCTTCACAAAGTAACGCCTAATTCTATAAATTATTTAAAGTTATGTAACTACGTTCGAATGGCTGTAGAAATATTTTAATGAATCTATTAAACACAATGGGAAACTAAATAATAAATTATATAGGTTTATTTGAATATAAATTAATTACAGACTCGTTAGTAAGAAAACACCTCTATCGAATTCGATAAAGTGACATGTTAATGGATATTACCAATGACCTATTGGCAGGCCGTTACAAATTAAACATTCTGATGCAATACACTACGATATTTACAATTAGAATTACCAACAATGTAGTCTGGTCAATAAATAATCTGATAGAACAGTCGGTGAAGGAAAACGATACTTATGGAATGCTAGTAATTATTTACATTATAATGAAATGTGTGCGTAATATTAGAAATGTTAATGATATTTGAATTAATGGAATAATTCCATTGAATTATTCGAAATCTCAATCCAGAACCAGCTTTTATAGAATGTACTTAAGGGCCTGCCCGGGGATGTAACATAAGTAAAGGTCATATTGTAAATAAAGTTCAAACGTATATATACGTAATTGTAGCTTTCCTTTAATTCTAACAACAATATTTTAAGGCCTATTTCACAATAAATACTTACTTACTAAATAAATAAATATTATTTAAATACATACAATATTACTTTCTGATAAAGTGTCGGAAAGTTAACCGACAAATAAACTACCTAACAGATAAACATCTCTAAAAAGAGACTAAAAAGTGAAATAGGTATCTGCTATCCAGCAGATAAACAAAATAACAGCCACATGATCTACCTGATAACTTATTAGGGACTTTAAGTGCTAGTAAACCTATCAGAAACCTGAGAAACGCAAAATTCCGAGATATGTTCCAAATAAGCTAACTGACAGTTTATTGGTAACTTGTGAAACAGGCCCTAAATTTGCCCCTAACAGATGAGAACAGAATTATGTATTAGAAGCATCTAAATTAGCCACCACGGCCGTGGCAACCGACGAAATATCAATTTGTATCAGCTGACCCTAATACATCTGACCGATAACAGCATATCAGTGCGATAAGGTCAGCTTTTATTATTGATGTCAGAGATCTAATGAAATATTTAATGGCGATTGGATAGGAGTGAATAGTTTTGATGTTAAAATGTTGCTCCATATTCAACCTGCCTAGGATAGCATAGATATTAACAACAACGATATTTTTCCTTTATATTTATTTAATAACTAAGAAGAGATTCTCAAAAGTCCATCAATCTATTATTCTTTAACATTTTGTCAACTCCGCGTACAAGTCACAACTACTTCAAATGGCGCTTCCACTTTCCTCTCCGCTCCTATCCTCGCCGCAGCTCTCCTCATGGTACCTCTCCTATCCACGCCGCACCGCACCTCTCCGCCCGTTACCACACCTCGCCACAGCTATCTTCACGTCTCTATGCTACAACTTCCGCTCTCTTCCTTTTCCTTCCTTTACATATTGTTGATAAGCTGTGATGGCACTGTGCGGCTCTTTTGAGGAGGTCACGGGTTCAAGCCATGCGCAAAAAGTTTTTCTATAAAAAAAACTTGTGTCTATTTCATAATTGCAATTTATCACACGCTTGATGAAGGAAAACATTGTGAGGAAACCTGCATATCTTTAGAGAGTTCTAGTGATATGTGTAACCTACCAATCCGCATTGGAGCAGCGTGGTAGGTCGTAGCTCCAAGCCTTTTCTCCAGAGACGGAGAGAGGAATCTTGTGCCCAGCAGTGGGATAGTAACAGGCCGTTACTTTATTTTCCATAACACTCATAATACTGTTGTATATAAATTGTGCTGTAAATCCCCCATTATACGTTTCTCTAAGGTTTCTCACAGTTTTAAGTCGAGCATTCTCTTTGACACGGATTTACAATTGAATAACACTTGATTTCTAAAATATTATAATATATATTTTACCTACATATGTCAACAGCTTATCAGTACCGCTCACTTAAATGTGGCTTCCACTAAAAGAAATTTCATGTCAGAAGTTGACGAATGTGGGAGATGCTTTGAAACTTTTTATTAATTACCGTCAAAATCATTTTTATTTTGTTAAGTTTTTCACACGTTAATCATGGGAAATAACAAGTATATAGGAAATACTAACACTAAAAACCTATTTTATTCATTTCTTTTTAGACAGTTGAAAAAAAAAAAAGAATAATAACCATTGTTTATTAAACTAATTATATAGGTATAAAAAAAAACTATTAGGTATTATGAATGAATGAATGAATAACTCTTTATTGCACACCAGGTAAATAATATACATAAACAAGAGAAATATGAACATTTAAGAGTGCAAGGGCGGTCTTATCACTAAAAGTGATCGCTTACAGACAACCCCTACGTTAAAGTAATAAAGATAAGAGACAGGTTGAGATCGGTGCACAAGATGAACTATACAATAAAAACGATAAACTTACTTATTAATATTACAATATTATTATATATTAAAGTAATTATTACTACTGACTACAATCGTCTCTACATAGTTTATCGGTACAATCATTATTCGACTGAAAATAACACGTTATCATAAAGTCAATAAAAGTTCAAGTCTGTACTGCATAAAAAATTAAATTCCCGATAAAAATAATAAATTAATCACCTTAAATGATACTTAATAATATTTATGCTGTGTGGTATCCGGCTGAGTACAACAGACCACCTTAATTTCTTACCGAAGTGTCGTAAAAGGCGACTAAAGTAAGTTGAAATCAAGCAGCCAAATCTAATTAAACTAGCTTAATCATTTAACACAACAAAATGTTTAAAAAATGTCGACCCCACTTAGAGTGGGATAAGGGTAGGAAAATGATGATGATATTTAATAATATTTGTCCAGAACTCACTGACGTGGTCGGAGAGATGTTGAGGTCAATTCCCGAAATAGTGCGAAAAAACAACTTAACGAAGGAACTTCGAATTATATTCTAATCCACCATCAGTTCAGATAACAACGTAATAGAATTTGATGGAATGTAGTTCAATTCAAATAAAGTCACGTAAATATGTACATGACCTTGCCAAAACTGGCGCAAAGTGCTTATCTGTTACTCGCACACCCCAACTATTTGCATTGAGTAACAGGTGTTTGTTATAACTGGATATTATTTGTATTATTCATAATATTTTATATTATTTTTTTATTTACAGAAAAAATGTACAAGATATATCTATCTTAAATTACTTACACGCCAGGACTATACAGATCATGCCCACGTGGAATGGTCCCAAGAATGCTGGCAGCGTTTCCGCGCTGAATCGCTAAGCTGATTCTTTGTGCGAAAAAGGAGCCAGCCCTCTTGTCACCTGAAGAGGCAATCAACCGAGGTGTTAAAACGGTGTTCATAATATAGTTTACTCATTTAAGTAATATCCACATAATAGTCTCCGGCTGAATAGAATAGACCACCCACATTTCTTGCCGAGGTGTCGTAAAAAGCGACTAATGTAAGTCGAACCGCCGTGAAATATCCAGCTGAGTAAAATAAACCGCCCTCATTTCTTACCAAGGTATCGTAAAAGGCGACTAAGGTAAATCGACGCACCGTGTTGTATTCAGTTGAGTAGAATAGACCACCCTCTGTCTTTCAAAGGTATCGTAAAATACGTCTAAGGTAAGTTGACATTAGGCAGGCGGCCGGTCGGAAAAAAGTTGCCAAGTCGTATGCCAATATTTTTATAACATGTTGTGCCGACCCCACTTAGAGTTGGATAAAGGCAGGAGAATGAAGATGTTTTTCGAAGAACGGTCGCCATTGTGACTACGTAGGACGCAAAGGCCCATCGCAATTTCAAACTATATATCCATCAACAGTTTTGGCTTTGATGCCAGATTTTCAAGTTCGAGATTGTGATATAATTCCCAAAAACATAGCAGGTAGAAAAAACAAAATAAAACAAAGTTTCTAATATAGATCCGCAAGATCTTAGGTTCCAGTTTTATGTACATAAAGAACGGTGAGGAGACAAAAGGTGGAACCGATTTCATTATGTACCTGACCATATTTACGAAAATAAGATATATAGGCTGTGGTATCCTATTGGGACAACATTTGACCCTTACCGGGTGGTCAGAGTTTTAAACTCCGGTGAGGCACCACTGAGTTTTTCTATTAAAACTGTGCCTTATTTATATATAAAACTTAGCACAGGCTTTTGAAAAAACATGAATATCTTAAAAAAATCTTGGACTATCCTCACTGAAACAGTGTGGTGGATCTTAGCTTCAACATTTTTCTCCAAAAAGTAGTGAACTCCTTTGACGAGCAATGAAACGAAACAGAAAAGTAAGGCAACGCTGCGCCAATGATAAGCTAAGCAATTTTACTTTAACACGGTGGGCAGGGAGCGATCGTGGGCAGCGATGGCCTCCCTTAGCTCTGCAGAGGGGGGCGGAGGGAGGCGGCGGAGCGGTTCCCCGAACTGTTGTTCTGGATCCAATCTGCTGCTGGTGAGTCCAGGTGTTAGTGACTCGCCCAAGCCCATCGTCTGCCGCCCTAACTGGGAACCTTCGGGTGTTCCGAACGGGGTACATCGGACGCCTGGCTCACTGGTCCCCGAGGCGGTCGGTGCATCTGGTGCTTCCGATGCACCGATTAGCGGAGGGGGGCTTCTCTTTCGAGGGGCCCCTACCTGGAGGTGTTTATTCTCTGGGATCAGAGCTGTCGGCGGGATGGGGGCAATATGTACAATGATACCCTGTCCTTGCCATCGGCAGCGTGGTGGAGCACACAGGTCGTTTTAGTCGGTGCGAGTCCGACATAACCGCCGCCTGTCCCCGTTGGGCGGCGGTACCCATAAGGGGTTTTTTCCTGTATAAAAAAAAAAATTCCTGTATAAAAAGCAATTTTACTTTGGTTGGTAAACTTTACAATGTCGAGACCCGGTATCCAAAGAATCTAAATACTTAGTTACACCACAAGCTTGCGAACACATAATTCATACCTACCTTTATATAATATAAATCATAATATTGTCAGAATCCAAACCCCGGCGCCATAGTTTTAAAAACAGTCTACGTTTGTTTAATAAATTCAAACGTCTTGTATTCTCTAAGCAAAATGTATTTTAAGTGCAAAATAATGTAGTGTTTGTGTAAAATGCTAATTAGTGGCCCAATATATTTACTTTCAAATAATATGTAACGTGTTTACTATGTCAAATAAATATTTAAAAATTTCTAAATATATGCATAGAATAACTTGATTGAGATATAGTATACATATAACGGTTTTAATTTCAGTAAAATTACATTACATTCGGATCTTAGGATAGGGTCTATCCAAAGACAACAAAATTGCTCAGACAAAATATAAATTATAAGCCGACTGAAACAAACCTGACGGAAACGAGTCAATTTTTTTGGGCGTTTAAATTTTAAAACTATCATGCTTTACCATTCTTGTTTCCGATAAGGTAGGTGCCTTATTATCTAAGTATTATATTAGATAAGTTCTTTAGCACTTACACTCCTTTATTTATGGATCCAAGCCCCTAATATAATCTCAATATGTTTATAATTCCTTGTCTTGACTCATTTATATTCATATTCATATTCATGTCAATTTCAATGATTACTCTAACAATATAAAAAAAATTGATTTATCACATTTTATAGACCAAAATAAAAAGGCGTATACAGATTATAAGTATGCGACTATAAATTCTTCGTTCATGAGAGAAAAAGTTCCGTCTAAAGTAGATGACATACTGGTATATTACATTATTATTATTACCCTTTATTATCTAAAGCTTTACAATACATATACATAATATTTTTAAACTTTCATAAAAACTTTTAGTCTTCAGTTTGCCCCTTGACATAGGCCTCTTCCAGAGATTTCCAAGTTATCCTATTGCCAGCTTTCTGTCTCCACATGTGACCTGCAACCCTTTTTATATCGTCTTCCCATCTTAACTCGTATTTGACATACATTATCATAAATGTTATTTAACAGAGTACGCTGCAGTAAAATGGCGATCTTCACTACCCCTTCGACGTTGGACCATCGAAGCTTAAAAGTGAAATGAATTTTAGGAAATATTAAATCCCAGAGCATCGCCCGATATGAAACTATTTTTAAGTTTTCGCAGAAACCAGACGTCATTACTAAAATCTACAGTTCAAGGAAGTATGGTTTGCCAAAAATTATTTTTAAAAGCATCCCGTAATCGGTTCCTAGTTGCTAAATAATTTGGTCATTGCCAATTATTATTAAAACATCGTCTTTTTATTAAATTATTTCTTCTTCACACATCGCAGTGTAACCATAGATTATAGAGTGATGTGTGAACCTATTTTATTCTAGCGTCTAGCACTAAGAAGGAGAAAGGTATAACACTATAATTATTTGAATTTGAACTTTAATATCAGTGTCAATATTAAACTTTACGATGACTCCAAAAATATTAAAACCTAGATAAAAAGACCACAATGCTTAAAGTAACTACGTATTTTTGTTGATAAGGATTGATGCTGCGTTTCAACCTTTGTAATACGTAAGTTTGATTTAAACCTAGAATGAGTATAGTAAGCTACCCTAAAACGAGAGATTAGTCTCTGAGTCATCTGAGATCACCTGAGATGATCAGAGATCATTTACGTTCATCTTAATTCATCTAACTTTCTGTGTGTTTAGCTAGACAAATAAACCTAACCTTATTCTGTCAAATAGTGTATGCATACATCATTGTCCTGCCCTTATTCCACTCTAAGTGGGGTTGGCACAACATGTTTTAAACATGTTGTAACATGATTTACTTAAATATTTTATGACCAGCCGCCTGCCTGTTGTCAACTTATCTTAGACGCATTTTACGACATCTCGGTAAGAAATGAAGTTGGTCTATTCTACTCAGCTGAATACATTCGGCGGGTCAACTTTCCTTAATCACCTTTTACGATACCTCGGTGAGAAATGAGGTTGGTCTATTCTACTCAGCTTGTTACCACACGGCGGGTCGACTTACCTTAGTCGCCTTTTACGACAACTCGGTAAGAAATGAGGTTGGTCTAAGTCTACTCAGCCGAATACTACACGGCGGTAATTAAAATTCAATCCCTACGGATATTTCTATACCTAGGTACAACTAACTTTACTTGTCAACCTAGTAACGTGTAAAACGAATGATAATATCTGTGTTTGATCATGACTAATAGTTATGTTTGTACTAGCAATGGGCGCGACAATATTATTCATGTTTCACATAGTAATAAACCTTGAAAACACGTAATGTAAAGTTTGAATCTATATTTATTTTTATAAAGGAAAGTTTTTAATATTAGTGTCCGTCCCCAAAGTAACTTAATACTCGTGTTATAAGTGACAGACAACTGGTATAGATATACATATATCATGTACCTATATATGTACTTTATTGCTTTAAATAAATACATAAAGCCCTGAATGTTCAATCTATTTACTTCCCATATTAAAAAATAAATTATTAATTAATATTTATATTGTTTAATATAATTTATTACGCTATACAATATCATAATGATATGTCATATAGCGCCATCTATCGAAGTATATGGTAACTGTAGGTTACGATAATCTTTTGCTTAAATTGCCTTTATAGGCGTGTTTTAGGCCCACAGGTCTAGGTATAGAAGTTCGTATCGAAAACCTTATCCCGTTTGCCTCTGGCTTATTAAATAATTAAAATATATTTCTATCAAATATCAATCTTCTGTTGATGAAAACAATTATTAGAAGAAAAATATATTTTCATACAATAGAATAATTTGTGGGAATAATAGTTATAAATTATTATTATTGCATAATTATAAATGTCTTGTTTTTTTTTATGAAACTATACAATATTGATTATTACGACTTTGAAGACTTAAGTATTAAAAGACGCGTCCACTATTACTAGGCAATATACAAAACAAATACGTGCCTGTAAACAAAATCAATAAATATACTATAAAAAATGCACGTAACAATAATAAGCTACAATGCAATAAAATAAAACTGACGTTACTAATAATATGACTCACTAATTTAAAGCGACCCGTAAAACTAAATCAAGGTGTTTTATATTGAACGCAGCCTGTAATTAAAGGACTAGCAATTTGCTTTACTGTGTGATAGATACAAATTCAATCATCGCGTGTCGTTGAGCCATTACAGCCGTGGCCTTATTGTCCTCATCAATTTTAATATATGGATAGCATTTCTAAGATACGATGTCTAAGACAACACGCAAACTCACTTTTTATTCATATTATGTTATTTTTTAAAATTATTTTTATTCAATTTTTTTTTAAAAATTTAAAGCAATTTTTAAATATTAAAAGTAATAGTAGTAAGTAAGTAACAGCCTGTTACTATTCCACTGCTGAGAATAGGCCTCTTCTCTTCGTTTTTGGAGAGAAGGTTTGGAGCTAAGACCTACCACGCTGCTCCAATGCGGATCGGTAGGTTACACATATCTCCAGAATTCTCTAGAGATATGCAGGTTTCCTCACGATGTTTTCCTTCACCGAAAAGCGTGTGATAAATAGCATTATCAATTAGACACATAAATTTTAACAGAAAAACTCATTGGTGTCTGCCCAAGTTCGAACCCATGACCTCCTCCAAAAAAAGTCGTACGGTGTTACCGCTTGGCTACCACAGCATTTAAATTTTTTTTTAAATTTAGTAAATTAAATCCGCTATAATTTATCGCGGATTATAGCAAAATAATATTTTCATTACTTTTTAATTGTTTTTATATGGCAAGGTATACTTAAATCAACAAAAGACATTAATCTGCACTCTATGCCATACGAATCATTGCAGCCTAATGCATAGCTGGATGTGATCCAAGTCTAAACTCATAATACATTTACCAAAACATCCACATATATTTGCGGGAAAGTCGAAAAGTTGTTGCTAAATTTTGTCATACGAAATAATATTAATCATCGTCTTCCTGCTCATAGTGGGATAAGGGTCATGGTCAATGTTGTCTCTGTCTGTGTCGTATCTGTCTGTATGTCTGAATTTCTGTCTGTCCGTTACTACAACGTTTAATTCGCTGCACGATTATGGGTGGATGGATGGATGAATATAATATTTCGTACAACTGATGCTCATATACCGAACATATAGAATAATAGCAATCTACAGAATTCCTGAATAAATGGACTATCTTCCAATGAGAGAATTTTTCAAATCGCTCCAGTAGTTCCTGAGATTAGCGCGTTCAATCAAACAAACAAACAAACTCTCCAGGTTTATATATTAGTAAAGTATAGTATTAGTATAGAGTATATATAGATAAATATTCTCTTTTCCCAATAAAAACAAAATCTACATATTCGAGGGTAGTTTAACATTAAAATCGATACGGCTGCAGTCGCGGCTACCACTAGTATGTTATATTTAATTAAAAAGTCTGATAGTATCGTATTTCTGCCACATGTTCTTGCGGAGCAGCAACCGGCCGTGACCGCGTTACGAGTCGTGAACTCGTCACCCATCATCGTTAAACTGCACTTTGAAAGTAACGTTGCGACGTAACAAGTGACAATATATATAAGATTGTTGAAAGAAGACAATATATATAGGATTATTCCGCGGATTCACTCGCGTTGCAATGTTTATATAATTAAAAATTAAGATGCAAAACGGCACAAATACAACTAATCTGTGTGGCTGTGTCGGTGCTCAGGAAAACAATTCCTGAACGATCAGATTTTTATAATAAAAATATCGGATAAGTTAAAATATTTTTAATACTACATTTTACTCTATGCATGTTATATACATGTCGATAAATATAAGCATTTTTTTAATATTCGTGCGGAAACCTCAGACGTCACGTACTCACGCACATCAATTACATCAAACCATACTAATTAATCAGTACGTGCTGAATAAAGTTGTTAATTACAACCCATCAAAACAATATTCGTCGATTTTTTTGCGAACTCGTGCAAGCTAAAAGCAACCTTATTATAATGCACACAATCATTTAAATTTGTTTAAAACTTCAAATTCACGTCAAGACTTTTCCGTAGTAAATATCGATGAGAAATAGTAAATATTTTAAAAGCAGCGAGTATCTAATAATTCTCTGTATGTAAATGGACTGAACTGATCAAAAACATCGTAAATTATATACAGCTATCTTTGAATTACTTCCGTGAACTTATACCATCAAAATTAAACGGTATATATTTTTAGACGTGAAGATCAAGATCATAATACAGGCCAGCACCACTGGAAGCGTACCATTATAATGTTTAAAATACATTTTTAAACTGTACAACTTTTAAAATTAAAAAGTTATATATTTATTTATATTTTAAAGACGTTAAAATAAACATTTTAAGTATGAACTATCAACACCATATTATTGTTATAATAATGTCTTTGGTCTAATTAAATAAAACCAGCAAATATTAAAGTTTGGAACAGGAAATAATTATACGAACACAGATTTAAAATTAAACTATATGTTTTGAAGGAAATAAAGTACAGTAATTTTAAATTGCAGTTTAAGGCTGGATTCAGACTATGATGCCGTTCTCGGTACGATCTCGCGCCGTTCTCGGTCCGGTCAAATCTCACTGTGTCTACACTACTCAATGCCGTTCTCGGTTCGATCTCGATTCATGGTCGACATACGATGTTTAAAAAAAGAATCATATTAATTTTATTCGCCAGAAAATGGAATTCAATTTTTCTATTGAAGAATTAGCAACAATAGCATTTTGGATAAACAAGATATAAATTAAAAAAAAATTACAACAAAAAGAAAAGAAAAAAAGGGGACAAGAAAATATGGGTTTTAGTAAAAGTAAAAGTTTATTACCGAGAAAAGAGGAAGGCGAATATTATACTTTATTTCGTCATTTGGTAAATAATGAAGAATAATGTTCATTATATTGATTTAGGATTGTATTCAGGAATATTTGAAATGATTTTTAAAATAATTGAGCGCAAATTTTAAAAAGAAACACCTCTTTTCGTCAGGTTACTAATGGTTTGGATAAGGTAAGTAATAAAATATCATATTTTATAAATTTTGTATATTTAAATTATAACAATCATTTACATGCATGAATATTACATAATATGTATATAGCGGTGATGGTGTTGGTTGATAATGCATTTTCCTGTTGAGGTCCTGTTTTTTTTTCTGTTTATATTTTTTTGTTTATTCCAGTGGTACATTACTAGCGAACGTATTGACGGAATAAATTTCTAATTAAGCTCCTTCATTGACATCAATTTATCTTATCATAGTTGTTGGTTCATCTGTCTCTTCATTCTTCTATCCATATCACGAATATTGTAATTGTTAACTTCATCATCGGCAATAATGGATATTCGTAGTCTATTACAGCTATGTACTCATTAATAAATTACATTTGGTCATGATATCGCCATTTGCAAACTTTGTAAGCTGCTTGGCCTTTTGGCCACTTTTTAATTTAGAGAGGTATTTTCGATATTGAGCTCTTAGTCGCTCCCATCGATTCCTTGCTCCTATAATAGAAATATAACGTTTATAAATAAGGATATGTAACAACATGCATTCTGCATAATATTATTAGAAATTCTGGAATTCGATGAATTTCGAGGGTAATTTGTATTACATTAATAATAATCACGTGCAAAATCTAAAAAGACAAAGAGGAAATGCATAGGCCTATAGGCATAAGTGAAATAAAAATCAACTCTCCTGAAGTATCAGTGCCATGGCAAGAAAAACTTGCGATATAATTACAATAAAGCAATTAATTGAATATCACTTTGTTACGTTTGTGTTTTACTCACCAGGTAATCCTATTGCGTCTTCAATCTCGTTCCATATTTTTATTTTGTAAATATAAACTGTAGTAGTGTGACTGCAAATCATACAGGCTGCGTCTAGTTTTCACAAATTCAATATGTCTTTCATCTGCAAATAATAAATATTCAATTTATTTTTTATTTTTTGTAAAACAGTCGACCATTTATTTATTAATTTAACTCTATGCACTTTTCTCAAAAAAAAGGCACATAGAAAGACTGGTAAAATAATTATAGCAGAATTATTCTTTATCTATAACAAATGTAACAAGTAACAATAAACCACATAAGAAATAGTTAACTTTTTCTGAACTCTACGATTTATTACCAGACATATCATCATCTTCCTGCCCTTATCCCACTCTAAGTGGGGTTGGCACAACATGTTATAAACTTGTTGTCACATGATATGGCTACGTATTTTACGACCGGCCGCCTGCCTGACGTCAACTTATCTTAGTCGTATTTTACGACACCTCGATAAGAAAAAGGGTGGACTATTCTACTTAACCGGATACCACACGGTGAGTCAACTTACCTTAGTCGCATTTTACGACATCTCGGTAAGAAATGAGGGTGGTCGATTCTACTCAGCCGGATACCACACGGCGGGTCGACTTACCTTAGTCGCCTTTTACGACACCTCGGTAAGAAATGAGGGTGGTCTATTCTACTCAGCCGGATACCACACGGTGGGTCGACTTACCTTAGTCGCCTTTTACGACACCTCGGTAAGAAAAGAGGGTGGTACTATTCTATTCAGCCGGATACCACTCGGCGGATTTATTACCAGACATAATTATTTAATTAATTTTATTTAACATAAATGCTAAACACATGCGGCGCGACTGATGAAAGACTGCAGTTGAAACAAAAGAAGCGAGTTCAGGTCGAGACAGGTCCGATCTCACTTCAGTCAAATTTTCTTGTCGACGAACCGACGCTCGAGCGATATCGGATCGGTACTGGAGCGATACTATAGTGTGAATACTCTGATTCTTTTTTATTTAAGAATATTTTACCGGACCGAGAGCGGAGCGAGATCGAACCGAGAACGGCACCATAGTCTGAATCATGCCTAAAACACGTCGTTCCTGTTTCCGTCTCTGTTTTATTTTATGAACCATATATGCATACATTTGTAGCACAGTATTAATGTTGCCTTAAGATCCCTTGAGTTAATTCCAGCCCTTATATACTATGATCAATAAACATCCTAGCGACAAGGCATTGGACAGACAGAATGTAATTGACTAATTAAAGCTTGGATAAGTATTACTAGGATACAAAACCTGTGATGTTAAGATACTGCATTTTTAAACTACGAAATCAGTTACCAGTAGATAAAAAGTAAATCAGAACATGTCATTATAAAAATCATATAGTTGTTAAATTAAATTCAAATTATTCTTTCTTTTTGAAGTGGACTTTTTTCAGTACTTTTGAATCGTCAAATGTTTTTTAAAGAAGCTACCGAGAAGAACCAACAAGAAACTCAGCAGATAATCTTATACGTTATAGTATCGAGGCCTTATTTATGCTTTATATACCTTTTAGCCAGTACCATATTTCTTATAATATATTATTTATATTATTAGTGTTGTTTCGAATGTAATTATATTATATGATTACATTCGAAACAACGCTAATGTTATTGTATTAATGTAACTAACTACCTAATAGTAAAACTTCCTCTGATTTACGGCCGGTCCCAATATTCGATCTATCGCCAATTTTGGCTTACCGGAGTAAGAAATGTCAAGGTATCGCGTCCCAATATACTATCAACGATCAGAGAATCCTATCGTCCGACGCTGTCTGTCGACGGGAGGACCGCGGATCGCCCTCTCTATGAAAATAGCGACATATCTCGTCCCAATAACGTTTTGAATGCTGTCAGTGTCAAATGACATTAGTAAAGATAAGGTATATCGTCTATCGGTCATTTAGCAGCGATAAAAGAGTTGATAGCACATTCAAATTATTTTCTTTTTTCAAGTTTTCTTTTTCTTTTCGATGTTTTTGATTTAAAATTATAATTATAAATACCACCGACCTACCGAAAAGACACTTCCGGACCGATAGACACAGTATTTCCGATGAATTACCCCAAAAGGCTGAATCATCAAATAACGGCCGGTCCCAATATTCGATCTATCGCCAATTTTGGCTTACCGGAGTAAGAAAAGTCAAGGTATCGCGTCCCAATATTCTATCAACGATCCGAGAATCCTATCGTCCGACGCTGTCTGTCGACGGGAGGACCGCGGATCGCCCTCTCTATGAAAATAGCGACATATCTCGTCCCAATAACGTTTTGAATGCTGTCTGTGTCAAATGACATTAGTAAAGATAAGGTATATCGTCTATCGGTCATTTAGCAGCGATAAAAGAGTTGATAGCACATTCAAATTATTTTCTTATTTAAAGTTTTCTTTTTCTTTTCGATGTTTTTGATTTAAAATTATAATTATAAATACCACCTACCTACCGAAAATACACTTCCGGACCGATAGAGACAGTATTTCCGATGAATTACCCCAAAAGGCTGAATCATCAAATAAATGAATTCAAAATTAAAAAATATCAAAAGTGACCTCCACACGGTACGTAGCTACTTAACTATATGAAATTCTATGGTTTTTGTACGTAAATTAAATAAAATATAATTAATAAGGCATGGTTTTTTTTCAGAAACACTGGTATATCCTGCGTCAGGATTTACTAACATTGAGATTTTATGTTTTGAGCGCAATGCCAGTGTCAGTAACTGACTACATGGGGGTCTCCAAATCATCAGCTAGCCGAAAAATAGCTTATTTTTTTGGGTGGAATAGCAATGCAAGTATCCTGCGCACGTATATGTGTGTAGTAATGCACTGCAAGATTTCTATAACATTTGTCAATATGCCCGCGTTTAAGAAGCAATTGATGCTACACATATTCTAGTGCAATCCCCAAGCAAGATGTAATATATAAATGAGCTAAGTAGTAGAAAAGGTAAATCGTAATTAAAATTTGTAATTATTAATTAATTGATTCAAATATTGGTGAAGACTTCAGAATAGAGCTATTTTTCAGAAATATGCTATTTTTCTGTTGATATTCAATCTGGTTGTGATGCACAATAGTGATTCATGAATGTTGTAGCACGTTGGCCTGTATTGACTAACTAACCATTTTTATTAATTCAACATTGAGAAGTAAATCTCTTCATGCATAATTAAAGGCATTTTTATATTTATAGTGTAAGTTTTTGTTGTTGCTTATTGTCCCCTATATTTACAATCATTAGCCATGAGCTATTTATGTTATAATAAAAAAATGTTAATCATTAATTGTTCCATATATATTTTTATTTAAATTTTCCTGCTGAATATGAAAGTGAGACAGTGCATATCCCCATGCAAGCCCTATTTAGTGTCTCCAGTGTTGGATCCAATTTCATAAAGTCAGTGAAAATACAATGATAATTATACTTTACTGTAACAGATATAGCATAGACATAAGACTGCTGAATCCAAGTCAAAGTTTTTCTCCAATGTTAAGAGACCTCAAAATCCATTATCTCAAGGCTCAGTTAAATTAAAATAATCATGTACCTAACTTATGTATATATAACACCTGCTTATGTATAATACAGATTTATGGACTATGTACACCATCATTACTAATGATAGTTTTACAGTAAATAAAATTATGTTAAAATGGAGAACCTTATTATTTTTCTGTTTTGTTCCCTAAGAACATGAACATTCAAATACAAAGAATATATTCATTATTAATTGCTTTACTTGTTACAGGTGCTTTGGAGCTAAGAAGCATATATTTCCAGTTATTTTACTAAAAATTAGACTTAATTTACAGTCTATACAGGTTGTATGCATAGATGTACAAACAGAAGTGTAATTATGAACCTAATGATGAAGCAGATAACATCATAGATTAAACAAGAATGATGACATCTTTTTTTATTATTGATTTCTAATATATTTAATGGTATAAATTATTTAATAATATTATTGACATTTATTGTGACAATATTTCATTAATAATGTTATTCTTTACCTGATTTAAAATATTTTGTTACCATAACTTTTTCATTATTCTTAATTCAGGTTTTCCTGGATGGTGGTTTTTATGTAATAAATAAAAATATGTATTGAAATAAAAAATATTTTATTTCTAAAACCTTTTATATATAGATTAAACAGTTCAATGTTTAAAGACTACTTTAATATTATAAGATTCTATAATAAAATCATTATTAAAAAAACTATAAATGATTTTTTGAAGCAGGCGTTACTCTGCGGAAATCCATAATATATTGCCTGCTTTATACACTTAGCATAACATATATTCTCTTTAACAAACGCGGATTACAGCAAAATAATTCTATTGTATTAACTTCTGAAAAACCAAAAAAATTAAAAGGAGAGGAGACAAAAATTCAATTTAAAGGAGACTGCACCATTAAACAGTTATTTGTAGCTACAGACATGTAAACATGAAGTTAATATATATATAATTTGAACATAAGTAATGAAAATACTTTTATTTTGCTATAATACGCGATAAATAACATATATGTAGTGTACTAAACTTTTTAATTACGTCACTTTAATACTAAGCGTGTGATATTTTTTATTATTCTCGTAAAATTACCAATAAATCAGATATTAAAGATATAGTCTGCCAGCATAGCTTACAGTCTCCTGCATAAATAAAAGAATATTCTGGAATAACGCCTTAAAAATGAGCATAGCAATCAATAAAATTGCGTATTGTTATAAAGTTATATTAGGGCTGCATGTTTAATTTCAAATCTTACTTAGGTATTTTATAACAAAGTCCACAAAAGCTGTCTGTTTGTATGTGATCGATTTCCCTAAATCTAATGAAAGGATTTTTGTAGTGTTTTTATTTAAAGGTAGTGCAATTCTTCCGGAAGTTATAGTAGTGCATTACAATTTTATGTATGTATATTGAAGGCATCGCATTTGCATGAACCGCGTAAAGCAACTGAGAAACACAACCGATTTATACATCTTCAAAAATACTGCAAAAAATCCGCAACAGCATGTCTCTATCTCTTATGGTTCTGAATATGTACTTTTTATACGTTTAAAACTTCAATTAAATACACTGATTTCGACACGGGCGAAGCCGCATTAAGTCTTACGTATAAAAATGAATGTTTGTCTGTATGTCCTTTATTGACTCTGAAACGGCTGCAGCAATTCTAATGAAATTTTCAGACAACCTTTAGAAAGACCCAACAGATGAACCTTTTTCTGTTTCAAAGGGAATTCGAAACCAGACTAAGCCACAGCAACGCTTGGACAAACTTGAATTTTATGACATGTGGGAAAAAAACGATCTAGCTATATTTTATTTAAAAAAATGACATTTTATTCCTGTTTTCAGGCATTGTAAAAACTTCTAAAATAATAATAGATTTCAAAGCTTCTATTTCCTATTATTTGTAAATTTGTTATAGCGTAATGGTATATGGGCGGACTATATGCGTATATATGAAAATACCCGGGTTCAAGTCCCACCTGTACCGGTCTATTTTTAAATTGCATTTTTTTTAAATAAAATTACAGACCAAGGCTCAGTCATCCAAGTACTACCTTTAATATTTAAATGAGTTAATCTTATATGTACGTATAATTTTTTTTTGGAATCTCGGAAAATGCTCCAAAGATTTTCATGAAATTCAGCATGATTTAGGGGGGAAAATTGTGAAGCCTAGGTTTCATTTTGAAAAATGTCGTTTTATGCCTGTTCTCGGGCACTGAGACTTTGTATAATGGATGGAAAAAGGGAAATAAGTATGGATCAAAATTGATTTTAAATTTCTTGTATTTCTTTTCCATTTATAATTCTAATTTTCTTTTCTTTAATTCTGAAACTTAATATTACAAACATTAAAATAATATTTCATAATATTGCTATAATATTCTGCTGTCTTCGTTTTTTCTTTTCTGTGATGACATATCAGCAGGAATGTGACCTTTTAGCTTTCCTAAAAATAAAAAAATTTAAAGTTCATAACTTGTTTATTAACTTAAGTATCATAATTCACTCTGTAAAGGCGAATCAGATGGTTTCTATTAAAAATTCATACTTCAAATTTATCTTTACTCAAAAAGAAATGCCGATATAATCCTGAAATAGTCCTGCACTTCCTCATTCAATAATACCATATTCCACCTTTACCAATATTAATTGTAACATTAACTGTACTTAAATAAATAAATGTAAAATAGACTTTAAATTACTTAGATTTTTATATAAGCTCTACATATTGGCTTGTATTATGCCTTGACATTGACTTGATCACATAATAAAAATATTTTTTATGTTGTATTGTTCATAGAGAAATAAACTTCTTAACTATTTAAGATTTTCAGAATTAAAATGAAATATTGTCTATTGTATAGTGCATTATTTCAAGTATCTCATTACTTTTTAATAAATATTTTATTTCAACAAAAAAGATTGATTATTTGAAGTAAAAATTAATAATAAATTAAAAAAAACAACCTTTACCTGATAAAAAGTAATTTAAAAAGGCAGTTGTATTGTTGTAAGATTGTGTTATACAAAAGTAATAAAATGTAAACTTATGTACACCTTTGCTTATTGCAAAAATAATTTTCTGGGATAAATCTGCCTGGGGTGTATTAAGTAGGTAATGATAAAGCATGCAGTTTCAGAACAGGTGTGTTTAAACAGGCCTAGCAAAAAGGTGCATGGGAACTTCATTTTCACCAAAGTTGTTCCTCTACTGCAAACTCTTCTACCACAGCATCATCACCATAGAGTGCTGTAAATCCAGCACAAGTCAGACCTAATATGACTGCTACTCTATCCAAAGCATCATCTGGTGGAATGTACTCTTCTTTCTCACCTTCAGTCTGAAAAAATATTAATTATAAACTAACTAAGCTTTGTAATATACTATCCACATTGTTATGATACTTTTTATATAATGTGTACTTTTTATTTATTTATAGATTAACCAAATTCACACTTGACAATAAAATTATGCATTGAACAACTTAAAATAAGTAGTATTTAATTTTAGGTGATAATAACTTTCAAATTAAGTTACAACAACTGAGAGATACAATTTAACTAATTTTATGTTATGGTTAAAATTACAAAGTCAAAGCAGGAATATATTATATAAGTATCTAATCTATAATAGACCAGTCTACAGGCAAATTTAAATTAGGTATAACAGATATCAGTTGTAGCTTCAATAATCATATTGATCCTTGATGATTCAAAAGTACTTAAAAGAGCTTATTTGAATAAAGATTATTTTGATTTGATTTGAAGTAAGTAGGGGTAATATGGAGTAATAAATCTCTATTATAATACAGCCTTCAGGTGTCAACGCATCATAGTATTATCTCAGCATATGAAGGTAAAAAGAATACATACCTTAAGGTTATTATTACTGCTGTATGTTAACAATCGATGCATTGAAAACATATATGATATCCCATAGAGCGCTTTCTTTTGATTGATTGTTGGCCACATCAGAGGCCTTGCTAAAGACCACGATGTCAGATAATGAATTCCATTAGGTGGAGCACTTCGCTTGTTGTAAGCGAAGCGAAGCGAAGCGTTTTTAGTAATTTAACTTTAGTACATAATAGTTGACTATTGTTTTACAGCAAATATTGACAGCGCGCCAAATACGATAAAAACGTCATTAAAAAAGATTCCGTTATCATCATGTCTGTTATATTTCTAATATTTGTAAAAAAATATTATTTACTGAAAGTTAATAAAATTATATTAAATCTTAGATGAAACAGATAATTTTACGTTTTTTATGGGCTAATATAATTAGTATGGTGTCGAAAACATGTATTAAACAGTGAAGTGACTAGTTTGATGCCCTTAGTAATATAACGTAAGCTGGAACGTATGGGAGGGCTCAGATATCCTGTCTATCTACAGCGAACTCGAGTAATGATTCACCAATCCGAATTATTGGGACGTGATAGGTAGACGGATAACTTGACCCTGATCGGCGACGATAAGAGTCTGTCTTTATCTGTCGGTAGATTATTGGGACCGGCCGTAACGGCCGGTCCCAATATTCGATCTATCGCCAATTTTGGCTTACCGGAGTAAGAAATGTCAAGGTATCGCGTCCCAATATACTATCAACGATCAGAGAATCCTATCGTCCGACGCTGTCTGTCGACGGGAGGACCGCGGATCGCCCTCTCTATGAAAATAGCGACATATCTCGTCCCAATAACGTTTTGAATGCTGTCAGTGTCAAATGACATTAGTAAAGATAAGGTATATCGTCTATCGGTCATTTAGCAGCGATAAAAGAGTTGATAGCACATTCAAATTATTTTCTTTTTTCAAGTTTTCTTTTTCTTTTCGATGTTTTTGATTTAAAATTATAATTATAAATACCACCGACCTACCGAAAAGACACTTCCGGACCGATAGACACAGTATTTCCGATGAATTACCCCAAAAGGCTGAATCATCAAATAACGGCCGGTCCCAATATTCGATCTATCGCCAATTTTGGCTTACCGGAGTAAGAAAAGTCAAGGTATCGCGTCCCAATATTCTATCAACGATCCGAGAATCCTATCGTCCGACGCTGTCTGTCGACGGGAGGACCGCGGATCGCCCTCTCTATGAAAATAGCGACATATCTCGTCCCAATAACGTTTTGAATGCTGTCTGTGTCAAATGACATTAGTAAAGATAAGGTATATCGTCTATCGGTCATTTAGCAGCGATAAAAGAGTTGATAGCACATTCAAATTATTTTCTTATTTAAAGTTTTCTTTTTCTTTTCGATGTTTTTGATTTAAAATTATAATTATAAATACCACCTACCTACCGAAAATACACTTCCGGACCGATAGAGACAGTATTTCCGATGAATTACCCCAAAAGGCTGAATCATCAAATAAATGAATTCAAAATTAAAAAATATCAAAAGTGACCTCCACACGGTACGTAGCTACTTAACTATATGAAATTCTATGGTTTTTGTACGTAAATTAAATAAAATATAATTAATAAGGCATGGTTTTTTTTCAGAAACACTGGTATATCCTGCGTCAGGATTTACTAACATTGAGATTTTATGTTTTGAGCGCAATGCCAGTGTCAGTAACTGACTACATGGGGGTCTCCAAATCATCAGCTAGCCGAAAAGTAGCTGATGTTTCCGCTGGAATAGAAATGCAAGTATAGCCTACGCACGTATATGTGTGTAGTAATTCACTGCAAGATTTCTATAACATTTGTCATTTTGCCCGAGTTTAAGGAGCAATTGATGCTACACATATTCTAATGCAATCCCCAAGCAAGATATAATATATAAAAGAGCTAATTAGTAGAAAAGGTAAATCGTTATTAAAACTTGTAATTATTACCTAAGTAATTGATTCAAATATTGGTGAAGACTTCAGAATAGAGCTATTTTTATGTTAATATTCAATCTGCCTGTGATGCACAATAGTGATTCATGAATGTTGTGGCATGTTGGCCTGGATTGACTAACTAACCATTTTCATTAATTCTACATTGAGAAGTAAATCTCTTCATGCATAATTAAAGGCATTTTTATATGTATAGTGTAAGTTTTTATTGTTGCATATTGTTTCCTATATTTAAAATCATTAGCCATAAGCTATTTATGTCATAATAAAAAAATGTTAATCATTAATTGTTAAATTTAAGAAATTTCCTGCTGAATATGAAAGTGTGACAGTGCATATCCCCATGCAAGCCCTATTTACTGTCTCCAGTGTTGGATCCAATTTCATAAAGTCAGTGATAATACAATGATAATTATACTTTACTGTAACAGATATAGCATAGACATAAGACTGCTGAATCCAAGACAAAGTTTTTCTCCAAAGTTAAGAGACCTCAAAATCCATTATCTCAAGGCTCAGTTAAATTAAAATAACCATTTACCAAACTTATGTATATATAACACCTGCTTATGTATAATACAGATTTATGGACTATGTACTCATGTAAAACTATCATTACAATGATAGTTTTACAGTAAATAAATGTTAAAATGGAGAACCTTATTATTTTTCTGTTTTTTTCCCTAAGTACATAAACATTCAAATACAAAGAATTTATTCATTATTAATTGCTTTACTTGTTACAGGTGCTTTGGAGCTAAAAAGCATATATTTCCAGTTATTATACTAAAAATTAGACTTAATTTACAGTCTATACAGGTTGTATGCATAGATGTACAAACAGAAGTGTAATTGAAGCAGATAACATCATAGATTAAACAAGAATGATGACATCTTTTTTATTATTGATTACTAATATATTTAATTGTATAAAATATTTAATAATATTATTGACATTTATTGAGACGATATTTCATTAATGTTCTAATGGTGTGTTATTCTTTACCTGATTTAAAATATTTTTTTTACCATAACTTATTCATTATTATCATTTAACCTTTATAAAAGATCTGAGTGAAGTGTGGAGATAGAAAAATATCAGGTTAACTATGTTTTCTTCCATCAAAATATGTTTGATAAATTTTAAACTTACTACCTAAGTTAATTTTTTTTTTTTTATTTATTAGATAAATACTGTTTTTTGTAATAAACTCATTGGGTGAATCAACCTTGGATGTGAACCGATGAGCCTCTGGTAAGTCAGGTTTTCCTGGATGGCGGTTTTTATGTAATAAATAAAAATATGTATTGAAAAAAAAAATGTTATTTCTATAACCTTTTATATATAGATTAAACAGTTCAATGTCGAAAGACTAGTTAATTATTATAAGATTCTATAATAAAATCATTATCCCTAAGTAAGTTTAGCTGTGCTATTTTTACAGAAGTTAAAAAAACTATAAATGATTTTTAGAAGCAGGCGTTACTCTGCGGAACTCCATAATATATTGCCTGCTTCATACACTTAGCATTATATATATTCTCTTAACAAACCCGGATTACAGCAAAATAATTATATTGTATTAACTTCTGAAAAACTAAAAAAATTAAAAGGAGAGGAGACAAAAATAAATTTAAAGGAGGCTGCGCCATTTAACAGTTATTTGTAACTACAGACATGTAAACATGAACTTAATATACAAATATAATTTGAACATAAGTAATGAAAATACTTTCATTTTGCTATAAACCGCGATAAAAGAACAATTTATGTAGTATACTGAAATGTTTAATTAAGTCACTTTAATACTAAGCGTGTGATATTTTTTATTATTCTCGTAAAATTACCAATAAATCAGATATTAAAGATATAGTTTGCCAGCATAGCTTACAGTCAACTGCATAAATAAAAGAATATTTTGGAATAACGCCTTAAAAATGAGCATAGCAAACACTAAAATTGCGTATTGTTATAAAGTTATTTAAGGTCTGCATGTTTAATCTCAAATCTTTACTTATTTTATAACAAAGTCCACCAGGTTCGAAACCAGACTAAGCCACAGCAACGCTTGGACAAACTTGAATTTTATGACATGTGGGAAAAAAACAATCTCCTGTGGGAAAGCTATATTTTATTTAAAAAATGTCATTTTACTCCTGTTTTCAGGCATTGTAAAAACTGCTAAAATAAAAATAGATTTCAAAGCTCCTATTTCCTATTATTTGTAAAGTTGTTATAGCGTAACGCTGTGGTACTACGACTACGACAAGCTGTGGTAGCCCAGCGGTAACACCGTGTGCCTCTTTCGAGGAGGTCTAGGGTTCAAACCCCAGGCAGGCACCAATGAGTTTTCTAGTAAAACTTATGTGTCTAATTGATAATTGCAATTTATCACACGCTTTTCGGTGAAGGAAAACATCGTGAGGAAACCTGCATATCTTTAGAGAATTCTGGGGATATGTGTAACCTACCAATCCGCATTGGAGCAGCGTGGTAGGTCTCAGCTCCAATCCTTCTCTCCAAAAACGGAGAGAAGAGGCCTATGCCCAGCAGTGGGATAGTAACAGGCCGTTACTACTACTACTACTATAGCGTAATGGTATATGGGCGGACTATATGAAAATACCCGGGTTCAAGTCCCACCTGCACCAGTTTTTTTTTTAATAAAATTACAGAGCAAGGCTCAGTCGTCCAAGTACTACCTTAAATATTTAAATGAGTTAATCTTGTATGTACATATAATTCTTTTTTTGAATCTCGGAAAAGGCTCCATCGATTTTCATGAAATTCAGCATGTTTTAGGGCGGAAAATTGTGAAGCCTAGGTTTCATTTTGAAAAATGTCGTTTTATGCCTGTTCTCAGGCACTGAGACTTTTTTTAATGGATGAAAAAAGGGAAAAATTATGGATCAAGTGATTTTAAATTTCTTGTATTTCTTTTCTATTTGTAATTCTAATTTTCTTTTCTTTAATTCTAAAACTTAATATTACAAACATTAAAATAATATTTCATAATCTTGCTATAATATTCTGCTATGTCTTCGTTTTTTCTTATCTGGGATCTCATATCAGCAGGAATAGCTTTCCTAAAAATAAAAAAATTAAAGGTCATAACTTGTTTATTGACAAGTATCATAATTCACTCTGTAAAGGCGAATCAGATGGTTTCTATTAAAAATTCATACTACAAATTTATCTTTACTCAAAAGGAAATGCTGATATAATCCTGAAATAGTCCTGCACATCCTCATTCAATAATACCATATTCCAACATAGACCTTTACCAATATTAATTGTAACATTAACTGTACTTAAATAAATAAATGTAAAATAGACTTTAAATTACTTAGATTTTTATATAAGCTCTACATATTGGCTTGTATTATGCCTTGACAGTGACTTGATCACATAATAAAAATATTTTTTATGTTGTATTGTTCATAGAGAAATAAACTTCTTAACTATTTAAGATTTTCAGAATTAAAATGAAATTTTGTCTATAGTATAGTGCATTATATCAAGTATCTCAATACTTTTTAATAAATATTCTATTTTCAAAACAACTGCCTGGGGTGTAGTAAGTAGGTAATGATCACCATAGAGTGCTGTAAATCCAGCACAAGTCAAACCTAATATGACTGCTACTCTATCCAAAGCATCATCTGGTGGAATGTACTCTTGTTTCTCACCTTCAGTCTGAAAAAATATAAATTATAAACTAACTTAGCTATGTAATATATTACCCACATTGTTATGATACTTTTTATATAATGTACTTTTTATTTATTTATAGATTAACCAAATTCACACTTGACAATAAAATTATGCATTGAACAACTTAAAATAAGTAGTATTTAATTTTAGGTGATAATAACTTTCAAATTAAGTTACAGCAACTGAGAGATACAATTTAACTAATTTTATGTTATGGTTAAAATTACAAAGTCAAAGCAGGAATATATTATATAAGTATCAAATCTATACTAGACCAGTCTACAGAAATATTTAAATTAGGTATAACAGATATGCTTATACATATACATATTATATTAGAAATTGAAGATTATTTGGATAATAAAAATGCCAGGATTTGCAAATCCTTTCAGGTTCATACAAGATTGATTGCGGTTTGATAATGTAAAAAAGATTGATATCCGAGTTTCTTTCTGGTTCTTCTTGGTAAGAGCAACATTCCAAGCCAGTTGTAGCTTCAATAATCATATTGATCCTTGATGATTCAAAAGTACTTGAAACAGCTTATTTGAATAAAGATTATTTTGATTTGATTTGAAGTAAGTAGGGGTTAAATATGTAGTAATTAATCTCGATTATAATACAGCCTTCAGATGTCACCGCACCATAGTATCATCTCAGCATAAGAAGGTAAAAAGAATACATACCTTAAGGTTATTATTACTGCTGTATGTTAACAATCGATGCATTGAAAACATATATGATATCCCATAGAGCGCTTTCTTTTGATTGATTGTTGGCCACATCCGAGGCCTTGCTAATGACCACGATGTCAGATAATAAATTCTATTAGGTGGAGCACTTTGTTTGTTGTAAGCGGCTTGTTTTTAGTAATTTAACTTTAGTACATAATACTATAATAGTTGACTATTGTTTTACAGCAAATATTGACAGCGCGCCAAATACGATAAAATACGTCATTAAAAAAGATTCCGTTATCATCATGCCTGTTTATTTCTAATATTTGTAAAAAAAATATTATTTACTGAAAGTTAATAAAATTTTATAATATCAATATATATATTAGTAATATCAATATCGTAGAGATGGCAGTAAAATATGTCACTAAAAATATACCTCTGAATATATAATTGTATTGAATTAAGATTTGTACATACATTATTTATATGTACAAATACACTCGAAATAAGTCTTTATTTTTATTGTTTACGGTTCGTGAGTTCATATTAGAAAATTGTTCTATAAATTTGAAGTCTGTGGATTGTGATCCATAGAGAATATTAGAATTTGTGATCTCTGGAAAAGATAAAGGCGGGAACCTTCGTATGAAAAAGGCGCGTTGCAAAACTATAATTTTTATATTGTACTTTTAACTACTTCAATTATTTCTAATCAGTGTATTTCCAAAATTATAAGTTGCCCTAAAGTTGGAAAAACTGTTTTGACTCTTCCCCAAAATGGGGAAGGGTGCTAAAAGACGCAAGCAAGATTTGCCAGCGTCAGAAGCTGAGCCGCCCGATTCATCGGATTCGGAATCTTCAGAACAAAATAGAAGAGATGCAGCCGACTACTATAAGATCTTCAAGATGCCTGGATATTCTAGAAAATATCCTGAAAATTCAGATAAGAAAGAATTTATAGTATTCCTTGCACACACTGACGATAAAATACCATTCTCCGACAAAGATAGACTAGCTCTTTCCAAAGCTTTGCGGGATCATTGCGTATCGGGTATCATGCATTTGAGGCCCATCAACCGCTACAAAGTTGGTATTACATTCGATGTTTCTAATAATGCCAATGTATTTCTTACAAATATTAATCTTCAAAATGAGCTTTCTTTAAAAGCATCAATTCCAGCGGCTGACACTGAGGTGACTGGAGTACTTACTTCAGTTCCCGTAGAGCTGTCAAATAAAACCATATTCTCTTTAATTGGTAGTTCTAGAAATGTAATACAAGTAAGGCGATTCATGCGCAGAGTAAGAGGTGAAGGTGGTGAGATCTCTTTTCAACCAACTCAAACTGTAGCAGTAACTTTTGCATCCACACAGCTCCCAGAGCATGTATATTTGGATTCATGGCGACATGAAGTCAATGTTTATATACCACCAGTCAAACAATGTTTAAAATGTTTACGTTATGGTCACATTGCAAAATTTTGTCGCAATGCTGATGTTTGCTCAATCTGTACAGAAAATCATAATTTTAAAATTTGTAACAAGGACAAAAATGCTCCAAAATGTGCTAATTGTCAAGGAAATCACATTGCCATTTCATCTACATGCCCAATTAAAAAACAAAAAATTGAAGAAAACAAAATTAAGTCCCACTCTGTTAAATATTCAGATCTTTTTAACAATGCAGCCTTTCCTTATATTAATTCTAAGGGTATAGAGGTTCAATTAAGTAAACTATGTAAATCTGATATTTTTATGAATTTATTGGTAGAGGCATTAACAAAAATAGTAAGTAATAAAAACAATATTCCCATAAATTCAGGATCCATTCGAGAAATCATTCAGCAAACCATAAATAAGAAACAAACTTCTAGTAATCATTAATTTATGGATAATTTAAATATTTTTCAATGGAACGCACAGAGTATTTTAAGTAATAAGCTGAGTTTAACTCATTTTTTATATGATTTCAATATACATATAGGTATCATATCAGAAACTTGGTTAAAGCCTAATATTCGTTTTAGTATTAATGGATATCAAGTAGAACGAAATGATTGTGGTAGCAAACACAATGGTGTAGCTATTTTAATACACAATTCTATTTCTTATTCTAAAGTAGACTCATATTTTGATAATTCATTGCAAAACATTTGTATTCGTATTAAAGTTAATAACAAAGAAATAAGTATAGTTAGTTTATATATGCCAGCAGACTCCATTCCTGCTTTCAATAAGCTGAAATTAGATAGATTGATCAAATCTATACCTAGTCCGATGATTTTTGCTGGTGATTTTAATGCTCATCACATTTCTTGGGGCTGTGTTGACACTCAGCAACGGGGAAGAGATGTCCTGGATATAATAGATGATAATAATTTAGTGCTCCTTAATGATGGCCAACCAACTACTGTGGGCACCTTGACTTGGCGTCCTAATGCACTTGATTTATCACTAGCTTCCCCGTCTTTAGCTTCTTCCTGTGAATGGTATGTACATAATGACCCCCTTGGTAGTTATCATCTCCCTATAATGATTAAATATGTATTTAACAGTGGTGTAGGTAATAATGAGGTAACAGCCTGTCCATATAGTAATTTACATTTACCTATTTATCCTAAATATAGGCAAGTAGATTGGAAAAGATATGAAACTAATATGCAAAATTTATTGTTAGATTTTAGACCAGACTTGTATTCACCTTTAGATACATATGAAATTTTTATTAATAAATTAAAGCTAGCTATAATAAGATCTATACCAAATAATTCAGTTCCAAATACTGTTAAAAGTCATTCTTTTTGTGGTAAGAAAGCTAAGCATAAACCTAATCTACCATGGTGGAATAATAAATGCACAGAAGCTGTTTTCAATTCAA
The DNA here is from genome assembly GCA_947086495.1 of Morpho achilles. Taxonomy (NCBI): domain Eukaryota; kingdom Metazoa; phylum Arthropoda; class Insecta; order Lepidoptera; family Nymphalidae; genus Morpho; species Morpho achilles. The sequence goes on along the minus strand of CAMTZB010000004.1, from coordinate 3,957,669 downwards.
AACAAGCTTATTTAACTTTTAAATACAATCCTTCAGAGGAAAATTACTTGGAGTTCAAAAGGCTTCAAGCTTTAAAGAAATTTACTTTAAAAATTGAAAGAAAGAATAGTTGGCATTCTTTGTGTAGTTCCTTTAACCGCTGTACACCTTTGTCTGTCATTTGGAAATTTATACGTAAGTTTAATAAGTCATTTGTCCCATTTAATGAAGAAGATGATAGTTGGATTTTGAAATTTTTACAGACATATACTCCAGATTTTGTTTGCAATAATACTGAAACAAATTATTACATGCTAAATTCAAGCAGTGAGTTCATTGTAAAATTATTTTCAATTCAGGAACTCAGATCAGCTATTTCATCACGGAAAGATACAGCTTTTGGACTAGATGGTATTCCATATACTGCCTTTAAGAAAATGAATGAAAAATCATTAAATTCTTTTTTAAGTGTTTTGAATTCACTCTGGATCAATAATGAAATTCCTTTTTATTGGAAAGAAGATACTCTAGTTCCTATATTGAAACCTGATAAACTTAAGCTAGACCCTAAGTCTTATAGGCCTATAGCTCTTTCATCTTGTACTGCTAAAATATTTGAACAGCTTTTGAAACAGCGTCTGGAATTCTTTATTGAACAGAACTGTTTATTGCCATCAAATCAGTTTGGATTTCGAAGAGGTCGGTCTTCTCGCGAAAGTATATGTCAACTACATTTAGATATACACAATGCTATAGTGAGTAAAGAGTACCTTTTATGTGTTTTCTTTGATATCTCTGGTGCTTATAATAGTGTAAATATTGATATTCTCTGTACTGAACTTTCATTGATAGGTTTGCCTGGAAAATTAATTAACTGGATTCATGGATATATGACTGAACGAAATGTATATGTTAAATATAATAATCATTTATATGGTCCAAGGTTAGCTTCTATTGGAGTCTGTCAGGGTGGTATTTTGTCCCCATTATTATTTATTTTGTACGTACGACAACTGAATATCATCCTAGGAACATCAGTTAAAAATTTGCAATTTGCTGATGATTTAGCTGTTTATGCATCAGGAAATAACATATCCATTATTACTAAAACGATTAATGTTGCACTGGCAAAATTGAATGAATATTTTAATTATCTTAATTTAGAAGTAAATCCTTTTAAATCAAAGGTTGTACTGTTTGGTAAAAGATGCAGTTCCCAACCTAATGTTTACTATAATGGTACCTCTATTCCAATTAGTAGAGAAGTTAAATTTTTGGGGGTAATATTCTCTCAAAATTTGTCTTGGAAGAGATATGTTGATATCATTACTGTTAGAGCTATTAAAGCATCTAATATTCTAAAATCCTTGACAGGTACATACTGGGGTGCTGACCCTAAGATTTTACTTATGTTGTATAAATCCCTTGTACGCAGCCATTTTGAATATGGCTCTTTTTGTTTTGCAGCAGATGAAAAAATTATTAATAAATTAGAATTAATACAAAATAAATGTATGCGAATTATAACAGGTGCATTCAAATCTACTCCAATTGGTACCATGCAGATTGAATGTAATCTCCCACCAATCTCAATTAGGATGGAATACTTAAAGGAAAAATTTATTCTTAAAATTTTTTATCTTCCCAAAAATATGCTTTTTAATAGCTTATGCCAAAATGCTTCAAAAATATCACAAAAGCCTTTCTTCTTATTATTAGAATTTTCTAGCATAATTCTTCTTTTTAAAAACCTTAATATTTTTCGATCAAATGCAGTTTTACCTTGTTATCAAGGTAGTTTTATTAGTAAATTCCCTTCTATGAATATTGTCATAGATCACACCTTATCTACAAAAGAACATGTTTATGTTAAACTTTCACACTGGCATGATCACAAGTTTATTTATACTGATGGTTCTAAGAACTCAGACTCTTCTTCCTTTGCTATATATGACTCATCTCAAAATAATGGGTTTGGTTACAGACTAGAAAAACATGCAAGTATTTTTACAGCTGAAGCAGCTGCTATTCTGTTTGCTCTTAAGTACATAAAAAAATCATATCCTTCATCTAATAAATGGGTTATAGTTAGTGATAGCATGAGTGTACTTAAAAATTTACAAAACAACAAGTTGCATGCTAACACTAATTATCTTATTTACAGTATAAAAGAAATATGGATTGAGCTTACACAGTTAGACATTCAAATTACTTTTATTTGGATACCATCTCATGTTGGAGTTGTTGGAAATGAAAGAGTAGATTATTTAGCTAAAGCAATTGTTAATTCTATAAATGTTACAACAGATTCTGAAATTAGTGATAATAGTATTACTTTGCCGTTTACAGATATTGTCTATAATTTAAAACAGCGTATGTGTAAGAAATGGGCTAAACATTGGTATAATTTTTCTGAAGTTTTAAATAAGGGCCGCTGGTATGCTTCTCTAGACATCAAAGTCAGTAGTTCTCCTTGGTTTTACAAAACTCGAAATTATTCTAATAGAAAATTCTATGCAATCATGAGTAGATTGCGTTTTGGTCATTGTCGTCTTAACTTCCATCTTCACCGCATAAAATTATCGAACTCATCGCTGTGTGATTATTGCGGAACTCAAGAAGTACAAACTATACAACACATCTTCTTCGAATGCCCATCTTTCGGCATTCAGCGCCTTGTGCTGATCGATGAGCTTATTCAATCTTATGGTACTAGTGACTTGGTCCCGCGTCATATATCGGATTTATTAATGAATCCATCGGTTTATTATTACCTATATAGGTTTATTTCATGCACTGTAAAAGACTTGTAAATATAGTGTATAATCATTTTATATTCTATGATCTATCATCTATTGTTGTAAAACATCTTCAGAAACTGAAGATATACCCGTTCTGAGCTTTGACTTTAATTACTGACCATGACAATTTACAAGGACAGAGGACATTCAAGGATAATGAGAACATGCAAGGATAATGAGAACATGCAAGGATAATGAGAACATGATAATTTACTATACTGCGTCCATCATATTATCAGTCTTTTGACAGCTCACGCTCATTAAGTTTTGTATTGCTTACGTACAAATATCATACAAATAATATTTGTACTTTATGGATGGGTACCGCCCACTTAGTGATGTCACACATAATGGTAACTACGATTATGCCACAGATTAAAAATAATCGGTAGAAATCGATGTTACGAGTATTAAAAGACATTTAATAACATTATATAAAGTTTTACTTTCTTCTTAGTTAATACATGAATACAAATAAAACAATCAGGATATTTTAATTTATTTTATTAGCACAAGTCGTCGGAATGATAATCAACACTAGACTCCTCCGATGAGGAGTCTTCAGTAGCAGTTATTATTAGCTCTTGTGTAGATAATATATTATCAAACGCAATATCACGTTCCCAATCAGAGAATATTACTCTTTTAGTTCTTTCCACCACACTTGCCCAGTTCTCGGCCGTTACGTGGGTGCAAGCATTTTTTTAGCAATTGCAACATTTTATTCGCTGTGAATTCGGGGGGCTTGTATTGCATCTCGCAGCATACCCTTTTACTTGTGCCCATATAAGTTCTATTGCGTTGTACTGGCAGTGGTATGGAGGAATCCGAAGAACAGTATGGCCATATTCTGCTGCCATTTCATTGATTACATAGCGTTTTGCTCTCTTTTTGGTTTTTAATATTTTTATTAATTCAACTTTTAACATTGAGTCGTCCACATTTTCTCCATTGTCCCGAAGCCAATTAATTATTTCATGCTTTTTATTAGCCTGTGTTGGCATTTTGTCAATTTGACGGGAGTGGTAGGGCGCATTATCAATAAAAATTATTGATGGTTCTTCCAATGAAATGAGCATTTTTTTGAACCACTCTTCATACACATTTGCATTCATCTCTTCGTGGTAGTCATTTGATTTCTTCGATTTAAATGCCAACAGTGCGTCTTGTACAAATCCTTTTGCTGTACCTGCATGGCAAATGATTAGGCGCTCACCTTTTCCCATTGGTACTGAGGAAGTGGAATCAGCAGTATCATCAGTCCAGAAACGAGATAGTGTGTGGTTAGCGTTGAGCCATGTTTCATCCGTGAAAACAATATTTGCCCAATCTTGTATTTTCTTTGCCTCTCTTAAAAAATCACAACGTGCTATAGCTATATCTGTGCGTTCCATTAATAATTTTCTTTTATTTAACTTTTTATATGAAAAGCCAATTGTGTTCAAAACTTTGACCAAAGAAGATTTTTCACCATGAAATAGACCACTTCTTTTCAAAGAAACAATAAGTTTTCTCAAAGTTGGAATTTCTTTTCTCAAGTAGTAATCATATACATGACGACGAATAGCGTCAGCGTCAAAGTCATCAACAGCTGTCACCTTATGAGCCCGGCGCTTTCTTTTTGGTGTAGATGGTTTGTTTTGCTCCAAGCCGCTCCTGCCGTAGGCATCAGTAGTGATTTTAGTCACAGTTGATAGACTGATCCCCAACGCGGCTACAACACGGTTTCGGACTTGCGTGATAGGTATAAGAGGTCCGCCATTTTGATTTTCTTGCTCAAAATACTCATGAAGTTTTAACACTAACTGTCTCGATTGTGCTTTCAACACACGTCCTTTCGGCATTTTCACGATCAATTAATATAAGTTTCACAAAAGTTTTTCCGAGGAATAAAGCTACTTAACTCAAGGTGTAACAGATGCGAGAGAACACTCAGCGAACGTAAATGCGTGTGACTATCACGGGCGTTTCGTTGAGAGTGACACAGTGTTGCCAACAGTTCAATAAGCTTCCCACTAGATTCAACTTTCAAAACCACCAGAAAACCTCTAACAAACAAAAATTTTACACTCTAAATGACCGCTAACCGCTAAATTTTCCACTAAAACAATTTTTTTATGAAAGAAAATAAATATACAAATAATTAGTTTCCTTTATTATTACTTATTAAAAAATTAACAAATTAATATAACAAAATTTACATTTCGCTACACGACCCGTAGTATTTCAGATACCTATGAGCCAAGAATCCCGTTGCGTATATTGTGATTTTTGCATAGTTACGCGTTAATAAATTCGCTCAGTTAAGATAAACCAAAATTATTGTTACAAATAAAATTATTTTTCTTTTCTTTCTAATTATGAGCCCATCAGCGTTACTGAACGATGAACCCTTCTAACTTCTAAGTGTAAGTATTCTAAGTATAATTATATAGTAAACGTAGACGACTAATTCTTGCCGATCAGTTATGCCTACTCAAGCAAAGTAAATATCTACAAGGTATACAAGCTAAAATCCGCTTTTTTTTTCTAAAAAAATCCATTGTTTCATAGAAAGGAAAAAAGATAACTTCATTCAAAATATACATTTTTGTCATATCTCAGGTAATATATGGATAATATACCAAAAAAAAATTATTCGGTTTTCGAGGCAAACCACATTTCGAGCCAATTATGGACGTCTCGCGTAAGAATCGAACTGCTGCTCAGCGAGCAAATGACACACCGACGAAAACAGATGATCGTCGGATGGGGCCAGTTCTGGTGAATAAGCGGTATGGAGTAATATCTAGCAGTTGAGCATTTCTAAGTAATTTTGAACCTTTTTTGATGTGTGTGATGGAGCATTGTCTTGGAGGAAAAAAGCTTACATTCTGGCCTGTTTTCCTTCATAGCGCCTCACAATTTTATTATCTATCGGTGGTAACGGTGCACTTCAATAGTTTCAACAGATTTCAGCACTTTATAATAGATAATTATGCCCCGATGATGGCACAATACGCGCAGCATCGCCCTCCGCCCGAAGTGATTCCGTCTTGGAGTGGATGTTGAAGGTCAGCCGGGATGAAACCACGGATTTTGTTTAGGATTCTCATGAATTAGGATTTTGTATGAAATGACAAATAATGTTTTTTTTTTCTTCTAATGTTAGTTATAATAGTTATTGTATGTTTGTTACCTTTTAAGCACGCTGTGACTACCTTTAATTAGATTTATGTCATTACCAACCCTAGGATATATAACCATGTTACTGTAGTTACACATGTAATTCTGTTGGTAGTTCTAAGGAATAAATAAATAAAATAAATGTTGACTCACTATTGATGACCGAGGTCGTCGTCGCGGTCTTAAAAATAAAAATATAGCATGATCATATCCGATTCATATGTTCATTAACATTTAACACCAAACATGAGCAAACAGCGGATTTAAGTTTGTACACCAATATATATATGCATATTCAAAAAGGAAAACGAACAGATATATAAAAATCATCGTGAAATGGAAGAAATCTAACTTTTTAACTGCTAATATATTTTACCAAGACCACCGATAAAACCACTAACCACTAAAAGCAATATTTGGCCACTAAGTGGGTAGTTAAAACCACCAGTTTTAGTGGAAAATCCACTAAGATGGCAACACTGGAGTGACAGATCACGTCAAAATGGCGGCCGAGCGGAAGGTCTGTTGATGTTGCCAGTTGATGTATAATATATTTTTTATGATTATAATAAATACACACGGATTAACATTTATTTTCAAAAAACTAAGGCAATATTAAATCAAAATGTTGATTTCTATATCTGTTATTAGTTTACGTAGGTTATCATTTATCGAATTACTTAGGTACGTAATTCGATTAATGATAGTAGGTACTATAATCGGAATGGTATCGCATACGAGAATCTTTAGGACATCACTAAATATGTAAATCGTCAATCTGTCAAAAGATGGTTAATATAATGGACAGTGTATATGTGAATTAAACTAATGAAGAATATTATAACCAATTTGAAGACAAATACAATATGATAATAAGGAAAAATAATTATTTACGCAAGACAAAATTATTGGATATGACTTCAAAGATTTAATAAGTGAATATGAAAAAGTTAAAAATGAAAGAAGAATATACTAAAGACGAAAACTCATTTTATTATTATGGACAATTGACAAGGCGGTATGGTCAACGACCTTAGCCTGCTCGTTTAGAAACGGGCGAATGGAAGAAAAAAAAAAAAAAAAGATCTCTGGAAAAAAAAACAAGTTGTAAAACTTTGTTTTTAGAAATTTTACGATTTTAAATTTATGAATTGTAATTATAAATAGTATTTATTTCCGTGTGGTAATCTAGTTCTTTGCTTTATTATTGATTATTCTTAAAATATCGATCACTACAAAAGTTTTGGATGAGGTTAGCTAGCAGTGAAGTTTGACAATTTTTCGGACACCTAATTTGTTTTTTAAACTTAAAACATACAACAGAACATTTGTTATATTCCATTACTGCACTGTTATTAACGCTTAATAATTCTACATAAATAATACCTTAATAACATTACAAAATATTTATTAAATATGAACGTTGTAGACTTTATACTGTCTAACTAGAAAAACATTGGATATTAACAAATAAAAGATTAGTTCTATTTCAAAATGAATGGCGAGAAAAGGAATACTCGTGGAAGAGGTCGTGGCCGCGGCCGTGGCAGAGGGCGAGGTAGAGGCAGGGGAAGAGGAAAAAAAGTACCCAAGGTGATGTCCTCTGATGAAGAAGAGTGTTCTATAGAAGAAACTGTCCAGGAGCAAGAAGAGATTGTTACTGAAGATGTTAAGGAAGAACCAGAACAAACTGAACCACCCAAATGTAAGAGTTTTATTATACTATTACTTTTGAGAAGTAATAATTTTGAATTTTAGTTCGATTTACTGCTGACAACACTATCATAATATCCCAAATATCAAATGTTTTCTATCTCATACTAATCTATGGGTACAGTTAGATCTAGGACTCAGATAATAGAATTCTCTAGAGATATGCATGTTTCCTCACAATGTTTTAATTTCACTGAAAAGTGTGTGGAAAATTCAAATTATGAATTAGACATACAAGTTTTTTTTAACAGAAAACCTTATTGCTTCCTGCCATGGGTTTAAATATTCATATACCTACGCCAAAATACTTTAGATTATAGTTACATATTTATATTAATTATCTTATAAACTTTTCTGTCTTAATTGATATAAACTAAAGTTTTCATGTATGGCACTAGCAGATTTATTTTGGTGGTGGTTTAGAAACACTGAAAAGTTAGTGTATTGTAACATTTAGGTAGGTGTTAACTCCAATCCTTTAAAAAGTCACCACACCTCTGGAATCGTAACAGGCTCCTCGCTTTTCCTTTAAGAATGTTGTTTATCTTAATTATGATAAAAGTTAATCACACAGTTTAGTGTGCATCATGAAATGCACACTAATACACACAAACAGTATGTTTTGAAGTCCATACATTTGAAGAATCATTACTAGTCCATACATTCAATACGCAACTTCTTCATCAAGTAAAATTAAGTTACCTACTAATAAAGAACAATTTGTCATTTCCAGTGGAAGTACCATCTGATATATCTCAACTTGAAGCACCAGTGTTTACAACACTGCAGAGAGGACCTCCAGAACCAATGCTTAGGTTGGACTGGAGTCATCGAGCTACCCTTATCGGAGAGAAAGTTCTCAATCCTATGATATACTGCTGTGATATTTGCTCTAAACCAATACTTATTTATGGTAGAATGGTAAGTTAGTGTCACTTAAAATAAGTAAGATTAATAAATAGATTTTTATTATTTTTCACTATACGATTACTATTTACTGTCTAATGAGATAGCACTTTTAGCAATAATATTTACGGTCTGTGCTATTGCTATTATAATAAATTAATCATACAGTTATTATACTAGAGTAGGGAAGCTGTGATAGCCCAGCCATAACACCATGCGACTCTTGTGAGGAGGTCACGGGTTCAAAGCTGGGCAGACACAAACAACTTTTTCTGTTAAAACTTATGTGTCTACTTGATAATTGCAGTTTATCACACACTTTCGGTTAAGGAAAACATCATGAGGAATGTTTATCTCTAGAGAATTCTGGGGATATGTGTAGCCTACCAATCTGCATTGGAGCGTGGTATGTCTTAGCTCCAATCCTTCTCTCAAAAAACTGAGAGAAAAGGCCTATTCCCAGCAGTGAAATAGAAACAGGCAGCTAGTCTGTAGTGTTAAGGAACCATTATGCTAGCTCCCCTAATCATGGGATCTGCTTGCCATATTACAATAAATAGAAAGTAAATGCAGATGATATATCTGTCTCTCTTTATAAATGTACTAGTATGTATGCAGCATAAAATATCTTAAGATATTATTTAAAGTTAAAATAAAATAGTAAAGAATGTAACAGTCTGTTACTATACATATAAATAAAATATATATGGTGAAATACCAAACACTTAGGAATAAGCCCTACATTGCACATTGTTGTTTTTTTTTAATCATTTTTATATTAATTAATGCAATAAAGAGATTGCAAATAAAAACTTACTTTTTCTATTTCAGATACCATGCAAACACGTGTTCTGCCTATCCTGTGCTAGAGCTGATCATACCCATTGCCCACGTTGCAGGGAAAAGGTACAACTTGATCCTATCCTTAAGTGGACCAATTAGTAACTCTGGTCACTACTACCTGGTATATCCTATGCTCAATGAAAGATGAGGCTGTGGCGACTGATCAATACCATTATATACTTTCACCTAGCCAGATGGTGTTTCAGTAAATGATCCCACCAGTCTAGTGCAGAAGACAATGTTAAAAATAAAAAGATAGATAAAAACTTAAACCACTGAACTATTTTTGAAGAAGTGAAGACTCAAAAAAGTTGTCAATGTGGTAAAAAAAAATTTAGAAACCCTCTGAAGAGAAGTCCTTAAGAAGGGCTTAAGATAGATTATACAATCGGCTATTAAATAATTTAATAGTTCTTATTCCAATTCTTATTTTTCAGGTATTGCGAGTTGAACAAACTGGCCTTGGAACAGTCTTCATGTGCACTCACTCGGGAACAAGATATGGCAATACAGGCTGTAGGAGAACTTATTTATCACAGGTAAGTTATAATATATACAGGGTGGTACCTACCATACTACATTTTAACTGCACAGCGCTTTACATAAGGAAATCAGTTAATTCATTGAAGTATTTTAGCTACAGGAAATATTTTACGTTTAAAAAAATAAACAATTACAGAGATCAATGACTGTACACGCCATTCTAACCTCGGCCTAAAAACTCAATACGATACAACTTAATAAGGTGCAAGGGAAACTGTTAATAAAACAAAGCTATACAATATATTTTAAGATATCTATAGATATATATCTTTATATTTAAATGAGTTAATCTTGTATATATATATATATATATATATATATATAGATATATATATATATATATATATATATATATATATATATATATATATATATATATATATATATATATATATATATTCTGAATCTCTAAAACGGCTCCAACGATTTTCCTGAAATTCAGCATGTAGGAGGTTTTGGGGGAGAAAAATTGATCCAGCTAGGTTTTATGTAAAAAAAATATTGTTTTATCCCTGTTTTTGCGCATTAAAAACACTAACATTTATATTGAATTGAATTTTCGCCATTAGCTATCAAGTCAACTTAGCTTATTCGGATAACGGGCAGCCTCGAGAAAAGTGAATGCCAAGGATCGATCCCCAGCGAAATAATTGTTTTTTCTTTTCTTTTAAGTTTTTTTTTTGCAAAAAATTACCGAGCGAAGCTCCGTCACCCAGATATTAACTCTATAAATAAGATAAGATAGATAAGATAACTCTCTAGAGATATGCAGGTTTCCTCACGATGTTTTTGTTTACCGAAAAGCGTGTGACAAATTGCAATTATCAATAAGACACATAAGTTTTAACAGAAAAAGTAATTGGTGTCTGCCCGGGTTCGAACCATGACCTCCACGAAAGATTCGCACGGTGTTACCGCTGGGCTATCACAGCTCCATTAAAAAAGTAACAAAGTGACAATATTTATATGTTCCGTTTAAGGCATCAACTACTTTAATACCATAATATTGTTATTAAATAAGTTTTCTAGCACGTTCCCATTGAAAGTTATAATATTTATAGTGATATTTGAAAGAACTAATTTTTTTATGTATGTGTAGTTTCTGTATCAGTTAGGCCCAGTTTTGACAGTCTCGTTTACATGGTCTATCTTTAATATTTAAATGAGTTCATCTTGTATGTATATATATTTTGGGAATCTCGAAAACGGCTCCAAAATTTTTCCTGAAATTCAGCATGTAGGGGGTTTTGGGGGAGAAAAATCGATCAAGCTAGGTTTTATGTAAAAAAATCGTTTTATCAATAAATATTGAATTGAATTTTTGCCATGAAATGTCAAGTCAGCGTAGCTTATTCGGGGAACGGGCAGTATCGAAAAATGTAATCTGTAATCTGTATTATTTTATGCTAGAATAACGTGGTATTTCAGAGGGACCTGCAAGCGCACATCAACCATAGACACGTCTCTTCGGGCTCGGACAACAAGCAGGACGCTGAACCGCCGCCACCCGCCGTTGCGATCGTCAAACCACTTTCTGTTAGTACTCATTCAACCGTTCAAGTGTTACGTGAGCTCTATGGGGGAAGGGGGGGGAGGGTGTTTGCCATTACATCAGTTTAAAAACACTGTTAAAAAGGGGCTGATCCAGAAAGCCTACAGGATTACTTGGAAGATAAGAACGTGTGGATATAGCTCGCTTAGACTCTGTATAAGACAGTAATGACTAAATGTAACTAATCATAATTATATTTTTAAAAGAGCAACCGCCGAGTTTCTTGCTGGCTCTTCTTGGTAGGAGTGGCTTTCCGAACCAGCAGTAGAGTTGACGATTCAAAAGCACTTGTTTACAAGTTTATTTAAATAAAAAATATTTTGAATTTGAATTTACTTTGCTTAATTTTGGATGACATGGGGGGTAGGGGAGTGTAGATCACGATTACGTTATCAATAGTTATATACTTGTTAACTCGAATGGCAACCTGACATTGTCCTTGCTTGAAATTGATTCGCATTAAAAAACTTAAAATTATGTTTCATGGACTGAAGACTTAATTTGAATATAATATGTGTGTCAAAAATTTAAATTTGTTTGTTATGCTAGTAAGATATCATGTGACATGTTTGTAACATGGTGGGCCGACTCCACTTAGAGTAGGATAAGGGCAGGTGGAGGGGTGATATGTTCTACGTACTACCCGCGTGTATGATATGGCTGCTAGAGCCGCTAGTAAGAAATAAAGTCGAAAGTCGGTTGTACTTTCGTTGAAACATACCCAAGTGTTAGTAACTGTGTGACGCACACGCTCTTTGTCCCTTTCACTCTCCTATTCATTCTCCTGCTTTCTCTCTCTCGCAGGTGTCGAGTGCGGGCGACCCGCGCGCGCACGCGCACGTGGCGGGCGACAGGCCGCGCGCGCCGCGCACCAATCTCATCACGGTGCCCATCCACGACCAGCCCGACTCGCACAACTACTACACCTACTATCAGGTAATAGTTATACTCCGTAGGTTTAGATCCTTAACTAAATGTAATTGTAATATATATGGATATCATATGTATAAAAAGAGTAAATATATTAAAAAAAATGTATACAGTCAAATTGGGTAACTTTGAATGACTTTTTCAGATTTTTCAAAATATAAAAAAATAGGATGACCATATTTAAGGTTTTGATGAATAATGAGTGTTCTTTTATACCGAGTTTTAGAATAACTATCTGTATTACTAAGTAACTAGAAAGGAAATGGAAAAAAAATATGCTTTTGTGCGTGTTCAAAGTTACCTTGAGTTTTGGGTAACTTTGAACCGAATTATTTCGAAAACTAAAAATCCTTGAATTCACAGAATTTTCGTATCAGGGGTAAAATTATACTTATGTTTTGAATTAATGAAAGATAGATCTGTCAAATAAAGTCAACTTGTCATACTTAATAGCCAACCGTTTACTTAAAATTGTCAATTACTAAATATTAGCAACATATGGGTAGATTTTTTTTTGTAACGAATACATATTTATTTGTAAATGTAAATATTTATTAAAAATCAAACCTAAATAACAAATTCTATAATCAATTACCATTCAAATGAGATCAAAACATTAATGGTTGGCAAGAGAATTTGAAAAATAATTCACCCCATTCCATGAATGAGATTTCATCTTCAATGTACGTGTTATCTTTATTTTTTGTTATTTGATGCTCTTTTAAGATGAAAACGATGTTTTCTTTTTTAATAATAGTAAATTCCTTTTTTGGAAACCATGACCGCGAGTAACGACCTGTTACTATCCCACCTCTGACCATAGGCCTCCTCTCTCCGTCTTAGGAGACAAGGATTGGAGCTAAGACCTACCTCGCTGCTCCAATGCGGATTAGTAGGTTAGGAACCGTTCAAAGTTACCCATATTTAACTAAAAATAGGGGTGGTCCACAAATTTTCCTGTCAATGGATATAAAACGATGCAAAATCATGAAATTATGTGAAAAAGTATAATTTCAACGTACAATTGATCATTAGAAACCGAAAATCATGTGTTTTACACACCTTTTATGTAATTAAATCGGAAATGTAACTCACATACTTTTCAGTGCTAAAAGACCGCAAACAGAAAATTTTGAAAAAGTGTCAAAGTTTGTTTCAAAACTATAAATTTTAAATGACATTTGACAACTAGAACATTTAGTGTTTTCATTTCACTCAGTTATCAGTTTTAAATCAGGTTACAGATATTGAAAAAAAAATTAATAATTATTTTAGTCGTTTTATTCAATGTTACCCGTAAATTCAAAGTTACCCAATTTGACTGTACATAGATATAGAAAAATAATGCGAATTCCACACCTTCATATAAACTCTGCGTGGTTTTCGAAAGGTGTGTTTATATATGTTTATATATATTATGTCTCAGTATATTGTATAATTAGAAAAAAAATAAAATAATAAGCTGTGATAGCCCAGCGGAGCGACCGTGTGAATGTCTAAAGACCATAACGGGTTAAAACCCGGGCAGACAGACAAATTTATGTGTCTAATTGATAACGGCAATTTATCACACGCTTTCCGGTGAAGGAAAACATCGTCAGGAAACTTGCATATCTCTAGAGAATCCTAGGGATATGTGAAACTTACCAATCCGCATGGGAGCAATCCTTCTCTTCAAAAACGGAGAGAGGAGGCCTATGCCCAGCTATGGGATAGTAAAAGGCCGTTACTTACTTTTTGTATAAAAAGAAATAAATACTCTAGTACTACCAGTTTACAACAAACATCACTTCTAAATAGCTAACAAACTATGTGTGAGACCGTGGAACGTGGGTAGTATAGCTAACAAAATACGTGTGAGACCCTGGTACGTGGGTAGTATAGCTAACAAACTACGTGTGAGACCGTGGTACGTGGGTAGTGTAGCTAACAAACTACGTGTGAGACCGTGGTACGTGGGTAGTATAGCTAACAAACTACGTATGAGACCGTGGTACGTGGGTAGTATAGCTAACAAACTACGTGTGAGGCCGTGGTGCGTGGGTAGTATAGCTAACAAACTACGTGTGAGACCGTGGTACGTGTGTAGTATAGCTAACAAACTACGTGTGAGACCGTGGTACGTGGGTAGTGTAGCTAACAAACTACGTGTGAGACCGTGGTACGTGGGTAGTATAGCTAACAAACTACGTATGAGACCGTGGTACGTGGGTAGTATAGCTAACAAACTATGTGTGAGGCCGTGGTGCGTGGGTAGTATAGCTAACAAACTACGTGTGAGACCGTGGTACGTGTGTAGTATAGCTAACAAACTACGTGTGAGACCGTGGTACGTGGGTAGTATAGCTAACAAACTACGTGTGAGACCGTGGTACGTGGGTAGTATAGCTAACAAACTACGTATGAGACCGTGGTACGTGGGTAGTATAGCTAACAAACTACGTGTGAGACCGTGGTACTTGGGTAGTATAGCTAACAAACTACGTATGAGACCGTGGTACGTGGGTAGTATAGCTAACAAACTACGTATGAGACCGTGGTACGTGGGTAGTATAGCTAACAAACTACGTGTGAGACCGTGGTACGTGGGTAGTATAGCTAACAAACTACGTGTAAGACCGTGGTACGTGGGTAGTATAGCTAACAAACTACGTATGAGACCGTGGTACGTGGGTAGTATAGCTAACAAACTACGTGTGAGACCGTGGTACGTGGCCAGTATTGTATAGTACAGAGGTATTGTCCTTGCAGAGTCCGCAGCCCGTGCCGCCGCCCGCGCTGCCGCCCGTGTCGTCGGTGCAGGTGCTGTCGCACGCGCTGAGCGTGCCCCCGCCGCCGTACTACGCGGCCGCGCCCTACGCCGCGCCGCCCGCGTCATACGTGCAGCCAGGTAACCATACGACACATCAATTTATTTATTTACTAGCCGCCTGCTCCTACTTCGCACGGGTATATAATGCCCATACAAAATATATAGCCCATGTCACTCAGTGAAAAAAGATTAAAATCGGTCCAGTAGTTTTGATTTATTTATTACTGGCCGTAGGCCACAAGCGTTAAATTTGGAGAAAAACAATTCCCCTCCCCCTATACTAAGAAGATTTCCTGCTATCTTTGGAATATCTAAATTCATATACTACATATTTACTTACATTTACAGCTTCCTTGTCATTAAATAAATTCTTGAAAGAGCTACATGTAGCTGCTAAATTCGAGCGCGAAGCGTGGCCTCCTCGCGGCATTTTAAATCTGTAATTTCTCCGAAAATGTTCACTCGCCCGGCCCGCACTCGTTAAATTTGGAGAAAAACAATTTCCTTTCCCTATACCAAGAAGATTTCCTGCTATCTTTGGAATATCTAAATTCATATAGTACATTTTTACTTATTTACTTTTACATTTTCCCTATGTATTTTATTTTTACAATTAATTACAGAATGTCTTTAAACAAACTCTTGAAAGAGCGACATCGCTGCTAAAGTCGAAGTGTTATAGGGCGAAGCGCGGCGTCCTCACGGCATTTTAAATCTGTAATATCTCCGAAAATGTTCACTTAAATTACATGCTGTAAACGGTCATATTGCTCTATATTAAATCAACTATTTATTTAAGGTACTTAATTGGATAAGGATTAATGCTGTATTGTATAAAAATTGCTTCAAAAATAAGGCATTATTTTTCGTAAAAAGTAAATGACAAAAAATGCTATTGTGGGTTATCCATAAGAGATAGATATATACCATCGCGGACTTTTCTGTAGACCTTTTCATGGTGTACAGAAAAATACTTATTACATCATTTCGATAAATCTCGTAGGGTTTAGTCTGCGTTTGCAATGTAAGCGGAAAAAATGTTATTATTTACGACATCACATTAGAAACCTCAAAAATTACAGTATTTCTCTACTCTGTATTGAATGTTATTATGCGTACAAACCTTCCTCTGGAATCACTCTATCTATTAAAAAAAAGCGCATCAAAATCTGTTGAGTAGTTTTAAAGTTTTATGCATACATAGGGATATGTGGACAAACAAAGAATGTGACTTTGTTTTATACTATGTAGTGATTAGACCAACTATCAGCATTTTACAATACATAATTTAAAAAAAAACATTATTGATATATCCATCCATCCATCCATCCATCAGCCTATCGCAGTCCACTGCTGGACATAGGCCTCCCCATGTCGACGCCAGATATCCTCCTACTCCGCAATGCGCATCAACCTGACCCCAACAACGTTTTTGATATCGTCGGTCCAGCGAGATGGTGGACGCCTTACGCTGCGTTTGCCAAGACACGGTCTCCACTCCAGGACTCTTTTGCCTCTTTTGCTCCAACGGCCATCAGTCCTGCGACAGACGTGACCGGCCCACTGCCACTTCAACTTGCTTATTTTGCTAACTACGTCGGTTACTCTGGTTCACTCGCGGATAATCTCATTCCTGATGTGGCCTTGAGAGACACTCCGAGCATCGCACGCGACTTTAAACTTGTGGACTAGTTCCGCCGTCAGTGTCCCCGTCTCGGCGCTATACGTTAACATTGATATATAGCAGTGATTCTCAACCTTTTTTAGTTGCGGCACATATTTAACGATTTCAAAATTTGGCGGCACACGTAGAAAAAGATAAAAATTATTTACTTACTACAACACACTACATAAATAGTTTATGACAAAAAAAATTAATATACGAAATAAACTAATATATACTACAATAATAACCAAACATTTATTAAGGGATTAATTACAAGCTAATAATAAAAATATTTTTCTTTTTAAATGATATAATTTAATAATATTTACATTATTATATATTTGCAAAATTTGGCGGCACACAAAAGTGCCGCGACACAGTGGTTGAGAATCACTGTCATAGACACATTGACATACTTTTTATTTATTTTACTAAGACCATCAACGACAAATGCATCATTTAATTTTTTTTAATACCTAAATTTTTTAATAATAACAAAAAACGGTCAATGTCAATGAGCAAACTGAAAACATTTTTTTTAAATATAAAAAAATATGCAATATGAAAAAAAGATTAAATTTAAAAATTAAAATTAATTAAAGAGGGATGGTAATATCTGGGATTTGATCTTTGGTATTTTTTCACTTTTAAAGGCAGTCCTTTCCCAACTTTGTAAAACAAAACATAATTGTTGTTTGTAATGTTAGAAAACGATTGTTTCTTAGGTGGGGTGATGGCCACAAGCGTGGCGGGCGTGTCGCCTATGGCGAACCCCGTACCCATAGCCGCGGTGAACCCCTTAGGGGACGGTGCGCGCTGGCCCGACGGCTACCAGCAGCCTGGGGTGCCGGTCCAGCAGTGGCCGCCGCCGAACCAGCACCACTACTACAGGTACGTAGATAGCAGTACCTCTACAAGTACGTAGACAGCATCACAACTTCAGGTATGTAGAAAGCACCACTCTTACAGGTACGTAGACTGCGCTACTACTACAGGTACGTAAACAGCATCACTACTTCTGGTATGTAGACAGCACTACTATTACAGGTACGTAGACTGCGCCACTACTACAGGTACGTAAAGAGCATCACTACTTCAGGTATGTAGACAGCACCACTCTTATGGTACGTAGACTGCGCCGCTACTACACGTACGTAAACAAAACTACTAATACAAGTACGTACACAGCACTACTTATAAAAGTATGTAAACAGCATAACTACTTCAGGTACGTAGACAGCACCATTACTACAGGTACGTAGACTACACTTCTACTACAGGAACGTAGACAACACTACTAATACAAGTACGTACACAGTACTACTATAAAAGTATATAAAGAGCATAACTACTACAGGTACGTAAAGTGCACCAATACTACAGGTACGTAGACTGCACTACTACTACAGGTACGTAGTCTGCACCACTACTACAGGTACGTATACAGCATCACTACTACAGATACGTAGACAGGATCACTTGTTTTTTTTTCGGTTTTGTTTTCTACACTTAGCATTACATAGATTTTCTTAATAAACGCGGACTATGATAAAATAATTCCATGATAACTTTGGATTAGATTTAAGCCAATGTTAATATTTTGCACACTACGTCGTTTCTAAATACATTCATTGTTATAGGTAGCCCATGTATCGACGTCGGCCGTCGTGAAACTACCCTCATTATCAAGGTTATTGGAACTAGTGCATGTGCTTAAAGAACTGCTTGTTTTAATACTGTGAAAGCAATATTAGTAAAATTGTGTAAAACAGAACGCAAATAATAAACTTTATCATAGAAATATATTCACTGTTTATTATT
Source organism: Morpho achilles (assembly GCA_947086495.1). Classification (NCBI taxonomy): domain Eukaryota; kingdom Metazoa; phylum Arthropoda; class Insecta; order Lepidoptera; family Nymphalidae; genus Morpho; species Morpho achilles. Next base: position 3,938,938 of record CAMTZB010000004.1, on the reverse strand, counting down.
GTAACTTGTAACTAGGTGGCTTGGATGCTATGGAATTTTTTTTTTTGTAATAGAATTTTTTTAAATGTATGGCATAAGTATGAACTACATTCAGACACACATATATGAAATATAATTATGGTATCATACACGGTATAATTCGTATTTGCTAGAACAATTTTCAACAAATGCAGCATTTAATTTTTGTGTATCTAACTTTATTGTAAAAAATGTAATGATGTTATAAAATTGTCTATACATACACGTCTTCGTGCGTTACGTAAGCAATGTATCTTGTAAATAAATAAATATATATATATATATATATATATATATACACACACACACACACACACACACACAAACATCTCTCTCTCTCTCTCTCTCAATAAGATCGTGTCTTAAGTCTTAAATATAGAATAAGAAAGGATATACGCTAGCTATCTTAATTGTGATCTATCTTTTTTTGATAATACTAGCAGGAACCATAGTTATACTATGGCGGGAACAGATTTTTTTAAAAGGATTTTTGGTCTGTTGAATAGAGATTTATGCCAATTTTACAATAGATTAAGCTACTTCCTTAGCAGTGGTAACTGCTGATACGGGCAGGAAAATTATGAAATAGCTTGAAAATCGTTACAATACAGAAATGCCATTCTTACCGCTCAAGTAACGTCGTAAGGGATCTCTTAGAAACAAATGAACACGTAATAAATTCATTTTTTTTTATTTCGCCATTTCCATTTAATATTACTGGAACTTACAAAATGCGCAAAACATTTCTTTAAGTTAAGTCAACATTGAAATTCAAGCTATAGAGATTACATATTTTAAGTTAGAGAATTTGGGATCTGAGAAGAGAGGAAATTCTTTTTTGAAGTTACAAAGGTTTAAGTTATCGAGGTTCTACTGTATATGCAAAACGAACCACCACGAATGTCTTGATATAAGGCAAATATCACATGAGTACAATGAAGTATTTTCATAGAGTTATTATACTAGAATAGCGGAGCAATAGACAAAACTGTTGTTACATGTTTCTAATACAACCTCTTTCATAGAGTTGGTCGTTAATATCAAAAAGCATTGTGGCTGTCTATATATGTCATTGTGTTGTTGAGAAACAGTAAATGGGTTGACTTTGGAAAAATTTGCTTTTTATTTATTGAAAAATGTCTAAAGTAGAAATATCGCTGTTTTTATACTGTTAGTGAAAATGTCACAATAAATAAACAGAGAAAAGATGAAAAATTTCGTATATTTATCTTTGTCAAATCACATAAAATAAGAGACATTTAAGGTTGGCTTTCTCTCTATGAATATTTTATACAATTTCAAACTATGATGTCATAGTTAATGTATAGAACCGGCTATACTCACGTCTTATTCTATCGGGTTAGCCCGACTAGTTTCTAGACTATGATGTCATACTATGTGCTTTATACATGACAATGAAATAAAACTTAAATATTGTCAAATTATGTTCTAATTTTAGGTTCAATTACTTATCACAATGTATTTAATAAATAAAAGATATTAAATTTTTATTTTTTTTTATTTATTAACACTATAATCAATATGTATCATTAATAATTATTTACACCACATTCACTCTTAACAAATGCATAATTCTGTTAATATCCCTTTAGACCAACATACAACTGTTAACAAATATTATATATACGTGTAACAAACGGGTTTATTTGCAATAAATTAAAACTACCTTCTATAAGTGAAAAGAGAAAAAAAAATGAATACATATAAACTACGCACTTTAAATATTTAGTAGTTAAAATTACTAAATACAAGAAATGCAACTGTATAATTTAAGGCACCTATGTAATTATTTACATCGACCTAATACGTAAACGGTTTACTTATCAATCTAGTTAAGATATAAAGGCAACCAGTTTAACAGAAACAACCGGATCTAACATTTAGCAGTAAAAAGGTGCAAGTATTTAACATTTTGGGGTACTCCTTTAAACCTTACCGAGCAAAACATCAATAGGTCTTTAGGTATTATAGTTTGTAGCTCTTTACTTTTGTAAGCCCGTGAACGAAAATTACAATATTTGAATATATATTGGAATATGTCTGATATTTTATAATCATAGTAGCTCTGCTGTTTCGTAATATTTCGATATCCTTCAATCATAAAATCCGATATATCCATATTCTGTAGATATTTCAAATCAACTCTGATATTTGTTAATCATGACTCCGATACAAACTAATGAAAATATTATTTTTTTATAATCCGCGATAAAAGAAAATATATGTAATGCTAGATTTAGAATGCAGTATTCGTTCTCATACCTTATACATGCAGAATTTTTAACAGCTAATGCACTGCTCGCCTGTCAGAAGATGGCAAAATCGTAAAGTTTCGGTTACGGGGCGAAACAATTGTTGAGATTGTGGTAGCGAATGAGTGCAGTGCTTATGTGTTATTATTGGCGGGTAGTGCATGAGTTGTTACATATATTATCTTTTATCGTGGATTATAGCCAAATAATATTTCATTACTTTTGTATTTTGGGCCTCCGCATAGTAACGCCTAATTCTATAAATTACATAACTCCGATGATTGTTTTCGTATACAACAATGCAATCTAAAGTATTTCTAATAATGACTTTAGGTAGGTCTATCATGGTCAAAATAATATTACTATTTGAAGTGCTTATGACTTTAAGATTTTATAAAACATATCGAAACAATTTTGTCACATACATTTTAATATGAAAACTGGTGTTTCACTTCCACAAATGCACGAAAAAACAAAAAAAAACTATGATCGAAAGCCTTGATTTCTATACGTGTACAATGTGACGTGAGCGTATTATGCACTAGCCTATAAATTAAAAAAAATATTGCGACACTTTATTACGTAATAGTAGATTATGATACTGTTGCATAATAAGGGTTCTTATAACACAAGTGTGTTTGGCGAGTTTTTTTTATAGTATCACACGAGTGTTATAAGACCAAGTTATGTACAGTGTCATACACTTCTTTATCTACTCTCATACTATAATAAACGTTAAACAATATTAATAAAAACCAAACTTTGTTTATATATTGAAAAGATTTCTTAAATGTCAAATGGTAGCGCCAAGGCGCAAACATCGATTGCGCATGCGTTTTGCGTCGCCGCGGACTCTTGAAACCTTTTTTTTAGGGAGGTTCATCCTCCTTGGTCCAGTTGGAGGTTGTATTGGTTATGATTATGTTTAAAAAGTTATAGTTATAGCAAGACGTTATGATTAAAAAGTTATATTATGATACAGGTGTCCATACAAGACCTGTATCGTAATAAAACTAGTTAATTTTTTTATTTTTGGCCTGTACGTAATGTTTGTCATAAGAATTTTGGTTTCAGTTTTATAATTTTTGTATTATAGTATCAAGGTAGGCAAACAAAATAAATATAATTAAATTAAATAAATATAAATCATACCAAAGTGATGTGACGCATCACTAAACACTTCTTTAAAAAAAATTATACGACAGCAACAATATTATAAGTAATATTATAAATGCGAAAAGATGTCCGTCCGTTACTATTTCACGGTTAAACCCGTGAAATTAATAAAATCAATATTGATGAAATTTGGTACAATTGACGAGTTTAAAAGATGTAAAAAAAATCCTAACAACAGGAAAAATATACAAAATTAGTATTTCAATGCTTAAGTTGACGCGAATAAAATCGCGTAAGTATACAACTATTGTACGGACCATATTGGACTGACCATAGAGTTATTATGAGAAGGGAAGCCACTTCAAAATTGTGTGAAATATATTACAATAAAGAGAAAGCAAATGAGGGTGTATATATGTCTCTCTTTTTTAAGTGTGATTAGACGAAGATGAATAAGAATTTTATCTTCCCTCTGATTATTTATTTATTGTATCACTATCACTTATAGGTGTGTCTATGGCTATCTTACCATAACCATTAATAGCTCTATGGACAACACTATGATACGAACTATAGCGTTCATTTTTTTAATACGTTCAACGATTTCTGGTGGTAGCAAGATAAAACTGAATTAGTTTTTAATTAACAATAATTTATATTTTATCCAATCATACTTTATTCTTGGAATTAGTTGTTACAATTTTTTTTCAGCCGAATAATCAGTATTTTATTATCTATAATATCTTGGACATAAAACAGATATAACATACTAGCGGACCGCTCCGGCTTGAAAATGACAAAAAAATGCTATTGTGGGTTTTCCATAAGAGATAGACATATACCATCGCGGAGTTTTCTGTAGGCCTTTTCAAGGTGTACAAATAATTAGTAAATTATTTTGATAATCTCGTAGGGTTCGCCTGCGTTTGCAATGTAAGCGGAAAAAATGTAATCTTTTATGACATCACATTAGAAACCTCAAAAATTTCAGAATTTCTCTACTCCATATTGAATGTTATTATACATATAAACTTTCCTCTTTAATCACTATCTATTTAAAAAAAACCGCATCACAATCTGTTGCGTAGTTTTAAAGATTTAAGCATACATAGGGACATGGCGACAGACACAGAAAACGACTTAGTTTTATACTATGTAGTGATAAATGTTTTATGGACACAGATAAGCTATATTGCTGTAGCCAAATAGTGCTTACAATTTTTTGATATGCATCACTTTTAAAAATTGCTTTTTTTATGTCCGTATACAATTTAACATTTATTTGATCAACAGTCTTAATTTATTTATTGCTTATAACATTTAAATTTAAGGCATTTTAAAATTTCACCAAAATGGAAATTTTTTAAACCATTTTCACTCAACGCAGAGCAATTATTTTAGAACAATTTGAATTTATATGGATAAGTAATTTAAAATAGTTATTTTGTATTTTGCAAAAGGACTTTAAGTTTTTTGTATATTTTAATAGATATTAATAATTGTTTGTATTTTTAAATACATAAAGACAGTAAATGCTTGTCAATTTTTTTTTTCAAAAACCTAGTTCGTAGATCTCTGACATTATTATAAAAAAACGTGTTTATATTATAATAAACTTTTGCATATAGATAGCCTTTGATAGCCAACATTTAATATTATGTCCCTAAACAACACCTAGACTTTATTGTTGTTTAAACCGATTTTGATATTTAATATAAAATATTTGACATGAAACTTAAGTATAGCCCAAATAACGTAATTTAATGTCAGTTATATCAACCATTCCATTATTTCCAATTGTAACAGATCTATTAATACATATAAGAAATATTGTTCATACTACTCATACACAGTGGACAAAAAAGAAAAACATGTTTTGAGATAAATGGGTTTAAAAGTTTTCATTGCTAAGGGAAATGAATAAAAAAGCTTTAGCTTACTTAGACAAACGGTCTAATATTCAAATATAAAGTCTGCCGATATTGCTGCTGAAAATAATGTATGTAATGTATTTTATAACATTTACTATTCTTAGTCCAAAAACACGTGTTTTTTGAGTGACATATGATTCAAGTCATGACTCTTTTGTTAACTTTAAATGTGTAAACTAATATCGCGTCATGTAATGTTTATTTAACATACTAGGTTATATTATATTTGTTTAGCGAACACGCTTCGATACGAATGAAATACGTTGGTAAAGTGTTCTTAATCATTTTTCTCACAAAAGACGTTACTTGAAAAATCTTATAACATAAAGGAAATATCATCCTAGATATAATTCGACAATATTGCAGAATAATACTATTAAATAAAAAATAGCTTTCGTTATTTTTTATTAACTTGTATTTATATTTGTATAACAAGTACATATATAAGGATTTTATTAATAAATTAAAGTGTTTGTTTGTTTTTACATCCAAATGTAGTTATGTGATTTTTGTTACAAAGGGCTGTAGAGTGCGAAAGGCTTTTATTCACAAAATAAAGTTCGCACGAAATCGAGGGTAGCAATTAATTGTAAATGTATACAACATTTACATTATACAGGATTAGATTAATAAATTAAAGTGCGTTTGTTTTTCCGAACGCAGTAAGTTATGTGATTATTGTTACAAAGGGCTGTAGAGTGCGAAAGGCTTTTATTCACATAATAAAGTCCGCACGAAATCGAGGGTAGCAACTAATTGTAACGGTATGCAACATTTACATTATACAGGTTTTGATTAATAAATTAAAGTGTGTCTGTTTTCCCGAACGCAGTAAGTTATGTGATTATTGTTACAAAGGGCTGTAGAGTGTGAAAGGCTTTTATTCACAAAATAAATTTCGCACGAAATCGAGGGTAGAAACTAATTGTAAAGGTATACAACATTTACATTATACAGGATTTGATTAATACATTCAAATGTTTGTTTTCCTGAACACAGTAAGTTATATGATTTTTGTAACAAAGGCCTGTAGAGTGAGAAAGGCTTTTATTCACATAATAAAGTCCGTACGAAATCGAGGGTAGAAACTAATTGTAAAGGTATACAACATTTACATTATACAGGTTTTGATTAATAAATTAAAGTGTGTCTGTTTTCCCGAACGCAGTAAGTTATATGATTTTTGTAAAGTCCTGTAGAGTGCCAAAGGCTTTTATTCACATAATAAAGTCCGCCCGAAATCGAGGGTAGCAACTAATTGTAACGGTATGCAACATTTACATTATACAGTATTTGATTATTAATTAAAGTGTGTTTGTGTGTTTTCACATCCGAACGCAATGACGTGATTATTGTTACAAAGAGCTTTAGAGTGATAAAGGCTTTTATTCACATAATAAAGTCCTATCTATCGATATCTATATATAGATAGATAGATAGATAATAATGTTCGCACGGAATCGAGGGTAGCAACTAATTGTAAAGGCATACATTTCCAATCACCACAAGTGTTATAAAGAATGGACGAACACTGAAAATCCAATCTTCACTAGAACGTCACAAGATACTTACACTACTGAAGTAACTGTTTATCATGACGTCTTCGTGGTAGGCGGCGATGGATCAGTGGTTATGTCGACTAGCGTCGCTTCCGCGGGGGCGATGGGTTCACTAGGCTCGCCCTCTGTCGGGAACTGCGGTATCACGTGCGACGATTGCATTTTCCTCACCGTTTCCATGTTCACTTTGGTAGATAGATTCTTCTGGCGTGTCTGCTCTGATGTCTTGGATAATCTCTCGCTTAACGCCTTCAGTGCGATTTGTCTGGAAGTTTGAAAAAACATTAAAGCAAATTTTGATTATGATACTCTATATTAACATTGGAGGGTTGTTAAAGGCTCTAGGCTTTTAGTCTTTAGGCTTTTGGACGCTTTTACCTGAAAGGGTCCATACATAAAACTGACCCATAAGACTAAAAATACTTTTAAACATTCCCTATTATATTTTTTTATTAAATTTTAATTTTGTCATTTTTTAAATTATATAGATTTTTGACATTATGTTTTAACTTTTACATATAAATATAAATTTGATTAGAATCGTGATATAATTAAAATAGTAAAAAAAAAACAATATTTTTCTAAAAAATTACTTTATATATTTTTCAGAAAAATATTGTTTTTTTTTTACTTGTTCGATTATTTTTGTATATATGTATGGACTAAATAAAGCTGAATTATTTTAACATTTAGTTGACGCAAATAAAGTCGCCGGTACAACTCGTAAATACATATAATAATGAACATAATGTCAACAGTTATTATCAGCGAATGGTGAAAGATTAGATTTGGAATTACTATACGGAAACATTAATTTAGTTATCAAAAATGTTTAAAAAGTAAATGTACAATTTTTTTAATAGGATTCAAACTTTTCAGGTTAGATAAGTTAGTAATATAACAAGCTGTAGAGTTAGAGTTATATAAAGCTGTAGAGTTTATTTGTTTGATTGTTTGAACGCACTAATCTCACGAACTACTGGACCGATTAGAAAAAATATTTAAGTGTATGATAGTCGAATAAAAAAACGGTGAAAACGGTGAAAGTTATTCAAAATTCATCTTTTTAAAAAAATCCCCCCTCTAAAATAGTTTTAAATAAAAATCCGCGACAGCATATATCTAGCTTTTGAGGTTGATCCACTTTAAATATTTTTGTGGTTCAAAAGTAATAATAAAATTATTATTATTATAATTAGAGCGGACAATCCGTTTTCTCTACATTTAGCATATATATTTTCTATTTTACTTCATCGCGGATTATAGCAAAATAATTTTATTATTACTTTTGTATTATAGATCTCCGCAAAGTAACGCCTAATTCTATAAATTATTTTTGTGGTTATCAAAAATTACGGTTTTAATTTTTCCACGCGGGAAGAGCTGCTGGCGATTATTAGTTCATATTATACGCCATTCCAACCTTGACCTAAAAATTAAATACGAACTAAACATGCTCTGGTGCTAGGGAGACAATGGACCATTACTAACAGAACCAGATGAATATTAAATTATATTTATACTGTTCAAAAATAAATTTTTTAAACGATATTTAAGAAGATTGAATACGCCGTGTGGTATCCGGCTGAATAGAATAGTACCACCCTCATTTCTTACCGAGGTGTCGTAAAAGGTCACTAAGGTAAGTCGACCCGCCGTGTGGTATCCGGCTGAGTAGAATAGACCAACTTCATTTCTTACCAAGGCTGTCGTAAAAGGCGACTAAGGTAAGTTGACCAACCGTGTGGTATCCAGTTTAGTAGAATAGACCACCCTCTTTTTTAACGTGGTGTCGTAAAATACGACAGAGGTAAGTTGACGTCGCCCAAGCAATTAGACTTATATACTTATGCTCACAATTTTGTCGTAGAGCCTATCCTCCTTATGATACTTCGGTTATGGGGTGACACGATTCTATAGATTGTCGTAGTGAGTGTGTGTAGTGCTTGAGTGGTGTGTGGAGCGGGGAAAAAATTCACATTTACCGTCTTCGCTCCATATCCTGTGGCTCAACGCCAGGCATAGATATAGTGACTCCACGAGGACTTAGGGCCAGGTGCACCCTTCGGGGGCTTGGCGAGCACAGCCCTATACGCACACAGCATCGCTGCACAGGGCCTAACACACCTCGCACTACCGGCTGCAGAACTGTTGGGAAGAAACTGCAAACAAAAATCTACACATAATACATTTGTATGTGGTGCATTTACACTGCTTTTTATAACATCCATCTTCTCCATCCGATCATATTATACTGAAAAATTAATCAGGACCAACACTACATTCAAATTTAACATATTGACGGACAGTACCGACTACGGTCGTCAAAATGGCAAAAGTAATACGACAGTAGAATAGCAATACGCCCGTAGACGTCCAAGTTTCCACACACATAAAATTAGTACGCCTAGACGCACTATTTTCTAAGCAATTGCATGGAAGAGCATGCTGTACTGTCAGTACTGCAAGATTTAATTTAAAATCCTACTGTCACTACAAAATTTTCAACAATCCGATCTAATAAGGTACCTTCACACGCATTAAATTTTTGATAACTCCTGTTACACTTCTTCTTCTTCTTCTTCAACCGACGGACGTCCACTGCTGGACAAAGGTCTCTTCATGGGATCTCCAGAACACACGATTTTGTGCCGCTTGTATCCAGCGGCTCCCCGCGACCCTTTTTAGGTCGTCTGTCCATCTAGTAGGGGGTCTTCCGACACTGCGCTTTCCGGTGCGGGGTCGCCATTCCAACACTTTGAGACCCCAACGTCCATCGGTTCTCCGCACTATGTGCCCCGCCCATCGCCACTTCAGCTTCGCGACCCGCTGAGCTACGTCGGTAACTCTGGTTCTTCTACGGATCTCCTCATTTCTGATTTGATCACGTAGAGAAACTCCGAGCATAGCTCGCTCCATCTCCCGCTGAGCGACTCTGAGCTTTCTTATGAGGCCCATAGTCAGCGACCAAGATTCAGAGCCATAGGTCATCACTGGCAACACGCACTGTTCGAAGACTTTAGTCTTCCTGTTACACACACTAATATAATAGTATCCCATAATTTATATGCACTTAAGGAAATGTTGTTAAAGACTACTCCAGCACATTGATATTGGAATTTAAATTGGCAGAATTCATTTTCACAATAACAAACCAGATCACACAAAATGTTTGAAATATGAACTCTGAACAAAAGATGCATTATTGGTAGACAACCAAAAACAGCTTGAATGCCATGATTTAAGCATCTTAAATCTTTTAATGGGTGCCTTGTAACCTTGTATTTGAACCTGACACCCTAGGTATAACACAGTCACTGTTCAGCTGTCAAACTTTGTAACACATTTAAATATTAAAAAAACTTATTTATAAAATTAAATGAGTTATTTCAATTAATACTGATTGTCTTTATTGTATTTAATTTTCAAAATGAGAAATAACACATTTAATTTTACATAGTTTCAAGATGTTTTATGTACAGGGACACATCACAAGCATTTATATAAAAAAAAAAAAATAATGAGAATATTATTTTACTATAGTCCTATAATATGCATATTTTATTGCGGATTATAACAAAATAATAATCTCATTACTTTTGTATTATGGACCACCGCAAAGTAATGCCTAATTCCATAAATCATTTATATAAAATTAATTAACTTGAAAAAAAGTGTTTGACTCACTTATCAAAACTAAAGTTGTCAGCCATATCCCCTCTTGTGCCACTGCTGTGGCGTTGCCAGAATCTCAAATATATCCATGATAGCAGCGTCCCACTGCCCCACATGCATGGATATGTACCTTCAAGTGCGCCAACAGCCCAGAGTATGATCGCTGCGATAAGTATCAATAATGGGAGTGATCTGTTTGTAAGTTTACCTGAAAATTGTGTTAAAATTATTTCAGAGTTAGATAATATGATCATCATCTTCCTGCCCTTAACCCACTCTAATTGGGGTTGGCACAACATGCTATAAACATGCTGTCACATGATTTGGCTGCATTTTTATGACCGCCTGCCTGTCGTCAACTTACCTTAGTCATATTTTACGACACCTTAGTAAGAAGGAGATCCAATAAAATTTTTGACCATGAAAATTTGATTGACAAATCAGTAATTTTTTTTAAATCAATTATATACCACTGTAGGCAAACTGAAAGACCATATAGCTTTTTATCACAGGTCATAGTTACGATACCTTGTATCTTGAAGCCTTAAGCTCTCTATAAAAAAATATCTTAAAATTTTATATGCTTCATTAATATTTTTTCTATTTTTAGGCTTTAATAGTAACCTATATAAAGGCCTTAACAAGTAATCACCACTCTTTACATATGCAATTTCCTAACACTTTACCCTCCATAAATAGATATGATATAGATTTTTAACATCAAACAATCTATACTTTATGAAGTAATTTCATTTATATTCAGTGCAACATTGAAAGCAAAATACATAAAAAATCAATTTGTGTAATGATATGTTTTTCCAACTTGTTATTAAAGCTGAAGGCCAGATAACCAAGCAATAAGGAAAATTGTCCATGTCATCAATTGTAATAGATAAGAACATTGTACCCCACACATTTTTAATATTTTTCGTGACTCATAACATCAAATCCTAAATTGGACATTAATTAAATACAATTAAGGGACTACACACACGTTATAATAATCAAAACATTCGTACCCAATGGAGTTTTAATTAAAAGGTGATCTGGCATTATCTGTTTAACAGCCACACTCACTGCCGCCAGATAACCGGCGAGGCCGTGGACGTGTATATCAAATAACAGAGATGTATCCTGAGTCCAAGAGTATATCACTAAATAGTAAAACGTAGTCAGAAACGCAACACCAATGTTTGTTAGGAAGAAAAACTTCATCATCTCCATTTGTCCCCATAATGGCTCTATCAACTTTCCACACAGTCCAACAGTCACTATATCAATAATCACCTCCCACAAATGTATTTCAAGAAACCAGAACGTGAAAGTAGACCACAATTGAAATGAAGGAGGCAACAAATATCCTGGAGTAACACTAAGAACGTCCACAACATCTTCGGAGAAGGATAAAATATAGCCTATAACTACAACAACACAAATAAATTTAACTGTGGGTGATGTGTTTCCTAATAAAGCAGAAAATTGTTGTCGTAAATACGGTATATTACGACTAAACACTCTGAGCGCGGCCATTTTTATGACGGATGTCACAGTTGAGTAATTGTCAATGTCATTAGAAAAAATTAGATATCGTTCTGAAATTTAGGTCAATCATTTTTCAATATTCGGAACGAGATGTTATATGAAGAAAGTACGAGATAGAATATACGATGCATTACAATATTTTAATCCCAAAATACAATAAATATATTAACTTCAAAATATAATTATGTGGTAAAAAAATTATATCTACCACCAACTCAAGACTGATATCGATTTGGTACTTGACCTTTTGACATTTCTTTGTGTCGGAAATTTATAAATCGTTATCGTGCATAGATTACTTAAATTGTGTATCAGGTACATTTATATAAACAATATCAGTTCCTATATTATAAATATAATATTATCAGATACTTCAGCTTTCTAAAATAAGTGTAAATGTTACTACACAGGATCATAGGGAGCGCAATAGTGGTAATCTACTCAATTTAAAATTATTAATTTTGGTCTTTATTTCAAATTTGCTAATCAAGATATTTCATTTACAGTTGCGGTTAGCTTATATTTGCGGCAACGGAGTAATGGCGTTTAGTGGTACACAAATTAAGTACAGCACAGATAAGATGAACTATCTATCACAAGAAAATGCTACAGCTTTAGACCAGGAACTTTTTAATAAATATAAGTTTAGCGTTGACCAACTTATGGAACTAGCTGGGTTGAGTGTGGCAACAGCAGTTGCTCAGGTTTTTCCACATTCTACGTAAGACATTCAGTTTTTGTTACTTTATCATTGGTGCTAAACTTCTTGAACAGGAAACCAAACTGATACTTGCTGAGCTCAAAAACATTATTTTGGAGTTTTTTTCTCTCTTTATTTTCTGAGTTTATTTGCTTAAGCGAATATGCCACTCTGTGAATTAACATATATTATAAATTCTAATTAATAAAACTTATCTATTTTCTACACTGATTATAGCTAACTAGCAAATCTTTAGCTGTCCTAGATAACGTAAATACCAAAATAGTATTACAGCATCCAATAAGTTTATTTATTATTTATTTATTTATTCTTATTGCACTATATAGAGGTACATTGGTTTACAAGAAATTAAATTAGGACAAGCATACAAAGGTGGTCTTATCACTAAAGCGATCTCTCACAGACAACCTTTGGTGAGAGGAGAATACTATGTGATCGGGTATAGTGTATAATAAACCAAAAAACATACAATTAAATAGTAATATAACATAGATATTTACAATTATATATATGACTATGTTTATGACTTTAATTTGTTTAGTTATGTTTTTAGTTTATTATTTAGACTAAGTTTGATTTTTTTTTCAATTTTGGTTCCAGGCCCATTCCATGAGAAAATGGAAAACATCTTCCAGTTAGTTTTGGAGTTGTACACAATATTGATCAGTAGTAAATTATAAAAACGGTGCTGGATTAAAATTAGCTTGTGTCTAATTACATTAAGAATATATATATCCTCCTTCCCTTATCCCACTCTAAGTGGAGTCGGCACAACATGTTATAAACATGCTACGTTGACTGCGTTTTTACGACCGGCCGTCTGCCTGACGTCAACTTACCTAAGTGGTTTTTTACGACACCTCTGTAAGAAAGAGGGTGGTCTATTCTACTCAGCCGGATACCACACAGCGGGTCAACTTACCTTAGTCGCCTTTTTCGACACCTCGTTAAGCAATGAGGATGGTCTATTCTACTCAGCCGCATACCACACGGCGGGTCGACTTACCTTAGTCGCCTTTAACGACACCTCGGTAAGAAACATGACGTACGAAATGGCGTAATTATTTAATAATTAAATTAAGAATTACATTAAGAATAATCTCACTTAAATAACTATGTTTCAGACATAAATCTGCACTAGTTATTTGTGGTCCTGGTAATAACGGTGGAGATGGTCTGGTAGCAGCTCGTCATATGACTTTATTTGGGTACAAAGTAGCTGTATATTACCCAAAGAGAACACCGAAGCCGTTGTACGAAAATCTTCTTTTGCAATGTGAAAGATTTGGAGTTACCATTATTGATGAATTGCCTCCACTAGAAGACCTCAAATATGAATATAATGTTCTAGTTGATGCCTTGTTTGGTTTTAGTTTTAAACCACCAGTTAGAGATGCATTGAAGCCTGCATTAGATGCTTTAATCTATTCAGAGTTGCCTGTGTGTAGGTAAGTAGTAAAGTATTTTAGTGAATTAAATGATTAAAATTTAAATAACTAAATATATGGGACATTTACACACATTTTCATCTGTCCCCAAAGTAAGTAACTTAATACTTGTGTTATGGGTGAGAGACAACTGGTGAATATATACTTATATAATTTTTAAATACATACAAATTTGGATATTACACACAATTTATAATTCAGTAAGAACTTCATTCATATCAACTGAAATGTTAAAATATCCTCAGATATCAATATACATCACCCCATGTACTAACATTGATTATTTTTATGTTTAGGTATCATATATTATTATATTGTAAATATTATTAATTGTAACAAATTTTGGCTGTGAATGCATAATGGACAAACTTTTTCATTTAATATTGGTATGAATGATAGCTGTTGTATCATTATGATGTCATCATCATTCTCTCACCCTTATCCCACTCTAAGTGGGGTCGGCACAATATGTCTTCTTCTTCCATTCTCCTCTATCATTCTTCAACTCTGTTGTCACTCCTTTAACATGCATATCATTTTTAACACAATCCATCCATCTTTTTTTTCGGCCTCCCCTAGCCATACCTTCCATCCACATTCATATTTCAAACTCTTTTGGTCCCCTGATTTTCATTCCTCCTCATTACATGACCATACCAACTTAGTCTCACACTTCTCATCTTTTCTGTAAAGGGCGCAACTTTCAGACTTCCCCTAGTATACTCATTGCATATTCTATCAAGTTTTGTCACACCACACATCCACCTTAACATTCTCATCTCTTGTATCATTATAATGTAAAAGATCCTTAATTGACTTTAATATCGTCTATTATTTTTTCCAGTGTTGATATCCCCAGTGGATGGGATGTAGAGGCAGGTCCAGATTCTGAGTATTCTCTTAAACCTGCTCTGTTGATTTCACTATCTGCTCCAAAGCTATGTGCTAAACCAGAGATTTTGAAAAATGTAAAACACTTTCTTGGAGGGAGATTTTTACCTCCTGGTATTGTAGACAAATATAGGCTCACAATCCCCCCTTACCCTGCCCAAGATCAAGTGGTTGAGCTTTAATATGCACACATAAATAAAAGTTATGATAAGCTTTTGTCTTTTTGTATTAATAAATATGGTCTAGTGTCTAGGTCATGGTCTCAACAATAGCCGAGTGGTTCTCCAATTTGTGAAGGCACATTATCTCGCTGGGAGTTGTTGCTGTTAGTATTGTGATATGTAGCTTTGATTTAAGGTAATTTTAGGTGTTAATAATTGTTTGTTTCTTTTTATATTTTTAAGTTATGTATACTTTATTTTGTTTTTTTATGTTATAATTTTTTGTCATCTCGTTACTCTTATGTCTGTGTTGTAATGTGCCACAAAAGTAAACCATTCTTATTCTTAGTAGTAATAATACAAAAATTTTATATATCTCTGTAGTATCATGTAATGTGTTGCGTGAGTAAGGTGCTTATTGATTTTATTTTCAACAAAAGTATAAATGTTAATATATATGTCAAGCTTTTTATTAATTTTGTTTACATATTTATAGATTAAATTAAAGATAATATTATGGTAACTTGGTTTTATTTAGTCTGGACTTGCAGAATTTTGGACTAAATTACCTCCTCCTTTTCCTACCTTGAATAATTTTAGTTACATTGTATTTACGCTTTTCTGGTGATAGAATATATCTTCTAAAAAAAAACAAAATTTTCTGTAAGGTAATTGTTGGTTGTAAATATTTGTGTTTCTAGTAGAGAATGACACATTCATTACCCTTAACTAACAAAGTGCCCCGTATATCAAAGAAAAATATTTATCTAAGATTCTATTATTATGGCTTAATCCATTTTTCTAATTATTTTATTTTAGGCAAAAAAATATTGAGATATATTTAAAAGATTAATAAAATTTCTGAACGAATACATTAAGTTTGACGTTTAAAATTTTCGCGCTATTTTTTTCCCGCTTGTGTCGGCTTTGCTGTCAATTTTGAAGAGGTCAGCGACTTTAACGCCTGCTTTTATACGTAAAATAAAGTTTTTACCAAATTTTAGAATACAATTAACAATCCGTAAGTATTTAAGATGATCATTTGCTTTACTACATACTATTTATAGCCGCCTATTATTCATACATGCACAATACTTTTAATCCCAATCAGATATGATAATAATGTTAACATTATTATAAATGATCGAATCGAAACAAATACTGGTTCACATTGCTCTAACTGGAATTACGCATAGTATATTATGTTCCCTTTTGCGTTTCGTAAAAAATGTTCTAAACGTTAATTTTGTTAACTGTATGTTTATAGGTTAAAATGTTTGAAGCGCGTTTGCTCCGAAGTTCTATCTTGAAGAAAGTTCTGGAGGCTATTAAGGATCTTCTCACACAAGCTACATTCGATTGTGATGATAATGGAATTCAATTACAGGTATTATTTTATTTATATTTTTAAATAGTCGAGGGCTACAAATTCTATAACCATGGTGTTAATTACGATGTAAACGTAAACTTTTCATATTGCACAGTTGTTATTGTTAAGTTCAATAGCAACTAATAAACAAATAGCTATAATTTGTGTGTTGTTTTGTAATAAGTTTAGTACATTACTCATGCTTAAGATAGAGCAAAAAATATATAAAAAATGCATAAGATAATAAATAATAAACTAATTTATTATCTTTTGTATATTCTATAGATTACATACTTTGGGAAATTTGAATGCATTGTTTTTATTTTTGTTTATTTTTATCAGCATAGAATTGTTTATTGTCTAATATTAATTATTAAAAAGTTTTCTATGAAAGAAAGCATAAAAGTATTTAAGGAATGCTATAAAACATTATAGAATTACTTACCTAGTATAATGAATACATATTCGTAAAAAAGTCATTATATAGCTATTTTAGATTTTATTGAATGTAGATGAATAAAAATGTCTTTTTGTCAGTAACAGTTTCAAAGCTAAATTTCCGGTGCCATATTAATTAAGTTTGATATAATTGAAGCTTACATAGTGGTCTAACATGTAACATAAAAGACTACCAGAACAAGGCTATTTTTAACACTTAACTTTATGTGAACACAGCTAAAGTCGTGTATTTATAGCAAATGACTCCAAAAGTAATAATAAAATTATTTTGCTATAATCTGTGATGAAGTAAAAAATAATATATAATGTTAAATATGGAGTGGACATTCTATTTTCATACCTGATACATGCAGGACAAAATTGCAAAGCTTTGCAATTTTTTCATGGAGTCTTATAATGATGATCCCGTTGTGGGGCGAAACAATTGTTGAATTTGTGATAGTGAACATGTGTAGTGCTTGCGCATTGTGGCGGCGGTGATGGAGATTTGTGCATGAGTTTTTACAAATACTGCATGTAACTGGTATGAAAAAAAATTGACCACTCTACATTTAGCATCATATATAATTTCTATTTTACTTATTAGCTTTAATTAATTTTTTATTATTGATCTCTTCAAAATAATGCCTACTTCTATAAATTACTTCTTTTTTGCTTACTGTAAACTGATAGAATTGTATACAGATACTTTTGTTTGCACTGTCGCTCCTTTATGATAGCTACTAATAACTGTTTAAATGTTTTTAAATGCCTTAATACTCGTTTTGATTGTATATTATTTTGAGCTTGACTTTATTCCAACATAGGGAACATTCTGTAGATATTTTAATGCAGTTGAAATATAAAAAACAATGTAAGGGCCACCTTTTTATAGAATAGGTATTTTCAGATCTATAGCCATATAGATCTGAAAATCTATAAGTAAGTAACAGCCTGTTACTATCCCACTGCTGAGCATAGGCCTCCACTCTCCATTTTTGGAGAGAAGATTTGGAGCTAAGACCTACCAAGCTGCTCCAATGCGGGTTGGTAGGTTACACATATCCCTAGGATTCTCTGGAGATATGCATGTTTCCTCACGATGTTTTCCTTCACCGAAAAGCGTGTGATAAATTGCAATTATCAATTAGACACATAAGTTTTAATAGAAAAACTCATTGGTGTCTGCCCAGGTTTGAACCCATGATTGTCTCTAGAGATTCACACGGTCGCACCACTAGGCCATCACAGCTACTTCTATAAATTACAAATTGATTCATTCAATTTCAGGCTATGGACAACTCGCATGTCTCCCTAGTGTCTCTCACTCTTCGGGCAGATGGGTTTGATAAGTACAGATGTGATAGGAATATATCAATGGGCATGAATCTAGGAAGGTATGGAATATTTAATTTTTTTATACTTTTAACCTCAAGCTTTGTTTATCTTTTTATTATTGGTGTATATTAATATTATTATAGTAAACTTTAATAAATGGACTTTAAAATACTAATAACCACAGGCTGAGGTACTCCATTTGTATATGAAAAAGATAATGTTTCAAGTGTCAATAATACAAATATTTTTCTTTATTTTTTAATTTTTAGATTGAATGTGTATATTTTAATTCTGTTTATTTGAATGTTCAAAAAAAATATTTTTTTAATTTCTTCAAGTTATTTAATTGTCTCTGGTTCTAGCTATATATACAAAGTTTAATTAAAATCTGTTCTCTCAAAGTGGCTCAAAATGAAGCTCAAAGTTGTTCACATATATATAGGTGAAGAAAATAAATAAGTATAAAGTGTATAATTTTTTTTTTGATAATTTGTATGTCTAAAATCCAGTATGTCTAAAATCCTGAAATGCGCTGGTGATAAAGACACAGTGACAATGAAGGCGCAGGATAACGCTGATACCGTCACTTTTGTGTTCGAGAGCCCCAACCAGGAGAAAGTGTCAGATTATGAGATGAAACTGATGAATTTAGATTTAGAACATTTAGGTGAGTTAGTATGGGAATAATATCTATGATAATTCAAACAATATAGTTTGGGGCAGAAATTACTGTGTGGTCTAAGTGTATATTTTCTCTATTCCTATCATATAAATCTAGTATGAATTCCTTTGTTGTTGTGAATTCATCTATACTAATATTATAAAGAGGAAAATTTTGTGTGTATGTTTGTAATGTTGTTAACACAAAAACTACTGGCCCAATTTCAAAAATTCTTTCACCATTGGAAAGCTGTATCTTTACTGAGCAACATAGGCTATATTACATTGTTATATTGTTATACATATTATATTGTTATTTAATTGTATCCTTTTATCATCAGGTATCCCAGAGACTGAATACAGCTGCACCATTCGCATGCCAAGTGCAGAATTCGCAAGGATTTGTCGTGATCTCTCACAATTTGGAGAATCTATGGTCATATCGTGCACAAAAGAAGGTATTTATATCTAGTATATCATTTCAATATTTTAGCTTGCATAATTTTTTGATGTGTATATTAAATGACAAAAATTAGGTAAGCAACTATTAGTAGGGGCATGTTATTTATCCCACTGCTGGGCATAATGCTCTCTTTATTACGTGCAAGTGTCCTATATATTTATTATTAATATTACCTATATTAATATAATTATATTTAGTTAAGTATTTAGTAATATCCATTACCAAAATCAGAAATGTTCATCTTTCAAATGACCTTATACTTAAATTACCCTCAATTATTTCTTTACTGTCTTTATTTCTGGACAGAAGGATTGGAGCTCAGACCTACCACATTGCTCCATTGGGGATTGGTGGGTAACACACATCCCCAGAATTCTCTAACAGATATGCAGGTTTCCTTACGATAAATTTTCAATTAGACACACAAGTCTCTTTCCCTTTCAGTATTTAAGTTACAGATTAGAAAATATTTATCTTAAGTAATTTATATATTAGTAGCATCTTTTCATCTATTTATTTTACCAAAATTAAAAATATTAAATAGTTCAATCCAAGTCCAATAGATTAAATAGTTCAATTTATATAAACTTTTTCTTTTTCTCATGACCCATACTCTCTTTCTTCTTCAATTCTTGTACTTTTCCTTCTATTACAAAATTATTCTTCCAGTCAAAGGCTGACTGGAAGAAATCCCTTTTAGGGATAAGGCTGCCTTTATAAATGTTTTTTTTTTAATTTTTCTTTCTCTTTTCTAAATATATGTATAAAAAGAAAAAGTAAATAAATTAAAAAAAAAAAGTTTTAATAGAAAAACACATTGGTGCCTGGTTTTTAACCTGTGACCCTTGAAAGAGTCCCACAGTGTCACCACTGTGCTACCACAGCAACTTTTAACAACTATTAGTTGTAACTTATATTGTTTTATTTTTTTAGGTGTAAAGTTCTCTGCAAGCGGAGATATCGGTTCAGCTAATATAAAACTGGCGCAAACAGCATCCATAGACAAGGAGGAAGAGGCAGTGGTGATCGAGATGGAGGAGCCTGTAACTCTTACCTTTGCCTGCCAGTACCTCAATTACTTCACGAAGGCCACGTCGCTCAGTCCACAGGTATTAAAAGTATCAATATTACTCTTCTTTCTAGAATATTCCCTTTATTTACTTGTTTTACAAAACTATATAAAAAAAGGCTTGTATTTTGTAATGCCATGTTACTTTCAATGTATTTATTGTTGTTGTTTCTAAGTTAAATAGTCATGTCTCCTTTCTCCAATCTGCTGTGTAAATTCAAAATATTAACTGTGAGAAAATTTGTTTTTTTTTTATATAGTTATTTCAAGCTATATTTTCAAAAAAAAAAAATAAGTACACTTGGATTTTAATCAATAAATATTTTTATGATTTTTATAACATTTGCGAGATAGAGACATGCTATCAGACTTTTTTGTAATACCACTACAGAAATAGTGCATTTTATTGTATCTCCGCTGGTTATACTGCGTCCATCATATTATCAGTCTTTTGACAGCTCACGCTCATTAAGTTTTGTATTGCTTACGTACAAATATCATACAAATAATATTTGTACTTTATGGATGGGTACCGCCCACTTAGTGATGTCACACATAATGGTTAATACGATTATGCCACAGATTAAAAATAATCGATAGAAATCGATGTTACGAGTATTAAAAGACATTTAATAACATTATATAAAGTTTTACTTTCTTCTTAGTTAATACATGAATACAAATAAAACAATCAGGATATTTTAATTTATTTTATTAGCACGAGTCTTCGGAATGATAATCAACACTAGACTCCTCCGATGAGGAGTCTTCAGTAGCAGTTATTATTAGCTCTTGTGTAGATAATATATTATCAAACGCAATATCACGTTCCCAATCAGAGAATATTACTCTTTTAGTTCTTTCCACCACACTTGCCCAGTTCTCGGCCGTTACGTGGGTGCAAGCATTTTTTAGCAATTGCAACATTTTATTCGCTGTGAATGGGGGGCTTGTATTGCATCTCGCAGCATGCCCTTTTACTTGTGCCCATATAAGTTCTATTGCGTTGTACTGGCAGTGGTATGGAGGAATCCGAAGAACAGTATGGCCATATTCTGCTGCCATTTCATTGATTACATAGCGCTTTGCTCTCTTTTTGGTTTTTAATATTTTTATTAATTCAACTTTTAACATTGAGTCGTCCACATTTTCTCCATTGTCCCGAAGCCAATTAATTATTTCATGCTTTTTATTAGCCTGTGTTGGCATTTTGTCAATTTGACGGGAGTGGTAGGGCGCATTATCAATAAAAATTATTGATGGTTCTTCCAATGAAATGAGCATTTTTTTGAACCACTCTTCATACACATTTGCATTCATCTCTTCGTGGTAGTCATTTGATTTCTTCGATTTAAATGCCAACAGTGCGTCTTGTACAAATCCTTTTGCTGTACCTGCATGGCAAATGATTAGGCGCTCACCTTTTCCCATTGGTACTGAGGAAGTGGAATCAGCAGTATCATCAGTCCAGAAACGAGATAGTGTGTGGTTAGCGTTGAGCCATGTTTCATCCGTGAAAACAATATTTGCCCAATCTTGTATTTTCTTTGCCTCTCTTAAAAAATCACAACGTGCTATAGCTATATCTGTGCGTTCCATTAATAATTTTCTTTTATTTAACTTTTTATATGAAAAGCCAATTGTGTTCAAAACTTTGACCAAAGAAGATTTTTCACCATGAAATAGACCACTTCTTTTCAAAGAAACAATAAGTTTTCTCAAAGTTGGAATTTCTTTTCTCAAGTAGTAATCATATACATGACGACGAATAGCGTCAGCGTCAAAGTCATCAACAGCTGTCACCTTATGAGCCCGGCGCTTTCTTTTTGGTGTAGATGGTTTGTTTTGCTCCAAGCCGCTCCTGCCGTAGGCATCAGTAGTGATTTTAGTCACAGTTGATAGACTGATCCCCAACGCGGCTGCAACACGGTTTCGGACTTGCGTGATAGGTATAAGAGGTCCGCCATTTTGATTTTCTTGCTCAAAATACTCATGAAGTTTTAACACTAACTGTCTCGATTGTGCTTTCAACACACGTCCTTTCGGCATTTTCACGATCAATTAATATAAGTTTCACAAAAGTTTTTCCGAGGAATAAAGCTACTTAACTCAAGGTGTAACAGATGCGAGAGAACACTCAGCGAACGTAAATGCGTGTGACTATCACGGGCGTTTCGTTGAGAGTGACAGATCACGTCAAAATGGCGGCCGAGCGGAAGGTCTGTTGATGTTGCCAGTTGATGTATAATATATTTTTTATGATTATAATAAATACACACGGATTAACATTTATTTTCAAAAGACTAAGGCAATATTAAATCAAAATGTTGATTTCTATATCTGTTATTAGTTTACGTAGGTTATCATTAATCGAATTACTTAGGTACGTAATTCGATTAATGATAGTAGGTACTATAATCGGAATGGTATCGCATACGAGAATCTTTAGGACATCACTAAATATGTAAATCGTCAATCTGTCAAAAGATGGTTAATATAATGGACAGTGTATAACGATTGCACGCGGTGCACGCTACTAAACTCTCCCCGCAGCTGTCATTTTTTACAAAAATGCGACGTCTTATGTACAATTTACTGTAATGTATTAACCTTAGCCTTCCGGAAATCGCACTACCTTTTAATTAAAATCACACAAAAAGCCATTCAGTAGTTTATGATAAAATCTATCACATACAGGCAGCTTTTGAGAATTTTATAAGTGTAGATGTAAATTATATGGCAATATAGTTCATTTGTCTTTGTATATTATCGAAGGAAATAGAACTAAAATTTAAAAGTTGGTTTTTTACTAAAAAAAAAATGTCATCCTTAAATCTATAAAAAAATTTCTAATCAGCTTATTGATAGAGCTGAATGGTTATTGATCTTTGCCTTTTAAAGTAAAAGTAATATTTCTCTATGCCCCTTATGCTAACATAAACTAAATTAATATTTTTAGGTTCAACTATCAATGTCAGCAGATGTACCCTTGGTTGTTGAATATCGCATTCCAGATATCGGTCATATCCGGTACTATTTGGCGCCTAAAATTGAAGAAGATGACAGCTAAACTATTATCTATATTGTAAGCTTTCGTTGATGTATCATGTTAAAAATATCGTTACTACTGATTTTGTGATGAACCTGAAGACCAATATTTCAAAGTATATTCTCATTTTGTAATAAAAACACTGTCTTAAAATTGGTTTTATTTCCACATATACAAATCGTACAGCAATCTTAAATTCTATCCATGTTTAACATGAGTATTGGAATTAAATAATATATGAAAATAATTAAATTATTATATGAACACAAAATAATCACTTCTAACACAAATGGAATGGGCAACTCATAAATCTTAAATTAGAAATACAGTGCGTGTTTAATGTTTACTTAAATACAATAACAATGCCAAAATATATGAAACAAATTCGGTGAAGATTTTGTACCAAATTTGAAATTTTTTATATTAGTATAAAAAATTCTTGTCAATTTTATAGCTAAATCTATTTATACCTTTTGATAGGTATAATCACTTATTATATTACAGTATTATTATACCTACCAAACAATACTATACTACCATTATTATAAGTAAAAGTAATTGTAAATTAAACTTAAAATGCTAAAATACTTCCACATAAAAATAATGCAATTTAATTCTACTGAAAGACTAATGGGCAGGTACGTAATTATAAAAAAAACCTCCATAGATGTAATTAATGTATAGAAACCGGCTATACTCACGTCTTATTTTATCGGATGAGCCCGACTAGTTTCCGCAGTTCCCGCCGCGTAAAGAGCTCATAAATTAGAGCCTCTTAACTAGTCAGGCTCATCCGATAAAATAAGACGTGAGTATAGCCGGATACTATACATTAATTATGAATACCACTCACAATGGTTTAAACCCCATAGATGTGACTAAAAGCAAAGGGCAATATTTAATAATAATGTTATAAATAAAAATATAACTTAAAATAATAAATTGAATTATAATATTTTATTTATAAGATTATTTGGTCTACAACTATTATAGAGTTTTCCACAAATTGAAGGTACTTTTAGATATATTGAGATCGTTATATCCTTTTTTTCAAGAACTTTGAATGACATCAATTAAACAGTGTCATTCGTCATTATTTGGAAATATATAAAAGCACAAATATATACCAAATTAACTTAAAATTCGAACAATACTCAATTCAATTAATTTATAAAATAACTTATAATAATTTCTTCGTAAATTAAATAGATCAGTAAGTTCTTTTTTTTTTAAATAAAAACATGGACTAGAAAATTCCGAAATCACATAATAAAACACTTAAACTATCTTATGATTCTAGGGAACTTTAAAATTATGAAAAAGATTATAGATTATAAAAAAATTATAGAAATAAAATATAATTACTTATAAGACCTATATTTAAAAAAGGAGGGAGAGCAGGAATTAAAATAGTGGACGCAGGGCCTGCAACCGTTCACCAACACATTTTTTCTAATACGACATTTGGGTTTTTATTAAATTAAATCGCAGTAAATCAAATACAAATATAATGATACAATAACTACGGAATTAAGATCGTCATTATTAAGATTTTTATGGTTTAATTTTTCAGAGGCGTTATTTAAAAAAAACCTGTCAAATCGGCCATTTTGAATTAATTGTTTTAATAATATTAACACATATGTAGATTAATTTATTGCATGAATAATTCTGTAGTACGATCTTACACGATAAGTAAATAATCTAGACTTTTATCGTATTCCAAGAACGAGTTTCTTACCAGAAATTGTGAAGCAAAAAATTAATGAAATTGCCTAATTCAGGAAAAAGTTAAAATTAAATTTAATAAAAAAATTTAAATGGTCTAATGTAAATAATTTTAATATAGTCAATTTTTATTATAATGAACTCTTATATTGACACCAATATTTTTACTTTTTATGTGTGACATTTTTGTTTATGAGTATGGAATTATCAGCGGTGGTAACACCGTGTGACTCTTTCGAGAAGGTCACAGGTTCAAAACCCGGGCAGACCAATGAGTTTTTCTGTTAAAACTTATGTGTCTAATTGATAATTGCAATTTATTCACGCTTTTGGGTGAAAGAAAACATCGTGAGGAAACCTGCATATCTCTAGAGAATTCTGGAGATATGTGTAACCAACCAATATGCATTGGAGCAGCGTGGTCTTAGCTCCAATCCTTCTCTTCAAAAACGGAGAGAAAAGGCCTATTCCTAGCAGTGGGAGAGTAACAAGCTGCTACTTACTTACCTTTTATGGAATTAATTCGCGTACATTCTATAATTATGTTGTCTCTGGCAAGTAAAGAAATTTATTTAATATAACGCCTTTGAAAATACTGTTACATGTCCTCATTTAGAAAAAAGATGTGTTACTTGGTGGTCGGCGGCGGGTCTGGGCACGACTATTTCCACTTCTTGGCCGAGAAGAGCACCGCGCGCTGTCTCAAGAAGAGCGAGTAGCTCTGCTTGCGGAGCGCGCTGGCCGCGGACGAATCGCTCGGCTCGCGGGTGCCGCTGGCTGCGGCGGTGCCCGGAGCGCGCCGTGGCCGCCCTCGTCTACCTGCACCACAGACAACACCGAACATAGACACAAACCATAGAGTCATTATATACTAGGGAGCCATAGGCCTGTAAGTAAGTTAGGGAAGCAACTTGTAGTGGAAAATGTCTACTAATAAATAATCGATTTATATCCCTTCAAAATAAATCGATTTTTTAAATTAATTTTTTATAATAATTAATTATGACTATTTTAAGTCGAACATCATGTGTGGTATCCGGCTGAGTAGAATAGACCACCCTCTTTCTTACCGAGGTGTCGTAAAATACGACTGAGGTAAGTTGACGTCAGGCAGGCGGCCGGTCGTAAAAACGCAGCCAAATCATGTGACAGCATGTTTATAACATGTTGTGCCAACCCCACTTAGAGTGGAATAAGGGCAGGAAGATGATGAGTATAATTAGAAAATAATATAATTGCGTTGTTTGCAAAATTCGATAAAAATGTGTAGTTTACCTATATTGGTATACGCTTATAGGACATATCTTAAAAAACAATAAAAAAGAGGTTAAAGAATATAATCGATAATTATAAAAATCGATTATTTTTTCACACCCACAAAAAAAAAGATGAAAAAAAAATGAAGAAAGATGAATCTTATATACTTTTTTTTCTGCACATAAAAAAGAGAGACATATAATAAGTCTCCCTTGAATAATTTATAGAATTAGGGGTTACTTTGCGGAGATACATAATACAAAAGTAATAATAAAATTATTTTGCTATATATATATATTGCATAATAGACTCCACGACACAATCGCAAAAACTCGACAATCTATCTCCTAATGATGCGTCGGTTGCGGAGCGAAACGATTGTTGAATTTGTGATAGTGAACGTATGTAGTGCCTGTGTATTGTGGTGGCGGTGGTGGAGGTTTGTGCATGTGTTTTTACGAATCCTGCATGTATCAGGTATAAAAACGGATTGTCCACTCTACATTTAGCACATCTTCCTGCCTTTAGCCCACTCTAAGTGGGGTCGGCACAACATGTTATAAACATTCTGTCGAATGACTTGGCTGCGTTTTTACGACCGGCCGCCTGCCTGACGTCAACTTACCTCTGTCGTATTTCACGACACCTCGGTAAGAAAGAGGGTGGTCTATTCTACTAAACCGGATACCACACGGTGGGTCAACTTACCTAAGTCGCCTTTTACGACACCTCGGTAACAAATGAGGGTGGTCTATTCTACTCAGCTGGATACCACACGGCGGGTCGACTTACCTTAGTCGCCTTTTACGACACCTCGGTAAGAATTGGGGGAGGTACTATTCTATTCAGCCGGATACCACACGGCGTCCACTCTACATTTAGCATTATATATATATTTTCTTTTACTTCATCGCTATAGCAAAGTAATTTTATTATTACTTTTGTAAGTCTCCTTTGCTTTTTCTATATTGTCGATGGTATCACTTTAGCCTGTCTCCCGTAGCACTATGGTAGGTAATTATAGTTGGTATCATCGCTCACCTGCCCGCCCTCCTCGCCCTCAAGTCTCCCTCTTCATCGGCAGCTCGGGGGGCGCGGAGGGAGCTGGAGAGGCCGACCTGCCCTCCTCCTCGTCATCGACCCTCGCTGGGCTGATGACCTGGTCGTGCAGCGTGCGCAGGTGCCGCAGCAGGTTGGACTTGACGTTGAAGCCCTTGTTGCACAAACCGCACACGAACGGCCGCTCCCCTAGGGTTACACGCGCGAACTATTCCCTTGAGGCTTGTGTTTAGTGCTGCGATAGTGTTAGAGCACGTGAGCGCTACCAAGAGTTTTGGGTATTTAAATGTCCCTTCCGCATCCAAATTTTGTTTGTTAACTTATACAAAACTAGCGGTCTTTTACTATTCCTTAGCTGGGAATGTATACCAATCGATCTGGGAATTTGTATCTGTCCTTTAAAACCCTTGGTAAGGATAACGTGCTATAAAACTTGACCGTAACATACGAACTTGAAAATAAATATTATGACGTATCAAATAACATAGTATGTTTCAAATGCTGTGAATAGCGGGAGTCGTCATTTTTTTAAATACAGATCGTAATTTTATAACCCTAGAAGGATAAATTCGTTAGTAATTAATATTTTAACAAGGATTTGTTTAAGTGATTAATCTTAAAAAATGTAAAATAAATACGGAAAATAGACTACACAATTAGAATAAGATATATGTATGTGTATCACTACATATTATAAATCAAAGTCGCATTCTTTATACTTTAGCAGCGATGTCGCTCTTTCAAGAGTTTGCTTAAAGACATTCTGTAATTAATTCTAAAAATAAAATACATAGGGAAAATTTTTAAAATAAATACGCAAATATGTACTATATGAATTTAGATATTCAAAGATAGCAGGAAATCTTCTTGGAATAGGGAGAGGGAAATTGTTTTTCTCCAAATTTAACTCTTGCGGGCCACGGGCAGTAATGAATAAATCAAAACTACTGGATCGATTATAATAATTTTTTTTCACTGAGTGACATGGGCTATATATTTTATACCCGTGCGAAGCAGGGGCAGGTCGCTTGTAATTAAATAAATATAAAAAATACTTTTTATAATGGATTAATAAAAAACTTAAACAAATAAAAAATATAAAATGCTAAGACCAAAAAATTATGACAATAATAATAATATGAAAAGACATTAAAAATTGTTAGTACAACATTGATTCTCAATTAAACTACTCATGCGCGTGGCGGGAACGACTAGGTACTAAGACTAGGTATTAACCAAACAACAAGTGGGCTTCCACGTTATACTACACCACGTTTGACTGCTACACTCTTTTATTAACAATAGACAATTGTTTTTTTGTATAATATTATTTTTTTTTTGTAAAGTAAAGACAATCTAAAGCAGTGTTTCCCAACCTTTATTCATCCACGACCCACGTTAAAAATTATTTTGCCCCCTTAAGTAAAATACATAAATTTTAATATTAAAAATTGAATTGTCCACTTAAAGAACATAAATAATAGGTTTTAGGAAGAAAAGATGGTTTTTTTGGTTAAATTTGGCACCGAAATCTAGCATTGCATTTAATAAATTTTAATATTAAATTAACCCCCACCCCTTATCCAATTGCCCCCCCGCAGATCGTGAGCCCTAAGTTGGGAAACACTTTGATGGTTAATTCAACTCGACACGAGTTTAAGCGTTTCGCTCTGGGCCATTTAAGATGCTAGATTTCGGTGCCAAATTTAATACTACTATAATACTATTCACGATAGTTTAAATTTTAATATTTAAAAATAAACGTCCACCAACCTGTGTGTGTACGCATATGTATAAGCATAGAGGCGTGCGACGGGAATGTTTTCTTGCACTGGTAGCATGTCTTGTTTTGGGCGCCCTCTGTGAAACGATTGTGACGTTTTGGTGGGGCACTGTTGTTTGATATGGCCAATTCTGGACAACCGACATCGAAGCAACATTTAGGACAACGATACTAACACAGTAGAGAAGGATAGAGTGCAATGCTTTGTATCAAGAGAGCAAAGGAGATAGGAGTATACTGATGCAATGTTGTGGGGACATGCAAACGTCTAATAGCGTACATGTAAAATGGTGATCTGCTTAACTATACTAATATATAAAGCTGAAGAGTTTGTTTGAACGCGCTAATCTCAGGAACTACTGGTACCGATTTGAAAAATTCTTTGAGTGTAAGATAGTCCATTAATCGAGGAAGCCTATCTTATATAACATCACGCTAAGATGAATAGGAGAGGAGTAGCATTAAAAATATTACGATAATAAAATTTAAAGCTCTCCTTGCTTGTGGTAAACGGTAAAAGTTATTAAAAAATCATGTATTACAAAATTGTTCCCCTATAAAAGTTCTCAATAAAAGTATACGCGACAGCATATGTCTAATTTTTAAGGTTAACCCACTTTGACCATTTTTATGGTTATCAAAATACTATACGGTTTTAATCTTTTCACGCGAAGGAGCTGCTGGCAATTGCTAGTAGATAATATATATGATATAGTTAATAATTTAATAATTAGGTCAGAGATATTCTAAATGAGAATTTCATATACTCTCAGTTTACTCTAGTCCAGTGTTCCCCAAAGTGGGGCCCACGCCCTTTCATTTGGGGGGTTGGATAAAATTTGAAAATCGACATAAGAAAATTCGACCCAACCCGCTCCGGGCCATTAAAATACAATGCTAGATTTCGGTGCCCTATTTGACGGAAAAAAGCAAATTCTTCGCCTATCATTTTAGTTTCTTAATCGAACAATTCAATGTTTAATATTGAAATTTTTGTATGTTAAATGGCAAAATATTTTTTGTGACAAAAAAAAGGGTGGGAAATCACTACTCTGGACAAAAATAATGTCGTATACTTTAAAATAATGTAGCAATATAATCTAGCTTTAACGGTTAATCTGAATATGATTCTTAATGTTGCCATGTCCCTATAAATCACAGTTCTGAAATCACTATCTCCTTTACGTGACGAAATATTGAATTTAACTTTATGAATAAAAAAAAAGTTGTTGCTTTTGGAAGTGAGACAAAGCATTGCAATATTAATAAAACTAACATTGAACATAACTGAACGTGATCATCATGACTGTAGCGGACTTGTGTGTGATAAAGTAAAGATGCAAAAATAATAAACCAAAGACAATCGGCGGGGCGGAAACAGCGGAAATAGTAAAATTAATTAAGTTAAATATGTTGCGATCGTCGAGAATTAGCCACATACATAACAATCAATTTTCAGCTATGTTAGATAACTATAAATAATTATAATATCACAACTATAAATAATCATAAATTAAATAATATCCTATTTTAAAACTCTTCAAATGTATCTGCAGATAACATTATATAGTTAAATTGACATTATGAGATTAAAAATACAAAAGTAATGATAATATATTTTTTATATTATGGACCCATGCAATGTTAACTTAAAAAAAATAAAACATATTTCTTCAAAAAAATAAATTAATAACACTGAAATAAGTAGGTAAAAATAGGATTAAAATTACAAATCAGATTTAACAGATTTTTTTGTTTGGTAAGTGTTATTTAATTTATTTATTTTTTCTTTTAGTGTATATGTATTTTAAAAAAAAATTTAGACTTATTTCCAGTCTATGTCTACTCTACGGTCAGGGGTTGTAAACCCAACCAGTCGTACAGAAAAGAGAGAGCTGCGAAATTCATGTGACATGAGCCCATCTAGTATGAATTTTTTTAGAATAAATCTGAACATAGATTTACCATAAGATTTGGACTTCCGCATGGAAGTTATTTATTTTATTCGGGAAACAAACAATGGTTCTATTACTAAATAAATATATCATACATCAATAAAGTTTCCACAAAAAAATGTTACATAAGTATTAGTAAGTTAAGAGCTATTTAATGTAATGTTTAATACAGTATTTTTCTTATTTATTTTTGATAGAAAATATATTATCGTTGAATATATCAATGTCGTGAAATAAATCATTATACGCCTTACTAGAACGATGTATTACAGTATTTCCAGTTATATGCATTATAAATATATAAATACTTCAAAATTTAAACCGTTTAACAATTTCTAAAATAGACCTATGTCTGGACATAGATTAACTCTGTGGACAATGGATGTCCATATATTAAAATGTACAAACGAACCAAAATATAAATGACACATGACCGTTAAGTATGAAAATTTCTAAAATAGACTTGTCTGTACTTTGATTAACTATATAGACAGCGGACATCTCTGCATTTAAATGTACAAATCCATAGAAATTTCAACATTATAATCGTGAAAATTGACTTATGTCTAAACATAGTTTTGTTAAAGGGATAGTGGACATTCATGCATTTAAGTGGACATTCAAGCATTTAAGTAGACATTAATGCATTTAAGTGGACGTTCATGCATTTAAATGTACAAATGCATCAAAATTTCAATTCTTATGAGCACGAAATTTGCTACGATTGATCTATGTCTGAACATAGATTAACTTTATAAACAATATCTATGTATTCCTCTGCACATTGCATAGTACAATGTAAATGTATTTTTAAATTCAAGATTTAAACAACACAAGACAGTTTAGGATGGTCATTCTTAGAAAGGATTTGTCTAAATATACAAGTAGATTATGTATACCGACAGTGTATATCAATATATTGGTATATTTCAGTGTACAGTGTATTTTTTTAAAATTAGATAATACGGGACCGTTTGAATTGAAATTAAGTCCATAGAATAAATTTGGACATGATTTACTGTACCAACAGTGGGCATCTATAAATTTAAGTGTACATTACAGTATACATTTATCTTATTAATCAACGAGACCGTTTAGGATTGAAATCCCTACACTGGATCTGTGTCTGAATTAGATCATCTATATAGATAGTGTATATCTTAACTTAGATGATAATAATGAGTGGATATAGCTCACTTCGAACCTGTACAAGACAGTAATGACTAAATTTAACTAGTATTAAGAATTATATTTTGAAAAGAGCAACTGCCGAGTTTCTTGCTTGCTTTTCTCGGTAGGAACAGCTTTTCGAACCAGCAGTAGAGTTGACGATACAAGTTGACTTGTATACAAGTTTATTTAAATAAAAAAATTTCAATTTAAATTATCAGTGTATTCAAGTATACATTGCATTGTACAGTGTACTATATTTTTGTGTATTGTATTTTTTAATCAAAATTTAAAACAAGAGATTGTCTAGGACAGTGATTCTCAACCTTTTTTTGTTGCGGCACATATTTAACGATTTCAAAAGTTGGCGGCACACAAAGAAAAAGATAAAAACTATTTACTTACTACGACACAAATTAGCACGAAATTTGCTAAAATTGATCTATGTCTGATAAATAGTTTATGACAAAAAGTTTGAAATATACGAAATAAACTAATATATACTACAATAATAACTAAACGTTTAATTACAAGCTAAAAATAAAAATATTTTTCTTTTTAAATGACATAATTAAATAATATTAACATCATTATATATTTGCAAAATATGGCGGCACACTTTTGAAATTTGACGGCACACAAAAGTACCGCGGCACAGTGGTTGAGAATCACTGGTCTAGGATAACCAAGAATACTCATAATCATTTAGGATAATAAGAACCTATGTCCGGACATATATCTGCAGTCAGTATCCATCAATAAAATATATATTGTCTATATATATACTGACCTGACTCAGTGTGTGTGCTCTGTATGTGCCGCACCCATTCAGCTGGATTGGGGAAATGCTTCTGGCACAGATCGCATTTCAGCAGTGCCATGGTCTCTTCAGTGTCATCGCTCTGTAATAAAGAAATATTACAATAATGTGTATAAGATAGAAGAAAGAATGAAGAAAAAACAATAATGTGTATATGATGAAGAATAATGTGTATAAGAAATATTACAATAAAGCTGTGGTAGCCCAGCGGTATCACCGTGCGCCTCTTTCGAGAAGGTCTAGGGTTCAAACCCCGGGCAGGTACCAATGAGTTTTCTAGTAAAACTTATGTGTCTAATTGATAATTGCAATTTATCGCACGCTTTTTGGTGAAGGAAAACATCGTGAGGAAACCTGCATCTCTAGAGAATTCTGGGGATACGTGTAACCTACCAATCCGCATTGGAGCAGCGTGGTAAGTTTTAGCTCCAATCCTTCGCTCAAAAAAAAAACCTAAAGAAGAAGCCTATGCCCAGCAGTGGGATAGTAACAGGCCGTTACTTACTTACTACAATAATGTGTATATATATAGTCAATAGTCTTAGGAAATCCTTACAGAATGTTGGGATGGAGGTAAAAGCGAATAATAAAATCTTTATAACTCTACTATAAACAAGAGCATAAATCAAATTATTTTCTTTAGTTAATTCAGTATTTTCCAAACTTTTTAGTGCCATTCCACTAACTTAAAAATTCTTTAAAAAAAATATTTTATTAATTTAATTAAATTTCAAAAAATCACTCAACAAAACCTAAATAAGGATTCTAAGAAGTAGAATTTAATTGAGTCCATTTCGAATTGAACCCCCCCATAATAACATTGCCCCCTTGTAGAGTACGGGCCTAACATTGGGAAACGCTGAGTTAATTGAAATAGACTCAATTTTAAATTGAAATACTTTGACGCTCGCAAGTTCTCTAAATACGGCGACAGAAATAGCCCGATTAGTGGAAATAGAGTTAATTGGAATAGAGTCAATTTGGATTTCAAATATCAATACTTTTGACTCATAAATAACTCTTTCGACCAGTGGCGTATGGCTACGCCACTTCGTTAGCTGGCGCGAACGAAGGGCCCTCTGTTTAAAAATAAACAAGGGGCCCCAACTAATCATGTTTATATATGTTTTGCCGACCCCACTTAGAATGGGATAAGGGCATAACGATTATTGATAAATTGTAACTTGTAATTTCACTATATTTTTTTAACAAATTACCATTTTTAAAGACGTCTGTACGACGTTTGTACTGTACGTCGTACGTTCATCTATGCAATGTAATGCAGATGCAAATGTAAGTGCAATTTTCAGTAGTTTAATTTATAGTTGGTAAGTTCAAATCCAAGGGGGCCACTGATCTTAGGCTGATACAATCCAATAAACTGTGATTTAAAATAAAATTTACCACATTACACATAGAACAATTAACTTTCAACGATATACAAAGGATCTTACTGCGGAGCGATGCTTGCGTCGCCGTGGGTGGTGTTGGTCGCGGGCGTGGTTCTGCACGTGGCGCACCCAGGCTGCCGGTACTGTGAACACCTCAGCGCAAAGCTCGCACGCCAACGGGCTATATAGCTGTAATAAATTTTAATTACTATAGAACCGAATTGGTGTATTGAAAAACGAGGAAATGTTAATTGAGCTTCAATATTTCATTATAATTTCATTTTTTTTTTCATGAAATTTCATTATATAATTCGATATAATGAAATTTCACTTGCTTTGAGATAACAAAACAATATTTGGTGGGATATATGGAATAGATAATAGATTTTGTATATGAAATAAAGGTGATGAAAAATGGAGAAATGTTAATAAAATTGTCAATGAAAGTTGTGAAAATATCTGTCTGAAGTTTTTTGCTGAAGGAGTGGGGGGTCACTGTCTAGCTACGCCACTGCTTAAAGTTATAAGTGGGATAAATTACATAATAGATTTTGTATATGAAATGAGGATGATGAAAAATAGGGAAATGTAATTAAGTTAACTAGTGAAAATGAAGTCCAAAATTTCACTTGCTGCGCTTGGGTACTATGCTAGCTACGCCACTGCTTGAGATAAAATTTATATTTTATATTTATATTTATATATTTTATATATGAAATGAGGGTGATTAAATGAGAGAGAGATGACAAATGTTAATAAAATTAGTGAAAATGCATTCCGAAATTTCACTTGCTGCATGGGGTGGGGGAGGCACTATATCTAATGTAGCTGTACGGGGGGGGGGGGGGTACTTTGTTTAGCTATGCCACTGCTTAGAGATACAACAAAACAATATTTGGGGGGATAGATTAAATCGATAATTGATTGTAGATGAAATTGAATGGAATTGGAATTGAATTTGGAGTGGAACTGCAGTCCGTAATTTCACTTTTTTGTTTAATTGCATTCTGTCTAGTTACGTTACCGCTTGTAGATATAACAAAACAATATTTTGGGTCGGATAGATTAACTAGGCAATAAATAGATGGGTTACAGATAACTCGTAAATATATTGTACGTATATTATTTTTAATACATACTTAAATAAATACACGCTCAGACTCAAAGAACACAAACAAATTGTTTATTATAAAATATTGGTTCTCGAAGGGAATCGCACCCACGACTCGCTGAAGTCAGTGTCACTGCCTGCACCAGTCAAATTTTTTATATGAAACAGGTTCTTACCAAACTCTCCTCCTCAATTTCCACGTCATCAACAGGTTCTGACTTGACGCTCATCTCAGCCTGGAACATCTCGGCGATGGAGCGCTCCTCTTCTTCTATGCTGCTAGCGTCCCAGTCTGGTTCGTCTTTCACGTGAACTTCAGTTGTTATATCGCTCCCGCTACGTGACTTTTCTAAGGAACAATAAAGTATCTACGGTTAAAAAACAAAAGTAAAAATAAAATTATTTTGCTATAATCCCCGATGAAGTAAAATAGAAAATATATATAATGCTAAATGTAGAGTGGACAATCCGTTTTCATAACAATTCTATCTCCTGATGACGCTTTGGTTGCGGGGCGACGCGATTGTTGAGTTTGTAACAGTGAACGTGTGTAGTGGTTGTGTATTGTGGTGTAGGTTTGTGTTTTTACGAATCCTGCATGTATCAGGTATGATAACGAATTGTCCACTTTTATTTTTTATTACTTTTGTATTATGGATCTCCGCAAAGCAACGTCTACTATAAATTATCTTCGGTTAAGTTAAGTTATGCTTGCTTTGCGATTTTATCGTAGAGTCTATCTCCTGACGATGCGAAACGTTATTACGAGGCAAAACGTTTGCGAACGAAAAAATTGATGATATTGTGGTGGTAAATGCGTGCAGTGCTTGTGTATTTTTGTGTTATCGTGTATTTTTCTGTACGTATCACCTTTAGTTAGTACACCTACATTAAGCCTTATATATATTTTATTTTATCGCGGATAATTTGTATAGTACTAACGTTTAAATAATTTAAGATCGACATATCTTATACACTTTTTACATAAATACTCGTAGCCCAGTGGTGTAAAACCGTGCGACTCTTTCGAAGGATCACAGGTTCAAACCCTGGTCAGGCACCAATGAGTTTTCTGTTAAATATTATGTGTCTAATTGATAGTTGTAATATATCACACGCTTTTCGGCGAAGGAAAACATCGTGAGGAAACTCTTCAAAAACGGAGAGAGGAGCCCTCTAGCCAGCAATGGAATAATAGTTTATAAAGTTATATACTATTATATAACTATATAAACTATTATTCCATAAACACCTATATAAACTATATAACTATTATTATACTATTATAATAATAGTTATATCACTACATATTATAAAACTATGCCATATTTCCCTATATACGCATAAAACTTTAAAGGTACGCAACAGATTTTGATGCGGTTATTTTAATAGATAGAGTGATTCCAGAGGAAGGTTTGTACGTATAATAACATTTAATACGGAGTAAAGAAATGTTGTAATTTTTGAGGTTTCTGTAAATAATTACATTTTTTCCGCTTACATTGCAAACGCAGGCTAAACCCTACGAGATTTATCAAAATAATGTACTAAGTATTTGTACACCTTGAAAAGGTCTACAGAAAAGTCCGCGATGGTATATGTCTATCTCTTATGGATAACCCACTATAGCATTTTTGTCATTTACTTTTTACGAAAAATAATGCCTTATTTTTGAAGCAATTTTTATACAATACAAAATTAATCCTTATCCAATTAAGGTACCTTAAATAAATAATTGATTTAATATAGATCAATATTGCCATTTACAGCATGTAATTTAAGTGAACATTTTCGGAGATATTACAGATTTAAAATGCCGTGAGGACGCCGCGCTTCGCCCTGTAACACTTCGACTTTAGCAGCGATGTCGCTCTTTCAAGAGTTTATTTAAAGACATTCTGTGATTAATTGTAAAAATAAAATACATAGGGAAAAATGTTAAAATAAATATGCAAATATGTACTATATGAATTTAGATATTCAAAGATAGCAGGAAATCTTCTTGGAATAGGGAGAGGGAAATTGTTTTTCTCCAAATGTAACTCTTGCGGGCCACGGGCAGTAATGAATAAATCAAAACTACTGGATCTATTTTTATATTTTTTTTTCACTGAGTGACATGGGCTATATATTTTATACCCGTGTGAAGCAAGGGCAGGCCGCTTGTAGTTTATATAGCAGGCAGTTTACTTTGTACATTTTTATTGTATATAAATAATGTCATATTTATAGCAGTGTGGTCATAATGATAAATGATAAACTCACTTGAACCAATAGATGAGGACTCTTGCTCTTCAACATCCTTGTCTGCATCAGCATTTTCAGCTTTCTGCCTCTTCCCATACTTCCTTTCAGCCGCAGTGTGTCGTACATTCAGACGTGGCGGCGGAGCTTCATCGGGCGAGTCATCAGCCACTGTCACTGTTGCTGTTGGCGATGACGTCACAGTGGCAGACACCGACTCTGTAGGGGGAGCTTGAGCGACCAGTATGGTTTGACCCTTCGGCACACCAGGACGGAGTGTTGCTTGCGTCGCACCATCGGAAGTCTTTATGAAGACAAGCTTCGGTGGTCCAATGAACATTGGTCTGTAAGTGAAATTATTCTCTATCCTTAACAGAATTAATAGCTAAGGGGCCGTTTGTGAACACACATCCACATACACGCACACACAGAATATAAATATACTTTTTCAGTAATCTTTTATTGGACTTATTGTCAAATAGCAATGTTTATTGTTCATTACTAAAACTTGTGAAACGCTGTTTGATTACCAATAAAGAAATAAATAAAATACTTCGCGCTAAAACTATTTTTGACCCCTTTCCCTACGTCACGCTTTCTATCGACCCCTTTTTCTCGTGACGCTCATCAAGACCCCCCCCTGCATAAACGGCCTCTAAATTAGTGAACTCAAAAAAACCCATTATAATTCCCTTAAACCTGGTTTGGGCTGAGTAGAATAAACCACCCTTATTTCTTACCGAGGCATAGTAAAAGGCGACTAGGGTAAGTTGACGTCAAGCACGCGGCCGGTACAATAACTAGCAAAAAACATATTCAAAACATGTTGAGCAGACCTAATTAAAAGTGGGGTAAGGGCGGGAGAATAATGATGAAATTCTAAATATTTTATTAAAATTCAAATTCAAAATTTTCTTTATTTAAATAAACTTGTAAAGTATTTTTGAATCGTCAATTCTACTACTGGTTTGGAAAGCTGTTCCTACCGAGAAGAGCCAAAAAGAAACTCGGTGGTTGCTCTTTTCAACATAATACTTACAACTAGTCACATTTAATCATTACTATCTTGTGCCAGGTCGGACAGTAGCTATATCCCATAAGGCTCAGATTTTTTATTTCTGTACCACCTTATTACTACCTCCATCATCCTGCCCTTGTCCCACTCTAAGTGGGGTCGGCACGACATGTTATAAACATGCAATCATATGATTTAGCTACGTTTTTTTAACCGGCCGCCTGCCTGACGTCAACTTACCTTAGTCGTATTTTACGACACCTCGGTAAGAAAGAGGGTGGTCTATTTTATTAAACCGGATACCACACAGTGGGTCAACTCACCTTAGTCGCCTTTTACGACACCTCGGTAAGAAATGAGGTTGGTCTATTCTACTCAGCCGGATACCACACGGCGGGTCGACTTACCTTAGCCGCCTTTTACGGCGTTACCTTATTACCACCACCTGTAACCTATAAAAATATTAAATTGCCATTATTTGTTTAATACAGACCTTGTGACTCCCTGGGGTTGTACTGGAGTGAAGGTCTTAAGCAACTTGTCATCCTTCTTAACAGTTATCTTAGGTACATCATCCTTTTTAGCAGGTTTGTTGGTGCTTGCTGTTGCCTGTGTTTCAACTGGTACAACATCACCACCAGCTTCGTCTGTCTGTCTCCATAAGCCTCTGATCTTTAAAACTTCACCTGCCTTCAACACTGTATCTAATACTTCATTAGAAACAGTTGTTTCTCCTAAAAGTTTAAGGATTATTAGTGTTCAATATTTATACTAGACGGGTATCCGGCTGAGTAGAATAGACCAACCTCATTTCTTACCGAGGTGTCGTAATAGGCGACTATGGTAAGTTGACCCACCATGTGGTATCCAGTTTAGTAGAATAGACCATCTTTCTTAGCAAGGTATCCTAAAATACGACAGAGGTAAGTTGACATCAGTCAGGCGGCCGGTCGTAAAAACGCAGCAAATCATGTGACAGCATGTTTATAACATGTTGTGCCGACCCAACTTAGAGTGGGATAAGGACAGGAAGATGATGAATATTCATACTAGACCAGTCTACAGTATTTAAATTAAGTGAAAGAGATAAAAAGTAAAGTAGCAGCCTATTACTATACTACTGCTGGGAATAAGCCTCTTATCTTCATTTTTGGAGAGAAAGATTGGAGCTAAGACCTACCACCCTGGTCCAATGTGGATTGGTAGGTTACACATATCTCCAGAGATCAATAGAGATATGCAGGTTTCCTCACAATGTTTTCCTTCACCCAAAGCATGTGATAAATTGCTATTAGGCACATAAGTTTCTACAGAAAAAGTCATAGGTGTCTTCCCAGATTCGAACCCAGGACCTCCTCGAAAGAGTTGCACAGTGTTATTGATAAATAGAAATCCTATATTTATTAATATCCTATAAATTGATAAATGAAAATCCTTTCAGTTTAATAAATACTGAGGTTCAATAATGTAAAATTGAAAATGTTTAAAAGATTAACCACTGAGTTTCTTGTTGGTTCTTCTCGGTAAGAGCAACATTCCAAGCAGTTACAGCTCCATTAATCATATTGATCCTTGATTCAAAAGTGCTTATTTGAATAAACTTTATTTTGATTTCATTGTATAGTTATAAATTATTGTATTCCATTATTCAATTTAAACCTTCTATGAGCTTTTTTAAATGGTTAGGTTAAATAAATAAATTATTATTGTTAAATGCTAATTAAATGATAATTTAAAAATAATAAATCCATATCAATTATAGGATTTAAATAACATAATTTAAAATTTATTTTCTTATAAATTATAAATTTAATTTAATTTTATTCTATATTATTTTTTAATTTATCTATTTCATATTAATTTATATATATGCAAAATAGAAACATTAACAATTATAAATTGTTAAAAAAACATTTTAATAAAAAAATAGTTTTTTTTAATTAATTTATAATTTAATTGTATTGAAAACAATTACGTAAAAAGAACCGTACCTTTGTACATATATTCTACCAGGATCTTCAAGGCCTTGGTCGATATCTCCGATGGTAGAACTACGTATAGCATCCCACCCATACGGGTCACAGACCTCTGCCCCTCGAATAAAGAGTTCAAATACACGCTGCACGAGCTCAATATGAACTTGTGGGCGGGAATCTGAGAACCGTCCATGGTGCAAAGCACGACATCTGTAAACCGTTCGGAACGCAGCAACGATGCAACCGAACCGTTTAAATGCGAACTGTGCGAATGCCATTTTAACTGGTACGTATCAGTCGACGTCATATTCTTATTTCATATTTATTTCTTCTTCTGCAGAGAATACATGTGAAAAATCCCAATGTTTACATCACAAACAAATGACAAACTGTCTTTATTACCCCAACAACAAGTCACTATCTCATTTCAATCTCGATTATTCACTTCTATGTTGACAAATTTTGATGTAACTTTTCTTATTCGATGGTACGATGATACTTTTTCTTATAATATATCTGCGAAAATAAATAAAGTTGTGTGTACAATTATTAATATAATCAAGAACGAGCTTAATATTTATAACTGAATGTTTAAATAAATTTAAAGTTTCGTAGTAGGCGTCAGCGGACATATTTTAAATACGCAAAATCATAACTAGCGGAAATGATCTATTCAAAAACTAACGAACGTCATGTATCAATAAAACTTAATAATATAAAATAATTATAATATTCACGAATATATACGATCTAAAATATGTATTAATAATAACATATATTTTTAACCAAATTACCTTATAAATACGACTGTATTTTTATCCGAATTTGAAATTGGTTACACATTTAGACTAAATAACACACAATTTATACAAGAAAAGCACTATTTAAAACCAAATTGCGCGCAACCACCGCCTGCGACCCTCGAATACAGTGTGCGGCGGCTGCGGCTCCTAAAATCGATAATATTTGTATTGATTTAACTCGAAAAGCGGGGTTGCGCGTTTATCTCATCGATCCATAGAAAGGCGCGTCGCGTCGCGCGTCGTTGGTAGCGTCGTTGCGCGCGCGTGCGCAAACTCACCGGCGCTCGCCCCGCCGCCTGCTGTACCCTGCGCCACCCTGTTCACGCGCAAATATTTCAATAATAATAACACTCGTTATGTAATATTTTTAATAATTATGCA
The DNA here is from genome assembly GCA_947086495.1 of Morpho achilles. Classification (NCBI taxonomy): domain Eukaryota; kingdom Metazoa; phylum Arthropoda; class Insecta; order Lepidoptera; family Nymphalidae; genus Morpho; species Morpho achilles. The sequence continues at coordinate 3,896,524 of CAMTZB010000004.1, read as the reverse complement.
TATCAGAACGCTGTCGTTTTTATATTTTTTGTGTAATTAATTTTTGTATTATTTTTTGTAATAATATTTTTTTGTAATTACGAAGCACAAATTCGCATTTCCTATGCTTATAATGGGACATGTAACTTTTCGGATAGGACAATATTATGGTTTTAGAGAAAATATTTCCTAGAATGTATGAATTATATTACTATATGCTAAATAAATTCCAAGTCTAATACAATGCAGTATATTACACACAGAAGTATTAAAAATAACGCATCCGACCTATTTCTTGTCTCATCTACTTTCAAATAGCGCTCTTTAATTTGGAGTGCAATACTAATAAAAAAATTATGATTGTAAGCCTAATAATTGATTAGGCTTTTAATCATAATTTTTTAATTAGATATACCTTACGAATACAAAGCTACCATAATCTGTACCGCTTTTTTGTTCATTGTATCTTTAATTATATATTAATACATATAACTACATTTACGACCGGCCAACGTCAACTTACCTTAGGTAGTCGTCCTTTACGACACCTCGGTAAGAAATGAGGCTGACCTATTCTACTCAGCCGGATACCACACGACGTGTCAACTTACCTTAGTCGCCTTTTACAACACCTCTGTAAGAAATGAGGGTCGTCTATTCAACTCAGCCGGATACCTCATGGCGGGTCAAATTACCCTACTCGCCTTTTAGGACACCTTGTTAAGAAAGAGGGTTGTCTATTCTATGCAGCCGGCACGGTGGTTATTACGCACAATTTTCACGTATTTCTAAAAATTTTACGGTAAAATTTTAACTTATTTTCAAAGCTCAAGGTATACATCTAAACCTTTTTCGCGAATTATTCAGTGTGAGAGAAAACCTCATCAAAATCCGTAAATCACAGTTTATGAGTTTACCGTGAACAGACAGACGCAGTAGCATACTTGTTTTATTTTACGTACAGTAGTTAAGTAACGGCCTCTTACTATCCCACTGCTGGGCATATGCCTCCTCTTCCTTGGAGAGAAGGATTGGAGTTAAGACCTACTACGCTGCTCCAATGCGGATTGGTAGGTTACATATATACCCAGAAATCTCTGGTGCAGATCTATGCAGGTTATCGTCACGATGTTTTCGTTCATCGGAAAGCATGTGATAAATTGCAATTATCAATAAAATACATTTTTAACCAAACTTATTGGTGTCTGCCCGGAGTTCCCGGATCCCGTGATAAATTGCAATTATCAATTAGACACATAAGTTTTAACAGAAAAACTCATTGGTGTCTGCCCGGGTTTGAACCCGTGACCTCCTCGAAAGAGTCGCACGGTATTACCGCTGGGCTACCACAGCTTGTGACTAATTGCAGTACAAGGAGCGAATGGTTGTTACAAACGCCAAAATTAGGTCACGACTGTGTTAACTATCAATCATTACATCAATGCATCAAAACGCCACTCCTGTTGTGGCATTTTCACAATGAAAGTTGTAACGATATTATGGGTTTTATTCAATACTGTTACAAAAGTAATGAGAATATTATTTTGCTATTATTCGCGATAAAGAAAATTTATCTTTATCGCGGACTTAACTATAACTCATTCATTAATTATTCAATACTGTTATTTAAACGATAGCTATCGTTTAGTGAGCGTGAACCTTAATAAAATATTTTAGTTTCATGCCCTGTGCAAATATCTCTGGCTTTATAGAATTAGGCGTTACTCTGCGGAGGTCCATAATACAAAAGTAATGAGAATATTATTTTGCTATAATCCGCGATATAAGAAAATATGTGTAACTAGCGGCCTGCCCTTGCTTCGCACGGGTATAAAATATATATCCCATGTCAGTCAGTGTAAAAAAATGATTAAAATCGATCCAGTAGTTTTGATTTATTCATTACTGCCCGTGGCCCGCAAGCATTAAATTTGGAGAAAAACAATTTCCTCTCCCTATACCAAGACGATTTCCTGCTATCTTTGGAATATCTAAACTCATATAGTACATTTTAACTTATTTACCTTTACATTTTACCTATGTATTTTATTTTTACAATTAATTACAGAATGTCTTTAAACAAACTCTAAAAGATTCGAAGTGCTATAGGGTGAAGCGCGGCGTCCTCACGGTATTTTAAATCTGTAATATCTCCGAAAATGTTCACTTAAATTGCATGCTGTAAACGGCCGTATTGATCTATATTAAATCAACAATTTATTTAAGGTACTCAATTGGATAAGGATTAATGCTGTATTGTATAAAAATTGCTTTGAACATAAGGCATCATTTTTCGTAAAAAGTAAATGACAAAAACTGCTATTGTGGGTTATCCATAAGAGATAGATATATACCATCGCGGACTTTTCTGTAGACCTTTTTAAGGTGTACAAATACTTAGTACATCATTTTGATAAATCTCGTATAGTTTAGCCTGCGTTTGCAATGTAAGCGGAAAAAAATGAAATTATTTACAGAAAACTCAAAAATTACAGTATTTCTCTACTTCGTATTGAATGTTATTATACGTACAAACCTTCCTCTGGAAACACTCTATCTATTAAAAAAAACCGCATCAAAATCGGTTGCGTAGTTTTAAAGTTTTATGCGTACATACGGAAATATGGACTTTGTTTTATAATATGTAGTGATGCTAAATGTAGAGTGTACTATTCGTTGTCATACCTGATACATGCAGAATTTGTAAGAACTCATGCACTACCCGACACCGATGGCACAACAATACACAAGCACTGCACACATTCACCACCACAATCTCAACAATTGTTTCGCCCCGTAACCGAAGCATCGTCAGGAGATAGACACCACGACAAAATCGTAAATTTTTACACATACAAATATTTTCTTTTATCGCGGATTATAGCAAAATAATATTCTCATTACTTTTGTATCTCTGGCTTATTATTTTTTTTTTTGGCTATAAGTTTTTATTTACCACTTGACGGTGAAGGAAAACATTACAAGCTGATTGTTTATAACGGCGACTTTTAATCTATACTTCTTATAAAACACCAACCTCCTGCCCTTATCCCACTCTAAGTGGGGTCGGCACAACATGTCAAAGCAGGTTGTCATATGATTTGGCTACGTATTTTACGACCGGCCGCCTGCCTGACGTCAACTTACCTTAGTCGTATTTTACGACTCCTCGGTAAGATAGAGGGTGGTACTATTCTACTCAACCGCATACCACACGGTGGTTCAACTTACCTTAGTCGTCTTTTACGACACCTCGGTAAGAAATGAGGTTGGTCTATTCTACTCAGCCGGATACCACACGGCGGGTCGTCTTATCTTAGTCGCCTTTTACGACACCTCGGTAAGAAAGGAGGGTGGTACTACTATTCAGCCGGATACCACACGGCGTATACAATTATTTTATTGTATTGGTTGGTTTATGCATTTCTCGTATCGTAATCGTAACGTAATCAAAAGCTTTAAAGTTATGAAATAGTGTTTGTTCCCTCATCTAGAGCTAATATAGGTAGCAGTATCAGGTCATGCTTATCATAAACATGCATTGTCATCGGGACTGGACCAATATATAAAATTCCATCTCAATCTGACCCTGGGAAGTAGATCAAATTTAACTTGCAATTTAGCGGTTCAGCGCGGAAACGCTGCCAGCATTCTTGGGACCATTCCAAGTGGGCATGATTTGTATAGTCCTAGCGTGTAAGTAATTTAAGATAGATATTAGTTGTTACTTTTTTGCTGTAAATAAAATTTATTAAACTTGCAAGATTCCACCTTAACACGCCGTGTGGTATCCGACTGAATAGAATAGTACCACCCTCATTTCTTACCGAGGTGTCGTAAAAGGCGACTAAGGTAAGTCGACCCGCCGTGTGGTATCCGGCTGAGTAGAAAAGACCAACCTCATTTCTAACCGAGGTGTCGTATAAGGCGACTAAGGTAAGTTGACCCACTGTGTGGTATCCGGTTTATTAAAATAGACCACCCTCATTTCTTACCGAGGTGTCGTAAAAGGCGACTAAGGTAAGTCGACCCGCCGTGTGGTATCCGGCTGAGTAGAAAAGACCAACCTCATTTCTAACCGAGGTGTCGTATAAGGCGACTAAGGTAAGTTGACCCACTGTGTGGTATCCGGTTGGGTAAAATAGACCACCCTCTTTCTTACCGAGGAGTCGTAAAATACGACTAAGCTAAGTTGGCGTCAGGCAGGCGGCCGGTCGTAAAATACGAATCATATGACAACATGTTTGTAGCATGTTGTGCCGACCCCACTTAGAGTGGGATAAGGGCAGGAGGATGATGATTCCACCTTAACATACATTCATTGCAAGTTGAATAAAGACTTAATAAGTCCTCCAATATGCCTCGCGTAAATACTGGCTAGGCGAAAAATAGATAACGTAGGCTGCTATACCTATATGCCGTGTATGTTATGTAAACAACCCCCAAAGAGCCCGGAGCGCCTATGAATCGCGTGCGCAGACATTATTGATTTTTGCTACCCCACGCTTTCATCCCCCGCATTCATCTATGTAGCATGTACATACTATATAGATGTTATAATCGATCTATTTTAATAGAGGCCGTCATTATAAAGTATCGTCATTGTAGCGGAACAATTTGTTTTCAAACAAAAAACTAACTTAACTAAATTATAATCAAGAAGGCAAGTTGACCCACCGCGTGGTATCCGGTTAAGTAGAATAGACCACCCACTTTCTTACCGAGGTGTCGTAAAATACGATTAAGGTAATTTGACGTGAGGCAGGTGGCCGGTCGTAAAAACGCAGCCAAATCATGTTACAGCATGTTTATAACATGTTGTGCCGACCCCACTTAGAGTGGGATAAGGGCAGGAGGATATATAATTAATAGAGGCCGTCATTATAAAGTATCGTCATTGTAGCGGAACAATTTGTTTTCAATCAAAAAACTAACTTTACTAAATTATGATCAAGAAGGTAAGTTGACCCGCCGCGTGGTATCCGGTTAAGTAGAATAGACCACCCTCTTTCTTACCGAGGTGTCTTAAAATACGATTAAGGTAAGTTGACGTCAGGCAGGTGGCCGGTCGTAAAAACGCAGCCAAATCATGTGACAACATGTTTTGACGACCCCACTTAGAGTGGGATAAGGGCAAGAGGATGATGACTAAATTATGATCAAGAAAGTATATAAAAAATATAAAGTCACTTTCGGTGTCTGTCCCCATGTCCCTATGTCCCTATATCCCTATGTATGCTTAAATCTTTAAAAGTACGCAACAGATTTTGATGCGGTTTTTTTAATAGATAGAATGATTGAAGAGGAAGGTTTATATGTATAATTACATTCAATATGGAGTAGAGAAATACTGCAATTTTTGAGGTTTCTAATGTGATTATCATCTTCCTGCCCTTATCCCACTCTAACTGGGGTCGACACAACATGTTATAAACATGCTGTCACATGATTTGGCTGCGTTTTTACGACCGGCCGCCTGCCTGACATCAACTTACCTTAGTCGTATTTTACGAAACCTCGGTAAGAAAGAGGGTGGTCTATTTTACTAAACCGGATACCACGCGATGGGTCAACTTACCTTAGTAGTCTTTTACGACACCTCGGTAAGAAATGAAATTTGTCAATTCTACTCAGCTGGATATCACACGGCGGGTCGACTTATCTAAGTCGCCTTTTACGACACCTCAGTAAGATATGACGATGGTCTATTCTACTCAGCCGGATACCACACTGCTAAATATTAAAATTTTTATGATACGATAATAATTATCGTATCAAGTTTAGTGTATTAGGAAGATATACTGTATGTGTATTGCATTAGCCTCAATATTGTAGTCACAACTTGAGCGGACATTTAAAAAAAGAAGGCGGAATTCATTTTGGCGGCATTTTGGTGTGACGAAAACTAATTGTTTTAAAAGTAAATTAATACTTGTAAATATTGATAATAATGTTACTTAAAATACTTAGAAAGGTTTCCAATAACATATCAAAACAAATCTTAAAACACTTTATTACGCTTAATTACTTTTTTTAATTACTACGTCACACCAGAATGCCGCCAAAATGAATTTGCTCTAATTTTTTAAATGTCAACTCAAGTTGAGACTATACAATATAGAGGCTAATGACAATATTAAACTTCTTAATACACTAAATTCAATAAAATAATTGTTATATTATTATGTAAATGTTAAAATTGCTTACAGTTGTTAGAGTAACAATATGGTATTAAAGGTTGAATGTAATGACCATTTCTGTGATGTCTGTCTTTGAAGAAAAATATTAAGTTAACAACCAACACGCTCCGATGTGATATGATGGTGAATTTATTACCTTGCTAAGGTAATTAAGTCATTTTCTTGATGAATAAACGATGCGACGAGATATTATTTTATTGTCGCAGCATATGGTACGGCAAATTAAAAAAAAATCAATATAAACCATATGATTAATTGAAATACCATACATTCGGGACCTACTTAGTAATTGCTAAATGACTTGTACCATATAGTAATTTTTTTAAATTGCGTAATAGGCAAGCGCTCGATGCCCGATGGGATGCGATGACAGCGTAATTAGCAATCCTTTATCGAATTCAAATTCGAAATATTCTTTATTAATAGTAATAGTAATTAGTAACTTAATGTTTAGTAAACTTGTAAAAAAGTACGTTTTAATCGGCAACCTCTGTCCTTAGTCCCTGACTGAGTCCTGAACAGATCTGCTTGTAGGGTGATAACACTTACGACGGACTAAGCCTGCCATAAATATTTCATGTTTTTCACTTAATTTAATACATGAACCCGCGATGTTGGTCGCGTGCATTTTAATACCGAGTCAAAAAAGTTATAGTTAAAAAAATAATTAAACACGTTTTAAGTGTAAGCCGAAAATTTTTCAATACTTTTTAATATAATTATAGTACCTATATGCTATTGATATAATGCTAATATATATATATTTTTTATTATAACAAAGTAAAAATTAGGCTGTACACAAAAGAATTTAATATTAAAAAGCGTAGTTGAAAATATTTAATAGCTTTTTATAGAATTAGATTTATTATTTTATTATCTTTTGAAATAACTTATTATGATATTTGAAGGATGATAATAAACAAAGCCAATAAAAAACAGGGATTTACAGTTCAATTTACATAACTATTTTGTGTAGTGTAACTTAGTTACTAGAACTTCACGTCACGAGTACGTGCCACGGCCTACCTATGTATTTTTATAAAATTGATCATGATTTTTTGGTCAAGGAGTATCGTGAGGTACATCTACGGACACTTTCAGGGATAACTGCAATCTGATTTTGCACAACGGAGCAGCATGGAGTGTTTATATAATCCCACATTTCGGAGAAGAAAGGAGACTTTTGTCGGTCGTGAGTTCATTCAGGCTATTTTACTGAATGCATTTTTAATCGATTTCGTCGCGTTACTTTATTTTTACCTTCCTGAACCCCAAACGTCTGATTCAAGTAGGTACCATATGGGTTTCGCTATTTCTTTAATAATAAGAAACTGTAGCTAAAATGAAGCGGCTTTATAATATTAACAAAAGTGGAGAAGCTACCAAAACGAAGTTTTGCTACCTTCTCCACGGATTATTGTTCTTTTTGAGATTTAATCATATTTATGGTAACCTATGTATAAAGTTACAGTCTTTGGTGTTTGGCGTATTGACAGCTGAGAAATTTAGAAACGTCAAAAGTCAAAACATGAAGCGTAAACTTGTTCGAGTTTCTGATTCCTGAATTAATAAAAACGTATAACCTAAAACGTTTTAACTTTGACCGTAATCCGGCTTAAATAATACAAAAAATATCATAATATGAATACTCAAAATAAATCTACCGCTCTATCTGCGGATTTGAATAGCTTCATCTATGGTGTATCACGGAGGAATTTTCAAAATGCTCCGGAGTTGACAAAAATTGGTATATTGCTGTTGAAAAACTTTCCAGCGGCTAGGGATGCAGTCTTGGAATATTTTGCAATGGTATTCCATGATGCTGTTAATGTATCTATAAACCAAGCCGACTATGAGGTGAGACGACGACTATTATATTTAATTTTTAATAATCTCTGGATCTTTTGTTTTAATCATCATCTTCCTGCCCTTATCCCACTCTAAGTGGGGTCGGCACAACATGTTATAAACATGCTGTCACATGATTTGGCTGCGTTTTTACGACCGGCCGCCTGCCTGACATCAACTTACCTGTGTCGTATTTTATGACACCTTGGTAAGAAAGAAGGTGGTCTATTCTACTTAACTGGATACCACACGGTGGGTCAACTTACTTTAGTCGCCTTTTTCGACACCTTAGTAACAAATGAGGTTGGTCTATTCTACTCAGCCGGATACCACACTGTGTATCCTTTGTTTCAATGTGGTAAAAATAATAATATGAGCAGTACTAGTTAGCTAGTTCATGGTGGAAGGTGAGTGTCACATTTCTTCAATGTTTTACTTCATCATAATAATTGCAAAGTTTCTAAAGTATTTTCTAAAGTATATTAATTTTCATTTCAATCTCTGAACATCTTAATTTTTCAACTCCTATCCTTTATATTTGTCGAGTTTATCACTACTATAATATATGTATAGATATAAGTTATTGTATAATACAATAAATATATAATATAATATAATATAATAAGCCTTTTATCCCGAACTACATAAGCTTTCTTTTTTTTTTTTATATGAAATCTCTTAGTTCGGTGTGCCTTTTGGCATAGGCCTCCTCCAACACTTTCCATTGACCCCTATTTTGGGCTACTCTCGTCCAGCAGGGCCCAGCAGTTAGTATGAGGCCAGTGAGAAAATTCAATAAATACAGTATGCCAAATGTGTGAAGTCAATAATTGAGTGTTGAAAAAAGTAGTTAAAATTAAGCTTATAAAGCTGCATTTATATTTGTCATCTAATTTGTACCTAATAATATTAATTTAAATATATTTTAGCCAGATTCATCTAACAATGGTTCATTAGAGAGTGTCAGCATGATTGGACCAGAGTTGAGTAACTTAGGAGAATCATGGGCACCATTTGTTGCGCCGTGGTGCATCAATCTCATTATGGATATAGCTACAGAAAAAGCGAACCTGCCAAGTAATTAATTTTTGTTTTTATCTTATATACCTTTTTTTAAAAAAAAAAAGGTAATGGTGTTAACAGTGGTTGCTAGCAAGTTGGGTTACAATTTACTAGTAACCCCTTCATCTAAGCTAAATGCTTGTGTTAGGAGTGGATGCACTGTATTATAGCTGGGATTCGAACCCACAAACTCACGATCGCTAGTCCGTTACTGTAGTAGGTAAATAAATATATATATATATATATATAAATATGTAGGGTTTAGCCTGCGTTTGCAATGTAAGCAGAAAAAAATGTAATTATTTACAGAAACCTCAAAAATTATAGTATTTCTCTACTCCGTATTGAATGTTATTATACGTACAAACCTTTTTCTGTAATCACTCTATCCATTAAAAAAAACCGCATCAAAATCTGTTGCGTAGTTTTAAAGTTTTATGTGTGCATAGGGATATATGGACTTTGTTTTATAATATGTAGTGATAATTTTTAAATACATACTTAAATACAAATATACACCCAGGCTCGAATAGCCAACTAATTTTTTTTTAGAAAATGTTTGCCCTCAGCGGGAATCGAACCCGCGACCCACGGTGCTGTAGGCAGGATCACTACAAAGAAACATACTTATATATCTCTGAAAGGTCATAGATGTTTTGGTCTGAAAGAGGATGAATCTTAAAAGTTTAAGGTTTTATCAAATAAATTCTCATTACTGTTTACATTTCAGATACAACATTACAGAATACAGAAGCTGTAAGAGTCCTTTTAGATATCACTACTCAGAATCTAACTCTATTGAACGCTGAGGAAAGAGCAAAATGCATTGATATGATGCTAGGTATATATTAATGCTTAAATACTATCAGTTTTTTTAAGCTGTGATAGCCCAGCGGGAACACCGTGCGACTCTTTCGAGTAGATCACAGCTACAAACCCGGGCAGACACCAATGAGTTTTTCTGTTAAAACTTATGTATCTAATTGATAATTGCAATTTATCACACCCTTTTCGGTGAAGGAAAACATCGTGAGGAAACCTGCATATCTCTAGAGAATTCTGGAGAAATGTGTAACCTACCAATCCGCATTGGAGCCGCGTGGTAGGTCTCCAATCCTTCTCTCCAGAAACGAAGAGAAGACGCCTATTCTCAACAGTGGGATAGTAACAGGCTGCTACTTTACTTTACTTTTACTATCAGTTTTTCAAATTACCAAAATACATAATTGTAATTAGCCCTGTTATTAGGCAGTTGTTGGGTAAAGGCTTCATTGCTCTTTAAAGATTAGAGTCCACCATTATGTTTTAATGTGATTACGTAATTTAAACAAATTTTAGATCTTGAGATATTTAGGTTCCCCACAATGTTTATTACGTACAATGTAAGAAACTCATACATGAGTGGGTTTTAAATTTGCAACCTTTGCTATAAATTTTATTCATTGTTTGTCCTTCATGACTATACTTTTTCTTAATTTTTAATTTTTTTCTAAGATCAGTCTCAAGACTTTAATTAGATTTGATGTAAAAGTAATAATAAAATTATTTTGCTATAATCTGTGATGAAAATAATTTTGTTATTACTTTTGTATTATCAATCTCACTGACTCAAAGTAACACCTCATACTATAAATTAGATATAATGTCATTATATGCACTTTGGGGATAGCTCATTGTTTATAATCCTGCATTCTATGATCTTAAATGAAAATGTATATATTTATGGCTTTTTAAACACTATTGAATCTATTTAAATTTACTAGGCAAAATTTACATTCATTCATATGTAACCCACATTTTGGGTGGCATGTAAGGTTACATCTGTTTTAGCAGTTATTTACTTAATATATAGGTTGCAGAGCATGTTCCTGGGCAGTAGGTTGGGTGGGGCGCGCAGAACCGGCCTTGGTGGCCCCTCGAGCCTTGACTTTAAATGCTGATGCAGCTCGAGCTGTGCTGGCTCACTTGGCCAATCACCCACCTGCTTTGTTTCATGTTAGAGCTGCATTGGTCGATCTATTTCAGGTAAATATATGTGTTCTACACACAGAGGTGCACTATTGCGCGCATTGTCACACAAACATATACTTCGTGTACTATATCTATTTTTATATATTTTTTAAAATGGGGGTACATTTAATTTTTTTGTTATTTTTTAGTTTATGTATGGAAACTGGCTATATTTACGCATTTACATCGGGTCGGTCCGACTAGTTGCAAGCTTTATTCATGAGCTCTTTAAGCTGCGTGAACTGAAAATTAAAAAAATGTATTTGCACAGCCATCATTGTACAGTTTGCCAAATGTCAAGATTATTGGAATCAGTGTGCGTAGTGCGAGTTTTTTCAACCTACTCGATCGCGTTAGCGTAACGCCAATTTGTATGACGCTGCAATAGCGACATCTAGTGATTGCTATACATATTACAAATTTCGCCATACAAATTGCGTTAAGCTAACGCGATCGAGTAGTTTAAAAAAACTCGCACTACGCACACTGAACCATGTGAAATTCAAATGTTCAGGGGTTTATGGCTCAAATTTTTTTTAATGTTGTATACGTTGTCTTAATTAACTACAATTTTTTTATCTTTAGGAAGCAATCAGGGAAGACAATAAATCTGATTCTAAAAGGGATGTAATACCGTACCTGTTGACTCTTGCATCGAAATCGGACATCGTGCTAAAGGCGCTTACGCAGGATATTGAGAGGACTTGTAAGTGAATAGATTTATGTAGATAAATCTATACATTTTATGTCTACTATCTATCTATATTTTATATCTAATTTTTTTTATATGTAGAGATAGATATGTAGCTCCTTCCATCGCTTGATGACGGTGTTGTGTAACTCAACTTTGGAGAATTTCTGAGATTTTTTTAATCTGATATAATATAGTTTTATCTAAGTTTCAGTTCTTTAAACCCTTGTGTTCAAGGGAACGGACGTTGACAAATTGTGGGGTACAACAGGTATGGTTGTGACTTGGAGTAGAAAGAATCGATGTAGAAGAATCGTAGAGTTGATGATTCAAAAGCACTTGTTTACAAGTTTATTTGAATAAAGAATATTTTGAATTTGAATCGATTAGTAAATAATCGACTTTTTCCCTTTAAAAATAATCAAATAAAGAAAATCGATTAATTCGTTTCAAATAATCGATTTTTCTGACACATTTGAAAAGTTGCCTTTTTAATATTAATAATTAACTAGAATAAAGGCGTATAAAAACAATTACCAATAATAACAGAAAAAAAATTACAGATGAGCTGTTTGTGAAATTCTATTAAAATATGTAGTTAGGCTATATTGGTTTCATCCAATAATGCATATGTAGTCTTAAAAAAGAAAAAAAGAGTGAAAAAGTGAAAGAGAATGATTAAAATAATCGATTTTTCAAAAATCGATTTTTATGAATAATAAATCGATTATTAAAATATAATCGATTATTTTTCAGATCTCTATTAACAGACCGCAAAATTACTGAATTTTCAGTTAAAGTTGTGTTTTATTCCAGTGACAGACGAAGTGATGGACCGATTGAGTATAGTGTGCGCTAACCACCGTCATAGCGGCGCGTGGGAGGGCGTAGGACCTGCTTCTCTCGTAGCATTGCTTCTGAGATCTGATGTACACTGTTTCCTCTTGCTACTGAGACACGCCCAAAGGAACCTCTTCTGTCGACAGTTATTGGGTAAGAGGAATTCTATTGACATTAAAAAAAAATAATAATAAGTTTATTTGATAATAATAATAACACACAATTTACAGGCCACCTTACATGTATATAATACTAATCTTAGTCTATAATGTAAATTGTATAATATAACATTGTATAATGTTGTGTGTATAATGTAACATTAGAACAATACTTAATTAGTTTTCTTTTCTTTATTGTATCGTGTTTTATAATTGTTTAAAAGGAAATTGCTGGCGTCCTAACTAGGTAACTTAGTAACCTGTACTAAGGAGCGTCTATCGTCATCTTAGTCTATAATGTAAATTGTATAATATAATTTTGTGTGTACAATGTAACATTAGAACAATAATTAATTAGTTTTCTTTTCTTTATTGTATCGTGTTTTATTATTGTTTAAAAGGAAATTGCTGGCGTCCCTAACTAGTTCACGTAGTAACCTGTACTAAGGAGCGTCTATCGTCATCTTAGTCTATAATGTAAATTGTATAATATAATGTTGTGTGTATAATGTAACATTAGAATAATACTTAATTAGTTTTCTTTTCTTTATTATATCGTATTTTATAATTGTTTAAAAGGAAATTGCTGGCGTCCTAACTAGGTCACGTAGTAACCTGTACTAAGGAGCGTCTATCGTCATCTTAGTCTATAATGTAAATTGTATAATATAATGTTGTGTGTATAATGTAACATTAGAACAATACTTAATTAGTTTTCTTTTCTTTATTGTATCGTGTTTTATAATTGTTTAAAAGGAAATTTCTGGCGTCCTAACTAGGTCACGTAGTAATCTGTACTAAAAAAAAAAAAAAATAAATAAAAATAAAAATCTTTTATTTTCATTAACATCGTTACATTTGTTGAAATAAGGTTGGAGCCTTCTTTTAAGCATGAGTATGCTTGTGCCAGAAGACTCCGCTCTTCCATCATATTGTATATATACTACTTATTTAACAATATCAATTATTTACTATTGGGTATGTGTTGCAATAGTGTGGGTGAGTGTGTGTGTGTGTGCATGAGTGTGTGTGTTTGGTGTGTATGCGTGTGTGGATTTGTGAGTATATGAGTTTGAGAGAGTGTGTGAATGAGTTTTTATTTCTTTGTTTTTAGTTGTTATTATTTCTTTATTTATGTTTTAAATTTTAATTAAATTACATTACATATTCTAGCAATGATTCAACTTCCTCATAATTTATAGTTTTAAGCCATTCCGTTACTACTATTTTACATGTATATAAGTTTTTTGGGTATAAATCTAATTTTCTGTTAAGAATGTTATATATGCGTACAGATTGTCTAGTAGATTGTTTGCTAGCAAAGGTTGAACGGACCAAGTCAGCTTGAGCGACTAAGTCTTTTCTTCTTTTCATAATCTTTATAGGCTGGAAGGGAAAAGACTTATGTGTTTTTAAAATAAGCTTTAAAATATATAGCTTTCTAACTGAAAGTATTCCGGAGATAGAGTAGAGTTGGGTCGTCGGATATCTGTATGGCTTAAAAAGCATAACTTTCAGAACCGAACGTTGCGCCCTTTCTAATTCTAGAAATCTAGTTTTTGCGGCACCTCCCCATACCGGGATGCAATACGATATTATTGATTGAACAAGCGCTATGTAAATTAAACGTAAGATAGTTTTGGATGCAACATTACGCAGAATTTTAAATATCCAAGTCATTTTCCTCACCCTATTAGTTACACATTCTATATGAGAATACCAACTTAAATGCGGATCCAATGTAACACCCAGATACTTAACAGTGGGAACTCTAAGCAATGCTGAACAATCACAACTCATATCTCCCCGATAGCCGTCACAAGTATGAATTTTAACTTCAAAACTATTCATTGGCTGAGTTCGCCGGGTCAAGGAGAAACACATATAATTGGTTTTTGTTATGTTTAGAGTTAAAAGATTAGACCTAAACCATTTATATATTTTAGCCATTCCAATTTCAGTATGATAGCGGACGTCATCCCATGAATTACCCGAGAAAACAATAGCAGTGTCATCGGCGTGTGAAAATATTTTTCCATTAAAGATGTCTAGGCCACATAGCTCGTTAATATATATAAGAAAAAGAGTTGGCCCTAGGACACTCCCTTGAGGAACCCCATATGTTATATTAATGTCACCACTAGTGTAATTCTCAAGCTTAACTCTTTGTGTACGTTCATACAAGTAACTTTTGAATAATGAGAGGGGAACATCCCTTATACCTATGGCTTCCAGTTTTTGTATAAGAATTGGAACGGATACAGTATCAAAAGCCTTTTTTAGGTCAACAAATACAGTTATACATTTATTTTTATCATCCAAATGCCTAGTAATTAAAGAACTCAAAGCAAGTACAGCATCTTCCGTTGATTTTCCGCGTCTGAATCCATACTGAGAATCAGATAGGATATTAAAATGGTCCAGATATTTAAGTAGCCTGTTATTAATTAATTTTTCTAAAATCTTGGAGATCACAGGTAAAACCGATATAGGCCTATAATTATTAATATCCTGGTTGTTCCCACTCTTAAAAATAGGTGTTATAATGGATTTCTTGAGGCATAAAGGAAAAATTCCCTGATTAAAACAGAGGTTAGCCAGATGAGAGATGATAGGGACTATTATATTTTTTGTCAATTTTAAAAAATCTGTTGGAATGTTATCATATCCAGGCGCGCTTCCAGCTTTAAGACCCCCAAGTATACAAGCAACCTCCTCAGGATCTGTATCAAGAAGATAGAATGAGGAGCAATGTAACGACATTGGAAAATATGATGGCCTGGGCGATATATTGAGAATATTTTCTGCCAGTGTTTTCCCCGTTGTAGCGAAATACTTATTAATATAATTTACAGTATCTATAGGGGTTGATTTAGTATGCAAAAGGTCTAAATTGCTAACTTGGGTAGTGTTAAAATGAGTAATGTTTTTGATGTTATTCCAAAGAGTTTTAGAATCTCTAGAAGAGAGTGACAGCTGTTCCTTTTCATACTTACGCTTGAGTTTTTTAATTAAATTACTACAGAAGTTGCGATATCGTTTATACGTAATCTTAAGAATTTCATTTTCGGGATCTGAACGTAGTTTTTTTTGCATTTTGTTTCTATTATTTATACACCGTATCATGCCGACTGTTATCCAAGGCTTAATTTTACGCTTACTTTTAGGAATGGAAATAATTTTGGTATTTTCACTTAACGATTCTTTTATTTTGATTATTAATTGTTGTGCAACAAATTCAGGATCATCACTATGTTGTAACAATGGAATATCTTTAGTCACTAAGACTTTAGAGGCCGCTTCAAAATCTGTAATGAGTTTTGTTTTATAGCATTTTGATTTATTAATACAATTTTTCAGGTTTAAAATTAACATGCTGTGGTCCGTAATAGTAGTTTTAAGTACAGCTATTGATGCAATTATTTTATTTTTTTCTAGTTTTAGCAGGAAATGATCAAGACAGTTGTCTTTTCTCGTCGGTAAAGTATGACCAGGTAGTATTCCATGAACTGAAAGCATATTAAGATAATTGTTTTTATTCGTATCTACATAAGTTTGATCAGAATACTTAGAGATAATATTTATGTTTATATCACCAGCTAAAATTATATTTTTATAAGATTTTAACGATTCAAGATGTCGATTAAGAGATTCTATAAAGTCATCAGCATTATTTTCTGATGGCGAACGGTAAATACCAAGTATAACACTTTTATTAATAATAATTTGTAGACATGACGCCTTTTTCAATTTAATTTCATTAACATGAGCATTATATTTATTTTTAATGTAGACAACTACTCCATCGTTCTGATTAGCATTCAATGATGATTCAAAGGCAAAATAATTACTTAATTGTGGGACAGGTTTCTTTTGATTGAGCCAGCACTCCGTCAAAATTATTATGTCCGCATCAAAGCTTAATTGAGATAGATTTAATTGGAGATCATCAAAATTAGAATAAATGCTTCTTATATTTTGGCAGATAATTGATAAATTAGTGTTATCTACACATATATGTTTCGAAAGATCTAATATATCACATTGCACAGAATGTGCAATTTCCAAATTATCGATATCTTTTTGGGTTAGTAAAGCGTTATCCATTAAATAATTGAATAATAAATCTGGACATGTACGAAAACAAGGGTTGTTTAAAAATTTGATGTCTCATGTTAACTGAAATGAGCAGTAAAAGTTTTATATAATATATATTTTCTATTATAATTAGAGGTAAAGTTTTTTTGCATTTAATTATTACTATAGTGTGTAGAAGTAAAATGAAACAGAATGTGTAAGTTTGTGTGTAGAGGCTATTTGTAAAACATCTCATAAAATTCAACAACTTAGAACTAAAATATAACGTAATAATATCTAAAATTAGTCTATTAATGAAGTAACTTACAATAAATGATATGAAATATAATATAATAATAGTAGCAGAGACAGATAGAATAATAAAACTACAGGCATTGTGTCTAAAGTATAGGGAAAACTCATGAACAAGTACTGCGTGTAGTCATTTATCCTGCAGTAATTTATGAATTTGGGACTCATTATGTATGCTTATAATAGGAGAGCTCTCGTCTTTTCTTATAAAAACTTTTCCAAACGCAGTCCAGCAAAATTTGTGCGATCTATTTTTCACCAACTCGCGGGCTAAGAAAAATAGTCGGGATGCTTTAGCTGTAAGTTGATCACAGACGAATATCGGAGTATCTTCGGAAGTACGAAAACCCAGGTTTTTGGCGCACAATTTACTTTTATGTCTGATGTTGTAATTTTTACACATTTTTAAAAAGTTAGTTTTTACTATTGTGGAAGTGGTTTCTACAACAATAGGTGTGTTGGAAATGCCTTCTTTTTTCGGACGTATTCTATAAATATCTTTTATATCAGATGCAGTAATTTTGCTGTCTATTGTCTTCGATAAAAAAGTTACCATATCAATTAAATCTTCCTTAGTCTCATTTGATTTCTTTGGAACATTTTTTATTTCGAAGTTGGACTTTCTACATCCTCTTTGAAGATCTTCTATTTTCTCCTCTAGAATAGAAATATATTTTCTATCTTCCTTATGTTGCATTTCAAGACTTTCAATTTTTTTCTTAAATTCTGCATTCTGAGCAGAGAGGAATGAAATGGAGTTCTCGATATTAATATTCGACTGCTGAATGTCTTTAAGAGTTGGTGTAATTTTCTTAAGCTCCTGCTCTTGGGAAGAAAAGAGCGATTTTATCATATTTTTCATATCGTCTTTAAAAATAGATAGCTCTGAGGTAATATCATCCCTTTTTCTTTTATTACGAATAGAAATAAAATTAGGCGGCGTACTTTCTTTTTGTGAGGTATCCTCAATATTTGATTCTGATAAAGATCTATCCATCATTCTATTGTATTTTTATTTATTATTTTCAGTTATTATTATTATTTTAATATTATTATTTTTATATTAGTATGTTAATTCTTCTCTTTTACGTATATTTATTGTATTTATTATTCCAATGATAAGAAATTTACAATTGTGTTATCAAGACAGCTATTTATTTTAAATATTATATATTATTATTGATAAGCAAAAAATATTTATTGCATGAACATATATATTATTTTTATTGATTTCTTTTCTTTTTAACTTACTTTTCTTTTAAATTACCGGAACAAGTTAATGCTCGCAGTACTAGGAGACAATAAGTAACAGGGGCTTGATATAAAATCTTATTACATTAAATAAGAATGAAATCAATCGTATTCAACATTGCAACAAGGTTTAAAATTCAGCAACTTATTCGTTAGATAATACCAGGCGTTCATAAGTTCACAACAGCTACTTCAATTATCCAGCTGTGTCGACTAGCAATTATTGTTTAACACTTGTATACTGCTTACGCCTGGTCATACACACTGACAAGATCCGTTGTAGTTGTGTAGTATTGCACGAGTAAGTATAGGATAATGACTTACTATTTCCTCTCCCTCTTGCACAT
Organism: Morpho achilles; assembly: GCA_947086495.1. Classification (NCBI taxonomy): domain Eukaryota; kingdom Metazoa; phylum Arthropoda; class Insecta; order Lepidoptera; family Nymphalidae; genus Morpho; species Morpho achilles. The sequence goes on along the minus strand of CAMTZB010000004.1, from coordinate 3,877,749 downwards.
TGGCTAGACAGATATACACACACGCACACACGGGTACTTCAATGTGACACAACTGCAAAGCAAACCTCCTACTGATTTATGCGTTTCTATTATAATGGATTAATTTATTTTTGCAAAATTTATTTCTGAGTTTTTATATAAATTACAAGTAAAAATATCAAAAAACGCGTCTACTCTAATTGAGGTCCGGGGGGAAGGTACTAAGGAGCGTCAGTTCTAACTTTAAACGTTACAGTGAACCGTTGCAGATAAAAAATAATAGAGTGACCATGTTTTTGGTTCATGCATGTGAGTACCTGTGTGTGTGGCTATGTATGCGTGTGTGCGTTTGAGTATGTGTTTATATGTATGTGTCTATTTTAGTTCCATCTTCTTGGTCTACTTTTGTATAGAAGTTAAGGGATTTCCACAGCAAACAGTTTTATGTCAGTGTTACATGCGCTACTCGTTTTATTTTACTTTTACATATTATATACAACACTATCTCGCGCGCGATTTTATGGAGCCACTTAAAATCAGGTTTGGGGGCATCTCCCCCCAAAATAGTCTGAGTGGTGATCCTTTTTGCGTCCTTTTTGTGATAGTTATTTTTTGTTTCTATAATGTATTTAGGATAGTTTGATTTTTTATGTATCTTATTGTATTTTATTTCTTTCTTGTTTCTACTTCTATAATGGTGTGACCTAATAAATTTATTCTTATATTTGTTTTAATCCATTAAAACATTATGGTTTTCACTATCCATACTATAAAACAAAGTTGCTTTCTGTGTCTGTCCCTATGTCCCTATATCCCTATGTATGCTTAAATCTTGAAAACTACCCAACAGATTTTGATGCGTTTTTATTTAATAAAGTGATTGAAAAAGAAGGTTTACATGTATAATAACATTCAACATAGAGTAGAGAAATACTGTAATTTTTGAGGTTACTAATGTGATGTCGTAAATAATAATTATTATATAGTGAGGTTTATACCAAAATGAGTTTAGTAATTAACTAATTTCAGAGTATCTTCTCCAGAAACTGGAATATGAAAGTCTCTTCCCTGATTCCAATCTGCCATTGGTGATGAGCGCAGCTGAGGAAATCAGCATCGTGCGGGAGAAACTGTTGACAGGAAACCAACTGGAACAGTACTCTATAGCCAGGATACTTATTATAGTCAGTAAGTACTTTACTTTTGACTGGCCCATTAGCGCATTGGGTTTTTTTTAAATCCGATTTTGAATAAGTCGTACTGCTGCGTTTATTGCGTTATTCCGGTGTATAAGGAATAATTGTGCAAATTTCATTGATATAGGTCCAGAAGATTCGAAGTGAAAGTGTAACAGACATACATCCTAACTTTCCCATTTACAATATTAGTAGGATTCTCTAATTATTTTTATTGCTCAAATTAAGTCTCAAAAATCAAAATCGAAATCAAAATAATCTTTATTCAAAATAAGCTCTTTCAAGCACTTTTGAATCGTCAAGGATCAATATGATTAATGAAGCTACACCTGGTTCGGAATGTTGCTTTTACCGAGAAGAACCAGGAAGAAACTCGGCGGTCAATCTTTTAAACATTTTCAATTTTACATCATTAAACCCCAGTCTTGTATGAAGTTGAAAGGATTTTCAAATCCAGGCTTTTTTATCATCCAAATAATCTTCAATTTTGTAATATGCTTTATTTTGTATCTCTTATAATTAACTTAAACCTTTCTGTAGACTGATCTTGTATGGTTTGCGGAATTTTATTGTAGAAGTGAATACCGAGACCATCGAATGAGTTGATAACTCTGCTAAGTCGCGACACAGGTATCATAAGCTTATTGTGACTCTCGTATGTATATCATACATCGAATTTGGTCTTGTACATATGGATATTTTTGCGTACGAGTAGAATATTACTATATACAGTGTAAACTCCATACAACGTCACTCGATTTTACGACAAACTCCCCAAAGCGTCGATATCACTTGGCTTTGGTTGGTATAGTTTGTTTCCCATACAATGATACACTATACAGCATTGTACCCACTGTCAATAACGGCAGCAATTTAATAATATACTCGTAAAGTACTTCTTAAGAATTATTAAAAACTGCGCAGCTGTGTACGTTCTTTTGTCGCTTTATTATCCTAGCCCTAGCCTAGTATTAATGCATAAAAATGCCGTACTTTCTAAGAAATCCGTGCTTTTGTTAACAAATTGGGATTGCATCTAAATGCAGGTAAATTTGTACTTTACTTGTCACCAAGATGCCTCAATATCGCAAGGTATGAATGAAATATTTAAAAGACGTTACACAAAAATAATAGACTATACGCAATAGCGATCAAATAAAAATTGTTTTTTATGTAATTAACTGAAATAAACTTTTTTTTCTAATACAGATTTTTCTTCTTTCTATTTAAAGACAACTCTCTGTAACATCAAAATATGCACGGTTCCTTGAGGGTCGTTATATAGAGTTTGCACTGTGTATATTGTGATCTCTTATATTTTAGGTTACAACTTGCCATCAGAATTCGTAAGCACGATAAGTTACCTTCTCCAATATTCTAGAAACGATACTACCTTGGCATTACTAGTTCGCATCATATCCGGCACAATCACTCTACACACTCCTGCCGAAACTCCCGACGTTAACATGGACACTGAGAGATATCAAAGTTTCATCAAAACGGGCGTAGAGTACGCGCTGAGGGACGCGATGATATCGGACACGCAGGTCAAGAAGTGTTTCGTAGTGGGCGCGAAAGGAAAGCTGAAGACACGACTGTACTATTACTGTGCTAATATTGTTAAACTATTGAGGTAAGTAATTTAAAGAATTAGGCTGTATTTTGCTAAGGTTCATTAAACATGTGTATTGTGTTATTGCTGGCTGGTAGTGTATGAGTTTTTACGAATTCTGCATGTGTCAGGTATGAGAACGGATATTACACTCTACATTTAGCACTATCTTCCTGACTATTGTTAAACTATTGAGGTAGGTCATTAGGATTATTCTGTATTTTGTTAAGGTTCATTACAAATGTGTATTGTGTTATTGCTGGCGGGTAGTGTATGAGTTTTTACGAATTCTGCATGTGTCAGGTATGAGTACGAATAGTACACTCTACATTTAGCACCTTATTCCACTCTAAGTGGGGTCGGCACAACATGTAAGAAAAATGTTTTCACATGATTTGGTTACGTTTTTTACGAACGGCCGCCTGTCTGACAACAATTTACCTTAGTCGTATTTTACGATACCTCGGTAAGAAATTAAGGTGGTACAATTCTACTTAACCGGATACCACACGGTGGGTCAACTTACCTTAGTCGCATTTTACGATACCTCGGTAAGAAATTAAGGTGGTACAATTATACTTAACCCGATACCACACGGTGGGTCAACTTACCTTAGTCGCATTTTACGATACCTCGGTAAGAAATTAAGGTGGTACAATTCTACTTAACCGGATACCACACGGTGGGTCAACTTACCTTAGTCGCATTTTACGATACCTCGGTAAGAAATTAAGGTGGTACAATTCTACTTAACCGGATACCACACGGTGGGTCAACTTACCTTAGTCGCATTTTACGATACCTCGGTAAGAAATTAAGGTGGTACAATTCTACTTAACCGGATACCACACGGTGGGTCAACTTACCTTAGTCGCATTTTACGATACCTCGGTAAGAAATTAAGGTGGTACAATTCTACTTAACCGGATACCACACGGTGGGTCAACTTACCTTAGTCGCATTTTACGATACCTCGGTAAGAAATTAAGGTGGTACAATTCTACTTAACCGGATACCACACGGTGAATACACTCTACATTTAGTTGTTGTCTTACTGAGGTTTGAGTGCTGTGATGGCCTAGCGGTGCGACCGTGTGAATCTCTAGAGACGATCATGGGTTCAAACCCGGGCAGACACCAATGAGTTTTTCTATTAAAACTTATGTGTCTAATTGATAATTGCAATTTATCACACGCTTTTCGTGGAGCGAGAGTGTTGTCGTGTTGTTCTTCAAAAAAGGAGACAAAACTCTCTTGAAGAACTACCGACCGATCTCTCTCTTGAGCCATATCTATAAGCTGTTTTCCAGGGTGATCACGAATCGTCTCGCGCAGAGACTCGATAATTTCCAACCCCCCGAACAGGCCGGATTCCGAGGAGGCTACGGCACCATAGACCACATTTTCACAGTACGGCAGATTATACAGAAGACCCACGAGTATAATCAGCCCCTGTGCTTAGTATTTGTGGACTATGAGAAAGCCTTTGACTCTATTGAAACCTGGTCTGTTCTGGAGTCCTTGCAACGGTGCCAAATTGATTGGCGATACATCCAAGTGCTGAGAGGTCTGTATGACGCCGCAATTATGACCGTCCAAGTACAGAATCAACAGTCTGGACCTATCCAAATGCATCGAGGAGTGCGACAAGGGGACGTAATTTCCCCGAAATTGTTCACTAATGCTCTGGAGGATATGTTCAAGACGTTGCACTGGAAAGGACGAGGCATAAACATAAACGGAGAGTACCTCTCTCACTAAAGATTTGCAGATGACATCGTCATCATGGCCGAGACCGTACAGGACTTACAATACATGCTGAACAGCCTGGCTGAGTCTTCTGCTCGCATCGGTCTCCGGATGAACTTAACCAAAAACTTGATAAAACCAAAGCAATGTTCAATGAACATGTCATTCCGGAACCGATTGGCCTTCATGGGACTCCTCTCGAAGTTGTTCAGGAGTATGTCTACCTTGGACAAGTCTTGCAGCTAGGTAGAAACAACTTTGAAAAGGAGGCCCGCAGGAGAATACAGCTTGGCTGGGCAGCGTACAGGAAACTTAATCGAGTCTTCTCGTCACCCATACCACAAAGCTTAAAGACAAAGGTCTTTAACGAGTGCGTCCTACCAATTATGACATACGGAGCCGAGACGTGGACACTAACAATGCGACTGGTCCACCAATTTAAGGTCGCTCAGCGAGCTATGGAGAGGGCTATGCTCGGAGCTTCTCTTAAGGATCGTATCAGAAATGAAGTGATCCGACAGAGAACCGGAGTAATCGACATAGCCCAAAGGATTAGTAAGCTGAAGTGGCAGTGGGCTGGTCACATCTTACGCAGAACCGATAACCGCTGGGGTAGACGCGTTCTGGAGTGGAGACCGCGCCTTGGCAAACGTAGTGTAGGACGTCCTCCAGCTAGGTGGAGTGACGACATCCGCAAAGTGGCTGGCATCGGTTGGGGACGAAGAGCTGAAGACCGAGCTCAGTGGCGTGCTATGGGAGAGACCTATGTCCAACAGTGGACAGGAGCAGGTTGTTGATGATGATGATGACACGCTTTTCGGTGAAGGAAAACATCGTGAGGAAACCTGCATATCTTTAGTGAATTCTGGAGATATGTGTAACCTACCAATCCGCATTGGAGCAGCGTGGTAGGTCTTAGCTCCAATCCTTCTCTCCAATAACGGAGAGAAGAGGCCTATGCCCAGCAGTGGGATAGTAACAGGCCGCTACTTACTTACTGAGGTTTCGTAAAAGGCGACGAAGGTAAGACAACCCGCCTTGTGCTAACCGGCTGAATAGAATAGACCACCCTCATTTCTTACCGGAATGTCGTAAAAGGCGACTAAAGTAAGTTGACCCTTCGTGTGGTACCCGCCTGAGTAGAATAGTACCACCCTCTTTTCTTACCGAGTTGTCGTAAAATGTGACTAAGGTAAGTCGACCCGCCGTGTGGTATCCGGCTGAGTAGAATAGACCACCCTCATTTCTTACCCAGGTGTCGTAAAAGGCGACTAAGGTAAGTTGACCCACCGTGTGGTATCCGTTTAAGTAGAATAGACCACCCTCTTTCTTACCGAGGTGTCGTAAAATACGACTAAGGTACTTACCTTAGTCAAGAAGTGGAAGTACCTTAGTGAAGTCAGGCAGGCGGCCGGTCGTAAAATACGTAGCCTATTCTTGTGATAGCATGTTTATAACATGTTGTGCAGACCCCACTTAGCGTCGGATAAGTTCAGGAGGATAATGATGACATCCGTTACTTTTGTATTTATATTATTATTTTATGGGTGTAAAATAATAAAAATATTATAATATTAGTGGTAAATCTGTTCTTCTATTAAAAACTAATATACTTCTAGGTGGGAGAATTCGACACGCGTCACACACCTTCGCACTCGGCCTATCGGACGTGCCGTGGAATCGAACCTGTACCGGATCGGTGGCGCGCTACAAGACTACGCTTCCTTGCTACGAGTACGAAACTCGTGCACTTTAGCCAACTTGGACGAGATGCCTACCTGCCATGCACTAGCTGAGGTGAGAGAAGACTATAACTATAAATAAATAATTATTATACTTACGCCGTGTGGTATCCGGCTGAATAGAATAGTACCACCCTCTTTTCTTACCGAGGTGTCGTAAAAGGCGACTAAGGTAAGTTGACCCACCGTGTGGTATCCGGTTTAGTAGAATGGACCAACCTCATTTCTTACCGAGGTGTCGTAAAAGGCGACTAAGGTAAGTTGACCCACCGTGTGGTATCCGGTTTAGTAGAATGGACCACCCTCATTCTTACCGAGGTGTCGTAAAATACGACAGAGGTAAGTTGACGTCAGGCAGGCGGCTGGTCGTAAAAACGCAGCCAAATCATGTAACAGCGTGTTTATAACATGTTGTGCCGACCCCACTTAGAGTGGGATAAGGGCAGGAGAATGATGAAATAATTATTATACTTCTGCCCTTATCCCATTCTAAGTGGGGTCGGCACAACATATTTTTCGCTACTCCTTTTATATGCAGTAACCTAGTTGACTGAGCCTTGCTCGGTATTTTTTTACAAAATAAAAAAAACTTCCAAAACAAAGAAAAAAAATAATTGGGTAGGTGGGGCTCGATCCTAGGTATTTTCATTTCTCGAGACCACCCATTCCCCGAATGAGCTAACCACTTTTTATTAATAACTTTTTGCCCAAAACTGTCGCATTCATATATACCATTCTATTTAAAACTATTAATCTATTTAAAGATATTATTACCATTCTTATTAAAAATAGTTAAAAAAAAAATTAAAACCACAATTTAGAACTAGAAAGTGAAAAATAACCAAAAATATTAGTGTTGTCAAAAAGGGTGGGTCTTTTGTGCCATTCTTTTCGCATATATATCTTAAGTTTATAACCCTGCAAGGAATAATATTTTATCTTATGATTTTAAAATCAAAGTTACAATTTTATTCCTTGCAGGTGAATATGAGTTAATAAATTTTATCTATATATTTTTTATCTATTATCGAGTATTATTGTTGTCTATAGGTACTGGACAAAGTGGACATGTCTGGAACTAAATCACCACCGCCCAGTGTGGAAGTGATATTAAAAGTTGTCCAAGCTACTGTCAAATACTTCTTCAGATGTCTGCACGAAGAAGGTAAGTTTGTCACTAAGAAGTTCACGAAAGTAATAAATCATAACAAAATCGTTAAGAATGTATTCCAATTCAAATTCAAATTCAAATTATTCTTTATTCAAATAAACTTGTAAACAAGTGCTTTTGTATCGTCAACTTTACTGCTGGTTCGGAAAGCTGTTCCTACTAATCTTCCTGTAATCTTCAAGAGTAGGCTTTCTGTATCAGCCTCTTTTTAACAGTGTTCTGCATCAGTCTCTTTTTAACAGTGTTTTTAAACTGTTGTAATGGCAAAGCTGAAATTGATTGCGGAATAATTAATAATTGCAATTTATCCATATGCTCTTCGGTGAAGGAAAACATCGTGAGGAAACCTGCATATCTTTAGAGAAATCTGGAGATATGTGTAACCTACCGATCTGCATTGGAGCAGCGTGGTAGGTCTTAGCTCCAATCCTTCTCTCCAAAAACGGAGTGAAGAGGCCTATTCTTAGTAGTCGGATAGTAACAGGCCGCTACTTACTTTTTACTCTTCTTATATTCTGCTGAGCGTCAATCAAAAGACCAGGTGTAGGATTTGCAGTGAAAGAGTTTCGAATTTCAGATATAATGATGAAACTGCGAGGTGTCCAAACAGCAAGTCGTCTTCTACGGAAACTGTGTCTCCACAGTAAACTGGCTCGCGCAGTCGCTTTGCGAGACTTGCTAGAAACCGCAATGTTCCGCGAGGACAAGATATTTGGCAGCAGGACCGTCGTAGCCAATACTTTGGCCATACCACGGGATTGGACCAACGAGGAGTTGCTCATCTATATGAATCAGAAGCACGTAAGATATATTTGACTTTAATTATTATTTAACAAGTTAAGCTTCGCCCACGTAGAATTCAGTGTATCATAAAGTATCCCCACCCCGCGTGATTTCCAAAGAAAAAAGGTATGTATGGGTATAAACCTATATATTACTCCATAACTTTCACAAAGGAACTATTGGACGGATTTGGATGAAACTTTACAATAATACAGGTTATACATCGGAATAACATATAGGCTATATTTTGTAATGATTGTAATTTAGTAATATAACGATACATGTCAATTAAGTCGTATAATAATCTGGCTTGAGGTGCTTTTTTGGTGGCAGACCAATTCGCGGTCAAAAGCTTATATAGATAAGTATATTGAACCGAAAAGTCAATTAAATTGTTCAAATGGTAATATATATCTTTTCAGGGTCCCATAACCCAGCTTACTCAAAGTCATACGTCCGTTTTTCACGCTGGTATCATTGGCAAAGGGGTCCGCAAACAGGGTAGTCAGGACGATAACGAAATTCCGCCGATACTCACCACAAACAACGAGCTGCTTATGGGAGCGCTTATGTCTTGTATGGTATGTGTTAACTTGATAATTTCAATATTTTTTTCTGTCTTTAAGGTAAGGGCACTAGTAATTGACCATGTAATAGTAGTTGACCGTTTTATATTTACCTCGACCTCCCTACCATTACTCACCTCTAATCCGAGAAATCCGAGGTACACCCGAACCCTCTCATTTCAGTTGCTTCCACCTACATCCCAGTTAGGTCTGACCACCGAAAATATAGGCGTCCAAAAACGCGTCCTATATGACCCTAACGATCAAATAACGATCGCAAACACAGAAACACGTAATTCACACACACAGCGTCTTCCCCGGCGAAGACGAGGTCCCAGATTTCTGCCATCGGTTGGTCGTTGCTTCTTGCCACCCTTCCGTCGTTGTATTGACTAGTCAAAGTTATACCATCAGCCCTCCACTACACGTCGTCCTAAGCCGTGGTCCGGTCTCACAGGAGGCACCCTTAGGACGACGTTCCCCATAGCTAGTAGAGCTTCTGCGCTCTACTCTCCGCTTTTCGCAACTTCGGCGATGCTTCTGCACACGCCCGTCCCGCCCGGTGACGCTGTAAAAGCCGTTAGGACTAACAGCATATAGTCAATTCTAAAAAAATATTTTTAAATATTTTATTTAGGACTTTATACAATTTGTATACGCGAGCCCCATTGTAACCCATACAATTTTTCTTATAATTTACAACAAGCAATAAACAAATCAAATCAAAACAATTATAATATTTCACAAAAGACTTAAGACTTTGTATAGAAAAATACTTTCTTTTGATGTACGACGAGAAACTATTTGAATAAACATACCAAATATTAGGCTTTAATAACTCGTATATGCAGTTTCGTGAAGATGAAATCCATTGTAACTAAAATCTCCTTTTTTTAACAAAACTTTGATCATCAGGACGGGAACAGCGGCATCGTGGAGGGTGCTACGTCAGTATCACTGTTATTGGTAGAGCTGGTATCGCCTGATGTGATGTACAATGGACTGCCTTGGCCTGATGAAGATTTCACTAAGGTAAAACAGTTTGAGAAATATTGACAATATCAAATGAACACTTGAAGTAAATAAGGCACTAAGTACCTAAAAATTAAAATTGGAACTAAGTTTGCAATTTGGTTCTAAAAGCCTTTTAGATAGTATATTTATATTTTTTACCACCCTCTTTTCTTACTGAGGTGTCGTAAAAGGCGACTAAGGTAAGTCGACCCACCGTGTGGTATCCGGCTGAGTAGAATAGACCAACCTCATTTCTTACCGAGGTGTCGTAAAAGGCGACTAAGGTAAGATGACCCACCGTGTGGTATCCGGTTTAGTAGAATAGACCCACCCTCTTTCTTACCGAGGTGTCGTGAAATACGACAGAGGTAAGTTGACGTCAGGCAGGCGGCCGGTCGTAAAAACACAGCCAAATCATGTTACAGCATGTTTATAACATGCTGTGCCGACCCCACTTAGAGTGGGACAAGGGCAGGAAGATGATGATTTATATTTTTTCTTTTATCGCGGATTATAGCTAAATAATATTTTCAGTGTCTTCATATGGTTTTTAGGTATATTTTGTATAATTCCTTATGGCTTCTACTAAAAGTGTTTTATATTTGTGGAATTGGAATTGGCCGAAACGTGTATTTTTTATATATTTTTTTGTTCTTTTATTTATTGCATTACTTTAGTTAGAATAAAATTATTTTGCTGTAATCCGCATTCATTAAGAGAATACATGCAATGCTAAGTGTATGAAGCAGGCAACAATCACATACCACATACATGCAGGACAAGTCGCTACACGTATCACAAGCGAATACCAAAATCGTAATTGTTCATGGAGCCTATCCTCCTGATGATGCTTCGGTGGGCGAAATGATCGTAAAGATTGTGGTGAGTGTGTATTATATGGAGTGTTGGTATTGGCTTGTGATACGTGTGACTTGTCCTGCATGAATGTGATATGTGATTGTTGCCTGCTTCATACACAGCATTCCATGTATTTTCTTAACAAACGCGCATTACAACAACATAATTTTATTGTAACCTCTGTACTAAGGAGTTGGTTCCGCAAAGTAACGTCTGCTTTTATAAATCATTTATTGAATTAATGCCGTGTGGTATCCGGCTGAATAGAATAGTACCACCCTCTTTTCTTACCGAGGTGTCGTAAAAGGCGACTAAGGTAAGTTGACTCACCGTGTGGTATCCGGTTAAGTAAAATAGACCACCCTCTTTCTTATCGAGGTGTCGTAAAATACGACTAAGATAAGTTGACGTCAGGCAGGCGGCCGGTCGTAAAATACGTAGCCAAATCATGTGACAACAAGCTTATAACATGTTGTGCCGACCCCACTTAGGGTGGGATAAGGGCAGGAAGATGTATGTAAATCATTTATTGAATTACTTTTGTAGTTTCAAACGTTTCAAATTCAAATAATTCTTTATTCAAATTGGCTTTTACAAGCACTTTCGAATCGTCAAATTACAATGAAACTACGACTGGTTCGGAAAGGTGCTCTTACCGATAAGAACCAGTAAGAAACTCGGCGGTCACTCTTTTCAAAATTACAATGTCTTAATTAATTAAGAACAAATTTATTCACAATATAACGTAGTATAATAACGAGTAGAATAGACCAACCTCCTTTCTTACCGAGGTGTCGTTAAAGGCGACTAAGGTAAGTTGACCCGCCGTGTGATATCCGGCTGAGTAGAATCGACCAACCTCATTTCTTACCGAGGTGTCGTAAAAGGCGACTAAGGTAAGTCGACCCACCGTGTGGCATCCGGTTTAGTAGAATAGACTACCCTTTTTCTTACCGAGGTGTCAAAAATACGACAGAGGTAAATTAACGTTAGGCTGGTGGCCGGTCGTAAAAACGCAGCCAAATCATGTGACAGCATGTTTATAACATGTTGTGCCGATCCCACTTAGAGTGGGATAAGGGTAGGAACATGTTGATGTCACTAGAATGTCAATCGAATACGACTTTAACAAATTCACTCAAAAGTAATAATAAAATTATCGCAAATTTTTTTTATTATTACTTTTGTATAATGGATCTCCGCAAATGATCGCCGTGTGGTAAATTTGAATGTGGATGGATATGTGCCTAGAGGGAGGCCTAAAAAGAGATGGTTGGATTGAAGTATGATATGCATATGAAAGGAGTGGCGCCAGAGTTGACGAAAGATAGGACAGAGTGGAAGAGAAAAACATGTTGTGCCGACCCCACTTAGAGTGGGATAAGGGCAGGAAGATATGATGATCACATTAGAAACCTCAAAAATTACAGTATTTCTCTACTCCATATTGAATGTAATTATACATATAAACCTTCCTCTTCAATCATTCTGTATATTAAAAAAACCGCATCAAAATCTGTTGCGTAGTTTTAAAGATTTAAGCATACATAGGGATATAGGGACATAGGGACATGGGGACAGACACCGAAAATGACTGTATTTTTTGGGATAAGGACAGGAAGATATAATATATGGATCTCCGCAAAGTAACGCCTAATTCTATAAATTCACTCAAGTTACTCAAATAAAACACGGCTCGAGTCGTTTGACTAAGATACTTGATACATTTTGTTCGTTTGTATGTTTGTACGCAGCAAGTGAGTATAGAACGCGAGCTGTATATGAGGTGCGCTGTTGAGCGGTGCGGCGTGACGCGCGCGGCCTTGAGGCGGGTGGCCCGGGCGAGACCTGCCTTATGCCTGGCCTCGGCCTTGTTGAGGGCCACAGCTGCGTCCCTATTGCACAGATTGAGAGCACATCTAGGTGAGGCTTTGTTTAATTCTAAGGAATCCCTTCTAATACTCCTTTTCATCCAAACAAAAGTAATAATAAAATTATTTTGCTATTATCCGCGATGAAGTAAAATAGAAAATATATATAATGCTAAATGTAGAGTGGACAATCGGTTATCATACCTGATACATGCAGGATTCGTAAAAAACACATGCACAAACCTCCACCACCACCACGATACACAAGCACTATATACGTTCACTATCACAAACTCAACAATCGTTTCGCCCCGCAACCGAAGCATCATCAGGAGATAGACTCCACGACCAAAATCGCAGGTATGATAACCGATTGTCCACTTACATTTAGCATTATATGTATTTTCTATTTTACTTCTTTAGTATTACTTTTGTAAACTGATTTCTTTAAAATTTGTATTTATGTTTTTTGTATTTATGATATAATTTTAGTATTACTTTTGTAAACTGATTTCTTTAAAATTTGTATTTATGTTTTTTCTTAAAGCTAGAGCATTAGAATAACGTTTTTAACAGCGCATATTTAACGTAATCTGGAAACTAGTTTTAGCTGGTCTCCACGATACAGGTTAGACCTAGTGTGGAGACCACAATTACTTCTGTTTTAATCATATATAAGGTAAATATAAACATTGTAACTTTAATTAAGATGTAAAATGAGTTTCAGTTAATAAACACTTCTTATTCTTTAATCATTTCTAAGGAATCTCTTCTCATACTCCTTTCGATCCCAGACATTTTGCTCAAATCTTCTCCTTCCTCAATGAATTCATGTACCGGATATGAATAAAGAGTCCTAAATAAGTCTGCTAGCATTACAGCCGTAATATTTACTTTATTTATTAAATGATATTTATATCTATAGTATTGTTCTTCTTCTTATTGTGTTTGTAACATCGATGTCTACTTTGAGGATGTATTTCGCCAAATTGTGTAGAATGGAGAAGACACTATGTCACATCATATTGTAAACAAATATGACGTGACATAGCATCCAATTTCTCTCAGTTGCCTGTACTTAAATTAAAATGAATGCGGTTGGAAATTTGAGGGAAGGGTATTGAAGACTGATTGAGCCTTAACTGGGTCTGGTAAAGGGATATTCTTATACAGATCGACACAAACAATCCGCGGAGATGGCCCGTGAACTTATCGCCTTGACTGAACTGCTATCCGTAATGACGTTGGGTCAACTGCTGCCCCATCCACTGAGTCACATACTGGAACTATCGCCCGAGCTGACCGCCAGTGAGGTATAACATTTTACAATCATATACTTATTATTCATACTACGGTTGTACATCTCCGTCGCTAATATTTCATGAGATAGTCCTAAGGTTGCCTAAGCTCCTCCTAAGGTTGGTAAGCTTTTTCGGGCGTTCCGAACGGGGTTTATCGGACGCCCACCTTACAAGGTCCCCGAGGCGGTCGATGCATCTGGTGATCCCGATGCATCGATTAATGGCACATTTTGGATTGCTAGGTATAAGTTCTTGTATACATTGTATTACAAATTATTGTAAATTAATGTCTCTAGCCCAAAGGTTGCGTGGAAGAAATCGCTAGTTAGCGATAAGGCCGCCTTATTGTATCACTTTAATTATATTATTTTCTTTATATTTTATATTGAAACTTTATGTGGTGCAATAAAGAATGTTCTATTTTATTTCTTACGTAAAATGAGTATAACAGATATAAAAGCGTATATTTTGATTTATTGTTCACAGATTGTTCAAGTTCTGCGAGACTGTATATGGAACTACACTCGAGATCACGTGCCTTCGCCAGCATTATTCACTTGCGATTCCACAGGTTCCGTAAAAAATATATCCATAAAATAAAAATAGTGAACGAACCAAATTAAGGAATATTTGCGACTGTTCGCAAGTCGTATCGGGGATACGGAACATGATTTGTAAACAGCGTGAATGTTCTAGAGAATTAGCATCAAGCGAATTTAAACTCTACTCATATGTTACTCGAACTCTATTTGCATGTTTGTAAACTGCCACTTGCAATTTGAACTCTATGACATGTGCGTTACGAACTCTTTTTGCATTTCGGAACAATATTAATATGGATTATTGCACATAACTGCGACATATGAATTCTGTCATTATTTTTTTTACAGGGCTACATTGGCGAGACCCATCCACATGTAAACCACCAGCCACGTATACAGATACGCTAAGAATAATTATACAGAAAAGAATATCGAAATTGGGTTACATGTACCCTATTATGTTTTTAAACCTAGAAAAAGATAGTTAGGTATTGCTTGGAGGCTGAAGTATTGTAAATATTGTAACATAAATTATCTGTAAGAAATAAAGTGCCTCAACATTTTAGAAATTGTTTTATTTATATTAAATAAAAATATACGTCAACATTTAAAACCACAAAAGTTACATAACAAAGTAACTTAGTTCAGCAATCTTTGTTGATTTAATGTGTTGTTCGTCCGCCCACTACAGAGTTCCATTTCTGTTTACTACATAAATGCATCAGTCAAAGGGCTTCTTTTATCGAGGCGTGTAAAATGACATGAAAATGTGAAAGGATTTTGTTAAGTAATCTATGAAAGCCATACGAAGGTAGTCCGTTAGAATCCCTTTTTTGCAGAAATCAAAAATAAGCTTCGATAAAAGAAATATAGTATTACAATTTAAATAATATGTACTACTTTCATCATCTTCAGTACTTTTGGTCTGTTAAATACCTTTGATATTCTATCTGATCACAATGTCATCTTATGATATGTATAGGTAATGATATTATATTTTTATCCTTCTAAAACAGTCATAAGAAGCTAATGACTATATAAGATGTTTCATCAAGATTAAATATATATAGTTGAAACATTAAAATTGTAGTTTATTTTTACACTAGCTTTTACCCGCGCAACTTCGTTCGCGTGAACTGTAGTCTAGAAATTAGGAGTGGCTTCTGTCACCATCCAAACCTTCAAATATCTCCATCACAAAAATCAGATCGATCCGGGATGAATCAGAAGGATTTATCGCTTGATCAAGAGCTTAATATGATAATTTTAGTAAATAACCCGTACTTACATGAAATATATATTAAAATAGCGCAGTAAAAGGAATACAAAAATTTTATATACATAAATAATTCATAATGTTTTCTGGAATTAAATATCTCTATAAATATTATTAGCTTTGGAAACGTGTTAGAAAACTTATTTATATAATAATAACATTTATACGGAACGAATCAACTGTCAAATTGTTTTTTTTTTTAAATTACCTATACGTACGGCGCTGGATTCCAACGTTTTTAGTATAAATACGAAAAATTAAATTTAAATTATGTTTTTGTAAACATAATATTTTAAAATAGGTATCGGAAAATACAGGGTGTTTGGAAGGTCGATGCAAAGCTGCAAACAGGAGCTAGTATAGACTATTTAGAACCATTTAAACTGAACTTATGTTAGGCGAAGTGCGACTATTTTTTTTTAATAAAATTTTAAAGATTTTTGAAGAACAATCCGAAGTTATGTCATTATTTGCTAATAATCGGCCATTTTGAAGCCAAAGTCAATTATTTTTTATTTTATTTTATTTTATTAAACTAATGTGTAAACAGTGTAATAAAACATGATTAAGGTATCTGTGTTAAGAGATTTTTTTTTTACAGATACTTGAAGTCAATCATTTCTTTTAAGATCAGAGAAAGCTGATTTTTGATGGCATTTAAAAAAAAAATAGATTGTGCTTTTTTAGTTCAAACATTTTATTAAATATGCCTGGTCATTGTTCTTTATTTTGAGGTA
Source organism: Morpho achilles (assembly GCA_947086495.1). Classification (NCBI taxonomy): domain Eukaryota; kingdom Metazoa; phylum Arthropoda; class Insecta; order Lepidoptera; family Nymphalidae; genus Morpho; species Morpho achilles. Next base: position 3,861,352 of record CAMTZB010000004.1, on the reverse strand, counting down.
TCAACTATGCGGATAGCCCGCAAATTATTGAAATTAAGATCTACAAACTAAATTGCGAGAGAAAATTAAAATTTATAGGCGAAGTAATTAAAACAAAATTTTAATGAAAATCATTTATTTTTCGTGTTCAAAATGTCCGCCGCGGTTTCTAACACAAGCACGGGCCCGACTTCTCACTTCTGTTGTCGTTATCTTTAACTTCATTTCCACTTTCATCGTCGCGAACGCTGAATTAATTCTGTCAATTAATTCTTCTTTTGTGTTTATTTCCACATTTGTGTATACTACAGGATGACTTACATGGATAGAATAAGTTCCGATGCCCAGAGTACATGTGACTTATTTGCGGAATTCTTTGCTTCTACTTACGATAGAGGGAACTCGACCAGTTTAAATTTTAATTTACAACTAGTCTCCAGCAACTCACTTTGTTCATGTAACATCACACAATATGAAGTCCTTTGTAAGTTGAAGAGACTCGACGTTAGAAAGGGCGCTGGGCCTGATAGCTTATCTCCGTTACTTTTAGTTAGGTGTGCACACTCTTTGTCACTACCGGTTAGCATAATTTTCAACGAATCACTTTGTACGGGTATATTCCCAGATCTATGGAAACGTGCGAGGATTGTACCAGTCTTTAAGAAAGGAGGTCGAGAAAATATAAGCAACTACAGGCCGATATCTATATTATGTGTGTTGTCGAAGGTCTTTGAATCTATTATACAACCTATTTTGTTAAGTCATATTTACCAAGCGCTGTCAAGCGCACAGCATGGATTTATGCATTCCAGGTCTACAATTACTAATTTGGCTGGTTTTATAAACTATGTATCTGATTCTGTGGACTCCCGGATGCAAGTTGACGCTGTATACACGGATTTTTCAAAGGCCTTCGACAAAGTGAATCATAAATTACTCTTAGCAAAACTATCAACTTTTGGCATTGGTGGATCTCTCTTGCATTGGTTTTCATCATACCTTGACCTTAGGTATTCGAATGTAGTCGTGAAGGGTTATTCATCCCTCGAATTTTGTGCAACTTCTGGAGTACCTCAGGGATCAATCTTGGGACCCCTGTTGTTCAATATCTTTATCAATGATATTACTGATTGTATTCAATACTCCAAATGTTACATTTTTGCCGATGACCTAAAATTAGCAAAACAGATATTGAATCAGAATGACACTTATTTACTGCAGCAGGACATCAATAAAGTTGCACAATGGTGTACAAGTAATGGTATGGTCCTAAACACTGATAAATGCTCATTCATTAGATTCTCACGAAATAAAACAATTATTGATGCAAAATATGTGATTAACGATAATGTACTTCAAAAACTTGAATTTGTTCGTGACTTGGGTATTATAATAGACGCTAAGTTGAAGTTTAACCATCACGTTGAAAGTATTTGTAGGTCAGCACGAAAAATGTTAGGTTTTATATTTAGGCATTCTAAAGGTTTTAAAAATATGCATACGAAAAAACTTTTGTATACTGCTTTAGTTAGAAGCAAGTTGGAGTACGGTACAGTCATTTGGTGTCCTCATTATCAGGTGTATAAAGATAGGTTAGAAAGTGTCCAACGGAAGTTTACGCAACTGTACTTGACAGGATCGAAAAAAAGATTGCCATATGTGATGAGAATGAACATGTTTAAGCTTAATTCCTTATCAGACAGACGAAAAATTAATGACACCCTGTTCTTATATAAGCTTTTAAATGGATTAATTGACAACCCAGAACTGTTGAGCCAGTTATTGTTTAAGATTCCCTCTCGCTTGCCACGACATCCCATTCCCGTTTTTACTCATAAAATGTATAAAACAAACTTAGGGCATTACTCCTTGTTACCTAGGATATGCAGGCAATTTAATGAATTTGTCAGTAAGAATACCTCAATAGATATTAGTAATAAATTAAATTTATTCAAAAAACACTTATACAAAGCTTTGCATTGAGTAAGGACGTAATTTACGTCCATTCTCAATGCAAAGCTATTTTCCATATTTTCCCTAAGTTTGTTATACTTTATATTTTCTATTTTCTTTTTTTTTTCTTCTAATTCTAGTTATTATAGTTATTGTATGTTTGTTACCTTTTAAGCACGCTGTGACTACCTATAATTAGATTTATATGTCATTAGCAACCCTAGGATATATAACCATGTTACTGTAGTTACACATGTAAATCTGTTGGTAGTTCTAAGGAATAAATAAATAAAAATAAATAAAATAAAAATAAAAAATACTAGCTCCTTAGCCCGACCCCACACGTAAAAGTCAAGCGGAGTCAGGTCAGGTGAACGGGCGGGCCAAGGGATGGGTCCATCTCTGCCGATCCAGCTATTGGGGAAACAATTGTTTAAGTGCTCCCGTACATTTAATGTCCAATGCGCTGGACAACCATCTTGTTGAAAAATGAGCTCTCGGTCGCTAACGAATATCAAGGCCCCAGACTCCTCTACAAGCTCTGGAAGATCATTTTGCAGGAATTCTAAATAATTATTTCCATTTAAATTATCTGGTAAGAAATGAGGCCCAATCAAAATTTTGCCGGCCCACACATTGACCGAGAATTTCTTTTGGAATGATTTTTGCGTTTTCCAATGTGGATTATTATGTTTTTCAGCCCATAGATGAAGGTTATGGAAATTAATAATGCCTTCCCTTGAAAATTTACTTTCATCTGTCCACAAGATTGACTTCAGGAACCATGCATCTTCAATGTCTGAGTGGAGAAGAAAACGACAAAACTGAATCCTACTCTGAGGATCTCGCTCTTCAAGGCCTTGAACACCCGTACCATGAAACGGGTACTTGTTGTTTTTGTGCATTGTATTCCACACCTTCCAATGACAAATGTTTAAATTTCGTGCTACTTTTCTCGTGCTAGTATGTGGATCAGCTTGAAACGCCGCCAAAATATCATCCTCAATATCAGTACTATGTCTACCTGCATTGACTCCAGGTTCCACACGGTGTATCCCATCTTCAGCAAGCCGACGAAATGTGTTGTAAAATACTCTCACATTCGGTACTCTGCGATTAGGATAGCGTTCTTGGTACATCCTTCGTGCTAAAGAACCATTGCCGTCTGCTTTGCCATACATAAAAACGATGTCAGCATATTCTTCGTTCGAAAAAGTAGCCATAGTCACTTCTCAAAAACAAAAATGGCTTTGACGCGCACTAAACGTAACGTAAAAAAACAATTAAGTGTCCGAAATGTACACGTGCAAGTAATTACAACAGAGACTACAACTGAGCACAATGAATTGTCACGAATTAGGAGATAACATCTAGTCACAAGCGTAGTTGATAACCGACTAGTTAGCGAGTAGCGACCCTTTAAAATACAGGTAGTAACTTACGCTGACTTACGAACACTACGCTATTGTTTTACTAATAAAGTCTTTTTTGCTATGAAATGTACCACGCTACCTCAACAGAAAAAGTTTATTGCCATCTCATTTCACACGTCACGCGTCGGCAATTTAGTTTGTAGATCTTAATTTCAATAATTTGCGGGCTATCCGCATAGTTGATACCTCAAAATAAAGAACAATGACCAGGCATATTTAATAAAATGTTTGAACTAAAAAAGCACAATCTATTTTTTTTTTAAATGCCATCAAAAATCAGCTTTCTCTGATCTTAAAAGAAATGATTGACTTCAAATATCTGTAAAAAAAATATCTCTTAACACAGATACTTTAATCATGTTTTATTACACTGTTTACACATTAGTTTAATAAAATAAAATAAAAAATAATTGACTTTGGCTTCAAAATGGCCGATTATTAGCAAATAATGACATAACTTCGGATTTTTCTTCAAAAATCTTTAAAATTTTATAAAAAAAAAATAGTCGCACTTCGCCTAACATAAGTTCAGTTTAAATGGTTCTAAATAGTCTATACTAGCTCCTGTTTGCAGCTTTGCATCGACCTTCCAAACACCCTGTATATTAAACTTGACTTTATTAACTGTAATGACTTTTCAAATATTAAAAATGTTGTTTAGAAATAAAATATTTTTTCATTAGCCGTATGGTATCCGGCTGAATAGAATAGTACCACCCTCATTTCTTACCGAGGTGTCGTAAAAGGCGACTAAGGTAAGTCGACCCGCCGTGTGGTATCCGGCTGAGTAGAATAGACCAACCTCATTTCTTACCGAGGTGTCGTAAAAGGCGACTAAGGTAAGATGACCCACCGTGTGGTATCCGGTTTAGTAGAATAGACCACCCTCTTTCTTACCGAGGTGTCGTGATATACGACAGAGGTAAGTTGACGTCAGGCAGGCGGCCGGTCGTAAAAACGCAGCCAAATCATGTTACAGCATGTTTAAAACATGTTGTGCCGACCCCACTTAGAGTGGGATAAGGGCAAGAAGATGATGAGATGATGATAGCCGTATGGCTTAATTTCTATGGGATTAAATTAAATAAAACTTCCCAATACATGTCAATTAATAGTCATTTATTTCGTACTTGCCATAGACTACTAACTAAAGACCGTTTAAGAATGCGTTTTCTTGAAACGTCTGTTTTTTTGACAACAAAAATTATATATGATTAAATTTTACTTGAACTTAAATGATTATAACTTATTGTTATATTTTCACCACAAATCCTATCTTTTTAATGTGTTATTATGGTATTTAGCTAGTAATTGTACATGTACATAACCTCAAACTATAATAAATAAATATTAGATAAAATAATAATTCTTAGTATGAATTATTATATTATGATGAATACTGATAATTTTTAAATATTTTTCTATTTAACAACACTATAATTATTACCCTGGTCTGGGCCAAAAGATGTTACATACATCATTCTGGCGGCCTCTTTTTTATTAAATATTTTTCTCCGGTTTATGAAATAAACAAAAACCGAAATATTTAAAAAAATAATAATAATAACTTTTTTAAGATTTTTATACGCTACCCCGGTATATAAACATTAATTTTGCCAAATTTCATCTATATTGGTTCAGCGAATTGACCATGAAAACGTTACAAACAGACTTTCGCATTTATAATATTATTAGTTTATTTATTTTACTAAATAACCCGTATTACTTATATTAATAATCCATTGTTATTTCAATGTTAAATTTTCTCAGTTAAATTTGTCCAGTAAACGAATAAAATAAAAGAAAATATAAATACTCTTTAAAGATAACTCTTTTGACGTAAGCCGAAAAACTTGGAATCTAAATACTTCGTAAATACAGATTTGACTTGATTTTGACACATCGTAAATAAAAAGTATTCATCGTAAATTAAAAGAGTTTAATTCCTGTTGAATTAACAGGATTTATATAGCCTATATGTTACCCCGGTATATAAGGAATATTTATGCCAAATTTCATCGATATTGGTTCAGCGGATTGGCCGTGAAAACGGAACCGACAGACAGACAGACAGACAGACTTTCCCATTTATAATATTAGTAAGGTAAGTCTATGGTCTAAAAGATTGTATCTTTTAGACCATAGACAATACAATTAGATCAATTTAGATTTACTTATTAGTTGTCTATGGTGTTGTTTACATGCAAAATTCATTAGCTGCAAAGAAAATTGCGGATTCTAACCCAAAATATATAGGATTTTGGAACTACGTTTTGATTTACTATTTGTAAATTGTATTAATATTTGTTTTATGAAAATAGTTGAAAATGGAAGACAATGCGCCAAAACCTGTGTGCCTCATAATATTAGGTTAGAAAGATCTAAATAACTTTTAATAACATTTGCCTTTATACGAAAAAATAACATTTTGTTCTATCAGGTATGGCTGGTGCTGGAAAAACATCGTTCACAAGACGTTTGTCTGGTAAAATAACAAATTCTTCAAAACCGTATTTAATTAACTTAGATCCAGCTTGTCGTGAAGTTCCTTATCCAGCTAATATAGGTAATCATTTTTTTTTGTTGGCAGTGTTTTTGCTACGTATTATTACAGTTTACAGTGTGCAAATACAAGTTATTCATATAATGTACTTAAATCATAGACATATTTGATAAAATACCAGGAATATGCTAGAGAACTGATTAAATTATTTTTGCCTGTTTATAAAATATTTATAAGACATAAGATAAGATAATATATAGTTAACTTTCTTATAAGAATTATATTTTTAAAAGAGCAACCGCCGAGTTTCTTGCTAGCTCTTCTCGGCAAGAACAGCTTTCCGAACCAGCAGTAGAGTTGACGATTCAAAAGCACTTGTTTATAAGTTTCTTTGAATAAAGAATATTTTGAATTTGAATATAACAACAAAAAGAAAGTAAATCGAGAGATATCGTGTAAAAACCTAAATTTATTTTGGCTGATTATCCGAAATGAAGTAAATAAATGTTAAAAAATGGTTTAATTTTTATTGCTAAAACATAATAAGACATTTGAATTTGGAGAAATTTGACATACAGATAGGCCAAAACCTGACTCAAATTCATAGAATAGTTATACCTCATTCTTTAAGGCTCAGCAATAGTTAAGTTTAAATACTGATATTGTTTGTAACCCTAGTTTATTAAACCATTTTATGATTCTGTTCAGATATAAGAGATACAGTAAATTACAAAGAAGTAATGAAACAGTATGGCTTGGGCCCAAATGGAGGGATTGTCACAGCGTTAAATCTATTCTCTACTAAATTTGGACAAGTTGTGGATCTTATTGAGAAAGCTGGCACAAAACACAAATACTGTGTTATTGATACACCAGGTGAGATAAATCATAAAAATAAACATTCAGAAGTTTGATAGAATTATTTTGGTATAATCTGTGGTTGTAATAAATGTTCGCTTTACATATATGTATTACTAAAATATGTTATATTCATCTATCTCTTGTTCTATGTTGATTTATGGCTCAACTAGAACTAAATTCTTTATATAAAGTGTAATTGTAATTTATTAAAAATGCTGTAATAGTGGTAACACCATGCAACTCTTTTGAGGAGGTCACGGTTTCAAACCTGGGCATACACCAATGAGTTTTTCTGTTAAAACTTATGTGTCTAATTGATAGTTGCAATTTATCAGATGCTTTTCGAAATGTTTGTTCAAAAATTCTTGCTATTAACCAAGAATTTTTGAACCATTTGAGATTTAGTCACCTTTTACCTATTATGGCTGATTGCAGAATCACTACAGCTTCTTCCAATGTTTAGAAGCTGTTGAAATTTTAGCAGATTGAATTGGTGGGAATCCAGCCTTTTGAAATGAAATTGCATTAGTTCTGTAATGATTTAAACGCTCAAAACATGATTAGTGATGGTGTTGGCATATTACTTAGAATATAATGCATTTTTTCAAAGCCTCTATTTAACTTTTATGTATGTGAAGGAATCTTGTGAGTTAAATTTAACATGCTCCCCTGTGTCTGATTGATCTGAAATTTAACATACTGGTCCAGTTTTGATGATAATACATGTTTATCATAAGCATGATCTGATATTGCTGCCAGGATTGGCTCCAGATGAGGGAACTCATCAACGGTTAACAGTAGCAATATGAAATTTTTTTAAAAGCTTTTTAATTGATTTGTTATTATTGCGATGATAGATATACTGGTTTATATTGTTGAGCCTGATGAGTATGTGTGGTTTTATGGTATTTATCTATAATTTTACTTCGCCGTGTGGTATCGGGCGGAATAGAATAGTACCACCCTCATTTCTTACCGAGGTGTCGTGAAAGGCGACTAAGGTAAGTCGATCCACCGCGTGGTATCCGGTTAAGTAGAATAGACCACCCTCTTTCTAACCGAGGTGTCTTAAAATACGACTATGTTAAGTTGATGTCAGGCAGGCGGCCGGTCGTAAAATACGTAGCCAAATCGTGTGACAACATGTTTATATATCCCACTTAGAGTGGGATAAGGGGAGGAAGATGATGGTATATAATTTTACAGTAACTATGATATCCATCTACAGGTCAGATAGAAGTGTTCACTTGGTCAGCATCTGGCACGATAATTACGGAAACTTTGGCATCATCGTGCCCTACAGTTGTTGTATATGTCATGGACACAGTGCGGAGTGTTTCACCAGTTACTTTTATGTCAAACATGTTGTATGCATGTTCAATCTTGTATAAGACGAGGTTACCCTTCATAGTTGTGATGAATAAGGTAAGATATATGCTAAGAAGAGAGTGAAGAATATTGTATAATAAATTGGTGTTCGTTTTTTGAATTCATTAATTTTTATTAAGATTTTGAAAAAAAAATCATAGAAATTGACTTTTTTTATTATGACATTCTACAAGTAAAACCATACTAAATTTAACTTTTATAAAATTTATTTTGAATGTAATATAAGCCGAGCTCTCTCACTTTGCAATAAATAAAACAAATATATACATGTATATATAAATAAAAGTACATTTGTTTAAGGCACTGGTCTAATTAGGGTTGCCACCTTTTTTTTTAAGAAAAATAGTATTTTTCTTTTTAAATAAAAAAATATAGTACTTTTAGGAAATTCAGGAATAAAAATAGTACACATCTATTTTCAATCATTATTTATTTTTCTCTGATTATTTATTATTACTTTTCGCCAGACAATGACAATGAAGTTAGAGTTACTAACTAACTAAGCCCCGTAATACATGAATGAGTTTCGTTCAAACATTCCCTATGCAGCGCTGCGGGTGCATTCCATTCACAGTTGATTAAAAAAAATCGCGACAATTGAATTAGCGATAAAAATATAGTATTTTTCGTCCTATATTGTTTTTCTATAATATATAGTACAATTGACCGAAATATATAGTACGATACTATATAATATAGAACGAGTGGCAACCCTAGGTCTAAATAAAAAAAAACTATCAACATCTAATAACTATTTTTATTATATTTAATCTGTTGTAGACAGACGTCGTAGATAATAGTTATGCAGTTGAATGGATGAGGGACTTTGAGGCGTTTCAAGAGGCTTTGGATGCGGATGGCGATGGAGAGGGCAGCACTTACGTTGGTAACCTGACGAGGTCGATGGCGCTTGCACTGGATACATTTTATGCTGACCTCAAAAGTTGCGGTGTTAGTGCACATACTGGGGAGGTAATCATCACTACATAGTATAAAACAAAGTCGCTTTCTCTGTCTGTCCCTATGTCCCTATGTATGCTTAAATCTTTAAAACTACATAACAGATTTTGATGCGGTATTTTTAATAGATAGAGTTTAGCAGCTATATGTCGCTCTTTCAAGAGTAACTTCTAAAGAAAACATGTTTGTATTATATAGAATAATTTTAAAAAAGTTATAAGTATACTACAGATTTTCATTTAAGATTTCTTTCCCTTTATGAATTATTGTCATATCATTAATTGTTAAGTTCCCAATTATCATACATAACTTTGCTTTACAGGGAATCGATGAATTTTTCAAACTAGTAGATGAAGCAGCTGAAGAATATGAGAAGTAAGTTGTATTTGTTTATAATATAATGTGATGAAACTCTTACAGATACCTCATATAGATATTGTTTTTAGCTTTTTCATTCGTGACAAAATATTGGACACTTACACACATAGTCGTCCGTCCCCAAAGTAAGTAACAATACATATGTTATGGGTGAGAGCCAACTGGTGAATATATACTTATATTCGACATATTTGACTGACTCGTTGGCGCAGTGGGTAGTGTCCCTGCCTTCGGCTCCACGTTTCGCGGGTTCGATTCCCGCCGTGGGCCAACATTTTCTAAAAAAATGAATTTGTTGGTCTTTGAGCCTGGGTGTATATTTGTATTTAATAAATATATATGGCTTTAATGGAGTCACCACTCTCCTCTCCGCGCCTCTCCGCACCTTTCCGGCTGACCTCACACCTCGCCACAGCAATCATCTCTATGCTACAGTTTCCGCTCTCCTAGTTTTCCTTCCGTTACATATTTGTAAAATAATAATCGAAAAATTGATTTGTTTATTTGTTTTAGAGATTACAAAGCTGATTGGCTAAAAATGCGCGCGGAAAAACTAGAAGAGCAGAAAAGAAAGGAAGAGGAATTAAAAAAAGGAGATAAAAGTACGTCAGTTTTCTTCTTGTTATGTAGGAATAGCTTTTACCAGCGACTTTGTACAGGGTAGTCTTCTCGCATACCCTTGAGGGGTAGGCGGGGTACGGGCCAAGCGACTTTGTTCGCCTAGTCTGTTGTCGTTTAATAGGTCGCTAAAAGATGGCGCTTTTTAATGTCATCCTATTCCTGTAGTATTAACAGGATTTCTATAGACCATATGTTGTTCCGGTGTATAAGGAATAATTGTGCCAAATTTCATCGATATTGGCTCAGCGGATTCATAGTGAAAGAGTAACAAACATATTCACAAACTTCACTCAAACTTAACCCAAAACCCTTTTTACATCAGTCTCTGGAGACATAATAACCTAGGTAAAGCATGTTGCAAAAATGATGCCTGTTACGAAATGTTCGCTTCACCATAATTGTTTTATATTGCAACTCTTTTTGTAACAATATCACTTGTAAATAGATATTTTATGTATATGTATATATCAAAAATTATTTTTGAGTGTTTATAGGCTAACCGTTAGCCGTTTAAGTCGGGGTTCTTATTATTCCACCAAGGATTACCTTAAATGTCCCCATACGTTCTTCGTTGCAGCCGATCCAGACGTAGTGGTAGATAAACCGAAGCTGATAGACGAAGTGATGGCCGGTCGAGAGATCAGCGATATGTATTTAAAGCATCCGGCAAATGAGAGCTCCAGCGATGACGAGGGCATGGAGACAGAGCCACAGGAAATAGGTAGGTATATTCGTCTCGACTTCCTGGTAGGGATGTCACGGAGTAGAAAAAAAATCGGTAAATAAATAATCGATTTATTACCTTTAAAATAAATGGATTTTTAAAAAAATCTATTAATTCGTATTAAAATAATCGTTTTTACTACGATTACTATTTGATAGTTGCTTTTTTATAATTATTAATTAACTAGAATAAAGAGGACAACTAACAATTAATAATAACAGATGCGCCGTTTGTGAAAACAATTAAAATGTGTAGTTTGGCTACATTAGTATCATCCAACAAAGCATATGTTATTTTAAAAAACGAGAAAAAAGAGTGAAAAAGAAAAAGAGTATAATTAATGAATAGATTTTTTATGAAAAAATATTCGATTATTTAAAAAATCTATTCTTTTTCCACTTTTTTCCTACTAAATGGGGCTCAAATACACGAGGGCAGTTCGGGTGTAGAGGGATGGCTTATTGAATTAAGCGTTTCTTAGGCAATTTATTTGCCATCGTAATTAAGTTCAGCTTGGTCACGCCTGGGGCCTAAGGTAAGCTACAAGACTGGATAAAATACGAAATGAGTATACAAGGGGAAGTTAGAAAGTTGCGCCCATTATACAAAAGACGAAAAGTTAAGATGGTATCGACATGTTATGAGGAGGGGTCATATAAAGCCAACTAGAATAAAGAATAAACCAACTAGAATAAAGAATAAACCAACTAGAATAAAGAATAAACCAACTAGAATAAAGAATAAACCAACTAGAATAAAGAATAAACCAACTAGAATAAAGAATAAACCAACAAGAATAAAGCCAACTAGAATTAAGAAAAAGCAAACTAGAATATAGCATAAAGCCAACTAGAATTAAGAATAAACCAACTAGAATTAGGAATAAAGCTAACTAGAATAAAGAATAAATCCAACTAGAATAAAGAATAAAACCAACTAGAATTAAGAAAAAAGCCAACTAGAATATAGAATAAAGCCAATTAGAATAAAGAATAAAGCCAATTAGAATAAAGAATTATTTGAATTTGTATTTGCTGATTACTATAAAATCTTTTATGGACGTCTTTCCAGATGACAAACCAGAGGACGTTGCTGCGTTTCAGGAATTTATAAGAAAACATGTCAAACCCAGCGAACATAAAACTTAATTAAAGATACTGTTCAAACCATATATATATTTTTTTAATAAAATCATATTAGAACATAGACAAGTATTCTATACATATATTGAATAAAGTTATGATATATATTAAAGATCATGTTATTGACATGTTATATTCATGACGTGTTATGTCATTACAGTTATATTCAATCTAAATTGAACTATAATTGTAATAGGTTTAATAATAAAACTACACATCATATATTTTTATTATAATCACAGAATTTTTCGCACATATAATCAAAAATAAATAAATAATAATATTAAAATCTCATATAAATGATATGTCCAGATTCGAAAACCATAAAATTCGTGTTGTGATAGATACAATAATATAAAAAAATATATAAAGAAAATTGTCCAATAATTATACTAAGAAATTAAATCAATTTTTATATTATTGGTAATATTTGTTGTATAACAGAATAATAAATAACGTTATTTAATTATTGCGTATTATTTCCCAATAGTTTTTTCAACAAAGTATGTAAGTGATGCAACTTCTGCCAAAACAACCGTCTAAAAAATGATAATAAAATAATGTTAACCCACTATCACTAACACAAATTAATGGTACATAATGAAATTTCTCACTACAAAATAAATTAAAAAAGTAAATCAGTTTTATTATTGTAAGATTAATTTATCTATCTGGATCTGAATCTAGGAATCTGGGCATATAACTGATTCAAGATAAAAATATTTTACAACCCATATAAACCATTAATTAAAAAGTGGAGAACAATTAGAAAATTAAAAAACAAAGGTAGTTTTATCATGAAAGTACGTGTCTATGTAATAGACGCGTACAAATAATTATAAATGTAATAAGTACTTAATAACCTCAAATAACTTGTAATAACAGAAACAATAACGGAAATTTTTATATAGGAACCAAAGGTAATTTTTGTATACAGGTAAGACGAGACTTTAAAAGAATTAATAATATAAGAAATATACGTTTTCATGTATCCGGTTTGAAGGACCAAAAGCGTGCAATAAAAACAAACAAACAAAATTAAATTAAAAATGGAACTAATATACACAGCAAAATCACGACACATTCAAAGTTTAACTTTGAAATGCATAATATCTTATATATATCACTCAATAGCACTGGTTTTTAAATTCTTCATTCTTATTTACTATATGGAATTAGATTTTACATAATATCTTAGCATCATTCAACAGGGCAGTGGGTTCTAATAATATCTAATGAGGTACAAAGGCAAAACTAAAAAACTGAGTAGTTTATTGAACAGTCTGGACTCTGTTAAGGTAGCTTGTTATCTTTTTGCAATTGAATAGTAAGAAACCTTTCTGTGAAGAAGCGTTACTTTAGTTTTATATAGTCTACTGAAGTCGACATTCTTTTTATTTTTATCATTCTTTTTGTATATATAAATTAATAAAATTATTGAAACTGGATAACATTTGATAAGTCAAAAACACCGTTTATTGTGAAACGGATTTAAGTATTCTTTACCTTTACTGTAGAAGGTAAAAGTGTAAAGGTACACTTTTACCTTCTTACCCTTGAGTATGACACCCAAAACATCATATGAAATTACATTCATTAAAATGGTCCGTACATATGTTTTATATAAAAAAAGTTTTTTTGCAATTTCCTGTTGAAATCATTGTGGTAACGACATAAATGTTAAATGTAACATTGTTACTTTTTGAGTTTTATTCTGAAGTAGCAATCGCCAGCGGCTCCGCGCGCGTGTAAAGATTAAAACCGTAATATAGTATTTTGATAACCATAAAAATGGTTAAGGTGGGCTAACCTTAAAAGCTTCTGCCACGGCAGAATATGTCGTGCATATTCTTGACATATTGTTTAGAACTTTTAAAGGGGAACTTTTTTGTAATACATGATTTTTGAATTACTTTCACCGTTTACTCAGCGCACGCAAGGAAAGCTTTAAATTTTGCCGTTTTCTTAAAATTTTTTATTGCTGCTCCTCTCCTATTCATCTTAGCGTGATTTTATATAGCTCGATAAATAGACTATCTTACACTTAGGAATTTTTCAAGTCGGTTCAGTAGTTCGTGAGTTTAGCGTGTTCAAGCGAACAAACAAGCTCTTCAGCTTAATATATTAGTATAAATGATGTCATATTCATTATTAAGCCATTAAGTACAAAAAAGTTTAAAAAGGAAAAAAAAATTGAAATTAAAAAAATTGCGATTTATTTAATTTACGACATTAAATATGTTTAAAATAGTTTTGGATTTTGCAAACAGTAAAAACGGTATAATGTCTAACTTGTATTTAAGTATCTATTAAAAAAATATATAAGTATATATTCACCAGTTGTCTGTCTACCATAACACAAGTATTAAGTTACTTACTTTGGGGACGGACAACCGTGTGTATAAGTGTCCTATATATTTAATTATTTATTTAACTGTTTTACGAAACACGTAAAACATTACGTTATACGTAAAATCTTGGAAAATGTTTAGTGTGGACTTTATTTAAATTTATTTTATAATTTAAATGAGGTGATTTGGTGCAATTAAATATTAAAGTAACAAAAAACAAAAGATAAATCACAGTATAAATTAAGCTATTAAGCTAATCAGATATAACCCCTCCGTTAACATGGGCGTCGACTGAATGGACCGCGTGTCCGTTAGCGGAGTTCTTGGTGCTGCGACCAGCTCTTTCAAGTGAGGGATCAGAAAGTTTCCAAGCTGGATGGTAAGAGATCCTTCCGTACAAATCTTTGTATGCTAGCGCGGGGTTAGGCGACGTGTTGTGCACACTACCTATTGATGTATACCTGAAAGGAAGAGCCAGTCTTTTAGCAGTCATTACAGCAGTTTAAAAACTATTAAAAAGAAAAAAATTATAGAAACTACAAAATATTTATCTTAAGTAATTATTAGTAGCATCTTTTCATAAATTAAATAGTTAAATTTATATAAAATTTTTCTTTTTCCTATATGACCCTAACTCTCCTTCTTCTTCAATTCTTGTCCTTTTCCTTCTATTACTCAAAGGTTGACTAATCCCTTTTAGGAAGAGATCCCTTTTAGGGATATGTTCACCTTTATACATGTGCTTTTATAATTTTTCTTTCTTTTCTAAATATAATAAATAAAAATAAATAAATAATGAGAGGCTGATACAAAAAGCCCACTATACTGTTGAGGATTACTTAGATGATAAGAATGCGTGGATATAGATATTGTTCGACCCTGTACAAGGAAGAAATGACTTAATGTAACTTGTTATAAGTATTATGTTGAAAAGAGCAACCGCCGAGTTTCTTGCTGGCTCTTCTCGGTAGGAACAGCTTTCCGAACCAGCAGTAGAGTTGACGATTCAAAAGTACTTGTTTACAAGTTTATTTGAATAAATAAATTTGTAAACAAGTACTTTTAAAATAAATGTTGAAATTGAATTGAATTTATTTATTTGCTTACCCTTCATCGTAAAGACTACAATAAGGCACCTGTCTTTGTAAGACATAACTCCATATTTGGTGGTAACTCCAATTTAATAAAGGCGATACTCTCACTACTTGAGGCCAGCTCGGATCTGTTTTCTGAAATTAGATTCCTTAAACTGTTTTTAGTTCGTTTTTACATTTTCGGTTTGATATATGTTTGTTAAAGGTGATAGTTAATTACGGTTTTAATTTAAATTTAATAACGATTTTAAAAGAAAGCTATGGTAGCTCAGCAATAACACCGTGCGACTCTTTCGAGGAGGTCGCGGGGTCAAACCTGGGCAGACACCAATGAGTTTTTCTGTTAAAACTTATGTCTAATTTATAATTTCAATTTATCACACGCTTTTCGGTGAAGGAAAACATCGTGAGGAAACCTGCATATCTCTAGAGAATTCTGGAGATAGATGTAATAGATATATTTACCAATCCGCATTGGAGCAGCGTGGTAGGTCTTAGCTAAAATTCGTCTCTCCAAAAATGGAGAGAAGAGGATTATTCCCAGCAGTGGGAGAGGCCGCTACTTACTTACTTTTCAAAAGATGAGACGTTCGAAATTAAGTTGTTATGAACATGTAATGACGAGCGATAAAAAATATGTGATCAAGGAGTTTAAAATATGAATACATTAGACTACAAGAAGGGCCAAGAAAAAAGATGGATTGCATAAATAATGACTGGCCCGTTGGCGCAGTGGGTAGTGATCTTGCCTTCAGATCCGCGGGTGGCGGGTTCGATTCCTGCCGAGGGTTAACATTTTCTATAAATGAATTTGTTGGTCTTCGAGTCTGTGTACATTTGTATTTAAGAATGTATTAAAAAATATATAAGTATATATTCACCAGTTGTATGTCTACCATAACACAAGTATTAAGTTACTTTGGGGACAGACAACTGTGTGTGTAAGTGTCCCATACATATATTTATTTATTTATTTTTAGTTCGTCTTTCCACTTTCAGTTTGATATGTTTATAGTTGTTAATTATGGATTTAATTTGATAAAGATTTTAAAAGAGATTTAATGTCGAGGAATAAAAAATTTGTGGTCAAAGGAGTTATAAAAATATGAATGAATTAGACTGCAAGGCGGGCCAAGAAAAAAGATGGATTGTGTAAATAATTATATATGTATAAAAAAGTAGTGCCATGACGAATGATAGTAGAGAATGTTAGATGAAAACATATTATGCTAACTCCCACTTAGAGTGGAATAAGGGTAAGAGAATGTTGGCTTACTTGCATAAACTTCAAGTTCTCACTATATGGATCGGATCTTCTAGTACCCATTAAGCACGCTTTCAATTTATTATCCTGCTCTAATATGTTGTGTAATGTAGCTTTCATTTCACCTTCCATCACAACCAACTTCACACCATAGTACTCCTGTATTTGAGTAACAAATTCTTCTATTTCTCTGAACGGCCCTTTAGTCCTTATGTAAACTACTTTAAACTTTTCACTCACGTCATTTTGTTTATAAATATCTTTCAGCACATTTATTGTGAGATCTAATAGTACTGTGCAATCTTTACCGCCGTTAAACGATAGGAAAATCTCATCTAGCTTGAATTGCTTGAAACATTCTTGGATGATCTAGAAATAAAAACGACTTAGAAGATTACATTGACTGGCCCGTTGGCGCAGTGGGTAGTGACCCTCTCTTAGCTCCACGGGTCGCGGGTTCGATTCCCGTCGATTCACCACCACAATCTCAGCAATTGTTTCGCCCCGCAACCGTAGCATTGTCAGGAGATAGACTCCACAAAATTTTTGTTTTTTTTTGCGATTGCGGTTACGGGGCGAAACAATTGTTGAGATTGTGGTGGTGAATGTGTGCAGTGCTTGTGTATTGTGTTATCGGTGTCGGGTAGTGCATGAGTTCTTACAAATTCTGCATGTATCAGTATGAGAACGAATAGCACACTCTACATTTTGCATTACATAAATTTTCTTTTATTGCGGATTATAGCAAAATAATATTCGCATTACTTTTAAGTTCAGTCTCTAAATATGCCACTGTTAGAATTATGTTTCACAAATCATATGAAATCCCTTTCATTACAAATTTATAAATAGTTTATATAAAATAAGATTTCATATTTATTTCTAAATCTTTCATTTTCTATTTGAAGCTATCATTATATGTATAATACAAAAATAATATATTTAAAACAATAAAGTATACAATAGTATAATACCTGTTCTGATTCTTTTACAACCAAGTCAAATTTTTCAAAATCCATGTCTTCTCTGCTTGGTTACACATCACTTATAACTGAAATAAGTACACGTCGATTTAATAATATACTTAACTATACAGTACAAAATTAAACTCTAATATAAACTGTAAAGAGTCGAATTTTTGTTGTTATGTTATATTAACCTTGGAATTTAAATTCAGAAATTATTCTTATTTGATATCATGTATATTTATGTATGTAAATTGAAATGTAAAACATTTTTTTTTAAATGTTGAATGAAATAAAAAATTTAATACAAATATTACATCACTTTTTAGTTTTAAAATTTTTATCATTAGAAAATAAAGATTTGGACACTGGCGATTTACATCACAAGGTTGCACCAAACAATTTTAGATTAAAAATATATTATTTAATTAATAATAATATGATTTCACATAATAAGTGTATTAAATAAAAGAACTGAAGCAATTTTCAGTGGGTGCGATTCTGCAATTCACAGGTAACTGGACAATAAATATGGTCTTAATAGATATTAAAAATATCCGTACAAATAGTTAATGTTTTTTATATGAACTCTAGAATATTAGACCATCTTTAAAGAAAAAAAACCTTTCAATAAAAAGGACTTGTAGAGAATGTACGGAAATGAAATTAAAAAAACTTATGCATAAATTATAAATTTCTTTTATTTTATGAACAATAACATAAAATTTTGATAAAAAATAAGTCAATTTTTGCTAATTATTTGCTGAAATACCACAGTGCTTTTTAATAGGAGGTTCATCATTTACTTCCCTATTACTGGTATTAAAAAGGGTCTCTTTAGTCAATTTAAAAGTCACTCTCATCATCTCTTTGTTCGGAGCCACATTTCTTACACCAAACACATCTATTATGCATGATGATATGTTTGTTTCAATGTTTTCACACACCATTTCCTTAGCAATTGAGTTTGGATTGTCTCCTACAGCAAAACAATAAACATAAACCAGTATTTCACAGTCAAAGTTATCTTTAAGTTTAACATCTTCCATCAGTCCATTGAAATATTTTAAAAATTCAACAGCCATTGCTGGTAAGTTCATTGTTATGTGAATCTTAGCACCTTTTTCCAACTTTTCATTCCCTTTACAATAATCTATCAAAAAGTTTTTAAATGTATTGCAAATGAACTCTCTACCATCTATATTATAGGATCTGAAATAGTGTGTGTTTACTTTGTTTTGTTTGGCATTATGATTTAGCCATTTATATGATTCTGGATTTAAGTCATTGGCAAATACTCTGCATTTCCTTTTCGCTGCTGGTACAGCGAATGGCCCAACACCACAAAATACATCGAACAATATATCCCCAGGCTTTAAGAGCTCTAGAATTCTTTCATGCTCTTTGCACAATCTTGGGTTCCAGTAGACTTTAGAAAAGTCAAACTGAAAATTGCACCGATTTTCCTTAACAGTTACCAAGAAGTCTTCCTCACCAGCAATCACTTCCATACTAAAGTTCCGATATGCGTTATCAATAATGTTATTTTTATTGACAACTGTGCGGCAGTTACTGATCTTATCAATTAAAACTTGCCCAATAAGCGAGCGATACTGTAGCAGGTGATCCCTTAAATTCAGGTGTATTATGTGACCAATTTGTGAGAAACCACTTACAGTGTCATCATTCTCTGGCAGCACTGCTTTGAATATTGTGTCATGTTTGAAGTTCTCATAAGTTAACTGAATCTCCTTTTTATCATAATTATGTTCGCTAAGATTAAGTTGTAATAAAGAAGAACGGTCAGTTTCAGAAATATCACACCACTTTGAAACTTTTTCTGGGTCAAAATAAAGGCACTTGTTAAAAGTTTCACTATCGAGGTTTTGCACTGGCTTAAAATTGGGAAGTTTTAGGAAATAAGATTTGCATATTTGCGTAATTTTAGACATATTTTCCTGCGACACTTTTAAGACCGGTACACTAATATTACGCAAGAATTTCTCACGGTCGAGATTCTTCATACCACGAACACCAAGTGGCAGTAATAATTCGTTCGATAACAAAGACATTTTAGCTCGGGAATACAGTAAAGCAGTGTAAATTCGGGTCAAAGTCATAACATTTTTTGAAACTTGTTACTTAGTTCGAGTACTAACCTATTTCAAGGCAACAGTGTTCTACATATTCTAGAACATCATAAAAAGATGTTGATTTTTTTCCTTATTTTATATTGAAAAAGTAACAACTTCTTGCGTGGTAAAATTGAAAAATCTTCGGAATTTCGGATGCGTGAAATCTCACTTGTCAATTTGACAACTTCAATGTTATGACATTTTTCCCAGAGAGATTTAATAGAGTATTATTCGTTTCATATTAATCCTCTCTACTCTATCCCCTTCAAAGCTCTAGTGTTTACTCCTCCAGTAATCACAGATATTGGTTTGGTCAAAGGAGCCCCTGATACAAAACAAAAATTTAATAGTATAATTTTTAGAAACTGGCAAATTTTTTTACAAATCTATACAGATGCATCAAAGTTAACTCCAGAAAGCTTTGTTGGAGCAGCCTGTTGGATTCCTAAATATAAAATATCATTACAGTTCAAATGTCCTCCACAAACATCAGTATTTACAGGAGAGGCCATCGCTTTGTTGGAAGCGATCCTGTTTGCTGATTCCCATAACTTAGAACAAACTGTTATTTTTACTGACTCCCTTAGTTGTTTATTCGCCATTAAGGAAAATCCTTTCAGAAGTAAAACACGATACCCTATTATTTTGAAAATTAGAGAGTCGTTCTCTTGTCATCAAAAAGGCATTGCTGTGTGGTTAGTCTGGATCCCAGGCCACTCAGGTATTCCGGGTAATGAGACAGCCGATTCATGCGCCAAGGCAGCTGCTAGTTTTGGGTCAACAGATTATTTAAAAAATTCAGCTCATGATGTGACTGCCCTAGCGAAAACTTTTATGTTAGAATCATGGAACACATTTTGGGATTCATCAAAATTAGTTAAGGGCAAATATTACGCTGCAATCCAAACTGATATTCCAAGACGACCATGGTTTTTCTTCCTGAGATATGCCGATAGGTGGGTCACATCCACGATATCTCGCCTACGTCTTG
This sequence comes from Morpho achilles, assembly GCA_947086495.1. NCBI lineage: Eukaryota > Metazoa > Arthropoda > Insecta > Lepidoptera > Nymphalidae > Morpho > Morpho achilles. Next base: position 3,840,609 of record CAMTZB010000004.1, on the reverse strand, counting down.
GCCATGCTTGTACCCCCGTTCATTTAGCAAAACTCAGGATTAGGGATCACTCCATATGTGAATGTGGCTTAGATGAAGGCACCGTTACTCATCTACTACTCTCATGTCCCAAACTTCTTTTCCCGCTGTATAATGTCATCCCTAATAAAATCTCTCGTCCCATAAATGTAGAGTTTTTACTAACCCTTGTGTTTAGTCCGTATTGTAAATATTTATGTAAATTTATTAAAAAAAACAATATCAAGTTATAATAGTTTATAAATAATAAGTAATATATTTTATTTTTATATGTATCATATATTGTGTTGTCTGTTTTGTTTTAGGTGAAGGATTAACTTGAAATTCTGCCTATTTCTACTGTGTCAAATTAAACCGATTAATAAAAATTTTAACCGATCAGTCAATAAACGTGATTCTTCCATCCCTACGTGACATTGGCGAAGTAAATAGTGTCATTTGACACTACTGGAAGCCATAAATTGAAGAATTGAATAGAGTATAATCATGCGTTTCTAAAATGTTTAGGAAGGTTCTATACAAAAATTTAAATTTTCAATGTTCTATGTGCTTCATGAATAATCATTTAATATGTGATAATCACAGTCTATTTGTTTTTACATAAAATATTATTTGATATTTGAGACAGTTTAAATAAGAATTATGAAAAACGAATAGTACGCTTTTAGTATTATATACATAATTTCTTTTGAAATATCAATAACATGATCGGAAACTTATCAAACATCTAATAAGTAGTACCGATGTTCAACTGATATTCTTGCTCGTGAACGTAATACAAATAAACTTTAAAAGGTTTTACAGAAAAAAAAGCAAATTAGGTAACATTCAAGTTAATTTAGATTATCCTACAGTCGCTACGATACTAAAAATTTCATTTCCATATTAAGTGTAGTTTTGTTATCAACGTTGAAAAGTTTTTGTTCTATTAATGTCTCAGGTCCCAAAATTAGAGCATGATAAGATTATAAAACAATGCGTTGAGCAATTTAAAAAGTAAGAACTCGAACAAGGTATATTTACAAATAAAATACTACAAATTTATTACATTAATTATAAATTTATTACACTTAAATATATTGTTTTCAATATAACGTTCCTATCTACCTAACCTAGGATTGGAACGTTTTTAAGGTAATAAACGTGGTTGTTGATCAAGAAAATTAAGAAAAAAAATAGAGACGCGCTTATAAAATATTTGTTTTTACCGAGCTCGTCAAGAGGAGAGTTACGGTTCTGCCATTGTTCGGGTAGCCCAGACACGAATTTAAATTAAAAAAGTTTTCTCGGTAGCAGACGACCGCAAGGAAAATACGTTTCGAACATGAGCGCTATAGTTATTTTATTGACAACAAAGTTACCAAACTTTAAGATGTTTGTTATAATTTTGTATATTTTATTTACTATTGTTACTAACTATATTAATTTTACGGATTCGATAGTAAAATTAAGCCTGTCTCTCTGTGTGTACGTGTGTGTGTAGTATATAATTGAGGGGAATCATTGTGTTACAACATGTTTAAAAGACGTTATCTCACGGAAGGAGGCGGCGGGGGGGCACCGGGAAGTCGAGACCTTGGATCCGATCCGCCGCAGGCGAGCCGGGCGCAGGCGTCTCGCTCAAGACTGTCGCGTGCCGCCCTAACGGGGAACTTTCCGGGCGTTCCGAACGGGGTTTAATCGGACGCCCCCCTATAAGGACCCCGAGGCGTTCGATGCATCTGGTGCTCCCGATGCATCGTCCAGGGAGGGGCCACTTTTAGAGAGGCCCCCGACCCAGAGGTGGCGCACTCTAGGGTACAGAGTTGCTGCTGGCGGGGATGGGGGTAATGTCTTCATAGGTACCCTATACCCACCACCAGCAGCGTGGAGCACACAGGTTATTGTCGTCGGTACGAGTCCGACACAATCGTCGCCTGTCCCCTTCGGGCGGCGGTACCCATAAGGGGTTTTTTTCCTGTTAAAAAAAAATTCAAAAAACATAGTCGCCTTCAATATAGGACAAGTTCTTAAAAATAATTAATTGATGGACTTTAGAGAAAATTGCTATGTGCTAAGTATTACTGAAATAAATATGTACAGAGTAGCTCAATATACAATTAAAACAACGATATTCTTCCTTTACACTTATTAAATACACGCCTGCTAGGAGCTTTAGTTGCGCGCGCGTAAACCAACTGAGATACACTAAAATAATGTCCAAGAGCATTGTAGATATACAAAAATACTACACTAAAGTCCGGGACAGTATCTCTCTATCTCTTATGGTTTAATCAGAATAACTACTTTTATGTTCAAAATATCAATTCAGGTAAAAAATTGTGACACGTTGCAATTCTATCCACATCTATTACTTCATAAAGTTCAAAATCTAAAAAAATCGCACTCATAACAAATTGCCAACGTTTTTCACACTCATGTGTATTTATTCAGCTCCAGCGCCCGTTTCAAAAGTCATAGCATCGGCAAACCGACTTCCGCAAATGTTGACACGGGGTGATATTGCACACCCTGCTTTTTGCAATGCGAAGTCGCTCTCTATTTGAATATATGAGACAACTTTGCAAGACTTACGTTTTCATTACTTGTTCTGAGGCTACTTTATAATTATTTTTTAAAGTTGTCGTAATAAAACACGAACTTGATAGATTTTACATAACACGTCGTGTGGTATCCGGCTGAATAGAATAGTACCATCCTCTTTTCTCACCGAGGTGTCGTAAAAGGCAACTAAGCTAAGTCGACCCGCCGTGTGGTATCCGGCTGAGTAGAATCGACCACCCTCATTTCTTACCGAGGTGTCGTAAAAAGCGACTAAGGTAAGTTCACCCACCGTGTGGTATCCGGTTTAGTAGAATAGACCACCCTCTTTATTATCGAGGTGTCGCAAAATACGACTAAGATAAGTTGACGTCAGGCAGGCGGCCGGTCGTAAAATACGTAGCCAAATTATGTGACCACATGTTTATAGCATGTTGTGCCGACCCCCTTAGAGTGGGATAAGGGCAGGAAGATGATGATGATGATGAATATTCTTTCTAAACTATCATTTTTTATATAAAAATTATAATTATATTAAATACTTCTATAAACTTATATTTTAGGCCACTTGTTTCCCCGTAATAATATTGTTATTTAGTGATTGTCCGGGATTTTACGTTTCCATAATAGAATTATAATTACCTATGTATGCAAAAATTTGTACGAATACGTTAAACCGTTAAAGCGACCGTTATTATTAGTATAATTCCTGAAGTATATAATTAAAATACTGCATTTTTATCTCTCTTGAAAACACAAATTTAAATTTGAAATTTGACATTTTTAAATCAACGAAGATATGCCATATATATATATATGGCATATCTTCGTATTTATATATATTTTCGCCTATGTCATTCCTCCTGTGGGAGGAATGACATAGGCGAAACTCGTCGCAACATCAGTACGAGGATATCGGAGCACATTCGTAGTGTCAAGAATATGGACACCAATGAATCGGCCATAGCGGAGCATGTCCACGATTCGGGTACTAACCACTACATCAGGTTCGACAAGGCTTCCGTATTATCCAGGGAAAAATTTCTAGTACCTAGAAAAATACGAGAAACCATTGAAATTGGCCGGTACCCGAATTTTAACGGTGGATGGACACTACCTCCGGCGTGGAAACCGATTTTTGACACTACCTCATATAAAGACCGCTTTGAACCCGACACCGTAAGCGTCGCGTGCACCAACTTCATCCGTGCATGCGATGACGAAGACCAGAGCGACAGGGAACACTTGGAAGAGGCGCGGCCACCGCCGCCACCGCACCCCCGCCACCCACGAGCCGCACCCAGCGAGCTGCGGGACGCAGTTCCCGCCGCGATAACGTCGTGTAAAGAGCTCATGAATAATTGCCCCGGATGGGTTCGAAACTAGTCGGGCTAACCCGATAGAATAAGACGTGAGTATAGCCGGTTCTATACAATAACTATGAATACTACTCACGATAGTTTAAAATAAAAAAAAAAGGTCTAAGCTGTAAATCTCCTATTCAAAACGAACAGAGATCTTTGCCCAAGTGTCTCAATATGCCACTCATATCGTCAATCGTAGATAAGAAAAAAAAGCATTGATTTAAAATTACTAACATTTACAATTCAAGCAGACGTTCCGTTTAGACCAATAGCGATCTTTTATTTCGAACTGATACTGTCAGTCGTAAAAGTTGCTTATATCGTCACACTTAAAGTATTTTTATTACGAGTCAGGATATTGTAATATGAATAAAGAGTCCTAAATAAGTCGGCTAGCATTACAGCGGTAATATTTGCTTTATTTATTATATGATATTTATCTCTATAGTATTGTTCGTCTTATTGTGTTTGTAACCTCGATGTCTACTTTGGGGTCAATGGAGATTAATATAAAACTTACAGTTGGCCGAAACTTTAAAGAATGTTTATATGTATATCATCCTCCTACCCCTAACTCACTCTAAGTGAGATCCGCACAAAGTGTTATAAACATGTTGTCACGTGATTTGGCTACTGCCAGACGTTTGCTTACCTTAGTCTGATTTTACGACACCTTAGTAAAAACGAGGTTGGTCTATTCTACTCAACCGGATACCACACGGCGGGTCGACTTACATTAGTCGCCTTTTACGACACCTCTGTAATAAACGAGGGTGATCTTTTTTATTTAGCCGGATACCACACGGCATTTCGGACTCATGGCTATTAAAATAAATGGACTTATATGTCTATATAATAAGTATTTTATAATTGTACAAAAAGCAAAAAAAAGAAAACCCAACTTACCGAAAATGCTTTGAAAACGCATGAGCAAACAAACTGAGGTTAAGGCTGTAATGGAGACTTAGACCTTACTTATTACTTTAATATCACCTTGAGAATATTAAATTCGTTTCGACCTTTATAAAATGGGAGGTGGGTGAAAGTCAAATAATCTTTAAAACTGTGATAGCCCAAAAAAAGTAGTTTAATTTCCTGTGAACATAAAAGCTAGACGTCCGTTAGTTAATTGATACATCCTGGCGGTTTGGATTCTGTTAAGTTTTTACTGTGCTCCCGTATAATTACTTTTGAGTATTTCAAGTCTTCAATTTTACTACCAGAAGGCAATTATTACGAAATGAATTTTATAATATTAAAAGTTACTTTCATGTAAAAGGCGAGTAAGGTAAGTTGACCCGCTGTGTGGTAGCCGGCTGAGTAAAAAAGACCACCCTCATATTTTGCCGACGTGTTGTAAAAGACGACTAAGGTAGATCGACCCACTGTGTGGAATCCGGCTGAGTAGAATAGACCACCCTCATTTCTTGACGGGGTGTCGTAAAAGGGGACTAATGTAGTTGACCCACTGTGTGGTCAACATATGTGGGAAGGCAAGACCGATTTAAGGTGAATTGCTGAATAAAACTGAGGTGGTGTTTTGCTGAAAAGGATTAATGGCATTTCAATGGGGATAATTTGAAATTTGAGATACATGCAATTTGACAAACGAACAAGTTTACGGAACGAATTGAACTCGTATACCAAGGTATACCATTAAATATCAAATTCAACTTAAGAAATCATTAAAGAAAGAGATCATTTTTAATTAAAAGGCGAGAGAAGCTGCATTAATACATCTAAATTGCTTTTCTGAGTCCGTAGGAGAATTAATTCATTAACAGAAGCGGGAAACGAATTATAACTTCAATACAAACTTAATTACTTTGTGCAATTGCAATAACAAAAGCATAAAATAATTTATATGTTTATTATTTTTATATTTTATTTGCATTAGATAACTATATAAATGTTTAATTCATTTGCATATAATTTCAACCTAATTTTGCCTTATAAGCATCATAGATTAGAGGTAAAGCGTGTTCGATCTTTGCTTAATATATTGGTAGGTAGAAATACAAAACATTACTGCATCAATTTTGCTCGTCTACCGTCGCATTCAAATGGTGCGCTGACGGACACGTGCCTCGCGGACGTTCTACTCGTAAGCACGACACGGTAGCGTGTCTGTGAGGTGTGTGTTCATTTCCAAAAGACTTACCTCGCGGACGTTCTAAGCACGACACGGTGTCGTCTCTGTGAGGTGTGTGTGCATTTCCAAAAGCCTTACCTCGACGACGTTCTAAGCACGACACGGTGTCGTCTCTGTGAGGCGTCTGTACATTTCCAAAAGACTTACCTCGCGGACGTGCTAAGCACGACACGGTGTCGTCTCTGTGAGGTGTGTGTGCATTTCCAAAAGCCTTACCTCAACGACGTTCTAAGCACGACACGGTGTCGTCTCTGTGAGGTGTGTGTGCCTTTCCAAAAGACTTACCTCGCGGACGTTCTAAGGACGACACGGTGTCGTCTCTGTGACACGTGTGTACATTTCCAAAAGACTTACCTCGCGGACGTTCTAAGCACGCCACGGTGTCGTCTCTGTGAGGTGTGTGTGCATTTCCAAAAGCCTTACCTCGACGACGTTCTAAGCACGACACGGTGTCGTCTCTGTGAGGTGTGTGTGAATTTCCAAAAGACTTACCTCGCGGACGTTCTAAGGACGACACGGTGTCGTCTCTGTGAGGTGTGTGTGCATTTCCAAAAGACTTACCTCGCGGACGTTCTAAGCACGACTCGATGTCGTCCCTGTGCTGTGTGTGTGAATTTCCAAAAGCTACTGTTGTGCCTAACAGAATGAAGAGTGCTGCGCCAAGTCCACTTCCAGCTGGTGCGCCGTGCGTCTGGCTACAGGTCTCCGTTCATTCGGGGCGAATGTGGATAACAAGGTCGATGTGATTTTTTTACTCACTGATTGGGGCAAAGATTTGCACATCATTCACAAACATACAGTCCATTAACCAGCATACTATGTTTTAGGAAATCTGGACACAAATTAATAACCTGATAATATTATTAATAACCTAACTGAGAATCAAACTAACGATTGCTATATTATATGGGTATTAAATATTTCCTTACGACGATGAGTTCGCTTCATTTATTCAGATCCATAATAGAAAAGTAATCTTTAATATTTAAATTTATATATTTACGGAATCTCGGAAACGGCTCCAACGATTTTCCTGTAATTCAGCATGTAGGGGGTTTTAGGGGAGAAAAATCGATCTAGCTAGGTTTTATTTTTGAAAAAAAAAATTATCCCTGTTTTTGTGCATAAAAATACTAAAATTTATATTGAATTGATTTTTTGCCGTTCACTGTCAAGTCAGCGTAGCTTATTCGGGGAACGGGTGGTCGCGCGAAATGAAAATACCTAGGATCGAACCCCACCTACACTATTATTCTTTAATTTTTTTTTGAAGTTTTTTTTTATTTTGTAAAACCAAATACCAACCAAACATTAATATTTATTCGTATAAGTTTTTGATTGCTCTGCCGTCATGGTTTCATTATAACATTGAATAAATTACTTAAAATGCGTTGAGTACAAAGAGTATTCTCAAGAAATATATATCTAGTTAACTAGTTAAGGTATTCGAACCAAAAAATATGAAAGGTAATCAGACGGTTTCATCCAATCTTAACCCCGATCCTTTTATCTCATATGAATATTTCAAGAGGCTGCAGACGAAAGGTGAGACTATAATGATCGACTGCCTGAGCCGAGGGTGTTAGTTTGACTTATAAATATGTATAAGGAAAAAATCTCCCGTACAAATATGATTTCCCAATAGAGTAGGCGTAGAGACAGCATTGTTATCTCGCAAGGAAATTGTTATATAAGGTATGTGCACTAGGAATTGACCATGTACTGGTAGTTGACCGTTTTGTATGAAATTTTAAATAATAAGCGTTTTGTTTGTTGTACCTAATAAAAAAATAAAAAAATAATTTGTAATTACCTGTTGCCACCTATTAACAACTGCCCAAAAGCTCAGAACTGTAGCCCCTTGTTTAATATTTTAAATTTAATATTATTAAATTAATATTTTTTTATTAGCTACAACAAACAAAACGCTTATTACTTATTTAAAATTTCATACAAAACGGTTATATATATAAATAAATGGCGTTAGGCAAACCGCCGCGGAGAATACCTTATGAAGAGCTCCTGCATAAATGGGGAAGGAGGCTGGAATCGCCCACTGCGGAGCATTGCACGATTTCAGCCATCCAACCTATACTCAAGGGCTTTTGACTGGCCCGTTGGAGCAGTGGGTAGTGGGTACCCTACCTTCAGTTCCGCGGGTCGCGGGTTCGATTCCCGCCCAGGGCCAACATTTTCTGAACTGAATACTGAAAAATAAATGAAATTTCTTTGAGCCTGGGTGTATATTTGTATTTAAGTATGTATTTAAAAAGTATATAAATATATATTCACCAGTTGTCTGTCTACCATAACACAAGTATTAAGTTACTTACTTTGGGGACGGACGACTGTGTGTGTAAGTGTCCATTATATTTTATATTAATATTTATATATTTATATTTATAAGGGCTGGGTAGAGAGGCGACACGGGGTTTTAACTTTCCGGCTAACACAGGTTCTCTCAGGGCATGGTTACCTTTGGAAGATTCCTGTGTCGAGTGGCACAACGCGAGCCGCCCACTATGTGTCATGAATGCGGTGCTGACAACGACAAGGCGCATCACAATCTCTTTGGGTGCTCAGCTTGGGCAACGTAACGGGCGAGCCTAGTAGAGGAGCTGGGAATTGATCCCTCTCTACCTGCGGTGGTAAAATCCGGGCCGGAGAAGGCTCGCCCATAACCGTAAGCCACCCTAAACGGCATCTCCGAGTGCCGAATTGCGGGATTCGGTGCTCTAGCTGGAGAAAGGTTCCTCGAGGCGGCCGATGCATTAGGTATACCCAATGTATCGGTTGTGAATGTAGGCGGCCTTGTCTATTAGGCCCCACATGGTGCAGGCTACTGCTGACGAGGGTGCAGTATTCCTGTGCCTTCCGTCTTCAGGCAGTAAGATGGAACTCCATGAGGTTTTAGCCGGTAAGAGTCCGGTATAACTGCAATACCGCCCCCGCGGATTGCAGTACCCATGAAGGGTTTCCTCATACAAAAGGGTCAACTTATTTTACTTGCTTTTTACGACATCTCGTTAAGAAAGAGGGTGGTGTATTCTACTCAGCTGTATACCACACGGTGTCTATACACCACAATGAGCAACAAGTCCTGCGTAATAGAACTGGCCCGGGATCGGCCGGGATTTGTCCCCGCATGACATCTGGGAGAGGATTTACTGAAATCGGGTCGTGCCCATCAGTCAACACTAATCCCGGCTCGCTGGTACAATTTCGTATATGGTAATTTAATTTTATGTAGAACCTATGTATTATAGGACTATGCGATTTATGGGTGTGTTCCTTTCAAATTCCGCCTAATTCATATGAAATTATTATTTAGGAAAGGTAATGCTGATCTATGCAAGGCTGGGATTATGAGAATTAGAGTTACTCTTTAGATTATTTTATTTTTCAATTAGTTTTACACAAAATTAGTCTTTCGCTTGTGACGCTGGGAGTGAATAAAAGACTCACCAACAGTCAACAACAAATTTAATGGGTCGTAAGAGGTCTACTGCCCGTCAATGCAATGCTCCGTAAGAGGGTAGGTGTGCGCTAGGTACTGCCCTGGCTTTGTCTAGCAGCGGAGTGGGCCGTGCAGCGTGCGCCCGGAGAACGAAGAGTCGACCCGAAGAACGTCGGGCCCGGACTCAAGGCCACTTAAGTCCGGCTTGGGCTGAGATTAGGGGTAAAAGGTACCTTTTCTAACCACGGTATGACACCCTGAAAATGACATCCAGCGTGTTACTTTATGAATGCCTTCGTCTCCTCTGATTGCGTGCATGGCAGCGTAAGCAAAGCAGGGCTAATGCGCTAGTGAAGTGATGATGTGCATGTCGCAATCAGAACGGAGAATAAAGCGAAGAACAAAGTAAAGAAAAAATGTAAAAAGTGAAATTTAAAGATACAATGAAAAAATAAAATTAAAATGATTTAAAAACATGTTAAATTTAAAATTTAAGTTAACGCTTAGTATAACAATGATATCTTTTACACAGCAAAGGTACGAAATTCGTTTGTGGGTTTGGGTATAAGATTCTATAGTAAAATTCCGCAATCAATTTTAGCTTTGCAATTACAGCAGTTTAAAAACACTATTAAAGAAAGCCTGATACAAAAGCCTACTATACTGTTGAGGATTATTTAGATGATAAGAATGCGTGGATACTGTCCAACCCTGTACAAGAGAGTAATGACTTAATGTAACTTATAAGTGTTATAAGTATTATGTTGAAAAGAGCAACCGCCGAGTTTCTTGCTGGCTCTTCTGGGTAGGAACAGCTTTCCAAACCAGCAGTAAAATTGATGATTCAAAAGTACTTGATTACAAGTTTCTTTGAATGGATTTGAATTATGAATTTTCTGTATATTTATGTAATAAATATGAGGTTTTCTTAAAATTCAATCAATTTATTCTTTTTTAACAATTTGTCAACTCCTTCTTCTTCCTTTTCTTTTTGGTACATAAGCATACAGTTCTATGCTGAAATATAACTTCCTGATCCTTTATCTATTACGGAAAAACCGCAAGAACATCCGTAATACACAGACAAACGCACCTGGGACTTTGTATTATTATATAGTGATCTTATAATTATTCATAATAGCGCACATATTTGATAAACCAAAAAAGGATGTTTACTTTTAGTAACTCAAAAAAATTGTTGTCCAATATATTTAAATTTATATAGTAATTGTGTAAAACTGTTATCTTTCGTGAAGATTCATTTTAGTACAAATCTTTTAATCCGGTGTAGATTAAAGGAAATGTCAAGATTGAAAAGCCTACATTTTTAAAAGCTTTTATTCCACTTGCAATGTATGTATGTACAGGTGGAATCTTGCAAGTTAAATTGGACCACTTTCCCGGTATCCGATTGAGCTGATATTTAACATGCTGGGCCAGTCCCGATGACAATGCATGTTTATGATAAGTATTATCTGATGCTGCTGTCAGGATTTGCTCCAGATGAAAGAACTGCTCAAGGGTTAACAGTATGGACATTTCATATAACAGTGCAGTCCCCATGACAATACATTTTTATTGACCTTATTCTGCTGCCAGGATTGGCTTCACACTAGAGAACTCCTTAGCGATTGACAGTAGGGACATGATATTTTGTTAAAAGATTTTTTAACTTGAATTGTTAAATATTCCACCTGTCTATAGCTGTGCGTGATACCGTAGTAAAAAATGCTCACATTCACGGCTATATCAAATTCGAGTATAGATTTATTTAAACTGCATGATGACAAAAGGATAAAAGAATAAAAACACCTTTCAAAACATAAACAATGGCTGAATAACTCAATCCGCGAGAGACAATGGAGGCCTACGTTGATGGGAGCGAGAATCATAAAAATACCATTACAGCGCCGTTAACTGATCCCTGGGGGTAGAGATAAATGAAGGGAAAATACTAAATACTTGGTACAGCCAGGTGATTCATGGTTTTAAACACTGAATTTCGTTATTCAGTTACGCGTTATCAGAAACTTGTGATATATTAACAAAGTCCCTACCACTTCTGTTCAACTATTCGCAATAAACTTATAAATTACTGAATGGATTTTCATGTGGATGATAGCTGAAAAAACTTGTTTATTTTGCTTATTTCCATAGTGTTATGTCCTATGGAATATTGCAATGGGGTAAATGCGCGGATAATAAAAAAATCTTTGTATTACAAAAAAGAGCCGTACGTGGCATTTACAATTTAAAACTGCGTGATTCCCAGCAAGAGAAGTTTAAAGAAATAGGTATTCTTAAACTTGCTTCACAGTAAATTTAAAGTAATTTAATTTTTTTACGATTCAAAAACATTTTTTTCCAAGTTTACTTGAATAAAGAATATTTTGAATTTGAATTTGATTCTTCCATGTCATTATTTTTTCCGACACTCACAGGACTGCCTGTGACACCTTTGCTCTGGTATAATATCTGTATTACTTGATAATTAATTCAATATCTTAAGTCTTAATGAAAAATGGAAATATTTGGATTAGTTACATTTTTAAATTCTATAATTTTAAGTAAGTATGCGGCCTGTTACTATCCCAATGCTGAGAATAGGCCTCTTCTCTCCGTTTTTGGGGATAAGGATTGGAGCTAAGATCTACCACCACTACCACGCTGCTCCAATTCGGATTGGTAAGTTAGACATATGTTCAGAATTCTCTAGAGATATGCAGGTTTCATCACGATGTTTTCCTTCACCGAAAAGCGTGTGATAAATTGGAATTATCAATACGACACATAAGTTTTTAACAGAAAAACTCATTGGTACCTGCCCGGGTTTAAACTCGTGCCCTCCTCGAAAGAGTCGCACGGTGTTACCGCTGGGCTACCACAGCTTATAATGTTACCACCATAGACTAATTCTTGTATCTATGATATCAAAAATAGCTTTAACGTCTTTGATTGTAAAGGGAGTAAGCGTTAATTCTCTGCCAACAATAACCCAAAATTAGGTTTCACAGCTATAAAATCCAATCAAAGTTGAACCCTATAGTTCGCAATAGGTATTGTTTAAAACTCTTCGCTTCAACCTGGAAACTTCATTATTTATGGCACACTTGGTTTCTCAAAGGAATGTTCGAGAAAGTTTTCTAAATAACATGAGGGTCTTGATGCGTGATAAATTTTATAATTAGAATTTCCTAGATTGTTTTTGATTTTATCTAGGATTTTACTTGAATAAAAAACTTACTAATATTTACTTTCGTAAACCCGTGTGGTATCCGGCGGAGTAGAATAGACCACCCACATTTCATACCGAGGTGTCGTAAAAGCGACTAAAGTAAGTTGATCTGCCATGTGGTATCCAGTGGGATACCACATGGCAGATCAACTTACTTTAGTCGCTCAGAATACTCAGTGGAGTAGAATAGATCACCCGCATTTCTTACTGAGGTGTCGTAAAAGGTAACTAAGGTAATTTGATCCGCTGTGTGGTATCCGGCTGAGTAGAATAGACCATCCTCTTTCTTACCGAGGTATCGTAAAATACGACTAAAGTGACTTGACGTCAGGCAGGCGGCCGTTTGTAAAATACGTAGCCAAATCATGTGACATGTTTATAACATGTGCCGATCAGAGTGGGATGAGGGCAGAAGGATGATGAATATTTTCATTTGTAATATGGAATTTTGCAAAGTACGTACTTCTATTTTATGAACTACTAGCTTTTACCCGCGACTTCGTTCGCGTGGACTGTTGTCGTGTGATCGATAATAGATGGCGCTATCAATGTTATCCTTTTCCTCTAGAATTAACGGGATTTCAATAGCCTATACGTTATTCCGGTGTATAAGTAATATTGGTTCAGCAAATTCGCCGTGATAGAGTAACAAACACATCCATACTCAAAAACTTTCGCATTTATAATATTATTAGGAAGTTAGATTCAAAATGACGATTTGTGGAGGATTGCGACATAAAGCGGCTATTCTGACAGTTTTAACTCTGTTTCCGAAGCGAATGTTGAACTTCAAAGCAGCTTATAACGATGTTTGCCATAGCAATGAAAGCAAATGTTGCGATGTTTACATTTGTTTAGAGATTACGTATTTCTACACGAGCGGCTTAGGAAATCTGGATGAATGAACACGGGTCGAAACTATTTTCCTATGAAGTATTTTATTGAAATGCAAATACTGCGGGTTAAGGCAAATGTTGTTTTCTTTATTTTTTCGAATTGATTGTATGCTATTAGCCCTAATGGCTTTTACAGCGTCACCGGGTTATACGAGCAAAGAAGCATCGCCGAGGTTGCGAAATGCGGAGAGTAGAGCGCAGAAGCTCTACTAGCGTCGGGGAACGTCGTCGTAAGGGTGCCTCCTATGAGATCAGACTAGGGCTTAGGGCGACGTGTAGTGACGCAAATTTTATATTTATAAAATTATCGCGACTTAATAAGTGTTACATGTTTTAAATACAATCTCCTTAAAATATTTAGATCACACATCTTCATCTTCCTGCCCTTTCCCCAAACGCGCCTATACGCCGGGGTGGTTCGGTCGATGGCCCTGTACGGCGCTCCCGTATGGGCGGGGCGACTGACCGCGAGATCCTTGCCCCTGCTGCGCAGGGCGCAGAGGATCATGGCGGTCAGACTTGTGCGGGGCTACCGGACCATCTCCGGCGAGGCGGCCTGCTCCTTGGCCGGGTCCCCTGCATGGGACCTAGAGGCTGAGGTGCTAGCTCAGGCCTACCGCCGTAGAGTCGATTCCCGTTCACAGGGGGGAGACACAGCGGCGGTAGAGGTGGATCGGAGGAGGGCAGCTCAGGAAGAGCTCCTCCGCCAATGGAGGCGGCGGCTTGAATCACCCAGTGCAGGAGCCTGGACGATTTCGGCCATCCAGCCCATTCTCCAGGGCTGGGTCGCCAGGAGGCATGGGGTCCTCACCTTCCACCTGACACAGGTGCTTTCCGGGCATGGTTGTTTCGGGTGGTATCTGTGGAAGGTGGCCCAGCGCGAAGCGACTGGTGAGTGCCACGAGTGCGGCGCCGATTTTGACACGGCGCTGCACACGCTCGCAGACTGTCCAGCTTGGGCGGTTCAGCGGGCGGAACTTGTGGCACAGGTGGGGCACGATCTCTCCCTGCCCACTGTGGTTCGCGCCATGGTGGACAGGGAGCGATCATGGGCAGCGATGGCCTCCTTCTGCGAGGACGTTATCTCGCGGAAGGGCGGCGGGGCGGATCCGAGAAGTCGAGTCCTTGGATCCAATCCGCCGCAGGCGAGCGGGGCGCAGGTGACTCGCCGAAGTCCGTCGCATGCCGCCCTAACGGGGACCTCCGAGTGATCCGAACGGGGTTTATCGGATGCTCGCTGGAGTTAGGTCCCCGAGGCGTTCGATGCATCTGGTGCTCCCGATGCATCGTTCAGCGGAGGGAGGGGCCACTTTCAGAGAGGCCCCGACCCAGAGGTGGCGCACTCTGGGCTACAGAGTTGCTGCTGGCGGGGATGGGGGGCAATGTCTTCATGGGTACCCTATCCCCGCCACCAGCAGCGTAGTGGAGCACACAGGTTATTTTAGTCGGTGCGAGTCCGACATAACCGTCGCCTGTCCCCGTCGGGCGGCGGTACCCATAAGGGGTTTTTTCCTGTATAAAAAAAAAAAATCTCCTTAAAATATTTAGATCACACATCTTCATCTTCCTGCCCTTTCCCCAAACGGTGGACACAACATGTTATAAACATGTTGTCACATGATTTAGTTACGTATTTTACGACTGCCTGACACAACTTACCTTAGTCGTATTTCACGATACCTCGGTATGAAAAATGGTGGTCTATTCTACTCAGCCGGATATCACACGGCGGCTCGACTTACCTTAGTCGCCTTTTACGAAAGTAAAGTTTTTGTAAAGTAAAGTAAAGTAAAGTTTTTTTGGTAAGAAATGAGGGTGGTACTATTCTATGCAGCCGGATACCTAAATTTACGTTCTTAAAATTAGCGCGTTCAAGCAAACAAATAAACAAAACAAACTCTTCAGCTTTATATATTAGTATGAATCTACCCCTTTTATCCCAACACATTTAATACGAAGCTGCGTTTTATAGTAAAAATAAATAACCATTATTACGACAACGAAAGACAATACAGTTATTAAAAAAAAGCAATTTGTAAATACGGATTCCTTAATATTTATTCCGTTCGTGCCAAATTCACGCGACAATTTGGCGCAAATTTATGTAATTCATTTTCCATCGAAATCACTGTTTGTGTAGCGAAGTTCGTTATTTATTTTTAAAATTTCACTCTGCGTTGCTGTTTACGGGCACAGGTTAAATGATTTTGTATTTGTATAACTTCACCACATGAGGTGTTTGCGGTAACATAACGGACTAAACAAAACAAACGTTTAACATTTTAATTTATTTGACATTATATTTTTATACTGTTGTGGCGACTTAGGTAAATTAACCCGTCGTGTGGTATCCGGCTGAGTAGACCAACCTCATTTTTTACCGAGGTGTCTTAAAAGGCGACTAAGGTAAGTTGACCCACCGTGCGGTAACCGGTTTAGTAGAATAGACCACCCTCTTTATTACTGAGGTGTTGTAAAATACGACTGAGGTAAGTTGACGTCAGGCAGGCGGCCGGTCGTAAAAACTCAGCCAAAACATGTGACAGCATGTTGTGCTGACCTCACTTAGAGTGGGATAAGGGCAGGAAGATGATGATGATTAGTGTATAATTTAGGATCCTATAAGGTTTAGTGGCGATCGGACCGTTTTTTAAACTGTTGAGTTCTGTTTCGAGGGTAATTCGAAACAAGACTGAGCCACAGCAATGTGTGAACAGACAGCTAGTACTCAATATTATCTATATATCAATCTGTGAACGGGGACGCCTGCCCCGTTGACGGCATGTCGGGTAGTCAGCTCAGTATTAAACTATTCCACCCATTTCAATTTTTAAGACACGAGTTTCGCTGTTGTCCTGGTGTACCTGCTTTAACCTACCAGTAGCCTATATCCCTGAAGGGGATATTTGTTAAGTCCTTAACTGTACTTTCTTCCTTACCTTCCCATTTTACCAGCGAGTACATGATGCATTCAGCTATAAAGTGAAGACTCATTTCTTCCTCTCCAGATTCTGGGCACGCTGAATCTTCCTTTATTCTCATTATCTACAGGTATTTGTATCTACAGGTAAACTGCATGGTTTTCTTTGTATCGAAGGAACTGAGGAACAGCTTCGAAAAATAAAGTTTTCCAGGTCGATGCGACTTTTGATGTGGTCAATATAGAAAGGAACATAGATGGCGGACGAAAATCAGTATAAAATAAATTTAGGATAGACCCCAATATCGTAAACAAAATAGCAAATTTTGTCGGATGAATACTAATAACTAAAGATACCTTAATGCAAAAATTTTATCTCAAAGACCAACATGAAAGGTAATTTAGTTACCTCGAAAAGGGAACGGGCATAATTGGGTTCTTTATATTCACGTCGCCAATCGCCAATTAGCGACACGTGCTTTGGATTTGCCAGGTGATGTTTATCTGCACAAACTGACTGGTTTTCTGTACGGTGAAATTGTGTTAGTGATTTCTTAATAGTAATAGTTAGTTACAACGCCACATCTCAGTCGCATTATAGCTTTTTCTATTTATACAGGAACGGTTGGTGCTTAGAAACTAAACGATGCTCAAATGCGAATTGGTTCAGATATGTAGTAATGTAGTATGATATGAGTAAGCAACTCATTCGATGGTCTCGATATTCGCTTCTACAAGAAAATTCCGCTATCCATACCATAGACCAGTTCTACAGAATGGTTTTAATTAAGTATAAGAGATATGCTTATACGTAAAGCATATTGCAAAATTGAAGATTATTTCAATGAAATGAGCGCTGTCAGAAAGTCTAGTGTTTTCAATAATATCTCCCTCATATTTGGCATTAATAGAACATAGTCATGTTTAACGTGGCCATAGGTTATATTACATTTCTGATGGAAACTGAGCGCCATGACTTCCTTACGTTCCTAAAATTAATGAATACTCGTATTTATTACATCGTATGTATTTGCAATGCTTAGGTATTTGGCAATTGCCGGGCATATAGTACAAATAAAAGTGTTATGATCTAAGCTGTTGGATAATATCTCTGCATTGGAAAATGCTGCGTTTTTAGACCCCCATCAGGTAACCAGATGACCTTAGAAGGATCGTAGGGAAGCGCTGATGCTGATTGATACACTAGATAATTTGCTTTGTAAATGTAATATGTACGTATATAGCACTATAAGTATATAGCACTATAAGTATATAGCACTGAGTAACCTCAAGGAATTTTTTGTTAACTTCGACATTATCCATAAAAAGGTTTATAAGCTTGATATTTCTTTTTCTTAGTTTGTTAACGATCAAAAATGCACCCAATGTGGTCAGTGGATTGTTGGACAAGACCAGTGTATGAAGACTTTTAGCTCTTTGGAGATTGTTTCCCATTGTAATCGCTGCTTCTTTATTGAGTCTGAAATATGTATATTTATAAATGTAGGATTAAATAAGTTGTTAAGATAAAAGATAAATAAATGTTGTATGTAAGATGATTACTGTTTTTGAACGAAACCGTGTGCGAGCGAGAGAAGCAGTGTGAAAGCGAGATGTGATGATGTTTGTAAGATGGCGTTCTCTTTGTGCGGCGCACCTAGAAGAGTAAGACGTACAAGTGAGAATAAAATTAATCAAAACGTTTATAAAAGTTTTTTTTTTGGATGAAACCACCACCACAGGTACAGGCTTCTTAGAATCATAAAAATATGATAACTACACGATTTTGTTTATAAAACCTTATCCCTTGTATTCCGCTAGGATGCTGTATAAATATGGAAAGGAGATTAAGCCCTGCGAGGTCCTCTTTAAAAAATAGACAGTTACATTACTTAAGTTACGTTTAAGTTGCAAAATTAATGTTTGTTACAGCTTAATCTAGTACGGTTTAATGAGAAATAATCTATCAAGTCAATCACAGGGGATTAAGATTTCCAACTTTCTTAAATTTTTTCGTTTGATTGATTAGTTTCCAACTTAGCCTACTACTAAAATATCTATGGAGGGGGATGTCCATTAATTACGTGTTTTTTATTTAGACCCCTTGTTCTTTGTCAGTCAAGGTATGGTTTGATTTTATATTTTGTTTTAAGTTTCATTTACTCGAGGCACTTGATTGAATTCCGGAAAACCAGGTGTTTACAAAATATTTATATTTGATTGGTTTTATTTCGCAAAAGCTCAGACATTTAATTCTTTATATTTGAAGAATTCTTGCCAATGTTTCATTTGTTCTCAAAACTATTATTTATTATTTTTTGTTATATTTTCGGCTATAATATATATATTATTTGAATTCAAAAGTTAACCTTCTACTCTTTTTTTTATTAGATATTGCTTAAGCTCTCCTTCTCTTTTTATGTATAGCACTGTCAATATTTAGTTCGCAACATAGAGGTACGCTACTAGAATTTGATTGTCGATGAATTGAGTGTATCAAAAACTTCAAAGAGATTCCAAAGCGTACGGCAATGTATATTTCAAACCTTTTTTATCACTACCATTTCATATCCACTAACTTTAAAGGCTGCATGAAAAATTGCCAATCTTTTTGATAAAAAGGCTTGCAATATTTCTTTTTTTCTACGAATACATACATACAAATGCATAAGTGAATGACAAATAATTTCAACTCAAATTACTAACGTCCAATATTCGCAACGTCCGTATATGCAATACCTGAGGGCTTCGCTAAGTTTATGATTGTTCCACGAAATATTGAGTTCAAGTAACACATTGATCTCACTTAGTTCTTTAAGAAGATTGTTAAATTAAAAAATCATTTATACTTATTATAAAACAAAGTGCCCAAAAGGTGTCTGTCTGTTTGCGTTTGATTTTCTCAAAATCAACTAAATGGATTTTTGTATGGATTTTACTAAATGGTAGTGCAATACTTCCGGAAGGATAAGGTTAATAACACATTACCGTTTTATGTAAATTGTGTCAAAGGGGTCGCGCAGTTGTAAAAAAATCGCCTATTGGGAGCTTTACTCGCGTGCGCTGCCTAAATCAGCATAGATACACTAGAGTAATGTAAAGGATTGTAGATTTGCAAAATACTACACAAAAGTCCGGGACAGCATGTCTCTATCTCTTATAGTCAACTCAAAATACTACTTTTAAATGTTTCGGTTGTGTTTCGGCTTCATAGAACTTAGGACCTTTAGAACTAAAATATCCTAAAGATATATAAATATCCTATACACTATTAGGGGACTCTCACAGTACAGTCTCTCGTCAGAACACCGAACAAGTTGTTCGGTGTTCTGACGACGTGTAATGACAGTATAAAGTACGTGAAGGTTATAATTAGTGACAAAAAGACTCGTCATAGTGCTATTAAAATTGCACAGGCGCGTGGAATCCTTAACACTAACATTAGCTGAGCTTTTTGAAATAATCTATGCATATTCTCTGAAACACTAACATTAGCTGAGCTTTTTGAAATAATATATGCATGTTCTCTGAAACACTGTCGACAGATGTTCAAGCCTTATTAACGAATAAGGCTGTGTCGATTGGAATAGGCTCTACATATGATACCCATATCAACGAGTACTAAATGTTTGCGTGACTTATATTTTTTATTTGGATTTAACCAAATAATTGCAGAAAACCGAATAATACTAAAGCACGCAATTTCCGAAATAGACTATAGTAGACTAGAATAGGTCTGAAGACCAGTCTACAGAAAGGCATAATTAAGTGTAAGAAATATGCTTGCACGTTGACCGTCTAGCTGGTTCTTCTATATAAGGGAAACATTCCGAACCAATGATAGCTTCATTAATCATATTAATCCTTTACGATTTAAGTGCTTGAAAAAACTTATTTGATTTTATTATTATTTACAAATTGTTCTTGAGAGTCATAACGAATCGTCTCGTTCGTAGGTTTGACAACTTCCAGCCTCCCGAACAAGCTGGATTCCGAAAAGTACCATAGACCACATATTCACGCTGCGGCAGGTTATACAGAAGATTTATATTGAATAACTTATAATTATTCTTAAATAAACTTTAATCAACGAAAAAGTTACGAGAGACTCGCTCAAAATACTAGTCGAATATAAATCTTAAGCTCCTCAAAAAACAAATTAAACAGCGCGGAAACTTTTTATAACAAGCGAACTTTAGCCTTATCTGAATCGCTCAGGAAACGGCGAGGTACATTCAGACGCATTTGGCTCGTTAATGAGTTCCACTTGCCTTTGAGTGCAGACATTTTGTTCCACGAGACGTCTAGGTAGGTCGTGGTCTTGTTTCTATCAGTGGCCGTTGCTAATACCACCGCCGAGAGCGGCCCGAGCTCGTTGTACCCCAGATTTAATCTTAATTAAATCAAAACTTGAGTTATGCTGTGTTCGAATAGAACTTTAGATGCTCGTTTGAACGACACCTGGCCACGTGTTGTCGTAGAAATAAATTTGACAGCATACTTTTAAAATACAGAGTAAATATCAATGTAGAATACATAAAATTTTGATCAAAAATATTTAATATTGCATAAAAGAAATGACATAGAACAAATATACCTAGGTACTGCTTTCAGTTTTCGCTGACAAATGTAAAGTCATGTTGGTTCATAGTTATTGTATAGAACCGGCTATACTCACATCTTATTCTATCGGGTTAGCCCGACTAGTTTGGAACCCATCCGGGGCACTTATTCATGAGCTCTTTACACGACGTTATCGCGGCGGGAACTGCGTCCAGCAGCTCGCTGGGCGCGGCTCGTGTTGGTTCATTTGGGGAACGCGGTCTAGAGAGGTGAAAATACCTAGGATCAAGCCCCAACTGCCCTATTATTTTTTTATTTTTCTTTTCAATTTTTTTGATTTTTTTTTTTACATTTTAAAAATTACCGGGCAAGTTTCGTCACCCAGGTACTCTCTAATTATATAAATACACTACAGACCCAACGTGGAAAACACTGCTCCAGCGGATGAGCGGTGAAAGCATAACAGACATAATCACATAGATAGACAGACTTTTAATAAAATTTTCGCATTTATATTATTAGTAATACATCGCGTAGAGAACAATTTACGAGCTTTAGTATCTGAAAGCAATAAAGACCTCGGTACCTCTTAAGTCTATACAGACCACTTGAATTGTAAATAACTGCGCTCACTTTCAAGTCAATCGTATCTCTGAGCAGTCCTCGGAGGAAACTCCTTACCGGTATTACATTCATCTCTTTACATATATCTAAATACAACTTCTGTCCGTCGGTAGGGTAAATTAAACTCTCCTCTAGAACAAGGAGAAATAAACTTTATTTTTCTTTAGGCACGTCCGTTGAAGGAAAACATCGTGAAGAAACTTGTAATATGATTGGAGAATACCTAGAATATGTGATACCCACCGATTCAGATTTGAGTAGCATGGTAGCTTTAGACTACAACTCTTCTTTCGAAAAATGAGTAGAGGCATTGTAAAGCAATAGTATAGTGCAATAATTTTAAGTTTAAATATATGTAGTACTATTAATTACGCCGTGTGGTGTCCGGCTGAATAGAATAGTACCACCCTCATTTCTTACCGAGGTGTCGTAAAAGGCGACTAAGGTAAGTTGACCCACCGTGTGGTATCCGGTTTAGTAGAATAGACCACCCTCATTTCTTACCGAGGTGTCGTAAAAGGCGACTAAGGTAAGTTGACCCACCGTGTGGTATCCGGTTTAGTAGAATAGACCACCCTCTTTCTTACCGAGGTGTCGTAAAATACGACAGAGATAAGTTGACGTCAGGCAGGCGGCCGGTCGTAAAAACGCAGCCAAATCATGTGACAGCATGTTAATAACATGTTGTGCCGACCCCACTTAGAGTGGGATAAGGGCACGAAGATGATGATATGTAGTACTATTAATTATCCCTAAATTACTATAATTTTTCGATCTTCCCCGATCCCGATCCCGATATGGCATATTTTCAACTCGATGATCGCAACTAGGTCGTGACAACCGGGTAAGTAGGCTCTCAGGTGAAAAATTACTTCACTGCGCCTTAGAGTATGCTATAACGGAAGATAATGGCTTATCTCGATACGAGATCCGATTCTCTTATAAAAATGTTTATCACCACGTTAAACCGAAGAAACTCAATAAAACCAGACGACAATGGGTATAAAAAAGCTTATAAAATTGTTATTTTGGCGCTGAAATACTCATTTTCATAACAGGTAACGATGAAAAGTTGTTGCATAAGTTTTTATCGCGGTATTCGGAAGTTTGAAAGGCTACTCAATATTTATAATGTGATTAATTGAGATGAAGTTGTGAAAGATATTTTTTGTATTTAATTAGGTACATTAAAAGCCCAATATTTCGTTGTCTATTTTACGTTTATGAGGCCTATATACACTGCATAGCTAGTTTATAAGGTTTTGTAAATGCTTGCAATCTCAAAACGTATTTTGATGTTGAACAATACTCGTATCGTACTTTACTTAGAGTTTCCAATGATCTTTCATTCATAATTTAGTGACCGAATATTTTGCTTACCATTTTGAATCGTTTGTTCTTTGGTGCGTTTGATTCTATGAAAAACTAAAGTTAACGCAAACTGAAGACGCCGGTACAACTATAGGCTAACCGCTTAGCTCAGTCCTTTTCTGCGGGATAAAAGGGCGCGCAGGTAGGACGTAAATGGGGATTGTGCGGGCGGTTACCTCTTGTATATCACGTTATGAATGCGCGCCATCCGCACCTACCCGTCCCTTTTTCTCGTCCTACCTCCACGCCCATGTGCCCTACAGGCGAAGACTGAGTTAAGCGGTAAGCCTGTAATAAGTATTATACTGATCATTGTGTATGTTATACTCGTAAGTTTTAAGACGAAGTAAGATATAAGATATACACCTAACTTCAATTAGAAGTTAGTCATTAATATTTTTTATAAATCAAATATTTTAAATAGATCGGAATTGCAGCTGCACAACATAATTATTATTTCTGTGTCAAACGCAATACCGTAGTGGATTAATTATATTTTCCTGGAAAGTTCACACTATATTTCAAAGACAAACTTTACTATAAGAAATACAACTCTATAGAATTTTAACGACCCTCTATAAAACCCCGGTCTCAACTTTGCAAGCTTTGGTCGAAACACTCAAAGTAATTATGCTGGAACGATGCAAAAAGTCGACTTAATCCAAACCGCCTTGCTACGACAATTAACAACTGGACTCGTCGCTTTTGAAACATGAAATTAAATTATTTAACCTCATTTAACTTTAATATATATTTATAATTTATATTAATATATAAAAGCTGAAGAGTTTGTTTGTTTGATTGTCTGAACGCGCTTGTCTCAGGAACTACTGGACCGATTTGAAAAATTCTTTGGGTGTAAGATAGTCCATTTATCGAGGAAGACTGAAGGATGAATAGAAAAAGAGCAGCAATTACGAAAACTGCAAAATTTAAAGCTTTCCTTGCGTACGTAAACGGTGAAAGTTAATCAAAAATCATGTATTATAGAATTGTTTCCTACTAAATTTCTAAATAAAAGTCCGCGACAGCATATATCTAGCTTTTAAGATTTCCACTTTTACCATTTTTATATTTATCAAATACTGTATTAAGGTTTTAATCTTACCACGCGGGCGGAGCCGCTGGCCATTGCTAGTATCCTATATATTGAACTAGCTTTGCTTACGACTTTGCCCGTGTGGAAATCAGTGTATTTAATTTAAGTTAACCATAAGAGATAGACACATGCTGTCGCGGACTTTTTTGTAGTATTTAGATCTATAATTATCTAGTACATTACTTTAGTGTATCTTTAGTGGTTTACGTGACTAAAGCTCCATGCAGGAGAGTGTTTTTTACGACTGCACGACCTCAACACCATATACAAAAAACCGTTATACCCTATTAACTTTAACATTGAATTGCTCTACCTTTCAGTATAAACCGTACAAAACTCGGTTCAGTAGATTTTGAGAGAATCCATCACATACAGACAGACAGCATTTGGGGACGACACCGCTTGCCTTACAGCTTACGCCTTCAAGTAGGAAGTCCAAATTAATTAAACAATTAAATATATGTGCTGCTGATGGCAGGTGGAAGTATTTTGCATTGTTGCGCTGACGAGGGTCGTTTGCTTAAGGTATTTATATCGTATATGTTAATTTATAACATTAGTACAAAATAATACTTTCTATAATAATTTGCTTTTAATATGCTTTTATTATGCTACGTGTAAACCTAATTAAATTATAACAATCAATTTTTAACATTCAATATTTTTTTATTAACAACAAAAATGTATAAATTATATCTATCTTAAATGACTTACGTACTAGGACTATAAAAATCATGTCAACGTGAATTGGTCTCAAGAATGCTTGCAGCGTTTCCGCGATCAATTGCTAAGCTGATTAAATATATTTTAGCGAATTTTTGCTGTAAATTAAAAAAAACTTAGCGATATATATTATTATTTTTAATCATAATATATTATCGCTATATTATTAAACCAAGTCCCTCACCAAATCTGTAAAATATATACTCAATAAACTATTGAATGTATAATTTATTTACTTTTTGGTTGAAACATGTCGATAATTGTTGAAAATGTCGGAAAAAGTTATGCCACCTGTAAGTATTTTCTAATTCCTTTGTATCACGAAACAAATTATCCATATACCATTTTAATGGGTTTACAGAAAGGCCTCTAATTGTAAATATGTATCATATCTTTGAAGTACATTTAAATTGAAAAAAAATGGTCGCGTTGAATGCGGTAACTAAAAAGCTAGCGTAATTTTCTTGAAATTACACCACGATTTCCAAAAAAGTATATAATGCAAACGATACATTCAAAAGTACACTTACCACAATTGAAAAATATAAGTTTTTAGGAGCAATGACTATATGCTGACTAAATCTCTTTAATAAAGGAAAGTCTATTAAATCGCGGCAGAGCTATAAGCCGCCATTGTATACTCAAGCAACCTTTTAGACAGTTTACATTAGGGCTGTGCTCTAAAAGATTTAGTAATTATAATTAACTCTTCTGAGAAATGTACTGCTACGATAAAGTATTGTTTAGGTGTTTTTAATATAACGCATTATTTTTAAGATCATCATCATCTTCCTGCCCTTATCCCACTCTAAGTGGGGTCGGCACAACATATTATAAACATGCTGTCACATGATTTGGCTGCGTTTTTACGACCGGCCGCCTGCCTGACGCCAACTTACCGCTGTCATATTTTACGACACCTCGGTAAGAAAGAGGGTGGTCTATTCTACTTAACCGGATACCACACGGTGAGTCAACTTACCTTAGTCGCCTTTTACGACACCTCGGTAAGAAATGAGGGTGGTCTATTCTACTCAGCCGGATACCACACGGCGTTACGCATTATTTTTAAGAATGAACTGAATATTTAATGTATAGCTATCCTGAGGCTGTATTATGCAATAGCAAAATATGTCAATAAAATATTTTTTTCTTGGGAAACTATTTGGGGAACTTCTTTTCCTTTGGGAATTAAAGAAGTATCACGTAGGAAAGTAAAAGCTACGTCATATATATTAATATATGACGTAGCTTTATTTATTAATTGTAAGAGATTGAAAGCAGTATCAATTTAGTAGCTTAATAGTAGAAGGTTTAGTATATACTCATAAATTCCTATTTTACAAATCGAAGTAAATATTGGTTAAAGAACGATAACACGAAATATAAGTATTTAAAAATAGTAAAACGATAATCTATTCATATCTAGTACCTGGTTGACCGAGCCTTGTTCGTTAATATTTTGCAAAATAAAAAAAAAAAACTTCCAAAAAAAGGGGAAAAAATGATTAGGTAGTTGAGATTGATCTCTGGGTATTTACATTTCTCGAGACTGTCCTGTTCCCGAATAAGCTACGCTGTTTTGAAATTTTAATTTTTTTTAATGCTCCAAAATTGTGATAAAACGAATTTCCGCTAGACGATGCATCTGATGCTCCTAATGCATCGTCTAGCAGAGGGAGGGGCTACTTTTAGAGAGGCCCCGACCCAGAAGTGGCGCACTCTGGGGTTCAGAGTTGCTGCTGGCGGGGATGAGGGCAATGTGTACAACGGTACACTGTCCCCGCCACCAGCAGCGTGGTGGAGCACTGTCAGGTTTTTAGTCGGTGCGAGTCCGACATACCCGCCGCTCGTCCCCGTCGGGCGGTGATGACCCATAATGGGTTTTCCTGACATAAAAAGAGGAGGTTGATGATGCTACGAACGAAGTCGCAGATACAACATAGTTTCAATGAATTAAAATTTCACTTCCGGTCTTAAAATAATACGTTTGGCAGCCCTATCAGTTTTCCGGTGGATAGAGTTAGTCCTCTCGTTTCTCACTATGACACCCGCAAGGCAGCATGCAACAACGTTAAACTTTTTATATCCGCACATAAACAGTTCTACTATTTACGTACTTGCGACTCGTAAACCATGAAAAATAACTATAACACAAATCCTTTTAAATAATTTATAGAATTAGGCGTTACTTTGCGGAGATCTATAATACAAAAGTAATAATAAAATTATTTTGCTATAATCCGGTAATATAGTTTGCTACAATTCATCGCGGATTATAGCAAAATATTTTTTTATTACTTTTGTCAAATCCTTTTACTTAATACAAATCACAATCCAAAATTACAAATAAAAAGGTGCAGACGCTTTTATAGAGATAATAATAATTAAACACTTGGATTTTTAATAATATATAGAATTAGGCGTTACTTTGCGAAGATCCATACATAACAGAAAAGTAAAAATAAATTTATTTCCTATAATCCGCGATAAAGTAAAATAGAAAATATATGTACGACAAAACCGCAAAAGCCTGTTGTGATTTTGGCAATCATCTTCAGATGATGCTTCCACTAAATTTCTCTAACGAAAGAGGTGACCTGGCTAAAGAATTTAGAATACCATAAAGATTGTTGCTGTATCCTTTTTAGAGGAAATGAAAGGTCATCCCCTCCTCATTTAGATATTATTAAAAACTTTATTGACATATTATTGACGTGGCTTTATTTTTTAGGCTCGGCAAGTTAATATAAAGGCATAAATAGTCGGTCGAGTATCAGTCAAAAGATGAGTCACAGCTGTTATTATAGTATAGTGACACTAGATTTTACCCGTAACTTCGTTTGCATGTTCTATTGTCGCGTGATAGGTTGATAATAGATAGCGCTTTTCAATTTCATCCTATTCTTGTAGAATTAACTGGATTTCTATGTTTTATGTTACCTCGGTGTATAAGGACAATTGTGCCAAATTTCATCGATATTGGTTCAGCGGATTTGCCGTGAAAGAGTAACAAACACATCCATACTCACAAACTTTCGCTACTAATATTATAAATGCGAAAGTTTGTGCCAGACATTAATTGTGTCAAATTTCATCTATATTGGTTCAGCCAATTGGCCGTGAAAAATGTAACAGGCAGATATTCACATTCGTATATTAGTAAGTATAGTAGGATAGGATACTCACAGAATGCGTGGGTATAGATATTGTTCGACCCTGTACAAGATATAAACGATGAAATGTAACTAGTATTAAGAATTGTGTTTTTAAAAGAACAACCGCCGAGTTGCTTGCTGGCTCTTCTCAGTAGGAACAACTTTCCGAATAAGCAGTAGAATTGACGATTCAAAAGCACTTGTTTACAAGTTTATTTGAATAAAGAATATTTTTAATTTAATTGAATTTGAACAAGGTGTACAAAACACCAGGTGTACAAGTTTAAAATGGGGATCCAAAATTTAAAATTCAACGGAAAGTGTTCTCCTCATAACAGGACGTAAAGTTTGGGGAGTCTATTCACATAATCGGGGGATCGAATTTAATGTTCTGGCGTGTATAGTGTATGGGACACGATGTAAATTCCGCTGCGGTGCGGATGGGGCGGCCATTGCCAGCACTCGTGACACTTGTGACATTAGCTTATAGAGGATATCGCGTTACGTCATATTATTTTATTGTAGACAGCAAAATTTTTGATCAATGTTTTAATTTATTGTTTCTAGCAACACTTCATTATTCCCTCTCATCCAGGAGTGTAAAAGTGGTCAGTTCAAGAACTGAGGTCTCTGCTGGTTGATCTGTAGCTCTGTTGGTTGATCTGTTCAATT
The DNA here is from genome assembly GCA_947086495.1 of Morpho achilles. Taxonomy (NCBI): domain Eukaryota; kingdom Metazoa; phylum Arthropoda; class Insecta; order Lepidoptera; family Nymphalidae; genus Morpho; species Morpho achilles. The sequence goes on along the minus strand of CAMTZB010000004.1, from coordinate 3,811,816 downwards.
CAGCCATTTTGTTTTTGGTTCTTTAGTTACAAATATATTAATTTTGTTCTCTTTTTATAAATCCTACTTTAGATCCCAACATTATATATATGCAAACTGTCATCATATCCTATACTATCCTACTTGCTATCCTAAAATAATATAAATGCGAAAAATTGTAAGTATGGATGTATATTTGTTTCTCTTTCACGGCCAATATAGCACCAATATCAATAAAATTCGGCTCAATTATTCCATATACATCGGGTTAACATATAGGCTATAGAAATCCTAATAATTGAATGACAACAGTAATATGATGACATTGAAAAGCCCCATTTATTATCAACCTATCATAGGACAACAATCCACGAGAGCGAAGTTGTGGATAACAGCTAGTTCACAAATAAAGCGTTCTTATTAAGATTATAGTTAAAGAACAAGTTTCGGATCTATAAATCACTGGCACTATTCCAAATCTTTGACCATAAGTCACTGCTTGATTTGAACGAAAATATCACATGAAATAATAAGCTATCTTATCCACATTCTCCTTTAGCCATGTCCAAGTCCGTTTTCATACTGGTCCAAGAGGACGTTATTTATACGCCGCCCTAACGTGACATATTTTAAAGATAACGATTTAATAAGTCGCCTTTGACCTGTTACTTCTGGAGTTATAGTGAAATGAAGAGACAATTTAAATATACTTCTTATGTTGAATATATTAAAGCGATAGAAGTACGACTGTGTTCATAAAGAATTGGGTATGCTTTTGTACCTACATAGTATATCTTTGAAATGACATTTAATAGATGACATATACACTTAAATGGCAACGAAGACACTGCAAAAGTAAAAAAAGCGCTGTAGATGTCTACGCTCGTCTCCTTAAAATTAAATAAGAAAAAAAAGTTCTAAAAAGATATAAATAAACTTTGAGTTGAGTTTGCAGTTAAGACCCCATTGGGCCATAGAGTCAAAGTGCACAAATTTTTTTATCCGTTTTAATACCTCGGTTAATTGTCTCTTCAGATGACAAGAGGGCTGGCTCCTTTTTCGCACAAAAAATCAGCTTAGCGATTCAGCGCGGAAACGCTGCCAGCATTCTTGGGACCATTCCACGTGGGCATGATTTGTATAGTCCTAGCGTGTTAGTAATTTAAGATAGATATAATTTGTACATTTTTGCTGCAAATTATCCAATTGCTGTAAAAAAACTAAACCTAAGTATATAAATATTTTAATATTTCAATTGGTTTGGGTGGTCATATTTTTTATCGGTTGGGCAAAACGATACATACATCTTTGGCGGACAACTTTTATATATTTGCTGTGCAATTCATTTTTTATATCTCAAAATTTAATATAAGGTGTGGCTTATGGTTTTTTCTAAATTTTGGGAACTTTCTTTTATTCTTGGGCGTTCCATTTTAAAATCGTCAGTGGGCCACACTTTGGCCCGCGGGCATAGTGTTGAGCGGGCCTGGTTTAAGATATTCATCGGTTATTACAATGTAATAATGAGTTTTCTATTAAAATTCATATGTCTAATTGATAATTGCAACTTATCACACGCTTTTCGGTGAGAATAAACCTGCATTTCTCTAGAGAATTTTACGAATATGTGTAAGCTATCAATCTGCTTTAGAGCAGCGTAATAGGTCTTAGCTTCTACTCCTCTCTCCAGAAACGCAAAGAGGAGGCTTGGCTGTGGCGGAGTGTGGTGAGGGGCAGATAGAGCGAGGTGCGGAGAGGAAAGGAGAGTAATGGCGCCTTTTGGTGTACGTGGAGTTATTAAGTTAAAAAAAAGAATAAATTAACTTTTGAGAAAATCGTTTCTTATTTATTCCGCCGTGTGGTATCCGGCTGAATAGAACAGTACCACCGTCATTTCTTACCGAGGTGTAGTAAAAGGCAACTAAGGTAAGTTGACTCACCGTGTGGTATCCGGTTAGTTGGAACCCTCTTTCTTACCGAGGTGTCGTGAAATACAACTAATATTAATATAAATATAACTAAGGTAAGTGGATGTTAGGCAGGCGACCGATCGAAAAATACGTAGGCAATGTGACAACATTTTAATAACATGTTGTTACCCCATTTAGAGTGGGATAAGAGCGGTAAGATAAAGATGATGAATAATTTAATAAATATATTATTATAATTATAATTATTTAGGTTCACATTTTTCGGTTTTGTTGCTTGTCATTGCTTGTATTGAAACTACGATTGCCTCAATCAAAATCTATATAGTTAAAAGCTTACTAAGCAAGATGAAATTTACGATGTAAGGGTCAGAAGGGTGGTCGGTCCAAAATTCATAATACGAGTAGACAGTGATTTCATTAGGAAAACATGGTTTGGAGTTGTCGCTAAACTTCTGACTAAGCTGTTCCAAACTAATGGCGGAATTTCACACGATAACTTTTAATACTGTCGTATCCGGCTGAGTAAAATAGACCACCCTTACTTCTTACCGAGGTGTCGTAAAAGGCGACTAAGGTAACTTAACCCCCCGTGTGGTATCCGGTTGAGTAGAATAGACCACCCGCTTTTTTGCTTAGGTGTCGTTAAATTCGACTAAGGTAAGTTGACATCAGACGGGCGGCTGGTCGTAAAATAAGAAGCCAAATCATGTGACAACATGTTTATAAGATGTTGTGCCGACCCCACTTAGAGTGGGATAAGGGCAGCAGGATGATGATGATGAACTTTTATGACTTAAAGGTTTAGCGAATATTACAATTTTAAGTTTTGACTAAGCCGTTGGTAGTTCTGCCTTCAGGATCGCGGGTACCACGGGTTCCAACATTTTCGAACAACAATTTGTTGGTTCTTCGAATCTGTGCAATTAAAGCTTATGTACAAACCGCCGTGTGGTATCCGGATGAGTAGTACAGACCATCCTCATTTCTTACCGAGGTGTCATAAAAGGCGACTTAAGTAAGTTGACCCATCGTGTGCTATCCCGCTGAGTAGAAACAGACTATCCTCATTTCTTAACTAAGTGTTGTAAAAGGCGACTAAGGTAACTTGCCCCGCCCTCTGTATCCATCTAGGTAAATAGACCAACCTCATGTCTTACCGAGGTGCCAACATGTTTATAACATATCGTGCCGACCCCGCAAGAGTTGGATAAAGACAGGAGAATGATGAAAAAACTTGTAAAGCGAGCTAACATATTAGATAACAAAAATTCTCATTTTTCCTTTAGAAACAAGAAAAAATTCAGGACTTAATTAAGTCTTCTTCATTTTATTTAACGTGAACGTAGTCAATTATATATGGTAGCTTATCTAAAACAAGGCTATATATTTTTAATAATAATAAAGCTAATAAAAATATTACAGTGTATCTATGTTTTTGTAGCAACATTAAATATTAGTAAGATCCCTAAAACCCACGTGTTATTAATTGGTGCGGGCTGAGTGGAATAAAAATTGGCCTATTAATCGATACGCACCTTTTTGGGGTACCAAACTAGGGGTATATGGGGATATTTATCCTTTGCGGCACCAGATGTGTTTAGTTTGAAAGAAATAAAGGATAATGACGATTAGGCTGGGTTCTGTACTTAATGGGGTCCTCACCTACCACCTGACGTAGGTATTCACCGGACATGGCTGTTTTGGGAGGTATCTGTGGAGGGTGGCAGGGCGCGAAGCGACCGGTGAGTGCTACGAGTGTGAGTTCAATACGGCGCTGCACACGCTCGCAGACTGACCAGCTTGGTTGGTTCAGCGGGCGGAACTTGTGGCACAGGTGGGGCACGATCTCGCCCTGCCCACCGTGGTTTGTGCCATGGTGGACAGGGAGGAATCGTGGGCAACGATGGCCTCCTTCTGCGACGACGTTATGTCGCAGAAGGAGGCGGCGGAGTGGATCCGGAAATTTGAGTCCTTGGATCCGATCCACCGCAGGCGAGCGGGGCGCAGGTGACTCGCCGAAGTCCGTCGCATACCGCCCTAACGGGCAAGAGGACCGAACCTGGTTTATCGGACTTAGCTGGCGTTAGGTCCCCGAGGTGGTCGATGCATCTGGTGTTCCCGATGCATCGTCTAGCGAAGGAAGGGGCCGCTGTTTGAGAGGCCCCGACTGGGCGCTCTCTGGGGTAAAGAGCGGCTGCTAGTGCAGATGGGGACTATGTGTCCAACGGTAACCTGTCCCCACCACCAGCAGCTTGTTGGAGCACTGTCAGGTTTTTAGTCGGCGCGAGTCCGACATACCCACCGCTCGTCCCCGTCAGGCGATGATGACCCATAATGGGTTTTTCTGACAAAGAGATTCCTATAAATAAAGCATATCACAGTACAGCATAGGTCAATGTAGGCTAACAGGTTTTGGCTTCTGGTGAATTCTCTTCTTAATATTTTGAATTTTGAATAGCAATCGCATTTGGCTGTCAGACGTATGACAGGTCTAACCTGCACGCAGCCGGCGGCGTTTCGAACTAAAATTCATGAATTAATTAGCAATTAAAACTATGCATTGTTGATATACTAATAAATACTACTGTCATTTCTAACTGAGTTGTCGTAAAAGGTGACTGAGGTAAATAAACGTCGAGTAGGCCGGTTGTAAAGTTACTAGCTAAAACATGTAACAACATGTTTATAGATATTGTGCCGACATCACTCACGACAGAAGAATGATGTTAATGAATTAAGGTCTATCTTGATAACTAGGTAAGAAAGTCTTATAAGTCAATATCACAATTAACATCATCATCACAATACAGTTTTTAGAATCTAATTTAATTACTTAAGTTACTTATACCAGAATCACTTAGGTAACTTGAACTATAAATACTAAGGTTACTTTAAAGAAAATTACTTAGGTTACTTAAACTATAATTACTAAAGTTACTTTTACCATAACTACTTAGGTTACTTGAACTATAATTACTAAGTTTACTTTTACCATAATTACTTAGGTTACCTGAAATATAAGTACTAAGGTAACTTTTACCATAATTACTTGGGTTGCTGGAACTATAATTACTAAATTTACTTTTACCATAATCACTTAGGTTACTTGAACTATAACTGCTAAGGTTAATTTTACCATAATCACTTAGGTTACTTGAACTATAATTACTAAGGTTACTTTTACCATAATCGCTTAGGATACTTGAATTATAATCACTAAGTTTACTTTTACCATAATTACTTAGATTACTTTACTTTAATTAATAAGGTTACTTCAACTATAATTAATAAAGTTACGTTTACTATATTAATAACTAGCGGCCTACCCCTGCTTCGCACGGGTATAAAATATATATCTCATGTCGGTCAGTGTAAAAAAAATGATTAAAAACGATCCAGTAGTTTTAATTTGGAGAAAAACAATTTCCTTTCCCTATAATACGAAGAAGATTTCCTGCTATCTTTGGAATATCTAAATTGATATAGTACATTTTTACTTATTTACTTTTACATTTTCCCTATGTATTTTATTTTTACATTTAATTACAGAATGTCTTTAAACAAACTCTTGAAAGAGGTCGAAGTGTTATAGGGCGAAGCGCGTCCTCACGGCATTTTATCTGTAATATCTCCGAAAATGTTCACTTAAATTACATGCTGTAAACGGCCATATTGATCTATATTAAATCAACTATTTATTTAAGGTACTTAATTGGATAAGGATTAATGCTGTATTGTATAAGAATTGCTTCAAAAATAAGGCATTATTTTTCGTAAAAAGTAAACGACAAAAAATGCTTTAGTGGGTTATCCATAAGCGATAGACATATACCATCGCGGACTTTTCTGTAGACCTTTTCAATGTGTACAAATACTTGGTACATTATTTTGATAAATCTCGTAGGGTTTAGCCTGCGTTTGCAATGTAAGCGGAAAAAAATTTAATTATTTACAGAAACCTCAAAAATTACAGTATTTCTCTACTCCGTATTGAATGTTATTATACGTACAAACCTTCCTCTGGAATCACTCTATCTATTAAAAAAATCGCATCAAAATCTGTTGCGTAGTTATAAAGTTTTATGCATACATAGGGAAATATGGACTTTGTTTTATAATATGTAGTGATTATTAAACCTAATTGTTACCTTAGGAATTCAATCAAAATATTTACGTTATAGCCATTTATAGGACCTCGCTCATAAGCCAATTAAAATTCAGTCTGGTAATTAGTTAGTTGTATGATGTCAGACAATATGGCCGATGTCAAAGGGTACAAACCGAACATTTCGAAAGTTAATTAAAACTCCCGAACCCGCGTGTTGTCAAATCGACAGCTGATGTAAACGATGATGTGGGTAAAGGGACTACGGCTCGCTTTTGTTACACAATTCAATAATGAAATCGAAAAACTTTTTGTACGTTTGAAAAAACAATAACTAACAAACACGAACACCTATGTTGTGCGCGAATATTTTATAATAACTAAACAATAGTTTTTTTTTATTATTTATCATATTAGAGTTTACCAGTGATTGTTACATATGTTATACCAAGATACAGGACTATGACTAGACTTTTTTTTAAAGACTAATAACAGACACACATTCCTTATCATCATCATCCTCCTGCCCTTATTCAACTCTAAGTGGGGTCGGCAAAATGGGGTTTTTACGATCGGCCGCTTGCCTGACGATAACTTACCTTAGTCTTATTTTACGACACCTCGGTAAGAAAGAGGGTGATCTATTCTACTAAACCGGATACCACACGGTGGGTCAACTTACTTTAGTCACCTTTTACGATACCTCGGTAAAAATGAGGGTGGTCTATTCTACTCAGCCGGATACCAAACGGCGGAATAGCTTACCTTAGTCGCCTTTTATGAAATCTCGGCAAAGATAAGGGTGGTCTATTCTACTCAGACAGATACCACACGGCAGGTCAACTAACCTTAGTTACCTTTTACGACACCTCGGTGAGAAATGAGGGTGGTACTACTCTATTCAGCCGGATACCACACGGCGTTTCGGTGTGTAAATAATAATTGTGCCAAATTTCATCGATATTGGTTTAGCGGGTTTGCCGTGAAAGAGTAACAAACATTCATAGACACAAACTTTCGCATTTATCATATTAGTAGGATGTTCAAATATGGTCTGGACAAGAACAGAATATACCACCGTCATGGTGGTTTATTCTACTCAGCCGGATACCACACGGCATATATCATTGTAGCTTATCCGTTATGTATATTATTTGTTTCTGCACATACGTATGTGAAAAGTAGTAACCTAATTTTATTTGTTGTTATATTACACAGTGATTGCTTGTTAAGTGTCGGGTCAGATTGGGCTACGAATGCAATTCGGAAGGCCGTAAATGTGCTTTATGAGCTCGACCTTCTGTTACTGGTGTGAACATACCATTAGATTAGTTGTAACAGAGTTATAACGTCATACGTGATCAAACATAGATGGCATTGATCATCTTGTAACAACAACTTACCTAAGTTCTTAACTTTCCGAACACCAGTGGCGCATGTTATTTGCCGAATCAGAATAACAGTGTATTGAATTTGGCCAAGTTTCATATACGTGGAGACTTGGACCCTAAAACAGGCTGATCGCAATCGCATAGACGCTTTGAAATGTGGTGCTGGAAAGAAATGAAAGAAGAAATGTTGACCATTCCTTGGACGGAACATCGGACTTGGGTTAGTCCGATAATTAAATAATTAAGGAACTCTAAGTCAAGACTAGATTTTTCACTACATGTTTCAACAGGATTCTAAAGTTCTTTGAGCACGTTACGAGAAAGAGTGGTGACAATTTTGAAAAGTTGCTTGTCACGGGCAAGGTGGAAAGAAAGAGGCCCAGGAGACTGAGTCCTATGCGTTGGACCAAATTCACTCAACATTCAACTCCAGCTTCATTGACGCCATCTATAAGAGTCTAAATCCATCGCCATCTAAAATAGTCGTCAATGAAGTGTTACATAAAGATCACGATCCCCAGCATTAAGGATTACGACGGCAGAAGGAAGTAGACTTATAAATAGGGAAGTTGAAATTATATAATTAAAGGTTGTAATTCTAAACTTAAATGCATTATGCGGATGGCCTTCCATAAGGCATATTTATTCATTCATCGTGTTAACTATGACCATCTTTTTAGACCTGGCACGGAAGGGGAAACGATTACAATTTGCGAGGCCGTAAACATGCTTTATGGGCCTGACCTTCTGATGGACGGACGACTTGTATAGTGAGACGTAAAAAAAGTAGTAAAATGTTACTATCCCACAGTTGGGCGTTTAACCTTAGATATCACCTACCTGGTTTCACATATCTCGGATATTCTCTAGAGTTTTATACATCAATTGTAATCAAAGAAGAACCTAGAAGTAACTAGTTAAGATATAAATTGTAAATAGATAAATAAAGAATAAAAAAACAGCAATAAAGCGTAAGTTCCTCTGCGTTTTATCGTCTTTCTGCCCTTATCCCACTCTAAGTGGGTCGGAACAACATGTTATAAATATGTTGTCACATGTGTGGCTACGTTCTTTACGACTGGCTGCCTGCCTGACGTCAATTTACCTTAGTCGTATTTAACGACAACTCGGTTAGAAAGATGGTAGTCTATTCAACTCAACTGGATACCACACGACGGGTCAACTTACTTAAGTCGCTTTTTACGACACCTCGGTACGGTAAGAAATGAGGGTGGTCTATTCTACTCAGCCAGATACCATACAGCAGGTCGACTTACTTTAGTCGCCTTTTACTCTTAACCGATCTAGCTAGGTTTCATTAAAAAAAAAGTATTTTATCACTGTTTTCGAGCACTGAAAAAATGCTAAAATGTACCTGGGTCAACCAGGTACTAAGAGTAAAAAGCGAATCCTATTTTGTGCAAGATTTATTTGGTGCTCCAATTTCGAGATATTAAACTGTTCACCTATATGAAAACATTTATTCATACCCATTCATGTATACGCGCAATAAAACCGGCCTATTTGCATGAAAACAAAAAGAGGCATCTATGATTTTTTTATGCCGATTTAATGGTGACATAAATCACTGAGATAAAACGTATCATATGTCCTGTATTCAGTATATCAGGGATTGACGTATTGTTTTTTAATTGCTTTTGCAACTGAGACGAATTAAATCATTTAGGTTTCTGTAAAGCGTGGGCTTATATTCTGTAACAAAATGTTGAAGATTACTTTATTACTGCTAAATGACTAATAATAGTAACTAATAATGAGTTCAAGCTTTTATGTTATTAAGTTTTAGTTCGCGGGTATTACACGCAAGCCCAGCAATACTTATGAGATTATTTTTTGATAGAATTACCTTGTTTAAGATTAACTACTATCTAATCCTTTTTGCAGCTAATACCATTAAGAATCCACAGAAATAGTAGTATTATTTAATAGTTATCTGAGATTTAAAAATCAGATTTACCACCAAACGATTTACTATTTAAATAAGAACTTTTTTGTAAGAAATTACAGTTAGTAAATCGCTAATAGTTTAGTCTATACCTAAATTACGTCATCACATTCGGTTAGATAACACTGTAGTTTGCAACTCAATTGCTAAAATAGTTTTAAAAAAGATAATATTTAAAATAACTGACTAATTAAATTTGACTCTAGACCCATTGAATGTAAAACGTATTGCTATAATCAGATCATTCTTACCATAGTGACCAATTTTATTTTATGACTTACTTGACTACCAATATCAGAATAAGATCATCAATATTCCACTAAAATTAATGATAGCGAGCTTTACAATCAATGAATGTAGATAAAAGGGCGTTCCTGAATATTTCAATATCATCCGCCCACATAAAGCGTACCTTGACCGTGCACTAATGATACCGACGTACCCACTATTTTACAATAATGACAGGCATTGATCTAATGGAATAAACGGTAGCTGAGAGCAAGGTTGTGACGCCCCGTCCACGCAGTGCCGCGAACACTGCCGATCTGCGGCGACACTACATCAACAAATTGGTAAATGACTCCACTCGAACGCGTATCCGTTCAATCTACTTAAGACAAGAAGATACTGCAGTCTCCCGCCAAAGCCGAGACACACCGGTGTCTAAATCACGTGGGAAGTGGGAAGTAGAAAGACGTTTCCTCGGGCTATGGAGTGTACGCCACGATAATGTTGCAATTCTTAATCAAATATCAGATTAAATAACCGACAATATGAGAAAAAACAAATTAAGAATATTAGGATTTCCGTAGATCAAGTTGATAGTAAACTTAAAATCGACGAGAAAATGAATGGGATCAGTGTTGCGACTGATAAAACTTCAGCAGCAGAAGCTAAAGAACCAAAGAAAAGGACAACAGTTAAAGAGAAACTAATGCAGATAAAGTCTAATATAACAGTAGAACCAATTATCGCTTGCTATATTATGTCTAACGTGTTTTCTGGATTGGCCGTTCAGAACTTAAATTTGGAGAAAGCGTGTAGAGTGAATTTAGGGTACAGTGATGAAGTTTGTTCAGCCTTAAATAGACGACAGACTGAGAATTACACAATGGAAGAATCTGAAGTGCAGAAACTGACAGCGTCAGTACAAGCGTGGAAGAATATAGTGCAAACAGCATTTCCTTGTATTCTAGTTTTATTTGTTGGTTCTTGGAGTGATAAAACGGGAAGGAGGAAAGCATGTATCTTACTGCCAATAGTTGGTGAAGTATTGTGCTGTACGAGTTTCATTTTAAATACGTATTTCTTCTATGAATTGCCACTGGAGGTCACGGCCCTCTCAGATTTGTTCCCGTCGCTAACCGGAGGATGGATAACAGTTTGCGTTGGTGTATTCAGCTATATTGGTGACGTGACAACTAAAGAAATGAGAACATTTAGAGTAGGAGTTGCTAATTTATGTATGTCGTTGGGAATTCCAATTGGGATGTCTTTGAGTGGAATTCTTTTGCAGAAGATTGGGTACTACGGAATTTTTCTAATATCCAATTGTTTGTATTTTACCAGTTTGATTTATGGATACATACGTCTCAAGGATCCTATTATTGGACAAGATAGGCAAAGAGTAAGTTGTTCTTTATAGAAAATTTAATATAAAACTAAACAGAGGTTTTCATGTTTGTCATTGTAACTAAACTAATATGAGGTATTTCATTTAGGTATTATGTAAGAATTATGTATATAATACAATAAGTTCAAGAAAGTAAATATACCAACTAAGTAATAGTATAGACATCTATGGTTTAATTTTAATATCTATGAAACAACAATGTCATTGCTCTTTACACAAACTGAAGACAAGAAGATAGAATAATTTATAGAATTAGGCGTTACTTTGCAGAGATCCATAATACAAAAGTAATACTAAAATTATTTTGTTAAAATAAAATAAATATATTATGTAAGAAGATAGAAGAAAATTTTGCTTTTCTTTTATAAGAAGATAGATAAAAATTTCGCTTTACTTACATCTAAGGGTTTGTTTTAATGTTAAATTCTTTGTTGTTATAATTTGTTTTTGTTTTGATTCGAAAACAAATTACCTTAAAGGCAGATCTTTGCATTATTGAGAAATTCCCAGGTAAGGTTGAGACAGTATCTATAACATAATCGGAAGTGTTAGGGTTACTGTTGACTAAGGTACGGTTCGAGCCCGTTCATCATTCGTTGGTCGTCCTACGTCTAAGTGATAAATTGCTCTGTGCCACTACGCAAATTCGAACGAAGGGGAACATCGTAACGCAATCAGTGGTTTCACGGGGCTCAGATAGGTGTCTGCATTTGTAATAGTTCAAGAGACGACTACATCACTTCCTGATCAGTGTATGTTGGAAAGAATGTAAGTTATACAAATAATAATAATGAAAAAAATGTAAATGACCTATAAAAGTAACTCACACTAATACTCGTAGTACCTGGGCGTACGAGCCTTAATTGCGAGAAATATCTAAAAGAGATGAATCTTGGAAAAAATGGAAAAATGATTGGGAAGGTGATCGATCCGGGGTATTTTTACTTCTTTAGTCTGTCCGTTATCCAATGAGCTATCACAACTTTAAAATTGATAGCTAAAATATCATTTACTTGCCCGAATAAAGGGATAAAACGACATTATTTTATAATGAAACCTAGCTAGATGAATTGAATTTTTATTTGCCATTATACAACCCAAGAGGAATGAATCAATGGGGTTAGAATTTTAAATCGATTTTTGGTTTGTCACTCCTTTTTTTGTACATGACCATAAACAAGTAGCGCATCTATGTACAGATTATCCGAATCTTCAAGCAATTGCAATGAGTATATATATAAAGAGTATTTGTGAGTGTGTTCGACAAGCACGAAACTTAAAGGCATCTCTTTATCTATAATGTAGCTGATCTATCGAGATACGTCTATCAATTTATTCCGTTTGCCGCGGATGTAGTACGAATGATTTATTTTTCGGTTTCAATGAAAAATAGATATCGAATTTGCTGGAATCCGCGTCTGTTATCATTCGATTCGGAAGTCACACAAACTGAGTTTTGATACATAGGGACGATTTTTAAATCGATTTAAATTTTTTACAACATCAAAGACTGGTTCGTGAAAATACACGAAAAAAAATACTGATAACTTTTTTATGAATAAACGCGACGGATTAGATGATCGGCACAATATATTGTTATATCATAAGACATCGTTCCACTGCTACCTATTCTATTTCATCCACGTCAAAGTTTCTTGTTACTATATCATCATCATTCTCCTGCCCTTAGACACGTTGTTAAATATTTTGGCTAGTTATTTTACGACGGGCTGCCTGCCTAACGTCTACTTACCTTAGTCACGTTTAACGATACCTCGGCAAGAAATGAGGGTGCTCTATTCTCCTCAGCCGGATTCCATACGGTGGCATCTTGTTACTATATCTAGAAACATAAATGGGTTTTAGAATGCAGCAGGGAGGCAATCTACTTGACAAGACATGGCGGACCAGAATATCAAGAGAAAGAATAAAGGAAAAGGGCGATACAAGCAGCGGTCTAGTCTGTGAAATTGTATACTATCGACTGATTGACCAGATTCTTGTATCAGACTCGTACTATTTGGATCAGCAATTATTAACAATTATTAATTGCTGATCCAAATACTACTAATATGCGTTAGGTAGCGTCTATGCTTAGGTTCCTGAACTGCGAATATTAGTTTACCTTTCCAGCGTAGTAATTAGGATTGTAAAGGCATTAGCATTCATAAGTAAGAAACAAGAAACAAGAAAGCAAATAATATTTAGTTTAAATTAGGAATATTATATTTAAAAGGCCTGTAGCAAAATTGTTAGAGAAATAATATAAGTTAAATTTGTCACATCCAGTCTTTTATAAGATTGTAATGTACTTAATCAAATGCGTGAATGTTAACATATTGTAAAGTCCTCAAGGTGATAATGTGAAGCGCCTTACCAAAGGTTCACGGATAAGGTCAGTAGGCACCACCCATTTTATAAGGCCTCCGAGGCGGTCGATACATCTGGTGCTCCCGATACATCGTCTAGCGGAGGGCGAGGCCACTTTAAGAGAAGCCCCGACTCAGAGTGCGATCCAGATGTGGCGCGCTCTGGGGTTCAGATTTGCTGCTGGCGGGGATGGTGGCAATATGTACAACGATACCCTGTCCCCACCACCAGCAGCGTGGTGAAGCACATCGTTATAGTCGATGCGAGTCCGACATAACATTCGCTTATCCCTGTCGGGTGGCGGTACTCATAAGGGATTTTTTCTGCATGAAAAATGGGGAAGGCTCATATAACTGATACTTTATGTATTCTTGTAGGAACAACCAGTTGGTTGCCGTGGATGGGTCTGCTCGTTCTTCGACGCGCGACATGTCAGGGAAACTCTGACAGTAGCATTTAGGAGTGGACCTCGACGAAGGCGGCTTCGAGTTTCCTTGTTGATAGTCGTCGTGTGTGTTATATTTGGACCTTTACATGGTACGTAATTGAGTTCACTGTATGACATAGGGACATAAAGACAATGCTTTTGGGAGCTAGTCATTGCGCTCAGTATATCATATTATAGAAAATTATGTCAAGTAAAAGCTGTTTCTTTGAGTTGTATATTATTGAAAGAGCAATTAATCAAGCCGTGTGGTATCCGGTAGAGTAGAATAGACTACTCTCATTTCTTACCGAGGGGTTGTAAAGGCGACTAAGGTAAGTCGATCCGCTGTGTGGTATCCTGCTGAGTAGAATAGACCACCTTTATTTCTTTCCAAGGTGTCGCAAAAGGCGACTACGGAAAGTTGACATCAGGCTGGCGGCCTAATCATGTGATAACATGTTTATAACATGTTGTGTCGATCCCACTTAGAGTGGGAATTTCAATTTCAATTGAATATTTACCTGTTGTCTCTCACCCATATCACAAGTAAGTAAGTAAGTATTAAGTTGCTTACTTTGGAGACGGTCAGTCGTGTCAGTAAATGTCCCATATTTTTTTGTTATACATTATTTTTATATTAATAATTTCGTTCAACTTTGTAAAAAAAATTGTCAACAAAAACGTGAGTTCGAACATGTGAGACGCAAAACATGCGGAAGAAATGTCTGTTTATAAAACAACGACATAAACAGGGAATGTAATTTATCTCTTATTTTGTCCATTGATTACGAGTGTTGAATCACGTACAACAGATAGGATTTAATAAAACTTTTTTAAATTTAAACTATCGTGAGTAGTATTCATAGTTATTGTATAGAACCGGCTATACTTAGTTAGTTAATAAAACCTTAAAATTGAAAAAAATTCGTTGAGACAATGAGATTTTAATTAAAGAGATAATAGATAAGAATAAAATAGACTAACTAGAGATTATAATGAAAATAAATGACAATAAAAACTTTTAATTTGCCGTGTGGTATCCGGCTGAATAGAACAGTACCACCTTCATTTCTTACCGAGGTGTCGTAAAAGGCGACTAAGGTAAGTCGACCCGCCATGTGGTATCCGGCTGAGTAGAATAGACCACCCTCATTTCTTACCAAGGTGTAGTAAAAGGAGACTAAGTCAAGTTGACCCACCGTGTTGTACCCGGTTTAGTAGAATAGACAACTCTCTTTCTTACCGAGGTGTCGTAAAATACGACTAAGGTAAGTTGATGTTAGGGAGGCGGCCGGTCGTAAAATACGTAGCCGAATCATGTAACAACATGTTTATAATATGTTGTGCCGACCCCACTTAGAGTGGGATAAGGGCAGGAAGATGATGAAAAACTTTGAAACAGCATTCGCTAAAGCTAGTAAGGAGTTTTCTAAAACTAAAATTCTAAACTCAGCGTTTTAATTTGCACTGTTTCACAAACATTAATAATTATATATGATAGTATTCTTAGCATATTTATATAGGATACCTGTAGATGACAATGCCGGGTTACATCAAAAACAGTGGTAACTTTCGTTTGCGATATTTCGCTGTTATGTGCGTTGCTAAAGATTTTGCTTAGGCGTTATCATTCAGACATTTTAGTGCCACGTGTATATTTAGATTAAGCTGCGGGTTCGAATTCTGAAACATTGTGAAATTTACCTCTGAAAATAAGTTCATAGTAATATCATAAATGCATGTGTGTCTTTTTGTAATCCATCGGAGCAATGTGTTGGAAATTCGGCTAGTTAAAGCAGTTAGTTTAAAGCATAAAAAATCATTTTTTGGAACATAAATGTCAGCATTTTAAAATTGATTGATGTGAATCTAATCATGGGTACAGCTTACAGATAAAATCTTTTACCGACTTAACTTTTAGCCGTTGACTTAGAACAGCCAAAGACAGACCAAAGTGGCAGAATGTTGTGCAAAACGCGGTGGGAGCATAATTTAGATCCTATACTAGGCCACAACCTTCGTTAGTGAAAATACGATCGAGAATAATGCGAAAATTAGACCAAAACATCATACATATGTAATTAAGTTTTGTTTAAGTGTATTAATTGTATTAGTATTGGACATGTTACTACACCAAAAAGATTGTGTGAAGTATGACATTCATATAAACGACTAGCAATTGCTTCGCCTGTGAGGAAAAATTAAAACCGTAATGTAGGTAGTCTTTTGATAACCATGGTTAAAGTGGTTTAACCTTAAAAGCTAGACATATGCTGTCGTGGATTTCTATTTAGAACTTTTAGAGGGAAAAAATTTAGTAGTTAGATTTTTGAATAATTATTACCGTTTACTCAGCGCACGCAAGGATAGCTTTAATTTTACCGTTTTCGCAATATTTTTTATTGCTGCTCCTCTCCTATTCAACTTTTCTTGATGTTATATAGACTATAGCCTTCTTTAATAAATGGACTATCTTATACTTCAAGAATTTTTCAAATCGGTTCAGTAGTTACTGAGATTAGCTTGTTCTAACAATCAAACTAACAAACACTTCAGCTTTATATATAACTATAGATGTAGCGCCATTGACGCCTGATAGGTGAGATTGGTAGAGAAAAATATGTTGTGCCGACCCCACTTGGAGTAGGATAAGGGCAGGAGATTTATAATTGTATTGTTAAAATTTGGTTTTCTCATTGCAGGGGAAATGAACGTTCTCTATCTATTCATGAGATACCGGTTCAATTGGGACGAAGTACAGTTCAGCATGTTTTGCACATACAGTATCATCACGAACTTAGTGGGTAAGTAAAAAAAATAGCCTGTCCACTGCTGAGAAGAGGCCTCTTCTCTCCGTTTTTTGGAGAGAAGGTTTGGAGCTAAGACCTACCACGCTGCTCCAATGCGGAATGATAGGTTACACATATTTGCAGAACTCTCTAGAGATATGCAGGTTTCCTCACGATGTTTTCCTTCACCGAAAAGAGTGTGATAAATTGCAATTATCAATTAGACACATCAGTTGTAACAGAAAAACTCATTGGAGTCTGCCCGGGATCGAACCCGTGACCTCCTAGAAAGAGTCACACGGTGTTACCGCTGGGCTACCACAGCTTACTTAGTAGTATTACTATTTTTAACCCATTTTCCTATTCGCAATCCATTTGAGCACGCACGGATTTGAAAACGTTTTTGTACTTTCCAAGTATACCTCAAACATTTAATGCTATTTTCTATATATTTTTTAACACATTCAAAGCCACCATATCTCATTGAGCTTAATCTCACATGCCGTGACGTAAGAGACATATACCTGTGGAAGCATTAAAATGTATATAACATAAAAATATACTCTATTTTTAAAATCTATAAATTATGTTTTGTTAAATAAAAAGGGTTGATGGTATGTTTTAAAATCATCACTACGTTAACTGTATGGTAATTAGCCAATATAATTTTATATTACCATGCACTTTTGACCCCTTGTATGATGCCCTACACAGAGTTCTCTTGCCATGAAAGTAACAATCATAGATTAATAAGTATTAGTATAGACTTAATAAGAAGATTCGTTAATTTATTTCTTTATACCTACTTATATTTATGGTATGCCGATATCTGTATCTAGACGTATAGACTGAAACTGTATTATACCAATATTTGCAGACTTAAAATGAACATTGTATGCTATCATTGTCATGATTAATTGGTATTAACAATTGCATTTATCTAATCTTTTGTTTACAAGTTCAATGTCTGTTGCACTGCGGAATTGATTATACTGAATTAAGCCATTGTCCGTACTCGTTTCTTGGCCATAAAATATTCAAATATAGAATGCACTTTAAAAAAAAAAAATTAATATTTGTAATACATGTAACAAAAATATTATTTACCTGCACTTAAATTATATCAAATTTCGCATTTCGCAAAATCGTACTAGTTCATTGCCAGCTTAGCGATTTAACGTCGAAAATTGGCCAGCTTTTGTGGCATTATTCCACTTGAATATGATTTGTTTAAAATTAAAATTGATTTGAAATTAAAATAATTTATTTAATAAGAAAATATAACAAATATATGAGGAAGGATCTAACATAATGTTCCGACAATATTACACCTCTATTTTTTAACTAAAACAACATGTACGATAATATATAGTATCTGAGTGACCGAGCCTTGCTCAGTATTTTTTTTTGCAAGATAAAAAAGGAAAATAAAAAAAAAAAAATTATTGGGCGGGTAGAGTATTTCAGGTATTCTTAGGTATTTCACTTCTCTAGACTACCCGTTCCCCAAATGAGCTATCATAATTATAATTATGCAAATTAGAGCAAACATAGTCTTCTATTCAATGTAAATTTGAGTATTTTTCAGTGCACGAAAACAGAGATAGAACGATTGTTTTAAAAATGAAACCTAGCTAGATCGATTTTCCCCTTAAAATTCTTTACATGCTGGATTTCCTGAAAATCTGTGAAGTTCGAAATTGAAAAAAAAAAAAAAATATATAAATATATATAAATACAAGATAACTCATTTAAATATTAAATATATTTTTTGTGTAAAGAAAAATGCACAGTAAATATTGAATATTATTTTTATTTTGTGAACAAATAAATTCAAATGTTTTTTTTCTGGAACAGATTTGTCGTATCAATTCTAGTTCCAGGAAAAATTCAAAATTTTATATCAGGATTTTCAGAACTAGTGCATTAGGGACAAGAAGGAGGATGGACTGGTTCATAATATCTTATTAAACTTCATCAAGGGGTGGGAAAGGTTTCAAAAAAGAGCTGTTTTGTTATGTAATATGTACGTTTAAGGTTTAAGCTCTATTGTATCTATTCCCAGGTACGTTATTCTCGATCAGTATCTTCAGCGACTTCATGAAGTTGGACGACACCCTCGTGGGCATCATATCCTGCACCAGCAAGATCTTTGCTTCGTTCATTTTTGCATTTGCTACCACAACTACCGAAATTTATATAGGTAGGTAGCAAGGGAATGTTTATACAACATACGGCTTTTAAACCTGATTGGTTACTGAGGGTTTTTTAAGGAAGCTTAGTCTTAAGAAGACATGGGAAAAATGTTGCTTAGAGTAAGTCTACGTTCTTAATAGAGGCATTAGGCAATCTGTAAAAGAATTAGAGCTTAATTATCTTGAGACATAGGTAGGGTGGCTTTACTTTGGCTCATAGTTCAAAGAACCAGTCGATATTGGATGTTCCAAAGACCGCAGGACCAGCCACTGGATGTCCGTGGCTCAAGCGGAACGTTGACCTTCATAGAGATCTTGATCTTCCCACCATTCAAATTCAATATAGTCAGTTCGAAAAAAGTCTATATTAGGTTCACAAAGAGATGAAATGGTAGACTGAAAGACACGGTATTTAATAGACCTATTAATTAGGAACCTTCCTGAAAAGTTCAGTTTCTAATTCGAAGTATCAAGGTAAAAGTTATTTGTAAATGAAATGCAAGTTTGACCGCTTAGAAAATTCTTATGCAATACATCTTTGAAATGATACAAACTGAAAGAAATTATGGTACTTCCTAATGGCTTTAAAGCGCATTTTATTGTTAGGTGGTAACACATAGAAAAGATTTTTTAACATGTGTATTTGTATTTAAAAAAGATGAGTTTGTCATTAACCTAATGATCCATGTACAAGTGTTTTTTTAAATAAGGTTTACATCAATCAAAATAATTTCACAAGAACCTTAAATTGTGATGAAATTTGAAAGATATAAGTTGTTATTGTAACCGACCTTCAAAGATAAATATAGACTGTGAGTATTTATAGGCTGTTTTAAAAAGTAAAAAATAGTCCACAATCAATTTCACAACATTTCTTGCGGTTAAGTCACTGTACGCTATTTAAGTACTTGAGGTATTTTTATTCGACATGACATTTCTCTAAACTGAATATGTAATTACATCTATAACTTGAATAAATATTCTGTTCATGATGATTTTTAATGTCAAGATCTTGGCTTGTGACTTTTGGATGTCTATTGGAGCCTATTTCGATATATATTCCACTTGAAACGAACGCAACAGTTTAAAAAAAAATACTTCGATCACAATACAACTTCATAGGATCATCCGCTGGGTCATTCTAAAGATTGTCTAAAAATTTCATTCAAATTGGTCCAGCCATTTTGGAGTCTATAAAGGAAATACAGACAAACATTTATTTTTATATATATAGATCGTCAACAAACCAAATTGTTAATACCATGCTCCAACGGATCACATAAAGGCAGACTTATGCATTTATGATATTAGTACGAATTAACTCATTTTCAGGGGTAAATTTCAAATATCAATATCAAGTTAAAATTTACAATGCTTTAGATTTCGTACCCACGGCCCAAACCAATACACGTGATATGCGCTAAGTTATTCTAAAGATTTTCTGAAAATTTCATTAAAATCGCTCGAGCTGGTTTGGAGTCTATAAACGACATACAGACAAACTATAATTTTTATAAAGAAGGGGATAATACCTTTTTTATAGCTCCGTAAGGAGTTTAACTTAGCTTAATAAACAACTGTAATGACAAAGCTAAAATAGATTGCGGAATTTTATTCTAGAATCTTATACCCAAACCCAGTATCGACTTACGTACTTTTTCAGGGCGCAAAGCTTATGTCGGTTCCTACTTTGTCTATTATATACATCACCTATCATTTTGTAATTCTTTTCGTATAGAAATACGTTCACAGTTTTATTATACCGAAACAATCATTTGAGGTTGCAGTTTTGATGAAAGGTAGTAAAAATCCCGAAGCTTCGCAGGCGCATCCGAACGGCGCAGGGTTGCTTGTCTATCGGTCTTTTACAGGATATATTTCGGGGAGTGTACAGAGGCTCTTCATAACCTTGTTCCACCATCGCCGTTCTATTATCGCACTGCTAGACACCGGGAGAATTTTCACCCTTACATCATTGACCTCCCACGAAGGCGCACGGAGCGCTTTGCGTCCTCGTTTTTATTGCGCACAGCAAGGGTGTTGAATTCTCTCCCGGCATCGATATTTCTGAGTTCTTTTGATATGGGTCTCTTTAAAGCAAGAGTGAATAGGCATCTTCTAGGCAAGCGCGCTCCATCTTAGGCTGCATCTTAGACTGCATCTTAGACTGAAAAATGCTACCTCTTACCACATTCAAATTGCAATTTATACTGATTATTGAACTCGGGACTATAGGATAATGTAGTACACCAACCCCTGCGCAACAGAGGTCGTTGTAACAAGAAAAACACATGACATTTACTTCAACGAGTAAATTCACTTGGTACTTTTGGTTTATATTTGGGCACGTAAGCCTTTATAGCTGAATCTACTTCGGCGGCTTAAATATTTTATGTTGGAATCGATTGTGATATACGAGAGTGTTCACGAAATAAGGGTTGTAGTATGTTAAGTGCGTTAGGGTTACTTTACTTTAATGATATACGGCCGAAATTAATTTAGTACTAGACTAAATAAACAATATAAGCTGTGGTAGTCCAGCGGTAACACCGTGCGGCTCTTTGTGAGGAGGTCACGGGTTCAAACTCGGGCAGACATCAATGAGTTTTACTGTTAAAACTTATGTGTCTAATTGATAATTGCAATTTTCGCTTTTCGGTGAAGGAAAACATCGTAAGGATACCTGCATATCTCTAGAGAATTCTGGAGATATGTGTAACCTACCAATCCGCATTGGAGCAGCGTGGTAGTTAGGTCTTAGCTCAAATCCTTCTCTCCAAAAAACAGAGAGAAGAGGCCTATTCTCAGCAGTGGGATAGTAACAGGCTGCTACTAGTTATAATGATAGCCCTAGCACATTTTGCATTCACGAAACAAAATTCAATATGGAATTTTTTTCATAAATTGTATTTTTTTCATTCGTTTTTTTGTTTTAATGATGTTGAAGAGGGCTTTTGTTTAATGAACATGTTAGATCGTCTGAAGACATTTAGTTTTTGCTTGCAGCGCCGCTGGTGGAGATATTCAACGGTACCTCATTCATCGCGATGCGTTCCATTGCATCCAAATTGGTGACAAGCGAGGAGTTGGGTAAGTGTATATAATGCATCCGATTCCTGTAGAATTAACGGGATTCCTATAGCCTATATGTTATTCCGGTGTGTAAATAATCTTCTTCCTGCCCTTATACCACTCTAAGTGGGGTCGGCACAACATGTTATAAACATGTTTTTACATGATTTAGCTGCGTTTTTACGACCGGCCGCCTGCCTGACGTCACTTACCTTAGTCGTCTTTTATGACACCTCGGTAAGAAATGAGGTTGGTCTATTCTACTCAGCCGGATACCACACGGCGGGTCGTCTTACCTTAGTTGCCTTTTACGACACCTCGGTAAGAAATGAGGGTGGTACTATTCTATTCAGCCGGATACCACACGGCGTTTTGTTGTGTAAATAATAATTGTGCCAAATTTCATCGATATTGGTTTAGCGGATTCGCTGTGAAAGAGTAACAAACATTCATAGACACAAACTTTCGCATTTATCATATTAGTAGGATGTTCAAATCTGGTCTGGACAAGAAGAGATATAGATTTGTTTTCAATTAATTTTGTTTAACACTTTCAAGTGTCCTCTACTATAAGGTTGGCAGGAAGAGATTCCTACTCCGGAGTAAAGGCTTTATTCGGAATCGGTCTTAGTGCACTTATTACGTTTGTATATTTTTTAAACCCTAATAGATAGGTAAATTAAATGATTCTTATTATATTTTATCTTTTATTCTTGTTATTTCTTGAAATTGGGCGGTATGCCATTGGTTATGAAATTTACATCATTCAATTTTCATCATCAAATTTCAATAATTATGAAATTTAAACGTTTCAATTCATCATATACAGCATAATATATTTTTAATTAATATAAAATTTCAAAAGCGTTAATTAGTTCACATTTTACTACAATAAACGCTTTACATATTTTAAATTTCACTTTAAAATTAAATTCTACTGAGGTTCCCTACATTCACCTTGTCTGCGACCTTAGGAATGGTTCATACTAGCGTAAAATCGATGCACAGCATATCACAATTTAGTTGACTGTTAATATCACATAATGGCAAATTAGATAAATTTTGTCATGCTTATAATCACTCTGTTTCAAAGCAGATTGGAAGAATACAGAAATCCTAGAGAAACTTTTCCATATGCATGGTAGGTTGCCTTACGATGATTTTGTTCTTTTGTCAAAATTAGTGGTGCTTGGAATGGATTAATAATTTCTAGGCAATGTTTTATTACGTTCTAGCTGTGCACTTGATTTCGTTTGGTTATAAAACTGTGTTGCAAAGTTTTCTCGCGTAAATTTTTTTTCAATAAATTACACTATCTTTTAGTAAAAAAATATCCGTTTTATCGGTGCTGAGAAAATGGATGACATACAGATATACAGTTTTTTGGGACTTTGTTTTATAATATATACAGATTATAATGATGATACAATATCATGATATACATTGTAAACTGCATCTTTAAAATCAAATCAAATCAAAATAATCTTTATTGAAATAAGCTCTTTCAAGCACTTTCGAATGTCACGCATCAATATGATTAATGAAGCTACACCTGGTTCGGAATGTTGCTCTTATACAGTTTGGTTCATTGCTCAAATTACGAGCCAAACATTTGACGCTTCGCGATGGATTTGCAAGACGCATTGCCTTTACGTTAGTGTGAGGCGAGTCTTACTATCATTTCGTTGTTGAAATAAATATAAGTGATTTACTATTTTTAATTTATTTACACTCTCTTTTAAGATATAAATATACTAAAAACCAGACATAATAATCCCAGCAATCAAAATAAGCTTTCTTAAATAGGCTTTGGCGAAAACAGCAATCAAAATTAGGGATTCAGTTCATATTAAGTTTTCAACAAGATAAAAATCAAATC
Source organism: Morpho achilles (assembly GCA_947086495.1). Lineage (NCBI taxonomy): Eukaryota > Metazoa > Arthropoda > Insecta > Lepidoptera > Nymphalidae > Morpho > Morpho achilles. Next base: position 3,788,079 of record CAMTZB010000004.1, on the reverse strand, counting down.
TAGTGAACGAGTGAGTGACTTTTTTTGGGACAATTTTTTAGAAATTAGTAACAAGAGCTTTAATTTCTAACTATAAAGTATTGTAACTTTCATGCCGAGAGGTATCTGGCTGTAGAATAGACCACCCTCATTTCTTACTGAGGTGTCGTAAAAGGCGACTAAAGTAAGTTGATTCGCCATGTTGTATTCGGCCGAGTAGAATAGACCACCTACATTTCTTACTAGTCGTAAAAGGATATTAAGGTAAGTTGAACTGCCGTATGGTATCCGTCTGAGTAGAATAGACCATCATTTTTACAAAGGTGTCGTAAAAGGTGACTAAGGTAAGTTGACCCGACGTGTGGTATCCGGCTGAGTGGAATAGACCACCCTCATTGCTTGCCGAGGTATTGTAAAAAGCGACTAAGGTAAGTTGACCCGCTGTGTGGTATCTGGGTGAGTAGAATAGATCACCCTCATTTTTTACCGAGATGTTGTAAAACGCAACTAAGGTAAATAAATCCGCCGTGTTGTATCCAGCTGAGTAGAATAGACTACCTTCAGAGCGAATTGATATACGAGTATCAAGACTGGTTCACAAACATCTGATAAGTGTTATCAGATCAATGTAGTGGCATTTGTCCTAATCTAGTCTATGATCTGAAGCCAAAAGATCAAGGAGGTTGAATGGCAGTTGATGATCTTTCGATATTATTTAAACAGCTTATATAACATAGTGATGCCCCCTTACTATCCGACTATGGCGCTTCCCAAGATTGGGACTAACAGCCTCCAAAGAATTTCAAATTGGCAGAAAACTCATAACCCATTTAGTTTACAAAAAGTTGCTTTTTTTTTACCGAAAAGCGTATTATCAATTCATTTTTTTTTTTTTAAATAAATAATAAATAAAAAAACGGTTGCCTGTAAAGTCGGGTTTACGGGCAAAGATTTTACGTGACGTCTTTTTAAATGTGATGGATTGGAGTGGGAGAGAGACGCAAGGCGGCGGGCCTCTCTTTCGTTCGGCGACTCATCGTAACAGACGTGAGCGGGCGTTACACTTTTTCATGAGTGACTCCAAGCCGCAACCTAATTTAAGACGTTGTCACGTCAATATATGGGACACACATGGTCGTCCGTCCTCAAAGTAACTTAATACTTGTGTTATGGGTGAGAGACAACTGGTGAATATATACATATATAGCTTTTAATTGATTTATAGAAAGTGTTGGCCCTCGGCAGGGATCCAACCCGAAACGCGCGGTGATGAAGGCAGGGTTACTACCCACTGCACCAACAGGCCATTGTAGACGTTAATCTATACTCATTATAAAAAAAAAGTCCCCAAAAAACTGTCTGTCTCTACGTGATTGATTTTTCTTAAAAGCTACTGCATAGATTATTGTAAGGTTTTGATGCATTTCTAGAAGGTTAAGGTTAAACGTAAATTACGGTTTAATGTGAACAGTGTTGAAGAGGTCGAAATATAAAAAAAACTCGCTTGCGTGAGCTTATTCACGTGCGCCGTGTAAACCAGCAGATATACACTACAATAATGTACGAGATAATTGTAAATCTATTTATTTATTTTATTACACACACAAAACAGCTCACAACACGATTATTGACTTAGTACCTGGGTGACCGAGCCTAGCTCGGTAATTTTAAAAATAATGTAAAAAAATAAATAAATAAAGAAAAATGAAAAAATAATAGGGCAGGTGGGGCTCGATCGGTATATTCACCTCTCTAGATCGCCCGTTCCTTAAATAAACAACCATGACTTTATGTTTGACAGCGAAAAATTATGATTATATTCAACCCAAATTTCAAAAAAATTTTAGAACCCGAAAACATGGAAAAAACGACATTTTTTTTAAATAAACTTTTGTAGATCGATTTTTCTCCCTCAAAACCCCCTACATGCTTTTGAATTTCAGGAAAATCGTTGGAGCCGTTTCAGAGATTCTGAAACATAATAAATATATATATTTATATATATATATATATATATATATATATATATATATATATATATATATATATATATATATATATATATATATATATAAATATATATATATATATATTTAACATTAAACAGATTATCGATGTAGAAAATCTGGTAGAAAACTTATTTACATGTATATTATAAATTAATAAATAATAAAAATAAAGTGCGCTAAAAATGTTCTTAATTACTAAATGCTACTACTTAGTCAACGATTTTCTTAATAAATACACTAGATAATTTAATTTAATATCAAATTTAAATATAGATTAATTATAATTACTACACATAATTGTACACCATATTGTAATGGTAGAATACATTGGTTAAATAATTACTCTTATAACATCTATAATTACTGTACTCACAATAAATATGATTTGATTAATCAAATAGTTGATTTAGTTATAGCTTAATGAACAAAATAAAATCTTATAATGTGAATTAAGCATTCTTAATTTAAAAATAAGGTACATAAAACTTGGTAAGGGTGTAAATGTGAAATGTAATTTATAGGTTAAATATGGTGAAATATTGCGGTAGATAGAGTGACAAAATATTGCGAAATGTATTCAGTATTTCAAAAACAACAAAATAACAATTTTTTCTATATATACTCTTAATGATTCCAGAAAAAACTAGTTAGCTATTCTTAGATTTGTAAAATGTCAAAGATGTAACTCGATCCAGTATAATAATTGAATATAAAAAGATGTTGTTTTAATAATATTTAAATTTTTTTTGTTCCTGCGTTGGAATTGTAATTGTGGATTTAAAAATAATTAGTTTTATTTAATTATACAGTAACTAGTATCGGATAAATCGTGTTATAAAGAATCGAAAAAACATAAAGATAAGTAATTAAAAAAAGAATAATGGAATCTAAATCTATACTAATATATAAAGCTGAAGAGTTTGTTTGTTTGTTTGGTAGTTTGAACGCGCTTATCTAAGGAACTACTGGACCGCTTTGTTTATAAAATTCCTGCAATAATAAGATACTTCATTTATTGAGGAAGGCTATAGACTATATAACATCACGTTAAGATGAATAGCAGAGGAGCAGCATTAAAAAATATTGCGAAAACGGCAAAATTTAAAGCTTTCCTTGCGTGCGCTAAGTAAACGATGAAAGTTATATAAAAATCTCTTATAATTAACTTACGATAACTACTTTTATGTTCAAAATTTCAATTGGGGAAAATTTTTGTTATACATTGATTTTCATGCGGGCGAAGTTGCTAGCATAGCTAGTAAGTATATAAGTCTAAGTTCTCCGTGAACACGTCACAAAAGCATCCACAGCATTCAATATTTGTCATTATAATTTTTTTAGCAATCAAATTTATTTTTATATTATAAAAATATTTATAGTTTAGAAAGTATAATTTGGCTTAAAATGGTTTATCCTTTATAAATTCTACCTTTTATAACTCTTCATCTAACAAGATACGTTTTCTTCTTAAGGTGCGTACAGACATAACGAGGCGTGCGTTGCGAATGGTTCGTCTCGCATGCCTCGAGCTGTGTGGATGTGTGTGCTCACAATGAGCTTTCGGGTCATACGATCGTTGCGAACGCTGGCTCAGTGCGAACCGTGCGCTCCGTGCCGACGAACGTTTTGTTTGTATTGCACGCCGTTGAGTCATGTTGCCCATGTATTTCTATAATGCAATCGGTTTATAAAAAATCGTTTTCTCCACTAGAGACTTTTCTCGTTTTGTAATATTTAATAAATTACTATATAGGCCGCAACAATCTGTACGTCTCGCCATGTCGGAGCCATTATTCTACTTATGAATACCATGCGTGGTTGTTTGAGTGCTCAGCTTGAGCATGTATTGTTCAGGACGGGTTTATAAAAAAGCGTTTTCTCCACTAGTGACTTTTCTCTTTTTTTTAATATTTAATGAACTACTAAATAGGCTGCAGCAATCTGCACGTCTCGCCTCGTCGGATCCATTTTTCTACTGATGAACACCATGCGTGGATGTTTGTGTGCTCAGCTTGAGCATGTATAAATGAACCGTCACATATATATATATATACATATATATATATATATATATATATATATATATATTACTAGTTTGAGGCATACATGGCGTACTATTCGCGACGCATATCTCGCGATGTCTGTACGCGGTCTTAATTGATAATTTCGACAGCAAAACATCGTTTACGAGGTCAAGATGTATGAAATTTAAGAACGAAGTATAAAATTATTTGCGATCTTCTTTCATCTATGGCTTTCCGATAGACTTTTGCAAGTTTCATAGTTTATACAGTTTCATACAGTTAATTGTATATAGTTTCGTACAGTTAATTATTGCATCATATTATGTAATCACTTCGTATGAACTAATAATGAGTGCATTCATACTAACACGAATAAAAAACATTAACTTTTAACGTTGTGAAAAAATGACAAGTCTTTGAATGTCAAGGAGACATCTTTTAGAAACGCAAACTTTAATCATTAAATTGTAAAGATAATTATTTTTAATTATTTTGTCACACGATATCCTAACTTTCTTGACGACCTCTATGACGTCATATATAGAGGCTTAATACTATATTACTGCTGGGCGAAGTTTTCCTCTTTCTTTTTGAGCTTAGACCCACCATGCTGTTCAATTGCGGATTGTAGGTTATTTACCAAATTTCCATTTCCAAAAGTTTACAATTAGGTATTTCATCCTGTTGACCTTATCCCACTTTAAGTGGGGTCGGCACAACATGTTATTAAAATGTTGTCACATGACTACAATTGTAGACGTCCACAGTGTATTTAGTGCGAGTATTTTTAACCTTCTCTATCGCGTTAGCGTAACGCCAATTTGTATTTCGCTGCAACAGCGACATCTAGTGACCGCTGTTCCAGTGCTATATTGCGTTTCGCTAACGTGAGCAAGTGGGTTAAAAATCATACTAACCACACTGAAGTGGAAAATGCGAAAAACGTAGTGTACGACTTTCTCCAATTAGGTGGAGTGATGATAACTGAAATGTGGTTGATTTTGCTTGAAAACGTAGAGCTGAAAACCGAGCTAAGTAGCGTGCTATGATATACCTATGTCCAACAGTGGGCAACAGGTTCTTGTTGATGATGATATTTATGAATAACTAGCGTTTACCCGTGATTTCGTTCGCGTGAACTGTTATAATAGGTCAATAATAGATGGCGCTTTTTAGTGTTCTCCTATTCCTGTAGAACTTACAAGATTTCTATAGTCATATGTTGTTCCGGTGTATAAGGAATAATTGTGCCAAATTTCATCGATATTGGTTCAGCGGATTCGCAGTGAAAGAGCAACAATCATTCATACTCACAAAACTTTCGCATTTATAATACTAGTTTCATCCGCATTTTCGTTTGCGTGGACTGTTGTCGCGTGATAAATTGATATTAGATGGCGCTTTACAATATCATCCTATTCCTGTAGAATTAACAGGATTTCTATAGATTATATGTTATTCCGGTGTATAAAGAATAATTGTGCCAAATTTCATCGATATTGGTTCAGCGGATTCGCCGTGAAAGAGTAACAAACACACATCCATACTATCAAACTTTCGCATTTATAATATTACTAGTGGCCCGCTCCGGCTTCGTACGGGTATAAAATATATAGCCTATGTCACTCAGTAAAAAAAATGATTAAAATCTATCCAGCAGTTTTGTTTTATTCATTACTGCCCATGGCCCACACGCGTCAAATTTGGAGTAAAACAATTCCCCTGGGGTGCCAAAGTGGTCGGCCTCCTCGTTGCGCACCCTGGGCAAGCTTAGTCTTGGCGAACGGGCCACTGTGGGGTGGCCAATCCAGTTGTCCTCCTGATTAGCAGAGGGCAATCTGGACAGACCGGGGACTCCGAGGGGGCTGGGGTGGGGTTCCTAATGAGCGACGGGTCCCGTTGGGCTTACTCTAAGTCTAGCTGGACATGGTTACGGCCACCGTCGGCGAAACCTGGAAGCACAGGAATGGGAACGGGGACCTTCGGGTTGCGAGGAAGAAAACCTCTATAAAAAATTAACTGGTGGGGGTGGAAACGCCCACCAAGGCGTTGTGGCCCCTACTTGGGGCGCGGTCTCTCCCTGTTGACCGTGACATAACAAACACGGTGGGCAGGGAGCGACCGTGGGTGGCGATGGCCACCCTTTGTTCTGTGGAGGGGGGTGAAGGGAGGCGGCGGAGCGGTTCCACGAACTGTTGTTCTGGATCCAATCTGCTGCTGGTGAGTCCAGGTGTTAGTGACTCGCCCAAGCCCATCGTCTGCCGCCCTAACTGGGGACCTTCGGGTGTTCCGAACGGGGTATATCGGACGCCAGGCTTACAGGTCCCCGAGGCGGTCGGTGCATCTGGTGCTACCGATGCACCGGTTAGCGGAGGGGGCTTCTCTTTCGAGGGGCCCCTACCCGAAGAAGGTGTTTGTTCTCTGGGATCAGAGCTGTTGGCGGGATGGGGGCAATATGTACAATGATACCCTGTCCTTGGCATCGGCAGCGTGGTGGAGCACACAGGTCGTTTTAGTCGGTGCGAGTCCGACATAACTGCCGCCTGTTCCCGTCGGGCGGCGGTACCCATAAGGAGCTTTTTTCTGTATAAAAAAAAAAAACAATTCCCCTTTCCCTATACCATGAAGATTCCCTGCTATCTTTGGAATATCTAAATTCATATACTACATTTTTACTTATTTACTTTTACATTTTCCCTGAGTATTTTATTTTTACAATTAATTACAGAATGTCTTTATATACAACATTCACAGCTTTTTTGTCATAAAGAAAGAATCTTCATTTGACAATATAAACATGTTTTCTTTAGAGGTCTTGATAAAGCGACATTTAGTTGGCCATGTAAAAAAACCCGTCCAATCGCAGCTATATTCGAAGTGCTATAAGACAAAGCGCGCAATCGCTATACCCTGCATTTTAAATCTGTAATATCTTTGAAAATGTTCATTTAAATTACAAAGGAAGAAGAAAATGTCAAAAAAATGCTATTGTGGGTCCATAAGAGATAGACATAATATGTATACCATCGCGAAGTTTTCTGTAGACCTTTTCAAGGTGTACAAATACTTAGTATATTTGACATACATTGACAAATATTGCAGGGTTCGGCCTGCGTTTGCAATGTAAACGGAAAATAAATGAAATTAATTACAACATCAAATTGGAAACCTCAAAAATGATAGTATTTCTTTACTCCATATTGAATGTTTATAATAAAAGTTTATAATATGTTAGATTATACATATAAACCTTTCTCTTCAATCACTCTATCTATTAAAAAACCACATCAAAATCTGTTGCGTAGTTTTAAAGATTTAAGCATACAAAGGGATATAGGGACATAGGAACAGACAGAGAAAGCGACTTTTTGTGACGTTTAGCTATTATAACTAACGACGATATTTCTCCTTTATTCTTATGCAATAATAAAAATCAATTTTCCCAAAGTCAACTCATTTACTCTTTCTCAAAAACTACTCAATGACACATATGACAGCCACAATGCTTTTTCATATTAATGACTAACTTTTAAGGAGGTTGTATTAAAAACATGTAACAGTCGACCATCCTGACAACATTTGCGACCCCGCAAATCTCATAAGCTGACTTCTGGGAATGAATCTACCACTGATTCGGAATGCTGATTGTACTGAGAAGAATCGGCAAGAAACTCAATACTTGCTCTTTTAATCTGTAAAAGAAAAATCATTTCGCACCTTAAGCTCACCCTCAATCACTGTCATGGCATAACACAGCTCAATAAGTAGCAACCAACTCAGCAGATACACACGTAAACAGACTCGCAAATGATAACGCTCAAAGAACAATCACCACATCTAGGCAGAGTCAGAGACAGTCGTTGCAGATGGCCACAGTCTAGAAAACAATCGTTACAACTGGAACAAATCCAGAGAATAATCGTCATTCTAGCTGACAGTTCTATCGAACAATAGTCAAGGGCGCGTCTATGGTCTCATATAGCACATCGTCACGTTGATCTTACAGAGTTAATAAACTGAATACCAATTAACATCATAATATCATCATAATAATCTCTCCAATAAAAACTCCATTTTTTATTCCGTAGCATCGCATATCGCAACTATCTCTCAAATTATACGAAATTCGCACTCTCCGTGTTGTCTCAAGATATTGATCGTCATTTGTCTTTTCTTTAAACTCTTTAAATTTCCAGATATTCCTTTTGTCCGCTCTATTTGTGAGTTTCGGTTACATCTCCTTTTGAATATAATAAACGACGATATTTCTCCTTTGTACTTATTATATTATTATACTTATTCAATAAATAAAAACAGTTTTCTCAGAGTCAACCCATTTACTCTTTCTCAACAACTTAATGACACATATGACAGCCACAATGCTTTTTCATATTAATGACCAACTCTATGAAGGAGGTTGTTTTATATTAAAAACATGTTGTAACACTATTATTTTGATAATTGTCAAATATTTTACCATACTTCACCAAAGAAAAATTACGTTTAGCTGTCATCTATGTTTTGTATTCCACTGACATTTGCGTTTTGTTATTCAATGTCATAGTCGTTCTTGTAATACCACGATTTATAGTGACTTGACAGGATAAAATAAATGCGGTCAAACGGGATAAAAAGTATCCTATGTCCGTCTCCTGGTTCTAAGCAACCTTTACACCAATTTTCAGCCGAATTGGTTCATCCGTTCTTGAGTTATATATTGGGTAACTTAGACCAACTTTCTTTTATATATATAGATTAAGAGTAAAAAAGATAATAAGATTATACTGCGTCCATCATATTATCAGTCTTTTGACAGCTCACGCTCATTAAGTTTTGTATTGCTTACGTACAAATATCATACAAATAATATTTGTACTTTATGGATGGGTACCGCCCACTTAGTGATGTCACACATAATGGTTACTACGATTATGCCACAGATTAAAAATAATCGGTAGAAATCGATGTTACGAGTATTAAAAGACATTTAATAACATTATATAAAGTTTTACTTTCTTCTTAGTTAATACATGAATACAAATAAAACAATCAGGATATTTTAATTTATTTTATTAGCACGAGTCGTCGGAATGATAATCAACACTAGACTCCTCCGATGAGGAGTCTTCAGTAGCAGTTATTATTAGCTCTTGTGTAGATAATATATTATCAAACGCAATATCACGTTCCCAATCAGAGAATATTACTCTTTTAGTTCTTTCCACCACACTTGCCCAGTTCTCGGCCGTTACGTGGGTGCAAGCATTTTTTAGCAATTGCAACATTTTATTCGCTGTGAATGGGGGGCTTGTATTGCATCTCGCAGCATGCCCTTTTACTTGTGCCCATATAAGTTCTATTGCGTTGTACTGGCAGTGGTATGGAGGAATCCGAAGAACAGTATGGCCATATTCTGCTGCCATTTCATTGATTACATAGCGTTTTGCTCTCTTTTTGGTTTTTAATATTTTTATTAATTCAACTTTTAACATTGAGTCGTCCACATTTTCTCCATTGTCCCGAAGCCAATTAATTATTTCATGCTTTTTATTAGCCTGTGTTGGCATTTTGTCAATTTGACGGGAGTGGTAGGGCGCATTATCAATAAAAATTATTGATGGTTCTTCCAATGAAATGAGCATTTTTTTGAACCACTCTTCATACACATTTGCATTCATCTCTTCGTGGTAGTCATTTGATTTCTTCGATTTAAATGCCAACAGTGCGTCTTGTACAAATCCTTTTGCTGTACCTGCATGGCAAATGATTAGGCGCTCACCTTTTCCCATTGGTACTGAGGAAGTGGAATCAGCAGTATCATCAGTCCAGAAACGAGATAGTGTGTGGTTAGCGTTGAGCCATGTTTCATCCGTGAAAACAATATTTGCCCAATCTTGTATTTTCTTTGCCTCTCTTAAAAAATCACAACGTGATTTTAGTCACAGTTGATAGACTGATCCCCAACGCGGCTGCAACATGGTTTCGGACTTGCGTGATAGGTATAAGAGGTCCGCCATTTTGATTTTCTTGCTCAAAATACTCATGAAGTTTTAACACTAACTGTCTCGATTGTGCTTTCAACACACGTCCTTTCGGCATTTTCACGATCAATTAATATAAGTTTCACAAAAGTTTTTCCGAGGAATAAAGCTACTTAACTCAAGGTGTAACAGATGCGAGAGAACACTCAGCGAACGTAAATGCGTGTGACTATCACGGGCGTTTCGTTGAGAGTGACAGATCACGTCAAAATGGCGGCCGAGCGGAAGGTCTGTTGATCTTGCCAGTCGATGTATAATATATTTTTTATGATTATAATAAATACACACGGATTAACATTTATTTTAAAAAAACTAAGGCAATATTAAATCAAAATGTTGATTTCTATATCTGTTATTAGTTTACGTAGGTTATCATTAATCGAATTACTTAGGTACGTAATTCGATTAATGATAGTAGGTACTATAATCGGAATGGTATCGCATACGAGAATCTTTAGGACATCACTAAATATGTAAATCGTCAATCTGTCAAAAGATGGTTAATATAATGGACAGTGTATAATAATAAGGATTGAGTCGTACCAAACATTCAGATTTAAAAATAAATCTAAAAATGTCTTTTTTATCTTAGTAGCCTAATTTATTTACGCATAGGAATTTATATCCACACCTATTAAAGATAAGAAAAATATTACAAAATTAGAACTTAAAGGTCAATCTTTTTCTGCGGAAGTGTAGAGTTTATGAGTGTGTGAATATTTTCACGCCATTCGTCTTTTTTGGCATTAAGATCCTGTTTGTTGTCGAATCTAATTTTGATATATGCCAAGTTTTATAAGTTTTTCAATTTGTTTCTCTTTAAATAGGCGAAGGTTGACAAACATACAGCCTTATAAGTTAAGTAATTATTAAAAAAAAGAGCTACGAGTATGTTTAGACCATTTTTTTCGTAGATTCGCTATAGCCAATCTATTAATATGATTTGTGGAACTATAATCGTTTTAAAGTAAAAAGATATCCACTAACTTTTAATAGTAATTATTTCACCGACAATGAGAGATTTTATTTGACACGTATGTATATTAAATAAAAAAAAATTAAGTGCAACGGTTACATTTTAAAATCGAGAGACTCCACCTTCATTTTGATTTTGTCTTTATAATAACCTTTATTGAAGGTAAATGATCAAACATTAAAAATTAAAAGTTCCAAAACGAGTATTTAATATTTACATTAACATTTCTGTGAATTCGTTTGTACTCTTCAAAATAACGACAAAATTCTACAAGTCTCAAAACAGGGATAAAACGAGATTTTCTTTACATGAAACCAAGCTAAAACTTTTTCGCTTTTTCGCCCTCAAAACTCTCTACATACTAAGTTTCATGAAAATCGTTGGAACCGTTTCCGAAATTCAAAAAATATACATATATAAATTTAAAAAAAATACAAGATTAATACATTTAAATATTAAAAATGATTATAGCAAAGTGATTAAAAAGTAACTGAAGTAATCTAAAAGATTCGAAAAATAATTTATAGAGTTAGTCGTTACTTTGCGGAGATCCATAATACAAAAGTAATAATAAAATTATTTTGCTATAATATTGATGAAGTAAAATAGAAAATATATATAATGCTAAATGTAGAGTGGACAATCGGTTATCATACCTGATACATGCAGGATTCGTAAAAAAAATTGTGCATGTGATTTTTACGAATCCTGCATGTATCAGGTATGATAGCCGATTGTCCACTCTACATTTAGCATAATATATATTTTCTATTTTGCTTCATCGCTGATTAAAGCAAAATAATTTTATGATAAAATGATGAGTATGTTTGCAACTAATAGTCAATATTCTGGCACATGACATGCAAAATTATGCATTTTCCTCAATAAGTTTGCATTTGTAACAAATATTGACTGGATTAGAATAAACAGTATAAATTGTATTCACGGCTGATAATTTTATGTTTATATTAACTTTGATGTATGCGATGAGTTGATTTACAACTTCACAGTTATAGGTTTTTACGGCCTTGACTTTTTCCCGGTAATAAGGCACAATATATGCAATGAAATCTGGAGGAAGTATGCAGAAGTATCGTATATGTAAAAACATCGTGAATAAACATACATAATTCTATAGAATATGTGTAACCTTCCAATCCGCATTGGATTAAAATCTATACTAATATATAAAGCTGAAGAGTTTGTTTGTTTGAACGTGCTAATGTTAAGGAACTAATGGACCGATTTGAAAAATTATTTTAGTGTAAGATAGCCCATTTATTGAGGCTATAGACTATATAACATTATGCTAAGATGAATAAGAGAGGAGTAGCAATAAAAAATATTATGTAAACGGCAAAATTAAAAGCTAAATTTCTAGCGTGCGCTAAGTAAACGGTGAAAGTTAACAACTTTTATGTTCAAAATTTCAATTCGGGAAATAAATTGGGACACTGATTTCGATGAGGGCGAAGCTGTTGGGACAGCTTAAATAATTACAATGTTACAAAATTAATGATTGTATAATGAGCTGTGATAGCCCAGCGGTGAGCCCGTGCGACCCTCTAGAGAAAGTCTCGGGTTCGAACCCGGGCAGGCAACAAGTCTTTTTGTGAAACTTATGTATCAAATTGATAATTGCAATTTTAAAAAAAATCATCTTTTAACCGAACAATCTCCTATGTTTGTACTTCATCCTACGTGACATTGGCAAAGTAATCTGTGCCCAGTTGGCACATCTGAACGCCAAATTTTTATAGAAAGATAATTGCAATTTATCGCACGCTTTTCGGTGAAGGAAAACATTGGAGACCAGCATACCTCTAGAGAATTCTAAGTATATGGGGAAACCTACCAATCCCTTATCTCCAAAAAACGGAGAGACGAGTCCCATGCCCAGCAGTGGGTTAGTAACAAAAAGTTAAATAATTTATAGAATTAGGCGTTACTTTGCGGAGATCCATAATACAAAAGTAATAATAAAATTATTTTGCTATAATCCGCGATGAAGTAAAATAGAAAATATATATAATGCTTAATGCAGAGTGGACAATCGGTTATCATACCTGATACATGCAGGAGTCGTAAAAAACACATGCACACACCTCCACCACCGCCACCGTGATACACAAGCACTATATACGTTCACTATCACAAACTCAACAATCGTTTCGCCCCGCAACCGAAGCATCGTCAGGAGATAGACTCCACGACCAAAATCGCAAAGCGAAGCAATATCCAAATAAGTTTAGTTATATACTAATCGGTTCAACCCCACCCTTTATTTTATTTGCGAACAAGTGTAACAAGCTTGAACTAGAAACATTTATCTGCTCGTTAATGAGGGTGCCATTGTTATGTTTAATAATCTCAAGGTTTTCCAATAGGCTGAGCTTCAGTCCTATATTGGATAAAGTCCATTCATCCAAAATCCATGGATTTAGTCCTTTATTCAATAAAGGACTGAAGCTCAGCCTATTGGAAAACCTTGAGATTATTAAACATAACAATGGCACCCTCATTAACGAGCAGATAAATGTTTCTAGTTCAAGCTTGTTACACTTGTTCGCAAATAAAATAAAGGGTGGGGTTGAACCGATTAGTATATAACTAAACTTATTTGGATATTGCTTCGCTTTGCGATTTTGGTCGTGGAGTCTATCTCCTGACGATGCTTCGGTTGCGGGGCGAAACGATTGTTGAGTTTGTGATAGTGAACGTATATAGTGCTTGTGTATCACGGTGGCGGTGGTGGAGGTGTGTGCATGTGTTTTTTACGACTCCTGCATGTATCAGGTATGATAACCGATTGTCCACTCTGCATTAAGCATTATATATATTTTCTATTTTACTTCATCGCGGATTATAGCAAAATAATTTTATTATTACTTTTGAACAAAAAGTTACTTAACTTTACTTTTAATTATTTTGCTATGATTCTCATTTGCATTACATGAATTAAATAGAAATAATTCCTACGCCTACATCTATTAATTATTTAAATAAAATCTATTGAATTAATTTAATTTAATTCACGTTAAATATCAAAAAGATTTATTTTCGTTTTAATCAGTGAGATAACACGAATTTGCTGTTAGGATTGTAATTTTTGAAAAGGTTATCTGATTCGCATAAGCTCAGTAGCATAAAATAAAACGGAAATAGAGCTGCGGAAAAAAAATTATATCACGATCTTGCAAATCAAATAAGTTGTTTTCAATTACAAAAAATATTGACCTGAAGTTGATTGCGGTAAAATATTAGAATTGACTTGCTAAGTCAATATTACATTTTGACTCAAAAAAGGTGTGATAGCTCAGCGGTGAGACCGTGTTATTTTCCAGGTTGTCACGAATAAGTTTTACTATTAAAAATTTGTGTGTCTAATTGATAATTGAAATTTATCACACGCGTTTCGATGAAGAAAAACATTTCGAAGAAACCTGCATGTCGGCTAAGTAGAATTGACCACCCTCATTTCTTACCGAGGTGTCGTAAAGAGCGATTAAAGCAAGTTGACTTCAGGAAGGCGGCCGTAAAGTAACTAGTCAAATCAGGCAGACAGAATGTTAATGGTGATGATGTAAGCGACATTGGTTTCAAGAATATCAAACAACTTGACTCTGAATTTGCCATTAGATTGCTATTGCGATTGCTTTTAAGAGTAGACCCCCTTATTTTTTATGCTAGATAAAATACTAACAATACAATGTGTAACACTTACATTGCTTTCCGCAAGATTAACATTGATTTTATTACGGAATTCTACGTAGGTTCATAACAATAGTTCTTGGGATTAAAGTACAATATAAATCTATTAAGATAAATATGCACGAACAATCGCCTCTATATAAATATTATATAGTTAATGTTTATTTCCGCTACGTACTAACATTACAGTAAATGGAATTGTGTACATAACAGACTACAATGTTGTGTCTCAAAACTGTGTGTCGGTTTTTAAAAGATTTTGAAGGTGGAATCTTGCTTGTTAAATTTGACACACTTCCTGGTTTCCGATTGAGCTAAAATTTTATATACTGGTCCAGTTCCGATGACAATGTATCCTTGTGATAAGCATGACCTGATGCTGCGGTCAGGATTGGCACCTCGAGGGAACTCCTTAACGGAAATAGTATTATAAATTATATTTTTAAAAGAGCAACTGCCGAGTTCCTTGCTGGCTCTTCTCGGTAGGAACAGCTTTCCGAACCAGCAGTAGATTTGACGATTCAAAAGCACTTGTTTAAAAGTTTATTTGAATAAATCATATTATGAACTTTTGTTCAAAGCTTTTATTTATTAAAAGCATTTAACATGTTTAACTTATTTTTTAAGTAAACTTGCTATAAAATGATAGAATTATTTTTCTAAAATCCATAACAGTTTATTATAATATTATAATTTAGAGCTGTTATAGTCCAGTGGTGAGACCGTGTAACTCTCTCGAGAGATCACGGGATCAAACCCTAGGGAGGCAATGGGTTTTTCTGTTAAAACTTACGTTTCAAATTAATAATTGCGATTTATTACACGCTTTTCGGTGAAGGTCTGATGCTGCGTCTATTCGCGATAAACTTTTAACACTACTGAACGACTTTTGATGCGGTTCTGAAAAAAAGAGTGACTCATGAGAAAGGTTTAGATGGTATAATTTGTTAAGGTTTTGTGATAAATTGGTTAAAATCCTACTTATATTTTAAATTAAAAAGTTTGTGAATTATTCCTTATACGCCGAAGTATATAAATCTGTAGAAATCCTGTTAACACTACAGGAATAGGATAATGAAAAGCGCCATCTGTTATTTAGAACGCTACAACTGTTGACGCGAACGAAGTTGCAGGTAACAGATAGTAAAAATATAATTGTTGAAAATTTTGGAAAATGACAAGCTGCCTGGATGCTTTTATTGAAAATACTTCCAAATCAGTTTGAGTTATAAAAAAATAAATCAATGATAAGGAACTTTGCTTCTATTCTACAAAAACATGACAGGAAATATTTTCATACACGAAAAAAATTTTTTTTACTGGTTATTAATAGAAAAACCCGTCAATAAAAATGTCAAAAAAATTATGAAGTCGTTCTCACAGTTTTTTAAAATAATTTACATACAAGATAATATTATAGGTATACATGAAAAGCTTTTAACGATATATTTTCATATGTAAGCAAATTGTGAATATTTCGCTAAACTAAATATAAATGTGTAGGTTTTTTAAAATTTATAACATTATTATATTCGTTTTTAATTTTAGCTGAATTCTGCCTTTATAAGCTTGTTTGAGTTAGAATTATAGTGAAAAACTTTGTCTGTTCCTTCTACCCTTATCCCACTCTAAGTAGGGTCTGCCTTACGTCAACTTACCTTAGTTATATTTTACGACACCTCAGTAAGAAACGAGGGTGGTCTATTCTACTCAACCGGATATCACACGGTGGGTCAACTTACTTTAGTCACCTTTAACGACACCTCTAAAGTGATTTTACTATTTCAGGTAAAGTGAATTCGCTGTTCGGGTTGGCGGAAGCGATGATGCCACTAGTCTATGGCCCCCTATACTCCCGAGTGTACATGGCAACCCTAAATGTTTTGCCGGGTGCTGTTTTTCTTTTAGGGGCTGCCATGACCGTCCCGGCTGTGGCAATTTTTGGGTAAGTTATGCAATTTAATACATTTAGCGAGTTCGCTCTGTTTTATTTATTCTAAAAACTTCAACATTATAAATTTAAAATAGTGTAATATATTTTTTGAATAATTTCAGCTATTTAATTTGTATTCGGCCTTTTGATATTTTTTTACAACGTTATATTAAGAAATTAAATTAGTGAGATTTGAGAGTCAGCCTTATACTAATTTATAGTTATAAAAAAAAAACTCTTGCCTTGACATATGACCTATTGTTAACAGATGACAAATATATCTTAAGCATAAATAATATCAGACAGATATTAATTTAAAATAATATTAAGTTCATTGTACAAGAAAATATGCAATATCCAAAAGTCATCTCGATTATTAAAATGAAAATCAATCGAAAGCTTTTAGTAAAGTATTTTTAGATGTCATTATGTAAATATAGCTGAGTAATATTTAAAATACATTTTAAATCAATTTATATTTATTTCAAAATTCAGATAAAATTAAAGTAAAACAAAATAAAAAGTTATAACATGCAACAATTGCAAAAATGTTTTTAGAATATATTTTTTTGCGCTGATCTTTAATTTACCCCACCACAGAGCATAAACAAAATAGATAATAGTAAGATATAATGTACTCTTTCGAAACAATGTTTAAAAATTCCCTTCTAAAACTTTTAACTGAAACCTAGTTTACATAATTTGTGTTATTTTCACCTTTTTCTACCTTATTATGAACTAGCGGCCTGCCCCTGCTTCGCACGGGTATAAAATATATATCCCATGTCAGTCAGTGTAAAAAAAATGATTAAAATCGATCGAGTAGTTTTGATTTATTCATTACTGCCCGTGGCCCGAACGCGTTAAATTGGGAGAAAAACAATTTCCTTTCCCTATACCAAGAAGTTTTCCTGCTATCTTTGGAATATCTAAATTCATATAGTACATTTTTACTTATTTACTTTAACATTTTCCCTATGTATTTTATTTTTACAATTAATTACAGAATGTCTTTAAACAAACTCTTGAAAGAGGGACATAGCTGCTAAAGTCGAAGTATTATAGGGCGAAGCGCGGCGTCCTCACGGCATTTTAAATCTGTAATATCTCCGAAAATGTGCACTTAAATTACATGCTGTAAACGGCCATATTGATCTATATTAAATCAACTATTTATTTAAGGTACTTAATTGGATAAGGATTAATGCTGTATTGTATTAAAATTGCTTCAAAAATATGGCATTATTTTTCGTAAAAAGTAAATGACAAAAAATGCTATAGTGGGTTAACCATAAGAGATAGACATATACCATCGCGGACTTTTCTGTAGACCTTTTCAAGATGTACAAATACTTAGTACATTATTAGGGTTTAGCCTGCGTTTGCAATGTAAGCGGAAAAAAATGTAATTATTTACAGAAACCTCAAAAATTACAGTATTTCTCTACTCCGTATTGAATGTTATTTATTATACGTACAAACCTTCCTCTAGAATCACTCTATCTATTAAAAAAAACTGCATCAAAATCTGTTGCGTAGTTTTAAAGTTTTATGCGTACGTAGGGATATAGGGACTTTGTTTTATAATATGTAGTGATGTTATTTTTGTCAATGTTGTAGCCATCTTTAAGAATATAGCATTTAGTTTCTATTTTTAATGTATCATGTATCTTTTGAACACGTAATTAATACATATTGTTGATGACCTAATGAAATAAATAAATAAAAATCCGAGCGATCAGGATACAGTTTAATATTGTATGTAAATGTAATTGATAATCGATATCTTTATCAAACAATGATAAATAACTATTTAAACTTCTGGTAGGTTATTCAACTTATTGTGTACGGAAATAAACTAAGATAAAGCTAGCTATAATAGTTTTATTCATACTTTTGGTCGGTAATGTTGACACATTTTAACCTGATAAAAACTATGTAAGCATTATTATCAGACGTTGTTTTGTCAATGATTTGGTGTGTTCCGTTATTTATTATTTTATATGTTGCTTATTAGAAATCAAACATCCGCCTTGGTGCATAGAAAATATGATGAAATGAAAAAAAAAAACAAGATTTTTTTTCACACCAGTCCTAGCTAGGACAATCCTGGCAAAGCTATTTTTTTGTTTTATATTTTGTTGCGCGATAGTTTTAATTTTGCGAAAACTACTAATATAACACACCCTAAGAGCGTAATATGCATAGTTTAGATATTACTAATTACATGCATCACAATCTCGTGAGCAACTTTTAAAAGTCCAGCAGAACTTTTAAAAGAGATCCATAATACAACAGTAATAAAAATATATTTTGCTATAATCCGCGATACAGTAAAATAGAAAATATAAATAATGCTAAATTTAGAGTGGACTATCCGTTTTCATACCTGATCTATGCAGGATTCGTAAAAACACAATCATAAATCTCTACCAACGCAACCATAATACATAAGCACTACACACGTTCACGATCACAATCTCAACAATCGTTTCGCCCCGCAACCGAAGCATCATCAGGAGATAGACTCCGAGACAAAATAGCAAAGCATTTTGAAAACTTAAAGTCCATGTAGCATTATATAATGCTAAATGTAGACTGGACTATCCGTTTTATATATTTTCTATTTTACTGTATCGCGGATTATAGCATTATATATATATTATATTATTACTTTTGTACTATATAAGTATAAACCTATTCAGTGCTGCGTAAATGATATTTTAAGTTCGATATTTCCCATTGCAGATGGATGTATTTCGAACAACGCGAGGATAACAAGCAAGTCGAAGAAATGGATAATGTTAATAAAGAGATTTAGTGACTTATATATAATCTTTAATTAAAAGTGTTTAAAATAAAGTGTGTGCGAAAAAGTGTCTTTCATTGGTGATAGTCTATGAATGTTTGATATTATACAGCGAGTTTATTTTGATACTACTTTAGATGTTTAGTACAGATATAGACAATAAAAAGGATGTTTGCATACAGACCGGTGAACAATTGGACGCTAGGTCCTCTTATGCACTGACGTATATAGCGTATTCAGATCGCGAGTTTATCTCAGTCAGTGAATGCGTTCCCTTCGCTTAACATCAGTTTAATTAATTTATAATTCGAAAATTCGATCGATAATTTTTGTTTTCAATACACAATACGCGTTAAGTGTTAATAATTATACTTGAATAATAATTATAGTTAATAAACATCAAAATGCATCGTGAAGCCCAAAAGGGAGGTGATAGCGCGGAGCAGCAACCACTGAAAAACGAAGCCGAAAATGAAGTACGGAATATGAGCTTTTTCGATAAGTTGAAGAAAGCGAAAGCTAATATAACAGTGGAACCTGTGTTGGCCTTTTTCGTGATGCCCAGCGTACTAACAATGCTGGCAACACAGAATCTCAACCTGGATAAAGCGTGTAGAGTTAATCTGCAGTTCGACGACTCAGTATGCACAGATTTGAGATTACGGAGGCGTGCAAACCACACCTTTGAAGAAGATGAAGTGCAAAAGTTGATAGCTTCTGTTCAGGCGTGGAAAAGCGTTATACATACAGCAGTTCCGACGCTTTTGATGCTGTTCATAGGTGCATGGAGCGACAAGACGGGACGGCGTAAAATTTGCATGACCATGCCAATCTTCGGGGAGTTCATGACTTGCGTTCTTAATATGGTCAACACGTATTTTTTCTATGCCGTCCCAGTGGAGTTGACTGTTTTCATGGAGGTTATATTCCCCGCGCTCACTGGAGGCTGGTATACAATACTACTGGGCACGTTTAGCTACTTAGGTGATATCACTTCGAAGGAGACAAGGACGTTCCGTATAGGTATTCTGAGTTTGTGTATGACTGTAGGATTTCCCATTGGTATGGGGTTAAGCGGTGTGTTGTTGAAGTATACTGGGTATTATGGAGTGTTTTCGGTGTCAGCTATGTTTCAATTCCTGAATTTCTGCTACGTGACGTTCGCTGTCAAGGACCATAGATGGCTGGCCAAAGCCAAAAATAAGGTATGCTTTTTAATTTTTGATTAATTCTTTGCTATACTTTTAAAGATGTGAAAGATTTATAGTAGAACGGTTTGACCTTGTCTTTTTATTAAAGTGGCACGGTTTTAAATCCTAGCAGGCATCAATAAGTTTTTCTATTAAAATTTATGTGCATTGTTGATATTTACGTTATCACATGTTTACCGGTGAAGGAAACCATCGCGATGTATAGTTCATATATGTCGAGAATCCCTAAGAAATGTGTAAACTACCAATTCTTATTGGTTGATATAAGCTAATAATAAATAAAATAAGATAAAATATTTATCTAAGGAAGATTTTTACAAGCACCCTTGAACAGTCAAGGATTTAATGAAGCTAAAACTGCTTCGGAATGTTGCTCTTACCGAGAAGAACCAGCAAAAACTCGAATTCAACTGTATTTAATTTAATAATCTTGATTTCCTAATAATATAATAAAAATGTAATTTTTAAATGCTTTTATGAATATCAATATAAGTTTTAATTGATATTTATATGTAACTAAATGTTTAAACCAAGGTAAGCTAAAATTTTCGTACAATAATACAGTCGTCCTATATGACCCTGATCATAAAAAAGACCCCCAGTTATGTGGACAAACGACTTTAAAAATGATCGCGGAGAGTCGCTGGGTACGAAATAAAATTGTGGAGTTAAAATCCTTTAATAAGACCTATGTCCAGAAGTCAACGCTCGTTGATTAAAAGGAAAATGAGGACGACCGTAAAAAAAAACTTGTAACACTGCTATTAGTTTCTCGTTAAACCCCTGATATCGAGGTACCTAGTCCTTCCATACATATCGCCCTAAGCCGTGGTCTTAATCCACAGGAACTCTTTCATACTACTCTTAAGATAGTCCCCAGGTATAATATTTCGTCATCACATTTCTTAATATTTAACAATATCACTGATACTTCTGCCCTCGCCTATCTCGCCTGGTGACATTATTTGCAGCACTATGCTGTTTAATTTTCACCTTCCACGATGCTACTATGGTAGCAAATATCAACCAGCGATTTTGTTGTATACATTTCATAGCGATAATTGACGTTAATACTGCACTCACCCATTTCCTCCTGCACGTTATCTGCGTTATATAGCGATAGTACTCTTTTATTTTTCACCTTCGACGATGCTACTGTTCTCGCCGATCCCTTCTAAAAGTGGAACGAGTAACAGACTAAGTTACAGAGAATAGAGAAAAATATGATAAAGAAATATATGCAAGTTCAAATAAATTATTAAAATTTTTAATTGCAAGTGACACAAACAAGACCTTTAGAAATATCAAAGGTAAAATGCAATAATAATACAAATATTATGCGCCACGTATTATGTTTTAAGAAAAATATGTTGCTTTGAATTATTATTAATAGTGAATATGAAGCGATATTTTGAAATGTCAAAGTATAGTTTATTTGAATAAAAATATAGAGGTTTTTTTTATCTGAATAATTTTGCTTGCTTTTTATTATTTATCACCAAATCCGAAGAACAAAGTCTCCATAACGTCTCCCATATATAAGAATAGGAAATCTGACTTTATTCCTAGGATAGGGCGATATACACAACTTTCAACTTTTACTAGACAACCTTCTTAGCTTAGCGCGTATGGTATCCGGCTGCATAGAATACATCACCCTCATGTCTTACCGAGGTGTCGTAAAAGTCGACTAAGGTAAGTTTACCCGCGTGGGGTATCCGGTTGAGTAGAATAGACCGAGGTGTCGTTAAATACGACTAAGATAAGTTGACGGCATGCAGACGGATGTTGTTCCGATTTACTTAGAGTGGGATAAGGGCAGGAGGATGATGAATGTGTGTTAACTTAGTGGGGGTGTACTTTATAAGCTAATAATAGCTGTGCCTTCGGCTTCACCCGCGTAGAAATCAGTGTCCTGCGTTTTTCCTGCGTATAACCCTTTATTTAAATAGTTAAAAATATGAATTAAACAGTACCTGATTAATCGAGCCTTGCTTGGTAATTTTTTACAAAATAAAAAAGTGAAAAAAATAATAGGGTAGACGGTGCTCCTAGGTATTTTCATTTCTCCCTATCACCTGTTTCCCGAATAAGTTACGCTGAATTGACAATTAACGGCAAAAATAGTGTTTTATATATTCAATTTAAATTTTAATGTTTTTTAATGCCCAGGGAAACTGTAAAAACGATTTTTTTAAAATAAAACCTAGCTAGATCATTTTTTCTCGCCCAAAAGCTCCTGTATGCTGAATTTCAGGAAAATCGTTGGAGCCGTTTTCCGAGATTACGAAAATATATTTATATATGTATATACATACAAGATTAACTCACTTAAATATTAAAGATAAAAGTAGTTATAGTGAGTTAACCATAAGAGATAGAGATATGCTTTCGGAGACATTTTTTGAAGTATTCTTGTAGATCTACAATTATTTAGTACATTACCTCAGTGTATCTCTCTTTAATAACTAACTTCAATATAACTAGCTGCATAAGCTGTGGTAGCACAGTGGTAACACCGTGCAACTATTTCGAGAAGGTCGCGGGTTCAAACCCGGGCAGACACCAATGAGTTTTTCTGTTAAAACTTATGTGTCTAATTGATAATTGCAATTTATCACACGCTTTTCGGTGACGGAAAACATCGTGAGGAAACCTGCATATCTCTAGAGAATTCTAATGATATGTGTAACCTACCAATCCGCACTGGAGCAGCGTGGTAGGTTTCAGCTCCAATCCTTCTCACCAAAAACGGAGAGAAGAGGCCTATTCTCAGCAGTGGGAAAGTAACAGGCCGCTACTTACTTATTAACTAGCTGCATTGAATAAATTGAAAGATTCTTTAAGAGTCTAAGAGTTTGAAACATCTTTCTAAAAAACGTAGTATTATATGGCGAGCCTATTATTGAATGATTTTTAATATGTTTTAGGAAAAGAAAACTGGATGTACTGGTTATCTTGCTGAGTTTTTTGACTTCCACAGTCTCAAGGATACGTTTCATATTGCGTTCAAGAAAGGAGCTAATAATAGAAGATTAAGGATATGTCTGATTTTGACAGTAGTTTGCCTGAGTTTTGGACCTCTTTGGGGTATGTATAATTTATAGTTTTTAGGTACCACACACAATTTTAATTATTAATCGTCATCATTCTGCACTTATTCCACTCTAAGTGGAGTCAAAACAACATGTTTTAAACATGTTGTTACAAAAATTAGCAAATTTTTTACGACTGACCGCCTACCTAACATTAACTTACCTTAGGCGCCTATTATGTCTATTCTACATTTTAACTATTATTTAGTAACATAGCTATCTATATCTATACGTATTGTAAAACAGAGTCCCCAAAAACTGTCTGTCTGTATGTGATCAATTTTCTCAAAATCTACACAACGGATTTTTATACAGTTTTCATTAAAAGAAAGTAAAATCTTGAGGAAGGTTTACGTTAATTCATTCTCTAAAATGGCTGAACCAAATTCGATGAGAGTTTAACTTATATGTATCACTTGTTATTCAGTTGTTAATATGTATTTTTACTCATAGGAAACTGTTAATGGATTAAAATAAATTTTATTGTATTTTACTTATAAAAGTTTATATTTACTGTATGTTTCTAAAACATTTAAAGAAATAAACAAACCTGCAGACATTTAGCCACTTTGCCACTTTGTGAATAGAAAATCCTTAATCCTTAAAATGACGTCTATCAAAAAGTTATATAAATTAGAACCATAAGCATAAAAAACTTTAAATTCGCAAATGTAAGATTATTAATGGAGATAAAAAGTATCCTAGTATTTAAGTTTGTACCGAGATATAACAAACAAAAAAAAAAAAATTGAAATCGGCCTAGTAGTTTGAAGATAAACGTAAGCGCACATCGTAACACGGGATTTTTATATAAAAAATAAAATAAATAATAAATATATGGGACACTGTACACACATGGTCGTCCGCCCCCATAGTGAGTAATTTAATACTTGTGTTATGGGTCAGAGACAACTGGTGAATATATACATATATAATTTTTAAATACATACTTTCAATCCAAATATAAACCCATGCTTTAAGAACCAACAAATTCTTTTATAGAAAATGTTGGTTCTTGGCAAGAATCGGACCCGCGACCCGCGGAGTTGAAGGCAGGATCACTACCCATTGCGCCAACGGGCCAGTCTATATATAGTTATAAAGAATAATTCTCAAATTCTTACAGAAAAAGCTTATACTAAACGAAGACAGCAAAGCGTCGCATATATACGTAACCGTTAATTTTTTTATATATGGAATTAATTGCATTTCAAAGTATTTAATATTTAGCGGATATTTACATTCATAATACAAATAATGTCTGGAACTTTCGAAATTATTAAACTGCAGACAAACAAATTAATTCTAAACTTGTCAAACAAGATATGATTCGCGATAAGATTTGATTTTTATTTTACAATCGCCTGCGCTCGCGACTTCGGGCGCGTGGAGTATTTAATCAGCGTAGATGTAAAATACATTTTCGGGTAATTTATTTTAATAGTAATCCATATAAATATTTCTGACTGGCCCGTTGGTGCAGTGGGTAGTGACACTGTCTTCAGCCCCGCGGGTCGCGGGTTCGATTCCCGCCGAGGGCAAACATTTTCTATAAATAAATTTTGTTGGTCTGGGTGTATATTTGTATTTAAAAAACTTATATAACTATATATTCACCAGTTGTCTGTCTACCATAACACAAGTATTAAGTTACTTAATTTGGAGACGGACGACCGTGTGTGTAAGTGACCCATATATTTATTTATTTATATCCTCCTGCCCTTATCCCACTCTAAGTGGGGTCGGCACAACATGTTATAAACATGCTGTAACATGATTTGGCTGCGTTTTTACGACCGGCCGCCTTCCTGACGTCAACTTACCTTAGTCGTATTTTACGACACCTCGGTAAGAAGGAGGGTGGTCTATTCTACTAAACCGGATACCACACGGTGGGTCGACTTACCTTAGTCGCCTTTTACAACACCTCGGTAAGATATGAGGGTGGTCTATTCTACTCAGCCGGATAACACACGGCGGATCGACTTACCTTAGTCGCCTTTTACGACACCTCGGTAAGAAATGAGGGTGGTACTGTTCTACTTAGCCGGATACCACATTATTTATTTATTTATTATAAACAACAAAGAAGTGTTTGTTTGTTCTTTTTCCTAAATAATGCAACGGGTTATTGTAATATTTGGTATGGATATAGTTGTAGGGGTTTTTGCGGAAGTTCTCGCAGACGAAGTCGCAGATATAATCTATACAAATATAAAACAAAGTCCCTAAAAGCTGTTTGTCTGTATGTCATCGATCAAAAGTACAGAACAGATTTTTTAACGGTTTTTACTAAAAGGTTTTGCAATTCTTCCTGATGGTTTAGATTATTAGTACATTACGGTTTAACGTGAATTGTGTTGAAGAGATAGCGAGGTTGTAATAAAACTCACCTGCTACTTTAGTCGCGTGCGCAGTATAAACCTACAGATATAAATATATAAACACTCTTACACACATGGTCGTCCGTCCCCAAAGTAAGTAATACTTGTGTTATGGGTGACAGACAACTGGTGAATAAATACTTATATATTTTTAAATACATACTTTAATACACCCATGCTTCAAGAACCAACAAATTCATTTATAGAAAATGTTAGCCCTCGGCGGGAATCGAACCCGCGACCCGCGGAGCTGAAGGCAGGATCACTACCCACTGCGCCAACGGGCCAGTCGATATACACTAAAAGAATGTACTAAAGAATTGTAGATCTACTAAAATACTACAATAAAGTACTGAATAGCAAGTCTCTACCTCTTAGCTTACAATCAATAATTTTATGTTCAAATTTTATCATTTCTCCTGCGCAGTCTAAGTGGAGTCAAAAAACATGTTGTAAACATGTTTTTACATGGTTTGGCTAGGTATTTTACGATCGGCCACCTGTCTGACGTCAAGTCACCTTAGTCGACTTTTACGACACCCCGTTAAGAAATGAGGGTAGTTCTATTCTATTCAGCTAGATACCACACTGCGGGTCCACTTACTTGAGTCGTCTTTCACGACAACCCGATATGAAAAGAGGGTGGTATTCTATTCAGCCGGATACCACACGGCGGTTGTGTTCGAATATAAATTCGGAAAAATTTAATGACACACTTATTTCCACGGGCGAAGACGCTGGATATACTAGCTGTAATATAGTTCTTAATGTACAGTGGACAATCCGTTTTCATATCAGGCACATGCAAGGTTCACAAAAACATGCACTCAAAACCTCTATCATTGCCGACAATACACAAGCATAGTTAATGTATAGAAACCGGCTATACTCACGTCTTATTCTATCGAGTTAGCCCGACTAGTTTCGAGCCCATCCGGGGCACTTACTTATGAGCGAGTTACACGACGTTATCGCGGCGGGAACTGAGCTAATCCTAACTGGTTAACCTGATTGAATAGACGTGAGTATAGCCGGTTTCTATACATTAACTAAGAATACTGCTCACGATAGTTTAAATTAAAAAATTTAAAATTACACAAGCACTACACACATTCACTTTGCTTTGCGATTTTGTCGTGGAGTCTATTTCTTGATGATGCTTCGGTTGCGCAGCGAAACGACTGACCAACAGATAAGACGGGGGCCTTCTTAATATTTTCTCCTCCTTGCGTCGTAATCCTCAATGCTGAGGGCTTTATGTAATACTTAACTAAGGACTATTTTTTGCCACTTGCCGCTATCCTTTGCGGCGTGGAGGCCGTCATTGATACTTGAGTCGAGTGATGAGCGAATTTGGTCGGTCCAACGCATGAGACTCCGGCACCTTGGCCTCTTTCCTTCTACCTTGCCCGTGACAAGTAACTTTCAAGGCTTTCGCCACTCTTTCTTACAACGTGCATAAAGTATCTACTCCAAAATTCTGCAGAGACATATAGTGAAAAGTCTGGTCTTGATATGGAGTTCCTTAATTATTGATGCGTTGGTTCGATGTTCCATCTAAGGAATGTTAAACATCCTTCTCCAGCACCACATTTCAAAGCGTCTATGCGGTTGCGATCAGCTTGTTTTAGGGTCCAAGACTCCATGTATATCGGACGTCTGGCTTACAGGTCCCCGAGACGGTCGGTGCATCTGGTGCTCCCGATGCATTGGTTAGCGGAGGGGGGCTTCTCTTTCGAGTGGCCCGTACCCGGAGACGGTGTTTGTTTTCTGGGATCAGAGCTGTCAGCGAGGATAGGGGCAATATGTACAATGATACCCTGTCCTTGCCATCGGCAGCGTGGTGGAGCACACAGGTCGTTTTAGTCGGTGCGAGTCCGACATAACCGCCGCCTGTCCCCGTCGGGCGACGGTACCCATAAGGGGTTTTTTCCTGTATAAAAAAAGGGTCCAAGTCTCCACGCCGTATAAGAACATCGAAAATACCAGGCTCGTCACAAGCTTTTGTTTAACTTTGTTTGTTTTTAACATTTAGTAACTATCAATATATAATAATATCCAAAAACATTAAAATCTCGCGTACACTAACCTTACATTAACCGATCATAAAACCAGTCAGACCTTGTCATTTAATTATAGATCATGTAAGGCTAAAAAAAGATAAAATTATTTATAAAAAAGAATACGGACGCTTTTAACAGTTAATATTTAATAGGTACAACGACTTTAAGGTGTTGTATAATACAATTTTATTCTTTGTTGTCAAAATTTGCAATTATAGTCGTTAAAAATGTATCATCATCCTCTTGCCCTATTCCACTCTAATCTCCTGGGGTCGGCACAACATGTTGCAACATGATTTGACTAGGTATTTTACGAGCAGCCGCCTGCCTGACGTCAACTTACCTTAGTCGCCTTTTACTACACCTTGGTAAGAAATGAGGGTGGTCTATTCTTGTCAGACGGATACCACGCGACGGGTCAACTTACCTAAGTCGCCTTTTACGATGCCTCCGAAAGAAATGAGGATGGCCTATTCTACTCAGCTGGATACCACATGACCGGTCAACTTACCGTAGTCGCCTTTTACGACACCTCGGTAAAAAATAAGGGTGGTTTACTCTACTCAGCCGGATACCATGCGGCGGGTCAACTTACCTTAACTACTTTAAAAAATGTATATTAAAAGAATAATAAAATTAATACAAATATTATAAATACGAAAGTCTGCCTGTCTGACTGTTACGACTGTTACGACATCTCGGCGAATTCGTTCGAAAAATATTGATTACATTTGCTAAAATTAATGCTTATATACTGAGCTTAAAGATATAAATCCTTTTTTCTTTCGGTATCAGGATATAAACTCATTTAACTTTATTAAGTGTATGTTAATATTTAATTTGAATCGTACGAAATCGCAGGTACAGTTCGCGAAAATTTTTATTTATAACACCGTTGGCAGATTTTATTAGAGGTACATCGCGTCTACCGGTTTTTTGGAATTTTATCTCGATTACTGAACCTGATTTTATAGCCCGTGTTCATTTAGTGTTTATTTTGAGTGATAAATAAGATGATCTATCATCATCCTCCTGCCCTTATCCCACTCTAAGTGGGGTCGGCACAACATGTTATAAACATGCTGTCACATGATTTGGCTGCGTTTTTTACGACCGGCCGCCTGCCTGACGTCAACTTACCTCAGTCGTATTTTACGACACCTCGGTAAGAAAGAGGGTGGTCTATTCTACTAAACCGGATACCACACGGCGGGTCAACTTACCTTAGTCGCCTTTTACGACACCTCGGTAAGAAATGAGGGTGGTCTATTCTACACAGCCGAATAGCACACGGCGGGTCGACTTACCTTAGTCGCCTCTTACGACACCTCGGTAAGAAATGAGGGTGGTACTATTCTATTCAGCCGGATACCACACGGCTTAAATAAGATGATCTATATGTAAGAGATTAACCCGTCGAACGCCATGTGCGGTATATGATCATTTTATTGCTTAAAAACGAGTTTTTGAAATTTATTTTTTGATTATATTAATAACTAGCATACGCCGTGTGGTATCCGGCTGAATAGAATAGTACCACCCTCATTTCTTACCGAGGTGTCGTAAAAGGCGACTAAGGTAAGTCGACCCGCCGTGTGGTATCCGGCTGTGTAGAATTGACAACTCTCATTTCTTACCGAGATGTCGTAAAAGGCGACTAAGGTAAGTCGACCCGCCGTGTGGTATCCGGTTTAGTAGAATAGACCACCCTCTTTCTTACCGAGGTGTCGTAAAATACGACAAAGGTTAGTTGATGTCAGGTAGGTGGCCGGTCGTAAAATATGTAGCCAAATCATGTGACAGCATGTTTATGACATGTTGTGCCGACCCCACTTAGAGTGGGATAAGAGCAGGAAGATGATGATTCATTACTAGAATCTGAGCATTACTAGCATTTTTTTTTAAGATATAAAAAATGCAATTAAAAAAATTGGAAAAAGAAAAAGCGCCAGGTGACATAGGAATCGATCCTAGGTTTTGAACTATTTTAGTCCGTCCATCACCATTAGGCTATTACAGCTTTGCATTTGACAGCTCAAATATCATTTGCATTAAATTCTACATTTTAGCATTTTTAATGCGCGGAAACAGGTAAATTTTTTTTTTTTTATTGAAACCTAGGTAGATTAATTTCCCTCTCTCAATCATACATGCTGAATTTTATGAAAATCGTTGGGGCCGTTTCTGAGATTCAGAAAATATATGTATTATATATGTAAGAAAAACTTATTTAAATATTAAAGATACCCATTATTTGTATACCATTTTCTTCATTATAAAATTCCTCATTGAATACAATAAATCATTTTATAATAATAACTTACATTTACTGTTGGTGACGAAAACATGTTGATTTTTCCTAAATTGAAATATGCTATAACAATTTGCGGGTTAAATTCACATAAAGCAGCACAATATACTTTTTGTAACATATCTTTTTTATTCTTTACTGTGAAGACTATTTTGGTTTATTTTTTTGTTTTCCTCTTATAATTATGTATTGTATAACTGTTTGTCTTATTAATAAAATAAATAAAATAATTAATAAAATATCTATGAATCTATATATATTCTTTAATAACAACAGCATAATTTTAAGCAGCTTTAAGGATCACTTTTTTTTAATTTAATTTAAGATTGGAAGAGATTACGATTCCGGAATAAGCCCGCCGTTGCACACTTGTTTTTTTTTAAATTTTTGTATTAATTTAAATATGTGCAATAACAACGTGATTAAAAACAAACAATTCAACTAATAAGATAGCGTTTTCTGAACTTTGATATTATTTCTTACTAAGCCAATCTAGATGGCGTTAGTGGTACACAATTGCGCTTGTGTTTCATATATTTGTCACATGACAGATCGAACTCCGCAAAATTTGGTTAATTTTGTAAAAAGCAGTGTTATTTTGATTGAATTATTTATTTAGGTTTGATTTTATATTATAAAAATTAACTATATAATACTATAACAATTAATAGCTCAAGTTCGTAACCATAAAATTATACAAATGTTATGTAAATAATTACATTAGGTAAAAAAGCTAGCTCTATTTTTAGGTGTCTCTATTGTAATATTATTATCAATATTCCAATCTTATGGTAACATTACCATATATTTTCTATTAATATAGATAAATATCTATATAGATTAATGTTGCTAGATAAGATTATGTTTCGCTCAAATTTTCCGTTTTTTAAATTTGGGGTGATTTATTTGATTCGGCATAAGTATGAACATAATTTGCAAGTATAAATGTTATATTTAATTTTAGACGAAAATGATATGCATGGAACATTATAATATAAATTAGGTGTAGACATGAATATATTTTAGGACATCAAATCTCCAATAAAATTGGCAAGATATGATTATTTGATAGGTATATTTTAAAACTCCTTGCCATTGTTAAGTATTGAAAAAAATTAAGTCATTATAATATTGCACCATCTAAAGAATAAAGTCAAATGTTATATGTAAAACATGTAACTTTATTCTTTGGACTGTATTGATAAAATAGTAAGAAATTCTATAAATTTTTTATTTAACAAAACTAGTAATTCGGATAATCTAAAATATTTAATATAATTCTATGACATTATAAGTATCTTTTTTTTTTAAACTAAAAAGGTCTCATACATAGATTATGCAAAATTCATTATTCAACAGGCGCTATATAGTAATTTTTTATTATAGAGATCATACTCGTAGTAGAGTAAGGGAGTAATAGGCAAGAGTGGGTGGTAGTAAGAAGAAAGTGAAAAATGAGAGGGAAGATTAGATTCGTATATCTATCTTCGTCTAATCGCACATGCACTGATAACTATTTATGGCGCGTTCTTAATTTAAACAAAATACCTAGAAATATTTTAAGTGTGGTATCCGATTGAGTAGAATAGATCACCCTCTTTCTTACCGAGTTGTCGTAAAATACGACTAAGGAAATTTGCCTTCAGGCAGGCGGCCGGTCATAAAATACAAGGTAAATCATGTGACAATATGTTTATAACATATTGTGCCGTCCCATATAGAGTGGGATAAGGGCAGGAGGATGTTTTTAAATACGTTAAATTTTTATTTTAATTAACTAAAGTTAATTTTTTTTTAATTTGAGACTGGTTGGTTGGGAAGAGATTCCGATTTCGGAATAAGCCCGCCATTGCACATATCACATTAAATTAATCTTTATTCAAATAAGCTTTTTCAAGTACTTTTGAATCGTCAAAGACCAATATGATTAATGAAGCTATAACTGGTCCGGAATGTTGTTCTTACCGAGAAGAACCGGAAAGAACCTCGGCGGTCAATCTTTTAAACATTTTCAATTTTACATTATTAAACCGCAGTCTAGTATGAAGCTAAAACCATTTTCAGGCTTTTTTAACATCCAAATAATCTTCAATTTTGTAATATGCTTTAAGTATAAGTACATCTCTTTTACTTAATTTAAACCTTTCTGTAGATGCACATTATGATGTTATTAATCATTTTAAAAATTTGTGCAATAAATAGATTACAAAGAATAGCGTTGTGGTATCCGGCTGAGCAGAATAGACCACCGTCATTTCTTACCGAGGTGTCGTAAAGGCGACTAAGGTAAGTCGACCCGCCGTGTGGTATCCGTCTGAGTAGAATAGACCAACCTCATTTCTTACCGAGGTGTCGTAAAAGGCGACTAAGGTAAGTTGACCCACCGTGTGATATCCAGTTTAGTAGAATAGACCACCCTCTTTCTTACCAAGGTGTCGTAAAATACGACTAAGGTAAGTTGACGTCAGATAGGCGGCCGGTCGTAAAAACGCAGCCAAATCATGTAACAGCATGTTTATAATATGTTGTGCCGACCCCACTTAGAGTGGGATAAGGGCAGGAGAATGAAATATATTACAAACAAACAAACATGTAAATGTATGGAAAGTTTCGATTTATACACATACATGTTGACGTCGCATTCTTTTTTTCAATGTCATTATACGGTGCAAGGGCGGCCACATTGTTTTTGCAATTTAAGAGAATGTTTTGGTTAAATCTCAAACGTGTTAAATAGCCGAATTCATTTGATTCAAATGACCAGTTAGAATTATCATTTTCTAGCTAGATTTCATTTAAAAAGAAAATTGTTTTATCCCTGTTATCGGGCACTTAAAATAGGTGTCTAAGACTAAGGTAAGTTGACCTACCGTGTGGTATCTGGTTGAGTAAAATAGACCACCCTGTTTCTTACCGAGGTGGCGTAAAATACTATTAAGTTAAGTTGACGTCAGGCAGGCGGCCGGTCGTAAAAACGCAGCCAAATCATGTGACAGCATGTTTATAACAAGTTGTCCCACTTAGAGTGGGATAAGGGCAGAAGGATGATGAACGGGCACTACAAAAATTGCTCAAATAAAAATAGAACTAGAAAGAGAAATTAAAATTATTTATAGTTGCTGTCATTTGTAAAGTTTTGAAGGCGCAAAATTCATTTCATAATATTTATTTAGTAGTAGTAGTAGTAGTATTTTGTTTTACTTATTTTAAATATATAGTACCTATATAATTTTTTAATATTAATATCTTATATTCTTTTAATAATTTTTACTGTGAGGATGTTTTATACTATCGCAAAAAAAAAGAAATAAATAAAATGTATCGGACGGACTAAAAAAGTTCAAAACCCGGGATCGAATTCCACATGTCAACGCTAGGCGTTTTTTAAAAAATGTTGAATCGGGCGGGAATCAAACCCGCGCCTCACGTGGTACCAGGGTTACTGCTTCTCTTTCCCTTTCAGTATTTAGATTACAGATTAGAAAATATTTATCATAAGTAATTATTTATCATTAGCATCTTTTCATCTATTTATTTTACCAAAATTATTTAATAGATTAAATAGTTCAATTTATATAAACTTTTCCTTTTTCTCTATATGACCTTTACTCTCTTTCTTCTTCAATTCTTGTCCTTTTCCTTCTATTACTCAAAGGTTGACTGGAAGAGATCCCTTTTAGGAATAAGTCCGCCTTTATACGTGTTTTTTTAATTTTACTTTTTATTTTCTAAATATATGTAAACCTACCTACCTACCTAATATAAACCTACGCCAATGGCCTAGTCAAATGGCTCAGAAAGAAATCTATTTAACTATAGTACAATAAACTAATATACTAATGTACAATCATCATCTTCCTGCCCTTATCCCACTCTAAGTGGGGTCGACACAACAGGTTACAAACATGTTGTTACATGATTTGGCTGCGTATTTACGACCGGCCGCCTGCCTGACATCAACTTACCTTAGTCGTATTTTATGACACCTTGGTAAGAGAGTGGGTGGTCTATTCTACTAAACCGGATACCACACGATGGGTCAACTTACCTTAGTCGCCTTTTACGACACCTCGGTAAGAAAAGAGGTTGGTTTATTCTACTCAGCCGCATACCACACGGCGGGTCGTCTTACCTTAGTCGCCTTTTACGACACCTCGGTAAGAAATGAGGGTGGTACTATTCTATTCAGCCGGATACCACACGGCGTTAATATACTAATGTACAATATCAGAGCGAAATCTATTTAATTATAGTACAAGTGCATACAATAAACTAATGTGATAAAACTAATGTTAGCTCGATAAATTAACTGTTCATAAGAGGTAATATAACTTGATACTTTATTGGCTTGTTGTTGCTTGTTAACATATAATTACTCACTTGAAATAATAGGCCTATAAAACTTGTACATATGCTAATTTATTATTTTTCTGTTCTTTCATAGAAGCAAAATTCTTACTTACTATTAAAGTAAGGTAGGTAATTTTTTAACAAAATATATAATAGTTTATATATTCAATGTAAATTTTAATATTTGTATAATCCCCAAAAACAGGGAGAAACGATTTTTTAAAAATAATACCTACCAAGATCGATTTTTCTCCCCAAAACCTCCATTTTAATGTCATGTATGACATCACGCTACATACGCTCATCTCTTTTATGGGACTCTTCACCACTCACATGTTTTGTAGGCGCTAAGTTTTATTACAATTTGCCACGAACACCCTTTTTGAATTAGGTCACTTTAATACTAAGTGTGCGATATTGACATTTTAAATTTGCATGCATTTGCCAAATACCACTTTTGATTTTATATTTTTTATCGGTGGTTGTATTAATAGTCTTATCATAAGGAAATAAGATAAATGTCAATTTCGATTGTGTTTTATCTATACTAATGTATGAAGCTGTTTGTTTGTTTGTTTGTTTGTTTGTTTGATTGATGTACTGAACCGATTAGAAAAATTCTTTGAGTGCAAGATAGTCCATTTATCGAGACAGGCTATAGACTATATAACATCACGCTAAGATGAATAGGAGAGGACCAATAAAAAATATATTCAGGCGGACAACTATTGGTTGTCCATGATTCATGCGGAATGTTTACCTCCATAGAGACCCCACCATTCCTCATCTTTTTAAGTACTTTTCAAAGTCTTACTTTGAGAAAGCTGAGGTTCACCAGAACTCACTTATAACAGTGGCCTCCTCTTACATCGCTGTTAGGTCGACTCACCGAAAATATAGGCGTCCAAAAAGCAGATACTTATAATACACGCAAACAGCGTCTTCGCCGGCGAAGACGAGGTCCTAGTTTTCAGACGTCGGTCGGCCTTGGCTTCGCGCCATACTGCCAATGTCATGATCACTCGTGACTCGTGACTGAATCACTACCCGTCGCCCTAAACCGTGGTCCGGCCTCACAGGAGGCACCCTTAGGACGACGTTCCCCGACGCTAGTAGAGCTTCTGTGCTCTACTCTCCGCATTCCGCAACTTCAACGATGCTTCTGCGCTCGCCCGTCCGCCCGGTGACGCTGTAAAAGTCGTTAGGGCTAACAGCATATAACTAAGTAAGTAGCGGCCTGTTACTATACCACTACTATACCACTGCTGAGAATAGGCCTCTTCTCTCCGTTTTTGGGGAGAAGGATTGGAGCTAAGATCTACCACGCTGCTCCAATGCGGATTGGTTCACCAAAACCAATCAAAAAGTAAACAATTGGTAAAAATATTGCGAAAATGACAAAATTTAAAGATTTCGTTGCGTGCGCAACGAAAGTACACAAGTAAACGGTGAAAGTTATTCAAAAAACTCTTATAATTAACTCATGATAACTACTTTTATGATCAAAATTTCAATTTGGGAAAATATTTGTGATACACTCATTCCCATGCGGGCGAAGTTGGTGGTACAGATAGTATGTTATAATGCAATAACCACGTGTTCTGCACTTATCAATGTTAAAATGACTTTATATACACATTCACGTTGTTATGAGTGTAATAAATAATTTATAACACTTAAAATGTTAGTGGGTCTGATGTAATTAACATAATAAAAGTTGTCTACAAATACTTTATTATTCGCTTATCTTAGAATAAAAGGTATATTTCATACTAGCAATCCCCAGTGGCTCCGTCCGCGTGGAAAGATTAAAATCGTAATATTGTAGTCTTTTGATAATTATAAAAATGGTTACAGTGCGTTAACCTTAAAAGCTCGACATATGCTGTCCCGGACTTTTATGTAGAACTTTTAGAGGGG
Source organism: Morpho achilles (assembly GCA_947086495.1). Taxonomy (NCBI): domain Eukaryota; kingdom Metazoa; phylum Arthropoda; class Insecta; order Lepidoptera; family Nymphalidae; genus Morpho; species Morpho achilles. The sequence continues at coordinate 3,751,263 of CAMTZB010000004.1, read as the reverse complement.
AACAATTTTGTAATACATGATTTTTACTATCACCGTTTCACTCAGCGCACGTAAGGAAAGCTTTAAATTTTGCCGTTTATGTAATATTTTTTATTGCTACTCCTATCCATCTTAGCGTGATGTTATGTATGGACATGGATGGATAAATGGACTATCTTACACTGAAAGAATTTTTCAAATCGGTCTAGTAGTTTCTGAGATTAGCGCGTTCAAACAATCAATCAATCAAACGATGAAACAAACAAACAAACTCTTCAGCTTTAGCTATATTAGTATAGATTGTTATAAATTGTTACTGTTTTGCTATTGTTTTGAGTAAAAAAATAAGCTGTAATAGACCAGTAGTTACACCGTGCGACTCTTTCGAGGGGGTCACGAGATCAAATCGGGCCACCAATGAGTTTTCCGTTAAAACTTATATGTCTAATTGATAATTGAAATTTGTCACACGCTTTTCGGTCAAGGAAAACATCGTAAGGAAACCTGCATATCTTTAAAGAATTCTGGTGATATGTGTAACCTACCAATCCGCATTGGAGCAGCGTGGTAGGTCCTAGCTCCAATCCTTCCTAGAAGTGGGATACTAAAAGGCCGCTATTTTTACTTTTATAATAAAACTTCCGGTTAAATATAATCTTTTACGTAACATGTTGTAAATGTAAATATATCATGCAAAATGACAAACATATCTCATGCGAATTTTAAACGTGATTTTTATATGTTCATTTTGAATTGCTCAGCAATACAAAACTGTTAGTCCCCTCACTGCGGAACAAATATGATACTGGGAGAGCACTTTTGCAGATTTTACCCGTTTTGATGGATGGATAATTTTAAGGCGAATTCTCCCATGATTTTTTTATGGTCACACGAAATTTGTAGAAATTAATGAAAATGTTTGACATACGAGATGTCACAAAAAGCTTGTGATACATGTGTCGCGACTACAATAAAATTCCGCAACACATACTAGACTAGTCTACAGAAAGGTTTAAATTAAGTATGAAAGATGTACTTATACATATTAGAAAATTGAAGATTATTTGGATGGCAAACAAGCCTTGATTTTAAAATCCTTTCAGCTTCATATGAACTACGGTTTACTAATGTAAAAATGAAAATGTTAAAAAGATTAACCGCCGAGTTTCTTTGTGGTTCTTCTCGGTAAGAGCAACATTTCGAACCAGTTGTAGCTTCATTAATCATATTGATCTTTGACTATTCAAAAGTGCTTAAAAGAGCTTTATTGAATAAAGATTATTTTGATTTCATTTCATTTATTAATAAATTAAATTAGTAAAGCATTTAAGATTTTTTAAGAAGAAGAAAACGTAGCTTACCCACCGTGTGATATCCAGCTGAGTAGAATAAACCACCCTCTTTCTTACCGAGGTGTCGTAAAATACGATTAAGATAAGTTGACGTCAGGCAGGCAGCCGGTCGTAAAATCGCAGCCAAATCACGTGACAGCATGGTTATAACATGTTGTGCCGACTCCACTTAGAGCGGGATAAGGGCAGGAGAATGATGGAATGCGGCTAGTTTATATAAAAAATATATATATCGATTTTATATATGTATAGTTTTTTTCGCGAACTGATGTTGTATTCGCCTTAATTGACTTTTTAACTTTTTCAGGTGAACTGGGTATAATGTATATTTTTACACGGTACCGTTTTAACTGGGACGAGGTGAAGTACAGTATATATTCAACCTATTCTCTGATCACTCATTCTTTAGGTAAGTTTATTTTGCTTCAGGTGAAGAAATCATATTTTTCGGGCTCGACAAAAATTGTCGTTTGTTGTTGAGACCATAGAGTTATTATACTAGACTAGTGTATATAGATATAAATAGTAAAGATGCTGATAGATAAGAATACTCGATTTGATGCTCTTTTGGATATTTTATATCTACGATCAACATGGCGGTAGTTTGGATATTCAAATTCAAAATATTCTTTATTTAAGTAAACTTGTAAACAATCTATCTAGATTGGATCATCATCATCCTCCTGCCCTTATCCCACTCTAAGTGGGGTCAGCACAACATGTTACAAACATGTTGTCATATGATTTGGCTACGTATTTTACGACCGGCCGCCTGCCTGACGTCAACTTACCCTAGTCGTGTCCTACGACACCTCGGTAAGAAAGAGGGTGGTCTATTTTACTCAACCGGATACCACACGGTGGGCCAACTTACCTTAGTCGCCTTTTACGACACCTCGGTAAGAAATGACGGTGGTCTATTCTATTAAGCCGGATACCACACGGCGGGTCGTCTTACCTTAGTCGCCTTTTACGACACCTCGGTAAGAAATGAGGGCGGTACTATTCTATTCAGCCGGATACCACACGGCGTAACCCTCTCTCTTATCGAGGTGTCGTAAAATATGATTGATATGGTAGATTGAATATTCAAATTAAAAATATTCTTTATTCAAATCAACTTGTTAACAAGTGCTTTTGAATCGTCAACTCTACTGCTGGTTCAGAAAGCTGTTACTACCCAAAAGAGCCAGCAAGAAACTCGGCGGTTGGTCTTTAAAAATATAATTCTTATTATTGGTTACATTAAATTATTACTGTCTTGTACAGGGTCGAAGAGTAGTTAAGTCTACGCATTCTTTATCATTTAGGTAATCCTCAATATTATAGTAGGTAAACGATAAGAGTTTTTAGAAGCTTTGTCCAATACAATAATTATATTATTTATATTTCCGTTAGATATAGAGACTGTTACCTCATTTATTGACCCGTGTAGTATCCGGCTGAGTAGAATAGACCAACCTCATTTCTTATCGAGGTGCCTGTAACCGAGAGTCCCAAATTAAGTTACTAGTAAGTATATTCAAGTAACATAAAGTAAAAAAAAACAGTTAAAATTGCAGTCGTTTAAGAGACTTTATTCGATGAAGTATTAATCATCCTCCTGCCCTTATCCCACCCTAAGTGGGGTCGGCACAACATGTTATAAACATGCTGTAACATGATTTGGCTGCGTTTTTACGACCGGCCGCCTGCCTGACGTCAACTTACCTAAGTCGTATTTTACGACACCTTAGTAAGAAAGAGGGTGGTCTATTTTACTCAACCGGATACCACACGGTGGGTCAACTTACCTTAGTCGCCTTTTACGACACCTCGGTAAGAAATGAGGTTGGTCTATTCTACTCAGCCGGATACCACACGGCGGGTCGACTTACCTTAGTCGCCTTTTACGACACCTCGGTAAGAAATGAGGGTGGTACTATTCTATTCAGCCGGATACCACACGGCGTATCAATATTTTTGAACAAATCCATTAAAGAGTCTAGTTAACATTATTGTTTGTTTATTCTGTTATTGATAAGACTAATAGGAACAGGAAGTAAATTAAGTAAATTTCAATTGCACTTGAATGAGTTGACAACTGCTGATTGTTGTTTAATATAATAAATATAAAGTTGTACATATAATATGTAAGTGGTCGGTACTTGAACATGGCTAGACTTGTCGCGTTCCTTGTTGACTACAGACTACACAAATGACTACACCTTGTATTTGAACCTGATAAAAAATGAATCAGCCTCTCCATACACCTTTACTAATATTATAAAGAGGAAAAATTTGTTTGTGTGTCTGCAATGTTTTCACACAAACTACTGAACCGATTTCAAAAATTCTTTCAACATTAGAAAGCTACATCTTTACTGAGCAACATAGGCTATATTACATTTTCAAAAAAAATAGGAATCTATATTAAAAATGTAATAAGGTTTAAAAAAATTGGTCCTAAAAATCTGTATATTCATTAGATTATGAATGTTAGTGTAATTAAATAAGAAATAAAACTTTTATGTTAACAAAGATAAATCTATAGTCCGTCTTAGTAGACTTTGCAATGATATGAGATCGGTATGTACGCGGGAGAAACCGCAGGATATTACTAATATGTGTATAATTTCCTTTGCCTTCAATATTCTCTTTTAAATTTCTTTCTCGTTTAGAATCTTTCTGAAGTGGGCCTGAAAACTACCCAATACTTTTTCCCAAATCTCAGTACATTTATCGTCCCAAATTCAAATTATCCCCCTTTTTTCTCAATATTATCCCTCATTTTCTATTTTAAAAAGATTTTATTTAACTTGCCGTGTATGTATGTGAAAGTGGAATCTTGTAAGTTAAATTTGACCCACTTCCTGCTGTCCGATTGAGCTCAAATTTTACATACTGGTCCAGTCCCGATGACAATGCATGTTTATGATAAGCATGACTTAATGCTGCTGCTAGGATTGACTCCAGTCGAGGAAACTCTTCAACGGTTAACAGTACGGACATTAAAGCCTGAAAAAACCTTTTAAAAGCATTTTTAACTCGACTTGATCTTCTTATTTAAAAAAACCCTTCCCTGATACTATTTTTTTATCAAATCGTAAAATCTGCATTTACCAACTGTTAATAATTATGAGAAGATATATACGAGGACTTTGTTAGCTATAGGATTGTAACAGCGATCTGATATTTCCTTAAATATATTAAGGTTAGAGTAAAGTTTACTTTATATATATATTAAAGGGTATGTTTTATTTCAGGTACAATGTTTTCTATAAGCGTTTTTAGCAAGAGGTTGGGAGTTGATGACGCTGTATTGGGAATTATATCTACAATCAGTAAGATTGCTGGCTCTTTAATATTGGTCTTTGCAAGAACTAATACAGAAGTCTACATGGGTAAGATATATTGATGACAGGCTATATATTTATTTGATATTTATACTAACACTTGGAATCCAACTCTGTCCCTATATATAGGTAATTAAAAAAACAAGTTGACAATTGATACGTTACGTATAAATGCTATTATTAAAGTTTTTTTGCACGTAATAGTTAATAATATTTATAGTGATATTTAATACCAGAAAAAAATTAAGAATTATTTGATGTACATATTTGGAGTTTATTGTAACAGTTAAGCCTAATTTTGGAAGTCTCCTTTTAATGAGCTATTTTAAATGTTTCATGTAACTATGGGCTATTTACTTTAATAATAAAATTATGCTCTTGATAAAACTATAAAACCCTCTGATTCTTCCCGGATTGATCAGATTTTTGTGATGGAGATATTTGCAGATTTAGAAAGTGACAGAAGCTACTGATATTTTAAGACTACAGTCCACGCGAACGAAGTTGCGGGTAAAAGCTAGTACAGAATAAAAAGCACTTTTATATAGTGCATCTAAACTTAATATAAAAGTACGGAAAAGCTGTCTGTCTGTATGTGATCGATTTTCTCAAAAAATACTGAACGAATTTTTGAATGATTTTTATTAAATAGCAATTCTTCCGGAATGTTTAGGTTAATAGTACATGACGGATTTATGTAAAGTGTGTTAAAGAGGTCACTTGGTTGTACAAAAATCTCGCCTGCTGGAAGCTTTACTCGAGTGCTCCGCGTAAAACAGCAGAGATACATAAAATTAATGTGCCACAAAATTGTAGATCTACAATAATGCTGCAAAAAAGTCCTTTAGAACACGTCTCTATCTGTTATGGTTAACTCATAACCACTACTTTTATGTTCAACATTTTATTTCGGAAAAAAATTGCGATACTCCGATTTCTGCGCTTGCGAAGCCGCTGATTATATAATAAAGCAGAAAAACAGAAAAAAATCTATAATATTCTATGAAATTTTATACATTATTTTTGTGTTATACTGCTGAATAGTATACTATTTATAATTGAAAATTACGTGTTGTTTATCTAAAGAAAGCAAGCAAGCAACTTGTGCGTAGCAAGTTGTTCAATTGGACAAATAACTTTACTCAAAATTACTTTGTTATTTTAGAGTAATAACTCTATGTGAAGGATGAATATATTTTAACCAGAATATTAGTCTCGTTTACAAGAGATAAACATGAAACCATAATAAACCTGAAACTTTATAACTTACTAAAAGTACAGCAAAATTATGTTGAGATTTAAGAGACAAATATAAGATCATCATCCTCCTGCCCTTATCCCACTCTAAGTGGGGTCGGCACAACAAGTTACAAACATGCTGTCACATGATTTGGCTGCGTTTTTACGACCGGCCGCCTGCCTGACGTCAACTTATCTTAGTCGTATTTTACGACTCCTCGATAAGAAAGAGGGTGGTCTATTTTACTAAACCGGATACCACACGGTGGGTCAACTTACCTTAGTCGCCTTTTACGACACCTCGGTAAGAAAAGAGGTTGGTCTATTCTACTCAGCCGGATACCACACGGCGGGTCGACTTACCTTAGTCGCCTTTTACGACACCTCGGTAAGAAATGAGGGTGGTACTATTCTATTCAGCCGGATACCACACGACACCAGAGACAAATATAAGATAAGACCGTCTTATACACACAAACATTTTCGTTAAGAATAAATACTTTATTTAAAATAGTGAAGTGATTTTGTGTATATTTTGTAATAGTGAGAGAAATATCTTTTAATATTTAAATGAGTTAATCTTGTATGTATATATATATTTTCGGAATATCGGAAACGGTACCAACGATTTTCCGAAAATTCAGCATGTTTTTTTGGGGAGAAATATCGATCTAGATAAGTTTTATTTAAAAAAATGTCGTTCTATCCTTGTTGGCTATGTATAATCTGTGTTGCAAATACATAAAATTAAATATTCATTGCTGACGTTTTTTCTCGTAAGTGTCGAACACGAAATAGTTTATTATTTATGTCGCAGTCTGCGACATAAAATATTCACAGATCAGACAAAGATTAAAGTATATCCCAAAATAGACCAAATTTAAATCTTATGAATTATATATTAAATATTTAAATACGTTCAATATCATTCTTAAATATTTAAATTATTTGGAATATAAAGTCAATTTAGATAAAATAACGCGATCGCATCATATTTCCTCATTTATGACTAAGCGATAACTATTTTATATGAAAAATAAAAATCATGCAAATATTAGCATTTTTTTAGCTTTTATCAAAATGTTTGTTTTTCAGCACCACTCGTGGAAATACTAAATGGCACAACCACCATAGCGTTGCGGTCCGTCGCTTCTAAATTGGTTTCCCATCAAGAATTAGGTACGTCTTTGTTTGCCTACAGTTAATAAAGCAGATAGTGGGAGAGCAAAAAAGTCGATTCAAATTCAGAATATTCTTTATTAAAGTGTACTGTTTACAGTACTTTTGAATGGTTAAATGTTTTTAAAGAAGCTACCACTGATTCGGAAGTTTGCTCCTTCCGAGAAGAACCAGTTAGAAACTTTAGTTAGACAATATTTAAAAAAATAATTACAATTTGATTGATGGTTACAAGATAATCGTTGCAGCTGGATGCGTAGCTGACTGCAGTTAAGATATGCTACTATACAAATAATCCTCAATTGTATAAGCTTTATGTAGCAACATCGTTTTAAGATTTCTAAACTTGTGTAAAATCTTTTAATGAAATCGATAGACTATTATAATATTAACACAATTGTTGTATTATGAATTAAAATTATTGTATAATGGAGGGTTTGAACGAACGGTCCCTACGAAAGAGTCGCACAGTCTCTCCACTGCATTATGACAGCTTATTAAGCTAACTCTCTTTTGTTTTACAAGTAAATTTGTAGACAAATGGGTTGATGAACGCAATGACTATCGCACTTATAATACGGAAATGGTACTAATGATAATGCATTAGTCGGTTTTAACCCTCGTTAGGTATAAGTATTAAGCAATTCAAAAGATAAGGATATCAACAAAGCTTGAATATAATTGAAGATTATTTAAATGATAAGGAGGCTTGGATTTAAGGTGCTACCAGTTACGCACTAGATTAGATTGTAATCTTTTTTTATAATTTTGTAGTTTGATTAATTTTTTATAAGTAAGTAGCGGCCTGTTATTCCACGGCTGAGAATAGGCCTCTTCTTTCCATTTTTGGAGAGAAGGTTTGGAGCTAAGACCTACCACGCTACTCCAATGCGGATTGATAGGTTGCTCATATCTCCAGGATTGTCTAGAGAGATGCAGGTTTCCTCACGATGTTATCCTTCGCCGAAAAGCGTGTGATAAATTGCAATTATCAATTAGACACATAAGTTTAACAGAAAAACTCATTGGTGGCCCGGGGTTTGAACCCTAGACCTCCTCGAAAGAGGCGCACGGTATTACCGCTGGGCTACCACAGCTTGGTGATAAAATATTTTCATATAAATAAATAAATAAATATATGGGACACTTACACACACGGTCGTCCGTCCCCAAAGTAAGTAACTTAATACGTGTGTTATGGTAGACAGAAAACCGTTGAATATATATTTATATAATTTTTAAATACATACTTAAATACAATATAAAAATATAAAATATATATTTTTTTAATTCCAGGCAAGGTGTTTTCCCTTTTCGGATTGGCAGAGACTATGATGCCACTGATCTTCGCGCCTATGTATGCCCGCGTCTATATATTGACTTTGCGGTTTCTGCCTGGCGCAGTATTTCTGCTGACTGTCATATCAACCATTCCTGCCCTAGGGATATTCATGTAAGTATGTTGTAACAGTTGTTTTCCCAATAGCCTCTAAATCATAATGTTATTATACTAGAGTATAGGAAGCCGTGTGGTATCCGACTGAGTAGAATTGACCACCCTCATTTCTTACCGAGATGTAAAAGACGACTAAGGTAAGTCGACCCACTGTATGGTATCTGGCTGAGAAGAATAGACCACCCTCTTTATGGTAAGAAAGAGGGAGACACCTCGGTAGGTGTCGTAAAATATGACTAAGGTAAGTTGACGTCAGGCAGGCGGCTGCTTGTAAAATACGTAGCCAAATCATGTGACAATATTCTAGCATGTTGTGCCGCCCCACTCAGAGCGGGGTAAGAGCAGGAGGATGATGTTTACAAATAATATTATAGCAGTTTTTAAGTGCCTGAGAATAAGCTATAAAACATTTTTTTGAAACCTAGCTAGATCGATTTATTGCCCCGAAACTTCATATATGCTAAGCCTTACGAAAATCGTTCTAGCCGTTTCCAAAATTCAGATTCTTTATTTATATACAAGATTAACTCATATACTCATAATAGGAAAGATATACAATGTAAAAGAGGGTTGAGAGTGCTAAGTCGAAAAACACAAGAGCACAAACGAAGATGGCCGAATGTCACGTCGATGAAAAAACGTTTCCACGTCGATGAATGACAAGAATTTATCAACGACAGGAATCTCTATCTCAGCTGATGTTTTGTGGATTTGCAGTCTCCGACAAAACGCACTGGCTTGAAAGAGATTATAGCTTTTTAGATGTTTTAGTTATCTCGTTAAGGTTTATACCAGTACTGTATCAAAAATTATGATAGTATTATTCAATTATCCACGTTCGTTAAGAAAATCTATGTCATGTAAAATGTAGCGAGAAAACCTTTCTTATATATGCAGGATTAGTTATCGCACGTATCACAAGACATCACCACCAACAGCGCACTATACAAGCTCTACACATATTCACTACAACAATATCAACTATCGTTTCGCCCCGTAGCCGAAGTGTCGTCAAGAGATTGACTCCATGACAAAATCGCAAAGCGTTGCATCATCCAAGCAACCTTTAATATTTAAAAGTTTCTATTAAATATTAAATTTAAATTAATATTCAAATTCAAATTCAAAATATTCTTTATTCAAATAAACTTGTATACAAGTGCTTTTGAATCGTCAACTCTACTGCTGGTTCGGAAAGCTGTTCCTACCGAGAAGAGCCAGCAAGAAACTCGGCGGTTGCTCATTTTAAAAAATACAATTCTTAATACTAGTTACATTTAATGTTTCTATCTTGTACAGAGTCGAACAATATTTATATCCACTCATTTTTATCGTCTAAATAATCCTCAACAGTATAGTAGGCTTTCTGTATCAGCCTCTCCTTAATAGTGTTTTTAAACTGCTGTAATGGCAAAGTTAAAATTAAAAGTTTCTTTTAAATATTAAATTTATAGCGTTGACTAATTTTCAAATATTTTTACAGATGGTTCTACAAACAACACAAGAGAGACGCACGGGACAAAAGACTGAATATATCATCGATGTCTAACGGCCCACCAGATCCTCAGTTTGTCCCTGCATAATATTACCATGCAACAAACTAATTAGTTCTTAAAAGTACGAGCGAAACAGATTATTATGTACTGCAGTTAAAGGCACCATTAACGGAAGGATCACCGAATTCCTTTGTGATAATAATAACAAGTAATCTTGTAAATTCAATAATAAAAAAATCTCTAAATCCTCGACCACCAGAATTTCCAATAACGGAGGAGGCCTATGCCCAGCAGTGGATTAGTAACAAGCTGGTACTTTTAGTATGGCCTTGGATACAGATTGGCAGGTTATATATATACCAGTTATTCTAAGGGTATATGAAGGGTTTCATGAAGATGTCTTAAACGTTAAGCTCATTAATTGGCATCTACTCTAACTTAATAAAAATCACACTTTCTAGTCGTACAGATTTTACGGTAACTATTGTTAATCTATAAATGATGGTGTTTGGCAAGATTATCACCATATCTCACCAAGCAACCTAGTTATAAAGGAAGCTAATATTCCCACGAGTTCATGGAAGAGACTATCATAAAGTCTACACGGTTATTATACCTTACACTTCAGTACAAGCCACAACTGTTTGTTGTTACATTTTGTACGCTCATTAAAAATTGTTTCAAAAATAATTGTTTCATTAATAATAATAATAATAATAATCCTTTATTAGACACCTTAATTTAATAACAGTTTACAGATTAACACTACCTTCTGTACTAGGCAAACCCTGTATCACAGAAGGTAGTTCCTTCCATTATAACAATGCATTTCCGTTCGTGTCTGTTGAATGCAAGACAATGTGTAGTGAGTAAAGTTGTTTATTAGTGAGTACGCATGTGTATTTGTGCTAGTGTGTGTGTGTGTGTGTGTGTGTGTATGTCTTAATGTGTGGGTGTGTGTATGTCTTAATGTGTGTGCGTGTGTGCATGAAAGTGTATGCAGTTTGCATTAACACGTTCATTAAAATTGCCTTTGTTAAAACAGCCATACAATCACATTCTCCTAGTTTAAAATTTTTACGGTTTTGTAATTGAATTTTAATTTGTTTATATAATTTTTTATATATATTTTTTCTTATGGTAACTATCGAGTTTTGTTGACTGGAAATATTATAATATGTGATTTTATTTCAAATAGACTGAAATGAGTTAATTAGCGAGAATAAGTTGCTTACTCGTTAAGAAATGAATGGAATCCCAACGATTTTAGAAGAAGAATAAAAACTGTGTTTATTAGAGCCGTTGTTGATTTGGCAAATATAAGCACTAAACTAAACGTTTAACTTATTCTGAACTCTTCAAAATAAACACACTGAATATTATGAAACAGCATCCCCGAAAACTGTGTGTGTATGTGATAGATTTTCTCAAAATCTACTGAAGCGATTTTTGTATGATTTTTATTAAAAAATAGTGCAATTCTTGAGTAAGGTTTAAGTTAATACTACATAACATTAGAATTCCCGCGATGTCAGGATTTAAACGGGAAAATCTTGGTGACAAACTGATTCCCATGTGAACGAAGCTAGAACCAGCTTGTACAGTAAATAAGTAAATAAATAGTAGAGCACTTTTTTATATTAGAAAATCTTTCTAAACTATATTTCTGGTAAAAAGAAAACTCTTATGAAAAGTCGAGCGGATGTGGAGGCGTTAAGGCCGGATGTTCTTATCAAGCTACGGAAACACGCTTTGCCGCTTGCCCACTTAATTTGCATCATAAAATATACTTTAATTACCCGGCCATTTGAAAAAGGCTGTGAAAAACTTAGATATTTTTAGAACGTGTTTAACGATATTATATACTCTTTAAACTATGACTGAACACTTAAGTTTTTTAGTTTAGTTATATTAACTTATTGATCATCATTCTTCTTCCTTATCCATTATCCCGGCGCAACGTGTTTTAAACATGTTGTTAGATGGTTTGGCCAGTTATTTATGAACGGCCGTCAACTGCCTGACGTCAACTTTCCTTAGTCGTATATTACGACATCTCGGTAAGAAATGAGAATCGTCTATTCTACTCAGCCGGATACCACACGGCGCGTCAACTTAACTTAGTTGCCTTTTACTATACCTTGGTAAGAAGTAAGGGGTCTATTTTACTCAACCGAATACCATACGGCGAGTAAACTTAATTAAGTCACTTTTTACGACACCTTGGTAAGAAATGAGGGTGATCTATTGTACACAGCCAGATACCACACGGTTAATATTGATGTATTTTGGTATTGTTTTAAAGTAATGCAGATGTAGATAAATTTATTATAATACGTGTTACATGTTTGCGTATTTATTAACGACTGACAAACAAGTTGCTTCTATTACTGACTTTAGTGGTTTTGTATATAAAATACCTTTTATGCTGGTAATGTGGAGGCTATTTGTAATACATTCTTATTCTATTTAATCTTACGGACGCCTGTCTTTACAGGACGGCTTATCAGCTACAGTAACGAACTATTCCACCCATTTCCTCATGTTGGGACATGAGTCACACTGCTATCCCGACAGTGTCACCTACTTTATGCTACTAGTCAATTTAACCTGATAATATCGCTGAAGAAGACATTTGTTAGGTCCTCAACTTTATTTTCATTCTTACCTTAGGTAATTTTTTAATATATAAAAAATGCAATGTATAAAATAAAATAAAAAAGATTTTATTTGGAATCGTCTTGGTGTTCACAATTCGAGACCGCCCGTTACCCAATTGGGCTAATCGTTGGAGCCATTTCCGAAAATCAGAAAATATAGAAGATTAATTCATTTAAATATTAAAGATAATATTATATTAAGTTATGTATTTTACGTATATTAATATAATTTCTACATAACTGAGTCGTTCCTAAATAAACGGGATTAATTTGAAAGACGTCGTTAATCAGTAATAATGTGGAATGCGAATTAATTAAGTCTTGCATGGAATATGGAAAATTATTGTTTTGTTTGTAAAGATAGAGGCCTATAGATAGCGACGCGATAAATAAAAATACGCTTCGTAACTTGTATAAAGTAGATTCACGTCGCACTTTTAATTTTATAACCAGAAAATACAATTTGTGATAAGATTTTAAAGTTTAAATATCCAGCTAAGATTGTACATTCAAATGCAGTTCTTTACTTTTGTTACACGATTCTGTAATAAAATTCCACAATCAGTTTTAGCTTTGCCATTATACAATTCAAAAGAACTTTCAAAAGTAAGAAAAATACTATTGAATGATGATGTATAAAAATTATAAGTTTTTTTTAAAGGATCAACCACTACAACTGAAAATGGTTTTTCGTGGCAGGAATTATTTTTCGAACCAACAATGACGAGTTGTTGCATGTGAATAAATTAAAGAAGGAAACTGAAATCGACGCAAAGTAAGAAGCGGACAAAATATATCTATTAGCTACGAATATATTAATATTATATATTGATGAGCTGTGATAGCCCAGCGGTATATTGATTATTGGCATATTGATTGGCTCGTGCCATTTGATTTTAATCGATAATTTGTGGAAAAACAAAATTGGCTTTTGCACCTCGATAACGCCCCTGTTCACACACCGCGGCTTGTACGCGACTTCTTGGCCAAAAACGACAGACCAATGATACCGCAGCCACCGTATTCCCCAGATCTGGCCCCCTGTGACTTTTTCTTGTTCCCGAAACTGAAGAGGCCCATGAAAGGACGACACTACGCCACGATTGACGAGATAAAGACGGCATCGAAGGAGGAGCTGAACAAGATACAAAAAAATGATTTTTTGAAGTGCTTCGAAGATTTGTAAAAACGTTGGCACAAGTGTATAATATCCCAGAGGGATTACTTTGAAGGGGACAAAATAGATATTTACGAATAAATAAATAATTTTTGAAAATACACAAAATTCGTGATACTTTTTGAACACACCACGTATATGCATATCCCAAGTGTCGCGTTTATTAAAAAAAATATCCCCACTAATTAATTAAATTTACGGATATATCTTGTGATGTGCCGCAGCCCTAATACAAGTTCCAAAAACTCCAAGACAAACGGGTATGAGTGTAAGTGAAAAGCAATGTTTTGCGCGCGCTGATTTGCCTAAATCTAAATAATGGTTTGCTCAATTATAAATTCGTCCGTTTGTTTTGCGGGATTGGAATTAATACAGTTCGGGAACTTCACGTGTATGTGATTTATGGAGTTGGAAATTTACATAACGCGGTTCTAGATATTTTTCTGTTTGAACAAATTTTATATTAAATTTAATTTGAATGGCACGTTAAGAATTATGTCCTTAAGTGATATTTATAAGTCATTATATTGAATAACAAAATATAAAAATGAAAGTCCGCCTGTCTGTTACGCTATCATGGATAATCCACTGGACTAATATTGTAGAAATTTGGTATAATCGCTTAAAAACCGTGCTATATAGACATTCCCGTAATAATATAAACATTCCCGTTTTTCCTTAGGAAACGGAAATTAACACAGTGTTAGTGAGGGTAATTTTAGCACTACATTTGACATGAACGACGTCTTAGCCACAATTCGACGATATCCATGCAGATATCTTGGACCTTTGACGATATTCATAGAGTTGTTCGAGTGTCACCTTTTCACTCCAGATCCTGGGTTCAATTCTCGTATGAGATGAAATTTATACTTTCAAAATTATTGTCACTAGATTTTACTAGTCTGTAGTAAAATTAAATACTCGGAAAATTCTTAGTAGCTTGGCTACCGACAAAGCCATACCGGAAAGATATTTCTACCTTGCTGTGTAAAAAGCATAAAAGGATCTACTCTGCGATAACACTCACAGGTTCACTACCTTCTTAGATTACATCTTCATTTACTATTAGGTAAGAAAATATTTAATCGCAAACCTACACTTAACTGAAAAATTCCACCAAATGTATTTGTAGCTACAACGATGGTAGAACGAATCTACCATAAACAGAAACCCGTTGTCACATAACGATTAATATGGCTTTCTTGCATATAAGCGGTGTCCTTCATGTCTCGTCAGGGATAGACGCAGGATTAAGAATGCTACCCTGTTAAGCCCGCTTATTCTTTTCAAAGGGACTCATTAGTACGGGTGGAAAAATACAAAATAAATACGAATACAAAAATGAATATCCATACTAATCATAGTTTATTATATTCTAATATTCTAAAGGCGATGGAGCGAGCTATGCTCCTAGTTTCTCTACGTTAACAAATCAGAAATGAGCACATCAGTAGAAGAATCAGAGTCACCGACATAGCTCAGCTTGTCGCGAGGCTGAAGTGGCGATAGGTGGGGCACATAGTGCGGAGAACTGATCTCTCAAGGTACTGGAATGGCGACCCCGCACCGGAAAACGGAGCGTCCGCAGACCCCCCCATAAGAAGGTCTGACGACCTCAAAAAGGTCGCGGGGAGACGCTGGGTCCAAGCGGCACAAGATCGTGTGGTATGAAGATTCCATGAAGAGACCTATTTCCAGCAGTGGACGTCCATCGGTTGAGAAAGAAGAAGAAGATTCTAAACGCTAAAGTCCATAAAGTCTGATACGTTTTCACGACCAATCCGCTGAACCAATATCGATGAAATTTGGCTTTATTAATCCTTATACACTTAGGTAGCATATAGCGTATAAAAACCCAGTTAATTCGACAGGAATAGGATGACATTGTGAAACGCTATCTATTACCTACCAAAGATTTATATTCCCTATGTGTCAAAATCCAGTTAAATCTATAATTTAAAGAAGGTGCTATATGACGTTGTTTGGCTTACATCAAAAGAGTTATGTTAAGAAAGTTATTATATATTTTCGCGAACGAAGTTGAGGGTAAAAGCTACTTTATTATAAATACGAAAGTCTGTCTGTTAGTCTGTCTGTAATATTTTGACGACTTATCCGCTAGAGCAGTGAAGATTATGACGGTGAAGGCAGTCGTGAGGAAACCTGCATATATCTAGAGATTTCTCGAGATATTTGTAAGTTACTTATCAAAAACTAATGAGAATATTATTTTGCTATAATCCGGTATAAAAGAAAATATATGTCTATGGTAAAAGAAAATATAAATATATATCTTTTCGAACCAGTAGTGGCTTGATCAAAATTAGACAATTTGAAAGAACTTGTAAAAGGCAATTTAAATAAAGAATAATTTGAATTTGAATTTATATGTACAAAGGGTTTACTTTAGATTTCTCCCTGGGACCATAAAGTCAAAAATTGCTATGATATAATAAGATATGGTTAGATTTAGTTTGAGGACAAAAGCGGTGCAAACTAATATAACTTTCGCCTTTATATCAGAGGGACTCTATAGGTGAACCGTACCGTCGAAGAAAAACATTGGCCAACCACGTTTTCATTAATAAAATTACCTGTTTAGTTAAGTAACCGAACACGGCTTAGACGTAATTATATTTAACGGTCGGCTTATATTCTATTTATGGGTTTAATCTTACTTACAAATAAATTTCCCTTTACAGAAATAAGGAATAACGCAAACTGGGCGCTTAATTACAAATAGCTGAATACCATAAACTCAAATACAAAAATTGCTTTTTGCGTTTGAAAAATTACTTCCGCTGAGTAGATCAACCAAAAATATACGTATAATCTTTTCGTGATATCATAAATATTTAAATGAGTTAATCTTGTATGTATATATATGTATATATTTTCCAAATCTCGGAAACGGCTCCAACGATTATCATTCATTCATCAGCATGTATGAATTTTTTTTTATTACTTTAAAAAAAAATTACCCAGCAAGGTTACCCAGGTTACTGGTTATAAGTATACTAGCGGCCTGCCTCTGCTTCGCACGGGTATAAAATATATATCCCATGTGTAAAAAAAATGATTAAAATCGATCCAGTAGTTTTGATTTATTCATTACTGCCCGTGGCCCGCAAGCGTTAAATTTGGAGAAAAACAATTTCCTTACCCAATACCAAGAAGATTTCCTGCTATCTTTGGAATATCTAAATTCATATAGTACATTTTTACTTATTTATTTTTACATTTTACCCTATGTATTTAATTTTTACAATTAATTACAGAATGTACATTTATATACAACATTCACAGCTTCCTTGAAGTTAAACAAACTCTTGAAAGAACGATATAGCCGCTGGATTCGAAGTGATATAGGGTGAAGCGCGGCCTCCTCACGGCATTTTAAATCTGTAATATCTCCAAAAATGTTCACTTAAATTACATGCTGTAAACGGCGATATTGATCTATATTAAATCAACAATTTATTTAAGGTACTTAATTGGATAAGGATTAATGCTGTAGTGTATAAAAATTGCTTCAAAAATAAGGCATTATTTTTCGTAAAAAGTAAATGACAAAAAATGCTATTATGGGTTATTCATAAGAGATAGACATATACCATCGCGGACTTTTCTGTAGACCTTTTCAAGGTGTACAAATACTTAGTACATCATTTTGATAAATCTCGTAGGGTTTAGCCTGCGTTTGCAATGTAAGCGGAAAAAAATGTAATTATTTACAGAAACCTCAAAAATAACAGTATTACTCTGTTACTGTTACTATACTCTGTATTAAATGTTATTATACGTACAAACCTTCCTCTAGAATTACTCTATCTATTAAAAAAAACCGCATCAAAATCTGTTGCGTAGTTTTAAAGTTTTATGCGTACAAGAAAAGAATGCGACTTTGTTTTATAATATGTAGTGATTTCACAATTGCTTGGTTTCGATAGTTCGGAGTAAAATAAAATCCATAGCTATTATGTATGATAAAGATACAATTTATTGTAATATTTGATTAAAGAAGCTAATAAAGTTTAAAAAGAAGTAAATTATAAGGTTATATCTAGGAAAAAATATATATCCTAACAACAAACTTACATGTATTTTGTATAACATGATTTTTCAAATTGTCCAAGTACATTTTCAAATATAAATTGTTTTCTTGATAAAAATACCTTCCCAAGTGATAGTTACGAATTTGGGGACAGAAACAGTGAAATGATTCTTTAAATAATTATAAGATTTGATAGAAAAATAATATATGAAGCATTTACATAGTTTTGGAAAAAGGAAGAATATGGACAAATATGGAAATACATTATTATCGTGAAAAAGGATGATAATTTGAATTTGGTACCTCGTACCGTTTTCTCCCCCTTCCTCGGAAGGGGGAGAAAACGGAAAGAACGGAAAGCACGGAAAAACGGAAAACGGAAAGTAGGTATCCGAGTAGTATCCAGCTGAGTAGAAAAGAGCCACCCTCATTTCTTACCGAGGTGTCGTAAAAGGCGACTAAGGTAAGTCGACCCGCCGTGTGGTATCCGATTTAGTAGAATAGACTACCCTCTTTCTTATCGAGAATGATGAAGAGGGCGATTTATAGAAAAAGCGATTTGGGTTGGTTGATATAGCAGAAGTAGCTTTGTACTTTAGACATATTCCTTATAAGAAGGATATGCAAAAGATTATTAAAATCAAAGGAAAAAAACATACAATAATGTAAAGTGTATGTTAGATTTGTTTATAAAGTTCGAATGTTAATACAATACAAAATTTGTTAATATTATATATACATACAAATAGTTTGTAGAAACCCTAAATTAATATGATGATATAGCATATAACGTTAGATTGCCTTAGATGAACCTCACCGACCGACAAAAGCGCGCATCACTCACCCGAGATCGTTAATTATTTTCAAAACTGCCTTTAAATTTTGAAAACGCGACTCGCCGCACAGAAAGGGCTTTTCGAATAAAACAAAAGGTAATTTTCGCTTATTCATTACACGTAATTAAAATAGGCGATATAATGGGATCCACAATTTAATTCTCGAAATAATGAAAACTTAGTGACGCTATGTTAGAAACGGTATTGGAAATTTTGTTTAAGTTGTATTAAGGTGGCTTATGATTATACTTGAACATAAATCCTACTTATAAAGCTGAAAGTTTGTGACACACTCACAAACACAATCAATCATAATTACCTTTAATTAGTGGTGGAATTGTACTAATCATCATCTTCCTGTCCTTATCCCAGTCTAAGTAGGGTCGGTATATGTTACAAACATGTTGTCACATGATTTACTACCGGCCGCCTGCCTGACGTCAACTTATCTTAGTCGTATTATACGAAACCTCGATAAGAAAGAAGGTGGTCTATTACTTAACCGGATACCACACGGTGAGTCATCTTACCTTAGTCGCTTTATACGACACCTCGATAAGAAATGAGGGTGGTCTATTCTACTCAGCCGGATACCACACGGCGGGTCGACTTACCGAAGTGCCTTTTACGACACCTCGGTGATAAAAGAGGGTGGTACAATTCTATTTAGCCGGATACCACACGGCGTGGAGCAATTGTACTAATAATATGGAAAAATAATTTAAGATTTTGTACACTGTAACCATAGTTGGCTGTTGAGCTATGATAGCTCACAGGTGAAATCGTGCCACTTATTTGAGAGGTCAAGAGTTCAAACCCCGGGCAGGCATCAATGACATTTTTTTCTTAAAACGTATGTGTCTAATTGATAATTGCAATTTATCACACGCTTTTCGGTGAAGGAAAACATCGTGAGGAAACCTGCATATCTCTAGAGAATTCTAGAGATATGTGTAACCTACCAATCCACATTGGAACAGCATGGTAGGTCCAAAACTTCTCTCCAAAAACGGAGAGGAGGCCTATGCCCAATATTATGGATTATAACAGGCCGTTAATGTACTTTTGATTTACCTTACTTTTAACTTACGACCGGCCGGCTATCTGACGTCAACTTAACTTACCGCCTTTTGCGGCTTTTCACCTCGGTAAGAAATGGGGGTGGTTTATTCTACTCAGCGGGATACCACACAGTGGGTCAACTTACCTTAGTCGTCTTTTACGACACCTTGGTAAGAAAGAGGGTGGTCTATTCTATTCAGCCGTATACCACACGGCATATGTAAGAACGTAATATTTCATGATTTAATCTCTAATTTATAGAATTAGGTGTTACTTTGCGGAGGTCCATAATACAAAAGTAATGAGAATATTATTTTGCTATAATCCGCGATAAAAGGAAATATATGTAATGCTAAATGTAGAGTGTACTATTCGTGTCTCATACATGATACATCCAGAATTTATAAGAATTCATGCACTACCCGATACCGATGACACAACAACAAGCACTGCACACATTCACCACCACAATCTCAACAATCGTTACGCCTCGTAACCGAAGCATAATCAGGAAATAGACTCTTAAAATACAGATTATAGTAAAATAATATTCTCATTACTTTTGGATTAAGTCTCTCTGAGACTCACCTGTAGAGGAAAAAATAATTGCTTTTCCTGATATTATTGCGGGATATAAAAACCTTGTTTAAATTAATTGGGCAAATACAAAAAGTGTTCTTAAAATAACGCAAAATACAGCCAGATTAGTGAAATCATGGACTACGTGAAATTCGCTAAGTGGATTTGTGATTGCTTAGGACACCGAAATGAATGTCATCTCTTGTCGCTGTGTTATTTTTAGACAAAAATAGAGGTTTTGAAATTGAGTTGGGGTCCGAGTGTTATGAAGTGCTTGTGTTCTTTTCAAATATTAAAAAGGTCGATATTGTAATTGGGATTGTGTCGCCGTGTGGTATCCGGATGAATAAAGTAGTACCACCTTCATTTCTTACCGAGGTGTCGTAAAAGGCGACTAAGGTAAGTTGACCTACCGTGTGGTATCCGGCTGAGTAGAATAGACCACCCTCATTTCTTACCGAGGTGTCGTAAAAGGTGACTAAGGTAAGTTGACCTACCGTGTGGTATCCGGCTGAGTAGAATAGACCACCCTCATTTCTTACCGAGGTGTCGTAAAAGGTGACTAAGGTAAATTGACCCGCCGTGTGGTATCCGGCTGAGTAGAATAGACCACCCTTTTTCTTGCCGTGGTGTCGTAAAAGGCGACTAAGGTAAGTCGACCCGCCGTGTGGTATCCGGCTGAGTAGAATAGACCACCCTCATTTCCTACCGAGGTGTCGTAAAAGGTGACTAAGGAAAGTCGACCCGCCGTGTGGTATCCGGCTGAGTAGAATAGACCACCCTCATTTCTTACCGAGGTGTCGTAAAAGGCGGCTAAGGTAAGTCGACCCACCGTGTGGTATCCGGCTGAGTAGAATAGACCACCCTCATTTCTTACCGTGGTGTCGTAAAAGGCGACAAAGGTAAGTTGACCGATGTGGTATCCGATTAAGTAGAATAGACCACCCTCTTTCTTATCGAGGTGTCGTAGAATGCGACTAGGGCAATTTGGCTTTTACAAGCACTTTTGAATCGTCAAATTAAAATGAAGCTACGACTGGTTCGGAAAGGTGCTTTTACCGCGAAGAACCAGGAAGAAACTTGACGGTTTTTTTTTTAAATAAATATTTCTTTCAAATATAATTGTTTACATATCACAAATTACAATATAATGTAGCTAATAAAAATAGGGAAGCTAGCCGGAATTTAAATTCATAGCTTTCTTATCATCAACATAGTTGTTCAAACTATCGTGAGTGGTATTCATAGTAACTGGCTGTACTCACGTGTCATTCTAACGGGTTAGCCCGACTAATTTCGAACCCATCCGGGGCACTTATTCATGAGCTCTTTACACGACGTTATCGCGGCGGGAACTGCGTCCAGCAGCTCGCAGTTCGAAAATAGTCGGGCTAACCCGATAGAACTCGTCAGTACAGCCGGTTCTATACATTAACATAGTTGTTCGATATTTATAATTGCCATACTGGTTTATAGTTGGCAGCACTGTTTTGGTAGGAGTGTCGAGTTGACGTTTACGGTTTAGCTGCGGGTGTGCAAGTTGTTATCGCGAAGTTTGTTCTAAATAGCTTAGATAAAGTTGTGAAATTGGTTTTGGGATATTGTTGAATTGGGACATTATACACTCACACACACTAGTGCAGTATATATATATATATATATATATATATATATATATATATATATATATATATATAATATATATATACTGCTGATGACACATCTTTGATATTTAAAATAAATAGAAATGACGACAAATTTGACAAAGTAAACAGTGGTTTGTCGCAAGTTGCTCATTAGTTCAGACAAAATAATCAAATAAAACAAAATGGATAGAATTTGTATTACCTAATGCTGCTAAAACAGCAAATAGACTTTTTATAAATAATGTTTCACTAAAAACAGATAATGCAACTGTATTTTTGGGAATGACTTTGGATACAAAACTCCAATGGAGCACACACATAACAACTCTTGCAGGGAAACTCAGTTCAGTGGCCTATGCCGTTCGAAAGATTAGACAGTTTACTGACGTCGAAACGGTAAACTTGTTTATTTTGCTTACTTCCATAGTGTTATGTCCTATGGAATATTGCTATTGGGTAAATGCGCGGATAATGAAAAAATCTTTGTATTACAAAAAAGAGCCGCACGTGGCATATACAATTTAAGTCCGCGGGATTCCCTGCGAGAGAAGTTTAAGGAAATAGGTATTCTTACATTTGCCTCACAGTATATTTTAAGTAATTTAATTTTTGTATATAATAATATAAAGAATTATAAAACAATAGGCGATGTATATAATAGACAAAGTAGGAACCGACATAAGCTTGCGGCCCCTGCTTTGCGCCTTGAAAAAGTACGTAAGTCGTTTGTGGGTTTGGGTATAAGATTCTATAATAAAATTCCACAATCAATTTTAACTTTGCCATTACAGCAGTTTAAAAACACTATTAAGGAGAGGCTGATACAGAAAGCCTTCTATACTATTGAGGATTATTTAGACGATAAAAATGCGTGGATATAAATATTGTTCGACCCTGTACAAGATAGAAACATTAAGAATTGTATTTTTTAAAAAGAGCAACCGCCGAGTTTCTTGCTGGCTCTTCTCGGTAGGAACAGGTTTCCGAACCAGCAGTAGAGTTGACGATTCAAAAGCACTTGTTTACAAGTTTATTTGAGTAAAGAATATTAAAAAAAATAAAAAAATAATAAAAAAAAATATATAAGTTGTTTACATATTTTTACTTTGGGATTTTTGAAATTGCTATTATTTGTTTTGATTTATTTTATTATAATAAATATTGGTATACACATAAATAATAAAATATAGTAATAACTCTTATTAATGGTTGTTGATTTGTTTGTTTTGGATATATCTGGAAATTATAATACAATATTTTTTAATAATGAATACGACATTAAGGGGAAGTTTGTCCGGTTTTAAGCTTAAGTTACAGTGGTTATTGGATAGTGCTGATATAATTGGACGCCCGGAATTGAGCGGTCGGTTAAATATAAGGTTGTTAATGGTTACAACGGAATTCGGATTTTTAGAAGATGCGTATTTGCGTATTCTTGAATTAGCCGACGACGATGACAATTCAATGCAAATTTTGACATCCGCGCGCGGTGATTATAAGCGGGATCTGGAGGTGTATGAAAAGCTGATGATAGTAACTGTACTTAATAAATAAGCAAAAACAACCTTAAAAATATGTACCTACACAACGTTGTGCATTAGTCTTTTAAATATAATATATTTACTCATACAAATATAAATACATATTATAAATACATTTATACCTACATATATATATAGTTAGTTAGTTTAGCTTTTATGTGTTGCTGACGTTCGTGCGTAAAAAAATGGCGGCCACGGAAAATCGGTGTTCGAGTTTCAAATTCTAACCAAAGCCGAGTGGTTACCTTTTTTATGGCGTCACACAATTTATAAATAAATTTGTCATAATTATTGTGTCCTTATATGTAAAACTTAGTGTTGTACGTTATAAATAAAGTTTTTCTTTCTTTCTTTCTAAAGTTAGATCAACCACCAGTTACCTCTGAGTCTAGTGGGGAAATAAAATCGGATCCTGGTCGTGACTCATATAGTTTTTCGTCTACCCATACTACAATTACCTTCATTTTCGGGTGAAATGGATCAATGGGTGGGGTTTAATAATTTATTTGACAGTTTAGTAGACTCGCGCTAGGATTTATCGGCAGCTCAGAAGTTGGCGTACCTAATATCGTGTCTGTCTGGGGAAGCGCGCGGCCTCATACAAAATATTAAGATTTCTGACGAGGGATATAGGGTTGCCCACGCACTTCTTATGAGGAGGTATCAAAATATACGTAGGTTAGATTAATATACCTCTCTTATCGCCTCGATTAAATGGCTTGCGGTCACAACTTTAAATCCTTTGGTTATGTCTGTTAATTCCTTAGAGCGTTTGGAGTTACCGGTTCAAATGGATTTCTAATTGTCCGGCTTTATTACATGATTTTCCAGATGAACACCTTCAGATTCCACATTTATTCACGAAACCTCATAGTGAAGATTATATTTCGGTTCTTGGAGTACTTTACAATCCCGTTCAGGGCTGCTTTACTTATCGGACGACTCCGATAAGCGATGATTACTAAGATAATTACTAAGCGGACAATCTTGTTCACAATTACAAAGGATGTATGATCCAAACGGTTGGATTTGCCCTATTATCTTTAAAGCAAAATGTCTGTTTCAACGCTAATGGTTAGCAGGGGTTTACATAGGTGCCATACATATTTTCAATTTCAAAATTTTGGCACGATAAACTGGGTTTTTACATGAAAATTACAGAAATCTTCTTATTTTTTTATTAAAAATTAAACAAAAATACACGATAATAATATTACATTTTATATTTAATGGTTTTTTTTTATAAATCGTTTGTGCCGCCTTTTTCTTTATCACCAATATTGAGTTCTTGAATTTTCTTTATTCTATCTTTTTTGTGTTCAAAGTACAGCCACCTGTAAAAATATGTTTCTGGTTCACTTTCCCATATTTATAAAGTTTATTAAATATTATCACTTGATAATATGTATCTCACTTACAAAAGTAATAATTAAATTATTTTGCTATAATCCGCGATGAAGTAAAATAGAAAATATATATAATGCTAAATGTAGAGTAGACAATCCACTTTCATACCTGATACATGCAGGATTCGAAAAACACCCGCACAAACCTCCACCACCGTCAACACAAGACACAAGCACTACATACGTTCACTATCACAAACTCAACAATCGTTTCGCCTCGCAACCGAAGCATCATCAGAAGATAGACTCCACGACAAAATCGCAAAGCGAAGCAATACCCAAATAAGCTTAGTTATATACTAATCGGTTTAACCGGTTCAAATTCTTGTGCTTCAAGTGCTTGTGTATTGTGGTGGCGGTAGTGGAGGTTTGTAAATGTGTTACGAGTCCTGCATGTATCAGGTATGAAAATGGATTGTCCACTCTACATTTAGCATTAATATATTTTGTATTATACTTCACCGTGGATTATAGGAAAAAGAAATTATTATTACTTTTGTATTAAGGATCTCCGCTAGCTGTGTGGTATCCGGCTGAGTAGAATAGTATAACCCTCTTTTCTTACCGAGGTGTCGTAAATGGCGACTAAGGAAAGTTGACCCACCGTGTGGTATCCGGTTGAGTAAAATAGACCACCCTCTTTCTTAACGAGGAGTCGTAAAATACGACTAAGGTAAGTTGACGTCAGGCAGGCGGCCGGTCGTAAAATACGTAGCCAAATCATATGACAACATGTTTTGTAACATATTGTGCCGACTCCACTTAGAGTAGGATAAGGGCGGGAAAATGATGATGATGTATTAAGGATCTCCGCAAAGTAACGCCTAATTCTATAAATTATATCTCACTTATATTTTTACTGTATATTTGTTGGTTTATGATCCCACAGGTTAAAAAAAAATAGTTAAACTGTAAAAATGTTTTTGTGGTAATAAACTATTATATTTATTATAATAAACTATTTTAAAACTGAACTATAAAGGGTAGACTTAAATATATAGGTCGTTTTGGACTCGTTAAATGTAAGTCACTCGTGTAACTGCAGTCGTTAAACTACTGTTTAACCGGATGCAGTCATTTGACATACGTTGTTGCAATTGGGTCAAAAACAACATAAATATCTACTTTGTTGCTTCTAAATGAGGATACATAATATACAGTATATAAAATTGAAAATGATAGCGTGTAATCTATTCTTTAAGTTTATATAAGTTAAAAGTTATTATTAATTAACTCATTATCTTTCCCAATACACTTAGGGCTGCTAGAAGAGATCGCTTACAGTGATAAGCTTTCCTATGTATACTTTGTTTTAATTTAATTTTTATATATTAACTGTTGGTACATAAATAAATAAATTAATAAAAGCTTTTAACAAAACTTCATGTCTCTGCTGTTAACTGCTGAAGAGTTTCCACGACCAATTCTGGCAGTAGCCACAGATAGTGTTATCATAAGCATACATTGTCATCGGGACTGGACCGATATTTTAAATTTCAGCTCAACCGGACACCGGGAAGTGACTCAATTTTAACTTGTAAGATTCCTTCCACCTTCACATATTCGGCAATGTAAATTAAAGCTTTTAAAAATTCAGTCTAGTCTAGTACGGCAAAACCAAGAAATATAAAATCGCAATGCTTTGCAATTTGTCTTCTTGTTTATCTCCTGATGATGCTTCGGTTACTAGACGAAACGATTTTTGAGATTGTGGTGATTCTAAATATACAAATTCTCAGCTAATATCCATTAGTTATATCGATGACACGATATTAAAAGAATCCACTGATCACTTAAACGCATAACTTTACTATGACATAATTCATCATAAAACATCGTTTAAAAAATGTATTTTCGAAGAAGAAAAATAAAACTTAATTTTTTTGCCTTTGTCAGTAATGGTTCACTGACCTGCATAGGTTAAAAAAAACAGGAACAAAAACTGAATAACATTGTCGTTTTCTCTCCCTCGCAGCAGACTATTTAGTTTTTTTTAGTGTTAAGGTACGGTCGTTGATCTTTATAAATCGTGTTATTTATAAAAAAAACAATTCTTGTAGCTAAAATAGTTTGCTGACTTAGCTGATTTTTTTATGTAAGGTACTGAGGTGTGTAGGTACCTAAAATTAATGTCGTATACCACCGTATCTGTATATTCAAATTCAAAATTTTCTTTATTCAAGTAGACTGTTTTCAATACTTTTGAATCGTCGAATCCTTTTAATTACTTGCTGATGTAACAGTAAGATCCTTACCCAAATATAATGATGGCTGGAATTGTAAGCAAGGCTCCAAGTAGGAATACTGCGCCGGGTAGGATGTTCAGCGTCGCCATATAGACTCTGGAGTACAGCGGGCCGTATACTAAGGGCGTCATTGCCTCTGCTAGTCCAAAGAGAGAGTTTACCTTACCTGTAATAACGTAAACATTAAATAAAATAATAAAAATAGATATAAGATATAGGGTTAGCTAAGAAAATTTATGTAATGCTAATTGTAGGAAGCTAGGAAATGCATGGCAAATTTGGCAATAACATTTTGTCGTGGAACCCATCCATCACAGATATCGTTGTAGTGAGTGTGTGTAATGTATAATGGTCGTGGCGTTTAGTGATACGTGTGGTTAGTGATCCTGCATAAAGTATGTGATTGTTGCCTACTTCCTTCACTTAAAATTACAAAGATTCTAACGCGATTTATAGCAAAATATTTCTATCATAACTTCTGTGGTGGAGATTTGTGCATGTGTTTTTATAAATGCTGAATGTTACGGAATCTATCACCTGATGATGCTGCGGTTGCGGGGCGAAACGATTCTTGAGTTTGTGATAGTGAACGTGTGTAGTGCTTGTGTATTATGGTAGAGGTTTGTGCATGTGTTTTTACAAATCCTACATGTATCAGGTATGAAAACAGAGTCTGGTCTACATTTAGCATTACATACTCGTATATTTTCTAATTTTACATTATCGCAGATTATAGCAATATAATTTTATTATTTCGTTTGTATTATGTATGACGTCCTCAAAGTAACGCCTAATTCTATATATTATTCGAAAAGTATCTAAAGTAGGTAATAAATTTTAAAAGTTAAGTATTAAATTTTAGTTTGAGTTTATGTTTTATAAAGGTTAATTCATACTTCACACTTACCAAATTCTTCACCGCTTACAAGTTTTGTTGCAATAGACCGCATAGCGATGAATGAAGTGCCGTTTAAGATTTCTAGAAGGGGCGCTGAAAATGTTTATGAAATGTTATGAAATATATCTTTAATTTAATAATTTCGAGGACTTTATTTTTTTCTTTTGAAAAATACTTCCAAGCATTCAAAAGTTACACATCTTATAAAACAAAATGTAAATTCAATACATATGGGTTTCGACATTTTAACTTTTTTTAATTTTGTTTACGGTGTGAATACATTGTTACGTCTGACAAACAATAGAATATGTCTATGAATATAGAGGTGTATAGATACAAGCATTCATCTGCGACTTATGATACGATAAAGCAGATGGTATTTGGTTTTCTATTTATAACTAGTTATTTATTCCGTTTATAACGAGTTTGCAATTTACTTATCCTCGTGCTCAGGACAGTACGTTTAATCTTCGATACAAATTATTCTGCCCAAAAGTTAGTGCTTTCTTTTAATGAGTTGCAGAGATCAGGCAGTCTCTTTCGGGCAGAGTGTGATTAAAGTTCATTGCAGCTCATTAGGATCTAGTAAATTCAATACAAACCATCCAAGGAAATATGTTAATTACAAATCACGGTATAATTTTCAAATACATCCGTATTTACTATACTAATAATCCTTTTAGTAAAGTAGCGGCCTGTTATTATCCCACTGCTGGGAATAGGCCTCTTCTCTCCGTTATTAGAGAGAAGGATTGGAGCTAAGACCTACCACGCTGCTCCAATGCGGATTGGTCGGTTACACATGTCTCCGGAAAACTCTAGAGATATGCAGGTTTCCTCACGATGTTTTCCTTTACCGAAAAGCGTGTGATAAATTGCAATTATCAATTAGACACATAAGTTTTAATAGGAAAACTCATTAGTGTCTGCCCGGGTTTGAACCCGTGACCTCCTCGAAAGAGTCGCACGGTGCTACCAATGGGCTACCACAGCTTCTAATCCTTTTACTACTTTTATAATTATAAATATTTAAAAATGTAAGAAGTTAGATTTAAGAAAAATAAATGAATTCTACTACAACTTTATCATTTAATCATTGGTATTTAACAACATCATTTACTCTAACTACACAAATGAAATGAAATATATTATATAAATACCATTATGTAATTACTAAACTAAATATAAAAAATATACTTTGTAAATTCAAGTCGGTTCTAAGAATTAGAATTCTAATTTTCATTATCTTGCCTGACTACATAAATTTCCAGTAACATAAAACAGTCTAAGATAATTCCAATCAAACAAAGTTTCGCACAGTAAGGGCGCGAAACTCGACGCAATAACGTCTTAACTATGTGATGTTAAGTTACGTCTAAGTAATGAATTAGAACTAAGTTAGAATTACCATTCTCTTCGAGTGAGGCGAAAATTAAGTAAAGCTAAGTTAAAGTGCGAAGGGTAAACTGTTCTCATTCTATCTCACAAATTTCTAACTTCACCGACGCACTTTTATTCCGCTAACATGATATTTAACGTGTGACAACCGGCTGACTGGATAAATCTATAGTTACCAGGTGGTAATCAGTGACTATGGGCCTCATAAGAAGTCTCAGAGTCCCTCAATGAGCGATGGAGCGAGCTATTCTTGGAGTATCTCTACGTGATCAAATCAGAAATGAGGAGATCTGTAGAAGAACCAGAGTCACCGACATAGCTCAGCGTGTCGCGAAGGTGTAGTGGCGATGGGCACATAGTGCGGAGAACTGATGGGCGTTGGGGTCTCAATGTTAAAATTGACACAGCACCGGAAAGCGTAGTGTCGGAAGAACCCCTATTAAATGAACGGATGACTTCAAAAAGGTCGCGCGGAGCCGCTGAATACAAGCGGCACAAAGTTGTGTGCTGTGAAGATCCCATGTAGAGACCTATGTCCAGCAGTGGACGTCCATCGATTGAAGAAGAAGAACAAGAAGATGCGGTTGTTACAGCAGTAGAATAAGCAATCACGTAGCAAGTATCTTCTTCGTGTACGAAGGTAGTTCATACTAAGTTAGTAGCCTAGTAGTGACGTAGTTAATAGTTAACTCACCCAAGTATATTTCCAAATCGTTTCTTGCAAACGCGTAAGCGAAAGACGCAACTATTTTACTCATATTTGATATAATTCCTAAGAGAGTGTCGTCAAGCTTCAAGTAATTGCTGAATAGGCTTATTGAGAAAGCTGTACCTGAAATAAGCATACATGTTTTAATGCAAGTCTAGAAGAAGTAGAAGTCACCTAATAATTTTTGCAAATTTCCAAGATATCAGACAGTATAGTTAGGTCAACATAAAACATATACCCATGCAAGCGCACAACAAATGCACACACAAACATACGCACACACGCACGCACACACGCGCACACACACACACACACACACACACGCACACACACACACATTTCATGCATAAAAAGACAGAGAGAAAGAGTGAGATACCGTGAAATGACAATATAACCTTTAATAATATCACCACTAGAACCATCGTAGGCCCTTCGATGCTCATTAGTTATTTCAATTTCAAGACACAAGGAGCTATATTAGTCAATTTGGTTTTTCTATAGATCTCTTATCGCTAAACCTATTGCTTGTATAGAAAAAAAAATTGCTTACCTATTAAATTTGTAACTATGCTGTATGTAGACCACATGCTGAACTTCACTTCGTCCCAGTTGAACCTGAATCTTGTGAATAGATATAGTATTGTGAATTCACCTGAAACACAAGTTATTAAAAAGGAAAAGAAAGAAATGTTTGTTGTGTCTGTGTGTTATTGAGATGACTTGTCATGTTTTATGTTTTGTTTTGTCGTGTCTTATGTCTTGTCTTGTCATGTCTTGTCTATTGTCATATCTTATGCCTTGTCATATCATATATCATGACCGGTCATGTCTTATGACCGGTCATGTCTTATGTCTTGTCATGTCATCTGTTCTGGCCATATATTATATTTTGTCATGCTTTATGTCTTATGTCTTGTCATGTCATCTGTTCTGGCCATATATTATATTTTGTCATGCTTTATGTCTTATGTCTTGTCATGTCTTAAGTCTTGTCATGTCTTATATCTTGTTACGTGTATATGTACAGTTCTTGGTCATGGTCTTTTAAAAATATTTCCCTACCTTGCATTGGTCCGAAAACTACACAGACTACTATTAATAGCAGACAAACACGTAGCCTTCTATTTCCGTCTCCTTTCTTGAAAGCCACTCTGAAAGTCTCCATCACGAGACTGATATCGAAGAATTCTTTGAAAAATCCGGCGAATCCTTGATACTTCTGCAAACAATGGGTATTGCTTACCAAAGTATAAGTAATAGAAATTAGTAGTATCGTCATCTAAAAATCAATCTATTTTAGTAATAATTGCTGCTCCCAAGTGTAAGAAATGTAAAAAGAAACAAAAAATGTGCTTGGAAGTTTGATATTGACGACCATAATTAATTTTTCGTTATTAAATATTAGTAAATGTGTTTAAATATATGGGATTTATAGTTACCCGTTTCCGAAACTAACTAACTAAACATATCCATTTAACACTCTTAATTTTAATATTATCTATATCATAAGCTACAAAATATTGATGAAGTAAAATAAGTAAGATAATTTCTTTATTAAAATATTCCTTATATATATTACTTACTTTATCTCTTGGTTTCGGTTTGGGATCCTCTAAGTAGAAGTGTCCATAAATAAGACTGATTAGATACAGACTAGCTGACAGTGAGAATATTCCATAATACCCTATCCATGTTAGTAGTATTCCACTCAATGCACTGCCAATCGGATATCCTAGTGACATACATAAATTCACTATACCAACTCTGTAGGTTCTGTCTTCAGGGGTGGTGATATCACCTATGTAACTAAAAACACCAATGAAGTTCGTGAACCAGCCACCAGTTACAGCCGGAAAAATGGATTCAGTTAAAGCGGCTACTTCTACGGGAAGTTCATAAAAGTAGTAGGTATTTATAATAAAACCAATGCATGTTATAAATTCACCAACAATTGGCATAAGTATGCAAGCCTTCCTCCTCCCAGTTTTATCGCTCCATGCTCCGACAAATAGAATAATTAAAACAGGTATTGCTGTTTGAACAACATTCTTCCAAGCTTGTATTCCAGCGGTGAATGTTTGAACTCTTTCCTCATATTCCGTGTAATTTTCCGTCTGTCTTGATTTAAGTGCATCACAAATTTCCGTACTGTATTTAAGGTTCACAAGACACGCTTTCTCTAGATTCAAATTTTGTGTAGCCAAAGATGCTAAAATACTAGGCATTATGTAACATGCTAAAACTGGTTCAACTGTTATGTTAGCCTTAATAACTTTAAGTTTCTGTATTAACGATCGCTTTTCAGGTTTTTGTTTATTGTCAATAGTTTCTATATCTGATTTTAGTGGATGAGTCTCATCTATTATTTCTTTTTCGGCATTTTCGTTATACTTTTTGTCATCTTTTATCGTCATATTTTCTAATTTGCCCATTTTAATCCAACATCCACGTCGATTTTATTATTAAATAAGACGATTATATTTATAAACAGTGACACTCAGACTGTTCACATCTTGAAATCTAGCTTTTTCTAACAGTAGAACAATGAAATCTAAACCAAACAAAGAAATTATCTTTATTTATTTACTATTATTATATAGATAAAAGAAAGATTAAATCCAATATTTACAAGTTTCCTGACGTTATAGATAGGAACAGTTTAATCTGTTATCAAGGTAAGATCAAATTGCTCTTGTATTTATAGTTAATAATTCAAATACGTCATCAGTTAAAATCCTTTTTACATGTCATGATAAATAGATACTTTATTAATTTTATTTGTTCAGTTTGTAAACTTGGTTCTTAAAAGTAAATATACAATTTTGCTAATATTAACCAATTTATTCAAATTCAAAATTTTCTTTATTCAAATAAACTTGTAAACAAGTACTTTTGAATCGTCAATTCTGCTGCTGGTTCGGAAAGCTGTTTCTCTCGAGAAGAGCCAGCAAAAAACTCGGCGGTTGCTCTTTTCAACATAATATTTATAACATAACATAGCATTTAGTCATTACTATCTTGTACAGGGTCGGATATTAGCTATATCGACGCATTTTTATCGTCCAAATAATCCTTACCATTATAGTAGGCTTTTTGTATTAGCCTCTCTTTAATAGTGTTTTTAAACTGCTGTAATGGCAAAGCTAAAATTGACTGCGAAATTTTATTCTAGAATATTATACCCACAAATGAATTTCGTACCTTTGGAAAGCGCGAAGCCGGAGCCGAAAGCTTATGTCGGTTCCTACTTTGTCTATTATCTACATCACCTATCGTTTTATAACTCTTTATATTTTTATGTACAAGTTAAATTTGTTAACATATTTGGTATACACGTATTACGTCATGTGATAAATATTATTGTAAATTTTAAAATCATCGTGTAATCATTTATATCTTTTTACGGCTAGATAGAGTAAATAATTTTGGACTACGCGATTTATGGTGTTCAAGTCACTATTGAATTTAAGCATAACAATTTTAGCCTGTCCAAATTGTACTTATTTTATGTTGAAAAGATTATCCGCCGAGTTTCTTGATGGTCCTTTTCGGTAGGAGCAAAGTTCCGAATCAGTGGTAGCTTCTTTAAAAACATTTGACGATTCAAAAGTACTGTAAACAGTTGAATGAAGAATATTTTAAATTTGAAATTGAAATTCTTTTTTGGTAGTGAATAGTGCATTACAAATTTAATTATCATAAATTCTATAAAGCGTATTTTATAGGTTTATTAAACTTAAATTATTTTCAAATTTTTAGTGCAATTTACTGCACTGTGTGGTAACCGGAATGGAATAGACCACCATCATTTCATACTGAGGTGTAGGTAAAGACGGCTAATGTAAGTTGACTTCAGGCAAGCAGCCGGCCGTAACAACCTAGCCAAATCACGATACAGCATATTTATATCATGTGCCGACCCCACTTAGAGTAGGATAGAGGCAGAAATAATGATGATGTTTGTTTAAAAAATAATTTTAATGATTTTTTTTATTGTATACTCACCGGCTCTTTATAAAATACTAGCAATCGCCAGCGGCTCCGCCCGCGTGGAAAGATTAAAACCGAAATATAGTATTTTGATAACCATAAAAGTGGTTGAAGCGGGTTAACCTTTAAAGCAGACATATGCTGTCGCAGACTACTATTAAGACCTTTTAGAGGGGAACAATTTTGTAATACATGATTTTTTAATAACTTTCACCGTTTACTTAGCGCACGCAAGGAAAGCTTCAAATATTGCCGTTTTTGTAATATTTTTATTGGTGCTCCTCTCCTATTCATCTTAGCGTGATGTTATATAGCCTATATCCTTCCTCTTATCTTATCTAATAATATCTTATATTCATAGAATTTTTCAAATCGGTCCAGTGGTTTCTTAAATTAGCGCGTTCAAACAGTCAAACAATCAAACAAACTCTTCAGCTTTATATATTAATATAGATAAGAAGTAAGTAAGTAGCGGCCAGTTACTATCCCACTGCTGAGAATAGGCATCTTCTCTCCGTTTTTGATGAGAAGGATTGCAGCTAAAACCTACCACGCTGCTCCAAAGCGGATTGGTAGGTTACACATATCTCCAGAATTCTCTAGAGATATGCGGGTTTCCTCACGATGTTTTCCTTCACTGAAAAGAGTGATTAATTGAAATCGAACGGCGTTAACGCTGGGCAATCGCACATTGCATATTAATATAGATGACCGTTCAAAATTGAGTCCAAAGGAGTCGTATATATACAAACATACATACATATTGGAGTAACATTGAAAAAGATTTATTGTACTTCCTATTTGTAATGCAAAATGTTATGATATAAATACGTGAATTTGTTTTATGATAATTCAGTTACGTTATAATATGTGATAAAATTATTTACTGTTATAAAATAATATAATACAAAACACACTGCGTCATATTTATCTTTATTTATGAACAGTACCTAGCTTGAAAGTCAGGGGCAGTAATTATATTTTTTTTTTTTCAAAGGTAGGTTTACTAGTAATTTGCGTTACAAATTAGGTCCTAGTGCTATCGGTGCTTACCCAGGATTTTAACCCGTAACCCCTCTCAAAAAAAGTCGCACGGACTCGC
Source organism: Morpho achilles (assembly GCA_947086495.1). Classification (NCBI taxonomy): domain Eukaryota; kingdom Metazoa; phylum Arthropoda; class Insecta; order Lepidoptera; family Nymphalidae; genus Morpho; species Morpho achilles. The sequence continues at coordinate 3,715,920 of CAMTZB010000004.1, read as the reverse complement.
CGCTGGGCTATCACAGCTTATGTTAAGATAATATTTATGTAGATGACCGCCTTTCCTAATTTATTAAAATTGGTATAATAAAGGGAAAATGATAGTCATTTTTAATTAATAGCAGTATAAAATTTTATTACACTAAAGCATAAAATACAATATTAATCCAAATAAATTATATTCGGGATGCAGAAAATCGTAAAATACGCATAGAGTTATTATATTAGAGTAATGAAGGCAGCATAAAATATGCCCTAATAAAAGAGAAATAAACAGAAAGGAAATGAGAGTGATCTATCTGTCACTCTTTTTTATATGTGATTAGACAAAGATAAGTAAACAAGTTATATATTCCCTTTCATTATTTATTGTCACACTCTCACTTACATGCTGGCCTATGGCTTCTATACTCTATTGTATAATAACTCTATTAAAATACGTCGTAACTATTATGGTCTGTCCACTCTGTCAGAACATTTTGAAGCTGTTTCTTATATTATCTGTGTAATCTATTTTCTTATTGTTCCTTTTTTAACGCAAATACGTATTGATTAGTGTTCTTTCATCTCAACGATCTTTTCTTTTTTTAATCTTCCTTGATTGCGCCTGTGTTCCCAAAACAGCCAACTGAAAAAAAATTATGTTGTTAGACATATACTTCTTAAAAAGGTATCAAGTTTTTCATAGTTTATAAATTTGTATTTTTTGTTAAGGCATATTAATTTTAGTAAAAATTAAGCTACATAATAGCTAATTCATATAACATAAACTTAATAAAAGCTTTAAACAAAGATAAAAGGTTTTCATGTTCGTATTGGTAACCGTTGAGGAGTTCCCTCGTCTGGAGCCAATCCTTGTAGCAGAATCATGCTTATCATAAACATGTCATCGGGACTGAAAGTGATCGCCAATGAAAATAGGTTAGATTTAACTTGCAAGATTCCACTTTCACATTCATACACCATACCTTATCCCACTCTAACTCGGCACAACATGTTACAAACCTGTTGTCGCATGATTTGGCTACGTATTTTACGACCAGCCGCCTGCCTGAAGGCAACTTACCTTAGTCGTATTATTACGATACCTCGGTAAGAAAGAGGGTGGTCTATTTTACTCAACATCCATGGTAAGTTTAATAAAACGGTTTTAAAAATATAAACTGCTATATCTTATAAATAGTTATTTATAAATCTCTATCACTTTTCACTTTAATAAGAGCTGAAATTATAAAATGTGTCGCTTGACATATTTTTATTGTTAGTTCGAGCATAGACAATCTAGAAGTCTTTTATTTGCTGCCGTTCTTGAATTTTATCTTGAGCATTTCTCCTTTTTTGTCATGTCATATTTTAAAGCTGTGGTAGCCGAGCAGTGAGAACGTGCAACTCTTTCGAGAGGGTCACGAGTTTAAATCCCAGGCCACATAAGTTTCGTAGTCGCCAATCTTATTACTGTTGAATTAATAGAATATCTATCTTTAATATTTAAATGAGTTAATCTTGTATGTATTTATATATTTTAAGAATCTCGGAAACGACTCCAACAATTTTCTTGAAATTCAGCATGTAGGGAGTTTTGGGTTTTTTGACTAATTGTGAGCGCTAAGTATAACCTCATAATTTATAGAATTAGGCGTTACTTTGCGGAGATCCATAATACAAAAGTAATAATAAAATTATTTTGCTATAATCCGCGAAGAAGTAAAATAGAAAATATAAGTAAGTAGCGGCCTGTTAGTATCCCACTGCTGAGAATAGGCCTCTTCTCTCCGTTTTAAGGAGAGAAGGATTGGAGCTAAGACCTACCACGCTGCTCCAATGCGGATTGGTAGGTTACACATATCTCCAGAATTCTCTAGAGATATGCAGGTTTCCTCACGATGTTTTCCTTCACCGAAAAGCGTGTGATAAATTGCAATTATCAATTAGACACATAAGTTTTTAACAAAGAAACTCATTGATGTCTACCCGGGTTTGAACCCATGACCTCTTCGAAAGAGTCGCACGGTGTTACCGCTGGGCTACCACAGCTTAATAAAGCTTAATAAGCTTAAGAAAATATATATAATGCTAAATGTAAGTGGACAATCGGTTATCATACCTGATACATGCAGGATTCGTAAAAACACAAAACGTGGTTTGTGCATGTGTTTTTACGAATCCTGCATGTATCAGGTATGATAACCGATTGTCCACTTACATTTAGCATTATATATATTTTCTATTTTACTTCTTCGCGGATTATAGCAAAATAATTTTATTATTACTTTTGTATAATCTCATAGCTATATGGGGTCTCAAGAGTAAAGCGCTCGCTTGACTTAAACTAAATAAAAGATTGATAAATTCCCCACAAGCTAAAAGTATTTGCAAGTGTGGCTCGTTTTTTTAAAACACACTCGTGTTATAAGAACCCTTATTATCCAACAGAATCATAATCTAATTTTAATTTCTAAACGTGAGGTGTGTTAAAAAGGTACCGGAAAATAATACTTTTCAAATATTTTTAAATAAAAACCTTGACTTACATGAAAACTATGACAGCTGGGATGGTCATGGCGGCTCCCATGAGGAATACAGCCCCGGGTAATATCTCCATGGTCGCGACATACACCTGGGTATAAAGGGGGACGTAGACCAAAGGCATCAGGTTCTCCGTGAGGGCGAATATTGAGTTCACTTTACCTGGAAATTTATGAAACATTTTTTGAGTTTATTATCTCTACAACTATCGTAAGTGGTATTCATGGTTTATGTATAGAGACCGGCTATACTCATGAATATATAAAAATAATGATATTGACTAATAGATATAATAGTGATTTTCGATGGCATGTTATAATAATGTTGTCACACGATTCGGCTACTAATTTTACAACTGCATGACGTCAAATTACCTTAGTCGTATTTTACGACACTTCAGTAGGAAAGAAGGTGGTCTATTCTACTTAACTGGATACCACACGGTCGGTCAACTTACCTTAGTCGCATTTTACGACGCTTCAGTAAGAAAGAGGGTTGTCTATTCTACTCAGCTAGAGTAGAGCTACATGGCAGTTAGTCGATTTACGCAATGCAGATTTAATGACGATGTTACCCTTAAGATTAAACTAGGTAATAAATAAAATAGGTGGTAAAATAAAGCAAAATATATCTTACCAAATTCACTTGGTAGGACTAATTTAGACACAATAGACCTCAAAGCAAGTAACGATGTGCCATTCAATATGTCTACTAAGGGCGCTGAAAAGAAACGTTTTATGTTATTAGTTTATGGAAGATCCAAAAAAGGCATAATCATCCTCCTGCCCTTATCACACTTTAAGTAGAGTCGGCACAACGTGTTTTAAACATGTTGTTAGATGTTTTGGTTAGGTATTTTACGACCAGCAACCTGGCTGACGTCAACCTTTCGATGTCGCCTTTCGACATCTCGGTAAGAAATGAGAATGGTTAATTCTACTTAGCCGGATACCACACGGCGTGTCTTACTTTAGTCTCATTTTAAGACACCTCGTTCATTTTAAGTACCACCCAGTCACTAAAAAATATTTTACTTCGAAACATATGTTTAATATCTGAATAGTCATTATTGTAAATAAAACATAGCTAATATATTTTAAGATACCTTAAGAACTTAACGAAAGGTAAACGTTTTTTTTTCGCACTTATACTAAAAACGGAACCCAGCGTTATATAGGTACTTAAAAAAGTAACAAGTTGTCCATTAATACGTTCTGTTTGAGGTATAAACTATTTTATTAGCATTATATAATACTTACCAATAAAGAATATTCTTTCGTTCGGTGCAAAACAATAAACAAATGAGGCGGCTATTTTGCTGATAGTCGATATTATGCCTAGGACAGAGTCGTGCCATTGGAGGTATTTACTGAACACTGTTATTGAGAATATCGTTCCTGGAATAATAATAAAAAATGACAAAGAATTCTCACAATAAAGAGAGCTAAATCAAAACAGCTTAAATTAAACAAACGTAAATAGGGGGTCTTCTACGAAGATGTTATCGTACTATTTGTATTGAAATAATACGTATCTTTTTTTCTTTGTTGTTTAATCTTTGTGTGTACGTATATTTATTTTTTTATTATAATTTATATCTGGCTTTAAGCCTCTGAAGAGAATTTATTTCTTGTCATCATATCACCGTGGACATTTTTTTATCTTATTTTGATTGTTGTATCAAGTTGCTTTCTAGATATTTATTCAAATTTCAATTCAAAAAATTTTTATTCAAATTAACTTGTAAACAAGTGCTTTTGAGTCGTCAACTCTACTGCTGGTTTGGAAACCTGTTCCTACCGAGAAGAGCCAGCAAGAAACTCGGTGGCTGCTCTTTTAAAAGTATAATTCTTATGACTAGTTACATTTTGTCATTATTGTCTTGTACAGGGTCTAAGCGAGCTATATCCACACATTCTTATCTTCTAAGTAATTATTGCACCAATGGCACTATTTATTTAGTATTTAATTTAATTTATATCTTAATACCTTATAAATCTAACAATTAAATGTTCTATTAACCTAAAATTAATACAAATTGAACAAAATCTTAAAATGAACTTAAATTAAATTTAATTAAAGTTAATTAAAATAATTACAAAAATAATAAAATTTAGAAAAAAAATATATATGTACATATATTTACACAAATCGAAACCATAGTTAACACTATTTTTATTTGGTAAATTGTTTTTTCTACCTATTTTTTTAATAATTTTGGGTAATGATGTTGCCATAATAGGCATCACAAAATTAGGCAATATTCAGAGACTTTAAAAAGATGGTGGCCATATTGCAAAATACTTCTTTCAGCGGCAAATAATTTGAATTTAGCCATTTATATTTACTAAAAGTATAAAAATAACGGCTTGAAATCCCACTTGTGGGCCTCCTCTATTCTTTTTTGGATAAAAGTATTGGAGGATAGACCCATTGTTAGGTTACACATATCACAGGAATATTCCAGAGATACGCAGGTTTCCATCTGATGTTTCCTTCACCGGAAAACGTGTGATAAATAGCAAATATCAATTAGGCAAAAAAGTTTTAGCAAAAAAACCTATTGATGCCCAGTTTGAACCCATGACCCCATCGCTGTTCGGCTATCACATCTTAAAATTTATATTATATTACCAAGTAAGTTTAAAATGCGCTGTGATTCTTTTGTCAAACTCATTTTAATATATGAAATTAATGTTTCGTTCACTTTGTCACGATATTTAAATTAAAATTAATTTAAATGTAAATTTAATTAATTTTAAATTTGAAAAGTTACATTCAGTTAATTTTTATCCAAAGGTGAAAAGAACTGTTTTGACCAAGTGCGTTATTTTTTGCGTTACAAAATCACCTTAGCCTTATTATATAACATGAATTCTGCATAATTATTTATCAAGCTGAGGGAATACAAAAGAAAAACTATCATAATCTTACCAATTGTATGAGTTACGAAATTGTAAGCTTGAAATGCACTGAATTTAACTTCATCCCAGTTAAATCTATATCTCGTTGACATGTACATAACAGAAAGTTCACCTGAAATATGAAAGATATACAAATAGGTAATCATCAGTCAAGTATTTTTAGATATTTTTTTGTATATTAATTTGATGTACTTTATTTTTATTTCTGTTTTGTTTTTCATTTCTTATTTTATTTGTTGACTATGTAATATTTCTTTTAGCTACACCATTAGCTATATGCCATTATATTTAAAATTTATTCAATTTATATTTTGAGACTAATTTACTTAATCATAATCTATAGAATAACATCTTCATCTTCCTGCCCCACAACATGTTATAAACAAGCTGTCACATGATTTGACTGCGTTTTTACGACCGGCCGCCTGCCTGACGTCAACTTACCTTAGTCGTATTTTACGACACCTCGGCAAGAAAGAGGGTGGTCTATTTTACTAAACCGAATACCACACGGTGGGTTAACTTACCTTAGTGGCGTTTTACGACACCTCGGTAAGAAATGAGGTTGGTCAATTCTACTCAGCCGGATACCACACAGCGGGTTGACTTACCTTAGTCGTCTTTTACGACACCTCAGTAAGAAATGAGGGTGGTACTATTCTATTCAGCCGGATACCACAGTGATTAGCTAAAAGCATTATATTTATAATTTATTCAGTTTATATTTTGAGACTGGACTGGACGGGGATCGCGAGCGCCGCTGAACTGTTCCGGCTAGCGAGGGATAGGGACAAATTTATGAAGCTGACTGCCAACCTTCGCTAGTCGGAGAGGCACTCGAAGAAGAAGAAGAAGAAGATATTTTGAGACTATTTTACTTAATCACAACCTATAGAAAATAACATTACTGCGACATAATTAACGTGTACATGAAACAACTTAGTTTATATATCTTACCATGCATTGGTCCAAATAAAATACTGACAACTAGAAGCAAAACACAAATGCGAGCTCGTCTGTTGTTTGGCCCATTTTTGAAGACAACAGCTAATGTTTCCTTGATGTTCTTCAGGTTAAAGAAAGTGCGGACGAAATGCAGAAAACCCTTTTTGTCGTGCTGAAAACAAATTTATATATCAATCTTGAGTTGGATGATTAGTAATGTGGGTTATGGGATAGACAACTGGTGAATATATACATATATAATTTGAAATACATACTTAAATACAAATATACACCCAGGCTCGAGAAACCAACAAATCGTGAAGAGAAAATGTTGGCTCCTGGCGGGAATCGAACCTGTGACCCGTCCGAGCGAGTGTAGGAAGGGTCACTACCCACTGCGCCAACGGGCAAGTCCCACATATCTGTTTCCTCAATATAATAAGCAAGCTATTGTAATTGGTGCGCCAAGACTGCGTTAAGACCAAGTATGAGAAGAATCGAAAATGGAAATGGAATGGAAAATGGAAATAGGAAAGCATGTAAATAAGGCTTTCTTAAAGTCTCAGACTTCCATCACTTCCATGTCCCATGGCATCGTTTAATTAGTACTTTTGGAGAATAACAACCAATGCGATTATTTTTAAAGATGAATTAATTTGAAGATTGTAACATTTTCAGAATACTTTGAAGAATAGTTATATATTTGCTTAATTTCTTTTTAATATATAGTCGTGTACATCATTTTAATTGAAAATAAATAAATGTATTAAGGGTAACGATGGATTTATCTAATACTAGCTATGCTACCGTTATCGCCGCTAACCTTTCCGCTACCGGTGCTTCATTGATTGCGATTGATGCCGACGTTGTGCTTATAACAAAATAATAACTTTATCTTTAATATTTAAATGAGTTTATCTTGTATGTATATATATATAATTATATTTTCTTAATTTTGGAATCGGCTACAATGATTTTTCTGAAATTCAGCATGTAGGGGGTTTCGGGGAGAAAAATCGATCTAGTTAGGTTTTATTTAAAAAAATCTTGTTTTATCCGTGTTTTTGGGCATTAAAAAAAATGGGAAAATGTAGTATTGAAATCAAAACATGTTTTTAGTTGCCAAACGTGAAGCTGCGATAACCGATGGGTAACGGGAGGACCGAAAATGTTCAAAACTCGGGTTCGAATCCCACGTCATCGGCGCCTTCCTTCCTTTTGTTTTTTATTTCATTCAAAAATTTACCACCCAGTCACCCAGATACTGTTATATAATATATGTAACGTAATATTTTATCATTAAATACTATCAAAGGAGATGAAGGCGTTGATTAGTACCTTGTCTAGACACAATCTATAAGCTATATGTATGTTATCGGCGGTGTTTATACATCGTAGCCTTGGTTCGATATAATCAAAATTCTCCCTCCCTTAACCTCTACCCACAAATAAGTAATTTTGTTGTTTAGCACATCTATTTCAACAAAACAAGCAATGAATAAAGAATTTATAATTTAAAAATCCACTATGATTTTTTTTTAAATTCAATGATATCATACAACTTTCGAGTAAACCGCGGTGTGGTATCCGCCTGTAGAATAGACCACCCCCATTTCTTACCATGGTGTCGTAAAAGGCAACTAAGATAAGTTGTCGTCAGGCAGACCCCCGATCGTAAAATACCTAGCCAAATCGTTTTACAAAAAGTTAAAACATGTTTCTCCGACCCCACTTAGAGTGCGACAAGGGCAGAAGAATGATGAATGATTTTCTTTTATTTGATGTTGACTTTCAATTAAAGGAAGTTATTTCTTGGTATAATAGTTTTATATAACGGCCTATCAAACAAAATGATAATCACAAATCAGGTAAGCTAATATTAATCATTCCAAATGACGATACAATTGGTAATAGATAACAGAAAATTTGTAGCAATAATATTGAAGAATTTAAAAAAAGTAAATTTGACAAGCAATACGAGTAATAGATATCGGTTAATTTATAATATTAGCCGATATAGGTGAAGAATATCGAACGCATTTATTTTATGCATAACTCCTAATAAATGAATTAAAAAAACCTCTTATTATTGAAGACGATATAATCAATTATTAGGAAAAGAGACCATACGTAATTGTTATTAATTTTAAAAAAAATATTAAGTAAAAAAATCTAAGATATTTTTGCAATGACTTACCATTTTTTGCTCCGGAGTACGTTTCGGGTCTCTCAGAATAAAAATAGTATAAAGCAAATTAATAGCGTGCAAACTAGCAGCAACACTATAACAACCATAATAGCCTATAGTTCTTAATAATATCCCACTAGATCCCATGCCAATGGGAAATCCTACAGTTAAAGCGAAATTAATCAGCCCCATTCGGAAAGTCCGGTTCGTATCATCAGTTACGGAACTAATGTAAGAAAACGCGGTCAAAAAACAGACACACCATGAACCAGATAAACCGTCTAGAGTGGCTTCACTAAAGACGAAAACTTCTAAATTTATTTGTTTCATAAAATATTTATTTAAGATGCCATTAATAGATATCAAAATTTGGCCGACAGCGACATAGCCAATAAAGAATTTTCTGTGCCCAGTTTTGTCAGACCAAGATCCGATAAATAACGCGAGAATACAAGGTACTGTTGCAGTTATATATGTTCTCCAGGTTAGAGCTCGTGCAACAAGCCGCTGTACGTCTCTCTCGAACTCATTTTGTTCTCCTAAAGTTTGATCCATTAAAGCATCACAGATTTCCGTCGTGAAGTTTAAATTGACACGACACGCTTTTTCTAAATTTAAATTCTGAGATGTCAGAATCGATATAATAATTCCAAGTACAAAAAGAAACATCGATGGCTCCACTGTGATATTTTTTAATGCATAATGGCAGGTCTCCTTGCATGTTTTTTTCGTTTCTTCATGTATTTCTTTATTAGTTTCTTGTAACGGGTCTGTTTCTCTCTCTTCAATAAGTGAGTTGGTCCTTTCCATGGCCATCTTGATTTTTCTATAGGACCGTTTTAGTTACAACGAATGTAACTTATGAAATTAATAAATCTGCATTTTATTAATAAATTAACACATGTCTTGAACTAGCAATCGCGCACTGATTTAACTTGAAATAAAAATGTTTCAATTAGGGCGATAAGCCATTTTTATCAATTGGCGTGGTATAGTTTTTTTAGTATTAACAGTTAACGAAATTGATAAAAGGTATACGCAATTATTAATGCTCGATTTCATTGTACTTCCTTTATACTCAGAAAAAACATAAACAGAAACAATGGATACTTGATTATGACGTGTATCGGTGCTTTTGGTGTAAGTCAATTTTTAAAATTAAAAATTATCTAAGGACTATCTTTAACGATTCATCAAGAGTCATTAATTTTCGAGCAATCTATTTTTGCATTAAAGTCTCCCATTACTAGGACTGATTTGCCAGCTTGTTTTTGCGCAGCTTCCATTTCGTTATAAAATCGTTCGATTTCCTCTTCAGACGATTTTTCTGTGAAACTTGAATTATTGATTAAGAGAAACTTGCAATTTTTAGCGGCAAGATTGCTACTCTTTCCTAGATTCCTTTGATGTTTTTTATGTTTCCTCTAAAATTTTTCTCAATTAGAAATTCCAACCCAGGCCTTCTGTTTGTCATGTAACAAAAGATATAGTTCTGGTGTTCTTAGATATTGAATCACAGTCTTCTCACTTGACAGAGTCCCAAAATATCGTAATTGATGTTTTTTAGAGCATAGTTTAATGCCAGATTGCGTTCTGTGTTTAATAAGGATCGTACGTTGAACGTGCACACTTTTAGATTACGTATTTCTTTATTTTGTAGTATTTAGTGGAGGATAGTGGTCTAATTAGTGGTCGTAAAATACCTAGCCAAATCATTTAACATGTTTAAATATGCTGTACCGACCCCACTTAGAGTGGAATAAGGGCAAGAGAAAGTTGATAAACAATGACAACTTACGATTAAAAGAAAGTTATTTCTTGACATAATAGTTTTATATAAAATACTTACGACAAATCAAACAAAATTATAATCACAAATCAGCTAATAATAACATTCCAAATTACGATACAATTGGTAATGGTTAACAGAAAATTTTTAGCAATAGAGTAGAAGAATTATATATTATATAATATAGTATTAATTTGACAAACAATACGAGTAATAGATATCGGTTAATTATAATATTAGTCAAAGAACAAAAGATGTATTAAAAGAAAAGAACCTGATAGTATTAAAGATGATATAATCAATTATCCGGAAAAGGTAGAATACGTAATTGATATTAATTATAAAAAAATATTAAGTAAAAAAAATCTAAGATATTTTTGCAATGACTTACCATTTTTTGCTCCGGAGTACGTTTCGGGTCTCTCAGAATAAAAATAGTATAAAGCAAATTAATAGCGTGCAAACTAGCAGCAACACTATAACAACCATAATAGCCTATCGTTCTTAATAATATCCCACTAGATCCCATGCCAATGGGAAATCCTACAGTTAAAGCGAAATTAATCAGCCCCATTCGGAAAGTCCGGTTCGTATCATCTGTTATGGAACTAATGTAAGAAAACGCGGTCAAAAAACAGACACACCATGAACCAGATAAACCGTCTAGAGTCGCTTCACTAAAGACGAAAACTTCTAAATTTATTTGTTTCATAAAATATGTATTTAAGATGCCATTAATACATATTAAAATTTGGCCGACAGCGACGTACATAATAAAGAATCTCCTGTGCCCAGTTTTGTCAGACCAAGATCCGATAAATAACGCGAGAATACAAGGTACTGTTGCAGTGATATATGTTCTCCAGGTTAGAGCTCGTGCAACAAGCCGCTGTACGTCTCTTTCGAACTCATTCTGTTCTCCTAAAGTTTGATTCATCAAAGCATCACAGATTTCCGTCGTGAAGTTTAAATTGACACGACAAGCTTTTTCCAAACTTAAATTCTGAGATGTCAGTATTAATATTATAACTCCAAGTACAAAAAGAAACATAGATGGCTCCACTGTGATATTTTTAAATGCATAACGGCAGGACTCTTTGCATGTTCTTTTCGCTTCTTCATCTATTTCTGTATTTGTTTCTTGTAATGGGTCTGTTTCTCTCTGGCCATTTATATGTGAGTTGGTCCATTCTGTGGCCATTTTGATTTTTGTATAGGACCGTTTTAGTTACAACGAATATAACTTATGAAGTTAGTAAATCTGCATTTTATTAATAAATTAACACATGTCTTGAACTAGCCACGATGGACTGATTAAACTTGAAATACTAATGCTTTAATTTGGGCGATAAGCCATTTTTATCAATTGGTTTAGTATTGGGTTTTCAATATTAACAGTTAACGAATTTGATAACGGTACGTGCAAATATTATTGCTCGATTTCAATATATTTCCTAAATATGCAGGAAAATTAAGGGTGTTTAATGGACACTCGATGTGTCTGTCGGTGTATTTGGTGTTGTTATTAATTTTTTTTTAAATAATTTATTAAATACTCTAACGACTATTAAATAAAGTACCTTGGTGACAGAGCACCGATTTTTCGGTACTTTTATTTAAATATATAAAACATGCAATTAAAAAAAGAAAAGGCTGGTGCACTCCTACTTCTCCTTCCCTTATCCCACTCTAAGTGAGATCGGCACAATATGTTTTAAACATGTTGTCACATGATTTGGCGTATTTTACGACCGGTCGCCTGCCTGACGTCAACTTACTTAGGTCGTATTTTAAGACACCACGGTAAAAAATGAGGATCGTCTATTCTACTCAGCCGGAGTGTGATCTATGCTACCACACGGCGAGTCAACTTACCTTGTCGCCTTTACGACACCTCGTTAAGAAATAAGGGAGGTCTATTCTATTCAGCCGGATACCACAATACATTATTATATTATTTTATATCTATGATTATTAATTTACATTGTGACCTCTATAAGTGTTATCGTACTATGAATTTTTTTGATGTATTAACATCCTTATACGAGATCAAGATTATGTTTAATTTACAATATCCCTTATCTATATTTTTGAAGGTAATTGCTAGTAATGGTGACAAGCGTTATGGTCATATTATAATTTATAGGTTGGGTTATGCATTGATTAGTGTTGATAAATTCTTTTACACATTTTTGAGTTATATTAGTTGACTGGTCCGTGGCGCACGTGGCTGTTACCCTTATTGACCTATGGCCAACATTTTCCAACTTGTTGGTTCATCGAATCTGGGTGTATATATTACATGTGTAAGTATTTATTTAAATTCAAGTTCAAAATTTTCTTTATTCGAGTAAACTTGTAAATAAGTACTTTTGAATTGTGAACTCAACAGTTAGGTTAGAAAGCTGTTCCTACTGAGAAGAGCAAGCGAGAAACTCGGCAGTTAATCTTTTCAAAATATATAATTTTAGTAATTTGTTATATTTAGTCCATTCTATCTAAAACTATGTATGCCGTGTGGTATTCGGCTGCGTAGAATAGATCACACTCTTTTTTACCGAAGTGTCGCAAAGGCGACTAAGGTAAGTTGACCCACCGTATAGTATCCGGTTTAGTAGAATAGATCACCGTCATTTCCTACCGAGGTGTCATAAAAAGCGACTAAGGCAGTTTGACCCACCGTGTGGTATCTGTTTGAGTAGAATAGATCACCTTCATTGGAGATATCGTAAAATACGACGATAATATAAGTTAAGTTGACGTCAGGCAGGCGGCCGGTTGCAAAATATGTGACATGTTGGGCCGACCCTACTTAGAGAACAGGGTAGGAGGATGATGATATCTACTAAAACTTTATATGTATACATATACCATTTGTCCGTCACCCATAACAGAAGTATTAAGTTACTTTGGGGACAGACGACCGGGTGTGTTAATCCAAAACAGTAAAAGAAAAAAATGCTAATTTAAGAAATAATAAACCTAGGACCTATGTTTTGAAGAATTTTAATTATTTCAATAAATTAACGTATAATGAAAGAATTATCTTTGCAAAGACACCATTTTCTGCTCCAGAGTTCGTTTTGGGTTTTTAATTAAGAATAATAGTGTAAAGTAAATAAAGACAGTGTAACGCTATTTTTATTCAAGAAGATATAATCGATTATCAGTAGATGGGGCAGATGTAATTGATACTCAATATTACATTTTATGAAGCAGATGTAAAACCCCTAAAATTTTAAAATCCACTTACCAATCTTTGCTCCGGACTACGTATTGGGTCTTTCAGAATAAAAACAGTGTAAAGATAATTAAGACAGTGCAAACTAATAACAAGGCTGTAACATCCATAATAACCAATTGTTCTTAGTAATATTCCACTAGATCCCATGCCTATGGGAAACGCTACGGTAAGAGCGAAATTTATCAATCCCATTCGGAAAGTCCGGTTTCTATCATCTGTTATGGCACTTATGTAAGAAAATGCAGTCAGAATATAAACACACCAAGCACCAGATATACCGTCAAAGAAGGCTTCAGTTAATATGAAGACTTCTAAATTAATTTGTTTAAGAAAATATTTATTTATGATACCATTAATAGAAGTGGAAATTTGGCCAACAGTGACATAACCAAGGAAGAACTTCCTGCGCCCAGTTTTGTCTGACCATGATCCGACAAATACCGCAAGACAACAAGATAGTGTTGATGTGATATACGTTCTCAAAGATAAATATCTTGCAACAAGCATCTGTACTTTTCTTTCATATTCATTCTCTTCTCCTAAAGTTTGATTCATTAAAGCATCACAGACTTCTGTAGTGAAGTTTAAATTGACACGGCAAGCTTTCTCTATATATAAATTCTGAGAGGTTAAAAACGATGTAATAACTCCAAGTACAAAAAGAAACATTGGTAGCTCCACTGTTATATTTCTCACTATATAATGGCAATATTCTGTCCACGTTTTTGTTGTTTCTTCATTATTTTTTAGTACGTTTTCTTGCAACGGATCTGTTTCTCGTAAGTCTTCTTGAATTTCCATAAGTGAGTTACTCTTTTCAATCATTTTAATGTGAACTTAAGGTTATCTTAATAAGGTTATATAAATCGTTTCAGATTTCGATTTTTTTAATATGGACAGAGAAACGTTTTTTAAATTAATTAACACAAGTGATTGATATAAAGTCATAATGTACTGATTCGACTTTGAATATAAAATTATTAGGATTAAATTAGGGCGATAAGCATTTTGATATAAACTGATAGATATCAAGGATATAAACTAATTAGATAATGGTAAAGTAGCAAGCGGTTTTATCATATACATTAGCAAAACACTTCTCCCTTCTTTTAGAGCGCAATATTGGTGCTAAAACCCACCACACGGTTCTAATATTAATGGGCAGGTTACATATGCCCAAAGAATTCTGTAAAGGTTTCAAGATGTTTTTTATGATGATTTATGATTTTGTCGTGGAGCCTATCCTCCTGATGATGCTTCGGTTACGGGGCGAAACAATCGTAGAGATTGTCGTAGTGAGAGTGTATTGTGTGGTGCGTTGTTGGTTTTGTGATACATGTGGTGACTGGTTCTGCTTGTATAAAGCATGCGGACGCTGTCTGTTTCCTACACTTAGCATTACATAGGTTAGAGAAAATAATTATATCATAACTTCTGTACTATGGAATTCGCAAAATAAGCCCTACTTCTATTAATTTTCAAGAATATTAAGTAAGCGCACCAGTTTTTCGATATAACTCATTTATGCTCATTAGTGCCAGAATTGAACCCGTAAACTCCTGGTACGTCACAAAGAACTCTGACTTAAAAAACGGCTTGTTACTATCCTACTGCTGGGCATAGACCTCTTCTCTCCGTTTTTGGAGAGAATGATTGGTACAAGGTCCCCCAACCACCTTGCAATGGGGATTGGTAGATTACACATATCCCCAGAATTCCCAAAAAGCGTGTTATAAATTGCAATTCTCAATTAGACACATAAGTTTTAATAGAAAAATTCATTGGTGCCTGCCCGGGAATGGAATCCATAATCGTCTCTAGAGATTCGCACGGGCTCCCCTCTGGGATATCACAGTTTATAAAAGTAGGATAAAAATATTGTTTTGTGATATCTTAATATGAACAACAAAATCAATAAATTATGAATGGATTAGGTCAAAAAAGTAATGTTTCTTGTAAATATTGAATGAAGACACTGTCAATATTTTTCTTTTTCAGAATATTTTTAATTTGAGCAAATTTTGGAAAAAAATTGAGCAAAAAAACACTCACCAGCTTTTGTTCCGCACTGCGTTTTGATTCCTTCAGTATGAAAACAATATATAGCAGATTAACACAATGTATGCTACCACACAGGCTATAACATCCGTAGAAACCAATTTTCCTTAATAATATTCCGCTAATTCCCATCCCTATAGGAAATCCCACTGTCAAACTAAAACTTACTAATCCCATGCGGAATGTTCGGTTCTCATCAGTGGTTATTGCAGATATATATGCAAAAAGTATAAGCAAACATACACACCAGGAACCAGTTATACCATCAATTATGGCTTCAACAAATACAATTACTTCTAATCTGAGTTCCATAAAGTAGAAGTTATTAATGATACCATTAACGCATACCAGAATCTGTCCCGTAATGGTTAATATCATAAAACACTTTTTATGACCAGTTAGGTCAGACCAAGATCCAATAAAAAGTGCTAACAAACATGGTAATGTCGCAGTGATATAAGTCTTCCAAGATAATGCTTGGGCTACTAAATGCTGCACGTCTCTTTCGTATTCATTTTGTTCACCTAAAGTTTGTTGTCTCAGTGCATCACAGATTTCTGTGGTAAAATTTAAATTCACACGGCATGCTTTCTCTATATTTATGTTTTGAGACGTTAAAATAGTTAAAATATTTGCTATCACAAAGAAAAACATTATTGGTTCTACTGTAACATTCTGTAATATGTTGTAGCACGTTTCTTTAAATGTTCTTTTGATTATTTCTTCTTTTACTTTTGCATTTTCTTGTAATGGATCTGTTTCCGTATATTCTTTTTTGCCATTTTCAATATATAATGTTTCTGTAGCTTCGTCCGACTGTTCTCTATTATTTTCATATTGAGCCATTATTTCTTTGAGGCTTATCAGTTTATTGTTGTTTGAATTTTGTTTAATTGCTGGTCATGACGTTATTTATTAAAATTGATTTTTAATATCCATTTCACTGAACAGAACGATAAACAGTACCACTACGATGTCGATTAACTTTATTGATCAACGTTCTGTTTTATTATGAGGCTATAAATGTTTGAAGATTACTCTATTTGATAAAATATAATATCGTATGCCTCTTTAACAATGGTTCGGGTATCTTGAATTAGTTTATTTTTGTCTCGACGGATGATAATTCTTAATGGCAGATGCTACTTAATAATTTTGTATAATCAATTATTTACTTTAACTATATTAATTGTTAATATAAATTTAATTATTGTTACAGATTCAATTGAATAAGAAAATACTCGATGTATATCTGATACTAAGTTTTTAATAGATTTAAACTCGATACAAAACATGTTACCTTATTTATTATTTTAGACTATTCTGATCGTAACATAAATCGTATAATTGTTAATTTAAATCAACAAGTCGATTACCGTGCTGTACATACCGTACCATACCGTATAGTTGTCGTCATTAATACAATAAGTATTGTGTACCTATCAATTTATGCAAAACAGCTATTTACTGAAACGCGTTTATCTCATCTGACGATCAATTTAAAGTCTTAGATGGTATAATGTAGAAAAGATGTTGTAATAACACCTATTAAAGATATGTATATACATGTATATATATTTGTATATACCTATACAATATGTATACGCAAGTACCCAATTGTATGAAGCAGACAACAGTCACATTCCTTATCGTAATTCGGCTTTACGATTTTGTCATGGAGCCTATTCTCCCGATGACGCATCGGTTTCGGGGAGAAACCGTACTGCTTGTGTGGAGTGTTGGTTTTGGCGGCGTTTTGTGATACGCATGGTGACTTCTCTTGCATAAGGTATGTCAATGTTGCCTGCTTCATACACTTAGCATTACATACATTCTCTTAACAAAAGTACATAAGAGTAAAATAATTCAATTGCAACTTCTGTACTACGGAATTTCTAAAAGCAACGCCTGGTGGTTTAAATAAATCATTTAAATTAAATAGACAGTTTGTGTCATTACCCAAAAAAAGCAAATTGCAATGGTAACATTTAGTATTATATAATCTATTTGAGAGACTATCTATCTTGACAGACTTATATTAAATGAATTGTAAAACTACCTGTGTGTATTTATTTGGGTAGTTATCATTATTTAAGACTATCAAAATAGCCTGCTGTTAAACTTAATGTTTTAATGAATTCTTTTATAAGATCAAAAAAGGTTCCAAATTGGACAATATTTTGTCAGATTAACAATAAGAAATCAGTTGACGTACGGTTTGTAAATCAAAAAAGTTATTACTCCGCTATTGTTTAGTATGGAGATTCATTTATTTCTTAATATACGGTTATAACACGATTTATGGGACACAAAATCTTTTAGTAAGAAAATACAGACGTAATTATAATAAAATAAAGTTTAAATTTATTTATATTTTTTTAGTGTCATAGTCAAACACGTTAAAATAATAAACCATAGGTATTGAAAATATTTTATTACATGATAAAGATTTAATTCTAATAGATCTTACTGCTAATGACACACCATATTATTTAGGAATCAAGCAGATGTCCAAAAACAATGTTTGCGGTTAAGTATGCGGTGCTAGTCTAAGTGCTAGCTAATCAGTATTCTGGAAAATCTATTTTAGCTGGAGTTGTCATTGGTGTTGTCCGACCATTATATAAGAATGTAGTTGATGTATCAGCTTATACCAGCACGTCTGTTAGAATTATCGTCATCACCGCTGATTTTCCTGACGACAATAATTCATATAATGCGCTAAGAATATAGTATTTACTTAATAGAAATTATCCTTTTCCAATTTTTGTGTTTTGGGATTGATTCTAAATTTAACGTCTTTATTGGTGCTATTAAAAATGTGTGTGTCCATATTCACTGCACAAAATCCACATTTTAACAGGAAATTGAATACAAATCATATTTGTAAATTGAGCCCTTTAAAAGCTAAAATATATTGTAGTTATATATGCTAGAATATTTAACCATTCGAAATTTATATCTTAACAATATTAATGATTTATATATTTTAAATATGCTCTCTATTCTACTTATATTTAATGTTGTAATATTATATACATTTATAATTCGTAAGAGTACCTCGTGTGTACTATTTGTACACGTATCTTAAATTTTTTATTTTCTTTCACAGAATACATACGCTGCAGGTAAAATTTAGTGATACATATTGAAATATGGTTTATAAAATAACATAATTTGGTGTTTTAAGTTACAGGTCCAGCCTTCTCTTCTTTTTATTCACTGGGTAATCTTCTACTAGTGATTCTCTACTGAATCTCCACAACATACGGTTTTGTGTTGCTAGGATCGACTGGGTCCCCGCGTCTTTTTACATCATACCACCTAATAGAGTTCTACCAACATTGCGTTTTCCATTTCTGTCTTCCATTCTAGCTCCTTAAGATCTTTCCCTATCGGTTCTTTGTACTATATCCCCCATCAATAATTATTGTTCTTCAATGGATCTCTTGAATCTTGATCGCGTGGAGATTTTCTAGAATACTTCGCTCTGTCGTCCACTTAAAGACTCTAAGTTTTCTTCTTACAAATTCGGGTCCAAGTTTGGATCCATAATAAACTGGCAATAGGCACTGTTCGAAGATTTTGATCCTTAAGGCACCGAGGTATTTTTGACGAAAAGATTTTGCATAATGTCCTGAACCCCAATCCAAGTTAAATTTAGTGACTGACCTCTATCTTCACATTGGCACTTCTTATCTGAATCTTATGTTCCAGGTTTATATACTTGTCTACAATTTCAGTGCAAAGTTTTCAACGATGATACGGTGGAGCGCACTATGAGCTATATAAAATTTTGGTTTTGCTCATCTTCACTTTACCCGTTGAGATAATCTCCTGAGATTGTCAAGAATTGTGTTAAGGTCATTTAGGACTCCAGCGTTATGAGCTCTATGATTACAGTTAACATCAGATTTTATATTTATGAAATAATAATATATCTATGATAGTTTTATTTATCTTAATATATTCACTGAGTCGGGTATATTTCAGTCTTTATCATCAATCATTCATAATCGCGTTAAATCAAATTTATTGTTATTTTCTGTTATCGGGGGTTTTTCAGGTACTTTTGCTGCTACTATTTCTTTGTTGACTTCTGCTTCCAAAGCTATTTTCCTTGCTTTCGTCACTGCGATTCGGTGTTGGACAAAAAAGTATCTGAAAACATCGATCAGTATAAAGAGAAGGTCTTAAATAAAGCCATTGGAGTAATAAAGTATTTCGAAGATTAATAAAAGATTCTTTATTGTAAATGTTTTTATATAGTAATCTCAATTCACTTTAATCGTATGGTAATTTAAAAAGATAGCTTATTATAACGAAATTTAATCGTTTTAGTCGGGATTGTTAATAATAATGATTAAAAAATTTATATTTATTTAATTATAAAATAAATGCTTTTGCTAGTTACAATATGACAATATCAGTAACTACTTTCAAGTATGATTCAATATTTAATTAAATACAAGAAACGTACGACTTAAAAATATAATTTTAAAATGTTATAGTAGGTATATTATTTAAATCATGTGGTTCATAATGGATGACGCTAAGTTAGTTAGAAGTCTTGTGAAGAAGACCAAACCTACGGTAGTAACTCTGGTAAAAAAAGATTAATATGTAGCATACACTTACATAAGTATACAGACAGCAGGAACACTAAAACTGGCGGTAGTGAGAAAAACGGCACCAGGTAAAACATGAAGAGTGCTCATATAAAGCCAGGAGTAGAATGGTTGAAAAGCTAACGACGCCAGTGTCTCCGTGAGTGAGAATAGAGAATTCACTTTTGCTGCAAATGAAAATATAAAAAGTAAATCGATAGACGCATATCGATAGACTCAGCAGAGTGTTTATCTGCTGAGCACATACTGTGACAAAGTTGCATATTAAAGTTTTATTTTATTCAGTCAAATTTTATTTGCTACTAGCTTTTACCGTTTTCGTAGTATTTTTTATTGTTGCTCCGCTCCTATTCATCTTAGTGTAATGTTATATAGCCTATAGCTTCTCTCGATAGATGGACTATCTTTCACTGAAAGAATTCAAATCGGTCCAATAGTTCCTAAGATTAGCGCGTTCAAACATACAAACAAACTCTTCAGCTTTACAATAGATTATATAACTATAGATTTCTATTATACTTTATTTTTCTTCATAACGTCATATGAGCATACTATATTTTTGTAATTCAGTGTACTGTGCCTTTATCTACTCACCAGTTTCTTGTTTTTCAACTAATTTTGAAATTATCGATCGTAACGATGTCATTGTGGTGCCAGCCAGTAGCTCAGCTACAGGTACTGGAATGAATTAACTTCAGTTGAACATACATATAAACATACATCTATTTCAATTTATATAACAAATGGCTAAGATGGCAATGCAATTGATGGTATAGAATTTATGTCCCAGTCCCACCTTTGTACGACAATATATATAAAATCAACTATAATAGTGCGTGTGTGCGGACGCTTTTTTGTGTTTAAGTGTATGTGTTTGGGTGTGTGAGTGTGTGGGTGTGATGTGCAGATAGATATACGTGTTTTTATTTTCCAAAATGTTAACCAATAATTTCTGAAAAAAAGAAGAAAATAGAAAGAGGAGAATTAGTTATGCTATATTGTAGCGAGTCTTAATTCGAGATCGCAGTACGAGTAGTAAAACATCAGTAGTAACCCAGTAGTGACTCCATGAACAACAAAAATGATGACTGTAAATTTATAAATCTTTATCCTTAATTTAAAGTAATTGAGCTTGCACAAAAAACCAAATTAAATTCCTTAGAGCGACCTTTGTTCAGAAAAACATTACTTACGGAAAACGTAATTATCAAAGGAAAGTAATCTGGAGAAGATATAAATAATATAAAAACGGACAAAAAATTTATAGTTACACCATTAAGGAAAATTTTACACACAAATTCAAGTACAATAAAAGGTCAAATTAATGTAAATTATGGGAATACTTACTGATTTAACAATTCAAACATTAAGACTAGAAATTTTTGTTGTAATTATAGAAATAGTTTTATTGGTGAATCATTTAAAAGCGCTGAACTTAGAGCAATAAGAAAAAATAACCTAATTGTAATTATTAGTTTAATACGTACTTATGTACATTTCCACATCGGTTTTCACAAACGCTATCCAGATGGATCCAAGAAACTTGCTGGTCACTGATATGAGGCAGAGAAGTGAGTCGTCAATTTGTAGCTTCCTGCTTAATACTGTTATAGAGAACATTGCACCTGAGAACAAAATTGAGAATCATTCGATGCAACTGCCATACTCTCCCGTCATGGTTAATTTGAATTATATCCTTCCAAGACCGAGCTAGGCTTCTAGCTTTAAAAAAAAGAGTCTGGTTATAAGCTTCATGTTCTTCCTTCTAAAAATATTGGAATACTACTAGCTAATTAAAGGTTTAGAGTAGCGTTAAGTATCAAATTAGAACCACATTTTATTTAAAGCGTATTGTCCATTTGGAAAGTAAACAATTTAGGCATACACGCTCCCATGCCATAGGAGATGTGGTAGGCTGTCTTAACGATACCATCACAAGAACTCTTGCCACCATCGACATACCTGCTTTTCTTCAGGGCTAAGTCGCGATAATGGCAAGATACGGAACACGTTCTAATCTGATACGCAATATGTATTGATACGTTTAAACCTGGAGCTGCAGAGGAAATAGCTGAATCGGGCAAACGATAAAAGTATGTATTTCTCATTGAGTGTTACATTTTAGTGCCGTTTGAATTTGAAACTGGTAGTAATATAGAATATATAACGTGTAGATTTTAACTGTGAATAAAAATATGTATACAAACCTTTCCATTCAATTATTATACGATATGTTACGGTGTAAGGCTAAGTTAAATTTTTACATGGCACTATAACTTTCAGCAGAATCTAAGCGTAAAAATGTAAGTTGTTTGGAATATAAGGGCAAAACAGACGAATGTGAGCCGAGCTTTACAAATGTCGCATTCAACTTCGCGTAACATTGCTCTTGTCAAACGAAGCGTATAATCGCTTATTTTGCTGTATATTAAATTGTGCAAGCTTTTTTGGAAGTCCTATTAACATTTTTAATATAAAGGACTTTTTGTTTATGTTATTCCTTCAGATTGAGGTTGAATTATTTGAAAGTAGGTTGAAAAGGCGAAAGATTAAATCTCTCGGCTTTATCGATTTGAAAACTAAAATTGCTAAGATGGGCACTTTTTTATGTTTATTATAAAAGTCACCATATATAGTCTGCTCATAATCAATCTTTTATAAAATTAGACAGTTTATTATTGTATTTACTCTCTAATCCATTCTACGCCGTGTGGTATCCGGCTGAATAGAATAGTATCACCCTCATTTCTTACCGAGGTGTCGTAAAAAGCGACTAAGGTAAGTCGACCCGCCGTGTGGTATCCGGCTGAGTAGAATAGACCATCCTCATTTCTTCCCGAGGTGTCGTAAAAGGCGACTAAGGTAAGTTGACCCACCGCGTGGTATCTGGTTTAGTAGAATAGACCACCCTCTTTCTTACCGAGGTGTCGTAAAATACGACAGAGGTAAGTTGATGTCAGGCAGGCGGCCGGTCGTAAAATCGCAGCCAAATCATGTGACAGCATGTTTGTAACATGTTGTGCCGACCCCACTTAGAGTGGGATAAGGGCAGGAGGATGATGACTCTCTAATCCATTCTATTTAAAAGCCAAGACATCTTTTTTTTTATACAGGTACCCCTTATGGGTACCGCCGCCCGACGGGGACAGGCGATGTCGGACTCGCACCGACTAAAATAACTTGTGTGCTCCACTACGCTGCTGGTGGCGGGGATAGGGTACCCATGAAGACATTGCCCCCCATCCCCGCCAGCAGCAACTCTGTAGCCCGGAGTGCGCCACTTCTGGGTCGGGGCCTCTCTCAAAGTGGCCCCTCCCTCCGCTGGACGATGCATCGGGAGCACCAGATGCATCGAACGCCTCGGGGACCTAACTCCAGCAAGCGTCCGATAAACCCCGTTCGGATCGCTCGGAGGTCCCCGTTAGGGCGGCATGCGACGGACTTCGGCGAGTCGCCTGCGCCCCGCTCGCCTGCGGCAGATTGGATCCAAGGACTCGACTTCCCGGATCCGCCCCGCCGCCTCTTTGCGCGAGATAACATCCTCGCAGAAGGAGGCCATCGCTGCCCACGATCGCTTCCTGTCCACCATGGTGCGAACCACAGTGGGCAGGGAGAGACATTTCATGGACAGAGAGTTATTTCATTCGTGCTATTGTCTATTCCTTACATGACGCACTAATATAAAGTAAAATAATATGGCAATAAAAAATAATCTTTAATATTTAAATAAGTTAATCTTGTATGTACAAATACTCGTATATTTTCGGAATACCTCGGAAACGGCTACAATGATTTTCCTGAAATTCAGCATGCAGGAGGTTTTGGAGAAGAAAAATCGATCTAGCTAGTTTTATCCCTGTTTTGGGATTTAAAAAAATAATAACATTTACTTTTAATTTATTGAATATATAAAACGCTTATTTTTTATATTTTTGCTGTGAAGTCTGCGTAGCTTATTCGAGGAACTTGTGGTCGTGAGAAATGAAAATACCCACCTACCCTATTATTTTGTTTCTTTTTTTTTGAAGTTTCTTTTTTTATTTTGTAAAAATTATCGAGCAAGGCTCGGTCAACTCATTACTTGTGTTACGTGTGTTGTTTTTTTTTAAACATTTATTCTACCTTTTTTAACTCTTGTTCCAGAGTTTATATTGGTACATTGTGGAACGAAAATCCGCATATAAATTTAAATGCTTTTGGAAATGTGAGGGCAGATGGAATAATTGAGAGTGAGCCGAGTTTTGTAAATGTCGCGTCCAATTTTATACAACGTTATTCTTGTTAGACGACGCGTATAATCGCTTATGTAACTGGAGATGATTTTAAATTGGACCACGAAACTTATTAATGTTTATTGTTTGAATTAATGTTGGATTTTCTAAGTCTATAATTAAAATTATCATTAACCGGATTGTATAAATAAACACATATTTACTAATAGAATTTAATTTTCAATGTTTTAAAAGTAATAATAAAATTATTTTGTTATAATTCGCGATGAAGTAAAATAGAAAATATATATTATGCTAAATGAAAACAGGCATTAAACAACATTTTTAAAAAATAAAACCTACTTAGCTAGATCGATTCAAAAAGGCCACTATATACTGATTTTCATAAAAATTGTCGGAGCCGTTTTCGAAATTCGGAAAAAAATAAATATATACTAGATTAACTCATTTAAACATTGAAGATTATGTGCGCTACTCAATTCGTATTAGTGCTAGGTTTCAGATATCAATATAAGATTTATTTATTTATTTATTTGTTCCTACATAATATTACAGTTACATAAATAGGTGTGAACATAAACTTATTCAAGTTTTAACGCACACCAAAGTCAGTCAACAGATAGTGTAGCAAAACAAAAACACAAAATATATATTTCTTATACAGTACACATACTATAATACTACTAATTATACTACTATTATAGATTATGATCTGCCTAATGAGATATAATCAACGCCTGCAGTTATGATACATGCAATATCTCGGATCACCAAGAAAAAATATTTTATCCAAGGTAAGGGGTGATGTATTTTCCATAGACTTATTAAACTTAGAGGAGGGAAGCCAGCCTAAAATGTGTCATATTACAATAGAGAAAACAAATGAAGGTGATCTATCTGTCTCTCTTTTTTATGTGTGATTGACAAAGATGGTTTTCATCTTCATATCATTATTATTGTGACACTCACTTAAATGCCTGTGTTATGGCTCTCTTTCTGTTACTATATATTATAACTCTATTATATTTTCTCACGACAATAAGGTAACGTGACCTGAACATTGATAGACCACTTTTAAGACCACGTCTTAAAAGGCGACTAAGATAAGTTGACCCACCGTGTATCATTGTTGTATGTCATTATTAAAAAAAAAGAGTTTTTAACACCTTGTGGTATCCGGCTGAATAGAATAGACCACCCTCGTTTGTTACCGAGGTATCGTAAAAAGCGATTAAGGTAAATTGACTCACCGTGTGGTATCTGGTTGAGTAGAATAGACAACCCTCTTTCTTACCGAGGTGTCGTAAAATACGTCTAAGATAACTTGACGTTAGGCTGACGGCCGTTCGTAAAACAGGTAGCCAAATCATGTGACAGCATGTTTAAAACATGTTGTGCCGATCCCACTTAGATGATCGTAAGTTCATTTACTTACTGTAAATACGCGGTCGTTTGTAGGTTTCGGTACGTAAAATTCTTTCTTATAAACAAATTTATTGTATCGAAGTTTATTCAGCCATAATTGTATAAAGATTTGCGTTTTGCGAAAAACTTTATCAGTTTTTCCTGTCACAAAAAGTTTACTCGAATACGATCCTCTTATGAAATGTTCAAATTTTTCTCAAGTACTCTTTGTTGTTTGAAGAGTTTCTGATCTTTTGGAATTGTATTTTGGTGAAAATAAACAAAGACCCTATTTCGGGATATTTACTTGGATGTTGAACGGTGTTTGCATATATATGCCATGAGCGATCGAAATATTACATTCATAAGAGATTTGTAAAAACTTCTCTTATTAAAATAAAAAACGATCGTTTGTTAAATATAAACTGGTTTTTTTTCTGCAGATTATAATAATAAGCATACACGCAGCATCGCTAGCGACCCCCCTCGAGATGGACTGACGACTTCAAAAATTAAAAACAACAATGACAATGACAATTTAAAAGTGAATTAATTGACAATTTAAAAGTAAATTAATTGAACACAGTCGCAAACAACAATGTAATTAAAAAGTATTAGAGTATTCATTCGTTTGTTAAATATAAACTGGTTTTTTTCTGCAGATTATAATATTAAGCAAAAACGCAGCATCGCTAGCGACCCCCCTCGAGATGGACTGACGACTTCAAAAATTAAAAAAAAACATCAATGACAATTAATTGAACACAGTCGCAAACAACAATGTAATTAAAAAATGTTAGAGTATAAATAAGTAAAACTAGTATTCCCATTCACCACTATTATGCACTCACTCCCACAAACGCTACACTTACTTATGCAACACATTTAGACACACAAACACACGCACACTCATGCATGCACGCACGCACGTACACACACACACACAATACACAAACACGCACATCACGCCGTTACTGCGAACAAACTCTTCAGTTTTATATATTATTATGGATAACTAAACTGCTAGCCCTCTAAGGTTATACATCATGAGTGAGCAGCTTTCTTCCTAGATTAATACATTAAAGTAGTGTTTAAAATTTACCGAAAGAATGAAGGATTATAGAGTAACTGGTGAAGAGTCCGAATTGCACCATATCCCAGTTGAGCTGGTTCCTGACGAACAGGTAGAAAACGCCGTGCTCCGCTGAAAATGAAAAAAAAGTTTATATATAAAAATTCGTCATCCATAGACTAAAACTTTTCTTTAATATCATCATCATCCTGCCCTTATCCCACTCTAAGTAGGGTCGCCACAACAGGTTTCAAACATGTTGTCATATGATTTAGCTACGTATTTTACGACCGGCCGCCTGCCTGACGTCAACTTAGCTTAGTTGTATTTTACGACACTACGGTAAGAAATCAGGTTGGTATATTCTACTCAGCCGGATACCACTCGGTGAGTCGACTTACCTTAGTCGCTTGTACGATACCTCGGTAAGAAATGAGGTTGATCTATTGTACTCAGCCGGATACCACACGACGGGTCAACTTACCTTATTCGCCTTTTACGACACCTCGGTAAGAAATAGTGGTACTATTCTATTTAGCCGGATACCAAATGGCGGGTTGACTGTCTGACGTACTTTTTCTGTAGAATTAACAGGATTTCTATAGCGTAGATGTTATCCCGTGTAGTGTTTGTGTGAAAAGGCGGTAATAAATAAAGGTATATTTAGGCATATAATTTATGGTTATTATCATAAAATTACCTATGTGAAATTAACGAAAAAGTTTTCTGGATTTGACATTGACATTTATATTTTTGAGGTACAGATTATAGGATTTAAAGCTTTTTAGGGTTTAGCTTGATCTGTCCTATAATAATGACTATGCGTATTCTATTTCCTGTGATTAATAAGAATTAACGATAAAAGTGATAACTCATAATGTCTGAAAGGAATCTTGAGTCATGTTCACGTATTCTAAAGTCAGTTTACGGTACTACAAAAATGATAAAGTGACGAGCTGTGATAATCTAGATATTAAATTGATCTTTTTATTGACGGATTGTTAGCTAAATTTTGAAAAAGGAACGATAGAAATTTTAAATTTTTTAATATCCGTAAGTATCTATAGCAGGGGTGAGCAACCTTTTTTTCAATGGGTCAAAATAAATTTAAAATTTTTGGCTGGTCGCGCTTTAAGTAACACTTACAAATAATTTACAATTTTTTTTAATAAATAACATTTTTTTAAAAGTTAAGATTTCAGTTTAGTTTCAGTTTGTTTTTATCATTAATTTTTTTTAAATATTTTTATAATTGAATTTCTAAACAATATATTAATAAGGGACAATCTATAAAATAAATTTGATTTTAGAAATACTTGGCGGACCGTATAATTATTTTTAAAGGCCCGCCAGTGGTCCACAGACCACGTGTTGATCACCTCTGAACTATAGCATTGTTCAAGAAAAACCTCTTTTTTCAATTCACAATACGCTGTTAGTCCTTACGTAATTTACAGCGTCACCTAGCGGAAAGAGAAGCATCGTCGAGGGTTGTGCTCAGATGCTCAGATGCTCTACTAGGGTCAGGGACGTCAACAAAAGTTTGCAAACCACGGATTAGGGTTGTGTAGCGTAGGCCCTGGTGTATGACTGTGAATAGTCACCATATCGTTGAAAGTGCGAAGAGAATTGCCATTACAGCAGTTTAAAAAGTTGTTAAAGAAAGGCTGATATAAAAATGCCTACTATACTGTTGAGGATTACTTAGTTGATAAGAATACGTGGATATAGCTACTGTCTGATCCTGTACAAGATAGTAATGACTTAATGTAACTAGCTATAATCATAATTTTGAAAAGAGCAAGCGTCGAGTTTCTTGGCTCTTCTCAGTAGGAATAGCTTTCCGAACAGTAGAATTGACAATTCAAAACCACTTGTTTACAAGTTTATTTGAATGAAGAAAATTTTGAATTTGAATTTATTAGTTGACGACAAATATGTGTATTATATGTCTGTGTTTATGACCGTAGTTTGACCATCAGAAACCAGATTGAGCAGTTTTGTAGGTAAGGAGGTCAAGTTAAAAATCAATTGCGAAATTTTATCATAAAAACTAACGTATAATGAATACAAAAGATTATGTGGTTTTATTCTTATTATGAGTACCTTGGTGATAGAGGATTGCTCGGTAATTTTTTATTAATATAAAAAAATTAAAATTGAAAAAAAAATTAAAAACAGTTGAGGAGTAGGAGGCTCGAACATAAGTATTTTTACCTCTTTAGACCGCCCGTTCCCCAAATAAGCTATCATGACTTGATATTTGACAGCGAAAATGATGTTTTGAATTCAGTATAAATTTTAGCATTTTCCCGAAAACAGGGATAAAACGACATTTTTTAAAAATGATACCTAGTTAAATCGTGTTACTCCCTCAAACGCTTCTACATGCTGAATTTCATGAAAATCGTTCGGAGATTCCGAAAATATATTTATATATATACAAGATTAACTCATTTAAATATTAAAGATTCTATCCCGCAGTATAAATAGCTCAAGGAAAAAGGCCCCTGATGAGCTCGAACCTAGTCGGCTAGTCGAAACTAACTATACGCTAACTATTAATACTATTCACGATATTTAAATTAAAAAAAAATTACCCATGGATGGACCGAATAATATGAATACAGCTATTAGGGTGAGCACCACTTTGACTCGTCCATTTGATGAACGTTTTCTCAATGCGACTCCAACTGTATCCAGGACATGAGTGATATCGAAAAACGATACTCCCTTGCTGTCGCCACGTTCTATCTGCAAAATATTAAAACTGTTTTATTTGAAGTTTGTTACTTGGTTTGGTTTCCTGGTAACCTTTAAATCTAATTATCTTGCAACATTTGTTGTCTAATCTTAAGGTACGGGAATCACTTGTATTTGTTCCTTTTGTGTTCCTAATTATCGTAATCATTAATCAAACTCAAAATCTTTGAAAGACAAGGCAAAGTTTAAATAGATTTTAAATAACGCGGTTATGTTTCTGAACGCATAAGTTGTAAAATATAACCACGTTAGTGCTAACACAACCACAGATTACATTTTACCATTCATATCGTGTATGACCACGCCGTGTGGTATCTGGCGGAATAGAATAGTACCAACCTCATTTCTTACCGAGGTGTCGTAAAAGGCGACTAAGGTAAGTTCACCCACCGTGTGGTATCCGGTTAAGTAGAATAGACCACCCTCTTTCTTACCGAGGTGTCGTTAAATACGACAAAGATAAGTTGATGTCAGGCAGGCGGCCGGTCGTAAAATACATAGCAAAATCATGTGACAACATGTTTATAACATGTTGTGCCGACCCCACTTAGAGTGGGATAAGGGCAGGAAGATGATGATATCGTGTATGACCATATATTGAAAACCATATATTGGGACATGTGTCCCTTTTGAAACAATTAATAATTAATAGAATTAATTTATTAATTAATTATATTAAATAATTATTAATTCTTAATCTTATTAAATTAATGTTGCAATATGTTTTTTTTTTAAATTAATATCTAATGTTCTTCAATAATTAAGACTGTAAGGATGGCATATGCACACAGTTTTATACTATCGCAATGCCATCCTTGCAAATGTAGCATATGTATATATAAATAAATAAATAAATAATAAATAAATATAATTTATAGAAGAGAAGAGAAATATATTTTTTGTTTTATATGGAATTTGTTGAGTTATTCCATTACAGAAGAACATATACCGATAGAAAAAACATATACCGATATTCACAAATGAGTTGTAACTTTATCATATTGACTCTTGACGACTTAAAAGTGTTTGATAAATCTTATTTGAATAAAGATTATTTTGATTTGATTTTGACTGTAAATAATTTACTGACTGGCTGTAAAATATTAACCAATCGATTGATTGATTTGTTAGATTTATTCCTGAAATAGAAAGTAAACACGGCAGAATTTACAATTGAAACATTAAAATATTTTCTATATGGGTCCACGATTTTAATATATTAGTTAACATTATATCTGGTTTACTACTTATAATACCATAAAATATCTCTTTTTTGCCATCATTTACAAAAAAATAAGGTTTTGGAATAGAACCGAAACATTAAAAAAATTTATTTACTTGCTTTTGACTGCTATCAGAACCGATAAAAACGAAAAGCTATAGATAAAACCGCGCAAACCTCGCATAAACGGAAGAACTAAAGTTCTTTATGGTTTCTATACAACATCGTACGGAATTACGATATGGCTTCATACCAGACAAGTGCAGATTTAAAGCTTTCAGAAATTTATAAATTTCTGTATCCACCAATACTCGAACCTCAAATCTGTAGTAATATTGATAACACGAACCATTGCGACTCGGTGAAATCTTAATAAGATACTAAAAACTATTTGGGTCTGTCCCGAAAACATTTAACACGTGGTGAACTTATAATATTTATTGTTATATGTATTTGATACTATACCAACTATTGTTCGTATATTGGACGTGACGTACAATTTGTACTATTGATTTTTAATTCAGCTTAATATCGCTGACCTATTTCGGTTTACATTCGAATTCGCAATATTAGTTTCAATACAGAGTACTAACTGAATCGGTAAGAGTTTGGTGGTATGGAAAATGGGGATTAATCTATACAAATTGTATAAATGCTACAGTATGTCTAACTGTTACGTTGTCACTGCTAATCCATTAAACAAATATAAATATATAAGACACACATACGGTCCTCCGTCTTCAAATATAATACTTGTGTTAAAGATGACAGACAATGTCAAAGATTATATAATTTTAAAGTACCAGGTTGACCGAGCCTTGCTCGGTAATTTTTTTACAAAATAAGGAACTTCAAAAAAATATATAAAAAATAGTACGTTTCGATCCTAGGTAATTTCATTTCGCGCGACCACCCGTTTCCCGAATAAACTACGCTGACTTGACATTTCATGGCGAAAATTGTGTTGTATATATTTGTTCGGGCAATTTTTTCCATCGAGGGTAATCGGGGCTTGCTGCACCTGAGGTGTGGGTAGGTGACTAATTAATGTCACACACAAAAAGAAGATCGGTCGGCCGCGCAACACGGTGCACGGGCCTCTGAGTGAATTGCAATAAATATCGGTGTTCGGTGGATTATCGTATTAATATATACGAAATATAAGGGATAATTCGGTGTTTGTGTGTAAAAACTATATTAAAGAACAATTAAAGTTGTGATTCCACGAATATAGGTGGATTAAGTTTTTTGTGGTTATACTCCGGCCTGAGCGGCGTGGACGCTATAACTTAAGTAGAAGCCTCTAAATCAAATATCAGTATCCTTGATTATTCGGGGTGGTGAAATTGCCGGTTGTCTGCCTATTCTGTTTCTCGACCATTCATTAAAGTTTCACCATTCATTTTAAGAATCGATAAGTGACGCACTGTATGCGCCTATTTTTAGCGCAGAGATGCTTTACTATCCCGCGGGCAGCGATTCTTTGATACTAGTATAATGTATAATATGAAAATATATTTGAACGCCCTTACTAAACAAATAAGAAAATAACCATAATTGAGGGTATTTTAACAATTGACTCGATAAATACAAATTCGCGGGAATATCTAATATTTTATTGATTTGTTTTATCACGTCCTGAATTCTATATTATCTTATCTTTATACAGTTAATATAGTAACAAAATCGTTCGACAGTTGATACGTATCGACATGATGCAACTATGTATATTGAAGAATATATATATATATATATATATATATATATATATATTTTTAATTATTTATACAACAAATGTATAATATATATATATATATATATATATATATATATATATATATATATATATATATATATACATAGAGACATTAGTAATAAACAAAATACTTAAAACTAGTGTTAGTAACTTATTCCGTTATGAACTATACTCGATGTGAATCCTACAGCAGCGGTATATGCGAATGTAGTATTGGATATATAGTTGCCACACAACCTCTTATATCAGTGAAAGTCTAACAAAAAACGGTTTAGCATTTCTGGAAAATGTACCTAAACCTTCCTCAAAAATTACCACATCCTTTAGTAAAAACCGTATCAAAATCTGTCCAGTAGATTTTGAGAAAATTGATCACATACAGACAGACAGATTTTGGGAATTTAGTTTTATAATATGTATAGAATTGTGGTTAAGAAACAAAGCCCTTTTATTTCGCAACATACGATTTTACGACATTGTAATATGCTTATCTTAAGATAAATATTCTTTCATTTAATAACAAGTAATATATGTGGATAATATTTAACTATTTAATCGCATGATTTAAATAGCTTAAATGAAAGTAGGTAAATTATATAAACGTTAAAAAATTATGATATATAACAACTTGTGCCCGCGGCTAAACACGCGTGGAAGACAGTGTATTGAAATTTTCAATATAAAAATGGTTATTGTGAGTTGAGCATAAGAGATAGAGACATACTGTCCTGCACTTTTTTGTAGTATTTTTGTAGATCTAAAATTCTCTAGTACGTTACTTTACTGAATCTTTGTTAGTTTGCGCTTTCGCTTCCAACATTAGAGATTTTTCACATTTGCGCGGCCTTTTTAACACAATTAACTTAAAACTGTAATGTACTAATAACCTAAAGTTTTCAGAAAAATTACATTCTTTTTTAGTAAAAACCCGTACAAAAATTTATATATAGAGCGAATATAGTGTTTTATATTCAATGTAAATTTTAGTATTTTTTAATGCCCAAAAACAGGGATAAAACTTTTTGTTTATCCTTGTTTTTATCTAAATCTATATATAATTTAAACTAATTCGATTTGTCTCCCCCAAAACCTCCCCAAAAGCTGAATTTCAGGAAAATCGTTGGAGCCGTTTCCAAAACTCCGAAAAAAATACTATATATATATATATATATATATATATATATATATATATATATATATATATATATATATATATATATATATATATATATATATATATACAAGATTTACTCATTTAAATATGCAAGATACATTTAAGGAGTGTTAACAAATGCTAGAGAATTAGAAGATGGAATAAGAAATACATTCTTATCAGGTCAATTATGAATTAACGTAAAACAGTTTTAATTATGCTGTTAGTTATCCATTGCCACCTATATATATATATAGGCGGACAGACGGACTAAAAATGAAAGGAAAAATAGTACTGGCGAGCCGTTAGCATAAAATAATTTGGAAAATTCATTGAAAAGTAACAGCCTATTACGAAAACGTAGTCGAGTACGACGAGGCGAGTAAGTAGTATTAGTAAAATAGCCTTTTACGACACCTTGGTAAGAAACGAGGGTGGCCTATTCGTCGAGCTTAAATATAGAATTGTAAATATTTGAGTCCCATTTCAATCCTAGTTAGTGCACTGACTGATTAAGTAAACTTAATTCGCATTAGAGTTTAGCAAATAAAGTGAAAACCTAGCAAATAATAAGTACTCAAAAGCATAAGCAACAAACTTTACTTAAATCGCAATATTCTTATCAATGCCAGACTTCAAAGTTTACAGAGATATCTAAACAGAGTGATGTATACTTATGTATACTTATAAGTATGTGTCGTAAATGCACTCATATCTGTTTAACATGTCTGGGCATGTAGCGGATTAACAATTGTAAAGATTCCATACATACTCGTACTAGAGTAAGGTTTTATATAAAATGAAGAAATAGAATCAAACAGTGCCATCATTCTCCTGCACTTATCCCGCTCTAAGTAGAGTCGGCACGAGAGAGAGAGAGTTACAAACATGTTGTCACATGGTTTGGCTTCGTATTTTACGCCCAGCCGACTGCCTGACGTCACGACCTTAGTCGTATTTTTCGACGCCTCGATAAGAAATATGGTCTAATCTACTCAACCGAATACCACACGGTGTGTCAACTTATCTTAGTCGCCTTTTACGACACCTCGGTAAGGAATGAGGATGGTCTATTTTACTCAGCCGGATACCAAATAGCGGGTCGGATTACCTTAGTTGCCTCTTACGACACCTCGGTAAGAAATGAAGGTGGTATATTCTACTCAGCCGGATACTACACGGCCAAAAATCACATAATGACATGGGGATTAAAACAAATATTAAAGAGAATAGGCAAAAAAAAGGGACGTATCGAGAAAAAAAGGGAATGTGAGACCACGAAGAGAAGGTGATTCTTGGGTAAATAAAGTTTCGTGGGTGAATAGAGTAGGAGTAAAATCTAGTTCGGATTCTAAATGACAATGACATGTTAAAAAGAATATTGTAATCAATCTAACAAACTTGCTAAATTTTGCAAATGTATTTAATTTTTTCACAAAGTGACTGCTGCTTAAATTTATGATTCTCATAAACAGATAAATAACAATAGATTAATAATTTATCTGGAGATTAATAGAAATAGTCATAGATTATTAATTTATCTAAAGATTGATTATTAGACATAGTACAAAAAATATGGTTAAAAGTATAATAGAAATATTTATCAGAAATTAAAAACATTTAGTCTTAATACGTCATTAAAGCTATCCAAATTCAAAATTGACATTAACGTCAGTTAGTAAATGTTTCTAGCACAATGATATAGGTATTACAATTTACTTGTTACTAGAGGGAAAACTAACATATTGAATGAACGTTAATTAATATATTATTGCACACAATTTATAATATATAGATTAGCGATATGCATACAAGCGTGTTAGAATTTCTGTTGAAATAGACCGCATGTATTCAAACAAGCATGTGATGTATTGTTTACAAACTTAAAGCTATTAACCACATCAATATAATGCTATTGAGTTATAAAACAATAAAGTACATATAAAGATACTGAAATTAGATGTAATATATCAATGATATAAAATATGTTAAGCTGTGGTAGCCCAGCGGTA
The DNA here is from genome assembly GCA_947086495.1 of Morpho achilles. Classification (NCBI taxonomy): domain Eukaryota; kingdom Metazoa; phylum Arthropoda; class Insecta; order Lepidoptera; family Nymphalidae; genus Morpho; species Morpho achilles. The sequence goes on along the minus strand of CAMTZB010000004.1, from coordinate 3,680,014 downwards.
ACGATCATGGGTTCAAATGGGTTTTTCTATTAAAAACTTATGTGTCTAAATGATAATTGCAATTTATCACACGCTTTTTGGTGAAGGAAAAACATCGTGAGGAAACCTGCATATCTCTAGAGAATTCTGGGGATATGTGTAACCTACCAATCCGCATTGGAGCAGCGTGGTAGGTCTCAGCTCGAATCCTTCTCTCTAAAAACGGAGAGAAGAGGCCAATGCCCAGCAATGGGATAGTAACAGGCCGTTACACTTACACTTAAAATATGTGAGTCTTTATGATAGAAAGCGATTTTAAATAATGTATGTACTTACGGTAGGCATTCCACGTTCTTTCAGCCATTCATCGGGCTCTTTTAAACAAAAGCATCCATAAAGTAATACAACGATGAAAAGTCCAGTGGTCATAGAAAATATACCATAGTATCCCATTCTTTGTAGCAAGATCCCACTCATGCCAATTCCAATAGGTAATCCGGCTGTCATACAAAAGTTTACAAGGCCCACTCTAAATGTCCGAGATTGCTCTGATGTTATGTCACTAATGTAACTAAACACGCCAAGGAACATAGTAACCCAACTCCCAGTTATGGCTGGGAAGAATGTCTCTAAAAATACTGTCACGTGAACTGGAATCTCGTAGAAGAAATAGACGTTCACCAAATTATTTATCGACGTCGCTAATTCGCCAAAAATTGGAAGCAATATACAGAGTTTCCTTTTACCAGTGCGATCGCTCCACGCTCCCAAAAACATTATCATTATACAAGGTAATGCTGTATGGATTACGCTCTTCCAAATATCAATAGACGATATTAATTTTTGCACATCCTTCTCATAGCTGGAGAAGTTATTGGAGTTTTTCTTGATTAAAGCTTGACAAATATGGTCTTCAAATTGGTAATATACTCTACACGCTTTGTCGAGATTGAAATTGCTCATTGCAAATCGGGATATAACACTGGGTATGATCAGCCCAGCTAGGAGCGGTTCAACAGTTATATTATCCTTTATATGCCATAGTTTTTCTGTAAAATTCTTGTCTTTGTATTTCAAGCGTTGTTTGTCTCTATTCAACGGTTTTTCTTCCGTTTTTTCTATGTGCTCATGTTTTTCCGCCATGATTCAGTCAGTTTCCTGTTACTTTCACTGTTTTATTTTATTATTCCATATTGAACGTTGGAGCTCAGACGACGAACAGAGTTGCAATGTTTAATTCAACACAATGAACATCAATGTAGTAGACATTATAATTGCCTTTATTATTTACTTGTCCGATATATTTTGTTTGATATCAATTAAGTGTAGATAATGATAAAACGTTGCCGTAGATAATTGGCTTTTGTTGTGTATTGGATGGATCAACGCTCGTTATATTAAGACTTTTGATTAGAGTATAGTGTTATCTTATATTTTAAATTTTATTACGATAACTTACATATTATTATTCAACCAATTCTATAGTACACATGGCGAAAAATTTGTCAAGTTGATGTGATATTTTGTACGTAACGGAATACACGGTAAATACATCATAAAACTTTTGTAAGCAATTAGTTTATTATATCGATTTAATTATTAATGAAGTAATAAAGCTAATTTTATATTAGTATTGATTTATAATATTTTGTTAATGGTTGTAGTAATTAAGGAGTAGGAATTGTAAGTATTAATATGATCAGAGAAATTAGCAATATTTTGTGTTTGTACTACTTTAACCTACTAACCTCATACCCCAAAGGCTCAGTTTAAGGTTCGATAAATGAGGTTCTGGCAGACAAAGTAAGTGGTGGAACTAGTATTAAAGTTACTAGGTCCGTCATAGACTATCTCAATAAAAGCCAAGCTTTGCCTGCCTTCCTGCCTTCTGATGACGAAGAAAAGATTGGTGAGATTTTATATAGTGAATGCGTGCAGTGCTTGTGTAGTGTGGTGGTGAGTCGTAGTTTGTGATACGTTTGCTAATTATCCTGCATTTATAAGGTTTGAGAATGGAGTGTACTTCCTACAATAAGCATTATATAGATTTTAGCCCAAAAAGCGAATTAAAGCAAAATAATTCTTTGATCACTTTGATAAGTTGACCTGTCGTGTAGTATCCGGCTGAGTAGAATAGACCACCCTCATTTCTTACCAAGATGTCGTAAAATACGACTAAGGTAAGTTGACGTCAAGCAGGGGGCCGATCGTAAAATACGTAGCCAAATTTTATGCATGTATATAGCATGTTGTCCTGACCCCGCTTAGAGTAGAATAAGGGCAGGAGGATGATGATTGCTTTTGAAAAATTCGTTCGCCAAAATCGAGAAACATATTCGATTCGTTTATCACTTATACCTCCCAGCGATATCTTAGGAACTTTAATATTATCAATAATTTGTTACTGTGATTACGAGGTTAGCCGATTGTGATTAAAAGCGACGATTAACATACGAGGGTATCTCTGAGTCACTGTATTTAATTTTCAGTAACTCTGCCCTGCGGATTCTCCAGTGTTTAAATATTATTTTTCCTACTAAATTCAATTGCATTTAATAAATTTAAATTTTTGATTATACCTTGACATCATAAAATGAAAATTTTGTATAATGTCAGACGTGTGTACAATATTTTGAAACGCCCTCCTAATCGGGCAAATATGTTGTTACATATTATTTAAATGAAAATAAATAAATTAAAAAATATATGTTTTGCTATCTTCTGATACAACGAATTTCATGGAAAATTATACTCCTAAGTTATGTTTTATGATCGTTTTATATATATATCTAATTTTATAAATTAATCGGAACTCATACCTCGGAATTATCAGATATACCGCAGCTTTAATATAATAGGTAAAATGGCGGACGTGTAGTATCCAGCTAAAAGGCGACTATGGTAAGACTCAACTGCTGGGTAGAATAAACCACCCTCATGTCTTTTTTTTTTTTTTCAAATTGACAATATGCTGTTATCCCTAACGGCTTTTACAGCGTCACGGGCGAGCGCAGAAGCATCAACCGCAGCACGAGCGGGCGGGACGGGCGAGCGCAGAAGCATTGCCGAGGTTGCGAAATGCGTAGAGTAGAGCGCTGAAGCTCTACTAGCGTCGGGGAATTCCCTCATTTCGTATTGAGATATCGCTAAAGGCGACTGAGGCTTACAACGACCGTAAAAACGACCGTATTTTACGGTCGGCCGCCTGCTTGATGTCAACATACCATAGTTGTATTTTACGACACCTCGGTAAGAAATGAGGGTGGTCTATTCTACTCAGTCGGATACCACACGGCAGGTCAACTTAGTCACCTTTCACGACACTTCGGTAAGAAATAAGGGTGGTCTATTCTACTCAACCGAATACTACACGATGGGTCAACTTACCAAAGTAATCATAGAATTATTTTACATTTGACCGGTCGTAAAATACCTATCTAAATCATGTAACAACATGTTTAAAACATGTAATGAACTTTGTAAAGGTAAAATGAATATTTTACCTATTATATTATAAGTACCTGGGTGACCGAGATTTGGTCGGTATTTTTTTTTTAAGTAATAAAGTAAAAAAAATAATTGAAAAAAAATAAAAATTAAAAAATAGTTGGTCAGGTGGGGCTCGAACCTAAGTATTTTCACCTCTCTAAACCGCCCGTTCCCCAAATGAGCTACCATGACTACGTTTGGCAGCGAAAATTGTCTTTTGAATTTAACGTAAATTTAAGCATTTTCCCGAAAACAGGGTTAAAAAGACATTTTTTTAATGAACCCTAGCTAGATTGAATTTCTTCCCCCAAAATCCCCTACATGCCAAATTTCAAGAAAATCGTTGGAGCCGTTTCCGAGATTCGGAAAATATATTTATATACATATATACATACAAGATTGACTCATTTAAATATTAAAGATATAATATCATTCATTCAAACAGAGACGCCGCATAAAGAGCTCATGATTAAGGGCCCCGGATTGGCTTGAAACTGACGGCTAACCCGATAGAACAATACATGAGTATACCCGGTTTCTATACATATACTATAAAATGAATGTAATTTATGCTTGTGCAATATATTTTAATGATGTTTTGCAAAAATCTGTGCTCTCCAGACCGTGAAAGCGTCATGGTCATACTCGTAATTGCACGTGGTGTAAAGTTATATAAAGTGTTGGATAATGTTTTGTGTATATTTCTATAGCGATATATAAACGTTATAAAACCGGTATAAAAGTAAAAGTATTACGGTAAACCTTCTAAATAAATAATAATAAACAAAGTACAACAAAAATTAACAGAACATTAAGAAAGAGATTAACGCGTTCAAACAATCAAACAAATAAACAAACTCTTCAGCTATAAAGCTGAAGAGTTTGTTTATTTGTTTATTAATATATAAATATTAGTATAGATTTTATTGGGGATTAAATTGGGTTGAATTTTCACGCACAATTCTTTTATTTGCATTATAAAAATTAACTTAGAATAATTAAACATTACTCGATTTTAGCGATAATAATATCTGGCCAAAACAATTCTTAACTATTTACGTTACAGCGAACACTATAGTGCTTATAGCAGCGAATACTAATTGGCAAAATGCGATTGCGACCGTTTACTAGGGAGCTATTTTCAAGTACAGTTTCTAGTTATCCTATTTCAAGATGAAAATATCATGAAATAGGATATACATAGGAAATAGGAAGACCACTTTTATTTCTAACCGCGGTGTCGTAAAAGGCGACTAAGGTAAGTTGATCAAACGTGTGGTATACGGCTGAGTAGAATAGACCGCCCTTATTTCTTACGGAGGTATCGTAAAAGACGAATGAAGTAGCTTGGCGTCAGGCAGGCGGCCGGTCGTAAAATAACTAGCTAAAACACATAAAAACATGTTTAAAATATTATATACGACCCCATTGAGAGTGGGATAAGATCAGGAGATCGATGAATAATTATTATTGGGGAAACTATACACCCTGTATAGTAGGATATAGTAGGGATATATTTTAATTTACATCACGTGTTACAAACATGGAACCGAAATAAATTAACAATACCATGGGTGCGGTTTCAGAAAGTTGAAAGATTGTTTATGGACTTTAGGGGTTTCAAAAGCAATTATAGAGACACTTATTCATAAAGCTTATTATACTATTAAAGACTATGTTAATGATAAGAAATCTTGGATTTAACTTTCAACCAGCTTCTCACTAGATTGTATTGTAATTTTTGATTTGCCAAACAATTCTATATTTAATAGTTAATTTTGAAAAGTGTGACTGCCGAGTTTCTTGTTCGTTCTTCTTGATAAAAGCACCATTCTAAACCAGTCCTAGCTTCATTAAAATTAAAATATTGTTAATTCAAATAAACTTGTAAACAAGTGCTTTAATCCATCAATTATACTGCTGGTTCGGAAAGCTACCAAGAAGAGCTAGCAAGAAACTTGGCGGTTGCTCTTTTTAAAATATATACATTTAGTCAATACTGCCTTGTATAAGGTTGAAGGGAGCTATATCCACACATTCTTATCATCTAAGTAATCCTTGCATTAATGGCAAAACTAAAATTGATAGCGGAATTTTATTGTAGATTCTTATATCCAAACCCTAAAACGACTTAAGTACTTTTGCAAGTCGCAAAGCAGGAGCCGCAACCTTATGTCGGTTCCTTCTTTGTCTATTATACACCACCTATCGTTCTATAATTCTTTATATTTTTTTATACAAAAATCCAATTACTTAAAATGTAATTGAATTGAGTAAATGTTAAGAATACCTTTTTTTTTGTAATACAAACATTTTTTTATTAAAAATTAGACGATTTAAAAGTGATTACAGCAAAATTGAATAATAAATAATTTGAAATCATGTTTTGTTTATGAAAACAAGCTTTAAGTATGTAAAATCACTCGATTTAATTTGATGATTAAAGCATCCGTTCAAAACATTATATTATTTACGGTAGAGTGAACACAAATGTGCTTATTTCATGTGACAAGAAATTATGAAAATGCGATTGTCATTGTTAAAAAGAAGTTTGATGACTTTTACTTTTACTTTCTTATCAAGGAAACATAAGTCTGGTTCTCTTGATAAAACTATACTTAGAATATATAAATATCTCGCGACTTACTTCGTCGACTATAGCATTCGTTCGAAATATTCAAATTCAAAATATTCTTTATTCAAATAAACTTGTAAACAAGTGCTTTTGAATCGTCAACTCTACTGCTGGTTCGGAAAGCTGTTCCTACCGAGAAGAGCCAGCAAGAAACTCGGCGGTTGCTCTTGTTAAAAAATACAATTCTTAATGCTAGTTACAATTAATTGTTTCTATCTTGTACAGGGTCGAACAATATTTATATCCACGCATTTTTATCGTCTAAATAATCCTCAACATTATAGTAGGCTTTCTGTATCAGCCTCTCCTTAATAGTGTTTTTAAACTGCTGTAATGGCAAAGTTAAAATTGATTGTGGAATTTTATAATAGAAAATTAAGGTGCTATATTTGGTATATTAAACACAAATGTACTTATTGCAGCGACATCGAATTATGCAAATATTTTTGTAATTGTTGATAATGACATACGATCAGTTATGTTTAAAGCTGAAGAGTTTGTTTGTTTGATTGCTAGTTTGAACGCGCTAATCTCAGGCACTACTGGACTGATTTGAAAAATTCTTTCAGTGTAAGCTAGTCCATTTATTGAGGATGCTATAAGTTATATAAAATCACGCAAGGAAGAGGAGCAGCAATATGAAATAGTACGAAAACGGCAAAATTTTAAACATTCCTTGCGTGGTCTGAGTAAACGGTAATAGTTATTCAAAAATCATGTATCACAACATTGTTCCCCTTTAAAAGTCAGCGACAGCATATATCTAGCTTTTAAGGTTAACTCACTTTAACCATTTTTATGGTTATCAAAGACTATATTACGGTTTTAATCTTTCCATGCAGGCGAAACCGCTGGCGATTGCTAGTAATCTATACTCAGCAGTGTGCTGAACAATTGGTCGCCATAAGCAACATTATTTCAGTAAAAATTGGAATCAGAATTAAAGTCAGGAAACAATAAGAATATATGACCAAAACCCAATCGTTGTGGAATTTCTAGAAGCATGAAACCACACTAGATTGTCATATACGGTCTACGGAAAAATTGTCTGCAATATGTCTATAATGTTAGCATGATATTTAAAATTAAATGTGGCTGTACTTGATATTTAATAAATTAAAAAGTTATACCCATCCAGTTAAGGACGTCTGGAAACGAAAACAGATCGGCGATACACAAAACTTGTTTTAAAATAAGCAAGGTACATGTTTGTGCTAGATCTTTGCACTTATCGGCAAAAAATACGTACAGTCGCGGTCAAAAATCGTTCGTCAATTATTACGACGATTTATATCACATTGGCAGATTTTGAAATTCAATTGGAACACGTTCAGACAGAGATATGTTGCTTAAAATATTTTTCATGGCATGTCAGTTTCAGATTGGTCACAAGGAAAATTTCCCGCTTGCAACTGCGCCCAATATTCTATTTATTTATTTATTAGGACATCCAGTAGGATCTACATATAAAACTTACGTATAATAAAAATAGACACAAAAAATAAATTAATAGGTACAACTTATGAAGGTGTCACGGTGCACCAAAAAATTGTTAAACAATTTAAATGAAAACATCACATTAATAATTAAAAGTTAATAGGTAAAAAAACAATATTATTTTCTGTGAACGAAACACATAACACATCTAGTAACATTCTATTTGTTTTAAAGTCCTTATCTATCTGGAATCCAACTTGGTTAGTAGAGCCACACAATATGTCATAACATGTTATGCATTCCTAAGTATAAAATCCCACGCTGTGAGGTTTTGACATTTCTGACTTTATCAAAACTTTTTTAGTATAACTATATGCTCAACTTGACGAGAGAGATTAGGACACAGTGTTAATAAAATTAATTTGCTACATTCCGCAATAATTTAAATAGAAAATATATATGTAAATAACGCTAAGTTTGTAATGGACTATACTTGATAAATGCAAGACTAAAACGTGTAATTAATAATTCTCCAATACCGCCACTATAATACACAAGCACTTCACTTTAACATTATCCACTATCACAAACTCAAAAATCCGCAAAGCCATTCCACAAAAAATCGCATCGCATTGAATATCTTTAGCTATTCTATTGGATACTTTAATAGTCAAGGTTTTCCCAAAAGTAAATAATAATAAATAAATATATGGGACACACACGGTCGTCCGCCCCCAAAGTAAGTAACTTAATACTTGTGTTACGGTACAGAAAACTGGTGAATATATACTTATATATTTTTAAAATACGTATGTATTTAAATACAAAATATATACACCCAGGTTCAGAACAAATCCATTTATAGATAATATTGGCCCTCGGCGGGAATCGAACCCGCGAACCGCGGAGCTGGAGGCAAGGTCACTACCCACTGCGCCAACGAGCCAGTCAAATACAATATACAGGTATATCAATAAAAGGCCTAGACCTAGTATAAATGCCTAATATAAAGACTCGTTAAAGTTGTATCAGGAGTTGTGCGCGTCCATTGCTATAAAGATACAACAGGATAAAGTTAATTGAGAGACTAATTTTTCAACCTACACACACTATTTCTATGTCCCGCTGACGATGTAAAAGCCGTTCGGGCTCACAGCATATTGTTCGTTAGAAAAAAATCATTGTAATCTTATTTCAATGATTTTTAAAAATCCCCATTTTCTTATAAAATCATTATATTCTTATGTCTTTATTAAAAAAAACAGGCTATTAAAAAAAAATTGGCATGTTTAGTGTTTGGGTCGAACAGTATGAACGTAATCAAAAGTTAACTTTGCTTAGATTTGTCACTATAAAGTTACTAGAGATTATAATTGGATGGCGTACGTAATGAAATTGAATTAAGTAACGGTCTGTTACTATCATACTGCTGGGCATAGGCCTTCTCTACATATCCATAGAATTCTCTAGAGATATGTACGTTTCATCACGATGTTTTCCTTCATCAAAAAGTGTGTGATAAAATGCAAACAAATTAGACATATTCGTTTTAACAAAAAAAACTTATTGGTGCCTGCCCGAGGTTTAATCCATGACTTCCTCGAAAGACTCGCCCGGTGTCACCGCTTGGAAATTGATGGTTTAGTTTCATTTTGGAATTTGAACTCACTATTAAAAAAAGTTGAGAATGAAATAAAATACAATGAACACAAAATAATGCAAATAAGCAAAATCAATTGAGAGCTTTTTCATCAACACAACAGTATATAGGGAAAAATTTATAGAATTACGCATTTCTTTGCGAAATTCAATGTACAAAAGTGATAAGATAATCTCATAGCGGATTATAGTAAGATAACGTTATCATTACTTTTGTTTAATTCAATGTATAATTGGTAAATACGCCTGTTGTTACAAAGATTAAAGAGGTTATTAAACATTTGCTTAAATTTTAGGGGATTTTTACTTACTGCGAAGTCAGCAAACACAAGAATTATTGGTGTTCAATGCGTTGTTTTTTTTTTTATACATTACATACATCTTTTTTAGGGATTTTTCACCCCACATTTTGTACTCTTCCAAAACACCCTACGACCTTTTTAAGGACAGTTGTGCATTTATTGGAGGTTGTTTCAATACTGCGATTTTACACATATGCACGAAACTATCCATTTTTTACGTCCAAAAATATTTGAAAAATCTTCGTTTGATAAATAAAACAAAAAAGAACTAAACATTGAAGTGTCAGTTATCTGTGCTCATTTAATTCTCGATAAATTTTAATTATCAACATTATCTACTGCTAATTAGGCCACAACATTACCGCATTCCTCGAGTCGCGAATTCCGAATCGCGCGAATATTGTGATTATTTTTAATAATTAGTAACAGGTATTATAATTATCGAATGTAATACACATATATTGTTGCTGGAATGTAATTGTTAAGAGCTTAAATACCATAAATTCTCCTATCCTTATCCCACTTTAAGTGGTTTAGCATGGCTCGCGGAGCTGAAGGCAGGGTCACTGCCAACGAGCCAGTCAATCAATTCATTGAAGCAACATTGATAAATTTTACACAATTAAACTTCTATATCAGGTATTAGTATCAAAGAGCTGCTGCCCGTGGAGTAATAAAATGAGCGAACAGCATGATCCTTTTGCGCTCTCTGTCGCACTTACGACCCTTATGGAAGGCATAGTTACGGACTATTGACGTGTCGATGTCTGGATTTTCTTTAACTTCCTTCACAAAAGTGTAGCACATTGTTAATAACAATACGCGATTAAGCTTCAATATTAGTTTTAAACACATTATGCGCCAATGTGCTAGTAATAGTTATTTGTTTTTATTTATTTATTTATTCTCTATGCATACAGAAAACAAACACAAAATACATATATATACTATGTACACGAAAAGATTTATGATAAGGTGCAAGGGCGGTCTTATCGCCTATAGCGATCTCTTTTCAGACAACCCGTGAGTTACGGATTTGAGAACACGAATAGGTTGGTGCGACACAAATATAATGCAGAAGTTAGTTTTTCGCCTATATACATATAGTATTTTATTTACTAATACTACACATATACAACAACTTATATACTTAAATACATATTTCTATAATATACTAAATACTAATATTAGCAAATAGATAGCTAATAATTTTTCAAACGACTCTTAAAAACGTTTACCGATTTAGAATAACGTATATTCGCCGGGACAGTGTTCCATAGCAACATTATTTAGTGATGTGATGTTCATCCTCTGCCATTTATTTTGTCACATAGGTACATACGTGCAGCAGACTGGAACGAGACGTTTATCTGTTCGTTAATTAGTGCCATTGTTGTGTTAAATTATAACTAACTGATAAAATTAATTGTAGGTGGACATAAATCCGTAGAGTGAACACGTTAAAACGAAATCTACAGAAAATTTTAAAGAGTAATTAAGTTCATATTATTTTGATGGATGAGATAATTAAAATAGCATAAATTACTTTACAATTTGCCGGTATCCGGCTGCATAGAATAGACCACACTCATTTATTACTGAGGTGTCGTAAAAGGCGACTAAGGTAAGTTGACCCACCGCGTGGTATCCGGTTGAGTAGAATAGACCACCCAACACCACAATAGACTAAGGAAAGTTAGGCAGGCGGCCGGTCGTAAAATACGTAGCCTAATCATGTGCCAACATGTTTACAATATGTTGTGCCGGCCCCACTTAGAGTGGGATAAGGGCAGGAGGATGATAAAATATTTCACAATACAAAATTAAACACCAGTGTCGCGGGCTAGATGGGGTAACGCCTTGAATTTAACTGGTGAAAATTTCACCCACATGGAGAATATAAATAAACCAGATTCGAGAAACGTGTTTTAAAAAATGGAAACGTATTTATAAAAATACAGGGAAAATCCTTATAAGTTTGTATTACGAAGAATCTGGATTGCGATTTTGTCGTGGAGTCTCCTGATGATGTTTAAGTTGCGGGGCGAAATTATTGCTGAGTTTGTGATAGTAAACTTGTTAAATGCTTGTGTATTGTGGAGGTTTGTGCATATGTTTTTACGAATCCTGCACGTAACGGGTATGAAAACGGATAGTCCACTCTACATTTGGAGTGCGTCGACGTTCGTCTGTTACGCTTACGTTAACGCAATATTTATATAAAAAATATTTATTATAAGGCGTATTAAAAAATAAATAAACTACTAATATTATAAATGTATGTTATGTTTGTATGTAACATATGTATGTTATGTTAAGTTTACCCGCTTCGCTGAACCGATATCGATGAAATTTGGCGCATTTTATATACAATACACAGAGGTAACATATAGGCTAGAAAAATTCCGTCTTTACAACAGGAAAAAAACGATATTGAGAAACCCCATTTTTAATTAATATATTGAATTTCGATTACTGAAACCATTGCAATAGTAATTTATATTGTAATAATTAACCCCCGGATCTATCTGATTTCTGTGACGAAGATATTTGTAAGGGTTGGTGAGTGACAGAAACTACTATTTATTCGAGGATAAGGTACACGGAGAAAGTGGCAAGAAAAATCTAGTTTTATATCGATTTAAAACATCAAATATATTTCTATTTTTATGCAAAATTATTCAAATTATTGTCACTTAATATACTTATCGCCTCAAGCCCGAAGATCGTAACGAGTTATTCAAATGTTTTCGCCCGTTATTAAATTAAAAACCTGACTTATCATTATGCTAATCAGACCGATGTCAACAGCGCAAAAAATATGATCAATATATTTAAAGGTTACTGCCATTAATCAAGTTTGGCTCGTGGGCTGGTGATGTGAGCAGACATAGTGTTGAAGCACTGTCTTATTATAAAATTAATAGCTGTGCCATCGACTTTACCCGCGTGGATATCTCAACATTTTTCCCATAAATTTTAAGTTAACTATAAAAGATAGAGACATCCTCTCGCGGACTTTTTGTAGTATATTTGTAGATCTACAATTCTCTCGTATATAACTTTAGTGTACCTCTGCTGGTTTACCCTGGCGACATCTTCAACATAATTCACATAAAACCGTAATGTACTAACCTAAACTTTCCGGAAGAATTGCACGTAAAAACCGTACAAAAATAATAATACAGTAGATTTTAAGAATCACATATAGACAGACAGCTGTAGAAGACTTTGTTTAAAATAAGTATAGATAAAGACAGACTCGCAACTACATTCGCGTCAATTTAAATGTTAAAATACCTTTCGGGATCGTTTTTTACGTTCCTAAAAGAAAAAACATGATTTTTTAAGCCTAGAAACTGTTATAGTTAGACAGTAAGAAACTGCTACTCTATCAAGAGGGTCACGGGTTCAAATCCCGTGCACTCCGCACGCACCCGGACCAATAGTTTTTTTTTCTTCCATAGTATGGTAATCCAGAGCATCTATATTGTTTAACAGTTTTGGCAAAACAAACAATTAAACATAAGTTTCTTAGTTAGGAGTCAGATGTTTTTTCAATTCAACGGCCGAATTATAACTTTCTTTTTAATATCATCATGTAAAAATGGGTCACGCAATTGTAAGTAATACGAAATAAATAAATAAAATAAAATATATAGTTTTCCTTCAGCTTTCCAAAGCAGCAGTAGAGTTGACCAATCAAAAGCACTTGTTTACAAGTTTTTTTGAATTTGAATTTGAATTTAGAATATATGTGTCTGATTCATAAATACAAAATATCACACGATTTTCGGGTAGGAAAATATTGTGAGGAAACTTACATATCTGGAGTATGTGTAACCTACTAGTCCACATTTGGGAGAGTGGGATAAAAAGGAAGAGGCCTATGCCCACCAGTGGGATAGTAACAGTGAGTTATTTTACATAAGTTTTATACGTACGCGCGCTCCTATATATAGCTGATTACATCAACCATTTAAGTATTTCACTTATTACAATTCATTTATAAATATTGCTAAAGTGTAGTTAAAAAAAAAAACAAAATTTGTTTTTCTATATCCTTTTGAGACGAACGCAGATCCAAAACTCACACAACGAAATACAATTAATAACCGACGAGATAAAACCAAAAACACACAAACACAAAGTCTTTCACTTCATCACAATGACAAATTGCGAAATTAAATCAACACAACACAACAGTAGTCTTAATCTTCTATAGTTGGAGTGTTAATAGCCGATATAAGAGCGATCAAATACGTAAATATTCTGGCAGACAAGCTTGAATACAGTACACCACCAGAAATATACTAGTTTCTGTTAAATTAGCCTTTATTTCAACGCGTTTAGGATATACAGGTGTACCTACGATGTTGCCGTGTGTATAGCAACGAGATGCGCTTTACATAATCTTTTGAATACAACCTTTATGTATAAGCAGTTAAAGGTTATATTCCTATATTTATCTGTTGAGCAGTCCACCAAATACTTGGTTTCTCGTGTCCAATTACTTACTTAACCAATTTCCTACCTTGCCATGTCCTTTGTGGTCATACTAAAGACATATAACTGTTCATAAACTATTAGTGTGTGTTTAAGCAAATATGTTTTTTGTATATTTACATTAAAGTTCCGGCTTATATCGACGTAAAGATCCATATTCTAATTCTTCGAACGGTTAATAAACATAAGTGTGTGAAATTTTGTGATTTACCTATATTTTTTATGTAGTTATCTTTAATATTTAAATGAGCTGTATCTTTGCATATATGTACCTAAATATAATCTGAATGTCGGAAACGGCTTCACCGATTTTCATAAAATTAAGTATGTCCCAAAATATTGTGCTAAATTTCATGAATGAATGAACGGTCTCGGGGGCGCTAAATTGATTTGACTAGTTTTCATTTAAAAAATCGTTTTATCCCTGTTTTTAGGCACTGAAAAAATTCTATAATATTATTCTATAATATTTGTATTTAAGTATGTATTTAAAAAATATATAAGTATATATTATCCAGTTGTCCGTCTACCATAACACAAGTATTAAGTTACTTACTTTGGGGACGGACGACCGCGTGTGTAAGTGTGCCATATATTTATTTATTATTATTTATTTATTTATTTATTAGAAAATAAAGGCTAATTACGCTGTCACTTGTAAAATTATAATACCTCAGTTGGGAACGGACGGACTTAAAAAGTAAAAATATCCCAGATCAAGTCCCAAATATGACCATCCCTTTTTTTATTGCAAATTTTTCATATCTTCTAAAAAAATGACGAGCAAAGCTAGGTCACCCAAGTAGTATACTATAAAACGGAAAATAACATGGATTAACATTTAACAATAATTTGTTTATTACCCGCCTCGGCTTTGTATATTTCGAAATTGTTCAAGTGAGACTTGTTCAAAATATATTTTCGCGCGCTTTAGTTTTTAATAATTTAAGTCCTAAGATATTTAGTAAGGTCAAGTGTTCAACGAATCAAGTTACTAACGTATTAAGTTTTAAGATGACAATTCATACTGTCTTATCAGATTTCAGATTTTATTCAAATTCAGATTTTTTACAGAAGCTATGATAGCTTAGCGGTGACACCGTGTGATTGTTTTAAGGTCAATGGTTCAATCCCCAGGCATCAATGAGTTTTTCTATTATAACTTGTGTTTATTGGATAATTAAAATTTATCACACGCTTTTCAGTAAAGGAAAACATCGTGAGGTAACTTGCATATATTTAAGGAATTCTGGATATGGGTAATCTGCCAATCTACATAGGTAGGTCTTAGCTCCAATCCTTCTTTCCAAAAATGGAGAAAGGAGGCTTATGTCCAGCAGTGGGATAATAGGCGGCTACTTTTATCAGATTTCTAATTACCGTATTCATCATCGTCATCTTCCTGCCCTTATCCCACTCTAAGTGGGGTCGGCACAACATGTTATAAACATGTTGTCACATGATTTGGCTACGTATTTTACGACCGGCCGCCTGCCTGACGTCAAATTATCTTAGTAGTATTTTACGACACCTCGGTAAGAAATGAGGGTGGTCTATTCTACTCATCCGGATACCACACGGCGGGTCGACATACCTTAGTCGCCTTTTACGACACCTTGTTAAGAAATGAGGGTGGTCTATTCTACTCAGCCGGATACCACACGGCGTTTCCAATTACCGTATTTATTATACGTGAATAATTTTAAAAAGGTTTTTTTTTGGGTATACTTAGAGTAGTATTATAAGTTATCTAAGTTAGCATTAAATATTATTACATCATTTTCCTGCCCTTACCCCACTCTAAGTGGGTTCGGCACATCATGTTATAAACATGTTGTCACTTGATTTGACTACGTATTTTACGACCAGCCGCTGCCTGACGTCAACTTATCTTAGTCGTGTTTTACGACACCTCGATAAGAAAGAGGGTGTTCTATTCTACTTAACCGGATACCACATGGTGAGTCAACTTACCTTAGTCGCCTTATACGACACCTCGGTAAGAAAAGAGGTTGGTACTATTCTATTCAGCCGGATACCACACGACGTTTCCAATTACCGTATTATACTTGAATAATTTTAAAAAGGTTTTTTTTGGGTATACTAGTATTATAAGTTATCCAAGTTACCATAAAAAATGTAATATTTAAAATGCACATAATAAATAATGCACATAATAAAAAATAATGCACATAATAATAAAAACATAATTTAAAATTTAAAATGCACATAATAAATAATGCACATAATAAAAAATAATGCACATAATAATAAAAACATAATTTAAAATTTAAAATGCACATTTTATCTTATATATAAAATAATAAAGATACTACGCAAAAGAGCCTCCGTCGAGATTTATATTTAATCCTTTTGGTAGAAATGTTCTGAATCAGTGAACAATAAATTTTGACTTAACCGACTTGTTTTGATTGAAAACGACAACATTTCATTGAACCGTATCTTAATAGGTATTTGATCCTTTTGCGCATAAAATAAATATGTTATCAATTAATTTCATAAATAGAAATTATCTTTGTGATAAATTTTATTATGAAAATAAATAACTTAGTTTGAAAACATTATTTTTTACCAGTAAAATTGTTTTTATCCTTATGGGATAGCAATATTAAAATAGTTTGCAAAAATTGTCATTATTATTATTAATACTGTCATTATAATGCAAATATAACAGAAAAAAAGGCTGCGATAGCCCAGCGGTGAGGTCGTGGGGCTCATTCGACTGAGTCATGAGTTCAAACCAAGGGCAGGCTCTCATGAGTTTTTCTATTAATATCTTCATTTACATATTATTATATGTCTAAATTATAATTGTTATTTATCACAGGCTGCGAAAAGATATTGAAGAAACCTTCATATATTTAAAGAATTCAAGGGATATGTGTAACCCATCAATCCGCATTGGAGCAGCGTAATGGGTTAGCTCAAACCCTTCTCAAAATAAGTCAGTCTTTGTAATAGTAAATGTTTTTGCAAAGTTTTACTTTTATAAATTTTTCGTGCGAATTAAGCTTAATATTATTAGAAAACTCTAGTGTGTTAGATACAGGCTTGGCCTAGTTTACACGCTAGTATTCAAGTGTTGTCATCATTCATCATCATCATTCTCTTACCCTTATCCCACTCTAAGTGGGGTCGGCACAATATGTCTTCTTCTTCCATTCTCCTCTATCATTCGTCAACTCTGATGCCACTCCTTTAACATGCATATTATATTTCACACAATCCATCCATCTTTTTTTCGGCCTCCCCCTAGCCATACATCCATCCACATTCATATTTAAAACTCTTTTGGTCACATGATTTTCATCCCTCCTCATTACATGAACTTACCAACTTAGTCTCGCACTGTTATAAGCTATATTTAAAGTTTATATGGAATGGTAAAGGACGCCGTGTGGTATCCGACTGAATAGAATAGTACCACCCTCATTTCTTACCGAGGTGTCGTAAAAGGCGACTAAGGTAAGCCGACCCGCTGTGTGGTATCCGGCTAAGTAGAATAGACCAACCTCATTTCTTACCGAGGTGTCGTAAAAGGCGACTAAGGTAAATTGACCCACCGTGTGGTATCCGGTTTAGTAGAATAGACCACCCTCTTTCTTACCGAGGTGTCGTAAAATACTACAGAGGTAAGTTGACGTCAGGCAGGCGGTCGGTCGTAAAAACGCAGCCAAATCATGTGACAGCATGTTTATAACATGTTGTGCCGACCCCACTTAGAGTGGGATAAGGGTAGGAAGATTGATTTATATGGAATGGTAAAGGAATACTTATTTATTTACATCAAAAATGTACAAGTTACATTATCGATCTTAAACTACTTACACGCTAAGACTATACAAATAATGCCTACGTGGAATGGTCCCAAGAATGCTGGCAGGTTTTCCGCGCTGAATTGCTAGCTGATTCTCTGTGCGAAAAAGGATCCAGCCCTCTTGCCCTCTTGCCTCAGCCCTCTTGAGGGAGGCCTCAGATTTAAAGTGTATAGTTTAGTGTTAGAATATTACGTTTTTGGAGTCATTAAATATTTATTATTATTAGGAGAAGGCCCAGCAGTAGGATAGTTAATATACTTTTTATAACGGAAAATCATCATCTTCCTGCCCTTATCCCACTCTAAGTGGGGTCGGCACAACATGTTATAAACATGTTGTCACATGATTTGGCTACGTATTTTATGAGCGGCCTCCTGCCTGACGTCAACTTACCTTAGTCGTATTTTACGACACCTCGGTATGAAAGAGGGTGGTCTATTTTACTCAACCGGATACCACACGGTGGGTTTACTTACCTTAGTCGCCTTTTACGACACCTCGGTAAGAAATGAGGGTGGTACTATTCTACTCCGCCGGATACCACACGGCGGGTCGACTTACCTTAGTCGCCTTTTAAGACACCTCGGTAAGAAATGAGGGTGGTACTATTCTATTCATCCGGATACCACACGGCGGAGTCAATAAAAATGTATTATTATTAGTATAAAAATGGAGGGCTCATGCCCAACAGTAGAATAATTACTATTCTTATAGAAAAAAACAACAAATATTTTAGCGACGCTAACAAAAGTAAATATGCAAAGGACATCATAGTATGCAATGAACTGTGTGTGAATGTGGATATATGGACCCTTAAAAATATAAAAATAGCTTCAAATATTTATTTAGTCTCTTCTGTTTACCTTTGTACGTCAAAGAAAGTCGCAGACAAGCTCATAAGGTAAATGATCTATATCTTCATAAAAAAGCGACGAAGTAAATAAACAATAATTTATATTTTTAATAAATAAATATGAGATAAGATAGCGTATGAGGAAAACAACTTTTTCTTCGTCGTTACGTTTCCTGACATTTTTGTACAAAGAGCCACCTGGGAACAAAGAGTTCGTAACTTTGTTTGTTAAACTCGTATTTGAAGTTAACATTACCACTAGAAGTCGTAGAGTTTTTATAGATTACTAGCTTTTACCCGCAACTATGTTCGAGTGGACTGTTGTTTTGAGTAAAGAATAGCTTCTGTCAATCACCAACCCTGCAAATATATCCATCACAAAAATAAGGTCGATCTGGGAAGACAGAGATATATCGTGTTCTCGAGAGTATATTTTAATTATTGTAGTAAATAACCCGTATGACTTACTTGAGTTAATATAAGAATAGCTCTGTTAAATTTATCCATTAAACAAAAACCAAAATATATAAAAACTCTTTTAAAATAACTTTTTTGACGTAAGGCAAACAGCGTAATACAGAACTTATTTTTTATACTACATGTATTTTTTTGATAAATAACCTAAGTAGCGGGAGAGTAACCTGTTACTCTCCCACTGCAGTGAATAGGCCTTCTGTCCGTTTTTGGATCTCTCCAAAGGTTTGGAGCTGCTCTAATGCGGATTGGTAGGTTACACATATCTCCAGAATTCTCTAGAGATATGCAGGTTACCTCACGATGTTTTCCTTCACCGAAAAGCGAGTGATAAATTGCAATTATCAATTAGAAACATAAGTTTTGACAGAAAACTCATTGGTGGCCCAGGTTCAAACCCGTGACCTCCTCGAAAGAGTCACACGGTGTTACCGCTGGGCTACCACAGCTTATAAGAAACCTGGATATATATTAATATATAATAATAATAGACAGCGTATCTCAATCTCTTGCTTTTCCCGTAGAAAAAACAAGATTTTTATAGCTTATATGTAACTCCGGCTATTATACTAGTAAGGACTAGTATAGTCAGCTCTCTTAGCCTTAATTTAAAGGTATCAGTCCTAAAAAAACAGTCGACCTTGTGCTGCTTGAATTCAGCGGCTCATCGCGACCTTTTTAAAGGTCATGGGGTGTAAGGGTGAAGCTCGTTCCATTCAGTTTCCTCAATTGTCATCCTGGTGCACGTAGTGCACCTTGCAGATTGACCAACGAGGCTCTGGTAACCGATTAATGGCAGTATAATAATTTTATAACTGATCCAAATACTAATTACTGACAGCGTGCAGCAGTGGCATTGCGATCACCAAACGCATGCCAAACGTGGTGATTACTGCCATAAGTCTCTCATGGTATGACATAGAAAACCAGATTTCCGCTGTGAACGACTAGACCTAGCAACCTGGTAGTACTTTCAGGGAATATAGTGCATAAATGAGGGTCATTTAATACAAATTAATGCGAATAAAGTCACGTAAACCATTAGTTATACGTAAAATAATCCAAATAATAGTTATTTTATAGCATCCTTGTGTTACGTTAACTGTTTTTATACTCGATATCGTTTTATAGCTGTAAGCAAAAGTTTATACTGAGTATAGAAGAAAAAATAACATAGACAGTCTAGTAGCATCTCGTTAAAACACTTTAATGACTATTATTGTGTTTTTTGGGTCTCATATTACCTGTTCATACAATGAACAGGTAATATGAGATTCCAATATACATTTTCGTAAATTATCTAAAAAGCTATAGAACCGCCGTGTGGTATCCGGCTGAATAGAATAGTACCACCCTCATTTCTTACCGAGGTGTCGTAAAAGGCGACTAAGGTAAGTCGACCCGCCGTGTGGTATCCGGCTGAGTAGAATAGACCAACCTCCTTTCTTACCGAGGTGTCGTAAAAGGCGACTAAGGTAAGTTGACCCACCGTCTGGTATCCGGTTTAGTAAAATAGACCACCCTCTTTCTTACCGAGGTGTCGTAAAATACGACTGAGGTAAGTTGACGTCAGGCAGGCGGCCGGTCGTAAAAACGCAGCCAAATCATGTGACAGCATGTTTAGAACATGTTGTGCCGACCTCACTTAGAGTGGGATAAGGGCAGGAAGATGATGATTACCTGTTCATACAATGATTTATTTTTATTCGGAAAAACCTGAGCAATTGCGTCAAACGTCTGCTAATATTGACAACTTCAAATATGTTTACGTAATTAATCGTACTTAATCGAGCTAATTCTGTTTAAAGAGAAGGATTGGATCTTACACTCTCAACGCTGCTTCAATGCGATTTGGTAGTTAACACTTTAGTAATTTTTGAGAGATCCGGCTGAGTAGAATAGACCACCCACATTTCTTACCATGGTGTCGTAAAAGGCGACTAATGTAAGTTGACTCGCCGTGTGGTTTTCGGCTCAGTAGAATAGACCATCCTCATTTCTTACCAAGATGTCGTATAAGGCGACTAAAGTAAGTTGAGCCACCGTGTGGTATCCAGTTGAGTAGAATAGACCATCCTCTTTCTTACTCAGGTGTCTTAATAGGTAACTAAGGTAAGTCGGCCAGGCGTGTGATATCCGGCTGAGTAGAATATACCACTCTCATTTCTTACCCAGGTGTCGTAAAAGGCGACTAAAGTAAGTTGACCCGCCGTATGTTATTCGGCTGAGCAGAATAGACTATTCCCATTTCTTACCGAGGTCTCTTAAAATACGACTAAGGTAAGTTTCCATGAGGTAGGCGGCCGGTCGTAAAATAAAAAGCCAAATCATGTGCCAAATTTATGCGGACAGCCACTGGTTGTCCGTGGTTCATGTGGAATTTTGACCTCCATAGAGACCTCAACCTTCCCACCATTGCTCATATATTAAGCGCTTTTTGACTTGCTTTGAGAAAGCCAAGGTTCACCAGAACCTATTTATAACAGTGGCTTCCACTTACATCCTGTTATACCCTGTTAGGTCGACTATCCGAAAATATAAGCATCCAAAGAGCGGCCTATGTAACACTGACGAGTGTTAAGTCTGCGCTTAGCGTTAATATTATTAAACTGATAAATTAAAGGAGTAAATTAAGGAAATACTTGAGAAAATTTATTTTATTTTAAAGGAACACGTATTGCTTCTTGAAAGCCGGTATGCAAAGAGGGCTGTCAAATATGACAGCTGTCATAGATTAACTATGCCATAGAGTAATTTTTTTATGTCTCTAACAACGAGTAAATAACGATCGCAAACACAAACACATATTATATACACACACACAGCATCTTCACCGGTGAAGACGAGGTCCTAGTTCTCTGACGTCGGTCAGCCATGACTTCTGGCCATACTCCTGACGCCATGGTGAATAATAAGTCATTCTCTTAGACCTCCCATCGCCCTAAACCGTGGCCCGGCCTCACAGGAGGCACCCTTAGAACGACGTTCTCGACGCTAATAGAGCTTCTGCGCTCTACTCTCCCCATTTAGAAACCTTGACGATGCTTTTACGCTCGCTTGTCCCGCATAGTGATGCTCTAAAAGCCTTAAGGGCTAACAGCATATAGTCGTTTGAAAAAAAATACGTGCATTGCCTTGATTTGATTTTATTTAACCAGATGTGTTAATGCGACATAAACTGTCTATTCAAGAAATAGTTAAAAAGAATAAAACATTTTACGGTATTCATATTTTATTATTCTTATTCTTTTATAGCATCACGTCTTCTTAGTTTTGTTTCTCGACGGTGTTGTACAAAAAGCCATCTGCAAACGAAACATTTACAAATTGTATGAAATAAATTGACAGTCATTTACATACTTGAAATGTTATGTAACATTTATATCAGAAGCACGAATTTTTCTATTTATGAAAATAAGAAATAAAATGATACCATTTATCTTCTGTAATAACATATTTAGATTAATGTAATATGAGTGATACCCGTGAATTAATTCGCACCAATTTAAGCGTCTAAGCACCCTAATTATGTTATTTGAGATTCTTCCCGGTTCCCGAAGAAAAACGGGTATCCTAATTATATATGTATTACTCCAGTTTGTAAGCTTTAGTTGTATCAAATTTCATTAATATTTGTATAAATGGATTAGCATTGAAAACGTAACGGACAGACTTTGGCATTTATAATAATATTAAATTTATAATAGACTAGTCGTGGCCGTGGCTACACTCGCGTGGAAATCAGTGTTTCACAAAGTTTTCCCGGACCTAAATCCTGACAGAAATTCCAATGTAATGTACCTAAATATTTTTCAAAAATAACACTATCTGTCAGTGAAAGCCGTACAAAAATTCGTTCAGTAGATTCTAAGAAAATTTATCATAAACGGACAGATAGACTTTTATAATATGTATTGATTTGATGAATTCTTTGATCTTTTTATATACGAGTATAAAAAACAAAAGTCATACATCGCCAAGACTAGTAGTCGTGTAAGCGCCAAAACATGTACTTTTATGGACATTTGTGTCTGAAATATTTATTGATTTTATTTTATTATTAACTAGCTGTGCCAGCAGCTTCTCCCGCATGAAATCAGTGTGTCACAATTTTTTTCCCAAATTGATATTTTGAACATAAAAGTAGTTATCGTGAGTTAATCATAAGAGATTTTTGAATAATCGTCACCGTTTATTTAGCGCATGCAAGGAAAGCTTTAAATTTTGTAGTTTTTTCAATATTTTTTATTGCTGCTCCTCTCCTATTCATGATAGAGTGATATTATATAGTCTGTAGCCTTCCGCGATAAATGGACTAATGGACTATCTTAACAATCAAACAATTATTCAAATCGGTCCAGTACTTCCTGAGATAAGAGCGTTCAAACAATCAAACAAACGCTTCAGCTTAATATATTACTATAGACTAGCTACTCCTATGCGGTTTCGCTCGGGGGGATATCAGTGTATTTAATTGCAATTTTGTACTTATCATAACTTATTGTGTGTTATCATATACATACATACATGCTGTTGCGGACTTTTTTGTTGCATTTTTGTAGATCTACAATTCTCTAGTACATTATTTTAAAGTATCTCTGTTGGTTTATGTGGTAAACACGGCTAAAGCTCCCAGCAGGCGAGTTTTTCACAATTGCGTCACTTCTTTAACAGTTTACATAAAACCGTGATGCACTATTAACCTAAGCCTTTCAGAACAATTGCATCTTTGAGTGAAAACCATACAAAAATCAATCTCATACAGACAGACAGCTTTTTGGCACTTTGTTTTATAATAGGTATAGAAATTCACGTTAGTAATAGCATGTAGGAGCATGAAATATTGTTGTTTTCGCTGTTTTATTGTTATTGAATTAAAAATTATTGACCTTTAAATGTTATTGTTCAAACTGTAAATTAATTTGTTAACTATTTACTTCGTTTTATTTTAATACTAGGAAATGTCGACTTCACTTTTTTATGTTTATTTAAACTAACCATCGACTTACATAAACTATTCGTAAATATTATTTTAAAAATTAATATAATGTTACACATTAATGCAATACAATAAAGTAAGCGCACTAGTAATTGACCGTTTTGTATTAAATTTTAAATAATAAGCGTTTTGTTTGTTGTAATTAATAAAAAATAAATTTGTGAACTCAGAACTGTAGCCCATTGTATAATATTTAAAATTTAATATTATTCATTAATCTTTTTTAAGTTACAACAAACAAACCGCTTATTATTTAAAAACGGCGCCTTTACCTTATTTGTTAAAAATACTGTTATATTTATTTCAGTTCATTCATTTTTTTTTAAATGTATCATAGGAATCCAACTCGGATGGGCAGCGTTTGGGAAGCTACGCGAGATCTTTTCGTCCAATATTCCTCAGTGTCTGAAGACTAAAGTCTTCGAACAGTGCGTGTTGCCAGTGATGACCTATGGCTCTGAATCTTGGTCGCTGACTATGGGCCTCATAAGAAAGCTCAGAGTCGCTCAGCGGGCGATGGAGCGAGCTATGCTCGGAGTTTCTCTACGTGATCAAATCAGAAATGAGGAGATCCGTAGAAGAACCAGAGTCACCGACATAGCTCAGCGGGTCGCGAAGCTGAAGAGGCGATGGGCGGGGCACATAGTGCGGAGAACCGATAAACGTTGGGGTCTCAAAGTGTTGGAATGGCGACCCCGCACCGGAAAGCGCAGTGTCGGAAGACCCCCTGCTAGATGGACAGACGACCTCAAAAGGGTCGCGGGGAGCCGCTGGATACAAGCGGCACAAAATCGTGTGTTCTGGAGATCCCATGAGGAGACCTATGTCCAGCAGTGGACGTCCATCGGTTGAAGAAGAAGAAGAAGAAGAATAGGAGAAATAAAAGTTAATTTCTAAATGACCGCTTATTCTTTTACTAAATAAATAACTATTTTCTAGAAGACTTTTATAAAAACTTCTTTGGCAAACCTAACCTAATTATTGAGTAAACCAAGATTTTTTCTGTAAAAATATTTACTTTTTTACTGATACTAAGTGTAACATTGCTTTATGTGTGATGACAATTAACTTACAAAAGTAATAATTTAATAAAAGTAATAATTTAAGTAAAATAATAAAGTAAAAGTAATAATAAAGAAGTTCTTCTTCGCGGATTATAGCAAAATAATTTTATTATTACTTTTGTATTATGTATCTCCGCAAAGTAACGCCTAATTCTATAAACAATTAACTTAATTTGGTGGTTTTACAAAGAAAAATATTTCGCCGAACGATCGAGTAAAAATTTTTTACTTATATTTTTTAGGTCTCAATGTTTATTATTATTTTTTGTACCTACGGAATATTTTGCATTTAATCTCTTTGTAAAATACATTTAAATGTTTGGAGGAAGCAATTTATAAACATTAAATGAATTTAAATGTAAATGTATAAAATAAGATGGAAACTTAGATTATGTAGCGTCGTATGGTATCCAGCAGAGTAGAATAAACCAGCCTCATTTATTACTGAGGTGTCTTAAAAGGTGAGTAAGGTAAGTTGACCCGCCATGTGGTGTCCGGCTGTGTAGACTAGACCACCCTCATATCTTAACGAGGTGTCGTAAAAGGCGATTAAGGTAAGTTGACTCACCGTGTGGTATCCGGTTGAGTACAATATACCATCCTTATTTTTTACCGATGTGTCGTAAAAGGCGACTAAGTTAAGTTGACCCAACGTGTGGTATCCGGCTGTGTAGAATAGACCACCCTTATTTCTTACTGAGGTGTCGTAAAAGGCGACTAAAGTAAGTTGACCCACCGTATGGTATCCGGTTGAGTAGAATAGAGCACCCTCATTTATTACCGAGGTGTCGTAAAATGTGGCTAAGGTAAGTTGACGTCAGGCAGGCGTTCGGTCGTAAAATAACAAAAAATGTTTAAAACATGTTGTGCCGACCCCACTCAGAGTGGGATAAGGGCAGGAGAATGATGACTTCAATTTTTATATACAAAACATATTCATAAGAATGTAGTTGTAAAAGTTTGTATAGAAGAAGACTTATTTCTTTATAACTTCGTGTTCCTAAGTTTCTTTCTCGACAGTGTTGTGTAAAGAGTCTCACGGGAACGGGAAGTTTCTGAAGTATGTTTATAAATATCTGCAAATGAAACGAAAGACCATCTATTGTTTAAGATGTTTTATAAACATTTTTAAACATACGAGCGTTTGTTTAAATGTTTATTACTCACGCATGTAATTTATACGATAACGTAATCTTTTATTTCTGATATTCTTTATCAAACGGTATTAATTTTACTCAAACGGTAGCAGTCAAATACTTTTAACCTTCAAAGAATCTTATATCTATACTAATATCTTTAATATTTAAATGAGTTAATCTTGTATGTATCATCATCTTCCTGCCCTTATCCCACTCTAAGTGGGGTCGGCACAACATTTTATAAACATGCTGTCATATGATTTGGCTGCGTTTTTACGACCGCCCGCCTGCCTGACATCAACTTACCTCAGTCGTATTTGACGACGCCTCGGTAAGAAAGAGGGTGGTCTATTCTTCTAAACCAGATACCACTCGGTGGGTCAACTTACCTTAGTCGCCTTTTACGACACCTCGGTAAGAAATGAGGTTGGTCTATTCTACTCAGCCGGATACCACACGGCGGGTCGACTTACCTTAGTTGCCTTTTACGACACCTCGGTAAGAAATGAGGGTGGTACTATTCTATTCAGCCGGATACCACACGGCGTTAATCTTGTATGTATATATATAAATATTTTCGTAATTTCGAAAATGGCTCCAACAATTTTCGCGAAATTCACAAATTGTTAAGAGTTTTGGGGGCGATAAATCGAGTTAGAAAGCATTTATTTTATACAATAAAATATTCCTGTTTTCGGGCATTAAAAAACTGCTAAAATAATAAATAACAATGGTTAATATTGCTGTCATTTATAAATATCAAAAGCTCAATTGTGAATTGGCGGACTCAAGAAGTGAAAATAACCAGGATCAAGTCCCAGATGTCACGTTTTCTTTCCTAGTCTCTTTCTTAGTGCTTTCTTTCTTTTTTTATTTCTACCAAACCTTACTTAGATATAGGTTCATATGATATAGATACAAGTGATTACACTTGATATCATAATCCTCTTGCCCTTATCCCATTCTAAGTGAGGTCGGCATAACATGTTATAAACTTGCTGTCACATGATTTGGCTACGTTTTTACGACCGGCCGCCTGTCTGACGTCAACTTAGCTTACTTAGTCGTATTTACGACACCTCGGTAAGAAAGAGGATGGTCTATTCTACTAAACCGGATAACACACGTTAGGTCAACTAACATTAGTCGCCTTTTACGACACCCCGGTAAGAAAGAGGATGGTCTATTCTACTAAACCGGATAACACACGTTAGGTCAACTTACATTAGTCGCATTTTACGACACCTCGGTAAGAAATGAGGGTGGTACTCTATTCAGCCGGATACTACACGGCGGAAGTGGTTACACTTATATACAAAATAATACTTACACTAAAGTGCTGATCGCAGGTACGGTCATGGTAGCGCTAAATATGTACACTGCTCCAGTGAAAATAGGTATGGTTCGAGCATACAGCGCGGAGTATGTGGGGTCGAACAAAAGTGCCGCCAATGTCTCTACCAAGCTAAACAGCGAGTTCATTTTTCCTGCAAATTTAAAAATATTGTAATTATATTAAATTTCATATCATTTTTCAAAATTCTGTGTTATGGTGAGAGATAGGAGTTTATACTCATAACGCTGCCAGAATATTGATTAGTAATTATCCGAAAAATTTTCTTTATGTTTTTTATAAACACTCATCCTTCACCTTCACCGGTTAGGGAAAAAATCGTGAGGCAACCTGCATATCTCTATAGAATTCAGGAGATATGTGTTATTTACCAATCCACATTGGAGCGGCGTGGTGGGCCTTAGCTACAATACTTCTCTCCAAAAAGGGAGAGAAGAGGCCTTTTCCCAGCACTGGGAGAGTAACAGAGCGCTACTAACTTACTACTTTACTCATATCCTTGATTGATATTTTAAATACATCTCATGCTTTATATTGCCAGTGTTTTCTTTCACCGAAAAGAGTTTGATAAATTGTAAATACCAATTAGACATATAAGTTTTTAATATCTGGATGACCGAGTTCCACTTAGATTTTTTTTAAAGATCAACAAGTATTATAAGTATAATAGATTAGCAAGTCGCGCTCTATTAAGATATTTAGCTACAAATTAGAGAGATTGATTGGTTGAGATATTGAGACATTTTTTGAGAAAAGGCTTAGAATTTATATTCGTTATTCTTTGTATATACACACCACCATATATCTGTAACTTTGTCCTCTCATCAACCTGGTTGGCTGGAAGAAATCGCTATTTAGCGATAAGTCCGCCAGATTGTAGCACTACTTTTTTTATATGTATTATTATTATTTTTAGTTTTTACTGTTTTTAATGTGGTGTTCAATAAAAGTGTTCATTCATTTATTCATTCATTAGAATGGACTCAGAAGAGGGATATTCAGCTATAGTAACGCCTGCCTAAATCATATCTTTTATAATAATAGTTTACCCATCTCTTCAGCGTTAACCAACTTTGACGCCATAGATCTCAGGGATGTGAAAGTAGTCGCATTCATAATCTCCACAATTGGCACTAGAATACAAATAAGCAAATTAAAACCTGGTATCATCATTCATCATTCTCCTTCCCTTATCCCACTCTAAGTGGGGTCGGCACAATATGTCTTCTTTTTCCATTCTCCTCTATCATTCGTCAACTCTGGTGCAAATTATCTGGTACAAATTAAAACCTGGTATAAAATTTTAAATATTATAAATTGAAACGTAAGCTATACTCTGTTAATACGTTGTGTGCGGGTATATCTTAAAGCGGAAAGGGCGTTTTGCACGTAAGTTTTAATATAGAATTTATACCTACTTAGTTCCTAGAGCATAAATGTAAACGGATCTTATATTTGTAATGTTTATTTCTTTATTATTAAGTTTAAATTTTTATCTAGATATATATAACATAATTTGTAGTAATTTAAACAACAGATGAATTGATTGTAGCGTTAGCGACAAACCTTAGTGGTTTTTTTTAATGCTATATTTAAGTTAATTGTATTTATGTATTTTTTAAAACGTTAAATAAATAAAAAAAAAAAGGTATTTAGTTTTCCATATTATTTATTTTTCTACCAGCATGCCAATTTTGTTGTTACACTATTCCGTACTAGTACGTTTCCCGCGCTGAAGTATCAATCATCAAATAACGTACTCGTACGCGTCTTGCACACAAATATCATTTGTCAGACAATGTATTAGTACGCGATCCGCGCTCAAATATCAATCGGCAGAAAACGTACTAGTACGCGTCTCGCGCTTAAGTATCATTCAAGTACTAGTACGCGATACGCGCTCAAGTATCAATTGTTATTAAACGTACTAATACGTGTCCTGCGCTTGAGTATCAATCTTCAGAAAACGTGTATTGATATCGAATTGGAGTCTTTTTTTAAAGAGAGAAGGAGGGATATGAAAGTTGTACATATTTCAGAAATTATCTACGCCTATTTATCAACACGGAGTTTCCTTTCACTAGTATTATAAATCCTCAAGTCTTTCTGTGTCTTATATATTATCATACTTTCAAGGGTAATTCGCTAGAGCAATATTGATAAAATTTGTTAGAATTGAAGCGTATATCGTATATTTCGTGCTCTTATATGCTAGATCGGTATCATAAAAAAGAAAAATCCCTTTTATCCTTCTGAAACTTGAAAACAGAGTACATAATTGAGGGTATTTGTATAATGTAAGACGTTCTAAGTAACACTTGTCTTTACTAATATTATAAAGACGAAAAAATTGTATGTATGATTGTAACGTTTTCACACAAAAACTACTGGACCAATTTCAAAAATTCTAGGAAAGCTGCATCTTTACTGAACAACATAGGCAACATTACATTTTCAGAAAAAGTAGGGTTCCGTTATAAAAATGTAATAAGGTGTAAAAAAAATGAAAATTACGCAGGTGAAACACCGGGATTTTACTAGTATTTTATAAAGGTGAGCATACCCATATACATTTGGAAGTCTGTATAGACGAAGGCCATATACATGGAGCCGACACATTTGCTTGTGATAGAGATGAGACACAGCATAGAGTCATGAAAGCCCCAGTGTTTGCTGAACACGCTGATTGAGAACAATGCACCTGAAAATTTCGCAATATAAATATGTTTTGAATAAGAGGGAAGTCTGAAAGTTGCGCCCACTATAGAATAGTCGAGAAGTGCAAGATAAAGATTCTACAGACATAATGAAGGATGAAATTCATGTGAATAAACAAGAAAAAAAAATCATTAAAAAATTTAATATTAATTCTGTAAACTTATTTCAAAGTAGGTATGTGTAGAAAATATACTTTTACAAAGGAAAGTGTACAAACGTAATATTCACGTTCAAATATCTTCGTTAACATTACTTAGTTTTTTGATAGTTGATTTAACAGATAACAATAATTTTCTACTTCTTTGTGTTATCCTGGCCTTAAAATGTGTAATATACATTTAATACTAATAATCAATGAGAACTTTAAACACATTTAAATCAAAATATGATCTTTTGACTTGTGTGTAATATGAGGTCATGAGCGATTTGTTTTATTTAGAGTGTCAAAAATTCAAGTTTTTTCATTTTTAACTTTCCAAACTTTAACCATTAACAAACATTTAAACCGTTGTATAAGTTTACATTACCGGATATTTTAATTGAATTTTAAAATTGTTGTTTGTTTATGTTTGTCTACAAATTTTTCAAACTTTGAATTACACTATTAGCACATGTTTCTCATCTTGTTTTTATTGTTTAATAAATACATACAGATAATGAAACATTTCACTCACACGTTTAATAAAAATTATTAGCAATTGCGACGTAATGTAACATATATTAATGAATCTTATACTGGTAGGAGTTTAGGCACTTAGCAAATAGTATAAACAAAATGATTTTTGATTTTCTCTTTAATTTCTTAAAGCTTACTTATAATATTCCTACAATAACTATAATATACTTAAATCCATACCAATAATTTAAAATATTCAGAATTATTTGTACTAAATATTCACTTACCTAGAGAATGCGTTATTATACTATAAGTGGAATAGATACTGAATTTCAAAGCATCCCATTTAAGCCGATATCTTAGAAACATGTACGTGATTATCCTCTCACCTGAAAAAGGCAAAATGAACTTTGTAGCACACCTAATAAAGTTAGCATTAGCATAATATAGTATGTAAACGGAATACATTCAGTTTTCTAGTCGACAGTGCATATTTAAAAGTAAGTACGATAGCTTTTCTGTAATGTTTTTGTTTGGATCTGTATTGACCAAGTAATAGAGATATATCTAAACTAATAACATTTAAGGTGAGGGCACCAGTAATTGACCATGCACTAGTAATTGACCGTTTTGCATGAAATTTTAAATAATAAGCGTTTTGTTTGTTGTAGCTTGCAAATTTAACTTGTAAGTTTCAACCTTCACATACATAAACGGCAAGTTGAATAAAATCTAGTCACATATCATATTACATTTGAACATTACACTCGTTGGTTTCATTATTTTCATCTCGCCTCATTTTGTCCATACTATCTTAATCTTCTAGTCATTTCCATAACAAGAGCAACGTTCAGACTTCCCCTTATATACCCATTTCGTATTTTATCCAGTCTTGTCACACATCTACCTTATCATTCTCATCTCAGTTGCCTGCACTCTTATTTCATCCGTCTTTGTAATGCCTGACATTCTGACGTATATAATACGACAGATCTTATGACCGTTTTATAAATTTTACCCTTAACTCACCACTTTGACCCACGTTTCCAAAAATATGCAACAATAAAATGTTATAAGCCTGATTAAATATTGAAGATGTCATGAGGTATAATTCTTAAACCAACAAAATAATTTCGTTGCGTTCCGCATCATGATAACGCACAGAAGCCTACACAGTCGTATATTTAGATGGCTTTTTCAGGATTAAATGACTTAGGTGGCATAATTTTTAGATATTTTCAAGCAAATATTAACCGAGGAGAATAATATTGTGATAAAAATTGGCGAGCAATAAGCAATTTATGGAAAATACTTGTTAATTATAAGGAGTTCATAGGTCTCTAGTTACCATGAAGGAATAAATCAGTGCTAGAAACTAAGTACTCAGTAATAAGTCACTAATAAGTACTCAGTATTCAGTATTGTTAATAAGTGCTGTTGAAGAAGGTCCAGAAGTGAGTTAATTCAACTTGTATCACCGCACTCTTTATTAATACATCTCCCAAAGCAAACGTCAGATCACGCAAGATGGCTTGTGATTCCGTTACCATCGCAATGTCCATCTGTTATTGCCCACCACGCTGGGCTCTCGGCTATGTTCGTAGGACGCTCGGTGACAGGGAGCCGGGGCGAGTTCGCTATCCATCAGCTACACTTGTAACACGCACAATAGCAACGACCTTCTGAATATCCGTTTATTCTTCACATTTACTTAAGCTATTTTTTTGTCTAGAAATTATCCAGTTCCTTATCTTAATCATTTTTTTTCTGATTTATATTTATCTTTTTACTTACCGTGATTCGGTCCATATATTATTGCCACTACAAAGAGAGTAAGAAGTATCTTCTTTCTTATATTTCCATCTCTTTTTTTGAAGGCCACGTTTACCGTTTCTTTCACTAAAGTTGTTAAATCTGATATTGTAACACGTTTTGTCTAAAACGAGAGAAAAATAAAATTGTGTATAATCTATTCGTATAATTCATAAAACAATTCAATATATATATACAAGATTTGTATATATTTTACTTATTCTTGGTCCTGTTGAAGTGTCCAATTGATATTCAAAGAAATTTTGTACAACAATAAAAGAAATAAATTAATTAAAAATTAAAATCTATGTTCTTCGGAGATTCTATGTATAATAACAATAATAATCTTAAAGACCGTTAGAATAATAATTCTTCTAACGATCTTTAAGAGTAGATCAGTCCAGCACCCATACCTTTTACGATCTTTCGTTACATTGAATACATTTTTTAGTAATGTGCTACGAAGATAAAGTAATCGTATCAATTAAATTTAATTATACAAACTAAGCTGATAAGTTTTCCCATGAAAATTTTAACTTATGTTAAAAAATTTCAACCTAATGCTATAACGTGTAAAGTAAATAAAGGTAAAATTAAAAAAAAATACTCACTTCCACCGCGTTCTCTTTGCCAGGTTTAGTTTTTGCTTTTAAGCAAACATATCCATAAGTTAACGTTGATAAATATATAGTCCCTGATAATGCAAATATACCGTAATAGCCCCACAATTTCAATAATATACCGCTTAGTGCTGTTCCAATAGGAATTCCAGCTGTCATGCACAAATTGGCAAGTCCAACACGAAATGTTCTAGATTTCTCATCGGTGATATCACTTATATAGCTGAATACACCTAAGTACACAAGAACCCAACCCCCGGTTATTGCTGGAAACAAAGCTTCTAAAAGCATAGTTACTTCAACGCCTATTTCATAGAAAAACACAGTACTGAGTATGTTACTGATGCACACTAACAGTTCACCAAAAATTGGTAATAGGATGCATAGTTTTCGATTTCCCGTGCGATCACTCCAAGCTCCCATAAATGTAACAAATACAGTCGGCACAGCTGTTTGTATAATACTTTTCCAAGTTTCAATACCAGATATAACTTTCTGTACTTCACCTTCATACAATGTTAGATTACCCCTCCTATGAATTAAGTCATCACATATACTGTCACTATATTTTAATTTAACACGACATGCTTTATCCAAATTAAGATTCTGAATTGCTATCCTGGCCAACATCGAAGCTATGATGAGTCCAGCAAATATTGGTTCCACTGTTATGTTTGCTTTTATATCCCATAGTTTACCGAAAAAGCTCTTCTTTTCAAATTCTTTTTCTAACTTCTCATCTAATGGCTGTTCTTCTGGAACTTTTTCTGTCTGATCTGACATTATTACAATACTTAACGGCGTCGATGCTTAAAGTAAACTAAGTTATTGTTTGAAATTATCAATTACAAAGCAAATCATTTATCTTTATCTGCTGAGTTTATTATTTGCATAAAAATAATTTTGCTATTGTAAATCTAGTGGATGTTTTATAATCTTTTTAATTTTTATATGAATTTTGTGATATAAGAGTGTTTATTGCTTTTTTAAAAATAATAATGTAACTTTAAAATTACAGATATAACAATTTTAGATTCTTTTAAATTCGCAAATATATACGTAATTTTCAGTTTCTGCAAATATTTATTTTCTGGCGTAACATTGGTTGCTTTTTAGTCTTCAATCGGAAACCTTGTTTCGACATTTGTTTTGCAGCCATAAACATACTTGATTTTCAAATTATATTTGCATAATCTATGTCATAAATATTTAACAATAACAAATAATTGAAAACATTTTACAAATGTACACTTAATTCGGAAATATGATGGCACTAATTAGATAATCATATAAATATATGGGATAATAACATGGAAATATCATTAATTCTGAAATCAAAATTTGTATTTATACATTATATATGACGCGTATGAAACACGCTGTATATGCCATTTATCATTCACTTCAACATTTAACTAATTACTATTTACACAGGGTGATTATATAGCTACCACGCCGACCGTGAGTTGATAAAGACACTAACGTAATTGTGAATTATGAAACTCTGAATGTATAAAGTGTTTATTCTTTGATATGCTGTGTTCTTTGTGTATCGAATAGGGGTCATGCAGTAGATATGCGAATGTAGTTACTAACAATGCTTTAGTTCTTCTTCTGCATCTTTAATACTGTGTTTACATCGTCTTGTCCATAAAAGTGGATTTTTAATTGATAGACATCGGTTTTTTTAAGGTATTTTGTGGAAAGTACAGTAAGAACAGAGAGTGCCTAGTGGTACAATAGAATGGTCGCCAATGGTCAGAAACGTGGTCGCTGATTATGGGCCTCATAAGAAAGCTCGGAGCCACTCCGCGGGCAATGAAACGGGCTATGCTCGGAGTATCTCTACGTGATCAAATCAGAAATGAGGAGATCCGTAGAAGAACCAGAGTTACCGACATAGCTCATCGTATCGCGAATTTGAAGTGGCAATGGGCGGGGCACGTAGTACGTAGAACTGATGGGCGTTGGGGTCCTAAGGTGCCGGAATGGCGACCTCGCACTGGAAAGCGCAGCGTTGGTAGACCGCCAACGAGGTGGACTGACGACCATAAAAAGGTCGCGGGGAGTCGCTGGATCCAAGCGGCACAAAATCGTGGATTGTGACGATCCCTTAAGGAGACCTATGTTCAGCAGTGGACGTCTACCGGTTGAGAAAAAAGAAGAAGAAATCAATAGAATGGAAGGAAAAGACGTGCCGTGCCGATATGTTGTGATAATAAATATGTTGTGTGGGTTAAGGCAGGAGAATGATGATAATTTAGATTTAAATAGAAACATTTATTAAAGTAATTGAATAATGTATGGCTACTGTGTGCCAATATGACACAATAATTAACAATGTCTATTACTATACGCTATTGACAATTACTGTGCACACAGCCTGTTGACATAACATAGATTATCATGAGTGATGGTATCTCAGAATCTGTCTAAGGCTTGGCTCACATTGCCTTTGCGACAGATACGTATTTACACTTTAATTGTTCCCTCCTTATTTAACAAAATATGGACGTTTACTATTAGAAAAAAGTATATGAGATTTTACGTCACACGAACCTATTCCGTTTCTTTGCGGCTCTCAGAGAGTCTTCAACTTATTCGTCACAGGTTTGTTAACGCTGTTTTTCGGGATTTCATCACCATTCCCACACCTTTGGATCACATTGCCATATCTTTGTAGTATGTGATCCACCTCATCATTTCAGCTGCACTAGAGGTAAAACGGTTCTTCTACCGATCATATTGGGCTTTATTTAATCACGTTGAGATGGCTCGCTTTGTCATCCGCTTAGTGACTCTGAGCTTTCTTGTAACGCTGATACTCAATAAACTTTTTTTTTACTTTTACATATTGATACTTTTGTGATGTGACGAAGAAAATTGGCTAATTCTGCCAATGAAGGGCTATATTAATTTTTATCCAACTTATTAAGATTTTAACTATTGAAAACTATTTAAATAAAGAATATGTTGAATTTTAAATTGATTACGAATTTAACCATTTTGGGATTCTCACATTGTGAAAATAGTGTTCGGAACCGATTATTTTTTATTTTGGATCTTTAATGCGTCGCTTTAATTGCGCGTCAGTATACGTTAAGCCTTATAATAAATACTGCTAGTAGGCCAACTTCAGACTTGAGATTCTAAATTGTATAATATTTATATATGTATTTTTAAAACTATTAAATAAAATATATTTCACATTTTGAATACTACTTTATTTTTAATTTTTGATTGATTTCTTATTTCTTTCCTAGCTTTCTTTAAACCAAAAAGTTTTCGTATACGTCTTGTATAAAACACAAAACATTGCGATATCGTTCTAGATTATATAACAGTTGAATATAACACCACAGTATTAAAGGAAAAATATGTTTATTATTTTAATAGCTTGACAATTTTCTTTACGAGGTGTCGTAAAACGTGACTAAGGTAAGTTGACGTCAGGCAGGCAGGTCGTAAAATTAATAGCCAAAACGTGTAACAACATGTATAGAACATGTTGTGCTCACCCAACTTAGCGTAAGATAATGGCACGAGAATGATTTAATAGCTTCTAGCTTCTAGCACGACAAAATTACAAAGGTTTCATTTCTATGCTCAGAATGTAAAAATACCATAGCCAATTCTAGTTTATTATTTGACTAGGTACTGATATGGTAAATGACTACCAAAGAGGGTATTCTATTAACTTTATTCAACAAAATAAAGACCGTCATTTATATCGATACTATTGACTAAACATTCTTCTTTATCGCGACATTCTTTATTTAGAGTTTTTTCTTCCACATCTTCATTTTCTTCTTTTTTTTCACGGATGTCCTTTTTATTTTGGATGTAGAACCATCTGCAAGAGGTTGTAGTTTATTAAGAAAGGTATAAGTATAATACGGGTAACAAGCTCCACACAATTTAATAGTTTTGTTCTTGCCGAAAGTAAAACGGCAGTTTTTTAATTCTACATGTTAGCTCGGTGTTTTAATACAAAAATGCTGTAGAGGCGTTAGGTGAAAGAGTAATAGACAAACGGACAGACATTTAATTATACTATTAGAATGGAAGACTGCAAAACTGTCATTAATACGTGTCTCTGAATAACTTACGTAGTAACGGGTTCGCATTGTCTTAGATATTTGATTATTTTACGGTTTTTAAGTGATATGTTTCTGTATTTTCACTAAGATGTGTAAATACAGTATAACTTACGTAAATATAAGGATCGGAGGTATTGTGAGTACCGTGCTGCAATAGTAAATTATTCCTGTATCTATTTTCAATGTGAACATGTAAATCCATGAATAAATTGGTCCAAATACCATTGACGTTAAAACCTCGGTTAAATTGAAAATTGATGTCATCTTTCCTGAAATAAGAAAAAATCATAACCGCATTATCAGCTATCCACATAAGTTTAAAAAGAAACCAGCTCTACTCTCAAGTTTGTTTGATTTAATTTTAGTATTTACATACATTTACAAGGGTTGCCTGGAAGAGATCGCTGCGTAGCGATAAGGCCGCCCAATGTACATCTAAGTTATACAATGTCTATTGTTATTTTTATATTTTGGTGTACAATAAAGTATATTTCATTCATTAATTCATACCATAAATTAAATACTATATTTTTATGCTATTCCCAAAGGAAAAGAGGACTTTTTTCTATCTGTTTATCTAATTTCGGGGACGTCTGTTGGTGCAGGACGGTTAGTCAGCTCCTATTTAGGACTATTCCACTCATTTCCTCATGTTGGGACAAGGGTTAGGTAATAAAAAAAACAATACATAACGTTAACATTTTATCTGACGCGAAAGAAGTTGCAAGTGCTACTATGTAATAAATTACCTAATTCATCATTATCAGCAAGCTTCGATGATATCGACCTCAAGGCAGTGAAGGAACTTGCGTTAAACATTTCTATGACTACGGCTGAAAGATAAATAAAAATTATTATTTTTGTGGGACTGACTAATGCTGTTAGCCCTAATGGCTTTGTCAGCGTCACCAGAAGGATGGGCGAGCGCACAAGCTTCACCGGGTAAAAGCAAGTGCAACGCACTCGCAACTCACTGGGAGCATCGCCTTAAGGGTGTCTTCTGCGAGACTCTCAGCTTAAAGCGGCGCGTTTTAGAGGACGCGGGGACCTTGTCTTCGCTGTCTGTGTAAATGTTGTGTGTATATCTTGTTTGATGCTGTAATAGTATCGTCGGGGTCGTTAAGGTCGGTCTTAGGGCGCCTGTGAAATCGGTTGGGGCTTGGAAAATTATTAATAACATCTTCAATTGGTCATGTTGTCCCTAATCTCTTTCGATCGCATCTTTGGATGGTATATATATGTATATGGGTGTTCTTCTCATATACAGTACCTGCAATTTTACTGTACATGTTCTGTTTCAACAAATTAACGACCACCGCTGGACATAGGGCCAGTGGCGTGGAAATCTCAAGAAGTGCCTTTAAAATGCCAATAAATGTCTTAAAATAAGTCTAAAAATGTCTTAAGAAAAGTCAAGAAGCGTTTTAACAAATTTCAAGGAATGTCTTAAGTAACGTCGAGAAGTGTTTTAAGAAACGTCAAAAAGTGTTTTAAGAAACGCCAAGAAGTGTCTTAAAAAATGTCAAGACGTGTCTTAAGAAATATCAAGAAGAGTTTTAGAAAATGTCAGGAAGTGTGTTAAGAAATATCAAAAAATGTCTTAAGAAATGTCATATCCAGCTATGAATTTAATAGTTTAGCAGTAACATTTGCACAAAAATGTTAGAATAAATATTGCGTTATATTCATAATACAAATTGAGAAACCTATAAGAACTAAAATGTATTTATAAATGAATATGGAATCAACGCTAACCACGTATTAAACCTTACCAATATACATTTCTAAGGAGTTTCTAGAGAGGCCAGTAGATAAACCACCGGCAATTTTGCTACATGTGGATATAAGCCCGAGTGTAGCATCGCTCCATTTCCATTTCCGGCTAAATAAGCTTATGGATATCAAAGCACCTGAAAAAACATCTCACTCAAATCACAAAATATACTAATCTTCAGGTATTTTACATTAGCGGTCCAAAGATGCGTTGCTGTAGCCCAGTTAGTTTCGAGTTCCCTTTGTAACAAAACTATCATTGACTGGTAAAAAAAATCCACTGATCGTCAGGAAATTTCATAGAATTATCCGCCAGATCTATCTTTAGATTGTGCGATAATTTGATTAAAATTAATCCAGTCGTTTCAGAGAGAGATGAGGAGTTTGTCTTTTATATATCGCACGCTTAATATTTAAGTGACCTCATTTAAAATTAATCCTTATTTCAATGCAATCTATAACATCAAGCTACGAACTATTAAAAAGCGCTAGTGTTTTCTTGCTCTTTCAAGGTCTTTTTAACACTCACGAGTTTTGTATGCACTACGCTAGGCTTTTTAATTGCAATTTGTCACAAAACAACTGTTTGAATTCGGTCACTTTAATACTTGCGACATATTTTTTGATTCAATTCCTACCGATATGCAAGAGACAAAAGCGATAAAAACTATATGATTGTACTATAATATATACAGTTCATCTTATCAATATTTTGATAACAATAAAACGGCTAAATAATTTGGTCCTTTAAGCCGGATAAATATTTTAATTTAACCATTCAGATCTTTTATTACTAATCTAAAATTGATTATTAATAACGGATATAAAGAAACATTTAAAAAAAAACTTATAAACAAGCAACAGAGACCCGTGTAATGTGAATAAAAAAGTTGAAATCAAACTTCTCTATGTAACTTTAATATATATTTGTATAAATAAAACTGCA
This sequence comes from Morpho achilles, assembly GCA_947086495.1. Classification (NCBI taxonomy): domain Eukaryota; kingdom Metazoa; phylum Arthropoda; class Insecta; order Lepidoptera; family Nymphalidae; genus Morpho; species Morpho achilles. The sequence continues at coordinate 3,639,700 of CAMTZB010000004.1, read as the reverse complement.
CTTACCAAGCGCGTGTATGCAGATGTAGAAAGTATTATAAAAGCTGTATTTGAGCGCATCCCAGTTGAAACGGTACCGAGTGAATAAATAGCGAACTGTAAACTCTCCTGGAAAGTTTTGTTTCATACATAACTTTACATACAACAAAATAAACCTACTTTATACTACAACAAATTTTTACAATATATAATTAAAGCTTTTAACATATGAAGTTCCGTAATTGTTACATTAAAAACCCACAGTACATAAATGCTTTATGAGCACTTTTAGCTGTGTGGTATTTGGCTGAGTAGAATAGACCACCCATTTCTTACCGAGGTGTCGTAAAAGGCGACTAAGGTAAGCCAACCCGCTGTGTGGTATCCGTTTAGAATAGATAACTGTTTTTCTTATTGAGGTGTCGTAAAAGGTAACTAAGGTAAGTTGACCCACCGTGTGGTATCCGATTGAGTAGAATAGATACCTCTTTTTCTTACCGAGGTGTCGTAAAAGACGACTGAAGTAAATTGAAGCCAGGCAGGCCTCTGGTCGTAAAATACGTAGCTAAAGAACCAGAATGTTCATAACATGTTGTGCCGATCCCACTCTAAGTGCAGTCAGCACAACTTGTTATAAACATGTTGCCACATGATTTGGCTACGTATTTTACGACCGGACGCGTCATATTTTACGCCACCTCAATCAGAAAAAGGATGACCTATTCTGTTTAAAGGGATATCTACACGGCGGGTCAATTTACCTTAGCCATCTTCTTTTACGAAACCTTGGTAGGAAATGAGGGTGGTCAATTCTACTTAGCTAGATACCACACGGCTTAGTAGATAATTCATAGTTAATAAATAAATTTACTGAAATATCAACAAATCGTTAATAGTTATGGCGTTTATAAATTATCGTATATCGTCTCAATCTGGCCAAATAGTTTGTCAAGTTGAAGCGTCAGGCAAAATCCTTTAGCCTGTGAAGCTGCTGTTGACAAATTTGCATGAATCAAATTGTTTTATCTCAATAGTTCGCTCACTTGCAAATACTTCAGCTTGTGCGGAATTTATCAATCTTTTATTTAGTTTCAGTCAAGCGAGCGACTCTTGAGACCTCATAGAGCTCTGAGGTTATATTTAGCGCTCACATTTAGTCATATAAAAACTCATTAAAAATATTACGTTATATTAAAATGAATAATATATTTTATTCATTTAAGTGCATTATTGCATAAAATTATATATGTATAACTTAAAATATTTTTAATGAATAACTTAAAACTTAAAATATTTTTAAACCTAGAAGGTTTAAATATTTAAATATTGTATAAAATATGTTTTGTTTTTTTTTAGAGCTGTCGTGTGGTATCTGACTGAATAGAATAGATCATCTTTATTTCTTACCTAGATGTCGTGAAAGGGCGACTAAAGTAAATTGACTCGGCGTGTAGTATCCGGCTAAGTAGAATAAACCAACCTCCTTCTTTTTCTTTCATTCTCACACACATTCTTAAGTATCGTAAAGATCAATCTGTAGGTAAATCTGGACATTATGCTAACTTACCGTATGCCGGTCCATAAATAAAAGCGATGGAAGATAAAATCAAAATGGACTTCATTTTACGCTGATTAGGTCCTGATTTGAACGCTACGACAAGAGTATCTTTAACATGTTTTATATCAAAAAATGATTTGAGAAATCCACAAATACCAGATCCTTCCTAAAACGAGAAGTCTGTATTTTGTTATAATAGAAAAAAGGATATTAAACCAAATGCGTGTTCAAGATCTTAAAACTGACTACAATAGCTTACCTTCTTTTCGCCAGATTTTGGCCTTTCCGGATCTTTAATATAAAAAAATCCATGAACGATACTAAAGCAAAACAACAGTGAACTCAATGTAAATACGCCGTAATATCCAATATGTTTTAACAAGATCCCACTTAGAGCCGTGCCAATTGGCCCCCCAGCAGTTAAACAAAGATTTGCAACACCCACTCTGAAAGTCCTCGTTTCTTCACCAGATATTTCACTGATATAGCTAAACGCGCCCATATATGTAGTAATCCATCCTCCAGTTATTGCTGGAAAAAATGCCTCAAAGAACATAGTCACTTCAACTGGTAATTCGTAGAAATAATATGCGTTGAGAATATTACTTAGGCACATCAATAACTCTCCCACTATTGGCAACAGGACGCATATCTTTCTATTCCCAGTCTTGTCACTCCAAGCTCCAATAAACAGTATCAACAAACTTGGTATGGCAGTTAATATAAAATTTTTCCATGCTTCCATCGAAGATATAAGTTCTTGAATAATTAATTCTTGCGTTTGATACTTCGTACCTTCTTTTGCAATAAGAGCATCACACACCGCGTCTCCATATTTCAAATTAACTCGACAAGCTTTATCAAGATTCAAATTTTGCGTTGCTAACCTGGCTAAGACTCCTGGAATGACATAAGTCATTAATACTGGTTCTATAGTTATATTTTCCTTGATATAAGCTATTTTTTCTTTGAATGTTTTCTTTTTGGGCTCTTCTATTTGCTTTTTTAAAGGCTCATCTTCTTTACTTGCCATTTTGTACGTGAGATGGCATCCAATGTTCTATTATTTATGAATATTGGAATAACTATAATCATTTATCATTTATCAAATGTTTATAGCAGAACTTTCTTGGTTTAATTATATGGTGTTATCAAAAGTAAAATATTGTTTTACTATTCACTTGTACTTGCAATGTTTGCTTGTATATCAACATATCAACTTGCAGCATTTATTAGACAATGATAATTATGTAAATTTTGTTCCGTCGTTTTTATTTTAAATTAAATTTGTATGTCGGAGAAGAACATGGTTTCTTATTTCTTATCTTCTGAGTGCCTTTAGAGTATAATGTAACTGTTTGGAATATTAATATCGTACTTACAGTTTCACTATATAAAATCTAAATACTAGAAATTCGATTTTGAATTCGAATTCGACTTTGCGGTGCAGTAACCATTCTCTTACTTTCTGATATGCTCAAAAGCTGACCGATAACAGTAATCGCAATTATCAGAAAATCAAATCAATATTGTGTTTACCGACACTCAACGAACGTAATAATGATTGTTAAAATTGTTACAGAAAACAAATATGTTATACTTATATACAAATATGTAACACTTATGAGAGCTATACAGGGTTGTACCGACTATCGACATTAAGTGAATTCACTGATCACTTAACGTATCTTATAACTTTGGCGTAATTCAATCATCTTAAATATAGTTTAATAAAAAATGTATTTCAAAACAAAATAAATATTATTAAAAGTAAATATAAATTTCATTGAGATCTGGCTTTTTTATTTTTTTTGTAAGCTGCTAAGGTGTGTAGGTACCTGGAATTAAAATTAATGTCGTATGGTCAGTACCACCTCGTATATTATATTCCAATCGTTCCCAAGCCACATATTTTAGTATCAATATTGTTTGTTTATTTAGCCGTGATGGAAACGTTGCTACTATTTGCAATGTTTAGTTAGTTGTTTTAATAGTACATTTGTAAAGATTCAGACGCAGAGAACCATAAGGTAACCATAACCATAGTGTTGCTCTGTGTGAATAAATTCAAGTAAACGAGAAAACAAATGCTTTTGAATCGTCAACTCTATTACTGGTTCGGACAACTGCTCCTATCAAGAAGAGCTTGCAAGAAACTCATGGTTGCTGTTTTAAAAATGTAATTCTTATAACGAGTTATTATTATTCCACTCCTATCTTGTTGAAGTCCAAGAGTAGTTCTTTAGTTTTCGACTTCAAAGAAAGATATGAAAGGAAGATAGGATAAAATGGAAGAAAGGTGATAGATTTGTGTTTACCTTTCTGCTTCATTATGTATTAGATATCCAGGAAATCTTCAGCAATGTGCAGCTGATCTTCGAAAAGCGTGTAATCAATTAGGCAGAAAGTTTTTATTAAAAAGTCATTTATATCTGCCCGAAGGTTTAAGCCAAGATACCTAAAAACTCGGTAGAAGAACATAAGCTAGTCATCTTGATTGAAAGGTGAACTTGATATTTTTAAAATGCAACACATTTTTACTCCATCCGGCGCGCAAAAGTTTTGTATACGAGTAAAGTCGGAACTTTAGTGACACCGACGACTTGAACGAAGTTTGTCTATCGACAAGACATTCTGTAATACTCATATGAATTTTTCAATTTAATTTTATATTTTACTCTAGAATTGTTATATATTTAATGTTCTTTCTCCGGAAATAATTTATGTATTTGCGACTTTAAAGTCTATGTATATGAAAGAACCCATATAACTGTTGATAAAATTTCTGCATCACGGTGTTGAAGTAGTGACCTAGTATCGGAAAACATAACCTCCACCACAATACACAAGCACACGTTCACTGTCACAAACTCAACAATCGTTTCGCCCCGCAACCGAAGCATCAACAGATAGACTCGGAATAGGAATTATTACAGAATATTTTTGTAGGTAACTGTTTGTACAAATTAAAGCAAAGCAAAATTGTATTCCGTTATATTTATCAAAGCGTATAATGTCTTTTCTATTTGAGCAACGCCCACCGGCTTGTTCGTAACAGTACTGTAGTATTCTGTCTTATTACCTGTAATTACGTCGTAATAACTGTAATTCTGCTAGGAAGCGGATGTCTAAATATAGAGTTGAACGACAAATTTTTATGCTATTAGCAATTCTATACCATTACTTTGTTTCATTAATAAATCCATTTATTTTAACTGTAACTGCCTAAGATTTGGATGTTTTGTTGTATTTTAGTTATGAAATTACTAATTAATCTTGTTATTATATTTTAAAGTACGTATAAAGTAGGAAAAAGTATCCAACAAAAATCGTTATTTAAAAAAATCGATCAAAAATCGATAATTATAATTTTTATTTTAGCTTGATCTTAATAATAAACGCCGTGCTTCTTTATGATAAACACTGTGTTACTTTATAATAAACACTGTGCTAATTTTTATCAAATTGTGTGCTACTTTATATAAAACACTGTGCTACTTTATATTAAACACTGTGCTGCTTTATATTGAACGCTGTGCTACTTTATAATAAACACTATGCTGCTTTATATTAAACACTGTGCTACTTTATATTAAACACTGTGATACTTTATATTAAACACTGTGCTGCTTTATAATAAACACTGTACTATATTATAATTACAATTTTTTTGTTTTCCAACCGATGGTCAGTGGACTGCCACTGACTCTGACTGATCTTCACAATGCACGATTTTATGTCGCTTGGATCCGTTGGCTCCCCGCATATAGTAAACAAAATAATAAATACAGTATTTTCTTCTCTGAGCTGTGATATCCTTTCTCGAGAGTGAATCTTGGGGTTAAACTCGGGAAGGCAACAACGAGTTATTCTGTTAAAACTCTAATAACGAACTGATAATTGCAATTTATCACAAGCGTTTTGGTGAAAGAAAACATAGTGAGGACGCCTGAATATCTCTAGTGAATTCATTGGTGCCTGCCATTAAACCTGTGACCCATCAAAAGAGTCGAATATTTGGACGGTCTTGCTGCTAAGTTATCACAGCTTTTTTGGTGCAACGTTCATAATAAAGTTTTGACTTACTGGTGAATTTAATCTTAAAATATTTTACTATAGTCATCAGAAACATAGCTTTTATAGAAATCTAAAATAAGCTTCACTAGGAACACAAAATAAAAGCAATGTTCATTTTCAATAGTTTATTTAACTTCTTCAAAAGAAATTGCATTATGATTGAGCAAAACAATATGAGTATAGAGCGAGAATAGACTCCGTATAAAATTTATTTTAAACAAAACCACTATACTAATTCATCTATGGTAAATTAATTTTACACAAATAAATATAATAGAGTTTAACACTAACCAGTAAATAGATTACAATCTAATTATCAATACCACATGTTAAATTACAATTATTTTTAAATTATAACACAACCTCATATTATTTTTAACATGCTATTTAACGTCATTGATTTTACGCTGATTTTAAATATGAACAATGTCGTTTGAATATTATGTTAAAAGTATGTTAAACGTTAAAAATAATTATATTTTACTTTGTAGTACTCTCTATAGATTACTTACACAAATATTGTCTACTTCATCATACATACAATAGTAGTTTTGACGTTAGCTGTCACATTTTGCACATGTTTGAATTTAAATGTTCCAGCATAAAATTCTAACTTTGTTTATGATTTCATATTTTTTAGATGAAATATTACTCATTTCAACATTTCAATATTATTCTAATTGAAAATTTTATGCTTCTTCTTTAGAGATTTCTATTGTTTATTACATACTAAAATATAGAGTTGTTAAAATATAGAGACTCCATATTTAAGTTTATTTAACGTGGATTTTGAAAACATATCTAATAATAATTACCGTCTGGCTTTAAGTCTTTGAACATAGATTAGAAATCATTAAAAAGATTATAAAATCAATGAATCGACGATGCTGTTTGGCGATCCAAAGTCAGAAACAATTAATTTATAGATTTAAAAACAATTAAATAATATAAAGAATGAAATCACCATATTATTATAAATACGAGTATATTTTTTAATTTTTTTCAGGTGTATAAGAAATATTTTTTGTAGTTGTAATTTATATGGTTGTAAAAGTATGAACAATGATTTTTAATGCGAATTTTTTAATATTCACTTATATTAAATACACATTTTTTTAACTATCAATTTGCTATTAATAGTTTGTCGTTTATATCAATGAAGATTATATTAATAATCACATATACGTTTTTAGATACCATTCAGCTCACAGATTATAAATAGTCACGTTTATATACATAGAACTATAATTACCATTATAACATAATATTATTCTAGTACTTATGACATTATTTTTTATATTATCGCATACATATAGCATATTCTACTCTGTACTACAAGAAGCTATATTTATATCATATAATAAAAGAAAATTAATAAAAATAAATTCATATACTTAAGAAATAGTTACATCAAAAAACATTAAATATGTTTTCGTATATTTTGGTTTGCATGAAATTTAGTATCGAGATGTAAATCATCAACTATTTTCATAACAAAAAGTCACATCTCTGGCTGCTTATTAAGGTAAAACAAGTAAAACAATTAGTTTGTCGCATTTATAGGATAGTATAAATTAAGCGCCATGAAGTCTACCATTAAGCCATGGACTGTAATTCAGAAGAACGTACTACCATTCACGATGCCGAAATTAAGATACTGAGGTAAATCTGCGGCATAACGACGCTCGACAATTCGCAATGACTACGTGCGAGGAAACGTCGGTGTGCGAGATATGGCAGACAATATGCAAGAGATTAGAAATTAGATGAGAGTCAAGAGAAAGTAACCTGACTACAACGGAAATTTAGCATTACAGCTTTGCACCCCAGGTCCAAGACTATTGGGAAGACCCAAGACAATGGAAAGAAAGCCTAAAAGATAAGAGTGTACGCGAAATAGCTGACGATGACTTGAGATTATCCACGACCTTGCGAAGCGGAAGAGAAGTATAAGGAAAGCTGACCTAACTCTATGTGGGATTTATAGCTCGCAAGACAGAGAAGTCATCATGTATGTAAGGATAAGGACACGCAAAGCTGAAGTGCCAATGAACCAGAATGAAAGTTTAAAGAATCTGTGTCCAACAGTTTGGGTATAGCGATGCGACGCCCGCCAAAACATAACCCCCTTTAGATGTACACACGACTAAAATAATTCGGGAACCTCTGCGTCTAAACAGTCCAAGACTCTCTGGCATCTTAGCAAGCTTTAAGACCAAAAGTCATTGAAAGGAAAATGAAGTCATCATCATCTTCCTGCCCTTATCCCACTCTAAGTGGGGTCGGCACAACATGTTATAAACATGCTGTCACATGATTTGGCTGAGTTTTACGACCGGCCGCCTGCCTGACGTCAACTTACCTCTGTCGTATTTTGCGACATCTCGGTAAGAAAGAGGGTGGTCTATTCTACTAAACCGGATACCACACGGTGGGTCAACTTATCTTAGTCGCCTTTTACGAGACCTCGGTAAGAAATGAGGTTGGTCTATTCTACTCAGCCGGATACCACACGGCGGGTCGACTTACCTGAGTCGCCTTTTACGACACCTCGGTAAGAAATGAGGGTGTTACTATTCTATTCAGCCGGATACCATACGGTGTTGAAAGGAAAATGAAGTATATATCAAAATTAATGAAAGCACGATGACGTCATTATCAACAATCTTAAAAAGACATACGTCGTTATGTTTTTAATGATGAATAAGAACATATCTATATCATATAATACATATTATTGACTATTTATATATTACACACTTATGTACAATACATTCATGTTTAGAATTACCTATACCCATTTTATACTATTAGTTTAACCGTTAAGCTAACCATTATTATTAATCCATCAACTAGTAAGAAGTAGAATATCATATCGAAGATATACATCGGTACGTTTTGTTCTTAGTTTCAATTTCCACCATAGATTAATATCAGGGTGACCGAGTTTTGCTCGGTAATTCTTACAAAATAAAAAAAAAACTTATAAAAAATAACTATTTAGTTGGGGATCGATCCCAGGAATTTACATTTCTCGAGACTATCCGTTCCTCGAATAAGCTACGCTGACTTGACAGTTTGTGGCAAACATTAAATTCAATATAAATTTTAGTGTTTTTAATGCCCCAAAACAGGGATAAAACGATTTTTTTTACATAAAACCTAGCTAGATCGCCTTTTCTCCCCAAAAAACCCCCTATATGCTTATTCCGAGATTCCGAAAATATATATATATATATATTTTTTTTTAAATAGGATGCGAAACTCACTTTGTTGAGTAATAAATAAACAAATGTTGTTTACTTTAATGTGGAACGTTACCATATATATATTGACCTCCCTATTAATTGTATAATTTTGTTTGGCAAGCAAAACAGTCAATTTTCAAATAAATATTATTTTTAAAATTTAAATTTACTATAGCTACGACAATATAATGCCTAGTTATAGTTATACGACGATACCTCTACCTTACGGTAACTTAAGCCTTGGTAGAGTATTAGAAACTCGAATTTACATATTTTGCCTTTAGCGATGTTCTGCGTTTGACCATCCCACCGGAAAATGTTGTAATAGCCTTTAAAGCTAGTGTAGTTTCTATTACAGTATTTAAAATACATTATCATCATCTCATCATCTTCCTGCCCTTATCCCACTCTAAGTAGGGTCGGCTTATTAGTACGTTCATGCTTAGTGGTGGACCTTATTTAATAACGTTTATAAAAGCAAATTTGTTTGTTCTAAAGCTATGATCAAAAAGAAATATATTTGTCTCTTTCTCTTATAATTATGAATGAAAACCTAAAGCAGAATAAATAGATTATATACTTTTTCCGATATGAAAGTATATGCGAGAGAACAAAACGCACTGATATTCTTCAATATATTTTTTATAATTTACTACAATTGTTTTATAGTAACATTTTTTTTTCTTATCTACATAAATGCCATTCGTTGTATTAGGAAATACGACAGATGTATAAAGTAAACATAATATTTTTCAATTGAAAACTCCTTTAGTGGCGTTGTGCACTTTTTATGAGGGGTAAAAAATATTCAACTCGCTTTAGGCCACATAACTTGTGTGCTTAGTGAGAGCTTTTTAAATTACTCCAATTTGTATGGCGCGGCAATAGCGACCTCTAGTGACCGCTATTCTAGCGCTAGTCAGTATATTTATATATAGTAGTAGTTAGTATATTTAGCATTGGAATTTTAATTTCTTTTGGTATAAGATATCTTTTTGTCATCGGGAATCAAAGGTAATAAAAACCATAAAAAATTCCGAAAGCTTATTTATAAACAGTGAGACAGATCTACTTATTTTTATATTATCTTCACTAGGAAACGGCATTATGCTTCACAACGAGTACAGTCGCTCACGATTATTCGTTAAAATCTCTTCTCTTATTTACAAAATGGGAGTTTTAGCCGGCCAGTCATCATCGCAGGATCACTCTGAAATAGAAAGAAAAGAATTTGTAACACTGTTTAGAATTGGAATTAATTTGCAGCATTATCCATAATATATAGAACGATTAGTATTAAAGTGACCGAATTCAAAATTAGGCTTAATTGAGTTAAATACATCGTAATCCTTATTTCTATACCATCTGTGACGTCATGCTTACAAGTAATAAAAAGGTATGCTAAGAACTAATAAAAGGGTTCCTTGATACTCGCGAGTTTTGTAGGCGCTACGCTTTATTGCAATTTGCCTCAAAATAACTTGAATTAGTAAAATTAGCTTAATACTAAGCGTGAGATACAAATGTAGAAGTCTATCTGTCTGTCTGTTACGTTTATAAGGCTATTTCGGTTGAGCAATATTGAAAAAAAAATAATGAAGAAATGAATTAAATATGTGTATAAAATAGAGGATATTCTTGTGTCTTTTAAATTAGAATTATTTCGTTTGAGAACAAGAAAGAATCCATAGTACATGATTGGGGCTATTTTAACTGAACAGAACGAAATGTGTATGTTAAACACATTTACACATTTCTTTATGTTCAGTTAAAATATCAGCAACCCTGATAAACAGGCATGGTAAAAAGTGGAACGGCGTGGAATTTTATTTTATCTAGGTATCTGGCTACCACTGCTTAAGGAATAGAGGGTAAAGCTTAAACAGTAAAGTAAAAGCCTGTTATTTTCCTACAGCTGGGCATAGACCTCCTCTCTGCGTTTTTTATGGTGAGAATGCTTAGAGCCAAAACCTACCACGCGGCTACAATTGGTAGGTTTACAAATATGAACAGAATTCTCTGGGGATATGCAGCTTTCCTCATTAATTTTTTTTTCACCGAAAATCGTGTGATAAATTGCAATTATCAATTAGACACATAAACTTTAATGACAATGATACGGGGTTTGAACCCGTGACATTCGAAAGAGTTGCACGGTAGCAGCACTAGGCTGTCACAGCTGCATTTTTCCTTCCTCCAAAAACGGAGAAAGGAGATCTATGCCCTGCAGATTAAGTAATATAAAAAAATATAGTTATACCTTAAAATCTTAAAAGAAGTAAGAACAACAGTGAGTGTTATTAGCGGGAGTGATGCTGCAACAGGACCTGTGGACAAAAATTGAGTTTAAGAGCGAATCTATCTTATTTTATTTTTATTTTATTTTATTTGACACACAAAACAGTTCACAACACGATTAAACTTAAAATGTATATATATTGTTAATATTTAAAATCTAGTTGCTCACCAAAATATGCATGTACAAAAGAAAAAAAAGAAGAACATGTTGCAATTATAAACTTATTCTAAAATTAAATCTAAGTATATTAGTAGTAATAGTCTAATGTTATTATTTTATAATTTCTTGAACAGCACTACGAGAGATAACACAACACTTGACAATCCTTTTAAATGCTGACTCACGAGAATCAAAAATGTCTAGATCCAAAAACTTAAAAGAGAGATAATCATAATTTATATAGGATTTTATATATGTTTATCGCTTATCATCAATATTTAATGGAACATAATTATTACAAAACATTTGTTCAACATGAAACAAAGTTCGACATCGGTTTATTCCTCGATAAATGGACTATATTACACTGAAAGAATTTTTCAAATCGGCCTAGTAGTTCCTGAGATTAGCGCGCTTTAGCTTTAGCGTTTATAACTTGACTTGTTTAATATTATTTTGTCTTTTTTCTTTTAATGATTGAGCATTTTACTCATGCGGATGACATAATATTTTATAACAAAAATTCAAAGATCCTTGCACGTAATCTTCAAAGAATTTTTCTGAATTGAGGGCAAAAACCGATATTTTCAATACAACCCCAATCATAAAGGCAAGAGAATATTAATATAAAACAATTTCCGAGACCAGATGTTGCGGGCCCTTATTAAATAAAGTTGATCAAATGAACAATAGATTCGAATGTTGCAAGAAAGATATTAGGGTAGCCACTGTCTGGAATATCAGTTAGATTTAATATGCGATGACCTTTACTTTATTTTCCTAGCGTAAGAAATAATAATATTTTGAATTACCTTATTAAGCTGCTAGAGCGTTAAACCTACTGTACAGTTTTTTGCTTCTTAAAGAGCGTTTATTATATTAATTTGTATTACACATACGTTTTTATATTACGAGTTTTTGCACTTGTTGGTTTCTGCAACCTTCTAAAAATCTCTTCATATTTGATTTATTAAGTTAAAGATAATTGTAGCTTACTTATTCTATTTCGTGTAAAAAAACTCTGAGCCTTGAACGACAATTTTACATGCCTTTATTTCAAAACTTATAGAAAGTGTTAGTTTTCCTAACTCTCTAGTAAATATTCAAAAATATTTTTTAAAAGTAAATAAATTTTGACAAACAATTTTGGAAGTGTTTTTGCTTTCAAATTCCAAATCAAAGTATTCTTTATTCAAGTAAACTTGTTAACGAGTGCGTTTGAATCGTCAACTCTACTGTTGGTTCGCAAAGCTGTTCCTATCGAGAAGAGCCAGTAAGAAACTCGGCGGTTGCTCTTTTAAAAAAATTCTTATAATTTTGTCATTGCTATTTTGCACAGGGCCGAAGAGCAGCTATACGCATTCTTATCATCTATATAATCCTCAACAGTATAGGCTTTCTGTATCAGCCTCCCTTTAAGAGTTTTTTTAAAGTCTTGTAATAGAAAAATTAAAATTGATTGCTAAACTTTTTTTTACAGGATTTTTTATACAGGAAAAACCCCTTATGGGTATATAAAAATAAAATCTATAAAATAACCCTATAAAATCTAATCTAACCTAGCCCACTATTAACTGTGAATACCTCAAATATGATTTTCATCTAAGTGTAAAAACAAAATGCAAAAATCATCGTTGAAGTACAGGAACGTGAGCTGTGTGAATAAAGGCAAGTCCATAAAAACATTTTTACCGTGTACGCCTCCGATATATCATGCTCGGTCTCCATAACAAGAAAATCGTCGAGCTTCAACAAACAGAGAATGTTGTTTTATTACAAAAGCAAATATAAGAATGGAATACGTAATAAATACTATTTTATCTCCCTTATCCGCTAAACAAGCAGACTGAGTCAACACGATGCGGTTACATGTTGACTACACTGCGGGACATTATAATGTACCAGCTTGAAATAATATTTTTTTCCCTTACTCTTAACACCTGTTGCAAATATTAATAATGCAGATTTGAAGTATTGTTTGTAAACGCGTTGACCGATTGTGGTGACCTGTGACTTTTCCAAAGGTTCCAATTTCGGTCAGGCACCAATGAATATTTTATTTAAATATCGCGTATCCGAAGAATAAAGTTACATTTCGTATGTTGTAGCCCCTTGTTAGCCGTTGTAACATCATATAGTCAATTTGAAAAAAAAAGGTTCAGTTCTTCATTTTTTTTATTCAAAAGCATTAGGTGAGCAAATTATAATATGTTTATAATCTAATTAAATATGTAGTAAAAATAAACCCACTAAACAGAGATACAGAGCGGTATTACTGTGCTTGTATTGATAAATTCCAATATACATTTTCGTAAATTATCTAAAAAGCTATAGAACCGCCGTGTGGTATCCGACTGAATAGAATAGTATCACCCTCATTTCTTACCGAGGTGTCGTAAAAGGCGACTAAGGTAAGTCGACCCGCCGTGCGGTATCCGGCTGAGTAGAATAGACCAACCTCATTTCTTACCGAGGTGTCGTAAAAGGCGACTAAGGTAAGTTGACCCACCGTGCGGTATCCGGTTTAGTAGAATAGACCACCCTCTTTCTTACCGAAATGTCGTAAAATACGACTGAGGTAAGTTGACGTGACGCAGGCGGCCGGTTGTAAAAATGCAGCCAAATCATGTGACAGCATGTTTATATGTTGTGCCGACCCCACTTAGAGTGGGATAAGGGCAGGAAGATGATGATCTAAAAAGCTATAGAAATCATTAAGTTATAGAGAAAACAAAACATAGCGCTTTTGCATATCTGGCAGACATAAAATAGTAAATTACGATGTACCATTATTTTGGCCGACTGAATAATATCACTAAAATACGTTTACGACTTCACTCCGTATTATTAGATATCAAAATTATTAGCGATAGTTATGTACGTATTTGTTATATAATAATTGTGCGTATAACTAACTTACTTATGTATTTAATTCAAGATAATGTAACAACGCCGCCGTGTCGCTACTGCAAGCAAGCAAGCAAGCCATGACGTCACATCTCGCCACAGCCTTTCGCGCCATTTTGACGTGGGAGATGTGACAGCCGCTGTCATTAGCGCCTAGCCCGCGAATAGCGAAAGAGAGTTTGCTTTAATTATATTTTTGCATTTCTTATGAAAACAATAAAACTGATTTAGAATATTTCTTTTATTGATACTAGTAGTTTTGTTACAATAATATTTATTTCTAGGTCATATTTATTGTGTAATGTTAAATCAAATATTTTTGCTAGAGAATAGGCATTATTAATAATTGTAAAGGCTTATTTCTAATTATCAGGCAAGATAATCTCCAATTGTTTTCATATTAATGCAGTATGTAAAAGAATATGAAACAGTGTGGTATCCGGCAGAGTAAAATAGACCACCCTGATTTCTTACCGAGGTGTCGTTAAAGGCGACTAAGGTAAGTTGACCCGCCTTGTGGTATCCGGCTGAGTAGAATAGACCACCCTCATTTCTTACTGGGGTGTTGTAAAAGGCGACAAAGGTAAGTTGAACCACCGATTGACATCTGGTATAGTAGAATAGACCACCCTCTTTCTAACCGAGGTGTCGTAGAATACGACAAAGGTAAGCTGACGCCAGGCAGCCGACCGGTTGCAAAATACGGATCCAAACAATATATAGATATTTGATAATAGATTATTCGTTTTTTTATTTAAAAAATTCTTATCATGTAAAATATCTTAATATTAGACAGTGAGTCTATAGTGAGATTAAGTTGTAAAAAAACTTCGAAAAAACGTTTGAGTAAATTCATATAGTCCCCCGAAATGACAACCAAAAGATGGAATGTTAGTACAAAATTTCAAAACAACTGACGCTTGCAGTAAAAAGTAAAGTAAAGCTTGTTACTATCTCACTGCCGAGCATCCTCCTCCGTTTTTGGAGAGACGGGTTGAAACTAAGATCCACCAAGCTGCTCTAATGTGGATTGGTAGGTTACACATATCCCCAGAATTCTGTAGAGACGTGCAGGTTTGATGACGATGTTTTCCTTCAACGATAAGCATGTGATAAATTGCTATATTGAGTTTTGCCTTGCCCGTAGTTTGAACTCAGGAAAACCTCGAAAGAGTCACACAGTTCCATCACAAGGCTATCACGGTTAGATGCAAGTATGTACTGTACGTTTTTATAAAAATCATATGTGCGCACAGTTCACAAGTAAACGCAAATTTCAGCTTTAAGGTATTGAAACAGAGACCTCGTAACATACAATATTAGTTGGTTACGCGGATCGACGACTTAAAAAGGTCGCAGGAAGCTGGTAAATTCAAACAACTCAATATATTATCGAAATCCCTCGGGAAGTATCCTTTAAGAGGTCTGTCTGAAAGTGGACGTCCTTCAATTGAAGAGAGAAAAAAGGACGTACTTGTTACAACCTTACGTTAAATTCAGTTCAGATCTAAACATAATATACAGATGTGGGACAACATTTTATCACTACCTCAACTGTTATATCTGCTTTTTAATATTTCTATACTTACTATAAAACAAAGTCCCTAAAAGCCGTCTGTATGTAATCGATTTTCTTAATATTTACAGAACGGATTTTTAAACGGTTATTACTAAAAATGTAGCGCAATTCTTCCAAATGGTTTAAGTTAGTTTATAGTAAGTTTAAGTTAATAGAATAGTAATAGAAGGATTAAGTTAAGTTAATAGTACATCACGGTTCTATTTAAATTGGGCTGAAGTGATCGCGTGTAAAAAAAATCGCTTGCTTGGTGATTTAGTCGCGTGTGACGCGTAAACCAACAGAGATACACTAAAATAATGTAGCAAAGGTTTGTAGATCTACAATAATACTACAAAAAGTTCTGGAATAGTATGCCTCTATCTGTTACAATTAACTCATAATAGCTACTTTTGTGTCTTTTATAACACAATGATTTCCGAAGCTGGCAAAGCTGCAAGTTCAGCTAGTTTTAATAAAAATAATAGTTGGCAAACTTTTTGAAATAACTAAAGCTGATATTCACCCGCGTAACACCTTGAATAAACTGCAAAACTCGCAAGTTGATGACCTAAGCAATTGTCACCTTCGCGAAAGCTCTAAACGCATAAATAATACAACGCAATAACACCGTAACTGCGGCGTGCCACTGTTATTGCTTCCATCTACAATCCCCAACCATCCACTACACCCACCTCACAGTTTAGTGATGCGACAGGGTGACTCGATACCGCTTAGATTTATGACTCCCTTCTTTTATCTTTAAGTAAATTTAAATTTGGTTAATTAAAAATTGTTAAAAACTGTTAAAATTAAATTTATTTAAGCGCATGTGATGACAGATTTTTATGACTAATTTTTTACACCTTATTACATTTTTGTTACGGTTTCCTATTTTTTAAAATATAATACGTCGATGTTGCTCAGTAAAAATGCAACTTTCCAATGGTGAAAGAATTTTTGAAATCGGTCAAGTAGTTTTTGTGTGAAAACATTACAAACATACATACAAATTTTTCTTCTTTATAATATTAGTATGTCTATACTAATATACTAAGGATATCTCTTTATTTTTAACAATGTTCGTAATAAGGCTTAAGGAGAACGAACTTTACAATATTTTACCGTGAAATAGCTATAAAATTGTAGAAGTGTAAGAAAGATCTATGTAAAATGAGTTTTAAAGGTACGCAGCTTAGATGACCAATTGAAATTGAGGTTGCATAGTTTGCCACTCCAGCAAATTATTCTAATCTATTTCTCAATTATTCTTACTTGAAAGCATAGTGTTATTCGAATCTTAACAAGGCAGATAGACGATATCATTTGGGTAACGATAAAAAAAATTACTCTAAACATTCTCATTAGGCACTTAATTATAACTAGGAGTCAAATTGGAAGCACGCACTATTTAATTTTAAACTAGACTCATAAATATTATGATCTTGGTCTTAGTTTTCTGACAGAGCTGACACCTGAATTAAACTGTAGGAGGGCGCCACTTTGGTTAAAATATTGAAATCAATCTACATGCCCAGTGCAAGTTAAGCTCTCTGAAACTGCTTACACGGAACATACTCCATGTTATCGCAATATGGATTTTCATCACTAGCCACTTTTGAAAAAAAAAACTTTTGACTTCCTTATACGTAGACTTTATCGAGTCGATATAATTTCAAAAAAACGTATCGCAGCACTAGAGAATCTCCCGTTCCTAATGCGACATTCTTACGTGACAACGATTTATCCATGTATTGTTCCCCTTAATTTATTGCCTTTTAAATTTTCCGAATTATTCCGCGTTCAAACAGAGGGAAATAGTAGAAAAAATAATAATTTCC
This sequence comes from Morpho achilles, assembly GCA_947086495.1. Taxonomy (NCBI): domain Eukaryota; kingdom Metazoa; phylum Arthropoda; class Insecta; order Lepidoptera; family Nymphalidae; genus Morpho; species Morpho achilles. The sequence goes on along the minus strand of CAMTZB010000004.1, from coordinate 3,622,075 downwards.
CCTGAACGTGATTATGTAATGCAAACGAGAAACAGAATTGTATAAAAGGTGATATTTTCTGGGTTCTCTTTTAGTTAGTGTTATTATATTTTTTGTTTGAGAATAATTATTATCAAAGTGGAAGAAATGCACCGAATTTTTTAACGTCTATCATAAAGTTTAGCTAACCATATAACATATTACATCAGATTTTGATAACAAAATAAAAATTAATATGCTTTTCAAATATAAGTTTTTAAAGTAATCTGTAATATTGTATTCTTTTTAAATTAAGTAAATACAAATGAATGTATAAAATGTCATAAATAAAAAAACCAAAGCTGGAATATAATTTAGGAATGTAAGACAAAAGTAATAATAAAATTATTTTGCTATAATCCGCAATAAATGCGGATTTTATATTATGGAGCCCCACAAAGTAACGCCTAAATCTGTACATTAGGAAAATAATTTTTTGCTGACGTAAACTAATTTAGTTACATTTTTGTACTAATTTTTTTTGTTTGGTATTGTATTTTCACAAAAAAAAAATCTTATTGAAATAAAGTTATAAAATGTTTTCAAAATATTTCTAAAATAATATTTTTCAATACTTTGTGTTTCAGGTTGTGTTGTGAGTGCAACTTTTTCCAAAGCCATATTTAGTTGAAGAAAAATTGTTAATCAACGATAAAACCGTCTTTTGTATTTAACAACATTTTTATTTATATGTTAGTGTTAATACAAATGTATTTCCTATTTAGTTCAGTACGATAAAGTATATGTAAATAAATAATTTACAAAGTATATATTCTTATATATAACATTAGCCATATGCTTAATATTGGACATATGGTTATTACAATAGTAAACAAATATTCGGCAATAAACCGGTGTAATAACATAAAGAATAGCGTAATATTCCCCCATTATGAAGGAAACGATTGTAGGGCCGGAACTTTTCTTAGGCGTTAACCCTCTATTGCTAGTGGATGGTTACAAAATGACCAGCTTAAATATTGTCTATTTAATACCAAGTAGGTCGTAGTTTTGATATTCATATTTAACTGTAATTGTTTCCTTTTGTGAGTTAAGATAAAGCTGTGATAGCCCAGTGGTAACACTGTGCTACTCGAGGAGGTCACGGGTTCAAACCCGGGCAGACACCAATGAGTTTTTGTGTTAAAACTTATGTCTAATTGATAATTGCAATTTATCACATGCTTTTCGGTGAAGGAAAACTTCACGAGGAACCTGCATAGCTCTAGAGAATTCTGGAGATATGTTGGAGCATTGGAGCAGCGTGGTAGAGAAATTTTCATTTTATCATCAGCATAGATACCTTCAGCATCTTCTATATATACTTATTATAAAATAAAGTCAACAAAAGCTGTCTATCTGTATATGATCGATTTTTCTTAAAATCTATTGAACGGTTTTTGTATGGTTTCTACCAAAGGTAAATAAATAAATAAATAAATATATGGGACACTTACACACCCGGTCGTCTGTCCCCAAAGTAAGTAACTTAATACTTGTGCTATAGGTGACAGACAGCTGGTGAATATATACTTATACATACTTAAATACAAATATACACCCAGGCTCAAAGACCAACAAATTCATTTATAGAAAATGTTGTGAAAATTAAGGTTTAGGTTAATGTAAGTTGTTTTAAACAGGTTTAAACACGCGATTGTATAAAAACTGTTGAGAGCTTCAGTCGTGTGTGCGGCGTAAACCACTAGAGATACTTTAAAGTAATGTTCTGGAGATTTTTTGATTTACAAAAATAATGCGATAAATTCTACAAGAGTGTGTCTCTATCTTATAAAGTTAACCTACAATTTTATGGTTTAAGGTTAAGTCACACTTTTATGTTAATTTCCAATAAATACACTGATATCCACGCGAGCAAAGCCGCATGCAAAGCTAGTAACACATAAATTTTAAGCGTGCCCACAATGTCTTTGTGACGATTTTTGTAAATTCAATTTTTATGACTAGAAATGCTGGAAAAAAGACCCTCATTGCAGACGCGGGTTAAAAATTATTATAATCTCGTATAAATGGCCTAATAATTATGTCCGCTCTTTCCGCCTCGCGCCCTCGCGCCTACTTTATCTCTTCTCTCAAGCTCACGCGATTTTTATGGTAATTGAGACTTTATCGTCGTGTCTATTCAATTTTACATAGGATCTGATTTATCGTTACGAAAGTCGTTAGTGTAGGCCGATCGTGTAATACAATCTTTACAAGTTTTTGTGATATAGATTGTGGACATAATAATTGAATTAGAATTAGAATAAGAATTGTATAATAAAAAAATTAGAATTATTTAACAGTAAGTAATGAAAACTTTTCAGAACTTAATACTGAGTATATTTATATGCGCAAAGAGTACTCAAAAATAGTGCTGTATGCAAAAAGGTGTTTTCGTCTACCATATAATATATTTATTAAATTCACTTATTAATAATGCCGTCTGGTATCCGGCTGAGTAGAATAGACCACCCTCATTTCTTACCAAGGTGTCGGCCGTATTAAATTTACCTATTAAATCAATTATGTCGTGTGGTATCCGGCTGAGTAGAATAGACCACTCCCATTTCTTACCTAGGTATCCGCCACATTAAATTTACCTATTAAATCAATTATGCCGTGTGGTATCCGGCTGAGTAGAATAGACCAATCCATATCTTACTGAGGTGTCGGCCGTATTAAATTTACTTATTAAATCAATTATGCCGTGTGGTATCCGGCTGAGTAGAATAGACCACCCCATATCTTACCGAGGTGTCGGCCATATTATTTACTTATTAAATCAATAATACCGTTTGAGTTGTTGTCTGTTGCCCATTATACAAGTATTAAGTTACTGCGATGACGGATGACGTGTGTATAATTGTCTAATATTTTAATTTATTTTACGTATTCATTATTAATTCACACGGGCAATTTCGCGCCCAAAAGCCAGTAGTAATACAAATGTTTAATGTGTTTAACATTTATATCACACTTATAAGAATAAAAGCCTCCAGAACGTTGCGTTTAAACATAATAATCCCCAGATAATAATTAAAGGGTTAGGTCTGACATAATTACGTCGGTTTCTCATTCCCTACCCCTCCTCGACGACTTCCCATTAAATTCACTTCCTTGTGCTGTTGAGAATCGTCAAAATATATACAAATTGTTATATTTTACTATCACGATATGAAAACAAATATCTTTAACTTTTTTGGTTGGTTAATTTGTTCGAATGGTTGATTCTTGATACAACGCTATTATTTTATAAAAACTCATCGTTCGCGTGATTTGTTCTCGCGTAATAGGTTTATAATAGATGGCGCTTTTTAGTGTCATCCTATTCCTGTATAATTAACAGGTGTTCTATAGCCTATAAGTTATTCCGGTGTATAAGGAATAATTGTGACAAAACTCATCGATATTGGTTCAGCGGATTCACCGTCACAAACATACATTCATACTCACAAACTCTCACATTTATAAAAGTAATAATAAAATTATTTTGCTATAATCCGCGATGAAGTAAAATAGAAAATATATATAATGCTAAATGTAGAGTGGACAATCGGTTATCATACCTGATACATGCAGGAGTCGTAAAAAACACATGCACAAACCTCCACCACCGCCACTATGATACACAAGCACTATATACGTTCACTATCACAAACTCAACAATCGTTTCGCCCCGCAACTGAAGCATCGTCAGGAGATAGACTCCACGACCAAAATCGCAAAGCTTTGCGATTTTGGTATGCATGTATCAGGTATGATAACCGATTGTCCACTCTACATTTAGCATTATATATATTTTCTATTTTACTTCATCGCGGATTATAGCAAAATAATTTTATTATTACTTTTGTATTATGGATCTCCGCAAAGTAACGCCTAATTCTATAAATTATTCTCACATTTATATGAGTAGGATTGTGCAGGATAGAAAAAATAATTATTAGTAATTATTTATTAATAATTATTTAACTCGTCAAGAATCTATTTACATGATGTGATTGATTGATGTGTATGACGCATATAATTGATTAAGCTTGATTAAGATAAATATATATTAGAAAGAAATTAAAGACAAGTTAATTTGTCATTAAATAAACAATAATTTAAATAAATAAAAAATAATCAAACGTGAATTAACGTGAATTAATTAAAACGCGTCTTTGATTATGTCAGAGGTAATTCTGAGAAATTAAAAAAAATATAAATATAATAAAAATGAAACACTAGTTTCTTATGACTTTAAATATAATATAATGATAATCCCAGATAAAGAGCCGGATCTGGCATTCTCGTAATAATGTCGGTTGTTTCCGCTCAGCACCCTCTCGGTAAATTTACCTCCGACCTCCGTCCTATTCATCGGACTATTGAATGTGTATATATGTGTCTTTGTTCAGGCTATATTTTATATATTCCTATATAGATATTCCTTTAAAGAAATATTTTGGAAATTAATATTAGGTTTAAATCATTTATTCTCAAAAAAAGCCAATGGCCACTTACATGAGAACATAAACTCTTAACTAAATTAGGCGGTCACCAAAAGACCTGCTCGTGAAACGGTTTTAATTTTCATTTGACTGTAAATTATTTTAGTTACACTAGATTTTTCTTTATTCATTGTTTTTCTTAAACTTCTATTCCGTGTAATTTTCAAATATGTATTTTGCGAGAAGTGATTTAAAACAGTTTAACTTAATATTAGTAGGTATTTTATTAAACAATTGTGCTCCTGCATAAGTAATATTTTTTGTCATAATTTGTATGGAATATTTCTATGGTAATGGTAACGCGCGGACCAAATCTTTCTGAACCTGGGATCAATATCACCTGGGTGACATGTGGATTTCAATCCCAGCGCCAGCACTTATTTCTTTTTTTTGCATTTTTTATAACATCATCTTCCTGCCCTTATCCCACTCGAAGTGGGGTCGGCAAAACATGTTATAAACATGCTGTCACATGATTTGGCTGCTTTTTTACGACCGGCCGCCTGCCTGACGTAAACTTACCTCAGTCGTATTTTACGACACCTCGATAGGTAAGAGGGTCTGGTTTGTTCTACTAAACCGGATACCACACGGTGGGTCAACTTACCTTAGTCGCCTTTTACGATACCTCGGTAAGAAATTAGGGTGGTACTATTCTATCCAGCCGGATACCACACGGATTTTTATTATTGCATTTTTTATATCTTTAAAATAATTCCAAGCTAGTCTCGGTAAAGTGAAGACGTGATTACCATTAAAATCGCACGAGTCTGAGATAAAAGGAAAAGTTGCCAGCAGGGTGTTAGGGCGGACATATCCGACATAATTATGTCGGTTCCGGGCCCTTTCTCTACAATTATAATTATGCGCTACCGTGATATTGCCATTGATGCTCGAGAAATTCATACTATTTACTAATTTAATAAATCCAAACCATTTAAAGGTGCGTACAGATATCGCGAGACGGTGCGTTGTGAATGGTTGTTCTTCCATGCCTCGAGTTGTGCGGACGTGTGTGCTCACCGTGAACATTCGCGCCAAACGATCGTTGCGAATGCTAGCTCAGTGGAAGCCGTGCGCTCCGTGTAGACGGACGTTTGACGTTTTTCTTTGCGTTGCATGCTCATAAGTGATAGAGCCCTGGTATTCCCATAATGTAATCGGTTCATAAAAAATCGTTTTGTCACTAGCGTCTTTTCTCTTTTTTTAATATTAAATTAATTACTTTATAGGCTGCAGTTACACGTCTCGCCTTGTCGTAGCTATTTTTCTACTGACGAATACCATACGCGTTTGTTTGTGTGCTCAGCTTGAGCATATCGCGTTCGGGACGCATGTATGAGTATAAATGTACCGTCGTACGCCACACGTGAAAAACTATTCGCGACGCACGTGTCGTGATGTCTGTACGCGGCCTTAAAAATTAAAATAGAATTTATCATGAATTATACGGGAATAGGGCAATACTTCATAATACGCTTTCCTGTTCCGTAAGATACGGATTTTTTTGACTTAGGAAAAGGTGAAGAGGAAAATAATTTGTCCCTCATAAATTTGTTAAAGTCTCTACATATAAAAATATTTTCTTCAATTATTATAAAATAGGAATACAAAAAATTGTTATTTTGCAGTGTTAAAAAGGTGTTATTTTGCAGAATTCCATTATACTATGCATTATATATTGTTAATTAGAATTGTTTTCGTTAGATAGCATTTATTATAAATTCATATAAAATAAAAAAAATCATTTATTCAAGCAAGATTATAGCAAAATTATTTCGCTATAAACCGCCATAAAGTAAATATAAAATAATATATATAATGCTAAATGTAGAGTGGACTATTCGTTTTCATATATTATACATGCAGGATTCGTAAAAAACAATTTGAATTTGAAAATTGACGGTGTTATTTGCGAAAATATTTCCAAATATATGGATTTTAATTCCATATAAAACTTGGCATTCATTCTCTCTCCATACAAGTTTCGTACACCGAGCGATAACTTTCTGATTATGGTCTTATGAAATTGCTTTTAGTTTTATGCGCGTAGCTTAGAAACTGCTAGAGATGCAAAGTGGAAAGTTTACATAAATTTATGTTGAACTTTTACGATATTAATTCTATCGGAGGCTTATATGCTGAGCTAAGTTTAAATTAATTTTTCATACGTATTTGTATTAAAATCTATGCTGGAAAACAGTAAATCCTGGACTGCAACCGCCTATTTCTGGGAATATGTAATTTCGCAGAAAAAAGCGGTAGGGAGCGTTCAGGAGATAACTTCTTTTAACCTAATCCGTCTGAGACGATACCTAAAACAGTTTTTCCTCATTACTCGGCTAAAATACATGAAAATTTTCATCTATATTCTATATAGTGTATTATCTATGCCCAAAACTGTCGACTAACCTTATGAGGACCTCAGGGCATCGAATATATTCGATTTCTATTGATAGTTGCAATTTATCGCAGCTTTTTCGGGGAAGAAAACATCATAAGAAAATATTTGAATTCTTCAGAATTCTGGGCATATGTGTTACTTATGGCTCCGCATGCGGAGCAGCGTGGTGCACACAAAAAATCCCCACTGCTTCAAGGATGCTTCACCGCCCTTGAAGCGCTAAAGCGATCAAGATACATTCAATCTTACACACACACAATTTTGCACATTTGTATACTACAATATTACTACAATTGTTTTGTTCACAAACTTGCTATATTTCTGTTGAGCTAATGGTTTATATACCTTAACTAGCTGAGAACACCACCGAGGTTGTCAATTAAGGCGAGTAAAGTTCAGAAACTCGTGTGCAGGCTAACTGCGATTGAGTGTATTTTAGAATAACGATCCAACATGTGCGAGGTATAAACAATAAGAGATTGATCCTTATAAGCGTTTGCCGTTCTTCATCAGGCACTAAGTTATCTTGAAAGTTATCAAATGAACCTGCTAAACAATTATTTGTAATTCACCATGAAGTGAAATAATAAGCGATTATATTAGGAAAAGGCATCCCAAGAAACTTCTGTATTTGTAAGCAAGTTTTGTTACAGACCGGGTAAGCGTATACATTATCCAAGTAGATAAAAGAAAATTGTAACTCAGATATGAGGTTTTAAAGCTAAATTTTATATCTTACTGAATCCTCTCCTACACGGTGAAGCTAAAGCACAGGATCATACAGAGCGCCGTCTAATACAGGATTTCTATTCTATTCAATTTTATATATCGGGGACTGGCCTCTAGCAATGTCCTGCAATATTGACGATGTTGTCTCTTTGCATACATTTTAAATCTGCTATTATTAGATTACATTGATTTATTTTATCTTTCTATTTTAAGATATAAATGCTTATTTCAAATAATAAACATTAACTTTATTATCAATTACTGTTCAGCTGAAAATTGGGTCAAAAAGGGTATTAAGTATAGTAATAAAGTAAATATTATTATTCCTTGTTTTAACCTAAATACCAAGCGAAAAAACTACTGGTGTTTATCGTATTTTAGTAATTTCTCTATGAATTCCAAAGTAATTCATTGTTATGGACAATTGCATTTAATTTTATTAAAAAACTCTTTACCCTCTCCATAGAAATTACTTTATTTAGACAATATAGTCATTGAATTGTTTGCAACAGCTTTGTTTATACAACAGTAAAGTGGTGGCAAGACTGTGTTTTAATAACACGATGTTAGACGTGACGTCACGCAGTAGAAGTTGCCCTTTACTTCGGTATCAAGCGAACAAAATACGCCATAGTGTAAAGTCAAATAGCCGCCTATTATCCCACAGCTGGGCATAGACCTCTTTTCTCAATTTTTGGAAGGAATGGTTGGAACTAAGATCCGCCACGCTGCATCACGCAACACGCCGCCTAATGCGGATTGGTAGGTTAAACATACACCGAGAATTCTCTGGACATAAGCAGGATTTCTCACGAAGTTATCCTTCACTCAAAAAAAAGATAAATTACAAACATCATTTAATTAATTCATAGAATTAGGCGTTACTTTGCGGAGGACCATAATACAAAGGTAATAATAAAATTATTTATTTTATTTTATTTATTAAAGAAAGCTTACAGCTATTTTCAAATATTTAAGTCTATCTTTTTATTTTACTTTGCTATGATTCGCGATGAAGTAAAATAGAATTCTATTTAGTTAGACACATAAATATTAACAGGAAAACTCATTGGTGCCTGCCCGGGGTGTAAAACCGTGACTCATTACGAAAGAGTCTGCTGAGCTATGTTAAGCTAGCAAGTTAATAGTTTTTAACAAAAGTTTTATCCACTTGCTTTATACCGTGTACCTCCATAAATTAAAGGTTATGTTATACAAATTATCATAAATGTATATCAATCATAATAGAAGGTATCTACGTAACAACACTTCGCTTAATTATGACAAATGTCACGCAAGAAAGTACACGTGAACAAATTCCCGCATCGTCCCGGTGCTTTCAAGCCCCTTAACAGAGATTAACTGCCGTCGCTTAACACTCCTGACACGTGTTAAGCAATCTTAATATGCGTTTGTGCGAAGATTTGAGCTTCAAATCGCGAGAGCTGTGGATTAATCATGAGGCTGCTGATTCAAGTTTAAATTTGTTGAATATATTGTATTTTAAATTAAAAAAAAAAGTAATACAACTTCATTCTTATTTTCTTTACTATCCCACTGCGTCATAAGTCTCCCCTCTACGTTTTACGAGATAGATTACACATATCCCCAAAATTCTAGAGATATTCAGGTTTCTTCACGATGTTTTCCGAACGAAAAGCGTGCGATAAATAGGAAATATTAATTAGACACTTTTTAACACAATTAATTAGACCGCCGTGTGGTATCCAGATGAGTTGAATTGAAAAATTGCGTTTCCGGTTTCCGGTTGAAAAATTATGATTTCATTTATTTCGTTTATTATTTTCTTACATTTTAAACAAGAAAACAGGAAAGCGGGACTGTCCACCAAAAAGCAAGACTACCCACTATAGTCGGAACTTGTGGTCACCTTAACTTAACGTCAGATATAGAGGAACAAATGAAAAAAGTTTGTTAGTGGACAAAGATAAAAAGCAAATGGGCAACGTAATGGGGCCAAGTTCGGGAAACACTTTAGCTAAACATTTACTAATGGAAATGGAAAGGAGCCAGCGGGAAAGGGAATGGACTAGCTAGTTATTTTTTTACACACGTTGCGAGTTTGGTGCCAACAACGCCACTACGCCTGGTCATTGTTATATGACACTAATGCGATGAGTTTTGGAAATTTATTCCTGCAACTAGAGCCTAACGGGAGCGTTTGAGGCGGCTCTTATTTTCAGTTCTATCGCTAATTGCCATAAATCAGTGTTGGATGTAAATTGGGGTTATTAAGATGAGTGATGTTATAATTTGAACACTTGAAGTAAATAAGGCACTAAGTACCTAAGAATTAAAATTCGAACTACGTATGCAATTTGGTTCTAAAAGCCTTTTTGAACCAAATTGCATACTTAAGTTCGAATTTTAATTTTAGGTACTTAGTGCCTTATTATTTTTTTTTTATGGAATAGGATGGCAAACGAGCATGCGGTGCACCTCAAGTAATCACCGCCGCCCACGATCTCTCGCAGAGCGAGGGTGTTGCTGTCCCTTAAAAAAGTAGAAAATACGCTTTTTGAAGGTACTTATATCGTGCCGATCCGGGAACACCGCCAAAGGGAGATCGTTCCATAAAATGGTGGTGCGCGGAAAGAAATTATTTGAAAATCGCACTTGTTACTTTAACTTCAAGTGTTCATTTGTTGATGTTGATTACAGTCCATCGTTTGGGTAATATCTTAGGTGGTCGATTCATTAATCTCTATGTGTTTATTACTAGTGTTAACGCACTCTTTCAACAATAACACGATATAATGGAATATTACAATTCCCGCTCTGAGATACACTTATCTTGAATAACGAACACGGAATGAAATCCACTGAAACGTTTTAGCAATAAGAAGACTTACACCGGAAACAACACGACACAGTGTTGCCACTATTTCAGTCAAAAGGGCGCGATGCTCTTGTTTCGTGACTGTGCTATAAAATACAAATCGGAAGTCATTGGCGACAACACTAGGTATGCCTTTTACAACATCTCGTAATAAATGAGGGTGGTCTGTTCTACTCAGCCGTATGCCACACGGCGAGTCGACTTACCTTAGTCACGATTTACAACACCTCGGTAAGAAATGTGGGTGGTCTATTCTGCTATGTCGGAATCCACACAACGGGACAACTTACTTTAGTCACTATTTACGACACCTCGGTGAGAAATGAGGGTGGTCTGTTGTACTCATCCGGATACCACACGGCGGGTTGACTTACATTAGTCACCTTTTACGACATCGATGTCGACCTTATTACATATTTATAACGGATCCCTATTTTTTTGAAAATTTTAATATAGCCTATGTAACTCATTAAAGATACAGCTTTCCAATGGTGAAAGAATTTTTGAAATCGGTCCAGTAGTTTTTGTGTGAAAACACTACAAACATACATACAAATTTTTCCCCTTTATAATATTAGTATACACATCTCATTACATCTTCCTGCCCTTATCCCACTCTAAGTGGGGTCGGCACAACATGTTATAAACATGCTGTCAAATGACTTGGCTGCGTTTTTACGACCGGCCGCCTGCCTGACGTCAACTTACCTCTGTCGTATTTCACGACACCTCGGTAAGAAAGAGGGTGGTCTATTCTACTAAACCGGATACCACACGGTGGGTCAACTTACCTTAGTCGCCTTTTACGACACCTCAGTAAGAAATGAGGGTGGTCTATTCTACTCAGCTGGATACCACACGGCGGGTCGACTTACCTTAGTCGCCTTTTACGACACCTCGGTAAGAATTGAGGGTGGTACTATTCTATTCAGCCGGATACCACACGGATATTAGTATAGAAAACCTTAAATTACAAGGTAAACAAGAATCAGAATCGTGGTTATTATCCAACTTCGCCGAAAAGCTCAAAAGCAATAACTCAAGAGGTCGCGATCAGGTGCTCCTAACTGCCCTGATTTACTTCGCTACTTGCTAACTTGATTATTTGTTTTTCAAACCTGTTATGAAAAATAATTTTTCATACAATACCACTTTGGGAGGAAGGAAAAATGTAGACTTTTTATTTACCGTACTACTTTTTTCCCCGCATTATAATATCAATGTAACCGGCTAAGTGGCTGAGTAGAATAGACCATCCTCATTTCCTACCGAGGTGTCTTAAAAGGTCATCTGTCACCCATAATACACGTATAAGTTATATTGGGGACGGACAGACGTGTGTGTCCCATTTACTTTTATTTATTTACTAGCAATGCGGCTCCGCCCGCGTGGAAAGGTTAAAACCGTAATATAGTCTTTTGACAACCATAAAATGATAAAAGTGGGTCAACCTTAAAAGCTAAACATATGCTGTCGCGGACTTTTTTTAGAACTTTTTGAGCTGTGGTACTGGCGTCGTATGGTGTGCATTCCCTGGACAGCGTTTAGGACCAACATCTCTGTTCTTAACGAGGTACAGGTCAAAAAAAGGCTTTCCACCATCTGCCTCCAGCGAATCCTATTTTACTTTGGACACATAGCATGTAAGCCCGCAAATAACCTGGAGAAACTGTTGATAACGGGCAAAGTAGAAGGCAAGAGACCCAGGGGGCGGAGTCCAAAGAGATGGTTGGATCAGGTGTCCGAACACCTGGACACAAACATCAGCCACGCATTGCACTGCGCCGATGACCGAACCAGGTGGCGAGAACTTGTTTTTGAAAAAACTGAGGCAGGAGATCACGATGCTCAGCAGTGAGCGAACGGTTAAAGGAGGAGGAGGAGGAGAGGAGAATAATTTTGTAATACATGATTTTTGAATTACTATTACCGTTTACTCACTTGTGTTATACCCTTTGTTGATGAATGGACTATCTTAAAGAATGGAAAGAATTTTTCATATCGGTCCAGTAGTTCCTGTGATTAGCGCGTTCAAATAATCAATCAAACAAACTCTCCAGCTCTATATATGAGCATAGATTGGGGAGTGCTTTCAGTACTACACGACCACTCAGCACCAAAGGAAGTATTTTAGTATTTGGAATCTCGTTCTCATTATAGATACATTACGCAATCAACGCTCTGTGAATGTTTCGTGATTAAATTTAAATTAAAACAAATAATGTGCAAACTGAAATCTATGTGAACAAATAAATTAATTGGCATAATATCCTGGTAATTTTCATCATTTCGCTGTACCAATTTACACACATTCAATATTATATTTAATATTGTATTGACGCTTGAAAATTGTGAATTGCCATTGGGCGTATATAGAAATCATGTCGAACCCTGTCTCCCCTATTTGAAACTTATCATTGGCGTCCCGTGGTTAATGTAATTAACAGCCTGTTGCCCACACTTGGGCTCTCTTTTCTTCAGAGATATTGTTTTGAGCTAATTCTCAAAACTTATACTATTTGTAAGTAAAAACCGTATAAAGATCCGTTCAGTACATTTTGAAAAAATCGATCATATCGACATCGACAGATTTTGGGGACTTTGTTTTTTAATAATTATAGATATTAGTATGTTCGACATTCAAATGTCCATTGCTCGAACTATTTATCATAACGAGCCTTTCAGATTAATAGTAAAGTAAAGTAATGACCTGTTCCTATCCCACTGTGAGTGGGATAACCCTCCTCCGTTTTCGGAAAGAAGGATAGGAGCTTAAACCTACCACGCTGCTCTAATGCGGATTGGTAGGTTACACATATCCGTAGAATTGTCTAGAGATATGCAGGTTTCCTTACGATGTTTATCTTCACCGAAAAAAGTTTGATAAATTGAAATTATCAATTAAACACATAATTATCAATTAAATACATAAATCATTGCAAATCATAGCAGGCACCTGCTATGATTTTAAACCCCTGATCGAATCGACAGATTTGCACGGCCAAACCGCTATCACAGCTTCAGATTAATAACTTGAACGAAATCCGTTCTTGACTTTCTAATGGTTATATAACTTAAACAGAATGTGCAAAGTAAAATCTACGCGAACAAACAAATTAAGTTGCCCTCTTTTATGTATATTAGGCAACTTAATTCGTCCAACAGGGTGAAAGTCACGGCAGCGCGCGCAAATGTTTAGTTTCAATTAATGCAACCGTTGTTCCGTTTAAAAATGTTACAAAGAAGAGCCATTTATGTAAATTATAACTTAGTAGTAATATCCCGCGATTTCATCCGCGTAATTTTTTTTGCACCTTATTACATTTTTATAACGGGTCCCTGTTTTTTTTGAAAATGTTATATAGCCTATGTTGCTCAGTAAAGATGCAGCTTTCCAACGATAAAGAAATTTTGAAATCGATCCATTAGTTTTTGTGTGAAAACATTGCAAACATACATACAATTTTTTTTTCTATTTATAATATTAGTAAAGATTAACTAATTTAAATATAAAAAAATATTAAAGATTTATACACGTACATTTTAATATATCTGCTTTGCAATCAAGAAATGTTTAGTATAATACTAACTTCGGATCCATTTCGAGGTGTTAAAGTGCGAGCTCCTAACGAAGAGTTTGTCCAAATTTGTATCGAGCGAACATACATACAAATTTTTCCTCTTTATAATATTAGTATATATAAAATACTCTCTTACTTCTAAAGTTTTTGGCTGTAAGATCTGTTTGGCTGTATGATACTGCCTGAGGCATATACTTGGTTGCAGTTTTTGTAATAAATGTAAATATCAAAATTAATTGATTTTTTAGAGAGATATTAATTATAGTAAGCAATTGTGAATAATAACTGGGTCACTGAGCTTTGCTCGGTATTTTTTTACAAGTCATAAAAAAGATGCATTATGAAAAAAAAAAGAAAAAAAGGGCTGGATATACCTGAACTCGATCCGAGGTATAATTATATATAGGTATATATTTTAACTACCTTAGACCACTCACTCTCAACTATTATAACTGTACATATGACAGCGTAATTAACGTTTGTTTTCTAATCATATTCCAACTGTTTTTCAGTGCCCGAAAACAGAGATAATACGACATTTTCTTTAACGAAACCTAGATCGATCAATCGCCCCCCGAAACCTCCGAAATGTATCACATCAAATACTAAATGCAGCCAACTGTACATTCTACGAATAAAATTTCCACCATAAAGCATGAAACGTTAACGCCAGGTATGATTTGACAGAGAGACAAAAAATGGGCCCGAATTCCCTTCGCCTTGAACCCATGAAGCATCTAATTCAACAGATTCCAATGCAGTGACAAATGTTACGTTTTTCGCTCCCTGAAATGGATGAGCTAAAAGGTTGAGCCACGAACATAGCGATCCTATTAATATTTTAAAATAGTCATTCCTTTTCCTCATTTACAATTTTATTTTTTTTGTTAAAATAATAACACCATCGGTACTATAAATAAATCTATATTTTAACTTAATTTATATTAATATCCACCTTAATAGTAACTAGTTAAATAATTTACTAATTGTTACTTTAATTAATGGTAGTAAACTAGCATAGCTGAACAAAAGAACAATAATTTATAGAAATATGCGTTACTTTGCGGAATTCAATTGGCATATAACAAAAGTTTTGATTCAATTATTTTGCTACACGCAAATAATAGCAAAATAATTCTATTGTAACTTTTGTTTTACAAAAAATAACATTTAAAGTATGATAATATTTGATGTTGATATTTGCAATTATTGTAATAGATTTATTTCACATTCAAAATATTCTTTATTCAAGTGGACATATCATCAAAGGAAGCTTCCTCTGATTTGGAAGTTTGCTCCTACCGAGAAGAACCAGCAAGAAACTCGGCGGATAATATTTTCAACAAATAATTATTATTTTCAAAATAATTACAATTTTATTGATGGTTACAAGTTAATCGTTGCAGCTTAGTGTGTGGCTGACTGCAGTGTGAATATGCTACTATCACTCCAATAATCCTCAATTGTATAGTAAGCTTTATGTAGCAGCATCGTTTTAAGATAATTTTTACACTTGTGTAAAAGCAAGTTTTATATACATAGCACCCTTTATTGTCGTTTATCAGGTAGCTATTGTAATATCGCTTCGCTATTATAATAATGTTAGAGTCTCATGTTAGTCGGCTGGATAAATCAACAAATGAGATTGTCTTTTACAGTGACGGATTATAACTAACTAGTTGGAAAGTACCTAGACGTTAACTAGTAAATCACAGTCCGCCTATTTCATGGGCCGCGGAAAGTAAAAACCGGTCTAAGCGGAAATTCAAATTGAATGACAATAAGATTGACGGGCAGCCAGATAGCGGACCCGTTTCATTTCGCGAGGTTTTATACGTGGCTTAAGAACGTATTGCGTTCTCTGTACGATACCAGGCTTTTTGCTTTCATTCCTTCGTTTTTGACTCTGATAATTGTTGGGAGTTAAATTTTGTTTATTCTTGTGGAATATTTCAGGTCATTTCAGTTTTTGTACACTATTTCAAATCATTATCCTCCTATCCTCAATACTCTAAGTGGGGTCGGCATAACATGTTTTAAGCATATTACAATTTCGGTTAGTTATTCTAAGAGCCACCGCCTGCCCGACGCCAACTTACCTCAGATGCCTTTACGACACCTCGGTAAGAAATGAGGGTAGTTTATTCTACAGAATCAAATACCAAACGGTGGGTCAACTTACTTTAGTCGCCTTTTACGACACTTCGATAAGTAATGAGGATGGTCTATTTAACTCAGCCGGAAACCACACAGCGGGTTGACTTATCTTAGTCGCCTTTTACGACACCTCGGTAAGAAACGAGGGAGGTCTATTCAACACAGCCGGATACCACGCGGCATTTTACTATAATCATATATTTCAATTGAATTACAGAAAAGTAATTATTAATGATATCGATAAGATTGTTATAGCAACAGTCTAAAGAGCAACAAATTGTTTATTTCAAACTGAAACTCTTTTCATGCCAGAGTCGAAAAACAAATCTAGTTAGCAAGTTGTTGAGCAAATTAAGGCAGTTAAGAGCACCTGATCCCTCGACCTCTCGAATTATTGCAGAGCTTTTTTAGAGGTAAACTTGTACAATAACCCGATTTCAATTCTTGTTTACCTTTTAAATGAAACATGAATTAACAAAATACTTTGTTTTAGTAACAGTAGAAAATAGCTTAAGGCTGTTTCGACTTATACAAATATACAGCTGCACACACTAGCGTTAGCTTTCATACACACATATACACTTTTCTAGTTTATTTCATAAAAAAAGTATAACGAAATAATTATCTTCTTAGAGCACCTATTGCGTTTAACAAATTATGTAAGAGTAACGTAGATTTAGATTTGTAATGTACTTCTGCAACCTGCGCTCTTAGAATTTTAACTTCATATTTTCTTTCAAAAATCCGCCGTGTGGTATCCGGCTGAATAGAATAGTACCACCCTCATTTCTTACCGAGGTGTCGTAAGAGGCGACTAAGGTAAGTCGACCCGCCGTGTGGTATCCGGCTGAGTAGAATAGACCAACCTCATTTCTTACCGAGGTGTCGTAAAAGGCGACTAAGGTAAGTTGACCCACCGTGTGGTATCCGGTTTAGTAGAATAGACCACCCTCTTTCTTACCGAGGTGTAGTAAAGTACGACATTGGTAAGTTGACGTCAGGCAGGCGGCCGGTCGTAAAAACGCAACATGTAATAAACGGTGTTTATTACATGTTGTGCCGACCCCACTAGAGTGGGAAAAGGGCAGGAAGATATATATATTTTCTTTCAAAAATATAATGTAATTTTTTTATTGTGTATATATTCTATTTTTGTATCCATGCTAGCATAACTATATATTTATCTTTTATCAGTGATAACTTTTATTTGGCCTTATTTTGCAATCTATTTTAATATGTATTCTAATGTAATAGCTATAAGTTTTCCTTATTAAATAAAATAAATAACGGCCTATTACTATTCCACTGTTGGGCATAGGCCTCTCCGTTTTTGGAGAGAAGGATTGCAGCTAATACCTACCACGCTGCTCCAATGCGGATTGGTAGGTTACACATATGTCCAGAATTCTCTAGAGATATGCACGTTCCCTCACGATATTTCCCTTCACTGAAAATAGTATGATAAATTGCAATTATCAATTAGAGACGTAATTATTAACAGGAAAAACTCATTGGTGTCTGCCCGGGTTTTGACCCCGTGACCCGTAGAAAGAGTTGCACGGTCTGACCGCTGCGCTATCACAGTTCTTATAACATCATCATCATTCTTCTGCCCTTATCCCACTTTAAGTGGGATCGGCATAACATGTTTTAAAAACGTTGTTGCATATTTTAGCGCTACTTATTCTACGACCAGCCTGACGTCAACTTAACTTAGGTACCTTTTACGACTGCTCGGTTAGAAATGAGAATGGTCTATTCTACTCAGCCGGATACCCAGCGGTGGGCCAACTTACCTTAGTCGCCTTTTAGGACACCTCGGTAAGAAATGAGGATGGTCTATTCTATTCAGCCGGACATCACACAGTGGTTCAAAATACCTTAGTCGTTTTTACGACACCTCTGTAAGAATTGAGGGTGGTCTATTCTATTCAGCCGGATACCACACAGCGAACAAATGATAATTGACATTTTATTATATAGTATTGGCCCCTTTATTATTATATTAACGCTTTTATTTTTTTTATAACAACTTACTCCTATCCAGACAATAATTTTGATAACTAATTTATGATTTTCATAATTACCGCGCTACCTTGTCCATTATGACCTTAATGCTTATAAGTCTATATATATATATATATATGTAATCTGCCTGTCTGTCTGTCTAATCAAGTATATCGAGAGATGACTGCAACGTTGGTTTGCTTTTGGCATTGCGTAATGCGTGTAAAAACAGTTAAGCTCTG
This sequence comes from Morpho achilles, assembly GCA_947086495.1. Lineage (NCBI taxonomy): Eukaryota > Metazoa > Arthropoda > Insecta > Lepidoptera > Nymphalidae > Morpho > Morpho achilles. The sequence goes on along the minus strand of CAMTZB010000004.1, from coordinate 3,603,581 downwards.
GCTTCCTTCCATTTCCATTAGCAAATGTTTAGCCAAAGTGTTTCCTGAACCCATTAACTTACCCGTTTTCTTTTTGTCCTCACAAACTAAATTTTCACTCGTTCTCTCTAACATTAAGTGTTTTTCTGGGCGCAGCTGTGTTAATTTACTTTCAATATTTTATTTCCTGGACTAATTAAATGTTGAAATATTTTGATAATTAAAAAAATGCATTTAAACTTGATTACTTTAGTTTTTGTATTTGTTATTTTGTAATTTAAACTCATGTTTATAAAAAGTAGCTTAGGGATTAGCTGGTTAACCGAGCTTTGCTGGGTAATTTCTAATAAAAAAAATATTGGGCAGGTGGGGCTCGATCTTAGGTATTTTCATTTCACGAGACCGCCCGTTCCTTGAATAAGCTACGCTGACTTGACAATTTAATGGCAAAAACAGTGTTCTATTTTAAATTTAAATTTTAATAATATTTTTTTCCCAAAAACAGGGATTAAACGTCTTTTAAACCTAGCTAGTTCGATTTTTTTTCCTCAACCCCCTACATGCTAAAAAGAAATTCTGAATTCAGAAAAGTCGTTGGAGCCGTTTCCGTAATTCCGATAATATACCTCTATACATATATTTACATACAAGATTAACTCATTTAAATATTAAAGATAACTTACATTAAAGATAACTAACATTTCATTTAAATCATTATTCAATCAAGGTAAACAACGGTTAGCTGGAGATGAAAAAAACATGTTATCGTTTTATTTTTTAAAGGAAATAAGGGTAAACAAATGTTCACACTCACTCCATCCTTAACTGAGATTAACCGCCGTCGCTCAACACCGACGACACGTGTTTAGCAATCTTAATTTATGTTAACTGCCAACGGAGGCTGGGTATTACGAATATTTGAGCTTATTCTTGCGCGGGACCGTACTTTAATCAGGGATTCGGCGCTTATGTTTTGTATAATCGCTTCATTTCACAATAATACTGCACTGTGTTATTTATGTAAATCATGAAGTCTTCAGTCAAGAAAATATCGTACTATCGCAGTCTATACTAATGTATACTGGTGAAGAGTTTGTTTGAAAGAAAGAAACAACGTTTATTTTACATTCCGTGATACACAGTTAGCGACTATGGGCCTCATAAGAAGGCTCAGAGTCGCTCAGCGGGCGATGGAGCGAGCTATGCTCGGAGTATCTCTACGTGATCAAATCAGAAATGAGGAGATCCGTAGAAGAACCAGAGTTACCGACATAGCTCAGCGGGTCGCGAAGCTGAAGTGGCGATGGGCGGGGCACATAGTGCGTAGAACCGATGGACGTTGGGGTCTCAAGGTGTTGGAATGGCGACCCCGCACCGGAAAACGCAGTGTCGGTAGACCCCCCACGAGATGGACTGACGACCTTAAAAAGGTCGTGGGGAGCCGCTGGGTCCAAGCGGCACAAGATCGTGTGGTATGGAGATCCCATGAAGAGACCTATGTCCAGCAGTGGACGTCCATCGGTTGACAAAGAAGAAGAAGAAGAAGAAGATACACAGTTGTTAATTAAACTAAACTTTAACACATAACACAACAGAACAAAAACATACCAATAACATAAAACAATATCATGTAAATATACTGGATACCACAAGAAGAAGAAAATAGCTCAGCTCAGTGTAAATTGAGCGACAAAATCCTATGGCACAACACTGTTTGTTTGATTGTTTGAAGGCGCTAATCTTAGGACCTGCTGGACCGATTTAAAAAATTCTTTGAGAGTAAGATAATCCATTTTTCGAGTAAGGCTATAGATTATATCGCATTTAAAGGAATAGGAGAGGCGTAACAATTAAAAATATTACGAAAACGGCAATATTTAAGGTTTTCTTTGCGTGCGCTAAGTAATAAAAATAGTGTATTACAAAATTTTACCCTCTAAAAGTTCTACATAAAAGTCCGCGACAGCATATGTCTAGCTTTTAAGGTTAACCCACTTTAACATTTTTATCTCTCAAAATACTATATTTAGGTTTTAATATTTCCACGGGTGGAGCTGCTGGAATTTGCTGGTATACTATATTTGTCATATAGTAATAGTAATTACTAATTAGTCTTTTAGAGTAGAATTTAATGCAAATTAAGATAGCTCTAAGCACGAGTCGTGGCGTTTGTCTTAGTTAAGCAAAAGCCAAACGTGAATACAAGAATTCTCGTGTAGAAACGTGACTTTTGACATAGTTCAGCGAAGAGTCATTAAAAGATACTAATGGCCTGAGTTTAAGGTGAAAGTGTTGATTCATGACTGGTTGTTTACCAAATTCTTTAACACTCAGTCATTCCTTGCTTTTATTTCTTCTAAGTTTAACATTTATCAGTCATGATAGACTAACAGGGAGACTTTTGCGACTCTTTCATGAGTTCAAACCCCGGGCAGACACCAATGAGTTTTGTATTTAAACTTATGTTATTTACTTGTGTCTGATTAATAATTGCAATGTATCACACGCTTTTTGGAAAACATCTTAAAAAAACCAATATATCTCTAGAGAATTAGAGCAGCTCTTAGCTCCAACCCTTCTCTCCAAAAAAATAAGTGGATTAGTAACAGGCCGTTCTTAACATTTTTAAATAGTAAATTTTTTTGTGGGATTGAATTATGTTTACAATTTAATAATTTTTTTTATTTAATTAATAATTTATTTATATTATACTACACTGCATAATGTAATAAAATATGGATACAAATATTTGTATTAACACTAAAAATATCTATTATTGCAGTACAATATGTGGGTTAGAAAAACTGCGAAATAAAGAGTGCATAGGTGGCGTATTATTATTAATTTACATTTATGACAAAAAAAATAAAATAATGGTTAGGTGAATCGAATGAACAAAATTTTTGCAATGAGCCTAAGTTATGCGGGTTTCACAAACTGACAAAATAAATCTCAATATCGACCGATAAATTTTAATAAAATAGACGTCAATTCTACCAGTGATTATGCACTCTGAAAGTGCCTCAGCTGTTGCGGACATATGCACCAAATAGTAACATTGAAAGTTCGTCACTATATACAATTTATAAAACCGCACAACCGGCACGTTTATATGGAGTTCATAAAACTATTTGATACTCGTCTGCTTTGGAAATAGTCCAAAATTTACATGAAATATTGCAAATAGTCCAGGAGTTGCCTGAGATATAGAGCGTATGATTATTTATTGCGCAGCATATAGTTTATTATTCGCTCAATTAGGTTTTATGCACTTTTATAGTATGTGTTGAAATTTATTCCAACTTGTTTTTAGCATTTAATAAGTTTGAATAAAAAAGATTATAATATATAATTATAATAAATAAATAATTGATGATTAAAAATATAACATTTTATAAGTTTATGTTACTATAGTTATTCCTTCATGATGTATCTACGCTAAATATTGGAATCCGCTGAACGAATATTGATGAAATTTGGCACTATTATTCCTTATACACCAGGGTAACAGATAGGCTGTAGAAATCCTTTTAATTCTACAGGAATAGGATGACATTAAAAGCGCCATCTATTATCAACCTATCACGCAAAAACAATCCACGCATACGAATTTGCGGGTAAAAGGTAGTTTTGTTAATATTTGTTCAACGGAGAAGTCGCGAAAGCATTACACATAGACAGAAAGACATACAGACTGACTATACCAATATATAATATTAAGAATGTGGAAGTAATAAGGTTTGAAATATAATCTGTTTAAAGTAATAAGTAAAGGAGATATTTGAACCAACATTGTAAGGTTTCGTATCATTGCATTTGTTTACTGAGGGTTGTCTATGCATAATATTATTAATATTGCTTGAGCCTTGCTCGGTAATTTTTTTACAAAATAAAAAAAAGAAAGCTAAAAAAAAACCACAAAAATACTAAAATTTACATTCAATTTGTCAGCGTAGCTTATTCGGGGAACGGGTGGTCTCTAGAATTGATAAAACCTAAGGTCGAGTCCCACCTACCCAATTATTTTTTTCTTTTTTTTAAAGTTTTTATTTTATTTTGTAAAATATTACCGAGCAAAGCTGGGTCAATCAGGTACTGAGAGTAACATTACAGTATTAAAATAGGCTTTTAATCTCAGAATTTTCTCAGAAAGTTCCTACAAGCGAAGTCGCAATAATAGTCTAATCTGTTGTTTTACACTTCAATTCTAAGGCAAAGCCAACAAAACCACTGCCGATGGATTAACGTTAAAATCGCCATCTATTTGTATCCAATTTAAAATCAAATTAGAAATAAATACACTTTCCATCCCACCCGATCACGTGCGGGGCCAAGTTCGAGTGCCATAAGGAAAATGTACCTATTATCCAAAGAAGCGAGATTTACCCCAAATCGAATTTCCTTTGCCATCCAAAATGGCCTTAATTTAACGGACGAATTTGTCTAATTCCAATTTTGATTCTGTGACAAATGTTGTTGTGATTTTTGTGCGGACGCACAAAAGAATAAATAAGTCAAAAATAAATAAGTAATATATAAGTCAAATATTGTTCAAATACCTACTGTGATGTCCTATACTTATCCTGTCCTAAACGGGATCGGCACAACATGTTTTTCTCTTCTATCCTATCATAGCTTTGTGGTATAGCTGAGTACAATAGATGATCCCCATTTCTTACCGAGATGTCGTGAAAGTTGACTAAGGTAAGTTTGACGTCAGGCAGGCGGTCGGTCGTAAAATACCCAGCCAAACCATGTAACAAAATGTTTATAACATGTAGTGTCGACCCCACTTAGAGTGGGTGGGATAAAGGCAGGAGAATGATGATCTGTCCTATCATTTTCAACTCCGGCGCTGCTACTACTACTATATTCTACTTTTATATATATTTCGTACTTCACACAGTCCAACCGTCCCTTTTTAGGCTTCTAGTCACATATCCATCCCGATTCATATTTAACACTCGTTTGGTCACACGATTTGCATCCCTCCTCATTACATGTCCATACCATCTTAATCTTACACTTGCCATCTTTTATGAAGACTTATATTATATATACCTTCCTTATACGAGGTGTGTTCAAAAAGTATCGCGAATTTTGTGTATTTTCAAAAATTATTTATTTATTCGTAAATATCTATTTTGCCCCCTTCAAAGTAATCCCTCTGGGATATTATACACTTGTGCCAACGTTTTTACAAATCTTCGAAGCACTTCAAAAAATCATTTTTTTGTATCTTGTTCAGCTCCTCCTTCGATGCCATCTTTATCTCGTCAATCGTGGCGTAGTGTCGTCCTTTCATGGGCCTCTTCAGTTTCGGGAACAAGAAAAAGTCACAGGGGGCCAGATCTGGGGAATACGGTGGCTGCGGTATCATTGGTCTGTTGTTTTTGGCCACGAAGTCGCGTACAAGCCGCGATGTGTGAACAGGGGCGTTATCGAGATGCAAAAGCCAATTTTTGTTTTTCCACAAATTATCGATTAAAATCGAATGGCACGAGCCAATCAATATGCCTAGGTCCTCGGCAATTTCTCTATCGATGATTCGAAGATTGGTCAATACCATTTTCTTCAATTCATCAATTTTTTCGTCTGTTGTTGAAGTGCTCGAGCGTCCGGCACGCTCTTCGTCATTCACATCTTCTCGGCCTTTTAAAAACATTTTGTACCACCGATAAACGTTGCTTTTATCCAAAATAGCTTCTCCATATGCCATAGTCCTCGGAATGCATCCGCGCACTTAATTTCGTTTTTCACACAAAAATCGATACAGGTTCCTTGTTCCATTTTTTGAATAGGTAAAAATCGAAGACGAACCAAAACACGTGCAAGCAAAGCAGCTGTCAACAATTAACCGAACATTCAAAATGGCCCAACTTTTCAGCATAAGTGAGAGACATATGTACTAACATAACGCCACAAAAAAATCGAAATGGGAATATATGTAACTCGCGAAAATTCAAAATTCGCGATACTTTTTGAACACACCTCGTATATACCTTCTATGAGTTCCTTTTTTAAATTTGATTTAAATTTAATTAGTACGGGCAATTATTTAAATGAAAACCTCCATTCAAAGAATAATAATAATATCTTCATTTCAGATAATAAGGGCTCATATATAATGTTGTCGAACGCCAAATAATTTCTGTAAGCTCCATTCCCGATAAACCGATAAACCAACATATTTAAATAGATAAGTTGAAACTGTACATTTCATTCATCAGATGAGATACTAGCAGGTGAGTAATTGCTCAGTATTTTAATTAAAAGAACCTTATGCGTGTATCGATATCTCGGTAATTTTTTAAATATTTAAATAAATGCAAAAAAAAAAAATTAAAAAGAAAAAAACGCGGAATGACATCTGAGAATCGATCGTAGGTTTAAAACTTTTTTGGTTCGCGCGTTACCATCAGGCTTTCACAGCATTGCATTTGACAACTAAGTTGCTATCTATTGCTATTTTATTAGTATTTTTAGTGTCCAAATACAGGGATAATTTTTTTTTTAATAAATTCGTTTTTTTTCCTAAAACCCTACATGCTGAATATCAGGAAAATCGTTGGAGCCGTTTCCGAGATTCAGAAAATACATTTATATATATACATACAAGATTAAGTCATTTAAATATTAAAGATAAAAATCTGTTTTTCTATTTACAAGCAATGGTTTCACCAGTTATCAATAGATTTGACAATAAAAAGTTTAACTTGACAGGGGATTTTTATAAAATGCTAAACTTAAACAAATTTTTAACCTCGTCAGTTCTGTCACAAGGAGCGATATGATATTTTGAATTGAGAAAATTTCTCAAACTATTTTCGTTAAAGAATTATCACACCACACTCTACATTGCAGAAATATAAGCCAACTTCTGTGTATACGTGCCACTATGTACATTTAAACTATCCACGTTTCTAGTACTTAAGTCTGTCCAGACTTTCGCATTTAGATTAGGTATTTATGTGTCGCTTACAGCTTAACTTTTCTGTAAAATGGCGTTGGATAAATCGTATTTCCTCTGTAACGTTGCCAAAAGGTAAATTTCTTTGAGTTTAGATATAAAATTTCACGTAGCGTCAAGTGGTCTCCGGGGTCGCTTCTTTAAAGTAGATTATACGGGAGATATAAATTGTGTAATTCAGTGTAAAAAAATAGTAAATCTTTTCGAAAAGTAAAATAGTAGATAGGAACGTTTACATAAATTTTTATTTTTTAAACCAAAGAGAACTATTTTAAACTTCGTTTTTTGATGATTTCGCACCAGAAAGTGTCCACATAATAAATGAAATTGAGCGATTCTTCAGTCCATTTGATTTCCAATTTTCTAAGACTTTTAAAATGACACTAAGTGACGTCAAAAGATTACGCATGACGTCATTAGTTTTGTCGATTTCTTATGAATGCATCTTTATAATATTAGAATTAGCATCTTATAGAAAATATACAAAATTAACGTTTTAAATATTTGGCGATATTATTTCATCCCACTTTTGGGATCCCTATAGTGGAATTAATAATATCCCACTTTCACTCTATATCCCACTCTTTTCTCCTTTTCGGACTGATTTTGAGGAGGAAAAGCCAACCAATCCCAAGATTTTCTTCAGCTATGCAGAGTTTCTCGTAATGCTTTCCAATAATTTATAAAATTTGGCCTTACTTTGCGTAGGTGTATAATACAAAAGTAATGAAAATATTATTTTGCTATAATCCGCGATAAATCGATCGATTGATCAATCCGCGATTTTATCGCAGATTATAGCAAAAATAATAGATATTTTCATTACTTCTGATGCTTTCGTTTACTGAAAAGCGCTTAAACTATCAATCAGGAACTGTTTTACTGGAAAATGTCATTGGCACCCAGCCGGAAACTCGTAGCCCATCAAAACAAAAAAAAAATAATTTTAAAAACAAGATTAGATTGGCTAGGTTTTTAAAACGATTTACCATTACTCGTTAAATTTCAACAAGCATATGCGCTATAAACTCCTCCAGTATATTATAGTTCCGTAATAAAGAGCTTTAGGAAGTGCTTAATTTACGCTCCAGACGGAGTCGGCACAATTAACGCGTGATGTTCTGCGAAAATATCATATAATATAGACGTCGATTTTAGCGAGTTTAATTAAAGCGTTTAAATTCAATGCGGTAAAAGCTTGGCTCCGAACTGGAAATTTGCGAGAATACGTCCGAAATTTTGTGTGAAGCAAACAGAGGTAGAGTTGCAACTGAACATTGCTGTTACGTTTGAGAGGTGTGGTACAAGGTATAGGTAAGCGCGGTTTAATTTACAACTTGAACTAGCAAATACATCATGAGGAAATCTGCATTTCTCTAGAGAATTCTAAGCATAAGTGTTACCTACTTATTCGCATTCGAGCAGCATGGTAATATGGCCTATGCCCAGCAGTGGGTTACTTGGCTTTTTTACGACTGTTTGCAGTTTTATCTTTCTCTGATACTTATAAGGTATCTAGACTCTTTATTTTTTTTATATGCTGGTTTAGTTTTTATGACTTTTTTTCATTTTAACCAAATACAAGTTATTTTAGTTATTATATTTTTGTAACTTTTTTTAGCATTGAATACTTTTAAACTTAAAAAAAATTAAATTTAGTGTTTTAGTCAGCTTTTGTAAATTTTGAGCCATTTCATTTTTCATTTAGCATTTTTTTTAATCTCAACGTAATTTCTTCTTTCATTCCTTTAGCACTTTAGTTTAATCTCAACGTAAAAAATAACCGCGTCATTCTTTTATATAATCATTTATTCAGCTTTCATCTCAAGTTAGCAAACATTTATGCAAAATTAAAGGATACCATATAACTGTATTAATATAAAATCATATGTGGCAAGATCTCTTTATTCTTATGTTCAAACATATTTACATTAAATATGAACTTTAATTAAAAAAAATATGTATTCAAGTACACTTTAGAGAATAACCTGATACGTGTTCATGAAAGTTGTGAAAATGATATGTATACTTATACAAGATTCGTAATATCCCGCGGTTTCACCCGTGTATTATTTTTCATTTTTTTTTAAACTTATTACATTTTTATTACGGATCCTATGTCGCTTCCAATGTTTTCAATAGTGAAAGAATTTGTGAAATCGGTTCAGCAGTTTTTGTGTGAAAACATTACAAACATACATACAAATTTTTATAATATTAGTAAAGATTTACTCATTTAAATGTTAAAAAATATTAAAGATTTATACACGTACATTTAATGTAAGTGCTTTACGCCGTGTGGTATCCGGCTGAATAGAATAGTACCACCCTCATTTCTTACCGAGTTGTCGTAAAAGGCGACTAAGGTAAGTCGACCCACCGAGTGGCATCCGATTGAGTAGAATAGACCAACCTCATTTCTTACCAAGGTGTCGTAAAAGGCGACTAAGGTAAGACGGCCCGCCGTGTGGTATCCAGCTGAGTAGAAGAGACCACCCTCATTTCTTACCGAGGTGTCGTAAAAGGCGACTAAGGTAAGTTGACCCACCGTGTGGTATCCGGTTTAGTAGAAAAGACCACCCTCTTTCTTACCGAGGTGTCGTAAATACGACTAAGGTAAGTTGACGCCAGGCAGGCGGCCGGTCGTAAAAACGCAGCCACATCATGTGACAGCATGTTTATAACATGTTGTGCTGACCCCACTTAGAGTGGGATAAGGGTAGGAAAATGATGATTTTAATGTTTGTGCTTTACAATCAAGAAATGTTTAGTATACACTAACTTCGAACCTATTTTGCGGCGTCAAAGTGCGAGTACCTAACGAAGCGTGTGTTCAAATTTGTACCGAGCGAACGTTCATTTCAGTCAATGGCGATGGGTTATTCCTGCAAATTACTCGGCACGCTTCATTATCGTCTACATCGGAAATTGATTTTACGCACGACCGTTTTATATCTTGCCTTGGATATCAAAGGGTGATTAAAGCTGCATTCTAAAATAATGACGCATTAGCATTTCAAAGTTTTTATTTACGATCAATACAATACACTATCTTTGAAGTCATTTTCAAGTCGTATGGTATCCGGCTGAGTAGAATAGACCATCCTCATTTATTGCCGAGGTGTCGTAAAAGGCGACTAAAGTAAGTTGAACCGCCGTGTGGTATCCGGATGAGTAGACTATACCACACTCTCACTTACTAAGGTAAGTTGACTAGCCATGTGATATTCGGCTAAGTAGAATAGACAACCCCCTTTCTTACCTAGGTGTCGCAAAAGGCGACTAAAATAGTTGACATCAGACGGGCGGTTGTAAAATACGTAGCCAAAATAATGTGACAGCATGTTTGTAACATGTTTTGCCGACCCCCCCCCCCCCTTATAGTGGGATAAGGGCGGGAAAATGGGAGGAACTAAAATTGCCAATAAAACATGTCGTATCATGAAAATGTAGTGGGAAAGAAGGCAAAGAATCTATAGGAGTTGGCGTCCTAAGATATTGTAGTCGCAACTGTGGATTGGAAGATGCAACCATATGAAAATAATATATGGATATAGCTAATGTTCCCTGTACAAGACAGTAATGACTTAATGTAACTAGTGATACAAAATAATATTTTTTTAAGAGCAACCGCCTAGTTTCTTGCTGGGTCATCTCGGTAGGAACAGCTTTCCGAACCAGCAGTAGAGTTGACGATTCAAAAGCACTTGTTTACAAATTTATTTGAATAGAGAATATTTTGAGATAAGATATTTTTGGCGCTAGCAAAGGTTATTTATCATTGCGACATTAATAATCAAAACATTATGAAAAGTTTAGTTATTGCATTATTAGAATCCAAACGAGATCATTTCCCGCACTGACATACGCAATCAAAGCCTCTGCGTGAAACAGTTTGACTAAAATTGGCCTCCCTCGAGAATTAATTTCCGATCCAGACGATAATGACGGGAATTTCGGGTTATCAGCGTCAATATTTCGATGTCGTTTAGCGAAATGAGGGCTCGCTGTAAATTGGAACGCATGCTCAGTTTATTGTTCGCAGTTATTGCCGCGGTGCGTTCGAAATTCGAACGGTTCATTTCTATTCGGCCGGCGATTTGTTAATCATTTCCGTACAGCAAACAAAAGAGGTTTCGCTTTCAATGGTGTATCGGTGCGATGGTTTAACGACTATTCGTGATTGCAAGAAGTTATTGCAATTTTGTGCAGGGTTGTAATAATAGGCTGTAATAATAAGCACGAAGGAAAAAGTTTTCCAATTCCAACCTGTAATTCACGTTCCTGAGTAACTTATCAGGTTTTTGAGTGGTTTTGGCATTAATGTAATTGACAGTATGATATTTGCGATAGGATCAATGATTCATTGAAGAATATCAAACTTCACTCAACGGGATATCATGAAGTGATTACAAAAACAGTAAAATATTAACCAAAGAACAATTAAGGAAGTTAAATCTTTATTATTTAAATAAGTTTATATATATTTATTATATATTACTTATAATATTTATAAGTACTTGTGTAGTGTTTTGATGATGGTAGTGTCTCGTGATACGTGTGGTACGTTTCGCATATATTAAGTATGAGAACGGTTTTGCTTCCTACACTCCGCATTTATTAGATTTTTTTAACAAACGCGGATTATTGCAAATTCTATCAGAGATCAGTCATATATTTGTACCCTTAAAAATCCATCAGAAGACTCCATTACAATTATTATTTTGTGTCAAGAGTAACAATAAATTAAATAATATTATTATTATTAATCATAAGTTGTAAGGTAAGTTGATGTCAGGCAGGCAGCCGGTCATTAAAGGCAGCCAAATCATGTGACAGCTAGTTTATAACATGTTGTGCCGACCCTACTTAGAGTGGGATAAGGGCAGGAATATGATGATATTATTATAAATCATAACTTCGTCACCATCTTTGTATTATGGAATACCGCAAATTAAATAAAATTCAATAAAAATTATTTCCGAATTCCGAATTCTATAAAAGAAAAATTCAAATTCAAACTTTGAATATCAAAAAGTTGATATACCTGCATTTATGTTAACGTGCCAAGGTTACATTCTGAATTCCCATTTCAAAATCCTCAAGGCAATTAATTAGCTGGAGTGCCTCGAGCTGCATGCAGAGATAAAATAAAGCAAAACCTAAAGCGGTTTGTTTTTATTCAGTGTTTGTAGTTCTATACGCCGAGTACCTTGATTTCGTATGAAAATGCTTTTAACCCTCTTATGAACAAGGTCACGAATAAATTGACTCTGAACTCTATTTTACGGAACGAGTGTGACGTCATAGAATATTAAATTATGCACATATCGCAAACATTTTTAATTTAGACATCTATACTTATTAAGCGGTGTGATATCCGGCTGAGTGGAATATACCACCCTGATTACCGAGGTATCATAAATGGCGACTAAGGTAAGTTGACCCACCGTGTGGTATCCGGCTGAGTAAAATAGACCACTCTCATTTCTTACCGAGATGTCGTAAAAGGTGAATAAGGTAAGTTGACCCACCGTGTGGTATCCGGTTTAGCACAATAGCCCACCCTCATTATTACCGAGGCGTCGTAAAATACGACTGAGGTAAGTTGACGTCAGGCAGGCGGGCGGCCGTAATATACGTAGCCAAATCATGTGACATGTTTATAACATGTTGTGCCGACCCCACTTAGAGTGGGATAAGGGCAGGAAGATGATGACATTGTTCAAACGTAAGTAAGGTAACGGTCTGTTACTATCCCAACGCTGGGAATAACACAAGTATTATTAAGGATGTTACAATTTTCCTATTCACATTTCATCTACATTCATATTTGCACTGTGAAACTGTTAGGACAAACTTTCATTTTTATTATATTAGTTAGTCATTTTTATAAAAGATATCGAGAATGCTGTGATAGCCCAGCGGTGAGACCGAGTGACTCTTTCGAGGGGATCACAGGTTCAAGGAACCAATGAGTTTTTTTGTTAAAACTTATGTGTCTTATTGATAATTATAATTTATCACACGGTTTTCGTTGAAGGAAATCATCGTGGGGAAACCTGTGTATCTCTAGAGAATTCTAGAAATATGTGTAACCTACCAATCCGCAGTAGAGCAGAGTGGTAGATCTAAGCTCCAACCCTTCTTTTAAAAAAAAGGAAAGAGGAGGCCTATGCTCAGCTGTGAGATACTAACAGTCCGTTACTTTATTTCACATCTACGTAGCTTTACTTTGCCTTGGAAACCCGAACATAGATAACTTGCTAAAACGCAATCATCTCAACAATAAGTACTAGATATTTGTAAAGCAAACGAAACGAAATGTAAGCCAGCTTAACTACACGCGCAATAGATTTTCCTTTTTTCCATTTATAGAACTGGAGCTCAAAACTAAAAGCCGTTCAGCAGTTCAAACGAGCGTAAAACATAACTATCACTGTATAAATTGCCCCCTCGCCATTCGCAATGCAAACACTTGGCCATTATTGCCTATTTATATAAAAAAGTGGCGTGAACGGCCCAGGTAATTGTTTTCGTTTTCACAGCTCGGGGGATGTACGTGAATATAACGTGTGTTGTAAAATGCAAGGGTATATAGACACTGTGCTGTATTTAACATGTTTATAACATGTCGTCACATAATCCTCACAATATGTTATAAACATGTGGTCAGTGGAATAAGGGCAGGAGGAAGATGTAGGCGATATAATTAACAGAATTAGGCATAATACAAAAAAAAATAATAAATTATTTGGCTTTAATCCTCGATGACTAAATAGAAACGTCGAGTCGCCGTGTGGTATCCGGCTGAGTATAATAGACCAATCTCATTTCTTACCCAGGTGTTTAAAAGGCGACTAAGGTAAGTTGTCCTACCGTGTGGTATGCAATTTAGTAGAACATACCACCCTCTTTCCTACCGAGGTGTCGTAAAATACGACTAAGTTGTCAGGCGGGCGGCTGGTCGTAAAAACGCGGCCAAATCATGTGAGAGCATGTTTATATGCATATGATATAAGTATGTACATTATTATCATCATCCTCCTACACTTATCCCACTCTAAGTGGGGTCGACACAATATGTTGTCACGTGATTTGGCTTCGTATTTTACGATCGGCCGCCGTGACGGTGACTTACCTCTTCATTCTTATTCTTCATTCTTCGGTCTTATTTTAAGATACCTAGGTAAGAATGAGGCTGGTCTATTTTACTCAACCGGATACGACACGGTGGGTCAACTTACTTTAGTCGCACTTTAACGACGCCTCGTTAAGAAATGAGGGTGGTACTATTCTACTCAGCCAGATACCACATGGTAAGGCGATTAACCATAGTCGCATTTAATGACACCACGGAAAGAAATAAGGGTGGTCTATTCTACTCAGGCGGATGCCAGACGGTTATTTTAATACCTACAATAAAATAATAATAAAAGTTTAAAATAGGAATATACATTAATATAGAGGATTGCTTCATTACAGAATGAGCTCAATCCCAACGTCAAAATAAATATATCATATTGTTACCTTTGTTTTGTTTTAACTTAACGTTTCTTCGAAAACTATTTCCACTGGATAAAATGAGGTAGGTATATTTTAATTCAAAGCCGAATAAAAATACTACTCGTCCAGCAAACTAAATACAGGCCTCATTAAAAGTTTGCAAAAGTTATCGACTGCCAACGTCAAAATGTATCCAGTAACTCGATATTTTGAGATAATATAATTGCTGCTGTAAAATATTTCTAATTTAATTATTGAAAAAGGAATATTTTAATAGGCAACTTTAATACAATATAAATATAAATATATGGGACAATTACACACACGGTCGTCCGTCCCCAAAGTAAGTAACTTAATACTTGTGTTATGGGTGACAGACAACTGGTGAATATATACTTATATATTTTTAAATACAAACTTAAATAGAAATATACACCCAGGCTCAAAGACCAACAAATTCATTTATAGAAAATGTTTGCCCTCGGCGGGAATCGAACCCGCGACCCGTGGAGCTAAAGGCAGGGTCACTACCCACTGCTCCAATGGGCCAGTCAATATATATCTAAGATCTCTAAACCTTGATGGCCAAATAAAGTACTGAACCCCTTTTAGGGTATGGTGGGTTCACGGGTTACTTCTGTGCGTCATCGTCCTCCTGCCCTTATCCCACTCTAAGTAGGGTTGGCACAACATGTTACTAGCATGTTGTTACATGATTTGGCTACGTATTTTACGACCGGCCGGCTACCTGACGTCAACTTACCTACGAAATGAGGGGGGTGCTATTCTATTCCGCCGGATACCACACGGCGTAGCTAGTTCTGTGCGTCATGAGGCCATTTTACTTACATCTAAGTGATAACTGGTAAGGTATAGTACCTGGGATATATATAAATAAATAATATACCTAATAAAGACTTCCTACTAAAGAGACTTAAGATATCTGCCCAGAAGTAGGATAGCAATATGCTCCTCAATTACTTCATCATTCTCCTGCCTTTATCTCATTCTAAGTGGGGTCGGCACAACATGTCACATGATTTGGCTAGATTATAGAACCGGCCGCTTTCATGACGTCAACTTACCTATGGCGCCTTTTGCAAATTCTTCCTCTTCTTCTTCAACCGATAGACGTCTACTGCTGGACATAGGTCTCTTCATGGGATCTCCAGAACACACGATTTTGTGCCGCTTGTATCCAGCGGCTCCCCGCGACCCTTTTGAGGTCGTCTGTCCATTTAGTAGGGGGTCTTCCGACACTGCGCTTTCCGGTGCGGGTTTGCCATTCCAACACTTTGAGACCACAACGTCTATCGGTTCTCCGCACTATGTGCCCCGCCCATCGCCACTTCAGCTTTGCGACCCGCTGAGTTATGTCGGTGACTCTGGTTCTTTAACGGATCTCCTCATTTCTGATTTGATCACGTAGAGAAACTCCGAGCATAGCTCGCTCCATCGCCCACTGAGCGACTCTGAGCTTTCTTATGAGGCCCATAGTGGGCCTATGGGCCTTTTGCAACACCACGGTACAAAAGAAGGTAATCTATTCTACTCAGCCGAATACACCGCGGCGGGTCAACTTACCTTACCTAGTCGACTTTTACGACATCTCGGTACGAAATGAGGTTAGTCTATTCTACTTAACCGGATACCATACGGCTCTATGTTATTTACATTTTACTTTTCAACGACAAAAATCAAATATCGAGTAACTCAAAATTTCAGTAAATAAAGGCCGCTGCACTCTTTTCAACATTTCTAAGAGCAGAAAAAATTTCGTTTTTATGCGCGTATAATATCATAATAGTCCTCTAAAACGCAAAAACAGTATCATATTTTTGGATTACAGTAAAGGAAAGTAATAAAAAAATTAATTTAGTAGGACGGAAACCGCGGCCGACCGAGCCAATTGCACGAGAAACGGGGGCAAAGAAATATCTTTATTAAAAAGCTTTGTTTTGTAATTTGGAGGGCGTTGTGCTGAGAATAATTAGCGTAATAGCTTTAATGGTGTGATGTAGGGATGTACTGATATTTTAAATATCGATAAGATTAACGAACAAAAATATTTGTCACTAAACTCAGACGGTTTTCCCTACTGCTCTCTATGGTAAATTAACTAAATAATTGTACCAGAAGCTTCACCCGCATGAAAATCACTGTATCAATTTCAATTTTGAACATAAAAATACTTATCGTGAGATTTTTTAAACACTTTCACCGTTTACTTAGCCCGTAAGTAAGCTTTAAATTTTGCCATTTTTTTATTGCTGCTCCTCTTCTATTCATGTAAGCGTGATGTTATAGTCTAGCCTTCCTCGATTGATGGACTATCTTACACTCAAAGAATTTTTCAAATCAGTCCTGAGATTACAAGATTCAAACAAACAAACAAATTCTTCAGCTTTATATATTAGTATAAATGTACCGAATTGGAATTAGGAAATTTTGGAATCAAATATCTTCTGATTTTTAAATTATCAGCAGAAATTATCCGTACATTGTTTAAGTTATTGACATTCACCACAGCTACCATGACGCAAGCATGGTCCACAAGTCACGACACAATATACAAGCACTATCACAAACTCAACAATCGTTTCGCCCCGCAACCGATGCATCATCAGGAGATAGACTCCACGACAAAAGCGCATGGGTGGAGGTTTGTGTATGTTTTTTACGAATACTGCATGTAACGGGTATGAAAATGGTCAGTTCACTATTCATTTAGCATTATATATTTTCTATGTACTTTATCGCGGATCCATTTATCCATCAGCCTATCGCAGTCCCCCGCTGGATATAGGCCTCCCCATGTCTACGCCAGACATCCTGGTTCTCCACAATGCACATCCACTTGAATCGCGGATTGTAGCAAAATATTTTTTTTTATAATCTTTTGAAAAGATAAAATATGTATATTACCTTCAAAAAAAGGAAACTATTTAGATTACGATTATTTAAGTTATTGTAATACAAACAGTATATAGTTCTAAATTGTCAAAAAAAATCGATATCGATAATAGGATCAAAGTGGCATCACTAAGATAAAATTTACAGCAGCCGAAGAATTTTTCCCGTTGAAGAAAACGCGGTAATTCCCGCGTAATGAATATTTAATTATTGTTTTCGTTTTTGAACTTTTATCATAAATTTACGTAATTAATTCATTACTTGACACGTTTTTCTACTAACCGTAAATAGGAGAATATATGAGATTATTATGGTCTTAGAAAATGGGAAATTATTACGGTCGAGAGATGGTGAATTTTTTTGTAATAATTAAATTACATCGGACTAATTTGACTTTTATGATAACAAGGTATGCTTTTTGCTTAGAATAAGATAATGTTATTCTAAGCAAAAAGTAATTTTGACATTCTTATTTTTGCAAACGGGGCCTTAGAGATTCTAAAGAGCCTGCAAGAGTGTATTATAATAAAAAAAAATTATTTAAATTTAATTTTATATCAAAAATTATGACATACAATAGTGGCAACTATTTAAAAGTCCCAGCTTTTATATAGTGGTATGTTGGCATAGACAAAGTTACAGCCATAGACTGATTTTTGTCTGTCTGTACTGGTAATTTACTAGTGCTATATTAATGAAATTTGGTAAGATAGAGGCTTACAGACTGCGCTAGAAATCAAAGAATAAAAAAGAAACAATATTTACGAGGGAAAAAACAACGCACCAAATTTTAATCGTTTCAGTACACATAATGCAGCGTGTTTTTTGCGTAGTTCTCGATTAAAAATTAGGAATTTTTTTATTCTATATTTTACCCCGGTGTACGATTTTCGACTGTGCCAAATTTGATCAATATTGGTCCAGCAGTTTAGCTGTGAACTCGTAACAGACAGACAAACTTTCATATCTATAACATTTATAATTGAGAGTATTTTAACATTTAATTTGGCAGTCGCAGTTCCTTTAACAGTTTTCTGTGAAATATTCTCTGAACCGTCAAATGAGAAAGCAACCTCCAATCTATATTCAAGTGATCAGTCATACATTTGCTAACGTTGTTTCTATAAGGTGTCGACAAAACATTCCGGTCGGGCAAGCAAAGGCGACGCTTAGTTCATGTCTAGATTATGTATGTGCGATATTCGCACGGCTTGCTTTGAATAAATACGGTACATGCTTTATTTTGTACGCTTTATCGCCTTATAGTTTGATATAAACATATAAGCGGTTTGATTCAAGAAAAAGAAGTTCTATTATAACTAATACAATAGCTATTAAAAAGAAAAAAAACTTCATGTAAAATAACAATTAATCATTTATAGAAACAGGTCTTACTTTGTAGAATTCTTCTTCTTCTTGTAGATACACATCTACATGTCACTTCACGACCACTCTCACCAAGAGCTCTCGTGTTACTGCCGTGGTGCATTCTGAGACCGTGTATGTTCCTTTGTACATTACTATTAGTGTATGTTCATGTATGTATTACATATATGTGTCTTGTATATAAATATACAAGGTAAGTTACACGCTTCTCAACCCACATACACTACGGCTATCACGGACTTTTTTGCAGTATTTTTGTAGATCTACAATACTTTAATTTTACACGGCGCACGTGAGTAAAGCACCATATAGGAGAGTTTTTTATAACTACGTGATCTCTTTAACACAATTTATATAAAACCGTAATGTACTATTAATTTAAACCTTTCGAAACAATTCCAATATCTTTTAGTAAAAAATGTTAAAAAATCCAGTAAATTTTGAGAAAATCGATAACATACACACACAGACAGCTTTAGGAGACTTTGTTTTATAATTAATACAGATACTCCAAAGCAAGGTCGATGTATACAAAAATAGCAGTCGTATGATAGTGCAGATTGTCATGATGCTACCGATAAGGCGACAGTGCAAATACACGAGCAAACTACGCAGCGCCGTATTTGCTCGCAACAATGTTGAGCATACAGCGTCGATATATTGTCTATACATGAACCAAACATTACCTTTGCTCACTCGACCAGAATATTCAGTCAACAAATAGCTACGAAGCCAACACTGGCAAATGTTTGAGTGATTGCCTGCGCAAAGCGAAGCGAATTTCGAATGTTTTATTGAATTCGGCTTTTGCATTCATGCATTTAATGAAGAGTAAAGAGTATTAGGATAGTCAAAGCCAACATTGGCTATTGTCTGAGTGATTGCCTGCACATTATGATTGTTTTATTGAGTGAACTTACGCTTAATAAAGATTAGGGAGTATATTCGAAATCACCACTGGCAAATGATTGAGTGATTGCCTCCGCATATCGAAGAAAATTTTGATTATTTTGTTGATTTCAGTTACTGAATTTTATTATTAAAAGTAAAGAGTATTGCAATCGTCAAAGCCAACACAGGCAAACGTTTTAGTGATTGCCTGCGCAAAGCAAAGCTTATAACGAATTTTTCGAATTCAACTTTTGAATATAAGCTTTTAATAGAGCGTAAAGAGTATTACAATATTCAAAGTTGATAATAGCTAATGTTTGAGTGATTGTCTGCGCATAGCGAAGCAAATTTCAAACGCTTTATTAAATTCAGATTTTAATAGAAAGTAAAGAGTATTATAATATTCTAAGCCAACACTAGGTAATGTGTGATTGATTGCCTAACATAGCGAAACAAATTACTATTTTTTTATTGAATGCAGATTTTACATTCACAAAGAGTAAAGAAAATTAGGATAGTCAAATGTAACACTGACATAATGTTTGAGTGATTGTCTGTGCATTTACGGATGAAATTAGTATTGTTTTATTGAATTTAGCTGTTGAATTTATGCATTTAACACGTTCCGTACCAAGCATGATTCCGATAAGTATCGTGTGGGCCCAAGTTACCACCACCAACAGCACGCTACACAAACAGTACACACGTTCACTACGACAATTTCAACGGTCGTTTGGCCCCGTTACCAAAGCATCAGTAGGAGATAGGCTGCTTTGTCGAAACGATCATTGAATGTATGTAGTGCTTGCGTGGAGTGTTGGTGGTGGTGGCGTTTTGTGATAAGTGATTAGTCCTGCACGCATAAGGTATGTGAATGTTGCCTGTTTCATAAATTTAACGTTACATAGATTATATCGCGCGATTATAACGCGGATTGTAGCAAAACAATTCTATTGTAACTTTTGTCTATAAATAACGATATTGTTCGTCATTCTCCTTCCCTTATCCCACTCTGAATGGAGTCGGTATTTTACGACCGAACGTCAGTTTACCTTAGTCGTATTTTACGACAACACCGTAAAAAAGATGGTGGTCTATTCTACTCGGCCGGATACCACACGGCGGGTTAATTTACCTTAGTCGCCTTTTACGACACCTTGCTAAGAATTGAGGGTGGTACTATTCTCCTCAGCCAGATACCACACGGCATAAATTATGATATTGTTCAATAAAAAAGTGACTTGCCTTAAAACATGTCATAGGTGCTGCTGTATAAAATATTCCTTTGTTTCTCTGCACGAGTAGATAAAGCGTCAGTCAAACACTAAAATCTAGAACTAGTTCGCGCAACGTGTGAACTATTGCGGAGTGTTATAAACAATTTAATTAGTCCCAACTCCGACGCTCGCCGCGCAAAGTTCGCGGTGCATTCACAACTTTGCTGTGTAAAGCCTTTGAAGTAATGCAAGGTGACGTTGTTTAATATTATTGCCACATCGAAATTATTATAAACTAATAATTGGTGCGACCCGATTAGAATGACTAAAGTTTGATGAATAACGTTGGTTATGTAGCTTTTAACATAGCCATAAGATTATAAAGAAGTTGCCTATGTTTTTTTCTATATTTTATAATATTCTAGCTAACCAGGCTAACGTTCTTTTCCCACTAAAATTATTTTAGGGAATATCTAGTGTATATTATTAAATAAATTGTCAATTTTTTTTTTTAAATCTTAGGGGTTGACAACCTAAAGGTTGTCATACCCCTAAGTGATTAATCATCATATGCATATAAAATTTCATAAAAATCGGTCAAACCATTTCGGATGAGTATAGGAACAAACATTGTGACACGAGAATTTTATATATAAGATTCCATCATCATTCTCCTGTACTTATCCCATTCTAAGTGGGATCGACACAACATGTTATAAACATGTTGTCACATGATTTGGCTAGGTATTTTACGACTGGCCACCTGTCTGATGTCAACTTACCTAAGTTGCCTTTTACGACTACTCCGTAAGGAAGAGGGCGGTCTATTCTACTTAGCCGGCTACCACACGGCGATTCAACTTACCTAAGGAACCTTTTACGACGACACCTCTATAAGAAATGAGGGTGGTCTAGTTTACTCAGCCGGATACCACATATGATACGGCATAATTTTATATATCTTACAACTTACAAAATATGTATGCTTTATAAGCTCGTTAGATAAACTTTCATGATAACGTGATGAGGTATCTCATTCGAACATTAATGATATTTACTCTACCACGGAAGCGATTTTTTATGAATTTATTCAGTTGGCAATTCAGTCGCATTTCACCCGAAAGTTCTCTTGAGGAAAATTGCACTGCAAGTCAGTTGCAGTAAATATTTGAATTGTAGAGCGGGATTGGTTTGCTTTCTACGTATTCAAAGGCAGTGTTTACATCGAAATATAAAAATTCCTCACGATCTTAAACTCAGTCGATTCCACACTGCTACTTTGAAACTTTGGGTATTGCTAGATCAATTGGAAAGCGAGTTTTGCAAATGGTTATGTTGTTTTATTTTTATTTATTTGAAACTAGCAATCGCCGCCCGCGTGGAAAGATTGAAACCCGAATTAATATAGTATAGTATAAAAATGGTTAAATTAAATCAAATTAATAAAAGTGGGTTAACCTTAAAAGCTATACATATGCTGTCGCGGACTTTTATTAAGAACGTTTAAAGGGGAACAATTTTGTAGTACATGATTTTTGAATAACTATCACCGTTTACTCAGCGCACGCATAGCAGCGCAGCTATTTACATAGGATTATAAAGAAGTGACCTGTGTTTTTTCTATCCTACTAATATTATAAAGGCGAAAGTTTGTGAGTATGGATTATGTTTGTTACTCTTTCACAGCAAAACTGCTGAATCAATATCGATGAAATTTGTTACAGTTATTCCTTATGCACCGGAAAACATACAGGCTATAGAGATCCTATTAATTCTACAGGAATAGGATGACATTAAAGCTAAGCATAAAAGCTAGTTATATTCATATAGCTGTGTAGTACCTAGCTTAGTAGAATAGTACACCCTCATTTCTGACCGAGCTGTTGTAAAAGGCGACCAAGGTAAGTAAACCCACCATGTGGTATCCGGCTGAGTAGAATAGACCACCTGTTTCTTACCGAGGTGTCGCAAAAGGCGACTAAGGTAGCTCAACCTACCGTGTTGAATCCGGTTTAGTAGAATATACCACACTGTTTCTTATCGTCTTAAGTGTTAAAATAGGACTAAGGTAGGTTGTCAGGCAGGCGGCCAGTCGTAAAATATGTTTGCATAGACATTGTAAACATGTTTAGAGTGGGATAAGGGCAGGAAGATGATTTTGTATTATGCATCCCCGCAAATTAACGCTTAATTCTATAAATAATTTACACTGTTACTTTAAAACTTTGGCTGGCATTCGATCAATCGGAAAGCGAGCTTAGCGAGATATTATTTCCCTAATTTCATTTTAAATACGTATAAATTCAATATATTTGACAATGCTACTGTTAATGTATTGAATAGCATGTTCGCTGGACCGAAGCGATCTACAAAAAGCTTTTGACAGATTTATTCATGATTAATATTGAATTTCGTTTTAAACACGGCAACAAAACTGCTGTGTTAAATTACGTTCCGAAATAATTTTGCATTTCTCGAAAATGCGCTTAACAATTTTATTGTCCGACATAATTTATAACTTCAATTCAATTGTGTATTGCTTTCATATACTCAACAGCGTTACATTGAGTAATTGAGTGAAATCGTAAAATAATTGAATAAATCAACTGTGTTTTAATATTTTGAAGTGAAATGTAATTTTAAGCTTTGTTTTTATCAGATAATATTTCTCTTTCATATTCAGTCCAACATTAACGTTATCGAAATTTAATTTTGTAAGTTTTGAGGACAATCAACTCTCTTGAATATATCGCCCCATCAGAAGAATAAAGTCACATTTACTATGTATAAGTAAGTAACGGCCTGTTACTATCCCACTGCTGGGCATAGGCCTCTTCTCTCTGTTATTGGAGAGAAGGGTTGGAGCTAAGACCTACCACGCTGCTCCTATGCGGATTGGTAAGTTACACATATCCCCAGAATTCTCTAGAGATATGCAGGTTTCCTTACGATGTTTTCCTTCAACGAAAAGCTTGTGATAAATTGCAATTATTAATTAGACACGTAAGTTTTACTAGAAAACTCATTGGTGCCTGCCCGGGGTTTGAACCCTAGACCTTTTCGAAAGAGGTGCACGGTGTTACCGCTGGGCTACCACAGCTTCTGTTTCTATGTATATGGACATGTAATTCTTTGGATGGGGCGAATTATTTTCTCCGTATTTTGCAAGAAATTATTTAATTCTTCTACTTCAAATCAAGCTGTATAAAAAGTTGTCATATATTCTATCATATAACTTGGAAATTGTCTTTTTAATATATGGACGATACCTGTTGAACATAGGTCTAATCAAATAAATGTCATATCTAAAGTATTTATACCGCCTTAACTTAATTGAATAGTTCGTTGCAATCTTTCTGTAGTTGTCTTGATAATGAAGGTAGTTGATGTAAAACACAATATGATGAATAAGCGAAATAAGGGGCTCCAACTAAACGGTACGGAGTCTTACAGGGGTACATATTGGGACCACTATTACTTTTTCTTCACTAAGATGACATAGAATAATAGAACAAAAAGACATTTAAATGCTTACGCAGGTAATGCATGTAAATATTATTTTGAAATTAATATACACGACACAATAACAAAAGCCCAATTTGACAGAAGTTAAAAGAAACTGTTGAAGTATAAATAAATGATAACGAAGTACAAATCGATTAGGAAAACGTGATATAAAAGCAAGTCTACTGAACATACCTGAAGAACGATCCCTGGTACCAAGTACCGATGCTATTTGAGGTCGCTCCTCGTTTATCACGAGCTCCGCCTGTTCGTTGTACACAGAATGTACAGTCGAGATGCAGGTGAGCCTCAGCTGCCCGCGCTCGAAGCTGTCCGGTCTCACCATAAACGAAAGCTGACTTATTGATGCAACCTAAAATAAAATTGCATAATTTGCATATTGAAATATTAGACTATAGATATGAGGTTTTGTATATTTTCTGGTTTTGTTTATATGGTCGTGCCATCATAAAAAGATTGGCAAAAGGTATCATAAAAGGTATATAAAAAAGTAGTATCCGGTTGAGTAGAAAAGACCATCCTCATTTCTTAACGAAGTGTCTTATAAGGCGTCCTAAGTACGAGTAAGTCG
Source organism: Morpho achilles (assembly GCA_947086495.1). Lineage (NCBI taxonomy): Eukaryota > Metazoa > Arthropoda > Insecta > Lepidoptera > Nymphalidae > Morpho > Morpho achilles. Next base: position 3,578,623 of record CAMTZB010000004.1, on the reverse strand, counting down.
ACCCACCGTGTATGGTATTAGACACCCCAAACATTGACATTGAATGTATAGACATATGTCTATACATTAAAAATGTTTGGGGTGTCTTTATAAGTATAGATACTTATTAAGCCGTGTAGTATCCGGCTGAGTGGAATAGACCACCTTCATTACTTACCGTGGTGTTTTAAAAGGTGACTAAGGTAAGTTGGCCGGATCGCTACATTGAGGATGGACAGTCAGCCGGATATAAGTCTGAACTTAATAATTAGTGGGTTTTGGTATACGAGTCTAAAAAAAAATTTCACAAAAAACTGGTTTGAGAAGAGCCAGCGAAAAACTCAGCGGTTGATGAGCCATGCTCAGTAATTTCTTACAAAATAAAAAAAAAACTTAAAAAAATAATAATAGGGTAAGGAGGGCTCGATCCTAGGTATTTTAATTTCTTGCGACCACCCGTTCCCCGAATAAGCTACGCTGGCTTGACAGTTAACGGCAAAAATAGTGTTTTACATATTCAATATAAATTTTAATATTTTTTTATACCCAAAGCAAGTCTCGTTTAACCACGTATTAATAAATAATGTGGAGTAAATTTAATACAATTTCAACGTACATTGAATGTTATAGTTTTCCAAATATATTTGTGTTATTGAATTTGTTCAAAGACATTTAACACGACATGGGTTTTGGGCTTTCAGTTTGTTGTCTTAAACTTTGAGTAGTTTGATCAACTTCGATCAGCTCTGCGGTTTCAATAACTTGAAAACCCAATTGGCAAAACTTGAAGCTCGGGTTAGTTTTGATTTGGGACGTTTATTCGAAAGCGTTTATTAATTTAATATTGCCTATTAAGGCTTGTGGTGTTCATTTTATTTGATTTATGATTATGATAATAATTTTATCTACGTTATTCAAAGTTAACATTCTGCTTAACTAAGTTTTATGTAAAGAGTTATTTAGGAATCATGGTAATAATAATATATCCGTGTGGTATACGTCTGAATATAATAGACCACCTTCTTTCTTACTGAGGTGTTGTAAAAGGCCGCCTAGGTATTTTGACGCCAGGCAGGCGACCGGTCGTAAAATACCTAGCCGAATCATGTGACAGCATGTGCCGACTCCACCTAAAGTGGAATAAGGGCAGGAAGAGGATGATGGTAATATTAATATATTGGGTTGGCAACTAAGTAATTGCCGATTTGTTCAATGAAATAAAATAGGTTTTTTTTTCTTCAATTTTACTTTAATCTATTATGTAATTTTCATTTTGTTTCATTTTTGCCATTTTTCTCACAATTTAAAATTCCAAATTTGTAGAAATTGTGAGATATATTGTGTGATATATATATATATATATATATATATTGTGTGAATAGGAATTCGGCCAATTTCACGCGGAGATTTTACGCGTCATCATCATTGAAAGTTTTATCACAAAAGGAGCGATCTAGAGATTGAAATAAGTGGTAATCTGATAGGGCAAGTTTAGGGCTATAAGGTGGGTTTAAAATCAATTCCCAACCAATATCCATCAATTTTTGCCAAAGACGATTGCAATGACTCATTAGGAGTACGTAATCCATTTTTTTCCACCAGTGATGATGATTTACACAAAACCTTACCAAACATTACCTACATGAAAATCCGTTTAGTGATGTTTTAGTGAAACAATATTAAAAAATAAATTTATTAATAAATTGATTTCTTGTTACATTAATAACTGTACCTTTTTAGACGATTCGACAGTGGGTATGGGATCAGTTGCATCTTCGTCCATACTGTCTTGACTTTTCTGCGTGGGAAACATGACTGAGTCTTGACTTGGTAGGATCTCCCCATCCTAAAAAAATATTATCTATACTAATATATAAAGCGGAAGACTTTGTTTGTTTGATTGTTGGAACGCGATAATCTCTTCTGGACCGATTTGAAAAATTCATTCAGTTTAAGATAATCCATTTATTGAGGAAGGCTATATATACTATATACCTGTTCTTGAGATTAGGATTCAAACAATCAAACAAACAAATAAACAAACCAACTCTTCAGCTTTATATATTAGTATAGATTTTTAACACGCTTTTACTAAACAAATAGAGCTCACTCATAGTGGAAGCGTAGTACGGTAGAATCTCGATAACTCAAACTTCAATAACTTAAAAAGCTCTATAGGTAAGTTCAAAATATAACAATAAAGTTTTTAAAGTGGTTGAAAAGTAATATATTTCTGCCTATCAAAAATAGTAAATCCACTTTGACTCGCTAAATATAAAAGCAAATTATGAAACTATTGTCACAAGGTAATCAACCGAAGTTTTGTCATAGCATAAAAGTAGGGTTGCCACCCGTACTAAATAATTATAATAAAGTATTTGTACATTTTTTCAGGTACCTATACATTATGAAAACAATAAAGTAAAATACAATACTTAATTTTGCATGATTTGTTTTCTTTGTGACTTTGGAAAAGTTTGTTGTATTTTTTCTTCAAACAAAATTTATCAATTGGTGCTGAAACGCTGTTGGCATCCGTCAGTACGAATCCTTTATGTTTTTATATATAAAGTAAATAATTTTATCTTATATATTCTTGTTTCTCTTACCTTAATAACCTTCTGACCTATATAAAAGTTACAATTACTAACAATGTCGTATTTTTACAGAGAAGGGTTGAATACACCACACTGATCCAATGTGGATTAATAGATTTCACATATCCCTAAAATTCGCATACTTTGCGCGAACTAGTTCTACATTTTGAGTGTATGACTGACGCTTTATCTATTCGTGCAGAGAAACAATGGATAATGGTAGATTACACATTTCCCAGAATTTTCAAGATATGCAGATTTTCTCACGATGTTTTCCTTCACCGAAAAGCATGTGATAAATTTCAAATGTCAATTAAGCATATAAGTTTTAACAGAAAAGCTCATTAGTGCCTGCCTGGGGTTTGAAACCGTGAAAAGGGCACGAGGGTTTTATCTAAGTATATTTATATAATTATAAATATGCGAGTTTTCCTTTTGCACACCCGTCACGCCCCTTTTTTTTGATAATCCTGTAAGAAGGGTTGCCTGAAAGAGATCACTACTCAGTGATAAGGCCGCCCTTTGTACGTATACATAAGTGTGTATACATTACTTGTGTATGTATTTTTATGTGTTTTTGCAATAAAGTTTTTATCTATCTATCTATCTATCTATCTTCACCATTACGTTATCACGCCTACTTTTAATGTATTTTAATTGTAAAATACATTAAAGATAGGTGGCAACCCTACTTACAATGCAAGAAACATCCGAGACAAACGATTAATCCAACCAGATGATATCTTAATTTTATTGACTACTCATCCGGACTACAATGGGAACATTAGCCGCGATAATGAATATGTTCAAGAAACCGTAATGATTGAGAGCGAAAACATCGTTTGTAACAGTACCATTAATCAATGTCGGGAACCAATTAGAGTATAATAATTGTTACGCGAAAATCTCGAATCGCGGCCGAATATTGTCGAGACATGAATTAGTTGCGCCACGCCTTAGATTACTTTCCAGCCATTGTTTATATTTTCATGAGCGAAATAGAAATGCGGCGTTCATTAATTATAACATAATACTTTACAGTAAGCTCATTTTGTTCGGAATTTATCTTATCTTTACATTCAAACTTGATAATAATAGCTTGCTTGAAATTTTACATGCATTTCTTACTACAAATAGTTCTTAGGCCGCGTACAGACATCGCGACGTATGCCTCAGATTAAGGCATACGACGGTACATTTACAAATGCATCCCAAATGATATATGCTCAAGCTGAGCACACAAACAACCACGCAAGGTGTTCGTCAGTAGAAAAATAGCTCCAACTAGGCGAGACGGCGAAATTACAGCTGCGGTATATATAGTAATTCATAAAATATTAAAAAAGAGAAAAGACGCTAGAAGACAAAACAATTTTCTATGAATCGATTACATTATGGGAATATATGGGCTCCATGACTCATGAGCGTGCGACGCAAACAAAAAGTCCATCTATCCAAAAAGTCCAAACACGTACTTACTAACAATATTTCTAATTAATATACTTTTTTTGTATAATTATTTTTTTTGTAACTGTCAAATCCACGGCACAGATTTTACCTTAGTGTGGATTAAATTTAATATTTTTGTATTTAGATATAGTCATAAAAATTTGTTTTTTGTGTGTAATTTGTATTCTGTGTGTAATAAATAAATAAATCTATACAGAGCGCATGGCTCGCAGTGAGGCAGCTTTCACAACGATCCTCGAGGCATGCGAGACGAACCATTCGCAACGCATGCCTCACGATATCTGTACGCACCTTTAGAATTTGTAATTAAATTATTTTTTATATTCCTAACTATATGTATCAGTAACTTTATTCCCAGTTTGTTTAACAATGTTTACTGTTTTTGACGAAAAACTGTCTTTGTATATGATGAACTTCTATGATACTAAATTTCATCAATATTGTTTCAGTGAATTAACCATGACATTATATAACAGACAAACAGAAAATATTAAATTACTAATTTTAAAATGGAGATATAGATTTTAGTATTGATGAAAACCATGTCCACGAAGATAGAAAAGAAGAATAAATAATAACTTTTATATCTAAGCATTTATTTACCTGAACAGTGTCAACAAAAGGCCCAAATGCTTTCCAAGGACTGAATATGATGTTGCTATTTTCATCTGTAGGTGCTTCTGTGCTACGATCGTATCTTGGTAGGTCAAGAGAAAGCGCTGGACTTGGTAAGATCCGTTGCTGTATGATTGGCTTGCCCTGTATCTGTAACAAAAGATAAGACTATATAAAATGTTTATTTTTCGTAGTATGACATCCGGCTGAGTAGAATAGACCACGCTCATTTCTTGCCGAAGTGTCGTAAAAGGTGACTAAGGTAAGTTGGCCCACCGTGTTGTATAGGGCTGAATAGAATAGATCACGCACATTTCTTACTGTGGTGTCGTAAAAGGTGACAAAGTTGACCCGCCGTATTGTATCGGGCTGAATAGAAAAGACCACGCTCATTTCTTACCCAGGTATCGGAAAAGGTGACGAAGGTAAGTAGACCCACCGTGTTGTATAGGGCTGAATAGAATAGATCACGCTACGTTCTTACTGAGGTGTTGTAAAAGGCGACTAAGGTAAGTTGACTGACCTGCCGTGTTGTATAGGGCTGAGTAGAATATACCACCTTCATTTCTTACCGAACTGTCAAAGGTAACTTATTTAAATTTACTGACCGTGTGGAATCCGGCTAAGTAGAATAGGCTACCCTCATTTCTTGCCGAGGTGTCCTTAAAAGGTTACTTTACTTGCCGTGTGGTATCGAGCTGAGTAGAATAAATCTTCCTTATATCTTATCGAGGTGTCGTAAAAGGCGACTAATGTAAATTGATGTCAGACAGGCGTCTAGTCGTAAAATAACTAGCCAAATATTTATATATTTTAAACCGAGAACACCTACGTTATCATCACGATTTTGTCATGGATAGATTTTCTTAACAAACGCGGATTATAGCAAAAATTAAAACTGCTGTAGGTACTATAGAATGCCACAAAATGACGCCTGCTTCTATAAATTGAAAGATTCCTTAAGCCCTTATAAACAATTTGCTAATTATAAAATACCATTTATAAATAAATAGAACAGCAATCAATGTCGTTGTAAATAAAAAGGTCAGAATTATATATGGTGATCTTCGGAACCGCGTATTTTCATTACATATAATAGTATTTCCTGGTTTAAAGATAAAAGCCTTGTCCTCAGTACAAAATAATCCGGGTATCGAAGTACGGGTAAATAATACACGAGGACGTTACAAAATTCTATTACAGTTAAGACTCCTGGGACGCGAAACGAAGCGTGCAGTCACGAAAAATACAGAAATGTAGGCTTTGAGTCAATATATCAAATATATAATTTTGCTTAGCTCATAATCTTAGTACATCATCATCATCGTCCTGCCCTTATCCTACTCTAAGTGGGGTCGGCACAACATGTTATAAATATGCTGTGAAACGAATTGGCTGCGTTTTTACGACCGACCGCCTGCCTGACGTCAACTTACCTCAGACGTGTTTAACGATGTCTCGGTAAGAAAGAGGGTGGTCTATTCTACTAAACCGGATATCACACGTTGGGTCAACTTACCTTAGTCGCCTTTTACGATACCCCGGTAAGAAATGAGGTTGGTCTATTCTACTCAGCCGGATACCACACGGCGGCTCATAATCTTAGTACAAAAGTAATAATAAAATTGTTTTGCTATAATCCGCGATGAAGTAAAATAGAAAATATATATAATGCTAAATGTAGAGTGGACAGTCCGTTTGCTTGTTGTGCTTATGTATTGTGATGCAGGTTTGTGCATGTGTTTTTACGAATTGTATCAGTACAGAAGAATTGTATCACCAGTATGAAAACTCCACTTTACATTTAGCATTATATATATTTTCTATTTTACTTCAACGTGGATTATAGCAAAATAATTTTTTTATTACTTTTGTATTATGGATCTCCGCAAAGTAAGTAAGTAGTATTAAACAAGACTATGCTTATATGTATTATATACTAGCTTAACTGCGGTTTTTCCCGCGTCAAAATTAGTATGTTGAAAAAATCCCGAATTGAAATTTTGATCATAAAATTAGTTACTGTGCGTTAACCATAAGAGATAGAGACATACTGTCGCTGTCATATTTATGTTGATCTACAATTCTCTAGTACATTACTTTATTGTATCTCTGTTGGTATATGCGGCGTACGTGACTAAAGCTTTCAGCAGACGAGTTTCTCACAATAGCACGATTTCTTTCACCCAGATTACAGTAAACCGTAACGAACTATCAAACCATCCGGAAAAGTTGTACTACCTTTTAATAAAAAACGTACACTAACCTGTTCGGTAGATTTGGAGAAAATTGATCACATACAGACAGACAGCTTTTGGTGACTGTTTTATAATGTTCAATATTATTTGTTAGGCTTCAGAAACATTTAGCAAAAGAAAGGCCAAATATAAATGAAAAAACTTTCTTTTAATGACTTCCTTGTTTTATATACATAAGCTGAATGCCCATAGATAGTGCGTTCTACAATACGGAATTAACGTTGTGTCATCATCATCATCCTCCTGCCCTTATCCCACTCTAAGTGGGGTCGGCACAACATGTTACAAACATGTTGTCATATGATTTGGCTACGTATTTTACGACCGGCCGCCTGCCTGACGTCAACATACCTTAGTCGTATTTTACGACTCCTCGGTAAGAAAGAGGGTGGTCTATTTTACTCAACCGGATACCACACGGCGGGTCGACTTACCTTAGTCGCCTTTTACGATACCTCGGTAAGAAATGAGGGTGGTCTATTCTACTCAGCCGGATACCACACGGCGGGTCGACTTACCTTAGTCGCCTTTTACGACACCTCGGTAAAAAAGAAGGTGGTATATTGTATTCAGGTATATTATATTTACGTTGTGTCTATGACACATTATAAGTTAAGGTTGACGATGATGGCGATCTATGTTAATCTTCTCCTATTTAGTCGTGCTAGGTTTATGTCGCGAACGTATAATAAGTATAGAAGTTTATACATATTATGTATGGAGCGAAATATTCTTGTACCTAGGTAGCTGGTTGATAGTGAAAGTGGTCTGTACCCCTATACAGTTAAGGGCTTAAAACTATTTCCTATTTTTCTGTTCAATGTACAAATTATCACAAATTAGGAGATAGCTGCGTGGTATCCGGCTGAGTAGAATAGACCACCCTCATTTCTTACCGTGGTGTCGTATGAGGTGAGTAAAGTAAGTTGACCCACCGTGTGGTATACGGTTAAGTAGAATACACCACCCTCTTTCCTACCGAGGTGTCGTAAATAACGACTAAGGTAAGTTAACGTCATCTGTGACAACATGTTTATAACATGATGTGTCGACCACACTTAGAGCGGAATAATGGCGTAAGGGCATAAGCAATTTAGTACTACCGAACTTTCGATGCCGTTCTACCACCATGCAATTGAAGATCCGAAGAAATTGCAAACGCTGTCGGCCGTCCCGATTTTGTGACTCCAGGGAGAAAAAGTCGGGCTAACCCGCTAGAATAAGACGTGAGTATAGCCGGTTCTATACATTAACTATCCAGGGAGTTACTCGAAAGAATGGCAACATAGTAAACAATGCATGTAATTTAGGTACGAAAACAACAAAATTTGTTGTAGCGATAAACTTTATCTCACATTTCAGCAAAAATCCATAATCGACTCAAAAGGTTTACGGCAGTTAGTTTACAAATTTAACGGCGGCGATAGCTTACGACAACCCAGCGTTTTCGGACGTGTATAAATATGGCTTGGCTTGGTTCTAAGTTTAGCTGAACGGCGATCACGGGACGTTGAATGATCGAGTGTTGTCATCACTCAACGCTCCCCGATTCAGGGGAAAATAGGAATTCATCCGGGTTTATAGGAAATAGTGATGTCAGTGATAGATATCGATAATAACCTTACCGGTGGCAAAATTATTTAGCGAATTGGGTTGGAACGTGTCCTTTGAAAAAAATGATATAGGCGAATCGTAAATTGAAACGTGAGGAAAATGATTGCGCCGATATTTTAAGTGGGGCAAGAATTAGGGTAGAGTTATTTGAGCTCAACGAAATGTAACTTATTGCAAATAAGTAAATATATAATTAAATAAGTGAACAAAATGACAAAAGTGAAAACATCAAAAAATACAGTACACACAGTTAGTACTTATAAAAAGCGAACCTAAGAAAATTTATAGACTAATTTTTTACAAAAAAAAAAGAAAATTGAAAAAAATTGAAAATATAATAGGGTAAGTGGGGCTCGATCCTAGGTATTTTCATTCCTCGCAACCACTCGTTTCCCGAAAAACTACGCTGACTTGACAGTTTACGGTAAAAATTCAAATCAATATAAATTTAAGTATTTTTTTACTGCCCAAAAACAGGGATAAAACTAATTTTTTTTCATAAAACCTAGTTAAATCGATTTTTCTCCCCCAAAACTTCCTATATGTTGAATTTCAAAAAAATTGTTGGAGCCGTTTTAAAGATATCTGGATTTACATATGAAAGATATGTGGGTGACCAAGCTTTGCTCGGTTTTTTTAATGATATAAAATAAGATGTTTTTTTTTTAATTTATTTATTCGAAACAATTTACAATTTAGTTTTAGCTTATGAATAAGACGCGTTAAAAAAAAACCCGTGAGGTTTATGCGTAACGCGAATGCGTACACCTGCCCGCAGAATGTATTTTACATCACTAACTTAAATTAAATTAAATAAACTAAATTAAAGAATTACTTATACATTCCTAAATAATATGACTTGAGCATATGCTCACATTGTATCTTGTTTTTAAATACCTTCTTTAGTATAAATTCTGGTAAATTATTTAGGATATTAGGCAACATATATTCCCATGTTCGTTTACCAAAATTGTTATTGGTGTGCGGCAACCTGTACATCGGTTGGTTTACTAATTGCCTCAAACTGCTTGGTCTTAAATTTTTTTCAAGTAAATTTATATTATTGTATTCACTTACAATGATTGACATATTAATTTTATCATATACGGATATTACTTTACAGTGCTTAAAAAGTCCAGGTTCGTCTTCTTTATACTTACATCTAATATATTTTGGTACAATTGTTTTAAGTATACTAAGTTGCAATCTATATATATCTTCAATATTGCTTTTAAAAGTTCTACCATAACTATCTATTCCATATCCTATAATTGAATCAGCCAATGACAGATAAATCATTCTTAATATGTTATATGGTAACTTATATCGTAAAATATTTATTTTCGAACGAATCGATCTTAATTTATTACATATATGTTCGATATGAGGTTTCCAATGAAATGAAATATGATGCAAAAAGATGCAGTCCACTGTAGATCATATCATCATAGATATGATCATCCCGGTCATATCTGGGACTTGACATATATTTTCGAAATCTCGGAAACGGCTCCAACGATTTTCCTGAAACTCAGTATGTAGGGAGTTTTGAGAGAGAAAAATTGATCTAGCTAGGTTTTTTTAAAAAAATTCGTTATATACCTGTTTTCGGGAAAATGCTAAAATATATGTTGAATTCAAAAGATAATTTTCGTTATCAAATGTCAAGTCATGACGGCTCATTTGGAGAACGGGCGGTCTGGAGAGGTGAAAATACTTAGGTTCGAGCCCCACCTTCTCAACAATTTTTTAATTTAATTTTTTTATATCTTTAAAAAAAATTACTTAGCACCTGGTCACCTAGGTACTTATTAAGAATATGATATCCAAATAAAAATACTTAGACATTTCCAAGAGATCTCAAACTTTTTCTGCGTACTCAAAAATAATTGCCGTGGTGATTTCAGGTACAATCTTAGGTAGCCCAACCCTTGAAAAAGCTTCAGGGATCATACAACTTTGAAAGACTCCCAAATTAAGCCACAAAGAAGGTTTTACAGTAAAATATGTAGGGCTCTTGTAAATTTTTATTTACCTTTTAACATTTTTATTTACTTCTTCTTAATATTAAAGTAAAAGGACATTTTTATTGAGACGTAGTTGCAAGAAGAAATTGAGTGAGTGTCATATAAGAAAAGGGATAGTTATTAATAACTTAATTTATAGTTATAGGTAATTAATAATTAACCCTGTGGTATCCGGATAACTAGAATAGATTATCCCCACACTAAAAAAACACTAAGCTGTGGTAACCCAGCGGTAACACCGTGCGACTCTTTTGAGGAGGTTCAAACCCGGGCGGACACCAATGAGTTTTTCTGTTAAAACTTATGTGTCTAATGGATAATTGCAATTTATCACACGCTTTTCAGTGAAGGAAAGCATCGTGAGGAACCTGCATATCTCTAAAGAATTCTGGAAATATGTGTAACCTACCAATCCGCATTGGATTGGAATTTGGAGCGTGGTAGGTCTTAGCTCCAAACCTTCTCTCCAAAAACGGAGAGAAAGGGCCTATTCTCAGCAGTGGGATACTAACAGGCCGCTAGTTATTTACTTTTAAACAAGCACTACGCACTTTCACTACCACAAAGTCAACAATCGTTTCACCCAGCAACCGAAGTATGATCAGGAGATAGACTCCACAACAAAATCATAAAGCACAAATTTAACAGACTGTTACTTTTTATTATACTTTAATATCAATCATAACTATCTTCTTCCTGCACTTATCCTACACTAAGTGGGGTCGGCACAACATTATAAAGAAGTTGATTTGGCTACATATTTTACGACCAGACGTTAAATTATCTTTGTTATTTACGACAAATCGGTAAGAAATGAAGGCGGTCCATTTTACTGAGCCATGATACCACACGGTGGGTCAGTTTATCTTAGTCGCCTTTTACGACACCTCGGTAAGAAATGAGGTTGGTCTATCTACTCATCAGGACTCCTCACGGCAAGTCGACTTACCTTAGTCGCCTTTACGACACCTCGGTAAGAAATGACGATGGGCTTATGTATATATGCAGTCATAAAATCCATCCATCTAAAGACCATCATATGTCATACGGATGATAATTAAGCAAAAGCTTCCATAACTTTCTAGAACGTTCTTATATCATATTGTACAATTATAATTATACATCAGCAATTCACAAACATACGCGTTCATTGAAACCACAATGATATAAATTGGTTATTTGAAACTCCGACTCAAGGCAAATATTAAATTAAGGGAAACCTTCTCTGTTAAGTAATGACTATTAATATTATAAATGCGAAAGTGTGTTTGTGTGACCCCCTTTCCAGTCTTACAAGAAATAAAAATTGCTTTGATTTGAGAATGGAGTTGAGCTTAAGAATATATACATATATCATCATCCTCCTGCCCTTATCCCACTCTAAGTGGGGTCGGCACAACATGTTACAAACATATTGTCATATGATTTGGCTACGTATTTTACGACCGGCCGCCTGCCTGACGTCAACATACCTTAGTCGTATTTTACGACTCCTCGGTAAGAAAGAGGGTGGTCTATTTTACTCAACCGGATACCACACGGTGGGACAACCTACCTTAGTCGCCTTTTACGACACCTCGGTAAGAAATGAGGGTGGTCTATTCTACGCAGCCGGATACCACACGGCGGGTCGACTTACCTTAGTCGCCTTTTACGACACCTCGGTAAGAAATGAGGGTGGTACTATTCTATTCAGCCGGATACCACACGGCGGAAGAGTATATACATATATATGAGCTACTTTTTATTAATTACGTTTTCACAGTTAAATTCGTGGGCAGAAATACATACAATACTTACAAACTCAATTGAAATTTAAAATGTTCTTTATTCAAGTAAACTTGCAAACAAGTACTTTTGAATCATCTCTAAACTGGTTTGGAAAGCTGTTATTACCAAGTAGAACCAGCAAGAAACGGCGGTTGCTCTTTTTAAAAATACAATTCTTATTATTAGTTACATTAAGTCACTACTGTCTTGTACAGTTCGGATGTTATATATGCTCAATTCTGTCTGTATTTTTGTCTTAAAGTCTTCAAGTCAAGCAATATTGTTGAAATGAGGTATAGTTAAAATTTATATACCAACATAAAGGATAAAATATTTTATTTTTCCTCTCTCTCTCCTTCGGGAATAGGACAAAAACGCAGTAAATAATTAAGGGGATTTAAATGCTCAAGTTCAAGAACGAAGTCGCCGTGATCTAGCTATCACGATATTCGATTTATTTAATAGGTCAAGGATATATTTTAGGTACTTAATAAGTAATAAACTAAGAATAAAGCGTTACTTTATGGAGTCGTACATTATAAAATTAATGATAATAATTCATCACTGTAACTCGCGATTAGTACGGATTATAGCAAAATGATCGTTATTTTTGCACTATACAAGTTTCTTAAATAGCTACGTATATTAAAATAAGTATGCATGACCTCAACTTAAGCATTAAAACCCCCTCAGTTTTTTTCCTGATCTCGAAGGAAAAATTGTAGTTTTGTTAACCCATACCTTAGCTCGATTATATGCTGTTAATTTACAAAATTTCTTCTATATTGCTTCAGTGGTTAAGCAGTAAAAGTGTAACAGATTTATAGATAGCCTTACAAACAAGCTCAAGCCGCAGATGTTTCATTTTGATTTACATCACGCTTCTATTTAGACTAAAATATTCCTTTTTGTAGTTCTTCAAACGAGAAACGGGCAAGGTTGTAGGTTAGTTTCAAAAGTGATAAATATTCGCCTTTTGACCACACGCTCTGAATACAAAACAGTATATTTTCAATGATAAACAATGACAAGTGACAAGATGACGAAACAAAAGTGTCAAACTGTATGTCACACTACACACCAGTAGATAGGATGTGATATATTTATGAATATTTTTTGTTTGAATATATTTTGACGTGACAACGTCTTAAATTAGGTTGCGGCTTGGAGTCACTCATGAAAAAGTGTAACGCCCGCTCACGTCTGTTACGATGAGTCACCGAACGAAAGAGAGGCCCGCCGGACTGGCGAATGCCTTGCGTCTCTCTCCCACTCCAATCCATCACATTTAAAAAGACGTTGTCAGGTAAAGTCTTTGCCCGTAAAACCGACATTACAGGCAACCGTTTTTTTTTTAAATAATAATAATCATTAAGTACGATTGCCATATATACGGCTAATTAGAATAGATCACCCTCATTTCTTACCGAGGTATCGTAAAAGGCGACTAAGGTAAATCGACCCACCGTGTGATATCCGGCTGAGTAGAATAGACCATCCTTATTTCTGACCGAGATATCGTAAAAGGCGACTAAGGTAAATTGACTCGCCGTGTGGTATCCGGTTGAGTAGAATAGACCACCCTCTTTTTTATTAAGGGGTCATAAAATACGACAGAGGTAAGTTGACACAAGGAAACCTGCATATCTTTAGAGAAATCTAGGGATATCTGTAACCTACTTATCCACATTGGAGCAGCGTGGTAGGTCTAAACTCCAACGGTTTTCTCCAAAAAAGAGGAGGACTATGCCTAGCATTGGGATAGTAACAGGCCGTTACTTTACCTTTTTACTATTTTAATACAAATAGAATAGAAATTATTGTTAGACAATTCTTACTCTTCTCAGAGATAAGGATAACTGCTTAGATTCATCATTCTTCTTTCCTAATCCTGCTCTAAGTGGGATCGGTCACGTTATAAACATGTTGTCACTTGATTTGGCTCCGTATTTTACGACCGGCCGCCTGCCTGACGTCAATATACCTTAGTTTTATTTTACGACACTTGGGTAAGAAATGAGGGTGGTCTATTCTACTCAAATGGATACCACACGGTGGGTCAACTTACCTTAGTCGCCTTTTACAACACCTCAGTCAGAAATGAGGGTGGTCTATTCTACTCAAACGGAGACCACACGGCGGGTCGATTTACCTTAGTCGCTTTCTACGACACCTCGGTAAGGAATGAGGATGGTCTATGCTACTCAGCCGGATACCACACGGTGGGTCAACTTACCTTAGTCGCCTTTTACAACATCTCAGTTAGAAATGAGGGTGGTCTATTCTACTCAGCCGGAAACTACCCGGCTAAAGGATCCGTGCTTAGATTAACCGCGCATATCTCCGGAATATTCATAGGGTATGGGTAACCTACTATTCCGTATAAGACCAGTGTGGTGATTCTAAGCAACCGTTTTCTCCAAAAAAGGAGAGAAGAAACTTATGTCCAGCGATGGTATAGTAACAGGTCCTCTACTTGTTTTTACTTTGTGATCCAAATATTACACTCCAGTACTGAATACACCATTACGGGGACGTTTCTGAGCGTAATGACAGTAGAATAGAAAAGAATAAAATGGAATTAGCAACACAAAGGTCCACGGCGGACGCAACTTGAATAAATTTCTCATGCATGACTTTTTACCTCTACGCCTTTTGGGGCTCGCGCGCGGAATAATAATACCCGGAACTTTGGGAAATTTATACATTTTTGGCAACACTTTTGTTTTGTGCTTTTTGTCCGATCTTTTGTTTAAAAAGAAAAGAACCTTACCCATTATATTGGCCGTACTACTTACGACGACTTACTGTTCTGATATTTGTAATAGATTGAAATTATAATTTGTTTTTTTTATTAGCTTGATTTTATCTGTTACATCGAAAGTCGCGTATCACCAATTATCGTAAGTATGTTATTTGTGTTTAATTTTATCATGCCGTTAATTTAAAAGAAAGAAATCTATTTTTCAAAACTAGTGATAGGCGACATTCGCATCGACTTTAGTGTTAAATAACCCTCAATTAAAAATATTGTTTTTTATTCTATGTCCAATGCGCAAAATACGATTTTTTTATCCTTTATGTTGGATTGTGTAAAAGCTTTAATTGTACCAAATATTATTGATATCGCTCCAATGGATTAGTCGTGAAGATATAACAGACAGAAATACATACAAACAGACTATAAAATTTATATAATTCATTTTGTTTTTTTTTTATTTATTAAAATACGATCTCCTACCGAATTTAACTTTAGAGACTCTAAGCAAAGACTGGTTGCTTTTTCCATACCACTTACGCAGAATTTATACCATAACATCCGCTTTCGACTATTTTAAAAACACATTTTTTTTTACTCAAAATCACTCGCTTGCTTTTTATGATGATGAAATGAAAACCCCACTAAACCTTAATCATCACCCTGAACGCTTCAAGGCCGCAGTCAATACCACCCTGTACTCAAGTTAAAAGGCAATACCGATTTTAATTCAGGAGTATTTTTCAAGACTCCATATACTTCTGACATTATTTTAAAATGCAAAACACTGGACAGTTTTTACAATTTTTATATCCTTGATTTTTACTGTAATACTTTATGAAATTGCACATAAATTCATTCTCAATACTTAGCGAAGCGAGCAAGTTGTAGTGAATAAGTGGTTTTAAAATGTTCTTGGTACATTTTTCTAATGTAACCTCCTCAGTGAAGTGTGGGTGTATCTAGCATCCTGCAAACATTTATCTCGTTAAATATCCTTGTTCCTGCCGATCTCCACAATAATGTTTATCTTGTAAATGGGTTACGAAGATTACTATCGCTTTATCAATATTGGATGTTAGCCAGATTTAGATTAGGTTATAGTCTTTGTTTTTTCTTTATGATCGCATATCTTTTATACGAAAACAAAAAGTTAATTTGAGATAGGATATTTTGGAAAAATGGTCGAGAATGAAATATTTAAATACAGACAGTTAATTTTTTAATTAATATTGTTCCAGCGTATTAACATTGAAAGCGAACAGACATACAGACTTTGTAGTTTTTTGTTCAATTACTTATTGTCATCCTTTTTCAAAGTAACTTAATAGTTGTATCATGAATGACAGACAACCGGTAAATCTTTACACATATAATTTATATACATAAATACACACAGAATCGAAAAAAACAACAAATTGTATTCTAGTAAATGATGGCCCCAGCGGGAATCAAACCTGCGACAAGCGGAGCTGAAGGGTCACTGCTATTTGTGCTAAAGGCTAGTCCTCTATAATATTAGTCATTTACTAGCTGTGCCAGCGAACAAAAATGTAGTTATTCTGAGTTGACCATAAGAGATAGAGACATAGTGTCGTGAAGTTTTTTTGGAATATTTTTGTAGATCTACAATTCTTTAATACATTACTTTAGTGTTTCTTTGCTAGCTTACGCGGTGTACGCGACTAAAGCTCTTAACAGGCAAGTTATTTCAAGAAGCAACTCGCAACCTATTTAACAAAATTTACTTAAAACAGTAATGTAATAGTAAAGTTTTATAATAAATATAAATAATATTGGATCCAAGTCGTAGAAGATCGTGTGGTGTAGAGATCCTGTTAAAAGTCCTATGTCCAGTACTAGACGTCTATTGGTTGAAGGACAAAGAGAGAGATAATATTGAGTGTGGCTTTCTAATTCATTTGCCATTATTCTCTTTGAGTTGGAAAGCAAAACACATCTACACCTAAAGGCGCAGTTGAATAACAATTAAATACATTAGAATAAAATAACCGTAAGAGACACGCATCGATTTACTCGCACGCGAACAGTCATCAGCCGGCAAAAGTTACGACGACGGAGGTCGTTTTCACCCCGAACAGAATCATATTTCCATTATTAAATATCTGTGTTGATATCACCCATATCTTTTGACGCAGCCTCCAGCCAAGCTCATTGATATGCGCGCGGCGAAGTCTATATGAAGCATTATATACGCGGCTCGGTTCCACTCCTTCATGAAATTACCCATTAGATGCCTGTCACGGGTATATCAACACGTTATTTTCTTTATTCAATTGTATAATCCTCGATATTCGATATATCTTACCAATATAATACACTTTTCCCTTTCGTTCGCACACATTCCCAATACTTACTTAATCAGGGTTTACTTATAATTCAAGATATGATATACTCTGGACGACGTGATCGTATATAAAATATACCAGCCTCTTCCTTACCGAGGTATCATAAAAGGCGACTAAGGTAAGTTGACACGCTCTGTGATATCCGGATGAATAGAATAGATCACCCTCTTTTTTACCTAGGTATCGTAAAAGGCGACTGGGGTAAATTGACCCGCTGTTTGATATCCGGGTGAATAGAATAGACCAACCCCCTTTTCTTACCGCGGTGTCGTAAATGGAAACTAAGGTAAGTTGACCCGGCTGAGTAGAATAGACACCTATGAAACCTCGGTAAGAAAGAGGCCACCGTCTTTCTTACCGAGGTGTCATAAAAAGGCGACTAAGGTAAGTCGACCCGCCGTGTGGTATCTAGCTAAGTAGAATAGACCACCCTCATTTCTTACCGAGTTATGGTAAACTACGACTAAGGTAACTTGACGTGAGGTAGGCGGTTTGTCGTAAAATATCAAATCATCTGACCAAATGTTTATAGCATGTTGTGCCAACCCCACTTAGGGCAGGAGGATGACGATGTTTTTCTAAACAGTTAATAAAATATAATTCAAGCTTTCAAAACAGGGGTTAATAGGCATTATTCCGACAATATTGGGTTTTTATTAAGCAATATCATAGCTAAAAAAATATTCCGCGCGAAAAAGAGGCAAAATATGAGACGCGCAATCATTTTCACGCGGAACACAATCATATCCCCATAATGACGTATCTCTCTTGATATCTCACATATTATATTTTGAACGTTGTCTCCAGTTGCTTCATTGGTATGCGAACGACACAGTTTATCGAGGCGTTATTTACGCGCCCCCGTTGCGCGTTTCTTTACAGAATCACCCATTTAATGGGTGTCATGAATATATACGTAAAGACGTGCTATTTACAATATCCGTTATATTGAGAGCGAGGTAATTAATATAACGTTATTAAATATACCGTTTTTCTGCTATACAGTTCTGACATAGGGATGGTGAGCCAATGGAACGCGGATGCAATGTTTTGCATACGTCACCCATAAAAATAATCATCATCCTGCCTTAACCCACTTTAAGTGGGATCGGCACAACATGTTATAAACATGCTGTTACATGATTTGGCTACGTATTTTACGACCGGCCTCCCTGACGTCAATTTACTTTAGTCCTATTATAAGACGCCTCGGCAAGTAGGGTGGTCTACTAAACCGGATACCATACGGTGGGTCAACTAATCTTAGCCAGCACGTCACCTTGGATTACTACGAAATATATTTTTTTTCTATTACTTGAACTGATATTTATAAAGAGCTACTTAACATTAAGTATTAATTCAACATTATTATGTATTTGAAACAAATTTTATCATAAAAATAAGGTTAAATACATTTTAAGTACACTACAAAGGTATTATGTTTTTTATTCTTGGAACAAAGAAGGCCTCGAGCACTGGTCGTAGGCGTTAAATAGAAAAATAAAATTATTAAACGTCTGTACTTATACTATATATAAACACATTGTATTCTGTGAACTCTCACAAGAGCTAAATACGAGGTGTGTTCAAAAAGTATCGCGAATTTTGAATTTTCGCGAGTTACATATATTCCAATTTAGATTTTTTTGTGGCGTTATGTTGGTACATATGTCTCTCACTTATGCTGACAAGTTGGGCCATTTTGAATGTTCGGTTAATTGTTGACAGCTGCTTTGCTTGCACGTGTTTATGGTCGTCTTCGATTTTTACCTATTCAAAAAATGGAACAAGGATCGGAAGTATCGATTTTTGGGTGAAAAACGAAATTAAGTGCGCGGATGCATTCCGAATGTGGACTGTGGCATATGGAGAAGCTATTTTGGACAAAAGTAACGTTTATCGGTGGTGCAAAATGTTTTTAAAAGGCCGAGAAGATGTGAATGACGAAGAGCGTGACGGACGCCCGAACACTTCAACAACAGACGAAAAAATTTATGAATTGAAGAAAATGGTATTGGCCAATCTTCGAATCATCGATAGAGAAATTGCCGAGGACCTAGACATATTGATTGGCTTGTGCCATTCGATTTTAATCGATAATTTGTGGAAAAACAAAAATTGGCTCTTGCACCTCGATAACGCCCCTGTTCACACATCGCTGCTTGTACGCGACTTCTTGGCCAAAAACAACAGACCAATGATACCGCAGCCACCGTATTCCCCAGATCTGGTCCCCTGTGACAGTTTCTTGTTCGCGAAACTGAAGAGGCCCATGAAAGGACGACACTACACCACGATTGACGAGATAAAGATGGCATCGAAGGAGGAGCTGAACAAGATACAAAAAAATGATTTTTTGAAGTGCTTCGAAGATTTGTAAAAACGTTGGCACAAGTGTATAATATCCCAGAGGGATTACTTTGAAGGGGACAAAATAGATATTTACGAATAAATAAATAATTTTTGAAAATACACAAAATTCGCGATACTTTTTGAACACACCTCGTATATTAATTCAAACATTAGATAATAAAGGTATTTATTGTAAGAGTAAATAGGAATTGTATTTATTTTAGACAACGTAATTCAGGATAAAGAAAACTAACGTACGTAACTCGTTTGTGGATTTGGGTATAAGATTCTATAACAAAATTCCGCTACTCTTCGACCCTGTACAAGACATCATCATATGCCTGCCCTTATCCCACTCTTAAGTGGGGTCAGCACAACATGTTACAACATGTTGTTATATGATTTGGCTATGTATTTTACAACCTGACTATTTACTGACCTGACCACCCTGTACAAGACAGTAATTACTAAATGTAACTCGTTATTAGAGTTATATTTTGAAAAGAGCAACCGCCGAGTTTATTGCTAGGTCTTCTCGGTAGTTACAGCTTTACGAACCAGCAGTAAAGTTTTTTTTAAAGCACTTGTTTACAAGTTTACTTTAAAGATAATTTGAATTGAATTAGGCTTTCGCTTAAACTGAAAGAAAAAATGCATGCGCGGTACTTAATATTTATTCACCTTCTGGCAAAGGTAGGAAACTTCCTTATCATTAAATAGCACCCTTTAAGTGCCAGCCAAGTTACCAGTCTCGTGCGGACGCGCGCAGTGAACGGACGCGTATTGTTTACGTGAACGTTATCGCTGTGCGTATCGTGTGAGACGCAAAGTTCGCCAGTTTCGGTTAACGCCCCTGCACCCCTGCCACCGGCGCCAGTTGTACTCGCCGCGACCCGTGTTGCGGCTCGAGGAAACGGTCGGCAGCGCATCGCGTGCACCTGCTCCGCCGAAGCTGTCCGGACGCAGCGATCTGCACCGCCTTTCGTTGCAAAGACGTATGCAGACGTGCCCTCAGTGAAACCACCGTTCATTATCCCATTGTGTTTGTAGTCTCCGCCCCCGCTCGCGGGCGCCTAGCTGGGCCTCCCCCCAGGGGTCTCACCCGGCTGGGTTGCACGCGCCGAGGGTGCGCGGAGCTGCACTCGCACAGGAGCGGCTCACTAAGGTACCTCTGTAGCTACTATCCGAGTAGCATTACACGCATTTGTAATACTGCGCGACCATGTCCGGTCGGGGGGAGCCCCCCCCGAGGGACCCACGTATTAGAGGGGAGCGCCCCGCGTTCCCCCGCGCTGTAGTGCGGCGCGACATACGGGACAATACCACCGTCCCGTTTACGCCGATCGCACCCGCAGCAGCGCCACCATCACCGCCAGCGCCACTACCACGCTTCCGGATTCCATCCGGCGAGCGAAAGTCGCCAGACTCCGCGCCTTTGTTCTCCGCCGATGTAGCTGGGCTTACATCGGGCGGCGAAGCACCGAAGCGTCCGCGGGTTGCCGACTCTTCGCCCGAATCGCTCGAGGGAGACGACAAGCGTCCGAAGACGGACCAGTCGCCGACCACCTCACTTACAACGTCGTCGTCATTCGACGTCCATCTAACAGCCGAACAAAGGACTCGGCCCACTCCTCCGCCGGCCTCCTCGCCTCGGGATGAGGGCGGCGTGCGACCGCCCGCAGAGAGCGCGTCACAGGGATCCACCTCGTGGCCTCGTGATTCAACGAGCTACGCCGGATTCGCTTCGACGCCGTCTCCTATGGCGACGTCCCGCCCCCCTACCCCTCAGGCCGGGCCGTCCGGTTACGCCGCCGCCGCCGCCGCGCCGCCGTCACCCCGCGCGCTCCAGCAGCGCCAGGAAGAGCAACAGCGTCAGCTTAATCCACCATCCACTACCGGAGCGAAGACGGCGCGCTCCGAGTACCCGCCCATCACCGTGGAGTGCCTACCCAACTGGACGAGGCACTTCACCGCAATCCGAGGCATGCTCGGACACGCCCCTAACGCCCGCCCGATGGGGAAGGGCGTCAGATTCCTCCCCAAATCCGCGGAGGAATTCCGGGTGCTCCAACGGTACCTTCTCGACGCTGCCAAGCAGGACCCGAATATCGCGTGGTTCTGCTACAGCCCAGCGTCGAGCCTACCCAGCAAGGTAGCCATCAGGGGGCTACCTCAAGACACTCCGCCAGCAGAAGTCATCGCGGCGCTGCGCAGCCTAGGGTACCCGGCGACCCAGGCGAGGGCCATCCCTGGGGTCAGAGGGCGGCACGGCTGCACATATTTCGTGCAGCTGGAGCACCTGACCTTTGAAGAGCTCGGTCACCTGTACAGAGAGACCGAGCTCCTTTCGATGCCGGGCCTCATCGTCGAGGCATGGAAGGGCGGACGAGGTCCGCCTCAATGCCACAGGTGCCAGCAGTTCGGACACTCATCGGCCAACTGCCACCGGCCGCCCAAATGTGTCCGCTGTGCAGGCGGGCACCTGGCCCAGGACTGTGACCGGCCCCAAGAAGCCGCGCCCAAGTGCGCGAATTGTGGAAAAGCGCACGTGGCGCGGGATCGCAAATGCCCGGTCTTCCGTCGCGAGGCGCGAAAGCGCGGCATCGATGTCGCACCGCCGCGCCCAGACAAGCAAGCGAAGCAGAGGGCAGGAGGGGGTGGTCAAGTTCCCCCCCCAACCGCAACACCCGCCGCCGCTATACAAGTCGCCGCAGCGGCCCCCGCCATCCCCGCAGTACGTCCCGCGGTAGCCGGACGCGCCGCCCCTGCCCCGGCGGCACGCCCCGCAGTGGCCGTGCCTGCCGCCCCCGCCCGACCCGCACTGAGTAGCGCCCCGCCGTCGCCCGGCGTGATCATTCATGCTACTCGACGGAGGGAAGCGGGAGGGGCTAACATAGTCGCAGAGCCGGCGACCAAACAACCGCCGGCCTACATCCCGACCGCCCCAGCTACTCAACGGAGGGAAGCGGGCGGGGTTACTATAGACCGGGAGCCGGCGACTCTGCAACCGCCGGCAAACGACCCGATAGGCAGGGGGGAGCCCCTGCGAAGAAAAAGAAACCGGCGCAGGCGCAGGCAGCCGAGGCCAGCAGAAGCTGAGCCCGCCGCCGCGTCCACACCGCACTCCAGGCCGCCAACATCAACATCGTTGGCGGCAATACCAGAAATTGCCGAGGCGCCGAGAAGCCGCGGCCACCGACTGGCCACAGAAGAGGCGGAGCTGCGAGCTCCGCAATATCCTACGTTCCTCCCGCCACCCCTCGCGCAGGACTCGGGCATTAATAATATTGTCCGGGTCCTTATCGAGGCGCTTATGGCGGCGCTCACCCACTATCTGAGCAACAGGGACGTAGTCGGCGCCATCACGGCAGCAATTACCCAGTTTGGGAGGTCGTATCAATGACCTCCCTACGAATCCTATATTGGAACCCGGGCGGCATCAGAGGTCACGTCCGTGAATTAACACTACTCGCCCAGTCGCAGGATATCCACGTCATCCTCCTGGGCGAAACTAAACTCACGGACAGCGTCGAGCTCCGCGTGCCCAACTACTTCGTGTATCGCCGCGACGAAGTCTCTCCCCGGGGCCGCCCGTACAGAGGTACGGCCGCTCTGGTGCGGAGGGACATCATACACGAAGAGCTGGAGCATACCCCGTTCACTAGCACCCGTACACAGGGGGTGCGAGTCAACGTGGGCAACCAGGAGCTCCGCATCTATGCCGCCTATAAACCACACGGACTGACTTTCTGCAGCACTGATGTCGAGGCAATCTTCGGGCAGCAGGGACCTGCAGTGATCGTGGGCGATCTCAACGCGAAACATCACGCGTGGGGATCGCGAATCATCACTGCGGTCGGGAGGCAACTGCACGAAGATAGCGTGAGGAGCGGGTACGGTGTGGTGGGGCCGGGAGCGCCGACCCACATACCCACCGACAGCCGCTCCCAGCCAGACGTCATAGACATAGTGCTGCACCACGGATTGGACAACCCCTTCGATGTCGAGGTACTCTATGACCTCGACACGCAACACCTTCCGGTTCTGGTCACCCTAGCCACCCAGGGAGGCTTCTTAGTGCCCCGCCCGCCGCGGACGCGGACGAACTGGGAGCGCTACACCGCAGAGCTTGCCGGGCTTGAGCTAGCAGGCCCGATCACTACACCTTCGGGAGTCGACGATGCTGCTGCGTTCGTCGCGGAGGCGATCATCGCCGCCAAAGCAGCAGCTACCACCACCACGTCGACTTCACAGGATACCAATCGAAGGAAGGACCTGCCGAGCTCGCTCCGCAATATGCTTAAGCGGAAGCGCACCCTGCGCCGCCTATGGGCCCGCACTCGTTGCCCCAGGGTGAAGGCTGACCTGAACCGGCTTGCAGAGAGGATCGCGCGTGCCGTAGTCGCTCTCGACGAGGCGCGATGGGAGGATACCGTCGATCGAGCGACAGAACACGACACAGCGCTGTACTCCCTCTGCAAGAAACTCACCGGACAAGACACCCCCGTTTACCCGCTGCTCGATGCCGCGGGTAAACGCACCTATGCCGCCAAGGATCGTGCTGAGATTCTGGCGGCACACCTGGAACAGACATTTACGCCCAACGCCCCCAACACCTCCAACCTCCATGTCATTCGTCATCACGCGGCTGTCCAGGACAAGCTGGAGAGGTTCCTGTCGGCCCCTACACCGCCGCTCCGGGGAGAGGACTTCATCTCCCTGTCAGAGCTGCGGTCGGTCGCTGCTCGCCTTG
This sequence comes from Morpho achilles, assembly GCA_947086495.1. Lineage (NCBI taxonomy): Eukaryota > Metazoa > Arthropoda > Insecta > Lepidoptera > Nymphalidae > Morpho > Morpho achilles. The sequence continues at coordinate 3,554,061 of CAMTZB010000004.1, read as the reverse complement.
ATAAGCGAAAGGCGCCAGGCCCCGACGGAATCGCCAACGCCGCGTTGATGCTGCTGCCCCGAACAGGTCTCGTAGCGCTCACGAGACTGTTCAACGGAGTACTCCGCACCGGCCACTTCCCAGAGGCGTGGAAGACCGGGAAGATCATCGTTCTTCCCAAGCCGGGGAAGGACCGCCGCCTGCCTGGAAGCTACCGGCCGATCACCCTGCTCTCGCACATAGCCAAGCTGTTTGAGCGTCTGCTGCTGCGTCGAGTCACGCCCCACCTGCCCCTGCGCGAGGAGCAGTTTGGATTCCGCAGCGGCCACTCGACGACGCTCCAGCTGGCGAGGGTAATAAACCACCTGACCAGTGAGCGGAACAACGGGCGCTACACCGTGGGGGTCTTTCTCGACATCGAGAAGGCCTTCGATCGTGTGTGGCACGCCGGGCTCCTGGTCAAAATACTGGACACCACCATGCCGCCTGCTTATGTGCGAGTGCTGGCATCGTTCCTACACGGCCGTAGCTTTTACGTGGCAGTGGATGGTGCCGAATCCCAGCCACGCACCATCCAAGCCGGAGTACCCCAGGGCAGTTGTATATCGCCGCGTTTATACGCGGCGTATACGGATGACATCCCCACCCTGCGCCACCATCTGCGGGAAGGGGAGGAGGACGTGCTGTTGTCGCTGTTCGCCGACGACAGCGCGTATTTCGCGTCGTCCTACCATCAGATCGTCGCCACCAACCGCATGCAGCGTATGCTGGACTTGTTGCCGGAATGGCTGGACAAGTGGAGGATGGCCGTCAACGTCGGGAAGACGGCCGCTCTGCTCACCAGCCGCTCCAAGCCGCTACGTCAGCTGACTCTCCGAGGCCAGGACGTAGAGTGGAAGACCACAGTGAGGTTTTTGGGGTGTGATTTGGACCGCAGCCTGCGCATGCTCCCCACGGTGAATCACGTCGTGGGTCGAGCCGCCGCTGCTAGGTCCAAGCTTCACGCGCTATTCACATCCCATCTACCTATGAACACCAAACTGCGGGTCTACGGTGCCTACGTCCGCTCGCGCTTGACGTATGCGGCACCCGCCTGGTACGCGTTATGTTCGGCGTACCAGAAGCGAAGACTGCAAGTCCAGCAGAACCGTTGCCTGCGACTGATCGTAGGAGCCCCGAGGTATGTGCGGAACGACGTCGTGCATCGGGACACCAAAATGCCGACCGTGGAGGAGTATGTCCGTCGCCTTGCGCGCCGGATGTTCGCGCGTGCGGACAACAGCGCGCACGTACACCTCCACGGCATCGCGCCACTCCATGCGCGACCACCCGATGGACGTTCCCTGCCTCGCGAGCTCCTGCGGTCACCGTCTCCGCGGCTCGATGTGGATGACGACGGCGACGATGAGGACGACGCGATGGGCGAGAGAGCGAAAACACCGGATTTGACACCCCTGATCATGACACCACCCGACTTAGGACCACCCGAAGAAGACTTTGAGGTCTGGGAGCTACCATTCCCAGACCTCCCCACCGAACCAGACATCCCTTAGGTCACCTAGGTGACCTCGGCCTACGGCCGAAACACAGACCGGGCTTAAGTGCCCGCGAGGAACTGCCCGGGCAAGGAGGTACGCCTCGAGGCCCGTACCCCGCCTACTCCCAAGGAGTAAGCGAGACGACCCTGCTGCTGAGCACCCTTTAACCAACTTCCCTACACAAATAAAACTTTTTAGCCCCAGCATCTTTGCGTTGTTCCATTGTTTTGCCAACAAATTGTTCTTATTTGGAAGAGATCTGCTTTATCAACGTATTTTACTTGTTTATCTGATTGTTTTCTGTTTTAAGAGGACTTATTATGATTGTCTGTTTGTTAAAATGTTTATTTTTATTATTGTTTCATATTTATCCATAATTATTTGTACCGGTTTGTTATTTCGTATTTCTTTCAGTAGGGTTGACGATTCAAAAGCACTTGTTTACAAGTTTATTTGAATAAAGAATATTTTGAATTTGAATTTGAATTTCGCCGTTTTTGTTAAGGATTTTTTTCGTGATTTTTTTTCGATTGTCATCAATTTCTTTTTCTGTTTTTGGCTGAAAGAAACAAGTTACTAGTGTATTTTCTAATCAATTTCATGTCGATAATTACCGTGTGGTATCCGGCTGAGTAGAATAGATCACCATCATTTCTTACCGAAGTGTTGTAAAACTGTAACTGATTTCATTGCATCAAACTTTTCTCATTTATAATTCACGTATGTTTATTATTCATGATCACTAATAAAATCCTAAGATTTACTATCGTTACGTAAAGTATCAATTGCTTAAAACACTTCATAGCGAATCCGTTATTGTCTGTACGAATGCCTCAAGGCACTGTTTAATATCTTATGAGGTGAATTGATTCAACCATTTTCGAGTCGTGCGTCGTTTAATATGAAAGTTTACTAATGTCGTGTACGAGAGAGAATGTTGAGAGAAGCAATTGGTGTATTCAATTAAAATTTAATGAATATTAGTGGTTTCAATTAAGTTCTGAAACACCTAATTTGAAATTGTTTTAAGTAGGATAATTTTATTGCATAGAGAAAAATACCATGAAGACTATAGGTTCAGTTAAATGTGCATAAGGCGTTCTTATTGAAAACAGATTTTATTTTCAAACCTTTGAAGAGAGAGCCTTTTAAAAAACTATAGATGGATTTATTTAACATACGAATTTAATAGGTTCTGCCTACAACTTCGTCTACTAAGACTTTAATACCGAGATTGGTGGTGCCTAATGTCGGACGCCTAATTCTATAAATAAGCTGGAAAAAGAAAATTATATTCTCTGTATTGGATTTCAACAAGTATCTACTGTTTATAAAATTAGGCGTTACTTTGCGGAGATCCATAATACAAAAGTTATAATAAAAATTATTTTGCTATAATCCGCGATGAAGTAAAATAGAAAATATATATAATGCTTAATGTAGAGTGGATAATCAGTTTTCATACCTGATACATGTAGGATTCGTAAAAACACATGCACAAACCTCCAACACCGCTAAAGAAAAAAATGCTTTGCAATTTTGGTCGTGGAGTCTATCTCCTGATGATGCTTCGGTTGCGGGTCAACGATTGTTGAGTTTGTGATAGAGAACGTATGTAGTGCCTGTGTATTGTGGTGGCGGTGGTGGAAGTTTGTGCATGTGTTTTTACGAATCCTGCATGCATTATATATTAAAACGGATTGTCCACTTTACATTTAGCATTATATATATTTTCTATTTCACTTCATCGCTGATTATAGCAAAATATTTTTTATTATTAATTTTGTATTTACTGTCTATTAAGCTAACTAAATTTTCAATTTCAAACCCACAATCCAATTTCCATTTGATATTGCTATTTAACATAAAGGGACCGACTTAATTATAATCAGTTAGTGCGGTGTACAAATAAATTTCACTTTGTTAAATTTTACTACACCCTAACCGACTATAGAGCTCCCAACCCTCGTATATTCTGATAAAGCCGATGTATAAGCCTGCTCCCATATCTCTTTGTTTGCGGAAGTTTATTTATTAACCAGTCTTAGCCAACGGCGATTCTCACGCATTCGATATTTACTAATTTAGAGCTCTGGGAGCATTTCGCGATTACAAAATTTAGCTCGGATATCTACGTATTTCGCTCCCTGTTTACCATTTACATGCAAAATGATTTAGAGAAATTAAAGACTAAGTTATGTTGGATTAAAATTTAAAAGTGTTATATCTATAATATTTAACTGCCGTGTGGTATCCGGCTAATGGAATAGTACCCTCTTTGCTTACCGAGGTGTCGTAAAGGGCGACTAAGGTAAGTCGACCCGCCTTGTGATATTCGGCTCAGTAGAATAGACCAACCTCATTTCTTGCTGAGGTGTCGTAAAACGCGACTAAGTTAAGTTGACTCACCGTGTGGTATCCGGTTTAGTAGAATAAACCACACTCTTTCTTATCGAGGTGTCGTAAAATACGACTGAGGTAAGTTGACGTCAGGCAGGCGGCTGGTCGTAAAAACGCAGCCAAGTCATGTGACAGCATGTTTATAAAAAGTACCGACCCTACTTAGAGTGGGATAAGGGCAGGAGGATATATATCTTTAATATTTTAATATGAATGAGTTTGTCTTGTATATATCTACAATATATATACCTATATTAGCAATAGCCAACGGTACCGCAAGCGGGGAAAGATTAAAACCGTAATATAGCATTTTGATAACCCTAAAAATGGTTAAAGTGGGTTAACCTTAAAAGCTAGACATATGCTGTCGCGGAGTTTTATTTTAAACTTTTAGAGGGTAACAATTTTGTAATAAAGGTATTCAAAGGTAAAGTTATGTAAGCATCAGGATTTTTAAATAACTTTCACCGTTTACTTAGCGCACGCAAGGAAAGTTTTAAATTTCGTAATATTTTATTGCTGCTCCTTTCTTATTCATCTTAGTTTGATGTTGTATAGCCTATAGCCTTCCTCGATAAATGGACTATCTTACGCCCTAAGAATTTTTCAAATAGGTACAGTAGTTACTAAGATTAACGCGTTCAAACAATCAAACAAATAAACTCTTCATTTTTATTTATTAGTTTAGATATTAATAATCTTGTATGTATCTACAAACTTCGTTACAAAACAAAATAACGGAAATGTAAAATCAGTTAAAAGTTAACTGATTCTACATTTCCGCTATCAAACATCTAAAAAAACCATAACTTTCATTTCACATCCACCTCGTCGCAAAATAAAGAAATGAATTTATGAAATAAGGAATAAATTTCAGAGGTAGAATTGGATGACTTTGTATTGCATAGTTCTTCAATATTATTGGATTCACAAGTAGAATTTACAAGTCGTGCAGTATGAGTGTGCATCCAAGCTGGATTGTTCAAGCGAGACACGTTCCGAGTGGAGTCTGACATCGGTATGCAAAAGACAAGCTGCGATTTCGTTTTTATTTTTGTATTTTTGTTTAGCTGCAGGCGTTACACTGCCGACGAGGCCAATACCACGCTCAACTCGACAAAATTTGCACAGATGTGAAAAATTCAACAGCCCAGTCCTGATGCGAAATGTTGCAAAATGTACATCAGTTCGTAATGAAGATCGTAACTATAATTGAGTGCAATTTGCCTACAATTCTGGCCGAGAAGTTTAACATACAAGTACAACACAATACAATATACTCGTACATAATATGTATATAAGTTACTCACTTAAAAGACAGACAGACAGACAGACAACAGACAACATTAAAGACAACAGTGTGTGTATCGTCCTGTATTTATTTATTTACTTATTTTTTATCTTTTTTATCTTTAATTTTTTTATGGTATTTTATCCGTATCTGTGGTATCCGGCTGAGTGGAAAAGACCACCCTTATTTCTTACCGAGGTGTCCTAAAAGGTGACTAAGGCAAGTTGGCCCGCCGTTTGGTATCGGGCTGAAAGACGACTAAGTTAAGTTTACGTTATGCAGGCGGCTAGTCGTAAAATAACGAATCAAAACATGTAACATGTTTAAACATATTGTGCCGACCCTACTTAGAGTGGAATAAGGACAGAAAGATAATGATGAATATTACTAGCTTTAGTAAGAAATCAATAAAAAATAATATGATGCTAAAGTTAATATGAAGAGAATCAAAGCTTACGTATGTTATGATTATGTTGTTATTTTTTATATACGTTTTCGTAGTGCCTAAACACTATATTTTGCTCCATGAACTTGAAACATGAACTCTTATACCCTATATCTACGTTTACGTAGCGCTATACGCTACACATACATTATACTATGCTCTCGAAGATCAATGCTTATACAGCAACTGATGTATTCCATATCTACGCTTTAGTAGCGTCCTAAGCTACGGAGACACTACGCTGCTGTTATAGAATAATACTTGTTTGCAGATACATTAAATATTTTTTTTTTACCTACGTTAGTAGGTCGTTGCTACGTCATAGCGTAAAGCGCTACGAAAACACTGTACTATACTCCCATAGCAGAATTTAAAAGATTAATGTATCAAAAATTTAGTATTGTCTAAAATTAATTATACATAAACATAGGATAGCAATTAGTCCAAAACTAGCCACGAAATATTAACTAGTGACCGAAATTTCACAAACTGTCCTTACGTGCATGTCGGTGAATTAATAATGGAGGAATTGGTGAAATAATTGCATTCTGCGCGCATTTCGGCAATCCAGGTCAAGCTATTTCAAATTTCTACAATAAATTTTATCATTAATTTTACAATGAACGCAAGTCGAAATACATTTATTGTGCAATTATTCTGGCTATGAATATAAATTTATTTTATTCAAGTGTTAATTTTAAGTGTATTTGAATTCTCGATTATTTATATAGAAACTGGGTATACTTATGTCATAAATCCTCTGTAAGATAGTTTCCTACCAATTTAAAACTCTTAGGTATAAAATCTTTTCGCAACAAGCACGTAGTGAACTGAGCTTATGAAATGAGAATTGCAGATAGTTTTGAAATAAGTTTGAATAATATTTACAACCTTAAGGAATATAGTCTATATTCTCTATAATTATATTATAAATGCGAAAGCCTGGTAATTACCAGTTACGCTTTCACAGCTAATCCACGGGAGCACAATTGATGAACTTTTGAAGATTTAAAGCTCAATATACCAGATCAAAAATATGGAAAAAATCTCGTTCTTATTTCAAGGGAAAAAAACAAATAAAGTATAACTGTGGATGTTTTAGTAATTTTAAATTTGAAAAAAAAAAATGTTTATTTTATTTTCCTATTTGTCATTTAATTTTTCTTAATTTAATTTCTGTTTGTTGTGTCACTTTTTTTTTAAATTAACCTAGCCTTAAAATTGTTTGCGATTTATATTTATGTCCGTAATGGACTTACGTACGAACCTTATTTTATTATGCTTATTGGACAAAAGTTGCATGTAAGTTGTTGGCGAAATAAATAAATATTTTAAACCTTACGTTGACGCGAACAAAGTCGTGGGTATATGGGGTATTACTAATTATGATGTCCAGAGAAACCAAATAGAATCCACTCACAATATGGAAATACAAACGTCGAACCTAAAACGTTTGATTGTGAAGTAAATAACCGCACCATCGCGCTAAAGACATTCTCTAACTTCCTTTTTATACAGAATCATAAAAGCGTTCATCATCCTCCTGACATTATCCCACTCTAAGTGGGGTGTCAGCACAACATGTTATAAACATGCTCTCACATGATTTGGCTGCGTTTTTACGACCGGGCGCCTGCCTGACGTCAACATACCTTAGTCGAATTTTACGATACCTCGGTAAGAAATAGGGTGGCCTATTTTACTAAACTGGATATCACACGGTGGGCCAACTTACCTTAGTCGCCTTTTACGACACCTCGGTTAGAAATGAGGTTGGTCAATTCTACACAGCCGAATACCACACGGCGGGTCGACTTACCTTAGTCGCCTTTTAAGACACCTCAGTAAGAAATGAGGGTGGTACTATTCTATTCAGCCGGATACCACACGGCGTAACCATAAAAGCGTTCGTAAATATAAAACATTACACTTCACTTTATTTGAAGTCATAAACACGTCTAAAATTATAAATGAAACCAACGAACTGTTACAAATGAGACAATCTCGTTGTATTGTATTCTCTAGAAAAGACGCACTCAATATTTGTTCTATTCGATTGAATTCACACGATACAAATCGAGCATTGTAAAAGACGATGGCGTCGATTTAGTTATACAAGGATTTTAGTACAAATATACTGTTAGAGATTTTGAATATGGCATAATAAGCTAGTGATTATTGTCCTGAGTATAGAATAGCATACAAATAGAATGTCAAGAAGAATCTGTGGTAGCACAGCGGTAACACCGTGCGACTCTTTCGAGGAGGTCACGGGCTCGAACCCGGGCAGACACCAATAAGTTTTTCTGTTAAAAAACTTATGTGTCTAATTGATAATTGCAATTTACCACACGCTTTTCGGTGAAGGAAAACATCATGGGGAAACCTGCATATCTCTAGAGAATTCTGGAGATATGTGTAACATACCAATCCGCATTGGAGCAGCGTGGTAGGTCTTAGCTCCAAACCTTCTCTCCAAAAACGGAGTGAAGAGGCCTATTCTCAGCAGTGGGATAGTAACAGGCCACTACTTACTTACTTACTTACAAATAGCATAGTAAAATATTGTCATAATACTGTACATATTAAAATCTTCAAATAACAAAAGACTTACTTGATTTAGAGGTACATTACACGGTTTTATTGCACTTTATATTATACATACCTTTTCTTAAATATATATATTTTTATACGAATTAGATATGCTGATAAAAAGCTTCGAATAATAATATTTCGCCCAAAAAAGGTAAAATAATCGAATATGAGACATCTGAACTCCAACCGGATATTTTTATTTCAAGACCGCCTGATTACCTAACTTACCTATATAATTTTGCAAATGATAGCTAAATTAACCTTCGTATTCTATTTATGTTCTAGCAGTTTTTATATTTTTATTCCTTAAAACAGGAATAAAACGAGATTTTTTTAAAATAAAACCTGTGTATATTAATTTATCGCCCTTGGGACCCTCTAGATACTAAATTTCATAAAAATCATTAAATCTGGTTTCCGAAATTCCGATTATACGAGGTGTGTTCAAAAAGTATCGCGAATTTTGAATTTTCGCGAGTTACATATATTCCAATTTCGATTTTTTTGTGGCGTTATGTTTGTACATATGTCTCTCACTTATGCTGACAAGTTGGGCCATTTTGAATGTTTGGTTAATTGTTGACAGCTGCTTTGCTCGCACGTGTTTTGGTTCGTCTTCGATTTTTACCTATTCAAAAAATGGAACAAGGAACCTGTATCGATTTTTGTGTGAAAAATGAAATTAAGTGCGCAGATGCATTCCGAGTGTGGACTGTGGCATATGGAGAAGCTACTTTGGACAAAAGCAACGTTTATCGGCGGTACAAAATGTTTTTAAAAGGCCGAGAAGATGTGAATGACGAAGAGCGTGCCGGACGCCCAAGCACTTCAACAACAGACGAAAAAATTTATGAATTGAAGAAAATGGTATTGGCCAATCTTCGAATCATCGATAGAAAAATTGCCGAGGACCTAAGCATATTGATTGGCTCGTGCCATTCGATTTTAATCGATAATTTGTGGAAAAACAAAAATTGGCTTTTGCACCTCGATAACGCCCCTGTTCACACATCGCTGCTTGTACGCGACTTTTTGGCCAAAAACAACAGACCAATGATACCGCAGCCACCGTATTCCCCAGATCTGGCCCCCTGTGACTTTTTCTTGTTCCCGAAACTGAAGAGGCCCATGAAAGGACGACACTACGCCACGATTGACGAGATAAAGACGGCATCGAAGGAGGAGCTGAACAAGATACAAAAAAATGATTTTTTGAAGTGCTTCGAAGATTTGTAAAAACGTTGGCACAAGTGTATAATATCCCAGAGGGATTACTTTGAAGGGGACAAAATAGATATTTACGAATAAATAAATAATTTTTGAAAATACACAAAATTCGCGATACTTTTTGAACACACCTCGTATGTAGATACAAGAATAGCTCGTTTAAACGTATTACCAGTTTCTCAAATTATTGTCAAGAGTACAGAGAGTACATAGTTTAAATATTGTCAATAGCAAAACATTTAGGACAGTAGGTTTTTCGATTGCAGAAACAAATTAGGGGATAAAAAACGTTAAAGATTATTAGCGACTATGATGCCTTTACATTTTGCCGCCGTGTGGTATCCGGCTGAGTAGAATAGACCAACCTCATTTCTTACCGAGGTGTCGTAAAAGGCGACTAAGGTAAGTTGACCCACCGTGTGGTATCCGGTTTAGTAGAATAGACCACCCTCTTTTTTACCGAGGTGTCGTAGAGTACGACATTGGTAAGTTGACGTCAGGCAGGCGGCCGGTCGTAAAAACGCAGCCAAATCATATGACAGCATGTTTATTACATGTTGTGCCGACCCCACTAGAGTGGGAAAAGGGCAGGAACACATTTACATTTTGGTCGCGTGCTGAGCTAATATTGTGGTGTTGACATAAACTTTGGGAAGCAAAATAAATGCCGACATTGCCACAATTTTTCCGCACTTAATATTTATCACGCAGTTTTCGGTGAACGATACTATTTATAGTATTATGCTGCTTTATCAATCCGTATTACAGAGTATAAACCTACTTTCATTAGTAAGTAGCTGTGATTAGAAAAAATATTACCTATTAAAAATATAAAATACTATTATTATATTATAATAATAATATTATTAAACGGAATATTGGTAACCTATATTTAAACTTATACATTTGAAGTGTTAAAGATTTCATCTCCAATGTACATTTTTCATTAAAAAGCTCAAAATTTTTCCGCTTAAATAACATTTTATTATATGAAACTTTTTTACTGACGAAGAACGAATACGCCTCGATAAAAAAAGGAGCGGTTCATTAATCACGAACGTCATGACTTCACGTTGTACGTCACTTCCGGGAGCGATGACGTCAGCGACTAATTGACAATTGTTTGCAAGCGTGCAATGAACTATGAAGTTGTTTTAAAAATGTTATACTATATCTAGAACTTGTTAACAAAGCTTAACTACGGCAAAACTCGCGTGAAATGTTCAAATACCGAACAAAAAGTATGTTTTATTCTTTTCTTTGTATTAATTATGTGTTTTAATCCCTGACTTTAGCTTCAGTGGTCGGGGGTTCGATTCCTATTGATTTTCTAAAAACAATTTTTTGTTTCTTCTGGCTGTATTTATGTATAAAATTATTTATTTAAAACTATCAACTTTATATATGCCAGTTGTCTGTCACCCTTAACACAAGTGTTGTTACTTATTTTGGGGACGGACGACCCTATGTGTTACTTACTTATACTTATTTAATACTAGCAATTGCCAACGGCTCCGCCCGCGTGGAAAGATTAAAACTGTAATATAGTATCTTGATTACCATAAAAATGGTTGAAGTGGTGAAGTTAACCTTAAAAGCTAGACTTTGCTGTCGTGGATTTTTATTCACTACTTTTAGAGGTAAATAATTTTGTATTACATGATTTTTGAATAACATTCACCGTTTACTTAGCGCACGCAAGGAAAGCTTTAAATTTTGCTGTTTTTGTAATATTTTTTATAGCTGCTCCTCTCTTGTTCATCTTAGCGTGAAGTTATTAAGGCCTATAGTCTTCCTCTATAAATGGACTATCTCACACTGAATGAATTTTCCAAAACGGTCCAGTAGTTCATGAGATTAGCGCGTTCAAACAATCAAACAAACAAACTCTTCAGCTTTATATATTAGCAAAGATTTATAATTCTGTGTCCGAAGAAAACCAAACCAAATTTCTGCAACATTGCTTTAACCCCTTAGCTGTAAAGCATTACAGACAGACTTTGACGTTTTCAAAATTATTAAGGCTAACAGCCCAATAGTCAGTAGAAAAAAAACACGCTTATTGCTGTTTCGCCCGCGCGGAAATAATAATTGAAATGTTGAATATAAAAGTAGTTATTATGAGTTAAGCATAACGACATGTTGTGGCGGACTTTTTTGTAGTATTTTTGTAGATCTACAATCTTCGAATACATAACTGCGACTTTTTTTTACTCTTCAACATAAATAACACAAAACTGTAATGCACTAATAATCTATGCCTTCCGGAAAAATTGCACTACCTTTTAGTAAAATCCGTACAAGAATCGGTTGTGTAGATTTTGAGAAAATCACTCACATACAAACAGACAACTTTTGGAGACTTACTTTTATAATAAGTATAAAGATAGGACTTACATCTCGACCGTTGAGCAACCAAGTGAGGTTCGCCGGAGGGTCAGCTGGCGGCGAAGTGCACTGCGCCCGAAGACTATCGCCTGATGCGTACCAGCCTTTCTCAGCTTTGATTATTGGTCTATCTGGCGGTAGCTCTGTGAACAATGGTTTATATTTAACAAGATATCCTGCGACTTCATTCGAGACTTTTCAAATTCAAGCTCTGTTAAAGCGTCAAAGTTGAAAGTAACTAATGGTTCTGAAAGGTACTCCGAGAAGAAGCAGGTAAAACTCGGCGATCACTCAATTAAATAATGTATAATTTAGGAAATCAATTCAATAATCTTTATTCAAGCTTTAGCACTTTTGAATCGACTAATTCAACAAGATATCCTGCGACTTCGTTCAAGACAACTTTTTTCAATTTTTTTTAATTTTTCAACTTTCAAATTTACAAATTTTGAATAAGCTCATTGTAACAGTCAAATTATAAAGAAGTTACCAATGGTTTCGAAAGGTACTTCGAGAAGAACTAGCAAAAAAATCGGCGGTTACTCAGTTAAATAATGTATAATTCAGGAACTATAATCAATTCAGAAAGTCAATTGAATAAACTTTATTCAAGAAACCTTTAAGCACTATTGAATCGTCAAGTATTAATTAGCGTTAATGAAGCTACAACTGGTTCGGAATGTTGCTGTTACCGAGAAGAACCAGAAGGGAACTCGTCAATCTTTTAAACATTTTCAATTTACATTATTTAACAGCGGTCTTGATTGTAGCTTAAAAGTTTTTCAAATACAAGCATTTTAATCATTGATATAATCTTTTAATCTTTTAATCTTTAATTGTGTAATATGCTTTACGTATAAACATGTTTCTTACAATTAATTGAAACTTTTTTGTAGACAGTCGAATATGGATTGCGAAATTACTAATTTCCACTAGTATTCTTATATTATGGAATTTTATTTATTTATCGTTACAATAAATGTAGTACTACGTACGTACGTAATGAATACTTAAAAAAAAACTAAAGTGTAACGATATTGGCTACATTAGTTTAAAACTGCCCGCCTCCAGTATCATAATATTTAAATGAGTTGTATGTATGTATATATATATATATATATATATATATATATTCAGCAGAGTTTTGGGAGAGAAAAATTGATCTAGCTAGGTATAATGTAAAAATAATCGAAAGCCTGTTTTTGATAAATACTAAAATTTATATTAATACACTATTTTTGCCATAAACTGTCAAGTCAGCGTACCTTATTCAGGAAACGGGCAGTCTCGAGAAACGTAAATACCTAGGATACATCCCCAACCACCATATTATTTTTTTCTTTTCTTTTATTTTGAAAAAAATAACCAATTACCAAGCAAAGCTCAGTCTACCAGGTAGTGATACATTAATTATACTACGAGTACATGATATATTTTTATACCTGTGTGTGTGTGTGTGTGTGTGTGTGTGTGTGTGTGTGTGTGTGTGTGTGCGCGCGCGCGCGCGTGCGTGCGTGCGTGCGTGCGTGCGTGCGTGCGTGCGTGCGTGCGTGCGTGCGTGCGTGCGTGCGTGCGTGCGTGCGTGCGTGCGTGCGTGCGTGTGTGTGTTGTATGATACAAAAGATCAAAAGATGTGTTGTGATATAAAAGAAGTTGGTCAATGTGACAGGAATGCGGCTTACATTTTTGTATTTTTTTGATATACCAAAAGCCTAAAGCTTCGTCAAGAGTAAATAAATACTTAAGTAAATCGTCAGGGCCGGTGGTTTATCACGTACCTTATCACTACCGAGCTCAATAATGCTGGAAATAAATCGACAAACATACGTGTCTAGGGGAATTTTACCTCAAGTTACTCTCTGGTGGTAATATTTGTTACAACCCCTGAAAGAGTGTAATGTGTATTGCTTATATATGTTTATGCTTTATATTACTATTAGAAGTAAGTGAAAGTATTAGTATGAAAAGAAATACAATTAAAATAAATAAATCGGCGGCAGCGGAATGGTTAGGGTAACGGACTTGCGATCGGTAGCTCATCTGTTCGATTCCCGGCCATTACAATACCGACGTGAACCCACTCCTAACACAAACATTTAGCTTAGAGGGATTAAAAAGTTTAATAGTAATTTGTAACCGAAATTCCTAGCAACCTTGAAATAATAAGACACCTCGCTAGTTAGGTTATTAGGTTATTATTACTTTTGATTTTAAGTGATGATTAAAAAGATTCTTTTTATTTACTTAAGGGAAACAAACACTGTTATTATATCATACAAAAACAGAACGTTTCTAAAAAAAACGTTTTCTGAAAATATCAAAAGAGACTTTAACATTTAAAGATAGCAGAAGATTAAAAATAAATCAAATATAAAAAAATTCGTCATAAAAGTTTGAAAAAAAAATAATATAAATCTAATGTACCTAAATAAATATAATATGGGACAATCACATGATATAAAACACACTTTTGTTCGTCTTCATAGTAAGTAACTTAATAATTTTGTGACAGACAGCTGTTTAATATTTACTTATATAATTTTAAATACATAAGCACACCCAGATTCGAAGGACCGACTAATTGTTTTAACAAAATTTTGGTTCTCGGCAGAAATCAAACCCGCGACCCACCAGAGCTGAACGCAGAGCCTCCTACGCCAACAAAGCAAAGTAAACTTCTATAAATTATTTAAATGTCAGTCCATAATATAAAAAGAAAAGGAAATAATATCAGTGTAAACATTTCTGTAATGAATATAAGTAATCAAACTCAATCGACTAAATTACACAGCATCAGAAAGGTCAAAGTATTTACCTCAAAACACCCACATGTGTGTAAATTTGTTGTTATACCCTCAGGGACGGTGGAGGTGTAGACTGTGGCTAATTAAGGATATTATTTATGCTGTATTACAATTTCTACAAGTTAGGTTGTTTGCATGATTTGTGGTTCATATCTGAAGTTAATGAGAGATATATTTTAGTAAATTACAAGTAAAGTAGGGGCTTATTACTATCCCACAACTGGACAAAGGCGTCCTTACTCATACTCAGAGAGCATTGGAGCTTAAAACTAGCATTTCGCTTTACGTTGTAGGTCAAATGTATCCCAGGAATGTATGCGCAATGTAGTTTGTTCAATGTAAGCAATTTAATTTTTGTACATAAAAATATAAAGAATTATAAAACGATAGGTGATGTGTATAATAGATAAAGTAGGAACCGACTTAAGCTGTAATCGACTCCTGCTTTGCGCCTTGCAAAAGTACATAAGTCGTTTGTGGGTCTGGGTATAAGATTCTATATTAAAATTCCGCAATCAAATTTAGCTTTGCCATTACAGCTGTTTAAAAACACTGTTAAAAGAGACTGATTCAGAAAGCCTTCTATACTGTTGAGGATTACTTAGAAGATAAGAATATGTGGATATAACTCGCTTCGACATTGTACAAGACGGTAATGAATAAATGTAACTAGTAATAAGAATTATATTTATAAAAGAGCAACCGCCGAGTTTCTTGCTGCCTCTTCTCGGTAGGAACAGCCTTCCAAACAAGCAGTAGAGTTGACGTTCAAAAGCACTTGTTTATAAGTTTATTTGAATAAAGAATATTTCGAGTTTGAATTTAAAATTGTAAAAGCCTTTTAACTAATTGTTTTAAAAAAATCAGTTATTCCCTATTCGTAAAAACTATTCCACTCTTAAAGACGACTATAACAAACAACTAAAGTAATATTATTATTTATAAAGCTGTTTGAACTGTTGATAAGCCCGCAAACATACGTGCCGTCACGAAGGTCAAAGTATTTAACTAAAAGTACGCGTGTGTGCTGTGAAGCTATGGTAGCCCAGCGGTAACACCGTCCGCCTCTTTCGAGGAGGTCTAGGGTTCAAACCCGGGGCAGGCACCAATGAGTTTTCTAGTAAAACTTATGTGTCTAATTGATAATTGCAATTTATCACACGCTTTTCGGTGAAGGAAAACATCGTGAGGAAACCTGCATATCTCTAGAGAATTCTGGTGATATGTGTAACCTACCAATCCGCATTGGAGCAGCGTGGTAGGTCTCAGCTCCAATCCTTCTCTCCAAAAACGGAGAGAAGAGGCCTATGCCCAGCAGTGGGATAGTAACAGGCCGTTACTTACTTACGCGCGTGTGTAGAGATTTATCGAAACACCTCTTGAGCTAGACCATAGTTCGTGGCTAATTATGAAAATGTTTCAGAGATTAGTAATATCAGTAATATAATATTATGAAAGTGTACTGTTACTAATTGTATGTAGTATATGTTACTAAGTGTATGTAGTGTTACTAATTTTGTGTTATGTTTGTGCCGCTTTAATGTTCTAACGGTTTGTGCTAAATTTCCGCACATGTATAAACGAGATAATATACTAATATACTAAAAAAAACAGTGTTCCGTCAAAATCAGCAATTATCAATTAACTCTGAGAATGTTAAAAAAACTCAATTTCGTCCAAAAGAAGATAATAAGTAACTGTATTGGATGATAAAACTGTTCGTTTTATCATCCAATACATGCGTTATAATCTTATTTTACCACCTACTCCTAATTCTACACTTAGCATTCTTCTTCTTCTCTTCTTCTTCAACCGATGGACGTCCATTGCTGGACATAGGTCTCCTCATGGGATCTCCAGAACACACCATTTTGTGCCGCTTGTATCCAGCGGCTCCCCGCGACCCTTTTGAGGTCGTCTGTCCATCTAGCAGGGGGTCTTCCGACACTGCGCTTTCCGGTGCGGGGTCACCATTCCAACACTTTGAGACTCCAACGTCCATCGGTTCTCCGCACTATGTGCCCCGCCCATCGCCACTTCAGCTTCGCGACCCGCTGAGCTATGTCGGTAACTCTGGTTCTTCTACGGATCTCCTCATTTCTGATTTGATCACGTAGAGAAACTCCGAGCATAGCTCGCTCCATCGCCCGCTGAGCGACTCTGAGCTTTCTTATGAGGCCCGTAGTCAGCGACCAAGATTCAGAGCCATAGGTTACACTTAGCATTACATAGATTTTATTCACAAACTTGGATTATAACAAAATAATTCTATAATAACTTTTGAATTGAAAAATATCAATAGGAATAGTATTTTCATCATTATAATAATCTTCCTGCCCTTATCCCACTCTAAGTGGAGTCGGCACAACGTGTTATAAACATGTTGTCATATAATTTGCCTACGTATTTTACCACCGGCCGCCTGCCTGACGTCAACTTATCTTAGTCATATTTTACGACCTCTCGATAAGAAAGAGGGTCGTCTATTCTACTTAACCGGATACCACACGGCGGGTCGACTTACCTTCGTCGCCTTTTACGACCTCTCGATAAGAAAGAGGGTGGTCTATTCTACTTAACCGGATACCAAACGGCGGGTCGACTTACCTTAGTCGCCTTTTAAGACACCTCGGTAAGAAATGAGGGTGGTACTATTCTATTCAGCCGGATACCACACGGCGATTAGATTTTATTAACAAACGTGGATTATAGCAAAATAATTATATAATAACTTTTGAATTGTAAAACATCAGTTAGTATTATTATGATGTAACTTAAAGCTATGCATATCTCACATCAAGTGGGGCTAAAGAAACAATAAAACAACGTACGAGCCATTGAAGCAGCCGTTATATTGTATTTTATCCCGTCTCAACAAGCGGATTTGTGTAAGAATAGAGAAAACATTCCCAACAAAGTGGGTATTACGGGGGACCTTACGCAAAATTCGCAAATCCTGTAGCATACAGTTTTACACGAACAATATATTGGAAGAGACATGGCGTTAAACATATTCGCATTCATATCTTTAATATTTAAATGGGTTAATGTTGTAAGTATATATAGGAATCTAGCTAGGTATTATTGACGTGACAACGTCTTAAATTAGGTAGCGGCTTGGAGTCACTCATGAAAAAGTGTAACGCCCGCTCACGTCTGTAACGATGAGTCACCGAACGAAAGAGAGGCCCGCCGGACTGGCGAATGCCTTGCGTCTCTCTCCCACTCCAATCCATCACATTTAAAAAGACGTTGTCACGTAAAATCTTTGCCCGTAAAACCGACTTTACAGGCAACCATTTTTTTTAAATCCTTCGTTCCCTGTTTGTTCGGCATTCAAAAAATACTTAAATATATTGAATATATAAAACAATACTTTTGCCGTAAATTGTCAAGTCAGTCTAGCTTATTCGGGGAACGGGTGGTCTCTAGAAAAGGGTCGAGCCCCACCTACCCAATTATTATTTTTTTTTTTTTATTTTGGCAGCAAGGCTCGCTGAACTAGGTACTTATATAAAACTGGGTTTACTTTTTATAATGATATAAATATGCTGGGTACAAGAAAAAGACAAGAAGGCGAAATTATAAAAGGTACGAAATTCGCGTGATAAAAGTACTCAAGAGCACTACACTGCAAGAGCAATAATAAGTACATACAAAATTAACGATAGCATCAATTTGCAATGTAGATGTTACGTAGTGGCCGCCGTGTGGTATCCGGCTAAGCAGATAGGCCACCCTCATTTCTTACCGAGGTGTCGTAAAAACGACTAAGGTAAGTTGACCTACCGTGTGATATCCAGGTAAATAGAATAGACTACTAGTTCAAGCTTTCTAGTTCTAGCTTCTTACACTTGTTCGCAGGCAAAATAAAATAAATGGTGGGGTTGAACCGATTAGTATATAACTAAGCTTATTTGGGTATTGCTTCGCTTTGCGATTTTGGTCGTAGAGTCTATCTCCTGATGATGGTTCGGTTGCGGGGCGAAATTGTTGAGTTTGTGATAGTGAACGTATATAGTGCTTGTGTATCGTGGTGGCGGTGGTGGAGGATTGTGCATGTGTTTTTTACGAATCCTGCATGTATCCGGTATGATAACCGATTGTCTACTATACATTTAGCATTATATATATTTTCTATTTTACTTCATCGCGGATTATAGCAAAATAATTTTATTATTACTTTTGTTTTTGAATAGAATACCCTCTTTCTTTCCGAGGTGTCGTAACATACGACTAAGGAAGTTGATGTCAAGCAGGCGGCCGGTCCTTCAAGCACTTTTAAATCGTCAAGGATCAATATGATTAATAAAGCTACAACTGGTTCGGAAAGTTGCTCTTACCGAGAAGAGCCAGAAAGAAAATCGGCAATCTTTTCATTCAACCACGTCACATAAGCCTTGAGTAGATCACCCTCATATCTAAGCGAAGTGTCTTAAAAGAAGTAAGGTAAGTTAACATCAGGCAGGCGAGCGGTTGTAAAATAAGTAGCCAACACAAGTAAAAACATGTTTATAACATGCTGTGCCGACTCCAATTAAAGTAGGATAAAGGCAGTAGAATGATGTGTATTTTACAATAAGTAACGTTATTGTATTCCGCATTCTAAAAAAATAAGAAAAACAACCGGAAAATGATTCAATTCGCTTGCTTATACCTGAGATTTTAGTTTTGCTGCATAGTATTATTAAAACCAGGTCCGGACTGAAAGCTCGTTTACGGCAAGTACTTAAGGTCCATTTACATGCACACCACCTCACCCTATCTATATTATTTATTATTTCTGTACGTGTAAAAGGGTCAGAAGATAATTATAAAAACGATATTTTCCTTTACAATTATTCAATAAATAATTTTTTTTCAAAAAATTCATTTAATCTTTTCAACAACTTGACACATATTAACCTATTTGAAGGAGGTTGTATTTGAAATGTGTAACATAATATCCTGCTTTAAGAGACACGGAAAGGAAGTCACGGTTTCAAATTTCAGGCAGGCAAATGAATCTTCTATTTAAAAAATTATAAATATGCATTATTTTTGTAAAGCGACAATTTTATTTCTATCTTATCTATATCTTTTGTCATTACTTTTAACATAATCAGGATATTTTTTTACAAATATAAATAAATAAATAAATATATAGGACACTTACACACACGGTCGTCCGTCCCCAAAGTAAGTAACTTAATACTAGTGTTATGGGTGACAGACAACTGGTGAATATATACTTATGTATTTTTAAATACATACTTAAATACAAATATACACCCAGGCTCAAAGACTAACAAATTCATTTTCATAGAAAATGTTGGCCTTTGGCGGGAAATAAACCCGCGACCCGCGGAGCTGAAGGCAGGGTCACTAGCCACTGCACCAACGGGCTAGTCAATATACATATTAACTTGATATAAATACAGGGCAATATTGAGCATTACAAAGATTCTTTTGACAAACGCGGATTATAGTGAAATAATTCTATAGTAACTTCTGTATTACGGAACTCCGCAAAGTAACGCCTGCTTCTATAAATTAAATCTATTGTATAAGTTATTGCTAGCATGTTGTAAAACGTCTTTTATTTGACTTAAATTATTTGATTCTTTTTAAAATAAAGCAAACCTCAATTAATTTCTTTATATAAAAAAATGTGGGGGTATTTACATGATTCAGTGTAAATGCGCCTTATCACTGAAAGCATATTTCGCACCTCAAGGTGCTCAGGGAGGTATGACGTCACAGGTGGCGCGGCGAAAAGGCGACGGTTGACTTTGTAATTCAAATCGGGACCGCGTTACGGGATACCTCAGAGGTGTCCCGCGAAATTTAAATATGGAATATTAGATTGTTGAATATACCGCTTTAATATTCAGATTTCATAAAAAGGTGAATTTAAAAGAGTTCTCGTTTAATATAAGCTTTTCTGAAAACAAAATTAAAGATTTTTGTCGGGTATCTCTCTTGGGAATCTTTTTTGCATTTATAATGATTAATATGAAGAAATTGTGCAGTCTAAAGACGATAGCGTTCTTGGAAATATCTTATATTCATTTATAGGTAACTAGCTATGCTTGCGGCTTTGCCCGCGTGGAAATCAATGTCAATTTTAGCTTTGCCATTGCATCAGTTTAAAAACACTGTTAAAAAGAGGCTGATCCAGAAAGCCTTTTATACTGTTGAGGATTACTTAGAAGACATGAATGTGTGGATATAGCTTGCTTAGACCCTATACAACATAGTAATGACTAAATGCAACTAGTCAGAAATATTATTTTTTAAAAGAGCAACCGCCGAGTTTCTTGCTGGCTCTTTTCGGTAGGAACAGCTTTCCGAACCAGCAGTAGAGTTGACGATTCAAAAGCACTTGCTTACAAGTTTATTTGAATAAAGAATATTTTGAATTTGAATTTGAATCTACGAGTATGTAATTGAAAGTTTGAACGTAGAAGTAAATACTGTGGCACATAACCATAAAAGATAGAGACATGCTCTCGTGGACTTTTATGTAGTATTTTTGTAGATCTACCTCTTTGTAGATCTATATCTGTTGGTTTACGTGGCGTACAGCACTAAAGCTTCCAGCTGGCGATTATCATACAACTAAACGACCTTTTCAATATAATTTAGATAAAACCGTAATGCACTATTAAACAAAACCTTCCGGAAGAATTGTACTACCTTTTAATAAAAACCGTACAAAAATCGGTTCAGTAGATTTTGAGAAAATCAATCACATACCGACAGTCAAGTTTTGGATTTTGTTATACAATAAGTATATACTAGTAGTAGAAATAGGTATTTAGCTTATCTATATCTCTTGTTATTTGCATCACCTCTATTTTTTTAGAATTTTGGTTGTTTATTGAAATTACAAAAATGAGTAGCGGTATGTAAGTTAGCCAATACAAAGATTTCCTCTTGCGAAATAAAGGTTTGAAACTAAAACCCACCACACTGCTTTGATGTGGATAGGTAGGTTACACAGTCTTAATACAGCTCTGGGAAAGTAAAAGGCCCGGTATTGTTCATATGATTTTCACACTCTGTGACATTTTTTGACGTATCAACTCTAAACATTAATTAAATTAGACATGGTGCCGTGTGGCATCCGGCTGAGTAGAATAGACCACCTTGATTTCTTACCAAGATGTCATAAAAGGCGACTAATGTAAGTTGATCCTGCCGTGTGGTATACTGTTGAGTAGAATAGAGACTAAGAAAGATGGTCTTTCTTACTTTCTTTAAGCTCGGTCTTACCCAGGTACTTATTCTTCTTGGCTTAAGTTAGTGTGTTTTGACTCGATTCCCAAACTTTGTTATTTTTTTTCTTTCGTAATTTTGTTTGTTCTATTTTAATTTCTGTTATTTTTTTTAATGTTCTTGTTTAATTTCAATTTTAATTTCTTTCTTTCTCCCACAAATTGTATCCGAATGGACTATTAATTAAGCAGTATATGTGGAAATGTATAATTAGCTTAAGCTGTTCATTTTCCAAATAAAAAAAAAATGAAAAAAGAATTTCAGTGTAAGTGATTCTGTTACTTAGTTGCTTACTAGATAAACGAAAGAAATGCATTTGCGTGCTGCATTGTTACAATTTATTCCTTCGTCGCAGATTAAAGCAAAATAACTTCTTGTGTATCACGAGATACAATGTAAAGGCAACTCCCATAAAAATATTCTAAAAAACTTTATTTTTTCATCAGTTTCATTGTATTCTTTATTTTCCCCTCTTTTGTTATACATCCGTTACGTAATTCAAGTTGAACCGGCGTATAACAAAAACTGTTCCTACGTTTTTGCTATCCGCTGACCTTGTTTTTGTCCGGACAAAGTCTCCATGACAATCACGATTGTCATAACGGAAATAAGATCCCCGGTTTATATATTTTAGGAATCAACGGAAGAATTAGGACGTTCCACGTCGGGGAGACCTTTAGAATACTCGCAATTCAGACATGAACCGTTTATTAAATAAAACGACTACAATTCCGTACCAGTCGTGAATATGTTGATAAGTAGACTTAAGTACTTTTATATGTTTAATCAAAGGTTTCAGTATTAAATAATATAAAAACTAAGATATTTATACTTTATACTTATTCAATAATAAAAAGCAATTTTCCCAAAGTCAACCCATTTAATCTTTCTCAACAACTCAATGACACATAATGTTTGCAATGTTTTTTCATATTAATGAGCAACTCTATGAAGGTTGTATTAGGAACATGTTGTAGCAATAATTTATATGATGAATATTTTACTGACTTCGACAAGTCTTTTACATCACAAATACAATTTTGAATATTTAAATAACTCATTTAAACGTATACTAAACGTAAGCCTTTATATGGCTGCCCTAAATAGTATGCGTTTTTGACTTGTTAAGTTATTCACGCTTAATAATTAATTGTTTTTATATTTAAATAACCAGAACTGATGTCAATTAAAATAAACGTTTCAAGTAGTTGACTTCAATTAAAAATACTTACTTAATTGAAAATATTTTTCGTACACCCAGATATTGGACGCATACACGAAAATTCTTTTTTTTTTAAAGAATTTATTGACGTACGCTTAAAGTGAGTAGCAATTTTGATGTTTTCCATCTAAAGTCCACTAAAGAACTCCATGATAAAGGTTAAGTTGGATATGACTTTAATACTCACGGCTATAACCGCCTAAGGCATTCGCATATTAAAATAGTTATTAACTGAAACCTGCATATCACTACATATTATAAAACAAAGTCCATATTTCCCTATGTACGCATAAAACTTTAAAACTACGCAACAGATTTTAATGCGGTTTTTTTAATTAGATAGAGTGATTCCAGAGGAAGGTTTGTACGTATAATAACATTCAATACGGAGTAGAGAAATACTGTAATTTTTGAGGTTTCTGTAAATAATTACATTTTTTTCCGCTTACATTGCAAACGCAGGCTAAACCCTACGAGATTTATCAAAATGATGTACTAAGTATTTGTACATCTTGATAAGGTCTACAGAAAAATCCGCGATGGTATATGTCTATCTCTTATGGATAATCCACTATAGCATTTTTTGTCATTTACTTTTTACGAAAAATAATGCCATATTTTTGAAGCAATTTTTATACAATACAGCATTAATCCTTATCCAATTGAGTACCTTAAATAAATTGTTGATTTAATATAGATCAATATGGCCGTTTACAGCATGTAATTTAAGTGAACACTTTCGGAGATATTACAGATTTAAAATGCCGTGAGGAGGCCGCGCTTCGCCCTATAACACTTCGACTTTAGCAGCGATGTCGCTCTTTCAAGAGTTTGTTTAAAGACATTCTGTAATTAATTGTAAAAATAAAATACATAGGGAAAATGTAAAAGTAAATAAGTAAAAATGTACTATATGAATTTAGATATTCCAAAGATAGCAGGAAATCGTCTTGGTATAGGGAAAGGAAATTGTTTTTCTCCAAATTTAACGCTTGCGGGCCACGGGCAGTAATGAATAGATCAAAACTACTAGATCGATTTTAATCATTTTTTTTACACTGACTGACATGAGATATATATTTTATACCCGCGCGAAGCAGGGGCAGGCCGCTAGTATAGTATATATAAATGTATGTTTAATACTAAACTAGCTGTGTCTGCGGCTTTGCCCGCGTGGAATTTTAAACATACAAGTAGTTGTTGTGAGTTAACCATAAGATATAGAGACATGTTATCGCGGACTATTTTGTAGGCCTCGAATTTTTTAATACATTACTTCAGTGTATCTTTGCTGGCTTTAGGCGTCTTTTGAACTTAATGACTAAAACTCCCAATGGGTGAGTTATTTTACAACCACGCGATCGCTTCAACACAATTTAACGTAAAACTGTAATGTACTATTAACCTTAATCTTCTAGAATTGCTTTTAGTAAAAACCGTATAAAAATCCGTTTTGTAAATTTTGAGAAAATCCATCACATACAGAAAGTTTTTCGGGACTATTTTATAAAAAGTATAGAAGTAAAGTAAAGTAATGGGTCTGTTACAATGCCTCCTCTCTCCGTTCCTGGAGAGAAGGGTTGGAGCTAAGACCTACCACGCGACTCCAATGCGGATTGGTAGGTTACGCATACCCCCAGATTTCTCTAGAGATATGCAGGATTCCTCGCGATGTTTACCTTCACCGAAAAACGTGTGATAAATTGCAATTATCAATTAGAAACATAAGTTTTAATAGAAAAACTCATCGGTGCCTGCTGTGGTTTGAACTCGTGACCCTCCCGTAACACTTGCTGGACTATCAAAAAGTATAAAAAACTTGCTCTTAATGCTCGAAACAAGTTCAAACACAGCCTACTCTTTATTCAAGTAAGTTTATTAATATGGCCTTTTGTATCTAATTTTGCGTTAAATTCTAAGAATTATTCTCGAGTTTTACCAAGAGAAAGAAACGTAATTTTTTTATATGTTGGCCAGGTACATAAGCTTATGTTACACTGTACCAAATTTCACGAATATTTTTAAGCTTTGAAAGCATAACAGAACTTCCATTTATAATATTAGTTTGGATTAGATTTTTTATACACCTCAAACGTGTTTTCCCCACCAACATAGAGTTTAATATTTCGCCTACTTTACATTCAGGGTAGACGGCTGTAAAACGTCCGTCGGATGCCAAGTTAAACCAATATTAAAGAATCGCCGATCGGTTATAGCACGGGTTATAGTCTCGTTTGGATATTTTATACTGGCTGGTGGGAGTTTATTAATTCGAAGCTATGAAATTTATTATACCTTTTTCAATAATCTATGATATTAAAATTTAATGTGAAATCTACAATCATTGCACTACTTGTAGTGTTGTTCAATGTATTTATAGAGGAAAATCTAGATTAATATCTCTGAAAGTTTTGTATTGAACTTTCATTAAGGCGTCACGTATAGAGAGTATGATAACAAAAAATCGGAAATCGGGAAATCTAATAAGATTCTATAATGAAATTCCGCAATCAATTTCAGCTTTGCTATTACAGCAGTTTAAAAACATTGTTAAAAAGAGGCTGATACAGAAAGCCTACTATACTCATGAAGATTATTTAGAAGATAAGAATGTGTGGATATAGCTCTCTTTGAACCTGTATAAGACAGTAACGACTTAATGTAAATAGTGTTAAGAATTATATGTTTAAAAGAGCAACCACCGAAATTTCTTGCTGTTTCTTCTCGGTAGGAACAGCTTTCCAAACTAGCAGTAGAGTTGATGATTCAAAAGCACTTGTTTACAAGTTAATTTGAATAAAGAATATTTTGAATTTGAATTTGAATTTGTTTTACACCTTTTATCAAGTATTGAAAAATTGCTTAAATTGACATTACATACGGAAGACTATTGTTGCTGTCATTTGTAAAGTTGTAATAGCCCAGTAGAGAACGGGGGAACTAAAGAAATTGAAATATCCGGGATCAAGCTCCAGATACCGCTACCCATATTTTGACTTATTTTTATTCATTTTTTTTATTTGAATTTTTTATCTTTAAAAAAATTCTGATCATGGTTTGGTTAGTATTATTATTGTAGCACATAATTAAAGGAACTATGATTATTGACTTTATCAAAAATATTATATTCTGTGAATCGTTGAATTGATAAATAACTCTTAGCCTCTACAAGAATCATTATATGTTAGCGGATACTGTATCCTGGTTTTATGGAACATTTTACGTCATTAGCGATACTTTAAGCTGCAAAATACTTAAGATATGGAACCTTAATGGTTGTATCCATCATATTATATAGGCGCGGTACATAAGTTAAAAAACTATGCGGCTTTAAAAAAACACCAGAACAAATTAGATCTTACGATTTGAAAATAGGGCCGGGCCAAGATTTTGCATATAGGTAAGCTATTATATCCGTACCAGGGGTGAATATGTTGATAAGTCAACTTACGTCCTTTTATTTGTTTTATCATAATAGGCATTAGGATTGCTTCATATATGGTGATTATAAAATTAATTCCTTTCAACATATACCCAACGTAAAAAATAATTTTATTTACTACGTTATGTAGTAAATAAAATTACGTATGTAATATGTATATTTTACGTATGTAATATGTATATGTTATGTATATTTATTTACGTTTAGTATACGTTGAAGAAGAAGAAGCTGTGATGGCCCAGCGGTGCGAACGTGTGAATCTCTAGAGACGATCACGGGTTCGAACCCGGGCAGACACCAATGAGTTTTTCTCGTAAAAAAAACTTATGTGTCTAATTGATAATTGCAATTTATCACACGCTTTTCGGTGAAGGAAAACATCGTGAGGAAACCTGCATATCTCTAGAGAATTCTGGAGGTATGTGTAACCTACCAATCCGCATTGGAGCAGCGTGGTAGGTCTTAGCTCCAATCCTTCTCTCCCAAAACGGAGAGAAGAGGCCTATTCTCAGCAGTGGGATAGTAACAGGCCGTTACTTACTTACTTACTTACTATACGTTGAAGGCGCACACTTTTAAGAGCAATCGTAATTATATCGCTGCCCTGAAAGTGTACGTTTTAGACTTGTTAAGTTATTCACGCCTGTGGTACAAATATTTTAATCCTAACATAGACAAACGGCAAAGAGGAAAACTATAATTTTTTACCAAAACAATAATACGTTTTGTTTTGATTAAAAATTACCATCTTTTATTTTTGAATTAATGTTGACGTGAACGAAGTCGGGAATACACCTATTATACAAAATATTTCATTTTAACATTTTCATTAATTCGGCTAAAGTTCAGATTGAGAAATTTGTATTTAGTGTTTGAACTTAGCGATAAATCTATAGAAGTTTATTAATAAGTACTTAATATACATTACGTTATCTGTATTTTGTGAGTATAGGAATGAGAAAGAACGAATTCTTAATGAATGTAAAACGAATAGACACTCACGTGAACGAACGTTACGTTCATGTAAATTTAGTTCCGGAGTGCCTTTTAATAATTTAATTAATTCTTATACCAACCGTGAACTGTTAATAAAGTATTAAACTCTTATATTACGAAAAAAATTACGTATGTAGTTAAATTTTTTTTCTTTTGCCAAACATGGTACACAGGTAAGAAGGCGTCTTATTCACATACAATTTTATTATGAAAATATATTTAATGTAATTATAATATCCATAACGTAAGCTGTAATAGCTAAACAGGAGACCTTAACAGTGGGTCACGAGTTCTAACTCCCGGAAAGCACCAATGAGTTTTTGCTAACAAAGCTTATGTGTCTAATTGATGTTTTGAAAAGTATCCCACGCTTTTCGCTGAAGGAAAAATTGTGAGAGAACCAGCATATCTTTGGAAAATTCTTTGGATATGTATAGGAGCAGTTTGCTGGGTCTAAGCTTTAGTATTTCTCTCCCAAAAGAAAGAAGAGGCTACAAAGCAGTAGAGAGATAATGTCATATTCTTTCATCCATAGATGATAAAATCCCGATACATACGGTACCAAGCGCAACGGCATTCAATTTAAGCGTGATTTATCGAAGCGATCGTATATAGTTTCGCTTATGCGGTTTCAGATTGTCTCGCTTAAGCGGTCATAGTAATGGATATTCGCTTTATTTTTGTTTTAACATTGAACTGCGACCATTGAGGTTATGCCGATTGTGCAGATACTGTTACAACGAACCGTGATTTATTTGTGGTACAAACACAACTTTGACGACGTCACAAATATTTCCATAGTAGTGATACCCCAAAGAAAGTTGTAAGCGGTTTTGTAATAAATACCGGAAATATTATTAAAATTTCTTTTAGCTTAGAATAGAGACTTTAAAACTGACCGAGCACTATTTTCGAATCTTTAATTTTTAAATGAGTTTATCTAGTATATATATTTTCTGAATTTTGGAAATAGTTCCAACGATTTTCATCAAATTTACTATGTAGAGTGTTTCGGGGGCAAGAAATCAATCTAGCTGACAGTTTTCGGCCACTAAAAAAACTGCTAAAATAGATATAGAAACAGAAGCTTAAATTTGCTGTTATTTATAAAGTTTTGATAGCTTGTTTGGAACAGGCGGATAACAAAAGTTTAAACATGGATCAACTACTACGAGTCACTGGCCCTTTCATTCTTTAAAAAAAAAATATTGCATTTTTTTATATCCTTAAAAAATTACCAAGCGAGTTTCGGTCACTCAGGTTATAATAAAAACACACATACTTGTCTTTAAAAAAAAGAGACAGGGACAGATATAGAGGGAAAAGGCGAGACGAAAGGGAGAGAAAGTTGCATAAAGGGAGTATAGGACATTTTTCTTGATAAGACACCATGAACACTTGGTTACAAAAAATATTTTTTATTCTGTTAAACAATTGCCTACCATATCTTAGGAAAAACAAATAGCCGTAGATAGCTGTGTGGTATCCGGTTAAGTAGAACAGTACTACCATCATTTGTTACCGAGGTATCGTAAAAGGCGACTAAGGTAGGTCGACCAGCCGTGTGGTATCCGGCTGAGTAGAATAGGCCACCCGCATTTCTTACCGAGGTGTCGTAAAAGGCGACTTAGGTAAGTTAACCCACCGCGTGGTATCCTGTTTAGTAGAATAGACCACCCTCTTTCTTACCGAGGTGTCGTAAAATACGACTAAGGTAAGTTGACGTCAGGCAGGCGGCCGGACGTAAAACTGCAGCCAAATCATGTGACAGCATGTTTATAGCATGTTGTGCCGACCCCACTTAAAGTGGGATAAGGGCAGGAGGATATATATATCTCAGGAAAAACAAAGTTTCTATATATATAAGAAAATAAAAGGTTATATTTAAGTAGAGATAAATACATTTCACGGTTCTAAAATTTTTATAGTGTAGAGCAATCCATCGGTCTAAGAAATTACCGAGCACTGAACTATCGTAAAAGCGTTTCGTATAACAACCGGCCTGAGCCAGAAAACAGCAATAAGTAAGACCTCAAGCAATTCACTTAATCTTTGCCTCACTGCGGCGATATATCCTTACTTGTTTTAAGTGAAATAGAGCGCGCGCTCTGAATTTTCGTTAAATTTGAACACCGCACACTCCCGACAAAACAGTCGACATTACTCTAAACCATTATTCGCTTTCAAGCATTCGACTCAAAGAGTCTTTATTTTAATTAAAAATAAACCTTGCGATCCAGTATACATATATGTATAGCTTCATACTTAACGATATTTAAAACTATTAACAAAAACAAATAAAACCGACGTCAAGTGCACACAAGAAATAACACATTATTATCAATTTCTTTAATGAACTTAATATAAATATTTATTCTACATTACATAGTTAATAGTTCCGCTTAAAACCACACATATAATTTATAAACAAAATCATTATCCTCTTATCCCACTCTAAGTGGGGTTGACACAATATGTTATTAACATGTGGGCTACGTATTTCACGACCGGCCGCCTGTCTGACGTCAAGTTAGCTTAGTCATATTTTACGACACCTTGGTAAGAAATAAAGGTGGTCTATTCTACTCAACCGGATACCACACGGTGTGTCAACTTACGTTAGTCGCCTTTTACGACACCTCTATAAGAAATGTGGGTGGACTATTCTATTTAGCCGAATACCACACGGCTATAATATAAAAATATCATCATCTTCCTTCCCTTATCCCTCTCTAAGTGGGGCCGGCACAACATGTTGTGAACATGCTGTCACATGATTTGGCTACGTTTTTACGACCGGCCGCCTGCCTGACGTCAACTTACCTCAATCGCTTTTTACGACACCTCGGTAAGAAAGAGGGTGGTCTATTCTAATAAACCGGATACCACACGGTGTCCGGCTATAATATAAAAATATATTATCAAAACAACTTTTGTTGTCTTAAATAAATAATTATACATATACTTCAGACTGCTGCTTGTGAGACAAGTGTTTAGCCTATATATTTCAGACTGCTGCTTGTGTCTTTGGAGACATGTGTTTACCCTGTTCTTGCCACTAGTAGTAGGTCCATGTACCCCGCAAGCGAAGTCTAAGTTAAACGGCTAGCCTATAATATAGTGCAATAAGTATTATTGCAAAATTAAATAAAAGTCAAATCAAATTTACTCGTATGATGCTAATGAGACTCGTAGTATTTTTTTGTTAAAATCCGCATTCGTTTGATATGCGTTCTAATGCCATGGATTCAGGATTATTATTATATCAGGAATTTTCAAAAGATGTTGGAGGCCACAAATACAGTAATTAAAAATGTTGACTGCGTTTATTACTTTTTTATACGAAACTGATCAGTGCTAGTCCAGGTTTACAAAACTAAACACCAGAAAAACGTCAGTATCTACCAAGCCAAGAAAAGAAAGGGACAAGAACGAATCAGCATAAGACAGAGCGAGATAACATAGTACTAAAAAAAAGAGAACATCCTATCGAGCTCATATGAAATTCGTAGCGGCTCGATTTATGGCAATGAAGGAGGAGAGAGGTTCCAAAAAACGACTTTAATCTAAGAATCCAAAATAAATTATTACAGACCATTATGGTTGAGTGTTAAAAACTGACGACATATATAATGCGCACCAAACAACAATCCCCAACAATACATACTAAAGAAAGGCTAGTAAATCAGCGATTTTCTTAAGGAAATACTTATTCCGCACGCATTAGCCGACAAAATTGTTGGCTTCGTAAAAAGACCGCCATAACGCGGGGCGAAATTATTATAAATCTTCATAGCATTACCATAGAGCAACTTGGGGAACTTTGCTCTTCGCAGAATTCTCGCGTAAGTGGGCAGTAACTCATTGGAGCATGTACATAATCTATGATGCCTCTACTATATTTTTTCGATCCTTTCACGAATTTATATTATATAAAATATACTATAATATACTAGTGATACCGCGTCGCGTCACTTCGTGCCCTGAAGTCACTATTAGATGCTTCAAAACAACATAGTTTGAGCCTATATATATATATAAATCTTTAATATTAAAATGAGTTAATCTTGTTTTGTATATATATAGAAACTCAATTTCGGAAACGGGTCCAACGATTTCTGTGGAACTTAGTATGTAAAGAGGTTTCGGGGGCGATAAATCGATCTAGCTAGGTTTCATTAAAAAGTCACTTTATCTCTGTATTCGGGCACTAAAAAACTATGAACATAAAAATAGAAGACAAAGTTTATTTTTGCTGTTATTTGTAAAGTTGCAATAACTCAGTAGGGAACGAGTGGACTATAAAAGTGAAAAAGTGTATACCAGTACCCATTCTTTATTTTTTTAACTTATATATTGTAATTAAATTATCGAGCAAGCCTCGGTCTCGGTCAAGCACTCTAATTACAAGTTAAAAAATTAAATAACTGTGCCCACGAATTCACCGGCGTGGAAATCATTGTGTCAAAAAGTTCTTTCTTCTAGTGAAAGTCCTTAACCTTCTTCAAAAATTGCATCTATTAGTAAAAATCATATAAAATCCGTTTAGTATATTTTGAGAAAATTGATGACATACGTCAAACAAATTTTTTAGGGACTTTATTATTATAATATCCTATCCTACTAATAATATAAATACGAAAGTTTGTGCGTATGTATGTTTGTTTCCGCTGAACCAATATCAATGTAATTTGGCAAAATTATTCTTTATGGTGAATGTGGGAGTAACGTATGGACTATAGAAATCCTGTTTATTCTACAGGATCTATCATCAACCTATTACGGTACAACAGTTCACGCGATCGAAGTCGCGGGTAAAAGCTAGTAGATTAAATAACACATTAGTAGGAGACGTGATGAATTGTCTTCAGAAACTATTTCAGCGGGGTCTCGAGTGAGAAATAACGCCAATGACTCCGTCAAAAGGTGACTGAGAAATATGACATAGGGAATTATCAGCAAGTTTCTCGAACTCTCATTTCACCGGCATGTGAAAAAGGGTTAGCTTTGTTTTTGTGAGCATCAGAAGTTATACTTGATGAAAAAGCCGTGAATCAACTAATTTCGTGCCAGAATTTACGGGTCTAAGGGCCTGTTTCACAAGTTACTGATAAAGTGTCAGATGATTAACCGATAAATAAACTAAGTAGCAGATAAATGTTTCTAAAGAGACTCTTAAAAGTAAAAAAATAAATCGCGGTCCAATTATAAAACAAAATGAAATAGGTTCACATAGGATACCCAAACTCGAAGCACCAATAAATAGTTTTTTTTTAGAAAATGTTAGGCGAGAATCAAATCCGCGACCCAGAATACCATATCTTTTTAGGCATTACTTGTTTACTAAACAGGCTTTAGCAACCAACGCGATGGTGTGATATCACCACTCTTACCATTAGTGCAGAATCGGTGAAATAGGATTATCATTTTCCTGCTTTTATCCCACTCTAAGTGGGGTCGGCACAACATCTTATAACCATGTCGTCACATGATTTGGCTACGTATTTTACGATCAGCCATAGTCGTATTTTCGACACCTTGGTAAGAAATGAAGGTGGTCTATTCTACTCAGCCGGACACCACACCACGTGCAATCTACGTGATATGCTGTTAGCGCGTGCTCTCCATTACAGAACTGCTCCACACGTGTATTAAAAGCATTTCTTTTTACCATCTAAGCACCAGAAAATTGTAAAGACAAATCAAACATATTTTCTGTATCTCAGTAAGTAATTTAAAATAAACAAAAGCATCTCGAACTGATGTAAATGAAATGTTTGATATTTTCCCGAACATTTTAAAACCATTCGCCAAAATCAAACTGTAATTAAAACAATGATTCTGATTATTCCATTTCCATGTATGGCAGGTTATTTTGTTTTATTCTTTTAGATTAGAAGACTACGTTTGATTTTAAGAATTGAATTCTAATGCAATAAGAAACATAAAACATTTAACATAAATTGACAATAGATAGATTTTTATTGTTAGAGTAAAAGTAAAGTAAAGTAGCGGCCTGGTACTATCCCACTGCTGGGCACTGCTCCGCTTTTGGAGACAAGATTTGAAGCTAAGACCCATCATGCTGGTCCAATGCGGATCGGCAGGATATCCTACACATATCCTTAGAATTCTTTAGAGATATGCAGGTTTCCTAACGATATTTTCCATCAATTGCAATTATTATATAATTAAATTGTTTTAACAGAAAAACTTATTGGTGCCTGACCTGGATATCACACGGCGGGTCGTCTTACCTTAAATATTTTAATACCTTAATCGCCCTTTACGACACCTCGCTAAAAAAGAGGGTGGTCCCTTCTACTCTGCCGGATACCACACGGCTAACATATATTAATGTAAAGTGTGTGTTAAATTTATTGGGTTTGAATGTCTAGAGTTTCTTACAATAATTCTGAAGTAAATTATATGTTGAAGAAGAAGAGAACAATATTTCAATTAAATAAAGGTATAAGAGCTGCGTCGTTGTGTAATACTAGATACTACAGAGAATACTTTTTAACACCTCGGTGAATAGTGGTCTTTATTACTAAAACTAAAATTGAAATCGCAAGATTTTAATATTAATTTTTGGTTACATTTATTATGTACATGGTCAAATTTCTATATTGTCGGTTAAAATAAACCTAATACAATATTCCTGTTGAGAATCTAAAAGAACGCTCATGTCGATTTTCGAGCTATCCTATTTGAATTTCCAATGCTTCGGCAACTTTTTATAATACCAGACAGCGATATCGTGGCCGGGCTCTTTGAGGAAATTTGATATGAAGGTTATGGAATGATACCGTCAAAGTACATACGAAAATTGTGGAATTGACTTAAATCTTGATTTGACGTGGATTTTTGTGACATTTATACATCAATAATTTAAATAAACTTACAAACTACTAACTTACTTACTAAACGTAGCTGGTTGACCGAGCCTTGCTTGTTAATTTTTTACAGAATAAAAAAAAGAAACTTCAAAAAAAATCATCAGGTAGTTGGGGATCGATCCTAGGTTTCTCGAGAATACCCGTTTCCTGGAATAAGCTACGCTGACTTGACAGTTTATAAAAAATAGCAGTTTAGCAAAAATAGTGTTTTATATTCAATATAATTTTTAATGCCAAAAAACAGGGATAAAAAGCATTTTTTACATAAAAACTAGCTAGATCGATTTTACTCCCCCAAAATCCCCTACATGCTGAACTTCAGGAAAATCGTTGGAGCCGTTTCCGAGATTCCGAAAATATATAATATATGTATACAAATTTAACTCATTTAAATATTAAAGACAGAATAGAAGCTGATTTGATTAAATTTATTTTCATATGCATAAGAATATACAGCTCTCATTTCTTACCCAGGTGTCGTAGAAGGCGACTAAGGTAAGTCGGCGTCAGGCAGGCGGCCGGTACTACAATAACTAGCCAAAACCTGAGACAGATCTTATTAAGGCAGGTCTTACTTTAATAAATTCTTTGACTTTCTAAGATACTGAACATAAATAAAAGATAGTGGAAATGAATTTAAAAAAATAGAAAAAGCTGTAATTGCCCTTGCGATGTGACAGTGCGACTCTTTCGAGAGGGTCACGAGTTCATACCCCGGCAGGCACCAATGAGTTTTTCTATTAAAACTTATGTCTCTATTTGATAATTGAAATTTATCACACGCATCTCGGTGAAGGAAAACAACGTCAGGAAACCTGCATATTTCTAGAGATATCTGGGGATATGTGTAACGTGTAGCGTGGTAGGTCTTAGCTCCAACCCTTCTCTCCAGAAACGCAGAGAGGAGGCCTATGCCCAGCAGTGGGATTGTAGCCGTTACTTTTTTCCTGCTCTCATCCTACTCTAAGTGAAATCGACACAACATGTTTAAAACATGTTGTGCAACATACTCACTTAGATAGAGGGTTGGAGAATTATGATAATTCAAATCACATCACATTTAAGGTTTATATTAAGGGGACCATCCAAATTGCGTGAACCACGCAAAGAAATACAGGCGTTAGAACCAGTTTTGTAAATTTTGTAACGTTTTCCCAAGTCTTTTAACAACTTAACCTTAATGAATTACTTTTTAGTATTTAATGTGAAAATTTACGACTGAAAGCGGCTCTAAAGAGTCCAATAAGATACTGTTACTAAATAGCGCGAGCTTTTTACCTGGACGTTAAATCGAATTAGCCGCTATAAAGTGGGTAAAGCTTGGAACAACTCGAATTGAAAGCTTTTTTGCTGATTTATAACAAAATAAAATGTCTTGTTATTCTGAGACTCTTTTGCTCTTTATACCTGTTTATAAAAACAATCCTATATGTTATCCAGATGCTTTAATTGTGTATAAATAAATGAATATTGACCCAGCGGATTTGCCATGTTAGTGTAACAGACATACAGACTTTCGTACAAATACTTTAGTTTGGATTAAGCAGGGAGTGGTAATATATGAACCTTTTAAGACGGGTTGATATCCTGAGAATATGAGGAGCAAATAACAGTATCCTATAATGACTTATGTGTTTCATATTTACAATTAATTATGCTCTTTACTATAAATGAAAACATCGTGAAGATATTTGCATATTTTTAGAGAGTTCCAGGACTATATAGCGTAACCTACTTATCTGCAATGCTGAAATCGTTAACGGAAACTTTTCTTCGATACTGGGAAAGTTAAACGACGCTATATCTACCGTATATTTTTTTTTAACAATACTCCCATGCTATATAATCTATCACATTATCATACCAATTTTCAAAATACATTTGCTATTTACAAAATAAAATAGAAAAATGTTTGCAATATTTCACCGTGATCCATACAGGTCTCGCCTGTGGATACGAAGAGAATTCTGCAAACAATATTTCTTCATACTAGAACATAGAGCAGTAGGAAACCGCTAGACTTTAATAAGGTACTTCCGTCTACGTCGTTTTCTGCTAAATGGGGACAATACACACCTGTACGCAATAAATTTATTTCCCTCAGGAACTTTAAGTTATCCATGGGTAATTCTATACATAGTGTTCAAACAAGTTCAGTGTTATGTTCGATAAAGATATGGATGGGGGATCCTGTACACTTGTAAATATAGTTAATATTTATATGTTATGTATATAATTTATGTTTTTTTATCTCACATAATTAAAGTTTTTATAAACAGTATATTGCATAAGCAAGTCCTGTTTTAATTATGCCTATTTGTTTTAATATACTCGTCCAGTGTAGACGAAGCATATAACTTTGGAGCTGTGCCAAACGAAGCAATATGTTATATAGCGATTCTAAAAGAAAGCATTTCGGACGATAATCAATGTACCCATTTTATACGGAAAAAAACAATCTTCAGATACGATTAGGGTAAAAAATAACAAAAAAATGATATATAGATAGAAATATAGAATATAGAAATATATATAGTGGTCCATCACTATCTATATTTCTATTTATAATTATATATATTAATATTTAACGAAAGGTTGGAAACTAAGACCGTTTAGCATCAAGCTATACAGTCTTAGTTAAATAGTTTCTTTTCAACACAATATTTAAGTGTGCGATATATACCGCACAAAAACATTGTCAACAGAAGTGATTAATTATAGTGTTAATTATCTAACGTCCGGGCCTCGTTGGGTCAAAAGCAACGATTTGGCTTTTAAAATTATCCATCCAAAAAAATAAAATTACCCTTTTGTAATTTTTAAAACATAATTACTAGATATTCATAAGAAACTTAATTTGACAAACATAATTTGAGCTTGAAAAAATATCCCAATCCAAGCAAACCTTTGAAGTCTCTTTCATAATAAGTAGTATAACGAGACTCTGGACGTGTATATTATGAGGATTATTTGTGATATAAAAGCAGTGAGAATGTAAAAATTCTCACATTAAATAACATGCAATTTTCTTATCATCATTTAACATCTAAACGCAGATGTTTCCGTATAAATTTGAAGTCTCCCTTTAACAAAACGCGATGTGATCGAAGTCCGTAAGTATCTACAGATCCGCATGTAACCACCGCAGCAGAGGCGTATAAATTTAAAAAGTCCCCTCAATAACAAGCGATGTAACGGGAGTCGGTATGTCTCATTTCAATGAAGCAGACTGATGGCTGGCTGTC
Source organism: Morpho achilles (assembly GCA_947086495.1). NCBI lineage: Eukaryota > Metazoa > Arthropoda > Insecta > Lepidoptera > Nymphalidae > Morpho > Morpho achilles. Next base: position 3,516,330 of record CAMTZB010000004.1, on the reverse strand, counting down.
GGCAGCTCCCTCTGAATATTAATTTCCTAACATAAATTTCAAGGCGGGGCTTATTGGATGCTGGGTACTCAGGATTATTACACGCTTTTACGGTCTAGTCAAATTCCAAATTACACCTTGGTTCATACCGGGACTAAATTATGAGTTGGTATAATACAATAAAATGTTTACCGGCCAATTTCTCTGATTGCTTTCTATGCAATGTTGTACCGGTACGCTGATATCTTATAGGGCATCTGCTTAGTCTATGTCTTCATTACTGAAGGTCGTGTCTAGATGGAATTATTAATGCTGATCACTTTCTGCACTATGCTTATCGACGTTTTTCTGTCTTCGGCGGTCTTTAAAGCTTTGATGATTAGCAGGCCTGTAAGCGTCTTTACTTAGTCGGACCAACGGGTATATGAGCGGCCGCGTGGTCTTTTCCCGTTAAACTGGCCAACAACCGTCATACAGGACATAGAATGGACAATTAAAATCTTTATTGATTTAGCTTCAGCAAACACTACCTTACCATTTTTTTTCTTTATTTAAAGAGCTTTGTCACCATATGTGACCATGTCGCTCTGTTAAATGGCTTGGTTGGTTGGTTACTTGGCTAATTCTAAGTTGTTATGTTATGCTCATTTCCTACATCTAAAACAAGCATTTTACATTTTATAAATGATTTTTGTACCTTTACTTAGGGGGAAAGCCAAAAGGTCTAGAAAATGAGGTACAGAAAATGAACAATCAATATTAATAAGTAACTCCCTCTTGGCTTTTTTCATGAGATAAAAAGAATAGTTGTAGACATACGGGAAATGGAGAATGAGAGAAGTTGTAGATAAATACTATTAGAAAGGTGCAGTTCGGTTTAAAAATTATATATATTTGCTACGATATCAGGTGTTCTAAAAATGTTAATACAAATAAAAATGAACTTCGTACTTTATTCGAGGTCCAATTCAAATTTTCGCAACTTACTTTAAAAACTATCTGTGGTTATATTAATAAATACATCTATCTATAATAAAATTCCGCAATCAATTTTAGGTTCGTCATTGCAGCAGTTTAAAAATACTGTTTAAAAGAAGCTAATATAGACTTACTATACTACCGAGTTTCGTACTGGCTCTTTTCGCAAGAAACAACTTTACGAACTAACAGTAGAATTGACGATTCAAAAGCACTTTACAATTTAACTTGAATAAAGATTATTTTGAATTTGAATATCAAAATTGCGTACATATATTGAATAAATCTAAATAAAAGTTTATTGTAAATCAAAAACATTTTATTTCTTTGCAATACAAATGTATTTTCCACTACGAATACTTTGAGAGCAACACTCCAAAACTAATACCAAGCAAAGCTTTCTCCGGCGACCGCTACGGAGAGTGGGTATTTATCGACAACGTTAATGGACCCGGACTATTTTTAGTTAAAATCTCTCATCCGTAAAAACTAAAATTGATTCTAAGCTATTTACTTTGAAATTTTTAAAATATTATTAAATCAGTCACATTGGGAGTTTGATGAAGAGAACTGTAATTTCTTATAATTATTTTTTTGGTTATACATATAGTATCTATCACATTTAAATCTGAAACAAACAAATTTTGACATATCATCGTATACTTCTTATTTTTAACTAATTAACAGCTATTCTATATTACCCTAATAAACCCAGCAAATCACAGTCCTATTATATAATTTAAAATAAAATACACTACAACTATACACTTAAATTGTGCTATATTTTTTTTACGGTAATTAATGTATTATGATCTCTCGACCTAAGAAATGAAATAACGATAAACTATTGAAAAAAAAAATTATGTGCCTCTGTAATTTTAAAATAATTATATATATTTTTAATGAAATTATAAAGAGATTATAAACATAAAATGTCGTGTTTTGTACACGGTTTGTTATTTTATTAGCATTTCTGCATATACTATTGAGGACTATGTTGATGATAAGAAAGCTTGGTTTTAAATTGCAACCAGCTGTGCTCTAGATTATATTGTAAATTTGTTCTTAATTAATTAAGCCATTATTGTATTGCTCAATTTTGAAAAGAGTGACCGCCTAGTTTCTTTCTGGTTCTTCTCGGTAATAGCCAGTCGTAGCTTCTTTATAATTTGACGATTCGAAAGTGCTTGTAAAAGCCAATTTGAATAAAGAATTATTTGAATTTCAATTTCCAATCTATACAAACATTTTAATATAAAATGTTGTCATCTTTGTGTTAAATATAATTACTTACGAGTACAATTGACAGAGCAGATAACGTTATACAATACCAAGCAAAATTCAAGTTCTTTTTTTTAGTTATGAAAAACCTAAACTTTGTATATTAATTAATCCAACAGCTATACTTATACTAGTTTACAACAGCTTATATTTATATTTAAGTCCATCTTAGGCAGCTTTATTTATCATAAGCAAAAAAAAATTATAAATCATTTGCCTGTTTGGAAAGACAATTAATTTTTAAAATTAAACTAAAAAAAATCCAGTTATTATTTTTTATATTGTAACAATAAGCACCCTCAGAACTTTATATTGAATTTAGTGACAACATCTTACAATGTAATGCCGTACATTTTACAGAAATACTCATTATTCAATAGCGAGTAATACTGTGCACTCAACTGCGCGAATAAATGGCGACATCTTATCGTTTATTCGCAATATTATTTGCATCAGAAGAGCTATTTAAAAGTTATAAAGCTTCATTCCGCGGGAGTTAAAATATTATTGCGCTTTGAATTGTAGTAGGTAAAAAGTCACAGGTTCAAACTGGGTAGGCCACCAATGAATCCGTATTAATATTATAATTTTTATTTTTATAATCTGTCCGTCTTTTTTATTGCATTTCTGTCTGTTCCCTTCCGGTGACTCTGTCACCATTAGGCCATTAGGGTTAACAGCATTAGTCAATTTTAAAAAAAGTCACTCAGCTAGCTTTCACAGCTAATCCGCTAGATGTATTTTGATAAAATTTAGCACAATCAAAGCTTACATACCAGTTTAATAGATAAATAAACCGTTTTTCTTTTAATAACAGGAATAGAATATAAAAAAATAAATAATTAATCATCATCCTGTCCTTAGTAGGATCGGCACTAAATGTTTTAAATTTGTTGTTAAGTGATATGGCTAGTTATTTTACGGCCACCTGCTCAACGTCAACTTACCTAATTCGCCTTTTACGGCACGTGGTTGAGGAATGAGGCAGGTTTATTATACTCAGCCGGATAGCACAAGATCGAAAAATATAATAAGTAATTAATAGATATTTATGGTTACTGTAACGCTTAAGTTGGTTCAAAAGAAATAGTGGTTAAATAGTTCTACATGCTCACTACATATTCTGTGTCATAGTATATAAATTCGCGTTCATTACATTTTCTATTACATACTCTATCGAGCAATAGATTAGAGAGCGTACTTTTATCGTTGGCGTCGCTAATGGAGTCTGAATATTTGCAGTAATAGATTTCACTTCATTGCATATGCTTTAGAATGTGACTGAAGTTTATATTATAGAACGGACATTGGATAGCGTTATTCAGAATTCAGTTCAAATTTCTCTCCCACTGATTTTGAGCGTCGTTAAAGTTTTCTTATGCTTTAACAATTAGTACAAGGTATTGTATTAGAAAGATGTGGTAGCCCAGCGGTAACACCGTGCGACTCTTTCGAGGAGGTCATAGGTTCGAACCCGGGCAGACACCATTGAGTTTTTCTGTTAAAACTTATGTCATCATCATTCTCCTACCCTTATCCCACTCTAAGTGGGGTCGGCACAATATGTCTTCTTTTTCCATTCTCCTCTATCATTCGTCAACTCTGTTAAAACTTATGTATGTAATTGATAATTGCAATTTATCATACGCTTTTCGATGAAGGAAAACATCGTGAGGAAACCTGCATATCTCTAGAGAATTTTGGAGATATGTGTAACCTACCAATCCGCATTGGAGCAGCGTGGTAGGTCTTAGCTCCAACCCTTCTCTCCAAAAATGGAGAGAAGAGGCCTATTCACAGAGTGGGAGAGTAACAGGCCGCTACTTACTACTTACTTATTGTATTAGAATACTTCATCGCTTGTCAATAGAAATTGTTATGATGAGTTCTTGGATAAACTTTAGATTTTTCATTCTATATGCTATAATAAAATGGATATAGTAAGCTTAGTTTCAAAGAATGACAATTCATGAAAATTCCCAGACATCTTTTGTTTACCGTAATTTACAACAAATATCGTCATATTTCAACCAACTTACACAAAACCTTACAAATTATACATTAAAATTTGGGTAAACCGCATGGACTTCCGTTTCGTAAAAGTATATCCTTTATTCATTTTATTTTGTTATAATAAAATTGGTAGTGTAGATATCAATTTTACTAAAATGACGGATTGCAAATGTGACTTGTCCCCTAAAGCTGAGCCATTTATTAATCAAAGAATAACTCAGTAATCAACTGGTTCTCGACTGACGACAGTCGCTGGCAATTGACGAAATTAAGGCCGTGAGTTCATAGCAACTTGGTAGCGATAGATATCCTATTAATAATATAAATGCGAAAGTTTATGAGTATGAATGAATGTTTGTTTCTCTTTCACGGCGAATCTGCTGAACCAATATCAATGATATTTGGCTCAATTATTCCTTATACACCAGAATAACATATAAGCTAAAGAAATCGCAGGTAAAAGCTAGTAACAATGTTATACCATTTCAGTGTATCTAAGTATAATGTTGGCTGGTTGGCGAAACACCATTGACCTATCTTCAAAGAGCCTTTTTAAATCTTACTTTACATGTGTAAAGATCCATTAACGATAGCATATTTTTTTTTTTAGATGACTACGATTTCAATATTTTATTCCATAGTAATGATTAAGCTGTGATGGCCTAGCGGTGCGACCGTGTGAATCTTTAGAGACGATCATCGGTTCAAACCCGGGCAGACACCAATGAGTTTTTCTATTAAAACTTATGTGTCTAATTGATAATTACAATTTATCACACGCTTTTCGGTGAAGGAAATCATCGTGAGGAAACCTGCATATCTCTAGAGAATCCTAGAGATATGTGTAACCTACCAATCCGCATTGGAGCAGCGTGGTAGGTCTTAGCTCCAACCCTTCTCTCCAAAAATGGAGAGAGGAGGCCTATGCCCAGCAGTGGGATAGTAACAGGCCGTTACTTATAGTAATGATTATTTATATTACAGCTTAAAGAAGGTGCAAAAATCGTATTGTATCTTAAAAACTTTCAGTTGTATCCAATTTAATCAATAAAACCCCAGATGATTAATCGTGAAGGGTATGACAGACAGACCGACTTGTGTGTTTGTATATTACGTAGTATCTATTTTTGGCAGAAGTGAAAGATTGTACTTTAAATACAGCGTTAATATAACGCTATATTATCATTTTTATTTCTTAAGTTGAGGTGTTGATGATATTGGATGAATTGGTTTTTCCTAAATACACCCATAATGGTACATATATTTAACAAAAAACTGTGATCTCTTCTTATGACCTTAACTCAATCGCAATAAATAATGTAAATCATCATCCTCCTGCCCTTATCCCACTCTAAGTGGGGTCGGCACAACATGTTATAAACACGCTGTTACATGATTTGGCTGCGTTTTTACGACCGGCCGCCTGCCTAACGTCAACATACCTTAGTCGTATTTTACGACTCCTCTGTAAGAAAGAGGGTGGTCTATTTTACTAAACCGGATACCACACAGTGGGTCAACTTACCTTAGTCGCCTTTTACGACACCTCGGTAAGAAATGAGGGTGGTCTATTCTACTCAGCTGGATACCACACGGCGGGTCGACTTACCTTAGTCGCCTTTTACGACACCTCGGTAAGAAATGAGGGTGGTACTATTCTATTCAGCCGGATACCACACGGCGTAGACAGATCGACTTGTGTGTTTGTAAATTATGTAGTCTCTTTTTTTGGCAGAAGTGAAAGATTGTACTGAAAATACAGCGTTATATTATATTTACATTTTTATTTCTTAAGTTAAGGTGTTGATGATATTGAATGAATTGGTTTTTCTTAAACACACCCATAATGGTACATATATTTAACAAAAAACTGTGACCTCTTCTTATGACCTTAAAGGATGATTCACGCTACACCGTGCCGCGACCGGGCCGTGCCCCGTCCGGGGCACGGTCGAACATTATGGTATACTTTTGGTATGTAGTGATTCATGCCTAACCGTGCCCCGGCCGTGTCCCGGCCGTGCACGGCCGGGGCACGGCGTTAAAATGTCGGTGGGTATTGTTTCCCGGCTCCGGCACGGTTCGGCCCCGTCGCGTTGTAACATAAACATATGCGCCCGAGCGCCCGCAGAGCAGTCAACGTCAAATCTTAGTGAGTTTAGCAGCTTAACAGCAAAATGGACAATGCAAATTGTTTAGAATGTGTGTAATTTGCTCTGTGATTTACGACATGAGCCATCCTAAGTATTTAGATAACAAATAAAATAATTTCCAATACTTCATCATCGATGGCAATTGCAATAGCTGCTAATTCAAATTGTGAAACAGCATATTTATTTAGGCGTCAAGTCTATCGATAGATGAAATCACTTGCTGACAAAAGCTACTTAACACAGATATAAGTCGTGCAAATAATAAACCCAAACAGCCCGGTGTAACATGAATGACTGGCACGGCCGGCGCACGGTGGCCGTGCCCCGGCCGTGGCACGGCCCGGTCGCGACACGGTGTAGCGTGAATCATCCTTAACTCAATCGCAATAAATAATGTAAATATGTCGCTTAATTAATGGCGGTAGTAGAGAAATCATTATTTTCGTATGACACTACACATTGAAACAATCTGGAACAAAACGTTGTAAAAAAAATTAACTTACATTTCCAAAAAGGGGGCCAACCGTTTCATTAATCAAACGGACAATAAATCACTAATTATCTGCTATTTAACTCACAGTAACCATTAATTCATGAAATATCTCGCTCACTTGCTTACTGAAATCTTATTGCAATATAAATGCTTTTTATTTTATTTTTGAGGTGAAATAAAAAAAAATTATTATACCTTGGTTACAATGTCGTGTGATACCTGACTGAGTAAAAAGACCACCCTCATTTCTTACCGAGTTATCGTAAAGGGCGACTAAGGTAAGTGCCGTGTGGTATCCATCTGAGTAGAATAGACCACCCTCATTTCTGACTGAGGTATCGTAAATGGCGACTAAGGTAAGTTGACATCAGGCAGGCGGTAAGTCGTAAAACACCTATCCATGTCACAACATGTTAAAAACATAGTGTGCTGACGCCACTTACAGTGGGATAAGGGCAGAAAAATGATGATAGCTTGAGTGTGATTTGTGGAGCAAGCTTGTGCATAAATTAATTCTTGGCATAATTTCAATATTTATTAATTATCAATAAATGATGACACAGTCTTGTGAATTAATTTAACGCATCGCATCATCAGTGTAAAGCTGCCTTTAAAATTAAAGATAATGAAACTTCAGAAGACATGAAAGAGAATTGTCAAGGGACACCGTTTTATTAAATAAGAAGGAGAATGAAATGTGGGTGATTTGAACTCAAATTATGTTGACTCGTTAAAGGTATTTAATTTGAGAAAGTAGAGTAATCCTCTTGTTATTTGATCATTTGAAGAAATTACGCAGATTAGATTGCAAGACTTGCAATTACCATTTAAGCGTACGTATCTACCATTTATAAATGTATTTATAAACGTATGCAAGATTTTTTCTTTCATTCAATTTTTGTTTATCATTATAGTATAAATTTTAAAATTGTTATTTGTTATGTGATAGTGTAATAAAACTTTTTTTTTTTGCTGGATGTTGGCTCCACATTTAACGAATGCTCTTAAAGTTAAAAGCATAATGATTCATTTAAATCTAGTAGCTACTAATGATCCCTAAAGAAATAACAGAAAAAATACAATGTTATGTAAACACGCTTTTTGTTTTCTTTTTTGTAAGTCCATGAACATTGTATCATAATAATTCCCTTACCCTTATCCCAGTCTAAGTGGGGTCGGCACAATATGTCTTCTTCTTCCATTCTCCTCTTTTACTTTCACTTTTCATTCACTCATTCACTCATTTAATATGCATATCATTTTTGACACAATCCATCTATCTTTTTTTTGGCCTTCCCCTAGCCATACATCCATGCACATTCATATTTAAAACTCTTAAATATGAATGTGGACTCTCCTTGAACATTGTATATCATTCCAAATCTGCTAGTCCATAAAATAAACTAAATCTAACTATTCTTCCCATCATGAGTATCCGCTAAGTAATAAAGTGATCTAATTAAGAAAAGTTTTATGTGGCAAATTGCAACATTACAGTAGCGACTACAAAACTCGTGAGCTTTACACATGTTATGATTGATTATAATAATCAGACTTTTGTATTTCCAAATATAAATTATTCGAATTGAAAATATTGAAAAGTTTAGCTTTATTGTCACTTGCTACAAATCATTCCAAAATCTGAAAGCCTAGCAATGAGACCGTGCGCGTTTTGGAGGAGTTAAAAGTTCAAATTCCTACCAGGGCAGCGGGTATGGTCGGGCACCAATGAGTTTTTCTGTTACAAATTAAGTGTCTAATTGCAATTGATCACAAGCTTTTCGGTGAAGGAAAACATCGTCAGGAAACCTGACATATCTCTAGGCAATTTAAGAGATGTGCGTGACTTTCCAATCCGCATTGAAGCAGCGTGCAAGCTCCAACCCTTCCCTCCAAAAACGGAGAGAGAAGTCTCAGTAGTAGTTATACAATAGGCCCTTACTTATTTACTGTACTATATGAACTAGCTATGTTTAGGTATATCTTCAACATAGTGTAGTTCTTCAATAGATATCCCAATACTTTACAACTTATTCTAAATGGTATTTGCTGGCTACTCTTTAGGTAATTAAACATTCCTCATATTAACTCGGCTATCGCGTACTAATAATTTACGTTTTATGTACGCTCTAATGAACTCGATGGTACATTTACGACGATAACAGTATCTACTTATGATCTCAGTCTGAAACGGCCCCGCGGAATGTTTTCACTTATGAATATTAATGTCTGGGGATTTTTCCCATTATCTTTCAGCCACTGAAGGACGATTGCGTGGAATATATTTCAAAAACTTTTCACCTTCCACTAAGTGATTTAGTAGACGTCGGGGTTCGTTCACATCGAGCGCGCTCATTTATTTAATGTCGTGAATAATGTCGGTAATAACATTTGAATAGTCTGTCGTATTCTATAATATGCTAAACATAATTTTTGTTTACATCTGAATAAAGAGGAGCAGAAATGTGACAACAACTTAAGCCTCTAGCTCTGGACGCGTTGGTTGTGGGCACTGAGTGAAACTAAGCCGTCACGCTCGGCTATGTAACGCTCATTCGGGTGAAGTAGGCTTGTAGCTCGACTAAGGGAGCAAGAGAAATAGTTAACGCATCCCTCCTGGCCTCTGCTACTCGTTCGGCTTCCGTTACATGAGAAAGAATGATACATCAAAAATAAATTAATTAATACATAAGAAGAAAGAGGGTGGTCTATTTTACTCAAGCGGATACCACACGGTGGGTCAACTTACGTTATTCGCCTTTAACGACAGCTCGGTAAGAAATAAGGGTGGTTTATTCTACCCAGCCGAATACCACACGGAAGGTCAACTTACCTTAGTCGTCTATTACGACACTTCGGTAAGAAATAAGGGTGGTCGATTCTACTCCGGCGGATACCACACGCCTGGCCAAATTACATTAGCCGCCTTCACGACACTTCGGTAAGAAATAAAAATGATCTAGTCTACTCAGCCTGATACCACACGGAGGGTCAACTTACCTTAGTAACCTATCATTACACCTCGGTAAGAAATGAGAGTGGTCTATTCTGTTCAGCAGAATACTACACCGCAAAGATTTTTATTACATATATAATTGGGTCGCAAAAAAGAAATCTCAAGAACACAATCCAAAATTCTACTAGTGAGGCTCATTTGAATAACAATAACTTAGCTGAATATATAAAGCAACATTTAAATATCATTACGCAAGTTTGCGGAGTACGTGGGTGAATTTCGGAACAAAACTATAAGGATTAAGCAAGTTTAACAATGATTAGTTAGTTTAATGAAAGCGGTGTGTTTGATGTTTGTTCAGCGAGCAAGAGGCCGCTGCGGAACCGCGTCTGAACTTATCAACTTTGGCCTACATTTAAATTTAAGTTAACTTAATACAAAAGTAATAATAAAATTATTTTGCTATAATCCGCGATAAAGTAAAATAGTAAATATATATAATTCTAAATGTAGAGTGGACGATCGGTTATCATACCTGATACATGCAGGATTCGTAAAAACACATGCACAAACCTCCACCACCGCCACCACAATACACAAGCACTATATACGTTCACTATCACAAACTCAACAATCGTTTCGCCCCGCAACCGAAGCATCATCAGGAGATAGACTCCACGACCAAAATCGCAAAGTCTATAATATTAGTATGGTCCTTGTAATATTAACGCCCTGTGGTATCCGGCTGAATAGAATAGTACCACCCTCTTTTCTTATCGAGGTGTCGTAAAAGGCGACTAAGGTAATTTGACCCACCGTGTGTTATCCGGTTAAGTAGAATAGACCACCCTCTTTTTTATCGAGGTCTAAGATAAGTTGACGTCAGGCAGGCGGCCGGTCGTAAAATACGTAGTCAAATCATGTGACAACATGTTTATAACACATTGTGCCGCCCCCGTTTATAGTGGGATAAGAGCTGGAAGATAATGGTTCTAATATTAGTCGGTTTTATTATAGGGCTTTTCCTACACCTTCTCTATAATCGCACAAGCAAGTCTTTTCACTACGTTTATAGCTCCTCGTATGGCTGCAATAAAGTAAAGATAGCCGACATTTGGATGGACGCCAAAGATCTGGATAAGACCGACCATGTATCGGACAAGTGGGATGACATATTGGAGGTTAAAAGGCAAGCTATTATTGGGAGAGATTGCAAATGGATACGAAATGAATTGCCAGTATTTTATGGGGAAGCTATGGAAATTGATAATATAGTATATGCTTATAATTTGTATTAAGATATTTATATATAAGTTATGTATTTATATGTAAGTACACAACGTTCTATTGAATTTGAAATGTTAAGTAATCATTAAATAGAGTTAATGTAGCCTTGAAAAACTGTTGTTCAGTAACTTTATTGACCCATTATAATAGAATATTAGAATTTTCTATTTAACTTTATTGACTTATAATAATAGAATATTCAAATTTACTATTTAAGTAACTTTATTGACTTATTATAATAGAATATTCAAATTTACTATTTAAGTAACTTTATTGACCCATTATAATAGAATATTCAAATTTACTATTTAAGTAACTTTATTGACCCATTATAATAGAATATTCAAATTTACTATTTAAGTAACTTTATTGACCCATTATAATAGAATATTCAAATTTACTATTTAAGTAACTTTATTGACTTATTATAATAGAATATTCAAATTTACTATTTAAGTAACTTTATTGACCCATTATAATAGAATATTCAAATTTACTATTTAAGTAACTTTATTGACCCATTATAATAGAATAAATTCAAATTTACTATTAATTTACTAAAAGAAAAATATAATGTATAGCAGAATATAGCGCAATAAGTTATGTACTTTTAGTTAATTTGTATTTTACTTGCATAGATTATCAAGTTAAGTATAGAAAAAGATTTCATTGTATTCAATCTTTTTTAGGCAATTGTATAGAATCCTTCAGCGTCCTTGCATTGTTTAATTTTTTTAAATCATTGTAATGTTATCCAGTATCTACAGAGCACACAATACTTTTCTACTTTCATACTTTTCCTAACTATATTTATTTCATTCAATTGAACGAGCATAATTAATTATTTGTAAACATAAATAAGGTTATTTTGAAAATATTATTGTTGCCTACCCTGGATTTAAATCCATTATACGCTGATAAACAACACGCCGTGTGGTGTCCGCCTGAATAGAATAGTACCACCATAATTTCTTATCGAGGTGCCGTAAAAGGCGACTAAGGTAAGTCGACCCGCCGTGTGCTATCCGGCTGAGTAGAATAGACCAACCTCATTTCTTACCAAGGTGTCGTAAAAGGCGACTAAGGTAAGATGACCCATCGTGTGGTATCCGGTTTAGTAGAATAGACCACCCGCTTTCTTATCGAGGTGTCAATACGACAGAGGTGAGTTGACGTCAGGCAGGCGGCCGGTCGTAAAAACGCAGATAAATCATGTGACAGCATGTTTATAACATGTTGTGCCGAATCCACTTAAAGTGGGATAATGGCAGGAAGATGATGATACGCTGATAAACAAAATGGTCTCACCATTTAAGTTTAATTGCTAGCAATTTAACAGTCAAAAATTCAGGATTTGTCTAATTTATCCGCATCAGAACAGCATGGCATCAAAGCTACAACCTTTGTCTCTAAACAAAAAAGCAAAGAGGAGGCTTCTACGGGCAGTGACATATCAACAGGCTTATTTGGTATTTTTATCATTATTTACATTATGATATCATTGTAAATGGGTTTAGCATCGTCCACAAGATCCCATTTGAACTATACAGATCCGTGTTATAAATCATAATATACCGTCGTTCAGTCGCAGGTCGCAACTAAGAAATATGTGCGCTAGAAGATTTATGAGCTGACAATGACCGAGGGATATATTCTTGTAGGAATTCGTAGCAGATAGTGCTGATCGAAGATTGTTTTATTTCGTTTACAAGACTATGTGCTTCGTCTATTACTTTAAGTAATAAAAAATATATGAGACAATTACATTCACGGTCGTTCATGCCTAAAATCATCATCTTCCTGTCGTCTAACATGTCGTCACATGATTTGGCTACGTTTTTTTATGACCAGCAGCCTGCCTGACGTAAACTTACCTTAGTCGTAATTTACACCTCGGTAAGAAAGACGGTGGTCTATTCTACTCAACCTGATACCACACAGCGGGTAAACTTACCTTAATCGCCATTTACACACCCCGGTAAGAAATGAGGGTAGTCTACTCAGACGGATACTAGTCCCTCCCCAAAGTAAGTTGCTAAATACTTGTGTTATGGATATTTGACCAACCGGAATATACATAAATGTCGGGACCGGGAGTAGTCAAATATCATCTCTTTAGGTTTTAATACCGGATATGCCGGCAATGCGATGATCACGTGACAAATAGAAAAGTGGGGGCAGTCTTGTTGTAAAACTTGAACGGTTAGTGGACGTTTATGTGGCTACATCGTGTTATCGCTTGGAGACTTGCTGTAAAGCTTGACTTGTAACGATTATTAAACACTCACGTGTTTATATCGAGGTTGGAACAACTTGTCTTGGTGTTACGAGTAGATTTAAATAGTATTACTGTATTGTTTTATTGTTAGTGTCTAGATACGCGTCTAAATTTATTAATTGTTCTTTCTTAGTAAAATCTAACCTCAAATGATTACTATTCATCAAAAGCAACCACTGAGTTTCTTGCTTCTCAGTGGATGACAGCGTTCCGAACTGGTGGTAGAATCCATCTGGTCGATCGATCGGTTATCATTCTGTTATTAAAATATATTGGAACGTGTTAGGATATGCTTTTAAGGCGAAACCACTGAACCATCTATTATCAACCTATCACGAGACAACAGTCCACTGCGAACGAAGTTGCGGGTAAAAGCTAGTATTCAGTAATACGTTTATACATAAGCAAATAATACAAAATAATAATTGGAATACGTTCTTGTGCGTCCATGTGAAAAACCGCACGTGTTCTGTACAAAATTCGCACCCATATTATTCCTCTAGAACAATAACCTTTGTGACAGACACAGAATAGCGTGCATAGCTGTTCCGAACGTAAAACAATGGTATTTTATGTCTCTATTTGGATACGTGAAATAAACAATCGAATGCAAATATTTTCAGTTGTACAGCGATTGGCGTGGATTTCGTGACAAAGTGCAGTTAACCGAAGATTTTATTACTAGTTTTTTTTTTTGGTTAGCTATTCAATTTGGCATTGGCGTTTAAAGCGTAGTGCCCATTGTTTGAGGGCTGTTTAGCATTAGAAGGGTGAAACTTTGTAAGTGTATATTTATAGAATTTGAACGGTTTGCAGGAAATTTCGGAAGGAAAAGGAGGAGGGCGGAAGTTTACACAGAGACGTGAATATAGCTGTGACGAGTCGTGGAGAAGGGCGCAGAGAGGGGAGGCGAGGAGAGGAGAATAGTGGTGTTTTTAACGTAGTTTTTGCTATTATGTGCTGAGTTACCAAGTTGTCAAAAATGATAAATGCATTTTTGAGAAAATCGTTTATTATTTATTAAATAAATATTTCATTAAACGGAAAAGGTGTTCTTCATCTATATATTTAGGTAAAATTATTTAGAAAACAATTGTAACGAAACTATAATTTTACAACTTTCACTTTTTATAATTGTATTTTATATTTTATAATAATTTACTTTAATTTAATACGTTTAAAATACACTTACAATTATGCATGAATTTTGATCCTCAATTGTATGTCAGTTTTGTGAACAAAATAAAAAAATAACTATAACATGGCTTAGTACCTCTCTGTTTATTTCTGGATGGAAGCTTTGGCGCTATCCACCTCGCTATTCAAATAAGGATTGGTGGGTTAAAAATATCCTATAAATTTTATAAAGATATGCAGGTTTGTATGATGTTTTTCTTTACTGAAAAACGTGTGATAGATCGTAAATATCTAATTAATATGGCACAAAAGCAAAAACTTATTTGTGCCTGCTCGGATTTTAACCCGTGACCCGTAGAAAAAAAGGAACACAGTCTGACAGACAATCTATTGGACAACAGTTTAAGTGATGCTGATAATAAATAATAATATTAGAGCTTTAAAAAATCGAGTCTAAATGTGGAGGTATATGTGCCTAGAGGGAGGCCTAAAAAGAGTTGGTTGGATTGTGTGAAGTATGACATGCATATAAAAGGAGTGGCGCCAGAGTTGACAAATGATATGACAGAATGGAAAAGAAAATCATGTTGTGCTGACACCACTTAGGGTGGGATAAGGACAGGAGAATATACAGGTATAGATCTTTAAAAAATCGTTTTGTAGGAAAACATCTTAATTTATAAATATAAATACTGAAACGGGCATCTACAAGCCTGCGGTGCTCATCTTATTTAAACTACAAGCGCAAAGTTTCCACAGAACTACCCGGTTGAGGGTTCTTGAAAACTTTGCGAAAAGGTCTTTCGTGTGGCTATCTTATTAAGTCTGCTAGGACCATCGCAAAGTAAATGGTGAACTTTCTAAACCATAATAACAAGGGTTTTGGCCAAATATTTTGTTTATTTATCGCGAATTAGAAGAAAAAGCTGTGGTAGCCCAGCAGTAACACCGTGCGCCTCTTTCGAGGAAGTCTAGGGTTCAAACCCCGGGCAGGGACCAATGAGTTTTCTAGTAAAACTTATGTGTCTCATTGATAATTGCAATTTATCACACGCTTTTCGGTGAAGGAAAACATCGTGAGGAAACCTGCATATCTCTAGAGAATTCTGGGGATATGTGTAACCTACCAATCCGCACTGGAGCAGCACGGTAGGTCTTAGCTCCAATCCTTCTCTCCAAAAAAAAAAACGGAGAGAAGAGACCTATGCTCAGCAGTGGGATAGTAACAGGCCTTTACTTACTTACTTACTAGAAGAGTTTTATATATTTATATTTACAGGACTTGTGTAAATAATATTAGGGGTGTATATGGAAAGTACGTCCCAGTCAGTATCGCAACTTAGGTAGATAAGGGTTAGGTAGATAAGGGTTTGGTCAAATATGTTTTACTACAAATTAGAGACAATTGTGAATGTATAGTATTTACTGATTATGTATTCGGCTATTATGGTGGGATGATATTATCAGCAAACAATGACAGCCGAATAGTGGGAGCGCATGATCGTTGGCACGCTAAGATTTGCAGGTTCGAATCATAGTTAGGCACGAAATAAAACTTATATTAATTGATTTACATATATCACACGCTTAATACTAAACTGACCTTTTTAAAAATTAGAGTTAATTGAGTTAGATACATTGTTATCCTATTTTAATGCCTTCTACGATATCAAACTATTAAAAATTATTAAAAAACAAGCGTTTTCTTGCTCTTTTAGCTTTATAGGTTTTAACTTTACTGTATTGCAGTTTGCCACAAATCAACTTTTTTGAATTTGTCACTTTAGTGCTAAGTGTGTGACACGTGTATTATATCGTGATGGTATCTGTTTATGTCTAGAAAACTTCTGGGCCCTGAAATCTACCAAGTAGGTATGCGGTAGGTATTAGTGGTAATCCCCCAGTTACTATTACTATTGTAAAAAATACCAATCAATTAATCCTCACAAGCTTTTATTCCATTCCACTTTACTATCTATTATATCCAACACGTTTTAGTAAATTTCTTTATATTTCTACACAAAATTTTTAAACACAAAATAAAGTTGTATACAATTCACTTTTCCCGTTATCCGTTAGAATATAAAACAGATTTTTTTGTCTAAACACGCACAAAACACACCGCTAAAGCGTTAAATGTGTTTACCGAAGTTATAAAACTTGGGAAAATTTGTCGTCGAATAACACTTAGCATTTTCACGTATACCTCCACAATTACCTCCGCGCTCTTTGAGTATGTCTTTGTTTGGGACCATGTCGTAACACAAGCTATAGCGACACATCTTTCCGCATTGATAATGTACCTCCTAACCTTCCACCTCGTAACCGAAATAAAAAAGTGTGTGAAATATTTATTTGAAGTGTAGAATTAATTAAAATAAAAATATAATAAATAAAATAGTTTAATTTTTTATTTATTAAAATTTATTTATGTTTAATATATACTAATATATAAAGCTGAATAGTTTGTTTGTTTGTTTGTTTGAACGCGCTAATCTTAGGACTAAATAAACTGATTGGAAATAGTTTTTAAGTTTAAGATAATTTATTTATAATGGAAGGCTATACACGATAAGATAAATAGGAGAGGAGCAGCAATAATTACGTGTGCTGAGTAAAAGGTAAAAGTTATTAAAATCTTAATTTACAAAATTATATAACATATATAATAATAATATTTATCTTATTTATAAATCAATTCAAACTGTTTAAGTTTGAAGACACCATCATTTTGTAAGTTGAATTGTAAAATCATTTACTATGCCAATAATATTTTATACATTGAAATAATATTTCAATTATGAGTGCATTTCGTTTCAGCGTATTTTTTTTGTATAATAAAAGTATGTTAGATATTATTACTTTTAACAATTATTTTTATAATTCAAATATTACATTTCGTAGAAATATTTAATTTCCATATTATACCTTATTTATAAAATAACATTGAAAGCGGTTTAGCGGGTTCAAAATTCAATGTAAATGAGTGTGTTGAAATTTCCATAAGGACATAAATAATGGTAGGTCACGTTAAGAATTATTTTAAGTGCTCTTGCAGCACTATAGTTAAACTACAGTAAATTTTTATGACATTTTATGTCATAAAAATATTTATGTTATATTTATGTTATACAATATTTGGTGTATACAACAATCATCATTTTGACGTCTATAAGCGAGCGAGCGAGCGATTACGAGCTATGTGCTATCGTTCGCCGCGCCTTCGTGGTACGACTCAAACTTAAGCCTGCGGTGCTCGCGGAAAATGCGAAACACGACCCTTTACGGTCTACATTTAATTTTACACAAATTGCTTGACGTGTTCTTACTTTCAACCAGGATTATCAGAATCTTCGCTTTAATTATGAATAAAACAGTAATCGTTTAAGGTCCCCGGTGTTTTGTCTTCTAATGTTAGTGTAATTATTGTGAGTTGGAAGGTAATAAAGTTTTATTGTTGGAAAATACTTCTATTTTGATTTGATATTTAGTTCTGGCTATTTTTTTTCGCCATCCTCCTGCCCTTATCCCACTCTAAGTGGGGTGGACACAACATGTTATAAACACGTCACGGTAGCCCTCCTCATTTCTTAACGAGATGTCGTAAAAGGCGACTAAGGTAAGTTGACTCACCGTGTGGTATCCGGTTAAGTAGAATAGACTAACCTCATTTTTTACCGAGGTGTCGTTTTTTTGGTTTTAATGGTTGTTCCATATATCAAAATAAATAGTTCCACGTACGTTGAAATAATTTTTTATAAGATTTCAATAGCGTTATTCGATATTTTAATTATTAAACGGATATAACGTTCAAAAAGCGTTTTTTATTCACACGATCGTGACTTTATAAATTGCATTACATAAAATACAACGTTTGCATCGCAAAACTGAATCCCGAAGGTTTTGTTTTGAAAATGTTACACATTTAAAAGTCAAGTAATATCTGTGGTTTAAAACACTAAAAACCAAAGGAACCACTTTTATATTCTGTAATTAAATTTATCAGTATCGGCGATTATGCTTTGCGATTTTGTTTTTGATGATGCTTCGGTTACGGGGCGAAACCATCTTACAGATTGTCGTAGCGAATGTGTGTAATGTTATCCTACTTTAAGTGGGGTCAGCACAACATTTTATTTTAAAACAATATTTTAAAACATGTTGTAACATGTTTTGGCTAGTTATTTTACGACCGCCTGCCTAACGTCAATGTACCTCAATCGCCTTTTACGGCACCTCGGTAAGAAAGAGGGTGGTCAATTCTAGTCTAGTCTAGTCTATTCATAACCGGATACCACACGGCAGGTTAACTTACCTTAGTTTGACTTTTACAACACTCTGTAAGAAATGACGGTAATCTATTCTACTCAGCTAGACACACAATACACGTCGGTTCAACTAACCTTAGTCGCCATTTACGACACCTCAGTAAGAAATGAGAGTGGTCTATTCTACTGAGCCGGATACCACACAGCGGGATTACATCATCATATTCTTGTAATTATAACGATTCCATTATTAATAACGACCCCGCTATGTGGTATCCCCCTGAGTAGAATAGACCATTCTGATTTCTTACCGAGGTGTCGCAGAAGGCGACTTAGGTAAGTTGACGTCAGGCAGGCGGCCGGCCGTAAAATACGGAGCCAAAATACGTGACAACATGATTATTTTGCAAAAAAATCGATTATAACCCGATGTGACCCGTATGTTTATATAATAATCTTTAATATTTAAATGAGTTAATCTTGTATATATATATATTTTCCGAATCTCGGAAACGGCTCCAACGATTTTCCTGAAATTCAACATGTAGGAGGTTTTTGGGGGAGAAAAATTGATCTAGCTAGGTTTTATGTAAAAAAAAAATTCTTTTATCCCTGTTTTTGGGCATTGAAAAACACTAACATTTATATTGAATTGAATTTTCGCCATTAACTGTCAAGTCGACGTAGCTTATTCGGCTAACAGGCAGACTCAAGAAATGTGAATGCCAAGAATCGATCCCCAACTAAATAATTGATTTTTTTAAGTTTTTTTTTTTGTAAAAAATTACCGAGCGAAGCTCGGTCACCCAGATATTTAGTATTAATCGCGTAAGTTTAAATTCTACTATATGACAACATGTTTATAACATGTTGTGCCGACGCCACTAACAGTGGGATAAGGGACAAACTAGCTAAATAAGAACATAGCTGATATCTGTATTTAAGAAAAAAACGGTTGCCTGTAAAGTCGGTTTTACGGGCAAAGATTTTACGTGACAACGTCTTTTTAAATGTGATGGATTGAAGTGGAAGAGAGACGCAAGGCATTCGCCAGTCCGGCGGGCCTCTCTTTCGTTCGGTGACTCATCGTAACAGACGTGAGCGGTCGTTACACTTTTTCATGAGTGACTCCAAGCCGCAACCTAATTTAAGACGTTGTCACGTAAAAAAATTCAATCTTCCTCCCCAACTCTTGAACCGCGCCTGAAGTTATTGCAAATAAGCGAACGAAATTGTGTCCAATCAAGAACCGCTCGTGAAGCGATTTGCATTAAACGATACAAACAGAAATCGTTTTCGTTATTTATAACGTCGTCGTCTTGAAATAACTGTTATAATATGTTAAACTTTAATTACAGAAATTGAAATTTTCAACACAAAAGCAGTTAACCGTAATAGATAAAGACGTGCTATGTCAGACTTTTCTGCAGTATTTTTGTAGATCTACAATACTTTAATACATTACTTTAGTGTATCTCTGCTTGTATACACAACGCACTCGACCGCGTGACCTGTTCAACACAATTCACATAAAACTAGGTTCAGGTAATGTTCTATTAACTTTAACCTTCTGAAAAAATCTCACTATCTTTAAGTAAAACTGTATAAAAATCAGTTCAGTAGATTTTGAGAAACTAGATTATATACAGACATACAGCTTTTGGAGACTTAGGTTTTCAATAAGATGAGATTTGCCAGGTTACGATGTTGCAAATATTATACTTATATTCACAAAGAATTCTTTAATTCTATTAAACTATAATGTTACGATAACAACATAAAGTTAAAACAGCAGAAAAAATATTACTTAATGCTATTACAAAGGCTAAGTATTATTCAAGTCATGTACTCAACACTACAATTAAGCTCCATGGTTTAAACGTAATCATTGTCATCATCATCTTCATCTTCCTGCCCTTATCCCACTATAGGTGGGGTCGCACAACATGTTATAAACATGTTGTCACATGATTTGGCTACGAATTTTACGACCGGCCGCCTGCCTGACGTCAACTTATCTTAGTCGTATTTTACAACACCTCGATTAGAAAGAGGGTGGTCTACTCTACTCTTCCGGATACCACACGGTGGGCCAACTTAGCTTAGTCACCTTTCACGACACCTCGGTAAGAAATGAGGGTGATCTATTCTGCTCAGCCGGATACCACACGGTGGGTCGACGTACCTTAGTCGCCTTTTACGACACCTTGGTAAGAAAAGAGGGTGGTACTATTCCATTCAGCCGTATACCACACGACGGTTTAAACGTAATCATTGTATTATTCAGGAAATTCACCTTAATCCTGGAATATAGGGGATTTGTAGAAATGTATGCCATTAGTTCATTACGCACATCCCAGATTACGATAAGATTGTAATTGGTTGCTAAACCTATATAATTAACATTGGCGTATAGTTTATATTAGCAGTATCGATAATTATTACCGCGATATTAATTTGTATAATAGGATTAGTTGTTTATTGAATTAATAAGCGATTTTATATATGATATATTTATTTGTTTATGTTCCACAGTTTAAAGTTAAGTAAAACATTATTATTATCTATAAAAAGTGTACAAATTTACTGAATCAGCTTTAGACTAATCATTATATCAAATTTTAAATATACATATTTCAAAAACAGAAGTAACTAACCTTATTTTTTTTTGTTATTTATTTTCTTGCGTTCTAACAACCTAAGTTGTTAAATGTAAAATGTACAATGTTTATCTTCATTCAAAGAATGTTAATTAAATGTAAATTGTATAATTAACTAGATATATCCGCCAAGTGCTATTTGGTTGAGTAGAATAGACCACCCTCATTTCTTACCGACGTGTTGTAAAGGGCGACTAAAAGGCGAGTTGTAGAAACTACAGTAAGTTTTATACTGCATCCACCGTTTAGTTTTGTTTTTATAAATTCATTCGAGGTAATAAAGTAAAATAATTATTATAACAATTTTTTTACAAAAATGAATTTCCCAAAACATACACGCGCCTTAAAGATGGCAAATTTGTCACCCAATTTTCTCCATATATAAAAAATGTCAGATAATCATTCGAGCCCGCCTGTTTTCCCCTTCTATTGCGTTTTATTGAAAATTCGCCTGTAGTAATGGGCAATCGTTTATAGAACGCGTTAGGGCATGCGAGGGTGTTAAATTGTGCATTCCTTGCTTTCAGTTATTTGCGATTTCTATTACTTTTCTTTTGATTTACATATATAACTAGCTGTGCGAGTAGCTTCGCCCGCATGGAAATCAGTAGGTATATTACAAATGTTTTCCGAAATTGAAATTTAGAACATAAAAGTAGTTATCGTGAATTAAGTATAAGAGATTTGTAAATAACTTTCACCGTTTACTTAGTGTACGCAAGGAAATTTTAAATTTTGCCGTTTCCGCAATATTTTTTATTGCTGCTCCTCTCCTATTCATCTTTGCGTATCGTTATCTAGTTTATAGCCTTCCTCGGTAAATGGACTATATTAAACTCAAAATATTTATCAAATCGGCCCATTAGTTCCTGAGATTACCTCGTTCAAACAATCAAACAAACAAACTCCTCAGCTTTATATATTAGTAGCTATGCCAGCAGCTTCGTCCGCATGGAAATCAGCGTGTCACAAAGTTTTCCGATTAGCGCATCCCAATAAACAAACAAACTCTTCAGGTTTCGAGCAAAATGTATGAAATTGGTTGTCAATAATTCGATCTTTTTTGCAAGAATTTTTAAGAAATTCAGATGTCAAACTATCAAGAAGGAGATATGTTGGAAGCAGGAAGCTAGTTGTATTTGTAAGGGTGATTTTAATGAAATCTTGAATTAAATGCTTAGTAAAAATGTCTTATTATTATATAAGATTTATTATTAGACGTAATATTGTTACCTAAAACGATTCTGCTCCTTGTAATGTTTTTTTTGTCTCAGTAGAAACTTTAAACCATGTGAGGAATTAGTTAAGAAATACTTCGCACAGGTTGACAGGGGAATTAATAATTACGTTTAAATTTCTCAGCATTTTTTTACCAGAGCCTTGCAATTTATTTTATCCGTATTAAATTATCAGATGAAAACTAATATTCTTTACCAAATAAGTTCAGAGTTATATCCATAAACAAAAGATATGGAAGGTTGTAGAAACTGAACAAGATGGATGTTGAGAATCACTACCAAAGTAGAATTCTTTGGCGAGCACCCTTAAAAGTTTTCACAAGGAAACTTGCTTGTATATTGAACACTCGCTCGATAGTTTCGCGTGCAAATATTCGTCTTCAGGAGAATTTCAGTATTCTCGTAAAATTTAATGTTTGATAGGCTTATTTTCTAAAATATATTTTTGATTACTCAATTCAAAAAAGTTAGAAATCAACATCATCAATGAAGTTATTTAATGTTCTCAAATTAACAATAGCTGTCGTAATTAAGAAATATTTAAGCTATTTATAAATACAAGTTATGTGGTAACCGGCTAAGTAGAATAGACCTCCCTCATTTCTTACCAAGGTGTCGTAAAAGGCGACTAAGGTAAATTAAACCGCCGTGTGGTATCCGGCTGAGTAATATAGCCTACCCTCTTTCTTACTGAGGTATCGTAGAAGGCGACTACGGTGAGTTGACGTCAAGCAGGCGGTCGGTCGTAAAATAACTAAACTAGCTAGCTAGGCCGAATCATGTGACAACATTTTTATAACATGTTACACCGACCCCACTCAGAGTGGGATAAGGGCAAGAAAATGATGATATCGAGTTGTTGAATAATTTATAATATACTAGCTATATTGAGCAGCTTCGTCCGCGTAGAAATTAGTGTGACTCAATTTTTTCCCGTATAGAAATATTGTACATAAAAGTAGTCATAGTGAGTTACTTATAAGAGATTTTTGAATAACTTTTACCATTTACATAGCGGACGCAAGCAAAGCTTTAATTTGCCGTTTTCGCAACATTTTTTATTGCTGCTTCTCTCCTATTCATCTTAGCGTGATGTTATATAGTCTATAGCCTTCCTCGATAAATAGACAATCTTGCACTCAAATTTTTCAAATCGGTCCAAGTAATTCCTGAGATTAACGCGTTCCAACAAACTCTTCAGGTTTATATATTAGTTAAGCATTTTTGACTTCTTCTTCTTTCTGCTCTTATCTCACTCTAAGTGGGGTCGGCACAATATATTATAAACATGTTGTCACATGATTTGGCTACGTAATTTACGACCGGCCGCCTGTCTGACATCAACTTACCTAAGTCGCGTTTTACGACACCTTGGTAAGAAAGAGGGTGGTCTACTT
Source organism: Morpho achilles (assembly GCA_947086495.1). Classification (NCBI taxonomy): domain Eukaryota; kingdom Metazoa; phylum Arthropoda; class Insecta; order Lepidoptera; family Nymphalidae; genus Morpho; species Morpho achilles. The sequence continues at coordinate 3,492,212 of CAMTZB010000004.1, read as the reverse complement.
AACCGGATACCACACGGTGGGTCAACTTAGCTTAGTTGCCTTTTACGACACCTCGATTAGAAATGAGTATTGTACTATTCTATTCAGTCGGATACCACATTTTCCAAATCAATCCAGTAATTCCTGAGTTTAACGCGTTCCAACAAACTCTTCAGGTTTATATATTAGCATAGATGAAGCATTTTTGACTTCTTGATTAAATGTATTAACCATATTCCGTAACATAAGATGTTTCCTTTACCGGCCGTAGTTCTCAAGTCAGATCAGGTATGCCAGTAATTTTGCTAGCTTACTCTAAGGATTTCTAGTGAGGACGCGCTGAGAGGCAACTTAATTTAGCTAAAACGGACGCTCAAAGCGAGTGCTCTTGAATGTAGTATGTCGTATGTTTTCATATTTTCCACATAATTTATTTTTGAGTGTAACGTTTTGTAATTTAGTTTGTACTGCTTGCGTTTTCATATCTCCGTGTAATGAGTTTACATTTTTGCTGAATAGTGTTTGTCAATACTAATATTATAAAGAGGAAAAATTTGTATGTATATTTGTAATGTTTTCACACAAAAACTAATTATAATAATAATAATGTCTTTATTAATCATCCAAATGTACATAGTGCATTGAAGCCCTAGCTCCTGAACTAGAAGAACTGTGTTTCAAGAGCTAGTTCCTTCCCTTATCAGCTAAAACAGAGCAATTTGGCATTAACAAAGATAAAAAGTATAATATAAAAGAATAACGTTTATATAGATAATTAATGTAGAACAAAAAAACATGACAAATCATCATCATCATCAATCAGCTACTGGACCGATTTCAAAAATTCTTTCACCGTTGGAAAGCTGCATCTTACAGCCTATGTTGGCTGTATAACATTAAATAAAATAGGGATCTGTAATAAAAATGTAATCTTGAGATCTCAGAACAGGTAGCTTTTCAAAACTCGATCGAGATGAAACTAACAAACCAACTTTCATCATTGGAAGATGACCCAAACTCGCAATGGATCCAGCTCAAAGGTCATATTAACACAGCCCTGGATGAGGTAAGGTCAGTCAGAAAATCGGTCAGTAAAAAGAAAAGCTACATTTCAGAACCTACCTGGGATCTCATACAACAGAGAAAAATTCTAAAAATAAACGGACTACAGAACCCCAATATAGCCCTTTCATACTCAGTCCTCTGCAAAACCATTGACGCACGATGTCGGTCAGATAAAATCAACTATATAGAAGGTATCTGTAAGGAGATCGAGAAACATTCAAAGAAATTACAGACTGCAGACCTCTTCAAGAAAGTCCGTTTGCTAGCAAAGCAGTTCAAACCAAAAACTTGGGTCATAAAAGACACAAATGGCCAAGACCTTCATGAACTGGATAAAATAGCTGAACGCTGGAGGGTTTACTGTGAACAACTGTACAAGAACCCTGAAGGGACAAACCCCCATCCCTGGCAAACGGACTGGAACTCGATCGATCTGGAACCAGACATTCTCCGCACTGAAGTCACAGCTGCGCTGAAGTCACTGAAGCCCAAGAAAGCCCCCGGACTTGACAGTATAACTGAACAGCTGAAGTCCTTCAGTCGATGGGCGGCAAAGGTGTCGATGCATTGCACATGATATGCAACAACATCTGGCGCACCGGCAAATAGCCCGAAGACTGGACAAAATCTGCCATAATTCCTCTTCACAAGAAAGGGTCTACAAAAATTTGCGACAACTATAGGACCCTGTCATTAATATCACATGCCAGTAAAATTTTCCTTCATATTCTTAACCGTCGCATAAAGCATTTCTTGGATTGGCAGATACCAGAGGAACAGGCAGGTCTTGTAAAATGTAGAGGGACTCGCGAACACATACTGAACGTCAGGCAACTGGTTGAAAAAGCTTGCGAGTTTGATTCCCCTTTCATAATGTGCTTCGTTGACTACAGCAAGGCATTTGACTGTGTAAAATGGGCAAAACTTTGGAACATACTAACGGAACTAGGCATACCATTACATTTGGTTGCTCTCCTTGAAGCTTTGTACCGCAACAGCCACGGGGTTGCAAAGATCGATATAACAACTTCAAACCTTTTTGACTTCGGTAAAGGCGTAAGACAAGGTTGTATTTTGTCCCCCATTTTGTTCAATGCATATGGGGAATACATAATTAGGCAAACTTTGGACGGTTGGGAAGGAGGAGTTAGCGTGGGTGGGATGAAGATCACCAATCTACGATACGCGGACGACACTACTCTCTTTGCCGTCTCAGAGGCCGAAATGATACGCCTGCTGGACCGAATGGAACGCATAATTGGTGAACTGGGCTTGCAGATCAACAAGGAGAAGACCAAACTGTTGATAGTTGACCGTACAAATAAACTGGAACTCACTGGCTCTTTAAACTTCGAAATAGTAAACAATTTTATATACCTGGGTTCCAGTATCTCGAACACCGGCTCTTGTGATGTCGAAATCAGACGCAGGATTGGGATGGCCAAAGGCGCCATGGGCCAGTTGAAAGGAATATGGAAGGACAGAAACATTAGGAATGACACCAAACAAAAACTTGTCAGAACGTTGGTGTTCTCCATATTCCTATACGGGGCCGAAACATGGACGCTCAGAGCACAAGACCGTAAACGTGTGGACGCCTTTGAGATGTGGTGCTGGAGGAGACTGTTGCGCATCCCCTGGACAGCTAAAAGGACTAATGTGTCGATACTCAAGGAACTCAAGATCTCAACCAGGCTCTCAACTATCTGCCTGAAACGAGTCCTTGAGTACTTCGGTCATATCGCCCAGAAGAATGATGACAATCTTGAAAAGATAGTCATCACGGGCAAGGTCCAGGGGAAGAGACCACGAGGACGAAGTCCAATGCGCTGGACAGATCAAATCCGCACCACTCTCAACAGCCGGATGCATGAAGCCATCCACGTTGCAAAGAATCGACACCGATGGCGCAACATCGTCCGTGACAAATTGATCCATGGAGGGGGTCACGACCCTCAGCATTGAGGACACCGACGCGAGGAAGAGGAAAGTGTAAAATTTTAGTCATAAAAATCTGTCATCGCATGTGCTGCGGAAACTATTGATGATATATTTAATTTATTTAACAATTTAAAGAATTTATTAACAAATGTTGCTTAACACTATAAAAAACCACAGAGGTTGTACATAGTGTTACTGTCATCATAATATATACTACAGTATCTATAGTCCGACTTAGTGGACTTTCCACTGCCATGAGCGCGGGTGAAACCGCGGGATATTACTAGTTTTGATATAAAAAAAGAATTAATATATTAAGGTTCGTCGTTAGGTTTTGAGCAGAAAGAAACCTAAAAAGTAATATAACGATAAAAGTAACGTATTATTACTGTCCCACTATTTTTACTATTTTAATTTTTATTACTATTTGTTAGTGCACACTATATACAATAACACGACATATTAGGAATACCACTATTCCCGTTCCGAGATGCACTTCTCTTGAATGACGAACTAAGACTGAATGTAACTGAAACGTTTTATCAATAGGAAGACTAAACCGGTAACAACACGTCACAGTGTTGGTACCATTTTAATCAAAAAGGGCGCGATACTCTTGTTTCATGACTGAGTTGCTATAAAATACAAAGCGGAATGGCGACAAAATATTTTTAGTGGGATTGGAGCTAAGGCCTACCATGCTATTCCAATGCGGATTGGTAGGTTACATATACATATTATATAATTAGACTTCTCTAGAGATATACAAGTTTCCTCACGATGTTTTCCTTCACCGAAAGTGTGTCATAAATAGTAATTAAATAGGGGGAATAATTTGTGAAAATAAGATTGGATTGTTGGTTAAAGCCTCACCCACACTCTAGTTCGGAGTTTGTATTTATTTGTATTACCTTTTAATATCAATAATCTAAACGATAATTGATAGAAAAAGGTGATAAAAACTAATTCAAAGTGTAATTTTCAATTTCGTATGTAGTTCTAATGCTAGATTTAATTACAATAGCAATAAGTCAGTTGACCCACTGTGTGGTATCCGGTTGAGTAGAATAGACCACCCTCTTTTTTACCAAGGTGTTGTAAAAGGCGACTAAGGTAAGTTGACCCGCCGTGTGGTTTCTGGTTGAGTAGAATAGACCACCTCTTTCTTCCCGAGGTGTCATAAAATAAATAAATTGACGTCAGATATGCGGCCGGTCGTAAAACCTAAGCAAATCATTTGACAACAATCCAGCTGAGTAAATAGACTACCCTCTTTCTTACTGAGGTGTCGTAGAAGGTGACTACGGTGAGTTGCGCTCAAGCAGTTGGTCGGTTGTAAAATAGCTAGCTGAATCATGTGACAACATGTTTATAACATGTTGTGTCGACCCCACTTAGAGTGGGATAAGGGCAGGATGATGATGATGATTGAGTCATAAAAACTTTAGTAGCGCAATTGATTTTTAATATAATTTTTATGTATAACATCGAGATATAAAAATGCTATAAAAAGACTGGTACATAAAAGTGAACTAAATACAGTATTCCTTACGTATCTGATATGTTGTACGCATCCTAAACGGGAATATAAAAAATACGAAGGCAATAAAGTAGCGTGGAAAGCAATAACCATCAATCGAAGGCAAAGGCCAAATACTTAACTGTATATGCATACCTTAAAAAAGAAAGAGCTAGAATTATGGGACCAATTTCGGGAAAGTCAATCTGGGCAAAATGGGCGCGATCTTTTTATCCGAAACTCCTCAATGTAAGGGAGCACAGTACTGTGTTATCAGTGACAATTTATGGGTCTTACAACTTCCACTTTGACGATCTGCACTCTCTATCTCCTGCTGAAAATTACGTTCTCTCTCTCTCTATGACAATTAACTTCCTCTCTATATATACATGACTCATTAAAATATAACAACAACATTGATCATAACATATTTAATACGTGATATTTTACCTACATTCACGTGTCAAAATCATGACGTGCGTTTACGCCTACTACAAACAAGACGACAGAACATCTTATAGTCAAATACTTCTGCGTTCACAATGACTTCAATAACTCATTTGCTGTGGTAGCCCAGCGGTAATATCGTGCGACTCTTCCGAGGAGGGCAGGGGTTCATACCCGGGCTGACACCAATGAGTTTTTCAATTAAAACTTATGTGTTTAATTGATTATTGCAATTTATCACACGCTTTTCGGTGAAGGAAAACATCGTGAGGAAACGTGCATATCTCTAGAGAATCCTAGGGATTTGTGTAACCTACCAATCCGCATTGGAGCAGCGTAATAGGTCTTAGCTCCAAACCTTCTCTCCAAAAACGGAGAGAAGAGGCCTATTCTCAGCAGTGGGATACTACTCATTTGCTAATCCCATTTCCGTCATTAAACAATTACATCAATGTCATTTTACTATTACCGATACCGAAATACACCTTTATTATTTAGTAATTGTATATTGCATATAGATCATTTAATATAATTATGTCGCTGCTACAATTCTTCACTTGAATATCCGGATGTAATCGTGGTTAATACCGGATATGTCAGATTATAACCGGCTGTCTGTTAACTGTTATTGCTATCAATGCTTTATTGCCACCGTGGGTTTTATGTGCCTGCTAAAGATTGGACGAAATATCTCTTGATGGTAAATATAAACTACATAGGTAAAAGAGTAAAATTTGCAAGGAAACCGTGATGGCCAAGTGGTGGAAGCACCTGACCTTTACTGAATGTTCACAGGTTCGAATCTCTATTTTGCCGGTTATTACTAAACCCACTAAAAATTGTTGTAAAACGACATCTTCAACTCAATTTATATAAAACCGTTATGTACTATTACCTTAAACCTTTCGAAGGTATTACGCCTTGAAATAAAAACCGTACAATAATTCGTTCAGTAGATTTAGAGAAAATCGATCACATACAGACATACGGAGCTTCGGAGACTTTGTTTTATAATAATTTAATCAATTGCCGCAAAGTAACGCCTAATTCTATAATTATTGTGTTACTTTGCGGTTGTGAGGAGGTAAAACAAAACGAATAATTTAATCCTAATTCAAAGTAAAGTCACAATTACTTTATTGTAATTGCTATTCTCAATCGTAAACTTTACTAATGTGTTGGTAAATTAATCATATGTTTAACTTTCATAAATAAAGATAAGTATCTTCGTGACACTTATTCGCGTTAATGGTACGTAGTAATTACGCGTGATGTCGGATTCATTTACCCAACAGCTCGTTTAACTGTTATTACATTATGTGATATATTGTTTAGGGTTCGATAAAAAAGTTAATAATACATCAAGATATGACGTGGACTTTTTCAATAGAAATTAAAAAAGATAAAAATAAGAAATCATAATGCGAAAAAACGATAATTCGATCAAACGGTAACTCGATTCGAAGTTAGTTAGGTAACTTGGGTAAGTGACCTTGAAGAAACAACAGACAAAAAGCATATCTCCAAGCATTCTTATCATCTATGTAATTTGTATTAGGCCGTCCGCATCAGCCTCCTGTTAACAGTGTTTTTGAAGTGCTATAATGGCAAAGCTAAAATTTATTGTGGAATTTTATACCTATAGATTTTTTCTGTCACGGACGTAGTTTGTTTATTTGTTTGAACGCGCTTATATCAGGAACTACTGGACCGATTTGAAAAATTACCCATAGAGTGTAACCATTTATCGAGAAAGGCTATCTATAGGCTATAACATCACAACATCACGCTAAGATGAATAGGAGAGGAGCAGCAAAAAAAGCGCTTAGTAAACTGTGAAAGTTATGCAAAAATCATGTATTAAAAATTGTTCCCCTCTAAAAGTTCTAAATAAAAGTCCGCGGCAGCATATGTCTAGCTTTTAAGGTTAACCCACTTTAACCATTTTTATGCTTACCAAAATACGTACATATAATATTACCGAGCCGCTGGCGATTACTAGTTAATTATAACTTTTGTTTATCATTAGTTCGATTTCCTAATACTTTATTAAATAACGCTATATGATTTTTATACCAAAACTACAGAATATGAGAGTAAAGTTATTCAATAAGAATCCGAAACGTCTTAGGGGGAAAAAATATGTATAACATTTTTCCCCATCGTCGATCATTTTATACGTTGGGATGACAAGTCGTGAAAATAAAAGAGCGTAGTGAATTTATTGAATGCAGTCAAGCGTGAACGTTGTGCTATCGATGGGGCGGAGTATGAGACGTGCATATTTGATTTCCTCATAAACTCGATTCGCAGCTAATCTCCGTTCAGATTGTCACAGGAAAATAAAATTTCACATGTCGTTGATTCAATCGTGAATATGAAGGCGTAAAAATTTAAGCCCTGTCTACACTTGTTTATTTTATTTAATACTAGCTTTTGCCCGCGACTTCGTGCGCGGGGACCTCAGTCCCGGAATAAAAAGTACCCTCTGTCAACCCTGCAAATATCTCCATCATTCTTGGGGTTAATTTGAATGATGCCTGATTTAATAAAGCCATGGTCATATATGACCGAAACGTCATTAAAAATTTTTACACTTCATATTATGAAACAATGTCCCCGCAGCGTCTGTCTGCTTACAATGAACTTAACAACTAATTTACGGGTTTTATTCAACAGAAAGAGTGATTTATAAAGTAAGTAGATTTAAAAGTTTAATTTCATCACGGATTATAGCAAAATAATTTTATTATTACTTTTGAAAATAAGGTTTTTTGTTAATTTATAGCAAATGACCATAACTGTTACTAAGTTTCTACTGGTTCTATATACTCCCTTAATCGTTACTAATATTATAAATGAGTATGTCTGTGTGTCTGTTTGTTACATTTTTACGGCGAATCCGATAAACCATTATCAATAAAAAATTTCACAATTCTTCCTTATCCACACGGGTAATATTTAGGCTATAGAAATCCTGTTAATTCAACAGGAATTGAATGACATTGAAAAACCCCAGTATTATCAGTCTATCAAAGTTTTTTTAATCGCGATTTTTGTTTTTGTCAAAGTCAAGTTGAATTTGTAATTTGAAAAAGGTTCTATATCAAGTTGTTTGGCTTACGTAGATAGTTATTTAAAGAAAGTTTTTATATATGTTGGATTCTGTTTACTGGATAAATTTAACTGAGTTATCAAAATGTATAATTAATATTAGTCATATGGGTTATTTACTAAAACTCCGTGTGGTATCCGGCTGAATAGAATAGTACCACCCTCAATTCTTGCCGAGGGGTCGTAAAAGGCGACTAAGGTAAGTCGACCCGCCGTGTGGTTTCCGGCTGAGTAGAATAGACCAACCATGAGGTTGGTCACGACACCTAGGTAAGGTATGATTCTTACCGAGGTGTCATAAAAGGCGACTAAGGTAAGTTGATCTACCGTGTGGTATCCGGTTGAGTAAAATAGACCACCCTCTTTCTTACCGAGGAGTCGTAAAATACGACTAAGGTAAGTTGACGTCAGGCAGTCGGCCGGTCGTAAAATACGTAGCCAAATCATATGACAACATGTTTATAACATGTTGTGTCGACCCCACTTAGAGTGGGATAAGGGCAGGAGGATGATGATGGGTTATTTACTAAAATAAATAAATAACTAATATTATCAATGTGAAAGTCTGACTGTTATGTTTTCATGGTCAATCCGATGAAACAGTATTGATGAAATTTAGCACAATTAATGGCTATATGCCGAGGTAGGTTTTTCTCTTTATATCCTGTAAATTAAAGAAATAGGTTATATATTAAGCTGTTTACATTACGTCGAAAAAGTTATTTTAATAAAGTTTTTATATGTTTTGGTTTTGTTTGGTCGGCACAACATGCTATAAACATGTTGTCACATGATTTGGCTACGTATTTTACGACCGGCCGCCTGCCTGACGTCAACTTATCTTAGTCGTATTTTACGACACCTCGATAAGAAAGAGGGTGGTCTATTCTACTTAACCGGATACCACACGGTGAGTCAACTTACCTTAGTCGCCTTTTACGACACCTCGGTAAGACATGAGGGTGGTCTATTCTACTCAGCCGGATTCCACACGGCGGGTGGACTTACCTTAGTCGCCTTTTACGACACCTCGGTAAGAAAAGAGGGTGGTACTATTCTATTCTGCCGGATACCACACGGCGGATACATATCCCTATACATTTTCTGGAATATGTTGAACCTGCCAATTCGCATTGGAGTAGCATGGTAGATAGGTCGCCTTTTTAAGGGAGAGAGAGGGCTTTGCCCAGAATGGGAGATATGTTACTATCTCCCACTCTTTACTTACATAAATAATAAATATTTTTTTAAATTGTACGTTACTTCATATAATATTACTTTTTCATTTAAAATTTCAAATAAATGCCTTCAATGAATAAAAAGTTTCAAACAACTTGGAAAGACGAAATATTTACTTTTGCATCCTACCTGTTAGTGTGACTCACCATTCAGTTTTGGTAGCCCGTGCATGAATAATGACTATCGAAAAGTGAAAGTTACACTATTGTTATGCCTAAAAAACTCAAATAAAAATGTGAAATTTTTCAAAAAAAAATCAGCTCGAGACAGGCCTAGTTCTCATAAAAATATTTGTACTACTCTTAGATATGGTAGTATATGTAATCCAGTCGCTAATCGCTTCAGGAACGGCGACAAACGGAAAGAAATTCAAGTACCAGTATCATGGTATTCGACCTTTCAACTTAAAATTGACATATCTTTTTTATTTGCTGACCGATTGAAATAAATTATACCCTATATGTTGAGTGAGGCATTCTGCTACATATAAGTGAAAACAGTTTTCAAATCGAATCAGCGGTTTCTGAGATTAGCGGGAACAACCGCACAGTGCCTAAAAAACTGGAATAAAAAATATGAAATTCTTCAAAAAAAAATAAGCTTCAGACCGGCCTAGTTCTCATAAAAATATTTGTACTACTTTTAGATATGGTAGTATATGTAATCCAGTATGAAAATCGCTTCAGGAACGGCGAAAAACGGAAAAAAATGCAAATATTAGTATCGCAGTATACGACCTTTCAACTTAAAATTGACATATCTTTTTTATTTGTTGACTGATTGAAATAAATTATACCCTATATGTTAAGTGAGGCTTTCTTCTATATATTAGTGAATCATGGTGGCGGTGGTGGAGGTTTGTGCATGTGTTTTTTTTACGACTCCTGCATGTATCAGGTATGATAACCGATTGTCCACTCTACATTTAGCATTATATATATTTTCTATTTTACTTCATCGCGGATTAAAGCAAAATAATTTGATTATTACTTTTGTAAAAAACAATAAGATAAACGAAACAGCAGATTTCACGGTACATTTGCCGCGAGACACTGGTATAAATATAACTGACATCACTGGATTCGTTTTTAATTCTACCCACTAAATTATGTCGCGCCGTAGTCTCAGACATTGACATTTATTTTTTGCCACTGTGATCAGTATTGGCGGGTGATCGATTTTACGGGCCTACACCGGTCCCCAGTTTCGGTTGTAACTTTTTACTGCTCCTTTTATTACGACAAACGATTTTAATCAAGCGAGTTTTTGTTCAAAGCGTACGCCATTAGCGCCCGTAGACGGTGTAAAATTCAAACTTTAGTCGCGTTCGAGACTTGAGAATTTGCTTTTAACTTCGTTTGATTGGTCGCGCCCGAGGTGACCTTTTCCGTTGTTAAATAAATCTGTCCTAGGTGTTATTTATTTTAGATTTCAATGAATTCTAGTGAATCCTCTTATATTTTCAATTCAGTTGGAATTCGCTTTTTTACTTTCTTACTTTATAAAAACTTTAGGAATCAATTTTAAAAGATGTAACGTTTTATGTTCATCTATACTAATGTTATAATGAGGAAAAATTAGTATGTATGTATGTTTTCACACAAAAACTACTGGACCGATTTCCAGCATTGGAAAGCTGCATCTTTACTGAGCTACGTAGGCTATACATTTAAAAAAATGTAATTAGGTGTAAAAAAATAAAAATTATGCGGGTGAGACCGCGGGATATTACTAGTATTTTTATATAAAAACTAGATTCTCCCGCATGGAAATCAGTGTGTAACAAATTTTTTCCCAATTTTCTTTTTTGATTCATATATTCAAGTAAATTATTGTTTGACTTATTCGGACTAATTTGAACATTGATTGCAATTCCAGATACAACTATTGTTATTTTTATTCCACCAATGTACAATAGCAGAAAAACAATATTAGTTGCTATGAGCAATCTCTTACAGGTAACCTTTTAAAAAATTATGTACAGGAGTGTGGGATTGCATGAACAATATTAGCATACAAAATCACTGTACTGCACTTATCCTACTCCAAGTTGGGTCAAAAAAATATTATAAATATTTTGTATCATGATTTGGCTAGGTATTTTACGATCGGCCGATTTTACGATGACGTCAACCTACCTTAGTCGTGTTTTGCGATACCTCATAAGAAATGAGGGTGATCTATTCTACTCAGCCGGATACCACACGGCTAGTCAACTTACCCTATTCACCTTTTACGAAACCTCGCTAAGAAATGAGTGTGGTCTGTTATACTCAGCCGGATACCACACGGCGTGAACAATATTAGCATATGAATATAATAAAATATAAGTAAATAAATTAAATATTTTATTTAATCTAATAAAAACTCTAGTATGGATGTCAAAACTGTATCTAAATTTTAACTTCAAGTCTGAATGCATCGCTACTTTCCATATGAACTTTCTCGAACTTCTATGCAAAACTCGTAATTAAATAACTTTATTTCCGCTACTCTGTTCTCAGAACCGCAAGATACTATTATGAAAGAAATAAAACTGTATTGGCGTTCAAGCTGCAAGCATAATTTCGGTGAGGTCACCGCGGTACACTCATTTGAAGTTAACTACCATAAAAAGTGTCGTAAGAACAAAGTTTGGGAGGTTCAAGGACAGAATTTACGGAGTTCTACCAAAAACATTGTTTCGAGTTACGAGAAAAAAAGATTTGTCTGAATTTTCGAAATCCGAAATTTTATTTTACACAAGTTGCATTATTTTTAATGTTATAATACCCGCAATTATATACTCGTATTACTAGGTGTGTTTGCTGCTTTACCCTAGTGCGAAAATCATTGCATTTAATTGAAATTTAACATAAATTTGAATAATAAATAAATAAATAAATAAATATATGGGACACTTACACACACGGTCGTCCATCCCCAAAGTAAGTAACTTAATACTTGTGTTATGGTAGACAGACGACTGGTGAATATATACTTATATATTTTTTAAATACATACTTAAATACAAATATACACCCAGGCTCAAAGGCCAACAAATTCATTTATTGAAAATGTTGGCCCTCGGCGGGAATCGAACCCACGACCCGCGGAGCTGAAGGCAGGATCACTACCCACTACGCCAACGGGCCAGTCAAACATGTTTAGGCTAGTTACTTTACGACTGCTTGCCTGACGCCAACTTACCTTAGTCGCATGTTACGACACCTTGGTAAGAAATGAGGTTGATCTGTTCTACTCAGTCGTATACTACACGGCGTGTTGACTTACCTTAGTCGCATGTTACGACACCACGGTAAGAAATGAGGGTGATCCATTCTACTCTACTATTACTACTATGTGACGTGTTTATAGCATGTTGTGCTGACCCCACTTAGAGTGGGATGAACGCAGGAAAATGATGATGATGAAATATTTCAATAATGCATTTGTAATTAATCACAAATCAAAAATTGCAATATACTCTAATACGTAGCTGGTTGCAATTTAAATCCAAGCTTTTTTAACATTAACATAGTCCTCAACAGTATAATAAGCTTTATGAATAAGTTTTTAATAGCTTTTTTGAAATTATACAAAAGCAAATCCAAAAATAGATCGTGGAATTTTATTAGAAAAAGATTTTTTATATTGTCACTAAACGTGCCTGTAATTTTGTTTTATTATTACGAAGATTTCTTGTCAAGAGGCGCCGAGTGGAATCTTAATTTAGCTCAAAATTACATCTGAAATGGAGGCGCTAGAATTTCATAGGACATTCTACGTTTGCGCTAAAGCGTTAGCTTTCAAAGGACCCACTTCGCGACTAAACTTATTGAAAAAATATTTTGTGCCTTTATATGATCCTTACTAATATAATAAAAAGTACCTACGTGACCGAGCTTTGCTCAGTAAAGTAGCGGCTTGTTACTAATCCACTGCTGGGCATAGACCTTCTCTCCATTTATGGAGAGACAGATTGGAGCTAAGACCTACCACGCTGCTCCAACGCGGATTTGTAGGTTACACATATCCCCAGAATTCTCTAGAGATATGCACGTTTCCTCACGATGTTTTCCTTCAGCGCTGCTTTGCTCAGTAAATTTATTAGATATATTAAAAAAAAAAAATTAAAAAGCCAAAAAAAGGTGGCGACATCTAGGACTACATCCCGTGTATTTTCAGCTCTTCAGTCCGCCCATTCCCAACTGAGCTAATACAACTCTACAAATTATAGCCAAATTAACCTTTGTATTCTATTAATATTTTAACAGGTTTCATTGCCCAAAAACAGGGATAACACGCATTTAGCATAAGTGAGGGTACTTAAACGCTTTATATTCGTACGAACGTATATAATAGTCTTGAGCTTCAAATCATAGGTACCAAAAACAAAAAAATGGCTTTTTTCTGTTAGTTGACTCCGATCTTGGTCATACATCTCGTCGTAAAAATTACGGTAAATTTGTCTTTTTAAATTACAGTTTTTTGTAAATTACAAAAAACGAATTGTTTTTTGTAATTTACGAACGAATATAATAGTCATGAGCTTCAATTCATAGGTACCAAAAACAAAAAAAAATACTTTTTTCTGTTATTCGACTCTGATCTTGGTCATACAGCATCATGTCATAAACGAATCACGGTAAATTTGTCTTGTTAAAATTGAAATTTTATTATTAGATACGAGTACATTGTAAAATCGACTAAAGATAGAACTGTATTATTGAACAGTTCGAATAACTCGCGGGAAGCAACTTCCGACACCTACACATACGAACTACGGTCAAAGGAAGAAAATTTAATTAGTTTTTCTCTAGATGTTCTCTCTTCTCAAAGAAAGTAGGCGATTGATTGGATTTTACTTGAATGTCATGTATTTCAATTGGCTTTACAAGGAAAAAAGCTTTTGTTTTTTATATTAATGAATGTAACAAGAACTTAACTTAAACTTCAAATAGATTTTATACCATTAAGCTTTTCGAAATACTTTTTATTTATTTATTTATTTATTAAAGGGACTCTAAAAAAGGTACACACAAAAGTTCCGTAATATATATTGTTACCGCACGATTATTAGGAATGCGTCACATCTATTGATGTATAGTAAATTAAAATATTTATATCAAGTGCTATAGTTATGAACTATTGCATCTTTTAATAAAATACTCTTATGACATAATTATTTAGGCGCCAAGTCAAATGTTCAATGTTCAAATTCATGTCAAAATTCATTCAAATAAACTTGTAAACAAGTGCTTTTGAATAGTCAACTCTAGTGTTGGTTCGGAAAGCCGTTCCTACCGAGAAGAGCCAGCAAGAAACTCGGCGGTTGCTGTTTTAAAAATATAATTCTTAATACTATTTACATTATGTCGTTACTGTACAGGTTGAAAGAGAGCTATATCCACACATTCTTATCTTCTAAATAATCTTCAGGAGGCTTTCTGTGTCAGCCTCTTTTTAACAGTGTTTTTAAACTGCTGTAATGGCAAAGCTGAAATTGATTGCTTCTTCCTTCGTCTTCGAGTTGATACGGCATAAATAGGCAAAATTTAAGGCATGCTTTGAATTGTTGATGTACAGAAGCAATCGTGAATAGAAAATAAGAGTACAGCAAGAGTGAGAACCAATAAAATAAAAGATGCAGTCATTTTGTGAAATCGTTCCAAGCGATCTGCTTCTAAATAGGGCAGTCGATAACGTCGCCATTGCAATTGAATTATTATGCGGATCACGAACTGCAGTATTACAATGGTATTGAACCGCAATAATATTTGCATATAAATATTGTTTTTCAATTTAACATTTGCGTATCGCCGAACACTGAGACCGCGTTAGTTATAGTTACTTAGAGCTTTTTAATACAATATATTATGTAATCTACTAAAAAACTCATAGCATGTAACATGTATTATATTCAAGTCACGGATTTGAATCCCGGGTAAGCAATAATATATTTTTCGTATGATCACCAAACACTGAGACCGCGTTGTACAGAGTTACTTAAAGTTTTTTATTAGAATATATGACATCTTCTACTTAAAAACTCATAGCATATTATGTGTATGTTCAAAGTCACGGATACGAATCCCAGGTAGGCACTAAAATTTTTTACGTATCACCGCCATACACCGCGTAAGTTGTATGAAGTTTCTCGAAGTTTTTTATTAGAATATATGATATTTTTTAATTGAAAATCTTGCATATTACGTGAATAACGTTCAAAGTTGTGCGTTCCAACCCCGGACCAATAAATTTTACAAAAATGTTTCCAATTTATCGACCGTCTCTTGGTGTTTAAAAACATTGTGACAAAACCTGAATATTAATGGAAAGTTAATGGAATATTTATAAATTTGTACTTTTTCCAGTTCCGGTATATATTAATGAATATTCAAGTGATTACATTAGCTTATAACATGACTACACAAAGCGTATAAAGCTTCAACATAACTAAGGGCACTCGCTTTGAACGTTCCTTTAAGTTAAACTGAGCGTCCTCTCAGCGCCTCTTCACATCAAATCTCCGGAGTAAGCTAGCAAAATTACTAGCATACCTGAGTATTTTAGAAGCAAAACAGCTTTAAGACAATAAGTAAAACAATAAGACCTGCCTCATACATGTATAAAACGATATCTTATTTATTATGGCACCAAAAATCTATGCACACACGGTTTAGCTCCAATCCTTCTCTCCAAAAACGGAGAGAAGAGGCCTGTTCCTATTAAAAGGATAGTAACAGGCCGCTACATTTCTTTTTTAAGTTTTTACTACTGCAGAAATTACAATAAAACTAATTTGCTGTGTTGCCGCATTTGTTAAGAGAATATATGTAATGCTAAGTGTACGCCGTGTGGTATCCGGTGTAATAGAATAGTCACTCATTTCTTACCGAGGTGTCGTAAAAGGCGACTAAGGTAAGTCGAGCCGCCGTGTAGTATCCGCCTGAGTAGAATAGACCACTCTCATTTCTTACCGAGGTGTCGTAAAAGGCGACTAATGTAAGTTGACCCACCGTGCGGTATCGGTTACGTAGACTAAACAACCCTCTTTCTAACCGAGGTGTCGTAAAATACAACTTAGGTAAGTTGATGTCAGGCAGGCGGCCGGTCGTACAATACGTAGTCAAATCATGTGAAAACATATCTATAACATGTTGTTCCGATTCCACTTAAGTGGAATAAAGGCAGGAAGATGCAGAAATTATAAAAAAATACAAATTATTTTTTACACTGCAAGTGAATTTCCTAATGTTAGTTAATACTGGCATATCTTTGTCGTAAACTGTTCTCAGTTTTTCTCTATACAAAACATAGTTTCAAAATAACTCTAGGAGTTCAGTCGGCGAACCGCCAAACTTTGTTCTTACGTCGCTTTTCATGGTAGTTAACTTCAAATGAGTGTTCCACGGGTGACTTCTCTAAATTTATGCTCGCAAGTTCGACGCCAATACAATTTTATTCCTGTTAAAATGTATCCCCTCAAGTTTGGGAACAACTGATGCGATGGAAATAAACTTATTTAATTAAAAGCTTCGAATTGGATTTCGAGAAGGTTCTATATAAAAATAAAAGTGAATGAAAGCATATTACTAGTACTATTTAAATTTTTTTTTGTAGAATTTTAAATACGGTTGGTTATTTTAATTGTCAATGTTCGGGCAATATTTTCCACCGAGGGTAATCGGGGCTTACTGCACCTGAGGTGTAGGTAGGTGGCAAATTAATGTCACAAAAACAAGATCGGTCGGCCGCGCAACACGGTGCACGGGCCTTTCAGTTAATAACAATAAATATCGGTGTTCGGTGGATTAATATATACAAAATAAGAAGGATAATTCGGTGGTCGAGTGTATTAACTATATTACGGAACAATTTACTTGGTGATTCCACGAATATAGCTGGATTCAGTTTTTGTGGTTATACTCCGGCCGGAGCGGCGTGGACGCCATACATTAAGAAGAAACCTCTAAGTTCAAAGGTCAGTACTCCTTGATTATTCGGGGTGGAGAAATTGCCGGTTGTCTGCCTATCCTACCTATGCTCACCAACTGCAGCTATCGAAGGCACGCAGTAAGCGCGAACATAGTTCTTGTTCCATTCGAGTCGGATCGTTCGATTAACGAACAGGGCCATAGTATTGTTTAGTACTAGATTAGGTTTAATAGGCAACCTAGGTATTTTGTTTCGGCGGAATTTTCGGATATTTATAGTGAATCGGAACATGTTAAAAGTAATAAAAAGTTTATAGTTTTTTATACAACTCGGCATTTAAATCGGTTGTTATCTTATTATTTTATAGGCGAGTAATATCGGAAGTATAATATATTTTTCATTTAATATAGTTCGGTTATTTTGTTCAGGTTACCTACTTAATTTTTATAAAAATGTCTAAGCCATTGCTAAATAGATTTAAAACTCATTATGACTGGTTCGTTCATTCCTTAGACATTGTAAACAATAAAACTTACGAGCCGATTGTTATTTATGTGCGGTTACGTAAATTGGAGGAAAGATATACCTTGTTGTGTGCGACTTATGAGGCATTATTGAATGATATTGATGATTCGGACGATGAACTTGTTGTTGAATATGATAAAAAATTTAGAAAAGCGGAGGAAATTTATAATCAACTGGAAGCGAAATCAGCGACTTGTCCTAGTTTGAAAAACGAGCAGGAGGCGCAATCGGGTGCGCCCACGGCTAGATTGCCCACGATTAATCTTACGGTTTTTGACGGCGATGTTTATTCGTGGACAAGTTTTATGTCTTTATTTAGTTCGTTAGTTTTGTCTCGGAAGGATATTTCTAAAACGGAAAAATTCCATTATCTCTTTTCTCACGTCGAGAAAGAGCCTCGGTCTTTAATAAAACATTTACCTATGATAGATGAGTCATTAGATACGGCGTTGGATATTTTAAAGGGTCGATACGACAACAAAAGATTGTTGGCGGACAGTCACATATCTCGGATTTTACATTTACCGGTATTAAATAGGTTATTCGGTCTTAGAACTAAGATTTTAAATCCTTTATTAGAATCAACTCGCGCGCTAGAAAATTTGGGTTTTCCTGTAACCGAATGGAGTTATCTTTTACTCCATATTACTCTTAATAAATTACCTTCGGATCTTAAGAGCAGGTTCGAACATAAATACGGCGGAAATAATAGTGCGATGCCAACATTTAATCAGTTGTTAGATTTTTTACAAAACGAATGTCGATTAATAGACACGTCATCCCCGGACAGATCGCTTAAAGGAGGTTATCAACATAATAATTATTCGAACAAGAATAAATATATCGGTCGCGTTGTTCATATTACGGAAAATAAAAATAAAACTTTAAATCGGAATAGTTGTTTGTACTGTAGTATGAATAATCATACTACATCGGATTGTTTTGAATTTGTAAGACTTAACCTACAACAGCGGCGGGATTTCATAATGAATGGTGGGTTATGTTTTAAGTGTTTCGGTCGGCACACGGCGGCTTCGTGCACTGCACATGTGCCATGTGATCAGTGTGGCAATGTCGGACATCACAAGTTAATATGTACGGTAATTCGAAAAGAGAAGGTGAGCCCTTCGCCACCGCGACATGCGATGGTTTCGTTTCATCGCAATAAATTCGGTACGAGACACGACAGGTCATCTGCGAGCAGCGCTAGTGGGAGCCCGTCTGCTCCAGATAAGAGATCGGTGCATCAGTCGAGATATAGGCAGTTCAAGGTCGGACGCCCTTCAACGGAAGAACGCGTGCGCTCGGAGCGCTCGGGATCGCGTCGGCCTCGGCGCGCGCACGCTGAGCAGCGTGACACGGCGACAAGCGGTACGTGTGCGTACCCTCGCGACCAAACACAATAGCAATTAATGATTAATAATACAATTTCGGTTTCGGATAGTTCGGTCGGCTCGCATGATTCGGTTATTTCGGCACCACAATTATCGGATAATGTTGTGTTACCTACGGTTATCGTTGAGGTAAAAACGATTCATAATTATTTTATAAAAACGCGAGCACTTTTAGATCTCGGTTCTCAGGTAACGTTAATAAAAAGTGATTTTGTCACTCGGTTAGGCTTGAAACGGCATTACTCACGCGTACCTTTAGTAGGTATTGGCGGTTTGAAGACTGGTGACAGCCAGTCAGTTGTTTTGATACATTTTAAACCTATAAACTCGGATAACTTATTAATTTCGGCTTCGGCGGCGGTTTTAAAGAAACCTACTACTTATTTAGCTCGGAGACTTAATGTTAATATTAAAAACATAAATATTTCGGATAACGGTTATTCTCACATACAGGAAATAGATATTATATTCGGTTGCGATATATTAGGTAAAATTTTGAACGGTGGTAAAATTAATTTAGGTAAAAACGGTCCTTATGCATTAGGTACTATATTTGATTTTGCAGTTTTCGGTTCGGTACGGCCAGAAAATAATTCGGATATTTTTATTGGAAACACTTTGTTAGAAGCGGTTGAAAGATTTTTGCGTTGTGAAGAGCCACCTCGGATTAAAATTAAAAATCCTTTAGATATCGAGTGTGAACGTTTGTTTTCATCGACAACGTCCCGCGGACCGGACGGCAAATACATTGTGCGTCTTCCACTCTTACCGGAGAGTGATAGACAATTGTTAGGCGATTCAAGAGGTAAAGCGATACAACTGTTTTTCTCGTTAGAGCGAAGAATGGAGCGGAATCCAGAATATCGTGAAAAATACGTTCAGTTTATGAAAGAATATTTAGAACTCGGACATATGAAAGTTTCGAGTTTCGATTATACGTCGGGTTTAGAGCATTACTTTATTAGTCACCACGGGGTGTTTAAAAAATCGGGAGATGTAAATAAAATACGGGTTGTTTTTAACGGTAGCGAGAAAACAAATTCGGGCGTTTCGTTAAACGATTGTTTATATTGCGGTGAGCGGCTTCAGAGCGATATTACGGATATCATTATGAATTTTCGGTGGCATCGTATAGTTTTTACTACAGATGTAAAAATGATGTTTCGGCAAACATGGGTACATCCCGATGATCGCAGGTACCAATTAATATTTTGGCGGTTTTCGCCTTCGGATCCATTAACGGTTTATGAGTTAACGACGAATACATACGGACTTAAATCCAATTCCTTTTATAGCGATACGGTGCTTGCATCAGTTAGCATATGATGCTTCGGTAAAAATAAATTCGGATACATGTAATGATTCGAATGATATTAAATCGGTTAAATTTACAGACATGCCGCGTTCGGCGCAAATTATCGTAAAAAATAGTTATGTTGATGATTTGAACGGCGGAGAAGATACCTTAGAGAAGGCTCTTCAACTTAGAGACGAGTTGATCTCGCTCATGAATCCGGCGGGTTATCAGTTGAGAAAGTGGTCTAGTAACGTGCCACAACTGCTGGACGGTTTACCGGCAGAACATTTAGAGTCTCCACGGTACTTTGACGGTTTTGACAGTTGCGGTCTCATTAAAGTTTTAGGTATACAGTGGAATCCGGCTTCGGACAATTTTACTTACACGGTTAATTTACCTTCGGACGATAAAGTTACTCGGCGCAGTATTTTATCATTGATCGCACGTTTATATGATCCACTCGGGTGGATTTGTCCTGTCATATTTAAAATGAAACTTTTATTACAGTCGTTACTAGGTGGTAGTGATGACTCTCGAAAGGTGGACTGGGATAGCCCAGCCCCTTTAGATATTATCGGTCAATGGAAAGATTTAGTTTCGGATTTACCATTTTTACAACAGGTTTCTATACCTCGTTGCTTAAAACCGGACGATGATGCCCGGTACAGTTTGCACGGTTTCAATGACGGCTCCTTATCAGGCTATGCGGCGGCGGTTTACATACGCGCGGAGCGCTCGGACGGGTCGGCTATCGTGCGTCTACTTATTGCGAAGTCTCGAGTAGCCCCTCTAAAGACGAAGCACACGATACCGAAATTGGAATTAAGCGGTGCGGTTTTATTAAGTACGCTTCTTAATCATGTTGTTGCTGCGATGGAAAGTAACATCAAATTTGACGAAATAGTAGCTTGGTGTGATAGTACGATAGTGTTAGCTTGGTTGCGTACCCCGGTGCACAAGTTGCAAATTTTTGAAGGAAATCGGATTTCGCAAATCAATTCATCTAAAGTGAATATTACTTGGCGGCACGTTCCCAGTGAAATGAACTGCGCGGACGTCGCGTCTCGCGGTTGCACGGCGGCGGTATTGTTGCAGCATGACTTATGGTGGGATCCACACTGGTTATGTCAACCTGCGCGAACTTGGCCAAAAAATTATTTAGAATTTCCCTCAGATTTGTTACCCGGATTACGCGTGAAACCTAAAATAATTAATTATGGAATTTTAGATACGGACTTTGATCTTATAAATCGGTTTAGCTCATTTGAGAAATTAATTAATGTGACGGCTTATTTACTTCGTTTTACGTATAATTGTAAAAATAAAAATTCTCGTGTATACGGTAATATTACAGTGCCGGAAAGAAGAAATGTAGTCTTTTATTTAATAAGACTAGTGCAATCAGCTTATTTCGGTGAGGAAATTTCAGATTTAAATTCGGGTAAGGCTATCAAAAGTTATTTACGGCGCTTAAGTTTATTTATAGATAAAAATAATATAGTTCGTGTCGGCGGTAGAATTAGGGCTTCGGATTTATCTTACGATGCTAGGCATCCTATATTGTTGCCAGCGAAGGGTAATTTTACGGAATTATTGGTTCGACATTATCATAAGGTTTATTGTCACGTTGGAGCGAATACTTTATCGGCTATTTTGTCTAGGAATTATTGGATAGTTTCGGCACGGCGTGTCACTCGACACATTACGTTCAAATGCATTCAGTGTTATCGGACTCGGGCGAAACCGACACAACCTTACATGGCAGATTTGCCGTCGGATCGCATTAAAGGTGTACGGCCTTTTATTGCCGTCGGTACGGATTTTGCTGGCCCATTTTTCATAAAATCTACTACAATGAGAAATGCAAAAATTCAAAAATGTTATTTATGCGTGTTTGTTTGCTTATCGTCTAAGGCGGTACATTTAGAAGTAGTTTCGGATCTTTCGGTTGAAGCTTTTGTAGCAGCATTTACTCGGTTCGTTTCGAGAAGAGGACTTCCCTCTTTGGTACGGTCGGATTGCGGTACGAATTATACGGGTACGGATAAGTATTTAAAGGAGTTATATATTTTTCTGCGTAATAACCATTCGCAGTTAGAGCGCGATTTAACTAAAGAGAATATAACATGGTTATTCAACCCACCAGCGAGTCCTAATCACGGCGGACTCTTTGAAGCGGCTGTCAAGTCTGCTAAAACCCACGCTAGACGCGTTCTCGGTGACTCTCGGCTTACATTTGAGGAACTTACGACGTTCTTCGTAAAGGTTGAGGCTATCATGAACTCTCGGCCATTATGCCCTCTTAGTACGGACCCTACGGACTTAGAAGTCCTAACTCCAGGGCACTTCTTAATAGGACAACCACTGGTAGCCCTTCCAGAATATCCATATACGGAAGTTAATATAAATCGTTTATCTCGGTATCAATTAATTCAAAAGATGTCACAACATTTTTGGTCTCGTTGGAGAAATGAATATCTCCATACCTTACAACAACGGTATAAATGGACTTCGGTTTCGGAACCGCCTAGATTGGATGATCTAGTTTTAATTAAAGATGATAATTTAGCTCCACTACATTGGAGACGCGGTCGGTTAGTTAAATTGTTACCCGGCAAAGATGGTATTATTAGAGTCGCGGAAGTAAAGACTCAGGGCGGTATATTGACTAGGCCTATTTCGAAATTATGTCGGTTGCCTTTGGTGAGTGTAAGCAAGGAGAGCCTTGCTTAGGCGGCGGGATGTTCGGGCAATATTTTCCACCGAGGGTAATCGGGGCTTACTGCACCTGAGGTGTAGGTAGGTGGCAAATTAATGTCACAAAAACAAGATCGGTCGGCCGCGCAACACGGTGCACGGGCCTTTCAGTTAATAACAATAAATATCGGTGTTCGGTGGATTAATATATACAAAATAAGAAGGATAATTCGGTGGTCGAGTGTATTAACTGTATTACGGAACAATTTACTTGGTGATTCCACGAATATAGCTGGATTCAGTTTTTGTGGTTATACTCCGGCCGGAGCGGCGTGGACGCCATACATTAAGAAGAAACCTCTAAGTTCAAAGGTCAGTACTCCTTGATTATTCGGGGTGGAGAAATTGCCGGTTGTCTGCCTATCCTACCTATGCTCACCAACTGCAGCTATCGAAGGCACGCAGTAAGCGCGAACAGTCAATATCTAATTTTATTATCATTTATTACAAAATAATGACAATATTTTGCTAGAGAATATACATATATAATGCTAAATGTAGAGTGGACTATCGATTTTGTCGTGGAGTCTATCTCATGATGATACTTAGGTTACGGGGCGAAACGATTGTTGAATTTATTATATTGAACGTATATAGTGCTTGTGTATTGTGGTGGTGATGGTGGAGGTTTGTGCATGTGTTTTTACGAATCCTGCATGTATCAGGTATGATAACCGATTGTCCATTTAGCATATACACATGTATATGTATTCTATTTATTTTATCGCGTATTATAGCAAAATATTTTCATTAATAATTATTATATATAATTAAATATAATGGTATAATTAACATTATATTTTATATTGTGTGAATTCACAATACAAAATTACATTTGTATTGTGAATCGCCAAAGTAACGCCCAATTATATGAATGATCATTTATTCATTTTGTTCAAAATAACGGGTCCATTTTCTTTGATTAAAGTTCGCTGATCAAACAACGGTCATAAAACTTAAATAATTATAGTAAGCAAAAATTTAGGTATCTATTTTAAATCAATCAAAAGATTAAAAGTATAAGCATCAAATAGTCATGGTGTTTTTTAAAAATTACTATACCTTATTTTTATATTGACAAAAACTGTGTAAGGACATTTGTTTATGTCTGGATAATTTTGTGGATTGTGGATTTTGCCTTTGGATACCTTATTATGTATACCTTTATCGAAATATTTATATTTCCATTAGAAATTTTACTATAAACCGCTTCAACCCTTGAATGCGCTTCAACTTTCTATTTTATTCATTCCACCATTAATGGAGTTGCTTCAAACAAAAACTCGCTTGATTAAAATCGTTTGTCGTAATAAAGTTAGCACTAAAAAGTTACAACCGCACAAAACTGGGGACCGGTGTAGGCCCGTAAAATCGCTCACCAAAACCGATCGTGGGGACGAAAATTTAACGGCCAATACCATGCTGGGGAGAAACTTAATTTATACCCGATGTAAATTATGTTTTTCTCGTTTTATACAGAATTACTTACACAGAAAGTTGTATATCTTATATTAAATCTATACCAAAATTATAAATGCGAAAATATGTCATGTTTGATCCGCTGGCGCGATATTAATTGCGTTAGGGTTCGATTCGCGCCGAGGGCCAACATTTTCTATAAACGAATTTGTTGGTCTTCGAGTCTGTATATATTTGTATTTAATTATGTATATAAAAAATATATAAATGAATATTAACCAGTTTTCTGTCTACCATAACACAAGTATTAAGTTACTTACTTTGGAGACGGACGACCGTATGTGTAAGTGAATAAAAAAAATAAAAAATAACATAACATTTTACAATAATAAGTTACATTTATCTTTGGCGTTTGCTCCAATGTTCACATTTTCACCGGACTCATAGTACGTTCGGAGATTAAATATATTATGTATGGTTCAATTGAAAATTGAACGGCCAACAAAAATAGCATAGATAATCCAAATAGCTGCATGGATATGTCGTAAAATATTATTTTGTTGCTATACGTGAATTTTATATGAAATTTGATGTATTTCAATTTGAAATTATTAAATTTGGAATATTTTGAATTTGAAATCACTTATTGTATTCTTATTGTATTATAATGGGGAATTTTATAACATAGAAAATGGTCACACAAATCATAGGTATAACTATCATATAGTAATTAACATGATTTCAAAATGAATGTTAAAAATTAGTTTTTGAGCATTGAAATGATCACATGCTACAAATAGCGTTCGACGGGTTAATTAATCATCATTAAATTAATTACAGTAAAGAAAAACATCGTGAGGAAACCTGCATGTCTCTAGAGAATTCTGGAGATATTTTTAACCTACCAATCTGCATTGGAGCAGCGTGGTAGGTCTCAGCTCCAACCCTTGTCTCTTAAAAAGGAGAAAGGAGGCCTCCCTTTTCCTTCCCAGACGGCCCAGCAGGGGGACAGTAACAGAATGTTACTTTTAATCAATTAAACTAAATCAATTTTACAATCCTTATTGAATAAATAGAAAAAGGACGATGAAAAAATTTGGGAAATCAAGAACAATCGACGCGGCTATTGTTTTTCATTAATGCTTTTCAATTTTCTGAAGCATTTGCTCTTAAGAAAATTTGTTCGGAAATTGACTATTGTATTTTTAACTGCCGTTTTTGAGGTTACTTCTTGATAGTGGGCCATTACCTTGCGTATTTTAAATCAATATTTAAGAAGAGGCTTTTAAGCAGTCTTAAGAATTTTATAACAGATTGATTGTCAGGAGATTGTTATGTAATTTAAATAATGACATATGATTTCTATTGGTAAATAATGATAGAATTAATACCTGTATTTTTAGTTCATATGTTTTCGTGTTCATTTATTTGTTTTTATTTTTTACTTTTATTAATATAGGTACACTTTTTTTTCGCTTATATACTCCTTATTTGTTAATGTTGTAAATAAAGTTTTATCTTTTTTCTTTCTTTCTTTCTTTGATTATCCCACAGCTGGGCATAAATTTCGCCCTCCAAAAAGAATTTTAATGTTAAACATATCCAAAGAAATCTTCAGAAATATCCAAGTTTACTCATTATGTTTATATTAAACTTTAAATGCATCGATCGAATATAACTTTGACTGATCCGTTGACACGGATGGCACGACCCCAACTTCAGTCCGAGGGTCACGGGTTCGATCCCGCTGAAAGCCAAAATTTTTCAAAATTATTTTTACAACCCCAGTATACGTAATTTTCCCCGTATCTTTATATTTAAATGAGTTAATCTTGTATATATATATATATATTTTCTGAATCTCGAAAACGGCTCCAACGATTTTCCTGAAATTCAGCATGTAGGAAATTTTCGGGGAGAAAAATTGATCTAGCTAGGTTTTATGTAAAAAAAATATTGTTTTATCCCTGTTTTTGGGCATTAAAAAACACTAACATTTATATTGAATTGAATTTTCGCCATTAGCTGTCAAGTCGACGTAGCTTATTCGGTTAACGGGTAGCCTCGAGAAATGTGAATGCCAAGGATCGATCCCCAACGAAATAATTGTTTTTTCTTTTTTTTTAAGTTTTTTTTTTGCAAAAAATTACCGAGCAAAGCTCGGTCACCCAGATATTTTATTATTAATGGTCTTGAAAATTGCTGCCCTGATAAGTTACTCGATCTTACTTCGCAGCTTCTATTATATATTTGGTAAATACCCGTAAGTTATTGCATCGTGACGACGCCAGTTTTCCCGCTTCTTGCCTTTAAGTGCTCTTGCATAGAAACCACAGCGTCATCTTGTTTCGAATATATATTCCAGCGATTTGTATTGGTATATGTTCATAATATATATGAATGTATAGTATTTAACATTGAATATATAATACACTATCATCATCCTCCTGCCCTTATCCCACTCTAAGTGGGGTCGGCACAACATGTTATAAACATGCTGTAACATGATTTGGCTGCGTTTTTACGACCGGCCGCCTGCCTGACCTCAACTTACCTCTGTCGTATTTGACGACACCTCGGTAAGAAGAGGGTGGTCTATTCTACTAAACCGGATACCACACGGTGGGTCAACTTACCTTAGTCGCCTCTTACGACACCTCGGTAAGAAATGAGGTTGGTCTATTCTACTCAGCCGGATACCACACGGCGGGTCGACTTACCTTAGTCGCCTTTTACGACACCTCGGTAAGAAATGAGGGTGGTACTATTCTATTCAGCCGGATACCACACGGCGGTGAATATATAATACACTAATGGCATTCTAAATCTATCATTATTCTCCTGCCCTTAAGCCGTATGGTATCCGGCTGAATAGAATAGTACCACCCTCATTTCTTACCGAGGTGTCATAAAAGGCGACTAACGTAAATCGACCCGCCGTTTGGTAACCGGCTGAGTAGAATAGACCACCCTCTTTCTTACCGAGGTGTCGTTAAAGGCGACTAAGGTAAGTTGATCCACCGTGTGGTATCATGTTTAGTAGAATAGACCACCCTCTTTCTTACCGAGGTGTCGTAAAATACGAATGAGGTAAGATGACGTCAGGCAGGCGGCCGGTCGTAAAATACGTAGCCAAATCATGTGAAAACATGTTTATAACATGTTGTGCCGACTCCACTTAAAGTGGGATAAAGGCAGGAAGATGATGATGGAATTCTAAATCTATAATCATTCTCCTATCCCTCTCTAAGTGGGGTCGGCACAACATGTTTTAACCTGAACTGGGTGGGAACTGACTGACTGTCACTTCCCGCCGCGTTAAGAGTTCATGAATAAGAGCCCCGTATGAGCTTGAAACTAGTCAGGATCATCCGATAAAATAAGACGTGAGTATTGCCGGTTTCTTTACATTAATTATGAATAAGTTACGATAGTTTAAATTCAAAAATAACTTTGTGACAAATTTCCACTAGTATTCTAATAATTCCGTATAAGCTTTTTAAATTTTAAATTCACTTATATGAAAGTTTTTATACATTACGCAAATCCATTCTGCATGTTAGCGTCAAGATAATTAATTTGCATCTAGAAATGCAAATCGTACGAGTCTCGCATCGAGGGACAAGCGAGCACTCTCCACGACTTTTGCGTCAAAGGAAACCAACAGTTTTTAATTAAATATCTTTATACGAGTTTTGAAATAAAAATATCTCACTCTCTAATACGAAGCTTTTCTCTTTGTGGAACTTTTTTATGAAATGCTTCATAAAAAGCAAACTCTGAGTGTTTTTGTTTTAAATACCTTCATCAATGTCGGTTTATGTTTTACCATTCAAATATTTATACATTTTATATTACTAGCTTTTACCCGCAACTTCATTCGCGTCTTTGAATAAACAGTAAGCTTCTGTCACTCTCTAACCCTAAAAAATCTCGATTACAACAGTCAGATCGATCCCGAAAATCGGATAGGGATTTATTGTTTTCTCCAGACCGTTGTTTAATTATTTTAGTAGATAGCTCGTATGACTTACATTAATTATGTATTGAAATAGCTCAGTTAAATTTATCCAGAAAACAGAAACCAAAATATATAAAAATTATCTTAAAATACCTCATACCGCCTAAGCCAAACAACGTGATATAAAAACTTCTTCAAATCACAGTTTAGATTTAAAAAAAAGTGTAGATTTGAGATTTGACTTTGACACATTTGAAACATTAATAAGTTAATAATAGATGGCGTTTAACGATGACATATGTTACTCAGGTGTATGAGGAATAATTGTGCAAAATTTAACCGATATTGGTTCAGCGGATTCGCCGTAAAAATGTTTAAGACAACAGACAGACTTTCGCGTTTATATTAGTATGGATTTGTACGAGAAAAGGATGAGGAAGAGATTTAGATTCATGAAATAACCCGCAACTATGCACACTATGACGATTGTTTAAATTGGTTTTGTGTTCAAATTTGAGCAGGGGTCATCTCGCATACCCTTGAGGGTTCGACGGGGTACGAGCTTCGAGGCGAACCTCTTTGCCTGGGCCAGTCCTCGCAGGCTATTGGCCTGGACTATGTTCGGGCCATAGACCCAGGTTACCTAAGTGACTTTAGGAATGTCTGGTTCATTCAAATTATTGTCTACATTAAAAAGATTCGTCTAATCGATAGAGGGAACACCGTTTAATTCAATTGGACCGATTAGTCACCGTAAATGGCGTAGTTATGCAGCCGTGAGTCAAATGCAAAGTTAATGTGAGGCTTAAACTAGATTATTATCTGCGTTGACCGCACACGAGTAATGTGCCGAGTTCGTAACATTAGCTCTTGAATTAAATCCATTGTACCATTTTAAATGAAACTGTGATAAATAAATAAATATAAATGGGACACTTACACACATGGTCGTCCGTCCCCAAAGTAAGTAACTTAATACTTGTGTTGTGGGTGACAGACAACTGGTGAATATATACTTATATATTTTTTAAATACATACTTAAATACAAATATACACCCAGGCTCAAAGACCAACAAATTAATTTATAGAAAATGTTGGCCCTCGGCGGGAATCGAACCCGCGACCCGAGGAGCTGAAGGCTACCCACTGCGCCAACGGGCCAGACAAAATGTGTGATAGCCGAATGATGATATAAGTGTTTCTTTCAAAACATCGTCATCTCCTTGCAATGGTTCTTCTCTAAGTGGGGTCGGTTTATTCTCCGTATAAAAAATACAGTAGTTACATAATAGAGGGTAATTTGATACTGCAGTTGTCACGAAAGAAGCTGCATCCTACTCTAAGTGGGATCGGCAAAACATGTCGTTACATGATTGGGCTAGGTATTTTACAACCGGCCGCCTGCCTGACATCAATTATCTTAGTCGTATTTTACTACACCTCGGTAAGAAATAGGGTGGTCTATTCTACTTAACTTGTTACCACACGGTGGATCAACTTAACTTACTCGCTTTTACGAAACCTTGGTAAGAAACGACGGTAGTCTATTCTTCTTAGCCGGATACCACACGACCTACCTCAGTCGCCTTTTACGACACCTCGATCAGAAATTAGGGTGGTTTACTCTATTCAGCCGGATGCGTAAAAATATGTTATTTGCAAATCATCTCACGTTTTTCGTTGGAGGAAAACATCGTGAAGAAACCTGCAGTCTTGAGTATTCTGGGGATATATCGCACGCTTAGTATTAAAGTGACCTAAGTCAAAAATATTTATGTGTTATTAAATGAATAATAAATATATATAATAAATAATAAATAATAAATATATATATAAAATCCATAGTACTATTTCAAATGAAACTGTGATAAATAAATAAATAAATACATGGGACAATTACGCACACGGTCGTCCGTCCCCAAAGTAAATAAATTATTACAATTACATAACTTGTAATTTATAGAATTAGGCGTTACTTTGCGGAGATCCATAATACAAAAGTAATAATAAAATTATTTTGCTATAATCCGCGATGAAGTAAAATAGAAAATATATATAATGCTTAATGCAGAGTGGACAATCGGTTATCATACCTGATACATGCAGGAGTCGTAAAAAACACATGCACACACCTCCACCACCGCCACCGTGATACACAAGCACTATATACGTTCACTATCACAAACTCAACAATCCTTTCGCCCCGCAACCGAAGCATCGTCAGGAGATAGACTCCACGACCAAAATCGCAAAGCTTTGCGATTTATAGTTCCAGGTGGGAATCAACCCGCGGAACTCAAAGCTCGGATCACTACCCACTGTTCCAAAGGACCAGTCGGATTATTATTACTTTTGTATAAGCAAAATTATTTAAATATACACCTTTAACTAAATAACAATCCGCGTGACACTAAAGAGATAATACCTAAACGTTTTAGATTGGTTGAAACGATTAGTCGCAATAAAATTATGCATGCGGGGCAAGTCAAGCGCAAAGCTCATTATGCATTATTAATGCGGGCCTCTAACCCGTTAATTGTCCGTTCTGATTACACACGACGAATGAACCGGGATAAGTAACGACAGATACCTTTTATGCTTTGAATAAACATTGAAACATCGTATAAATAAATATATGGGACACTTACACACACGGTCGTCCGTCCCCAAAGTAAGTAACTTAATACTTGTGTTATGGTAGACAGAAAACTGGTGAATATATCCTTATATATATATATATATATATATATATATATATATATATATATATATATATATATATATATATATATATATATATATATCATCTTCCTAACCTTATCCCACTCTAAGTGGGGTCGGCACAACATATTATTTATTTATTTTATTTTATTTATCTTTCTTTCTTTATAACTAAACAGTTTTTCTTACATATTTAATCTGCCAAACTGCAAAGCAGTTTGTCGGCAATATGCTCTCATTACTTAATTAGTTATTTATTATAATAACAACCAGCATCACTGGCACCTGCTCAGCCCTACGATACCAGCCTGCCTGACGTCAACTTACCTAAGTCGTATTTTACAACACCTCGGTAAGAAGGAGGGTGGTCTACTCTACTAAACCGGATACCACACATTGGCTCAACTTACCTTAGTCGCCTTTTACGACACCTCGGTAAGTAATGAGGGTAGTCTATTCTACTCAGCCGGATACCACACGGCGGGTCGTCTTACCTTAGTCGCCTCTTACGACACCTCTGTAAGAAACGAGGGTGGTACTATTCTACTTAACCGGATACCACACGGCTAGTGAAGATATGCTTATATATTTTTCTAAATATATCCTTAAATACAAATATACACCCAGGCTTAAAGACCAACAAATTCAAGTAAAATAGAAAATATATATAATGCTAAAATGAAAATATATATTTTATATTTTCTATTTTACTTCTTCGCGGATTATAACAAAATAATTTTATTATTACTTTTGTATTATGGATCTCTGCAAAGTAACGCCTAATTCTATAAATTAACCGACAAATTCATTTATAGAAAATGTTGGCCCTGGGCGGGAATCGGCGGGACCCTCGAAGCTAAAGACAGAATCACTACCCACTGCGCCAACGGGCCAGTCAAATATATAATCAAAATATGTAATCAACACGGACAATGAACAAGGCAGAGTCTAATATTCGGGGCTTGATCTTTATAATTGTATGTTATACACACATACATCCTGTCCTTATCCCACTCTAAGTGGGTTCGGTACAGCATGTTATACACATGTTGTCACACGATTTAGCTGCGTATTTAACGACTTGCCGCCTGCCTAATGTAAACTTACCATATTCGTATTTTACACCTCAGTAAGAAAGAGGTTGATCTATTCTACTCGACCGGATACCAACGGGTCAACTTACCTTAGTTGCCTTTTATGACACCTAGGTAAGAAAGAGGATGGGCTATTCTATTCAACCGCATACCACACGGTGGTCAACTTACCTTAGTCAACTTTTATGACACCTCGTTTAGAAATAAAGGGGTCTATTCTACTCGACTGGATACCACACGGTGGATCAACTTACATTAGTCACCTTTTACGACACCTCAGTAAGAAAGAGGGTGGTCTATTTTATTCAACCGGATACCACACGGCGGGTCAACTTACCTCAGTCGCCTTTTACGACACTTGGTTAAGAAATGAGGGTGGTCTATTCTACTTAGCCAGGTTTTTACACCGGGTCAACTTTTACGACACCTCGGTAAGAAAGTAAGAAATTTCTCAGGGGCGGTCTATTGACCGAAATAGAAAAAAAAACTAAAATACTAGACCGAAAAAAGAGTAGAATACTACTCAGCCGGATTCTACACGGCGGGTCGACTTACGTTAGTCGCCTTTTACGACATCTCGTTAAGAAAGAGTGTGGTCTATTCTACTCAACCGGATACCACACGGCTTTATAAATAAAACAAAACATTCAAAGCTAAATAGAAACCGTGTTTTAGATCAACTAAAACGATTAGCAGTATAATTATGCATGCGGGCGCGAGTCAAGCGCAAAGCCCGTTATGCGTTATTAATGCGGCGCTTAAACTTGATAATGTCTGCTTTGACCGCACATGACTAATGTGCTGAAAGGTAATCACAGATACATTATGAGATATGATTGCATGTAATGGGAAGATCTATAACATTGCACTGTTGTAAATCTACCGATTACATGCACCTCACTCTGTCATTACCAGGTACTGATCTTTAATTGTGTAATATGCCTTACGTATAAACATATTCCTTACGATTAATTTAAACTTTATTTTCTACAAAATTAAATCTTTTTTTTTTATTATATGGGATACTTACACACACGGTCGTCCGTCCCTAAAGTAAGTAATACTTGTAACTTAATACCTGTGTTATGGGTGACAGACAACTGGTGAATATATACTTATATATTTTTAAATAAATACAAATATACACCCAGGCTCAAAGACAAATTCATTTATAGAATATGTTGGACCTCGGCGGGAATCGAACCCTCGACCCGCGGAGCTGAAGGCAGGGGCACTACCCACTGCGCCAACGGGCCAGCCATCGATCTGCAGTAGTGATCGTTTCTGTGAGATCATAAATAAGCTACTAGAACGCTATGCTAATGGTAAAGTTATGTAAGCCTCAAAGGTTACAATCTATACTAATATATGAAGTTGAAGAGTTTGTTTATTTGATTGATTGTTCGAACGCACTAATCTCAGGAACTACTGGATATATTTGAAAAATTCTTTGAGTGTAAGATAGTCCATTTATCGGTGAAGGCTATAGACTATATATATCATCGCGATATGATGAATAGGAGAGGAGCAGCAATAGAAAATATTACGAAAACGGCAAAATTTAAAGCTTTCCTTACTTGCGTTGAGTAAACGGTAATAGTTATTCAAAAATCATGTATAAAAAAATTGTTCCCCTATAAAAGTTGTAAATAAAAGTCCGCGACAGCATATGT
Organism: Morpho achilles; assembly: GCA_947086495.1. NCBI lineage: Eukaryota > Metazoa > Arthropoda > Insecta > Lepidoptera > Nymphalidae > Morpho > Morpho achilles. The sequence continues at coordinate 3,458,146 of CAMTZB010000004.1, read as the reverse complement.
CTAGCTTTTTAAGTTAACTTGAACCATTTTTATGGTTATCAAAATACTATATTACGGTTTACATCTTTCCACCCGGGCGGAACCGCATTGCTAGTGTAATATATGCGTCAATTTGATGGTTCCTTAAATTAATTCCTGTAGTTTTGAACGCGACCTCGTTAAAAATTGCTGTAACACTTTACAAATATTTTAGCACACCATGAATTGTCCGCGTTAGGATTTTATGAAATAATAACGTAATCGCTTGCAATTTGCACAACAATTTGAGGTTAAGCTAAATTATAGTTTTCAATTACGCGGCTTTCAACAAGGCAATGATTTTCATTTGTACGATGGGTGCTTTTTGGAATTTAATTGTACCGGAGTGCTACTGAATGACGTGGCCTGACATTTAGTAGTGGGTAAATACTGTGAAATGCGAATATTTTGTTGGTTAAAATTAACCAAATTTAATTATATTAGTGATACTAGTGTTTAAATAACCATATATTACTTTTGAAATGCATGCAAGAGGTTCTTTTCTCTTTTTTTTAAAGGGTTGATGTTTGGCCCACTACACAGTTAAAGTTTATATTAGTTCACAAAATATATCTTTATAATGCCTGACGTCGATTTACCTTAGTCGTATTTACAACACCTTGGTAAGAAAGAGGGTGGTCTATTCTACTGAACCGGATACCACACGTTGGGTCAATTTACTCAACTTAAGTCACCTTTTACGATACCTCCTTTAACCGTAACATTATTTTTTGCCGTGTGGTAGAATAGACCACCCATTTGCTACCATCATCCTCCTTATCCCACTCTAAGTGGGGTCGGCCCAGCATTGAAATGACGGTGTTATATTCTACTCAGCCGAATACCACACGGCTAAATTGAATTGAAAAATATCTTTATTTAATTGCTCAGTAATTTACCAGTTATTTAATAGGTACCTAATTTATACAGGCATTGAAGTCAATACAGGCAATATTCATGGGAAAATAGCATCCGTAAAAGAATTTGTGATAATGCACGAATATGTCAAACAAAAAATTGCGCATTGAAAATGCATTAAACAAAACTTCAACTACAGTTCAGACAACAAGAGGATGTGTTGACCCAATTTGACAGTCACCAGTGCTATCATATTAAACATTTCGAAATATACCTGAATTTTTAGTTTTTTGTCTAGTTAGTAATGACAATCGAAATCAGAAATGTTCAAATAATTTCAATTTCATATTTCACTTTCAACTGTAATATTTTAAAGTAAAAATATTTTGAATTTTTTTATTGCACTACCCTCTTTGGCGCAGTGACCTGGATAATCACTTCCTGATTGGTTCAAATGTATGCTAAAAAGCTTAGATCTGGATTTTGTAGGAAGAAACCATCCAACCGGTAGTTAATTGTCTATTACGTAATCGTTTAATTATCGTTTTATGCATACATTTTATTACGTTAAATTTTATATTATTAGTATTATCATCCTCCTGCCCTTATCTCACTCTAAGTGGGGTCGGCACAACATGTCATAAACATGTTATTACATGATTAAGCTACGTATTTTACGGTTGCCTGCTTGATGTCAACTTAGCTTAGTCATATTTTTCGACAGGTTGGTAAGAAAGTTGGTGGTATATTCTACTTAGCCGGATACCACGGTGTATCAATTTACTTTAGTCGCCTTTTACGACACCTAAGTAATAATGAAGGTGGTATATTCTACTCAACCGGATACCACACGGTGGGTCTATTTACCTTAGTCGCTTTTTACGACACCTCGGTAATAATGAAGGTGGTATATTCTACTCAACCGGATACCACACGGTGGTTCTATTTACCTTAGTCGCCTTTTACGACACCTCGGTAAGAAAGAGGGTGGTATATTCTACTCAGCCGGATACCACACGGCATAAAAGAAATAAAAATAATGTTAAGGTTACATTATTTGTTTGTATTATAAGACTAAAAGCTGTGATGGCCTAGCGGTGCGACCGTGTGAATCTCTAGAGACGATCATGGGTTCAAACCCGGGCAGACACAAATGAGTTTTTCTATTAAAACTTATGTGTCTAATTGATAATTGCAATTTATCACACGCTTTTCAGTGAAGGAAAACATCGTGAGGAAACCTGCATATCTTTAGAAAAATTCTAGGGATATGTGTAACCTACCAATCCGCATTGGAGCAGCGTGGTAGGTCTCAGCTCCAATCCTTCTCTCCAAAAACGGAGAGAAGAGGCCTATGCCCAGCAGTGGGATAGTAACAGGCCGTTACTTACTTACTAACTTATAAGACTGCCATTATTATCCCGAAAAAGGGTAGAGATTTATTCAATTTATCGTTTAGTCCATTATTATATGACTTTATGTAATCCAAACTGGACGAAAGCTTTTATTTATATAACGCAATGTACGAAGTTGAGCAGTCAGGTTGACGCAAGATGGCATTCCGCCAACTAGCGAAGAAATTGGATATGTGGCCGGAGTTCATTACTTCCGATTCGAGAATATGCTGATAAAAAGAAAATAAGGGCAAAGGAATGATATAATGATATAGTGGATAACATTTTAGTATATTTTGATTCCGCTTAAATCTGTTTCATAATAAATCATATATATGAACTATACGTACGTCTTAATAAGTAGAATTGACCACCCTCATTTCTTATCAAGGTATCGTAAAATGCGACTAAGGTAAGTTTAACCAACGTGTGGTATTCGGCTGAGTAGAATAGACCACCTCTTTCATACCGAGGTGTCGTAAAATAAGTAAGTTGACGTCAGACAGGCCGCCGGTTGTAAAATTCGTGGCCAAATCATGTCTCAACATGTTTATAACATGTTGCGCCGACCCCACTTAGAGTGGGATAAGAGCAGGAGGATGATGGTTGAGTCATAAAAACTTTAGTAGCTCAATTCATTTTAATTATAATTTTTATGTATAACATATAAAAATATGCTAATGAAAAGAAAATAAGGGCAAAGGAATGATATAATGATATAGTGGATAACATTTTAGTATGTTTTGTTTAAAGCTTACATATGTTTCATGATAAATCAAATATAAGAACTAGACCTACGTCTTAATGAGTAGAATTGACCACCCTTATTTCTTACCGAGGTGTCGTAAAAGGCAACTAAGGTTAGTTGACCCGTCGTGTGGTATCTGGCTGAGAAGAATAGACAACCCTTTTTTCTTACAAGGTATCGTAAAATGCGACTAAGGTAAGTTGAACCAACGTGTGGTATCCGGCTGAGTAGAATAGACCACCCTCATTTCTTACCTAGGTGTCGTAAAAAGCAACTAAGGTAAGTTGACCCATCATGTGGTATCTGGCAGAGAAGAATAGACAACCCTCATTTCTTACAAGGTATCGTAAAATGCGACTAAGGTAAGTTGAACCAACGTGTGGTATCCAGCTGAGTAGAAAAGATCACCCTCATGTCTTTCCGAAGTGTTCTGAAAGGCGACTAAGGCAATTGAACGTCAGACAGGTGGCTAGTCGTAAAATAACCAGCCAAAACATGTTGTGCCGACCCCACTTAGAGACAGGTGAATGATGAAAATATTAATGCATCTATTATTTGAAAAAAAAAATATTGTCTGAGAATATGAACTGAGATATCAGTAAAAGTTTTAAATGTATTTCAGTGACTTGGGCTGTGATAGCCCAGCGGTGTAACCGTACGAGACGAGAGAATCATGGGTTCAAACCCCCAATTTATCACAAGCTTTTCGGCGAAGGAAATCATCGTGAGGAAACCTGCATTCTAGGGATATGTGTAAGAGCTCAGACCTACCAACCCGCATTGGAGCAGCGTGGTAGGTCTTAGCTCCAATCCTTCTCTCCGAAAATGGTGTGAGGAGGCCCAGCAGTAGGATAGTAACAGGCCGTTACTTTAAATGCTTTAAATAGCTTAGTAGGCAAACAAACCCTACTATTGTTAAAAATAATGTAACAAGTGCTACATACACGATATCTCTTCCAAAACAGTTTGTACTAGCAAAATATTAATTGGAACACTCTAACTCCTAGTCGCCAGTATAATTGGTTGCTGCAATAACAAGTAGTCACCAATTTAATTGCAATATATGCACTGTCTGCGCAAAGTTCGCTAACACCAATATAGTCGACGAACAGAAGTGCAAAAAGTTACAGCTTTGTGTAATCCATGACGGATTTTAATTGGACTAAATGTATAAGAGCTTACGACTAATTATATTTATAATGCGTACTTGAGTTTAATATTTTTTAGAAGTTATTATATTATCTTGCTATAATCTATATTATAATAATATAAAATAATAGGAAGCAACGGAAAACAGCAGGGACTACGTTCACATACCTTACACATGCAGGTCACTAGACGTGTCACAAAACGCCTCCTGATGATGCTTTGGTTACGGGGCGAAACGATCATATAGATTGTCGCAACGTGTATAGTGCTGTGGTGTGGTGTTGGTGGCGGCGTTTGGTGATACGTGTACTGAATGGTCCTGCATGTATAAGGTATATGAACGTTGTCTGCTTCCTGAATTTAGCAATAGATTAGATTTTGTTAACAGAGGCGGATTATAGCAAAATAATTCTATTATAATTTCTATACTATGGAATTCCGCAAAGTAACCCTATAAATTATTTAATTATTTTTATAGAAAAAAAGTTCAAATAATTATTACAATTCAGGATTTATATAGAACCGATAGAGTTGTGAAATGAGGACCCAGAACCCATAAAACTGATAGTCGAACTACTAAGTGGAACGAAAATCTCAAAATGTCCTATTTGAATCAAAACAGCACAAGATCGTAAAATTCCTTAGTAAACCTATATTTATCGGTTAAAAAAATGTTGAACAATGAAATTGCAAAATACACAGCAAACTTGATGCACTTTCTTATAATTAATACATTTAATATTGTAAAAGATTTTTTAATGATTATGCCAAGTTAGTATAAAAAAAGTCATTTCCGATAATCATGCGATACCTAAAATGATGTAGACAACAAAGACCACGATACTCGCACCACATTTTTGAAACAAAATGTCAATCTCAGTTTATACTTAACTATCGTATATTGTCTTGATTTTTATTGTAGTCGTTACACGCAAAAGAAACGCCAAGTCCAGCCATTAAGACATTAACCTTAATGCCATCTCATTTTTTCTAGTCAAGCGGGAAAGAGACAATAAATAGACTCATTTAACGTAATATCTTGCTCGCAGGATGTATCGTCTAATTACTGAAAACGCTCTCCATTATTTACAGTGCAAGAGACGGTAGTCAAATTTTTAAGGTTGCAGTACATTACAATTTTTGTCATCGAAACGAAAATATATCATAGATTATAAAAAAATAACAAATTATTTGTATATATCACTGTAAAATAATTTCAGAAGCATTACGTTAATATTGGTTTTGATGTTAAGAAACCAATTCTTAAAGTCCGATTGATGAATTCAGTAACTATGGACCTATTACCACCATCACAACTATAATTTAAGTTGATAATAGAGCTACCATTTCTATTTCAAAATTTAGAAAAAATAAATACAGCAATTTATCGTTCCTATACAAAAATAATTTTCCATTAAGTCAAGTTGTTAGATTCAGATTATATTTCTATAGGCCAAATCAAGTTACACTTACTAACAAGTTCCTTGCAAAACAAAATCTTATTTTTTTGTGTGCAAGTTAACAATACCATAATCAAAATGTATTGCGTACAAAGAAAATCGTTTAAATAACGTCTAAAGTATTGGATTTATACAATTTTAATGGACTCATATGGCTATGTAATTATTTGCTGATTAGCGTATTATTTTCTACCATAGAAATCAAGACAGGCGTTCCCGTAACGTATAACAAACGGGTTATGAAATGTTGGTGATATAATGGAAGCTTACGAGTATAGTTTATTAAAAACAAAATTAATTTGGCTCCTGAGGGAATCAAAAAGTATCGTGTGTAAGTATCATGAGAGAAGTTGAGGTCAACTCTGTGACTATTGGTTTTTGCCTCACCTTAATAAGTTGATACGTGTTCAGTTTATTAGGTGGATTACTATTGTTTTTACGCTTTCTTATTGTCAGATGAAAAATGAAGATAACGGAATGAGTTTTATATGAGGAAAGATAACCAGTTTTATTTCTACAGGAATTGTCAAACTTAACAATGACATGAATCATACTATTTATAAAAAATAAAGACTTTCTGTAGTTTTTTTTGTTGTTATACTATATTAACGCATATTAAGACCGCTGTGTGGTATCCGGCTTAGTAGAATAGACCACGATCATGTCTTACCGAGATGTCGTAAAAGGCAAATAAAGCAAGTTTACCCACCGCGTGGTATCCGGCTGTGTAGAATAAACCATCCTAATTTCTTACCGCGGTGACCTAAAAGGTGACTAAGGTAAGTCGACCCGCCGTGTGGTATCTGGCTGAGTAGAATAGACCACCCTAATTTCTTACCGAGGTGTCGTAAAGGCGACTAAGGTAAGCTGACCCACCGTGTAGTATCCGGCCGAGTAGAATAAACCATCCTCTTACTTAATGAGGTATCGTATAAGGCGACTAAAGTAAGTTGACAGTTGACGCCATGACGATCGGTCATAAAATACTTAACCAAAAAAAATACTGAGCAAAGCACGGTACTATTATAATATAAGATATTAAATAATACAGATGCTCAATGGACCAACTTATGCTAGTTAAATAAATCGACAGAAGGCGGAATTAACGTAAATAAATCATCAGCGCATTTCCGCGTCAAGCAGTTTATCAACGTTACGTAGTCCGACATCGTCTCAGATTTAGGGGACCCTTTGCCCCTGGACAGACTAGATATTATATTCAAATTAAGTCCAGCGGGGCCGTCGGCCATTTGCCGAAAGTGATTTAGAGGTAAGACGTGGGATTATTCGGTACGGGACAGGAATAATCTTCAGCAGTTTGTAGCGATAGGGATTTTTTGAATTACTATAATCTCAGTAGACGCTTGCTGTTTTTTAATAACTACTGTTGAGATTTAATTTTTAATAGCGGGTATTTAGAATATGTGTGTTGTCGCCATTGGCTTCCGCTTTGTATTTTATGGCAACACAGTCATGAAACAGGGGTGTCGCGCCCTTTTTAATTGAAATGGTGGCAACGCAGTGCCGTTGTTGTTTCCGGTGAATTCTTCTTATTGATAAAACGTTTCAGGGACATTCAGTCTTTGTGCATCTCGTAACGGGAATACCCATATAATATGTGGTATTACTATTATATCGTGTTATTGTATATGTGTTAACATGTGATTCTTTCTAAGGAGTCTTGGAAATACCTTAAATTTTTAATATTTAGAATATTGTGGGTCTTCTCCCTCGCCTTGTTAAAGGCAGTTGGGGGCTTCGGGCCTCGAGGTTGCACCTCTTTACCCGGGCTTGTCCTCTCGGGCGATCATAATCGCCCGGGTAATTTGTTCGGCCTTGGCGGCCAGGAGTCCGCTTTTGAGGCGGACGCCTTATGTTCGTGCTGGTCGGGCTTCTTCTTCATCTTCAGGGTCTTCAAACTCGACTCCCTCCGGGGAGGAAATGAGGAGGTCCCTCGGCAGAGGTAGTCTTTGTCCATCGGACGGTCCTTGGTGTACCGGTGCTATACCGTGGAGGTGTTCGCACACACTGTTGTCCGCAGAGGCGAACATCGTGCGCGCGAGCTTGTGGACATACTCCTCCACGGTCGGTACCTTTAGGTCACGGTGGATGACGTCATTTCGGACGTACCTCTGCGCTCCCACTATCAATCTTAGGCAGAAGTTCTGCTGAGTTTGAAGACGGCATCTCTGAGTTCTCGAACATAAGGCGTACCAGGCGGGCGCGGCGTATGTTAGTCGGGATCTAACATACGCGGTGTAGACCCTCAGCTTGATCCTTGTGATATATTTAGAATCTATCATGTACTGTTTGGTGTAACAAACTGCTAAGAGATGGCGCTGCTGCGGTGCCACCCGTCCAATGAGTGCGTACTATTCCAATACCAGCCAGCCAATAAAATTTAGCCGTGACATCACATCCTTCCACTACTGATCGCGCCAATCTAAGTGGGGAATGTGACTCTTATCACCAGGGAGCTAGTCACAGTCATTCTTTTAGTCTGTTCCTTGCAATTAAAGTTAATGTTGCTAGCTAACACATTGTGTCATTTTAGTACCTACCTCATTCCTTTGGCGTTACATCGGCGATGAAACTTTCGTTACGAAACTTGCATACCATATAAATTTTCTGGTATATTTATGGTGAAACATATGAATGGTGAAACGTCGTGTGGTATCCGGCTGAATAGTCCATCCTCATTTCTTACCGAGGTGTAAACTAAAGTAAGTTGACCCATCGTTTGGTATCCGGTTAGGTAAAGAAACCCACTCATTCTTACCGAGGTGTCGTAAAATACGACTTAGTTAACTTGATATCAGGCAGGCGGCCGGTCGTAAAATACATAGCCAAATGATATGACAACATGTTGTGCCGACCCCACTTAGACTGGGATAAGGGCAGGAAGATGATGATTTATGGTGAAACAAAGGAAATATTTTTAACAATAAAATAAAACGATTATACATGTAATTAAGGCATCACTCGCACACTCACAAACACACAGATATACCTTAGACACTACTCCGTTTTTAGATATGTTTAAGCTAGTAGTTCTATTCCATATTATGATTTTGCATGTTTTTTTTTCTACATTAACATATATATACATTTTATGCTTTTATTTTTTTTATCTTTATAAATTTCAAATTGTTCTGTTTAAGTTGGTTGATAAGGGAGGGTACTAGCTCCTGAAACACATCTTCTAGTTTATCTAGGGCTTCAAACATTATGTACATTTGGATGATAAATACAATTATTATCACTACATATTATAAAACAAAGTCCCTATATCCATATGTACGCATAAAACTTTAAAACTACGCAACAGATTTTGACGCGGTTTTTTTTAATAGATAGAGTGATTCCAGAGGAAGGTTTGTACGTATAATAACATTCAATACGGAATAGAGAAATACTGTAATTTTTGAGGTTTCTGTAAATAATTTCATTTTTTTCCGCTTACAAGATTTATCAAAATAATGTACTAAGTATTTGTACATCTTGAAAAGGTCTACAGAAAAGTCCGAGATGGTATATTTCTATCTCTTATGGATAACCCACTATAGCATTTTTGACATTTACTTTTTAAGAAAAATATTGCCATATTTTTGAAGCAATTTTTATACAATACAGCATTAATCCTTATCCGATTAAGTACCTTAAATAAAAAGTAGATTTAATATAAATCTATATGGCCGTTTACAGTATGTAATTTAAGTGAATATTTTCGGAGATATTACAGATTTAAAATGCCGTGAGGACGCCGCGCTTCGCCCTATAACACTTCGACTTTAGCAGCTATGTCCCTCTTTCAAGAGTTTGTTTAAAGACATTCTGTAATTAATTGTAAAAATAAAATACATAGGGAAAATGTAAAAGTAAGTAAGTAAAAATGTACTATATGAATTTAGATATTCCAAAGATAGCAGGAAATCTTCTTGGTATAGGGAAAGGTAATTGTTTTTCTCCAAATTTAACGCGTGCGGGCCACGGACAGTAATTAATAAATTTTTTTTTACACTGACTGACATGGTATATATATTTTATACCCGTGCGAAGCAGGGGCAGGCCGCTAGTTATTTATAAATTACACATAAGTGTTGTATTTTTTTTAACTTTATACTTATATATTAATCTGTTATATCTAGTAAGTACACCTATTATTTTATGTAAACTCTTTAGTATGCTTTTAAATGCTTTTAGTATATTTTCGTTGTCAGTAAAAACTTTAAGAAGAAAATAGAGACACTAGAGAAAACTATGCGTAGTCAGCAAAGCGGGTTTAAAAGATTCCAGCATGAAATATATTTTATAAAGCTAGCTTACCAGCAAGCCTGCCTTAGTGGAACACTTTAGTATTTATCATAATACTGAATATTATTTTGTATCTTTCTAAATAAGTATTTATTAATATTTTGTAATACGTGCATTTTTATGAAAACAACAATCAAGAACATTTAACTGATTTTTATATTAATTTTAGTCCTACTAATATTATAAATGCGAACATTTGTGAGTAAGGAGGTATGGCTGTTACTCTTTCATAATCTGCTGAGCAAATATCGATGAAATTTGGCACATAGGATAATATGAATAAGTGCCATCTATTATCACGCGAAAACAGTTCACGCAAACGAAGTTGCGGTTAAAAGCTAGTTTGTATTATAAAGAGCAAACAAACAAACAAAATGGTCTCTCGGTTCTATGCAGTCTCAATTGAAACGTAAGGTATTACTTATGTAAAGTGCTGAAGGTGAACTCTGGTCTAAACGTGCCAGCTACATCCGCTGAAATATTAGGTTTATATGAAACTATCAAACTGTGTAAAGTTGGACGCAACCTAATTTCCAGTAAACAAGGTAGCTCGAGGCGTCGAAGCGTCGGAAGTGGGCCGTTATGCTGCTATGAACACCTGCCTAGAACTTATTACGGCGCTATTTTTAAGTACTGCTGAAACTTGCGCCCAGAAATATATTGCACGTAATTAAAAAATTTCACAATCAGTGTGAACTAGCTTTATTATGCTGGCGACGTATATTTAACGGCAGCTGGGTTTTTGTAAAAGTTCTTCAAACGTAGCCATTTTTGAAACGATTTCAGCTTATACATTTTAATTTCAAATTTTAAAACGCCGTGTGGTATAGAATCCGGCGGAATAGAATAGTACCACCCTCATTTCTAAGACTAAGGTAAGTTGATGTGCGGCAGGCAGCCGGTTGTAAAATACGTAGCCAAATCATGTGACATATTTATAACATGTTGTGCCGACCCCACTTAGAGTGGGATAAGGGCAGGAAGATGATGAATTAAACGATTGTAAAATTCTGTCTATATAAATTATGTTCTATATAAATTAACAAGTATATAAAACAACAAGATGACTTTATTCGCAATATAAATGCCAAAATACTCTTAATTTTACAGATTTTCTTTACTTTTTCCAGAATAAAAAATTGAATTATTTGTATCCTATAAGTTAACCTAGTATATTTGTTTCAATTGAACCAAATTTCATCAATATCATTCTAGCGGATCAGCTATGAAATCGTAACAGACGAAAGGTAAGACGCGTTTATTATATTAATCTAAATTAATTTCTGCCTGTTTTACGACAATTTTGAACTTTAGTAAAGAAATAAAAAAATGACCGTAAATTCCGTCTCTTTAATTATCCTAAATCAAATTAAAATAATCTTTATTCAAAATTTAAAAAAAACCTTACAATCTTATCTAGTACTTAGCAGCATAAGCATTTTACTTAATGTCTTTTTCATTGCTTTTTTGAAAGTGTATAAAAGTGAGTCCAAAAATAAAAAATATAAGAACGAGATTTCAAAGTGTCAAAGTACTCGGAAGTGATATCTAACTTCTGCTATTACATCAATAACTCATAGAGTTAGTGAAAAAACTAATCTATAATATTTCAACAATTCTGCGAAAGGGTCGCAGAAAGGATTTGCAATAACGCGGACCGTAATATTGACGCTTGGACGTTTTCCTTTTCGGGTGAAAATTATTTTGGGAAGGATATCAGAAGTCGGCTACGGATTCCATTGGGAATTTTGTTCTAATTTAGATTAGGTGTTGATCAAAAATTTATTATTTATATACTAAAATAAATAATTTATTTAATCCCAGTTGTAACATCTATACTAGTATATAAAGCTAAAGAGTTTGTTTGTTTGATTTTGTGAACGAGCTAATCTCAGGAACTACTGGACCGATTTGAAAAACTTTCAGTGTATGATAGTTCATTTAGGCAGTCTATAGGCTATAGAACATCACGACAAGAAGAACGGGAAAGGTGTAAAAGTGTAAGATCCATTTATCGAGGAAGGCTTATAGACTATATAACGACACGCTAAGATGAAAAGGAGAGGAGCAGCAATAAAAAATATTACGAAAACGGCAAAATTAAAAGTTTTCCTTTCCTTCGGTGATAGTTATTCAAAAATCATATATTACAAAATTCTTCACCTCTATGTTTTAAATATGCGCTACAGCATATGTCTTGCTTTTAAGGTTACCCACTTTAACCATTTTTATAGTTATCAAAAGACTAAAATATTACGGTTTTAATATATCAACGCGGGCGGAGTCGCTGGCGATTGCTAGCTATACATATGTATTAATTTTCTACACCATTACCATACATTAGGAATTGTAATTATAATAAACTACCTGGGTGACCGAACTTTGCTTAGTATGAAGATTATTTTTTTAGAATATATATATATATATATGGTTAGGAGGGTTATATGGAGCAGTTTGATAACAGATACGGACAAGACGGAACGGGCGCCGCCGTATTAACATAATTTCAAACTGCTGCATACGACGCAACGTCCGCGTCTACACAAGGCGAATAAATCATACTTTTCTACGGCTTAAAAACCGTTTATTAAAGAGAGGTCTCATAGCGAAAAAAATACACCCACACTAACAAGGCTTTGCCTTTGTGATACTACTACGATAAGTTAGCGATAGTTTTACTTCTGTTTCACTTGTCATAACTGACATTTCTCCCGTTCCCTCCCGTAGACATTATAGAAAATTAACGCGAACTATCAAACTGTATGAAGTTGGTCGCAACACAATTTTCAGTAAACGAGGCGGCTCGAGGCGTCGAAGTGTCAAAAGTGGATCGTTACGCCTCCGCGAACACCTGCCTAGAGCTCGGCTAATGGAGAACTGTTCAAAATATTGAAATAGCTGCGCCAGTTTTACGATAAGTGCTCTTGGGATAGAAAAAAAATGGGTTTTGCTCTGATATCGTTGAGAAAGTAACATTAGACTTTCGGGAACCAAATTGTTGTGTTAATTTTTATTTATTATTATTTAATTTTAAATTCAGACATTGTGTTCATTGTTAGTTACAAAATTTCTAAGCCTAGGTTTGTACTTAAAATAGAAATTTACAATATTTATTTAATTGTATATCATTATTATTATTAATATTTATTTAATTGTATATTATTCAATCGATTTTCATATCGTTAAGCTCCGCATAATCTAGATATAAGATTATTAAAGTTAAAAATTATTTTTGCAAAAGTAATAATGAAATTATTTTGCTGTAATCCACGTACCCGTGTGGGTACGTGGATTACAGCAGAAGTCGCGCATCTTACCGAGGTGTCGTAAAAGGCTACTAAGGTAAGTCCACCTGCTGTGTGGTATTCGGTTGAGCAGAATAGACCACTCTCATTTCTTACCGAGTCGTCGCGAAAAGTGACTAAGGTAAGTTGAGCCACAGCCTGGTTTCCGCTCGAGTAGAATAGACGACCGTCTTTCTTAGCAAGGTGTCGTAAAATACGACAAAGATGACGTCAGGCAGGCGAACGGTTGTATTATACGTAGCCAAACATGTGACAACATGTTTATAACATGTTGTGCCGACTCCACTTAGAATGGGATAAGGGCAGGAGGATTCATTCATTCATTTTGCTATAATCCGGGATTAAGTAAGTAATTATGTTCATACCTTATACATGGTTCGTAAAAACACATGCACATACCGCCACTACCGCCAGACACAGTCACAGTTAAAAAGCTGAACATTAAGACAACTTGAATGTACTTTAATACTGATTTTCAGGCGAAGCCGTTGTCATAAGATTGTTAACTATAAAAGACAATTCAATAACCAAACAGAATTATGGATTCCGAGGTTCTAAAACGACTACTAACTACAACGCGGCCGATATTATTCTTTTATCCGCTTTCAGCTTATTTTATATTCTTTTCCGAGCGGCCCAATCGGATTTATGTATCTTAAACTTGAGCTACAGCGTTCATAGCCTGAACTGATGTTTACTCGGAGTATACTGCTTTCCATTTAAGGCTTTTTAAAGCTAAGCGTCTTTATAATCTTGTCTTTGTGAATAAATAAGTGATACTGAGTATCGCTTTATACTTTTTACTTTAACAATTTAATGTCCATTCCACGCTTGGTCTTGCTTCGTCTTTATGGTTGTGACGAATAAATCAATAAATTCGTTCTAAGTTTAGAACTTAAACTCAAAAAAGCTTCTTGCGGCGACTGGTTTTGAGTCACTATAAATTACTGCGATATCTTCAGTTCAATTCAATTCAATTTTTAGCCTTGAATTTTAGCGGACGTTTCCGTTCCCACCTGGTAATTTTTATAGAGGTTTTCTTTAACCCGAAGGTTGCGAGGAGTTCCCATTGCCGGTCAACATTACTGCTGACTCACTCAATTCCTTGACACAAACGTAATTCAGTGCCATGCCAAAATAAAGTTGTAATTTTAAAAATTGGCAAACAATAAATTGAGTGCGCATAAAAAATCCTTTGTAAGTAAAATATTAATTTTATCCTATTATAATAATGTGCCGCAAGCTATAATGAATTCCATTAAATCCTATCCAAGAGATTTGCATGTAAATTTGCGCGTATAAAATCCGAAGCGCAAAGTTATTAAAAACGAGTAGCCGAGTGAAAATTCATTGTGAACTCAATAATCGATATTAAGTTATTAAATATCCGCTATGAAAATAGATTCTCGAGAGATATCGACTATCGATTCATTTTATTTTGATTGCCCACCGTAATATTGGGGTAATGGGACCGGAAAATTTTCAAGAAGATCGCAAATTATATCGGTGGGAGTTGCCTGTTTTATCTAACAAATGATTAATGCAACTGTTTTGAATTCAATACAAGGGTGAATAGGCATCTTATAGGCATGCGCGTTCCACCTTAGGCTGCGTCACTGCTTACCATCAGGCATGATTGCAGTCAAGCGCTCGCCTATTAAACAATTAAAACAAAAGATCTATAATTTTATTTATTTTTCATAGATTCAGGTGTACTTACTACTAGACATTAACGTCGGGATTTCTATCCCACACGATCTTTTGCGACTTGATCTGTCTACATCTGTATACACAATTGACACTAGAATGTTTAGTTATTTTTATTTTTTTTTACTAAGTACAGACGAGTTGACACTGGGCCATCACAGTAGAAGCTGTGATGGCCCAGCGGTGCAACTGTGTGAATCTTTAGAGACGATCACGGGTTCGAACCCGGGCAGACACCAATGAGTTTTTCACTTAAAACTTATGTGTCTAATTGATAATTGCAATTTATCACACGCTTTTCGGTGAAGGAAAACATCGTGAGGAAACCTGCATATCTCTAGAGAATTCTGGAGGTATGTGTAACCTACCAATCCGCATTGGAGCAGCGTGGTAGGTCTTAGCTCCAATCCTTCTCTCCCAAAACGGAGAGAAGAGGCCTATTCTCAGCAGTGGGATAGTAACAGGCCGTTACTTACTTACAGACGAGTTTATATGAGCAGAAACCCTCAACTTAGGATATCAATTTACTCGGTTTATTTACACAGATGCGGAATTCGTTCCAGTCAAAAATATATTGAGAGAGGAAATAATTCCAATGAAATAAAAATATACTTTTATAATGTACTTGTATGTGATATTCTGCTGAGTAGAATAGACCATCACCATTTCTTACCGAGGTGTCGTGAAAGGTGACTAAGGTAATTGACCCGCTGTGTAGTAGCCAGCTTACAAGAATAGACCACTCTCATTTCTTACCGAGGTGTACGTGTGAAGGTACAACGGCCGGTCGTAAAATACCTAGCAAAATCATTTAACAGCATGTTTAGCCGGTGGTATCCGGCTAAGTAGAATAGTACCACCCTCATATCTTACCGAGGTATCGTAACAGGCGACTAAGGTAAGTTGACAAATCAACAAAGTTAAATCATGTTACAACATGTTTATAACATGTTGTGCCGACCCCACTTAGAGTGGGATAAGGGCAAGGTTATAACATGTTATGGCAATCCCTTAGAGCGAGATAAGGGGAGAAATAATGATGAATGTACGCAGAAACTTATAACTTAATAAAATAAACAATAATGGAAATAAACTGAAATACAAATTGTTCGCTTCCAATGTAACAACTTTTGTGTTGTTTGTGTAATCCTTCAAACAAATACTTCACCGCAACCAGACTACTAGAAAACAAATTCTGAATAGTAAACCATTTCTCGGTCCCCAAGTACAGTTTTTGTTTGTTCGCTGATTTCTATATCGTATTGTTATATTTGTACCTTTTATAATAATTTCAATATCAATGATTAAAATTAAAAGTAATTGCGGTTCAATTACAATCGTTGTGGGAGTAATTAAATGTCATTTATTGTTTTTGAAATTGTTAATTGTCATAGCAGAAATGAGGGTTTTGAAATGATAAAGGTAATGACAGATTTATTTGCTTAAATCCGCGTTTGTTTAAGTGTAGGAAGTATAAGTCGTTCTTATAGATTATTTATGAAAGATTTGCAATTTCTTTGTAATTTTTTCTTAGAGCCTATCTTTTGAAGATGTTTCGGTTATCGTGCTAAAAGATTGTTGTAGTGAATGTGTGTAGTGTGGTGCTGAGCGATACCTGAGGACTGACGAGGACTATCGCTCAGACGCACTGCCTAGCTTTTTTTTTAATTTATTGTCCAATATAATAAGACATAATATATAAACAAATATAAACACACCTTTCGAAAACCTCGCAGGGTTTATATGAAGGTATGAAGGTGTGAAGCTAATTAATTGAATGCTTTTTTTTCGGACTCTAACTAAACTGTTAGCCCTGAGGCTTTTACAGCGTTATCGAGGGAGTGTGCGAGCGCAGAAGTATCGCCGGAGTGAAACTGGGACAGCGAGTCTTGAGTGAGACTGGCAGCATCCTGGGAGCGTCGCCTCAAGGGTGCCTCCTGTGAGGCCGAACCTCGGCTTAAAACGACGCGTTGTGGAGGACTGTATCGGACTTGCGGAAAAGTCCTAATGTCATAAAGGTCCAGGCTGGACTAGTAAATTAAATAGTGAATTCACCTCGTTGACCTCGCCATTTTTTTATAAATATATCTTTCTAAAAGTCACTAAAGACTATTTATAGATATAATACAACCAAATAGATATTTTTTCAAATATTTGAAAAAAGAATAAAGCTTTAAACTCACCGACAACATGAATATAAGCTGAGCGGACTTGTGTATGGAACGAGGGAGCATCGGCCGACACTTCACACCGATACCGGCCACCGAGGGCTCTTGTGGCCTCCCTTAGGACCACCTGTTGTGACGTCGAACGGGACACCTGGAACAATGAATACGTCATTAAATGAAATACAATCAGTTTATCACAGCTATCGTTTATCGAAAAATAATTTATAGAATTGGGCGTTACTTTGAGATCCATAATACAAGAGTAATAATAAAATTATTTTGCTATAATCCGCGATGAAGTAAAACAGAAAATATATATAATGCTAAATATATAATATCCACTCCGCCGTGTGGTATCCGGCTGAGTAGAATAGACCAATCTCAATTCTTACCGTGGTGTCGTAAAAGGCGACTAAGGTAAGTTGACCAACCGTGTGGTATCCGGTTTAGTAAAATAGACCACCCTCTTTTTTACAGAGGTGTCTTAAAATACCACTGAGGTAAATTGACGTCAGGCAGGCGGCCGGTCGTAAAAACACAGCCAAATCATGTGACAGCATGTTTATAACATGTTGTGCCGATCCCACTTAGAGTGGGATAAGGGCAAGTAGATGATGATATATAATGTC
The DNA here is from genome assembly GCA_947086495.1 of Morpho achilles. Taxonomy (NCBI): domain Eukaryota; kingdom Metazoa; phylum Arthropoda; class Insecta; order Lepidoptera; family Nymphalidae; genus Morpho; species Morpho achilles. The sequence goes on along the minus strand of CAMTZB010000004.1, from coordinate 3,440,396 downwards.
CACTCTACGACAATCCGTTTTCATAACATGATCAAAATCGCAAAGCTTTGCGATTTTGTCGTAGAGTCTATTTCCAGATGATGCTTCGGTTGCGGGGCGAAACGATTGTGGAGTTTATGATAGTGAACGTATGTAGTGCTTGTGTATTGTGGTGGCGGTGGTGGAGGTTTGTGCATGTGTTTTTACGAATCCTGCATGTAACAGGTATGAAAACGGATTGTCCTCTCTACATTCAGCATTACTCTGTGTCTATTATTTCGAGAACATTTCGTATTTCGAATATTTATATGTATTTCAGAATATTTATTTATCCCCGTCTTAAATTGAATTTAGGCAGGGCAGTGTACACTAATCTACGCGTTATCTTTCTATACTAATATATAAATCTGAGAGTTTTTTGTCTGTTTTTTATATATTTTTTATATATGTTTTTTATATAATATATTTTCTATTTTACTTCATCGCGGATTATAGCAAAATAATTTTATTATTACTTTTGTTTATCGAAAACCTACAAGTTGTCTTAGTTTCGAGTTTCACCTTACTTTGCGGACATCCATAATACAAACGTTATAATCAAATTGAATTTAATTTGTTTTGTGAAATTAGTTTGTGATAATGAACGCGTGTAGTGCTCGTGTATTGTGGTAGCGGTGTTGGTGGTTTGTGCATGTGTTTTCGCCCTGAGTGGGGTCGGAACAACTTGTATAAATATGTTGTCACATGATTTGGCTACTTATTTTACAGACTGCCTGACCTCAACTTACCTTGCCCGCATTTTTTTCGAGAACTCGCTATGAGTGGTCTATTCCACTCAGCCGGATACAACACAGCGGGTCGACTTACCTCAGTACCTTTTACAACACTTTGGTAAGACATGAGGGTCGTCTATTTTACTCAGCCGGACACCACACGGCGAGTCAACTTACCTCAGTCGCCTTTACGACACCTCGGTAAGAAAGAGGATGATCTATTCTACTCAACCGGATACCAAACGGCGGGTCAACTTATCTTCTTCGCCTTTTACGACCTCGGTAAGAAAGAGGGTGGTCTATTCTACTTAGCCGGATACAACACGCCTTAATTTTAATTAAAAATAATTATTATAATTGCTAAATGGGCATAATATTTTCGCCAAAGTTTTAATATCAAATCACGGTATTGTACTCATAAAATCGCTTATAATCAGACACAAAGTCTCTTTTAAGCTCGACTGCTTCAATTGTTTCCCCACAACTCGTCTCAAAGCCTTAATTAAAACATGCCTTTTTCTTTATCCACGTCCAGCAATACCCCCCGACCCAGTTTTTTATCGCGCGTCCATTGGAAAATAACACTTTGTTTACCAGCCATATTCTAATTTCTAATAACATTGTTTGCCTTCAGCATTTCATCTAATAGTCATAATAATGATTCTCACGCCGTGTGGTATCCAACTGAATAGAATAGACCACCCTCATTTCTTACTGGGGTATCGTAAAAGGTGACTAAGGTATGTTGAGCCACCGTGTGGTATACGGTTAAGTAAAATAGATCACTCTCTTTCTGACCGAGGTGTCGTATAATACGACTATGGTAAGTTGACGTCAGGCAGGCGGCTGGTCTTAAAATACGTAGCCAAATCATGTGACAACATGTTGTGCCGACTCGTGATAAATAAAAGTAATAATATACACTAAGCAATAGTAATCACTAACAATCTATAAAAACGGTTAGATTTTCGAGGTTTATGCAAACACAATCTTCTACAATAGGACGTATCTCTTATCAATAGATATTCTCTTTTCCGTTCCATTTCATCCATCCAATATACAATCCCAGTTTAATATCAATAATCACTATGCTTGGTAGACGAGTTGATGTTGTTAAAATAGACGCCGTGATCTGTTAAAGTCGATAGCACTCTACTGTAATGGTCAGCCTATAAGAATTGCCTTGTCACTATGGTAAAAAAGTAAGTAAGTAGCGGTCTGTTACTCTCCCACTGGGAATAGGCCTCTTCTCTCCGTTTTTGGAGAGAAGGTTTGGAGCTAAGACCTACCACGCTACCCCAATGCGAATTGGTAGGTTACACATATCTCCAGAATTCTCTAGAGATATGCAGGTTTCCTCACGATGTTTTCCTTCACCGAAAAGTATGATAAATTGCAATGATCAATAAGACACATAAGTTTTAACAAAAAAACTCATTGGTGTCTGCCCGGGTTCGAACCCATGACCTCCTCGAAAGAGACGCACGGTGTTACCGCTGGCCTATCACAGCTCAAGTTCATTGTGAACAAGCTAAATTATCATTGGTTTAGACATGGAAGGGTTTAATAAAAACCATTTCTTTAAACCCTAAAGTATCTCAACTATTTGAAATATTTAAATTTAGAACAATCGTTCATGATTATTATTATTATTTGTTGCTCAGCAATATCCTTCAACTAAATTCTCTACTGAGTGTCCTTTGGAATATTTTGCTTTGTTTACCAGCCTCATTTTAATTTCTAACGACATCGTTTCCATTATCGACGTCAGCTTACTGTTCACTCTTTCAATGTTGGTTTATTTTCTAGGGAGATAGGAAAATACTTCAATTTTAACGTTCCTTTTAGTTTGATTCTTGCTCAATTGTTTAGTAAGATTTACTAAAACTACAAAATCAATTTATTCATCTACCACCACATAGTCTACCACCATACAAGTTCCATGAACGCGATGAAGGCAATTAATTTCCATACCATATATACCATATATTGAAAATTTCATTACTAACTTGTCTGGTGTGCCTGTGTCTGAATTTTTTTTAACGTGATTGGTTTAAACTGCTTGATAACTTTTTAAAGTTTTTATTTTATTTTCAACAAATGTATTTTAAAATAGATTAATGTACACATTCTGTACAAGTTATATCTTTCTTGAATTACACGCTACGACTATACAAATTATGCCCACGTGGAATGGTCCCAAAAACGCTGGCAGCGTTGCCGCGGTGAATCGCTAAGCTGATTCTTTGTGCGAAAAAGAAGCCAGCCCTCTTGTCATCTGAAAGGGCTACTAACCATGGTGTTAAAATGGATAAAAAAAATTGTACTTTGACTCCAAGGCCCAAGGGTCTCAACTGCAAACGCCACAAATATATAACACTTGATAATTTACTCATTTGGATAAAGATATTCACAAGTATTTACATTTTACAAGATCTGTATGAGGTGTTATTAGCCTTAAGTGACATTGTTTTTCTTGTCAGGTGAATTCTTAGAATTAAGGAATGCATATATTTCTTTTTATGTTGTTATATATACTTCTATACTAATATATAAAACAGAAGAGTTTGTTTGTAATCTCAGGAACTACTAGACCAATTAGAAAAAATCTTTTAGAGTAAAATAGTAGATTTATTGACAAAGTCTATAATATATAACATCACGCTAAGATGAATAGAAGAGGAGCAGCAATAAAATAAAATTGCGAAAACAGCACAATTTCCTTGTATTCACTAAATAAACGGTGAAAGTTATTAAAAAATCTCTAAGAATTAATCCACGATAACTACTTTTATGTTCAAAATTACAGTATGGGAAAAAAATTGTGACACACTAATATAATAATGAGTATGAATCGCGAAAGTTTAAAATCTACCAATTGTACTTTTATCTGGCTAGATAAAAGTACTGATGTAAAAACAGTTGATAATAAAGTGGCGACGATAATGCAAACGATGCCTTTAGAAATTAAAATGAGGCTGGTAAACAAAGTGATATTTTCCAAAGGACGTTCAGTAGACAATTGAATGAAAGGGCATTGCTGAGCGCCAATGAATAAAAGAGGCTTGTTTTAATTATACTAGTATTAACGACAACTGAACCATTTGAGCAAGCAATTTCATTGTATGCACGAGCAAACAAAAGGACACGATAAATGAAAGTAAAAGAACGTCAAAGGAACCTCTATAGTTTACTTGTTGGAGTGACTATGGACTTTATGTGTGAACACTTTTATTTATTGACTAGCTGTGCCAGTATTTTCGCCCGCATGGAAATCAGTGTTTCACGTTTTTTTTCCCGATTTGAAATTTTGGACATAAAAGTAGTTAATAAAGTTAATTATAAGAGATTCTTGAATAACTTTCACTTTTTACTTAGCGCACGCAAGGAAAACTTAAAATTTTTCTGCTTTCGCAATATTTTTTAATGCTGCTCCTCTCCTATTCATCTTAGCGTGATATTATAAAGTCTAATATTAAATAGCCTTAAAAATAAATAGCCTTATAAATAAACTATCTTACACTCAAAGAGTTTTTGAAAAGCTTTATATATTAGTATAGATTTATGTACCATAAAAACGTTACAAATTATATATCCTCCTGCCCTTATCCCACTCTAAGTGGGGTCGGCACAACATCTTATAAACATGCTGTTACATGATTTGGCTGCGTTTTTACGACCGGCCGCCTGCCTGACGTCAACTTACCTGAGTCGTTTTTTATGACACCTCGGTAGGAAAGAGGGTGGTCTATTCTACTAAACCGGATACCACACGGTGGGTCAACTTACCTTAGTCGCCTGTTACGATACCTCGGTAAGAAATGAGGGTGGTACTATTCTACTAAAACCGATACCACACGGTGGGTTAACTTACTTATTGCTATTGTAATTAAATCTAGCATTAGAACCACATACGAAATTAAAAATTACACTTTAAATTAGTTTGTATTGTAGATTCCTCTGCTTTGCCTCTACTTTATCCAATAATCCAACCTTACTTACACACACACTTTTCGGTGAAGGAAAACTTCGTGAGGAAACCTGTATATATCTAGAGAAATCTATGTTCTATTCTAATCAGCCGGATACCACACGGTGGGTAAACTTACCTTAGTTGCCTTTACGACACCTCTGTAAGAAATGAGAGTGGTACTATTCTACTTAGACGGATAGCACACGCTAAAAAAACGTTACAAAATCATTATTAAGTAAAAAAAGTGAACAAAGCTCAACTTATCCCTTCTTCTAGAGATCTAGAAATATATCTCTATAACAGAATCTATTTCCAAAAACACGTAAGTGCAAACGACGTAGTTGACAGTCAGGATGAGTAGAACATTGACTCGATCGGGGCCGTTGCCAAATCACCAGCCATCAGTTCGCTATTGTGCTATTTATTTTGTTGTGGAAAAAGTGTGCATTCGAATTAATATATCTGGGCGTGTCGTTTCATTTCTATCGGCGAACGGGCGCTGAATAAATTTAAATGCAGAAAGCATATTTGTGGACTTGTTTTCGTTGCTTACGAGTATTTATTGAGTTCGTTCTCAGATTGGCTAAAAAGAAAGATTGAGACTAACTTAGTTTTTCGTTTTCTTTCTATATTTCTTTCCGCGCACTACCATTTTATGGAACGATCTCCCTTTTGCGGTGTTCCCGGATCGGTACGATGTAATCATCATCATCTTCCTGCCCTTATCCCACTCTAAGTGAGGTCAGCACAACATGTTCTAAACATGCTGTCACATGCTTTGGCTGCGTTTTTACGACCGGCCGCCTGCCTGACGTCAACTTACCTCAGTCGTATTTTACGACACCTCGGTAAGAAAGAGGGTGGTCTATTTTACTAAACCGGATACCACACGGTGGGTCAACTTACCTTAGTCGCCTTTTACGACACCTCGGTAAGAAAGGAGGTTGTTCTATTCTACTCAGCCGGATACCACACGGCAGGTCGACTTACCTTAGTCGCCTTTTACGACACCTCGGTAAGAAATGAGGGTGGTGCTATTCTATTCAGCCGGATACCACACGGCGTGATCGGTACGATGTAAGTACCTTCAAAAAGCGTATTTTCCACTTTTTTAAAGCACAGCAACATCCACGCTCTGCGAGAGGTCGTGGACGGCGGTGATTACTTGAGGTGCACCGCATGCTCGTTTGCTATCCTACTCCATAAAAAAAAAATTACCAGTATTTCTCTAAAGGTCATTTTCCTTTTGTTAGTCAAAGGTTGACTGGAAAGCCGTGGGTATACCACTGAATAAAATAGACCACCCTCATTTCTTAGTGCGGTGTCGTAATAAGCGAATAAAGGAAGTTGACCCACCGTTTGACGACCGGCTGAGTAGAATAGATCACCCTCATTTCTTACCGAGGTACTGTAAAAGACGACTAAGATAAAGTGACCCGCCGTGTGATATCCGGGTGAATAGAATAGACCACCCTCTTCCTTACCGAGGTGTCAAACATGGGCAATTCAAGCACTTTTGAATTTAAAAGTAACGAGTATACTATTTTGCTATAATCCTCGATTTTATCGCGGATTATAGCAAAATAATATTCTCATTACTTTTGTATTATGGACCTCCATAAAGTAACGCCTAATTTAATAAATCACTTTTGAATTGTCAATGTTTGGAATGTTGATCTTACCGAGAAGAACCAGCAAGAAATACGTTGGTCAATCTTTTAAACATTTTCAATTTTACATTATTAAACCGCAGTATTGTATGAAGCGGAAACGATTTTCAAATACAGTCGTTATTATCATCTGAATAATATTCAATTTTGTAATATGCTTTAGAGAGGTAAGCATATTTCTTACACTTAATTTAAACCTTTTTATAGACTGGTCTAGTATGGACTGCGGAATTTTATTTCAAAATACATTAAAGTCTAGACAATAAAATAAATGCAATAAAAGTTCCTTCGTAAAAGAAGATGGCCCATTAAAGAAACTTCGAACCTAAAAAACATATCACTCTTAAGATCGCGATATGACCCTAATTTCCATTCAGATACTATAAATGTGAAAATTACGCTGCCTTCTTTACATATTCACACATAAAAAAGCTAAACAAATGACGTTCAAATTTGGCAAAACATAGCTTGTCTTTAGGATACAAATTTAATAGACATTTTTTGTTACATGTAAATCAAAATATTTTCGACAATCAATACTAAATAACGCACTAAACACGTAAATAACTCTTTAAGATTAAGTTTTCACGCTTAACTCATAATAGATTGAACTAATACGAAAGAATCTCTGCATTCGAAATAATAGTGGCATCTACTGCTTTTTAATTTGTAACGTAGCGTATTTATAATTAACAAAAGATTCTGTGAATCGCTTGCTGATATAAATTCGAAATGTTCACTGTCGGTTTGTAACTGAAGATCGATTTACTGTAACGCGAGCAAAGTCGCCGCTACAACTACTTGATTATATTTTCAATCATCATAAATAAATAATTGTGAGTTACAATAATAAAAATTTGCAAGCAAAAATTAGCACCTTTATCTTTGCGACGTTGATCTTCAATTATAAGCTTAATTACTATCTATACATATATATAAAGCTAAAGAGCTTATTATTTAACGCAGGCGAATCTGCTGGCATAGGTAGTAAACTATATAAAACCCCAGAACTGAAAATCATCATCTCCCTGCATTTATCCCACTCTAAGTGAGGTCGGCACAACATGTTATAAACATGTTGTCACATGATTCGGCTTTACGACCGAATATTTTATACCGACGTATTTTACGACCGGCCGCCTGCCTGATGTCTGCTTATCTTAGTCGTATTTTACAACACCTCGATAAGAAAGAGGGTGGTCTATTCTACTTAACCGGATACCACACGGTGAATCAACTTACCTTAGTCACCTTTTAAGACACCTCGGTAAGAAATGAGGGTGGTCAATTCTACTCAGCCGGATACCACACTTACTTTAGCCGTATTTTACGCCACCTTGGTAAAAAAAAGTTGTTTATTCTACTCCACCGGATACCATACAGTGGGTCAACTTACCTTTGTCGTCTTTTAAGATACCTCGGTACAAAATGAAGGTGGTCTGTTCTATTTAGCCGGATAACACACGGCGGGTCGACTTACCTTAGTCACCTTTTACGACACCTCGGTAAGAAATGAGGATGGTCTATTCTACTCAGCCGGATACCACACGGCGTACCCCAGAACTGAAAATGAAAATCAAAAAAGTACTAGGTATACATAATTCCAATACAAGTATTTCTTAAATACATTACCTGACCCTTTTTACGGCTCGTAATGGGACACGGAGAAATCTGATTGTGCCAATATGGCCACAACACCTGGTTGTCAATTAGATTAGATTGTACACGTATAGGGGATCTATTTGAGTAGGTGGCCTTAGTGGACGTAATTTTATTAAACTCATTTGAATAATTAATAACTAGTACGTATGCTGAATAACTAAACATTCTCATTTATATTTTCACCTAAATTTACAATTTGTAACCATCGTTGTCGTCTAATTTAATGAACTCCCTCTTCGGTACTTTTTTTTTAGGGATTACAGATTTACGCTCGACAGTTATCTTATTTAATATCAAGTTAAGATTTTTTTTAATATAAATAAAGAGAAATTTACCCCAAAAAAGAAAAACTCACTAAGAGGTAAATATTTTCAACTGCAGTAGAAACCACAATGTTAAAGAAGCTATGATATCAAAGTTAATCGTTGAATTTGTTAAGGTACATGATGAGTATATTTAAGTAAGTAAATAATTAATATAGTATATTAAGCTACAATTTAAAGGGGCAATACAATTACAGTTAACGTATAGAAACCGGCTAAAATCAAGCCTTATTCCCGCCGTGATAACGCCGTATAAAGTCATGAATAAGGGCCCCATATGGACTTGAAATTAGTCGGGCTCACCCGATAAATAAGACGTGAGTAAAGCCTGTTTCTGTACATACAACTATGAATACACGATAGTCTAAATTCAATAATGCAATTACAGTCTATACCAGGCCTTATTAAATATACCGCAGAATGTTAGCGAGCATAAAATCAACTGCTATTGAGAGTTCATTTTGCTCTCAAGCTCTTAACAAAGTATGATGCAAACATATTTACCTTCCTCCCATCTTTAAACTACTTAGTTCATAGTTCCCGGTGAACTTTGAAACAGCAAACTGAACTAAGTTGCAAGGCCGGGATAATAATTTTTCAAATTGTATTATTACGCCAAGTATCCACTTCGAAGATTCCAGATATTTTTAATGAAGGACCCGTTTCTTGTCGAATTTTCATAAAAAACTTTTTGAAGCTGCTAAGAGAAAATTTATGGTGAACTTTTTTAACTTGGATTACGTAACTAGGCATTAGGGAGATGGCGGATTTTATTCGTTAGGCATGGTTCGAGAGTTTCTTATACTGTATTTGCACAATTTACGCCTTTAAATTAAACCATAATTAACCATTTACATATTTTAGTGTGTCTATGCCTGTGATTGTATTTTAACTCACAGGACTTCCACATAATAGCATTTTTTTTTAACTTATGCCAATCATGAAATTGCTATTTTATCACACGCTTTTCGTTAAACGAAAACTTCATGAGGAAACCTGCATATCCCCAGACAATTCTGGGACTATGTGTAACAACCTCCGTGTGGTGTCTGGCTGAGTGGAATAGATCACCCTTATTTCTTATCGAGGTGTCGTAAACGGTGACTAAGTTAAGTCAACCTGCCGTGTGGTATTTAACTGAGTAGAATAGACCACACTCATTTCTTATTGAGGTGTCGTAAAATGCGAGTAAGAGTTAACGTCAGGCAGGCGGCCGATTGTAACAAATCCACACGCAGCGTGCGGATATGTTACAATCTAAGCTCTAACTTTTCTCTCCAAAAAAAGCAGAAAAGTCTACGCTAAGCAGTAGTATAGTAATAGACTTTTACTTTACTTTTTACTATTAGGTCGATCATGTAGCTCTTAAGCTTGAAGGCAATAACAAGTAACCTATATATAATGTATAGAAACGTAGTAATCAAATTATTTTGCTGTAATCCGCGATGAAGTTAAATAGAAAATATATATAATGCTGAATGTAGAGTGGACAATCCGTTTTCATACTTGATACATGCAAGATTCGTAAAACACATGCACCACGACAAAATCGCAAAAGGTGGCTTTCCGATTTTGCGAGTTGCCTTTTACGACACCTCGGTAAGAAATGAAGTTGGTTTATTCTACTCAGCCCGATACCACACGGCGAGTCGACTTACCTTATTCGCCTTTTACGACACCTCGGTAAGAAATGAGGGTGATACTATTACATTCAGCCGGATAGCACGCGGCTTATGCATGGAAACGTATTAGTAACTTAAATTAATGACTGGTGATATTGAAGCGAGGATTAAGTAAATAGTAATAATATATCTAGACACGTTTCGTTCAAATTCCGGATCATTTCCATCCGGAACGTTACGATCATGGGATACCATCATTGCCAAACGTTATTGTGTGTTTATTAGAAAACCCGTTTTGATACGAAATTGGCTGTAAATTTATATGGGTTCATTTTCATGGGAATCCTTTGTGAAATTGCTTCATTCGAAGAAACTTTGGCACCTACGGCGTGTTATATTGAAAATTTCAACAACCCCTTCTATTTTGGTATAATTTTTTGTATTGAAATATCGAGTCCGTTTTTCCGGTTTAAATATAATTGTAAGATATGAAACCATGCCGCGTGGTATCCGGCTGAAACGAAAAGACTCTTTCATTTTTACCGAGGTATCTTAAAAGATGACAAAGGTAAATTGACCCAACGTGTGGTATTCAGTACGACGGCGACAACGAGGACGACGCGACGGGCGAGAGGGTGACACCACGGATTATGACACCACGGGATATGACACCACCTGACGACGACTTTGAGGTCTGGGTGCTAATATTCCCAGACCTCCCCACCGAACCAGACATCCCTTAGGTCACCTAGGTGACCTGGGCCCACGGCCCAAATACCGACACCCTTAGGTCACCTAGGTGACCTCGGCCTACGGCCGAAACACAGACCGGCCTTAAGTGCCCGCGAGGAACTGCCCGGGCAAAGAGGTACGCCTCGAGGCCCGTACCCCGATTACCTCCCACCCGGGGAGTCAGCGAGACGAGCCTGCTGCCGTGGTTTTCAGTGGCATAGACTTGACCACCCTTTTTCTTACTGAGGTGTCGTAGAATACGGCTAAGGTAAGTTGACATCAGGTAGGCGGCCGGTCGTAAAATACGTAGCCAAATCATGTGACAACATGTTTATAAGATGTTGTCACATGATAATTGATATTAAAAGAATGATACATGGCATTTGGTACAACGCTATACAAGGTCAGCTTCTTTGTTTCCTTTGGTTTGATAAAATTAAAATTTGTAGAAAATTGTATCTCATTGATTACCTATGTGTATTGTGGGTCTGGGTATAAGATTCTATAATAAAATTCCGCAATCAGTTTTAGCTTTGCCAATACAGCAGTTTAAAAAAAAGTATTAAAAAGAAGCTGATTCAGAAAACTGTTGATGATTACTTAGAAGATAAGAATATGTGGTTATAGCTCGCTTAGACCCTGTACAAGACAGTAATTACTAAATGTAACTAGTAATAAGAATTATATTTTTAGAAGAGCAACCGCCGAGTTTCAGTAGCAGAGTTGGCGATTCAAAAGCACTTGTTTACGAGTTTATTTGAATAAAGGATATTTTGAATTTGAATTAGTGTCTCATTTTTGGATTTCAACCATAGCTTGCCTACGAAAGCCTCGAGATAACTTCAATTTGGGTTAGCAGCAATGATATAATCGCCGATATATACGAAGGTCTATTCGGGAAGGTAAATATTAGTTGCGGCTAGGGTTGCCACCTTAGTTTTGAAGAAAAATAGAATTTTCCTTTTTTAGATAAAAAAAATATAGTACTTTTAGGAAATTCAGGAAAAAATAGTACACATCTATTTTCAATCATTATTTATTTTTCCATGATTATTTATTATTAGTTTTCGCTGGACAATGACAAAGGAGTTGGAATTACTAACTAACTAAGCCCTGTTAATACATGAATGGGTTTCGTTCAAACATTCCGTATGCAGTGCTGCGGGTGCGTTCCATTCACAGTTGATGAAAAAAGCGCGGCAATTGAATTAGCGATAAAAATATAGTATTTTTCATCCTATATTGTTTTGTATAATATATAGTACAATTGACTAAAATATAGTACGATACTATATAATATAGTACGGGTGGCAACCCCAGTTGCGGCCCACAGGCCCGAGATTATCTTACACCATTACCGGAATTAAACTAAGCGTTCCAAAGTTTGACCCCAAGAGAACGTTGTCCTTTAAATATCTCTCAATTATTTTGTACTCTTAAAACACAGAATACCAATGAAACTCTTAATGTTTTTTATATTTCGTATTGCTTAATTATTAATTGGTTATGTATTATTCGTCATTTTCCTGTCCAAACCCCACTCTAAGTGGGCTCGGCACAACATGTTATAAAAATGTAACATGATTTGGATAGGTATTTTACGTCCGACTGTCAAATTACCTTAGTCGACTTTCACGACACCTGAGTAAGAAAGAAGAAGAAGAGAGTGGTCTATTCTACTAAGCCGGATACCACACGGTGGGTCAACTTACTTTATGTTTAAGTGATTTAAACATTACCTCGGTTCATTTGCTAACCTAACAAAAAAGGAAAGTATTCTTTCAAGTAAAGCATCTAGTTACGAAACATTCTGTAGATATAAAAATAATAGCAGGATAACTACGCCAACTATGATATCTCATCAGAAAGAGACCAACCTTTTTTATAAGCCAGGTCTGATTATAACTATACATGTATGAATGTGTAATATAAGCTAGCAAATTCTAGGGAACTCTAGAAAATTCTAGGGACAACCTAGCAATCTGCATTGGAATAGCGCGATAGGTCTTAGCTCCAATCCAATCCAATCTCTCCAAAACGGAAAGAGTTACTTAGTTTTATATAGGAAATAATTTACCAGATCAAACCACTTGCTAAACTTGGATCAGTGGTTCCCTTAAATTTTACTAAGTCATCAGCTAGCCTCGTAAGAGGTTTACCAACGTTGCGTTTTACATTTTGGCGTCACCACTGCAATTCAGGACACCAAATCTCATCAGAGTTTCATACCAAGGGCCTCAACTATGGGCCACTTTAGTTTTGTGACAAGCTGAGCAATATTTTTTGTTACGAGCTGTTTTCTACACTTAGTTACTGTAAAGCGACCATTGTGCGTGAGGGTGAAGAAGCTGGCAATTCCAGCTAGCCAAGCTCCTTCCAGAAGCCGAGAAAAATGCCTGGGTTCCTCAAGGCTTTTTGTAACATCCTCGGCGAGCCAAGGATGTTTGCCCAATCCTCCCCCACCGCCGTGCAATACAACATGATGTGAGATGGCGTTTCGTGATCTCTTATGCATTCTCTGCATATTTGGTTGTCAGTCACATCCATAAGGAATAGATGTTGATTGAGCAGGCAGTGTCTGGTAACGATACTTATCGTTCTTCGCAAGTTGGGTCTATTCAATCAAAGAACACTGTTGGTCAAAAGATGATTAAAGGAAGGTATGGGCTCCATGGATTGCCTACACTAAGTCCGATTTGCCAGGTATGTATTATTATTTCCCATGGTAACTGCCCTAAGCCATAACATTATTTAGCTGAAAAAGCTGAGCTATACCGGTATTTCTACAGATCTGCTCATCAAGCAGAGCATCGAGCATAGTTCGCCATATCAATCACTGAGCAATCCTGAGCTTCCCTAAAAGCTAAAAGGCCAATGAAACTAGATAATACCTATTCACTATTTATAAAGCGAGTAATCACTGCATCAAGGGGTCGTCAATCTGTTATCCAGCTCGTTAAAGATGTAATACTTGCCTGACAGCATACGAGCCGGGCGGTTATTGGATAATGAGGTACATCCGCAATTTAGCCGTGACCACTCACTCAGTGGCCAAATGGTCACTCGTGAACGCATTCAATGTCAAATAGCCGATACATACCACTTATACGTGATATACTGCATTAGAACTAGAATGACCACATTTTCATTCGTTCACGTGACAAAATTGTACTGTATTGTTGTCGCAATTGCAATTGTAAAAAAATAAATATTTTTAATGATTTACTAAAATATAGAAGTTCTAAAATAAAGTTTAGATTAATGTTAATAACATTTTAGACGTATTTTGGAGCCAATTGGGGTGATATGTGACCCTTACCGAAGGCTAAAATAAATTCATATGGATGGGCAATTTAAATGTGTAAGAGGTACCTATATGAAAGAGTGGAATACCCTAAAGAACTTCCAAACTACAACTAATGACGACTGCTATCAATGTAATTAAATACTTCTTCCTCCTGCCCTTATTCCACCCTAAGTGGGGCAGCACAACATGTGATAAACATGTTGTCACATGATTTGGTTTCGTTTTTTACGACCGGCCGCCTGCCTGACGTCAACTTACCTTAGTCGTATTTTACAACACCTCTGTAAGGAATGACGGTGGTCAATTCTACTCAGCCGGATACCACACGGCTAAATGTAAGCAGTTTTAATTGTAGTTTATTACGCGATTTTCAAGTAAAACGTCATGAGAATATTTGCATTTTTCCTTTTCCATTTGCAGAATTCCTCTGAAACGTGGAACCTACAATTTTTTTTTAAATAAAACCTAGCTAGATCGAATTTTCTCCCTCAAAACCCTACATGCTGAATATCAGGAATATTAAAGATGAGTACATTAAGAAATTCCAATAGTTTCATGTTTTATATTATCGAGAATTAGAATAAACAAATTATAACATGGAAATTTCATCATCGTCCGTTTTTTATCGTTTATAATTTTATACGCTATTATTTTGTAGCGTTACATAAATAAAAACTTTTTTAATTTAGAATTTAATCGATCTTATCAAGTATTATTTTATTTTACTAGCTGTCGCGCCCTGGCTATGCACATGTTGTTAACCATATAATGACGGCAAATATTTAACTATCACGCGCGTTAGAATTTATTTTGTGGTAAGTTATTAAGGATTTAAAAAAGATTAATTATATTTTATTTATTACAAAGTTACAATTTTAAGCATCCGTAAGTTCATTAACGCCATTTTTTTTTATAAAAACAGCCTTTAAAGTTACCTTTTTAAGCTAGGTAACCTAGGTACGCTAGGTTTTAATATATTTTTCTAAATAGATATATGCAATCGCGTTTTTTTTGTAAACCTGACAATGAGCAACATAAAACCATAAGTTGTTTTCTCAAAAAGATTAATAAAATTGTTTGAATATCCAATCAGTGGTTTTTGAATTTAACAGACGCAATGACTAGACTTAGACTTTGAGTAGAACAGACTCCGTGGAACACTTTGTTTTATAATATTTAAAAAATAGATGTCATAGTCTGTAAAAAAAAAATAACTTCACTCACGAATCAAAAATAGAACGTGTTCCATTTTCAAATGCGTTTGAATTTTACACTTCAAATCATATCACATTTAACTGTACACAAACTGAATATTATTTGAAATAACAGTTTGTTCAAGCGGGATTTACTTATCCGTAAATATGATTGCGAAATTTAACTAAATAAATACCCATTTATGTATATTAAGCCGTATATTAGTTATTAATAAATGTTCGATCAAAGCGCTTCACGCTCGATTAATTAGTCAGTACAAAGTTGCACTAGCTCTCACAGTTTATGTTAGCCTAGTATTGAAATATTGAGCATTTCTAATCATAGATAAATTTTTTGCACAAAAAAAAAAGTCACACAAAAAATATTTGTTTCCTTTCTCCCACTTAGTAACTATAGGTATGTAAGGTCTAATGTGAGCAGGTTTGAAGGTTTCAAGATGACAAAAGAAAAGGTAATACTTTGGTAATACTTCTGTGTGTTGATAATGAATGATTTTTAACAACAATTAGTCTAAAAAATCATATTTACTAAATAATTGGTCGATTTTGATTAATAGTTTAATTTCTAAAACTATAAATGTAACAAAATAGTAAATAGTAAATTAACAATAAATGATTTATAGTAATAGTAAACTGTCTATATATAAGTTGGCCTTTGTACACTTTTTTTTTATTAATAATATTATATTTTTCTAACATTTTTATAATACATAATATAAAATTTGAATCCAGCTTTGTTATATTTGTATTGCGATTTTTTTCATAATAATCAAACTCCACAAATAATATGAAAATAAGATACCGTTTATCGAATATAAAACTCGTACAAAATATAATTATAATTAAGTTCTATACAATTTGTTGAGATAAGAAGGGGAAAAAAGAGCTTTATCTATAAGCATAGAAAAACCTATAATATTTTATCGTAACATTCACAAAATTTAAGGATAAAAAACAAACATTTATAACAGAATAAAATTCTTAGGAGATATTTTCCTACGTTCATAATAACGTAGAGGTCATTAAAGTACAAACATAAAACCAAAGTTAAGTCTCCTTCCATAATAAGCTGGAAAAAATAAAGTAATAACAATTAATATAAGAAGCTAGAACAAAACAAGTCATGGCAAAAACAGGATAATTACAACGGAATTGCGACGGTCTTTATAAACATCTCGTAACAGCGTTTTCAAAATAATACAGCCAGTGTTCCATCTTAAACTATTTTTATTGAGTAATTCCTTATAAACTATATTTTTATTCTAATATATAAAGCCGAAGAGTTTGTTTCTTTGTTTATTTAATGTTTGAACGCGCTAATCTCAGGAAATACTGCACCGATTTGAATAGTTCTTTGAGTGTACGATAGTCCATTTATCGAGGAAAGCTATGGGTTATATAACATCGCGCTAAGATGATTAAGAGAGGAGTAGCAAGAAAAACAGAAAGAAAGAAAGAAGCTTTCCTTGTGTGCGCTAATTAAATGGTGAAAGTTATTCAAAAATCTGTTATAAAAATAACTCACGATAACCACTTTTATGTTCAAAATTTCAATTCGGGAAAAATTTTGTGACAGACTGATTTCGATGCGGGCGAAGCTTTTTTGTTGATACTCCTCTCTTCTACGTCTTAACGTGATGTTATATAGTGTATAGCCTTCCTTGATAAATGTATTATCTAACAATCAAGGATTTTTTTAAATCGGTCCAATAGTTCCTGAGATAAGAGCGTTCAAACAATCAAACAAACTCTTCAACTTTATATATTAGTACAGATTTCCTAGCAATAAACGATGAAAACTAATAAAATTACGTACGTCTATAATTGTTTATTCAGCTCTTTGGTCAGCATAAACAAGCTTTTCACCCCATATATGATCAGCTATATAAAACGGGAATGTTTTTAGTGGAGGTCGTAAAGCGAACCACCCTTACAATTGGTCAACAATAAAACACGAAAGTACGTTAACGACCGATAAAATCGTGTTTACTGTATACAGTTCAGGAGATCAGGTCATAATCGGTGTTGTTTAAATTTTTAGAAGTTAACTACACCGCTTAAGGCATACGAATTGCTTGATAATGAGGAAATTGGGAAGCTGGAAAGCCCAGCGGTAACACCGTGCGACTATTTCGAGGAAGCTCGGTTTGCAACCCAGGCAGACACCAATGAGTTTTTCTATTAAAACTTATGTGTCCAATTGATAATTGCAGTTTATGACAAGCTTTTCGGTGAAGGAAAACATCGTGAGGAAACCTGCATATCTCTAGAGAATTTTGAAGATATGTGTAACCTACCAAACCGCATTGGAACACTGTGGTGCACTCAGCTCCAAACCTTCTCTCCAAAAACGAAGAGAAGAGGCCTATTCCCAGCAGTGGGAGAGTAACAGGCCGCTACTTAATTAGGAAATTGGGGTGGTGATGTTAGTGAATGTAGCTCGAGAGGGTAAACACATTGACTCTTGAAGTTACATATTTATTGTGGTCACGAATAAATTAAATAATGAAAGAATTAGACGCATCTCTTAATTCACCTGCCCTTATTTCATATTATAACATGTTTCGGCTAGGTATTTTACGACCGGCTGAAATGAGGGTTGTCTATTGACTGGCCCGTTGGCGCAGTGGGTAGTGATCCTGCCTTCAGCTCCGCGGGTCGCGGGTTCGATTCCCGCCGAGGGCCAACATTTTCTATAAAAAAAAAATAAAAAAAAAAGAATTTGTTGGTCTTTGAGCCTGGGTGTTTATTTGTATTTAAGTATGTATTTAGAAAATATATAAGTATATATTCACCAGTTGTCTCTCTACCATAACACAAGTATTAAGTTACTTACTTTGGGGACGGACGACCGTGTGTGTAAGTGTCCCATATATTTATTATTTATTATTATTTATTCTACTCAGCCGGATACCACATAAGAATTTAACGAATACGCTCCGGAAATAATAATTGTTGAGTTCCCAATGATAAAGCGTTATTAAATATTTATAGTTAGGATAGACCACTCTCATTCCTTATTTATAGAAAAATCTCCAGAATACTTAAGTCCTATAGCAAATACACAAAGCGCAAAAATTTGGCTATTATTACTCACATTTTCTTTTCTCACAATTTTTTTCAGCTTAGTAAGATGAAAAAAAAATTAAAAAAAGGAAATTTCTTCTACAAACTAGTTCAATTATAGTTACGGCGAACTGCAGAACTTACCGAATTCAAAGCGGCCACCCGTAGAGTTTATATCTCAAATACCTATCAACTTTAAAATATTCTACATATTTTTAATGAACGATCCGGCTCTTGTCGAATTTTCGTTAAAGTTTTTAAAATAGAGACGGTAAGGGAAACTTTATGTGAAACTCGATAGCAACTTTAGATTACGTGAGCAGGTTAAAGGAAAGTATGTTCTGTGGTTAAAAAACAGTTATTTACTTCTTGATATGACTCTATGTATATATACATATATCAATGGTGGTATAAGATTCTATAATAAAATTCCGCAATCAATTTCAGCACTGCCATTACCGGAGTTTAAAAACACTGTTAAAAAGAGGCTGATACAGAAAGCCTACTATACTGTTGAGGATTATTTAGACGATAAAAATGCGTGGATATAAATATTGTTCGACCCTGTACAAGATAGAAACATTAAGTGTAACTAGCATTAAGAATTGTATTCTTAAAAAGAGCAACCGCTGAGTTTCTTGCTGGCTCTTCTCGGTAGGAACAGCTTTCCGAACCAGCAGTAGAGTTGACGATTCAAAAGCACTTGTTTACAAGTTTATTTGAATAAAGAATATTTTGAATTTGAATTCAATATCTTTAATATTGAAATGAGTTCATCTTGTATATATATGGCATTTCTTATTTTTATTTACATGACATTATGACTTTATATTCGGACTAGTTACATAAATTTATATTGTTTGACATTTGCACGCCACTTATGGCAGTCTATGACTGTGTTTAATCAATTTTAAGACTTTTCTATGTACCTACACTTAAACTGCAAATAAAGATGATTTGATTTGATTTGATTGATTTGATTTTAAACCGAAACAATGTGTTTCCTGAAGTAGGCCACTACACGATGTTAACTCACACACAATCTTCAACAATTGGTTGGCATTTAGACAGAATTACTAAACGCTGATTGAGCAACCGCAATTAGTGAAATTACCCATATTAGTTGGTATGCTATTATATATTATGCCTTAATTCAAAGTGCTATTGACTTAAGGCAATACACATAAATGCAATGCTTGATGCAGTAAAGGCTTAAATAGCTGACTTAGTTGAAAGACAGTGACAGTACAGTAAAGTAACGGCCTGTTTCTATCCCACTGTTGGGCATGGGCCTCGTAAGTTTTTAGAGAGAAAGATTGGAGCTAATACCTACCACACTCCAATGCAGGTAGGTAACACATATACCCAGAATTTTCTAGAGATATGCAGGTTTCCTCATGATATTTTTCTTCACCGAAAGGTGTGTGATAAATTACAATTATCAATTAGACATGTAAGTTTTTAAAGAAAAACTCATTGGTGCTTGCCCGATGTTTGAACCCGTAACCTCCCATACAGAGTCACACGATGTTACCGCTGGGCTATCACAGCTTAAAGCTTGAGACAATATAATACAATCAAAGACAGTGGTGTAGCTAAGTAATCTTAGGTTCTGCACGTTAAATAAAAAGCTTTTAAAATTGTTGTATTAAATCAATATCATTTACTAGCAGAAAAGCTGTCTAGTTTCCACAGACTTTAAATAAGCTCGGTGCTATTAACGAACAGAGTATAAAGCAAGCATATTTAAAGAAAAGCAAATTTCTCCTATCTTTAAGCTACTTAACTCATAGTTCTTAGGAGCGCGGACGATGAATTTTAAAGCAGCAAACTAAATGCAAAATGTTATTAAGAGATAATAAGTATAATGTAATTAAAACCAGTAACTGCTTTTGAAATATCAGATAGTGTTGATTAATAAAAATGTTTTGATCACAGTGATATAGCCGTGTGGTGTTCGGCTAAGTTAAATAGACCACCCTCATTTGTTACCGAGGTGTCGTAAAAGGCGACAAAGGTAAATTAACGTCACGGAGACGGCTGGTCGTAAAAACGCAAAATCATGTGACAGCATTTTTATACCATGTAGTGCCAACCCCACTTAGAATGGGATAAGGGCAGGAAGATGATGATGATATTTGCTGTCTCTTTTTGGCTGCAAGTGTCCTTTTTTAACATTGTAATTAATGGTATCGCTTTAGATATAAATCGCTGTAGATAAAAATAAATTATGTGTCTAATTGATAATTGCAATTTATCACACGCTTTTCGGTGTAGCGAAAACATCGTGATGAAGCCTGCATATCTCTAGAGAATTCTAGGGATATGTGTAGCCTACCAATCTGCATTGGAGCAGTGTGGTAGGTCTTTAACTCCATTTCTTCTCTATATGTTCGTTATATTTCTTTAACAAAACTAATAACAAAAAAAATGAACTTGGTGTATAACGAACTTAAGTATTTATTATAAAGATTATACCGTTATAATGAGTATCCCGTAAAGATAGCCTCGTGAAGAATCAAGAGTTCAATTGAATTGGAAGCTCAGAATTTTTGTGAATAGCAATTATTAAACTGGAGCCTCATTTTGTTGAAACCGATCAAACGATTTCCTTCCGAAAGTAGGATCATTAGTGAAAATATAAAATAATCTCGATAAAATCGTTCTACACAGAGTCCTTTCAAAAACACTGCAAAGGTTTCCCGTTAGTGAATGACCATCAGGCAAAATGAACGACGTCTTTTTAACAAGTGACTTTATATTCGAATATCTTCCATTCCTCTACTTTTATATACATTTATCACAATCATAACTATTACAATTTTTAGTTAAAAGTACCAGAGTTCGTTACTAATAATAGTATAAATACGAAAATCTGCCTGTATTATTAATAAAAGGCTAAGACAGGAAGCCTAGTGTACTATACATATAGGTTTTATTTTAAAAAAAAATATTTTAACCTGTTTTCAAGCACAAAAAAGCTGCTATAAATTTATGAGTAAGCAAAGTATAATTACACTGTCAAATGCAAAGTTATTAGACTGTACGGGGACGAGTAAAACGCACCGATGCTATAAGCGCACTGGTTTATTGTCACGTAAGCTGCGGCGAGGTGGCACCCTCGCACACATACGTACAACTACATATACAACAGTTATGATGGCTCATTTGGGTAATGGGCGATCTCGGGTACTGTAATCTGGGATCGATTCCAGATATAATGATTTTTAAAATTTTTAAACTCGGTCACCAAGTTACTTTTATGTAATCCTCAATATTATAGACTCTATCAGTTTTCTTCTCAAAGCCGCGTGGTATCCGGCTGAATAGAATAGTACCTAATTTCTTACCGAGGTGTCGCAAAAGATGACCAAGGTAAGTTGACCCACCGTGTGGTATCCGGTTTAGTAGAATAGACCACCCTCTTTCTTACCGAGGTTTCATAAAAGGCGACTAAGGTAAGTTGACCCACCGTGGGGTATCCGGGTTAGTAGAATAGACCACCAAAAGAAGGTGGTAACATAACACTAAGGTAAGTTGACGTCAGGCAGGCGGCCGGTCATAAAAACGTAGCCAAATCATGTGACAGAGTGTTTATAATATGTTGTGCAGACCCCACTTAGAGTGGGATAAGAGTAGGAAGATGATGATGAGGATATTGAAATCCTCAAAATTATAGACGCTTTAGGTATCAGTTTTCTTCTATTAGCTATTTAAACTGTTGTAATACTCACATCTACATCAATTCCAGGTTGTGCGAAGATCCTTGTGAACGGATACTCCTTAGGAAGGTAGCTGAAGAACTCTTGCCGCCCCCTGTACCACTTGACGCTGTATAGCGTCTCGTTACCTTCGAGAGTCCATTTACAACCGAGAAGCACAGTGTCACCGAGTCTGACGGCAGATGGCGCTATTAGCTGCACGTCCCGTAAAGCTATTGTATCTGAAACAAACAAATTAATATTAAAGGCCTATTGCTATTCAACTATTGGACAAAAATCTCCTATCTCCTAATGTCACCATTAGAATAGACCACTCTGTGACAAGTTTTACATATCCCACTCACGCTGACTATGGGCCTCATAATAAAGCTGAGAGTCACTCAGCGGGCTATGCTCGGAGTTTCTCGACGTGATGAAATCAGAAATGAGGAGATTCGTAGAAGAACCAGAGTCAACGATACATCGCAGCATATTGCGAAGCTGAAGTGGCGATGGGTGGGCACATAGTAAGGAGAGCCGATGGGCATTGGGGTCTCAAGGAGTTTGAATGGCGACAACGCACCAGAAAAACTAACGTCAGTAGACCCCGATGCACGGTACACGATGGACACGACCTCAAAAAGGTTGCAGAGAGCCGCTGGAACCAAGCGGCATAGAATCGTGTTTTAAAAATATAACGTACTAGAGAACTATAGATCTACAAAAATACTACAAAAAGTCTCTATCTCTTATGGTTAACTCACAATAACTACTTTTGTTCATAATTTCAATTCGCGAAAATATTTGTAACACACTAATTTCCAAACGGGCTAAGTCGCTATGGCGCAGCTAGTTACTTATATATAGTTTCTTATATAGGATTATATATATGTTAAATTATCGATCATACATATAAACGAATCTGCAGTCACCAAAGTGGACATATGGTGTCGGTATAACGTTATTACGATCAACACCTCTGGACACAATAGCGTACAAATCGGCCGGAGTTTTAATTGCATTAAAGCCCAGGCGACGCTTGATGTAATGTAATTGTTTGCGGGCTTGACCTATAAATGTAGCGCCGTATTACTAGCGGAATGTTAATGTACTCTTAAAACTTTTCAAATCAATAATTTATAAATAAAATAACAATAAGAAAAAACGGAACAAATATGTGCAGTATAGTTATCACAATTTCACAAAATCACAAAATCACAATTTTATTATTTATGTAATTACATTTTTTAAATTTATAATAATTAATGATAAATTGGTTTTAATAAAACCATACAATTGCTTTAAGAGTAGAAGAATGGTGTAAATTTGTAAAAATATGAAAATAATTGTTGAATATTTCGGAAAAATTGTAGCTGCCTGAAAAGTTAGAGTTAAAATATTTGCTCAAAGCATTACGAATGATAACTAAAAACCCAAAAATATTTGAGTACAGATTGCAAAATCACTTTCATTTTTTATTATTAAATCCTAGCTGAAAAAATAACAAAGAAGAAAAATTAAGTAACCGCGTCTTATAATCACTAAAACGAGAAGTGAAAGATTTAGATGGTATGGACATGTCATTACACCAATGAATTCCATCCCTCCTCATTAGGAGGGATGAAATTCATGTAACCAAACGAGTGTAAATTTTGAATGTGGATGGATATGTGAAGAGAGGAAGATTGTGTGAAATATGACATGCATATAAAAGGAGTAGCGCCAGAGTTGACGAATGATAGGTCAGAATGGAAGAGAAAAACATGTTGTGCCGATCCCACTTAGAGTTTGATAATGACAGGAAGATAATATAATATCTAATAATCACTAAGAGATATTCAAAGTTCAAATCTAAGTCCAATATATACGATTTCTTTTTCTAACATAAATCGTCACAGACTCCAGAACCCAAATAAATCCTCACAATATATCTACAGAAAATAACGCACCTCAACCAGCACCGCAATATTTTTCGCGAGAACAAGTGCATAAGTGATTTGCGTTCACCATTGTGACAAAAGTGTGATCCTAAATACAAAAAGGAACCCGCCGAGATCACGTTTTGATAATATTCCAGTCCTGACGTAAAAGTAATGGCGGCAAAAACAGTTACCATCCGCTCGCACTCGGTACGTGAACACGGTACTAATATACGTCCACTGATGGCGGTAAAAGAAAAATACGACGCTGGACAAATGTTTTCGTAAGCTGCGCGGAGGAAATTGATTACTGTAGTGCTGGGTTTTATCCGTAAATAACAGTGGCATGGATGACGTCGTAAGTTTATAGAGATGGCTTAATTTTTGTATTGTTTTTAAGTGGGCATGACTAGGTAAAAGTATAAGAGTAAAGTTAAAGAGTATAGTAAAGTAAAAGAGTATAGTAAAGTAAAAGAGTATAGTAAAGTAAAATATTACGCGTAACTAGAAGTTACGCGAAATCTTTTCGTCCAATATTCCTCAGTGCCTGAAGACTAAAGTCTTCGAACAGTGCGTGTTGCCAGTGATGACCTATGGCTCTGAAACTTGGTCGCTGACTATGGGCCTCATAAGAAAGCTCAGAGTCGCTCAGCGGGCGATGGAGCGAACTATGCTCGGAGTATCTCTATGTGATCAAATCAGAAATGAGGAGATCCGTAGAAGAACCAAAGTGACGGACATAGCTCAACGGGTCGCGAAGCTGAAGTGGCAATGGGCGGGGCACATAGATCGAAGAACCGATGGACGTTGGGGTCTCAAGGTGCTAGAATGGCGACCCCGCACCGGAAAACGCAGTATAGGCAGACCCCCCCATCAGATGGACAGACGACCTCAAAAAGGTCGCGGGGAGCCGCTGGATCCAGGCGGCACAAGATCGTGTGGCGTGGAAGTCCATGACAGAGACCTTTGTCCAACAGTGGACGGCTATTGGTTGAAGAGAGAGAGAGAGAGAGATGACTAGGTCATTGGCACAGGTGGCAGTGATCCTGCCTTCAGCTCTGGGATTCACGGGTTTGATTCTCGTAAAGGATATTTACATATAACAATTTATTAGCTCATTATAGTTAAGTACCTGGGTGAACAAGCTTCGCTTGGTAATTTTGTTACAGATACAAAAAAAAGGCGCCGATGACATGTGGCATTCGTGTGGAGCTGTTTCCGTGGAGAATAAGAAGTCTAGTCGCTTATTATTATTTACATTCCGTGTGGTATCCGGTTGAGATTAGATCACCCTCTTTCTTACCGTTTGTAACATGTTGTGCCGACTCCACTTAGTGTGGTCATAGAGGGAGGGGGATGATTATTATTTCTATTGCATAAATAATGTCACATTATTCATGTTGACCTCAATATGTCGCAGCATATTTGCGTCCGTATTTCAACCGATATAGAGACATGAATGCTATTAAAAATATGCAAAGTGCATATTTGAAAAAGCGTCAACATGCGGCACTCCTAATTGAATTGTATGAAAATGTTTCCGTAGATTTTATAATGAGGGTAGACTATCACTACATAGTATAAAACAAAGTCGCATTCTTTGTTTGTCCACATATCCCTATGTATGCTGAAATCTTTAAAACTACGCAACAGATTTTGATGCGGTTTTTTTAATAGATATAGTGATTCCAGAGGAAGGTTTGTATGTATAATAAAATTCAATATGGAGTAGAGAAATACTGTAATTTTTGAGGTTTCTGTAAATAATTACATTTTTTTCCGCTTACATTGCAAACGCAGGCTAAACCCTACGAGATTTATAATAATAATAATAATAATAATAATAATAATTTTTATTTAAAGGCATTATAACCCATACAAGAAAATCAAATTCTTACATAAGGAAATAAAATAACAATCATTTCCTGTTGTTACTACGATGAACAGATAGCCAATATTTTAAAATCACACTCGGCATCCCATCGTTTACTCTTTGTAAAATGCTGTTTGATGTAGATCTTAGTCGATCCCAGAATGATGCAACTCGGGCTCTAAGAATTGCATAAAAATCAGGAACTCCCGTCTCGGCGAACATACCGGATGCGCTACAGTATCTCGGTAACCCCATTAATATCCGAAAAGCATTATTATACTGAACGCGTATTGCAGTATATGATTTTTTAAGAAAATTTGTCCACAGGTGACACGTATAGAAGCTCTGGCAATACGCGTTGAACAGTATTACCTTAACAGAATGGCTGCATTTACCGAATCTACGGGCCAGCATGTTGCAACGAATCGAGAGTGCCCTCGTTTCCCTCTCAATATCAAGGTCATCCTTTAGGAACTCTGTCAAAACGTGACCTAAGTATTTAAATTTTGATACAACCCTAACCACCGAGTCATTCAAAATAAGTTCTGGTATCCTTTCGGGACCTTTACCTGCACGAAAAACCATCATTTCGGTTTTTTTGACATTGTATTTCAGACCGTGAACATTAGCATAATTTTCACAGACCGAAAGCAATCTTCTAAGCCCTTTGATAGAAGGGCTGAGAATCACCATGTCATCCGCGTAACTAATACTATTTATACATGTCTCGCCAATATGACAACCGATTTTGGTGGTTCGCAGCTCCTCTATCAAACCATTGATATACAAATTGAAGAGATCCGGAGAGGTGATACCACCCTGCCGTACCCCGCAATCTAATTTATAAATATCAGATGCCGTGTCCCCCCATTTAACA
This sequence comes from Morpho achilles, assembly GCA_947086495.1. NCBI lineage: Eukaryota > Metazoa > Arthropoda > Insecta > Lepidoptera > Nymphalidae > Morpho > Morpho achilles. The sequence goes on along the minus strand of CAMTZB010000004.1, from coordinate 3,413,705 downwards.
CTATTTATCTGATTCCCATACCAGTATCTCAACAGATCCACAATTTCCGATGGAACGTGAGATCGATACAATTTTGCCCACAGAATATCATAATTCACACGGTCGAATGCCTGGCTCAAGTCTAAAAAGCATGCGTAAACTGATGTATCACGAGCTGTATAGTAATTTATTACATGTTTTAAGCTAATGATTGCGGAATCCGTTGAGAGACCAGGACGGAAACCAAATTGCGCATCATCAATAACAATATTATCAGATAGGCTTGGTTGTATCAAACGTTCTAAGATTTTACCAATTACAGTACCCAAAGAAATCGGACGGTAATTGTCCGCAGAGCCCAAATCACCGGTTTTGTTCTTAACAATAGGAATAACAACTGTTTTCATTAAATCTCCTGGAAGATAGGAATACCTTAAACACATATTAAACAGCTTGCATAATTTGCTATTTAAAATTTCACCTCCATATAAAATATGTTCCAAACTAAGTTCATCATGGCCCGGCAATTTACCCCTTTTCATTTGGCGAATTACTTTTGCCACCTGAAAAGGTGTAAATTGCAGAACCGGATGATTAGGTCTTTTAAATTGCTGATTATTATTATTATTGGCCTTCAGAACGGAGTCATTTGGATGCGGATTTATTTTAAACTTTTTAACGAACATATTGGCTATCTGTTCATGATTCTGTAAACCATTAACTTTAATAGGAAAACTTTGCTTATAACTAAATTTTTTCGTTTCTTTCCAAAATTTGCTAAAATTACATTGTTTTCGATACATTGCTAAAATATCCAATTTGATTGATTCTTCATTTTTTTGACACCAACGAAGTTTATTTTTAAAAATCTTACGGCTAGTAACCATATTTTCGTATAGTCTCCCTTCACACGGCTTAGCACCCAGAACCCACAATTTAAAATGTAATCTATATTCTTTATAGCTTTCTTGAACGTGAAGATTCCACCCTTTTACCTGCCTAGTTTTATTGTTTTTTACATTAAAACTTCCTAAGGACTTTTTCGCACCTGACTGTATAACACCAACAATATTACTATATAAGTTATCAATAAAAATACAATGATTACTTAAGTTTTTACAATTTTTATGCATGTCACACTCTTCACATATAAAACTATCCTTAATGTTATCTAAATTAGCCATGCAATAGGTGTAATACTTTTCGATTTGTTTTTTATCTCTAACACCCCAAATAATACCTGTTTTTCTAACCGGAGTTTTATCTGCAGTAAGGTTTTCTATAACTTCATTAAAATTACATCTAACGCGCAATGGAAAATGGTCAGACCAGGTAGCATCATATAGAACATTTACAGTAGATATTGATTCCCAAGCTGCTTTAGTCGTAATGCAATGATCTAGCCATCGACGTGTCCCATGGGCTTCACTTATAAAAGTGTATGTGTCAGAATTGATTCCTAATTTTTCAACATCCGCCCAGACCCACTGTTGCTCGTCACAGAAATACATTAGCTCTTTGCCAAAACTAGCATTTGGATGTGCATTAAAGTCCCCTAAAACATATACCGCAGCTACATTAAGTTCCTCTGCAATGGCATTGATTTTAGATAAACAATTTGTGAAATCTAGAAGATTGTCAGGATCGTCAGTTGGCATGTACACATTAAATACTAAAAATGAACGTAAGTTTAGAGTAACCCGCATAGCTATTATTCTGTCCGATGAACACTCTATTATTGAAACATCTGAAAACTGACTTTTTCTCCACATTAAAGCTAGGCCACCATAGGGTCGCCCACGTAAAACCCCAGAAGAAACGTCTACAGATGAAATTGCTGAACATGCGAAATTAGTATCGATAGTGTGTACAAAGTTTAAGTCATGGGGTAATAACCAAGTTTCCTGCAGGGCAATGATGTCAGCGTGAGAACATAATTCGCGAACATAGTCAACTGACCGTTTTATTGACTTACAATTAAAAGATATTAATGTAGTTGTAAAATTCATAAATTAATTTGTGGATGCGGTTTTCACATGTTCACGAAAAACTCGATATTTTATACCTTCAGGCCAAAAGTCATTTTTTAAAAAGTGTTCCAATTTACTACGCGAGACCTTAACTTTAAACGAATTGAACGATGTTTCATATTTTTGATGCAGGATTTGAACTTCGGTACATTCCTGACCCATATCCTGTATATGATCCATCATATCCTTAGCAGTTGTTGACTTTGATAGTCTTGAAACATAAACGAAGGCAGGTATATCGGCAACTTTAATTGTACACGCATGCTGTGCTGTGCCACACAAATTATTTTTTACCTTACGTTTTTTCCGTTGTACAACTGTAAACTCAGAGTCATCGTTTGTATTCGGAACCCTTTGACTCAATGAATTACGGTTAGTAATCGTTTGCACCGCTGTGTTGCTGTCCATTATGTCGCGATAAGTCGGTATATGAACAATATCATTAGATGATGAGCGCTTGCCGTGCGGCGTAAGCAAAGGCGTCGGGCGATTTTCATCATTCACTCGTTTCTTCGTGGTGGGCGAGGAAATTTTCGTGGAGGTCATGCTAAGAGAAGCACGTAATTCGGTTAACTCAGCACTAAATTTAGTTTGTAAATTCAACACCTCCTCTTTAGATGCAACTTCGCTACGTAGTTTAGATAGTTCTGTTTTCATGATTACAAGATCCTTAAGTAATCTAGTAACATCCACATGATCGAAGCTTACTGGTGGCAGCCGATTTAGGTCTCTAGCGACAAAAATGGGCTGATTTACTGGATCAGTCTCCTTTAAAATTTTTATTACATCTTTTATATTTTTCTTCTTTTTGTCCTCTCCTTTTCTTTGTATAAATCGAGTCTCCACTGCACAAGAATTACAAAGCTTCGTTTTTCCGCTTTCTATGTCATCATCGCTAAAGTTACATGAACATATTTGCACAATACTCAGTTCGTCCAATACGTCAATTTTGTTTTGAACAAACGTTAAAAACTCGTCAATTATTATTTTATTCACCGCCATCACTTATTCACTTGGGCCAAACGCCAACCTTAGAACCGGTTTAAATGAATCATATAGAGTGCTGCGTGAGTGCAATGAGTGGCCACTACTTATTGATGCAAATGTAAGATCGCGACTGAATCAAAATGATGTACTAAGTATTTGTACATCTTGAAAAGGTCTACAGAAAAGTCCACGATAGTATATGTATATCTGTTATGGATAACCCACTATAGCATTTTTTGTCATTTACTTTTTACGAAAAATAATGCCTTATGTTCAAAGCAATTTTTATACAATACAGCATTAATCCTTATCCAATTAAGTACTTTAAATAAACATTTGATTTAATATAGATCAATAGCCGTCTACAGCATGTAATTTAAGTGAACATTTTCGGAGATACTACAGATTTAAAATGCCGCAAGGAGGCCGCGCTTCACCCTATAGCACTTCGCATTTAGCAGCTATATGTAGTTCTTTCAAGAGTTTGTTTAATGACAAGAAAGCTGTGAATGTTGTATATAAAGACATTCTGTAATTAACTGTAAAAATAAAATACAATACATAGAGAAAATGTAAAAGTAAATAAGTAAAAATGTACTATATAAATTTAGATATTCCAAAGATAGCAGGAAATCTTCTTGGTATATACATATATAGGGAGAGGGAAATTGTTTTAACCAAATTTAACGCTTGCTTGCTTGCTTATTTTTTTACACTGAGTGCCATGGGCTATATATTTTACACCCGTGCGAAGCAGGCGCAGGCCGCTAGTAATACATAAAAACACGGGTAAAATGACATTTTAATTTATGAAACCTAGCTGAATCGATTTATAGCCCCCAAAACCTATATATGTTTAAGTTTCATGAATATCATTGGAGCCGTTTCCGAGATTCAGAATATATTTTATATTTAAATGAGTTATATTTAAATCTTGTATGTATACATATATATTTTCGGAATTTCAGAAACTGCTCCAACGATTTTATTGAAATTCGGCATGTAGGGGGTTTTGGGGGAAAAATCGATCCAGCTAGGTTTTATTTCAAATAAATCGTTTTATCCCTGATTTTGGGCATAACATTTTTTTTTAATTTATTTGAGTATAAATCACTATTTTTGCTGTAAAACATGAAGTAGCGTACAAGCGTAGCTTAATCGGGGAACGGGTGGTCTCGAGAAATGTAAATACATAGGATCGAGCCACGACAACCCCATAATTTTTTCCTTTTTTTTTAAGTTTCTTATTTTTTTTAAAATTACCGAGCAAGGCTCGGTTCACCAGGTATTAACTCATTTAAATATTAAAGAAATTCTGGGCAGAAGATCATAGTTATAAATGTAGCAAGGTCTACACTCTCGTAAACATTTCTTTATATATCCTTAAATTATTCTTGGATGTACCTAAATTAACTAGACAATAATTACGCAGTAATTTACTTCGCTGAACACGTACAAAGGGGCTAATGAAGCTCGTGCACGCTATTCCATATATAGGTAGCTTAACACTGATACAATAACAGCTTGATTTCGTCGGTTAAAGGCCTCTGTGCTCTGGCGTCTATCTACGTAACTGTTATCTATCCTTAATATTTCATCATCCTCCTGCCCTTATCCCACTCTAAGTGGGGTCGGCACAACATATTATAAACATGCTGTCACATGATTTGGCTGCGTTTTACGACCGGCCACCTGCCTGACGTCAACTTACCTTAGTAGTATTTTACATCTCCTCGGTAAGAAAGAGGGTGGAATATTTTACTCAACCGGATACCACACGGTGGGTCAACTTACCTTAGTCGCCTTTTACGACACCTTGGTAAGAAATGAGGTTGGTCTATTCTACTCAGCTGCATACGACACGGCGGACCAACTTATCTAAGTCGCATTTTACGACACATTGGTAAGAAATCTGGGTGGTCTATTCTACTCAGCCGGATACCACACCATCATATAACGAATACTTTCTGGAAATAATAATTATTGAGTTCCCAATGATAAAGCGTTATTAAATATTTATATGGCATCCCCTTTCATTGCAAATTGTATTTAGTTGGTTTCCTTCCCAATTACCTATTATCAAAGGATGTTATATGAAATAATTTTCCTCATCGGTTTAGTATTGTAACATAATACTTACTGATCGCTACATAAAACAGACCCCCGTCGTGTCCGTCTTTCTACAAGTCTGTTTCTACATGTTATGGGGTCGGCACAACATGTTATAAACATGTTGTAACATGATTTGGCTAGGTTCTATTTTTATACGACGACGATATTTTACGATCGACCGCCTCCCTGACATCCACTTACCTACATTGAAGACTGGCTGAGAAGAATAGTGGTCTATTCTACTCAGCCAGACACCACAAGGCGGGCCGACTAACCTTAGTCGCCTATTACGACACCTCGGTAAGAAAGAGGTTGTTACTATTCTATTCAGCCGAATACCACACTACGCATCTACATGTCTGTTAGTGAGAAACTCAATAACCACTACTGTTTTCCATGAAGATTGCACTACTAGATGGAGTTATATATATGGTAGATTGAAATTAATAATTTCATAATGTTTTGTACTAATTAGTCGAAATATGACCGTAAATTTTCAAAATATTGCATAATATCTGCGATGCTGCGTAATTTTTTTATGTTTTATTAAACAATGAATGATCAGTTATTCCTCTTTTGTATGTCTGTAGAAAAATATGCGATTGTGTACATATATTTTTTAAAGAAACCTTAATTGTTTTTATTTTTTTATATATAAAAAATCTGTCTGTTCGTGTTCTGTGCTTTTAAAACATTTGGAATCATTGATAATACGCTGCGCCAACCAGCACAATAAAAAATTAAGTACTTTCTTCGTGAACAGTAAAAAAAGACTACATATTGAGGGTATCTTAAAATTAAAGTTGTCATAAACGTAGGCTCAGATATTAGTTGTCGAGATCATCAGATAGCAAATAATTTTTTCTATAAAAAGTGGCATTGGTACCTGCTCGGTATTTGAACCTGTGACCCTTGGGTCTACGTAAGAAGGGTATTCGGATGCTCACCGCTCAACCATCACGACACATTAATATACAAAATATAATTAATTAATCAGAGATTCGAATTACGAAGTTTAAGTAACAGTGAAATATAATAATTATACATGGATTCATAATCCATTAAATTACTCAGTTAAGTATACACTCGTGAAAACTTTGTTCTGATTGACTTTTGCCTCATTAATTATGAATATAGAAGTGCCGCATCTAATTTTCGAATTTCACGTCAGACGTATTATAATTTACTTGTAGGGATGTAAAGTAGGGGATTTTAGGGCTTGGAGTAGAAAAAATTGATGAATAAAAAAATATATTTTTTCCCTCTTAAAAAATCGATTAATTTTTATTTAAATATTTATTTTTATTAAAATAATCAATAAATAACAATCGTTTTTTTCTGACTATTTGACGTTACCTTTTCGATATTAATAATAATTTTGAATAAATGCTAATTACAGTGGACAACTAGCAATAAATAAAAATAGATGCACTGTTTTTGAAAATCAATTAAAATTGTGTAGTTTGGCTATATAGGTTTCATCCAACAATGCATATCTTATCTTGAAAAAACAAGAAAAAAGGGCATTATATAGTAAATAGATTATATTAATACAATTTAATAACATCGACTATATAAAAGTTATGTAAAAAGTAAGACTGTGTTACTCTGTTACTACTAGCTTTTAGTAAAAACCGTACAGCAATCCGTTTAGTAGATTTTAAAAAAACGATCACATACAGACAGACAGCTTTTGGAGATTTTGTATTATAATATATATATATATATATATATATATATATATATATATATATATATATATATATATATAAATACTGATTTTCGTGCCGTTTGGTATCCGGCTGAATAGAATAGACCTACCCTCATTTCTTACCGATCGTAGTACCGGTGTCGTAAAAGGCGACTAAGGTAATTTGACGTCAGGCAAGCGACTGGTCGTAATAATTATCCAAATCGTGTACCAACATGATTTATAATTGTTTAAAACATGTTGTGCCGACCTCAATTAGAGTAGGATAAGGATAGGAAAATGATGATGGGATATAGATATAGATTATTAATTGACGATCAACAACTGGTGGAAATATTTAATATTGGTCACAAGATTGCGTTTTATTATCATTCAGGGCTGACACGCTTTAATTATCGATGCTCCGATTACGTCATAGTGTTGTCCCCGATATAATACTAATGGCGATGATTAAACGAAAACACTTATAGAATAGACATTTCTTTCCGGAGTTTTTAATACAAAAATAATGAATCACTTCGTTACTCCACGGCACTCGACGACAAAATCGCAATACGGCTTTGCGATTATGTCGTGGCGTCTATCACTTTATGGACTTCAGTTTTTATCGGACTTCAGTTACGGAGCGAAATCAGTTTATTTGAAACGCAACGCCATATGCCAAGTCAGCTAAGTCAACCTAACAAGTATGCAAAGCAAGCTACAGTTAAGTGCGATAACTGTCAGCCAAAGCCGCCGCGGCCATGCGGTACGCAAGTATCGACTTGCGTACTGCCAAAATGAAACAAAAGTTAATGTATAGAACCGGCTATACACACGTCTCATTGTATCGGGTTAACCCGACTTATATGAGCTCATCATGAGCTCTTTACACGATATTATCACGGCGGGAACTGAAACGAAAGTGACGTCAGGCGTTCCGCTATATTCAAAAAAAAAATCAAAATTTATTTATTCATTACCAGAATTCTGCATTACTATATAAAGGTAGGAACCTTCTAGTGATTAAGTCAAGTATACTCGTGTCATTGTCATATTATCCCTCCCTATCAACAAGGGGATGCATTTAATATAAGCCACCGCACGCCTTGGTTAACGTCTTTTGATACAGTAAACGCATTTAAAACGTTATTCTATTTGACTATTATTTCATTACCGCTACATATTTCTATTTTTTTTTTGGAATATTAATAACCTGCAAATCAACAGTAATCAGCGTGTATGGTCTAATCATTCTTCTGAAAGGAAAACAAGGCTTTTGCTCAGCGAACAAATTGTTTTTTATAAAGTGATGTTCTTTTGTTATTTATCGCTGCATTCCTGCTGCATACTTAAAACTCTAGAGTTATACTTGAAATAAGAACTAAATATAAACATCTAGCATCACTGAATCTCAATAGTAATAAAATAAATGAGCTTTGAGGATTTGATGAGCGCAGCCGTTTGGTTTAGAAACCAGTACTTAATTTACGGAATGGCATTAGAGTGGTTCGAATTGTAAAGTTTGGAAGGAGCTTTCAAAGTGTTCTATTGATTTAGTTTGATATATGGGTTAGAGAGATTAGAAGGCGATATTTACTCATGCAGGAGATTGGAGTTGATCGATTTTAAATCCAAAGATATTGTCAATAACTTTTTATATGTTATTAATAATATTTTTTATTCAGTCTGGATTTCTAGCCATCGGGAGCTTGAATACTATTACGCTCCTTGATGGCAATGATTTGTTTATATATTTTTTATAACAATAATGTTATTATTAATAAATAAAAGGAAAATAATAAGGTATCCTATTTATAGAAAAATGACACAGGCAACTGTAGGCGCTGATCTAATCAACCAAAATATAACAATAACATACACACACACACACACACACACACACAAACACTTTTTTTATTAATAATGTTATTCTTAATTTTTTTACCATCGTATTCAAGTTGAAAGAGACAACTCATCATCATCCTCCTGACCTTATCCCAACAGTGGGGTCAACAGTACAACATGTTGTCACATGATTTGGCTACGTATTTTACAACCGGGCGCTTGCCTGACGTCTACTTTGTCTACCTTAGTCGCCTATTATGACACCTCGGTAAGAAATGAGGTTGTACTATTCTACTAAACAGGATATCTCACGGCTGGTCGACTTACCTTAGTCGCCTTTTATGACACCTCGGTAAGAAATGAAAGTGGTCTATTCTACTCAGCCGGATACCACACGGCTAAGGAGTACACCAAAAATAAAATATACAAATCAAACAATTATACTAAAGAACTTTAACGATTATATAAATCAAGTTGTGACAGCCCTGGACGCGCTCGAAACGCAATATCTTGCGGTCCCCCTCAATAATTATACGTAACCGCAGCCGCGCAACCGACAACTAATATTGATAACAAAGCGAAACTTGTATGGAGTACCAATAAACGTACTTAAAGTATAACTTTATTAAATTTGCATTAATCCAAATAATTTTACTGCGAAATTAAAAATTTAATATCAATACTGTATTGTACAAATTTTGTAATTTTATCCTTAAGAATTTCGTTTGCAACCCTTCCAATTTCAATGCGGCGGTAGAGGAGGATTGGCAGAGGGCAGCTCGGGAGGAGCTCCTCCGCCAACGGAGGCGGCGGCTGGAATCGCCCAGTGCAAGAGCCTGGACAATTTCGGCCATCCAACCCATTCTCTAGGGCTGGGTCGCCAGGAGGCAGTGGTCTTCACCTTCCGCCTGACACAGGTGCTTTCCGGACATGTTTGCTTCGGGAAGTATCTGTGGTGATTGGACCGGCGCGAAGCGTCCGGCGAGTGCCACAAGTACGGCGCCGAATTCGATACGGCGCTGCACACGCTCGCGGACTATCCAGCTTGGGCGGTTTAGCGGGCGGAACTCGTGGCATAGGTGGGGCACGATCTGTCCGTGCCCACTGTGATTCGTGCCATGGTGGACAGGGAGCGATCGTGGGCAGCGATGGCCTCCTTCTGCTAGGACGTTATCTCGCGGAAGCAGGCGGTCGAGCGGATACGGGAAGTCGAGTCCCTGGATCCGATCCACCGCAGACGAGCCGGGAGTAGGCGACTCGCTCAAGACCATCGCGTGCCGTCCTAACGGGGACCTTCTGGGCGCCTATTTCACTATATTATTCACCCTATAAGGTCCCCGTGGTGGTCGATGCATCTGGTGCTCCCTATGCCTCGTCAGCAGAGGGAGGGGCCACTTTTAGAGAGGCCCCGACCCAGAGGTGGCGTACTCTGGGGTACAGAGTTGCTGCTTCATTACCTATGAAGACATTGCCCCTATCCCCGCCACATGCAGCGTGGTGGAGCACAAAGGTTGTTTTAGTCGGTGTGAGTGCGGCATAATCGTTGTCTGTCCCCGTCGGGCGGCGGTACCCATAAGGGATTTTTTTCCTGTTACATGATGTATAAAGCATTTTGTGCCGATCTTAGAGTGTGATAAAGACAGGATAATGATGCTCAAAGATGACGTAAAACAAATGTTCCTTCAAAATAATATGATCGCAATATCGTGAATTTAATAACAAACTATTATACAGTTTCTTGTGTAATATTAAATTTCGCAACTACCACGCATGTTTCTGTATATAAAATTATATTAACTATGTAATAATATAATAATGATAAAATGTACTGGGAAATTTAATATCATTGCCGCAACACAAGTATATACAACATTCACGTATAATATTAACACTATTAATAAAAAGTTCCTATCTAAAGGCGGCAGCTTGGAGGGTCGACGTATAAATATGGACCGGGCGAGGGAAATATAAGTATAAGACGAACATTTGTTCAGGCATCCATTGGCCCTCGCCAAATATTTGTTTGGAAATTTTTATAGACAACGATACTTGTGCTTTTAACATCTTGGGTATACCAAGATGATCCTGGTCGAAATTTATTAATTTTGCTTAATTGTAAGCAGTGATCTGTTATCGTTGTGTGGTTTCCGGCTGAGTAGAATAGACCACCCTCTTTCTTACCAAGGTGTCGTAAAAACGACTACGGTAAGTTGTGTGAGGCAGGCGGCCGGTCGTATATGTAACTCAAATGAAAGTACCTGGTTAACCGAGCCTTGATCGGTAATTCTTTAGAAAATAAAAAAATTAATTTAACGACAAAAATTGTGTTTTATATATTCAATGTAAATTTTAGTAGCTTTATTGTTAGAACAGTAACGTAAATTAAAGAAAAACTATGTATTACTAAGTCGAGGAGGCAAAAACCCTTCTCATAACCTATACATGCAGCATTACAAACATTCACTACTACAATCTCAATGATTGTTTTGCCTCTTAACAGACAGATTGACGATTTCGGCCAGGTCCTTTTCTGATGATGCTTTACTTACGGGGTGAAACTATCATTGACATTCTCGTAGTGAATGTGCGAAGTGCTTGAGTAGTATTTTGTTGGTGATGGTTTTTGTGATACGTGCGGTAACTAATTCTACATGTCATCATCATCTTCCTGCCCTTATCCCACTCTAAGTGGAGTCGGCACAACATGTTATAAACATGCTGTCACATGATTTGGCTGCGTTTTCACGACCGGCCGCCTGCCTGACATCAACTTACCTCTGTCGTGTTTTACGACACCTCGGTAAGAAAGAGGGTGGTCTATTCTACTAAACCGGATACCACACGGTGGATCAACTTACCTTAGTCGCCTTTTACGACATCTCGGTAAAAAATGAGGTTGGTCTATTCTACTCAGCCGGATACCACTCGGCGGGTAACTAATTCTACATGTATTGACGTTTTTTGCTTCCTTCACTACATTATATAGATTTTTTCAAAAACGCGGATTATAGCAAAATAAATCTATCATAAAGTAACGCGGCAAAGTAAAGCGTACTTCTATAAGTCAGCAGTGAAGTACATAAACACGGACGAGTGGTTTTTTTACGAGAAGCTAAAATAAACACTTATAAAAATATAAAACGTTATTATAATTTCATTTTCTAACAACCTCTGATAAATTTTAATTGCTATGAAAGTATAATTAAAATAGACACATAACGGCGTGAACCCTTATAAATAATTGAGTGTCAACTTATTATCAAATTATACTAAAGGACAACACTCGTATAATTTAATTTAATTCTGATAAAACCGTTAGGGCCTGTTTCACAAGTGACCATTAAAGCAGCAGTTAGCTTATTCGGAACATATCTGACACATATATTGGAATTTTGCGTTTCTCAGGTTTCTTGTAGGCTTATTCACTTAAAGTCCCTAATAAGTTAACAGGTAGATCATGTGGCTGTTATTTTGTTTATCTGCTGGATAGCAAATATCTATTTCAAAATGGCCGCGATTTTTTTTTTAGTTTTCCACTTATTAGTCTATTTTTGACATTTATCTGACATGGCATGAGAGACATATAAGCTGTGGTAGCCCAGCGGTAACACCGTGCGCCTCTTTCGAGGAGGTCTAGGGTTCAAACCCCGGGCACCAATGAGTTTTCTAGTAAAACTTATGTGTCTAATTGATAATTGCAATTTATCACACGCTTTTCGGTGAAGGAAAACATCGTGAGGAAACCTGCATATCTCTAGAGAAATCTGGAGATATGTGTAACCTACCAATCCGCATTGGAGCAGCGTGGTAGGTCTTAGCCCCAATCCTTCTCTCCAAAAAAAAAAACGGAGAGAAGAGGCCTTTGCCCAGCAGTGGGATAGTAACAGGCCGATACTTACTATGAGAGACATTAATCTGTTACTTAGTTTATTTGTCGGTTAACTATCCGACACTTTAACAGTAACTTGTGAAACAGGGCCTTATCGCATAAAATTGGTATTTAAATATAAGTACGTGGGTGACCGATCCTTGTACGGTTATTTTGTTTATTCCGTCCGTTCGTCACCGAGCTCTTACAATTTTACAATTAACAGCAAAAACACTATTTTGTATTCAATTGTAGCCATTTTTCAATGCCTGAATACAGGAATGGAAAGACATTTTTCTTTATCAAACCCAGCTAGACGAATAGTAGAAGTCGGCACATGTTGAAAAACATGTCACATGGCTTGATATTTTACGACCCGCCGCCTGCCTGACGTCAACTTACGTTAGTCGCCCTTTGCAACGCTTCATTAAGAAAGAGAGTGGTCTATTCTACTCAGCCGAATACCATGAGGCGAGTCAACTTATCTTAGTCCCCATTTACGACATCTCGGTAAGAAATGAGGGTGGTCTTTTCTACTCAGCCAGATATCATGCGGTGACTTAACTTACCTTAATCACCTTTTACGACATCTCAGTAAGACAGAGGGTAGTATTTTCTACTCAGGTAGATACTACGCGGTGACTCAACTTACCTTAGTCCCCATTTACGACACCTCGGTAAGAAATGAGGGTGGTCTATTCTAATCATCACATACCACACAGCTAAATTAATAGATAAATATTTCAACTCTAATTGCTTGAGATCAATTTTTAAATTTAAACTATCGTAAGTAGTATTCATTGTTAATGTATAGAACCGGCTATACTCACGTCTTATTCTATCGGGTTCGCTCGATTAGTTTCGAATTCATCTGGGGCACTTATTCATGAGCTCTATACACGATGTTCCCCCCGCGATAACATCATTTAAAGAGCTCATGAATAAGTGCCCCGGATGGGTTCGAAACAAGTCGGGCTAACCCGATAGAATAAGACGTGAGTATAGCCAGTTCTATACATTAACTATGAGATCAATTTGCTTTGCGATTTTGGTCGTGGAGTCTATCTCCTGACGATGCTTCGGTTGCGGGGCGAAACGATTGTTGAGTTTGTGATAGTGAACGTATATAGTGCTTGTGTATTGTGGTGGCGGTGGTGGAGGTTTGTGCATGTGTTTTTACGAATCCTGCATGTATCAGGTATGATAACTGATTGTCCACTTACATTTAGCATTATATATATTTTCTATTTTACTTCTTCGCGGATTATAGCAAAATAATTTTATTATTGCTTTTGTATTATGGATCTCCGCAAAGTAACGCCTAATTCTACAAATTATTTGTTTGAAATAAGAATTTTGAGTACTTCGATGCATGAGAACACCAAATATATATTCAAGACTGGATTAATAGTCTGGCTACGTTAGTTTGGTTCAAAACACATCAATCTAGCTAGCTTTTGTCACGTATTAATTGATCAATCTACGGTGCTCCGGCCCACCTTACCCTTAGTGTAACACGAGTAACCCGAGGCACCTATTAAACTACAATACACAGAGTTGTATAGCTATATAGGGTATAAAATATATTAAGGCAATTACGTTACGTTGTTTACTTAGTAGAGATGATTGCTGAGAAAGAAATGGACTATTAGTCATATTAACGCTTTCATTTTGAAAGAATTTAAATAAATTAAATACATTAATGGGAAAACTATACATACGTTCGTCCATCGTCAAAGTATTTATATACCTACTTGTATAATGTATGACAGGGAATTGGTAAGTTCATCATCATCTTCCTGCCCTTATCCCACTCTAAGTGGGGTCGGCACAACATGTTATAAACATGCTGTAACATGATTTGGCTGCGTTTTTACGACCGGCCGCCTGCCTGACGTCAACTTACCTCTGTCGTATTTCACGACACCTCGGTAAGAACGAAGGTGGTCTATTCTACTAAACCGGATACCGTACGGTGGGTCATCTTACCTTAGTCGCCTTTTACGACACCTCGGTAAGAAATGAGGTTGGTCTATTCTACTCAGCCGGATACCACACGGCGGGTCGACTTACCTTAGTCGCCTTTTACGACACCTCGGTAAGAAAAGAGGGTAGTACTATTCTACTCAGCCGGATACCACACAACAAGGAATTGGTAAGTTATCTTTAATATTTAAATGAGTTAATCTTGTATGTATATATATTTTTTTCTCGGATCGGATTCTCGGTAAGGGCTCCAACGATTTTCGCGAAATTCAGCATCTAGGGGGTTTTGGGGAGGAAAAATCGATCTAACTAGGTTTTATGCAAAAAAAATCGTTTTATACTTGGGTTTAAAAATACTTAAAAATTAACATTGAATTAAATTTTTGCCATAAACTGTCAAGTCAGCGTAGCCTTATTCGGGTAACTGACAGTTTCGAAAAATATAAATACCTAGGATCCATCCCAAACTACCTAATTATTTCTTTCTTTTTAAGTTTCTTTTTTATTTTGAAAAAAATTACCGAGCCTGGCTCTGTCAACCAGGCGCTAAGTACATAATGGTAATTATAAATAAAAACTTACCTCCGCAAAGTATCGCCTAATTCTATAAATTACTTGATACTTCTACTACTTTGATCTAATTTTCTATATACTCCGTACTTCTTAAGATTCGACCAGAAAAGATTTAGGTTTTGATTTTCAAATGACCAAAGAAACATTTTTTTAACATCAAGACGTTATATACGCAAGTAAGTAAGTAAGTAAGTAGCAGCCTGTTACTATCCCACTGCTGGGCATAGGCCTCCTCTCTCCATTTTTGGAGAGAAGGTTTGGAGCTAAGACCTATCACGCTGCTCCAATGGGGATTGGTAGGTTGCATATATCCCCAGAATTCTCTAGAGATATGCAGGTTTCCTCACGATGTTTTCCTTCACCGAAAAGCGTGTGATAAATTGCAATTATCAATTAGACACATAAGTTTTACTAGAAAACTCATTGGTGCTCGGGGTTTGAACCCGTGACCTCCTCGAAAGAGTCGCACGGTGTTACCGCTGGGCTACCACAGCTTCGATACGCAGGTAATAAATAGGTATTACCTTTATAAGATATTTATATTCGGTATAACATCGCTATGGGTTCCTTGTTAGGGTTGAGTAAGTACTCCTTAATAACTCTCCAAAGTAAATCTTATTCATAAATTGAATATGCTCAAGGTCTCTTAAATTTTCAGCTCAGTAACTTTGAATATAATTAACGTAAGCTTGTACAATACATGTGCCTTGTATACCTGCGTGAATAACTGTATCATATTAATAAATTATTAGGTTTTATCAAAACAGAACTAACACTGATAATATAATGTATAAATCGCCCTATCCGAAAACAAAGATACATGTGCCATCTATAAGCATATGAAATATGACTTTATTCTTATGATAGGGAGAAAGAGATCGGTTTTCTTTAATAAGAATAACAAAAGTTAATGATAGAATTATTTTGCTATAATCCGCGTTTTTATCGTAAAACAAAGTAATCTTTTTAGAAATTACGCCCACCTCGATAAATTAAATAATTTATAGAGGTGGGCGTAATTCTTATTATATTATTCTTAATAATTATTAAGAATAATATAATAAGAATAGACCATCCTCATTTTTTACCGAGGTGTCGCAAAATCTGACCAAGGTACGTTGAGCCGCCGTGTGGTATCCAGCTGAGTAGAATAGACCACCCTCATTTCTTACCGAGGTGTCGTAAAAAACGATTAAGGTATCGACGTCAGGCAGGCGGGTAGTACTGAATCACATCACAGCATGGTTAAAACAAGTCGTGCCGACCCCAATTTGAGTGATATATGGGCACAACAAAAATAATTGAATCATTTTATAATCAATCGTGTGATATTTATTACTTAGTGGTGGTATTCATGGAAATACCATATCATACTTTTTTATGTCAGAAAAACCCATTATGTGTCATCACCGCCCGATGGGGACGAGCGGCGGGTATGTCGGACTCTCACCGACTAAAAACCTGACAGTGCTCCACCACGCTACTGGTCGCGAGTACAGGTTCCGTTGTACACATTGCCCCCATCCCCGCCAGCAGCGGCTCTGTATCCCGGACAACGCCTCCTCCGGGTCGGGGCCTTCGTAACATTGGCCTCTCCCTCCGCTAATTGATGCATCGGGAGCACCAGATTCCGACTGCTTTGGGGAACTAACTCCAGCGAGCGTCCGATAAAACAAATAACATATCATACTGTTAGAAATCAAGTCTAAATTAAATTTAAAATGAATAATAAAACAATAAACGAATGAAGGGTATAACGCCTGGCACCTTACTATATACCAACACATTTTACTAAAATATCTAACGACAGAATTTTACCACTAGTTTGAAACAATAATCCACTTGAGAAGAACTGGCAAGAAACTCGGTGGTCGCTCTAATGACAAATAGCGATTATTTGTGGTTAGATTCTAATAACACTAAATAAAAAAGAGGTCGCCCAAACACATCTACTTCCTACGAATGCCCGCACGCCAAAAAAGAGTCAATGACGTCAGCCGTTGTCTTATATAGGCCATTACACCTTAAGACATCTGGATTACTAACAATACATAATTGAAGGTGTTTTAACACACAAGTCACGGGTACAGCTTTTACAAAAATATTATTGGTACGGTCGTCTGTCTGTCTTTAGTCTGCCGTTTAAAGGACGTGCTTAGGAAATACTTGCTCTCATTTCTCATTCACAATTTTACAATCGTACCACGCGGCGATGTGGAAGTACGTAGCCCAAACCTAAAACCCTAATTGGTATTCCACAAATGTTCTAGAAGCTTTCCAGTTTGCCATTTATTAAACAAACTACTAGTACTCGCGACTTCGTTCAGACCAACCATTTAAATACACTTAATGAGCATATATTTTAAAATAGCTTTTACCCGCATCTGTAATCACGTAATAGGTTTATAATAGATGGCACTTTTCAATATCATGCTATTTCTGGAGAATTGACAGGATTTATTATTAAACGCGCTAATCTCAGAAATTACTGGACCGATTTGAAAAGTTCTTTGAGTGTAAGATAGTCCGTTTATCGAAGAAGGCTATAGACTGTATAACATCACGCTAAGATGAATAGGAGAGGAGCAGCAATAAAAAATATAGCGAAAACAGCAAAATTTAAAGCCTTGCGTGTGATAAGTAAACGGTGAAAGTTCTTCAAAGATCTCTTATAATTGTCGCGGAGTCTATCTCCTGATGATGCTTTGGTTACGGGGCGAAAAGATTGTTAAGTTTGTGATAATGAACGTGTGTAGTGCTCGTGTATTGTGGTGGCGGTTATGGAGATTTGTGTATTTGTTTATACGAATCCTGCATGTATCAGGTTTGAAAACGTATTGTCCACTCTACATTTAGCATTATATATATTTGATTATAGCAAAATAATTTTATTTTTACTTTTGTATTATGGAACTCCACAAAGTAAAGCCTACTTCTATAAATTAACTACTTTTATATTCAAAATTTCAATTCGGGGAAAAAATTGTGAGACATTAATTTTAATGTGGGCGAAGCTGTTAGCACAGCTTATATATATATATATATATATACAAAATTAACTCATTTAAATATTAAAGATATTAAATTAAATAATTTTCAACAAAGAAAAAGCATTCGTGAATAAATTTTCCCAATTTTCCCCAGATTGATACAGAATATAACAATATTACGATTGCATTTGCGGTTTTGTTGGCCGCAAACGTTTGGTTTGGATACACGAGGGTTTAATTTTGTCGGTTGTACTCAGATTGGTTACAAATAGCTAAGTTTGTGAGGTTGTATCAATTAAACATTAAATCTAACCAACAATTTCTGTAACTGCGTTGAAGCAAGGTTAAAAACTTTAGTGGTTATTTTTTATAGAATTAGGCGTTACTTTCAGTGGTCCATAATACAAAAATAACGAATGTATTTATCTTTAATCCACAACAAAAGAAAATATATGTAATGTTAAATGTAGTTAAATGTAAATGTAGATGGAAATGTAGAATCGTGAGGAAACCTGCATATATCTAGAATTCTGGAGATATGTGTAACCTACCAATCCGCATTGGAGCAGCGTGCTAGGTCTTAGCTCCAATCCTTCTCTCCAAAAAACGGACAGAAGAGGCCTATTCTCAGCAGTGGGGTAGTAACAGGCCGCTACTTACTTACTTACTTTAAATGTAGAGTGTAGTATTTGTTGTCATACCTGATGTATTGTTGTGTAATTGTGGGTAGTGCATGAGCTTAACGAATTCCGAATGTTTCACAACACTGTTTCACTATCTGTTGATCAAGACTTTACTATTGTCTCATCTCAAAATTCAAAAAAACATTTTAAGGCATTATGACTAAATTGAAAAATCTCATTCAATAAAGCAAAACATTAACGCTTTTATGCAAAGTAGACACTCAAACAACATTTTTACCGCTCCCTTTTAAATAGAATACGCCCAAAATATCTTCATCTTGTTACCAAATAAATCTGAAAGGGTGTAACGCAATGAAAGCGTAATTAAAACGGAAATATCAGCTCAACCGTTTAATGTATAAGTATCCACTGACCCTTATCAGCTTTTTAAGTACAACTTAATTAATACTTAATATATTTACATTAAGATAAAAGATACAGCTGTCAGAAATTTAACAAGTAAGATTCATCTGTAAATATGAAAATTCTAGAACTAATCATAATCATTCATATATACATATATTTGTTTCTTACGCCGTGTGGTATCCGGCTGAATAGAATAGTACCAGCCTCATTTCGTACCGAGGTTCGTAAAAAGCGACTAAGGTAAGTCGACCCGCCGTTATTTAGCGGTGCGAAGGAAACTTCGCAACCATGCCCCCCCCCCTCACCGAGAGCCTTCGGCCGGAGTTCGTGGAGGTTATTGTGGATACCCTGTTCCCGCAGGGTGCTGAGGTGCAGCCGCTTCTTATGGCGCCTCCTGATGAGGAGTGTGCTGTGCCAGTTGCACCGGAAGTGTCGAAGGGGGAATTAGAGAGAGTGGTAAGCCGAATGAAGGCTAAATGTACCGCCCCTGGCCCCGATGGCATTCCTGGGCGCGCCTGGGCGCTCGCTCTGGGTCCAATGGAGTCGGGACTCAGGGCGATTTACAGCGCCTGCCTCGAGCAGGGCCTCTTTCCCCGTAGGTGGAAAACTGGGAGACTGGTCCTGCTCAGAAAGGAGGGTAAACCGGCCGATACACCCTCCGCGTATCGGCCGATTGTTTTGTTGGATGAGGCAGGGAAGCTGCTTGAGCGTATAGTAGCTTCCCGCATCATCCAACACCTCCAGGATGTGGGGCCCGACCTCAGTCACTTCCAGTGCGGATTCCGTCAAGGCAAGTCCACCCTCGACTGTATCGAGGGTGTGAGACGTCTGGCGGAGGAGGTGACAACCCGGGGTGAAATGGTGTTGGCAGTATCATTAGACATTGCCAACGCATTTAACACCTTGCCCTGGGGAGTGATCAGGGAGGCCCTACGCTTCCACCGTATCCCCTCGTACCTACAGCGCATTGTCGGTGACTATCTTGCCGACCGCGCTGTCAGGTACCCAACAGCTGGGGGTAGATGGAAGGAGCGGAGGATGTCGTGCGGTGTTCCACAGGGGTCGGTCTTAGGCCCCCTTCTGTGGAACATCGGTTACGACTGGGTGCTGCGCGGGCAGATGCTCCCGGGAGTGCGTCTGTTTTGTTATGCAGATGACACTCTCGTGACTGCCCGCGCAAGCACTTTCCGGGAGGCCCGTATACTGGCGACCGCGGCCACAGCTCACGTCGTGGCCCGAATTCGCCGGTTGGGACTGGGGGTGGCCTTGGAGAAATCCGAGGCCATCTGTTTCCACAAGCCTCGGATGGCACCCCCAGTGGGTTCCCGGTTGGTGGTGGGCGGGACGACCATCGGAACCTCAGGTACTTTAAAGTACCTGGGATTAATTCTCGACACCCGATGGACGTTCGAGGCCCACTTCCGGCGGCTCGCCCCCAGACTAATGGCGACCGCCGGAGCTCTGAGCAGGCTCCTTCCAAATGTGGGGGGGCCGAATGCAGGCTGCCGGCGCCTTTACGCCGGGGTGGTCCGCTCCATGGCCCTGTACGGCGCTCCCGTGTGGGCGGAGCGGCTGAACGCCAGATCTCTGCCCCTGTTGCGTGGGGCGCAGAGAATTATGGCGGTCAGACTTGTGCGGGGCTACCGGACCATCTCCGGCGAGGCGGCCTGCGCCTTGGCTGGGTCCCCTCCGTGGGACTTAGAAGCCAAGGTGCTTGCTCAGGCCTACCACCGAAAAGCTGAAGCCCGTTCATTGGGGGGAAGCTCTGAGGTGGTAGGGGTTGACTGGCGGAGGGCAGCTCAGGTGGAGCTCCTCCGCCAATGGAGGCGACGGCTGGAATCGCCCAGTGCTGGCCATTGGACGATTTCTGCACTCCAGCCCATTCTCCAGGGCTGGGTCGCCAGGAGGCATGGGGTCCTCACCTTCCGCCTAACACAGGTGCTTTCCGGACACGGTTGTTTCGGGAGGTATCTGTGGAAGGTGGCCCGGTGCGAAGAGTCCGGTGAATGCCACGAATGTGGCGCTGAGTTTGACACGGCGCTGCATACGCTCGCAGACTGCCCAGCTTGGGTGGTTCAGCGAGCGGAGCTCGTGGCAGAGGTGGGGCACGATCTCTCCTTGCCCACCGTGGTTCGTGCCATGGTGGACAGGGAGAGATCGTGGGCAGCGATGGCCTCCTTCTGCGAGGACATAATCTCTCGGAAGGAGGCGGCGGGGCGGATCCGGGAAGTCGAGTCTTTGGATCCGATCCGCCGCAGGCGAGCGGGGCGCAGACGACTCGCCGAAGCCCGTCGTATGCCGCCCTAACGGGGACCTATGGGCGTTCCGAACGGGGTTTATCGGACGCCCATCTGAAAAGGTCCCTGAGGTGGTCGATGCATCTGGTGCTCCCGATGCATCGTCTAGCGGAGGGAGGGCCTAGTTTAGAGAGGCCCCGACCCAGAGGTGGCGCACTCTGAGGTTCAGAGTTGCTGCTGGCGGGGATGGGGGCAATGTGTCCAACGTTACCCTGTCCCCGCCACCAGCAGCGTGGTGGAGCACTGTCAGGTTTTTAGTCGGTGAGAGTCCGACATACCCGCCGCTCGTCCCCGTCGGGCGGTGATGACCCATAATGGGTTTTCCTGACACAAAAAAAAAAAAAAAAAAAGTCGACCCGCCGTGTGGTATCCGGCTGAGTAGAATAGACCAGCCTCATTTCTTACCGAGGTGTCGTAAAAGGCGACTAATGTAAGTTGACCCACCGTGTGGTGTCCGGTTTAGTAGAAAAGACCACCCTCTTTCTTACCGAGTTGTCGTAAAGAACGACTGAGGTAAGTTGACGTTGGGCAGGCGGCCGGCCGTAAAAACGCAGCCAAATAATGTGACAGCATGTTTATAACACGTTGTGCCGACCCCACTTAGAGTGGGATAAGGGCAGGAAGATGATGATACATATATTTGTTTCTTGACAAACATAACATACTTTGTAATATTTTAAATAAATACTTAAATATATAAAGACTCGCAGAACCAACAAATTGTTTTAGAAGTTAATCCTTAGTAGAAATCAAAGCCGCAACCCCTGTACCCAAACATAGTGTCACTGCCAACTCTGTTAACGGGACAGTCAAAATGCACAACGCAAGTGGAGCTGGTTTTTGATACTTACTTACTTAACAGAAAGCAAAATATATAACAACTTTCAAAAAATTTGTTCAATGGGAGGCAAACAATGTGATATAGAACCTATTTCTTTAACTTACCAACACTTCGTGAATAAAAAAAACCTTAAAAAATACTAGATGGCGTTTCTCAAAGTCATGCAATTCCTGTTAAATTTACAAGATTTCTACCGCATATATGCTACCCCGCTGTATAAGTATGAATTGTGCCAAATTTCATCGATATCTGTGTAGCGAAAATAAATAAGTATTTAATAGTGCGCAAAAGGCCTTAAAACTTTAATATTGATTGGATTCCACAAAAAGCTTCTGATATTCATTATTTGACATCGGCACATTCATATCCGGTTTGGAGCCATGCCCGAGACCATATATTGTACCAATTTAACTCCTAAAGCTGTATACATACTAATAAAGGTCTATGGCGACTTTGATTGCGATTTTGATCTTTGTGTCAACCGAACAGTACCGCATCTCCTTTATGTAATAGTAAACTGCACTGAATTAATATCGCTAGGTTAAAAAGGTTATCCTATTAATATTATAAATGCGAAAATTTGTGAGTATGGATGTATGTTTGTTACTCTTTCACGGTGAATCCGTTGAACAAATATCAATGAAAATTGGCACAAATATTCCTTATAAACCGGAATAACATATAGGCTATAGAAATGCTGTTAAATATACAGGAATAGAATGACATTGAAAAGCGTCATCTATTATCCACCTATCACACGACAAAAATCCACGCAAACAGAGTCGCGGGTAATAGCTAGTAGCTAATATTTTGCGATTTAAATAAATGATATTGCTATGTCAATTATAAATAAATCCTATGAATAAAGTATAGAAATAATTGATAATATTTAAATTTAAAGAGACCTTAAGCTATTTATTACTCTATGTACCGATAATTTGGTGTGCATTTTATTTATGTGTTGTAATATTTGCGATGCACATAAATTTGAAGCAGAATGATCATCATCAGATGTGTTTGAGAAAAATTTTGCAAATTATAATTGTCTTTAAAAGAAAATCACGCAGTAACTTTAATAACCTCAAATAATAATAAGGGGAAAAACCCTTATGTGTACCACCGCCCGACGGGGACAGGCGACGATTATGTCGGACTCGCACTGACTTAAACAACCTGTGCGCTCCACCACGCTGCTGGTGGCGGAAATAGGATGCCGTTGTACACATTACCCCCATCCCCGCCAGCAGCAACTCTAAACCCCAAAGTACGCCGCCTCTGGGTCGATGCCTCTCTCAAAATGGCACCTCCCTCCGCTAGACGATTCATCGGGAGCACTAGATGCATCGAACGCCTGGGGACTTTATAAGATGGGCATCAATTTAACATTTTTAATCGTTGATAACATTCTAAACGCCATCAAATTTTACTGCCACTATCATACCCATTTCTACGATCGCCGTAAAAATTTCCAAAATAACGCTCAAAACTTCTGTCATGATTGGAAAGCCAAATGAATTGTGCAGGTAAATATGCAGCTTGTTAGCGCTTGTATTTACGATGCAAACATAGGATTAAATCAAACACACGTGTAGACACTGCCTTAGCTCAAACACGGTTTCTGAAGCGAGGCATGTGGCAACTGCAGATTGTAGCAAACACTCCAGATATTAAATTGACTGCAGTCAACGATGTGCCTTTTATAGAAGGTAAGGAATAAAGCATAACTTCATGCTACTTACATCAGACATCAGCCGTCAGAAAACTAATCATGCACACACAAACATTCCTGAAAAGCTTTGGTTAAGGTATGATTTTAATTTGTCTTGCCTTTTTCTCTTCTATTTAATAACTAGGCAAGTTCTTTTTATTTAAGCTGATAAGAATAAACATTTGTTTCCGTTGGTCACCACTTTTTTGTTACGAGTATGTTAATTAGTGCAGGAGAATATTCTTGTCAAAGAAAATAATATTAAAAATATATATTTTTGTGTGCATCTTCATCATATTTTTATGCTTATTAACTGCCTATTTGCCACCGGTACAACGGATCGCAACTAGAAAAAGAAATGATGAAAATTTGAACATTACTATTTTCCAACATTTTGAAAATCGAATAACGGTACAGTATTTCCAAGATATGCCGAGCTGTATGCTAAACCTAGCCATAAATATTTCTCTTATCCCGCCAGCAGAAACACAAAGCCTGTATTGAAAGTCGATACGACAAACAACAAGAGAGTAGAACTTACGTCCGTAGGCCTTGAAGTACGAGGGAACACGTAAATAAAAGCAAATCCAGAGACTGAAACGGTAAGATATTGACATGATACATTATTAATATCATATGTATATACTAATATATAAAACTGGCGAGTTTTGATTGTTTGTTCATTTGAACACGCTAGTCTTAGTAACTACTGGAAGAAGGCTATATAACATCACGCTAAGTTGAATGAGAGAGGAGCAGCAATTAAAATTGTTGCGTAAAAAAATTTAGTTTTCCTTGCGTGTGCTAAGTAAACAGTGAAAGTTATTCAAAAATGATGTAAGTGCTACAAAATTGTTCCTCTAAAAGTTCTAAATAAAAGTCCGCGACAATATATGTCAAGCTTTTAAGGTTAAATCTTTCCACGTGGATGGATCCGCTGGCGATTGCTTATATAAATACGGAAACAATCTTATATTCATAAGTTGTATGCTACTTTGTCTGGGTCAATTATAAAGTATAAGTGACCCTCTATTATGTAATTTGCGTTTGTTGGTAGCAGTGACTGAGAAATTATTTCATATGATATCAACAACTCAAATTATTTCGTGTGGTATCCCTCATTCCTCCCTGCCATCATTTCCGTAAGTTGACCCAACGTGTGGTATACGGTTGTGTAGAACAGACCACCTTCCTTCTCACGACTAAAGTAAGTTGACGTCAAGCAGGCAACCGGTCGGAATTCCGCAGAGTAACGCTTCATTCTATAAATTATGGTGAATTATTACTTTGTAACCATTATGATTGACATCAAAGTCAGATTATCGTGTGTAAAAAAAAAACTATCGCACAAAAACTTCTATAACAGACAAAAGTTTTCACGCCCCAGTTTACAATAATGAAACGCGACGTACACCAAAGCAAATGCAATAAAGACATCTACATGGAAAATTTACTTTATATAAACGAGATAAGGTGTATTTTTGAGCACCCTGATAAACAGATATGTTCAGAGTTTGAATAGAATGTGTTTTGTCACAGTCTAGATATTATGTGTGTATTATCTTAGTGTTTATTTATTGTATTTGAAGCTCTTTTTGTTGATTTTCAGCTTGGTTTATTTGTACATACCGCTTTTATTCTGATAAGTTTATGATCATAACCGGGATATAAGAAATGGATTTTCAATTACAATTTGATGAAGAATTTTGATACTGTCCGGTTGATATAATTTCCAAGTAAGCTAAGAGTGCATACGTTAGAAAATGTATCATATGTATTTTTCATAATAATGTAGATTTCATCCTACTGACTGCGCTAAATATACGCCGTGTGGTATCCGGCTGAATAGAATAGTACCACCCTCATTTCTTACCGAGGTGTCGTAAAAGGCGACTAAGGTAAGTCGACCCGCCGTGTGGTATCCGGCTGAGTAGAATAGACCACCCTCATTTCTTACCGAGGTGTCGTAAAAGGCGACTAAGGTAATTTGACACACCGTGTGGTATCCGGTTGAGTAAAATAGACCACCCTCTTTCTTACCGAGGAGTCGTAAAATACGACTAAGGTATGTTGACGTCAGGCAGGCGGCCGGTCGTAAAATACGTAGCCAAATCATTTGACAACATGTTTGTAACATGTTGTGCCGACCCCACTTAGAGTGGGATAAGGGCAGGAGGATGATGATGACTGCGCTAAATATAATTAAGCAGTATTCATTATCTTTTTTATATAAATCACTGTACAACTTTTTATTATGAAATATTTTTTTAATTCAATTAATTTTTAATTACACTAAAGTTAAGTTATAAATATAAAATACATATTAGCGATAGTAAAGCTTAAGCGTTGTTAAATTGTTAGTTCTAAACTTATATTAAAAAGTCCCTTAAGCTGCCTGTCCGTATGTGAACGATTTTTTCAAAATCTACTGATTTTTGAACGGTTTTACTAAAAGATAATACTTTTCTTCCGGAAGGCTCAAGTTTATATTATATCACGCTTTTACGTAAATTGTGTTACGTAAATTGTGTGGTTGTAAATTTTTTTGCCTTATTGGAGATTAAGTTGCGTGTGCCGCGTAAACCAGCACAGGTACACTAAAGAAATGTAATAAAGAATTGTAGATCTTCAAAAATACTAAACAAAAGTTTACGACAACATGTCTCTGTCACTTATAGTTAACTCACAATAACCATTTTTGTGTCTGCTGTGACACACCGAATTCCACGCGGGTAAAGCCGCAAGCAAAGCTAGTTAGTACAATATATAAGTTCGTGTCCGTTTCACATGCAACCATACCGAAACGTCAAATCTAATAAAGCATATTTATATATCAATATCATCCAAATAATTAAATGTCATATAATACGAATAGTGAAATGACTGTATTTAATTAAAACAGCCTAAGATATTAAACATTTTAAAAGCAACGCCATTACGTATAACAAAAACTCAATGTTATTTATAACTGAACCATGTTTCGTACTAAATAAATTCACAAAAAGAATAATATATTAAAAACACGAGGCACACATCCCAGCGGTTTTACTTCATAAAAGGATTGTTGATTTGTTTTGACATGACGTGTTTCAAACCCCTTTTTTGTTCAAAATCTCCGAGCCGCAGGCCCTTAGCATATTTGAATGATGTACGTTGATGTAACGAGCATCCCTTTTAGTGAATTCGTACGCACGTAGACAAAATATATGCACGCTATTGTGATCTGTGTTGTTTAGAGGCAAGAGCGATAATCGCGTGGACGCTTTTTTTAATGTGTCGATAACCTTTGTGTTGTGCTGTGAGTAGTTTTGAAAAGGTTCTCATTTGCAGTCGCGATACGAGCAGGTCTGATGATTGGGGCTCTTTAAGCCTCCATCAAAACGGTTGGAACGTTCTTCACTCGGTCGTTATTTGTCACGTTCGTGGTTTTTTGATGATATATAAAATAAGTATAATGGTATAGATTTCCTTTACAATTTTTTATGTTTACTTGAGATTTCACGTTACATGTCAAGTTAGGAACTTATAAACTATAAAATATATTGTCAATTTTCAAATAATATTTCATTTAAAAATTGACTAGATATTTTATCTTTAATATTTCATCATCCTCCTGCCCTTATCCCACTCTAAGTGGGGTCGGCACAACATGTTACAAACATATTGTCATATGATTTGGCTACGTATTTTACGACCGGCCGCCTGCCTGACGTCAACATACCTTAGTCGTATTTTACGACTCCTCGGTTAGAAAGAGGGTGGTCTATTTTACTCAACCGGATGCCACACGGTGGGTCAACTTACCTTAGTCGCCTTTTACGACACCTCGGTAAGAAATGAGGGTGGTCTATTCTACTCAGCCGGATACCACACGGCGGGTCGACTTACCTTAGTCGCCTTTTACGACACCTCGGTAAGAAATGAGGGTGGTACTATTTTATTCAGCCGGATACCACAATTTTATCTTTAATATTTAAATGATTTAATATTGTATGTATATATTCGGAATCTCGAAAACGGCTCCAACGATTTTCTAGCATGTAGGGGGTTTTGGGGCAGAAAAATCTATCTAGGCAGGTTTTATTTTAAAAAAATCATTTTATCCCTGTTTTTGGGCATTAAATATACTAAAATATATTTTGAAATTGAATCGAATGTTTGCCAAAAACGGTCAAGTCAGCGTAGCTTATTTGGGGAACGGGTGGTCGCGAGAAATGAAAATACCTAGGATCGTGACCCATCTACCCTATTATTTTTTCTTTTCTTTTGAAGTTTCTTTTTTTATTTTGTAAAAAATTACCGAGCAAGGCTCGGTCACCTAATTATTAATTTTTAAGTGTAGAATTAAACCTACCCAAATTTAGAAATCGGCTTTATTAAAAACTAATTCCGTGGTTTCTCTTTACAACAATAATAAGTTGTATGAAGAGTAATAATTTAGTACAAATAAATGAAATTTAGATTCAAAAGTAGAGAATATATTATTATTTTTTGCTCTAATCTGAATAATTACAGCGCAAATAAATAAATGCGGTATCCGGCTGAGTAGAATAGATCATCCTCATTTCTTACCGAGATGTCGTAAACGGCAAATAAGATAAGTCGACCGACCGTGTAGTATCCGGTTGAGAAGAGACCACCCTCTTTCTTACCTTTTACCGGTCGTAAAATACGTACCCAAATCATGTGACATGTTTAGAACTTGTCTTCCTGACCTCTCTTAAAGTAGGATAAGGGCAGGAGGATGATCAATTATAAGCGATGATTAGTGTGTAGTACCGACCATTTTTTAAATTTGATACCTGCTTTAAATGTGTTTAACAATTAAGAGGTTAAAATGCAATATTTTAATACCACTAGAGAAACCGACAAAACGTTTCGGCAACAAAAGCTGACTTAACACAATATCATCGCCGTGTTTGCAGAGGTTCCCGCGGGTGTATGAAATCACTCTTTACTTGTATGTAAATGTTGGTCGCCGGTAGGGTTGTATAAAAATATACCTAGCAAATATATATATGAACATGAGCTAAATTTTTACTATTCAAATTGTTGTAAAAAAATTATAACAAACGTAATTTTTTCGTTGCACTGGTTCAATAAAAATGCCGCGTGGCATCCGGCTGGGTATAATAGACCACCCTCATTTCTTACCGAGGTGTCGTAAAAGGCGACTAAGGTAAGTTGACCCACCGTGTGGTATTCGGTTTAGTAGAATAGAACACCCTCCTTCTTACAGAGGTGTCGTAAAATACGATTACGATAAGCTGATGGCGGTAGGCGGCCAGTCCTAAAATACGTAGCCAAATCATGTGACAACATGTTTATAAGATGTTACGCCGACCCCACTTAGTGTGAGAGGCATAAGGGCAGGAGGATGATGACTTATTCAATAAATAAGAAGCAATTTCCTTAAAATTCAACCCACTTAATCCTTTTAACAACATATTGACGATGACAGTTTTTTTTGGTCAGCTTGATTCCATTTTTTTTATCATGATAATTGAAATAAATAATAAATAAATATACGGCACACACATACACACCATCCTCCGTCGCCAGAGTAGCTCAATACTTGTGTTATTGATTACAGGTTGGTAAATATATACATATTATAATTTAAATACATACTTCAATACATAAATACACACAGAGTCGAAGAAACAACAAATGATAATCAGAAAATGTTGGGCCTCGGTGGGAATCAAATCCGGGACTACTAAATGATTACTATTCATTTTAAATAATTTATAGAATTGGGCGTTATTTTGCGGAGATCCATAATACATCCAATACAATCCATAAAGTAATTATAAAATTATTTTGTTATAATCCGCAATGAAGTAAATTAGAAAATATATATAATGCTAAATGTAGAGTGGATAATCCGTTTTCATACCTGATACATGCAAGTTTAGTAAAAACACATGCACATACCTCCACCACTGCCACTACAATACACAAGTACACACGTTCACTATCACAAACTCAACAATCGTTTCGCCCCGCAACCGAACCATCATCAGGAGATAGACTCCACGACAAAATCGCAAAGTCTTTTTGCTCTGTCTCAATATGTCTCAAGAATAAGTTGCGATATAGAAAGATATAAAATCGATATTAAAAATAGGTGACAGCCCTAACAGTATGTAAATGATAGTCACCCGTGTTGTAGGGACAAAAAGATTTTGCGGTATTGGCGGGCTTTGCAGCAATTTGCCGGGTATTGTGTTTTGTTCAGGGATATGAGCTTCCGTCCATTGAGAGGTTGTGATATTTTTTTTAAAGTATGAAATTTTTTAATTTCAATTTAAATTGAGATGACGTGTTTTATTTGATGAATATTTAATTAATTATACTTATTCGATCCTATTAATATTATGGTGTACGTCTGCGTGCATGTGTGTCCTTTTATTTGTGTGTTGTGCAGCTTGGTGTATTTGTAACATTTTAAATGTCCAAAAGTCTTACGGTTTTTCATAAAGGTAGATCTCAACCTGGATTAACACTATGATACCGCTATTTTTTAATAATCCCAGGTACTAAATAAAACCAAAAAACGCTAAGCCAAAATGGTTTACAACCGTTACATTACTGCATAAAATACCCAAGTAATTTTTGACAAAATCTTTGCATTGCATTAAAATCTTGAGGGGCAGCTAATCCTTCTATAATTTCTAAAATAATAAACTATTGGCCATACCTAGAAGTCATAATTTTGTAGATAATTTCAGTCACTCAGCAATAAACTGCAAATAATGTAAATTTTGGAAAAATAGGTACATTATAAGCAAACCATATATCATCAATACTGATCAATTTATGGAATTAGGCTTTGTTATTTTGTTTTGGTCTATATCCTGTCGATGCTTCGTTTACGGGGTGAAACATTTGTTGAGATTGTGGTAGTGAATGTGTGCAGTGCTTGTGTACTATTGTGTTATTGGTGGTGGGTAGTACAATCTACATTTAGCATTATCTAGACTAATATTATAAAGAGGAAAAATTGTATGTATGTTTGTAAAAAAAAAGTTTCACCATTGGAAAGCTGCATTTTTACTGAGCAACATAGGCTATATTACATATTAAACAACATAGGCTATATTACTGAGCAACATAGGCTATATTACATATTAAACAACATAGGCTATATTACTGAGCAACATAGGCTATATTACATATTAAACAACATAGGCTATATTACTGAGCAACACAGGCTATATTACATATTAAACAACATAGGCTATATTACTGAGAAACATAGGCTATATTACATATTAAACAACATAGGCTATATTACTGAGCAACACAGGCTATATTCAATGAGATTGGTCTGTACGCTGGTGATACCGCGGGATATTACTAGTATTATATATTTCTTTTATCGCAGATTATATATTCATTATTCTTCTATCATCAATATTGTTCAAGCGGATTAGGCTTGCAGCCTAATTCAATAATATGAGTGGGGATATAAAGTTATCACTAATTCTTTCAACAAAATAACTCCAAAACTCAATTGCAATAATTACGCAACAGATACAAAATACGGAGGAAACGTCGGACGTAGCTCGCGAACAAAAAGAAAGTTGATATTTAGTGACAGTCGCCCTCCCTCGGGGGCGAGCCTTTATTGTGCGCCAGCCTGCTGAATACAGAGCGCGGGTCTGACCGCAGGACATACACTTAATGATACTGGAATAGACGTTCAAAAATCCTAACATGAAAAGGGTAAAATAACCCCGAAAAAGTAAAGCCCAACAATATTTAATGTGGATAACTCTGAAGAATAACTCGTCCCTCGCAATGAGATTGTTATTACATTTGACAGTGACGAATACAGGATGAAACTACATTTTGTTGTTGTTCAACATTTTTTTAAATATATGGGACACTATAACGGTCGTCCGTCCTCAAAGTAAGTAACTTAATACTTGTGTTATGGTAGACAGACAACTGGTGAATATATACATATATAATTTTTAAATACATACTTAAATACAAATATACACCCAGGCTCGAAGATCAACAAATTGATTTATAGAAAATGTTGGCCCTCGGCGGGAATCGAACCCGCGACTCGTGGAGCTGTAGGCTGGATCACTACCCACTGCGCCAACGGACCAATCATAAAGTATTTTGCTAACTTGTTTTTCTGAGAGTAGATGTCGTTTATAACCATTAAAAAACAGAACAATGAAACACAACAATCGTAATACTTATCTATAGCTTAAAAACCATCATCATCCTCCTGCCCTTATTCTACTCTAAGTGGGGTCAGCGAAACATGTTTGCCTGCCTGACGTTAACATACATTAGTTGGATTTTACGACACCTCGGTAAACACACCGATACCACACGGTCGGTCAACTAACCTTACTTGTCTGTAACGACACCTCGGTAAAAATGAGGTTGGTCGATTCTACTTATCGGGATACCATACGGTGGGTCGACTTTTTCCTTAGTCCCTTTTTACGAAAGTTCGGTAAGAAATAAGTGCGATCTATTCTACTCAGGCGGATAGCATTTCACTCATTTAGAATAAAAAATTCAACAATAATAAAAATTGACTATATTTTTAATAATTTATATACACGACACAAGTTGAGTGGTCGACAAAAATATAATAAATGTAATTTAGGTCTAATGTAAAATTTGTGACAATGTCCGCATCTATTTATCTCGGCAAGATAACAGTATCACCACATCGTATATATGATATTCGGCACACGATCTAGATATTAATGCATATAATCGCTCTTGTCAGAAGGAGACTGGTTTTTTAGCAACCTACATAACTTCTTTCACCGTTCGTTTGTTCATTCGTCCATTCACTCTTCATGTTCAACGTTCACTTGCGTACCCAGAAACACAAGAGACTTATTTTTTATAGAATGGCTCTCCCGCAAACCACCATCTTTTTCTTAACGTTTGTCAATGTTGCCAACACAAAATCAGTAATTATATGTTTAAAAACCGTAAGTTCATCTATTTTCTCCATTAAAACCTACACGAGTTACGATTCGTGTTTCTATATTTTTTACCCTCATTAAAAACTGTTGTAACAATTTAGACAGTCATAATTCTCTATATAATTATTGAAAATATCGCAAAAGTAATAATAAAATTATTTTGCTATAATCAAATATAAATAATGCTAAATGTAGAGTGGACAATCGGTTATCATACATGATACATGCAGGATTCGTAAAAAACACATGCACAAACCTCCACCACCGCCACCACAATACACAAGCACTATATACGTTCACTATCACAAACTCAACAATCGTTCAATGCTAAATCAATGCTCAATGCTAAATGTACATTATATATATTTTCTATTTTACTTCTTCGCGGATTATAGCAAAATAATTTAATTATTACTTTTGTATTATGGATCTCCGCAAAGTAACGCCTAATTCTATAAATTATTGAAAATATCGCATTTAATTACAGTTTTACATATTGCGAATTACCATCACCTTATTCTAAATTCACTCCATCATAAAGCAAAAGCTTATCGAATATGAAATTACATTTTCTTGTTAAAATCACTTTTCACCACAAAGCGTTCGCTGATCTTTGTTGTCGAATTAATTATTAAGTTCTATGTCTCCAACCCAAAGCCTATTATTATAAAACAAAGTACCCAAAACCTGTCTGTTTGTATGTGATAGATTTATTCATAATCTACTGAACTAATTTTTGTACAGTTTTTGCTTTAGGAAGGTTAAGGTTAGTAGTAGTAATTTATTGGACGCCCATCTGAAAAAGTTTTCCGATGCAGTCTAAGCATCTGGTGCTCCAGATGCATCGATTAGCGGAAGGAGGGGCCACTTGTAGGCCCCGACCCAGAGGTAGCGCACTTTGGGTTTCAGAGTTACTGCTAGCGGGGATGGGGGCAATGTGTACAACGATACCCTGTCCTAGCCACCAGCAGCGTCGTGGAGCACTGTCAGGTTTTTAGTTGATGAGAGTCCGACATACCCGCCGCTCGTCCCCGTCGGGCGATGTTGACCCATAATGGGTTTCCTGACATTAAAAAAAAATAGTAATAGTACTAGTACATTACGGTCACGCAGTTGTAAAACTCTCGTTTCAATTAAATACATTGATTGCCACGCGTGCTTAGCCGCAAGCACATAAGTTCGATATAAAAAATCCTTTACTGCTGATTGTGATTCACTTCAGTGCCACATCCAAGCAACGTAGCTCCACGAAATGCCTTTCTCTTATATTATTTTCATTAACAAGCTCGCGCGTGACCGAAATAAAGTGGCTTTTGACGGAGCCAACGGTTTTTGACTGATTTTTTCAGGCGAGCATTGCTAAGGAATCACCCGGGCGGATTACGGTAAAATCTTGGCCATTATTTCTCTCTGGAATTTCTTTACCGTGGATCGAAAGAAATGTTTCCATTTAACAGAAATAGAAAATACGAATGAAATTGCCCTATTTTTGTATTGTAATCCTTAGTTTTTGTTTAAAAATTTTTTGACATTTGTATTTTTTTCTGAAAAAAATTTGTGTGTTTGTTTCTGAAAAATATAACACTTTAAACGGAGCAACGTTATTAAACGTCAAATTTGATAAACGCAAGTTGCACACCATTTATACACGTTGGCAAATAAAATGTCCTTCTTTAATAACGTGCGTAAATGACTAAAGTTCATACCAATTCTTTCTAGCTTTTTGCACTGATAGCGTCGCTCTATGTTAGTTTTTTTGTTCAGGTGTATCAAAAGCGTATTGTAATGTATTTTGTAGGAGAAAATGCATTTGTTTTAATGATTCCCTCTCTATATTTGTGAAATTTATTAATTAAATTTTAATATAATTATTGCTGAACGGTTAATATTTTTTAACATATCTAGTGACCAAGAAATTTAAACTTTTGTTAGTAGATTCATGTAACTTTTCTTTGGATTTAATAGCATCTTTATCATTTCCTATTTCTGTATTCTTTTAAATGATTTTCTCTCTATATACATCAAGTGAATCCAAATTTGAAATCAGTTTTTGTGGAACGGAGTGTTAATATTATGTTTCGATATTTATAATCATTAAATAATATCTTGTTAGTAAATTCATTGAACTTTTTTTGCATTTCTTAGCACTTTTATTATTTCGTATTTATTTTTCAATTGTATGATTTCCCTGTGTTTATTCGTCAAATGAATACAAACTTGCGTTGACTGGTGAGAGGCGTGTTTTGTATTAGATTTTTAGTACGGACGTGCGTAATACATTCTTCATATTTATCCCCTTCAAGACTCGTAAAATCCAGAGGAACTTTTCTAAAACTTGTACCGCAACCGTTTACTGGATTGGCTTAATAAACCTTCAGTAGGGTCGCTCCCTCGCGAGCCATCGCCTCTTTTCGCATTGTATATTACAAGCCACAAGCAATTTATATGGAAAACGTTTCTAAATGTATCTCGTTTGATAAGATCAACAACGCTTTGCGATTGGGATTTGGTTGGAGAGTTTCGACGTACATCTCCGTGTCTGGGGACCACTACATCCGATAGTGAGATTTCAGTCAGCAATCATTCGCTTTGCATACTAAATGTATTCCCGATACACCACTTGTTCACTAACAAGTGGTGTATCGGATGCGTTGAAAGCAAGTGGGCACATGTGTACTGACTTGGCAGTTCAAATTTGTTTCAAGTGTACAATTGCAAAGAATTCTGCGCAAAGTTTTTAGTCCGCTCTAATAAAGTTTCAACGGCATGTTCTTATTCAGATACTAGCCAGTTGCTGTGACAGTTCGTGACAACTTAAGCATTAAGTTTTAATTTGTTTCATATCGTAGGTTCTCCATATCTTAGACATTCTTTAGAGACTTTACGAGACAATATTTCTCTTCCACGAAAAGCGCATTGTTAATATCAATCAAGCTTAAAGATTTTTATAGAAAAACTAGCTGACCCGATAGACTTTGTTCTCTCTTAACTATTTAAGTCAGAGAATTTTCTTATATATTCGGTAAACTTACAATTTTTCAATTTAGAACCCACTTCCTGCTTTAATTTACGGACTTGACCTCTCTTTGACACATAGTGAATATAAAACCTTAGATAATACTAATAGAACTTTGAGCCTTTCAGCATAAAAAACTTATAATTCGAAAAAATAAGATTAATAATTCGATATAAAAACTAACCCTTTAAATTGGGTCAAAATATGAAGCCGCGAGAGCAAAAACTGCCTATACACTAATTTTCAAATCAAAGAAATAAATTTTCAATTTTTTCATTTTAATGTATTTATTTTTCCATAAATACTCTCAGTTTTTAACATATATTTTGGTAAACTCTAACAATTTTTTTTGTAAAATGTTACTTAGTCCGTTTTTGCGCTCGCTACCTCATATAACCTAGAAAATTTCATAGAAACTTGTTCAGAGGTCTTGAAAATTAGCATAAGCGCACTTCGTGACACAGGATATTTATACATAAAGATTTCATTATTCATCTTCCTGCCCTTATTCCACTCTAAGCGGCGGCACTACATGTTATAAGCATGTTGCCACATGAATTGGCTACGTATTTTACGTTTTTTTAGTCGTATCTTACGACGCCTCGGTAAGAAAGAGGGTGGTATTCTACTCAACCAGATACCACACAGTGGGTCAATTTTCCTTAGTCGCCTTTTATGACACGTCGGTAAGAAATGAGGGTGGTCTATTCTACTCAGCCGGGTATCACACGGCAATTAAACATGAAGATTTAAGTTGCAATAAAATTGTAAATTTGTAAAAAATGCATATAAATATGGTGCTGATATGAATCTTCATATCAGCAACATATTCAAAATAGAGCTATTATTTCTTAGTCTAGAAACAAAATAAACTAATAAAAGGGCATGTTTTATACTGATAAAGTATAGAAGCAAAACAAACATGATATAACACAAAGATAAGATCAATATCTCTCGCAAGACACCAGTTTCCATCCAATAAGTGCAAACTTTGTCCTGCATTGGACGCAACAGAAAGTCACAGTGAGAAATCTAATTTCACCGATAAAAATTGGTATCGCGATAACAAAAGATGAAGTTTATTAAGATAGAAAATTGTTCTATTGCTCTCGCGAAACTAGCAACCGAGATAACTTCGCAGTTTCGCGAGGTACGTGACCAAACTGTTGGCTGCGAATGAAATGCGAACATGTACCAATTCCAACTTACTTTCAAGACATGCACTTGAAACCGTAATTTATTAGTTTTCAGACAAATAGCATAAAGACATTTCCAAGAATTCTTATCTGAACTTATGGCGTGGCAAGAGACATGCTTCTGGAAGTTAAATCTAAAATATTTGTCTATTTGTAATTTAAAAACTGTACCTGCAGCTAGAATCTCTGGTAACCCAGCGGTAACACCGTGTGACTCTTTCGATGAGGTAACGGGTTTAAAACCGGACAGACACCAATGAGTT
Organism: Morpho achilles; assembly: GCA_947086495.1. Classification (NCBI taxonomy): domain Eukaryota; kingdom Metazoa; phylum Arthropoda; class Insecta; order Lepidoptera; family Nymphalidae; genus Morpho; species Morpho achilles. Next base: position 3,376,300 of record CAMTZB010000004.1, on the reverse strand, counting down.
TTTCTGTTAAAAATTATGTGTCTAATTGATAATTGCAATTTATCACAGGCTTTTCGGTGAAGGAAAACATCGTGAGGAAACCTGCATATCTCTAGTGAATTCTGGAGATATGTGTAACCTACCAATCCGCACTGGAGCAGCTTGTTAGGTAGTAGCTCCAATCCTTCTCTCCAAAAATGGAAAGAAAAGGCGTATTCTCAGCAGTGGGATAGTAAGAGGCCGCTACTTACTTACTTACCTGCAGGTACGGTCACCTCGATTTAAATATTTTAATAGGAAAAGTTATTTGCCATTACAGCAGTTTAAAAAGACTTAAAAAAAAGCTAATACAGAAAGCCTACTATACTATTGAGGATTATTTGGACGATAAGAATGCGTGGACATAGCTACTGTTCGACCCTGTATAAGACAGTAATTACTAAAAATGTAACTAGTATTAAGAATTATAATTTTAAAAGAGCCAACTGCCGTGTTTCTTGCTGGCTCTTCTCGGTAGGAACAGCTTTCCGAACCAGCAGTAGAGTTGATGATACAAAATTACTTGTTTACAAGTTTATTTGAATAAAGAATATTTTGAATTTGAATTTATTATTTTACAAATGTGACAAGACTTAATAAAATACGAAACAAGTATATAAGGGGAAGTCTGAAAGTTGCGCCCATTATAGAAAAGACGATAATTGCAAGATTAAGATGATATGAACATGTAATGACTTTCACATTTATGATATTAGTTTGGATGGGTTAAATTGAAAAGAGTAAACCTCCCAAAAACCGCATATCATCGATTTTTTCAAAATCTTCTTAACGTTTTTTTGTACGGTTTTTTACTACAAAATAGTGCAAATCTTTTGCAATGTTTAAATTATTTATACATTTCATTAGAATGCCCGCGAGATCAGGATTAACGCGGGAAATACTTGCAACTGTGAAATACACAGGCAAAGACGCGAGTATAGCTAATCTATATAGATATATCAAGCTCAAGAGTTTGCTTGATTTGTTTGTACGTGCTAATCTCAGGAACTACTGGGCCTATTTTAAAAATTCTTTCAGTGTAAGATATTCCATTTATTTAGGAAATCTATAGGCTATATAACATCACGCTAAGATGAATTAGAGAGGAACAGCAATAAGAATAGTATGAAAACGGAATAATTTAAAGCTTTCCTTGCGTGCGCTGAGTAAACGGTAATAGTTATCAAAAAATCATGAATTACAAAATTGTTCCCCTCTAAGAGTTCTAAATAAAAGTCCGCGACAACATATATCTAGCTTTTAAGGTTTTATTTTATTTATTTTTCTTTTTATACACATATTTAGAAAAGAGAAAGCAAAATTAAAAAAAAACCACATGTGTAAAGGCGGACTTATCCCTAAAAGCGTTCTCCTCCAGTCAACCTTTGAATAATAGAAGGAAAAGGACAAGAATTGAAGAAGAAAGAGAATACGGGTAATATAGAGAAAAAGAAAAAGTTTATATAAATTGAACTATTTAATCTATTAAGTAATTTTGGTACAATAAATAGATGAAAAGATGCTACTAATATATAAATACTTAAGATAAATATTAACACACTAACCATTTTTATGGTTATCAAAAGACTATAATACGGTTTTCTTTCCACAAATGATTGCTAGTAAATTATAAATTATTGATGCCCTCGTAAAAGCAGATCATACACTGCTGCTGTACCAAATAGTGCAAATCGTATTAGCGATGTCAGCCATGCGTTATTTGTTGGCACCAACCAGCTAATGATGTCACTCGTATATTAAATTACTGTTAGTTGCCTTGTTACCTGTTTAGATTAGCTTGGCTAATTTTATTACTGTCATCCGTTTAATGAGCGCGATATTACCCGTTGAACTTAGTAATGGTATATCATCATTCTCCTGCCCTTGTCCCACTCTAAGTGGGGTCGGCACAACATGTTTTTATTGTTAAGATTCGGCTAGGTATTTTACGACCGGCCGTCTGGCTGACGTCAACTTATCCTAGTCGTATCGACCTCGGTAAGAAAATGAACCTGGTCTATTCTTCTCACCAGTCATCGCCTTTAACGATACTTCGGTAAAAAGTAAGGGCGGTCTTTTCTACTTAGCCGGATACCGGAGTAGTGGTATCACACGTCGGGTCAACTTAACATAGTCGCCTTTGACAACAACTCAACAACAACAACAACTCAACAACTCAACTAAACAACAACAAGAAATATGTAGATTGAAGTAGAAATGAAATCTTATCTTATTATCTGTTAATTGGTTGGCAGATTAGATATGTTTGGAACCGAAGACAAGAAGACAGTTTTTGCGTTTATAATATAAGTATAAATTATTGCGATTGTGCTGTGGAGCTTATCTCCTGAAGACGCTGCGGTTACGGGGCGAAACGATCGTAGTGATTGTCTAAATGAATGAGTGTAGTGCGTGTGTAGTGTTTTGTTGATGGCGTGGTTTTGTGATAAGTGCGGTCCTGAATGTAAAATATATGAGAACAGAACGATTAGTACACACTACATTTAGCATTAAATTTATTTTATTTTATCGCGGATTATATCAAAATAATATTCTCATTACTTTTGTATTATGAATCTCTGCAAAGTAACGCTTTATTCTATAAATTATCTAATAATATTGTTGACTATAATAAGAGGAGCGTGGCTTTTGCTAACCATATCTTCCTCCCAAGGGGTCCGCAGTAATCATGTGCACTTTTCCAATTTAAGAACCAACATCCACTACGACTAAACCAATTCTATTTCTCGTTTATCAAGCCGCAGCTCACGTAAACGCAGACAATTCTTCGTCTTAAGAAACAATATAAAACTGTCTTGTACTGCTCACAATTATTAACTTTCTATAGTAAATTGAATTGAAGTCAAGGAATTATTCAACTTAATGTTTTAGAATATGAACATGTTATTTGTTATTTTGTTGTCAAGTTAAAATAGACTGTCCATTAAATGAGTTTTAGAGAAAATTAAATGGTTCTAGTGTAGTTAAGATGTATTCAGACTTTTTTTTTTTATTTATCTTTAATATTTAAATGAGTGAATGATTTTTCAAATTCAAATTCAAATTCAAAATATTCTTTATTCAAATAAACTTGTATACAAGTGCTTTTGAATCGTCAACTTTACTGCTGGTTCGGAAAGCTGTTTCTACCGAGAAGAGCCAGCAAGAAACTCGGCGGTTGCTCTTTTAAAAAAATAATTCTTAATATTATTTACATTAAGTCGTTACTGTCTTGTACAGGTTCAAAGAGAGCTATATCCACACATTCTTATCTTCTAAATAATCTGCAAGAGTATAGTAGGCTTTCTGTACCAGCCTCTTTTTAACAGTGTTTTTAAACTGCTGTAATGGCAGTGCTGAAATTGATTGCGGAATTTTATTATAGAATCTTATACCAAAACCCACAAACGAGTTACGCACTTTAGCAAGGCGCAAAGCAGGAACCGCAAGCTTATGTCGGTTTCTGCTTTGTCTATTGTACACATCACCTATCGTTTTATAATTCTTTATATTTTTATGTACATAAATTAAATTGCTCAAAATATACTGTGAAGCAAATGTAAGAATACCTGTTTCCTTAAACTTCTCTCGCAGGGAATCACGCGGTCTTAAATTTAGATTTTTATATATATATATATATATATATATATATATATATATATATATATATATATATATATATCTCGGAAACAGCTGAGACGTTTTTCGCATGTAGGGAGTTTTGGGGGAGAAAAATCGTTTTATCTCTGTGAAAGTGGTAAATGGTAAAGTGTAGAATTGAAAGCAAAAGATTTTTTAAGTTGTCAAACATAATGTTGCGATAGCCGATGGATAACGGGCGGACCAGAAATGTTCAAAAGGTGGGTTTGAATGCCACATGACATTATCGCATTCTTTCTTTTTATTTTTTTTAAATATTTTTTTATATTTTTAAAAAAATTACCGAGCAAGGCCACCCAAGTACTTTTATGGAATAGGATAAATCCTGGAATAGGATAAATTGAAATTCTAATATGAGGCTATAATAAACCTCACATTAGAATTTCAATTTATCCTATTCCAAGATTGGGTTGAAAGTTATAGGTCTAATATTGTGGTTATATTATATTACGACTATATTAGTTAAACGAACATTGTGAAACGTAAGTTGTGCCGTTTTGTAATATTTTTTATTGCTGCTCCTCTGCCATTTATCTGAGCGTTATGTTACATACCCTATAGCCTTCCTCGATTAATGGACTATCTTACATTTAAAGAATTTTTGAAATCGGTCCTGTAGTTTCTGAGATTAGCGCGTTCAAACAATCAAACAAACTCTTCAGCTTTACATATTAAGTATAGATTGTGGAAGTATAACAGAAAGACAAAGAAATACAGACTTTCAGATTTATAATATAAATATAATAGGCGTCATTAAATGACTATTGAAAGAAAGCAAACAGTAAACTGTTCCTTTCCAGAAGGGTTGTTGACAATAAAGTGCACTTTTCCAGTATAAGAAGCAACGAGCGCTTCGACTAATCTAATTCTTTTTCACATTTATCAAACCGCAACTCCCAAGTAAATGTAGCCAATTTAAAAGAAACAATAAAATGCGGGTTTTTAATATACTGGAAATAAAGCAATATAAACAAATTCTCAGCAGAATAACGACTTCTCACGTAGAATTTGATTACAATTTTATTCAAATAATTGGAGCAACCCAAAAATATAGACATGTATGACCCGGGATTTCAAGTTTACAGCACTTTACCAACCACTACGCGAGGTTGGTCGTAAGTTGAAATAAAGTTTCACACGTTCGAATTTAATAATTTAAAATATAGTTAGTTAATAATAATAAAATTTAAACTCACATAAATTAGTTTAATTTCTTTAACCCATATTAGTCAAATGATCAAATAAAGATTGCAAACATTTACAAATTATTCATGTAAACTTGTAAATAAGTGCTTTTGAATCGTCAACTCTTCTGCTGGTTCGGAAAGCTGTTCCTACTAAGAAGAGCCAGTAAATGTAACCAGTTATAAGAAGTGTATTTTGAAAAGAGAAACCGCTGAGTTTCTTCAGCGGTTTCTCTTTCAAAATACACTTCTTATAACTGGTTACATTTAGTCATTATTAAATGTAAGTATAGTACAGGGATAAAGAGAAGCTATATCCACGCATTCTTATCATCTAAGTAATCCTCAACAGTGTTCTATATCAGGCGTTCTGCATTAGCCTCTTTTAACAGTGTTTTTAAACTGCTGTAATGACACGAGCCGCAATCTTATGTCGGTTTCTACTTTGTCTATAATAAATATCCGATAGCGCAGAACCATTGGGGCTAAACAGTATATATTCAGTTTTGAAAAAAAAAACAATATAGTTTAATTCCAAACCAGTTGACTATATATACAGTTAAGTTCGGTGCGCAGATAAGGGTCTAAGGGTTAACTTCAAAGATAATTAGTTGACATCTGTCACCGTCGTGACATAACCCTTCTGGGATATCATATGCGCGTTGCGTGGAGTTTCTACTTTTTCATATTACGGATTTATATAATATAACGAAGTTTAAAACCCTTAAAAACTTGCTTTCAGAATCGGTGGTCCATCAGATTCATTAAGGTTCGAATGTAATAGACTAGTTTGAGAAACAGTCTGTAACATAGGGATTTTTGTAAATGTCGAATTCTATAAAATAATGTACAATGGCTACCTATCGTAGGACCCAAATTTTGGTCGATTATATTCACTATTCTAGTCCCGGACAATATAGAGGTCACGCATTTACGAAACGGATTCTTTACCTTCAATTCAATTATGAACAATTGGGAAACATTTCTATTAAATAATATATATTTTTAAGGATCATCGGACATTTGAAAAATCGTATCGAAATCGTAATTATGTTTTTCTTATTATGTATGAAACATTTGTCTTACCTAACAAAGGTTTTATGCTACTTGCTTCGTGGCACACCTAATTACGAATGTTTTTCATAACATTTGCTATAAAAGACACCTAATTACAAACATATTTTATAACATTTCCACACACAAACAAATACACATACTCACATACACACTGAAACGCACACAAAAATATATTCATGATGGTGGGTTTCTTAATTATTTTTTTGAGTGCAGAAAAAGGTTTGTCTTTTTTTTAATACATTATTTATCCCTTTTTTATATATATTTGTTCGTATTATTCGTTACCTGGCATTATGTAAAAGATAAAAGTTGTTGGCTCGTGCTAGCTCTAGCACAGGCCTAGGTCTATTTGGGCTGCATATTGCTATACACCAACAACAAATGAAGCTAGTCTGGTGCTTTTTTCTTTAGCATAAGTGTAAAATATACATGTTATAAATGTTCAATGAATAAATTATAAATAAATAAAAAATAAACATTTGTTATGAAAAAAATTACGAACGTTTTTCATAACATTTCTTATACAATACATCTAATTACGAACGTTTTTCTAAACATTAGTTATTAAACACGTCTAACTACGATATTATCGCAGCGTTTTTTTAAATAGTCATGTACAAAAAAAAAGAAAAATCAAAGTAAAACCTTACAAGTTCAAACATCAGATTTTATTTCAAAAAACCCTTCTTAGAGAATAAAGCCCTGCGTCCGTTTAAAAATCCTCAGATTCCTAATCATTTTGAAAGCATATCATTTAGAAAGTCTTTGATAAATTTTATGGATATTTATACAGGTTCGAGTTCGCATAACTTTAGGAAGCGTTAGGTATTCGAATATCGCGAAAGGGAAGAAAACGCGATGTGCGCACTTTGTAATTAATCACTTAGTGTAATTTCTCACTCCGTGAATGTAAACACGCTGAGAAAACAAGCACAAATTGTGCTTCCCGTATGTTTAGATTAGATTACAAAACTCGATTAGTAGTGTATAAATTGACTACATATATTCACACAACGTTGCACATCTTCATAGGATTATACATTGCTAGAAGTATACAATGGTTATGATAGAAATCATCATCTTCCTGCCCTTATCCCATTCTTAAGTGGGGTCGGCACAACATGTTACAAACATGCTGTCACATGATTTGGCTGCGTTTTTACGACCGGCCGCCTACCTGACGTCAACTTACCTCTGTCGTATTTTACGACACCTCGGTAAGAAAGATGGTGGTCTATTTTACTCAACCGGATACCACACGGTGGGTCAACTTACCTTAGTCGCCTTTTACGACATCTCGGTAAGAAATGAGGGTGGTACTATTCTATTCAGCCGGATAGCACACGGCGTAAAGGTTATGCTAGAAATATTTTGCTATAATTCGCGTCAGGAGGCACCATGACAAAATCGTAATGCCAATGATTCTTCGATTACGGGGCGAAGTAATCGTAGAGATTGTCGTAGTGAGTGTGTGTCGTGCTTGTATAGTGTGTTGTTGTTGGCATGTGTCTTCTTCTTTCTTAACCGATGGACGTCCACTGCTGAACATAGGTCTCCTTAAGGGATCTCCACAATCCACGATTTTGTGCCGCTGAAAGCAGGTGGCATGTATAAGGTATGTGAATGTTATCTGCTCCCTTAGCATTACATAGATTTTTTAGGAAACGTAAATTATAGCAAAATTATTCTAATATAACTTATGTGTTATGGAATTCCTCCAAGTAACGCCGCTTCTATAAATGACTTTAAATTCTATTAATTAAATTAAATAATATTTTTCACTTCTTAACAACTCTGTGATGGATTTAGAACTTAGCAATTACTTGAACGCTTCCTTCATTAAACTGCAGCTTAATTTAGTTTACCAAACTAAGCTAGACCAGTTAAAACTAATATTCAACAGGATAATCTAATATATTAATGATGTCACCACACTACAATATTCAGATTTCAAATGTCCCCAGGTATTATGGGTATTGATTATTAATTATTTAGCATTGCTCTGCGATTTCATATGCGACGCAAAATAATAACAGTAAGCATATAATGCATAAGCAATGGTGGAGGAATGTGGTATCCGGATGAGTAAAATATACCACCCTCATTTCTTACCGAGATGTCGTAAAAGGCGACTAAGGTAAATTGACCCACCGTGTGATATCCGGTCCGACCGGCCGCCTGCCTGATATCAACTTACCTAAGTCGTATTTTACGACACCTCGGTAAGAAATGAGGGTGGGCTATTCTACTCAGCCGGTTACCACACGTCGGGTCGATTTACCTTAGTTGCCTTTTACGACACCTCGGTAAGAAATGAAGGTATTCTATTCTACTCAACCGGATACCACAGGGCGGTTCGACTTACCTTAGTCGCCTTTTACGACAACCTGGTAAGAAAGAGGGTGGTCTATTCTATTTAACCGGATACCACACGGTGTGTCAACTTACCTTAGTCACCTTTTACGACACTTCGGTAAGAAATAAGGATAGTTCTATTCTATTCAGAAGATACCACACGGCGGTTTTTCCGAATATATTTATTTATTTATTTATGTAACATAAAATATGATGGAAAAAACATTATTGGCAAAAAAAGTGTACAAAGGTCAACTTATTCCTATGACGGAGATCTCTGCCAGCTAACCTACGCAGTGAGACAATTATAATATAATATGAGGCCATAATCTTATGTAGTAATAAAGTTTTATAATAAGAATAAATAAAGATTAATCCGGAAAGCCTTGAAAACCTAATGAGGTTGGCAAGCGGTTGGACCTTTATTAATATTCTAACAACGAAAGCCGACCCCACAGGCCGTTATGGGAAGCGATCTCAACCCAAATCTGAGATGACTGCTGTAAATTTGCACGAATAACTTCAATAGCATTTATATGATTGATAATTTGTTTTTTTTAGAATACATTTTTATACTTATCACTTTAAGGACTGAAGGACCAATAAGGGAAAGTCGAATCATAGACTTTTTACACAACTGGGAAATTATTTAAACATCTCGTAGGTATTTTACATTCGGCCACCAGCCTGGCGTCAACTTACCATAATCATATTTTACGACACCTCGATAAAGTAGAGGGTGGTCTATTCCACTCAACTTGTTACTACACGGTGGATCAACATACCCAAGTCGCCTTTTACGACACCTTCGTAAGAAAGAGGGTGGTCTATTATACAGAACCGGTTACCACACAGTGGGTCAACTTACCTTAGTCGCCTTTTACGACACCTCGGTATGTAATTAAGGTGGTATATTCTACTCTGTCGGATAGCACAAGGTGGTCAACTTACCATAATCATATTTTACAACACCTCAATAAAGAAGAGGGTGGTCTATTCCACTCAACCTGTTACTACACGGTGGTTCAACTTACTTAAGTCGCCTTTTACGACACCTTCGTAAAAAAGAGGGTGGTCTATTCTACTCAACCGGTTACCACACGGTGGGTCAACTTACCTTAGTCGCCTTTTACGACACCTCGGTATGTAATTAAGGTGGTATATTCTACTCTGTCGGAGAGCACAAGGTGGTCAACTTACCATAATCATATTTTACGACACCTCAATAAAGAAGAGGGTGGTCTATTCCACTCAACCTGTTACTACACGGTGGGTCAACTTACCTAAGTCGCCTTTTACGACACCTTCGTAAGAAAGAGGGTGGTCTATTCTACTCAACCGGTTACAACACGGTGGGTCAACTTACCTTAGTCGCCTTTTACGTTACCTCGGTATGTAATTAAGGTGGTATATTCTACTCTGTCGGATAGCAAGGGGTGAAAATCTGTTAATTTTATAAAATATTCCCAAAAATATAAACAAAACTAAATTGGAATCAAATAAAAAACCAAGCTCCCTAAGAACATCTAGAAAAAAAGAATTAGTTAACCATAAGAGATAGAGACATACTATTACAGACATTTTTGTAGATCTGCAATATTGTAGTACATTACTTCGGTTTATCTCAGTTGGTTTACGCGGTACACGTGAATAAAACACTCAGCAGGCGAGTTTTTCACAACCACTCAACCTTTTCAAGATAATTTACATAAAACGGTTATGTATTAACCTAAACCTTCCAGAAAAATTATATATCTTTTAGAAAAAACCGTATAAAAATCCGTTCAGTAGATTATGAGAAAATTGATCACATGAAGAGAGACAGCTTTTGGCAACCTTTTGTTATTGGGGGATACTAAGTATAGAAGCATGTTTAGTGCTTTCCATCCAAATCCAGTTAAAAAATCACATAATTGTGGTTATTTAAAAAGTTAATGCGATTGTAGTCGCGTATATACCTTGTATAATATATATCTTCCTGTCCTTATCCCACTCTAAGTGGGGTCGGCACAACATGTTTTTCTCTTCCATTCTGTCCTATCTTTCGTCAACTCTGGCGCCACTCCTTTTATATGCATATCATACTTCACACAATCCAACCATCTTTAGGCCTCCCTCTAGGCACATATCCATCCACATTCAAATTTAACACACGTTTGGTCACATGATTTTCATCCCTCCTCATTACATGTCCATACCATCAATCTTGCACTTCTCGTCTTTTCTATAATGGGCGCAACTTTCAGACTTCCCCTTATAGACTAGTTTCGTATTTTATCCAGTTTTGTCACACCACACATCCACCTTAACATTCTCATCTCATTTGCATGTACTCTTCTTTCATCCGTCATTTTCATTGCCCAACATTCTGATCCATACAATACGATACCTTGTATAATATTATACAAAAATAGTCATACGCGTAGCTGCTACGAACGTCATGCCTACGCTGTAGCAATAGTACGGCATACCACGCCTACGACGTAGGCATAACTCTACGTAATTTACTGTTACTAATTAGACCGTTTACATACCAAGTGTGAAATGGAAACCATTTTAGCTATTTACCTACACAATGAAACCTTACTAAAATTAGACTCATAATAAACTATTACCGTGCTACGGTTTCACCTGCGTAGCAAAGGATATATAGGTAGTTTTTCGACCATATTTTTTTATCTCGGGAGTTTTTCTAGGTTTTTACATACGTGTACGCAGTTTCAATTAAATTCATTCCATAAGTAACATTAAAGCGTATCGAACATATTGACCGATTTAATATACGTAAATATAATGATATAATAGGTATTTGAAAAACTGTTAACGGGTTGTGAGCGTGAGAATAAACTGTTGCTTTAATTTGTCGTTGTTTTTTTCGTTGTTGTGTATGTTGTTGTTGTGTTGTGTTATAGCGGCGGTGAAACTACTTGGACAAACCAGATAAAATAAGAAGTGAGTTAAGTCGGTTTATATACATAAACCACATGGTTATTCAATTTTAATCGCATATATAAAGATTTACACAAAACAAAATGCCCTAACCTAACTAAAAAACTTTAAAATGATCATCATCCTTCTGCCCTTATCCCTCTCTAAGTGGGGTCGGTACAACATGTTATAAACATGTTGTCACATGATTTGGCTACGTATTTTACGACTGCCTGCCCGACGGCAACTTATCTTAATTGTGTTTAACGACACCTTGGTAAGAAAGAGGGTGGTCTATTCTACTCAGCCGGATACTACACAGCGGGGCAATTTACCTTTGTCACCTTTTACGACACCTCGGTAAGAAATGAGGGTGGTCGATTCTCCTCAACCGGATACCACACGGTAGCTCAACTTACCTTAGACGCCTTTTAGGACTCTTCAGTAAGAAATGAGTGTGGTCTATTCTAATCAGCCGGATATCACATATCGTTCATATCAATTTAAATCTTACATATAAGATAAAAAAGGTGAAATTCCCCCACCCAAAAAGTGTACTTTAAAATCAACATCAGCGATATTCAAATTCAAATTCAAATTATTCTTTATTCAAATAAACTTGTAAACAAGTGTTTTTGAATCGTCAACTCTACTGCTGGTTCGGAAAGCTGTTCCTACCGAGAAGAGCCAGCAAGAAACTCGGCGGTTGCTCTTTTAAAAATATAATTCTTAATACTATTTACATTGATAAAATAAGCAATCACTAAACGTAATATTCGATTCAACATTAACATTCATAAATAAATTGAATACGAAAGAAAAGGGCATATTACATTCATAAACAATAATGCCCAATTCCCTCCCTATAACTTTGATTGCTTTTAGAAAAGTTGCTGTTGGGGGTTTTGGGTGGGAGCCAATATGGGTGATGAATATCAATATCATGTTTGGCAATATTGTAACTTTCAGGGTTATAGATGAATTTTGTTTTGTTTTTACTTTACAATCTTATTCAATTTAATTTTATAGCCATGACATCATATTATTTACACCACCCTCATTTCTTACCGAGGTGTAGCAAAAAGCGACTAAGGTAAGGAGAGGTAGCAGGTAGCCGGTCGTAAAATACCTAGCCAATTCATCTAACAACATGTTGTGCTGACCCACTTAGAGTGCGATAAGGGCAGGAGAAGGGCCCTCATTTCTTACCGAAGTGTCATACAAGGCGACTAAAGTAAGTTAATCCACCGTTTTTGTAACCGGGTGAGTAGAATAGACCAATACCCTTTTTTACTTAGGTGTCGTAAAAGGGGACGAAGGCAACATGACATCAGGCAAGCGGCCGGTCGAAAATACCTAGCCGAATCATGTGACAACATGTTTGAAACATGTGCCAAGTTCACTTAAAGTAGAATATGTACAAGAGGATGACAATTATGATAAATAATCTTTTATTAATATTAAACATTTTTTTTAAATATTAAACACACTCGCACTCGAAAAACCAACATATAGTTATTATAAAATTTTGGCCCTAGGCGGAAAATGAACCCGTGATCCTTGTCTGAACTGATGGTAAGGTCATTGCCACCTGCGCCAACCGGCAATTATAGCTATTGTAACAAGTAAACTGAAATTGAAATTTTATATCAAAACCCTCTAAAGATTATTTTTGTAAAGTGAGAAAAATAAGTCGCAAGCTTATGTCAGTTTGTAGTTTTTCTATTAGATATACACCTCTTTTATTATACTGTATATAGGTGATGTATATAATAGACAAAGTAGGAACCGACATAAGCTTGTCGCTCCTGCTTTGCGCCTTGCAAAAGTACGTAAATCGTTTGTGGGTTTGGGTATAAAATTCTATACTAAAATTCCATAACCAATTTTAGTTTTGCCATTACAGCAGTTTAAAACAGTGTTTTAAAGAGGCTGATATAGAAAACTTTTAAGGATTACTGAGATGATAAGAATGTGTGGATATAGCTACTCTTCGACCCTGTACAAGACAGTAATGAGTAAATGTAACTAGTAATATGAATAGTTTTTAAATGAGCAACCATCGAGTTTCTTCCTGGCTCTTCTTAGTAGTAACAGCTTTCCGAACCAGCAGTAGAGTTGACGATTCAAAAGCAATTGTTTAATCGAATAAAGAATATTTTGAATTTGAATTTGGCTTATTGGATTTTAACCCTAAAACATAAGCAATCGTTTTCAACGTTCAGCTATCAAGGTTCATAGCTAATTTGCGAAGCCATTAACAAGCAGCGATAATTAATGTACTGGCAAGTATTTTAATTGAATTCTGTACGGCAGAAGTCGTATATGAGTGCTAGTTATAGATAAGTTCCTCCTGAAATTGCCCGACCTATATACGAAGGTTTTTGGGCCATTGATCTTCTGTCTGGTGATAAATTGCTGACGTATTACGCTTACATACAGATGAAACGTGATTGGTGTATGTAATAAGCGGGGGTGGTGTAATTCTTTATTTTGCCGGATAATTTATGTTCCCCTGCGTACTATAAACAGTATATAATAAGAAGAATTTATTTGCTTACTTAGAATAGGTACAGTAATTATTTCGGCACGCCGAATGTTTTGGTGCTAGTATGCTATGTGTAGCTCTTAAAAAAATGTACCTCGAATAGTTTCATTATTAAATATACAATATCTATACTAATATATAAAGCTGAAAAGTTTGTTTGATTGTTTAAACGCGCTAATCTCAGGAAATACTGAACCGATTTGAAAAATTGTTTCAGTGTAAGATAGTCCATTTATCAAGGAAGGCTAAAAGTTATATTACATCACGCTAAGATGAGTAGGAGAAGAGCAGCAATAAAAATAGTACGAAAACATCAAAATTTAAATGTTTCCTTGTGTGCGCTGAGTAAACGGTGATAGTTATTCAAAAATCATGTATTACAAAATTGTTCCTCTCTAAAAGTTCTGAATAAAAGTCCCCGACAGCATATGACTAGCTTTTAAGGTTAACCCACTATAACCATTTTAATGGTTATCAAAAGACTATATTACGTAATTTATAGAATAGGCTTTACTTTGCGGAGATCCATAATACAAAACTAATAATAAAATTATTAATTACAAAATAATTTTATTATTACTTTTGGACTATATTACGGTTTTAATCTTTCCACGTGGGCGGATCCGCTGGCGATTGCTAGTATAATATACAAATATAAATATGGAATTCTAAACATTGTTGCATTTATATCATCTCGTATTACTTTTACAAATTTATTATCCTTGTAACAATGTTTTTTATTATATAAATTAACCATCTTCTCAGGATAACTTGAGATGTTTTTATTTATATTTCGTCAAGTCGTTGTCATAAAGTGAACTCAATTTTCAACAATGTAACGTACATATAAAGGCCAAATAAACGTAACTTTTTATTGACTGCTACAACATCATACTATTTTAAGGTCGGATGTCAACTTTATTATACGTGTATTGTACGACCTTTTTTGTCAAATTATATTACTAGACTAGACATCGACCCTGGAGAGTTTATTGAAGTTAATAAACTTGAGAAATTGTATTTCGCATTTTTATTTACATTATTCAAAATTAACTGAACTTTTATATATTTATTTCTTTTTATACATATAGTTAGATAAGAGAAAGAAAGAGTAGTAAAGCACATATAAAAAGGCGGATCTAGGGATCTCTTCCAGTCAACCTTTGTGTAACAGAAGGAAAAAGACGAGAATTGAAGAAAAAAGAGAATACGGGTAAAATAATACAGAAAAATTTAATTCTCTTAATTAATTTTGGTAAAATAAATAGATGAAAAGATGCTACTAATATATAATTACATAAAATAAATATTTTCTGGTCTGTAACTTAAATACCGAAAGGACATATAACAGATTATCATTAGTAAATACCGAATAGTAGACACCAAAATGGCTGGACCGATTTTGATGAATTTTCAGGCAATCTTTAGAATAACCTAGCGAACAGTGTGGTATCCGGCTGAGTAGAATAGACCAAAGTGTCGTAAAATGCGACTAAGGTAAGTTGACCCACCATGTGGTATCCGGCTGAGTAAAATGGACCACCCTCATTTCTAACCGAGGTATCGTAAAAGGCGACTATGGTAAGTAGACATCAGTAAGGCGGCCGGTCGTAAAATAGTTAGCCAAAACATATTGCGCTTGCCCCACTTAGAGTGGGATAAGGGCAGAAGAATGATGAATGTTAGTAATTATAGACGCGTTCATGGGGTTTGAACCCGTGAAGTTATTAAGGGCCCCACACTCATACATGACAGCACCTGCTTATTATTCTGAGTGAATACCGTCGTGAAAATACTCCGCTCCCTGTTGAATATAACAATTCAGGCGTGCTGATATTAACCGAGACTGGCTCAGTGAACTACAGCGCGGAGAAACACGTGCGGTAGATTTTCACGGCACATGTGAGATACAACGTGTCCGTAAAACTGTGCTACGGTGTACGGAAAGCTTAAAGCACTATTCCACGGAATATATGAATGGATTTATCTGTGTATTTAAAAGTAGCTGGGTGGCCGAGCTTTATTCGGTATTTAAAAAAAATATATATATAAATTTTATATACGTGTATTAGATGTATATGCCTACATTTTAAAAGGAATCTATCATATACATTTTTACCTAATCTTGTTTGCATCTCAGTTAGTTAGTTTTAATACGGTTTTTATGTTAAGTTTAATGTTTAAGAGTATATCTATTTATTATTTTTTCCAAATTCTTATATCTATAACAAACACTTTATATTTTATTCAGACAATACTTAAACAGTACAGACATAGGGCTTATGGGTTTATAAACAGTCGTATCACAGTCTTCTTGGAAGTGCATTGCAGCATCGTTCAAAACAAAAAAATAATAATTGTAGATAATGGCTAATATATCTATTGTATGTTCCGACATTGATACTGATGTTAATGTCGGTAAAGCTGCGATTGTCAATTTTCCAGAAGATTGTAAATCATTGATAAATCATAACGATTCAAATTTTTGTATTCTATCCCAAAATATCAGAAGTATCACACGTAACTTTGATAACCTTTTAATTTTACTAAAACGATTAGACATATCTTATGATCTCATAATACTAAGTGAATGTTGGCTCTCAGAGAACACCATCATACCTAATCTAAACAATTATATATCATATTCGACAAAGAAATATCTGAACCAAAATGATGGTCTTATCATATATATGAAAGATGGGTTGAATTCTACTGTAACCGAACAAATTACTTATAATGAAGCTAATTGTATGGTAGTAACAATCGATTGTGATCTGGCTATTATAGCAATATACAGGCCACCGTCTTTTAAAACACTAGCTCCATTTTTAGATTCCCTTGATAAGTTATTATTTGACCTACGATACTTTAAAACAGTGGTTTTGGAGACTGGAGACATAAATATAAACATAGTTGATGAACATTTGACTTGTAGTACTCTATATATGAATCTGCTAGCATCTCATGGTCTTTTAGCTACGCATACATATCCCACTAGATTACATAATTGTTTGGATCATTGTTTTATAAGAACAAAGATCTTCACTTCAACAGTAGTTTGTAGAACAACACTCACGGATCATTCTTCTGTTATGATGTCAATACCTAGAAAAAGGGATAATCTAAAAAACAAAACACGTTCATACTCTAAAATTGATGATAATGCAGCTCTGTATGAATTAAAGCAGATTAAGTGGTCAGATATTCTTCCTGAAAATAATGTAGAAGAGATGACTAATCAGTTTATATCTATAATTAATGAAATCATAAATAAATATACAACAAACTTTAAATTATCAAGGCGTAAATCAAATCTAAAGCCATGGATTACTCCGGGGTTGTGTCGATGTATGAGAAATCGAGACAAGTTACATAAAAAGCTTCGTAATGACCCTGAAAACCAGATTTTAAAATTAACGTATAAACGCTACCGCAACACTTGTAATAATTTACTTAAAACACTTAAAAATAACTATTTTGAAAATAGATTAAATAATACCAGTGATTTAAAAGGTAAATGGAATGTAGTAAAACAAGCTTGTAATTTAGATAAAAGAGAAAAATCATTTACGAATCTTTTGCAATTAAAATCTTCACCAATATCATCACTGGATTATATAAATAATAACTTTGTTAAAACCGGTAGTGATTTAGCAAAGCGCATACTATCTAGACTACATAAAAATGAAGTAGAACTAACTCATCAACAATTTTCCTCACATAGTAAAGTTCCTTTAAATTCATTTGTAATATTGCCCACAGACGAAGTCGAAATTAAAGACATTATTCTAAACCTAAAATCTACAAGTTCTGGTTGTGATGGTATTCCTGCATCTATCATAAAAAAGGGAGCAAATATATTTAGTCTGCCAATAATGAACATATTTAATAAATGTATTGAAGAAGGTGTTTTTCCTGAATCATTAAAAAAATGTATTGTTATTCCGATTCATAAATCCGGGGACATGAACAAGTTGTCGAATTACAGACCAATTTCTCTATTGCCAGTCCTCTCTAAGATATTAGAGAAATTAATCAATGTCAGATTAAAATGTTACTTGGAATCTAATAACCTTCTTTCGCAAAATCAGTTTGGTTTTAGGGAAAACAAATCTACATCGGACGCAACGACGGAATTGACATCGTATGTAGTAAAAAATTTAGATAAAGGTCAGAAAACATTAGGAATTTATTTGGATTTGGCTAAAGCCTTCGATACCGTATCTATCCCTATATTAGTCAAAAAACTTGAGCTCATTGGAATTCGTGGTCTTCCACTTCAATTATTAAAAAGCTATCTGTCAAATAGACAGCAATGCGTAAAAATCGATAGTTATATGAGCCAACCGGAACAAATTATGTATGGAGTGCCACAAGGCAGTATACTTGGCCCAACATTATTCTTGATATACGTAAATGGGTTATGTGATATGAAACTTCCAAAGGGTAAAGTTATTACGTTTGCTGATGATACTGTTTTATTATTCAGTGGTAACTCCTGGCAAGAAGTAAATGATCTAGCCAATACAGGACTAGAAGCAGTAATGTCTTGGTTGGATAATAATTTACTCACCCTCAATTTAGAAAAAACAAGCTATATGACTTTTAGTATACGTAATAAAACCCAACCACCAAAAGATTTTATAACAATAAAAACGAAGTCATATAATGAATTATTAATCAGTAATTGTTACCATCTCAAACAGGTAAACTCAGTATCATACCTCGGTATAATAATTGATCAGAACCTTAATTGGAAGGAACATATTAACAAACTGAGCAATCGGTTAAGAAAATTTATCTACATATTTAAAATACTCAGAAACATTTGTACAAATCAGTTTTTATTTAATGTTTATTTTGCAATATGCCAGTCAATAATCATGTACAATATAAAAATTTGGGGAGGAACTTCTAAAACTACTTTGTTAACTATCGAAAGAGCTCAGCGTGCAATACCTAAAGTGATGAAATTTAAAATCTATACTTACTCTACTCACTTAGTGTATTCTGAGGCACAGGTGCTATCCGTTCGAAAGTTATTTATTAAACAGATATTAATGATGCAACATAAAAAAGTACCAGACCACACGAATAGGCGTAGAGAAGACCTAATTTATCATATCCCTCGACTAAATACTGTTTTCGCACAAAAATTCATACATTTTCTTGCTCCCAAAATTTATAATACAATAAATAAAAATGCAATGTTAACAAAACATACAAGTGTTACTCTTAAAAAACATATTACTAAACATTTAATTTCATTGACTTACAATCAAACTGAAGACCTTCTCAAGACTATAATATAAAACCCAAGAAGCATACATAAATACAGCCACACTCTCATGTCACAAATGTACTCATATCACACAGATGATTACTCTCATGCATGTTATGTATGTATTCAACATACATAACATGCAAATAATAAACAAAGTTATTTTATTTTTATATATATAGCATAACTTTATACAGTATATACAATTAAATATACATATTATTGCACATTTTTAATTTTTTACATTTTTTTACATTTTTTATTACTTTTTATTTTTACTTATTATTTTATAAATTTCTATTTCATTTCTTATTTAGCAACTATATTTTAGAGTATTTCATAGTGGTATCTAAAATTGTTAACTTATAATTGTTTAAAATTTAACTTATTCTAAATTTTTTGCCTATACTGTTATGAATTAAATGAATTGAAATGTACGAATGGAATGTGGGTAGATATAATTCGATATATCACTCGTACTTACTGACGAGTAATCAAGATTTTTGTCTACCCACATTTCATCAACAATTTGCACAGTGTTTAATTTGGTTCACCGTGGACGAGGATGGCTGACCTACTGTGATACAGTTGTTACTAGTACAGAGGTCAGCGTAATTCTACCTAAGATAACCAAAGATAGTTTAGATAAATATGTTTATAATTTTAAGTATGTTCTATGTTATCAAAAAATAACTTGTAATAATAAAAATAAATAAATAAATAAATAAATAAATAAATGTCAAATATAAAAAAGCAAAATAAAAGGTGGTTGTATCTGGAGCTTGGGGCGTGGTTTTATTTCTTTAGTCCACCCGCTCTCCACTGAGCTATTACAACGTTACAAATGACAGCAAAAATAGTCTTTTCTATGCAATGTCGATTTTAGCAATTCTAAATGCCTGAAAACAGGGACACAACGATATTTTTGTGTAAAACCTATCTAGATTGATTTACCCAATGCTGAATTTAATGAAAATCGTTGGAGCGGTTTCCAAAATTCATAAAAATATATACCTACATATAAACAAGATTAAATAATTGAAATATTAAAGATACAAATGACAGTGATACCAAACACAATTTGTGAAATTAAAGTTCTAAAATGCATTTAAACTCTATAACATGTTCAAACTTCTTTTCACTTAAAAAAATAAATAAATAAAAATATGGGACACATACAACGTACGTCCCCAAAGTTACTTAATACTGGTATTATGGGTGAGATAAAACTGGTGAATATATTCATATTAAATTTTGAAATACATACTTAAACACAAATACACACCCAGGCTCGAAGAATCAACCAATTGTTTATAGAAAATGTTGGCCTTCAGCGAGAATCGATCACGTATCTTTCACATATTCGTAACAGTATTAAAAAAAATGATTTTATTGTTAAATCATATAAAGAACTCTATTTGTAACAAAATAACGTGGCATCACAACGGCTGTGCGTTAAATATTCACATTCTAATGTACGTGTGGCAATTTAAATGCATTCAGTCGGTTTTTTAGTCCGATTAAAAATAAATAAAAGTTGAACCCTGTATCGTAACTGGGTTAACGAGGAAGGATGGTCAAAGGCTAGCACGGTTGGCTGGCCGATTGCATCCTTTTATCAATTTAGTCGTTTGAACATTTTTATGGTTGTTTTTGGTATGCGGCTATTAAATTTTTAATTTTATCTCCCGTTATAGTTTTGAAAGGCTGAGATAGTCCAACAATGAAACCGTGCGACTCTTTCAAGTGGATCACGGGTTCAAACCTGGGCAGGCACCAATGAATTCTGTTAAAACTTATTGAACCAGCGGCCTTATTTCCATTTTGAAACCGCAATCATCACCAATCGGTGTATCACCAAACTCATAAAATTTTAAAACATCCTCAATTTTCTTCGAGAAAAGAGAAAAAAATTTGAAATATTACTTAATTAAATCATCATCCTCCTTACCGCACTTCCTCCGCACTTAACCCAATCTAAGTGGGATCGGCACCACATGTTATAAACATGTTGTCACATGATTTGGCTACATAGTTCATAACCGGCCACCTGCCTGACATCAACTTTCCTTAGTTGTATTTTACGACACCTCGGTAAGAAAGAGGGTGGTCTATTTTACTCCTATTCATCTTAGCGTGATGTTTTATAGTCTATAGCCTTCCTCAATAAATCGGCTATCTTACACTAAAAAAATTTTTCAAATCAGCCTAGTAGAGATTAGCGCGTCCAAAAAAGCAATCAAACTCTTCAGCTTTATATATTAGTATAGATTCCAATATACCCATAGGTCGAAATGTCATTTGGATCAATGATAATACAACGAGATGAAAAGCGAAAAATCTCACAAAGAACTTTAATACCTTTCTTGCAGTTGTTACGAAGTATTAAACCATAAATTGCATTTTAATGTAACAACTCTCAAGTCATACAGTGTAAACGTCAACAATGTCGGTACATACAATAACTGTTAAAGCGAAGTAAACTGTATATTAAATGAACCACTGAGTCCGGTATCTACTCGTATTGTTTTGCAACTACGTATAACAATTTTATGAGTTTTATAACATTCCTTGTGGATACTATAGATATTTATACTGTGTGTGCTGTGATAGCGAATCGTTTCTCATTTCTTACCGAGTTGATGTAAAAGGTGACTAAAGTTAGTTATCCCACCGTGTGGTATCCGGTTGAACAGAATAGACCACCTTTTTTCTTACCGAGGTGTTGTAAAAGGCGACTAAGGTAAGTCGTCCTGCTGTGTGGTATACGGTAAAGTAGAATAGACCGCACTCATTTCTTACCGAGGTGTTGTAAAAGGCGACTAAGGTAAGTCGATCTGCTGTGTGGTGTCCGGTTAAGTAGAATAAACCGCCTTTATTTCTTACCGAGGTGTCGTAAAAGGCGGCTAAGGTAAAGTGACCCACCATGTGGTTCTTGTTGAGCCAGAAAAGAATGGACTATTTTAGTCCATCCTTTTCTTACAGAGGTGTCGTAAAATACGACTAAGGTAAGTTGACGTCAAGCTGGCGGCCGGTCGTGAAATAGTAACTTTTTTATTTACCTACGCTAAAAAACTAAGATGTATTCTTACTACTAAAATATTTATGGCAATTCAGAAAAATAATAATCCACATGCACCAAGGTTGGTTAAAAACATGTCAACAGGATAATAAGTATATGCGAGGCAAGAAACGACAAGGATCTAAAACAAATACCTGGATAGGACATTAAAATATTTATATACAAGCTGATAAGCTAATATACATCAAAATAGGTACTTTTAGTACTTTAAAACTTTTTTTTTTCTTTGCTTTAATTGAATTTTTTTTTTTTTTTTTTTTTATTTTACGTAAGGTTGTTTGTTTATATAAATGATGTTATGTAATACCAGCGCTACAACCTTTGTTGTAGCATATGAGCTGAGTAGGACACCTTATTTGGTCACAAAATTCGTATATATATATATATATATATATATATATATATATATATATATATATATATATATATATATATAGGTAAAAATGTATTTATTTATTTTCTTTGTTTCTTTTTGTTGAAATTTGTGTCCGAATAAATTTCTTTCTTTCTTCTTTCTTTCTTAAAATAATACTCCTATCATAAATTGTTTTCTTTTTCTGCTGGCTTTATTTTTCTGTAATTTTCAATGTCATCGCCATATTTTAACCACTTCAATTAATGTTAACTAATACATACACCTAAACATTCTTTATAAATCTTACTCTGACTTTTAATGAAATGATATGAATAAACATTCAGTATGTTTGATTTTATAGCGAACAGACTGCTTAACAACTTAGAACAGCGCCCCTTCTTTACAAAGCTATGTATAATACATTCAAGTAGAGCAAAATCTCTGCTTAAAGCTTTTCTCGATAAATAGACTATCTTACACTTAAATAATTTTGCAAATAGGTCCAATAATTTATGAGATTAGCACATTGAAATAAACAAACTCTTCAGCTCACAATTTACATAAAATCTCAATGTATTTTTTTTCCAAAAACCGTACTAAAATCCTTTCTGTATATTTTGAGAAAATCGATCACATACAGACAGACAGCTTTAGGGGACTTTTTTTTATAATTAATATAGATAGATAAACAAAAAAACGTCACTTCCAGTAGTTGTTTTACATCCAAGGGTTCTGAGGCAGACAATGTGAGATATTTGACGACGCGGCCTCACATGCAGACAGACAAATAACTCGCAAAATAACCATTACGTCCCATACACACAATAGATTCGGCCATTTTTCGGGCCTGTATCTTTCGCTTTTCTAATAATGTATGTATAAGGGACAAAGGTCGGAGTTTCTTTGTGAAGCGTATTATATATACTCAAGATATTGTATGTAGAGTTTTTCAAAAGATATTTGGTGTCAAAGTGTAGTAATTTTTGAACTTGATTTCTTGTTTTAACTCAAAGATAATAGAAGTGTCTATTATGAATAACAAATTAATAGACAATAGAATAGGTCGTTAAGATTAATTAGTGATCGTTTAGTTGTCAATAAGTGAACAAGCATGAAATTGTAAAGTTATTATAAATAGATCAGTAGAGAACGGGCGGACTAAAGAAATCCCAGATACCAACACAACTTTTTTTACTTTTTAAATGTTTTATTTCATTTTTTAACAAAAAAAATATCAAGCATGGCTCGGTTACCCAGGTACTACAACCTAAAGACTAAAAGGCAATTAACTTAACATCTCAAATCACTGTGTTATCATAAAATTTCTATTTGTCGGAATCTGCACCAACTGCATGTTTATTACATATTCCCCTCAGTTTTATTACCCATAGTCGAGTCAATTATACGGACCATCTATTCCCATACCAAGTAGACTGCTGAATGTAATCGATCTCCCAAATCTAGCGATCTCAATACCCACCTACGTTGCAATAAATTAAGGGCAAATTGCTTCCGAGTCCAGTACCGTTGAAATACTGCCAGAGGTCGTTTGGACCTCATTTTTATCGGCTACGTGCTTATTTATGTGGTAAACGAATTCTGCGAACACATTACATAAAAGTTATGCAACGGTTCCGTTTAACGTAATTATTTTAAAACGGTTTTATTTAGGTTAAAGGACAGATTGTATTTTAGTTTTGACGACAATACTAATATGTGTATTCAGTATTAAAGCAAATCTAAAATGGCCGCCGCAATAAAATGGCGTATTATAAATGTTTTCTCATCAATATGAGGAGCTAACTAGCTGAAAATGATGGGCAAATACACATTATTTTATAACTTTTAGTAAATTATTGACAACATTCTGTTTAATTAGAAAAATAAAATTAAATATTTCTTTATAGCTAACGTGGTTTTATAATTATCTATTGATTTCTTGGTACCATTTTTAGGAGTTTCTATACTTCACTATGGCGTTTCTCTTAAAAACTGCGATATCCTAATATATTTTGGAGGTAATTTGCTTGTCTATCAGTTTAGGATCTATCGATTTATCTTTAATGGATCTTTACCTAAGATCGATCAACTTATGCTTCATGAGATAATTAGCTACAAAACTCGTTTTCTTCAATCTTTTGGAGAAAGCACATATATCACTAAGAAAGAGAACTTGTTGAAAATAATTGTGGAAAGTATATTTCTGATATCCAATATTTAATAATACAGTTAATTTATCTCACGTCAATGATAAAATGGCCACCAACGACATGAAATTCCAATCAAAATTAATGAACTCCATTAAATTGTTTGTTCAGTCTCATCATTATCAAGTAGGTAAGTGAAATTCTGGCAATTAAGCTTAATATAAGTCGAACATGAGCTGTGCAATTTACTTTAGTGCCGTGAACAATGTGGAGTGTGATTGGCGTACCAGTCTCAGTCTGCCTCTCGGCTTTTGGACGTAATGTGCGCACGTACGGACTAGGCTTTTATTATGCTCCAAAGGTTTAGGTACTTAGCTCAAGGTAAACATGTCAAAATTTTATTTTTAGTAGGCAGATTACAACACAATATATTAACCTAAACATTATTGTTATTTAATTTTTCAAATCGTTTAAAACTATCAATTGTAATGGTACTATTTTATTATATCATCCTTATTGTCCTTATCCCACTCTAAGTGGGGTGGGCACAACATGTTTTTCTCTTCCATTCTGTCCTATCTTTCGTCAAATCTGGCGCCACTCCTTTTATATGCATATCATACTTCACACAATCCAACCATCTTTTTTTAGGCCTCCCTCTAGGCACATATCCATCCAAATTCAAATTTAACACACGTTTGGTCACATGATTTTCATCCCTCCTCATTACATGTCCATACCATCTCAATTTTGCACTTCTCGTCTTTTCTATAATGGGCGCAACTTTCAGACTTCCCCTTAGTAGTAGTAGTAATTGTACTATTTTATTTTGGCGCGAAAAGTATACATACAAGATACTCATTTAAATATTAAAGGTCATATAATAATTACCGTCTTATAATTTACAGACCCGTATTCTTCACCTTGCTAAACTATGTTTTTCGTCCGGAATTTCGTATATGGTGTGTAATACTTGTATAAAAAACGGCTTTAAAGGTTGAGATTCTGGGCCTTATAAAGATTGTAATAATTAAAAAATATTAAAACTACGCATGTTAGTTTATCGTAATTTATGAACATCATTAAATTGTAAATCTCGAACTCCATGAGACCATATGAGCCTAAAACTTTACATAACTGAAACATATCTAATTGCCCACGTCCCTAGCAAAACTTAAACATGGATATTATTAATATAAGCAAGCGACGTATGAACATTGAATTTACAAGCAGTTAGTACTCCGAAACGGCTTTGTTCCTTTGTACTAGTTTAATTCGAATTTAAATTCAAAATATTCTTTATGTAATTTACCTTGTAAACAAGTGCAAGTCAAAGTACCTGATTGACCGTGCCTTGCTCGGTAATTTTTTTTTAAATAAAAAAAGAAACAAAAAAATGAAAAATAATTGGGTAGCTGGGGCTCGATCCTAGCTATTTTCATTTTTCGAGACCACAGGCTTCCCGAATAAGATACGTATGACTTGACAATTTACGACAAAAATAGTGTTTTATACAATGTAAATTAATAATAATAATTAATAATGTTTTAATACAATTTGACAATGTAAATTGTAGTATTTTTTAATGCACAAAAACAGGTTAAACGATTTTTCTTTAATAAAACCTAGCTATATCGATTTTTCTCCTCTTGCACTTTGAAAATCGTTGGAGCCGTTTCCGAGTTTCCGAAAATGTATAAGATTAACTCATTTAAATTAAAAATAAGCGGATAACATTATTAATTAACAAAATATCAATACAAAATTTTGCGATAAATAAGGCTTTAAATTAAACTAAAATATAGCAACTATAGTAACTTACTAAATATACAAACTAAAGTATTCAAATCATGGTTACTTTAAAGTCAATTTAATTTAGTTCGTGTATTGGTAGGTTGGAATATGTTGACCGACCTCTTCAATAATATCTTGTGAACGAGCCTTTATAAGGAACCCATTCAGAACACTATTATTTCAACAAACACACAAGGAACGCAATAATGAGATGAAAATGTACGTACATTATGTTCACGAGATGCTGACTAACCCTAAAATGAAAGATGTAAATAGCTCCGTGCGGCCCATATAGAGGGTTGGTTGTGGGAACATAAATTATTGAGGCAATTGTTTGCTATTTTGGGTCATTGTGTTTCTTTATAAGAACGTTGGTATGTTATACAATTACAAAATATTGAGGGAATTTTCATACAATTATTGAATATTTTATTTTTGAGTTTTTATTATTTGCAATACTGGGAAATTCAAAGCGATATTTATGGTTGTAATAGGCGTTTAGAAGAAAGTAGTGTAAGATCTCAAGGAGGGCTATGTTTAAATTTGATAGCGATAGTTACTGAAGTACTTACTGTCTTAAAAAAAGAGAGAGTTGCTCTGCGCGAGAGAAAGTTAGATAAGAGTCATATTTAGGTGGAATGGCGTGGTTAGCAATCTACCTCCCCGAGTCTACTTCCCCGGTGTTTAGCTAAGAGAATTAATGAGATCGGACAGGACGCTTGTATTAACCCAGGGTGCTCTATCGTTAGTAAATCAATATTACGTTCATAAAGAACAACGTGGATGCATCGACTTCTAGCTATAAGATTTTGTTCCAAAAACTTGTTTTGGTTTTTTATAAGAGTTCTAAACGAAATTTCCGTTTTCACAGTTTCAGATATGCGCACGACTTCAGAGTGTGGATTATGATTTTCCATAGATCATAGATGAGTAAAGACAATTAAATATTATCTAATCTCGTAGCCATACTACTAGCTAAACAAGAAACGAGGACGGTCTATTCTACCCAACCGGAAACCACACGGCAGGTCAACTTACCTTAGTCGCCTTTTACGACACCTCGGTAAGAAATGAGAGTGGTCTATGCTACTCAGCCGGATACCACACGGCGGTTCTTTAAATTATTTATAATACTCTAAAATTTCAAATATCCATCTATTATAGTACAGAAAGTTTTATGGAATAATTTCTATACCATGACCGCATATTAAGAATGAAATATGTCGACATACTCGTACCTCCAATGGGGTCAAAATGACCCCGCTATAACAAACAATTGCTCCGATATTGTATCGAATTTATGTTTCCCACAACAAACCCTATATGGGTCGTTCGGGGCTATTTACATCTATCATTTTAGGGTTAGTCAATTTCCCAAAACATATCATCATGGCCCATTTTATAATTTATAATTATTTATTTTGTTACTCGTGACTTTGTTTACGCTGACTTTAGTATTAAAATATGCTTAATTATGACAAAGTTAGTAAGTAACGGCCTGTTGCTAACCCACAGCTGGGCATAGGCCGTCTCTTTTCATTTTCAAAGAGTAGGTTTGGAGCTAAGACCTACATCGCTGCTCCAATGCGGAATTGTAGGTAACACATATCCCCAGAATTCTTTAAAAATATGTAGATTTCCTCAAAATATTTTCCGTCATCAAAAAGCGTGACAAAATTTGCAATTATCATCATCATTCTACTACCCTTATCCCACTCTAAGTGGGGTCGACGCAACATTTACAAACACGTTGTCACATAATTTGTTTAGCTATTTTGTGACCGGCCGCCTAACATCGACTTATCATAGTCATCTTTGCCGACACCTCGGTAAGAAAGAAGGTGGGTGGCCTTTTCTACTCAGATGGCTACCTACCACAGGGCGGGTCGACTTATCTTAGTCGCCTTTTACGACCCCTCGGTAAAAAAGAGGGTGTTCTATTCTACTCAGCTGGATAGATAAAATAAACGTAAATTTTACTTTTCTTTTATTTTTATTTACATGTAATTAAACTTGTGTTCTTCTTTCTTTTGAATATTTTATTGGTTTATGTTTTTGTTTGTGTCTCTTATGATTATGTTATGTATAACTGTGTTTTTCTGACAAATAAATAAATAAATTTTAAATACCCTTCTACATGCTTAATTTCATTAAAATCGTTGAAGCCTTTTCCAACATTCAGAAAAATATATATATACAAGATTAACTCATTTAAATATTAAAGATTTCTGCGGTCACATATTTCCTTTATAGACCGAGCAATAAAAATAGCCATTCATAGTTCGTTCTATAAATACACTGCCTTGTATAAAAGGTTCTGAGTATAAAAAGGTTAGTAAAGGGAGCGAAAATAAATTATATAGGCAATTGTTTGATATGACGGGTCACTTTGCGGTAGGAGCGCCTTTAAATATTTCAGTTATAATACAACCTTAACATAAATAACGCCCATTCCCTACGCCTATTTATCAGTACTTATACAATACTAGCTATCACCAGCGGCTCCGCCCGCGTGGAAAAATTAAAACCGTAATATAGTATTTTGATAACCATAAAAATGGTTAAAGTGGGTTAACCTCAAAAGCTGGACATATACTATGGCGGACTTTTATTTGGCGGTTTTCGTACTATTTGTTATTGCTGCTCCTTTCCTATTTATCTTAGCGTGATGATATATATAGCCCTATAGCCTTCCCCAATAAATGGACTATCTTACATTGAAAGAATTTTTAACAAATCGGTCCAGTAGTTCCTGAGACTTCGCGTTCATACAAACAAACTCTTCAGCTTTATATATTAGTATAAATTAAATATAACTAGATATGACATTTTCCGGTTCGTAATACCTCTTCTAAAGCCGTGTGGTATCCGGCTGAGAAGAAGAGACCACCCTCATTGCTCACCAAAGTGTTGTAAAAGGCAACTAAGGTAAATTGACCCGCCGTGTGATATCGGGCTGAGTAGAATTTACCACACACATTTCTTACCACGGCGTCATAAAAGGCAACTAAGGTAACTTGACCCACCATGTCGTATCCGGCTGAGTAGAATAGACCACCCTTTTTCTTACTAAGGCGTAATAAAAGGCAACTAAGGTAAGTTGACCCACCATGCGTTATCGGGCTGAGTAGAATAACCACCCTCTTTCTTACCGAGGCGTTTTACAGTACGACTTAGGTATGATGACGTCAAGCAGGTCGTAAAATAAGAAGCCAAATCATGTGACAACATCTTTATAGCATGTTGTGCCGACCCCACTTAGAATGGGATAAGGGCAGGGGGATGTTAATTATATTTGAAATAAGAAACAATTTGAACTTATTTTAGCCAAATCTTATAACAAAATACCTAAAACAAGTACATTACACTAACCTATAGGTACGTTTTATAACGAATAAAATCCCGTGCAACAAATATAAATTGAATCTTACAAACTCTATAAACCAATATACAGTTGTAGCGATCCATTTTAGAAAATAGCGTACAATTGAGTAGCATATTAAATCTACGGAGTGACAGGCACTACACCTGCATTCCGCGTAGTGGATATACGAAACCGCATTGAACCAGTTATCTTTGGAAGGAATTGGTTTGAAGCAGATAAAATCAGTTTACAGCAGATTTCCCATTTATTTCTTGTAAACCTGTTATTATTTTTTTACGTTAAGTTAGTCCGTCGTTATAGAAATTTAATTTACGTTACTATTTTAAATCAATATTGATGTAGCAGATTAACCATGAAATTAACTAATTCTGTATGCTAGGTCCTAGTCTAACTAAGAATGTAATGTAAAGTATTTTCAGATGCCGTGTGGTATCCAGCTGAGTAGAATAGACCACCCTCATGTCTTTTATATACTCTCTTCTCTCTTTTATATGCATATATGGGGTGGAAATACGATGAATATTTGACACACATACACGCACGGCACAATAGGTCATAAACATGTAGTCACATGATTTGACTAGGTATTTTACGAACTGACGTCAACTTATCTAGTCGCTTTTTACAACAACTCAGTAAGTAATGAAAGCGGTCTGTTTTACAAAACCGAAAATAGCACGGTGTGTCAACTTACCTTAGTCGCCTTTTACGACACCTCGGTAAGAAATGAAAGTGGTCTGTTCTACACAGCCGGATACTACAAAGCGGGTCAACTTACCTTAGTCGTCTTTTACGATGCATCGGTAAGAAATGAAGGTGTTCTATTGTACTCAGCCGAATACCACATGGCGGGTCAACTTACCTTAGTTGCCTTTTACGACCCATCAGTAAAAAATGAGAGTTGTCTATTCTACTCGGCCGAAAACAACATGGGGGGTCAACTTACCTTAGTCGCCTTGTACGACACATTGGTAAGAAATGAAGCTGGTTTATTCTATTCAGCCGGATACCACACTTCTAAAAGCATATAGTACTTCAAAAGTGCTTGGTTTTTTTCATATGTTAAGTAAAAAAGTAAAGTACCGGCCTATTACTCTCCCACTGCTAGGAATAGGCCTATTTTCACCGTTTTTGTATAGAAGGATTGGAGCTTACACCTACCACGCTGCTCCAATGCGGATTGTTAGGTTACACATATCTCCATAAATCTCTAGAGATAAGCAGGTTTCCTCACGTTTTAGTCACCGAAAAAGCGTGTGAAAAATTGCAATTATCAATTAGACACATTTAATTTTCATATGTGGCATTCGTTAAATTTATAAAGGTACTTCGATAATTTGTGCTCAAGCAATTATCGTTTAGTTTATTAGTCAAGCGAAATCGTAGCAATCAAGCTTAACGCGTGTCCAACACGCACCGTGCCAATTTATTTCATTGCTCTAAATATTCCAGCGACGTATCCCGTGGAACGACATGAAAAATGGTACAGAATAATAAATGTACTCGCAGAACAATGTTTTATTTTTGCTATAAGTGTGTTTTACAATTTATTGCTGTTTACACTTACACTTTTCTGAAGTGTTATCTCGGGTCATTTTCAGAACTTTATTATTACTTTTTAACTTTAATATGTGGATGACCGAGCCTTGCTTGGTAATTTTTTACATAATAAAAAAAAATTTAGTTGGGGATCGATCCTAGGTTTTTTACATTTCTTGAGGTTACCCGTTCCCCGAATAAACTACGCTGACTTGACAGTTTATGCCAAAAATTCAATTCAATATAAATTTTAATATATATATATATATATATATATATATATATATATATATATATATATATATATATATATATATATATATATATATATATATATATATATATATATATATATATATATATATATATATATATATATATATATTAACACATTTAAATATAAAAGATATTATACATCGAAACTAAGTGAAGAACGCCTGTTTCCTTATTTTCCCAATGCCTAAGCAATTCAGAACCCTTGTCGAAACTGAAATAACAGCGTATTTTAGCGTACATTTCAAACTTTACTACAAAATGCAAATGCAACATACATTAGTGTTGCCTATCCATTATTGAAAGAGTAAACAATCCGCATACCCTTATATATTTGCAGGAAAAACATAAATTATTTAGCGAATAGTTTTGAATTGCAGTAATACTAATTAGTATTCTACTAACCTTGTGTTTGACAATTATAAATGTAAAATCTAATTGGGATATATATACGCATCTATATTTATATGTAAGCTGTGATAGCACTACTTTAATAATGACTACATGGTTGACCAAGAGTTGCTCGGTAGTTTTAACAAATTAAAAAAGATATCGATCCTAGATATTTTCATTTCTGGCGACCACCCATTCACCGGATAAGCTACGCTGACTTGACACTTAACGGCAAAAATAGTGTTTTATATATTCAATGTAAAATTTAGTATTTTTTTTAGTGCCCAAAATTTTTTTTATACCATTTTTTTTAAATAAAATCTAACTAGTATTCATTTTCTAAAAGTATCCATTCATTCATTCATTAACTCGATCTATATTTCTCCCCCAAAACCTCCTACACGCTGAATTTCAGGAAAATCTTTGGAGCCATTTCCGAGATTCCGAAAAAAAAAAAAAAATATATATATATATATATATATATATATATATATATATATATATATATATATATATATATATATATATATATATATATATATATATATATATATATATATATATATATATATATATATATATTCAAATTCAAAATATTCTTTATTCAAATAAACTTGTAAACAAGTGCTTTTGAATCGTCAACTCTACTGCTGGTTCGGAAAGCTAGAAGAGCCTACCGAGAAGAGCCAGCAAGAAACTCGGCAATATATATATATATATATATATATATCTATATATATATATATATACACTCAAAGATATATACTTATATACATTCATTATTAACTCATTTAAATATTAAAATTAATGACTTCACTATTTTAACATGAATATGATTTTAATTATTCCAATAAGATTTTAGGTACATACACAAACTCCGTTTATAAACCGTATTTAATATTAAAATTGAACCAACTTTTAACAACAGCCAGCGGTAAGGCGTCTTATTCCCGTGTGAATCTCGAAGAATAACGAGCAAAGCTGGAATTCCCAGTTCTAAAATATAATAGTTGATAAAATTTATCTACAAAATAATAAAGCTGTGACGGGATGACATTAAAGATATGTGACTGTGAGCTAGGATTCACAGGTTCTATTCAGAGGTACCAATGAGAAATAAAATTTGATTTTTATAATTTTTTTTTATAAATACGGGACACTTATACACACGGTCGTCCGTCCCCAAAGTAAGTAACTTAAAACTTGTGTTATGGTAGACAGACAACTGGTGAATATATACTTATATACTTTTTAAATAGATAATTAAATACAAATATACACCCAGACTCAAGGACCGACAACTTCACTTATAGAAAATGTTGGTCCTCGGCGTGAATCGAACCCGCGACCCGCGGAGCCGAAGGCAGGGTCACTACCCACTGCGCCAACGAGCCAGTCAAAGCCATAATACAACGTAAAATTTTCTACAATAAAAGCTGTGATTACATAGATAATTTTTGAATGACATGTAACCTGCCTGGCCGCGTTGGAGGAAACATGCTGTTTGTACAAGTAACATACTGTTTGTATTCTCTATATTAATGTATAGAAACCGGCTATACTAACGTGTTATTTTATCGGATGAGCCCGACTAGTTGCAAGCCCATACGGGGCTCTTATTCATGAGCTCGAGTCGCGCCCTGCGAGCTGCTACACGCAGTTCCCGCCGCGATAACGCCGCGTAAAGAGCTCATGAATAAGAGCCCCGTATGGGCTTGAAACTAGTCGGGCTCATTCGATAAAATAACACGTGAGTATAGCCGGTTTCTATACATTAATTATGAATTCCACTCACGATAGTTTAAATTCAAAAACTCTCTATATTGTTTTTTTTATTAATCGTTGAGTGCTAATTTCATATCAATATAAATTTATTCAAAATAAAAGAAATTAGAAATTAAAATTATAGGCGAGAACGTAGTTGAATAACGTAATAGATTTTTATTGATACAGCAAAAATATTTCGCAAATATTGTACATCAATTTGTTGTTTGTGCAATATTTTTATTGCAGAAATACTTATTTATCTAAAAGCTTTTTAGATAACCAATTCATATGAATTTATTTGCTTCTAGTTTATACGAAAGGCAAATCCCTTACAGCGTCATGGGTCTGTATTTCACTTCACTTTTATGATTATTTCGTATATGTACTTAAGCCTTGATGGCTCGATGGTGAGACCACGTGCCTTTACACAAAGGGATACAAGTTTGAACCCCGGGCAAAATATAAAAGTTTTGTATAGAAGAGAATATTCTAATTAAATGCTTAAATGAACAAATTGGATTGTGATGTATTCAACAAGATCTATGTAAATTCGTATTTAAATTACGTTTTATTTTTTATATTACTTTTAATAATTGGATAATTTTATTGGCCCATTGGCGCACTTGGCAGTGCAGTTCAGCTTTGCGGGTCGCGGTTTCGATTCCCGCCAACGGCCAACATTCTCTATAAACACGTGTTGGTTTTTCCAGTCTGGGCGCATATAGTATGTATTTAAGTTATCATCATCACCACCAGGATCCTGCTCTTATCTCACCCAAAGTGGGGTTAGCACAACATTTTATAAACATGTTGTTACATGATTTGACTACGTATTCTACGATCGGTCGCCTGCCTAACGTCAACTTATCTTAGCCTTTCTTATTTAAATAACATTGAATTAAAAGAATTTCCGCTCTGTGGTATCCGGCTGAGTAGAATACAATGAAGATGTCATTTCTAGCCCAGATATCGTTAAAGGCGATCAGGCTAAGTTGACGTCAGTAACCGAACGTAAAATGACTAGCCAAATCATCTAACACGTTAAAAGTGTGATCCTTAGAGTGGGATATGAGCAGGAGAAGGATTATTCTATTTAAATAATTTATTATAATTTTTTAATATTATGCTCTTAAGTGTACTTAACTTAAGTTTTTATAATAAATAGAGAAAATAATCCAATCGTAAACAGAACTTTTAATTGCGATCCCATAGCTTTGTATTACAGGGGAATGTCTTAAAAGCTCTCAAATGCAAGCTAGCACTTTTGCGTAGGTTCAAAAGTTTAGTACTTAATTTGTAGTTTGCGAAGTTCGACTCGCAAAAGGAGTGCCTCGAGATAATCTGACTTGAGAGAATATATTAAATGTAATTTGGATGAACCCTTTGAATTAACGATTTTAACTGATAAATGAGATATATAAAAGTTAAAATAATGTAACGGCTTCATATTACAACGGCTAGAGTGTAGATTGGTAGGTTACACATATCCCTAGAATTCTTGTAAGTAAAAATGTAAATAAGTAACAGCCTGTTACTCTCCTATTGTTGAGAATAGGCCTCTTATCTCCGTTTTATGGAGAGAAGGTTTGGAGCTAAGACCTACCACAGTGCTCCAGTGCGGATTCGTAGGTTACACGTATCTCCAGATTTCTCTAGAGATATGCAGGTTTTCTCACGATGTTTTCATTCACCGAATAGCGTGTGATAAATTTGCAATTATCTATTAGACACACAAGTTTTAACAAGACCCCTTCGCAAAGTCTCGCCGCTGGGCTATCACAGCTCTGTGACCTATATAAGCCAACATATACTATATAATAAATTTCCATTTTTCTTCGGGATACGAAAAAACACATAATACACAATTGAGGGTACTTTAATTCTTAAACTGATGTGAACGTATACAACTATTATATAGTATTTAAACTACCTAAACTTAAACTTTAGCTTACCACAATCTTCATACACACCGGGTCAACTTACCTTAGTCGCCTCTTACGACATCCCAGTAAGAAATAAGGGTAGTCTATTCCACTCAGCTGGTTAACCTTAGTCGCCTTTTCCAACACTTCGGTAAGAAATGAGGGTGGTATATTCTACATAGGCAGATAACAGACAGAGTAAATAAGTAACTTCGTCAATTCTTCTTAAATTTGAAACATTAATTTTCCGTCACATCATAACCGATTTACTCGAACATCGGCTCTAATTGTGTTATCTAAGATTTACCCTTTGGACTTGCTCCAGTTTTCACTGAAAAGTTAATCAGCTAAAAGCCTTTTAGTTCTCGGATTAAGAAAAGAGTTAATTTATTGCGAATTGAAGAGGAGCTTTTTGATTTTTTCCCCCTTAATTATAATGGCGATGTTGCTACTGGGACCATTAAGGCTCTCAGGGTTACGGATTGCCGAAATTGTTTTTAAATTCCGATTAAGTAGCCTTCCAACTTAACTTGAATATTGTTTGGATTTACCCGCCTTTTAATCAACTTATTCATTTGTGTTGTATTCGACTGAGTAGAATAGATCACCTTCATTTCTTAACCAGATGTCGTAAAAGGCGACTGAGGTAGGTTGACCCGCAGTGTGGTATCCGGCGGAGTACACTAAACCTCCCTCCGAGGTGTCGACTAAGGCAAGTTGCCGTGAGGTAGGCGGCCGATCTTTAAATATGTAGCCAAATCATGTGACAACATGTATACAGCATGTTGTGCCGACTCCACTTAGAGTGGGACAAGGTCAGGAGAATGATGAATCCTCTTTCAGTTTGTTTGGAGAGACGGATTGAATACATAAAAATGTATGTCTGTATATTCTTTATTCTTCTGTATAGTCTGTATACGGCTAGACCGATTTTAATAAAACTTTCAGACAATCTTTAGAATGGCCCAGCAGATGATCTTGTAAAGTTTGGTGGTTCGGAGTATTTTTGAATCTGTCAATGACAGTTTTATTATGAGAGGAGGTTGACACCAGACTGAGCCACAACTACGCGGGGCCGGACCGCTAGTACATAATAATATTCTTTCACTAATTCGTAGCTATTCTTAGATTTTCTTAATAAGTGATGTCACTTCTTTCTATAAAGTACCTTTAATTATTGTATCAAATATATTTTTAATTTTTTATTTAATACGTCGACTAATAATTACGTTTTAAATTTGTTTTTAATGAGAAAACCATTTCATTTTCACACAAGCTTGAGCTTTTACTGAGCTTTTGAATTTAACACAGTAATTCATTTTTCATTATCTTAGAGTTTCTTTTCTAAATTTGAATTTAGCTTAATCTCAATCAAATATATTTTACTTCAGTAACATCTGACGCGAGCCAACTGTGCTTTTAAAAAAATAATTTTGGTGCAAAATTTACGCTCCGCGTTTGTTTAGAAAATTTATGTAATGCTAAAGGAAGCAAAACCGTTCTCAAACTCCGTTCTCTTATACATGCAGGATAAGAAACCACACGTATCAAAAAACATCACCACCAACAGCACTCTACACATTCACTACGACAACCTCAACGATCGTTTCGCCCCATAACCGAGGCATCAAGAGGAGATAGAGTCCTAGACAAAACCGCAAAGCGTTACATCACCCAAGCAAGCAGTGCTATATTCAACAGTATTATTACTTGATTTTCTGTTAAAACTTATGTGACTCATTGATTATTGCAATTTATCACATGCTTTCGGTGAACGAAAACATCCTGAGGAAACCTGCATATCTCTAGAGAATTCTGGTGATATGTGTAACCTACCAATTTGCATTGGAGCAGCGTGGTAGGTCTTAGCTACAATTCTTCTGTCCAAAAACGGATAAAAGAGGCCTACTCTCAGCAGCGGGATAGTAACAGGCCGCCACTACTAAAAGTAAGTAACTTTAACTTTTTTACTAGGATAGTAACAGGTCGCTACTTAAAGTTTTTTACTCTAACAACTTACCAGTAATCCATCCCAGAAGAGCGATGGACACGACACTTTTAATACACACGTTCACCGTCCCCATATTTACTATATATTACACCAATACCTATCCCATATACACTATACCGATTTATTTTCCTTACATATTTTATAGAATTTTTGTTCAACACATCATCGTTGAGTCGGGTCCCTTTTGTTGTCACCTGTAACAAAGAAACCAATTTTTAGTATCGCTCAAAGAACGGCCTTTGCATTTAAAAAAACATCACGGTCAAGCGTGAATAGCTTTCCCAATATGTTCCGTACAAACGAAATCATCAATCTTTAAGTTTTCATTTAAATATAATACTAGCTGAGGAGAAAATATCATCCTCATTTCTTATCGAATGATGATACATTCTATCTTAGAACAATGACAAGACTGAAAAGCAAAAATATAAAATTAAGCCTTTAAGTTTGTATAACAAAACTCATATGTCTCTTATTATATTTGTACTCCCGACATAAAGGTCTTATACAATTGTTAATTAATTTATATAATAGAATTAAGCGTTACTTTGCAGAGATCCATAATACAATAGTAATAATAAAAATATTTTGCTATAATCCACGATGAAGTAAAATAGAAAATATATATTATGCTAAATGCAGAGTGGACAATCCGTTATCATACCTGATGCATGCAGGATTCTTAAAAACACATGCACAAATCTCCACCACAATACACAAGCACTACATACGCTCACTATTACAAACTCAACAATCGTTTCGCCCCGCAACCGAAGCATCATCAGGATCTCCTGGAGTCTGGACTCTAAAACAAAATCACTTTGTGATTTTTACGAATCCCACATGTATCAGGTATGAAAACACATTATCCACTCTATGTTATATATATATTCTATTTTACTTCATCGTAGATTATAGCAAAATAATTTTATTATTACTTTTGTATATCATAAGTTATAATGTTTCCGCTAATATACAGATTAAACACGAGAGATAAAACCTCAGACTTAAGGTGTCAGCTGAGTTCAGGACAGAAGGTTGTATGATATTAAAACGCCTCAACATATGTGTTTATAACTTAACAACGACAAAGTAATAAGGCTTTATATTTCCATATCACTATAGTTGCGAACAGTTATTAACTTCGCCATGTATTTACGCATTTGCGTAGGTAGAAAACTAATTAATATGAAGTCTTCGCGTTTACTAGACTGTGATAGATATTATATATACATTCGAATTAATTTAGTTATATTTCATTTAACTCTTAAAACAAAATAGTCTATTCCATTAAAGTTTTTTAAACACTTTTTGCTCTACTTCTCTCCCAAGTAAATAACTCATGATTAAGGATTGTGATCTTTCGCAATACGAGTTAAAATACTGACGTGATGTCTTGTCCGTGAGATTTTATCTTTGGCAAATTGAACATTGTAGAAATTATGTATTCTAGCATATTTGAGCTGGTTGACCAATGAGTTGGCGATGTTTCGTGAGTTCTCTGGTCTCTGATATTTTCAGTCGTTATCAGTTTCTCCTTACTGAGCCCTCCACGAAGTTCAATATATATTAAGTAACTTAAGGCACTTCGAATCCATGAAAATATCATGGCAAGTTACTCGCGTAAGAAACGGTAAATTTGACAGACCACAGAAAAAAACACCGTAGTATCTGACACCTCATTTCGAAGGCTTCGCCTCTGTGGCTGTGTCTTGAAAGAATGGTCCAAGTTTCCATACCATCATCAGATACCGTCATGGTGACCCGAATGAAGTTATCAGGAAGATGGGCAATACAAATGCTTGTACTAGACATATTTTGCTTCGATTTGGTTTAGGTTGACTGATTTAATGTTTATTGTTTGTGGCAGATTCACTTTCAAGATACTGATTGTATGAAACCCTAATCACTAATGCAACTAATAATCGATCATCGTCGAGCTGAAATCTGAGACAATAATGATTGTTATCTAATGTAAATGATAGTAATATTTAATTGACTAGTTTTTACCCGCAACTTCGTTCGCGTGGACTGTTGTCGCGTGATAGGTTGATAATAGATGGCGCTCTTCAATGTCATCCTATTTCTGTAGGAACAGGATTCCTATATGTACCCGGTGTAAACAAATAATGGTTAAGCGGCTTTGCCGCGAAAGGGTAACAATCATACTCACAAACTTTAGCATTATTATAAATACGAATAAATAGAATAGGATAGTAGGTATAAAAGTTTCTAGCATTTTTCCCTTAAGAAATAAAAAATACATTTCTGCTCTACACTCGAGCTTTAATTTCATCCTTTGTGTTAAGTTTCCAGGTTAAGTGTCTTGTAAGCTTCTATACATGAGAATAATGTGTGAAAAAAATTGTGACTACGCGTTTTTTTGTAGATAAACAAAAAGATAACTCGATTTTTCACAATTTAAGACTCTAGTATAAGATATATTCGTAGTTGTGGTAAATAAAGATTTTTTTTAATTTATTTTTTTCAAAAAATGATTCTGATGGAATGTTTTTGTTTTGGCTTATTTGGGGATTTGTGTTTCATAACTTTGCTTCATAGAAACCGATAGGAGATAGATATATTATTTTAATTTTTAGCTTTTTTACAACAACATTGTTTGTTTTTGACAGCAAAATCATTAACTGAGATCTCTTTCAGCCTCATACCTGTTACAAAAAATATCAAGACATCAGCTATTGTATAGAAAGTATTAAAACAGGACATCAGTTCTATTTAACTCTTCTGTCCTCATATAACCAGATTATAATTAAAACAGATGAATCAAGTCCTAATTGACAATAAAAATTTTGCGATCATTTTATAGTTTTAGCTTGATTATTTGATTATTGATTTGATATAAAATTTACCATGGTTTGATAAAAATGCTATAACTAATTATTAAAATTAAAAATAATTTTTACGTCATTACTTGGTCGCCATAATCTTATCGTTTCAAAGGAATATTATACCGTGGATATATAAGGTTCTAGATAGACTGGTATAAGAACAAAACTTTTCCAACTAATTTTATACATAATAGCAAAAATTCATTTTTCTATGTGGGGAACCCTAAAATGATATTGTCGCGTAGGTGTCGCTATCAAAGGAAAATATTTGACATTTCCATTAAATACTGTAAAAGCCCCTATTTATTCAACGCAAATCATAAACAGGTATTTTTGAAATAAAATACACCCAATTCAATATGACAAATTTTGGATTTAATTTTAAGAATAAAGCGAATGGTTTGTTTCCATTTAATATGCGAACTAATATAAATTGAAACATTAAAATTCATTTATTTGAAGAAGTTAATTAGGATTTAAACGAATGGTTTGTATTCTATTTAAAATGCGAAGAAATATAAGTTAAAACACTTAAATTCATTACTTATTTAATTAAGAATTAATTTAAACAATTAAACGGATGGTTTGTAATCCATTCAAAACGTGAAAAAAAATGCAAACACTAAGTTTATTACTTTGTGTATAAAGAATTATATTTTTTTTGAGGATTCATCATATTATTTTATTACAGCTTAATCCATTTATTAACATAATTCAATAGACCTTTTCACCTACTTCGCATACTCCCAACGCATTAATAAAAAATAATATATTGTTTTTCAATATTATTTTAATTATATTTATTTAAACATTATTTTAAAACAAACTTAGTACTAAGGTACTAGTGTCTTAAACATCT
This sequence comes from Morpho achilles, assembly GCA_947086495.1. Lineage (NCBI taxonomy): Eukaryota > Metazoa > Arthropoda > Insecta > Lepidoptera > Nymphalidae > Morpho > Morpho achilles. Next base: position 3,334,873 of record CAMTZB010000004.1, on the reverse strand, counting down.
TTCTTGAATGTTAATCCTTAAAAATTGATTTTCATATATTTATTCCATATATTTTCCGTGTGTGTGTCAAATATATTTATACCTATTATGATTCTCAACTTCAACCGGATTCTTGACGGCGGGTCAAATTCGCTAAGTCGCATATTACGACACCTCGGCACGAATTGAGGGTGGTCTATTCTACTTAACAGGTACGACAACTCGTTGAGAAATGGGGGTGCTCTATTCTACTCAGCCGGAGTCCACACGACGAGTCGACTACTCTAAGTCACGTATTACTCTAAGTTACCTATTATATTAATTAAATCAAATCAAAATAATCTTTATTTAAATAAGCCCTTACAAGCACTTTTGAATCGTCAAGGATCAATATGATTAATGAAGCTACAACCGGTTCGGAATATTGCTCTTACCGAGAAGAACCAGAAAAGAAAAGAAGTAAGAAGTAAGAATTGAGAATGGTCTATTCTAGGCAGCCAGATACCACATGGCGTAATATTTAAATTTACTATCTCTATACAATTATATCTTCATATAGTACAGTGGAATTTATTACTCGTAATCTCTTCCTAAGGGAGATACTTAAACATGTTCCCGTTTTATCCACCGAACCGTATCCCGTCCCATCCGTCAATGTCGATCAATTGAAAAACGTCTTCAATCGGGGGAGCTATTTAATTAACTTTCCCGGGAGCATTATGACCGGTTTATACCCGGCCCGGGTATTGTGTACCCAATATCGGTTGGCTTATTGTCGATGGGCTACGACATTTGCCATCAAGCGGGACATTGTAATGTAAGGCTGACGCGGATTTTGCGAAATGTCCTTTAATGAGTTTGTTAATCGGAAACAGTTGATTGTGCTGAGGGAAATTGAAAAATATCTCTTTTTTAACCTATATGCTTATTAACCTATATGCCTATAGGCTGTCCCTAGCGGTAAAACCGTCCACTCTTTTGTCTTGAGTTTGTTAAATTGTCCTCAGTATATAGCGAATTATATATAAGTACCAGGTTGACTGAGTCTTGCTCGGTAATTTATTACAAAAAAAAATTGGGTAGGAGGGGCCTAGGTATTTTCATTTTACGCAACCACCCCTTTCCCGAATAAGCTACGCTGACTTGACATTTCACGGCGAAAATTGTGTTGTATATATTCAATAAATTAAAAGTAAATTTTAGTATTTTTTAATGCCCAAAAACAGGGATAAAACGAAACTTAGCTAGATCGATTTTTCTCCTCCAAAACCTCCTGTATGCAGAATTTTAGGAAAATCGTTGGAGCCGTTTCCGAGATTCAATAAAGAAAAAATTTATATATACATACAAGATTAAATCATTTAAATATTAAAGATTACCTACCAGCATATATATAATTACATAATTATATACCAGCATAATGTTATAAGGGCAGGAGGATAATAATGAACTTTTAGAAGTTTTAACTAATAAACACTTTTTTGTTAATTCAAATTCAAAATATTGATTATTCAAATATACTTGTAAACAAGTGCTTCTGAATCTGCAATTCTACTTCTATTTAGGAACGCTGTTTCTACCGAGAAGAGCCAGCAAGAATTTCAGCAGTTCCTCTTTAAAAAAAATATAATTCTTATTAGAATTATATTTTTTTTACTGAACTGCTGAGTAACTAGTAATAACTGATGAGAATATAACTAGTAATAACTAGTTACATTTAGTCATTACTGTCTTGTACAGGGTCGAAGAGTTATATCCACATATTGTTAAAGTTTCTTAGTACTTTTGTTTTTTGTTTGACAAACTATTGAAAGATGTTTTATTTAAAATTGAGATAGGAATATGCCGAAGGGTAAAATATATAAGTCGGATACTTGACTAAAATCAAATAAGTAAAGGATTTATCAGAAATCCATTTGAGGACGGGTCTATTGCGATCTCAGAAGGCCTGCGTATAACTGATACGGCTATAAATTAGGGCTGTATTAAACTGTATCTTGAGGGAGCTAATGATATCGATGTTATATTTATAAGTAAGCGGTAACCGTAATAAGCTCAGATTCGCTCAGCGGGCGATGGAGCGAGCTATGCTCGGAGTTTCTCTACGTGATCAAATCAGAAATGAGGAGATCCGTAGAAGAACCAGAGTCACCGACATAGCTCAGCGGGTCGCGAAGCTGAAGTGGCGATGGGCAGGGCACATAGTGCGGAGAACCGATGGACGTTGGGGCCTCAAAGTGTTGGAATGGCGACCCCGCACCGGAAAGCGCAGTGTTGGAAGACCCCCTACCAGATGGACAGACGACCTCAAAAGGGTCGCGGGGAGCCGTTGGATACAAGCGGCACAAAATCGTGTGTTCTGGAGATCCCATGAAGAGGCCTATGTCCAGCAGTGGACGTCCATCGGTTGAAGAAGAACAAGAAGAAGGTAACCGTAATTTCTTTTGCGTCAATTTAAATGAAAAAGTATCCTCAAATATCTACTATCTGTGTCATCCTCATCCTCCTTTATGTTGACGTCAGGCAGATCTTAAAATACGTAGCCAAATCATGTGACAACATGTTTTTAACATGATGTGCCGACTTAGATAGGGATAAGGGCAAGATGATGAATTTTAAAATTGCATACGAACAAACATTCTTACTACTAATAAAAAACTGTGTAAAAAGATAAATCATCTTCCTGCCCTTATCCCAGTCAATGTGGGGTCGGCACTACATGTTATAAACATGTTGTCACATGATCTGGCTGCGTATTTTACGACCGGCCGCCTGCCTGACGTCAACTTCTCTTAGTCGTATTTTACGACACCTTGATAAGAAAGAGGATGGTCTATTCTACTGGATACCACACGGTGAGTCAACTTACCTTAGTCACCTTTTACGACACCTCGGTAAGACATGAGCGTTGTCTATTCTACTCAGCTGAATACCACACGACGGATCAACTTACCTTAGTCGCCTTTTACAACACCTCGGTAAGAAAAGAGGGTGGTACTATACTATTCAGCCGGATACCACACGGCGGTGTGTAAAAAGATAAAGTTTTATAAAAAAAACATACGGAGATTTTTAAACTGTGATTAAAAGAACAAAATATGCAATATTTCCCAATTGTAATATGTCAGAGACCGCAACATTGGCGCAAAAAGTATATTTAAATGTGATAATGTCAGTGGCAAATATGTCGCCTGCAGGGCGGTTTGGTGCGTCCGTTGCGGAAATTAAACTGTATTTTTAAATCGTTGATTTCAGGAACGAATGAATTACTAAAAATTTGAATACTTGCTGTGAGTGTATTGAGAAGGGATGAAAATCATGTGACCAAAAGAGTTTAAAATGTGAATGTTTTTTTTTTTCGGACACTAACTAATGCTGTTAGCCATTAAGGCTTTGACAGCGTCATCGGTAAGACGGGCGAGCGCAGAAGCTTCGCCGGGGATTGAGCTGGGAGAGCGGGTCTCGAAAGAGGCCCGTAGCATCCTGGGAGCGTCGCCTTAAGGATGCCTCCCGTGAGGCCCGACATCGGCTTAAAGCGACGCGCTGTGGAGGACTAAATCGGACTGTGGAAGAGTCCTAGTGTCATAACGGTCGAGGCTGGATGCCCCGGCCGCTAGTTGTAAGAAAGCGGGGAATGTGAATGTGGATGGATGTATGACTAAAAGGAAGCAAAACAAAAATTTGTGAAGAATGATATCCATATGGGTATCATTCCTCAAGATTTTTTGTATAAAAGGTGCCACTCCATTTATATAAAAGCCGACAAAATCACAATCTTCGTTACATAAATTTTCTTTAATCATTTAATTAATTTTATGGACCGTTGAAATTTCAACGTATGCAAACCTTTGTTGACCTTTTTTTTGTCGTTTGCCTAACTATGCAAAGTAACAGCTAATTCAATAAATTATTTGAATACATATTGTGCTGATCCTGCTTAGAGTGGGATCAGGGTAAGAGAATAATTCTGTACTCGCGACTTTGTTCGGGTCACCTTGAGTGTAAACTGAGTGTGAACTTGAGTGTGTACTGTAACATTGTATTGTAATTCAATCTTACTATTAAACTTTAAAGTAAGAGGTAATTCAAACGAGCGCGCGCTTTAAATAATGATTTAGCTAATAGATCGGCGCGCTATGACCGGAGGGCGTTGACCCGCCGCGACCGTGTCAGTGGACCTCGTCCGCGAGTATTGGTTTAAGCTGACTCACTTGACAGTTACATCTCAGTCTTATAAGGCGTTAAAGTGAATCTTAATCTAAAACATACACTATTTTTAAACTGAATACTTGTGTCTTAAATTCTGTTTGAATCCCATACTGGGTAAGTGGTGCAAGTTTTTAATTTCTATCTTATATAGTTAATCTGAATCATCTGTTGCATACTCATCCTTGTCTAACTTGTTGTGCTAACTTCTATCGTTAAATTTTGAATCGGAGTGATGTAATTACTCCTATTCAAAATTATGTGTGGTGATAGTAATGGTAAAATGGTTTATTGTTGTTTTGTACCATATTATTAATAATATATTCTTTAAATATTATAAATTATTTTTATATATAAATATAGTGATAATAAATTTATTTATAATAGATAAATAGATATAAATAGTAAATAGTAATAATAGATAGTAATAGTTATATAGTTTTTATAATATATTAGTAACATGTAGTTAAACGATGTCTCTAAATAACCTTGCCGCCAATCAGTAACCGTTTCGGTTTTATAAAAGTTACCACATCATTATCATAGTATAGATTGTGCGTGTCTCTTCCTGTGCATATTATATGTAGGCTTGCAGCTAACGCAACTTACTTAACGGTCAGAAATATGAAACCAACTGTAGACTTATATTTATTACTTCAGGAACTCCCTCGAGGTTGAATCTCCTTGCGAAGCTAAGGAACACTGGAGCTGACGGTAACCTTGCCGAGTACCGAAGCTGGGACGTGAGCCAGAACCGGCAATCTTCCACTACCACCGTACCACCCCACGGCCCCAGTAAATCTCTGGTACTGATTCTGTCTAGAAGCTCGCCGAGTACCGCGCAGCAGTTTTGGACAAACCAGACGCGTACCGTGCTGCACAGCCCTGCGTCCCAAGTACAGGAGAGTACAACCCTTAAGCGACCACCTACCTCATCCTACTGCCGCTTCTGTAACCGACCTACGACCCTGAACTTAATATAATAATTTAGTATAAAAATATATAACAATAAATTAATATATATATAGTTGTAAACCTAATTTTTATTTTTTTGTTCAGTTTTACAACACGAGCGTAAAACGTGACAAATGGCGCCCAAATTCTGAAGGTTACAGTTCGGTTTTGACGTGGTTGTTTAATTTTTTTTAATTTTCTTGGTGTTGGTACTTTCATGTAAAACGATGTTAGTTATCTTTTAAACTATGTGCTATGTAAATTAGAATGATTATCGTGTTCACTTTAATTTACCCTCTATTAATATATACACTTTAGGAAGCATAGTTGTAAAGCGCATAGTTTGAAATTGAATCATTGTCATATTTGTTTACTTATTTTTCATAACTTTTATTTTTGTCACTACATCGTTCTCGAGCAAGAAATTATTGTGACGGAACGAGTTAAAACTGTTTGGCTGTTTGTATAATCATTTGTGCCGTCCTTTTTTTTGTTTGTGTTTTGTTTTTTCTGTATAACAATCATTTTACTGTGTAGTTGTTTTGTATTTGGCTATTGCACAATTTACCCAGCTATCAAACAGAAGATGTCACATCCAATTAAATTCTTAAATTTGCAAAAAACTGAATTACAATATGAGGTTACTATCAGGGGTGGAATACCGGCTAGTACTGTCCTTGATTTGAGACGTCAGGTGTGCAAACTGACTGAAACTTATCCTTCCGATGATATTGCTGATTCGTGTCTAGAATTCGATGATGACCTTAAAGGTATTTTAGAAACACTTGGTAAGGTAAAGTTAAACCTAGATTCACTAATGACTTCTTTTGATGATAACTTAATAGGCCGTACTCGTTCATTGTTAAATCATCTTCACCATAGAATACGGCGACTAGAACAACCTGATTCAGCTGAACAAATAGCAAATTTACGAATCGCAAAGAAATCTTTCGAAGACCTTTCCATACAGTTTCATAAGTGCGGTAAACCGAAGAGCAGTACCGTAAGAGATGTTGAAGTTGATGCATCAAGCGTACCTAATGTCACCTCAAATCTAGACAAGTTAAATATTTCAGTTACTTGTGACCGCGGTCTTTCCTCTGACGTATCAAAACTTAGATTTGACGGTAAAACCTGTGTCCGTTCGTTCATACAAAGGATTGAAGAATTTCGTTTATCTAAAAACATTTCCTTCGAAAAGTTACTGTCTTTTGCTTTTGAAATATTCGTAGGGGATGCGCTACATTGGTTTCGGGGAGTAAGGGACAGTATAAACCATTGGGACGATCTTATTGATCGTCTTCGTGAAGATTTTGATATCTTTGATTATGACTATCGTATGATTACAGAAATACGCAACCGCACACAGGGCGAATCTGAAAATATTATCATTTACCTTTCTATAATGCAAGGTATGTTTTCTAGACTTAATACTCCTTTGAAGGAAAGTGACCAGCTGGAAATTCTCCTTCATAATATTCGGCCGTGCTATGCGAATGTTTTAGCTAACTGGCCGATTGTTGATTCTATCAGTCAACTTAAAAACCTTTGTCGGAATTATGAACAAGTAAAAGCCCGTTCCGATAATTTTAAGGAGCCTGTGGCAGGGTCTTCGAAAACACTAGCACCGGAATTTGCGTATCAAGGATCATATAGAAACTACTTAAAATACACGTGTAATCAAAAATCATATTCCAGTAGTAGTAATAATAATAAACCATTTACAAATATAAACAAAACCTTTGCTATAACTAACTCAAAATTTTGTTATCGTTGTCGCGTTAATACTCATAGTATGAAGGAGTGCCCCGCTGAACGTGTTATTTTCTGTTTTAAGTGCGGTAAAAAGGATGTGCGCTCTACCGAATGTCCTGAGTGTAACAAAGAAAAACCTGACTCGGATCAAAAAAACTAGTTAATGAAAATTGCAGCAAATCAACAGCCAATCACTTTGATAGCTCAGATTGGAATAAGTGGTTGCTTTCTATTAAAAACTTCTTTAATTCTTACAACGTTGCTGCAATTTTCAATTCAAAACCGAGCAGTGATCCACGTCCTTATGTAAAAGTAAATATTGATAACATTAACGACTTAAACATTTATGGCTTATTGGACTCGGGGTCAGTTGTGAGTATTTTGGGAAATGATTCTCATAAAATATTACGAAAATTTGGGTTTTCCTTGATTAAAGATTCTAAAATTTCTGTTACCGCAGCCGGTGGTCAAATACTTAAATCAGTAGGATATATGCTTTTACCGATTATTTTCGATAGCCAGAAACATGTTATAAAGGCCCATATTATACCAGAAGTAGATTCAACATTAATCCTAGGCATGGATTTTTGGTCAAAATTCAAATTACTTTTTAAACATTCGGAAAATATAAATTATTTTTGTAACGATGATCCTGGGTTATTAGAACTCTCCTTAAATCCAAAAGAAATATTTCTACATTGTTATGAGAGCTTGAGTAGCACTGAACGGTTAAGAGCAGATACCGTACTTGAAAAGTATAAAGAAATTTCTTTTGAAGAAAAAGGCCTTGGTAGAACTAATGTCATTATTCACGGTATCGATACTGGAGATGCTAAACCAATCCGCCAACGATATTATAGGATGTCTCCGGACAAACAAAGGATTATTACTGAACAGGTAGACGAGATGTTAACCCTTGACGTAATAGAGCATTGCGAAAGTCCTTGGTCTTCGCCAGTTCTCGTAGTTGGTAAAAAGAACGGAAAATTAAGATTTTGTCTAGATAGTAGGAAACTTAATTCTATCACTAAAAAAGATGCTTATTGCCTTCCTTATGTCTCTGAAATATTAGATAACTTGAGAGATGCTAAGTACTTGTCAACCATAGATTTATCTAAAGCCTTTTGGCAAATCCCAATCAAGGAAACGGATAAGGAGAAAACCGCGTTTTATGTCCCTGGTCGCGGAACCTTTCAGTTCAAAGTTACAGCATTTGGCCTATCAAATGCCCCAGCTACTCAGCAACGATTGGTAGATACTCTTTTCGGTCCTGAATTTGAACTTAAGGTATTCGCGTATTTGGATGACATTATTATTGTCAGCAGCTCCTTTGAAGAACATGTCTCCCTTCTTCTTCGTGTGCTTGAAAAATTGCGTACGGCCAACTTAACGGTAAATCTTAGTAAATGTCAATTTTTTTGTAGCCAACTCCGGTATTTGGGGTACACGATTGATGAACAAGGACTTCGGACTGACCCGGAAAAGGTCGAGGCGATAGTTAACTACCCTGTCCCTAGAAATCGGAAGGATGTTAAACGTTTTTTAGGTACAGCTTCCTGGTACCGCCGCTTTATCCCAAACTTCAGTTCCATCGCTGGACCACTAAACAAGTTAACATCGACTAAAAAGAATGCTCCCCCTTTTCAGTGGTCTGAAGAATCCGATAAGGCATTTCAGGACCTCAAGTCTTGCCTTGTTAACGCCCCAGTTTTAGCATGTCCAAATTTTGACTATCCTTTTGAAGTACATACAGACGCCAGTAACTATGGTATTGGTGCAATGTTATCCCAGACTATCAATGGCGTCGAACATCCAGTAGCGTATATGAGTAGATCTTTGACTGGTCCTGAAAAGAATTATAGCGTCACAGAGCGTGAAACTCTTGCTGTGCTTGTATCGCTTGAGCATTGGCGATGCTATTTAGAAAGTAGTAAACCTTTCACGGTTTTTACTGACCACTCGGCACTTAAATGGTTTTTATCTATTTCAAATCCAACAGGCAGACTGGCACGATGGGGTGTTCGGTTGTCTGCCTTTAACTTCGATGTAAAACATCGTCGCGGGAAGGACAATGTAATACCAGATTGCCTTTCTAGAATACCAACGCTTGCGGCAATAACTTCTTCCGAACCCGCGACTCAGGACTCATGGTATCTTAATATCTATCATGGCTGCCAAAAATCACCAGCTAAGTTTCCTAATTATCGTGTCGAAAATGATTCTTTGTACCGTTATATGAAAAGTAAAACTATTCTTACGTCGGAATTTGATTGGAAAATAGTTATCCCTCAGGAAAAACGTAGTGAGATCATGACAGAAAATCATTCCGAACCAACATCGGGACATTTTGGCATCTTTAAAATATTTAAAAGATTAATGTTACGTTTTTATTGGCCTAAAATGTATTCCGATGTGGTAAAGTTTGTCAATGAATGTGACACCTGCCTTGCATATAAACTGCCAACTCATGGCACCCTTGGAACAATGGGAAGACCCAAGCAATGCAGTAGACCTTTTCAAACGTTATCTATAGACCTTATCGGACCCTTACCATCCTCTATAAAGCAACATTGCTATATTTTCGTAGTTACATGTTGCTTTTCCAAATATTGCCTTATGTTCCCACTGCGTAAAGCTACAGCTGACCTAGTAACTAAACACCTTGAGGATAACGTTTTCTTGATCCACGGTGTGCCACAAACAATTATTCTAGACAATGGTGTTCAATTCACAAGTCGTGAAATGGATAATTTACTTAAAAGATATGCAGTTCCCAACGTCCATTTTACGCCGAAATATACCCCTCAGATTAATACCGTAGAACGATACAATAAAACTATAATAACAGCTGTTTCCACGTTTGTAAACGAAGATCACCGTTCATGGGACATTAATCTTCCAAAGATCCAGTTCGCAATTAATAACTCGGTTAATGAAAGTACTGGTTACACTCCGGCATTCTTGGTTCACGGTAGAGAGCTCGTCACATCAGGATCTCATTATCTCGAAAATGAGATCCCCAACGAGCTTTTATTTCTTCCAAGAGATTTATATGCCCAAAATTTAGGTCACCTCTCTGCTGTTTTTGATAAAGTCCAATTAGTATTGTGGAACGCTCATTCAAAGAATTCGGAAAGGTACAACTTAAGGCGAAGGTGTTTCGAATTTAATACCGGTGATATTGTTTGGAAACGCTGTTACTTCCAAAGCGATAAATTGCTCACTTTGCTAAGAAGTTAGCGCCTAAATACTTGAAGTGCAAAGTAAAGGATAAAATGTCATCTTTAGTATATGTCCTTGAAGATATGTCAGGCCATGACCTTGGTGCCTGGCATATTAAAGATTTAAAGCCAGTACCTACGAGAAGGATTTAACTAGAGGTAAAATCCTTTCGAGGGAGGGGGATACTGTAACATTGTATTGTAATTCAATCTTACTATTAAACTTTAAAGTAAGAGGTAATTCAAACGAGCGCGCGCTTTAAATAATGATTTAGCTAATAGATCGGCGCGCTATGACCGGAGGGCGTTGACCCGCCGCGACCGTGTCAGTGGACCTCGTCCGCGAGTATTGGTTTAAGCTGACTCACTTGACAGTTACATCTCAGTCTTATAAGGCGTTAAAGTGAATCTTAATCTAAAACATACACTATTTTTAAACTGAATACTTGTGTCTTAAATTCTGTTTGAATCCCATACTGGGTAAGTGGTGCAAGTTTTTAATTTCTATCTTATATAGTTAATCTGAATCATCTGTTGCATACTCATCCTTGTCTAACTTGTTGTGCTAACTTCTATCGTTAAATTTTGAATCGGAGTGATGTAATTACTCCTATTCAAAATTATGTGTGGTGATAGTAATGGTAAAATGGTTTATTGTTGTTTTGTACCATATTATTAATAATATATTCTTTAAATATTATAAATTATTTTTATATATAAATATAGTGATAATAAATTTATTTATAATAGATAAATAGATATAAATAGTAAATAGTAATAATAGATAGTAATAGTTATATAGTTTTTATAATATATTAGTAACATGTAGTTAAACGATGTCTCTAAATAACCTTGCCGCCAATCAGTAACCGTTTCGGTTTTATAAAAGTTACCACATCATTATCATAGTATAGATTGTGCGTGTCTCTTCCTGTGCATATTATATGTAGGCTTGCAGCTAACGCAACTTACTTAACGGTCAGAAATATGAAACCAACTGTAGACTTATATTTATTACTTCAGGAACTCCCTCGAGGTTGAATCTCCTTGCGAAGCTAAGGAACACTGGAGCTGACGGTAACCTTGCCGAGTACCGAAGCTGGGACGTGAGCCAGAACCGGCAATCTTCCACTACCACCGTACCACCCCACGGCCCCAGTAAATCTCTGGTACTGATTCTGTCTAGAAGCTCGCCGAGTACCGCGCAGCAGTTTTGGACAAACCAGACACGTACCGTGCTGCACAGCCCTGCGTCCCAAGTACAGGAGAGTACAACCCTTAAGCGACCACCTCATCCTACTGCCGCTTCTGTAACCGACCTACGACCCTGAACTTAATATAATAATTTAGTATAAAAATATATAACAATAAATTAATATATATATAGTTGTAAACCTAATTTTTATTTTTTTGTTCAGTTTTACAACACGAGCGTAAAACGTGACAATACCCTTAATTATGTTCGATTGTTTTTTTTTGTTTTTGAAGGGAATAGGAGATTATTCACTTCCAGTGTTAGCCCCCTGAATCAGCTTCTGTAAAGACATCGTTCTCCTGCCCTTATCCCACTCTAAGTGGGGTCGGCACAACATGTTTTAAGAATGTTATTTGGCTTGATATTTTATGACCAGCCCCCTGTTTAACCTCTGTATGAAATGAGGTTGGTCTATTCTACTCAGCTGGATACCACACAAACGAGCGCAACAAAGAAAAAAGAAACCGCCAAATTTCTTTCTTGCTCCTCAGTAGGAACAGCTTCTCGAACCAGCAGTAGTTGACGATTAACTATCGCTTGTTTACAAGTTTACTTAAATAACGAATAATTTGAATTTGATTTATATTTATATTTATGATAAAGGCTAATTTTTAGTAACAAAAACCATATTCCATTACAAAACCAAACCAAAGCGATTTTAGCCTAAAACTAAGTTTGCACCGTGAAACAAACCGAGCGACGCGGTTAACAAAAAAAATTACCTGTACTTGAAAGTGATATATAAAATGACATCTGACCAAATAAAATATAAATCCAACAATGATTTGCGATATCAAATACTCCTCAATTGTATAATACTGAATTATATCGGATTGCTTTGAGCAGTGAGCACGCGGATTGACATCAAATTAAAATCTATTCGGGGCAATCCATTAATACCGGCCTGGGGGCAAGATATGAAGTGGAGTGATTCAGGCAACCCTTTTGAAATATTGGCCTGATAATGTTTTTTATTGGGAACGGTCTCGAACTTTTATTGGACAGATTAAGAGGTTAAGGGGCGGGCTAAGAATGGGTTCTGTTGGAACTTTAAGATTGTTATCTCGCAAATTCACCCCGCGCAACTTTACGTTGTTCGGATGGGGTAAACTTTAAATTTACTTGTAAGGACTCTGTAGTTTCGAAATAGCTTAATACAAATGTGCATTTAGAAACAATTTTATTAATGCTAGTAGTACGCGCCACTTTGTTCACGGCAACTTACTTTGCTATAATTTAAAAAAAAAAATCTATGTAATGCCACCACCAGCACCAATACCAATAGTACACTACACAAGCACCACACATATACTACACTATCTCTACGACAATATGAATAATCGCCATTTTGTCGTAGTAAATGTGTGTAGTGCTTGTGTAGTGTCCTGTTAGTGATGGTTACTTGTGATACGTGTGGTAACTAATCCTGTATGTATAAGATATGATAACGGTTTTGCTAAGCATTACATAAATGTTTTTAGCAAACGCTAATAAAAAATAAGTAATAGTTATACAAAAACTATGTATTACAAAATTGTTCCCATCTAAAAGTTCTCAATAAAAGTCCGCGACAGCATATGTTTAGTTTTTAAGGTTAATCCACTCTAACTATTTTTATGGTTATCAAAAGACTACATCACAGTTTTAATCTTTCCACGCGAGCGGAGCCGATTGCGGTTGCTAGTTAGTTATAAAAAAGACCACCATGTCGAAATTTTGTTTAAACCATCGACAGAATGACTGTTTATTGTTTACGCCTTTCTGAATAACTATCTGCGGTAGAGTCGGCAACTTTTATATGGGCAAACGTGACGAGCGCATATGACAAGCACGCTCAATTTTTTAACGGTTGTGCTAAACGGACGATAGGAAAATCTATGGAAGGTCATTATAGGATTTTAGCTGCGTCATTTAAATAGCATATTCTGAATAATAATTGATAAAATATAAAAAATCAATATGGTTGTTCTAAGCTCCAATATAGAGGGAGAAGGCGTATGCTCAGAAGTGGGATAGTTACACGCCGTTATTTTTACTATATTTTTTTTTATTTACAGCAAAAATGTACAAGTAATATTTATCTTAAATTACTTACACTCTAGGACTATACAAATCATGCCTACGTGATATATATACTGAATTACTTTTACTCTGCTGAATTAATAGGTTTGTAAAGTGCTTAATATTTTTTTCACATGTTGAGAATAACCTATGATTCAAAAGCGGACCATTCATAATTATTCCATTGGTAACGCTGAGGCCCGCGAGCATTTTTTGGTTAGACCTGGCATATGATATTCTTCGTCTTCTATAAGTTTTGTTAAGTCTCAGTTTATTGAAGACTCTTCTTGCATAAACTATTTTCTGAAGATCAACTATTTTAGTTGGATTACTCCGTTCTTTCATCTTGACAGGTGAATATAAAAATTGGGCAACCGACCAATACGCGCGCATCAGTGATTTTTCACAATATCTTTGTGCCAAGAGCGCGAAGTTTGTACAATGTCAGAACTAAATTCGCAAATTCACGACAAAACAAATCAGAAGTCGGCACAAATAACCAACTATAAATCTTTCCAGCAATTTTAGATGCGATCTTGCGAATTGAACTACCTGTTCATGCACGTGTAGCGAATTTCAAAAACTAAATTGACAATTGGATATGCTACGTCATAAATAAGGAAATTCGATTTAAACAACCAGCATTCGTCATCACTTTTTGGTAATTTAACTAATATGCTAGAAGCGTATTTTTTTGAAAAATGGTAATAGTATTAGTGTTGCGGCCTATAATTATCTGTGGCCATACGGATGATATGGGCCAATCATGGACGTCTATGCTGCACGCATATGTCAAATGCGACGTTAAACATTCAAAGTAATCGTCAACATTCGCATTCAAATTTTGTAACGCTACGCATAGTACTCCTTGTAACTTGCTATCAATTATAATAGTTCACAGTATTGTCCAGTCTTTTAATCAACCGAAAGAAGCCTCCTATAAAGACTTAACGAAAGCGCAAACAATTAGTAATGTTTATTACTAGGAATTAAATTACTAGTTTATTTATTAAATAAGAAGCCAACAGAGTTGTGTGGTATCCGGCTGAGTAGAATAGACCAGCCTCATTTCTTACCGAGGTGTCGTATAAGGCGACTAAGGTAAGTCAACCCGCCGTGTGCTATCCGGCTGAATAGAACAGACCAACCTCATTTCTTTTCGTCTTTCTCTTTGTTGATTTTTTAATGTCATCCTATTCGTAGGACTAGCAAAATTTCTATAGCCTATATGTTACCTAGGTGTATAAGGAATAATTATGGCAAATTTCATTGATATTAGTTCAGTGGATTTGCCGTAAAAGAGACATACATCCATACTCACAAACTTTTGCATTTATAATATTAGTAGGATAGGATACCCTGACTAAAATGTATCCATCCAGTATAATAACTTTGTCATTGGATGTCATTTGTGTGGGCAGCATTGACAGAGTTGGGGTAAAAGATGGCGGTTTGCGAAGGAGGATTATTACTACCCACGATGCGGATTAGTTAAAAGTTAACGTCGAGTCTAAATTGAATTATATTATAGATACTAAAATTAGAAATTTACTACAAGATAATACGGTCGCAATAAAGTCGGGTCACCTCTAAATTAGATCCATATTTTTGCCGTGAACCCAAACTTAACACGTTATCCTTTTACCAAAGGTTATCGAGTTCAAACCACAAGCCTATCTAAGGTTTTTAATAAAAAATTAATTTGCTTTATCATATGAAGAATGAATTGTTAAATTAAATAATCTTCAATTTTATACTGTGTATAAGCAAAGTTGGTACACTTAATTTAAACTTTTCAAATTAAATCAACACAAAATCAATCAATCTATACTCCACTAAAAGAATAAACTCGATTCTCATATATTCTCTAAATTCAAATACCCGGTGGTAACGCAAACTAATTTATTTAAAATATATATAAAACAATACATTATTTACATCAATCTTGTTAATATGTTGTAGTATGTAAAATTGTTTTTGCTTTTCAAACCATTTTCTGTCAAACTGTGCTCTGTTTTTAATTTAAAGTTTTAAATATTAAAAAATATAAAATAAAGAAAAAGTATTTATGTACATTCTTTACATATATAATTTATAATACGCTGGAAACCTTCTAGGCTCCCAATTATAACTGTTAATAACTTGAATAAACTAAATATGTTTTACTTTGAAGCAATTCATAGTGCAAAATATCCTACGTAACAAAATGATAATTATATTTTGCATTATTATACCTTTTGTTTCTATGAATCCAAAGATTTTTGCAAACCCATTAAAATTACAGGCATATTTGCACTTCGCAATAACTTCACGCAAGTCATTAATCTTGTACAAAAGGCACCAAAGGAGCCAAACTAATTGGCTGCAATATCCAACTCTCGCAAAACAATCTACAAATCCGTGAATTAAACTTAATATAAACTAGAACACTTAAAACAGCGTGAGGCAAAAGTCAAAAAGTCCACTTAAGTCGGCGCCGCGCGACTTCGCAGATAAAACGTTGGAACATGAAAAATGGCCGCCAGGAACGAATGACTTGAAATATAGCTATTATGTGCAGTGATGTTTTCAGACTAGCAGTGGATGTATGCGCATTTTTACCTCAATTAACCTTTTGTTGTTTTACAAAAGAAATAGCAGCCCCGGCTACGTAATGGCCGCCTGAGATCTATAAATACCTTAGATATTGCTTTCCCTAAATGCTCCTCACTAACTTACTCGAGATCATTTAGCTTTCATGGTAGTAGGCTGTGTAATTATTTACCAGTATTCCAATACCAGTGATTTATCCGGTGCGAAGTCGAAGCCACTCTAACACCTTGAGACCGCAACGTCCATCGTTTATTCAAGATATGTGCCCCGTCTATTGCCTATCAGCAATTTGCCCTTCAGCTTCGCAACTTGTTGAGCAATGTTGGTCACTTTGATCCTTTTATGGATCTTCATTTTTGATTTCTTCGCATAGAGATACAGCGATCATAGCTCATCCCATCGCCACTTCAGCTTCGAGAGTCGCTGAGCTATATCGGTACACTCTGGTTCTTCTAAGGATCTCATTTCTGATTTACTCACGTAGATATACTCCGAACATAGCTCGTTTCATCGTCCGCTGAGCGACTCAGAGCCTTCTGATGAGAACAATTCGCATGTTCCTAGCTAATTCGTGTGTATAACCTAACATGAATGACCATTGTTTGAGTCAAAGCTCTAATATTCCGTTTCATGTAAAGAGATATAATATTATGAACACTAAAAATAAAAGCTAAAAGATCACTAAAGATACTCTAGTACTCACATTTAATACAACAATTAAAGTGTCGCAGTAATTATAATATTTAAAATAGCCGTAAAAGCATCAGTTCGCAGTAATCTCGAAAGGTACTGGATGGATGCGGTAATTATTCTCTAGAGCATTCCGGCGAAGGAAGCGTGTACATTAATCTGTGTCAAAGGTATGCCACGTAATTAGTGGGAAGCAGATATTATGAGAACGCTTGCGGTTGGTTTTGGCACTTTTTAATAGGAATATTCGTGTATGGAAACTGGATAGCAAACCAAGTTAAGTCTACTAAATTTCATCCCCAATTTTCCCCTCCATCTCAGGTCTTATCGAACAGTGTTACTGCGGCGGACTAATCGAGTATAGAGAATATTTTCAGTACTGTTACAAAATATAAGACAAATGATGTTGGAAGTCAATTTATTAAAGTACCTGATTGACCGTGCTCCATAATTTTTACAAAAAAAAGAAACTTAAAAAAAGGGGAAAAACAATTATGTAGTTGGGATCTATCCTAGGTATTTACATTTCTCGAGACTGCCCGTTCCCCGAATAAGCTACGCTGACTTGACCGTTAATGGCAAAAATTCAATTTAATATACATTTTAGTATTTTTTAATGCCCAAAAATAGTTCTCCTCCAAAACCCCGTGCTGAATTTCAGAAAAATCGTTGGAGCCGTTTTCGTAATTCCGAAAATATACAAATATAAGACAAATTACACAATACATTGACAACTTACAAAAATATTCGTTTGGTAAACCAGCTTAATTCTCTGAAGATCTCTGAACAAATTGTCACCCATATGCATCATTAGTAGTCAAGAGTACCTGGTAACCGACATAGATTCAACATTCATCATCATCATTCTCTTGGCGTTATCTCACTCTACGTGCAGTGGGTACAACAAGTATTTGTTGTTGTTACAACAACAACAACACGTGTTGTTACATGATTGGCTAGGTATTTAAGACCGGTCGCCTGATTTACGTCAACTTACTTCAATGGCCTTTTACGACACCTTGGTATGAAATGAGGGTAGTCTATTTTACTAAGCCAGATACAATACGGCAGACCGACTTACATAAGTCACCTTTAACGACAGCTCGATAAGAATTCAGGGTGGTCTATTTTACTCAAGCAGATACAACACATCGGGTCAACTTACCTTAGTCGGCTTTTACGACACTTCAGTAAGAAATGAGTGTGGTTCATTCCACTGTACATTTCCAAAAGCATCGTCAGTTTACATATATGCTAGAAATTCTCTATCAGCAAATTTCATTAATATGTTCTTCTAATGTAAAATGCTTAATAAGTTATATGAGATTCTAAGAATTGTGTCTAACAATTCTTTGGGCGTAAGGAGTACATACAAATCCAATTTAGTCATTTTATGACCCAAGACTATCAGAAGTGCCAGGTTTTAATAAATTAAATAATTGCTTAGCATATCCGGTATCTGTCAGACTTTACACAAGTTAGAACTTAACGCCACGGTTCGTTATAATGAAACTCGGCGCCGATAACAGTTTCGAAATTCTCTCCACTGACCCATCTCAAAATCTCACCCTATACTTTCCGTGGGATCTTTTAAAGTTTTTTTGGTCTTGTTTATCTTGGAAACTGTTTCATTCAAGACGGCATCAGCCTCACGGACAAATTTATCGCAACGATATTATCGTCCTACCGTGTATGTGAAAAAATAACAGCCTGTTACTATCCCACTGCTGGACATAGGCCTCCTCTGTCCGTTTTAAAGAGAATGGAGCTTAGACCTACCACGCTGCTCCAATGTGGATTGGTAGGTTATACATACTCCCAGAAATCGCTAGAGAATTCTCTCACTATGTTTATTTACATGGTGTGACATATTGCAGATATCAGTTAGACACATAAGCAAAACTCGTTCTCTTGCTTTTTTCTTTGCGGAAAGTCTCTAGCTGTTAGCTTAAATGGCATTTACAGCGGCAGCGTAAAATTGGATAGACACAGAATCGTAAAACTGTGATAAACTAAACTAATAAACTCTTTATTAAAATAAAAAATGTACTTACTCATTTATTTATTTACTAGCTGTGCCTTTGCCCGCGTGGAAATAAGTGTGTCAGATAGTTTTTCCAGCATAAATCCCGACTCTGTGAGAAATTTTAGGATAAAAAGTCTTTACTCGCTACTTCGCTCGCGTGGATTTATATCGCGTGGTAGGTTTATAATAGATGGCGCTTTTCAATGTCATCCTATTCCTGTAGAATTAACAGGATTTTGATAGCCTATAAGTAATTCCAGTGTATAAGGAATAATTTTGTCAAATTTCATCGATATTGGTTCAGGGGATTCGCCGTAAAAGAGTAACAAACAGACATCCATACTCACAAACCTTTCGCATTTATGACATTAGTACGATAGGATTGGATAAGCAAAAGTTTAAAATCTACCATAAATAGTTTCCCTAGGTGCTTTTTCAATTCAGCTATCCAACTAATCCATGACGCAGCAAATTATACATTATTTAAAATATTCTAAAAGCATCCGTTCGCAGTAATCTCGGATGGATGCGGGATTCATTATTCTCGAGAGCATTCCGACGGAGGAAGCTTATTCATTAATCTATGTCGAAGGTGCGCTACGTGATTAGTGAAAACCATGTTATGAGGTACGTGTTAATGTAATATTTTTAAGCTATGAAAATTTGGTTAATATTTATAACCACTAATATGCTGTGGTAGCCCAGCGGTAACATCGTGCGCCTTTTTCGAGGAGGTCTAAGGTGCAAACCCCGGGCAGGCATCAATGAGTTTTCTAGTAAAACTTGTGTGTAATTGATTATTGCAATTTATCACACGCTTTCGGTGAAGGAAAACATAGTGAGGAAACCTACATATCTCTAGCTAATTCTGGGGATATGTGTAACCTACCAAACCGCATTGGAGCAGCGTGGTAGGTCTTAGCTCTAATCCTTCTCCCCAAAAAAAAAGGAGAGAAGAGGGCCTATTCTCAGCAGTGGGATAGTAATAGGTCGTTACGTACTTACTTTTTATTTATAACAACCATATCATCATTTTCATTATTTTCCTGCCCTACGAGGGGAGTATCTTAATATAAATATTCATGTATATGGGGAACCAAGTCAACTCTCATGTCTTAATAAATAGTCGACACCACCCAAGCGCATCGCTAGTAATCAAAGAGCATCTGATAACCGATCAATAAAGTGTTAATTAAAAAAATCCTCATCATTCTCCAGCCCTTATCCCACTCTAAGTTCGGGACAACGTGTTTTAAACATGTTGTAATGTTAGAGAATTATTTTACAACCAGCCGCCTGCATGACATCATCTTACTTTAGTCGCCTTTTACAATACCTAGTCACTAGAAGGTGGGATATTCCACGAGGCAGGAAACCACACGGCGGATCATCTTATCTTAGTCGCCTTTTATAACACCTCGGTAAGAAATGAGGTTGGTCTATTCTAGACCAACTCCTCATTTCTTCATCCGGGTACCACACGGCGATAGTTATAAATACCAAATAAACTTTTGCGAGAACTTTGAATGGTCAAGAATCAATTAAATTGAATGAAGCTACCACTTCTTAAATTGACCCCAAAGTTCCTTGCAATTTTTTTTTAATGTGACCTCGTTTGCAACCAGTAGTCGCTACTTTAGAATTTGACGATTCGAAAGCGCTTATAAAAGCCAATTCGAATATGTAATATTTTGAATTTGAATTTAAAAGATTTATTATTGGCTTCTGCAGACTCTAGATGGATATAAGGGCAAAATAGGCAACGTAACATATTGAATCAATTTTCAGTTTCAGCGATGTTTTAGTGGTAAAATTCAATGGTGCGTGCCTCAAATCGAGGTTAGTGGGATTAAGTTTAAGATACTTAATATATTTTACCCGATTTTCAAATTCCACAATGGGTTACTTGAATGCAGTAATCCTTATATCACTCGAACTGAGAGCCACTTTGTATCGATTTCAAACATTTCTACTCAAAATCACTGGTTACTTTAAAGCGAATAACAGAAAATACGGAATTTATGAACAAAGTTCAATAATAACCTTAATGTAACAAACGCTAGGCAATCCGAGGTACATCTCGAGATTTTCCAATTCAATATTATCTGTTAGATAAATCGAATAAACCTTTGTAGCTTCTCAATTTACAACAATACAATTGAAATATAACAGAGAGATAAATTGTAAATAAATTATTATTGTTACATTGGAATAACACAAAGTGAAATAAATATACATCCATCGTGTAGTTTCGACCGATTAAAATAGACCACACTCATTTCTTACCGATGTATCGTAAAAGACGATTAAGGTAAGTTGAACCACCGTGTGGTATCCTGAGTAGAATAGACCACCCTTATTTCCTAAAGAGGTGTCATTTAAGGTGACTAAGGTAAATTGACGTCATGCAAGCAGCCAGTCGTAAAATACCTAGCCATATCATTTGACAGTATTTTTATAACATTGTGTGCCGACCCCACTTAGAGTAGGATAAGGGCAGGAGAATGATGATTTAATATGTTATATATCAATACTTTTTAATTTCCTGACTAATATTTACTAAAGTTTTCTCGTATTTAAGCTTAGTACTCAATAACTCACACGGATTAATCTAGTTATTGTTCAAAAACACAATAAACAAACTTGTGTTAATTAACTTAAGAGGGAACTCTGGTGAAAAACGATGCAGCGTTCCAATATACAGGAGTGGGAAAGCGACTAATTGTCACCAGAAAGAACTAATTAGGAATTATTGCCTCCCTTCAGTTACAAACAACGTAGTTAGCTAATTTATTTGCACCAGTGGAAATGGCGGGAAACGCTTACTCTTTCATTAAACGGTTCTCTCTTGACCTATTTTAAGAACACAAACATTGACAGCGGGTTCATCCGTTTCGTGGTTAAAGTCAAAGGTACAAATTACCTTTGCTGCAAAGAATTTGTAGACAGATTCAAAAAAGAAAATAAACATATCTATGAGATGTAGCCGAAAAAGAGATGGGTTGTGTGAAGTATGATATGCAGTTAAGCGGAGTAGCGCCAGAGTTGAGGAATAATAGGAGATAATGAAACAAAGCAATTTGTACCTACCCCACTTAAAATGAGATCCGGGCAGGAGAATGATGATATCAAGACGCTGTTAACCCTAACGGCATTTAGTGCCACTAGAGGAGACTGCAAAAGAGCTGTCTAAGGTGCAAAATCATCCTCCTGCCCTTATCCCACTTTAAGTGGGGTCGGCACAACATATTACAAACATGTTGTCATATGATTTGGCTACGTATTTTACGACCGGCCACCTGCCCGACGTCAACTTACCTTAGTCATATTTTACGACTCATTGGTAAGAAAAAGGGGTGGTCTATCTTACTCAACCGGATACCACACGGTGGGTCTACTTACCTTAGTCGCCTTTTACGACACCTCTGTAAGAAATGAGGTTGGTCTATTCTACTCAGCTGGATACCACACGGCGGGTCGACCTACCTTAGTCGCCTTTTACGACACCTCGGTAAGAAATGAGGGAGGTACTATTCTATTCACCTGGATACCACACGGCGTCTGTTTAACGTGCAAAATGCCAATAATAAAATGCAAGAGGGGCTACTAGCATCGGATTCGTGTTCCTACATTATCAGTCTACTTTAGTCCACATCGGCCTCTCCAATTATACGCCATTTAGCCTGATCATTCCTGTTTCCACTCACTGCTCCCTGTCCTACGTATATCGTCACTCCTTCGAGTCTAAGGTTGTTCTACACGTTTTCCGATTCCCAGTCTCTACAGCAGAACACGTCTGCCCCAACGGTCATCAGTTCTGCGACAGATATGAGCGGCCCACTGTCCTCGTGGTCCTAAAGATACCTCTTATTAGGTACTCCACTCCACTCCTCGACTTGGAGCGACGTTCAGATGTAGGTCTGTGACTAGCTATTTTGACGTCGTAAGCCCCCAAACACCGATGTGAAACCCTGTCTTCGCTGCCTAAAACACTTTGTACCACTGATTTATTTTTCTGAGTATTACCATATTTCTATGCAACGAAATAAGCTGCAGATCCCTCTTTTCTGATTTGATCACAAACAATCCAAGCATAGATCATTCCTTGCAAACCTTCAAATTGGCTTATAGTTAGATCAAGTTTCATAGACAAAATCACCACGATATCGACACGGAGTACAACAAGCTCATGACAATAGCAACTGGGAAAAAAGGTTAAATGACTTTCTCTTAGACACAGAAAGAAATCAATTAAAATTACATACGTAAATTATGCATAAACAAAGTACTAAAATAATTTATTTTAGCACTGAAGATAGCGTTAATGCTTCCTCTTTCAGTGAAACATTTTCCTCTCGACCTATTTTCAGTTAAATAAACTTTGACGGCTGTTTAATCCCTTAATGATTGAATAAAACAAAATACACTTTTATTTAGATGGGCATCTAAAGTCATTTGCATTTTCGTATTGAAAATCTTTTACGCAACTTTTAGAACGCTGTCGATGTATTATTTATTGTTATTTATTTAATCATTTTAATTTTACAGTAATATAGTGTACTTCTCGCTTTCGTCATTTTATACATAGCATAGCGTTCGTTTATTACTGATTATTTATATTTCAAAATTCGCCTTTTATTTTAAAAATTATATTGTTTTAATAAAATGATTTTTACCTAATAGACTACAAAAAAACTTAAATTTGTATTTGATAATTGATTTTTCTACACTAAACCTGTTCTGTACATCAAAATTGTTGTATTATTTTAGTAAAAAATGTGGCAGCTCTATTTACGACGTCACCAATAGACAAACGGCTAAAATCAGTATCGTAGAAGACATTCCATCAAAATAACGATTCGAATCTCATGTTACTCATACTTAACAAATAGTAAATGTTTATAAAAAGATGTTCAAAAATTCAGTACGTCGTAATAAAAATGTTCTCCGAAAGTGCAGTCATCATTTCCCCGAATTAGCAACCTTTGTGGAGATGTAAAAGAGTCTAGCTTTAAAAGCTTTGGGTCGAAGCCAAGAATCTTAAACTCAGGTAAGCCGCGGAACCGCATATAACTTTAGTACGTCTATATCCTTACATATTTAAAGACTGAGTATATTGCTAAAATGGAATATATTCATTCATTCATCTCAACCGGAGGGGAAAGTAGAGAAGCTAGCTAAAAATGTACCAAATTACAATACAGAGAAATAAAAAAAAGCAAATGAGGGTTTATCTGTCTCTCTTTTTTATATGGGATTAGACAAAGATGAAGTATACGAGTTTCATCTTCTCTCTTATTATTTATTATGACACTATAACACTTACAGGCCTGACTATAGCTCCTCGTATAATACCTCTAAGAGATAAATATCATCCTCGTTTATCACAATCTAAGTGGGGTTGGCACAGCATGTTATAGGCGTGTTATAACATGATTTGGCTACGTATTTTACGAACGGTCGCTTGCCTGACGTTAGTTTACCTTAGTAGCCTTTTACGACACCTCAGTAAGAAATGAGGGTGGTCTATTCTATATCTGATGTAACCGACATAATTACCTACCTTATCATACCTGGACCTCCCATTTCTGTATGCTGGCTCTTCTCAGTAGGAACAGCTTTCCGAACCAGCAGTAGAGTTGACGATTCAAAAGCACTTGTTTACAAGTTTATTTGAATAAAGAATATTTTGAATTTGAATTACCTATTACCTACATGTCTGGGAAATATTTTTCAACAATTTTCTAGTTACAAATCGCTTTGCCAATTTATAACATACGGCACATATTCAAAAACAAAAAAAGCGTATAATTCAAATGTTTCTACGCTATTGAACCAACAATGGAACCGAATTAATGGGTTTTTATGACTAGACGATACGATTTAATTTGCTCAGCGTGTTATGTCGTTATTGAACAGAGCGTTTACATAATTTAACTAAACGAAACTCGCAGTTGAATTGTTTGTACCCGTTATTTTTTTTTAATCCTGTGAATTGTATTACTTTATATTCTGCCGTGTGGTATACGGCTGAGTAAAATAGACCACCCTCATTTCTTAGTAAGGTGTCTTAAGAGGCGACTAAGTTAAGTAGGCCCACCGTGTATACTACACGGTGGTATAGACCACCCTTATTTTTTACTGAGGTAAGAAATGACGGGGGAAGAGGGTCGCGGGTTCGATTCCCGCTGAGGGCCAACATTTTCTATTAATGAATTTGTTGGTCTTCGAGTCTGAGTGTTTATTTATATTTAAGTATGAATTTAAAAAATATATAAGTATATATTCACCAGTTGTCTGTCACCCATAACACAAGTATTAAGTTACTTACTTTGGACGGACGACTGTGTGTGTAAGTGACCCATATATTTATTTATTTGTTATCGCTCACGCAACAGATTGCTGCAATACACCAACTTAATTAAATTAAAGTGACCTAAATCAAAAAAAGTTGTTTTGTAGCAAATTGCAATAAAGCTGAGCATAGTGCCTACAAAACTCGTAAGTGTTAAAGAGACCCACAATTTGGCAAAACAAGAAAACACTAATTTTTTTAATATTTCGTAGCGTGATGCCCGTGATATAAGGATTACAATGTATCTAACTCAATTAAAATCACTCAACTCAATTAATTTTGAATTAGGTCACTTTAATACTAAGCGTGCGAAATATACTTATATACTATTCAATTGACGATGCCCCAAATATATCATTCAGCTAGCAACACCGGCTACGTTGTATGATTAGCGGTTTGAGGTACGGCCTAGTTCCGAAGGCTCATATGAATTATTGATTAAGTCGGTTAAGAAACGTCAGCCTATGTCAACAGCTGACTCAAATAAATTGCTCGGTTATTATCCTTTGACTGCGGGCTAAATCAGCTGTGTGCAAATTTGAATAGACAGAGTTATACGCGGAAGATAAAGTGTAACTTTATTTGCGTCCCATAGGATATTGTCCTTGGCGATCTCATTTAATGTTTGTAATATTAACATCCATAATTTATTGGTAACTGTGCCAGCGGCTTTACCCCGTGGAAATCTTAAAAATTTCCCCAATTAAAATTTGGAATATAAAAGTAGTTATTGTAAGTTAACCATACAAGATAGAGACATGCTATAGCGGACTTCTTTGTAGTATGTTTGTAGATCTGCAATTCTCTAGTACATTATTTTAATGTATATCCCCTAGTTAACACACGGGTCCCATCGCGTTATTATCGAATTACCTTTATACTACACTCATTATTTTGTTCATCTACCCTCACTTAACAAAATAATGACTGTAGTGCTCGGGAACGAAGACGCCGCGGCGCTACAGTCAGTGACCACGGTGGATGCAACTCTGCCGAAACGTCGAACCTTAGTTTATATAATAATCAGTAGGAATCGCGAAAGTTTAAAATCTACTAACTCTATCTACTGGTTAAACGCTTGAAAATCCGTCCATATTTTTTTAATTTATCGCTAACAGACAGATGCGATGGTGGACTTTATTTTATAAAGCAAATTTAGCAATTTAAGCGTTTAGTACCTTCAATAGCTCAATATGTGTTATTTTCTTGTTTATTATCCTATACGTTACCTCCGTCTATAAGATTTATAATGCTAAATTTTATCTATATTAGATTCGCCTTCAAAGCGTAAGATAGACAGACTTTCACATTTATAATATTAGTATGGTATTAATTTTTAGTAACACACTAGATTAGCCCAATGTAAAGGAACTTTCTAAAGAACCCTATGCAAATGCGGGAAAGTTCTGTTACTGGCACATACATAAAAATCGATGTCGGTTCGATGTCGCCGAAGATTTTATCGCGTAATATAAAACGATACGAACCCGGGATTTTCAGTCCATTACCTTTTTTCATCCGAACAGAGTTAAGCTGATTACGCGAGCCAGAAGTGAAGTGAGCGCATTGGATATTACACGAGTACCATGTTACTTTTATACGGAGCAAAATCGATTTCAGTATCGCTCATTAACTTGAAACTTACTAAGCTCTAATAAGATTGGCAAAGAGGATCAAAACTACTTTGCGTTAAGTCCTGTGGTTATTTTTTCCTAAATTATATATATCCTTATAAAAGCCGTGTTCCAGCTGAGTAGAACAGATCAGCCTCATTTCTTACTGAGGTGTCGTAAAAGGCGAATAAGATAAGTCGCCCCGCCGTGTGTTATCCGGTTGAGTAGAACAGACCACCCCTTTTCTTACTGAGGTGTCGTAAAATACGACTTAGTTGACATCAGGCAGGTCGTAAAATAAGTAATCAAATCATGTGGCCAAATGTTTATAACACGTTGTACCGTACCCCACTTAGAATGAATAATTCAAATTAAAAATATTCTTTATTCAAGTAAACTTGTAAACAAGTGCTTTTGAATCGTCAACTCTACAGCTGGTTCGGAAAGCTGTTCCTACCGAGAAGAGCCAGCAAGAAACATGGCGGTTGATCTTTTCAAAATATTTTTGTTTAATAATACATAGACTCATTACTGTCTTGTACAGGGTCGAAGAGCAGCTATGTCGACGCATTCTTATCATCTACGAATTCTCAATAGTATAGTAGGCTTTAAGTATTAGCCTTTTATTAATAGTGTTTTTAAACTGCTGCAATTGCATAGCTAAAATTGATTGCGGAATTTTATTATAGAATCTTATACCCAAGCTGTGGTACAGCTACAGCTTTGGTAGCCCAGTGGTAACACCGTGCGCCTCTTTCGAGGAGGTCTAGGGTTCAAACCCCGGGCAGACACCAATGAGTTTTCTAGTAAAACTTATGTGTCTAATTGATAATTGCAATTTATCACACGCTTTTCGGTGAAGGAAAACATCGTGAGGAAACCTGCATATCTCTAGAGAATTCTGGTGATATGTGTAACCTACCAATCCGCATTAGAGCAGCGTGGTAGGTCTTAGCTCCAATCCTTCTCTCCAAAAAAAAAAAGGAGAGAAGAGGCCTATGCCCAGCAGTGGGATAGTAACAGGCCGTTACTACATACCCAAACCAAAAATCGACTTACGTTCTTTTGCAAGGCGCAAAGCAACACAAGCTTATATCGGTTCCTACTTTGTATATTACAAGCAGGAAAACATCTCACATCATCAGGAAAGCATCTCGGCTTTTTAGTTTCATTCATTTTGCGTGTATCACATAACGGGGTGATCAGCTTAATATCAGTAAACCAGCACGGCTAGATATAAAAACCTTAATTCTGAATTTTCATTACCCAAATAAGCACTTCGTAGAATCATTAATTTCGCTTTTCATCATTATCAATCATACGCCGAGAGTTTCGCGTCAGACTTCCCGTTAAACAGGGGCTTTACAAAGTTATTCTTGTACGGTACACTTTTTGCGAGAGCTGAATTGTTTTACTAGATTTTGCCTTAAAATTAGATTAATCTTCGCATATTTCATGGCACAAACTAATTTTATCTATCTTTTCTCTTCAATATTTAAATGGGTTAAATTAGGAATTCGGAAATGGCTCCAACGATTCTCTTAATATTCAGCATGTAAGGGGCTTTGACGGAGAAAAATCGATCTATCTAGGTTTTATGTCAAAAAAAATCGATATATCTCTGTTCTTGGGCATTAAAAAATACTAAAATTTATATTGATTTGAATTTTTGCCATTAACTGTCAAGTCAGCGTAGCTTATTCGGGGAACGAGCAGTCTCGAGATATGTCGTACCTAGATATGTAAGTACCTAGGATCGAACTCCAACTTCCTAATAATTTTTTTCTTTTTTTTTTAAGTCTTTTTTTTGTAAAAAATTACCGAGCAAGGCTCGCTAACCAAGCTTACCATATTAGAATACATTTGAGTCTCCGAACTTAAAATCAGAGTGTTCATCGTACAAAGACCACAAAATCGATTCATGTGAATAATCTGCCCGGTCCGTTGGCGTAGGGGTTAGTTATCCTGAATTTAGCTCCCCAGATCGCGGTTTCGATTCGCCGAGTGCCAACATTTTCTATAAACAATTTATTGTTTTTTCGAGTTGGGGTGTATATTTGTATTTTAGTATGTATTTAAGAATTATATATGTGTAGTAATCGCCAGCGGCTCCGCCTGCGTGGTAATATAGTATTTCGATAACCATAAAAAATAGTTTAAATGGGTTATCCTTAAAAACTAGACATATGCTGTCGCGGATTTTTATTAAGAACTTTTAGAGGGGAGCAATTCTGTAATACATGTTTTTTTAATAACTTTCACCGTTTACTTAGCGCACGCAAGGAAAGCTTTAAAATTTGCCGTTTTCGTAATTCATTCATTCATTCATAATTCATTCATCTGCTCCTCTCCTATTGTTATTGTTGTGACATAAATTTATTTTTTCAATATCAGGTTTTATTTCAATTCTACATATCTTATTGAATATTCGAATGTATTGTGAGATAAATCGATAGATTACTTGCTACTGGAGGCCAAGATTATTCCTGTAGTTGGCTTACATATATACGATCTATTCAATAGAGCAATTCAAACGTTATTGGTTCCTCAATCTATTTCAAATAGGTGATTCTAACAAAGCCCAACACGCACGATACGCAATGTATCAGAATGTGTATCTATCCTTTGACCTAAACCTCTATATCTAAGGATATCTCGGCTGTAAACGAAGGTTAACCTATATTTTGGAATATACGATTTAGAACTTTATACGTAAAACATAAAGGTTGTATTCCCTTGAAACATCATTTTATAGAGGAGTTAGAAACTTTCCTATCGTCGATGGTGGCGATATGATCGGCACTGTTTTGTTTCCTTATTTCGTCCAAGTTATCTTAGGATGAATGTTTAAGGTATTGGGATAATGTTCTAAATTGAACTGAGGGTTCAATGGAAACTTACATACTTGGAAGCATTTTGTTGTTTATGTTACAAGTTTTTTTAATATCATTATACGATCTGTAAATAAAGGTAGGTGATTTATTAACCGAATTTTGAAATTTTAATATAAGAAATGCAAAAGGATTTTTTTCACTTTAGAGCTTTTTCATGTCTAAAATGAGAATCGGGTCGCTGTGGTTTTTAGTGATGTTTAAAAGCTTTTATTGAACTTGACTTGTATGTATGTTTGTATGTGTTTAAATTTTACATACTGCTCCAAAATTTGATGACAATGCATGTTTATGATAGGCATAACCTGATCTTGC
The DNA here is from genome assembly GCA_947086495.1 of Morpho achilles. NCBI lineage: Eukaryota > Metazoa > Arthropoda > Insecta > Lepidoptera > Nymphalidae > Morpho > Morpho achilles. Next base: position 3,304,960 of record CAMTZB010000004.1, on the reverse strand, counting down.
TACCTAGATCGGGTCCAGATAAGGGAACTCCTTAACAGTAATTTAAAGGCACATGAAATGCACTGGGGTATGGATAATTAGTGTTTAGTGGATCCACCATGATATTGCTGCCACCTTCATGGTTAGCTCCAAGCCAAAAAATCTTCAAAAATTACTTTAGAATTTAGACTTAAAAAAAATTCGGTTTTTTTTACCTTTTTTCTAACACTTCAACCACGGCACTTAAAACCGTTATGGACCAAGATTTGAAAATCGATATCAAATAAAAATAAATCAATTTTAATATTATTATTGGGACGGTCTGTCAGTACGTCTTTCTGTCTGGCTTCAAGGCTAATCCGGTGGACCAATATAGATGAAATTTAGCACGATTGATGAGATAAAGTTTCCGTTTTTTTTGTAATTCTTTCGACAGAGTCATACGGTCTCATTGCTCGGCTATCACAGATTTTCATACAGTACATAATTGAAATAATTCTTCCAAAATCAATTAAACAAAAATATGAACATTTGCGCACAATCCGATGTGAGATATAGGATAAATTTCACATTGAAATTCGGAACAACCTCGAGCATACATCAGCTTTTAACCACAGGGCCTGTTAAAACAGAACTCGCCTCGGGCTTTGATTTAGGATACGCTCCAACTCGTCCAGGTAATCCGGGATTTTAGATCGCCTTTACATTGTACTTTACATATGCAGCTCAAAGCAAAATATTCATAAGACTCCTTGTTGCAATTTGAAGTTGTGAGAAATTTTTGAGTCCTGGAAACTCATCAGCTCAATCATTTTTGAAACAGATATATTCAATCTGATATTATACATTCGAAAGTTTTTATGTCGTGTGGTAATATACTGAGTTGAAAAGACCACTCAATTTTTACCGAGGTGTCGTAAAAGGCAACTAGGGAAAGTTAGAACATAGAACATGCAACTTTATTCTTCGGATGGGACGAAATCATCATTCTCAACCGTTATCACACTCTATGTCGACACAATAGGTCTTCTTCTACCATTCTCCTCTATCATTCATCAACTCTGGTGCCACTCCTTTAATATGCATATCATTTTTCACACAATACATCCATGTTTTTTTCGGCCTCCCCCTAGTCATATATATCCATCCACATTCACATTTAAAACGGGAAATTAAGCCTCAAACATTCAAAGAAGGTAGACGTCAGGCTGGCGGCTGGTTGTAAAATTCCATGCGAAATCGTTTTTCTCAATATGGGACGACATATTGATGCAAAATTATTTGATGAGGGCTGATTTTCTAACTGTTATTAGTCACAATTCCTCTGAAATGTGGCTAAAAGCTATGACGTCACAAAGCTAAGCCTCGTCTTTGCAATCCAAGACGCTGTGCGCATCTTTAAGTCCTTGTGTTTGTGACTGCGAGGCCTTCTACACGGTCGGGAACAATGGTCCGACCATTACGTCCTTGGTCGGGTTGGTGTAAAAATTAACAGTGTAAAAATCGGTTGACCTGTCCGATATTTGGTTGATGCCCATGACCTTGGTCGGGAACGCATCTCTCTCGACCGACTGCGTCTGTGGTCAGTCCCGACCGTCTGAAACACTGTTGGCTGACTACAGTGATTCAGTGTGCGCTTCAATCAAAAAGGATGCACGTTGTTGAGTCTAACAATGGATTTGCAAAACAAATACCACAAACGTAAGGCTGTTACTTTTTCTTAGGTCTTCAGAATTAATAAGCCTGAAAATATTGCGATAATTCATAGAATTTCGCTGTTTGACCCATTGTTTTATCCACTTATTTTTTCTTGATTTTTCTCCTTTACTCAAGCAGAAAAAAGTAACTTCCCAACCAGGCTTCTGTTGCTTTGAAAGCCAAGGAGCCCTATTGATACGTCTTTATTCTTAGAATGCCGTAAAAAACTGAAAAGATGGGTCAAACAACTGACAGTGTAGAACGAATACAAAAATCGGTTGACCGGACCAAGGACACGATGGTCGGCGCTAATCCCGACCGTGTAAAAAGACTTTTATGTAGCCTAGATTTTCAATGGGCCGTTCGAACTAAAAACGTAGGTGAAATCCCGGCTTTTTATAAGGCATTTGAAACAGTGTTATTCACCTGCCGACAAATGACCTAACTATGCGATTCTCTAAAAATAATAAGAGAAAATTAACCTCTATAAAGAATTTTCTGCGATAAAGTTAACGTCTGGACTTCTGCGGGCGTAATTAGCCTCTGCTATAGTATTTTTTTCACATCAAAGTGGACTATATTTCATCTGTTTAAGGTTGTTATTCGCTTGTACACTAATTCATTATAAAATTAGCCGCAATTGTTTCTACTTTGTAAATGAAATGTTTATTTTTTTTAGTTCTTTTGTTAACTCGAATCCTTAATAACGATAGAAATAGATGTTGAATTTTCCTTTTTGTTATGGAATACTTTTGAAATATAATTAATTGTTATTAAGTAAATACTACTGCTACTGCTGAAAAACAGTGTTGTGCGATAGAATTCTGTCGCTCAATTTATACTGAGCTGAGCCATTTTCTTCTTCTTGCGGTATGCAGTATGTTTATATGATATTGTTTCGTGTTCTTGTTATATTGTTGTTCTATTGTTTTATGTGTTTAAGTTTAGTTTTAGTTAATAATTGTGTATCGCAGAAGGTGAAATAAACGTTCTTTCTTTCTTTCTTTCTTAAATAAGATTTTAGTTATAATAAATTGAAGTTGAGAATGCTAGGCGTAGTTTTAATCACTTTGTATGCATCTTCAAACTACAAGTAAGATCATAAAACAACAGTCCTTGAATTGCACACGCTAATGATTCAACCATTATTCTTCAGTAAAATTTGGTTACCAGAGCCTCTTCGGTCCGTTAAGAGAAAAAGTTCGGTAAATAGAGAGTCTCACAAAGAATTATAGTATATTACCAAACCAAAAAATTGATGTGAGACTATTTCGGTATGGTTTAAGGTTCGACTACGGGCTGGCACAATGTTTTTTTCTGTTAAAAACTTGTGTCTAATTGATTCAATTTATCACACGATTGTTTGTAAAGGAAATTTGCATATCTCGAAAAAATTTTGGGGAAAGGTGTTACTTATTCACGAGCGGGTTATGCATGGAGTATCTCTACGTGATCAAATCAGAAATTAAGAGAGAGAATATTCTGCAGTGGACGTTTATGGGTTGAGAAGAAGAAGAATTGTAATTGTCTTAGTTCCAATCCTGCTCTCAATGTCAGGAGAGAGGAATCCTCTGCCCACCAGTGGGATAATAATAGACCATTAACAATAAATGAATATCTATTTAACAGCAGTGCTAGTGAACGATTAATAAATGATGTGTCCACGCAGTTTAAACTTGAAGTGCGAAAAATCATTTTAAATTGAAAACAGCGCGAATATTCAATTTACCACTGGCTTTGTTGAAAGTCAGGCAATTATTATTCCAATTGATTTTCAAAATTCTACTAATGAACCCTGGATTATAGGAAACCTCATCTGATCTGATGTAGAAACAGGTTCGTGGTCGATCCATGGTTTTTCTCCGCTACTCTAATCAGAATAATTCTCTCGTCCAGAATTTTAATAATTTTCCTCCTAAATAAAACCTTTACCTTACAGAAAACATTTTCTTGTACAAGAAAAAACTCCAAATATTTTTACTGAAATAAGCCTTCGCTCATAGAGTGAATACATCTTTATGTGTACAAAATTTGTAAGTCCCCGTAAAAGCTACCATTACCGAGGTCATATAAGCGAGTACGTGTTTGATTAAGCTATTCAATTTCCTATGCGCTGGCAAGAAAACTCCATTATGGAACTCGTCGTACCGTAAGAGAATTTGACGAACAAAATAAAAATCAACATCACTCATAAGTAAAGATAATGTTATTTTATTTTAATCTGCAATTCAAAGCTTTTAAGACGCCGTGTGGTATCCGGTTGAATAGAATAGTACCACCCTTATTTCTTACCGAGGTGTCGTAAAAGGCGACTAAGGTAAGTTGACCCACCGTGTGGTATCCGGTTTAGTAAAATTAAATAAAAATAAATAAATATATGGGACACTTACACACACGGTCGTCCGTCCCCAAAGTAAGTAACTTAATACTTGTGTTATGGTAGACAGACAACTGGTGAATATATACTTATATATTTTTTAAATACATACTTAAATACAAATATACACCCAGGCTCAAAGACCAACAAATTCATTTATAGAAAATGTTGGCCCTCGGCGGGAATCGAACCCGCGACCCGCGGAGCTGAAGGTAGGGTTACTACCCAATGCTCCAACGAGCCAAATATACCACCCTCTTTCTTACCGAGGTGTCGTAAAATACGACAGAGGTAAGTTAACATCAGGAAGGCGGCCAGTCGTAAAAATCAATCAAATCATGTGACAGCATGTTTATATCATGTTGTGCCGACCCCACTTAGAGTGGGATAAAGGCAGGAGGATGATGAATTCAAAGCTTTTAACAAAATTTAATGTCCCTACTGCTAACTATTGAGTAAGGTCATGCTTAGTTTGTATTTTCATAGGGACTAGATCAGTATGGACAATTTCAGCTCAATCGGACATGAGAAGTTCTCACCTTGCAAGTTTCTACCTTCACATACATACACGCCGAGTTAAACAAAGACTTTTAAAAAAAGCGAGAAGTAAATTGTGAAAAGTTTACGCGGTTATATAAAAAAAATTCACATGCGTAACCAACATTATCATGGAATTCCCATGACTAAAGGGGTAATATGAAATACAAGAAATAGTGTTTCAAGCCTACTGAAAATATTAAAACCTTGCAACCGTAGGCTTTTAATATGTCCATAGACATATAATATGAGTACAAATAATTATGCCGTGTGGTATTCGATTGATTAGAATAGATGTAGGTTGACGTCAGGCAGTTGGCCCGTCATAAAATACATACCCAAATCATGTCACGACATTTAAATGTTTATAAAATTTTGTGCCGACCCCACTTAGAGTAGGATAAGGGCAGGAGGATGATGATGAATATTTGTTTGTTTCAAAATTCAAAAATATTCTTTATTCAAATAAACTTGTAAACAAGTGCTTTTGAATCTTCAACTCTACTGCTGGTTCGGAAAGATGTTCCTACCGAGAAGAGCCAGCAAGAAACTCGGCGGTTGCTCTTTTAAAAATATAATTCTTAATACTATTTACATTAAGTCGTTACTGTCTTGGACACGTTCAAAGAGAGCTATATCCACACATCCTTATCTTCCAAATAATCTTCAAGAGTATAGTAGGCTTTCTGTATCAGCCTCTTTTTAACAGTGTTTTTAAACTGATGTAATGGCAAAGCTGAAATTGATTGCGGAATTTTATTATAGAATCTTATACCAAAACCCACAAACGAATTACGTACTTTTGCAAGGCGCAAAGCAGGAGCCGCAAGCTTATGTCGGTTCCTACTTTGTCTATTGTATACATCACCTATCGTTTTATAATTCTTTATATTTTTATGTACATAAATTAGATTGCTTAAAATATACTGTGAAGCAAATGTAAGAATACCTGTTTCCTTAAACTTTCGAAACGCTATCCCAAGGTAGTCGTAAGATTTGATATAAAAATAACATAACATAGAACTTAAAAGTCAACTAGAGACTTCTTGGTATGAATTGAGATGACATTATAATAAAATCCCTGATTATATTTCCCGTCTCCCTGGAAATTCTCAAGTCGAATTATATTCCCGAGTGTTGCCATTATTGCTTATTATGTTGCGACACGGTGAAAATAATTGAAAATTTATGAATTTTATTCAAACATAATTTCAGCTACGTTCATTAAATTCAATTTAATGATCATAATTTATTTGTCCGTGATTTTTATTTGAATGCTAAAGTTAACTTAACATTTTTTTATCATAATCCGCGACAAATAAATATATGTGATGGTAAATGTTGAGTTTAGTATTCATTCTCATACTTTACACATGCAGAATTCATAAAACATACACTACCAATAGCACAACAATACTCAAACACTGCACACATACACTGCCACAAGCTCAACAATCGTTTCGCCTAGTAACTGAAGCATCCTGAGATAAACTTTACAACAAAACCGTAAAAACTTACATACAGTTGTACACTCAAAGCACTACATATATTTTCCTATATCATGGATTATAGTGTCATAGCAAAATTATATTTTGATTACTTTTGTTTCATGGACATCAGCAAAGTAACGCGTAATTATAAAGTAATTTAAAATATTATTTTGCTTTTATCTACTATAAAAAATAAAAAAAAATCACAATTTTTATCGTAGATTATAGAAAAATAATATTTTCATTACTTTTGTAATATGCATCTCAGCAGTGATGCCTTATTGTATTAACTATTACCGCCTTCTATACTGTTCATAAAATACTGTTCTTAATTAATCCTATTCTAACTTTAAATATCTTTTTTTTTTTTTTTATTCATTCATTCATTCATTCATTCACTCATTCATTCATTCATTCATTCATTCATTCATTCATTCATTCATTTATTCATTCATTCATTCATTCATTCATTCATTCATTTATTTATTTATTTGTAAAAAATCCACAGCTATTATTATGACTAAATTACTCTTAATATAAAAATATTATCATAAGCCATTAAGGATTACATTTCTTAGATTAAAAATTGTAGACATTGAGTCAAACTACAGGAAATAGACATAATATAATTAATAAATTTAAATAGAAAAACAAAAAGAATCTTTTTTAGTTGAACATTATTTTTAAATTAAATTAAAGTTAACAAATCAAGAACAAAATTAAAATAAAATACGTAAACAAAATTATGTATGATGGTGTTATGTGTTAGTGTGGTTGTTTGTGTGGTATATGTGTAGTGTATGTGCTGTAAAATTTTTATTAAGTATATATATATTTTTTTTTTACGAAGAAAGGCTAGCGCCTGGCTGCGATCTCGCCTAAGGGTAAGCGAAGGATGCAGCCTAAGATGGACTGCGCTTGCCACTATAGTGCCTATTCACTCTTTTTTTTGAAACTTTGTGGATCGTAAGAGTCCGGAAAGATAGATGCAGGGAGGGCATTCCACATTTTGGCCGTGCGCATTAGAAATGATGAGCCAAAGCGTTTAGTGCGTAATTTGGGTATATTAATTGTGTAGCGATGGAGCCCCTCGTGGCGTCTGCTTGTCCGGTAGTAAAATGGTGATGGAGGGATCAGATTAAACAAATCTGTGGCACACTCTCCGAAATATATTCTGTAAAAAACAGAAAGTGATGCAACTGTACGCCTGTGTTTTAGTGTCGCGAGTTTTCTTCATATGGACGTGTATGAGATTGGATAAGATTATATGTGATTGGTGAAGAAGATTATGAGTTATGTAACTCAATGTTGTTTAAGATTGCATTTCAGAAAGATTTTCTAGATGTGCAATAAGGGTCGATAGAGTTAAAGCATTTGTTGTAAGTTTTAGGCAGCCTTAGAGTGACCGCATTGCTGCTGTAGTTGAAGCGAATGTTGTAGCAGCCAGACTATCCCACTACTGGGCATAGGCCTCCTCTCTCTATTTTTTGAGAGAAGGATTGGAGCTAAGACCTACCACGCTGCTCCAATGCGGATTGGTAGGTTACACATATCTCCAGAATTCTCTAGAAATATGTAGGTTTCCTCACGATGTTTTCCTTCACCGAAAAGCGGGTGATAAATTACAATTATAAATTAGACACATAAGTTTTAACAGAAAAACTCATTGGTGTCTCCCCGGGTTTGAACCCGTGACCTTCTCGAAAGAGTCGCACGGTGTTACCGCTGGGCTACCACAGCTTAGCGACTGAAGGGAACATAAAATAAGTTTGTATATCGTGTCCAGCGGTGGGGGACAAATAATTGGACTACTGTAGATACCTCGTCTGGGCAGTTAATGACACCTGAAGTAATATCGTAAAACAGCATCATATCAGACAAGATTCTGCGGTTTTCTAATGTAATTTTGTAATACTTACTTGCAAGAGAAACGATAACCTGAAAGTTGTTTGTGCGGTAATTAAGATATTTAATAAATTTTCCTTGTATTTTTTCCAACTTTTGACTGTGTGTTCCACATTACCATTACATACATTATATTGTGGGTTCCAAATAGGGGAACAATATTCCAATATACTTCGAACATAAAAAATACAACACTTTAATTGTGTTTATATCGTATTAAATAATATATATTAATATATTATAGATATAGATAGATAATCGTCGCCAACAATAAATAATACCTTGTTACTGATATTTTTATTTTATATTTTATACGCCGTGTGGTATCCGGCTGAATAGAATAGTACCACCCTCTTTTCTTACCGAGGTGTCGTAAAAGGCGACTAAGGTAAGTCAACCCGCCGCGTGGTATCCGGCTGAGTAGAATGGACCACCCTCATTTCTTACCGAGGTGTCGTAAAAGGCGACTAAGGTAAGTTGACCCACCGTGTGGTATCCGGTTAAGTAGAATAGACCACCCTTTTGCTTATCGAGGTGTCGTAAAATACGACCAAGATAAGTTGACGTCAGGCAGGCAGCCGGTCGTAAAATATGTAGCTAAATCATGTCACAACATGTTCATAACATGTTGTGCCGACCCCACTTAGAGTGGGATAAGGGCAGGAGGATATATACTGATATTTTTATTTTATATCCCATTACAGAGTCAGACGTTATACGGATACAAAAACAATATTATATATAATATGGAGAAGTCAACGAGAAGGCTCGTGGGAGGAATCGAAATGGCATCATAATAAGCGTACTGATTACACTTCTCTCGAGGAATTCTCAAGTTGGATTATATTCTCGAACAGCATCAGTATTGCGTACAAGAGAAATGCTATTCCACATTTATATTATGAATGCTAAAATTTATAAAAGTAACGAAAATATTATTTAGCTGTAATCCGCGATGGAGGAAATTATATGTAATGGTAAATATAGAATGCAATTCAGGTATCCGGCTGAGTACAATAAGCCACCCTCATTTCTTGCCGAAGCGTCGTAAAAGGAGACTAAGCTAAGTTGACGTATGTACTCGCGACCAGTTGCGTGGTGGAGCACTGTCAGGTTTTTAGTCGGTGAGAGTCCGACATACCCGCCGCTCGTCCCCGTCGGGCGGTGATGACCCATAATGGGTTTTCCTGACATAAAAAAAAAAGTTGACGTTACGCAGGCGGGCCGTCGTAAAATACCTAGTCATGTGACAACATGTTTATAACATGTGCCGACCCCACTTAGAGTGGGATAAGGGCAGGAGAATGATGATTTATTTTATACTGCGATTATTGTTATTTTTAAATTTATTATTCATTTTATTTATTGTCCAGTGACAAATGTGGACAGATTCTTGATAAATGTGTAAAGTTGGAATTAAATTTGTGCAATCAAAGTTTGACAAAAACAAGTTCAAAGAAGTCGGTTACATACAAACAAACATATCACATCTCACATCACACGGATCTCTTTAACAATTACGCATTTTGTAAGCGCTAGCTAGATATGCTTTATTGCAATTTGCCACAAAACAATATTTTTTTTAATTCAGTCACTAATACTAAGCGATATTACAGGTGAAGCTTTATTAAAGCGTGTATTAAACATTATTACAGACAAATCCTCATTACCTTTGTTATTTTTGTTACGCAGAAACCCATCGGTGTAATTCCGGTGTTCTGTTTGATTTGGATATTGTTTCTTTATTTCACTGAATCGTTCGGCCGTGTATTGTCGCCCTATATTTTATTTATGTTGCAGATTGTTCCGTAAACGCTTCATGATGTTTTGATCGTGAGATTGGCAATATAGGTGTTACATTATTTATTCATGTTCGCATTCTTTTGTAATATTTATGAATTCCAAGTTTTTTACGTATTGGGTTTATTATACTTTCATGGCCGCCTGCGTGACGTCAACTTCCCTTAATCGACATTTGTGACTCCTTGGTAAGGAAGAGGGTATTCTATAATACTCAGGATACCACATGTCGAGTCAATTTACCTTAGTGGCCTTTTACGACACCTCGGTATGAAGGGCAGTCTATTCTTTACAGCCCGATATCACACGGCGGTAAAAGTATAACATAAATATATTTTTAAAAGCTTAAAAACTTTTATTGCACTTCGAACTAAAAGTAAAAAAAGCGTATACCCGACATTTCTGTACAAATATTTAAAGCTGAAGTGTTTTTATGTTTGTTTGTACGTTTGGCGCATAACGGCTCCATGATAGAATTATTTTGATATCATTCTATCATATCTTTTGTGTTCAAATACGCCGTGTGGTATCCGGCTGAATAGAATAGTACCACCCTCTTTTCTTACCGAGGTGTCGTAAAAGGCGACTAAGGTAAGTCGACCCGCCGTGTAGTATCCGGCTGAGTAGAATAGACCAACCTCATTTCGTACCGAGGTGTCATAAAAGGCGACTAAGGGAAGATGACCCACCGTGTGGTATCCGGTTTAGTAGAATAGACCACCCTCTTTCTTACCGAGGTGTCGTAAAATACGACTAAGGTATGTTGACGTCAGGCAGGCGGCCGGTCGTAAAAACGCAGCCAAATCATGTGACAGCATGTTTATAACATGTTGTGCCGACCCCACTTAAAGTGGGATAAGGGCAGGAAGATGATCTTTTGTGTTCAAATATCGTTAATTATGTACTATATATTTTTTATTGATTTAAAGAAGCAGGTGTTACTTTGCGGAATTCCATAGCACAAAAGTTACAATAGAATCATTTTGCTGTAATCCGCGTTGATTCCATTGTTTCTGAAGGAAAAACGAGTTATTATATAGGCTTCAATTGTTCTATTATTCATCAACATCGGTCCAGGAAATTAACCGTGAGAGCGTAATAGGCAGAGAGGCAGACAAGCAGATGAATTTTCGCATTCGTAATTTTGGTATGAATAATTGTAAATAAGCTGTAACACCGTGCGCCTCTTTCAAGGAGATCTAGGGTTCGAACCCCGGGCAGGCACCAATGAGTTTTCTAGTAAAACTTATGTGTCTAATTGATAATTGCAATTTATCACACGCTTTTCGGTGAAGGAAAACATCGTGAGGAAACCTGCATATCTCTAGAGAATTCTGGGGATATGTGTAACCTACCAACCCGCATTGGAGCAGCGTGGCTCCAATCCTTCTCTCCAAAAAAAAAAACGGAGAGATAAGGCCTATGCCCAGCAGTGGGATAGTAACAGGCCGTTACTATGTTATGTTAATTGTAAATAGCTACCAGATCACACTTAGACATAAAGATTCCGAAAATATAAATTGTTTATTTGAAAAGTCAGCTTATAGAAACTTGCTATGAATATTATGATAAACTTATATTTTCTCTCACAGCATCCACTTAACAATGATAACTCACAAAGAAAACAAGACAACTGTCATATCGATGTAAGGAAAATTCTTACACATATTAAAAGCCAAACCAAAAACAATTTTATCAGCTAGACATAAAGTTCAAAATCGCCTACAACAAAAAGGTCTCAGTTCTAACAACGTTTGCATCTAAGATAAGTTGGAATATAGAGTTTTAGGTCAAAGGATAGGTACGTAGCCTCATATATTACGTATCGTGGAGGTACTTGTGTTTGGCCGTATTAGGATTACCTCTCGGAGATATATCGATAGCCGCAATGTAGACTATAGGAAGCCCATATAGGTAATGTTCAGAGAAGAGTAACATTATTCTTTGTTAGACTTGCCAATAGAGGTTGAATGGATGCAAGGGATATATTTATTCATATACCATATTTTTCAAATTAAAATTAAAAAATCTTTATGTATAAATGTCGGAGTAAATATAAATACTAGTTCATAGAAGTGGGCAATATGGGAGCACAGTCTAAGATAATATCGTAACGTTATTAACCTATAGAACGTGACCGAGTTATTGAACTTAGGAACAGGCCAAGCGAACCCTAACAGGTTTTCAATTAATAATAATTTAGAATAATTACCAGATCGAGTCTACCACCAGAACACTGTCATCCACTGAGAAGAACTATCATCAAAAAACTTAGTGGTTGCTCTTATCACAAATTGTAATTATTGGAGGTTAGATTTTTATAACATTAAACACTCAATGTAAGTAATGTGATTCTCGCCATTAGTTAAAAGACACCGTTACACTCATTACACCATCTTGTTTAACCAAGTCAAGTTGTAACACGATCTAAAGCTTTACAGCAAGACTACAAGCTATAAAACGGTCTAGTCCATAAGCGTCTAATAACTGAGTCGTTTCGCAGCTAGACTGGTCTCCCTCTGGAAAGCTCCACTATTCTCACCAATTCTCACTAAAAAAAAGCCCTACATTTCTATTGGTCACGTGATTGCCGTGCCGCCAGTATATCCGGTATTAAAAAACTAAAAAATTGATATTTGACTTTTTCCGTTCTCGATATATATACAAAAATAAGAAATTAACATAAAATTAAAAGTAAAGTTAGTAAAATAAAAACACACGCTGCTAAAAAATAAGTAACAAGACATTAAGAAAGATAAAATAATAGAACAGGTCACAAGAACATAGACCACTCAACTTTAAGCTAGGGCAGGAAGCCTTATATTGATTTTCAGTGGCTACCACTAAGCAAGAAGAGAAAACTAACTGTTACCAACGGACACTTTTAATGAAGGAATACATGATCAAACCTAACAAATAAAACAGAGTTGTCATTCGTCTTTGCAAAATCCATTTAGTAGTGATATTGACAACTTATAAAAGACGGTAGCGTTATTTTAAAGCACTTACATACTCTCGTTTCACAAAATACATCGACCGTTAAGTAAATATTTACCCACATCTTACTCTCATATACAATACTATCTCTCAACCGTATTACTATAGAAATAAAGTCGAGAACTTTCGTTTCTTAACATGGTTCTAACGTTCTGCTTGGTCCTAATCTCGAGATAGCCTGAACGAGTCTTAAAAATATATATCAGCTTTAAATCACAAGACTTGTGGAAACACGATTCGTACTGGATCATGATTTATTTGATTTCAACTTATTCTAGATATCTAGTTTCTAATGTTGCTAAATTTTAGTACGTGGAGAAGTTATGATAGAATTATTTTGCTATAATCCGCGTTTGTTAAGAGAATCTATGTAATGCTAAGTGTAGGAAGCGGGCAACGTTCACATAGAGAATCACTCTAGAGAATTCTTGAAATACGTGTAACCTATCAAGCCGCATTGGAGCAGCGTGGTAGGTCTGAGCTCCAACCCTTCTCTCCAAAAACGTAGAGAAGAGGCGTATTCTCAGCAATGGGATAGTAACAGGCCGCTACTTACACATTGTTTTTTACTTATAGTAAATAAATGCAAAGCCCTATAATAAGGGAAAAAAGTCGCTCCCTGAAACTGTTATCGGTAACGCAGTCATGACACTAACTTATTCTCTCAAACAACGAACAATAGCTTAGATACAAAGGCGGTGCAGGATTGAACAAAACCTCGCGGACCTTTGTGTTCACTTTATGGATTGTCTCAACTTACGAGAGAAAACTTTAAAACAGTTGCAACCTTGTCTATTTTAACCTTAACAAAACACAAACGTTTGTAAAAAGACATTAATTATTACTGCGAATTACAATTAATTAAAAATTACATTAATAATAAACTGTCAAATAAAAGTAACGATATTATATTATTGCTATTATGCTAATAACCGATTAGAACAAATTTTAAATCAATGGATTAGAAATATACTTAATTGTACTCCATAATCCCAAAATACAATAAAATAAGAGTTTGAACTTATCTTTCTACATAAAGTAATTTCAATTAATATCTGAAGGCCAAAGGTTGATCTCAAAGATCATTTGATCCTATAGACTATATTATTTATATTAATTCCTTAGGAGTTATCCCAAAGTAAAAACTTAACCGCTCCAAACTTCCAGTGGGGGACTCACTTAAGTTAAAATACTACAATCGACTGCTGGATATATAAATCATTTCCATTAAAAAACAAGTCTAACGGTCTATTAAAATCTTAACTTGAATAAGACTTAACAAATAGCAGCGAAACTTTACCAGGAAGAACACGGCAAAAGGACAAAAAGCTCGACGAAATTTGTAAATAGAAAAAAACAACATTTACATCTATAAAGCTTAACAATTGCATCTAATTTAATGGTGACCATAAAATTTTGTAAAATCAATCTTAACACCGCAGACTAGGGTTGATTTTTAATTAAAATATATTAAAACCTAAATACAAAAGTAGTGACTAATTAGGCTCGCTGAGGTTACAACAATAATAAAATTTCATTGTTATAAAAGCCTTACCGAGGTAATGCTGTTAAAGTTCCCTTTTTTTGCAAAAGGAAAATTTTGTTTTTTTCTATGTTTTAGCGTTGTGAAGCTAAGTGGTTGAAATGGAAACACGAATTTACTGACTTTATTATGTTTTTGACGACTCCCTTTTCTTTTGGAAGGGAAATATTTTAGTCATACATGATTTTCATTTAATTGTTGATAGCTCATTTCAAGTTCCTCCATACGTCTATTTTCATTTTTCTCCTTATTTATATTTTAAATAATAAAGAAATAATGTTTTGTTTTCTAATTGGCGATCTCATTATCGCGAATAGACAGTAGAATTATCGCCAATTATAGCAAAATATTGTCATTGATTTTATACTATGAAACTCCGCAAAGTAACGACTGATTTTATAAATTATTTTAATTTAATAAATTATTCTAAATTATGCCTTCATTTTCTTAAACCCCCAGTACACCAATGCGATTTAAAATTACTTATATCAAATGAATATGCCAGAAATATGCAAGAATTTCTGTATTCTTAGATTCATTTTTCATCAGTTTGGTTGTATTCCATTTGATTTTTTCAAGTGAAAGATTCTTTAGTGCACTTTTGTGCATTGTTGCGCACTTTCTATGATGGGTAAAAGATATGAAAAGACGAAGGGAGAGTACAGTACCTAAATTAATGTTTGCACTCGAGATAACACAAAAGATAAAACAAAATATATAAAATTCGTTTTTAGTAATGAATAAATGAGCACTAATATCAACTATGTGCCATCAGTCCGAATAGAAATCAGTGTGTCCACAATTTTTTTCCCGAATTTAAATTTTTAAACATATTGACCGCGCGCTCAAGGAATGATTTAGCTTTTGCCGTTTTCGCAATGTTTTTTATTGCTGCTCCTCTCCTATTCGTCTTAGCGTGATGTTATATAGTCTATAGCCTTCCTCGGTAAATGTTCTATCTTACATCCAAAGAATTTTTAAAATCTGTTTAGTAATTTCTAAGATTAACGCGTTCAAATCATCAAACAAGACCTTCAGCTTTAAACATTAGTATAGATTTGATCTAGATAATAGAATTATCTAGACTAATTATATTCAAATTCAAATTCAAAATATTCTTTATTCAAATAAACTTGTAAACAAGTGCTTTTGAATCGTCAACTCTACTGCTGGTTCGGAAAGCTGTTCCTACCGAGAAGAGCCAGCAAGAAACTCGGTTATAATTATCTATGGGAACATAACAAAGATTCATCAGCGATACAGTATCCCTTCTATTCATTGTTAACGTATGTGGAGGTTGAGACCACCATTTGTCGGCAACACGGCACAAAGATCACCCTTTGTGTCAAACGTGGCAGCGTGCCATTTTATCGCGGGAAGTGTTCTGGAAACATCTCTTTGAAAGTGGCTGACCTGAAAATTACCTGACATGACTTCCGGCTGGTATGGTCAATTGTCAATTGTTACAACTAAATAAAACGTGTGACAAAATAAACGTTAACAATTAACCTTTGTTACAAGATACTTAAAAGTCCCTTTTAATCTCTCCAACGATCACCATGAAATAAAATTCCCCATATGGGAGGGTTGTGGAGGAGAAAAATCGATCTAGATAAGTTTTATTTTAAAAAAATTCGTTTATTCCTGATTTTGGGTATTAAAAAATACTAACATACTAAGATTTGTAGTACGTAAAACGTTATTTTTGACGTAAATAAGTCAAGTCAGCGTAGCTTATTCGGGGAACGGGCGGTCTCGAGAAATTAAAAACCTTGGATCGAGCCCTACCCACCCAATTATTTTTTGTTTTTTTTTTTTAATTACCGAGTAAGGCTTGGTCAACCAGGTACAATTTTAATGTAACAAAACTCTTGTAATAAAGATGAAGTGTCTCGTAGTTGTACTACGTATCGAAAAAATACAAACAAAAATACTACGAGTTCGCTGCTACACTCACGTACATACCAGTGTGTGTCACAAATGCATATTTCAGTAAATTTACATAAAACTATTATCTACTATTAATCTAAACCTTTATGTAAAATTTAACTATTTTTTAGTAATAACCGTACAACAATCCGTTGAGTAAATTTTGAAAAATCTATCACGTACAAACAGCTTGTAAGGATTTAGTTTTAAACCTTCGAAATATCGGTCAACAGATTTAGAAAAAATCGATCACACACAAACAGACAGCCTTTGGAGTTCGTTTCATAATAAGTATAGAGATTGTGCAGAATTCTGAATCATCAAACGCATAACCCGATAGTCAATTTGCCTGTTTTCCATCATTAACTTAACAGGTACTTTTGAGTTATCCTTAATAAGTTATTCCTATAAATAGGGAAGGTGGGTGTACTTTTATTTGCTTGTCAATTTTCCCCCCTTCCCCCCGTTTTACCGCTCGCTCCCGGTTCGATTCGGTTTAGGCGCGAACAGCGGATCATTGAAAAATTGTAAATTTCCATAATTAGTGATTAAAACAGTAAAACAGGATTTCAATTCAAAAGTGCAAAAATTCACACGCCTTTTCAGGTGTTTGAGCGAAACAGATCTCATTTTCAATGCTGCAAATAAAAAATCCGCTCACTATACTGAGCATTTGATGCTGAAATCGATTTAAAGCTGATACACTATTCGCTTTATGCAATTTTGAAACGATTTTATGTTTTATGTAAGGCGGTTGATACAGAAAGCCTATACTGAGGATTCTTCTTCTTCTTCTTCAACGATGGACGTCCACTGCTGGAAAAAGGTCATGGGACCTTCATGGGATCTCCAGAACACACGATTTTGTGCCGCTTGTATCCAGCGGCTCCCCGCGACCTTTTTGAGGTCGTCTGTCCATCTAGTAGGGGGTCTTCCGACACTGCGCTTTCCGGATACTGAGGATTAATTACATCATAAGAATTAGTGGACATAGCTACTCTTGAATATAAAGACCTTGTACAAGATAGTAATGACTGTATGTGACTAGTTATATGAATTATATTTGGAAAACAGAAACCGCCGAGTTTCTTGCTGGCTTCTCGGTAGAAACAGCTTTCAGTAGTTTGACTATTGCAAAGCACAAGTATAATTGAATAAAGAATATTTTTTATTTGAATTAGTAATCATGAACTAATTATCATTTCTTACAAGCATCAACTAAAAGTTGTGTTTTTTATCCTTTGAAATATACAAAAGAAAAAGAAAGAAAAAAAGGTTATCTTTGAACGACGTTAATTAAAAAACGTAATGTTGCTCTCGATGAATAATGTAAAAGAAAAAAGAAACAATAATTAAATGTTTTTTTAAAGTTGTTATGTTCTATTACAATTATGTAAAAAAAGAAAAAAACACGACAAGTTTTGCTTGGCGGTGATGACATCGTTTTGCATGAGCCGAATTTAAGTTGTACTTAAATATACGAAATCTTAAAGATTTATTTACCCGTTACATCTATTGTATATTTAAAAATATAGCAATATCAGTATTGCAAAGTAAGAGTTCAATATTGTTCACAGTACCCAGTCCATCAAAGCATCTGCCCATTTGAGCTTGAAAGAGATTTGACTCAGAAAGTAATATGCACGAATTTCCTTTCTCGCTGAAATATGTACATAGTTTTTTTCTTTATTATGTTGTAAATATCACAAAATATATAAAAAAACAGAATCATCAATTTTTGAACCTCAGTGATTCCCAAACTATTTTGTGAAACAGAAACCCTTTTCTCAAATGGAGTAATACCTGAGACCCCATAATCATGTTACTTTAAACAAAATATCTTCAGTTTTTTTTTGATTGACACAAGATACCTGCCAATCTAAAAATTGTGCGATTAGTTAACTGAGTATCTTGGCTACTAAATTATAAGCCTCAAGCTGTAATTGTAAATACATTTGCGTCTATTTTAATCTTAAATACCCTCAAATGCATACTGTGTTTTTCCTATTCTCGAAAGAATATTTCTTAAGAAACAAACTTTTTTATTCTTCACGTTAACCCGGTATATATGCCTCAATTGTACCAAATTGCTCCAGCATATTGGCTGTGAAAATATAAAGTACATACTGTACAGAAGAACCTTAAAAGTCTCAAATAAGAACTTACGCTGATTAATAGGTGTCAATTTTTCAACCTAGTCAATCACCAAAAAGTTTTCATTTATATTGAACCCTTGGGAAAACCGCTTAAGACCCAAAGGGTCGATATTGAACACTTTGGGAACCCCTGGCTTACATATTAGTAGGATTAGTAAATATCAAATGGCAAGGCCATTTCTCGCAAAGATACGTCTTATGTCAGATCCAGGAATTGTAACGCTATTATCGGGGGAAATATCTTTTAAAGATCTTACCTCTGACATTCGGGACCAATAGGGGATTAATATTTCGAAATGAAAATTGTTGTAACGGACTTTTTTATTATTAATAACAAAAACTCCAATTTATCATTTTTTAAATAGACTTTTTTTTAATTTTATTAAATTAGTGCAGTAATTTAGATATTACAGACTTTTACATTTCTTATATTAGAATTGATAATCCCATACATTAACTTCATTTAAATCGTTGTTTCGTTAGACCCTACGACAAAATAGCGGAGTCTATCTCCTGATAGCTTTGCGATTTTGTCGTGTCGTCTATGTCCTGATGATGCTTCGGTTGCGGGGCGAAACGATTGTTGAGTTTGTGATAGGGAACGTATGTAGTGCTTGTGTATTGTGGTGGCGGTGGCGGAGGTTAGTGCATGTGTTTTTACGAATCCTGCATGTATCAGGTATGAAAACGGATCATTCACTCAATATTTAGCATTATGTTTATTTTCTATTTCACTTTATCGCGATTATAGCAAAATAATTTTATCATTACTTTTGTATTATGGATATCCGCAAAGTAACGCCTAATTCTATAAATTATTCATTTAAATACTTTTAAGAGATCTGTCTAAAACTCTTTTTCTTTCTCTTAGCTCATTCCCGTAATATGTAGGGTCGGCTGTCCTAATTATGTCGCGCCATGACAAACTGCCAAAGTTTGTTGGTTCGGTTCTATTATTTAATTTTAATGTATGGCGATCCACTTGGGCTTCCCTTTACCTCTCTTAACCTCCGGTCCTCAGTCCTTGTTATAAATTGATCTTTACTCTAGAATCTATAATTAATTATAAGAATTTTTCAGATTAATCTAAAACTATAATAATAACAAAATTTGAAGTAACCAATTCGAAAACGCTTATTGCTTATGATTATTTTATGATCATATAATTTCTTTCTGATGCTATTCCTTGTGGAAAAAGTGGAAGTGGAAGTGGAAAAGACTCGTTCAGGAGGCCAAGACTCATAAAGGGTTGTAGTGCCAGGAAGTAAGTAAGTAAGCTATTCCTTTTGGTATCCGGACGGGTAGAATAGACCATACTCGTATCTTACCGAGGTGTCGTAAAAGGCGACTAAGGTAAGTCGATCCACCGTGTGCCATCCGGTTGAGTAGAATAGACCACCCTCATTTCTTATCGAGTTGTCGTAAAAGGCAACTAAGTTAAGTTGACTCATCGTCTCGTATCTGCTTGAGAGGTTGAAATGAGGTAAAATGGAGCACCCTCATTTCTTACCGAGGTTTCGTAAGATACGACTACGGTAAGTTGACGTCAGGCACACGGCTGGTTGTAAAATACATAGCCAAATCATGTTATAACATGTTTATAACTTAGAGTAGGATAAGGGCAGGAGAATGATGACTTTTAACACTTTACCTTCAAAATTGTACAGCTTTGAATAAATATGAAGTGTATATAATACACATTTATATATTTCTCTTAACCTTAATTAAATATTACGTTACATACAAAGTACATTGTCATATACATCGTCCCCAGGTACAAATTTATCATCGTATTTTTTACCTTTGTGTCTAATATTAGCAAATATCACGCTACACAATAATACATATTGTGTCAAATCCAGGCATTGTATCGCTTTATCGAACAAAATAAATTCCAAACGTTTATTTCGAACAATTGTGTTCAACAGTGGATAAATATTCAATGAGAAATCATATTGACAACATCGTGGTAGTACCACGTGCAAAATGTTATATAATCGCGTATTATCTCTTTCCCTTCTTCTTTCTCTTCCTTTCTTTTCCCTTTAAATGCTGGACGTCCACATCTGGACATAGATCTCTTTACGGATCTCCACACAACATTATCTTGTGCCGCTTTGGATTCGCTTTTAACTTTGTTTACGTGGACTGTTGTCGTGTCCTATTCCTGTAGAATTAACAGGATTTCTATAGGCTATGTTAATTTGGTGTATAAGGAATAATTGTGCCTAATTTCATCGATAATGGTTTTTCCTTTTTTAACTGGATCTCTGTCGTGATCTTTATCTTTACTGGCGAGAAACGTTGGACTTGTGTTTAAACTCGCTACAGGTCAGGGGTACGTCTAACGCCGCCCCGCCTGCGCTTTGGGAATAGGGAAATCTATTAATCGTTGACGGGAATCAGGGTAAAAGGGAGAGGGAAGTCCTTTCAATAGATCTTACATATCTAATATCCTATTTCGCAAGAGAAGAATTGAGCTACTATTTACAATTGTTACGCCTAATACGATTGTTCAACTCGGCCTGCCTTCAAATTGCCTGATCATAGATTGTAACCTCCAATTAACAATTTGAAATTTTTCTCTGTTGAAATGCCTAAAGCTAACTAAACTAAACTAACTTACTAAGACTAACTTTTAAATCTAACATATAATTATTCCTAAAACATGGCTATAATCTAATCATCATCCTCCTGCCCTTATCCCACTCTAAGTGGGGTCGGCACAACATGTTATAATCATGTTGTCACATGATTTGGCTGCGTTTTTACGACCGGTCGCCTGCCTGACGTCAACTAACCTCAGTCGTATTTTACGACTCCTCGGTAAGAAAGAGGGTGGTCTATTCTACTGAACTGGATACCACACGGTGGGTCAACTTACCTTAGTCGCCTTTTACGACACCTCGATAAGAAATGAGGGTGGTCTATTCTATTCAGCCGGATACCACACGGCGTATGGCTATAATCTAATATATATCGATATTGGTTTAGCGGGTTCGCCGTGAGAGAGTAACAAATATACATCCATACTCACTTTCGCCTTTCAGCCGTGTGGTATCCGGCTGAATAGAATAGTACCACCCTCATTTCTTACCGAGGTGTCGTAAAAGGCGACTAAGGTAAGTTGACCCACCGTGTGGTATCCGGTTTAGTAGAATAGACCACCCTCTTTCTTACCGAGGTGTCGTAAAATACGACATAAGTAAGTTGACGTCAGGCAGGCGGCCGGTCGTAAAAACGCAGCCAAATCATGTGACAGCATGTTTATAACATGTTGTGCCGACCCCACTTAGAGTGGGATAAGGGCAGGAAGATAATAACTCACTTTCGCCTTTATTATATTAGTATAATTTTTTTTCTTTTACTCAATAACCTAAAAATATTGTTCTTTTCAGTTAAATTTAAATTAACTTTTGTACTCACTTTTTTATTATAGGAAGTAGGATAAGATAGATAATTTAATTTGTATTTAAGTATGTATTTAAGAAATATATAAGTATATATTCACCAGTTGTCTGTCACCCATAACACAAGTATCAAGTTACTTACTTTAGGGACTTACGACCGTGTGTGTAAGTGTCCCGTATATTTATTTATTTATTTATAAAATAAGTAGCATAGATATAAATAAAGGTAAGTTGTAAAATGTAAAAGCTGTAATTTGAATGTTATATTAAAACAAATTGCAAATTTAACTACATTGTACCCTCAAACTCGAATTAATTCTGTTTGATGTTAAAATCAAATAACATCGAGATGCGGTCCTTAATGTTTACTAAACGAAAATAGAAAATCAAATTATCCTAAGGAATACTGTAGAAAAGAAATTGAATCATCAAAGTGAAAGTGTTTTTTTATCTCTTCATCGGCCATTATATAATAATTATTTAAACAGGTCTGCTGCTTATTGCTGTATATGCCGTGTAGTATCCGGCTGAGTAGAATACACCAACCTTATTTCCTACCAAGGTGTCGGAAAAGGAGACGAAGGTAAGTTGACCCACCGTGTGGTATCGGGTTAAGTAGAATAGACTACCCTCATTTCTTACCGAGGTGTTGTAAACACCTAAGGTGAGTAAGTTCTTTCTGATGCTATTCCGTGTGGTATCCGGCTGGGTAGAATAGATCACCTTCAATTCTTACCGAGGTGTCGTAAAAGGCGACTAAGGTAAGTCGACCCGCAGTGTACTATCTGGCTGAGCAGAATAGACGATCCTCATTCTTACCGAGGTGTCGTAAAAGTGTATGGTAAGTTTACAATTCTGAGAGCAATTCTTTACACAATTTTTCCTTATACACCGGGGTAACATATAGGCTATAGAAATCCTGTTAATTCTACAGGAATAGTATGACATTAAAAAGCGCCATCTATTATCAACCTAACACACAACAACAGTCCACGCAAACGAAATTGCAGGTTTAAGCTAGTATTCTATATTTTACAAATGTATTGCGTACCTAAACAAGGACTGTGATAAAATTTCATTTTAGTCGCAAATATGATTCACAATAGTATTATCTCTATCCCCCGAGGCACTGTAAACTGGCACACAATACAGTTTTACGGCACGTTACCTTCAATATCGTATTGAAGGGAAATTGCAGCTTTAACCTTTATCATAGATACTTCACTCAAGCAATACTGAGTTTTCTGAGTTCTAAAGCGCTACGTCAATCTAAACTTCTTTTAGATCATAACTAAGACCACATTATTAACCTTTTGTGATATCTGCGAATCGTTCGCACCGACTTTTGTTATTAAAATACCTTCAATATCATATTGTTTTTTTTTCTCTCCCCAAAAAATCGTTCCTTTTGAAAAACGTTGTACCTAAGTAAAAATGGTAAATTTTATTGTAGGTTCTTGTATGGTGTGGGAGTTGTTTCCCTTAAACGTTAAACACAACTTGTCTTCGGCAACCCCTCTACGGGTGGAAGCAGTAGTAACGGTTTAACAGCTGACAGATACATAACTGACATTCTTGAATGCACTGTTGTGCCGTACGCTGGTTTTATTGGCTAACATTGCATATTTATGCATGATAACGCAATACCTCACAGTGCAAGAATCGTTAACTACTGAGTACTTATTGGCAGTTGGTGTACAATAAATGGCCTGGCCAGCATGAAGCCCTGACTTAAATCCGATTCAGCACCTGCGGGACGAACTTAAACGAAGAATTCAAGCTAGTGTCCCTGCAGTTTCGTCTATTTCTGAGCTCATAAGCACAATTTTTGGGAGAATATTTCGCAACCTGTTATCGTAACGCTGACCTAATTGATTAATAACCAATTGCAAGCATATTAGATCACGGGGTGGTGATAATACCAGCTCTTAAGAATGAATAAACTTTATTTTCACCATTAATTTTTTATAGACTGTTAAAAACATTACCCCTAATGTTTTAAGAAAATGTTCATTATTTCCTTCAGATCCGATAATCAATTTATGAAAGCATTAGCTTTCAATAATTTGCCCTTAATTTAAAGGTTATTAAATGAACTTTCATATGAAATATGTTTCAAAGTAATACTTATAACAGGAAATAATTATTCAAGAATGTAAAAAACAGGGGTGGCTCCATTTATTTGCACCCAAGTGTATATGGCAGTTCAATATACTCCTATCTTAAAATGCAACGCATAAGGTTTGATGTGTGTTTTGTGAAGAGCGGAAGGCTAGTATTCTACATTTTCTTAAATTTTTCATGGAATAAAAATAACTGACTAAGAATACCAAGGCAAAAAAGATTGCATACAACATTCAGTGCTCAGCAAGTCGATATGCGTATTACATTCCCTTATTAAGTCAGATGACGGTGGCATGTCATCGTAAGAGCGCTGGCTTGCAGATCTAATATTCTTTTGATGACCTTTAATTTTAATGTACAATAAAACATTTATTTGATTCATATGCTGTATAAGACAATTTTAATCAACATTAAATAGCGAAACTAACGAACGCATTTATTTAGATAAGTATTGATACTGAATAGATGAACCTAGTATCTAAAAAAAGCTAATATTTGTAATTAAAATTTTGAACATTAAAGTAGCTATTGTGACTTAATAATAAGAAATAGAAACATTCTTTTGCGCACTTTTTATTAGTATTTTTATAGGTCTACAATTCTCTCATACATTACTTTATTGTGTCTCTATTTGTTTACGTGGTGTACGCGAATAAATCTCCCAAAGATGAGTTTTTTACAAACGTACGATCCATTTAACGCAATTCGCATACAACCGTAATGTAGTAATAACCTAAACCTTTCGGAAGTACTATTTTACGCACTATATTTTGGTAAAAACTGTACAAAAATCTGGACAGTAGATTTTGAAAAAATCGATCGCATACAGACAGAAAAGTTCTGAGGACTGCGTTTTATAATAAGAACGAGTATATATATGTTACTTTATACGTTAAGTATGTAATACAGATCACACCACGGTACGTAATAACTAATATATAAATTTAGGAATTTTGTTTGAAAGTGACCCAATAATCTAATTCCGCCTACATTGGACGACATTCTCGACCCCCGGATCCAATAACAGCCAACGCAAACATCTAAAATAACTTAACATTTTCACTATTTTGCTTAAAATAGATTGGAAGCCAAAATTAATAATCAATCAAGACTCGCAGAACAATGTTATTCTAAACTTAGAAACCCCTGACAGCTTTTATTAAAACATTTACCGACTTAAGGTATTCAATTAACATCTAGCGAAAGGTTAAAATTAATTTCGCAGGTAAATTGTGAAGTACTTAACGAAAAATCAAATGAAACTGTGTACACGGTAGCGTTACGACCAAGTTCACAACCCAATATTTAAGGTATAGTGAATGAAATTCTTATCATTATCTCTATAATGATCTATGAATTCCAATATAGTTAATCCAAATCATAAAATTTTATATTCACATACTAGGTTGAATTATACTTATTGCATTATGTTTTACTGGAAATAGACTAGCCACATCTCACCTGGCAGAAAGCGACAGCCTAAGGTGAACGGCGGCGCTATCAGTCATTTTACACTGTTGTTTTAGAATCATTATATTTGGGAGTAAAAGAGCATAGAAGAAAGTCAATTCCATTCTTTGGTTGTATAACAAACGTAAGAAAAAGGGCATTGCATAGGCATTGGTTGAATAATGATGAATTCAACTCAAATTGAAGGAATCAGACAACTTATAATTAAAAACACTGTAACAGGGAGGCTGATACAGAAAGCCTATTATACTAGATAAGAATGCTTGGATATAGCGACTCCTCTACCCTGTACATGATGTTAATGACTAAATGTAACTAGCTATAACAATGATATCTAGAAAAGAGCAACCGCCGAGTTTCTTGCCGGCTTGGTAGGAACAGATTTTATAACGAACAGTTGAGTTGACAATTCAAAAGCACTTGTTTACAAGTTTTCTTGAATAAAGAATATTTTGAAATTTAAATTTAAAACTCGATGATGGGTTTCGATAACAATTAATAATGAAAAAGTAATACACGAACAGCTTAATTCAGTAAAAGGCACGGTAGTGCAAAGACTAAGTTCCACATTATCACACATTAGAAAGTTAAAAAAAAATTTCATAATGACAATTTTTTTTATTTAGTTCAATAAAGATGATTGTTTATTGTAACTAAATTAAACGATTCCTTTACAATCTACACTCGTCGCTAAAGTGACACTTTTGATGCAGAAGTACGAAAAATATTAAGCGAATAAAAGTTTGTTGAGATAATATTTCTGACAGAGACACTCACTTGAAATTTTATAAACCATTTTGCGGCATAAATATTTCACGATATACGAGCCAGGATATTAATAATCATATATAACAGTAGCCTTTTGAGGTTCAATAAACAATAGGCTTCATCCAATATAATTGATGATAAAACAAAAAGAATGACTACAAAGGGAATTATCGTTGAAATAAATAACGTGACTTCAAAAGCATTACGCGCATGAGGAGCGAAGTTTACCGATTTAGGGCGTTGTTTCCACGAATTGCGATACTATTCGGGAGATTTTACCGAAAATAGTATTATAACTTTGAATGCCATATAGTGACAAAGTTAATTAAGATTTAGCTGAGGTTAAACAACAGTTTAATCAAAGATCCGTCGCTAAAGGTACATCTATCCATACTTATTATAAAACAAAGGCCGCAAAAATTAGCTGTCTGTATGTGATCGATTTTCTCAAAATCTACACAACGGATTTTTGTATGGTTTTTACTAAATGTAAGTGCAATTCTTCCGCAAGATTTAGGTGAATAGTAAATTACTTTAATATGTGAATTGATATGTTATACGCGAGCGAGTGAAAAAAACCCGCCCGCTGGGAGCTTGAGCCGCGTGCGCCACGTAAGTCAGCATAGATAAACTAAAGTAATGTAATGCATAATTTTAGATCTACAAAAAGAGTACAAAAAAGTTCGCGACAGCATGTCTCTATCTTTTATGGTTAACTCACAATAACTATTCAGACTGTTTTTAAGGGATGACGACGATCGATAACGATTAATTTACTTTGTAAAACTCTGATTTTTTTTTAAATCAGAGTGTCACATAGTAATAATAATATACAAAAGAATAATGTTTGTTTAAAGCTTTTATATGATTTTCATTCATAGAAAAAATTATGCGGACTTTCTTGTCTCCCTTGAATTGTTATAAAATGTCTATCTTTTTTGAAAAAAAAAACACATGTCTTGCGTACTGCTTGTCTATAAAATATATTTAGAAGGGATTTACCAAAAAAACATATTCATACACCAGACGACGTAATCTCTTCTTTATAACATTGTTAGGTAGAAAATCACATTAAATCTCAAAAAAATATATAAAGCAACTGAATTTTTTAACATTATATTTACGAAATAAGTTCAAAGAAACAAGGCTTAGAGTGATAGTTAGGTGTTTATCGTCTTTAAAAGTATTTTTTCTTATTTTAGAGATAACTTATAATATTTGGAGCTAATAAAAATGTTACTCTTTTAGGCAAACTCTAAAGTACTTTAAACAAAATTTTAACACAACGACGCATTTGATAATAATAAAAGCAAAGGTTAAAGGCTATTTTTGGACGTGTCAAAAAGGTACTTATTTTTATTACAATCTAGCCCTATAAAAAATAAATAAGAATTTTCAAGTGAATCTTTATAATAACTTATACTTTGTCCATAGACTCATCATAGACGATAGAATAGACCTTCTTTTTTACCGAGATGACGTAAAACACGAGTAAGGTAAGTTGACGTCAGGCAGGCGGCTGGTTGTAAAATATATAGTCAAATCATGTGACAACATGTTTTTAACATGTTGTGCCGACGGTACTTAGAGTGGGAGTCAGTTAAGCTTTCACTGTATGTTCGCTAAAGTAATATTGATGAAATGATTTTAGAGCTTATGTACATTACTAATATCATCCTCCTGCCCTTATCCCACTCTAAGTGGGGTCGGCACAACATGTTACAAACATGTTGTCATATGATTTGGCTACGTATTTTACGACCGGCCGCCTGCCTGACGTCAACATACCTTAGTCGTATTTTACGACTCCTCGGTAAGAAAGAGGGTGGTCTATTTTACTCAACCGGATACCACACGGTGGGTCAACTTACCTTAGTCGCCTTTTACGACACCTCGGTAAGAAATGAGGGTGGTCTATTCTACTCAGCCGGATACCACACGGCGGGTCGACTTACCTTAGTCGCCTTTTACGACACCTCGGTAAGAAATGAGGGTGGTACTATTCTATTCAGCCGGATACCACATATGTACCTTACTAATATATAGAATGAAAATCCCATTTTCTTCAGGGAACAAAATATATGTAATTGAGAAAAAGCACATAACACAAGTGAAGTTGAGTTTACGCAAACAAAGTCGCGCGAAAAACTTGTGTTGATATAACGTTCGATCCCATCCAGCAAACATTTTTGACGCTCCATCCATATCAATTAAGCGCTCGTCAAATTTTAATACG
Source organism: Morpho achilles (assembly GCA_947086495.1). Lineage (NCBI taxonomy): Eukaryota > Metazoa > Arthropoda > Insecta > Lepidoptera > Nymphalidae > Morpho > Morpho achilles. The sequence continues at coordinate 3,276,541 of CAMTZB010000004.1, read as the reverse complement.
CCATAATGCGAATTTAATATTCAAGAGCGTTGCATTGGATCGGAGTGCTCGCGTATAACATATCAAATTATGCGGGGATTTAGAAAATATCAGTGGATTCGGACGAACATCGAGCGAACATGTGTACGAAAATTTTGCACCGCAAAAACAAAAAAGGCAAAATTTATTATACAAGATTGATGGATTTATTTTCGATCCCCCTGGCGGTAAACATTTTCTCGACGATTAATCATCCCGTGTCACCTGGCCTAAGTAAGCAATAATCCTTTATTATACTAAACAGCAGATACTGGGGAACTTGTCGTGTGCTTGTTGATAAGGGTTTCTGACCTTTACGAAATTTCATTTATCAATTTTAAATATCCTACTTATATTATAAATGCGAAAGTTTGTTAGTATGGATTGCCGTGTGGTATCCGGCCGAATAGAATAGTACCACCCTCTTTTCTTACCGAGGTGTCGTAAAAGGCGACTAAGGTAAGTTGACCCACCGTGTGGTATCCGGCTGAGTAGAATTGACCAACCTCATTTCTTACCGAGGTGTCGTAAAATACGACAGAGGTAAGTTGACGTCAGGCAGGCGGCCGGTCGTAAAAACGCAGCCAAATCATGTTACAGCATGTTTATAACATGTTGTGCCGACCCCACTTAGGGTGGGATAAGGGCAGGAGGATGATGATGTTAGTATGGATGTATTTTTGTTACTCTTTACCAGGGTGTAGTAAAATACGATTGTGGTAAGTTGATATCAGGCAGGCGGCCAGTTGTAAATACGTAGCTAAATGATGTAACAACATGTTTATAACTTACAGTGGGATTCCATATCCAAAGATGATGATGACAATTTTTTTTTGCATTTTAGTAATTTACGATTGACCAGTCATTCATTGTACAGCTTTGAATAAATATGAAGTGTATATAATACCCACTTATATATTTCTCTTAACCTTAAAATATAACATTACATACAAAGTACATCGTCCCCAGAAACAAATTTATTATCGTATTTTTTACCTTTGTGTCTAATATTAGCAAATATCACGCTGCACAATAATACCTATTGTGTCAAATCCAGGCATTGTATCGTTTTATCGAACAAAATAATTTCCAAACATTTATTTCGGACAATTGTGTTCAACAGTGGATTAATATTCAACGAGAAATCATATTGAAAACATCGTAGTACTACCACGTCTAATAAAATGTTGCTAAAATAATAATACTAAAATACTATAGAATCCGCCGTGTGGTATCCGGCTGAGTAGAATAGACCAACCTCATTTCTTACCGAGGTGTCGTAAAAGGCGACTAAGGTAAGTTGACCCGCCGTGTGGTATCCGGTTTAGTAAAATAGACCACCCTCTCTTACCGAGGTGTCGTAAAATACGACTAAGGTAAGTTGATGTCAGGCAGGGGGCCGGTCGTAAAAACGCAGCATCAATCAATGACAGCAAATCATATGACAACATGTTTATAGCATGTTGTGCCGACCCCACTTAGAGTGGGATAAGGGCAGGAGGATGATGATGACTAAAATACTATAGAATACCTATTTATATACTTTTCTTATCCTTAAAATACTATATTATAATATACAAAGTGCATTAACATGTACCGGTGGTAAAATACGTGGCGAAAACATGTTACCCCTAGCCCCCACGACTGTTTGAGGTCATACAAACATAAGTGTGTTTTTCACACAAAGATAAACCTATACACACTTATTAAATCAAAATAAACACACCTATAAAAAGAAACTCCATTACATTTATCGCTCTCAGTACGAGTATCGCTTTGCTGAGATCTTATAGTATATCTAAGGCTGGATTCAGACTATGATGCCGTTCTCGGTACGATCTCGCTCCGTTCTCGGTCCGGTAAAATATTGTTAAACAACAAACAGTCAGAGTGTTCACACTATCGTATCGCTCCGGTCCCGGTCCGATATCGCTCCAGCACCGGTTCGTCAAAAAGAATATTTTGACTGGAGCGAGATCGAACCGGTCTCGGCGTTGTACCGACATCGACAATATGAACACGCTTCTGTTTTAACTCCAGACTTTCATCAGTCGTGCCGCTAGTGTGTTTTAATTAAATCAAATTAAGTTAAAGGTAATAAATAGTGGGAATCTGAATTAGGTAAGTATTTATCATGTACTTTATAAAATTTGTTATAAGTGATTGTATTATTATAATTTTTTATCAGCTTTTCTTTCTTTCTTATTCCTTTTCTTCTATTCTTTTGAATCTTCTTTTCTGTCATTCTTTTTCTTTTTGTGCTATTCTTTTGATTTTTCTTGACTTTTCTTTTAATTTTCTTTTAGCCTTTTTTATTATTCGGTTATTCTTTTCTTTTTATTTTTTCTTGCTTTTCTTTTCTGATTTTTATATTGAAATACTAAATGCTGTTGAATTAAATTTATATAGTTACTAGCGGCCTGCCCCTGCTTCGCACGGGTATAAAATACATATCCCATGTCAGTCAGTGTAAAAAAAATGATTAAAATTGATCCAGTTGTTTTGATTTATTCAATACTGCCCGTGGCCGTAGCGTTAAATTTGGAGAAAAACAATTTCCTTTCCCTATACCAAGAAGATTTCCTGCTATCTTTGGAATATCTAAATTCATATAGTACATTATTACTTATTTACTTTTATATTTTCCCTATCTATTTTATTTTTACAATTAATTACAGAATGTCTTTAAACAAACTCTTGAAAGAGCGACATCGCTGCTAAAGTCGAAGTGCTTATAGGTCTAAGCGCGGCCTCCTCGCGGGATTTTAAATCTGTAATATCTCCGAAAATGTTCACTTAAATTACATGCTGTAAAGGGCAATATTGATCTATATTAAATAAACAATTTATTTAAGGTACTCAATTGGATAAGGATTAATGCTGTATTGTATAAAAATTGCTTTGAACATAAGGCATCATTTTTCGTAAAAAGTAAATAAAAAAAACTGCTATTGTGGGTTATCCATAAGAGATAGATATATACCATCGCGGACTTTTCTGTAGACCTTTTTAAGGTGTGCAAATACTTAGTACATCATTTTGATAAATCTCGTAGGGTTTAGCCTGCGTTTGCAATGTAAGCGGAAAAAAATGTAATTATTTACAGAAACCTCAAAAATTACAGTATTTCTCTACTTCGTATTGAATGTTATTATACGTACAAACCTTCCTCTGGAATCACTCTATCTATTAAAAAAAACCGCATCAAAATGTTGCGTAGTTTTAAAGTTTTATGCGTACATACGGAAATATGGACTTTGTTTTATAATATGTAGTGATTTTCCAAAACGTCTTATGTCAACTACAAAGCGAGAACGAACCGAGAACGGCATCATAGTCTGAATTGAACTTTTGGCATGATTCAGACTATGATGCCGTTCTCGGTTCGATCTCGCTCCGCTCTCGGTCCGGTAAAATATTCTTAAATAAAAAAGAATCAGAGTATTCACACTATAGTATCGGGCCAGTACCGATCCGATATCGGTCGAGCGTCGGTTCGTCGACAAGAAAATTTGACTGAAGTGAGATCGGACCTGTCTCGACCTGAACTCGCTTCTTTTGTTTCAACTGCAGTCTTTCATCAGTCGCGCCGCATGTGTTTAGCATTTATGTTAAATAAAATTAATTAAATAATTATGTCTGGTAATAAATCCGCCGTGTGGTATCCGGCTGAGTAGAATAGACCACCCTCATTTCTTACCGAGGTGTCGTAAAAGGCGACTAAGGTAAGTCGACCCGCCGTGTGGTATCCGGCTAAGTAGAATAGACCACCCTCATTTCTTACCGAGGTGTCGTAAAAGGCGACTAAGGTAAGTCGACCCGCCGTGTGGTATCCGGCTGAGTAGAATAGACCACCCTCATTTCTTACCGAGGTGTCGTAAAAGGCGACTAAGGTAAGTCGACCCGCCGTGTGGTATCCGGCTGAGTAGAATAGACCACCCTCATTTCTTACCGAGGTGTCGTAAAAGGCGACTAAGGTAAGTTGACACACCGTGTGGTATCCGGCTGAGTAGAATAGACCACCCTCATTTCTTACCGAGGTGTCGTAAAAGGCGACTAAGGTAAGTCGACCCGCCGTGTGGTATCCGGCTGAGTAGAATAGACCACCCTTTTTCTTATCGAGGTGTCGTAAAATACTACTAAGATAAGTTGACGTCAGGCAGGCGGCCGGTCGTAAAATACGTAGCCATATCATGTGACAACAAGTTTATAACATGTTGTGCCAACCCCACTTAGAGTGGGATAAGGGCAGGAAGATGCTGATATGTCTGGTAATAAATCGTAGAGTTCAGAAAAAGTTAACTATTTCTTATGTGGTTTATAACATTTGTTATAGATAAAGAATAATTCTGCTATAATTATTTTACCAGTCTTTCTATGTGCCTTTTTTTTGAGAAAAGTGCATAGAGTTAAATTAATAAATAAATGGTCGACTGTTTTACAAAAAATAAAAAATAAATTGAATATTTATTATTTGCAGATGAAAGACATATTGAATTTGTGAAAAGTAGACGCAGCCTGTATGATTTGCAGTCACACTACTACAGTGAAATTATTTACAAAAGGAAAATATGGAACGAGATTGAAGACGCAATAGGATTACCTGGTGAATAAAACACAAACGTAACAAAGTGATATTCATTTAATTGCTTTATTGTAATTATATCGCAAGTTTTTCTTGCCATGGCACTGATACTTCAGGAGAGTTGATTTTTATTTCACTTATGCCTATAGGCCTATGCATTTCCTCTTTGTCTTTTTAGATTTTGCACGTGATTATTATTAATGTAATACAAATTACCCTCGAAATTCATCGAATTCCAGAATTTCTAATAATATTATGCAGAATGCATGTTGTTACATATCCTTATTTATAAACGTTATATTTCTATTATAGGAGCAAGGAATCGATGAGAGCGACTAAGAGCTCAATATCGAAAATACCTCTCTAAATTAAAAAGTGGCCAAAAGTGGCCAAGCAGCTTACAAAGTTTGCAAATGGCGATATCACGACCAAATGTAATTTATTAATGAGTACATAACTGTAATAGACTACGAATATCCATTATTGCCGATGATGAAGTTAACAATTACAATATTCTTGATATGGATATTGAAGAGACACATGAACCAACGACTATGATAAGATAAATTGATGTCAATGAAGGAGCTTAATTAGAAATTTATTCCGTCAATACTTTCGCTAGTAATGTACCTCTGGAATAAACAAAAAAATATGAACAGAAAACAAACAGGACCTCAACAGGAAAATGCATTATCAACCAACACCATCACCGCTATATACATATTATGTAATATTCATGCATGTAAATGGTTGTTATAATTTAAATATACAAATTTTATAAAATATGATATTTTATTACTTACCTTATCCAAACCATTAGTAACCTGACAAAAAGAGGTGTTTCTTTTTAAAATTTGCGCTCAATTATTTTAAAAATCATTTCAAATATTCCTGAATACAATCCTAAATCAATATAATGAACATTATTCTTCATTATTTACCAAATGACGAAATAAAGTATAATATTCGTCTTCCTCTTTTCTCGGTAATAAACTTTTACTTTTACTAAAACCCATATTTTCTAGTCCCCTTTTTTTCTTTTCTTTTTGTTATAATTTTTTTTTAATTTATATCTTGTTTATCCAAAATGCTATTGTTGCTAATTCTTCAATAGAAAAATTGAATTCCATTTTCTGGCGAATAAAATTAATATGATTCTTTTTTTAAACATCGTATGTCGACCATGAATCGAGATCGAACCGAGAACGGCATCGAGTAGTGTAGACACAGTGAGATTTGACCGGACCGAGAACGAAGCGAGATCGTACCGAGAACGGCATCATAGTATGAATCCAGCCTAAGAGTTCACTCGCATGGAACTAATAGATCGAGATATGAACTACACACGTTATCAAATATCTTTGATATTAGTTATGGAGTTAGAAATATGCTTTACCAAGATCTAGATAATAGGGCTTTGTCATAGGTCCTTTTATCACAGATGATATTAGACCGTTTTGGTATTAGACAAATTTTAATTGTGTATGTAAATATACTGTTATCATGTAATCATCTTTTCATATATTTTTTTACCAAAATTAATTAATAGATTAAATAGTTAAATTTATATAAACTTTTTCTTTTTCTCTATATTACCCGTATTCTCATTCTTCTTCAATTCTTGTCCTTTTCCTTTAGTTATTCAAAGGTTGACTAGAAGAAATCTCTTTTAGGGATAACTCCGCCTTTATACATGTGCTTTTTTACTTTTTCGTTCTCTTTTCTAATTATATATATAAAAATAAATAAATATTATAAGCTGTGGTAGCCCAGCGGTAACACCGTGCGCCTCTTTAGAGGAGGTCTAGGGTTCAAGCCCCGGGCAGGCACCAATGAGTTTTCTAGTAAAACTTATGTGTCTAATTGATAATTGCAATTTATCACACGCTTTTCGGTGAAGGAAAAAATCGTGAGGAAACCTGCATATCTTTAGAGAATTCTGGGGATATGTGTAACCTACCAATCCGCATTGGAGCAGCGTGGTAGGTTCTCAGCTCCAATCCTTCTCTCCAAAAACGGAGAGAAGAGGCCTATGCCCAGCAGTGGGATAGTAACAGGCCGTTACTACTAAATAAATATTCGTTCTTCTACCCTTATTCTATACTAAGTGAGGTCGGCACAACATGTTTTGACCATGTTGTGATGTGATTTGGCTAGGTATTTTACGATTGGCCTGCTTGACGTCAACTTACTTTTGCAGGCGAGTTTTATTTTACAACTGTACGACGCCCCGTAACCGAAGCATCGTCAGGAGATAGACTCCACGACAAAATCGCAAAGCGAAGCATTACCCAAGCATCATCTTCCTGCCCTTATCCCACTCTAAGTGGGGTCGGCACAACATGTTATAAACATGCTGTAACATGATTTGGCTGCGTTTTTACGACCGGCCGCCTGCCTGACGTCAACTTACCTCTGTCGTATTTCACGACACCTCGGTAAGAAAGAGGGTGGTCTATTCTACTAAACCGGATACCACACGGTAGGTCATCTTACCTTAGTCGCCTTTTACGACACCTCGGTAAGAAATGAGGTTGGTCTATTCTACTCAGCCGGATACCACACGGCGGGTCGACTTACCTTAGTCGCCTTTTACGACACCTCGGTAAGAAATGAGGGTGGTACTATTCTATTCAGCCGGATACCACACGGCGTATATATTAATATTGTGATAAAAATACCCAGAACATCGATTATTAAACGTTGAAGCCCATGTATTCCGACATAATTACAAGTCATTAATTATGGTGCCGTTTATAGCGGAAGACTGGCGCAACATATATTGCTAATGACTTTAATGAGACAAAACGATACAGAGTTTATATTAAACTTAAGAGCCGAAATTTGGGAACACGAAAATGGGTATATTTTTGTTAATTTTTTGAAAATATCGGTAATCAGTGAAAATGCCGTGCAAAGCTTGGTTACCCAGGTACATCTAACTTAATCGCCAAGGACATTTTTTTTTAATTTATTAAAACCAAATAAATAAATATAACAAAAGATAAAAACCGAAAACTAAAATGATTATGATTATGAACTAAAATGAGAGATCGCTGTAGGCGATAAGGCCGCCCTTGCAAGTTCTCGTTAATTATTACATATACATGTTTGTTTTTTTTTTTTGTTTAAATGTATGCAAGAAGAATAAATAAATAATAAATAAATAAATGATTAATCTGGTATGTTAAGATATAAGTTAGTGCGATATGACAGTAATACAATTTCGTATTTGTGGGTGAATAGCACCTAAACCAATTGAATAGATTACAATTTATTTCTCACACTGCAATAGAATAATCGGTCATACATTACTTAGTGAAGTTAGCGAGCTTGGATTGCAGTATGCTATGCACCTACCGAAAGACATTGTATAACACAGATATAGGACGTTAATTGTCTGTTTATTGAAGTCATCATCATCTTCCTGCCCTTATCCCACTTTAAATGGGGTTGGCACTACATGTTATAAAGATGCAGTAACATGATTTGGCTGCGTTTTTACGACCGGCCTGATATCAACTTAACTTAGTCGCATTTTACGACACCTCGGTAAGGAGGGTGGTCTATTCTACTAAACCGGATACCACACGGTGGGTCAACTTACCTTAGTCGCCTTTTACGACACCTCGGTAAAAAATGAGGGTGGCCTATTCTACTCAGCCGGATACCACACGGCTGGCTGGCTTACCTACGTCGCCATTTACGACCCCTCGGTAAGAAATGAGGGTGGTACTATTCTACTTAGCCAGATACCACACGACTAAACTTTTTCATATTTACCATAAAAAAAAATCCGAGCAAAGCTTGGTCACCAAGGTATTTGTAATTTAATCGCCACGAATACTTTTGTCTATGTTTTCTTGAAGTATGAAATTCAATAGATGAAAAATCTACCTTGTTGCTTAGAAAGATCCGTGCATAACCTTTTTAAGTGTTCTTTCTTTTACCACAAATTAAAAAGTCTCAACCGTCTTATACCAAATACTAAATCTAATTCAACAAGTTGGTATTGAACCTATCAACGGTTCGGAATATTGCTCATAGAATTATGCTAATACGCTTTACTAGCTTTGAACTATGCTTGCGAAAATGAAACTTCATTACGTATTTAACATTCCAATTTCATTTCACACATCAATGATTCCAAATCAAATAGTAAATAGACATAAATCAAATCAAAATAATCCTTATTCAAGTAAGCTTTTTACAAGCACTTTTGAATCGTCAAGGATCAAAGATTTAATGAAGCTACAAATGGTTCAGAATGTTGCTTTTACCGAGAAGAATCACCAAAAAATTCGGCGGTCGATCTTTTAAACACTTTAATATTACATTATTTAACTGCAATCTTGTTTGAAGCTGACAGGATATCATTCAAATAATCTTCAATTATGTAATATGCTTATAAGCATATTTCTGACACTTTATTTAAACCTTATTTACAGTTTTTCTTATTGGTGACAACCTTACGCTAGTCTATAAAGTATTAAGTGAAGAAATAGAGTGAGTTATCAAATAACTCAAACTAATCACTAATCAAATAATAGCAAATCTAAAATATATATTACTTTTTTCTACAAAGAATGTTATGGAAACTAACAATATTCAGTCTAGAAAAAAATATTGGCGACAATTTGCAAAAATTTAAATGGCATTTTACCGGAAACCGAACCCGATACCACCAGTATTATGTCGGCATTCTAGCCACCGTGGCATAGTGGTTGTTGTTGTCGATTATTTTACCATAGTAAAAGTTTGCTACAATTATCAAAAGTTATGATAGAATTATGTTAACAGACGCAGATTATAGAAAAAATAATTTCATCACAACTTTTGTACTACGGAATTCCGCAAACTAACGCCTTATATAAATTACTTATTAGAATTCTACAAGTTTATAATATTCCTCTCACTAGAGTCTCTCATTAGAGTTCTTTATTTATCTAATAGATACGCCGTGTGGTATCCGGCTGAATAGAATAGTACCACCCTCATTTCTTACCGAGGTGTCGTAAAAGGCGACTAAGGTAAGTCGACCGCCCTGTGGTATCTGGCTGAGTAGAATAGACCACCCTCATTTCTTACCGAGGTGTCGTAAAAGGCGACTAAGGTAAGTTGACCCACCGTGTGGTATCCGGTTGAGTAAAATAGACCACCCTCTTTCTTACCGAGGAGTCGTAAAATACGACTAAGGTATGTTGACGTCAGGCAGGCGGCCGGTCGTAAAATACGTAGCCAAATCATATGACAACATGTTTGTAACATGTTGTGCCGACCTCACTTAGAGTGGGATAAGTGCAGGAGGATATTTATCTAATAGATCTCTCGCATTGAAGTCTGAGAGCAATAAATTCTTATCAGATTTATCAAATAGGTTAATTGCTCCTTCAGGTAATATAACTTACATACGGGATCTTACATACAAAGAATGGAATTGCCGATTAAATGGGGAATACCTAATGCAACTATTAAGATAGGCACAATGTGAAGAAAAGTTATATATTAAAACTTTCTTGTTGATTTACGTAGATAATTATATTTATACTGTCTTATATTTTTATAATTGTTATCAATAGGAAGTATATTGGGACTTTATTAACTAAAATGTAAAGATAATTGACAAAAAATATACTTTTAGCTATTATTGAGTAATACTCTTATAACTTATTTGTAACAGGAATAAATGCGTAATTAAAATCTTAATTAACTCTACTATATTTTAAACTAAAAGTATAATTGAGGCTAAAATAGTGATCTAATTGTGTGTTTCTAGAAGAAAATAAAATGAAATTGAAATTAATCTCATAAATAGAATTAAATACCTTATATTCTTTCAAAATACGATCTCAATATGAATAAATATATAATTTTAATACAATATAGAAATTTATTACCGATACGTCTGGATCGATTTTAGTGAAAATCTCAGACAATTTTTAGAATGGCCCATCGGATGATCCTGTAAAGATTGGTGGCGATCTGAGATTTTTTTAACTGTTGAGTTTTCGAAAGGAATTCAAAATTAGAGAGTCACAGCAACGCGTAACCTGACAGTTAGTAACATATATAAAATTCTCATCTTATAGTTAAAGCTCTATCAGAAGTGTCAAAAACATGACATAGAACAATTTTTCACGAAATTATAATTATAAGAGTAAATAAATAATATTAAAATATTGCTCACCGTAAAACACAGTCACTACACTACACTTTCACATAGATATCACTGAAAACCGTCACTCGCAATATTCCGATAACACGAGACTTGCGCGGTCCCAGATATACAGGGAACTGACGTCCACCCCTTATCAAGAGTGGGATATACTGAGCTTTCCTCCAAGCTGGAGAGGCAACGGCGCGCGCATGTACACGAAAACAATAATTTAAACACATTTATCAAGCTAATTCTGTAAATTGATCTAAATAATGTCATTACTGGGGCACTGTTCGTTTCTGAGGGTATTGCGGAAGCTTTGATATCATCGCCTTGGTGTAATTGATTTAACGACGCCCCATTTGTTTTGTTTATGTGATTTATACTGTATTCTGCGTTTGCTATCATTGAAATTATTTTATTACTAATTCAATAATAATAATAAATTATAAATATATGGGACACTTACACACACGGTCGTGCGTCCCAAAAGTAAGTACTTAATACATGTGACAGACAACTGGCAAATATATACATATATAATCTTAAATTACACGCCGTGTGGTATCCGGCTGAATAGAATAGTACCACCCTCATTTCTTACAGAAGTGTCTTAAAAGGTGACTAAGGTAAGTCGACATGCTGTGTAGTATTGGCTGAGTAGAATAGACCACCCTCATTCCTTACAGAAGGGTCGTAAAGGGCGAGTAAGGTAAGCCGTGTAGTATTGGCTGAGCAGAATAAACCACCCTCATTTCTTACGGAAGTGTCGTAAAAGGCGACTGAGGTAAGTCGACCCGCCGTGTGGTATTGGCTGAGTAGAATAGACTACCCTCATTTCTTACTGAGGTGTCGTAAAAGGCGGCTAAGGTAAGTCGACCCGCCGTGTGGGATTGACTGAGTAGAATAGACCACCCTCGTTTCTTACCGAGGTGTCGTAAAAGGCGACTAAGGTAAGTTGACGTCAGGCGGCCGGCCGTAAAATACGTAGCCAAATCATAAGACAACGTGTTTATAACGTTCCGACCCCACTTAGAGCGAGATAAGGGCAGGAGGATAATTATTTCTCGAAATAAAAAGAAGCCTACATATATTTATATTGTTTGTAATTATAAAAAAATTAACAAAAATAATACTGGGGATATTAATTTAATAACCTCTGATTTTTTTTTAATTTTATAAAAAAATTATACACGTAATTAAAAACTTTAACACAAACATTAATCATTGCGGATTATAGGAAAATAATTTTCTAAATAATTTTCTAATAAAAAAATAAATAAGCAAAAACGCCTAATTCTATAAATTACAAACATTAACCCGAAGTAATGGAATACAATTATGGAATACAATTATCATATGAAACGTGCAATTTATGCTCTTCTGGTTGCATGTCAAACTACAAGGACCGATGAACCTTGTTTATCTATTTGCATTATCAACACACCATATTCAATTAATGTGTATGTGGAACCGGAAATAGTCAATAATTATTTAGCAGCAGGGTACGGATTTGGAAGGGTTTCGGAAAATATAACTTTTTAATTAGCAAACAGGTAAAAATGTTGTTGTTTGTTATAAGTAAATTGCTATAAAAAATATAGTAATTGTTGCGAACTTCAAAGCATAGATACCAATAATATGCGTAATTATTTTATTTTTTAATTAACTATGCTGTTAGACGTAACGGCTATTACAGTGTCACCGGGTGGGAAGGACAAGCGCAGAAGCATTGTCGAAGTTGCAAAATGCGGAGAGTAGAGCGCAGAAGCTCTACTAACGTCGGGGAACGTCGTCCTAAGGGTGCCTCCTGTGAGGCCGGACCACGGCTTAGGGCGACGTGTATTGGAGGGCTAATAGTATGACAATTAGTCATCATGGCGTCGGGAGTATGGCGAGAAGCCACGGCCGACCGACGTCAGAAAACTAGAACGTCTTCGCTGCGAAGACCCTGTTTGCGTGTATTATATGTATGTGTGTTTGCGATCGTTACTTGATCGTCAGGGTCATATAGGATGCTTTGTGGACGCATATATTTACGGTGAGTCGACCTAACAGGGATGTATGTGGAAGTCACTGTTATAAGTGGGTTCTGGTGAACCTCGGCTTTCTCAAAGTAAGACTTCGAAAAGCGCTTAAAGAGATGAGCAATATTGGGGAGGTTGAGGTCTCTATGGTCTACAACATTCCGCATGAACCACGGACAACTAGTAGCTGTCCGCAATATGTACAAACGAAGATCTATGGAAGTGAAAAATCACTCCATTGTTTGCACAAATTCGCTAAAAGTAGATAAGGCCAGTTTAACTAAAAGCACACCGTAACACATTGTCGGATCATCTTTACGAAGCTCTTTATATGCAGTATCAATTTATCATCATCCTCCTCAAAAATTTAATTTATGTAATTGCTTGAGCGTTTGTGTCACCGGTCACCAAGTCACCAATCAATCAATCCGTCAGTAAACCAATCACGCGCCAGATCGTCACTCAAGGGCTACATTCATCCATGCCATTACCTCAAAGAAACAAGATTCACTTCCAAGCAACTTTGCAAACCTTTGTAATTTTTAAGCAAATAAATATATACGCTAATAAACACTAATTATGACAAAAAATTCAAAATTTTAAATTAACTTTAATATTATTTTTGAATTAATAATGAAGTTAATTGTTAATTCAAAATTTCCATATTTAGATTAAGTCATTTAGAGAATAAATAAAGTAACAAGTGTTAAATAAATGAAGCTTGCTTTTCCCGATTGGGAACCTCAAATATTTTAGAAAGATATCTTTAGACGTCTCTGAAGCTTGTAATTCCGGGGTTTCTTAGCCGTAATAATAGTGGGCTTCTGCAGTCAATCACATTCAACGGAGCAAATGATTACGGAAATTGATATCTAAGCTGACGAGTACAGTTAATTGTCTTATTTACCGTGAAGTGACTAATATTATTAACTAGCTGTGCCAGCAGCAAGTTTATAATATTTTTTCCCAAATTGACATTTTAAACATACATTATAAGAGATTTTAAATAACTTTCACCATTTACTTAGCGCACGCAAGAAAAGCTTTAAATTTTGCTTTTCATTGCTGCTTCTCTCCTATTCATCTTAGCGTGATGTTATATAGCCTACAGCCTTCCTTAACAGATGGACTATCTTACATTGAAAGAATTTTTTAAATCGAATCAATAGTTCCTGAGATTATCGCGTTCAAACAATCAAACAACCACCACAATATCAAACAACCCATATCGATGAAATTTGGCAAAATTATTCCTCAAACACCGGAATAACATATAGGCTATAGAAATTCTACAGGAATAGGATGACCTTTATTATTACTCTATTCCCCTTACCACGACTCATCTTTGCCCACCACAACTCTCTATTAACAACAATTCTCCTCACATGCCGCACCCTACTCGCCCTCCCATACAGTTATCAAAGATCTTAGATCCAAACTAGCTTTTACCTGCGAGTTTATTCGCGTGAACTGTTGTCGAGTGATAGGTCGACAATAAATGGCGCTTTTCAATGTCATCCTATTCTTATTAAATTTACAAGATTTCTATAGCCTATATGTTAGTCCGGTGTATAAGGAATAATTGTGCCAAATTTTAACAATATTGGTACAGCAGATTTCCCGCGAAAGATTAATAAACATACATCTAAACTCACAAAGTTTCGCGTTCATTAAAAACTACTATTAACTAACATAAGTAGGATTAGGATTATCTTTGATTCAAACCTACAAAATACAAATATTTATCGCTCGAGCAAATTGAACTGATCATTTTAGTTAATTCTTTACTTATTATTATGACTTAATATCTCTTTGAAAACTTTATATGGCGCTTGGTTTGACATTAATTTACGACGCAGATAAAATTATGTCACAGTAAAATTGTTACAGAACTCGAATCGAACTTTCCAGAAAACATTTCGAGGAAGTACGTAAATATTTTTTTCAATTCCGAAACATGATAATCTACTGAGAAAATAATTTAATGTGCGTTTTATAGATTTTCGTAATAAATTTTAATAGCAGTGATTAATTCAATCATACTTATTATAACTATATAAATGCAAAAGTCTGTCTGCGTGTATTTCAATCTAGTATGATTTTCTCTGAAAGAAATAAAACAGAAAAAATGCCATTCTATTTCTATTTATATTCAGCACTTTTTCAGTGTCTGAAAACAGGGAGAAAATATCATTTTTTTTAAATAAAATCTAACTAGATCAATTTTCCGCTCCGCAACACTCTACATACTGAGTTTCAAAATCCAAATTCAATCAAGAATAACTCATTTAAATAATTTATATAAACAAAAAGGAAAAGATGAAGTAGTTACATGCATAGTAGGAGATGAAAGCACTGTATGGAGAGTGCGTACTACAATCATACTGCGCGAATGGTACGGAGAAGAGAGGTAGTTTTGAAAATGGAGAAGAAGAAGCTGCAATACCGATTATAAATAATTCGGCTCAGATTAATAGTAACATTATTTATTTACTCGCTAGAAAAGATTTATATTGATTTATTGGATTTTTATTATAAAAACAATCAAATATAATTTCAACTGTTATACTCACACACACTTATGTACTCATATTCAGGTTGTTAGTTTTTGTGACGTAACATGTGACGGAAGGGGGAGGGGTCAAAAAACTTCTTAAAATTTGATCACTGTTAATTGAAATTTATCATATTCAGGGAGGGCGGAGGTCTTAGTTTTGACGTAAGGACGTAATATTTTTAGGGAGTTAACAGAAAGTGTGACAGCAAACGGCAAAAAGAAAAGGAGTCAAAAGTAACTTATTTCAGCGTTACATATTTGAATGGCCGCTTTGTGCAAAAAAGGAGATAGCCCTCTTATTAACTCACATGTCTTTAAGAGTCAAATTCGTAATCTATTAGGTTATTTATATTCGAGTCCAATCTCTCAAAGTTGACACCCCCAGAATAAACAAAAACAACTCTTATTGCCATGCAGCCCCTGTTTTGCAGTCAATATTGTCGTAAACGGTCGCTGGTACGTCGTATAATATTAAGGGATCATTATTTACATAGGATACAATAAATATAAACAAAAACTATATGAACGTCGTAAGATACCGGTTGAAAAATCGGTAAAGAAACGATACCCGATGAAATCGTCTTACTAGACGGTCGTCTTACGGTATTTGTTTACCGGGTATTTATATGTGAACTGGCGCAGTGTGTAGTGATCCTGACGTCAGCTCCGGTCGCAGGTTCGATCCCGCCGAGGGCTACATGAATTTGTTGGTCTTTGAGTCTGGGTGTATATTTGTATTTAAGTATGTATTTAAAAATTATATAAGTACATATTAACCAGTTGACTGTCTACCATAACACAAGTATTAAGTTACTTTGGAGAAAAACGACCTTGTGTGTGTCGAAAAAAAAAAGTTATATCAAATTTCAAGTTACAAAAAGAATGAATTTCATATTGGTACGGTTAAATTTAATGTAACGGACTCAGTATTAATAAATATTTGATATCCACTACTAATACACTTTTATTAAATATATGATAAGGTAATATAGTAATAAAATGTGGTAGCTCAGCGGAAACACCCTGCGACTCTTTCGAGGAGGTCACGGGTTCAAACACGGGAAGACGCCATTGAGTTTTTCTGTTAAAACTTATGTGTCTAATTGATAATTGTAATTTATCACATGCTTTTCTGTGAATTTAAACATCGTGAGGAAACCTGTATATCTCTAGAGAATTCTGGAGATATGTGTAACCTATCAATCCGCACTGGAGCAGCGTGGTAGGTCTTAGCTTCAAACCTTATCTCCAAAAACAGAGTGAAGAGGCTTATCCTCAGCAGTGACATAGTAACAGGCCGCTACTTACTTTTACTTACTAATATAGTAATATTTGTAGTACTTTAAAACGCAAGCTAGGCAATTTCTTAAGGCTACAGAAAATGTACCATAGTCTTCAGAGACAACAGTATCCCCCGTTCACCTGTTTGCCATCAGGCCTCAAGGGGCCGTGAATGTGTACACTCTCACGTGATTGACGTTCCATTAGATCACAACATCCGGTTACCGACGTGTGTCAATGTTTCTCATCTACTATCTATATCTAGTATATACTATAGTTAGTATATAGTAGCTTTTGCTCGCTACTTCGTATAAATGAACTTAAGTAAATATTGTTAGCGCTGTAACTGGTGCCATCTATTAGCGCTCGGAAGAGTACAGAAGTTACAATGGAATTATTTTCCTAATTATTTTATACGACAGAGGTAAGTTGACGTTAGGCTGGCGGCTGGTCGTAAAAACGCAGCCAAAACATGTGACAGCATGTTTATAACATGTTGTGCCGACCCCACTCGATGATGTATATATTCATCCTAAACATTTCTACCTCTGACTGTCACAATGGTCGCCATTAAAAATCAGCGTTGAGGCATACCTCAACTTAAGCCGAGTAGTGTTCCCTTTCGTCACATTTCTGTACATTTTTCCTCCTCATTTTATTGTTATCTATTTTAACTTTTTAATGAGACCTAATTAAGATTTTTGATTGATTTTATATTTATATGATTTGAATAAAATATGATGATACAAAAAACTATTCACTATTAAAACTATACACAAAACACTGTTTAAAAAACATGGCATTGAAGTAGATTGCACGATATATCGACAAGCTGCGTCCAATGACGCGTGTTACGGTTCGATCTGAGTCCGGACCTCATCTCTTGAAAGCTTTTGACGATTCACTACATCTTTTGACGGTTTCTATCGCACTGTGTGAATTAAATGTATTTTAAATTATTGACTTCAAGCTTTACATTACAGTTTTACTCGCCACGAAAACCTTATATTAAGACAATAGTAATAATAAAATTGTTTTGCTATTATCCGCGATCATGTGAAATAGAAAAAATATATAATGCTAAATGTAGAGTGGACAATTTGTTTTTATACCTGATACATGCAGGATTCTTAAAAACACATACACAAACATAAGAACAATACATAAGAACTACACACGTTCACTATCACAAACTGAATAATTTTTTCGCCCCACAACAGGAGCATCATCAGGAGATGATCACTACAAAATCACAAGGGCTTTACGAACGATTGTTTTTACGAATCCCGCATGTATCAGGTATGGAACGGAATTGTCCACTTTACATTTAGTATTATAAATATTTTCTATTTTACTTTATCGCGAATTATAGCTATTACTTGTTTTTTTGTTATTACTTTTGTATTATGGATCTCCGCAAAGTTTATACCAATATAATTTGTCATTACTTTTGTATTATGGATCTCCGCAAAGTTTATACCAATATAATTTGTCATTACTTTTGTATTATGGATCTCCGCAAAGTTTATACCAATATAATTTGTCATTACTTTTGTATTATGGATCTCCGCAAAGTAACGTCTAATTCTATAAATTGCGTATATAAAGACTAATATGGTTTTATCTATAAATAGATAAAAGACAAAAATCATAATCGTTCTGGTTTTCTCTAGGGCAGTGCCTTCTAAATATGTCACGTCTCACCTTAGTTTTCTAAAAATCTTATTCCCCCCTATGTTACATTCACAACTTTTGATATTAAAAAGTTGAATTCTTCGCTTAAGAATAAATACGCCACAAGTTCTACGTTTCTTCTTCTTCGTCAACCACTTTCCACTCCACTCCACTGTCCACTGCTGGAGATAGGGATCTCCCCAACACACGATCTTGTGCCACTTGGATCCAGGTGTTCTATACGACCTTTTTGAGGTCGTCTATCTATTTCGTAGGGGGTCTACCAACGCTACGTTTTCCGATGCAGAGTCGCCATTCCAACACCTTAAGACCCCAACGTCCATCGGTTCTCCGCGCTATGTGCCCTTCACTTCAGCTAATAGTAATATACTAATGGATTTCTTGCCCCTATAAATTGTTCATTATCGATTTCGGAAAAAAATAGATAGCTTAATAAGAGGGCTGATTGTCAAAAGCTTTTAGGAGATGAGATCGCACCTTGCAGTTACCGTAACACGGCTCGGTTGGTCCGGGACAAATCGATTGATCCCTTAATCAACGAGAAACCCGGGCTACCAATTTAAAACTTAACTTACTTTTTATATAAGTTACATAATCAAAGTAGAAATATTAAAAAAAAACTATTGTAACAGTAACTTCGATTGCCTTCCGCTGTGTGGTATCCGGCTGAGTAGAACAGACCACCCTCATTTCTTGCTGAGATTACAATCTAGGCTTTGGTTTATTGGTTTATAGTCTGTCAACCATAACACAAGTATTAAGTTACTTTGGGGACGGACGACCGTGTGTACACACACAGTCGTCCGTCCCACATATATTTTATTATTATTATTTCTATAATAAACCACTAAGCAGGTACAAAAGGTGCTCGTTTATGTTTCTTTACTAATATATAAAGCTGGAGTTTGTTTGTTTGAACGCGCTAATCTCAGGCAGTACTGAACCAACTTGAAAAACTCTTTATGTAAGATAGTCTCTTTATCGAGGAAGGCTATAGGCAATATAACATCACAATAAGAAGAATACGAGAGGAGCAGCAATAAAAAATATTACGAAAAAGGCAAAATTTAAAGCTTTCTTTGAGTGCGCTAAGTAAACAGTGAAAGTTATTCAAAAATCATGTATCATAAAATTGTTCCCCTCTAAAAGTTCTAAACAAAAGTTCGTAACAGCATATGTCTAGCTTTTAACGTTCACCCACTTTAACCATTTTTATGATTATCAAAATACTACGAATATATTACGGTTTTAACCTTTCCACTCGGGCGATTGCTAGTTACTTATAAGGTACAAACATACCCAGTAATGTAAAGTATAAGTCGCATTTTAACAAAAACTGAACTCTAGTATTTGTCCAGAAGTGGGATGGTAAAACGCCTTTAATAACCGTGTCTTACAATTTATGCAATGTAACTCTTGCGTGTCCTTTTTTACGTTCGATTCAGCATTCGTATTAAGTTTTATTGTATTAGTTTTTAACTAAATCCTCTGCTATTCGACAAGTTAAATGAGTTCATTTGTTATTTGAAATTCTGCTGGAAAACGTTTGTAATTGCGAAATTCCCCTCTCAGCAAAGGCTTGCTAAAAGAAAAATGTGCGCAATCACAAACACGGGTCCGTAAATAGCTCTCTTAATAGCTAATTGGTGCTTCAGTAGCTTGTATGTTCAGTTTAGACAAAATAGCTGCTTTGAGTTCCAACTGATTCTTGTTAGGGTTATTGTAAAGGTTCAAAGCTAAAGTAGGTTTAATTTAGAATAGTATTTATTTACATTTTTACACAAACTTAATGATAGAATTCATCATTCTCCTGTCCATTCTCTCTTAACATTCTGGCGCTACTCTTTTTATATCCATGTCATACTTCAACACACACACACTTACACAATCTTACTATCTTGTTTCGGCCTTCCTTTCCTCACATATCTATTATTTTTTTATTTTTTTCGAATTGACAATATGCTGTTAGCCCTAACGGCTTTTACAGCGTCACCGGGCGGGATATCTATTATTGGGTAGTGGAAGTGTCCAATAGCGGAAGCGTTTGTGTTACTTGGGTCGAGTTTGACCACAAGTCGGGCGTCTCTCGACAGTGTTGTAGAGAATCCCATACAAAGAGACACTCAAAGGTGGAAAAAAAACTATTCACATTCATATTTAACAATCGTTTTGGCCACATGATATTCATCCCTCCTCCTTATATGTTCATACCATCCTAATCTTGCATTTCTCTTATATTCTATAATGTTTGTAACTTTCAATCTTCCATTTGTATACTCATATCGTATTGTAACATATTTTGTACCACCACACATCCTTAACAGTTACATTTCACAAAAGTAATAATAAAATAATCCGCGATGATTTTATTATTACATTTGTATTATGGATATCAACAACGCAGAAACGCCAAAATGTATTAATTAATGTTATCAAATTTTCATGCACTTTTCTTTCATATGTTTCCTTTTCTTTTATAGATCAATTTAATTTAGTCGCAGGTTTCACTGCAACGAATTTTTAATATACTATATGTTAGCTTATATAGGTTACAGAGCTGTAATAGCCCAGCGGTGAGACCGTGCGACTCTTTTAAGGTAACGAGTTCAAATCCCGACCAATAAGTTTTCTGGTCAAACATAAGTCTAATTGATAATTGCAATTTATCATACGCTTTACGGTGAAATAAAACATCGTAAACCTGCGTATCTGTAGAGAATTCTAGTTATATGTGTAACCTACCAGTCCCCATTGGAACAGTGTCCTATGCCTAGCATTGGGATAGTAACAAGCCGATACTTTACTTTACCACTAAAACATATGAAATCCTCAACATTCAACTACGGGTCTCATAACAGGGTTATTAATTCCGCTTTGCGGAACACAATCGGTGTAATGACGTTCATTATCCCCAAATAAGCGGCTCGTTAAGTGAACGGTTATGTCATTAGGAAAATACTATAGACACATTCACACTATAAGGAAAGTAATAAACAATATAAAGTGCCTGTGTTGTAAGGAATAATAGTGCATGGGTGACCTAGCCTTGCTTGGTATTTTTTTATATATTTAAAAAAATGCAACTAAAAATACTGGTGATATCTGAGACTCGATTCTGGGTATTTTAATTCTTAAGTCTGCCCGTTCCCAACTAAGCTTTAACAACTTTGTAATTAACAGCGATAATTTCGCTGTTAACCTTTACATTTCTTATAATTTTAAAATGGTTTTTCAGGACCTAAAAACACAGACTAAACGACATTTTCCAAAAAAAACCTGGCTAAATCGATAAATTGCCCCCGAAAACTACTACCATATTAAATTTCATGAAAATCGTTGAAGCCGTGTCCGAAATTCAGATTATATATATAGATCAGACTTAACAGTAGTTGGAATTTACAGTACTTCCTGTCACTCTCCAACCCTGCAAATATCTTCATCACAAAAATAGCATCGATCCGGAAAGACTTAGAGAGATTTCGGCTCATTTTATCAAGACCATAGTTTCATAACTTTCTTACCGAGGTGTCGTAAAATACGACTAAGGTATGACGTCAGGCATACGGCCGGTCATAAAATATCTAGCCCAATCGTGTGAAACATGTTTATAACGTGTTGTGCCGACCCCACTTAGAATGCGATATGGGCAAGAGAATGATGATGAATCACTCATTACTAAAAAAAATTAAATATGAATGTGGATGGGTAAGTTTTGATTTTAAATGTTTTCCTTTTTATTATTACCAGGCATTTATCCCACTTTCCAGCTATATAAAGTTGTTAATCAAAGCAGTCTATAAATAAAAAGAATCAAGAAAGATTCAGAACGTTCTTTGTTCCAATTTTCACCGATCCGTAAAGTTATAAAGTATAATCAGAGTTAATTAAATTTTTTTCTTTGACACGACAAAGTACTTTTAAGTTACCCTTTTAGGTTTACTTTGAGAACAACGAAGAAAAATTACCTTTATATAAAAATTTCCACTAGGTGTCTTCATCTGCACCTATTTTTTTTTTTACAAAGAAAGGCTAGCGCCTGGCTGCGATCTCGCCTAATGGTAAGCGAAAGATGCAGCCTAAGGTGGACTGCGCTTACCACTATAGTGCCTATTCACTCTTTTTTTGAAATTTTGCAGATCGTAAGAGTCTGGAAAGATAGATGCAGGGAGGGAATTCCACATTTTGGCCGTGCGCATGAGAAATGAGGAGCCAAAGCGCTTAGTGCGTATTTTGGGGATATTAATAGTGTAGCGATGGAGCCCCTCGTGGCGTCTGCTTGTCCGGTAGTAGAATGGTGACGGAGGGATCAGATCAAACAGATCTGTGGCACACTCTCCGAAATATATTCTGTAAAAAACAGAAAGTGATGCAACTGCACGCCGGTGTTTAAGTGTCGCGAGCCTTCTTTGAGCCAGCTTACTATTGCCTATAATTCTAGATATTAGAACGGATACTATACTCTACATTCAGCATTACATACATATTCTAATTAATTTATTATTATACTAGCTTTTACCCGCGACTTTGGTCGCGTGGACTGTTGTCGAGTGGTAGGTCGATAATAGATGGTGCTTTTCAACGTCATCCTATTCCTGTAGAATTAACAGGATTTCTATAGCCTATATATGTTATTCCGGTGTATAAGGAATAATTGTGCCAAACTTCATCGATATTGGTTCACGGATTCGCCGTGATAGATTAACAAACATACATCCATACTCACAAACTTTCGCATTTATAATATTAATAGGAGTAGGATTAAATATAGGATTACAACTAAATAATATTTTCATTTTTTTTTTGTTTTAGCGTCAATTTTTGATAGGAAAGATTTCTTCACTACATATTATAAAACAAAGTCGCATTTTCCCTATGTATTTAAAACTACGCAACAGATTTTGATGCGGTTTTTTTTAATAGATAGAGTGATTCCAGAGGAAGGTTTGTGCGTATAACAATAACATTCAATACAATTGTAATTTTGTAATTTTTGAGGTTTCTGTAAATAATTACATTTTTTTCCGCTTACATTGCAAACGCTGGCTAAACCCTACGAGATTTATCAAAATGATGTACTAAGTATTTGTACGCCATGAAAAGGTCTACAGAAAAATCCACGATGGTTTATGTCTATCTCTTATGGCTAACCCACTATAGCAATTTTTGTCATTTACTTTTTACGAAAAATAATGCCTTATTTTTGAAGCAATTTTTATACAATACAGCATTTATCCTTATCCAATCAAGTACCTTAAATAAATAATTGATTTAATATAGATCAATATGGCCGTTTACAGCATGTAATTTAAGTAAACATTTTCGGAGATATTACAGATTTAAAATGCCGTGAGGACGCCGCGCTTCGCCCTAACACTTCGACTTTAGCAGCTTTGTCGCTCTTTCAAGAGTTTGTTTAAAGACATTCTGTAATTAATTGTAAAGATAAAATACATAGGGAAAATGTAAAAGTGAATAAGTAAAAATGTACTATATGAATTTAAATATTCCAAAGATAGCAGGAAATCTTCTTGGTATAGGAAAAGGAAATTGTTTTTCTCCAAATTTAACGCGTGCGGGCCACGGGCAGTAATGAATAAATCAAAACTACTGGATCGATTTTATTCATTTTTTTTTACACTGACTGACATGGGATATATATTTTATACCCGTGCGAAGCAGGGTCAAGCCGCTAGTTAATTTATAAACTGTAGTATTTAAAATATGTACGTGTCAGTAAAAGAAATTAACTTATCAAAGTAGCGAATATAAAAAATTTATACGAAAAAAATGTATACAAGAACATAACAATACATCTAATCTAATCAGATATTTCAATACAAAATATCAAGCATCAAATATCATAGTCTCAGATTCAAGAAGCAATTTTACTAGTTATATTACGTTGAACGTAAAAATACACTAAAATTATTTTATTAAAACATCTTCTCAGCATGTTTGTTTTAAACTGGCATATTTCTGCTTCCAAGGGCACTTATATTTTTATATTAACAAGAGCATTAAATACCGGCAAAAAATCCTTCGATTAAAATTCCAAAAATACCGCGACCTAAGAACGAAACGTCGTAATTTGTAATCACTTAAAATTCCTGCCCGCGCCCCATTTTATGTAATGATGCAAATATTCGCGGTAGCCTGTTTTTACATTTAAAAAGGTATAAAAACCGGCTAGACTGTACCACAGGCTGAAACAATTGTTATTGTAATAACTGAGCAGTTCTCTTCTAATGACAAAATTCCTTTTGTTTGTGTAGTGCGGTTCAAGAAAAGTGGAACATCTTGAGTTTTTTAATTTTATTTATTTATTTGGGCACAAACTGTATACTTAAAGCTTACAATATTAAATAAATAATGTTATATATACCAATTAAGTTCCTACTAATAGATTAGTTATATAAACGATGTAATGTCTTAACATACTGCTGGTAAAAAGTAATTGTAATATTATCTAAAAAGTTTTGATTATAATATATACATAAATAAATGAGTTTATACTATAATTTGTTCTCACTAAAGGCAAAGAAAACATGAAAATGTGTGAATCTTCGCAATACAAGGGGTATTGCGACGATTCACATTTTCTTAGACAGTTAAAAGCAAATAATTTATAGAATTAGGCGTTACTTTGCGGAGATCCATAATACAAAAATAATAATAAAATTATTTTGCTATAATCCGCGATTAAGTAAAATAGAAAATATATATAATGCTAAATGTAGAGTGGACAATCAGTTTTACAGTTAAAAGCGATTCTACCACCAAGATGGAGAGCATCAATTTCATCACTTATCGGTATAGCATCGGAGTAAAAGCATTGGTATCGCCTTAGATTAAAACGAAGATTTATCTAGAAGAGGCATATTTTTAATAACACTTCTCTCATTAACATAAGTACTAGAACTGTAATTACCACTCATCAACATAAATTCAAGAATTATATTATCCCATTAATGCAATAACATCCCATGCATTAATACTCATCACACAAAACGTTAAATTGGAATACTCTAATACTAATTTTAATTACTAATTTTATCATAATTTTTTTGTATAGCCATAAACCCAAGTTAACATAGACGACCACATATGCACTAAAGTGCAATAAACTGTTTTATTTATTTATTAAACTTAAGTAACTATGTTATACATGAACTTTGAAAAGCATCATCACTTTCACTGCGGCAGAATGTACCCTAACATAAAATGACTGCAACCTTATGGGCTAGCGATAGCAGCTTTATTGCTTAAAATTATTTTAGCCACTAAAATTGTTATAAGCGTATTTTATGAATTGATCTACCAAATTTAGTAAAATCTACAACAACAAAACAAAATATATAATATGAAATCTAAAAACACCTAATACAATTATTATCTGAACACTAGAAACCAAACTACAGTCAATTATTAAATACATGTCAGTATCAAGCTGTATCACTTGTCGCGATCCTTGTCTTCAACGCTGTTGTTCTGTTGTGCTCGCAGTGTTGTGAAAAATCTACCTGCACTACTTATTTTTAAGAATACTTAGTTATAATTAAGTTTTTTCGGTATAATGTTACTATATTATTTATGTTTGTATTCAGATATCTAATGTTTTAAGATAAATGTGCAATATCCAGACACGACGATAAGGCTTTTGGATATGAAAAAATAATTGTAATAGATATTAAGAGTAATTAAAGAAATAAATAACGTAATATCTTAAAATACATTTTTCGAAAAAAGTAGTGTATACAGGATGTGACAATAGGAAAATATATATACAATATTTTATAATAAGACCTCGTTTGTATTGATATTATAATTCGACATCATCAAAATGGGAAAAAAAAATGAGTTCGAACTATGGCTCATATTTTATATTAGCCACAATTCCTGTGCCGTGTAGTGTGGCCATCCTTTACGAAGTCTCGGCACGTTGTCTCCGCGCGGGCCGCGGGCTATCGCTCCAGATTCCTCGCCCGTTTATACAGGATTTTTTAATATTCCCCACTCTGTTTAAATAGGAAACTTTCTTTATCTTTTTCGCACCAACACTCAATTTGTTCCACATAAAGGTTTCTCGCGGTGTTGTTTATTTTTTCAATTATCCTCTTAGAGGAGTTTTTCCTACAGTTTAAGCTCCGGCGCGTATGGCGCGATACCTTTACTGCTATAAATTTGTTGAATTCAACTGCTTGTACGTGTATCATAGACTCGACTTTTGTAAAAATGCGGGGTTCATAATTAAGCAGTAGAGTTGACGATTCAAAAGCACTTGTTTACAAGTTTATTTGAATAAAGAATATTTTGAATTTGAATTTGAATTTAAGAACTCCTTAATTTTAGAATATCGACGAATTTTAGTTTCTTTGTATATTCGATAATGTTATGATATGATTCTATTAAAAAAAGAGTTGAATATAAGTACAGTGAATTAAATTAAAAATTAATCAATAATAACAAGCAGAAAATGGATGGATGTTCACTTTTTATCAAATAATACTAATAGTATATCAACAAAAAATATAACACTTTTTCTATGGCTATCCTAGAACACTAAATGTTTACTAATCTAACGCTTTTTCTGACGAGACAATAATTAGCGGGGTTATTAGTTAAAGCTGTGGTAGCCCAGCAGTATCACCGTGCGCCTCTTTCAAGAAGGTCTAGGGTTCAAACCCCGGGCAGGCACCAATGAGTTTTCTAGTAAAACTTATGTGTCTAATTGATAATTGCAATTTATCACACGCTTTTCGGTGAAGGAAAACATCGTGAGGAAACCTGCATATCTCTAGAGAATTCTGGGGATATGTGTAACCTACCAATCCGCATTGGAGCAGCGTGGTAGGTCTTAGCTCCAATCCTTCTCTCCAAAAAAAAAAAAACGGGGAGAAGAGGTCTATGCCCAGCAGTGGGATAGTAACAGGCCGTTACTTACTAATAATTAGCTGTGTTTGATGAAAATAAAAGCATTATTTTCTCAGATATTCTCTTTGGAACAAAGCAATATTAAAGACAATATTTGCGTCAGGGGTTTGATTTTGTTCTAGTATCGATTAGGTCGTAATACTCTTAAATTTATATTTTAAACTCTACTAATACGTATAGGTACCCTTTGACAGTAAAGTGATCCGGCTGAATAGAATAGTACCACCCTCATTTCTTACGGAGATGTCGTAAAAGGCGACAAAGGTAAGTCGTCCCGCAGTGTGGTATCCGGCTGAGTA
The DNA here is from genome assembly GCA_947086495.1 of Morpho achilles. Taxonomy (NCBI): domain Eukaryota; kingdom Metazoa; phylum Arthropoda; class Insecta; order Lepidoptera; family Nymphalidae; genus Morpho; species Morpho achilles. The sequence goes on along the minus strand of CAMTZB010000004.1, from coordinate 3,248,991 downwards.
GAATAGACCAACCTCATTTCTTACCAAGGTGTCATAAAAGGCGACTAAGGTAAGTTGACCCACCGTGTGGAATCTTCTTTCTTATCAAATTTTCGTAAAATACAACTGAGGTAAGTTGACGTCAGGCAAGCGGTCAGTCGTAAAAACGCAGCAAAATTATGTGACGGTATGTTTATAACATGTTGTGCCTACCCCACTTAGAGTGGGATGAGGGCAGGAAGATGAGGAATCACTGAGAAAGATTGTCGTAATTTTCTATATCCATATAATATCTATATGCGTTACATTAAAAAGGGTTTCTTGGTGGTGCCGAAAGGGATATCTTCCACGTCAAATGACTAAACACAACCTTGTCACTTGTCTTACATATTCCCACGTTACAAAATTTATTAGAGGTAATGCATGTGCAAAACTTTAAGCAAAAACGTCACCTATGTGCACGATACAAAGTTAAGTTTACATTATAGACATTAAATTTGTGTCAAGCTATAAGCGGAAGCGTTTTCTCTGATGTAGTTTAATTATAAAACTAGTGTGTTAGGTCTTAGATTTAGTGCTTCACTATAAGACAAGAAGAAAGAAAGAAAGAAAGAAAGAACGTTTATTTCGCCTTCCACGATACACAGTTGTTAACTAACTAAACTTTAACATATAACAGAATGAACAAAAACATACCAATAACATTAAACAATATCATATAAATATATACTGCATACCACAAGAAGAGGCAAATGGCTCAGCTCAGTATAAATTGAGCGACAGAATTTTATCGCACAACACTGTTTTTCAGCAGTAGCCAGGAGCGATACAATTTAATTAAGTATATACTTTTATAATTACTTAAATCACAAATATTTTATAAATTTTAAATAAATAAACATAACATATTATGTATAATATTATATTTATTTTATAATGATACGAAATAGTTTTATATGTAAATAGATACAAAGATTAAATATTGAAAGTTTTAAATCGATTAGATTAGACATTAAATAATAGAATGCTCAGTCGTATACTGCTCGTGATATATTTGATGCTCTAGTAAAAATATCAAGGCTTCGCACATTACTGGATTATTTATTTATTAACTCCATATTCAATAAGCTAGCACATATCTTATATATTTTTTAATTAATTATGTAGTACCAATTAAAGAATAATACATCAGTCCTAACAGGACATTTCTACAATTATAAATAATTACAGTTAATTAAAAAAATAGAAATAAAAAGAAAAGAATAAAACAAAAAAAATATGCCATAAATATTACGACTCTGAAATTTGAATTATAATAAATTTTTTTAATGATAAAAGCCCATCGTAGTTGATATCCAGTGATATTTAATCCTTTGTACAGATATTATACAAGCGCGAGATATGCAATATTGGGGTTTTCTGTACCAGTTTCATTTTATAAAAATCCTTCTTAAAAACGGACATACATTGCGAGGAGGTACATTAATATTAAATCTACTTAACAGTTGATTATTATCTACTTTTCCATTGAAAATCTTATGTGGAAATTTCATGACAGATTTAGATTTTCGGATAGACAGTGGCTTCATTTTTAAGTATTCTAGTTTGTAAAAATAAGTGAAACATTATAAAAGCATTCAACAGAATTTCATACACCTACTGTTAAGGAGTTCTTTCGTCTGAAACCAAAACTTTCAGCAGCTTCATCTTCTAATCACAAACATGCATTGTCATCGGAACTGGACCACTATGTAAAATTTTAGCTCGATTGGACACCGGGAAGTGGGCTATTTATAAATTACAAGATTCTACTTTCACATAAACACATGGTAAGTTAAATAAAGCTTTCATAAATACGGCTTCTTTATCCCAAAGATTATTCTTTATCCCTAGATTGTCTTTTATCCTACTCAGCATTAAAGAGGTGAGTAGAGATTGTTTTCTCAAACACAGAAGTATAGACATAAATTATTATAGATCTTTCAAAACGCTAACTCCTATAATTTTGTACCACACGTAGTACAGACTACAAAGTGATGCTTTTGGGAGCGCGGTCTTGAATTTCCCGCCGCTCGGTTCCCGGAGGATATGTCGTGATGGTACAACAGGTAATGGAAATAGGTATACGCTTGCTATCGTCTAAACTCCGCTTTAACGTATTAATGCATTTAAGATATGAAAATACACTAGATAGTTAAAGTTTAAAGAAATATATTGCTTTCGGAAATGGTGGCATGTTTGGTTGGTCTATTTTTTTTCTCCACGTATCTGCTGCTCCAATATCAATGAAATTTGGCACAATTATTCCTTATACACCGGGTAAACCTATAGGCTATAGAAATCCTGTTAATTCAACAACAATAGGATGACATTTAAAAACGCTATCTATTACCAAGCTATCAAAGTTTTTTTTATTTACAATGTGTCAATGTCAATTCCAATCCGTAATCAAAAAATCTTTAGTAAATTATTACAGCTTAGGAACACACACACATCTCCATATGATCGATAGGATGTACGTGGAATTGAATAACCTATTACTTTAATACTTTATTCACTTTGCTCATCTCTCAAATATATTCTGAAGCATTGTTGCACCCCTTTATCCGTATTTGCCATTTCAATTCCAGAGATCCAAGTAAGTTGAACTTTCGAAAGCCTTGCAATTACTGTTTGCCTGCTTACGTAAAGCTCTCAGAGAATATATATCTCTTAGGGTCTGTTTCACAAGTTACCAATTAAAAGCCAGTTAGCTTATTCGGAACATATCTGACACATATCTCGGAACTTTGCGTTTCTCAGGTTTCTGATAGCCTTATTCAGCACTTAAAGTCCCTAATAAGTTAACAGGTAGATCATGTGGCTGTTATTTATTTTATATGCTGTATAGCAAATACCTTTTTTAAAATGGCCGCGATTTTTTTTAATATAGAGTCTCTTTATAGAGACATTTATCTGCTTAGCTACTTAGTTAATTTGTCGGTTAACTATCCGACACTTTATCAGTAACTTGTGAAACAGGCCCTTAATATAATACATGATATGAATCATTCTCAATCGCGCTATGCATATTATAATAAAAAACGCCACATAAAATTTTTGCTCCATTTAATACTATCCTACTAATATTAATACGAAAGTTTGTAAGTATGGATATATGATTGTTGTATAAACATACGGGTCACATCGCGTTATAATCGATTACCTTTGTATAAGCTTCTACGTTTCGGCAGAGTTGCATCCACCGTGGTCACGAACTGACTGGAGCGCCGCGGCGTCTTCGTTCCCGAGTACTACAGTCATTATTTTTTTCATCTACCCGCACTTGAACCGCTCAATCCATGTAAAATCTGTTGCACACCACACTGATATTATCCGCACGCGATATAGCTTGCAACGATTTCTCTCGCGAGTTATATTTATTGGTCACTGGATCCCTAGTATAATGTTTATATAATAATCAGTATAAATCGCGAAAGTTTAAAATCTACTAGTATGGATATATGTTTGTTACGCAATCACTAAAAAAATAAATTTAATTAAATGAGATACTATTTTACAATACACATCTTTCGTATATTTATCAAAACATTATCTTCCTTGCCCTTATCCCATTTAAGTAGGGTGAGAACATGTTATAAACATGTTGTCACAAGATTTGGCTACGTATTTTACGACCGGCCGCCTGCCTGACATCAACTTACCTTAGTCGTATTTTACGACACCAAAGTAAGAAATGAGGGTGGTACTATTCTATTCAACCGGACACTGCGTTTTACGTATTTTTATCAAACTCTTATCAAAATAAATACATTTGTCACTTTAAGGATTTCATGTAGATAAACTTTGTCTTTCACAGTAAGTAATTTGGTCGAATAGTCCTAAAGTTATCATGATATGATTGGAAGCCTTGAACTTGAATGGAGCGCCGTAGAGCGCCTAATGGAACAGCACGCGAAAATTGTATGGAATTATATTTTTTATTTAAATTTGAAAGTCCACTTTTCACGCCTTAAATGTTAGAAATATCTATTTTGTTTCTCTTTTCTACTTTATTTCTATTTTATTGTTGGAATGTGCAATAGTTTTATAAATAAATAAATAAATAAATAGTAATAATCACATCCGTCTACGATAGTTGATATTTAGCGGTAGTAAATTATTTACGGACCCGCGCCCGATGACAGCACTCAAGCAACACGTAGGATAAGGTATAAAGCAGCGTGTACATTAGTATTTTAAAGGTATACGTTAAATGTTGCCAATTTAGGACTGTGTCAGTCATTTTAATTAAATTTTCTTCCGGTGAAATCTTACATGAACCTTCTGAAATCAATCAGTAATTCAGTGAAATATTTGAAAATCTTTAATATATATTAAAGATGGGATATTTTCAAATATTTCACGGAGAATTAGAATATAAAGAACTTATATATGTTTGTTTGCTTATTAAAGTACAATTGATATCATACCTTCATAAAACAATTACTATTTAATTTAATAATACTAAGTAATTAGATGGCACCCGATATTAATAGTATGTATGTCTCTTATCTATTGATATTGTAGCTGATAAATGCGTTTTTTTATTTTTTCATTTACTAAATAATAGAAATTTTATTGACACCAAAAATTACATTCGGATGCTGAACAAATACTCTAAATCAAGCTTATAACATATGAATAATTTAAATACTAGAATCTAAACTAAGTCGCGCCTGAACTGAACTTAAAGAATTTAACCCTAACATTACATACTCAAAAATGTCGAAACAATATTTGGAGGTTCAAATTAATTTTACTTTTAAAATGAAATGTATATAAATATGCAAACTGTAGTTATTAGCTCTAATTGATGCATCTAATGTGTATACTACTTTATAGGATAAGGTGCTTTCGGTAGGTAACATAGCAAAGCTTTTAAATCATCGGTCACGAAGGCCCTTCGATGAAAAGTGCCCACTTAGCTCGTCAAACGCCAATCTATACGCAGGGGACGATATACTCCGATGCACGTTATCAAAGATTAATTTATAGAATCGCCACTGTTCTATATTAAGCCGTATTTTACCGTATTTTAAGCTTGAGATGTACATGTCATAACAGACAATCCAATTCATTCATATCTTCGTCTTCAGTTTCATTAAATGGAGGTCCACTGCTGGACATAGATCAAATCGAAAGATTTTGACATCATACACTCTTTTACTATTTCAACTCATTTGTTCAACTCGTAATTGAAACTCTAATTTATATGGACTTTTTAAGTCCATAAGATGATAAATAATATTGAAATGTGTTTGTTTCAAACACATTTCAATCATGAAAGAGCAATTATAATTTACGTACCCACGTACATACCACTGATTTTTTTAATGTAATATCAATTTACACCAAGACGAATCAAAAATAAGCTTATAAAGGACATTCGAAACTGTCCTTTAACAATTATTATATACACTCAGTGCCTATGTCTTAGCCGATACGAAGTGCATGTATATTCTCTTTGGGTTTAGCTCAACAATAGAAACTACCAATATTTTGATGTGTTTACGCCGTGTGGTTTAGTAGAATAGACCACCCTCCTTCTTACCGAGGTGTCGTAAAATACGACTGAGGTGAGTTGACGTCAGGCAGGCGGCCGGTCGTAAAAACGCAGCCAAATCATGTTACAGCATGTTTATAACATGTTGTGCCGACCCCACTTAGAGTGGGATAAGGGCAGGAGGATATATAATATTTTGATAATGTGTTTAATTTGGCTAACTACAAAGTATAAAAATTAACATAATATATTTTATAACATAATCCACAAGTCACTTTTGCATTATTAATATTAGTATACCTAAGTAGATATAAAATAATTAATGTTAACAAAATATTTCATACAGGTTCGAAAATAGGTAATTATGTTGCTTAGAATTTCTAATTTAAGTGCCGCATCTGTTCCTTATGTGATCTATTGACTTTTACAACACCACTACGATTTGAAATATGATTTAGAATTATTCCAGACGCCCGATAAATTGGTTTAGAAGTCACCGCGTACTCGAGTAAATTGCAAATTTCTCTCTATAAAATGCGAGTGAATAACAAAACTTATTTTTTTATAGGTATTTTAATATCCTTTTCTAACGTTGTTCAGAGCTTATTTATCAGTGGAATAATGAATAGAACAATAACGAACCTTCCTAAACACTTTTCTACGGCTGTCATGGATATAGTAGTTGGTCTGCAGACACATGTATTAACTATAGTTAGAGGAAATACTACAAATATAAGGTAAAGAATTATTAAAAATGTTTATTTCAATCTAATATGCCGTGTGGTATCCGGCTGAGTAGAATAGACCAATCTCATTTCTTACCGAGGTCTCGTAAAACGCAACTAATGTAAGTCGACCCGCCGTGTGGTATCCGACTGAGTAAAATAGACCAACCTCATTTCTTAGTGAGGAGTCGTAAAATACGACTAAGGTAAGCTGAAATCAGGCAGGCGGCCGGTCGTCATATGCATAGCCAAATCGTATGACAACATGTTTGTAACATGTTGTGCCGACCCCACTTAGAGTGAGATAAGGGCAGGGGGATAATGTTAATTTCAATCTAATTTGAATAAAAATACAACAGTATCATAACAATAACTAAGAGCAGCATCTACGGTTGGTCTATTCTAGCCAACCGAATACCACACGGTGGGTCAACTTACCTTAGTTGCCTTTTACGACACCTCAGTAAGAAATGAGGGTGGTCTATTCTATTCAGCCGGATACCACACGGCGTGTGCATACTATACTGTAGGTTTAACATTTTTCCTATTTGTAGATCGGAGGATATATTTGAAATCATGTGTATTCTAAGCGAAAATAGCATTCAAGTCATCAATTTAGACCTAAAGGCAACGGAAAATAAAGATAGGGTGAGTTATTTAAAACGTTAATTGTATGGATTTCAGTGCATAATATTCAAACCTATAAGGATTTACAATCACCACCACTTCATAAAGACCTATTTTTTCCAGACAAATTATTAAAAACGATGCATCAAATTAAAGGGTTAGGCATAGCCTAGAAATTTTTCCTCACGAGGGAAGACCCCCTACTAGATGGACAGACGACCTCAAAAGGGTCGCGGGGAGCCGTTGGATACAAGCGGCACAAAATCGTGTGTTCTGGAGATCCCATGAAGAGGCCTATGTCCAGCAGTGGACGTCCATCGGTTGAAGAGGAAGAAGAAGAAGATTTCCTCCTCCAAAAAGGGCCTGATAAATTGTAAATATGAATAAAGCACATAAGTTTAGGTAAAAAACTTTTGCTTAGACTTATGCTAACCCCCACCAAAGCTACACCCAAGTGAACTCGTAACCTCCTTTTAGGGTGAGATTTTAGCACTGGGCCATCATAGCTTGAATATTTGCATTAATATGGATATAGCTATATACACACAACACACGCTCTTTCACATACACACACACGTAAACGCACAAACATACACACGTCATCCCTATACCTTCACATATAACAAACACAACCTTAAACATTTTCTATTTTCTGTTTATTTTTGTTCTTTTGTTTTAATTGAAAGCGTTAATTATTTAAAACTAGTGGCCCACTCCGGCTTCGCACGGGTATAAAATATATAACCTATGTCACTCAGTAAAAAAAATGATTAAAATCTATCCAGCAGTTTTGTTTTATTCATTACTGCCCGTGGCCAACACGCGTCAAATTTGGAGTAAAACAATTCCCCTGGGGTGCCAAAGTGGTCGGCCTCCTCGTGGCGCACCCTGGGCAAGCTTAGTCTTGGCGAACGGACCACTATGGGGTGGCCAATCCAGTTGTCCTTCTGATTAGCAGAGGGTAATTTTGACAGGCCGGGGACTCCGGGGGGGCAGAGGTGGGGTTCCTAATGAGCGACGGGACCGGTTGGGCTTACTCTAAGTCTAGCTGGACATGGTTACGGCCACTGTCGGCGAAACCCGGAAGCCCAGCAATGGGAACGGGGACCTTCGGGTTGCGAGGTAGAAAATCTCTATAAAAAATTACCCGGTGGGGGCGGAAACGCCCACCAAGGCGTTGTGGCCCCTACTTGGGACGCGGTCTCTTCCTGTTGACCGTGACATAACAAACACGGTGGGCAGGGAGCGATCGTGGGCAGCGATGGCCTCCCTTTGTTCTGTGGAGGGAGGTAAAGGGAGGCGGCGGAGCGGTTTCACGAACTGTTGTTCTGGATCCAATCTGCTGCTGGTGAGTCCAGGTGTTAGTGAATCGTCCAAGCCCATCGTCTGCCGCCCTAACTGGGGACCTTCGGGTGTTCCGAACGGGGTATATCGGAAGCCTGGCTTACAAGTCCCCGAGGCGGTCGGTGCATCTGGTGCTACCGATGCACCGGTTAGCGGAGGGGGGTTTCTCTTTCGAGGGGCCCCTACCCAAAGAAGGTGTTTGTTCCCTGGGATCAGAGCTGTTGGCGGGATGGGAGCAATATGTACAATGATACCCTGTCCTTGCCATCGGCAGCGTGGTGGAGCACACAGGTCGTTTTAGTCGGTGCGAGTCCGACATAACTGCCGGCTGTCCCCGTCGGGCGGCGGTACCCATAAGGAGCTTTTTTCTGTATAAAAAAAACAATTCCTCTTTCCCTATACCATGAAGATTCCCTGCTATCTTTGGAATATCTAAATTCATATACTACATTTTTACTTACTTTTACATTTTCCCTGAGTATTTTATTTTTACAATTAATTACAGAATGTCTTTATATATGTATAACATTCACAGCTTTTTTGTCATTAAGAAAGAATCTTCATTACACAATACAAACATGTTTTCTTTAGAGGTTACTCTTGATAAAGCGACATATAGTCGGCCATGTGAAAAAAAACCCGTCCAATCGCAGCTAAATTCGAAGTGCTATAAGACAAAGCGCGCAATCGCTATACCCTGCATTTTAAATCTGTAACATCTTCGAAAATGTTCATTTAAATTACAAATGAAGAAGAAAATGTCAAAAAAATGCTATTGTGGGTCCATAAGAGATAGACATAATATGTATACCATCGCGGAGTTTTTTGTAGACCTTTTCAAGGTGTACAAATACTTAGTACATTATTTTGACAAATATTGTAGGGTTCGGCCTGCGTTCAATGTAAACGGAAAATAAATGTAATTATTTACGACATCACATTGGAAACCTCAAGAATGATAGTATTTCTTTACTCAATATTGAATGTTTATAATAAAAGTTTATAATATGTTAGATTATACATATAAACCTTTCTCTTCAATCATTCTATTGAAAATCCGCATCAAAATCGTAGCTCAAAAGCGTATCAAAATCAAAAGCGTAGTTTTAAAGATTTAAGCATACAAAGGGATATAGGGACATAGGAACAGACAGAGAAAGTGACTTCGTTTTATACTATTTAGTGACGTTTAGCTATTATAACTAACTACGATATTTCTCCTTTATTCTTATGCAATAATAAAAATCAATTTTCCCAAAGTCAACTCATTTACTCTTTCTCAAAAACTACTCAATGACACATATGATAGCCACAATGCTTTTTCATATTAATGACTAACTCTGAAGGAGGTTGTATTAAAAACATGTTTTAACAGTCGACCATCCTGACAACATTTGCGACCCTGCAAATCTCATAAGCTGACTTCTGGGAATGAATCTACCACTGATTCGGAATGCTGATTGTACTGAGAAGAATCGGCAAGAAACTCAATACTTGCTCTTTTAATCTGTAAAAGAAAAATCATTTCACACCTTAAGCTCACCCTCAATCACTGTCATAGCATACCACAGCTCAATAAGTGGCAACCAACTCAGCAGATACACACGTAAACAGACTCGCAAATGATAACGCTCAAAGAACAATCACCACATCTAGGCAGAGCCTAGCTGACAGTCGTTGCAGATGGCCACAGTCTAGAAAACAATCGTTACAACTGGAACAAATCCAGAGAATAATCGTCATTCTAGCTGACAGTTCTATCGAACAATAGTCACGGCTGCGTCTATGGCCTCACATAGCACATCGTCACGTTGATCTTACAGAGTTAATAAACCGAATACCAATTACCATCATAATATCATCATAATAATCTCTCCAATAAAAACCCCATTTTTTATTCCATAGCATCGCATATCGCAACTATCTCTCAAATTATACGAAATTCGCACTCTCCGTGTTGTCTCAAGATATTGATCGTCATTTCTTTTTTCTTTAAACTCTTTAAATTTCCAGATATTCCTTTTGTCCGCTCTATTTGTGAGTTTAGGTTACATCCTCTTCTGAATATAATAAATGACGATATTTTTCCTTTGTACTTATTATATTATTATACTTATTCAATAAATAAAAACAGTTTTCCCAGAGTCACCCATTTACTCTTTCTCAACAACTTAATGACACATATGACAGCCACAATGCTTTTTCATATTAATGACCAACTCTATGAAGGAGGTTGTATTATATTAAAAACATGTTGATCATTGTCAAATATTTTACCATACTTCACCAAAGAAAAATTACGTTAACTGTCATCTATGTTTTGTATTCCACTGACATTTGCGTTTTGTTATTCAATGTCATAGTCGTTCTTGTAATACCACGATTTACAGTGACTTGACGGGATAAAATAAATGCGGTCGAACGGGATAAAAAGTATCCTATGTCCGTCTCCTGGTTCTAACCAACCTCTACACCAATTTTCGGCCGAATTGGTTCATCCGTTCTTGAGTTATAAATAGTGTAACTTGGGACCAACTTTCTTTTATATATATAGATGTATAATTCCTAATACCTGTATGTTAAGAAGAGCGAGATCTTCTAACACAAGTATTTTTATACATACCAGAAGATCTCGACCACCTGTTTCAAAACCTACAAAATGTAATGAAAATAAACAATTTATTTATTTTTTTATAGCTTCCTCTATCGGGAGGCTAATAGAAATTCTATATCTCTATTATTATATATAATCTAATTTCAAAATATTGTTTATTCCGTACAAACTCAGGTATTAAATATTAACCGCGATATATGCATCCGTAGAGTGACGGATCAACAGACCGACAACAGGCCACACAAAGAGCCTTATATTTTGCGCACGCGCATCTTAATAACTTGTACAGTGAAACCGTTAAGTTTGCATCCCGAATTTCGCATGGCTATATTAGATGGTGCGTAAAATCTTGTATATAACATGTACCAAAAAAATGTAAATTTAATTCAGTATTACAGACTACTGAAGCAAGGTCTGGACACGTCAGATGAAAGGACTAGCCTAATCCTCTGTGAACCAGTGGAATGCGAAAATATGCTCTATGAGGTAAAAGATTTGAACATTATTAACTCTGTATATTGTCTCTATTAACATTATAAAGAGGAAAAATTTGTATGTATGTTTGTAATGTTTTCACACAAAAACTACTGGACCGAGTTCAAAAATTCTTTCACCTTTGGAAAGCTGCATCTTTACTAAGCAATATAGGGTATGTTACATTAAAAAATAGGAATCCGTATTAAAAATGTATTAAGGTAAAAAATTAGTCATAACAATCTGTCATCGCATGCGCTACGGAAACAATTGGTTTAACAAAAAGAGAGAGAGAGAGAGAGAGAGAGAGCGAGACGTTGTTTTATCATTCTAACTAAATTGATGACCTCATAAAATGTCTCTGGGAATCGCTAGATCCAAGCGACACAATATCTTAAGATTAATAAATTTCTCGACAAAATAAAAGACGATACAAGAAGACATACTTTGACATCTTTAATACTGATATTAAAAAATTTAGCTTAGGAACTCTGTGGACCTATGTTTTGTTATTTACAGATAACCGTTAATAATTTTATCCATCGTTCAATGCTCTACATATTCTTCTGGCCGCACGGAGAAGTCAGCAAACTTTTCCTCTCTGGCATCAAAGAGGCAATACGTGTCGCTGTCATTACGAACCCTCGAAGTGGTGTGTAAGTATTTTTTTTACAATACCAGGTCAAAAAAATCAACAATGATATCTAATGAAGAAACAGAAAGAAAGGACTAAGATCAGACACATCATACATTATATCGGTACTACTACACACATTATAGGCTAACCGTTTAACTCAGTCCTCGCGCGCGTACAAGCGCGCGGAAGTAAATGAAGGCGGTCACCTCTTGTATATCACGCTATGAGTGAACGCCCCTAGCATAGGTGCTAGTAACGGAGACCGAGGTAGGACCTCGGTCTCCGTTCTCGCCCTAGCCCCGTGCCCTTGTACCCTGCAGGCGAAGTCTGAGCTAAACGCTTAGTCTATAAAGTCGAACATTAACTAAAAAGACAACAAAAAATTGTTACTAAATAACATCCTATAACCAATTCTTAAAATGAGGTTCAAATAATATACGAACAATAAAAACATGTAGAAGAACGCTTTACGGAATTACGTATGTTATTAAGTTAACAGAGTAAATTGACTGCAAAGCCAATATATTTGCCAAAGAAAATGCCAACGTCGAACGCTAAAAAATATGTTTTGGCCAATTCACAATCGCCGTTTTCTCAAATCGAATTACAATGTACGTGAGCCCGTAGCTTTGTTGGGTCTTTGGTAAGAGGAAATTTTATTTCAGAAATGCTGGCAAGATGGCCGGCGATAATCAAGCCAGTACATGCTTCGAGAATTCCAAATAATGTTTTTCAAAATTAGAAAAAACTATAAACTAAAGCTTCTTTTTTAAATTATTTTACGAATTAATATTTAAATCTAATTAAAATAATCTCTGTTGCAATAAACTTTTAAATTGTCAAAGATAAGTCAGATTTTAATGAAATCGGAATTAAGAGAAGAAATGTATTTTTAAAAAACTTAATTTCCAAACATGCCTGTAAACAACTTTGCAGGTTTACATAATTACGTTAGAGTTATTCATATAGTTATTGCACGGATTTTTAACTCTTTCCGCAAAGTAACACCTACTACTATAAATTATTTGAAAATGAGTTTGACCATACAGGCTCAAATATACATTAAAGTTTTTCTTTAATAAATTATTACAAAATGTTTCAAATAAGACCTGCTTCAAATAGATAGTTCAATAATATAAAAAAACATCCTTTCCGCTTCATACGAGTACAAGACGGCGGTTCAATAATGTAAATTTAAAATGTTTAAAAGATTGACCGCTAAGTTTCTTTCTGATTCTTCTCGGTAAGAGCAACATTGAGCAAAAACGGACTGATAATATGATGAAAGAGAAAATTAGTAAAAATAATAGATATTAAAATTATTATTTGTCATTGCAAGGTTCCGTCTATACTACAATCAAGCAACACCCAATAAATTAAATCACTTAACTTTGGTGAACTGGTGGTCTGGCCGACTCTACAAATCGCCTTCTTTGCCGTCCGCAGATAAAGTCTATCGTGACTTCCAGGGTCGAGTCTTCGATGTGCCTGTATTGCATGTGAGTAATATCTAGTCTTATTATAAATGTGAAAGTTTGTCTGTTCTTTTTTACCCTTTCTTAGCTAATCCTATTATACTTAATTAATGAAATCCCGTTCTCCCTTCGTAAACAGTAAAACAATAGAGTACAGAGTTGAGGGTTGGTTAACACAGAGTTTGACGCTAAAGAAGTCGTTGGTATCGCTAGTAATATAGTATACAAGCTTCTACCCGCGACTTCGTTTGCGCGAACTGTTGTCTTGTGATAGGGCGATAATAGATGGTGATTTACCATGTCATCCTATTCCTGTAGAATTACCAGGATTTCTATAGCCTATATGTTATTCCGGTTTATAAAGAATAATTGTGCCAAATTTCATGGATATTAGTTCAGCGGATTCTCCGTGAAAGAGTAACAATAAACTTTCGCATTTATAATATTAGTAGGATAAATAGCAATCTGTATAGAAAACTTTAGTATAACAGTATAGTAATAAAAGAATTTTATAAAATTGAAAACATTACTAGGAAAAATATAATAACTATTGAGTATTTTTTTTTATTTACAGCAAATATGTACAAGTTATATCTATCTTAAATTACTTACACGTGGGCATGATTTGTATAGTCCTAGCTATACAAATCATGCCCACGTGGAATGGTCCCAAGAATGCTGGCAGCGTTTCCGCGCTGAATCACTAAGCTGATTCTTTGTACGAAAAAGGAGCCAGCCCTCTTGTCACCTGAAGAGGCAATCAATTGAGTATTATCTATTAACTCGAGACTATCGACTTGTCATGTATTTCATTTAAAGAGAGCTTTCCGAATTGTTTCCGTTAATTCTCTCTTCCTCTGTGACGATAAAAGGAACCTTTTAAAGTGTACTTCGAATATGAATTTGCAAATTTAAGGACTCCGTTTCGGTATATAATGAAAATGTTAATGCGTACATTTGTCATGACAACGTAAATTACTCGTATCTTTGTCAAAGGCGCCGCCGTGGCACTTCGTGAGGTACGACAACGATTCCACAGTCTCGGTCACCGGAGGTAGAGATGACAAATTGCTTGCGTTGTTGGCGAAAAAGTTGAACTTTAAGTAAGTTGACAAATATATACCGACTAAAATATTACACACTTTTTGCGTGAATGACCTTTTGAGGTTTAATTTATCGTTTTTACATGCTTTTGTTAGTTTCACCTGTATTTATGGTTGGTTGTATATAATCGTAAATATTAGTAAGTAGCGGCCTGTTACTATCCCACTGCTGAGAATAGGCCTCTTCTCTCCGTTTTTGGAGAGAAGGATCGGAGCTAAGACCTACCACGCTGCTCCAGTGCGGAATGGTAGGTTACACATATCTCCAGAATTCTCTAGAGATATGCAGGTTTCCTCACGATGTTTTCCTTCACCGAAAAGCGTGTGATAAATTGAAATTATCAATTAGAGGCACATAAGTTTTTCAAAGAAAAACTCATTGGTGTCTGCCCGGATTAGAGCCCGCAACCTCCTAGAAAGAGTCGAACGGTGTTACCGCTGGCCCATCACAGCTTACCGTAAATATAGTTCGCACGAAAGTGATCCGTGCTGAGGGCCACGTCCCTCAGCATTGAGGAAGACGACTTTAGGAGGAGGAGTATATAGCCGACTCATTTGTAGTAGTCATCTTCCTGCCCTTATCCCACTCTAAGTGGGGTCGGCACAACATGATATATACATGTCGTCACATGATTTGGCTACGTATTTTACGACCGGCCGCCTGCTTAACATCAAATCGCCGTGTGGTATCCGGCTGAATAGAATAGTACCACCCTTATTTCTTACAGAGGTGTCGTAATAGGCAACTAAGTTGACCCACCGTGTGGTATTTGGCTAAGTAGAAAAAACCAACCTCATTTCTTACCGAGATGTTGTAAAAGGCGACTAAGATTAGTTGTCGTCAGGCAGGCGGCCAACATGTTTGAACATGTTGTGCCGACCCCACTTAAGAGTGGGATAACGGGCAGAAGGATGATGAGAAATCCAAAAAGTTACATTTTCTTATAGTTGTTACAGTAAGGTATGTTTTAAGTTATGTGAGTGTTAGATTTTTGCTTTAATACTTAGAGTACAAACATTACCCTAAAATATCTTAATAGGTATAAATACTATGATCCACCGGAGAGAAGTCAAGGGTCCAGAATATCTGGAAATGGAACCTTTAAAGGGACTCTTGGCTTGATATGGAAACGGGTAAGTAATCAAAATTACTTTTTTCTGATTTGATTACGTAGAAACACTTGATTAGCCTTTTTTGTTTGTTATCAAGTTTTGACTGCCCGTTTGTATTTGTTTCGTTGTGTTAACTGATTAAGGTATCAAGAATGTCAACGTAATTTTTATTTTTTCATTCTTCGTGTCCACGCCTACCCACTTTTAGTGATATGGGTAGGCAAAACCAAAAGGAAACTCTGAGATTACGCCCACATAGGGGTCCGACATATAAATAAATTATTACGCATATCCAATGAAACTTTTGCCTTGCTTTGCAAAATTGTGAAAAGAGGACTTTTTAATATATCATGTGTCTTTCTAGAGATGAATATTTTGTCGATTGTATACATTATATTACAGTAATATATTATAATGCCGTGTGGTATTCGGCTGAGTAGAATAGAACACCCTCATTTCTTACTGAGGTGTCGTAAAAGGCGACTAAGTTAAGTCGACCTGCCGTGTAGTATCCGGTTGAGTAGAATAGACTACCCTCTTTCTTACCGAGGTGTCGTAAAAGGCTAAGGTAAATTGACGTCAGGCAGGCGGCCGGTCGTAAAAACGCAGCCAAATCATATAACAGCGTGTTTATAATATGTTGTGCCGACCCCACTTAGTAGAATAGAATAGACTACCCTCTTTCTTACCGAGGTGTCGTAAAAGGCTAAGGTAAATTGACGTAAGGCAGGCGACTGGCCGTAAAATACGTAGCCAAATCATGTTTATAACATGTGCTGACCCCACTTAAAGTGTGATAAAGACGATGATTCAATTTTCATTACTATTATTTGTTTATTAACTTACTTATTGAATCTTGTAATAGAAAGCCGACTTCTTCATCGGAGATGTAACAATGACCTGGGAAAGACTACAAGCTGTAGAGTTTTCGTTCCTAACTCTGGCTGACTCTGGAGCATTCCTCACTCACGCCCCGGATAAGTTAAGCGAAACTCTGGCTATCATTAGGCCGTTTCAATGGGAGGTTAGTCTTGTTATATTTAGTTCATATGTACAGAGGTATATTTAAGTTTAGTATATCACAGAGTGCGATTATTAAGAAAATTGTATTAAGTTACAATCCACAATAAAATAAACTATATTTAACGCTACATGTAGAGTCCTATCCGTTTTCACATATTACAAAATCTGCTCACATTTATCACACAATATAAAAAATCGTTTCACCTCGTAGCTGGAACATTATCAGGAGATTCTCGTAGACTCCACGATGCTTCACCAAGCAAAAAAATATTATCATTACTTTTGTATGATTAACTAAATTGTAACTGAAATGTATAAATTATGTAATTATTCCGTTAAAATTTTTGGTTGCAGAGGAAACAAAAGAAAAAAAAACGATTTTTGCAGTAACTGGGTAGTAGGATTATATTAGGTCCTTACATATGAAATTGGCGTTTTGTCGTACTGGCCACTTTGATCTCAAATATTACCTTTATGGTTAGGAATTCCAAATTCAAATTCATACAGCTATTTACTAATGCATTTGTGTTTCAAACCCCCTAATTCATTTGTTTTTCTTCTTTTGTTTTTTTCTTTGTGTCACTCTGTTTACAAAATGGAAAACATGAAATATCGCGTTATTTACGAGTGTGAGTTCCACCTCGGCACCAGTGCTGCAGAAACGGCTCGAAGTATTAATGATGTGTATGGTGACGGTGTCGCAAAAGTAAACACAGTGCGTTTTTGGTTCCAACGTTTTCGTTCTGGAAATTTCGACCTGCACAACAAGCCTCGTGGACGGCCGGAGACCAAAGTTGATAATGAAGAATTGAAGGCTGTTGTGGAAGCGGATCCATCGCAAACTACGTCCGAGCTAGCTGCAGGCTCCGTTGTTAGTGATAAAACTATTCTAATCCACTTGAAGCAAATTGGGAAGGTGAAAAAGCTTGAAAGGTGGGTACCTCATGAATTGAGTGATGCAAACCGACAAACGCGCGTCCTCTACGATAATCAGAAGCGCTCATCGCAATGGCTGAACCCTGGCGAACCCGCCAAATCCTGCCCTAAGCGAAAATTGACTAAAAAAAAGTTGCTTGTAAGTGTTTGGTGGACTAGTGCCGGTGTCGTTCACTACAACTTTCTTAAATCTGGCCAGACGATTACGGCAGATATCTATTGTCAGCAACTGCAAACCATATGGAAAAGCTAGCTGCTAAACAACCGAGGCTGTTCAATCGCTTTAGGCCACTGCTGCTTCAGGACAACGCTAGACCACACACTGCACAACAGACGGCTACCAAATCAGAGGAGGTTCAATTAGGATGTCTTAGACATCCACCGTACTCTCCGGACCTTGCTCCAACAGATTACCATTTTTTTCGCAATTTGGATAACTACTTGCAAGGAAAAAAATTCAACTCCGATGGGGCAGTCCAAACCGCCTTCAAAGATTTTATCGATTCCCGCCCGAATGGTTATTTTAGTAAGGGGATCAATGAACTACCTATGAGATGGCAAATGTGGCATATATAGCAATGTTACATACTTTGATTAATTAAATATATTTCATTAAAAAAAAACGACTTTATGTTCCTCCCATAGAAAACGCCAATTTCATATGTAAGGACCTAATATAAGTAACTATTTCACTTTCTAATTAACCTTCGCACCACATCTAACTATACAAAATAACTCCCTTCTACTTGCTAGCCTCTCTCTGTTTTTTGAACGAGAAAAGTTAGAATCAAAACCCACCATGCTGCTTCAAGTTGGATTGGTACGTTAAATATATCTCCAAAATTCTCTAGATATATACAAGGTTTCTTACGATGTTTTCTTTCACCGAAAAGCATGTAATAATTATCAATTATTTACTTTAACAGAAAACACGCTCCTAAAAAAAAAGAGTGCCATGGTCCCACCGCTGGGCCATCACAGCAGCTATATATCGATATAATTCGTTGCAGGTATGGCCTTTGGTGGGCGCCACATTGCTTGTCACCGGGCCGGCGTTATGGATGGTGATAGCCGCCCCATCTCTGTGGCAACGCCGCAAGCGTGACCAATTAGAGCTCTTGAGTAATTGCTGCTGGTTCACAACTATGCTATTCTTGAGACAATGTACGTATTTTGTGATACAAGGATATAATTTATTAAGGATTAATTTATCCATTAAACCGAAACGTATATTTTCCATTATGCAAGGATTTGTTTTTGATATAGCAGAAGAATCTTACACGTATTTATTTTCTGATAATTGTACACATTATGAAAGGGCTATATTTTATTAGTTAATGTATAGAAACCGTCTATACGTTATAGCCGGTTCTTTGTACGGCGTTACCGGGTTGGGAACTCTCAATTCAGTTGTCAAGAGCTCAGGAACAAAGGCCTCGTATGGCCTTAAAACTATTCGGGCTGACCCAATATAATATGGAAATATAGCCAGTTTCTATACATTAACTATGAATACACTTACGAGAGATTAAATTAAGAAATATCGTATAGTATTTTTTATACTCTATAACTTGTAGTATAAAATTAACGATTGAAACGATGTACATATTTATAATTCAGAAAGTGGCAAAAACTATGTAAGGAAACAATTAGAATATGCTTATAGAGTTTTTAGGATATAAGCTACAATGTTATAATGATAATTCTAAGCCCGCAAGCTTTGTGACTAGGTAAATTTAAAACTTTGTTATTAGGTTTAGCATATATAAAAATCTGTGTTTTATTACAAACAGTCAGAACAGAACGGTCGTTCATAAAACATCCATCAAGATGCCGAGTAATAAATAAAGACAGATGCACTTTGCCCGTACAACTATTCCCTTAAATATTGATAATTTTCTTTTCAGCATCCACAAAAGAACCATCCAAAACACATAAAGCCCGGCTTGTCATTGTTCTCATATCACTAGGAGCTACATACGTTATTGGTGATATGTACTCAGCTAATTTGACAAGTCTACTTGCAAAGCCGGCTAAAGAGCAGCCGATTGGTACATTAGCAGCTTTAGAAGAAGCTATGAGGGACAGGGGATACGAGTTAGTGGTGGAAAGGCATAGCTCGTCTTTGGCTATATTGCAGGTTTGTTCTTAAAATATGTTTGTGACACAGGTATGTATAATGAATTCCAAAGAAATATTTTTGAATTTAAACTATCGTGAGTAGTATTCATAGTTAATGTATAGAACCGGCTATACACACGTCTTATTCTATCGGGTTAGCCCGACTAGTTTATTTTAACAGAGACGGTGGATGGAAACTACCTCCGGCGTGGAAACCGATTTTTGACACTACTGGTTCATATAAAGACCGCTTTGAACCCGACACCGTAAGCGTCGCGTGCACAAACTTCATCCGTGCATGCGATGACGAAGACCAGAGCGACAGGGAACACTTGGAAGAGGTACGGTCACCGCCGCCACCGTGTCCCCCCGCACCCCCACCACCCACGAGTCGCGCCCAGCGAGCTGCGGGACGCAGTTCCCGCCGCGATAACATCGTGTGAAGAGCTCATGAATAAGAGCCCCGGTTGGGTTCGAAACTAGTCAGGCTAACCCGATAGAATAAGACGTGAGTATAGCCGGTTCTATACATTAACTCCAAAGAAATATTTCATGATATACTTCGGTTGTTTGTCATCCTATTAATGAATATCGTGAAATTATAAATTATTAACAGCTGATTCAGCGCTTCCTCTTGACTCCACTTAATATCTATAGCTTCATTAACGTTTTCCTATCCATAATATTTTTCATCTGCTTCATCGTTTGTTACTTTATCTGTTTAATATATTTCTTCTCTCGTAACAACGGCGACTTAGGTAAGTTAACTCGCCTGGTGGTAACTGGATGAGCAGAATAGACCACTCTCTTTCTTGTCGAGGTGTCACGAAAGCCGACTAAGGTAAGTTGACGTAATAGAGGCGGCCGGTCCTAAAATACCTAGCCAATCATATGGCATAATGTTTACAACATGTTGTGCCGACACCACTTAGAGTGGGATAAGGGAATGAATGACGATTTTGGTTGTTTATAGCCCTTTCAATGAATATTGAGGAATTAAAAATTACTTTCACATTTCTGTCGCTTCTTCCTGAATCCAATTGTTTCCTATGCTTAATTTCCACTTTCCTATTTGTCATCTATTTTATATGCTTGCTCATCTGTTTCTTTTGTTGTCTCCCTCTTCCTATCTTATATGTAAAAAACCTTACCTTACCTAACTCAACCTTAGATACCTTATATGTAAAAAAGTTATTTATAATTATTAGATTTTTTTAATAGAACGGGACAGGTGTATACGGTCGTCTCGCTCAGCTAATGCGTCGACAGCATATACAACGTGTTCGCAGCGTAGAAGTTGGTGTGCGTATGGTATTATCGAAGAAGCGTATTGCCATACTTGGTGGAAGAGAGACTCTCTATTACGACACTGAGAGATTTGGTAATGTATTTTGAATAACTTTTTCATACACCGTCATGCCTGAGGTTGAGGTATGCAAGACGATCCATTCGCAACATACGTCTTGCAATATCTGTACTCACCTTTATGTCTGTTTTTTTGTGTAAGAAAATATTGTTAAAGAAACATTTTAAAATAATTTAAAAAAAATTGTAAAGAGGTTTGTTGAGGTATGTCAGTAATTTAATCCTAGCGATCTCTTCATTTTTAATTTGATGACGTAGAGATACTCCAAGCATAGCTAAATCTATTACTCACTAATAAATATACAAACAATTATCCATTTGCGTATGCGCATTTGCTTTTTGCGTAATAAAACAATATGACTATCAACTTCATCGTTTTTCGATTTTGAAAGCAAACTATACAACTCTGTAATTGCCTTTACTAAAATTGTTTACTTTACTGTTTCGATGTTGCAGGATCACACAATTTTCATTTAAGCGAAAAATTATACACAAGATATTCGGCGATAGCATTGCAAATCGGCTGTCCATATCTAGAAACATTTAACAATATGTACGTATGCGTACAATAAATATACTGCCTTCAGTGCTGATATTAAAGTCCATGCCACTCTAAAGCCTTTTTTAAAACATCTTCATATCACATATATTGTTCCATTCAAGATAAATAAACAAATATACTGTTGCATTTATAATATTAGTATGGATCTAAAAATATTTTTAAATATAATTTTTTTTAAATAAACTAGATCAAAATTGTATGGTAAAATTTCTTTCAGAATAATGACACTCTTTGAAGCGGGCATACTGAGTAAAATGACTACAGACGAATATAGGAACCTTCCAGAACACTCCAGAAGATCAGATCCCGTGACAGAGAGCGAAACTAAAGAGAGCAATGATGCTGTGGAGAATACTGGAGCAGCTCAAGTAAAGTCGTCTAATTGGTTATATTTCAGTACAACGTTCAAAAAATTATGTCGAGACGTGACGTAAACATGGGTGTAGCGTTCATAAATAATGATAGCGTCCTACATGTAGCGTTTATAACTGGTTATACTAGTTATAGTGAGAGACGGCTGCTAAATATATACATATATATTTTAAAAAATGCTATATTATTAAAAATTGGCAACGATATCCATCTTTGCGTATACATAAATCGCCGCCGAAAACACGACAAAAACCATAAACTAAAACGTTACTTTTTAGAGGTTTGAGATATCTTTATTTCTCATTAAGAATAACTTTATTCACTTATATGAGATAATAACTTAAAACTAAACTTACTGGGCATTAAAAATTATTTTCTGAAATTACCCACATTTGATTAAACTTATTTGAAAACAAAAACATAGATATAAAACGCAACACTGGAAGTGATCTTATAATTTTTACTTTTTTATGTTTTACAGACACAAACTGAATCCACAATTGGCCTGCGACCAGTGTCATTGACTATGTTCCAAGGTGCATTTTGTCTACTTGGCATGGGATACTTTTTAGCAGGTAAGTTATTTAAGGTAAGTGCACTAGTAATTGACCATGTACTAGTTGTTGACCGTTTCGTATGAAATTTTAAATAAGCGTTTTGTTTGTTGTAGCTAATAAAAAATAAATTTGCAATTACAATAGTAACAACTGCCAAAAGCTCAGAACTGTAGCCCATTGTTTAATTTTTTTTTATTTTTTTATTAGCTACAACAAACAAAACGCTTATTTAAATTTCATACAAAACGGTCAACTACTAGTGCATGGTCAATCACTAGTGCCCTTTCCTTTATTACTTAGTGATATTCCATAGAACTAAAGTAAATCGTTAGGTAGCCTGTAACCAGATTGCTATTAGTGATAAGGCCGCCTTTCCACATCTTA
Source organism: Morpho achilles (assembly GCA_947086495.1). Classification (NCBI taxonomy): domain Eukaryota; kingdom Metazoa; phylum Arthropoda; class Insecta; order Lepidoptera; family Nymphalidae; genus Morpho; species Morpho achilles. The sequence goes on along the minus strand of CAMTZB010000004.1, from coordinate 3,226,035 downwards.
TTGTTTAATTTTAAGTTTCATTACGAATCTTTTTTTGTGCAATAAAGTATTTTTTTTATTATCTTCTTAAACTCAGTTTAAGAACCGAGTTATATATACATATTATATAAGAATATATATATAATATAAATAAAATACTGATATATGTACTTATTAATACATAAATAGATAAAAGATGGGCGGAGGATCATACCCCGGCAGGGGAGACCAAACTATTATTATTCTTATTAAAGGTAGAATTCTTTTGTTATCTTCCCCTTGTTTAAAAACGCGAATTGTAACAAAAGACACAGATAAATAATTCTACCACTGTCTGTATTTATATGTGAAGTAACTTTATTAGAAGTAACTCTATTTGCCTCCAAAAATGCCCCTTTTCTGAATAACGACAGATTATTATATCTAGAATGTAAGAAAATTACCATCATTATCAACTTAATTGTTATGAGCTTCTGTAAAAAATTGTTGGAATTTGAATTAGTGGCATTTCTCAATTAATAGCGTCGTTTGGAGCAATTTATGGAGAAGATGTCGATTAGCGGCAAAATCTAATAAGAATTATAATACTACGAATATAATTATGTACGTTGTGGTAATTAACGTCTTTACACCATTCAATTTTTATCTCTCTAACTCATTTTCTAACTCTTTTAGGAGATTGCTTCAGAAATAAAATTGCCTTTGTTATATTTTCATTTATTACTCGCCTACGTCTACTTTCTAATTGTCATTTTGTGTAAGATTTAATGTATGTATCTTTTAAAGGAAATGTTCGTTATTTGTTTTGTCGTGGAGTCATCAGCAATGATAATATATAATATCAAATTAAATGAAATTAAAATAATCTTTATTCAAATGAGCTCTTTTAAGCACTTGAATCGTCAAGGATCAATATGATTAATGAAGCTACAACTGGTTCAGAATGTTGTTCTTACCGAGAAGAGCCAAGAAAGTTGGCGGTGAATCTTTAAAAGATGTTCAAATTTACATTATCAAACCACAGTCTTATAAGAAGCTGAAATGATTTTAAAATCCAGGCATTTTTATGATCCACATAATTTTGTACACACAGTTTTGTAATATGCTTTACGCATAAGATATTTCTTCATTTCATTTTCCTTTCTGTAGACTGGTATAATATAGATTGCAAAATATCCGTGTCTTAATTAAGTAATACATACAATTTATTTTATTTTCAGCCCTAGCTCTGGCAGCCGAATGGCAAATACATAGAAGAAAGATGAAACAGAGAAAAATAAAACCTATAGAGAAAAAAACAGAAAGGCGTACTGCGAGAATGATGCTTTTAAAAAATCACTTACATAGAATCTTTGGAATTATGTACGTGGTTATTGATAGAGCTCTGCAAGATGATGCAAATGCGTAATCTAGACAAATTACTGTTAAGGGACATTAAGATACTTAGAAGCAATTTAGGGAAAATTTGTATGTATGTTTGTAATGTTTTCAAACAAGAACTACTGAACCGATTTCAAAAATTATTTCACCATTAGAAAGCTGTATCTTTACTGAGCAACATATTATATTAAAAAATTAGGGGTCCGTTATAAAAATTTAATAAGGTATAAAAAAATAAAAATTACGCGGATGAAACCACGGGATATCACTAGTTCAGAATAAGTAGTAATGTATTCTGAACTAGTAACTAATATTCAGTAAATAACTTTTTATTAAACTTATTATTAATTAAGTAATTAATAACTTATTATTCAAACAATTAACCACGTAGAATAACAGCTAATACAAAAATAAATTTTAAAATTATTAAAACACTAGCTGTAATAGCTGCTTCGCCCGAGTAGAAATCAATGTATTTAATTGAAATTTTTGAAAAAATAAAAGTAATCATTTTGAATTATCCATAAGATTTAGAGACATGCTGTCGCGGAGTTTTTTGTAGTTTGTTTGTAGATCTACAATTCTCTTCTATTTTATTCGTCGTTAAAAATAAGCATAAACAGAAAATTCAATTCAAAAGGTGCGAAATAAAATTCCATTTAAAAATCCGCAGATACAGAATTAAGAATCAAAAGTTAACAAACAAATAGGTGCTTTACATTCGAGCCTTTATTTGACTCGATTAAAACGGGCACATATGAGTGATGGTGTTAACATTTTTCCTTGACGCCGGTGAAAATCCTGCTTCGTATGCAGATTGCGGGCCTTTGTTTATGGCCCGTACAAAAACAACGGGGGGAAAACTCAACAAATTCTCACTCAAAGGATTTTGTCATAACACGTGGTGTAGCGACGACTGCACAAAGCCTTTTGTTCGTTCAACTTAAAATTTCAGCACTCAACAGAAAATTATTTATTGCGTGAACTTTCAACGAGATGAAGACTTTCTAACTCATTATAGACCAAATGGTAGATACTGGTAGATTTTAAAGTTTCGCGATTTATACCGATTATTATATTCTGTTATCATAACACTTGTAAAAACAGTGTTGTCAAATGTTTATTTATGTATTTAGTGCGTGGGTGACAGAGCCTTGCTCGCTAATTTTAAAAATATAAACAAAATGCAGTTAAAAGAATAAAAAAGGAAGAAAGAGCTGCTGACATGTGTTGATTCGTTTCCAAGTAGTTTAACTTTCATAGTCAGACCGTTCCTCATTGAGCTTTACAAATTACAGCAAATTGAAGCTTCTGTTTCTATTTCTATTCTAGCAGTTTTTTAGCAGTGCCGCCGTGTGGTATCTGGTTGAGTAGAATAGACCAACCTCATTTCTTACCGAGGTGTCGTAAAAGGCGACTAAGGTAAGTTGACGTCAGGCAGGCGGCCGGTCGTAAAAACGCAGCCAAATCATGTGACAACAGGTTTATAACATGTTGTGCCGACCCCACTTAGAGTGGGATAAGGTCAGGAAGATGATGAGCAGTTTTTTTGTGCTCGAAGGGATAAAGCGTCACTTCTTTTAATGAAACCTTGCTAGATATATGTATATCATGAAATAAAGTTAGAAATACATCCACAGTATAATATAAATATATAAATGAGAAAATATATCTCTGTCTTTCTGTCTTTTACGATTACATGGCTAAGCCGTTGTAGCAATGAATATGAAATTTGGTGCAATTAAAGTTTATGTACAGAGTTAGCTCAGTGAGTTTTCCTATACCTATTTAAGCATGTAAGAAAAATTATATAAAGTTTTCTGGAATAGGCAAAAACGATATAGAAATTAAGAGTGTTGCAATAAAAAGTCGACATTACGAAGTCACGGGTAAAATTACTCATTAAAAAATGAACAGAAAGAAATATTTATCTTAACGTAAGGTACGTTGTGAAATATACGTCAATTAGCCGCGAAGTGTGAGAGACGTGTGAGTACAAGTCAACCATGCCATGCATGCTTTTACTCCATTAACAAATATACTAAAATTCAAATTTATTTTAATTTATTTAAAATTTTAATTTTAATTTATTTAAAATTAAAATTAAGCGTTTGTGTGCGAAGTTTCACAATACAAAAATTATTATAGAATTATATTGCATTCTGACTGGCCCGTTGGAGCAGTGGGTAGTGACCCTGCCTTCAGGTCCGCGGGTCGCGGGTTCGATTCACGCCGAGGGCTAACATTTTCTATAAATGAATTTGTTGGTCTTTGAGCCTGGATGTATATTTGTATTTAAGTATGTATTTAAAAAATATATAAGTATATATTCACCAGTTGTCTGTCATCCATAACACAAGTATTAGGTTACTTACTTTGGGGACGGACGACCGTGTGTGTAAGTGTCCCATATATTTATTTATTTATATTTATTTATTATAAAATAATACAATCATTATTTTTGTACTACAATAATTAATTAATCATTGTATAACTTTGAGAATTTGTTTTAAAATATTAGCAACTTACTAGTGTATAAACTTTTATGAAGTAAAAATAGAAATAAAAAATGGGTTAAGAACCCTTTTCAAATCGTCGCGGTTGGAAAAAAGTAGTTTGTTTTAAGGTAAGGCCGTTAATCAAAATTATAAATCAACTGCGTTTTGAATTTCGTCCGAAGCGGGCGAGGCGAAAGGCTGAACAATTTTATTTTAGACTAGGTTGGCCAGATTTTGAAATTCTTTATTCGAGACATGATAAATTCCTACTCATATTTATTATCATTCCTCTGCCCTAAATCTACTCTAAGTGGGGTCGGCACAACATTTTGGCTGGTTATTTTACGACAAGCATCTGACGTCAACTTAGCCTAGTCGCCTTTTACGACATGTCAGTTGAAAGAGGGTGGTCTATCTAGTGAACTTGATACCACACGGTGGGTCAACTTACATTAGCCGCCTTTTACGACACCGCGGTAAGAAATGGAGGTAGTCTCATCTATTCCGCCGGATACTATACGGTGGGTCAAATTACATTATTCGCCTTTACAACGCCTCGGTGACGATGAGCGTGGTCTATTCAACTCAGCCGGAGACCACACTGCAGCTTTATTATATAACCACATTGAATGACAATGGTTCAATGTAGTCCAGACTGCTGAATACCTCTACTTTTTTTACTAAAAGAAATCGCAATTACAAGTTTACTAAAAAGCACTCTTAAAAAGTATTGTCTTCTAAAACTAAAACGTTAGTGTTATGTTGTGTCCGAATGTGGTGTAGATTTAAATGTTTTGGAGTGTATGCAAAGAACGCAGTATTGTATCCGGCTAAATAGAATATACTTCTACAAAAGTAATAATAAAATTATTTTGCTATAATCCGCGATGAATGAATGATTCATCGCGGATTATAGCAAAATAATTTTATTATTACTTTTGTATTATGGATCTCCGCAAAGTAACGCCTTTCTATAAATTAGAATATACTTCTCTCAATTCTTACTGAGATGTCGTAAAAGGCACCAAAGTTAAGTTGATTCACCGTCCTGTATCCTGCTGAGTAGAATAGATCACCCGCATTTCGTACCGAGGTGTCGTATAAAGCGACTAAGGTCAGTTAGCCCACCGTGTGGTATCCGGTTGAGTGTAGTAGACCACCCTCTTTCTTACCAAGGTAAAGTACGACTAATGTAAGTTGACGTCAGGCAGGCCGGTTGTAAAATACGTAGCCAAATCATGTGACAACATGTTGTGCGACCCCATTTAGAGTGGGATAAGGAGGATGATGATGAAGTATATCTCTTAAATAATTTTATTTACAACAATAATATCTACTTTTACTAATTACTACTTACTAATACTTACTAATATTGCTAGCGTACGCGCTTGTTGACGTTGCATTATTGGACTGTCCCACGTTTCCACGATATTTGGTGTGCATATCAAAGCGGAAATACGCGGCAAAGTTGGCTTTATTGTTGGTGACGTTTTTTGTTTCTCGCTTACGTTTCTACGAATATTTGTACCGTAATAACTTACAAGCGGATACATTTTGCGGTAATAAGTTGTACGGTTTGTACCGGTTAACGTTTGAATGCTTGAAATCTTTATGGAAACCGTTAAATACGCCGTGTGGTATCCGGCTGTGTAGAATAGACCACCCTCATGGTTTACCGAGGTATCGTAAAAGGCGACTAAGGTAAGTCGACCCGCCGTGTGGTATCCGGTTGAGTAGAATAGACCACCCTCATGTCTTATCGAGGTGTCGTAAATGGTGACTAAGATAAGTTGACGTCAGGCAGGCTGCCGGTCGTAAAATACGTAGCCAAATCATGTGACAACATGTTTATACCACGTTGTGCCGACCCCACTTAGAGTGGGATAAGGGCAGGAAGATGATGATGGAAACCGTAAATAGCTTTTTTAGATTAGACCTCCAAGCATAGTTCGATCGAGCGGAATATTTCTAAAGTATTGAACTGAGTCTGGTTGTAATACTTTTCTGCTTCAAGTAACTAAATTAAACTTACAAATAATATCAAGGCCATTTTATAATTATTTAGTAATCCGCACGTAATGCATTACGTTTTTGTCTTAGAGCTCGTTCCCGAGTACTACAGTGATTAGTTTGTTCATCTACCCTCACTTTAACCGCACAATCCACAGAAGGTCTCTTGCACACCATGCTGATATTATCTGTACGCGATATGATTATATTATCACGGAACTTATCCTTTCATTCACCAGTTGTCAGTCACGATAACACAAGTATTAAGTTACTTTCTTTGGGAATATATGGGGACATTTACGACCGTGTGCGTAAGTGTCCCATATATTTATTTATTTAGGGCCTGTTTCACAGATTAACTATCAATTAGCTTATTCGGAACATATCCGACGCATATCTCGGAATTATGCGTTACTCGTAAGCTTATTCAGCATTTAAAGTCCCTAATAAGTTAACAGGTAGATCATGTGGCTCTTATTTTGTTTATACCTATTTCAAAATAGCCGCGATATTTTTTAATTTTTCATTTTAGAGTCTGTTTTTACAGACATTTATCTGCTACTTAGTTTATTTGTCGGTTCTATCCGACACTTTATCAGTAACTTGTGAAACAGGCCCTTAATAAAAATAGATTTATAGTTACATTTATAACAAAGGAGTCACTCAAATCCTAACGACTTCATCAACAGATTGACGGACCATTGTTCGGTTGTCAAACGTCACACGAACCGAGATAATGAATTAACTTTGTCTTGGAGTAAATTAAGACATTTATAGGCGTACTAGGTGCGACCCGCGATGTTACCATAGAGTTTATAACGTTACTAGCAATCGCCAGCTCCGCCCGCGTGGAAAGATTAAAACTGTAATATAGTATTTTGATAACTATAAAAACAGTTAATGTGGGTTATCCTTAAAAGCTAGACATATGCTGTCGTGGACTTTTAAAGGGGGACAACTTTGACATGATTTTTGAATAACTATCATCGTTTATTACACGCACGCAAGGAAAGCTTTAAATTTTGCTTTTTTTGTACTATTATTACTATTGCTGCTCCTCTACTATTAATCTTAGCGTGATGTTATGTAGCCTATAGCCTTCCTCGATAAATGGACTATCTTACGCTGAAAGAATTTTTCAAAACGGTCCGGCAGTTCTTGAGATTAGCGCGTTAAAACAATAAAACAAACAAACTCTTCAGCTTTATATATTAGTATAGACACTAGCTAGAGAAACTCAGTGTATCACAAATTTTTTCCCAAACTGAAATTTTGTATCGAGAACATTATTGTTAGATATTTTAATTTAGAACGATCAAACATTAGCTATATAGGATATAGGTAGAAACAATATTTGTAAACTTTTACTCGCCCTAGAAGAGAACGATACGTAACGATAAGACAACCAGATTATATATCTACTTCTAAGCTGTTTTTGTATTTAGAACAAATAAAAAAATAAACATACAACCACAACAGGCTCTAGTTTTAAAAGCGTCATTGGTGACGTCATATTCACGATACACGGAATGTGCTCGAGTTCTCACATTACAAGAGGATCTATGGCCAACCCAATCTTGTTTAGTTTTAAGACCAATCTAAGGGATCCCCGTTCAAAGTTTTAAGCCGTGCGGTTTAAACTGAGATAGTAGAACGTACATCTGCCTCAAACTTTTCAAACACACGTAAACTTTTTGTATCCAATGTAGCCACAGCGGTAGGTGCAATAACGTGATATATAGTACACACATAGTATCTTCATAAGAAAAGATCAGGTCTCCGTTTTGAGGTGATGCTTCCAAACAAATCGCCGTGGCCCATAGTTTGGCCTCAAAAAGCTCTTAGATTTATTCATCATTCTCCTACCCTTATCCCACTTTGAATGGGGTCACGTGATTTGGATAGTTTTTACGACCGGCCGCCTGCCTGATTTCAACTTACCTTAGTCGCCTTTTATGATAACTCGGTAATAAATAAGGGTGGTATATTCTACTCAGCCGGATACCACACGGCGGGTCGACTTACCTTTGTCGTCTATTGCAACACATCGGTAAGAAGTGAGAGCAGTCTATTCTACTCAGACGGATAAAACAGCGGGTCGACTTAACTTAGTCGCCTCTTAACAGACCTCGGTAATAAAAAATCTACTCTACTCAGCCAAATACCACACGGTGGGTCTATTTACCTCAGTCGTCTTTTACGACACCACGGTAAGAAATGAGGGTGGTCCTATTCTATTCAGCCGGATATCACACGGCGTAGCTATCATATTACATGCACTCACTAAATGTCTCCGTAATCAAATAGGTGACCTCACATTAGCAGCCTTTACTGATGTTCGACAGCACTAACCGAGATTTAAAATAATTAATTCTCATAGATCTATGTTAATATAGCTAAAAACACGATTTTAAAATCGATTGTAATATATACGGGGTCTCGATTTAAATAGTAAAAAAATTTAGTTCCCGAATTCACTAATGAAAGTTTCAAATGACCGGCGAAAACAAAAAATATTATATGACCTCGTTACTCCGATTTGCAAACCGCGAACTGTTAAAAATTATGTTTCCGCCAAATTTACATTCTAAAGTGGCAGTTGATAAAGCGCAAAGTTGGCAGAATTGCGTTTCGTATTATAATATACAATTTGTATAACAACTTTTTACCAACTTTTTTTGTAATTGAGTCTTTAACAATGGCCAAAATTTTCAAAACCCTCCAAAGTTCGATGGCAACTTAGGCAATATTCTCTAAGCCTACTTTTGTAGAGGCGAAAGTTTGTTTGTGTACTGTTTTAACACTCCAATGGTTCAAAGGATTTGTACCAAATAATCTGTACAAGAAGATCTCATAACCTTAGCGAAAATCAAATTATCTTGTAGTGAACCGCGAGCATCCTACTAATATTATAAGTGCGAAAGCTTATGAGTATATGTTTGTCACTCTTTCACGACGAATCCGCTGAACCAATATCGATGAAATTCGGCACAATTATTCCTTATACACCGTTAATTCTACAGGAATAGTATGAATTTGAAAAGCACCATATATTTTCGACACGACAACAGTCCACGCGAACGAAGTCACGGGTAAAAGCTAGTAGCTAATAAAGAAAAAACTATAATCAATTTAACCGCTATAAATATAAGAATCTGGGCGACCGAGCCTTTCTCGGTAATTTTTTTAAAGACATAAAAAATGCAATTAAAAAATTAAAGTCGCATTCTGCGATACCCCGGTAAGAAAGAGGGTGGTCTATACTACTCAGCCAGATCCCACACCGCGGGTCAACTTACCTTAATCGCTTTTTACGACAACTCGGTAAGAAATGACAGTGGTCTATTCTACTCAGCCGGATACCATACCGCGGGTCAACTTACCTTAGTCGCCTTTTACGACACCTCGGTAAGAAATGAGGGTGTTCTATTTTACTCAGCCGGATACCACATCCGATATGTCGTGTCATAAATGCTTAAATCGTATCATATAAATGGGCCTGTAAATCGAATCTCACTGATTGTAGCTATGATGTGTTAATTAAGCACCTAAATTATCTAAATACGCCATCTCGGCATGACCCAATAGGCAATCTCGATTTATTAGTTGCGAACTTGTCTCGGGATTCACAATTTGAATATAAATTAATGTTACCGAGATGGGGCGATAGATTTGGAGACGGAAATTTAATTGATTCTATATTATTTTCACGTAGACGCCGGTAAATTGAAAATTAATTTTCAATATTATATCATAATATTGTAGTTTTCATATTTTAGCACTGGCAACATCTATCAAAAATATTTCATAATATTATATTGTAATATTGTAGAATTTTTATATTTTTGCACTGGCAAGATCCATGACAAATATAATTTTTATTCTTTTTAAGCAACTATAGACTATAGAGCCTAAACATTATTACAATCTTGTAACATATCAATCTAGCAATTTGCCGCTGATTTTTTGATATTTTGTTCACGTAGCAGATATTCATCATAACAACGAAGAATTTTTGTTTCCAAAGGAAGTAACGTTGCAAATCTACTTGCTTATGTAAAATTTTAAATGCTGCGTCCTAAACGATACGTGAAAAGAAAGTAACTTAAAAATTATTTATTCTCATATTAATGTTTAGCTAGGTATTGATTATTTATATAATATACTAGCAATCGCCAGCGGCTCCGCCCGCTTGAAGAGATTTAAACCGCTATATAGTCTTTTGATAACCATAAAAATGGTAAAAGTGGTTTAAACTTAAAAGCTAGACATATGCTGTCGCGGACTTTTATTTAGAACTTTTAGAGGGGAACAATTTTGTAATACATGATTTTTGAATAACTATTACGGTTTACTCAGCAAGGAAAGCTTTAAATTTTGCCGTTTTCGTACTATTTTTTTATTGCAGCTCCTCCTGATCTTAGCGTGATGTTATATAGCCTTCCTCAATAAATGGACTATCTTACATTAAAGAATTTTTCAATTCTATCTAGTAGTTCTTGAGTTAACACATAAGTTTTTCTGTGAAAAAAACTTGTGTCTAATTTATAATTGCAATTTATCACACGCTTTTCGATGAATGAAAACGTCGTGAGGAAACCTGCGCATCACTAAAGAATTCTGGGGATATATGTAACCTACCAATCCGTAGTGGAGCAGCGTGGTAGATCTTAGCTCCAACCCTTCTCTCCAGGAACGGAGAGAGGAGGCTTATGCCCAGCAGTGGGATTGTAACAGGCCGTTACTTTACTTTAATTTCTTATAAACACAACCAGTTGTAATTTATAGAATTAGGCGTTACTTTGCGGAGATCCATGATACAAAAGTAATAATAAAATTATTTTGCTATAATCCGCGATGAAGTAAAATAGAAAATATATATAATGCTAAATGTAGAGTGGACAATCGGTTATCATACCTGATACATACAGGAGTCGTAAAAAACACATGCACAAACCTCCACCACCGCCACCGTGATACACAAGCACTATATACGTTCACTATCACAAACTCAACAATCGTTTCGCCCCGCAACCGAAGCATCGTCAGGAGATAGACTCAAGCGATGACAAAGCGATGCTTTGCGATTTTGGTCGTGGAGTCTATCTCCTAGTGGTGGAGGTTTGTGCATGTGTTTTTTATTTATTCTCTATTTTACTTCATCGCGGATTATAGCAAAATAATTTTATTATTACTTTTGTACAACCAGTTGTATCAAGAAAAAAAAAAATAGCACATTTCTCTTAAATAAAATTAACACTGAGCCAAACATAAAAATTTTAAAGCTTAGAATTTATAAATTCCTTATCGAAATATTCCCTTTGCCTGTACTGAATCTGAGCCTGTGTACGGAACCATAAAAATAATTACAAAAGACTAAACAATGCAAATTGAAATAAAAGTTATTGATTTCAAAATCCGTAATCAATATGTTTCAAACATTAATTATTATCGTCGGGCCTATTGTCGGAGATACTGTAGATATATTGGGCTCTTTTATAAAATTGCCCCATTGTTTTGAGCTTCGATAAAAAAAGTTTCATACAATATCTACTCGAGCGTTGTATTGAAAAGTATTTTAACTACACTTTTTAGAATGTAAATGGGCCAACATTTTGTTTGATAATTTATAAATTTATGAAGCTTTAAGTGGGCTCGGCACATGTTTTAACATGTTCCCACTTATCCGACCGATATGTGCTACGTACGAGTATTTTACTACCAGCCGCCTGCCTCACGTCAACTTACCATAGTCGTATTTCACGCCAACTTTCTATAGTCGTACTTTACGACAGCTTGGTAAGAGGAGGGTGGTCTATTCTACTCAGCCAGATACCACACGGCGGGTCAAATTATCTTAGTCGCCTTATACGACACCTCGGTAAGAAATGAGGGTGGTCTATTCTACTCAGCCGAATACCACACGGCGTGTCAACTTACATTAGTCGCTTTTTAAGACAACTCGGTAAGAAATGAGGATAGTCTATTCTACTCAGCCGGATACCACACAACATGAACGAACGTGTAAATAATTTTCCCATGTATTTATATATTCTTATAGACCAAATCTATTAGTAATCCTAGCAAGACGAATACTCTGCCCAAAACCCAGATTAGGATAGCAAAAATATACGTTAAGAAATCAAACACAAAAATAACATTAAGAAAGTATTTTGTATCGGATTATACAAAGCTCTCGAAACGTAAGATGGATCAAAATCAGCCGCGACGGCTTTGCTACGCGAATAGATAAAGTTTTGCTTTGTACATTCCGATAAGATAGCGTTATGAAATTTAACAACCCTTCGTATATTATTTAAGCATTCATATATGTAGTGAATACATAAACACTTCAAAACAATTGAAACTTATTTATGTAGTTCTCCGGTTTTTAAAGCTAATAAAACACCGTAGCTCTTATTAAAATTAATTTACAGACATATTATTCTCAAGTAATTATATATTCGTATCATCTTTTTTCATCTACTTAACAAAAATTAATTATGAATTAAATAATAAAGTAAATACAGTATATTTATATTATACAGTATAGTATAAATACAGTATATTTATAAAGTTTCCGTATGGGCTTGAAACTAGTCAGACTCACCCGATAAAATATGACGTGAGTATAGACAGTTTCCATAAATTAAGATCCGCGGTTTACCCCTATAACAATGACTATAGAATGCTATATGAGGTATTAGATTCTATAATAAAATTCCGCAGTTTATTTTATCTTTCCAATTAAAGCAGTTTAAAATATCTATTAAAAAGTGGCTGCTACAGTAAGTAAGACAACTATACTGTTGAGATGTAATCCACAGTAGTGGAAGGTACAACAAACAGAAGTGTTTAGATTCAAAAGCATTTCCTTACAAGTATATTTGGAAAAAAAAAATATTTTGAATTTGAACATAAATATATATTTTTTTTATTTACAGCAAAAATGTACAAGTTATATCTATCTTAAATTAATTACACGTTAGGACTATACAAATCACACCCACGTGGAATGGTCCCAAGAATGCTGGCAGCGTTTCCGCGCTGAATCGCTAAGCTGATGCGAAATTAAGAAGCTGCGAAATAGGAGCCAGCCCTCTTGTCACCTGAAGAGGCAATTAACCGAGGTGTTAAAACGGATTAAAAAAAATTTTCACTTTGACTTCATGGCCCTAGGGTCTCAACTGCAAACGGCACAAATATATAACTCTCGATGAGAGGCATGCTTCCGCCGTTTGCCGTATTCGGCCATTTCCGCCGCAGCTCCAGGACTTGACGCTGTTTCCCTGATATGGGACGAGGCTAACGTATCAACTCATGTTGCGTCCCACATTGATAATAGATTATATTAAAGAAAGAATTAACCAGTTGTGTATTTAAAAATATATTTCACCGCGTAATCGAAAATAGACCACTCTTAAAGCTTCATTATGCAGTAACAATAGTCAGAGCTTTCTTGGTTTCACGGATACTCAATTATCTAGCTTTTAATTTACCCACATGGCTTAAATATAGCGCCTGAAAAGCAGTCATTATTTCGTAAACAATGCCAGAAGACAATGGGAATAGAGAGAATGTGTGTATAAGGTGTATTTACAAAAATAACTATCTTTGGGAAGAAAAGAATTTTATCAAGAGAACAAAAACGGGTAGCGTATAATGCAAACTTTAATTATAGAACGAGTTAATTTACTTTTAGCTCGCTCTCGGAATAAGCTTTAAAGAAAGGTTCCAGTGTAAGAGTACATATCGAAATAGGTTTTTTTTAATTCAATGAAAGGATTGGGATTTTTCTTTTTATGAATATTTTATTGCAACGGTCTGTCTTGCATCCATATCAAAATAAATCATCATCCCGCCCTGGTCGGCACAATATGTAATAAACTTTGTGTCACATGATTCGACTAGGTATTTTACAACCGACCACCTGACTGACGTCAACTTACCTTAATGGCCTTTTGCGACACCTCGGTAAGAAATGAGGGTGGTTTATTCTACTCAGCCATCACCACAACTTACCTTAGTTAAAGGCGACTGAGGTAAGTTGACCCACCGTGTGATATCCGGTTGAGTAAAATAGACCACTCTCTTTACGTAAAATACGACTAACGTAAGTTGACGTCAGGCAGGCGGCCGGTCGTAAAACACAGCCAAATCATGTGACAGCATGTTTATAACATGTGCCAACCCCACTTAGAGTGGGATAAGGGCAGGAGAATATTGTTAGGAAGTATGATCTTCATATAAAATCTATTTGAATAAAGAATATTTTATATTTTAATGTGCAACATTCATATACATTTACTAGCACTGCTGAAGAGCAGTAATTAAAAATATTATTAAGTAATTAAAGAAGTAAGTATCGGCCTGTTACTATCCCACTGCTGAGAATAGGCCTCTTCTCTCCGTTTTTGGAGAGAAGTCTTGGAGCTAAGACCTACCACGCTGCTCCAATGCAGATTGGTAGGTTACACTTAACTCCAGAATTTTCTAGAGATATGCAGGTTTCCTCACGATGTTTTCCTTCACCGAAAAGCGAGTGATAAATTGCAATTATCAATTAGACACATAAGTTTTCATTTCATGGTGTAACCACTGGGCTTTCATAGGTTGGAATCTTATTACTAGACCTATATGTCCAACGTACAGTCATAAATTACTTAATTTGTATAATGTGTTGCATAGCCTCTTGAACATCGGTTGGCTATTACTGGGACAGATGCGGAGAAAATTAATCAAGGTCGGGTTTAGACGTTAGCCGAGTTTAGAGTGGCGTAACCCTAACTAAGGAGGGCCAGTAAAAGTGCGAGATGTTTAAAGCCCTTTACTTTTAATACAACATTTTGTGTAGACCATGCAACCTATTTAACAACTCTTTAGAAATCCCAAATGCGCTATTTTTAAAACCCTGCAAGTAAATTTGTGATACATTGACAAGGACTTTTGAAAAAATATTGTTCTATCTATAAGAGTTAATATGAATATTATTAAATGATTTACAACTAACCAATCATCCGTGTGGTTATTATTTCATATTTCATTAAGTAGAATACACCACCCTCATTTCTTCCCGAGGTGTCGTCAAAGGCGACTAAGGTAAATCCATTTGTGTCCATAGTTTTGTTGAGTTACCTAAGACCCAAAAGGATGAAGTTTTTAGTATCAAATACAACAAACAAACATAAATCAATAGCACTTAGTCCACATTTATAAAGAGATTGCCTTTTCAAAGCACAGCTTCGATATTTAAGCATCTGTTCTACCCACTAACAAGCCTTTGCTGCGCAATATTATATACTTGTCCTTATTTATAGTACAAAATGCTATGCTCGATTTTAGATAAAAAAAATTATTTTTTTTTATAATTTTTTCACGATTTATTTATCTCTGTACAGGCGATACAAAGAAACAGAAATTAATTTTAACTATTGCTAATGCAGGATTCTTCTACTTCTCTGTCATAAATAATAACTTTTCGTAAAATTCCCTTAACTAAATCTTGTGCAGTAACTAGACGTTTTGGTATATCTACAAACTTTATCCTGTAGCAGGCGACTAGTTTTTCCTAGCATATTTGCTCGTGCTAAAAAAATAGCAAAAACATAAAATCGCTCTTTCCATAGCCACACATCAGGGCTGCCTCACAAGAATTAATGCTTCGGTCCCTTTTAATAAGAGTTGAGCGGTTTTGGACACGCACTTACGTACTATATCGTCTTTGTCGACCTTTATGATCGCACCAAAGATTGGTCTTAAAGCACCTTAGTAATAAAATAATGGTACTTAAATAGCGCTCGCACATTCTCACGTGCCAGTCTATTGTATAACCTGACCTGATAAAATAGCAGCTCGCCGTCAAACTTAAAGTTTTGACGAGCATGTAATAAGTCAATACTTATTGGAGACGCCTACCATAGTCAGGTTACAATTTTTTACAATTTTATTTATTTTCTGTTATTTATTTATTTATTTATTTATTTATTTACCAAAAAATGTAAGATATAGATACAATTTCCTTATGCTAATAATATAATTATTTATCACAGAGTAATTCGGAAAAGGGTTTGTCAAAACTTGTGCTAGCGAATACCTGTGTTACAAGTGCTGACACCTTCCCAATTATCACAAGAAACATTTTGATAAGGAGTTATTTAAAAGTAATAAAGTTAAGTTAAAAAGTTAAATAAAGTTATTAGTTATAAATTAGGCAAAAATAAAAAATACAAAAACAAAACAAGCATACAAAATTTATCGCAATCCCATGCAAGTATAAGTGTCTGTAAGAGAATATGTTAGTAAGTGTGAGAGTGTGAAGTGTGTTTGTGTGTGTGTGTTGGTGTGTGTGCGTGTGTGTGTGTTATTATTTACTTTTTTATTATTAATAGGTCTTCACTAGCAGTATAGCCAAGCGTTAGCAAGTATTTCCTAAGTGAATTTTTTGACTGTTTCCGAGTCTGACTGTAGCAAACAAAACGCTAATTACTTAAAAATTTCATACAAAATGGTCAACTGCTAGTACATGGTCAATTATTAGTGCCCTTACCTTAATAGAATAATCGAAATATTTTTATGAATCGTAATTGAATCGAATGATAAATCGAATTATATAATCGATATCAATCAATACGTATTTGTGGAATCAATTATTTCAGTAGTCAGATAAAGTCAATATTTGGAAGTCGAAACGAATCAACGAAATTTTAGCTCGTTTAAAAGTTTAAAAAAGTTTATGAACCCATGGGTTCGGCAGCTGTCAATCTGTCAAAGTACTAAGTTTAGGGGAAAAATTGTTTCCACTCTTGCGCGAAGACCTCTCAACCCCATGATTAAAACAAGGGTTTGAAACGAGAAATTTGAATGTTTTAATATCGTAAAAAATTTCACAAAACATTTCCTCGACCCCTACTGTGTAGTATTTAGTTATTACAAATATGTTCTTTAATATTTAAACGAGCTAATGGTGTATATAGGATTTAATAAATAAATAAGAAGAAATTAAATGAAATAATTGAAATAAATAGAATTTGTGTTTGGAAACGGCTCCTACGATTTTCAGTATGTAGATGCATATTGGGGGTGATAAATTGATCTAGCTAGGTTTTATTTTAAATAAAATTTCCTATATCCCTGTTTTCAGGCATAGAAATAATGCTAAAGATAAGAGAATAGGTTTTCACTAGTCCAATAAAAGAAACATTTTTTATATTTTTAAAAACAAATTCCAAACAAGGCTCGGTCACCCATGTACTAATATATATACTACAAATTACAAACTACCGCCGTGTGGTATCCGGCTGAATAGAATATACCAACCATCATTCCTTACCGAGAAAAAGGCGACTAACATAAGTT
The DNA here is from genome assembly GCA_947086495.1 of Morpho achilles. Classification (NCBI taxonomy): domain Eukaryota; kingdom Metazoa; phylum Arthropoda; class Insecta; order Lepidoptera; family Nymphalidae; genus Morpho; species Morpho achilles. Next base: position 3,208,813 of record CAMTZB010000004.1, on the reverse strand, counting down.
GACCCACCGTGTGGTATCCGGTTTAGTAGTGTAGAACAGACCAACTTCTTTCTTACCGAGGTGTCCTAAAATACGACTAAACGACGAGTTGACGTCAGGCAGGCCGGTCGTAAAACGAATCCAAATCATGTAACAACATGTTTATAACATGTTGTGCCGACCCCACTTATAGAGGGATAAGGGCAGGAGGATGATGATACAAATTACAAATTATTGTAAAAACTCTCACAGAAGTATGTTATCTACACTAATATATAAAGCTGAATAGTTTGTTTATTTTATTGTTTGAACGCGTTAATCTTAGGAACTACTGGGCCGATTTGAAAAATTTTTTGAGTGTAAGATGTCCATTTATTAAGAAAGGCTACAGGTTATAGAACATCACGCAAAGATAAATAGGAGATGAGCAGCAATAAAAAATATTACGAAAACGGCAAAATTTAAACAGTGAAAGGTATTAAAAATCACGTATTACAAAATTGCTCCCTTATAAAAGTTCTAAATAAATTTCCCCGACAGCATATGTCTAGCTTTTAAGGTTAACCCACTTTAACCATTTTTATCGTTATCAAAATACTATATTACGGTTTTCATCTTTCTACGCGGGCGGAGACGCTGGCAATTGCTAGTAATTTATAAGGCAAAACAGCATTTTCCCGATCAGCTAGTCAATATATATAACTTTCAAAGATATTTCCATTACTCCTGCTAATTGACAGAGCTAAAGTAGAAAGTAAAGTTGATCCTAAATTAATGGAGGTCGAATCCCGCCTTCGCTTATAAACAATTCAAACTCCCCATTAGACAATGTTGATGAATTTAGGACTGGCAGTTTGACATCGGTGAGTTTATATGTCTATTAGGAACTTGTATATCCAGCGATAATACCGTGCGACTCTTTCGAGGAGGTCACGGGTTCGAACCCGGGCAGACACCAATGAGTTTTTCTGTAAAAACTTATTTGTCTAATTGATAATTGCAATTTATCACACGCTTGTCGGTGAAGGAAAACATCGTGAGGAAACCAAAATCGCAAAGCTTTGCGATTTTGGTCGTGGAGTCTATCTCCTGATGATGCTTCGGTTGCGGGGCGAAACGATTGTTGAGTTTGTGATAATGAACGTATATATGCTTGTGTATCGTGGTGGCGGTGGTGGAGGTTTGTGCATGTGTTTTTAACGACTCCTGCATGTATCAGGTATGATAACCGATTGTCCACTCTACATTTAGCATTATATATATTTTCTATTTTACTTCATCGCGGATTATAGCAAAATAATTTTATTATTACTTTTGATATTATATGTATTGATATAGAAGAAGAGTAGGGGTGCCATATATTTTTTTATACAGGAAAAACCTGGCTAAATATAGGCAAGGAGAGAGACAAATGGAAAGAGCTGGAGGAGGCCTTTACCCATAACGGGGTCCATTCAAACGAAATCGATTAATCATTCGAATACTAACATAAAATTAGAAAGTTAGTAATTACTTACTACTATTTGAAATGTCACAAATATGGAATAAATGGACTTATTAGGAGTGCCATAGACAGACCTGTGAGCGCCAGTGTCCAACAAATAATAAGGCAAGGAAGATGAGAGGCCCACAAAACGCCGCTAACACAAACACTCCACACACTACCACAGTCTCTACGATCGTTTCGCCCCGAAACCGACAAAAGGCAACTAAGGTGAGTTGACCCGCCGTGTAGTGGCCTGTCGTAAAATAACTAGCCACATGTATAACATGTAACAACATGCTTAAAACATTTTGTACCAGCCCCACTTAGAGTGGGATAAAGGCAGGTGAATAATGATGAACAATTTTAATAGTTGCTTATTTCGTCAAGGAGAAAATGAAACAATACATTTTTATCTAATACTACAGATAAAATAACAAAAGATTAAGTCCACCTCCTTTTTAGTTAAATGAAAACACTAAATCTAAAATCACAAAACTTATCAAGTTCAGCTTAACACAAAGCCTTGACTTGAGCCTGAGCTACTCAATATAGACAATATTGATCCCATCCCAAAGATTTCATCTGAATTACAATCTTGATATAAGTTCAAATTCATTAAAATATTAAGAATTTCATAAAAACTTTCACAAAATCTTTGATAAGTATTTCAATTTCCAAATTATTGTTAATTTAATTGGAAGAGCAATTTTGATTTATTAAGTCCTTTAAAGGTAACGTAACTCAAATTTAATTTAACACTTTACAGATGGGACAGTTGATTCAGAGGGGAATATTCAGTTAACATCACATTATTCCTAATTACATTTAGTTGATACGAATATATTATATTGTTAAAAATTAAGTCTTAATTCAATTCTAAATGAATAATAAAAAATAAACGAATGCATTTAGGTAATCACGTCGGACACCTTAATGTGTAGTAACAATTTTTACTACAAATCCAACGACAGAATGATTCTACCACCAGTTCAGAACAATAATCCACTTGAGAAGAACTGGCAAGAAGCTCAGTGATCGCTCTTATCACGAATAGCAATTACTTGAGGTTAGATTCTAATCACACGAGGTCACCCAAAGATGTCTATCTTATACGAATGCTGCACGCCAAAAGAGAGCGAATGACGTTAGCGGTTGTGTTATTTAGGCTGTCACAGCTTAGACATCTAGATTCCTGACAATGTAATTTGGATAAAGTTTTCTTTAAAATTCCAATTGAAATTATTAATCCAAATAATCTAAGAATTAGGCGTTACTTTGCGGAGTTGCAGATTACAGAAGTAATAATAATATTACATGCTATAATCCGCGATAAAGATAACAGATAATATATATAGTGCTAAATGTAGAGTGCAACAAACTACCACTACCGCCACCACAACACACCTTCACTGTCACAAACTTAACAATCGTTTCGCCTCGCAACCGAAGCATCATCAGGAGATAGACTCCGACCGATTTTGTCGTATCAGGTAAGAAAACGAATAGTTAACTCTACATTTAGCATTATATATATTTTCTATTTATTTTATCGCGGATTATTGCAAAATATTATTTTTATACACTCTTATATTTTCTCGCCGTGTGATATAGGGCTGAGTAGAATAGACCATCCTCATTTCTTACCCAGGTGTCGTAAAGGCGATTAAGGTAAGTTGATCCGCCGTGAGGTATACAGCTGAGTAGTATAGACCCCCCCCGCCCTGCTCACGTACCAAAAAAATAAAAAAAATTATACTCTAGAATTCGGCTAAGTTACTAGTAAATTGTACTAAAAATACTCTAATTATTTAAATTAAGAACCCGCAAAAATATTTCTCTGCGCATGTATACACAGATAAGTAAATGAGTTTTATCTAACCTATGTTGATATTTGTTGCAACACTCTCACTTAGAGTTTTGTCTATGGCTCCCCTACTTAGTATATTAACCCTAATTTCTATAATTTAATCTTATTAATGGCTGGATAAGAGTTCGCTCAAATTCGTGCAGGTCACCGTAGATACCTGGCCAACAAAGTTTTCTTAACAGAAATACCTATCCGAGTTAGTTTAACGCAGGTTGAATAAGGAATGCGGGGTGAGCGGCGCACTAGGAATGTTTAATCTGCGACCACTAACACATTCCAACACGAGTGAAATCGGTAGCTTTTTTCATATTAAAAGATCACGTAAAGAAAAATATCGAAGTGTACGTTGTTTTGTTGGAAAATTGTCGAGCCCATCTAGGGCTTCTCTATCATCTATTTTTAATGCTGCTACTCTCATATTCATTTTAGCGTGATTTTATATAGCCTATAGCCTTTCTAAAGAAATGGACTATCTTACACAGATATAATTTTTCAAATCAGTCCAGTAGTTCCTGAGATTAGCGCCTTCAAACAATCAATTCCAAACAAACAAACAAACAAACAAACAAACAAACAAACAAACAAACAATGCTTTCCTTGCGTGCGCTGAGTACTGTACTGAGTAACGGTAATAGTTATTCAAAAATCATGTATTAAAAAATTGTTCCCTCTAAAAGTTCTTATTAAAAATCCGTGACGGTATACATCTAGCTTTTAAGGTTAACAGTGGGTTAACCTTACCTTAAAATCATTTTTGGTTATCCTATATTACAGTTTTAATCTTTCCACGCGGGGAGAGCTGCTAGCTATTGCTAGTATATAATAAAATTATTAATTATGAGAATATCTATAAAATATACCACAGTAACTACAAATTTACTTTTGTATTTTTGGTAAATATTCGCCATCATAGTTGAGAGTGAGATGTGAGTGTGATGTGTAACTGACAGACATATAAATAATCGGAGAGACCGCTTTCTGCATTTACAATATTAGTACGAATTCAATTCAATATACTGCATTTTAAAAACACATTCATGAATTTTACCCACAGTTTTACACTCAAAATAAAATACTTCTTTTGCTGAGTGAAAAAACATTCCCCGCAACTTTGTATATTATTGCCCTCTACTTTACACTTTTCAAGTTTCTTAACAGCTGCACCAATTAGCACCTCTGAAAAACGAGGTCAATTTTAAATTTTTGTTCAAAACATTCATTAGCAAATGCAAGCTCTCGAAGTTAATTCACTTTAATGTTTAATATATATTCAATTAAAGGAACTAGTAAACTAATAACGAATGAATATACTAATTTTAACGAACAATTCAAGCCTTATTCTATCGGGTTAGCCCGACTAGTTTCGAACCCATCCGGGGCACTTATTCATGAGCTCTTTACACGTCGTGTAATAAATAAACAAGTGCCCCGGATGGGTTCGAAACTAGCCGGGCTAACCCGATAGAATAAGACGTGAGTATAGCCGGTTCTATACAATAACTATGAATACTACTCACGATAGTTTAAATTAAAAAAAAATTCAAGCCTTAGTTTGTGTGTTTGTGTTCCTAATCTTTGTCATTATTTGTTTGAAATATTGAATGCATAAATTTTATCATTTAACCGCGTGGTATCCGGCTGAGTAAAATAGACAACGCTCATTTCTTACCGACGTGTCGTAAAAGGCGACTAAGATAAGTCGATCACCGAGTAGTATCCGGCTGAGTGGAATACACCACTCTGATATCTCACGGAGGTGTCGCAAAATTTGACTAAGATAAGGTGACCTCAGATAAGCGGCCGATCGTTAAATACGTAACCAAATCATGTTACAACATGTATAAAACATTGTGCGACGACCATACTTAGAGTGGGATAAGAGCAGGGCATATTAAATATAAAAAAGAAGTATATATATATATATATAAAGAGTTCATGTATTGACTTTCATACTTAACTAACAACTTGAAACAAATAAATGATTAACTCTTGCCTGAAACAAGCAAATAACGTTTTCATTTTCCCTTCCAATGTCAAGCTGGGAGTCCTAAATTCATCAACGTTGTCTAATAGGGTGTTTGGATTGTTTGCAAGAGGGTACCCGGCCTTTATTAATTTACGATGAACTCAACTTTCAAATTTAATTTCCCTCGAAGATTTGTAGAGTTTTCATTAAGTTTAGTTTTCAATGGAAGGCTGTTTTGTAAATTTTAATGAAAATATTAATGCGTTACATTAAGTTTTACACTAACAAGGTTACATCTACGTACGTAGATGTACCTTGTGAATGGCGGGAATTTCTCCGCAAATGGTGGGAGACATCAAATTTAAAAAGCCTTTATACCAGAGATATGACTCAAGCCTTTTATTTCACCAAGACTCCGCTGAGTACAGCTTCTTCAATGCCGAACAGACTCCATCATTCTCCTGCCCTTATCCCTTATACAAGACTGATTAACACAAGAAGAAAAACGTAATAAAGTAACCAAGTAAACTGAAGCATTTACTATTTATAAAACACTCATCATTTTAAATATTCAACGTATATACGATTCGGGCGAACAATTGTTAATCAACGTAACACGGCAAAAAAATGAATGCGCCTCGTAAAATTTATTATAATGATAAATATTAAATTCCACGGACAAAAATACATAGAACGAAACATTAGCTATCATTTTGCCCGCCAGAGCCGCCTCGGGGGATAATTTAATTTGATCGCGTCCAGTCTTTTATAAATAAATTGCTACACGTTACACTCAATTAAACAACAAGCTTGTTTGTAATGTAATGTCATTCCCTCCAAGATTGATATGATTTTTCTTTCAAATCCACCAAATCAAACCAATCTAAGAACACCAACACTACACACACTCACTACCACAATTTCTACGTTCGTTTCGCCCGAAAATGAAGTATCCTCAGCAGGATAAGATCCACGTTAAATCGTTATGATTACGCGTTTTGTGATACATGTGGTGACTTGTCCTGCATGTATAAAGTATGTGAATGTTGCCTGCTTCATACACATTACATAGATTCCCTTAACGAACGCGTATTATAGCAAAACCAAGAGTTATGCAAAATTATTTAGTTTAGCTCGCATAACTAAGTTTTTCATATTTGTGTGCAGATTGCAAACTACGCAAAGTAAGCTATGTGAGCTAACTAAAATTTGCAAAGATAAATTAGTTGTGTATGATGATGCGCAGCTATACAAACTAATTGCAACACCGACTGAGCTTCTTTAGTGTGCAAGGGACCTATTTTTAGTTTATATTAACTTTCCTAAGCTGGCTTAGTTTAGCTTTCGGTCTGCAACCAGTATACATGGGGTGGACACAATGTCTTCGCCTTCCATTTTCCTCTATCATTGAACTCTGGTGCCACTCCTTTTATATACATATAAAAGGTGTATATATCATTCTTTACACGGCCCCCCTCTAGTCATTAGCAAACATTATAAGAAAAAAACTTAGCATATGCCAGCTCTCCGAGGTGTCGTACCACGAGTGATAGATCTCTACAGTGAGGTACAATCATTTTACTACTTTACGGGAACCCAATCTATCAATCACGCGGGTTTATTTCTTGGCGAGCAAAAGCCGATCGCGATCGCTTACAGTTCTTGAAGGTTTATCTACTGATGTATAGTTTACATCAAGATTATAATCAAAATAATTTAATGCAATGCTGTTAGTTTGAAATAAGAACACTTATTTTAAACTAATAATATTCTTTATTAATAAAAAAATCTTTTTACTAAAAATAAGTGTTCTTATTATAAACTAAGAACATTCTTTATTAATCGAAATTCTTTCAAATAAAAATAAGTGTTCTTATTTTAAACTTAAAAACTTACGACCGGCCTGCTTGACGTCAACTTATCTTAGTCGTATTTTAGGACACCTCAGTAAGAAAGAGGGTGGTCCATTCGTTCATTTTTTGTTGCCAATAATGAAAAATAATGCCAATAAATTATGTAAATAATAAAAATGTAAAAAATAAATAAAAATGGTTTGATAATAAGTCAACTAACATTCCTCAAATGCCTCTAAGAAAGAATGAAGGAAAATATTTGGATCTCGTATCGTATCTCTCGGAGGTGTCGTTGGTACTCAGACGACCGATGAAATACTGAATTATTCAGTAGGCTCTCGAGGAATCAATCCATCAATCAACCGGCATTATTCCACAGTTCATCAACAGAATTTGATTGCATTACCGCATACTTTGTTAGTTATCTTTTTTACTTTTCGTTTTATTATTGAAAATTAACTATAAATAAATTTATATTTATAATAAAAAAAGGATTTTAAATTTGTATTTCAATTATCCTTAATTCTTACGAGGATGACGTTAGAGGTGACTAAAGTAAGTGCCGTTTGATATCCGGCTGTGTAGAATAGACCACCCACATTGGGCATATAAAATTTATCACATTTAAATTTAATATCCTTTATTTTTTAATGTAATAAAGCATTTGTTGCTCAGTAAAGATGCAGCTTTCGAATGGTGAAACAATTTTAGAAATCGGTCCAGTAGTTTTTAGTAGTTTTTGTGTGAAAACATTACAAACATGCATACAAATTTTTTCTCTTCATAATAGAGTATAACAATTAGTCATTACTATCATAAGATAGTAGTGTCTCTCTTATATAATATCTCCATAGTGCATATCTAATATCTCCATATTGCATAAGCACTATGGAGATCCCATGAAGAGACCTACGTCCATTGGCCGTCCGTTAGTTAAAGATAATGATGATGATTTTATTCAGCGTTTTATATTCAGGGCACATTTTACGAGTAAGCTGGCTTCCCCACTCTAGTATAATAACTCTATGATTACAACTAACTTTATTACACTGAAGATTTTAGACAAGAGCTCATCAAGGTTACTCGGTCCACTCCATATGGAGCTCGTAATCCGCACTAATTGCATCAAAGCGTCATGTCCCGCTAAATGACAGCGGCGACGGTCGAAAATGCAATAACAGCGCACATACACTCGCCGGCAATTGCGAAATGTACATGCACTTTTATTAAAACCGCGTAGTATAGGGCCGGATCAAAAACGCAATGATTGCTGGTTACATTTGTTTCGTTTACATCGTTTTTGTTATTAGCACTACGTTGTTCAGCTGTGGTAGCCCAGCGGTAACACCGTGCGCCTCTTTTGAGGAGGTTTAGTGTTCAAACGACGGGCAAGCACCAATGAGTTTTCTAGTAAAACTTATGTGTCTAATTGACAATTGCAATTTATCACACGCTTTCGGTGAAGGAAAACATCGTGAGGAAACCTGCATATCTCTAGAGAATTCTAGGGATATGTGTAACCTACCAATCCGCATCGGAGTAGCCTGGTAATTCTTAGCTCCAATCCTTCTCTCCAAAAAAAAACGGAGAGAAGAAGCCTATGCCCAGCAGTGGGATAGTAACAGGTCATTACTTACGTTGTTCACGTTTACGCATTACGTTTTTCGTCACTAATGTACTAATGAGACGATAGAGCATCTAATAGTCGTATCGAACCAACATTCAGTCTGATCTCTACTGCTACACGCACTACTCGACCCTTTATATTTGTATACTTTTGTTGCAACTTATTTTTGAAAGCTACTAAAGGAGACTAAGAAAATTGGGCCTAATTGTTACAGAAATCACACATGCATCAAAAAATTCTTAACATATTCCTCATCAAATATCACTATAAATATTATAAACTTTCAATGGGATTGTGCTGGAAAACTTATTTAATAATAATATTTTAATGGTTTTAAAGTAGTTGATGCCAATACACGTTCGAACGATTATACGTTCCGTTTAAGAAAACGGCACGTATTAATTGTCAGCTTACTTTTTTAATTGCTTATACAGCGCTGAACTTTTATATATATATGTATATTCGGAATCTCGGAAACGGCTCCAACGATTTTCCTGAAATTCAGTATTTTTTCAGTAGGTTTTATTAAATAAAATCGTTTTATACCTGTTTTTGGGCATTAAAAAAATTCTAAAATTTACTTTTAATTTATTGAAAACCCTACTTTTGGTATTAAATGTCAAGTCAGTGTAGCTTATTCGGAAAACGGGTGGTCGCGAGAATTTAAAATACCTAAGATCGATCCCCACCTACCCTATTATTATTTTTTTTTAAAGTTTATTTTATTTATTTTGTATTAAATTACCGAGCGAGACTTGGTCAACCTGGTACTAAATTATTAAATTAAAAAAAAAAAGCTAGTTTAAACGGTGATATTATCATTAAAACTGATAAAATAAATAAAATATTATTAATTATTTAATATTTAATTATAATTAATTGAAGCTATCGTGAGTAGTATTTATAGTCTTTGTATAGACACCGGATATACAGTGTTGACCTGACTAGTTTCGAGCCCATAAAGTGCATTTTGAAAAATATAAAGAGATAACTCACTCACTCACTTTACACATCGTTATCGTGGCTACCAGGCACTAATAATTACAATCGTTAAATTGCGCTATTCCCATAAAAACTTTGGACGTTTAAAATGAAATTGTTTCCCGAGGCGGCGCTGGCTGATGACACAGTGCCTAATATTGTATGTATATTTTTTTTGTCTCTGGAATTTAATAATTGTATTAAAACATTTTTATGGGACGCTTTAATTGAATTTTGTTTTTGCAAATTTAATACAGGTTCAAACTTTAACAGTTGCGTAGATTTTTATTAAAAGCGTTATTTATACGATTTCATTTTTGTTTTTTTGGATTTACGACTCTGCTAATTAGTTTTTATATGTTTTTTAATTGTATGAATAGATTTTAGTAATTGTTTTACATAATAAACTCTTTTGAAGTTTTTTTTAATTCTTTTAATAAGATATTTTTGGATAACTTTGCTTTGTTTTGTTAATGTACTCGACGTCGACTGGCCCGTTGGCGTAGTGGGTAGTGACCCTACCTTCAACGCCGCGGGTCGCGGGTTCGATTCCCGCCGAGGGCCAACATGTTCAATAAATGAATTTGTTGGTCTTTGAGCCTGGGTGTATATTTGTCTATAAGTATGTATTTAGAAATATATAAGTATAAATTCACCAGTTGTCAGTCTACCATAACACAAGTATTAAGTTACTTACTTTGGGCACGGACGACCGTGTGTGTAAGTGTCCAATCATATATTTATATATATTTATATTAATTTATTGAATGTGTGTGTAATACTCGGGGTAACTTAACCTGCATGTATAAAGTATAAGAACCATTCCTGCCTCCAACATTTTGCACCACGTAGCTATTAACAACAAACGCGGATTATAGCAAAATACTTCCATCGTAACTTTTCTTATAAGGAATTCATATATAACGTGGACGGAAAATTTACAAATACAATAATATCATCATCATTCTCCTGCCCTCATTCCACTCTAAGTGGAGCCGGCACAACATGTTGTAACATGATTTGGCTAAGTATTTTAGGACCGGTGGCCTGCCTGACGTCACCTTAGCCTTTTACGACACCTCGGTAAGAAATGAAGGTGGTCTATTCTACTCAGTCGGATACCACACGACGGGTCAACTTACCTTAATCGCCTTTTACGACAACTCGGTAAGAAATAAGGATGGTCTTTTCTACCCAGCCGTATACCACACGGCAGGTCAACTTACCTTAGTCGCCTTTATGCATTGTATGTCTTAATCATGTATAAAAAAAAATGTTTATGTTCAAACTATTTTTTGTTTATACCATACCCCTATTATGGTGTACAATAAATAATATTTCTGTTCTATTCTATTTTATTCTTTTACGACACGTCGGTAAGGCATGAGTTTGGTCTATTCTATAGACCCGGGTACCACACGATCATCAATAATAATCTACAAACAATATAACGCGTATTGCAAAAGTTTTGTTTGTTTTGTTTCCTTTCAAGCATAACGCACTTGAAAGATTTACAAGTAAATCGAAATCCAATTTTCTTCGAAGAATAATTTATTACAAAAGAAATAATTATATTAGCAACAAAGCAACATTGTTCGTGAAATACTGTAATCAAAATTAAATTTAAATGGCCACAGCACGGGACGATATAATTTCTATATCAAATTTATTAGGTGCTAAACTAAAGCAGAAGCCAACAGGCAGTAAATTATTGCCAAAATGGTGGCCGTTAGCTAACGGGCATGGTCTGTGCCCTACTCAGCCAAATAATTAGTTAAATTATCACCTGTTAATTTATAGAATTAGGCGTTACTGTGCGGAGATCCATAATAATAAAGTAATAATAAAATTATTTTGCTATAATCCGCGATGAAGTAAAATAAAAAATATATATAATGCTAAATATATAGTGGACAATCAGTTTTCATACCCGTTACACGCAGTATTGCAGACAACACATGCACACACCACCACCGCCACCACAATACACAAGACATACGTTCACTATAACAAACTCAACAATCGTTTCGCCCCGCAGCCGAAGCATCATCAGGAGATAGACTCCACGACAAAATCGCAAAGCTTTGCACGAGCATAAGTCACGAGGATCTACCAATCTTATGGACTGTAAACATAAAAGCATCGCACAAAACCAAATTTAAGCGTCACATTATCAACGCAATAGATGTTAATTAATATTAATAATAATTTAATAAATATAAATATTACAATTTATATTTTCTATCTCTATTTTCATGTGCTTACAGCATGTTCGAATGGGTAATACACCCCGTTGAACTTTAACACAATGAACATAAATTATTTAATTTTCACGCGGCCGCCACCTAGCCGGGGTCCTGATTTTTATATACCTCGCCTATAAATACTAATCGAGCCGGGATTTTTGTTGGAATTCAACAAACCTCAAGATCCTTGCGTTTATAAATATATATTCTTTGGGGACGAGCTTAGAAAAAAAAGTTTCTTATGTTCTAGGCATTTTTAACAATGTAAAAGGCTGTCTGTCTTTTTTTTTCAATTTTGAATACTACCCTGAATGGGAGTTTGTGCCAAACTCGTCACACGTCAGAACAAGTGACGTCTTCCGCTATTTGATACATCCTCGTCTGTCTGTTACGCTTTCACAGCTAATACGCTGGACCAATATTGATGAATTTAAGCACAATTAAAGCTTATGTACTAGCTAAAATATAAGATAAATAATCCTTAATTAAAAAAAATAAATACAAAACAAACACATTTTGCATTGTTTGCACTTAAATGTTTGAATGGTGTCAACGAAGTCGCAGCACCACAATTAAGAAATATACCTAAGTTAATATACTTTTCGAAAATAGCATGTTAGCGATCTATAATAGATGATGAATATGGTAAGTAAGTAAAATTGGCAATTGATAAAATACACTAAAATTATTTCCTCACACCCCACTACATTTAGAGGCCATAAAAAAACAAAAAATCCGTAGCGGCAGTGACATACGGACGCTTTGAAAATATATTCCATCGCTCTTACTGTAATTTTTTGTAAAAAAAAATTACGTCCTGCCATCTGGCGGGCGGTCCGCATTTTAAACAATCACTCGCAGATATAAAATGTTACAATATGTCTCAGCTGAGGAATTTGTCTATGGTTAAGTTTAAGCTTTTAAAGTAAATACACTATGTATATTCAGAGTAACATAAATAACGATGAAATGGGTTTTTTTATAAAGAATTTTGAAAAACGAATATATCATCACCCAAAAATGATGAAAAATATATCATCACCCATGTAAAACACACAAATAGGTTAAGAGCAACACCATTGGTCTTTTATCTACATTGATTCCAGACGAAAAGTGTCGTGGAATTTTTTTTTATGTAATAAGTATACATTCATTATCTCAATCAATCGAATACTTTAATATTATTTTATATAGAAAAAGTATAATGTGTCAACATAAATTAAAATAATGATTACATTATCATAAAAAAGATATTCTTAAATAATGTGATATGTCAACGATTATTTTGAACGCAAAAGTTAGTTTGAAATGACCTTTCTCTAATGCGTAACTTAACTGGCATGTAGTTTCTAGGAATTTAATATTAAAGAAAATTAATAACTTCTTTTGATTTCTCAGTAATTCGTTGGTAAAGTGAAAGACCATTACATTTTTAATATTTGAAAGAGTTAATCTTATATGTATATATTCTTCTTTCTGAATTTCTGGAACGACAAACGATTTTCATAAAATTCGGCATGTAGCAGATTTTGGGGGAGAAAAATCGATCTAGCCAGTTTTCATTTTAAAACAATTCGTTTTATCTTTGTTTTCGGGCACTGAAAAATGCTAAAATGTTGAATTGAAACCAAATGATATTTCAGCTGTCATTTGTAAAGTTGTGATAGCACAGTAGCTTATGGGTTAGCTTATAAAAAAATACCTGCGATCGAGCCCCTATTATTATTTTATTATTATTATTTTGTTATATATTAGTCATTATTATACATTAGTCACGTGTAAACTAGTATAAGATTTAGTACATAGCCTGTTATAAAAGTGTATTAAAGAAGACATCAAAGTGTACTGCCGTTTGTTTTCATAACCTACTTCCACTTCCTACCACATCTTACAATTTATTTTATTTCGGACAATGCAGCCATAGTATTAGTAACAATTATTACCAACCTTTTTTATTTTTTCATAATTAAAATAAATACCGATAATTTCATTTCGCACACACAAAGGCAAAAGAAGTGAATTAACTTTGAACTGCTATCTTACTTTATTATAACCAAGTTTTAATTTGGTTTCTATTAATTCTTTCACCGAACGTTCACCGAACCTAATAACGTTTTGTTGAAACTGTTAGTAGAAAATAAAAAAAGTGTATAATTGAAATTTTGAACGGAATGAAAATTGGTCGTCGTAATTAAAATCCTTGCGACTTTTTCTTGCAGAATGAAAATTATTAAACCATCAAGTGTTTTTAATTAAAATAAATTTGCTTTAATATTTGCATAATTTTTTTCAATGTCTTATTAAACGAAGATCGTGATTAAAATCTTTGGTGCTTTTATCAATTTTTAGAAAAGAAAGCTTTTCGAAAATTTCATAGGAAATATTTAAAAACAATTCAATGGTATGCAATATAAATATTTGTCCCATTTCAACTAATGGATTTTTACTTCTAGATTCAATTTCTAAACGATATAATCATATGCATGCTGCTTAAATCCAAGATTTAGACCTTTTAAAGGTCTTTTTGAATGTGTAAAGTATAGGGTTACCATTAATGTATCTAACGGAATGGGACTGGTAGACTTTGGGGGTTTAACTTCAATATATTTTTCGCATTTGAATACAAAGTCAAATTTAAAATATTCTTTATTCAAATAAACTTGTAAACAAGTGCTTTTGAATCGTCAACTCTACTGCTGGTTCGGAAAGCTTCTACCGAGAAGGGCCAGCAAGAAAACTCGACGGTTGCTCTTTTGAAAATATTATACTTAATACTAGTTACATTTAGTCATTACTTTCTTGTACGAAGAAAGCTAAATCCAAATATTCTTATCATCCAATTTTCTGTTTCACTTTTTCAATATATTTTCTAATGTAACAATTAATAATAGGAAGAAATATACAAAGAGGATTAATGTAACAAAATAAATCGGCTGTTGTATTATAAACATAACCAAACCAATTTCGGCGCTCCGATAGTAATAAAGAAAAACAAACAAATCATGTCAGATCTTGCATACCCATATATCTTCGGCCAGACATGTTTTTCTGCGAATCCCTTATTTCGCATTCGGTCGAGAATTGGCTCGGAATTGTCGAAAAATATAATGAGTTCATGTCCAATCGGTAATTGTCTGTGTATTGCAAAGAAGGGTTTAATTGGTGGTTGACATTATACCGTATAATTAATAGTACCCGGTTGAACGAACCTTGCTCGGTAATTTTTTATATAATAAAACAACATGAATTGAGAAAATAAAGAAAAATAATTGGATAGGTGGGGCTAGATCGAAAATAGCTCTATTTTCATTTCTAGAGACCGCCCGTTCTCCGAATTTCTAGAGACCGCCCGTTCCCCGAATAACGGCAAAAATAGCGTTATATATATTCAATTTGAATTTTTTAAATTAAACCTAGCTAGATCGATTTTTTCCTTTCAAAACCTCCTGCATGCTGGATTTTAAGAAATTGTTGGAGCCGTTTGCGAGATTCCGAAAAAAAAAAAAAATATATATATATATATATATATATATATATATATATATATATATATATATATATATATATATATATATATATATATATATACATATTCGGAATCTAAGACCCTTTTTACGGAAGCTAACACTCCCATCTTTCTCTACAAACTTTAGAGGAATTAAAATCTCAGAAGCTTTTTAGAAAAAACTTAAAGCCATATTTCACTTCGGACTATCGCGGGTTCGATTGTCGTCAAGGTCTAATAATTAATTAAAATAATTTAAATATATATATATATATATATATATATATATATAAATTATTTTAATGTAAATATATGTATGTGTGTGTGTGTGTGTGTGTGTGTGTGTGGGTGTGTGTGTGTGTGTGTGGGTGTGTGTGAGTGTAAATATATACCAGTCCTCTGTCACCCATTACAGAAGTATCAAGCGACTTACTTTGGCGCCGGTCGACCGTGTTCGTAACTGTCCCATACATTTATTTATAAAAAAATCCATTACTTGATCACAGGGGTGATAAAAAGTGTCGAAAAGTTAAGACATTTATCACGCAACATTCGTATTACAAACATAGTGAAGAAATATGACTCGTGACAAGTATTAGATTGATGTTGGTAAGTCCCGGTAGATTCATTCGGGAAGCTGGCTGACGCGTGCTGCACCCGAGGGAACAAAAAGTTTTCCACGTTTATAAAAAATAATGCCGCATTTGATTTATCTGAGAAGTGATACGAAAAAGATGTTACGTTGACAACGTGATAAATTTCTCTCAAATTATGTGTCGCGATGATGAATACAAAATAAGTATTGTGGAGGTATTGCAACCTCTCTAATTTAATGTTAGATTTTTTTTACAGAGAAAGGCTATCGCCTGGCTGCGATCTCGCCTAATCGTAAGCGAAAGATGCACCCTAAGGTGGACTGCGCTTGCCACTATAGTGCCTATTCAATCTTTTTTTGAAATTTTGTAGATCGTAAGAGTCCGGAAAGATGGATGCAGGGAGGGAATTCCACATTTTGGCTGTGCGCATGAGAAATGATGAGCCAAAGCGTTTAGTGCGTATTTTGGCGATATTAATTTTAGAACGATGGAGCCCCTTGTGGCGTCTGCTTGTACGGTAGTAGAATAGCGATGGAGGGATCAGATTAAACAAATCTGTCACACTCTCCGAAATATATTCTGTAAAAAACAGAAAGTGATGCAACTGCACGCTTGTGTTTTAGTGTCGCAAGCCTTCTTTGAGCCAGCTTACTATTGCCTATTATTCTTCTGGCTCGTCGATCTACTGAGTCGCGTGCCTCAAGCTGGTACTTAGCGGACCCATCCCAAAGATGACTGCAGTACTCCTTGACTTTCAATAGATCTCCCAAAATTTAAGCCGGGAGTAAGCTGCATGCCTAGGAGCTCTAAACAGTTTGCAGAGATATATTTCGAAAAGTAGGATGCAGATGAAAAGCACTCCGTTTGGCGGTGAATGGACCCGCCTGTGCCTTGCTGGGATTATGATGATAAGAATGAATGGACATACCTACTCTTCGACCCGGTACAAAACAGTCATAACTAAATGTAACTAGCAGTTGAAAGGCCATGGAGTCAAAGTAAAAAAAATATATATCTGTTTTAACACCCCAGTTAATTGCCTCATCAGGTGACAAGATGGCTGGCTCCTTTTTCGCACAAAGAACAAGCTTAGCGATTCCGCGCGGAAACGCTGCCAGCATTCTTGGGACCATTCCACGTGGGCATGATTTGTATAGTCCTAGCGTGTAAGTAGTTTAAGATAGATATAACTTGTACATTTTTGGTGTACATAAAAAAAGTAGTAATAACTAGTAAACACTCACATCATTACGTATTTACAGCTTTTACCTAATAGGCTGGTCAGGACACGGGTTGGCATGGATTGATCTTAGAGGCGTCGCTTTGTTACCCGGGACGGTTTCCCGAGGGACTCGACTTATGTCAATGCTTCGAACTATCAGCTACAGTCCGCTAAATTGTATCACTCTTTACATAATATGTTTATTTATTTTATTCTTTTATCATGTTATAAACATGTTACATGATTTGGCTACGTTTTTACGACCGGCCACCTGCTTGGCGTCAACTTACCTTAGTCGTATTTTACGACACCTCGGTAACAAAGAGGGTGGTATATTCTAGTCAACGGGATACCACACATAGGTCAACTTACCTTAGTCGCCTTTTTTGACACCTCGATAAAAATGAGGGTGGTCTACTAAGCCGGATACCACACTACTCATCTTTCAATTAGGAGAATTCGTATGACATTGTCAGAGCATTTTACGTTACTTTCTTTTTACTTTAATCCGTATACACCACGATATCTACCCACGGAAACTTTGACTCTCCCTCGAGATATATCCAATAGGCCCGAATTTTGGCATATACAGTCTTTACATGATAAAAGAAAGTGTTATATAAATAAAGTCGACCTATTTTCCTTAACTAAATCCCAACAGTGCTAGCGTCAGACGTTTCTTTGACTCCCAAGCGATCTTCTAACATCCGTCTACCGTACATCTTGTCAAAAACTTTGTATCAATTTTTTTCACATTCGTTTAGTGTTTCCGTTTGTACTGTTCCGACAAATAACTATCAATCACGCAAACAAGAGTTTACGGTTGTAAAAGAATGCCTCTTTATATAGTCTATAGACTAAGCGTGAGGTCCCAAGTTAACAGAAATTCTCTAAGGATATTCAAATTCGCGATATTGACGTGACAACGTCTTAAATTAGGTTGCGGCTTGGAGTCACTCATGAAAAAGTGTAGCGTCCGCTCACGTCTGTTACGATGAGTCACCGAACGAGAGAGAGGCCCGCCAGACTGGCGAATGCCTTGCGTCTCTCTCCCACTCCAATCCATCACATTTAAAAAGACGTTGTCACGTAAAATCTTTGCCCGTAAAACCGACTTTACAGACAACCGTTTTTCCTTTTTTTCCTCAACCTTTAAGCGTACGATGGATATTAAATCAGAAGTTACAATAATTTTTTGCTGTAATCCGTGTTTATTAAGAGAATATATGTAATGCTAAGTGTATAAAACAGCCAAAAAACACATATCTTTTACACTGCAGGACAATTCACCACACGTATCACAAAGTAAACTAAACTAACTCACTAAACTAGAGGTTGTGGTAGTGTGTCTAGTGCTTGTGTGGAGTGTTGGTGTTGGCGGCGTTTTGTGTAAGTAAGCACCTTTTTAAAGTATCTTTGTTTAAGGATCATTTCCCACTGCTAGGTAGCTATAAATTAGGGTATATAAGTGTCCGAAATTTAAGCCAAAGGTTATTTCCATGCGCTCTCACATTCTTCACATTCTTTCTTACATACGTATATATAAAAATTATTTTAAGTTCTTTTTATATTGTACAAAACAAAAAAAATATAAACCAATACCACGAGTCATTTCGATTTTCCGCTATTTTCAAGTTAGAAATAACGCAAACGTCTTAATTAATATATGAATTAAGTACTGCAAATTTGAGCTTTCGAAGTTCCTTGTTATTTTTAAAAGCAACTCAACTTGCAATGTATGTATGTGAAGGTACAATTTTGCAAGTTAAATTTGACCCACTTTCCGGGGTTCAATTGAGCTGAAATTTTATATATAGGTCTAGTCCAGATGACAATGCATGTTTATGATAAGTATGATCTGATGCAGCTACCAGGATTGGCTCCAGACGAGAGAACTGCTCAACGATTAACAGTATGTAATAAAATACGTCGGCTTGCCGGATCAAAAAGGAAAGATTTTTATTCAGTGTCATACAGGAAGTATGACATGGACAAGAAAAATCATACATAATTTTTTTTCTTTTTTTTTATACAAAGAAAGGCTAGCGCTTTGCTGCAATGTCTAATGGTAAGCGAAAGATGAACCCTAAGGTGGACTGCGCTTGCCACTATAGTGCCTATTCACTCTCTTTTTGAAATTTAATACATCGTAAGAGTCCGGAAAGATAGATGCAGGGAAGGAATTCCACATTTTGGCCGTGCGCATTAGAAATGATGAGCCAAAGCGTTTAGTATATATAATATAGCGTATTTTGGGGATATTAATCGTGTAGCGACTTAGAACTAAGAACACATCAAACGGCTAAAAGTAAGTAAGTAGCGGCCTGTTACTATCCCACTGCTGAGAATAGGCCTCTTCTCTCCGTTTTTGGAGAGAAGGTTTGGAGCTTAGACCTACCACGCTGCTCCAATGCGGATTGGTAGGTTACACATATCTCCAGAATTCTCTAGAGATATGCAGGTTTCCTCACGATGTTTTTCTTCACCGAAAAGCGTGTGATAAATTGCAATCAATGGCTATAAATGGCTACCAATTACATAAAATTGTTATATTTTGATATGAAATTTTGTTAAAAGATTTTTTAAAAGCATATTTAACTTGATTTGTTAATACGTCTTAATACACAAACTACTTTAAGAGAATAATTAATACGATAATCTAGGTATTCTCTTTATGTATAATAAAACATCAAACAGTGTAACATGTTAACTGAAAAATAAGACTGCTCTACCAAAATATATTTTGATTTCTCGCTGTTTGGATAGTGCTAGCGGATAAAAAAAAATAGACATATGTCTATGTCACTTTTCGTAACCTAAAAATAGTTTTTTATGGAAATATAAAAACCAGCGAACTAAAAAATCTAATACTACAGTTCACTCTCTATGATTGATTTTATATTTTTGTCTGACTTATGGAATCAAGTATACAAGGATTTTTACACAGAAAGGTTTAATTTTAATTGATGTTTTATATGAGTAGTGTCAGCCGTGTAGTATCCGGCTAAGTAAAATAGAACACCCTCATTTCTTACCAAGGTGTCGTA
The DNA here is from genome assembly GCA_947086495.1 of Morpho achilles. NCBI lineage: Eukaryota > Metazoa > Arthropoda > Insecta > Lepidoptera > Nymphalidae > Morpho > Morpho achilles. The sequence continues at coordinate 3,188,438 of CAMTZB010000004.1, read as the reverse complement.
AAAGGCGACTAAGGTAAGTTAAAGTCAAGCAGGCGGCCGGTCGTAAAACATAGCCAAATCATGTGACAACATGTTGTGCCGACCCCACTTAGAATGGGATAAGGGCAGGAGGATGATTTGTTTCTTATGAGTAGTGGTTACTTACGCTTAGGCTAACTTAAGCGTTAAAGTACCCTTCATAAGGCAATATGCTTTTATCCTGTTCACGAAAGAAAAAAAAATATTTTGTCCTATATGCTACCCCGGTATAAGCTTTGATAGCACCAAATTTAATCATAACGTAAACGCAAGTACGTGCATTATCCAACCTTACCTCAAAAAGTTTCGGCATAACCGATATTCTTAGAATCGTTCTACGTAGAACATACCCTCAGTTAATACAAATAAAGTTCGGAACTATTTCCGGATGCGATGGAACCGAATTCCTTGCGCGGCGCTCCTTGACGTGACAGGGTATAGTCTGAGAGCTCACAAGCAAAAAATATTAACAACGATTCAAGAATTTTAATACAGACTTGAAGTATCCGGAACGAAGTGATCCAACATAGAACCAAAGTAATAGATTTATTTCGGAATTCAATAGTACAAAAGTTGTGATAAAATTATTTTGGGCAATATAATAAACAAACAATCTGCATCCTTGTGCTATGCGCCGCTTTGCGAGTTTGTCATGGAGCCTATCTCCTGACAATGCTTTAGTTATGGGGCGAAACGATCGTTGAGATTGTCGTAGTGAATATGAGTAGTGCTTGTCTAGAGTGCTGTTGATAATAATAATAAATAAATATATGGTACACTTACACTCACGATCATCCATTCTCAAAATATTGTATTTTAATACTTGTGTTATGGGTGACAGACCACTGGTAAAAGTATACATATTTAATATTAAATATATACTTTAATACAAATATACATTCAGGCTCGAAAAACCAACAAATCGTTTATAGACAATGTTGATCCTCGGTGGGAATTGAACCCACGACCCTCGGAGCAGAAGGCGGGGTCACTACCAACGCCAACGGGCTCTTAACAAAATAGCTCTTAAAAGTCGCCCCAACCGAAGAATAAAGTTACCATATATATAGTAAATGTAACTTTATTCTTGCAAAGTGATCGTCTCTTATACTATACGGGCAGGTGGTGCGATCTCTTAAAAGGCGGCAGTTTTAATTACGTGCGACTATCGACATTCCGGTCCGGACAGGATCGCTGTCGTTCGGAATCCGTTCGATTAGCACCCGGCAACTTGCCGGATTCTTCTTTGACTTCCGAACCGGGACAATAGGATTTCTACCGGTTGATTAATCGAAATTAGCTTTAGGGCAAGGACTATATAGCTGAAATAGTGAATACAATTTTTGTCTTCAATTATCTTGATATATTATTGTTATAATTGCCTAAATTTATAATCTTTGGTCTTGTCAATTGTCAAACATCAATAAAAATATTACGTTGCATTCGGTCTGTAAAAGTATAATATGTACTGATCTCTAAAATAAAACTAAATATAAAATGTGTTTATTACAAAATATATCCTTTTCAACCGTTACATTATTGGAAATATAGTAAATAGTTGTTTAATAATGGAATGCCATGTGGTATCTGGCTGAGTAGAATAAACCACCTTCATTTATTACCGAGGTGCCGTATAAGGCGACTAAGGTAATTATAATATTAGTCGGATATTAAAAACTTTCGTATAGCATAAGACTGACATTTTTGAAAAGTAGCTTTTACTAAGGAAGTTTCACGATTAGCTGAGCGCGAACTTAATTAAAAACTTTGTTGCCTTCACCGCCCCTACTAAAAAGGATAAACTAACAGAATACTACTATTAGGATAACTTGCTTTCCTTTTGTCTATCTTCGCTTTTATCCTTGCATTCTCTACCTACTCTACGTGGCATCTACCTACTCCGTGTAATATTGTAGCATGTATATTATACTGGAAAATAGACGACAAAACACTAAGCACAAACCTCTGTGGTTTTTATAGTGTTAAGTAACGTTTGAAAGTAAATCTATACTAATATATAAAGCTGAATAGTTTGTTTGTTTTTTTGTTTATTACTTTGTTTGATTGTTTGTATAATGCTAATCTCAGGAACTACTGGACCGATTTGAAAAATTCTTTAATTGCAAGATAGTCTGGTTATCGGCTATATAACATATTAAGCTAAGATAAATAGGAGAGGAGCAGCAATAAAAAATATTACGAAAACGGCAAAATTTAAGCTTTCCTTGTGTGCATTAAGTAAACGGTGAAATTTATTAAAAAATCATGTACTACAAAATTGTCCCCCTCTAAAAGTTGTAAATAAAAGTCCGCCACAGCAGATGTCTAGCTTTTAAGGTTGACCCACTTTAACCATTTTTATGGTTATCAAAATACTATATACGGTTTTAATCTTTCAACGCGGGCGGAGCCGCTGGCAATTGCTATTTGTTAAATAATTCCATAATATACTACTAATATATATATTTATTTATTTATTTATTTATTTAAAAAGGTTTACTTACAACTACATACATTGAAGCATTTACAATTTCTTATTTACTATAATTTCTTTATAAATGTAATAGTTAATTAAAAGTAAACACCGCATTATCATAAAAGCTTACATATAAAAAAAAAAAGTTAAAAGCGAAAAAAACTAAAAACCAATATAAATCTTATATCTAATTGTAAAAAATATGTAGAAAAAAATACAAATAAAACTGTGCTCTCTATAGTCACTCAGATCTCCAAGATTTTAATATTTTTTTCCTAAATTCATTTAAAGTGTCTGAGTAAATGTCAACTATAGAACTATGTTTATAAAGAGTCTTACAAAGTCTGGGTACAGGTGAGTTTAGGCCGTGAACAGTACGACGCAGGGGAGGGTATAGGGGTGTTATTGGTTGCCGCGGATAACGCACGGGTATTCTTAATTTAAAGTAGGCTAATAATTCAGGACAGTCAATTTTGCCATTGAATATTTTATAGAGAAATTTTAAGTCTAATAGTTCACGTCGTTTTTCCAATGATAACATATTAAAATACGACAACCTTTCCTCATATGTTAATCTAGCCTTACCAATACTAGCAGCTAAATGCCACAGAAATCTTTTTTGAATTCTTTCCAATATTAGTGTGTGCGTTGCATAATGAGGCCTCCAAACGACAGACCCATATTCCAATATACTTCTTACCAAACTGTTATAAAGAACCTTTTTTGTTTCAATATTTTTAAAGTTTCTTGCGTTTCTCATAACAAAACCTAGCATTCTTGATGCTCGTTTTGTCACATTCTCAATATGAGGTATAAACGTCATTTTCTTGTCAAAAATTACACCCAGATCTTTGATTGTCTCCATCTCCTCTAAAATATGCTCATCTATATGATAATGAAAGACAGTTGTTTGTTGTTTTCAAGAAAATTTTACAAAATGACACTTTTTTCTGTTAAGAGCCATATTATTTTTCGACACCAATTGACAAGGCGGTCTAAATCTTTCTGTAGGAGTTTACTATCTTCGATGGTTATTATTGGTCTAGTAAATTTTAAATCATCGGCATACAAATAGGCAGAAGAGAACTGAAAGCAACCGGCGATATCGTTAATAAATATGTTAAATAGTATAGGTCCAAGATGAGAACCTTGAGGTACACCTGAACTAATTGTACAAGTTTTAGACTGGTAGCCATTGACTACTACAAAAAAGGAACGATTGTTTAAATAAGATCCTAACCAACTGAGTAGAGGGCCAATAAAGCCATATGAACTTAATTTTGAAATGAGAATATCATGTGGAACACTGTCAAATGCTTTACTGAAATCTGCGTATATTACGTCAATTTGATTGTTTTTATCTAATGCATTTACCAGCTTTTCAGTAAAAGTTGTTAGGTTAGTAGTGGTTGACCTAGAGCCAATAAATCCATGCTGATTTAAAATGTAATATTGCTTTAAATGATTCTGTATTAAAGGGCAGACTGCGCTTTCAAAAACTTTAGCAAAGGTAGATAGAATTGAGATAGGTCGATAATTTTGAATCATGGTATTTTCTTCCGATTTATATATAGGGACAACCTTAGCTGATTTCCACAACGTAGGAAATGTTCCTGTTCTAAGTGACTTGTTATAGATAATTGACAATGGTTTAGCTAGTTCAGAAGCACATGATGCTACAAATAACGGTGGAATACCATCTGGTCCTGCACCTTTAGTGTGATCTAACTTCTTTAAAGATTCTAATACATTCTCGCTATTTATTGTAGGTATTATTATATTAGGACCATATTTGTGAATAGCTTCTAGGAATTGCTCATGTTCATTCGTTAATGGCTTAATAATATTTGTAAATGACTGAGAAAATTGGTCAGCAAACAAATTACAGATGGTAGGTCCATCGGAAGTTTCTACATCTCCATTACTCAAACTAGATGGATATAATCCCTTTCCACCTTTCTTCGACTTTACAAATGACCAGAATAATTTGGGATTATCTTTAATTCTTGACTCAATGTCTTTAATATATCGATTATATTTAACAGTGGCAAGGCGAGAAGCACGATCACTTATTAACTTAAGAGATATTTTGTCCATAGGGTTTTTATACAATTTGTACTGCCATCGTATATGATTTTTTTCTTTTATTATTCTTTTAAGACTTCGTTCAAACCATGGAGGGAATTTATTTTTATTCTTTATAGAAGTGTGAACAAACTTATGCACAGCGAAACGTAATACTTCGTAAAAAATTATTAGCATAGAATCAACATCATTTATATCGTTAAATAATTGCTCCCAATCTTGTTCCACCAGGTATTTACATATACCCTCATAATCTGCTTTATAAAAGTTTGGCAATGAGATATTCATATTGTAGGGGAGTTTGACATCCTCTACTAATGACAAGATAACATCTAGAGGTGGATGTAAAGAGTCCTCAACGGTAAGAGCATTACATGTTGCATTAACCTCACATGTAACATTGGTAATCACTAAATCCAATATACGTCCCATTTTATTAGGAATATTGTTGAATTGGTTAAATCTATGTACATTCACAAAATCAACTAAGTATGTACCAACCCCTGACATAACATAGCCATCATTTTTGTTAAGTAAATCCCAGTTTATATAACTTAAATTAAAATTACCAAATATACAAGTACTTAAATTTTGTTCACATACAATATTACATTTATCTATATAATGTTTTAACATATTTTGACTTACTGGTGGAGGTAGATATACGGTACCCAAAGCTATTTGTGATGAAGATAGTTTTTTATTATGAGTATTTGTATTTATAGTGACCCACACATCTTCGCAATAACTTTCCCAATTTAACATACGTTGAGATATATATTTATTATTGACAGCTATTAATACCCCTCCGCCATCTTTTTTATTGTGTAAGCCTGTTACTAGTCGATCCCTCCTGTAAACACTATATCTTGCGTCAAAGAGTTCTTGTGATGAAATACTGTCGTTTAACCAAGTTTCCACAAGTATTACAATGTCATAGTTACTACAGCAAATTTGTGTGTAGAAATTTTGAGTCTTGGTACGCAACCCACGGACATTTTGGTAGTAAACTTTTAACATATCTTATTTTATAAAAATAAAAGCCTAATACATGCAGTTTCCCGTCTACTACAAAACATATAAATACACTTAAATTATTTTATCTAATGAATTAGTATCCTTAATCCAAATGTACATTGATTCCTCATCCTTGCGTACAAATATGCGCCCGTTTCTAACCCAAACGAATTTGTAATTCATTTGCTTGGCCTTAACTCTTGCAGCAGCGTGCAGCGTTTTGTTAGCAGGAGACAGATGTTCAGCAACGTAAATTTGCGTTTTTACTCCAGGGATACCAATCAGGTCAGTATTTAATTTGGCTTGAGAGTTAGTCTTATTATAATTTATGATTGCAGCCAGCATTTCATCTCGTAGTCTTGGGGTTGCAAGTTCCGCTATAATAGAGCGTGGGCGATTAGTGTCTTTGTGTAATTTCGCGACTCTAGTACAAGTCAGAATTTGCTCCTTCGAGATGTTGCAATTAACAACTTTTCCAATTTCAGTGACTATATTAATAAGATTTTCGTGTTTCTTCTCTGGTACACATTGTATTTCCATATTTTTAGCTCGAGCATGCTGTTCTAATTGACTTAATCTATTGCCGAGTTCAGAAACTGTTAATTTAAGATTTTCATTTTCCAACTTTAGTGCCATCATGGTTTCTTGAGCATTTTTATGTTCGTTAAGGACGTCTTCAAACTGCCCATTCATATGTTCCATAGATTTTATTATCTCCCCCATCTCGTTCTGTATTGGTTTTAGTTTTTCATTCAAAGCAGCAGAGAGATAACCGTTGAGTTTGGATAGCATTTCATCGAACTTAGTATCCATGATGTTCTTGACAATATCATTTACTTCTTCTTTCGTAACAGGATTCACTTGCTGGATTACCGGAGGAGAATTAATGGCTTGCCTTTTATTGGCTCTAGTGGAAACGTTGCGGATCGGAGTACTATCATCTATTCCTTTTCTAGGAAGTGAGCTAACGCAGGTTGGGCATGTCCAAGGTGTGTATCTTTGAGGGCTATATAATTTTTCTTTTATTCCCAGACAGGCATAATGATATTTTTCTTTGCAGTTTGTACAGGTAAGAAATGTGTCCCCATTATGACTATCACTACAACATCCCCAATTAATTCTCGAACTGGACATTTTCACCAATTGCAATTTAATGTTTAAAATCCGAAAAATTTATAATATTACTATCACAAAAATACATAAAAAAAAATTGTGTTAAAAAAAAAAATTACTGTTTTAGAATAGAACTAATGCGTAACACGATAACGTGATTTTTAATGCATGCACTTGCAATCAGTACATATATAGTACTAATATTGGTAATAAAGTACTAATATACTACTAATATATAAAGCTGAATAGTGTTTGTTTGATTGTTTGAACGCTCTTATCTCAAAAACTACTGGATCGATTTGAAAAATTCTTTGAGTGTAAGATACTCCATTCATCGAGGAAGGCTATAGACTATATAACATAACACTAAGATGCACTGGAGAGGAACAGCAATGAAAAATATTACGAAAACTTGTGACACAATGTTTTCCACGCGGGTGAAGCTGCTGTACACAGCTAGTAAAAAATAAAAAAAGTAGCATAAACAATGATGTTGTTATTAATTTTAAATTATAACTATCGTGATGTATACAAACTATACACACGCGTTATTGTATTGGGTTAGCTCGTTTTGAGTCCGTCCGGGGCATTTTTCAAAAATGTAAAAAGATAGAAGAGAGAAAGACGGGAACAATCCAATACATTACCTAAGTAATTTTAGATGTAATATTTAATATTTGAATGAGTTAATCTTGTATATATATATATATGTATATTTTCTGAATTTCGGAAACGGATCCTACAATTTTCACAAAATTCAGCATGTAGAGGTTTTGGAAGGGAAAAATTAAAAAAAAATCTTTTTATCCCTGTTTTCGGGTCATTGAAAAATGATAAAATTTTGAATAGATTCCAAATGATGTTTTAGCTGTCTATTATAAAGTGGTCATAGTTCAGCGGATAACGATCGGTCTAATCAAGAGAATATACCTCGGTTCGAGCCCCATCTGCCCAATTATTTTTTTTATTTTTTTAGTGTTATTTTTTTATATCTTTAAAAAAAAATCACCTAGGTACCTTAAATGAATTTCGTAAATAAAGTTATTATATAAATATACTATAACAGAGAAAAGATATAAACAGTCTTAAAATAAAAGCTGCCATCCGCTTCTGCTGTAAAGTCAAAACTTTTATCTGAAGAGAGTTAGATCCAATAATTGATTTAGGTCTACTGAAGCGAACTTAGCGTTAAACAGCCGTTAAACCTGATAAGCTTTTTATCTCTAGAAACTATTTTAGCTACATTTGTTTGTTGTGGAAATCTTAAAAGTAGGTAATAGTTTATGGATGCGGAATAGAATACTTTACTTATGATATAATTTGTATACTAAACTTACTATACTTACATAGCTGTGTGGTATCCGGCTGAACAGAATAGTACCACCCTCACTTCTTACCGAAGTGTCGTAAAAGGCGACTAAAGTTTGTCGACCCGCCGTGTGGTATCGGACTGAGTAGAATAGACCAACCTCATTTCTTACCGAGGTGTCGTAAAAGACGACTAAGGTAAGTTGACCCACCGTGTGGTATCCGGTTTAGTAGAATAGATCACCCTCTTTCTTACCGAGGTGTCGTAAAATACGACTGATGTAAGTTGACGTCAGGCAGGCGGCCGGTCGTAAAAACGCAGCAAAATCATGTGACAGAATGTTTATTCATGTTGTGCCGACCCCACTTAGAGTGGGATAAGGGCAGGAAGATGATGACTTACTTTACTTACACTAATACTCAATTATATTTATTTATTTAATTAGTTAAAAGCGACTAAGATAAGTTGACCCGTCGTGTGCTATCCGACAGAGTAGAATAAACCATCCTCATTTCTTACCCAGGTGTCATAAAAGGCGACTAAGGTAAGTTGACCCATCGTGTGGTATCCGTTTGAGTAGAATAGCCCACTCTCTTTATTACAGAGGTGTCTTAAATACGACTATGATAAATTGCCGTCAGGCAGATTTTTCTGTTAAAACTTGTGTGCCTACTTAATATTTGCAATTTGTCGCTTTTCGGTGAAAGGTAAACATGGTGAAGAAACCTATATATTTCTTGAGAATTCTGGAGATATTTGTAACCTAACAAACCCGCATTAAAGTGGCGAGGTGTGCCTGTGCCCAACTGTGGAATAATAACAGGCCGTTACTTTACTTTTTTTATTTTATTTTTAGTTAATGTGTTTCTTTGTGTGCGTGCGTGCGTGTGTGTGTGTGTGTGTGTATGTGGTTAGTTTGTTTGGAAGAAGCCGCGCGCATGTCGCTCATACTACCAACCTAACCAGTGTAACAAAATGCTCAACCTAACAGGTTTTGCAGTATCATGAGATCAGCAAATAGAAAAAAACAAATACAATATTAAACAATATTATAAATGCGAAAGTTTATGAGTATGGATGTACGTTTGTAACTCTTTCACGGCGAATCCGCTGAACCAAGTCGATGAAATTTGGGATAATTATTCCTTATACACCGGAGTAACATATAGGCTATAGAAATCCTATTAATTCTACAAGAATATGATGACATTGAAAAGCGCCATCTAATTTCAACCTATCAGTTTTTTTCATTTACGATGTGTCAAAATCAATCGACAGAGAAAACGATAAATCTCTCTGTCTTCCCGGATCGATCTGATTTTTGTGATGGAGATATTTGCAGGGTTGGAGAACGACAGCAGTTACTGGTCTATTCCAAGACGCGAACGAAGTTGCGGGTAAAAGCTAGTTCAATATAAATTGTCCTAAAATAAGTACGATAAGCACAACTTAATAAAATCTTAATTCAAATTCAGTCTAAGTTAAGCACTTAACGCCGCGCATAGTAATATGGAATAAGTGTATAACAATAAAACTATAATTTGCCGTTCGCGTAGGGCCAACTCAGAGTTTAAGTTGAACAAAGTGCTAACTTCAATAATTGACGTAGCGCGCTTGGCGCGAACTTGGAGTTTATTGTTCCCAAGTCTGTTTTAAACTCGCTTATGACTGAACTATGTAATCTGTGTAAAATAACCCGTTAACACCCTCCCCTCTCCACCCACAATCTTATGGAGACACTCGTTATTTATTGAATTAAGTTTATGTCAAGAATATAAAAATCCATAATCATCACCCTTTTGCCCTTATTATCTCAGTCTAAGTGGAGTCGGCACAACATATTGTCACATGATTTGGCTACGTATTTTACGACTGGTCTTACGTCAACTTACTTTAGTCGTATTTTACGACACCTCTGTAAGAAAGTGGCTGGTCTATTCTACTCAACCGGATACCACACAGTGGGTCGATTTACCTTAGTTGCCTTTTACAACTACGCGGTAAGATTTTGGGATGTCCTATTCTAATCAAGCGGCTACCACACGGCGGGTGGACTTACCTTGGGTAATAAGATAATACCGACCATACGATATTAATTTTAATTAAAGGTACTTACACACCTCAACCCTACATAAAAAATCCGTTAATTCAGTAAAGTATTTTATCCTTAAGAATTATTTTACGATTTTTAAAAGAGAGACACGTTTTTAAGAGATCAATGACCATATTCTTAGACGCTATTCCAAATAATATAATACGACACATAACTATGGCCCAAAAACAAAATAGTGCCAGTAGCAAAAACAAACAAGCGCGAGTGAGACAAAACAACACCAAACGCATTATAACGCACGTCGTGGAATCACTGACCATGCCATTACTCCATTAGGTTTTAATAGAGAAACTGAGGTAAATAATTTAAATTGAGTCTTCATAAGCGAAGTAACTATAACACGGTAAGAACTTGGTAAGTTTATTCTTTTTAATAGCGGCAACCAGTGAAAAGTTTTTAATGAAGTCTGGTCGCAACATCACCTAATCAGGAAACTTGCTCGGCGTACACTTTTCTTTTTAGATACCTTTGAATAAAAATGCGCCTTTATACGCTCTTCCTTTTTCTTACCACGTATATACAGAAATAACTACGAGTTCAATAAGTAGTATTATTTTAGCATGACGATCGGCGTGGCGCAATGTTTTGTGTGCTGAATAATATCCACCAAATACGTGATGCCTTTTGCGTTTTCCAATTTATTCTCTTTCTAATTTGTTACGATTTTACTTCAGTCGTGGTTACCATGACCTTTACAACTTTACGTCATCTAACATAACTATCCAACGCAAACTATACCAACAAAATAATTGTTAATAATAAGGTATCAGCCAATCCCACAGCAGGGAATATGCCTCCACTCACATTTTTGAAGAGAAAAGTTTGAGCTTAGACCCATCAGACTATTTAATTGTTTAGTAGATTACATATCTTTAAACTTCCCATTGTCCGGAGAAAAGTGGAAAGCACAAGACCACGCGGAAGGTCGCCCATGCGATGAATCGAGCAGACCAAACCGAAAAAAAATGATGAGACATTGTGAAGCGCATAACAACAGCTGCGACCAAAACCGCAACTTGATGGCGATCACGACCGTTCTGTCAAGAGCGCTACGATTGAGAAAAAGAACATTATAATTAACATATATCCCAGGAATTGTCCAAAGATATGCTTCTTTAAATTTGGTTACTGTTACGTTCGTCATTACGTTTTTCTAATAAAAGTCTTGATTTTTTATAGAAAGGATGGTAAACGAGCATGCGGTTCTGAAGGTGCTTATGTCGTACAGATTCGGAAACGCTGTCAAAGATTATTCCATAAAACTAGATTGTGGAATGCATCCAAATGATAAGTATGATATTTTAACCTGTGATGTACAGTGCGGTTATGGAATTTAGCTGCAGAAATCAGGTCATATAGTCGATGGAACACTCTCCGTGAAAGATGCGGTAGAAAACGCACATGATGATACGTCTCATCGCCAACGATTCAAGCTGCTTTGATGCTTGATTTGGTTTATCAGCAAGCATCAAATCAAAATCCCACGCACACCAAATTTTTCGAGACTGTCTTCGTTCTATAGTCAAAGTAGATTAGTAGAATATTTAACAGCCTAGTAAACAGTTAATTCTAAACAGGTTAAACTATGTAGTATGTCATTAAATATTGGATTCAGCTAACCGATTCTCAAGTCACACTAATGGAATGAACTTTATTCCGTAAGCCTTCCTTAATGACCGCAAAACTTGGTCTCGGAGTTAATTAAGACTATCTCAGTAATTGATAAGACCAAGACTACGCGTTAGGACTTACTTATTTGAAGCATATTATATATTTGGTCTATTTGAACATAAAAGGACTGATCATATCTAGGCCTGAACAGGGTTGGCAAAACAGCGGATTCCTTATACTGAAGACAGTTTGGTGTGGTGACACATGTTTGGTGGTGGTGTGTGGTGCTATTTTGAGTTATTGCGTCAGCTACTGATCACATTCGTGATAGTCTTGTCTGGAAAAAATATTCTACATAAAAAAAATACTCGGCGTGTGGTTGAGTAGAATAGACGATTCTAATTTCTTACTGGTGTCGTAAAAGGCGACTAAGGCAAGTTGACCTGCCGTGTGGTATCTAGCTGGGTAGACTAGACCACCCTTATTTCTTACCGAGGTGTCGTAAAAGGCGTCTACCGTAATTCGACTTCATACGTTTAAAACATCATCTTGGCAGGAACACACAAATTCCCCTGTTTCCTTCAGGAATAGAGAAAAAACAAACAATCGAAGGCATTTTAACTTTTATAATTATAATAGTAACAAAGTCCCGGGTACAACTTGTAAAGAAAATTACTATATTTAAAATATATAAATTTCATATATTGACAACATTTTTAATCAACGTTTTGCAATAATCCAATATGTTGGCTAATTAAAAGAGATAGTATTTACTAATATATTAATGCATCGGTTTGTCCGGCCGTTGCATCGACAGCGCCTGATGGTAATAAAGCGGTGATTACGACTGGCCGTCGAAAAATAATAATTAATGAGGACACGAAAACAGAAATTTTCCACATGTAAATTGCGTTTTAACAGAAAATTATGGCCGCGCGTGAATTACGCTTATGAGTATATGTCAATTGTTTGTTACACATCACGTGTTGTGCGGAAATTTTTAAATGGCCGCGTAATTGGACGTGACAATTTTCAGCGCAAAATTGGTTTCGTTCCGAAATTCTATAAGTGCAATTTGCGTTTATTTTGTAACTCTGCGTTCCGAAAAAGTAGGTATTAAAACCCTAAACTATAATACAACTTGAATTCCCGCAATCGTAATTAATACCATCATATAATATATTATATTATAGTGTATTGTCTATGAATACCATATACCAAAGCAAACGTCAAGCAAGCAAGATGGCTTGTTATGCTGTTGACATCGAAACCTCCATTTATTATTGCGCATTACGAGCACGCCATCGGCTATGTTCGTAGGACGCTCGGTGACGGGGCACCCCGGCGAATTTGTTATCCATCAGCTGACTCGTACTACACACGATAGCATCGACCTCTTGTAATATCCGTTTACAGTATGCAATAAGATCCGATCAAAAAAAGGAAAAAGTGCTCCGAATTAAACAATGAAGCATTGTATTTAAATACTAAACCGTTCTTTTTTAATAGATTTGTAAAAGCACGGATTAACTCGCAATGTAAAGTCGTCTATCACAAGCGCATGATAAATAAAGTTTATTAGTACCATAGCGTGGCCATAATGTCTCGTCAGCCAAGCCAAAGCCAAAGCCGAGCAACCACAGTTGAACCCCATAATCCATAATTTTCAGCCAAAACCTTGCGTCCTCAATGATACTTCCGTATCGCCAAAATGAAACCGAAATGACGCCGGCAGTTCCGCCTTATTGGCGCTCACATTCCGCGAATCGAGTTACAAAAATTAATAATAATATTTTTGATATATTTCGCGATAAATTAAATAGAATTATATATAATATTAAATGCAGAGTGGACTATTCGTTTTCATACCTAATACATGCAGGATTCGTAAAAACACACGCACAAACCTCTACCACGGTACACATACCTAAGCAGTACACACGTTCAATGTCACAAACTCAACAATCGGTGACTTGTAATAACTTCAGTCTAAATGATAATTGCAATTTATCACACGCTTTTCGGGGAAGGAAAACATCGTGATAAAACCTGCATCACTAGAAAATTCTCTAGGGATATATGTAACCTACCAATTCGCATTGGAACACCGTGGAAGGTCTTAACTCCAAACCTTCTCTTCAAAAAGGGAGAACGGAGGCCTATGCCCAGCAGGATAGTGTTTTTTTTTACTTTTATGAACTGTGAAAGCGGAACAAACTGATATTCGCATTCATAATATTAGTAGACGACAAACTATTTGCGTACGTTTCTTAAACGAAATATAGATACGATGAATCGCAAAGTCTTTTGAAATCTTGAGACGAAACAAATTCTCTTTCTCGAACGTAATGAAAAATATCTCGCAACATTCGAATTCACTTGAAAATCCAATAGATAGTAGCTTCACAAAATGTACATTGTATTAGAATTTTAACTCTATCCCATCAACCATTAGCCGTCCGCTGTTTGACATAGGTCTCTTCTAAGAACTTCCACGCTGCACAATCTTGTACCGCTTGTATCCAGCGGCTCCCACAGACCTTTTTGAGAACGTCTGTCCATCTGGTGGGGGTTCTGCCTACACTGCGTTTTCCGGTGCGAGGTCGCCACTCTTGAGACACCTTGAGACCCCAACGTCCATCGGTTCTTCGAACTATGTGCCCCGCCCATTGCCACTTCAGTTTCGCGACCCGTTGAGCTATGTCCGTCACTTTGGTTCTTCTACGGATCTCCAAATTTCTGATTTGATCACGTAGAGATACTCTGAGCATAGCTTGCTCCATCGCCCGCTGAGTGACTCTGAGCTTTCTTATGAGGCCCATAGTTAGCGACCAATTTCAACTCTAATAAGACAAAACTCCAGAGAAATTACTCTTCATCAATCTTCATTATTTTCTCAATCAATTGTGTGTGTGTGGGTGGGTGAAATCTATGGTTGTGTGTGTCAAATCAACCGAATCCAAATGATCGCTATTCAAATCAGCGTTATCTAGTCCAATTGGATAATTCGCTTTGCGATTTTTTCGCCTGATGATGCTTCAGTTGAGAGGCGAAACGATTGTTGAGTTTAGATAGTGAACGTATGTAGTTCTTTGGTGGCGGTGGTGGAGATTTGTGCATGTGTTTTTACGAATCCTGCATGTATCAAGTATGAAAACGGACTGTCCACTCTACATTCACCATATAAATCAACATATTACTAATTATTTACACGTAAACCGTGTATGAATTAAAATAAATATATTACATTAATATATTTTGTTTATTTTAATACGACCAGGGTGTAAATCAGTAACGTTTGTTTGTGACTGTCGATAAATAATCAGATTGGTTAATTAAATCATCGAAACATGCACTACACTAAAGGTATATCCATATCTCCTATCTATACTAATATAATGAAGAGGAAAAATTTGTATGTATGTTTGTAATATTTTCATACAAAAACTACTTGACCGATTTCTTCTTTCCGATTTCCGAACATTCTTTCACCATTGGAAAGCTACATCTTTACTGAACAACATAGGCTATATTACATTAACAAATATGGATCCGTAATAAAAATGTAATAAGGTGTACCAATAAGTCATAAAAATCTGTCATCGCATGCGCTGCGGAAACTATTGATGATATATTTAACAAAAATAAATCTATAATCTGACTTAGTAGACTTTCCACTGAGATCTAAGAGATCGGTATGTACGCGGGTGAAACCGCGGGATATTACTAGTATTATATATCTATACTTATTATATAATACGGTCACCAAAAGCTGTCTGTATGTGATAGATTTTTTCAAAAACTACTGAACAGACAACTTTTGGTGCGGTTTTTACTAAAAGGTGTTGTAATTCTTTCAGAAGGTTTAAATTAACAGTATATTATGGTTTAACGTAAATTATGATGAAGAGTAAAAAAACTGGGAGATTTAGTCGCGTGCGCTGCATAAACCAGCAGTTATGTACTAGAGATTTGTAGATCTACAAAAATAAAACAAAAAGTTCGCAATGGCATGTCACTATCTCTTATGGTTAACTTACAATAACTACTTTTGTGTCTTTTGTGACACATTATTTTTCAGGTGGGCGAAGCCGCAAGCACAGTTAGTCCTATCCTATCCTATTAATACTACTAATATTATAAATGCGAAAATTTGTGAGTATTGATGTAGTGAGTTTGTTACTCTTTCACGGTGAATGCGCTGATCCAATATAGATGAAATTTGGCACAATTATTCTTTACACACCGGTATAACATATAGGCTATAGAAATCCTGTTAACTCTACGGGAATAGAATGACGCCATATATTATCGACCTATCACACGACAATAGTCCACGGATACGAAGTCGCGAGTAAAAGCAAGTAAAGTAAATTTTGAATAACAAAATTGGAAATTCCGTTTGAAATCGTAACAGGTTCCAATTTGGCGCAACAAATAGCTATAACTTCCGATAATAGAGTAACGTTTCCATCCAAAAACAGAGAGCTTCCGGTGCCTGTCGATAAGTCAGTCTGTCTGTCGCTCAGATTGCCACTGGAGCAACGTCACCGCCGACAGACTATTCGAAAAACAACTCTTAGTCACTCCAAAACATGGATTTATAGTGTTTGTGGTTGATTACTGATCTTGATTGATTAATGATATGATTAATTATGCAATCGATATTATCTTAGAATTTAATAAAATAAATGGCACACTTACACACACGGTCGCCCGTCCCCAAAGTAAGTAACTTAATACTTGTGTTATTGGTGACAGACAACTGGTGAATACATACTTATATATATTTTAAATACATACTTAAATACAAATATACACCCATGCTCAAAGTCCCACAAATTCGTTAATAGAAAATGTTGGCCTTCGGCAGGAATCGAACCCGCGACCCGTGGAGCTGAAGGCAAAGTACCTAACCACTGGGCAAACGGGCCAGTCAGTTTAATTTAAATTTAAAAAATTCTTTATTTCTTTCCTTTATGTAACTTTTTTATGTATATTGTTAAAGTGTTGCATGCCGTGACACCTTCATAAGTCGTACACGTTAAATTATTTTTTTGTTTCTATTTTTATTATATGTAAGTTTATATGTATTTAACAATGTCATCTATTATCAACATAAGATTTTTTTTATTCATATGTCTAAGTCAAATCAAATCTGTGTTGTTTGTCCTAACGTCAAAAGAGTTATTATAAGAAAGTTTTCATATATTTTGGTTTCTGTTAAATGGATAATTTTAACTTTGCTATCACAATGTATAATACGGATAATATTAAAATAAATAAATTATACTTTCGAAAAATATTTTAACTGAGTAGGGGGACCATAGACAGGCCTGTAAGAGGTCACAATAAATAAGGAGAGAAAACATGCAACTCGTATACTTATCCTTGTCTAAATATCAAAAAGAGACCGCCATATGGTATCCGGCTGAATAAAATAGATATTCTCATTTCTTACCGAGGTGTGGCACGCCGCCGTTCGTAAAATACCTAGCCAAATCATGTAACATGTTTAAATAGTAAAAATTGTATATAATTCGAGTTCAAAGCAATATAAGACATAACTAAACACCTGACTGGTATGAAATAAACGAGGAAAGTTACTGAAGTCACCACTTACTCGTAAATGTAACAAGTTTATAACAAGTTGATGATGAAACAAAAAGAAAAGAGAGATAGTCTCCTAGAAAATAATGAAAATAAGACCCTCTATAGACTATATTTATCTTTTGCTGCTGTCATCCTTCAAAAACTATCTCGTCCACGTAATCCCCCCATTTTATCCCCAATCCATTAATTGCGACGTAGACTTTTTGCGCTAACAAAAGGAATAGATTGAATGGGGGTATTTATGCGGCTCCAGCAATGAGTACTCCATCAACCACAGAAAGGATATACTGTTAAGCAATCATAAGAAAGTAATAAAAGTAAACTCTTATAAAAATTACAAAATAAATTTAGAATATAATAAAATATTGTAAAAGCAGCAAACCTGCAATATTGTCTGCCACCCTTAGAGGGTACAAACCCAAAATAAACTTGTACCAAATAAAAACAGTAAACAAGAGCTCTGACTATGTTAGAGGAAGCTGATTATAAAAATAACCAACCACAGAAACAGTCACCTGCGCCTTTTTTCTTATGTTTAATAAACTCTGTTTTACACGTTAAAAATGGTATTTTTTTAAGATCATCCTCCAATGATCATCCTTTTCTAATCCTAAAAATTCTAAAGATATGAGCCTGATATTAATAAACTGAGAGAACCATTACTACCATTAATTACCCTTAACTACTATTATTATTATTATTATTACTACTATTATTACATTACCCTTTACTAATAAAGTTTGATTTTGCATCCTCTAATCTCTTCTTTTTGTCTCAATCTTCTATGTATACCACTCTTTTGTCAATAAATCTAACTTATTCACCTATCTGTTACCAAATCGTAATATGTGTGCATTAATTGTATTTGTTTCCTTTAGCGGTTAATGTTTATTAGTATTCAAATCTGTATTTAGTTGTAGTCACTCAATAAAGACTGTGTATCATTTTCATTACTTTACAGGCAGGGTGGTGGTGGACGTATCCAATAGCGGAAGCCGCCACCCTTGACCTGGATGAGTTGAGTGGGGCGTTTCTCACCAGTGAGCCACTTAAAAAAGCCCTAGTGTTGGGCCTAGACTAATAAAAGTTAATATTAAAAAATATTTAATCTCGTCCATTTTATTCTAAGGGTGCGATACATCCAATCAACATTTGTAATATATTTTCAGGTGTTTAAAAATAATATATTACCAATAAATAATATTAGAATATTTTTGCATTCCCGAGAGGATGTTTTCCTTTGAAATGGCACTTCAAAGGCTGTTTATTTGAAGTCGATTTATTTGATACTTTGATTTTTAACATTGACTGTCAGCTAGCGTCGTGACGCGGGCCTGTGACCCGCCTTAATTGGTTTTATGTAAATACAGAATGAACTGTGGAACCTTGGCGAGCCATTAAACTAGCGTTTCAATTAAAAACTTTACGTTACTAATTTAATCATATTGGTTATATAAAAGTAATAATAAAATTATTTTGCTACAATCCGCGATGAAGTAAAATAGAAAATATATAATGCTAAATGTAGAGTGGACAATCGGTTATCATACCTGATACATGCAGGATTCGTAAAAAACACATGCCCAAACCTCATATCATCGGCGCCTTCTTTGTTTTTATTATTTTTTTTTATATTTTTCACCCCACCACCCAGGGTCTAATTTTTATATAATACAGACAGAATCTTAGGAAATAATTCGGAGCTTCATTAAAAAATAATAATTCCTACTAGGTTATATACATAAGTAATAATGAAAGTCTTTGGCTATAATCTCCGATTAAGAAAACAAAAAATATATAATGCTAAATGTAGAATGGACTATACCTAATACATGCACGATTCGTAAAAACACATGCACTCATCTCCACCAACGCCACCAAAATACACATTTACTATTACTAACTTTATAATTGTTTCACCCAGCAACAGAACCATAATACCGATAATTTTAGACAGATAATTTTCACGACAAAATCACAAAGCGACGCATTACCCAAGCAAGGTTATATACCATTTGGTTCAACCTCCACCATTTATTTTGCCTCCAAACACATGTGAAAACTTGTAATTGGCCTAATTTTGTAATATATTTTAGTATCTATTCTAATGTAATAGATGAAAGTTTTCCTTATAAAACAAAATAAATAAAAAAAATTAATCTCTTGTAGGTAACTCGCGAGATATTTGACACTGTCCAAGCTCTAACCGACGCGTGTTTCGTGACCGCACCAACTCCCAATTCCACAAGTAATATTTGAATTAAAGCACAGACGATTGCGCCGACCGGACCCGCGGCTGTTGTCGAAATAGTGCCAGAAATGAGACCCGTCCCGGCGGCCCTGTCGCCGTAATTGATTCAAACCTAGCGGCTTAGATTGTTTGATCATCTAAATTCTGTGCATGTTGACACTAAATAACGCCACCAATTTGGTTTCTCGATTAATTAAATTTGTAATATTAAGAAGTCATTATGTTTAGGAAAAAGCTGTGATAGACCAGCGGTGACAACTTTCGAGTAGGTCACAGGTTCAAACCCTAGTAGACACCAATGAGTTTTTGTGTTAAAGCTTATGTGTCTAATTGATAATTGCAATTTATGACACTTTTCGGTGAAGGAAAACATCGTGAGAAAACCTGCATATTTTTAGAAAATCCTACGGATATATGAAACCTACCAATGCGCATTGGAGCAGCGTGGTAGGTCTTCGCTCCAATCCTTCTCTCCAAGAACGGAGAGAAGAGGCCTATTCCCAGCAATGGGAGAGTAACATTGGTGTCTGCCCGGGTTTGAATCCGAAGCCTCAAAAGAGTCGCACGGTGTTACCGCTGGGCTATCACAGCTTGGAGTAACAATTATGATATATGGTTTGTGTGATATCGGGCTGAGTAGAATAGACCAAACTTATTTTTTAAAGGTAAAAGTGTAAAAAGTGTAAAAGGCAACTAAGGTAAATTGACCCGCTGCGTGGTATCCGGCTGAGTAGAATAGACCACCCCATTTCTTACGGAGCTGTCGTAAAAGGCGACTCAGGTTAGTTATATTAGACAGGCGGGCGGTTCTTTAATATCTAGCCAAATCATGTAAAATGTTTATAAAATGTTATGCCGACCCCACTTAGAGAGGGATACGGGGAGGAGAATGAATGCTGATTAAAAACTATCGAATTCGAGTTTAAAAGTAATATAAGACACATAACTGAAGAGTTAAAAGCTAAGTATTTACAGTGCAGTTCTAATGAGAGAAATATTTGTACATCTAACAACTAACGAATTTACAGCTGGCTGGTATGAAATAAACGAGGAAAGTTACTGAAGTCACCAGTTACTCGTAAAGCATTGTATTCACATAGAGTAGATTCGCAAACTCTTTATGTTCCCTTCGTTAACGAGGTATTTGCCGGCCTTTGCCGCTTTGAGATTAATAGTACGTTATCTATTGTTAATGCCTTTGTATTTAAAAAATCCATTTACACCTTTTCCCTTATCCTTAGAGCCTTATCACACGAATTGTCTAAAACGTTGCGAACAAGTTCAGAGATATTTTAAATCTTGTTTGATTACAGGTTTACAATTAACTTCAAACGCATTAGATGTTAAGTGACGATACAATCGGAAAAGTAAAGTAAAAAATCCTGAAGTATGGGAGGTTCCAGCATTTTTAAGAAGGTACATCTGCATTTTCACATATTATTAAACAATATAAACTATAGAACTTAGGTAATTAAGTAAGGCACTAGTAATTGATCATAATATAATAGTAGTTGACCGTTTTGTATTAAATTTGAAATAATAAGCGTTTTGTTGGTTGTAGCTAATAAATTCTCTCTCTCTCTCTCTCACACTCTCTCTATTTTACTACTAGGTATGCCCTCAGTGTCACAAATTTTTTCTTTAAAAGAATGCTTTAAAAGATAGAAGTAAGCCTAAAAAATTTGCCGCTTTTGTAATATTTTTTATTGCTGCTCCTCTCCTATGCATCTTAGCGTGTGTTATATGTTATATAGCCTATAGTCTTCATTTATAAATGGACTATCTTACACTGAAAGAGTTTTTCAAATTGGTCAAGTAGGTCCTGAGATTAGCTCGTCCAAACAAACAAACTCTTCAGCTTTATATATTAGTATAATTTTTAATTGTTATTATATTATATTTAAAAATAAACAATTCTACAAATTGTAGGCAGGGATTTTTAAAACATTTAGTAATTATTACTTTTTTTAACTGCGACGCAAAAAAATCAGTGTGATAACACTTAACATACCCGTTGCCTTATCAGAATTGTTTCATTGGTTCTGTTTCTCTTGTTAACAAAAATGATTACCAATTCATTAGTTTCTTTGTTAATTCTTTTTTCTCACTTTGTTATCGGAATAGTAGTAAACTGTAAGGGATTTATAGATTCCTTTTACGTTATACAATAGAAAACCCTAATTCAACAAGCTATCAGTTGAATTAACGTGTTTCGGCATTTTATTAAGCGTCAAGGCGCCGATTTAAAAATGTTAATCAATAATGACATTCGTGAAAATCGAATTTCATGAAAATCGTTGGAGCCGTTGTAATTCTTGTTGTTCAATAAAAACATAAATTATGTGCAAACAATTATTACAAATAAATTTTATTTTGTACAAAGGAATGACGATCTTGTGGCGAAAGGTTCAAAAACTCAGTACATTTAGATAAGGAATGATAATCTGCGCGTTTTGGTATGATTATTGACTCTATTCTCTATACTATAGACTATATGACTTTATTTTACTGAATTTCTGATGTTAGCTGCGAATGAGCGACGCCTTTGAACCGCTCGCGCGATGCCGCTAGTTTACTTAATACCCGCGCTTTCGATAGAATAACCGGCAATATCACTGGCAGATAACTCCTGTTCTAAGAAATTAATAAGAATATGAACAGAGGGAATATCGGATGAATTTGTTAATGATAATTCGAAACGTTTGCGCATGGATGTCGGGATTTTACGTAGTTGAATCTTTACTAATATATAAAGCTGAAAGGTTTTTTTGATTGTTTGAAACCGCTAATCTCAGGAACTGCTGGACGGATTTGAAAAAATATTTCATTGTAAGATAGTCCATTTATTGAGAAAGGCTATAACATCACGCTAAGATGAATAGGAGAGGAACAGCAATAAAAAATAGTACGAACACTTTCCTTGCGTGCGCTGTGAAAATATTTATTTTATTCAATAATCATGTATTACAAAATTGTTTCCCTCTAAAAGTTCTAAATAAAAGTCTGCGACAGCATATGTCTAGCTTTTAAGCAGATATCGACCGGGCGGTTTGTCGATCCCGCCAGTTCTTTTTCGACACGAGAGGGCGCGTCGGCCTCCGACTAGCGAATGTGCTGCCATCGGCTAGCTTCGGACTGGCAGAAAAACACTTTTTTTTTATTAACGGCCTGGAGTCTAGCCCTTTACGGCCTTAGATAAACACTAGAACTTCATTTCCATAGACGAAAGAAATTAAGTACTGCAACAACGCCGATTTGTCGCTACTGCAAGCAAGCGAGCCATGACGTCACATCTTTCCACAGCCGTTCGCGCCATTTTGATTTGGGAGTAACAGCCGCTGTCATAAACACCTAGCCCGCGAATAGCGAAAGAGAGTCTGCTTTTGATTTATGGATTTTTTTTTATTCCCTATATTTTTATTTTTGGATTTTTTAATGAAAAGAATAAGACTGATTTAGAGTACTTTTATTAATACAAGTAGTTTGGTAACAGTACATTATTATAACCTCCAAATGGTGTAATTGAAAATATTTTCATTAATAAATTTAAATGATAGAAAAAAATACTGTTCCAGTACGGAACACTTGTAATTTTTCAGAACATAAGAATGTTCCATTATTTAAGTTTCGTACACTCCCTTTTTTCTATCAGTTTGTTAATTAATTTTCTTAGTACGATTTGTAATTTGATTTGAGTAAATATTTTACGTGTTGTGTTTCATTACCATCCTCCTGCCCTTATCCCACTCTAAGTGGGGTCGGCACAACATGTCACAAACATGTTGTCACATGATTTGGCTACGTATTTTACGACCAGCCGCCTGCCTGACGCCAACTTATCTTAGTCGTATTTTACGACACCACGTTAAGAAATGAGGGTGGTACTATTCTATTCAGCCGGATACCACACAGCGTATTTTTCGTGTTGTGTTTGATATTTAATGTATAGAAGCCGGCTATAATCACGTCTTATACGTTAATTATGAATACAACTCACGATAGTTAAAATTCAAAAATTGTGTTTGATACCATAAAAACTATAATTACTAATTTAATTGGAATATCCATTCCGATCCTAAAAAAAGTTATTATTTCAACGGCAAACTATTTAAAGAATTAGTTAATAAGTTTCGATAGCCATTGAAAAGATAACATTTAAAAACTTACCTATATCACCTATTAGCTATAGATTTAGAGAAATAATGCAAATTCTACACCATCATATAAACCCGGCGTAATTTTCGAAAGGTGTGTTTATATATGTTTATTTTATGTCTCATTGTATTGGATAATAAATTTATAAAAAAAACTTACTACTCCGGCAATAATTTGCCAAAAACAAATGGATTCCACTACAGTGCAATCTACTTTTACGCTCGACCGCTCCTAATAAGGACCATTTACACGACTTGGTGTAATCTAACGCCGTATTCATTACACTGGCTATTATTTGCACGTGCTTGCATTAAAGCCTTTAGTAACCGACGCACGTCCTAATCCTTTGGATTCTTTAATTTACTTTGTGTAATTAAACGTATCTGACCTGTTTTAATCGATAACTGACCTTCATGTACAAGGAGCATCGTTAATATTCGCTTCGTCTTTTTCTAGAACAGCGGCTATCCAGGTCATATAAACCCAGTATAATTTTAAGAGTACCTGATCTTTTTTTAATCAGGAACAAACCCCTTCATCCTCCTGCCCTTATCCCACTCTAAGTGGGGTCGGCACAACATGTTATAAACATATTGTCACATGATTTGGCTACGTATTTTACGACCGGCCACCTGCCTGACATCAACTTACCCTAATCGTATTTTACGACACCTCGGTAAGAAATGAGGGTGGTCTATTCTACTCAGCCGAACACCACACGGCGGGTCAACTTACCTTAGTCGCCTTTTACGACACCACGGTAAGAAATGAGGGTAGTACTATTCTATTCCGCCGGATACCACACGGCTTCAGGAACAAACCATTTATGGGTCCATATTGACCCATAGGTGTATGTTGGACTCGCATTAACTGAATCAACCTGAGTGCTCCAGGGTACCATTGTACACATTATCCCCATACCCGCTAGGCGTTTGTGCCTTAAGGTTTTGTGCTACCCTCACTAGAAAATGCAGTATTGGTAGGCCTAATACTTAAAGATCTAAGAAAAATGAAGAGATGATGGTTCAAAGTGGACCAAAATCTTGTGGCGTAGTTATACCTAGGTAGTACCTAGAAATAACCCATACATAGTAGTTTACGTTAGATTCAATAAGAATATATTTTCAATGCCATAGATAAAAGAATCATGTCCCCGAGTCCAATATCACTTTTATCACCTATACCATCTAATTACTAATTTTCCAGTTAAATGAACAGCAAGACCAAGTGATTGACCGATTTAATCCCAACGCAGTGACTGAGCATATCTTCTTTCGAAAAAGGTCATTCCCAAATATATTAAGCCTCAAAGATTTCTTTATACTCTTATAGTTTTAAATTCTTATAAATGTTTCATGTTCAAACTGTTTTTCTTTTGTATGGATTATGGTGTACAATAAAGTATATTTCTATTCTATTCTATTCTATTCTATTCTTAATGTAGTTCAGACGATCAAATGATTGCAATATTAAATTTAAAAAATCGTATTACAACTGTCCTAAAAGGTTTTAAAAAAAACACTTCGATCCTTATCTATACTAATATATAAAGCTAAAGAGTTTGTTTGTTTGTTTGAACACTCTAATCTCAGGAACTACTGGATCGATTTGAGAAACTCTCCGAGTGTAAGATATTCCAAAAAGTCTATAGTCTATATAACATCACGCTAAGATGATTAGGAGAGCAGCAGCATTAAAAATTATTACGAAAACGGGAAAAATTTAAAGCTTTCGTTGCGTGCGCTAACCAATGGAAGTTATTCAAAAATCACGTATTAAAAAAAATCCCCTTTAAAAGTTTTATATTAAAGTCCGCGACAGTATATTATATACAGCATACATACTAGCTTTTAAGGTTAACCCACTTTAACCATTATTGTTATCAAAATACTATATTACGGTTTTAACCTTTACACGCGGGCGGAGCCGCTGGCGATTACTAGTAAGGTATAAATTAATATTTACATTTAATTAGCGTTGGCAACCCTACACGACCATAGATTAAGGGCGGAAAAAATTGATTGCGTTGAATCAATTCGTTTGCGGCGCCGTTTTTGTTGACACCTTGGGTCTATTTTTTATCACCTCGAGGACTTGATCACACTGAGTGCCGTCAATATTAATTAACACCATTTTTTTTGCGGACAAATTAGAAGCGAGTAATTGCTGGCAGCTTTTATTTCAAAATGATTACCTCAATAAAAGCTTGACGGTACAGGTTACATTAAAGTGACCTACCGCAAATAAATTAGATCTTTGGTTTTTTATTTTACTTATATTAGTCGCGATCTCCGCAAAGTTACGCCTAATTCTAAATTCTAAATTATCTGAACTATTCCATAATAGTAGATTATGATACTGTTGCATAATAAGGGTTCTTATAACACGAGTGAGTTTAAAAAAAACGGGCCGCAGGCGAGGTTTTTTTATAGTATCACACGAGTGTTATAAGACCAAGTTATGTACGGTGTCATACACTACTTTATCTACTCTCATACTATTGTCTCACTTCGTAGGCTAGCTGGCAGAGATCTCTGTCATTGGGATAAGTTGACCTTTGTACACCTTTTTTTCCAAATAATGTTTTTTTCCAACATTTTTTATGGTACATAAATAAATAAATAATAAAATAATACGTAAAATAATATTAATAAAAAACCAGACTTTGTTTAAATATTAAAAAGATTTTTTAAATGTCAAATGTTAGGTTAGACGCAAACATCGATTGCGCATGCGTGTTACGTCGCCGCGGACTCGTTCATTGAAACCCTTATTTTTAAGGTAGAAGTTCAACCTCCTTGGTCCAGCTGGAGGTTGTATAGATGTATCGTTATGATTAAAAAGTTATATTATGATAAAGATGACATTACAAGACCTGTATCGTAATAACAATTTTTTTTTTTTTGGCCTGTACGTAATGTTTGTCATAATCATTTTGGTTTCAGTTTTATAATCTTTGTATTATAATATCAGAGTAAGTAAAATATATAACTATTATATAGTTTGAACGCATAATTCGGTGTACGAATCCTTTTCGTAATACAGCTGCTTAATCACAAGGCTGTCAACATTGTGGCGCTCTAACTTAGAAATGATTGATAGGTATATCCTTTTGCAACCCGCATTTGGATAGAAAACATTTCTCATATTTTCGGCAATATGCCAGCGCTTAGGTACGCTATAACTCTAGGCAAAGAATTGACGTAAAATTTACGTAAAAATCAAATCCTACCGCCCTTATCCCACTCTAAGTGGGGTCAGTAATGTTATAAACAACAACAGTAATGTTTTTTTAAGAGCTACACATAGCATAAAGCTAGAAAATATGAAGAAATTGTAAGAAAAATAGTAAAAGTAACAATTTTATTTTCCCATACAAACCGTTCACACCTGATTTTAAACTGTCATACAAGGTGCGATCGGAAATTAAATCTATACTAATATTATAAAGGGGAAAAATTTGTATGTATGTTTGTTATGTTTTCACACAAAAACTACTGGACGGATTTCTAAAATTCTTTTACCATTGGAAATTGTATCTTTACTGAGCAACATAGGCTATATTACATAATATACAAAATAATATGGATCCGTTGTAAAAATGTAATAAGATGTAAAAAAAAATAAAAATTACGCGGGTGAAACAGCGGGATATTACTAGTATATTACATTACCATAATGGAAATGATAAACAATTGAATATTAGTACTTAATATATTTCACAAAACTCTACAAAATTAGGATAAATTATACTAGAAATTAAATTAGTATTTACATACAAAATATATTACGCCATAAAAGTATACACTCTAATATTTTCTTAAAACATGTTATACAATATTATTTAAAAAATATATTGAGGTTCAAGGGAATTTCATAAAAACAAATCCATAAGCTATAGTACCCCGACTAAACGTAGTTACTTTTAGACCCTGTTCTACAAGTTACTGATAAAGTGTCGTATAGTTAAAAAAGATAAACTAAGTAACAGATAAATGTCCCTAAAAAGAGAATTTAAAAAGTGAAAAAAAAATCGCAGACAGGTATTTTATATCCAGCCGATAAACAAAATAACAGCCACATGATCTACCTGTTAACTTATTAGGGACTAAGTGTTGAATAAAGCTATCAGAAACCTGAGAAACGCAAAATTCCGAGATATAGGTACTTCAGATATGTTCCGAATAAGCTAACAGACAGTTTATTGGTAACTTGGAAACAGGCCCTTAGAATTATAACTAAACGATTCAACATTTTTTTGAAATCTCATTCAACCTCTTACATATCAAAACATTATCATTACATTATCAAAAAGCAAAACCTTAAGAAATATACAATTTAATGCAAAACAAATTATATTGTAAACATTATTATAAAGGAAGAGCATCAAATGTTTTATACTTTACTTGAACGCACTATTCAATAAGATTTCATCTTCAAAGATATAAATATATTGGTTCCTCTTCATAATCAGCGATTACAAACCATTAAGGGCGATTACGAATGATTAAACGACAGCACGATCGGGAAAAGGGCTCAACTGTACTCGCCAATCAACGTCTATGATCATCTACAGTCGCCAACACATACAACACTATATTGTTACAAACATGCAAAAAGAGATCGTAACGCAATGTCATAGAGTTCAAACTCGCTTGATTCTAATTGTCTGGTACATTCATGTTTACGAATCATGTTCCGTATCCCCACTACGACTTGCGAGTAGAGTAATCGAAAAGCAGAACATTCTCTAATGGTTCGTTGAGTATATAAGCGGTTGTATTGCGAGTTTTGGGATAAAGTTTGCGAATAGCAATCGAGAACAAATTAAGAAGCGAAAGTAAAATTGATACAACAGTGATCTTGGCTTTGTTATTGCAAAATGGACTGCATAGTTATTGTCTATATTGACTATAGATGATCACAAGATTAACGGTCATCGCCAATAGTGAAGAGCAGGCATATCGTCATAGGCATAAGCGGCGATATCGGAATGATTAGGGTAACGGACTTGCGATCGAGATGTCATGGGTTCGAATCCCGGCCATTATACTACCGACATGAATCCACTCCTAACACAAGCATTTAGCTAAGTTAGAGGGGTTTAAAAGTATACTAGTAATTTGTAACCCAAATTGCTTGTAATCTTTAAAAAAAATATTAATTAAAAAAAATGTTGCAGACAATCCACCAAATAATTATAATTTTCAATTTACATTAACTAACAAATTTCTTTCATAATATCGCAATTTGAATTCCATTTACCACATAATTTGTTTATTTGCAATTGTTTTACAAAGATACAAAAAAAAACAATATATTAAACAATATGTTAAATACCTAGTAAATTATAATTATCAAATTACATTTATTAATCACAATTATAACACTATCATATTATTAAAGCCACAATAATAAAATGTTAAAAATTAAAATAAATTATAAAAACTTTTCCATATAACATAATTACCCAATTAAAATCCGTACAACGCGTGAATAACTTGACAAGTCCAAAACGCACACGTTTTAAAGCAACCATAAATAGATTTACGTCTATACTAATATTATAAAGAGGAAAAAATAGTTTGTTTTTTGTTTTTTGGACCCGTATAAAAATGTAATAAGGTGTAAATAAATAAAAATTACTCTGGTGAAACCGCGTTATGTTACTAGTTTAGTATACGTTTAAGAGAGTTATTTAAATATTCACAAATCTATATGTGCGATATAAAAGACTTGTCGACTTTAATGATATAATCATCATATAAATTAGACAATCCTAATGCCTGGTATGATTAAACATATAAAAGCGATTTTGTCTCGGAGCTTATATCCTAAAGATGTTTCGGTTACGGGGCGAAACGTTGAGATTGTCGTAGTGAATGTGTGTGGCTGTTGGTTGTCGGTATCTTGTTATACGTGAGGTAACTCATGCATATATGAGACCTGTTTTAGTTCCTAGCTTTAATCGGTTTAGTATTACATAGTTTCTTAACAAAACGCGGATTATAGCAAAATAATTCTATCATAGCCTTCACGTAAGTCGACTTATCAACATATTCACACCTTGTACGGATATCACCTATAATATAATTCATTAAGCGCATTCATCATTATCATAACTTATAGTACGCATTATTTTGCTTTAATTTAATATCAGCACAATATTTAATTCTCATTACATTAAAAGGATACGGATAATGCATTACCATAACAATCACATTATAACCATTTTTATAATTTATAGAATTAGGCGTTACTTTGCGGAGGTCCATAATACAAAAGTAATGAGAATATTATTTTGCTATAATCCGCGATAAAAGGAAATATATTTAATGCTAAATGTAGAGTGTACTATTCGTTCTCATACCTGATACATGCAGAATTTGTAAGAACTCATGCACTACCACATACACAAAATCGCAAAGCTTTGCGATTTTGCCGTTTTGCAATTGTTTAGATTGTGGTGGTGAATATGTGCAGTGCTTGTGTATAGTTGTGTCATTGGTGTCGGGTAGTGCATGAGTTCTTACAAATTCTGCATGTGTCAGGTATGAGAACGAATAGTACACTCTACATTTAGCATTACATAGATTTTCGTTTACTGCGGATTATAGCAAAATAATATTCTCATTACTTTTGTACAGTTGAAGCGTTTTTTTTTAAATTTAATACACTTATTAAAACAACATGTTTATTCAATTGTACCAGTTTAATATAAATTTATAGTAACATACGAAAGTTGCGATAAATTTAAAAATAAGGCGTTACTTTAACAATGACCCTGCCTTTAACTCCGCTGGTCAGAAGTTCGATTCCCGCCCATTGCCAACATTTTCTATAAACAGTTGGTTGGTTTTATGAGTTAGGGTGTATTTTTGTATTTAAGTATGTATTTAAAACTACATATGTATTTACCACTTGTCAGTCAACCATTATCATTCTCCTGCCCTTATCCTACTCTAATGCACAACATATAAACATGTTGTCACATGATTTGGCTTCGTATTTTACGACCGACCGCTGCCTGATGTCAACTTCATCCATCCATCCATCCATCCATCAGCCTTTCGCAGTCCACTGCTGGACATAGGCCTCCCCATGTCTGCGCCAGACATCCCGGTTCTCCGCAATGCGCATCCACCTGGCCCCAACAACCTTCCGGATATCGTCGGTCCAGCGAGACGGTGGGCGCCCTACACTGCGTTTGCCAAGACGCGGTCTCCACTCCAGGACTCTTTTGCTCCAACGGCCATCAGTCCTGCGACAGACGTGACCGGCCCACTGCCACTTCAGCTTGCATATTCTGCTAGCTATGTCGGTTACTCTGGTTCTCTCTCGGATAATCTCATTCCTG
Source organism: Morpho achilles (assembly GCA_947086495.1). NCBI lineage: Eukaryota > Metazoa > Arthropoda > Insecta > Lepidoptera > Nymphalidae > Morpho > Morpho achilles. The sequence continues at coordinate 3,157,320 of CAMTZB010000004.1, read as the reverse complement.
ATTTTATCCTTGAGAGACACTCCGAGCATAGCTCGCTCCATGGCACGCTGAGCGACTTTGAACTTGTGGACTAGTCCCGCCGTCAGTGTCCACGTCTCGGCACCGTACGTTAACACACTTGTTATGTCAACTTACCTTAGTCATTCTTTACGACACCTCGGTAAGAAATGTAGGTGTGTCTATTCTACTTAGCTGGATACCACACGGCTAGTTGTCAGTCAACCATAACACAAGTATTAAGTTACTTACTTTGTGGACGGACGACCGTGTGTTTAAGTGTCCCATATATTTATTTATTTAATAATGTAATAAATTAAGTTTCAAAAACATTTGTAATTAAATACGTAACGTCATCTTCATATTGCGTTTATTGCCTCGATCTATGCTTTTGACTATAGATAATAGAAAGATGTCAAAAGGGTTGACAGAAAAAGAAAAAATGGAAGAAGAAAATCGGAAAAGCGACAAAATTTCTGAATGATAATAGGAGAAAGCAATTAAATAAAGCTGAACGTGTCCAAATAATATCCGAGATAAGTCGCACATGTCACCGGCCCTTTCTTTATTTTTATTTGCATTTTTTATATCTTTTTTTTTAATACCGAGCAAGTTTCGGTCACCTAGGTGAGATGCGACTGCTATACTGGGAGATGTGACTTCGTTCTTCGGATAGGGCGATAAGTTCAAAACTTCAATTAAATAAACAGATTTCCACGGTACAAAGCTATTGCAGAGTAAATAACTCCCCAAATACCGGATTGTTCTTAGGACCATTTTATGCTCTTCAACGTACCTATATAAATATATAAAGCTGAAGAGTTTATTTGTTTCATTGATTGTTTGAACGCGCTAATCTCAGGAACTACTGGACCGATTTGAAAAATTCTTTCAGTGTGAGATAATCCATTTATCGAAGAAGGCTATAGAATATCACGATAAGAAGAATGGGAGAGGACCAGCAATAAAAAATATTACGAAAACGGCTAAATTTAAAGCTTTTCTTGCGTGCGCTGAGTGAGAAATGGTGACAGTTATTCAAAAATCATGTACTATAAAATTGTTCCCCTCTAAAAGTTCTAGATAAAAGTCCACGACAGCATATGTCTAGCTTTTAAGGTTAACCCACTGTAACCATTTTTATGATTATCAAAATATTACGGTTTTTTTTCTATCCGAGCCGCTGGCGATTTCTAGTAAATACAATAAAGTGAGAGATATGACTTTATTCTTCGGATAGGGCGATATGTTCATAATTTCAATTAAATAAACAGATTTCCACGGTACAAAGCTATTGGAGTGTAAGTAGTAAGTAGCGGCCTATTACTATCCCACTGCTAAGAATAGGCCTCTTCTCTCCGTTTTTGGAGAGAAGGCTTGGAGCTAAGACCTACCACGCTGCTCCAATGAAGATTGGTAGGTTACACATATCTCCAGAATTCTCTAGAGATATGCAGGTTTCCTCACGATGTTTTCCATCACCGAAATCATCATCACCGTGTGATAAATTGCAATTATCAATTAGACACATAAGTTTTAACAGAAAACTCATTAGTGTCTGCCCGGGTTTTAACTCGTGAAAGAGTCGCACGGTGTTACCGCTGGACTACCACATCTTGGAGTGTAAATAACTCCCCAAATACCGCATTGTTTTTAGGACCATTTTATGTTCACGTATTACTTATATTCGATCAATGCTACGTGGAGGAACTTCAGCCCGCATAAGGTGGAAGAAAGCGGACACCGCAATGTTTTAGTTTGAACCAACTTTACTCAAACAGAAAACTGATCCATTGACAGAATTTAGTTTTCTACTTTTAAACAGACTTTCTTTGGCACATTTTGCTATACTCGATAAGTTTAGGTACTTAAATAAATCGTTCTACCTTCATCCCACTCTAAGTGGGGTAGGCACAACATGTTATAAACATGTTGTCACATGATTTGGCTAAGTATATTACGACCGGTCGCCTGACGTCAACTTACCTTATTCGTTTTTCACAATACCTCAGTAAGAAACAGGGTAGTCTATTCTACTCCGCAGGATACCACACGACGGCTTAACTTAACTTAGTCGCATTTTCAAGACATCTCGGTAAGAAATGACGGTGGTCTATTCTACTCAGCCGGGTTCCACGGCTTTAAGTACTTAAATAAATGTAAACATAATTTGTGAATGATATTATGGTAATTAATGTATTGTTAATGTCGTAAACGAAAGTTGTCAAATATCATCTCTTTGGTTTTTAATACCGGATATAGTGGCAACGCGATAATCACGTGATCAATAGAGCAGGGACTTATTTGTGACTGTATTATGAAACAGGATGTCGGATGGTATTATGACTACTCATGTAACATAACGTATCGAAATTCGAAAAGATTGTATTAAGTGGAGGCGAGTTCTGCCTAAATGTTTTGGCAATTTTATATTTGGATTCGGTTCTATACAAGAAGTAAAAAGGTGTTAATAGAAGTGTGCGTGTCTAAATTATATCAAGAAGTTTATATTTGCAAATATAAATTATTAGAGCTTATAATTCCTATATAGTCAAGTGTTTTCTTATGTGTCCTATAAATAGCACTGTCACTAAAGTCATTTATAGAAGTAATATAGTATTTACAAAATTAATTATAGAATTACTATGCTATAAAACATGTTTGTTAATAAAATATATGCATGGTGTTTTGTATTACTAATCTTGTATATATAAAGTATGAGAACAAATTTTGCTACCTACACGCATCACATACATTTTCTTAACAAACGCTAGATTTATACCAAATTAATTATAATCATAAATCACTAAAGTCATAAAAGTCAAATTTTATGTATAGAAACTGGCTATACTCAAAATAGTTAAGAGCAGATCCAAGGCTCTTATTGCAGCTGGAACCAGTCGGGCTAACCCGATAGAATAAAACGTGAGTATAGCCGGTTTTTATACAAAGAAAATGAATATTACTCACTATGGTTAAAAAAAGTCAAGGTCAAAGTTTCTTGTCAAAGTCCCGGTTGGTTATTTCCTGCCGTTGAATCCAGGTCGTGAATACGGATGTGCCTGGATCCTCTCTCTCCCACGAACTGCTTTGAAACCCACAGATCTTTCATTGTTAATCGTCCTCATAGGCCCGCATGCCTTAGCTTTAGTAGACAAACACAAACAGTGTTATTATATTAGAATATTATATGTCTATAATATTTCTATAAAAATAAATAAATAGACCATACAAATATTATAGAAGCTTTATATATATATATAAATTTATAAACCACATATAGACTCTTTCTGTATATACAAATACATAAACCACAAATACTATAAACAATTTTTTATTACCACTATTTTATTATAGACACTTCCTATACATATAAATATATAAACGTCAAATATTATAGAAGCTTTCTGAATATATAAATATACAAACCACACAAATATAGACACTTTCTCTATGTACCTATATATTCAAACCACAAATATTATTGCTTTCTATAAATATATATAAAGACAAGATTCATAGATGTGTTCTATATATATTTGAATAAAGGAAAATAAGCCACAAATATCCTATGTTTATGTTATGCATAGATGTGTTATGCTTGTTATTTTTTTTTAGTGTATCAATACATGCATTAAGCTAATTATATCTCTAGCACCCACAACCTTTTTTATAACTAGATTCTCTGTGTAAATACAGGGTTATTATTAAAGGGGCTATAATGCCGGTACGAAAGTACACATAATAAAGAATAAAGTTTGTTCTACAACTTTTTCAAAAGTTCTGAAGTAATATCTGAAAAAAGCATCAGTAGCTATGTAAGGAGAATCCGGCTCGAAGGGCCAAAATGGAGAATTGTTTTCTACTCCGAACTTATTATAATAATAAGGATAAGCGATTACTAATGCTATGCTACGATAAACTCATCATCATTCTCTTACCCTTATCCCACTCTAAGTGGAGTCGGCACAATATGTATTCTTCTTCCATTCTCCTCTATCATTCGTCAACTCTGGTGCCACTCCTTTAACATGCATATCATTTTTCACAAAATCCATCCATCTTTTTTTCGGCCTTCCCCTGGCCATACATCCATCCAGATTCGCATTTAAAACTCTTTTGGTCACATGATTTTCACCCTCCTCATTACATGACCATACCAACTCAGTCTCGCACTTCTCATCTTTTCTGTAATGGGCGCAACTTTCAGACTTCCACTAATATACTCATTGCTTATTCTATCAAGTTTTGTCACACCACACATCCACCTTAACATTCTCATCTAATTCGCATGCACATTTCTTTCATCCTTTTTCTTTTTTGCCCAACATTCTGATCCATACATTACGACAAGTCTAATGACCGTTTTATAAATTTTCCCCTTTTCAATATGCTACGATAAACTAATGCGACTAAAACTATAAATACCAGGGGGCGCGCGTTGTTCGCGGTGCTTGCAGACAAATACAAAACTGAGTGCGGCGGCGCCGCGCGTTCTTACTTATTCTGTTATATGTTAGGTGCTAATGCACCGAACAGACTGTATAAGATACTCGCATGTAACCCCTTTTATAAATAACCTTATATATACAAAGAATACAATAGTAATAAAACATCGATAGCTACTTGAAATTATTTAGATTCAATCTTTATATTCAAATTCCTAAATATTTACCTTGCATTGTCCGCTGTAAGTTGGTCCCGCCCCGCCCGACGCTGGAACCAAAGGCGGGACCCCTCGGTATTGGCGCCGCCGCAGCCACTCTCCGTACCGGTACTACCGGCTTCACTATCCTCGCTATATATTAACAAATATTATCCCTTCTTGCTTCTTCCTTACCCCACTCTAAGTGGGGTCGACACAACATGTTACAAACATGTTGTCACATGATTTGGCTACGTATTTTATGACCGGCCACCTGCTTGACGTCAACTTGCCTCAATCGTAAAGTACCACCCTCCTTTCTTACCAAGGTGTCGTAAAAGGCGACTAAAGTAAGTTGACCCACCGTGTTGTATTCGGTTGAGTAGAATGGACAACCCTCTTTCTTACCTTGATGTCTATGTTACGTTGATGTAGAGCAGGCGGCCGGTCGTAAAATACGTAGCCAAATCATGTGACAACATGCTATAATATATTGTGGCGACCTCACTCAGATTGGGATAAGGGCAGGAAGACGATGTAATCTACTAATAACCTAAACCGGAAGAATTTTACTACCATTTAGTAAAACCAAAAATTCGTACAGTAAGTAGGTTTTAAGAAAATCAATCACATACAGACAGACAGCTTTTGGAGACATTGTTTTATAATAAGTAAAAAGATGTTAGCATTTCGAAGTTGAATAATATAATTTGTAACAATTACCTTTGTTATTGTTTGTTATAAGCTATGGTAGCCCAGCGGTAACACCGTGCGACTCTTTCGAGGAGGTCACGGGTTCAAACTCGGGCACACACCAATGAGTTAAAACTTATGTGTCTAATCGATTATTGCAATTTATCACACGCTTTTCAGTGAAGAAAAACATCGTGAGGAAACCTGCATATCTGTAGACAATTCTGGAGACATAAGTAACCTACCAATCTGCATTGGAGCAGCGTGGTAGGTCTTGGCTCCAACCCTTCTCTCCAAAAACGGAGAGAAAAGAGGCCTATTCCCAGCCGTGGGATAGTAACAGGCCGCTATGTACTTACCTTTGTTATCATTGTTGAAGTTAATGGCTCTGTTGATAACATTGGTCCTATCTGCCAATCCTTTTCTTAACAATCCAGCTTTAACATCCATTTTGGGCGCATTATTGAGTGCATTGACATTGTCTGGTAACACGAATGTGGAGTTCAAATCATCTTGTTCAACATTCAAATTGTCCAAATCAGTTTTCTTTTTCTTAGCAGAATTCATAATGTCAAGTGCTTCAAGTGAATCATCAATAATAATTGTATCGTTATTAGCCAATTTTAACGGTGTACCTTTTCGCTTTCCAGTCACTCGTGGCTCACGATTCTCTACATCCATATCCTCACTGTCAGTCATTGTGTTGACTGAATTTGTCTCATCTGTATCCAGATTAAAGTCTGGAGATTTAGTAGGATTATCTAAATCTAATGTTAAAATAAATAGAAATTGTGGGTCAATTTCAGTTTCATCTGACCAACTTATAACCTTGGCCGACTTTGCCTTGTTTATTATAGACAAATATTCAGCTGTTAACGCTGCTGGTGCTAATCCATAGCCTTTTAGTGTCAAATACATCTTCTTTAGCATACTGAATGTATCAGTCATGCATTCTGTAGAAACCATTATCTCTTCCTTCATTATAAGATCTAGTTTTCTCAGTAAATTTGCACTAGCTTCTTTGAGTCTCAGTTTGCTTTGTAACTCTATTTTGTCGATGAAATAGTTTAGATCGGGGCAGTTAGATAGGGCTTCGTTAAACAAACTCTTTAATTTCTTCCCGCTGTCAATCCATTTGTTCCACAATATCGTTATCTTCGTATTCCACATAACAAACTGTTTCGTATAGTTTCCAACTGCACGCTCTTGACGTGGTATCTCCTCAACACAAATCTAAAAAATTTAAATTTTATTAAGGGCCTGTTTCACAAGTCACTGATAAAGTGTCGGATAGTTAACCGACAAATAAACTAAGTAGCTAAGCAGATAAATGTCTCTATAATGAGACTCTATATTAAAAAAAATCGCGGCCATTTTAAAAAGGTATTTGCTATACAGCATATAAAATAAATAATAGCTACATGATCTACCTGTTAACTTATTAGAGACTTTAAGTGCTGAATAAGCCTATCAGAAACCTGAGAAACGCAAAATTCCGAGATATGTGTCAGATATGTTCCGAATAAGCTAACTGACAGGTAACTTGTGAAACAGGCCCTAAAAGTCTAAAAATTCCAAAATAATTCTCAAGTCACATAAAAAATATTTATATACAAATAACATATTTCAAGCACTTTTAAATTGTCAAGGATATAATATTAATGAATCTACCACTCATTCGGAATGTACCTTTCATCTAGCAAAGTTTCGCAAAGTATCTTTCAAACTATTTATCTATCTGATCTCGGAGACGCTTGGTGCAGGACAGGTAGTAAGCCTATTCTGGACTATTCCACCTATTTGTACCAAGTAACGCTTGCTTCCATAAATTACTTTATCTACTCCTGTGTGGGCAAGTTAATACTATTTCCAGAGTTTAAACATACAAGCAGAGCATACTACAAATAATGTGATATAGATGAGTAATTTTAAGTTTTATAACCACCTGCTCCAAAGCATCAGAGGAAGAACGGTGTGCGAGGTCGGCGACGTGTTCAAACGCGCGCGTTCGCAGGAAGTGTCTTAATGCGAGTACGCGCTGCTGACTCATTAGAGCAAGGAGCTTACTCTCCAGAACACCGTGGTTATGCTCCGCCTCACTAATACGTTGAGTCCAAAGCTCTTCTTTTGCTGGAAATAAAAATATATATCATCATCTTCCTGCCCTTATCACACTCTAAGTTCGGTCGGCACAACGTGTTATAAACATGCTGTCACATGATTTGGCTGCGTTTTTACTGACGTCAACTAACTTCTGTCGTATTTTACGACACCTCGTTAAGAAAGAGGTTGGTCTATTCTACTCAGCCGGATACCACATGGCGTGGAAATTAAAATATATATATGCAAACTATATTATCAAACCATTTTAGTTATTCTCGTGTAAATCAATGCATGTGTGCTGTTGGATCTCTTCAAAGGATTTCATGACGTCAAAAAGACGTCGTTACATTGACGTCAGAAAAAACTATAGTATTCCAGTCACGATAGTACCATACTTACAAGCACTAATTCGATACAGATCGATAATAATTACATGAAAATATATCAATCAAAATTATTGTCGAAAATGTTTTATACCCCTGGATATAATTGTTAATTCGTCAATTGTTACAAAAGTTATGATAGAATTATTTTACTTTCCACTATATAACTTGTTGTTATATTTGCAAAATCTCCTGACTGTGCGACGCAATCATTGAGACCTTCGTAGTGAATGTGTCTAGTGCTTGTGTAGTGTGCTGTTGGTAGTGGTGTCTTGTGATGCATACTATAACTAATTCTGCATGTATGATATGAGACCGATTTTGCTTTCTACACTAAGCATGACATAAAATTACACGGAACTATGGAATTTATAAATTGACCATTATTTTTTTCATTTAGTATCCTTCGTAAAGCCTAGTAGTGGAGAGGGTGAGAAAAAAGAGCGAAGTCTAGTGTCTGAATGATTATAACAAAATTAGTAGACAAACTAAATAGCAGTTTGGTATCCGGCTAAGTAGAATAGTACCACCCTCATTTCTTACCGAGGTGTCGTAAAAGGCGACTAAGGTAAGTCGACTCGCCGTGTTATATCCAGCTGAGTAGAATAGGCCACCCTCATCTCTTACCTAGGTGTCGTAAAAGGCGGCTAAGGTAAGTTAACTCACCGTGTGGTATCCGGCTGAGTAGAATAGGCCACCCTCATCTCTTACCGAGGTGTCGTAAAAGGCGACTAAGGTAAGTTGACCCGTGTGGTATCCGGTTTAGTAGAATAGACCACCCTCCTTTTTACCGAGGTGTCGTATATTACGACACCTCGGCAAGTTGACGTCAGGCCGGCGGCCGGTCGTAAAAACGCAGCCAAATCATGTTACAGCATGTTTATAACATGTGCCGACCCCACTTAGAGTGGGATACAGGAGAATATAGTAGAAAAACTAAACTTTAATTCATATGTAATTAACTTCAGTATAGAACGCTCACCTCTATCTTTGGCCGTCATCTGCTCTTTCTCTACTTTCATAACAGATAGAGTAAGTTGCGCTTTCAGCTCCTTATTCTTATTCTCCAACTCCGCAACCCGCTTCTCCAGTTCCTTGTTGATATTCATGTACTGGGACACCCTCATGTTGCCGTCGACTATGTTCTTCTTGAAGCTCAGCTGTATCTTGCTGGCCCTTGCTGCGTACTTCAATGTATTGTACGTGTCTTCATAACTCATCGCTGAGGGTGATATGTTGGCTATCATAACAGTCTTGCAGTTACCGCCTAGACTGTCTTTGAGAAGGCGCGTGAGTTTTGAATCCCTGTGTAAGAACCAATACTAATATTATAAATGCGAAATTCTATCTGTTACTCTTCCACGTCTAATCCGCATGAACAATATATATAAAATTTAGTACAATTGAAGCTTACATACCAAACAAATATATAAGAAAAAAATTCAAATTATTCTTTTTTTTCAGACAGGATAAAATACATTTTTATTATTGTGCCCTCAATAAAACCTTAAACATTTAACTTTTCGCGAAAAAAGTCAAACCACTATTTTCATTAAATAAAATCCATTTTTTTTTACAAGAAATTAATAATACAATTATAAAAAAGTTATTGGGATTATTTTAAAACAAATCAACGCAAAGATGCAGATACGTATCTACGGAAATGATGATTAGGAATATTAACATAGTTAATGTATAGAACCGGCTATACTCACGTCTTATTCTATCGGGTTAGCCCGACTAGTTTTGAACCCATCCGGAGCTCTAGGAATATTAACCTTTAAGTTAAGACACATTAACATTCAAGAATGTGTTTTTTTCATATTTCTTAAGGAATAATGAGATTATTTCTTCCCTTTTAGCCCAGTATGTAAACTTATTTCTGCCAAATTTCATCAATATTGGTCTAAATGGAGCCGGTTTCTATACATTAAGTTTAATATTGGTATAGCTGATAAGTCGTCAAAGCAAAGCAACATAAAGACTGAACAACAGACATCTGCCCATGTAAAAGGTCTTACCGGTATGGTATATAACTGCCTCCATCCGCTAGTCTATTGATACAGTTCCCGAGGGAGAGCAAGCTGCGGTTGATGTTGGCGCCCTCCTTGAACCTCTCCCCGACGCAGCCGGTGGCGCACGCCCTTTCGCTGCCCGCTAGATCGATCATCGACAACTTTGCCATTCGACATTGACTGCTCGTCTTGTATCTCATTTTGACATAAACCTATGAATGAAAGTAGACATAAGTTAAAAAAAACCAAAAAAGTGAAAAATAATTTACTAAAATTTTTAACAAAAAATATTAGTATTCAAAAATAAATAGATTGCCAATGAGGAATGATACTTTTAAAGCTCTAATAATCTGAATGAAACACAGTAAAAAATGATATGAAGACTAATAAATTAATGAGACAATTTAACTCTTGTTAGGTCACATGATTTTCATCCCTCCTCATTACAAACATTATTACCATCCTTTACTTCATTACCATCTTAATCTTATAAGCAAATAATCATCACACCTGAAAAACAGCATGACTCCTGGAGCTTTCAGCATTGGCATCAGTAGGATGTTGTGTTCTATTCTTATTTCCATTCTCTAGCATATCCAGAAGTTCGCGGGCTGTATTTATTTTGTTAAGAAGCACCCCAGCCACCATTACACCATACTTGGCATCTTCTCTCAGTTGCAATGGTGTACTTGATGGTTTCAATAGGTCATATACATTCTCGTTATAAACCTGCAAAAAAGCAAGGCAATTTTTAGGTAAACAGTTCGATGGCACCTCATAGCAAGCAGTGATAGATAAATGGAGAGAGAGTGTGGCTTTTGCCAAAGGTTCAATCTCCAGGCATGCAAATTTTCTAAAAACAGACAAAGGAGCACTGGAGAATATAAAGATGGCAAACCTCCATTATGAAAGTAACAAATTTCAAAATGATTGTAGATGGATCCAATAATTATACAGTGAAGTAAGTTTATATAGAAAATTATAACTTTTTAACTGATAGATTCTGTATGAATCTATCAGTTAAAAAAGTTTATCAATAAATTATTGAAAAAAAATAATTTTAGCACTTAATTATTAAGTTAGAAATTCTATATATCAGTCTTCTATATCAATAAAGATCATGTAACTTTACATTTCAGATGGGGCGAAATGAGTAACAATATGTCACACTCTTGTCACAACTGAAATTTACTAATTTATTTAGAGCAACTTTATTTCAGGTCTAATAATCCTACTAATATTATGAATGTGAAAGTTTGTGAGTATAGATGTATGTTTGTTACTCTTTCACAGCAAATCTGCTGAACCAATATTTATGAAATTTGTAACAATTATTCCTTATACACCAGGGTAATGTAAAGGCTATCCTGCATCTATATAAATTCTACAGGAATAGGATGACATTGAAAAGCCCCATTTATTATGAACCTATCATGTGACAACAGTCCATGTGAAAGAAGTAGCTGGTAAAAGCTAGTGTTACTATAAATATATTACTATTACTATGAAAGTTGTGTAAAAAAGAAAAGAAAAATTTTCAAGTAGTATTTTTATAGATTATCTTAAGTAGTACTATTTTTCATGGATGTGCAATGCAATATTGTTTATTTACTTTGCATACAAAAATAATAATATATCACAGGTTAAATATAAGATTTAATAATTCAAGCAGCTTACTTCGATATAAGAAACGCCAATGTCAAATTCTCTTTCTATCTTCAAGTCATCTAGAGTACGGAATAAGTGCTCCATAGTCAAATATGTGATGCCAGGATATTCCTTGTCACCAATCATAGTAAATGTCTTGCCTGCGCCAGTCGCTCCATATACAAATACTGAACAATTATAACCCTCCATCAAAGAAGCTAGAATGTCCTTTGTAGCGAGCTCGAAGATGTCCTGATTCGATGCATTTGGTCCACATACATTATCAAATACAAATTTCAACTCCTTGTTCGCACGCTTTAGGTAATTTTTGTTAGGTTGCTGAACGCCTTGATAGAAAAAAGCTCGCATCTCCTCCTTGGGGTCGAAAACCAGCATTTTATCATCAACCACATCGATGACTATTCGACTGTTCTGTGTTTTCTCCTTCTCATTCAAGGGTCGCACCCTAACAACCACTTTAATGTTAGCTGCTGTATTCAACGTTGAGCCACTTTTAGATGGTAGGATCGTTTGCGCAGGAGCTTTCAGCCCGCCTATGCTTCCGGAGTTAACCATTTTGTAGCCAAGTTTTTGGCATTGATGTTATATACAATTTCGGCAAAAATAACACAGCATAACACAAATCAACAAATATCTTTAACATATAAACAAGAAGCAATCATAAAATGGAGCACTCTAAACACAATTCGACAAATTAGTAAACTATCGTTCAAATTTTGAAATGAGAATTCTTTAACCGTCAAAGTTCAAACTGTCAGACGCTATTATTTCAACGGCCAATCCTAGATCAAGCGTCAGTTGCGTTCTAAAACATACATTTCGATGACAGTGAATAGTGAATGCTCTTGCATATGCAATTCATTTATAGTGTATTGTCTATGCTGCTGAGTTCAATATCAGTATCCTATTAAAAAATAACTGTCTATTATAAAATTTCAGAGTTAATATTATAGTTTACAAAAGATCATAAAAAAAAGGAAGATGGAGTCCTGTCGAACAATGGAGTGAGGTATTTAAATAAATGTATACATAAAACAATAACTTTATCCTTCTGATGGGGCGTTATGCCAAAGAGTTGTTATATTAGAGTAAGTGAGTCTTAAGCATGCTTTGAAGTAAGAGTGTCGTAACAAATAATGAAAGGGAAGATGAAACTTATCTTTGTCTAGTCACACGTAAAAAAGAGAGACAGATAAGTCTCATTATCTTTCTCTTTATTGTGGCTGACTTACTGTAGTATAATAACTATGATATATGTGCGTGCGTCATAGTGTTACTGGCTAACCGCTAATACTTATAAAAATGGAACGACATGATTTATCACTTTAGAAATTTACACAAAAATTAATTTCATATTTAAGTTTTACCATCTTATAGTTTAGTAGTAGTAGTGTATCATCTACATTATATCATCAACGGCGATTTTATAAATTAAGATGGTGTATTGTCATTAACATTGTATTATCAAAGTTCATTTCATAAATTAAGATTGTGTATTGACGACAAGCAATGGGAGATGGCGCCACGCAATTTGTGTGCGCGGGAAAGATGACAGGGCGGGAATCTTGAAAGAGAGGAAAAAGGCATTGCTTATCGTCGAGGGAGAAAAGTAGTGGTGAAACCTTGGATAAAGAATACACTGGATGCCGCCTTAGCTATTTTTGTGTGTCCGTTTTATGCTTGTGTGAACTTTTAGAACTGCATTAGTGTAAGTGATTAGGGAAGTACTTAGCTTATCGATAAACTAAACTAGGCATCGATAATTATCGAAGCCTAGCTTAGGTACTGTAAAGTTAATATATAGTTGTAACCAACCTAGTTGGTTTACTGTTCAGAATAGATTTAAACATTTGAATAGATTGACATAATTTCCTGAGTGTACAGTCTGCAGTATAATGTCATGAATTATCCGATGCACATCTTTACTGCATATCTTACTGTGATGGGTGGTTCTCAAAAATGGTATCAGTCAATTGACTGTGAGCCTAGATTTACCAAAGAATCCTTTGAGGCGTTAAAAATAAAGTCGAAGGTGCAGCCCGTACTAGGTGATTTATGTATAGATGAAATGTTAACATAAATGTTAGTGCTTCAGTGGCCAATTGAACAATATCATGATCCACATTATTCCCAACATTTACATATCCGTGAGACCGGTGACAGCTTTTATCCACTGTTCTCTTATATGTGGGCATTTAGGAAACCTAAGAAAATAATCTAAAATTAGAGAATTCGCATTTACTTGGCTAGTAAATATAACTTTGACTGATATTTATCGATACATAATAATTCGTTAGTGTGTACATCACTACGTAGGTAACACAATTCAATCGAATATTTAATGATTAATTTCTATGTTTTATCAGTATTCCACACTCGTGCCGGCTAGATAATATCAAACTGTACCTACCTACCTACCTAGGCGGCCTGTTATTTTCCCACTGCTGGGAATAGGCCTCTTCTCTCCGTTCAGTCAGTTCATATCATATGACAACATGTTGTGCCAACCCCACTTAGAGTGGGACAAGGGCAGGAAGATGATGACAGATAAGGAAACTTTGAATGTATCTAATTTTATACAAATATTGAAATAAATCAGAAGACAAAATACATTGTCTAAATTATACATAGGTAGTTGATAGTTTACTTTACGTTTACACGGTTACACTTTGGAAATGATAAGGTTGTTTTTATATGTATAGCATTTTTTTTGTTTATTTACGACCTGAAATCGAGTTGAATCTTTATGCTATATCAGTCTCAGATCAAAAAAAATAGTTAGAGTGCACTGAATTAAAAATTGAAGCATCTCTATGTTAAATACTCAATTCAGAGTAACTATACTGCGTCCATCATATTATCAGTCTTTTGACAGCTCACGCTCATTAAGTTTTGTATTTCTTACGTACAAATATCATACAAATAATATTTGTACTTTATGGATGGGTACCGCCCACTTAGTGATGTCACACATAATGGTAACTACGATTATGCCACAGATTAAAAATAATCGGTAGAAATCGATGTTACGAGTATTAAAAGACATTTAATAACATTATATAAAGTTTTACTTTCTTCTTAGTTAATACATGAATACAAATAAAACAATCAGGATATTTTAATTTATTTTATTAGCACGAGTCGTCGGAATGATAATCAACACTAGACTCCTCCGATGAGGAGTCTTCAGTAGCAGTTATTATTAGCTCTTGTGTAGATAATATATTATCAAACGCAATATCACGTTCCCAATCAGAGAATATTACTCTTTTAGTTCTTTCCACCACACTTGCCCAGTTCTCGGCCGTTACGTGGGTGCAAGCATTTTTTAGCAATTGCAACATTTTATTCGCTGTGAATGGGGGGCTTGTATTGCATCTCGCAGCATGCCCTTTTACTTGTGCCCATATAAGTTCTATTGCGTTGTACTGGCAGTGGTATGGAGGAATCCGAAGAACAGTATGGCCATATTCTGCTGCCATTTCATTGATTACATAGCGTTTTGCTCTCTTTTTGGTTTTTAATATTTTTATTAATTCAACTTTTAACATTGAGTCGTCCACATTTTCTCCATTGTCCCGAAGCCAATTAATTATTTCATGCTTTTTATTAGCCTGTGTTGGCATTTTGTCAATTTGACGGGAGTGGTAGGGCGCATTATCAATAAAAATTATTGATGGTTCTTCCAATGAAATGAGCATTTTTTTGAACCACTCTTCATACACATTTGCATTCATCTCTTCGTGGTAGTCATTTGATTTCTTCGATTTAAATGCCAACAGTGCGTCTTGTACAAATCCTTTTGCTGTACCTGCATGGCAAATGATTAGGAGCTCACCTTTTCCCATTGGTACTGAGGAAGTGGAATCAGCAGTATCATCAGTCCAGAAACGAGATAGTGTGTGGTTAGCGTTGAGCCATGTTTCATCCGTGGAAACAATATTTGCCCAATCTTGTATTTTCTTTGCCTCTCTTAAAAAATCACAACGTGCTATAGCTATATCTGTGCGTTCCATTAATAATTTTCTTTTATTTAACTTTTTATATGAAAAGCCAATTGTGTTCAAAACTTTGACCAAAGAAGATTTTTCACCATGAAATAGACCACTTCTTTTCAAAGAAACAATAAGTTTTCTCAAAGTTGGAATTTCTTTTCTCAAGTAGTAATCATATACATGACGACGAATAGCGTCAGCGTCAAAGTCATCAACAGCTGTCACCTTATGAGCCCGGCGCTTTCTTTTTGGTGTAGATGGTTTGTTTTGCTCCAAGCCGCTCCTGCCGTAGGCATCAGTAGTGATTTTAGTCACAGTTGATAGACTGATCCCCAACGCGGCTGCAACACGGTTTCGGACTTGCGTGATAGGTATAAGAGGTCCGCCATTTTGATTTTCTTGCTCAAAATACTCATGAAGTTTTAACACTAACTGTCTCGATTGTGCTTTCAACACACGTCCTTTCGGCATTTTCACGATCAATTAATATAAGTTTCACAAAAGTTTTTCCGAGGAATAAAGCTACTTAACTCAAGGTGTAACAGATGCGAGAGAACACTCAGCGAACGTAAATGCGTGTGTCTATCACGGGCGTTTCGTTGAGAGTGACAGATCACGTCAAAATGGCGGCCGAGCGGAAGGTCTGTTGATGTTGCCAGTTGATGTATAATATATTTTTTATGATTATAATAAATACACACGGATTAACATTTATTTTCAAAAAACTAAGGCAATATTAAATCAAAATGTTGATTTCTATATCTGTTATTAGTTTACGTAGGTTATCATTAATCGAATTACTTAGGTACGTAATTCGATTAATGATAGTAGGTACTATAATCGGAATGGTATCGCATACGAGAATCTTTAGGACATCACTAAATATGTAAATCGTCAATCTGTCAAAAGATGGTTAATATAATGGACAGTGTATATTCTTCAGATATTTGAGAACATAGCGGATAATGCCATTAGTAAAGAAAATGAATAATGTCTATAGCTAAAATGGAGATACACGTGCAGGATTCGAGCTCATATTTGTATCAACTTTTACAATATTAGCAAATGGTTGCTGTTACACTTTAATTTGTAAGGGTTTTTTGAAAAAAGTCAAAGGTACTTTCAATTCTTTTTTATTCTTTCGCTTTACTCAACTATACTTTACACTTAAACGGTTTCACCCATGGACGTAGTATATACTGGACGGCGCCAAAAGACGTTGCCGATCTTGCGTCTGTGTGTAAGCGATTTATCGTTTGTCTCTGTTCTTATCGCGAACTATACATAAGAGTGAAAGAGATTGTGATGAAGTTTGGCAACGTCGCTAAAAATGTGTCCAGTTGGTGACACCAAATGAGGCCATAACATTGAGTTTGTTGAAGATTATTTCTTGAAATCTAAAGCAAATAGGAGTGTTACCGATATATTTTTTCAAAAAAGGTGGAATATGTCGTGTGCTGCCTTAACGTGTCCATCAATAACAACGAAAGGAGGAGTTAAAAACACGGAATTACCATTTCATAAGTAAATCTTTGACTCTCATTTGCGTGCTAAATTAAAGCGTTTTATTCAGTTAAAGCGTTTCAGATTATAATGTATCTACAAGTACATCAAACTGTATTGATACATTATAATCTGAAACGCTTTAACTGAATAAAACGCTTTAATTTAGCACGCAAATGAGAGTCAAAGATTTACTTATGAAATGGTAATTCCGTGTTTTTAACTCCTCCTTTCGTTGTTATTGATGGACACGTCAAGGCAGCACACGACATATTCCACCTTTTTTGAAAAAATATATCGGTAACACTCCTATTTGCTTTAGATTTCAAGAAATAATCTTCAACAAACTCAATGTTATGGCCTCATTTGGTGTCACCAACTGGACACATTTTTAGCGACGTTGCCAAACTTCATCACAATCTCTTTCACTCTTATGTATAGTTCGCGATAAGAACAGAGACAAACGATAAATCGCTTACACACAGACGCAAGATCGGCAACGTCTTTTGGCGCCGTCCAGTATATACTACGTCCATGGGTGAAACCGTTTAAGTGTAAAGTATAGTTGAGTAAAGCGAAAGAATAAAAAAGAATTGAAAGTACCTTTGACTTTTTTCAAAAAACCCTTACAAATTAAAGTGTAACAGCAACCATTTGCTAATATTGTAAAAGTTGATACAAATATGAGCTCGAATCCTGCACGTGTATCTCCATTTTAGCTATAGACATTATTCATTTTCTTTACTAATGGCATTATCCGCTATGTTCTCAAATATCTGAAGAATATACACTGTCCATTATATTAACCATCTTTTGACAGATTGACGATTTACATATTTAGTGATGTCCTAAAGATTCTCGTATGCGATACCATTCCGATTATAGTACCTACTATCATTAATCGAATTACGTACCTAAGTAATTCGATTAATGATAACCTACGTAAACTAATAACAGATATAGAAATCAACATTTTGATTTAATATTGCCTTAGTTTTTTGAAAATAAATGTTAATCCGTGTGTATTTATTATAATCATAAAAAATATATTATACATCAACTGGCAACATCAACAGACCTTCCGCTCGGCCGCCATTTTGACGTGATCTGTCACTCTCAACGAAACGCCCGTGATAGACACACGCATTTACGTTCGCTGAGTGTTCTCTCGCATCTGTTACACCTTGAGTTAAGTAGCTTTATTCCTCGGAAAAACTTTTGTGAAACTTATATTAATTGATCGTGAAAATGCCGAAAGGACGTGTGTTGAAAGCACAATCGAGACAGTTAGTGTTAAAACTTCATGAGTATTTTGAGCAAGAAAATCAAAATGGCGGACCTCTTATACCTATCACGCAAGTCCGAAACCGTGTTGCAGCCGCGTTGGGGATCAGTCTATCAACTGTGACTAAAATCACTACTGATGCCTACGGCAGGAGCGGCTTGGAGCAAAACAAACCATCTACACCAAAAAGAAAGCGCCGGGCTCATAAGGTGACAGCTGTTGATGACTTTGACGCTGACGCTATTCGTCGTCATGTATATGATTACTACTTGAGAAAAGAAATTCCAACTTTGAGAAAAC
The DNA here is from genome assembly GCA_947086495.1 of Morpho achilles. Lineage (NCBI taxonomy): Eukaryota > Metazoa > Arthropoda > Insecta > Lepidoptera > Nymphalidae > Morpho > Morpho achilles. Next base: position 3,138,733 of record CAMTZB010000004.1, on the reverse strand, counting down.
TTATTGTTTCTTTGAAAAGAAGTGGTCTATTTCATGGTGAAAAATCTTCTTTGGTCAAAGTTTTGAACACAATTGGCTTTTCATATAAAAAGTTAAATAAAAGAAAATTATTAATGGAACGCACAGATATAGCTATAGCACGTTGTGATTTTTTAAGAGAGGCAAAGAAAATACAAGATTGGGCAAATATTGTTTCCACGGATGAAACATGGCTCAACGCTAACCACACACTATCTCGTTTCTGGACTGATGATACTGCTGATTCCACTTCCTCAGTACCAATGGGAAAAGGTGAGCTCCTAATCATTTGCCATGCAGGTACAGCAAAAGGATTTGTACAAGACGCACTGTTGGCATTTAAATCGAAGAAATCAAATGACTACCACGAAGAGATGAATGCAAATGTGTATGAAGAGTGGTTCAAAAAAATGCTCATTTCATTGGAAGAACCATCAATAATTTTTATTGATAATGCGCCCTACCACTCCCGTCAAATTGACAAAATGCCAACACAGGCTAATAAAAAGCATGAAATAATTAATTGGCTTCGGGACAATGGAGAAAATGTGGACGACTCAATGTTAAAAGTTGAATTAATAAAAATATTAAAAACCAAAAAGAGAGCAAAACGCTATGTAATCAATGAAATGGCAGCAGAATATGGCCATACTGTTCTTCGGATTCCTCCATACCACTGCCAGTACAACGCAATAGAACTTATATGGGCACAAGTAAAAGGGCATGCTGCGAGATGCAATACAAGCCCCCCATTCACAGCGAATAAAATGTTGCAATTGCTAAAAAATGCTTGCACCCACGTAACGGCCGAGAACTGGGCAAGTGTGGTGGAAAGAACTAAAAGAGTAATATTCTCTGATTGGGAACGTGATATTGCGTTTGATAATATATTATCTACACAAGAGCTAATAATAACTGCTACTGAAGACTCCTCATCGGAGGAGTCTAGTGTTGATTATCATTCCGACGACTCGTGCTAATAAAATAAATTAAAATATCCTGATTGTTTTATTTGTATTCATGTATTAACTAAGAAGAAAGTAAAACTTTATATAATGTTATTAAATGTCTTTTAATACTCGTAACATCGATTTCTACCGATTATTTTTAATCTGTGGCATAATCGTAGTTACCATTATGTGTGACATCACTAAGTGGGCGGTACCCATCCATAAAGTACAAATATTATTTGTATGATATTTGTACGTAAGCAATACAAAACTTAATGAGCGTGAGCTGTCAAAAGACTGATAATATGATGGACGCAGTATAGTTACTCTGAATTGAGTATTTAACATAGAGATGCTTCAATTTTTAATTCAGTGCACTCTAACTATTTTTTTTGATCTGAGACTGATATAGCATAAAGATTCAACTCGATTTCAGGTCGTAAATAAACAAAAAAAATGCTATACATATAAAAACAACCTTATCATTTCCAAAGTGTAACCGTGTAAACGTAAAGTAAACTATCAACTACCTATGTATAATTTAGACAATGTATTTTGTCTTCTGATTTATTTCAATATTTGTATAAAATTAGATACATTCAAAGTTTCCTTATCTGTCATCATCTTCCTGCCCTTGTCCCACTCTAAGTGGGGTCGGCACAACATGTTATAAACATGCTGTCACATGATTTGGCTGCGTTTTTACGACTGGCCGCCTGCCTGACGTCAACTTACCATAGTCGTATTTTACGATACCTCGGTAAGAAAGAGGGTGGTCTATTTTACTAAACCCGATACCACACGGTGGGTCAACTTACCTTAGTCGCCTTTTACGACAACTCGGTAAGAAATAAGGGTGGTCTATTCTACTCAGCCGGATACCACACGGCGGGTCGACTTACCTTAGTCGCCTTTTACGACACCTCGGTAAGAAATGAGGGTGGTACTATTCTATTCAGCCGGATACCACACGGCGTGGATTGTTTAATTCAATCTATGTTTAAAATTAGAGACATTCGAAGTTTCCTTATCTGTGTTCAGCATAATCACGTGAATCACATTATTTACAATCTACCACACACTAGTCAAGTATACTCGAATAAGAAACTGTCGTTAATCTGTGAGTAATGTTATTTCTTCACATTCATAATAAACAAATCAAAAAGCTATCGGTCTCAGAATCCGAAACGAATAGAAAGTGACATAAGCAATAGAGTGTCCACGAGCTTAACTCAAAACTTTGGAATGTTTATAATTTAAATTATTAATCAGAAAGACAGAAGAATACAGAAAGAGATCTTTCTGTCTCTCTCTTTCTCTCTAACTCTTACTTGATAGATGATATAACTATTGAGAGCCTTTTTATGTTTCACAAATATTTAAATATATTAATTTCAATATATAATTAATTTATATATTTCACATGAAGATTCGACGCATCATCATTCTCCTGCCCTTATTCGCTCTAAGTGGAGTCATGTTTAACATGTTTAAACATGTTGTCACATGATTTGGCTTCGTATTTTACGACCGGGCGCCTGCCTAACTTACCTTACCTAGTCGTATTTTACGACACCTCGGTAAGAAAGAAGGTGGTATATCCTACTCAACCGGACACCACACGTCGGGTCAACTTACCTTAGTCGCCTTATAAGACAGCTCAGTAAGAAAGATGGTGGTCTATCCTACTCAACCGAATACAACACGGTCGGACGACTTATCCCAGTCGTCTTTTACGACACCTCGGTAAGAAATATGGGTGGTCTATTCTACTCAGCCGGATGCCATACGGCTAACTTCTTTACATAGTTATTAAATAATTCCCGAAAGAGATTGTTAACTAATGGTGGCCCTAGTCTGCAATAACTAGCAAGATTTACTTATCCCACTCGCTCCCATACAAAATTAAGGTTTATTTATACACAGCGTGGCTAGGACGGCTTCGTTATTGCGTCAACGCGCTACATCGTTGTATAAGAAACAAATACAATTTCCTCTTAATTTCCGCCGCTGATCTTATCTGGACGTAACGAGAGTCTTAGCATTCAGACGGGAGTCTTGGTAAAACTTCAGTGAAGCCGGAATTTCATCGGGATCCTATTGTTTATTATACAAGCGATATAAACAGGCTTCTGCTGTAAGAAGAAATTGATTAATATGAAACAGGTGGTGATGTATTAGGATAATAATATACATTAGGTATATTAAGACACTCGTAGCACAAGTTATCTTAGTACGAGTGTCTACGATATTTGTTAATGTGAATTTTGTATTTTATTATCTATTTTTGAACCTTGTTTTTTGTATTATTTGTAATTTTTTGGCTAAATAAAGTTATTATTATTATTATTATTTATCCTTTTTTTTCTCTCGTCAAACGAGGGAGTTTATCAAAATTTTCGCGGGCTCTTGACCAAGCGAAAAACTGAGCAATATTAGGTTATTGATTTAAATATTATTATTATATAATAAGTATGTAATAAGTAAGTACCTGGGTGACCGAGACTTGCCGGGTAATTTTTTACAAAATAAAAAAAAGAAACTTTAAAAAAAAATTGTTGAGTTTGTGATAGTGAACGTATATAGTGCTTGTGTATTTTGGTGGCGGTGGTGGAGGTTTGTGCATGTGTTTTTTTATGAATCCTGCAAGTATTAGGTACAGTGTTGCCAACAGTTCAATAAGCTTCCCACTAGATTCAACTTTCAAAACCACCAGAAAACCACTAACAAACAGACATTTTACACTCTAAATGACCGCTAACAGCTAAATTTTCCACTAAAACAATTTTTTTTATGAAAGAAAATAAATATACAAATAATTAGTTTCCTTTATTATTACTTTTTAAAAAATAACAAATTAATATCACTAAATTTACGTTTCGCTACTCGACCCGTAGTAATTCAGATACCTACGAGCTAAGAATCCCGTTGCGTATATTGTGATTTTTGCATAGTTACGCGTTAATAAATTTGCTCAGTTAATACAAACCAAAATTAATAATGATGACCCATGAGCGTTACTGAAGGATGAACCTTTCTAACTTCTAAGTATAAGTATTCAGAACAAAATATGAAGTGAGAAATCCCCGCGTATAAAGTATAAATTTAGAAAAATATTAGGTGGAAAATACTCGCGTGTAGAGAAACGTAGACGACTAATTCTTGCCGATGAGTTATGCCTACTCAAGCAAAGTAAATATCTACCAGGTATACAAGCTAAAATACGCTTTTTTTTCTAAAAAAAAAACCATTTTTTCATAGGAAGGAAAAAAGATAACTTCATTCAAAATCCATTCATTTTTGTCATCTCTCAGGTAATATATGGATAACATACCAAAAAACATTGTTCGTTTTGCGAGGCAAACCACTTTTCGAGCCAAGTTTGGACATCTCGCGTAAGAATCGAACTGCTGCTCAGCGAGCAAATCTTCATAATAGATAATTATGCCCCGCTGATGGCACCATACGCGCAGCATCTTCCTCCGCCTGAAGTGATTCCGTCTTTGAGTGGATGTTGAAGGTCAGCCGGGATGGAACCACGGTTTTTTTGTTTAAGATTCTCATGAATTAGGATTTTGTATGAAATGACAAATAATGTTGACTCAATATTGTTGACCGAGGTCGTACTCTTAAAAATAAAAATATGGCATGTTCATATGCGATTGACCGATGCATATCATGAACATATGAATTTAACATTTAACACCAACTATGTACAAACAGCGAATTTAAGCTTGTACACAAATGTATATATGCAAATTCAAAAAGGAAAACGAACAGATATATAAAAAACATCGTAAAATGGAACTAAATCTAACTTTTTAACTGCTAATTTATTTTACCAAGACCACCAAAAAAAAACCACTAGCCACTAAACGCAATATTTGGCCACTAAGTGGGTAGTTAAAACCACCAGTTTTAGTGGAAAATCCACTAAGATGGCAACACTGATTAGGTATGATAACCGATTATCCACTCTACATTAACATTATATATATTTTCTATTTTACTTCATCGCGGATTATAGCAAAATAATTTTAATTTTTAAATAAAATTACTTTTGTATTATGAATCTCCGCAAAGTAACGCCTAATTCTATAAATTATATATATTGCAACAATTTTATGGAAATTATCGAAAATGTTACTCGATGTCGAACAAAACTATTAATGTAGTAAATCTAGTTCTAAATATGAATTTAGGGAGCAAATGCAATCCACTTGAAACCAATCTAATCAGTGCAAGTTTCCCAATTACACTTGAGCAACTTTAATGAATGCTTACGTGACGCTGGTACTGCAGTGCATGCAGCGTTTTGGATTAAAGAAAATGTACAATTGGCGCTAATGTAATATTTACGTCAGTATATACATTTTATATCTATACTAATATATAAAGCTGAAGAGATTGTTTGTTTGTTTCATTGTCCCGCGCTAATCTAAGGAACTACTGGACCGATTTGTAAAATTATTTCAGTGTAAGATAGTCCATTTATCGAGAAAGGCTAGGGCTATATAACATCACGCTAAGATGAATAGGAGAGGAGTAGAAATAAAAAATAGTACGACTGCGTATCATAAAAAATAGTGCGCTGAGCAAACGGTGATAGTTATTCATAATCATGTATAACAAAATTGTTCCCTTCTAAAAGTTGTAAATAAAAGTCCGCGACAGCGTATATCTAGTTTTTAAGATTAACCTACTTTAACCATTTTTATGGTTATCAAAATACTATATTACGGTTTAAATCTGTCCACACGGGTGGAAACGCTGGCGATTCCTAGTTGCTATATAAATATGATGCCGTGTGGTATCAAGCTAAGTTGAATAGACCACCTTCTTCCTGAGGTGTCGTTACAGGCGACTGTGGTAAGTTGAACCGCCTTGTGGTATCCGGCTGAGTAGAATAGACCACCCTCATGTCTTACCGAGGTGTCGTAAAAGGCGACTAAGGTAAGTCGACCCGCCGTGTGTTATCCGGCTGAGTAGAATAGACCACCCTCTTCCGGGCGTTCCGAACTGGATCTGATGCCCCCGATGCATCGTCTAGCGGAGGGAGGGGTCACTTTTGAGAGGAACTTTAAAATTATTTTTCTTGCAACTTCTTTTAATATTATTATTTTTCAGAAGTGACAATAAAATTACTTTGCTGTAATCCGCATTTTTGTTAAGAGAATACATGCAATACTTAGTGTATGAAGCAGGCAACAATCACGTACCACATACATGCAGGACAAGTCGCCACACGTATCACAAGACGCCGCCAAAACCAACACTTTATAAAGCACTACACTCACTACCACAATCTCCACGATCGATTCGCCCCAAAATCAAAGCAAGGAGAACAGGCTCCGAGAACAAAATCGTAATGCATTACGATTACAGCAAAGTAATTTATTGTAATTTCTGTACTATGGAGTTGCGCAAAGTAACGCCTGCTTAAAATAATAATTATTTGTAGTCATTATTATTTTTTTGAACATAGAAGGATTGATTCAAAACTGCAAGTTATTTACGACTAGTAATTTCCCGCGGTTTCACCCGCGAAATTTTTATTTTTTACACCTTATTACATTTTGATAACGGATCCCTATTTTTTTTTTTATTTAATATAGTTGCTCAATAAATATGGTTTCACCATTGGAAAGCTGCATATTTTAAATTGCTTGAATTTTTGAAATCGCTCCAGTAGTTTTTGTGTGAAAACATTACAAAAATACATACAAATTTTTCCTTTTTATAATATTAGTATAGATTCAAATCATTGTGCGACTATAATCACTAGATATTATAAAACAAAGTCGCATTCTTTCCAAATTTCCCTATATACGCATAAAACTTTAAAACTATGCAACAGATTTTGATGCGGTTTTTTTTAATAGATAGAGTGATTCCAGAGGAAGGTTTGTACGTAAAATAACATTCAATACGGGGTAGAAAAATACTGTAATTTTTGAGGTTTCTGTAAATAATTACATTTTTTTCCGCTTACATTGCAAACGCAGGCTAAACCCTACTAGATTTATCAAAATGATGTACTAAGTATTTGTACACCTTAAAAAGGTCTACAGAAAAGTCCGCGATGGTATATGTCTATCTCTTATGGATAACCCACTATAGCATTTTTTGTCATTTACTTTTTACGAAAAATAATACCTTATTTTTGTAGCAATTTTTATACAATACAGCATTAATCCTTATCCAATTAAGTACCTTAAATAAATAGTTGATTTAATATGGCCGTTTACAGCATGTAATTTAAGTGAACATTTTCGAAGATATTACAGATTTAAAATGCCCTGAGGACGCCGCGCTTGGCCCTATAACACTTCGACTTTAGCAGCTATGTCGCTCTTTCAAGAGTTTGTTTAAAGACATTCTGTAATTAGTTGTAAAAATAAAATACATAGGGAAAATGTAAAAGTAAATAAGTAAAAATGTACTATATAAATTTAGATATTACAAAGATAGCAGGAAATCTTCTTGGTATAGGGAAAGGAAATTGTTTTTCTCCAAATTTAACGCTTGCGGGCCACGGGCAGTAATGAATAATAGTAGTACTGGATCGATTTTAGTCATTTTTTTTTACACTGACTGACATGGGATATATATTTTATACCCGTGCGAAGCAGGGGCAGGCCGTTAGTATTCTATAAACAAGACATACCTACATGGACAAGGTAAATTGAAATATAAGGCAATTTCCATTGAATACTTATCGAATTTTGCGTCCAACCACTGAACTCTCATGGTAAATTGCTTATTAAATTCAGGGGAGCGGCAAATTAAATTTCTAATGGGCTCAGGTCGAAGAGTTGACATTTGACGACGGTAGCCAATGGAGGCCTTTTAGTCAACGTTCGAAAATCACCTAAATTACCGGACGTAGTTTTTACATTTTTTTTCGAATTGACTATATGCTGTTAGCCCTAACGGCTTTTACAGCGTCACCGGGTGGGACGGGCGAGCGCAGAAGCATCGCCAAAGTTGCGAAATGCGGAGAGTAGAGCGCAGAAGCTCTACTAGCGTCGGGGAACGTCGTCCTAAGGGTGCCTCCTGTGATATTTACATTGACTTGACTGGCCTTCAGCTCCGCGGGTCGCGGGTTCGATTCGCCGAGGGCCAACATTTTCTAACAACAATTTTTAGATTCTTCGAGTTTGGCTTGGGTGTATATATTTATTCAAAATTTTAGTACCTGGGTGATAGAAACTTGCTGGATATTTTTTTTTTATATAAATAAAATATTAAAAAAAAAATAAAGAAGCCGACATGTAAGATTCGAACCCTGGTTATGAAAATTTTCGGTCCGCCGGCTACCCATCGGCTATCGCAACATTACGTTTGACAACTAAGAAAATCCTTTGCTTTAAATTCTACATATTGCCATTTTTTTTATAAGGGATAAATAATTCAAATAATAAGTTTTATCTGAATTATTTGTAATTAAAAATTATCAATAAAAAAAATTTATATTTATTTAATTATCTTTGTTGAATTTAATATAAGTATTACATTTTATTTTTAACTCTTTGACATTTAATTGATATACAAATGTATTTTGGTTATTTTAAGCAAAATTTTAATTCTGTATTACAATTATTTTTATTTTTATACCATAAAACACTTTGTAATTAATTTTAATGACAAATATTGAATGCTGTACATACCTTTAAGTGACGTGTTCAGGCAGAACAAAGACTTTATATATAATATGTAACTGTACAATTGCAACTTTGTTCATGTTGTTGGTGTGTCTTGTATATAAATAAATAAAATAAAATAAATAAATAAATAAAACAATTTTTTCAAATAAAATCTAGTTAAAACGATTTTCTCCCCCAAAACCCCCCTACATGCTGAATTTCAGGACAATCGTTGGAGCCGTTTCCGAGATCCACAAAATATATTTATATGGATACATACAAGATTAAGTCATTTAAGTATTAAAAATATTAAGTACCTATGTATTTACCATGCCGTGTGGTATTATGTTGAGTAGAATAGACCACCCTCTTTTCTTATCTAGGTGTCGTAAAAGGCAAATAAGGTAAGTGCCGTGTGGTATCCGGCTGAGTAGAATAGACCAACCTCATTTCTTACCGAGGTATCGTAAAAGGTGACTGGGGTAAGTTAGCGTCAGCCAGGCGGCCGGTCATAAAATACCTAGCCGAATCACATAACAATATGTACATTATGATGCTGACCACACTTAGAGCGGGATAAGGGCTGGAGAATGGTGATGTTATATTAGGCTGGTAGACAAGCTTCAATCTTACCAAATTCCATCAATATTGCTCGACCAGATAGACATACAGACAGATAGTAATTTCTCATTTATAACATTAATAAATAACCAGTCGTGAAGTTAAAGGTAAGACCTATGCTAAATCTTTTATTGAACTCATTCAACGTTATTATAATTGAAATAATCTCAAACCGGCAGAAGATTGAACACGAATCACGATACAATCAAAGCAATATTTAACTCTCGCAAAGTTTGAGATAGCTCCCAGTTGCCAAGAATCCGCACTCAGAATCGATTTGAGCTTGAAATTACTCGTTAATCGATTCTGATTCAGCAAGTTCTCGAAATGGAGTTGCAGATTCCAACACGATTAAATGTTTGTAACGAAAGTTGTATTTGAGTGCCACTTAAATTTTCGAATTAATTCAAATGCGAGATACGCGGTGAAGACCTATAGACTAGGGATGTGATTTGTATAAGAAAAATAATTAATTAATAAATAATCGATTTTTCGAAATGGATTTGTAAAAATAATCTACAAACTTTAAAAAATATTTTTTTTAACTATTCATAATAATAAGATTTGTATATAATAACGAAATTACCATTCTGATGTTAATAATGGTTTAAAATAAAAAATAAAGTGGACTAGCAAGAATAATAAAAATAACAAGATTATTAGAAAAATTCATTTTGAAAAGAAAGAAAAAAAAATTGATTTTTATAAATTGATTTTTAATGGTAGATTTTACACTGATAATACTGATTATTATATAAACGGTCACGTTGCGTTATAATAGATTTACCTTTATATAAAGTTCGACGTTTCGGCAGAGTTGCATCCACCGCGGTCATGAACTCTGCCGAAACGTCGAACCTTATACAAAGGTAATTCGATTATAACGATGTGATCCGTATGCTTATATAATTGATTTTTAATGTTTAGATAATCTATAATAACAATAAAATAATTATTGATATAAAAATCGATTATTCTTTAACATGCCAACTGTAGATCGTGTAGATCTACGTCACTGATTCGTTTCTGACTCCGTATTACTAAGCTACTTGTAGTAGATTAATGAGTACAGGATTAATACCACGATTTATAAATTTATTCATGTGTAACGACGAGTTCTATTCTTCGCGATAATTATGATGAACATTCTAATAAAAACATATTTTAATATGCATTGTAAATATTGATACAATATTGGAATTATATATGAACGCAGTAAGGATGTGACTTGAAGTGGAATTAGAAAAATCCATTATTAATAATCAAAATCGTTTATTATATTAATAATTAATTTGAATAAAGACTATTTAAAGTGAACAATTACAAATAGAAAATAACAGATGAGCTTATTTGCGCAATTTGACAAAAATGTGTATTTTGACTACATAGCTTTCGTCTAACAAAGCATATTTTATCTTAAAAAAACAAACAAAAATGAGAGAGAAAAGAACACTTTATATTGTATAGAAAATTACTATTATTAGACGATTATTAAAAAACGAATATAAGGATAGAATAATCGATAATTTTAACATCCCTAGATCGCACAGCAATCATGTGACCAAACAAGTGTTAAATATAAATGTGGATAGATATGACTAGAGGGAGGACTAATAATTGATTGCGTGAACATGCATATAAAGGTTGACGCACCAGAGTTGACGAATAATAGGAGAAAAAGGAAAATAAAACATGTTGTACCAACCTCATTAGACTGGGATAAGGGCTGGTAATTGATGATAAAGGCACCGCAATCAGTCATATGTCGAAAATCAATCATTAATAAATCAATTGTAATAGCATGGTTTGCAATAATAGTTTCTTTTATGTTATTTAGATATTAAATATCACTCGCATGACCCTGACGAAGAAATCAATATTGCCTACACAAGCAGACGTGACACACACACACACGCACCCACACACACACGCACTCTCACACACACACGCACACACACACACACGCACAAACACACACACGCACGAACGTACGCACGCACGCACACGCGCTCATACACACACACCTTCGCGCACGCACCAAGACACACATACCTACACGTAAACACACACACCCAAACGTGCGCGCACGCACGCACGCACGGAGACACACACCTACCCGCTAATACACGTAAGAAAGACGAATTCATATGTTACTTTTAAATTTCATCCCAAATCTTCTCAGCAATATGTAAATGAAGAATTTGTTTAGTTAATAAGGAACGCGCGACATTCGTTAATATGCTTACATCATCCTTTATCAACAAAACGGCGTTATAAATGGTTGAATTATTCACGCCTAATTGAGAGTAAAAAATTTATATCTTTGTTAGGCTTTGAGCTGTGATACCTTTCGAGGGGTCTAGGGTTTAAGCCCCGGTCAGGCATCAATGAGTTTTTTTGTTAAAACTTTTATGTCTAATTAATAATTGCTATTTATCACACGCTTTTCGGTGAAGGAAAATATCATGAGGAAATCTGCATATCTCTACAGAATTCTGGAGATATGTGTATGCTACCAATCTGCATTAGAGCAGCAATGGGACAGCACGTTACTTTAACACTTTAGGTTTTTTAAATCATCATCAAATAAAAATAGTTCTGTCTCATTTGAATATCGCCGTCGGAGAGAAAACTGGTTAATTTTGTGTCAAATGTTTAAGAATGTCAACTTTTATATTTATAGAGAGTAGATAAATTCTAATTGTTTATTCTTATATATAACACGAGCAATCGCCCGCGCTCCACACGCGTGGAAAGATTAAAACCATAATATAATAGTCAATTGAAAACCTTTAAAATGGTTAAAAAGTGGGTAAACCTTAAAAGCTAGACTTTTATTTAGAACTTTTAGAGGGGAACAATTTTGTAATACTATTTTTTATTGCTGCTCCTCTCCTATTCGTCTTAGCGTGATGTTATATAGCCTTTAGCCTTCATCGATAAATGAAATATCATACACTGAAAGATTTTTTCAAATCGGTCCAGCAGCTCCTGAGATTAGCATGTTCAAACCATCAAACAAACAAACTCTTCAGCTTTATATGTTAGTATAGATTAGGTTTCTAATAAGGTTCGCACCGCGTGTTATATTATTAAGGCCCTGTTTCAAAAGTTACTGATAAAGTGTCGGATAGTTAACCGACAAATAAACTAATTAGCCAATAAATGTCTCTAAAAAGTGATAAATATAAAAAAAATCGCGGCCATTTTGAAATAGGTATTTGCCATCCAGCAGATAAACAAAATAACAGCCACGTGATGTACCTGTTAACTTATTAAAGACTTTAAGTGCTTAACAAGCCTATCAGAAACCTGAGAAACGCAAAGTTCCGAGATATGTGTCAGATATGTTCCGAATAAGCTAATTGACAGTTTATTGGTAACTTGTGAAACAGGCCCTAACACAAATTAATATATAAGTTTGTCTGCGGCTTTGAAATCTGTATGGAGTAATGTTCGCGGTGATTATTCACAACTGGTATGTTTGGCATTGTACAAATCTGGAGTGGCGTGAAGTTATTCGTGTACGAACCTAGTCCATACAGCTGGATTAACATATAAATTGTTTTGAATCCGGCGTCTCCATCCCGTTAATTTATTTCGTGAACTTCGCAAATTTACATGGTAATTGCCAAAACTCGAGATTACTGTGGAGACGTTTGCACCCTATCCTTTGTACTTAGCTACACTTAGAAATATTAAATGTTTTTATTACTATCATAGTGGTAACCTGAGATGCCGTTTGGTATCCGGCTGAGTGGAATATACCACCCTCATTTCTTACGGAGGTGTCGTAAAAGACGACTAAAAAGTTTATCCACCGTGTGGTACCCGGCTGAGTATAATAGACCACCCTCATTTCATACGGAGGTGTCGTAAAAGACGTCTAAGAAGTTCACCCACCATGTGGCGTCCGGCTGAGTAGAGTAGACGACCCTCATTTCTTACGGAAGAGTCGTTAAAGGCAACTAATAATTTCACCCGCTATGTGGTATCCGGCTGAGTATAATAGACCACCCTCATTTCTTACGGAGTTATCGTATCAGGTGACTAAGAAGTTCAACCGCCATATGGTTTCCGGCTGAGTAGAATAGACGACCTTCATTTGTTACCGAGGTGTCATAAAATACGACTAAGGTAAGTTGACGTCAGACAAGCGGCCGGTTGTAAAAATAATATGTAAATTAAGAATTTATTTAGTTAATGAGGAACGCGACATTCGTTAATATGCTTACATCATCCTTTATTATTCTCGACTGACCCGTCAGAGCAGTGGGTAGTGACTCTGCCTTAAGCTCCCGGGGGTCGCGGGTTCGATTCCCGCAGAGGGCCAATATTTTCTATAAATGAATTTGTTGGTCTTTGAGCCTTTTTTTTTTTTTTTTCCTAGAGGAGGGGAAATCCATTATGGACTTCCTGCGGACTGTCTCACAGGGGAGTGTCCGGCTCCCACGGACTAAAACCCCTCCTCGTTTCCTCTTCCTTCTACGGCAGGACCACCTTTCGGCATTGCTTCACCGTAGTCGGTGTCTATTGATTGGCCTTTCTAGCCCGTTCCTCCGTTTCCTTTTCTCCCATTATGTCCGTGACAAAGTTAAGCATCAAGTTCCAGCTATCTCTGTCACGGAGCATAAAAGGTATAAAAGTTTCGGGTGAAAATGTCGCCTCTGTTTTATTGACTACCATTTGACGTTTTTTATCCCACCTTGGGCATTCAAAGATAGTGTGTCTAGGTGTATCTTTTGCTTCACAATAGACACATCTATCAGTGATGACTTTTTTGATTCTGCACAGGTATTCCTGAAAACACCCATGCCCTGTCATCACCTGTGTCAAATGGTAGCTTATTTCACCAAAATTACGTAGTACCCATACTCTAATATCAGGTACCAGTAGTTTCATCCAGCTGTCTTCTTCAGACTCCCATTGCCTTTGCCATTGGTCAAGAGTTTCATTATGTATCTCCCGCCAGTCTTTTATTTGTTTGCCTTTTATGCTAACTCTTTCTTTTGCCAGTAGCGTTATAGGCACTGTCCGAGCAAGAACCATGCTTTTAACACCCGAAATCGTTCTGTAACCTCTGCAAATCCTGATTGAGAGTCTTCTCTGAACTGATTTTAGAATGTTCTCGTATTTGGAATAGCTGAGACCTCTTATCCAAATTTCAACTGCATATAGCATTATGTTATTTGCCACAAGAGCCAAAAGTCTTCTTTTGTTTTCTCCCGCGCCTCGTGTTCTCGGCATTATTCTTATTAATGCGCTTGTTGCTTTAGCTGCTTTGTTTGCGACCCATTTTATGTGTTCTCCAAACGTCAAGTTTTTATCAATAACTACGCCTAGATATTTGATTGTTTTCTGTGGATGTACTATAACTCCTTGGACTCTAAATTTAATTTCGGTTCGGACTCTCTTTCTACCTATTAGTAATGCAGATTCAGTTTTATGGGCTGCAAGTTCTAAGTCCCTTTCCCTAATCCAGTTGGAAATCTTCTCTAATGCGGTATTGGCCTTAGTCATTAACGTTTCTTCCGTTTTTCCTTTGACAACCACGGCCAGGTCGTCTGCGTACGCAATCAAAGTAACTTCATTAGGCATAGGCAGTCTTAAGATACCGTCATACAGAATATTCCATAAAAGTGGCCCCAGAACAGACCCTTGCGGGACTCCACATGTAATAGGTGTCATTTGCCCATCTTCCTCGATCAGGTACCTATCCGAGAAATAACTCTCAATTATTGTTACTATGTAAGAGGGAATCTTTCTGTTTTTCAGTTCCTGCATTATTAAATTCCATGACGCGGAGTTAAAAGCATTCTTAATATCTATGGTAATTAAAGCACAGAATTGCCTGGTTTTAAAAGTTTTCTTTTTCTCATTATCTGCAATATCTACTACTTTCTTTATTGCGTCAATCGTGGATTTTCCTTCTCTAAATCCGTATTGGTTCTCAGATAAGTCCATGTTCAGTCGTAGCTCGCCTGTTAGTCGTTTACATATAATTTGTTCCAGTAGCTTGCCCAGTGTGTCTAGTAGACAGATGGGTCTGTAAGAGGTGGGATCTCCTTCTGGTTTACCCGGTTTAGGCAAGAGTACTAGTCGCGCTTTCTTCCATTGTATTGGGAAAACGCCTTCCCTTAAGGATTTATTGATCACTGTCAGTAGAAGGTCTGGGTGATTTTCGCCGATAACTTTTATTACTTCAGCTGGTATTAAGTCAGGTCCTGGCGCTTTTTTATTTTTCATTTTTCGACACGCTATGCGTACTTCCTCTTTTGACACTTCACTAAACCAGTTTTCTTTATACTGTTGCCACTTCATAACAGGTTTACAAGGAAAGAGGTATTTAATGGCTAGCTTTCTAGTCTCGGTAGGAATGTTAAGTCGCCTTTGTTTTATTTTATTCATAACTATCTTGTAGGCATCTCCCCATACATCCTTTTCTATTTCTTCACATATGGTATACCAAGCCTTTTGTTTTTCTTTTTTTATTAGCCTTTGCAGGGTTTTTTTAGCGCTTTTGTAGTCATTCTTTGCTCTTTCTTTGATATCTGCTGATCTGTTTTGTCTGTTACATCTAATCATTATTCTTCGAGCATGAATGCAGGTTCTTCTTGCATATTTAATTTCTTCAGTCCACCAATATTGCGGTTTATGGTTAGGATTTCTCGATTTTCTTGGCATAGCAGCATCACACGCATTAGAGATCAGTAAGACCAAACTTTGTGCGTTAAGTTCACCCATGCTTATCCTGTTATTTTTTAGATAGTCTATAAGCGCTTGAACATTAAGTTTTCTTAGATTCCATCCACGTTTAATAGTTGGGACATTATTAAATGACTCTTTTTGCATTCCTATGTTGAATCTGATGTATTGATGTAAGCTCAACGATTCTTCTTCCATCACGTGCCAGTCTGTTATATGTTCGTTTAATTTTTCGGAGCTAAAAGTAACATCGATAATCGATTTCTGCTCATGGTCTTTGAGCCTGGGTGTATATTTGTATTTTAGTATGTATTTAAAAAATATATAAGTATATATTCACCAGTTGTCCGTCACCCATAACACAAGTATTAAGTTACTTTGGGGACGGACGACCGTGTGTGTAAGTGTCCCATATATTTATTTATTTATTAACGAAACAGTGTCAAAAATGGTTCAAAAAAACGAGAGTGTGTAACTATAAGCTATATTCTCACTGAATTGTACAGTTAGTAATCTACAAATCCACTCCGATCAAGATCTATTTGAACCAGAACAGATAAACGGGAAGTCGATGCTACGAGTAACTTCAAACTCTTGGCAACTTGGAGCCGTCTCAAATTTCTCAAGTTAAATACAGTTTTGATTATATCATATTCAATCTTCTATCAGTTTGAGATAATTTCGTTTGTGATAACGCTCTCAGAGTTTCCAATTTGGCTTCGAGTGTCGTGTCGTTTTCAATTAGATTTAGTGACATAACATGTTTATACTAAGTAAGTAACGGCCTGTTACTATCCCACTGCTGAGAATAGGCCTCTTCTCTCCGTTTTGGGAGAGAAGGATTGGAGCTAATACCTACCACGCTGCTCCAATGCGGATTGGTAGGTTACACATACCTCCAGAATTCTCTAGAGATATGCAGGTTTCCTCACGATGTTTTCCTTCACCGAAAAGCGTTAAATTGCAATTATCAATTAGACACATAAGTTTCAAGAGAAAAACTCATTGGTTTCTGCCCGGGTTCGAACCCGTGATCGTCTCTAGAGATTCACACCGTCGCACCGATGGGCCATCACAGCTTCATATTTATATATTATTTTATACTAAAGTTACAGTTAAAGAATATACAGGGTGGTATCGCTATCATCCTCCAGCCCTTATCCCACTCTAAGTGGGGTCACAACTTGTTACAAACATGTTGTCACATGATTTGGCTACGTATTCAACGACCGGCCGCCTGCCTGACGTCAACTTAGTCGTATATTACAACACCTCGGTAAGAAAGAGGATGGTCTATTCTACTCAACCGGATACCACACGGTGGGCCAACTTACCTTACGACACCTCGGTAAGGAATGAGGGTGGTCTATTCTACTCAGCCGGATACCAAACAGCGGGTCAACTTACCTTAGTCGCCTTTACGACACCTCGGTAAGAAATGAGGGTGGTACTACTCTATTCAGCCGGATACCAAACGGCGTACATGGTGGTATCGCTAATACGACATTAAATGAATCCGCTGATTATTTATTTGTAACTAGCAATTGCCCGCGCTGAAACATTAAAACCGTAATATAGTATTTTGATTACCATAAAAATGGTTAAACTTTAAGAGCTAGACATATGCTGTCGCAGACTTTAATTTAGAACTTTAAGAGGGGAACAATTTTGTAATACATGATTTTTGAATAACTTTTACCGTTTACTTAGCGCACGCAAGGAAAGCTCTAAATCTTTCTGTTGTCGTAATATTTTTTTTATTGCTGTCCTCTCCTATTCATCTTAGCGTGATGTTATATAGCCTATAGCCTCGATAAATGGACTATTATATACTCAAATAATTTTTCAAATCGGTCCAGTAGTTCCTGAGATAAGCGCGTGCAAACAATCAAGCAAACAAACTCTTCAGCTTTATATATTAGTATCACTACATATTATAAAACAAAGTCCATATTTCCGTATGTACGCATAAAACTTTAAAACTACGCAACCGATTTTGATGCGGTTTTTTTTAATAGATAGAGTGATTCCAGAGGAAGGTTTGTACGTATAATAACATTCAATACGAAGTAGAGAAATACTGAAATTTTTGAGTTTTCTGTAAATAATTAAATTTTTTTCCGCTTACATTGCAAACGCAGGCTAAACCCTACGAGATTTATCAAAATGATGTACTAAGTATTTGTACACCTTAAAAAGGTCTACAGAAAAGTCCGCGATGGTATATATCTATCTCTTATGGATAACCCACAATAGCAGTTTTTTTCATTTACTTTTTACGAAAAATGATGCCTTATGTTCAAAGCAATTTTTATACAATACAGCATTAATCCTTATCCAATTGAGTACCTTATATAAATTGTTTATTTAATATAGATCAATATTGCCGTTTACAGCATGTAATTTAAGTGAACATTTTCGGAGATATTACAGATTTAAAATCCCGCGAGGAGGCCGCGCTTAGACCTTTAAGCGCTTCGAATTTAGCAGCGACCGGAGGCGCAACTTAATGTCCTTCTTTCAAGTTTATATTGTCTAATGATAAGAAAGCTATGAATGTTGTATGTAAAGACATTGTCTAATCAATTGTAAAAATAAATAATATCACTACATAGTATAAAACAAAGTCGCATTCTCTGGCTGTCCCTATGTCCGTATATCCCTATGTATGCTTCAATCTTTAAAACTATGCAACAGATTTTGATGCGGTTTTTTTTTAATAGATAGAGTGATTTTAGAGGAAGGTTTACATGACTAATAATTTCAATGTGGAGTAGAGAAATACTGTAATTTTTGAGGTTTCTAATGTGATGTCGTAAATAATTAAATTTTTTTCCGCTTACATTGCAAACGCAGGCTAAACCCTACGAGATTTATCAAAATGATGTACTAAGTATTTGTACACCATGAAAAGGTCTACAGAAAAGTCCGCGATAGTATATGTCTATCTCTTATGGATAACCCACAATAGCAGTTTTTGTCATTTACTTTTTACGAAAAATGATGCCTTATGTTCAAAGCAATTTTTATACAATACAGCATTAATCCTTATCCAATTAAGGACCTTAAATATATTGTTTATTTAATATTGATCAATATGACCCTTTACAGCATGTAATTTAAATAAACAGTTTCGAAGATATTACAGATTTAAAATGCAGGGGACGCGCCGCGAGCCTATAAATAGCGCGTCGGAGGTCGCGGTTCGCCTCTCGGCGTCGGCGATGCTTCCGCCCTCGCCCGTCTTATCGGTGACACTGTCAAAGCCATTAGGGCTAACAGCATTAGTCAAATTCGAAAAAAAAACGCGGTTCGCCCTGTAACCATTTGAATTTAGCAGCGATCGGACGCATTTATGATCGGAGCTCTCTAGCGAGGAAAATAACAATCACTATATATTATAAAACAAAGTCCATATTTCCCTATAAAACTTTAAAACTACGCAACAAATTTTGATGCGGTTATTTTTAATAGATTGAGTGATTCCAGAGGAAGGTTTGTACGTATAATAACATTCAATACGGAGTAGAGAAATACTGTAATTTTTGAGGTTTCTGTAAATAATTACATTTTTTCCCGCTTACATTGCAAACGCAGGCTAAACCCTACGAGATTTATCAAAATAATGTACTAAGTATTTGTACACATTGAAAAGGTCTACAGAAAAGTCCGCGATGGTATATGTCTATCGCTCATGGATAACCCACTAAAGCATTTTTTGTCGTTTACTTTTTACGAAAAATAATGCCTTATTTTTGAAGCAATTCTTATACAATACCGCATTAATCCTTATCAAATTAAGTACCTTAAATAAATAGTTGATTTAATATAGATCAATATGGCCGTTTACAGTATGTAATTAAAGTGAACATTTTCGGAGATAATACAGATTTAAAATGCCGTGAGGAGGCCGCGCTTCGCCCTATAACACTTTCATTCACAGACATTCTGTAATTAATTGTAAAAATAAAATACATAGGGAAAATATAAAAGTAAATAAGTAATAATGTACTATATGAATTTAGATATTCCAAAGATAGCAGGAAATCTTCTTGGTATAGGGAAAGGAAATTGTTTTTCTCCAAATTTAACGCTACGGCCACGGGCAGTAATGAATAAATCAAAACAACTGGATCAATTTTAATCATTTTTTTACACTGACTGACATGGGATATATATTTAATACCCGTGCGAAGCAGGGGCAGGCCGCTAGTAGATTTATATAAAAGGAGAGGAGAGCACCAGAGTTGACCAATGATACTCATAGGAGATAATGGAAGAGAGAAATATGTCATGCCGACTCTACTTAGAGTGGGTTTTTATTTTGCTTTCTATTTCGCAGACGAGGTCGCTGACAAAAGCTAGGTATCTCACAAACATCATAAATCAATATGTGAATGGAATATCATAATATAAATGATGAATTATGATTGCGTACTTATTAACTGCTATGTAACTTTATAACTTTTAAATTAAGCACACATTCATTAAACTCATCCAAAAATAACTGAAATACTAAAAGTAATGATGTTGCTTTTCATCTACAAATTGCATTTAAAGTTTAAAACGAATTGCAAAATACATTTGCGAATCAAGTATGCAATTCAGATTTAATACCGTAAATTTTTCGACCAATTTTCGTATGAGCTGGTTTTTTACGATGATGTTTCGACGGTAAATGATATGGAGTCTTACCAAGGGGAAGCAGGTTTAAACCTTTGGAAGTCATCTGATATAATTTTTTAAGAAAGCCATTACGTGATTTTCGGTGGAAATAAAACGTATTGATGATTGGATTGGATTTTCTTGAATATTCTTTTAAGTTGACAAAGCTTTTGTTTATTTAATTAGTTTTTAAATTATTTTTAGAGACTTTCACTGGCTCGTTGGCGCAGTTGGTAGTGATCCTTCAGCTCCGCGGGTCGTGGGTTTAATTCCCACCGAGGGCCAACATTTTCAAATTTTTTTGGTTTTTCGAGCCTACGTTTTTATTTGTATTTAAGTTTGTATTTAAAATTATAGTTCACCAGTTGTCTGTCTACCATAACACAAGTACTAAGTTACGACCGTGTGTGTACGTGTCCCATATATTTAAAAAAAATCATATTTAATTTGAAATTCAAGAGAAGATAGAGAGAATCTATTAAATTGCAATTCTATCTTTTCTGTGTTCTTTTTTTAAATAATTTAATTTGTCTCCACAGAGTCGCTTGCATGGAAATCAGTGTTTTACTAAGTTGAATTGTGAATCCAGACCTCGCAGCTTGAACCTTTCTCAAAAAATTCACTCTTTTAGTAAAATCCGTTTAATAGACTATGAGAAAATCGAGCACATACAGGCAGATATTGGGGACACATATATAGAAAACACATAATCTAATCCTACGCCAGAGACCACAATTTTAAACAAACTTTTTCCAAAGCCCAAACGCCCGCCATCTGCATTGGCGCGAACAACACCTGAACTGATTCCGATTAAAGTTGCTTAACTGTAATTGGAAAACTTGCGCTGATTAGATTGTTTACAGAGGGATTACGCTTAACCCCAAATTAATATTCGACTGGATGAAGTTAACGTTATAAAATTTAGTACCTGGTTAACCGAAAAATGCTCAGTATTTTTTGCAAAAAAAAAATTATAATAGTGTACGGTAGGGTAGGTGGGGCTCGATCCTAAGTATTTTCATTTCTCGCGACCACCCGTTCCCCGAATAAGCTACGCTGACTTGACAAATATAGTGTTTTATATATTCATTGTAAATTTTAGTATTTTTTTTATGCCCAAAAACAATAAAGGATTGATAATACTCAAAAAAAATACTTTTTTTAAATTGATAATCCTGTCCTATAATTATTGTAAAAAGAGTTTAATTTAAATACAAACTAAGAGTTTCATGTAATTTGGGACGCAACATGCGTTGATACGTTAGCCTCGTCCCATATCAGGGAAACAGCGTCAAAACCTGGAGCTGCGGCGGAAATGGTCGAATCCGGCAAACGGCGGAAGTATGCATCTCTCATCGAGAGTTATATATTTGTGCCGTTTGCAGTTGAGACCCTAGGGCCATGGAGTCAAAGTGCAAAAATTATCCGTTTTAACACCTCGATTAATTGCCTCTACAAGTGAGAAGAAAGCTGGCTCATTTTTCGCACAAAGAATCAGCTTAGCGATTCAGCGTGGAACTGCCAGCATTCTTGGGACCATTCCACGTGGGCATGATTCGTATAATAATAATAATAAATATATGGGACACTTACACACACGGTCGTCCGTCCCCAAAGTAAGTAACTTAATACTTGTGTTATGGGTGACAGACAAACTAGCAAGTATAGTCCTAGCATGTAAGTAATTTAAGTAGATATAAAGAGTATATTTTTGTTGTATAAAAAAAAGTTTAATGTAAACAAGCTACCTAATTCTTATTAGTATATAAACAAACTGTTTTGTTTATATAATAATTAGTATGAATCGCGAAAGATTAAAATCTACCATTGCAAACAGCTACGGGCAGAAGATTACATATAAAACATAACGATTAGAATTCTTTCGTAAAAAACGCGCGCGTGTGGAAACATAATCGCAATGTGACCCGTTTGTTTATATATTAATTAGTATGAATTGCGAAAGTTTAAAATCTACCTAATTCTTGCTACTTAAGTAAGAGTAGTCCTGATAGTAACGACTTTCCGACGTTTATCCGTTAAGATGATAATGTCAAGCAGAGTTACAGTTTAAATATGAAATTCCAATCGACCCGCGATATACCATCGCAAAGCTTACGGCCCGCACAGGTGAAGAAACGATAAATTGACGAAACCAATTTCAAAGCGAAAACGATATTTTGGGGGCATATCGCGTAATTTTTACTGAAAGCCGCGCAAGGGATCTTGGTACGTAATCGAATAGTGAAGAAGCCCAATTTTCCGTGTGATCGCCCCGAACATCGTACTGCCGTACCTACCAAATTAACCCGTTCGGGACCATCTACAATGGTACCAAAAATATATTTTCGAATTATTTTATTTAGCTTAGATATTGCCTATGGCAAGAGCGCGATTTTTTCGTGGAGTCTATCTCCTGATGATGCTTCGGTTGCGGGGCAAAACAATCGTTTTGCCCCGCAACCGAATTGAGTTTGTTATAGTAAACCTGTGTAGTGCTTGTGTATTGTGGTGACGGTGGTGAAGGCTTGTGCATGTGTTTTTACAAATCCTGCATGTATCAGGTATGAAAACGGATTGACCACTCTACATTTGGTATTATATATATTATTATTTCATCGCGGATTATAGCATATAGCAATAATTCTATTATTACTTTTGTATTATGGATCTCCGCAAAGTAACGTCTGATTCTATAAATTATGTGAGGTGAGGCCGAGGTGTCACGATTTTACGACACCTCGGTAAGAATTGAAGGCGGTCTATTCTATGAGTTTGAGTATAATGAGTTTTTCTGTTAAAACTTATGTGTCTAATTGATAATTGCAATTTATCACACGCTTTTCGGTGAAGGAAAACATCGTGAGGTGACAAACCGCATCGGAGCAGTGTTAGGGTAAGTCTTAGCTCCAATCCTTCTCTTCAAAAATGGAGAGAAGAGGCCTTATCTCAGCAGTGGGATAGTAACAGGCCGCTACTTATCTTTTTTTTAATTTTTAAATTGTGAGATGATGCATTAAAATTCTGCGACCATTATAGAGGGTGTTTCAATAGTGGCATCATGCGGTAAACGGATTGCGATGTCTAGTTAGAACGAATCAAATCTAGATGTAGGCGATCCGAGCGCCTAACTCCTGATCCACGTAATTGAGCTACTCGTATCCTACTTTGAGTGCGGTTTAAATTTTTTTTAGTTCATACCTTCTATATGCAGGGGCGAAAAATGTAATTGGAATACTTCTAGAGCAAATGTTGAAATTGAGTTGAAATTGTTGAGTTGAAGTTGAGCAAATGGCGAATCCGCTGAACCAATATCGATGGAATTTGCCATAATTATTCCTTATACACCGGAATAACATATAAATAAATAAAAAATAAAAATAGTCTTTATTTTGCAGTCACATTTAATTAAATTACATTAGTCATTTTAAATCTTTCCGTCAAATATATATATTTATTTTCTACTGCCTTTCGACAAGGCCAACCCTTCCTCCAACCCTTTCCAGACCTATAGAAATCCTGTTAATTCTACAGGAATAGGATTATAAAGCGTCATCTATTATCCTATTACGCGACAACAGTTCACGCGATCGAAATCGCGGGAAAAAGCTAGTATCTTATTAGAAAAGAAAACCGAGCTTAATGGCGTGCTATGGGAAAGATCTATGTCCTACAGTGGACAAGTACAGGTTGAAATGATGATCTCATACGAAACTAGCCTTACCAGCAGCTTTACCCGCATGAAAAGCAGTCTTACAATTTATTCCCGAATTGAAATTTGAAACATAAAAGTAGTTATTATGAGTTAACTTTAAGAGATAGAGACATGCTATCACGGACTTTTTTATAGTATTTTGTTAGATTTACAATTATCTACATTACTTTAGTGTATCTCTGATGGTAAACGTGGTGCACGCGACTAAAAACCTTCCGGAAGAATTGTACAAAACCGTACCGTAACCGTAAACAAACCGTACCATACAAAAATCCGTTCAGAAGATATTGAGAATATCGATTACATACAGACAGAGAACATTTATTAGAAATGACAATAAAAAAAAATTACAATATAAGCACACCAAATTCTTTGAACAGTGCGGGTTGCTAGTAATGACATTGATTCTAAACTTGGTTGCTTATTTCTATATATAAATCTGTCATCAGATAAAAAAGGACTTTTAAAGTTCTCTACGGCCGTTTAAAATGAGCATAAACAAAATACAGAGCTTTAACATTTTGTGGTTTTATTTACGATCACCACATTATATTAATGGAGCTATCAAATTTATCAGTCATTGTGATGTATTGTATTTTAACAACATAACGCTATAGGGAATACTGAATATGCTTGTATAAAATCAAAATCAATTGGTTGAAAACACAAAACATATTCAGTTTTAAAAGGCCATGAAATGACTGCGCAACATATCTTTAAAGCTGACATAGAGTAAAAAGGGGGTTAAACCACAAAAGTAAAAGTCTTATTATCCCAATACTGGGCATAGAGGTCTCAGCTTTCCGTTTTTAAGAGAGAAAGGGAGCTAAGACCTACCACGCTGATCCAATGCGGATTGGTAGGTAACACATATCTTCAGAATTCTCTAGAGATATACATAGGTTTTGATGTTTTCCTTTACCGAAAAGCGTTTGATAAATTGCTAATATCAATTAGACACAAGTTTTAACAGAAAAACACAGTATGCCCGCCCAGAAGTGCGTGCCCGGAATTTGGATCCTTGACCTCCTCGAAAGAGGCGCACGATCTTATTTCTAGTCCATTAAAGCTTAGCCAAAACCAGTTCATCAATTAAGAAAGATGTCTGCCATTCAATGCCAAGATGAAATTCGAGAAGTTACGCAAGATAAATTCATCAGCCCATTACTGTGGCCAGTGATGGCTGATGGATCCAAAACTTGATCGCAAACTATTTAGATGTAGCCCAAAATACTTCATTCATCGAATGTCCGGTCCGATAGTTTAATGCGTTTTATAAATAAATCTTCTTTTATCTCCAATTTCGGCGATCTTTGTTTGTAAACAGTCGAGAATATCGTTGAGTTTATCTTAGCTTCTATAATAACGAAATCGTTATCATAATTCGGACAGGAAGTTTTCGCATTTGCGCTCGTGCAATCTGTATTAGCATATATTATGAAAATGGGAACTTAATTTGGTTTATATGAGTTTATATGCAGATTATATTTTGTCACTTTGTCATATTTTTATTGATACTAGTACCTTCGTTTTTCGCCACTCCTTTTAGAGGATTTAGACTCTGAAACGGCTGGACCTATTTGGATGAAATTTCAGTCAATCTTTAAAATCACCTATCTGATGATACTGTAAATAGTGGTGGTTTTTTTATAACTGTAATTAATATATCTTTAAATTAAGCATGGCGAAGCGGGTTGGGCATACTAGTATATAGGAAAAAAAAATATGTTACGAGATTATCTTTAATATTTAAATGAGTTAATCTTGTATGTATATATATTTTCGGAATCTCGGAAACAGCTCCAACGATTTTCTTGAAATTCAGCACGCAAGGGGTTGGGAGAGAAAAAATAATCTAGATAAGTTTTAATTAAAAAAAATGTCATTTTATCCCTGCTTTCAGGCTCTAAATTTTTTTTGAAATTTACGTTGAATACAATCACAATTTTTCGCTGTCAAACGTAAAGTCATGGTAGTTCATTTGGGGAATGGGCGGTCTAGAGAGGTGAAAATACCTAGGATCGAGCCCCACCTGCCTTATTATTTTTTCATTTCTCTTTTAAATTTTTTTTTAATTATATTTTTTTACATCATTTTTTATAATTACCGAGCAAGGCTCGGTCACCCAGGTACTAGATATTATTTACTGATTCTGACATTTACGTAGGACTGGATGAATATATAGAGAATTAATCATAAATTACGCGAGCGCTTGCCGCATCGGAATTCGTCGCCAGAGGCTTCATATTTCTCTGTCGCCGCGCGACATTGCTCTGTGACGGTTTTGATGTATTGCGTTGCAGTTAATATGTAATTCGCGAGAATAACAAAATAACTTTAACTGAATAAACCAAAATTAAGAACGAGTTGGGATTGAAGAAGTTTTTACTTAAATTTAATTTTAGGTACCCGGTAGAGAGAGCCTTGCTCGGCAATTTTTTACAAATAAAAAAAAACTTAAAAAGAAAGAAATAAATAATTATGTAGTCGGGATCGTCATTTAAATATTAAAGAAAGATATGCATTTTCGGTACCAGTTTAAGCTCTTAAACCTTGTAAAGAATTCTTAATATGGTTTTTTTATTTATAACCTAACTTACCATTTGATTATTTTGTTGCATTAACATTTAATAAAATATAAAAAAAAAATCTCAAACTTTAATGGTTTGTATAAATGGACGTTAGTTGATCAGTCGCTTAACGATTTTGTCGTGGAGCCTATCTCCTGAAGATGCTTACGGCGAAACGATCGTTCAGATTGTCGTAGTGAATGTATGTTGTGTTCGTGTAGAGTGCTGTCGTTGGCGGTGTCTTATGATACGCGTGGTACCTGCATATATAAGGTATGTAAACGGCTTTGTTTACACTCTTAGCATACATGGATTTTCCTAACAAACGCGGAATCAGGAAAATAATATCATAACTTTTGACGTAAGTCGACTTATCAACATATTCACCTACCTGCCTGCATGGACAGTATGAATACAATATACTGGTAGATAAGTAGGATAGAATAGGTAAACAATACGCTTAAAGTTGCATATCATATGACCCTGTCATAAAGTTTTGTATTATCACCGGATTTAATCGTCCAAGAGAGCCACGCGAATATAAACCTTATAATATACATAAATAACTGGTCCTGGGCTTAAAATTACTTTCAGACAATTTGTCAGGAAAAAGTGTCTCGCCGAAACAAATGGGACAACCTTTTTCAGTCCAATGGAATTTTCTAATCTATTATTTGGAATATATTCCAGGATATTATATGGTAACGTTATATACACTCGTACATATATTTTATAAACCAACACACTCCGGATTCTTACTGGATTTATTTTCTCGCACTTCAGTTTTAGCTCAGTGGCTTATGAAGTTAGTATTCTTTTCTACAACTAAAGATTTTTTGTCGTATAGAGATCTCGACTTCCCTACCATTCCCCTTTCCCTATTTAGTGTCTTTACGTACTTCTCGAATCTTCTTATATCAGTAACCTTCTTATAATCTCGGCGCTCACAGTGTTCTGAATAGGATTTGTCGCGAGCATAATATGTTTTTCACAAGAACAAAAACTGACATTCTCGCAGTGAGTCTTCGTAAATTTAAAACTATTTTGCATCAGCATAAAAACAACTAAGTGTTGCCTCCTGCAGTTCTTATTTGTTTATATATAATTAAGTTTTAATTGTTAACTTAAAAATTAACTTTTAACTATAACTTCGCACTTGCACGACATTCAGGCATGCTGTTTGCCAGTAATTGGACGTGCACAATTTGTAAGTGTATATTATGTGATATTTTAAGGTATTATCTGTGTTATGTCTGTTGGCAAACTGTTTAATAAATAAATAAATAAATATCAGTGACAGCCTCATATACTCTAGTTTATTGTACAGTAATTTATTTATTTATTTTATTTATTTATTTATTTATCAAAAACTTAACCCACAAGACATTACAGTTACCCAATTCATCTTGTGGGGCTACATCGTACAAAAATCACAATAAAGCATGCAAAAGTATATTATATAAAATAAGATAAGACAAGAAAATAAACGTAAAAACCATAATATTAGGTTTACTTATTCTGTAAACTAAATGTAATTAATTTAATGAGCTGAAGCGGTGGAGTATGAAACACATCCAAGGCCGAGTTCTCCCTAACCAAATCGTTGAGCAAGCGCAGCGCACGAACAAGCGGAGCATGCTTGCCTAGCTCTGTCCTGCATTGCGGTAACGCGAACAGAGTACGGCGACGTGCAGCTACATACCCGTCTGGCACGTGCAGATTTATAGATGCTAATACTACAGAATTAGAATTTCTGCCCTGAAAGACGTTTAACACGTATAACAGCAATGCTATAGTACGCCTAAATTCAAGCGTGTCATATCCTGTCATACCCAGCAAGAATCGACTAGGATATATTGTAGGATATCCGACAAAGTATCCGTACTGTTTCCTGTATAGCCAACGTATAAATTTCTTTTGAATTTTTTCGACCATGTCTATATATTTTGACTCATATGGGTTCCAGATGAGTGCATTAGTCTCCAATTTACTTCGCACAAAAGCGTTGTAAAGGAACTTTATAGCTATGGCCGAATCAAAAGTTTGCGCTTGTCGCAATACGAAACCTAATGTTTTGTATGCTTTAATACACATATTATTTATATGAGCGCGAAATGTCACATCTGCAGACATTTCTGTTCCCAAGTCTTTAATTGCTGTTATACGTGATATCGCTGTTCTATTAATTTTATAGTCCATTACGATAGGTGTTTTTTTTCGAGTATATGTTACGACTGAGCATTTCCGATCGTTGAAAAACAACTTATTTTGGCGACACCATTGTATGACATTATCAATATCAGCCTGTAAAATCCTGGCTTCAGAAAAACTTTGGATGGTAAAGAAAAGCTTTAAATCATCCGCAAATAAGAGACAACTCGCCTGGGTGACTACCTTTGGCAAATCATTGATCATTATTAAGAATTCCAGAGGACCCAAATTGCTTCCCTGACTTATTCCAGAATAAGTAAAGTAGGGTTCTGAACGATGTCCCTCATACTGTACATACTGTCTTCGATCTCGAAGATACGTGGAAAAAAACTTAAGTAGTAACGGAGTAAAACCCACAGAAGCAAATTTACTGAGAAGTACGTCGTTATCTACGGTATCAAAGGCCTTTTGGAAGTCAAAGTATGCAGCATCAACCTGCAAACCACAATCTACAGCTCCTGTAACATACGTCCAGAACGAAAGCAAATTAGTGCATGTCGAGCGCCCGCCTCTGAATCCATGCTGAGATTCAGAAAGTTGGTGCTCTAACTGCTTCCTTATGCGATACTCCAATATTGATTCGAACACTTTGCCAAAGGTAGACAATACAGCAATAGGCATAAAATCACTTATGTCACAACTAGAGGTCTTTTTTGGTACAGGAACTACCCGAGATATTTTCCAAACATCTGGATAGAACGAGTTCATGTAACATAAATTGAAAATATGATTCAATGGTAACAAAAATACACTACTGCAGTCCTTAACTACATATGACGGAACACCATCCGGGCCTGACGAACGTTTCGGCTTAAGTCTATTTAGCGCCCTCCTTACATCCACTATTGATATACAGTCTATATGTATACGCTCACTGCCCCCGTTACAATTTTCTAATGCCTCATCAACACATAACCGCGGCGGTACCTGCGCATACACCGAACTAAAATACTCTGCAAATGCATTTGCGCACTGATCGCTTTGTAACAATACACCATTTTTTGAAATCTTGTTCTTAATAATATTTCTTTTTGTAGCTATATAATTCCAAAATAAATTTGGTTCCCGTTGTATATTGTTCTCCATCTTAGTTTTATATATTTTGAAATCAGAGTTGATATTTAATTTAACCATGGATCTATACTCCGAGAATAACTTTAAATATTTTTCATCTTTCGTAGATTTATATAACTTATGATATCGCGCTTTCAATAATATATGTTGCTTAGTAATATCGGAGTACCAAACAGGATATGTATACTTTAATTCACGTGTCATGTTCTTTATCTTGCGTGGCACAGAATCAACTAAACATGATTCGAGAATTAAATAAAATAGTTCCATGGCTGTATTTGGATCTAAAATTTCATATAAAGGAGACCAATCTACATCTAATAAGTTATTATATAGCAAAGAAAAATTAGCTTTTTTGAAGTCCCATTCCAGTTCTGTGCTAGATACAGAAAAAATTGTTTTCCGACCGGTAAATGAACACTCAAAACATATCTCAATTGGAGGGTGATAAGAATCAGGAGGAACAAGCGATTCCTCAGATCTGCATACAGTGACTTGGCTCATCGATTCAGTAACGAGAACAAGGTCTAATAGCTGGCCGCTTTCGTTGTATATTTCATTAATTTGTATCAGCTCACAAAAAGATAATAAAAATTGAAAATCAGACTTTGCACCTAAATTAGCAGAATTAAAATTGAAATCTCCACAAATCATAATTCTATGCTGGCTGTAACAATTATAAATATATTCAATACACTCATATACCATTAAATAATTTTCGTCGCTAGAATTAGGCGGTATATAAGTACATACCAATACACACATTAAATTATTACCACGGTATAATCCGCCACAAACCAACTCACAGTTTAATGTCTCATTCAACGGTACACATATAGATTGCAGTTTGTATTTTTGGCGGGCAATAATGGCTACCCCCCCACCGCGACGATTATTTCGCCTGTCACACCTAAGCATATAAAAACCATTGGGAATAACTTCCGCATCACTTATACTGTCACTTAACCAAGTTTCACTAATGAGATGAATATCTGCAGGCGAAGCAGTAATAGCCGATGAAAATAACTGTAATTTTGTACGAAGACCTCTTACGTTTTGATAACATATGACTACTTGGCGATAATTATCAATTTTCTTGTGAAAAATCTCCCCCGTTATCGGCGTTTTTAACTGGACGTCTACGAAACCATTCATTAAATTCAACATTCGGTGGCCAATGTTCTGGTGTCATAAAAAATTCAAACAAACTTTCCTGGACCGTCACCACAAATGAGGCATAATAATTGTGTTTTAATTTTAATTTCTCTACTACATACGGTGCCCCAGTAGAACATTTTTTAGCCATGTAAGTCTGGACTTGTTCAGAAGTTACAGTAGGTTTCAGTGACCACAAATGAATTTGCTTGACTTTCTCCACTGTAACCAAATCTACATCAGCCTCACCCGCCCCTCTAGTAACCGGCCTCCGTTGTCTACGTCGAACGACACTCCATTGGTGAGCATCAGACGTACCATTGTCTAACGTCTCAACGGTAGCCGCTTCGGCAACCACGGGTTCTGTATCGATTGCTTCTATTAGTACGTTAGTACCATTACCGTAAGATGGCGCCACCTGAGGCTTATTTGGCTTCTGCTGCAGTTGTACATAATCCCGTATAGATGTCGCTGCCAACGCTCGCTGTCGTCTCGTTTCGACCCGTGTAGACTTCGGCTCGACTCGCTGCGCAGTCGGCATGTGAGAATGAGAGTTACCTGGTTCGTTGGATGCGGTAGCTCGATGTCTCTGTCCCACAAATGCTTCATCACTTCGCGATTCCTTTTGCTTACCCTTATGTGCCGAAGATTGTGTCGTAATTAAATTATCTAATTTGGACTCTAAATTACGAACAACTTCCAATAGCGAATTAATCTTCAATTCTAAGGGCAGCACAACTGTTTGGAATACTTTAAGAACATCCGCAGGAACTAATTTGTCCATTGTTACACGTTATATATTAAAATCTTACAGAGGTAAACAAACACGTCTTGACAAATCTAAGGTCCACCGACATGATAATATAAGCACGCTTAAAGAATTCTATATATCCTGACGATATAATCTCACTCACAGATTATAATACCCACCCAATATTTTAGTTTATCAACGCCTAGCTTAAACCTGTCACTTCGTTCGCGTAGACTGTTGTATGTCGTATGATAAGTCCATAATAGATAGCGCTTTTCAATGTTCTATTCCTGTAGAATTAACAGGACTTCTATAGCCTATATGTTATTCCGGTGTATAAGGAATAATTGTGCCATATTTAATTGATATTGGTTGAGCAGATTCGCCGTGAAAGAGTAACAAACATCCATACTCACAAACTTTCGCATTTATAATATTAGTATTATCCGTATTTCACTTCTAGTATTTTCCTTCTCTTACTCAAAGGAATACTGGAAGAGATCCCTTTTAGGGATAAGTCCGCTCTTGGTACATGTACTATTTTTTTTTTATCTTTTCTAAAAATATGTATGGACAATAAAGAAAATAAATATATTTTTCGAAAACGGACTTCCTAAGGCGTGCGATACGTCCGCTTTTGTAGTAAACTAATCGATCCAGAGATTTCTATTTCTCAATTAATCCACTGAAATACACTTTAACGACTTGGGATTAATTTAGAAAGTAAAGTATTTGGAACTACTTACTTCAAACTGACTGACTGAGTAAACAACCATACATCCACAAACATACTCACAAACTACATTTATAATATTAGTAGGATGATCGACTTTTCACCACTCTTTAAACGTTTAAATGACTAACAGTGTACTAACCTCCAGTTCTAGACTACGAGTCGTTCGAAGCAATGCTTATCCCACAGTGTGCGGTGACCATGTAAAAGCCTAAATAGGGCTAAAGGCATATTGTCTGGCCCGTTGGCGCAGTGGGTAGTGATCCTGCCTTCAGCGCCCCGGTTCAATTACCGAGGGCCAACGTTTTCTATAAAAAGAATTTGTTGGCTCATCGAGCCTGGGTGAATATTTGTATTTAAGTATGTATTTAAAAATTATATATGTATACATTCACCAGTTTTCTCTCACCCATAACACAAGTATTAAGTTACATACGTTGGGGACGGACCGTGTGTGTAAGTGTCCCATATATTTATTTATTGTCAAAAAATTGTTGCGATGCCTATAATTCACGCAGCACTTTCCAATCTAAAATGTCTATGGATTCAGCAGGCTGACAAACACGGTCGAGCACTTTAATCTCTGTATTGATGCTAGATACGTAATCTGTGCTAAGCAGATTGAACATCCCTAATTGACACTGACGTAGCCAGTAGGGGTATTATGCCGTGTGATATGCGGCTGAGTAGAATAGACCACTCATTTCTAACCGAGGTGTCGTAAAATGCGACTTAGGTAAGCGCCGGTTGTATCCGGCTGAGTAGAATAGACCACCCTTATTTCTTACCGAGTTATCGTAAAAAGTGTATAAGGTAACCACGACACAAAATGAGATATTGATGTACAATATTTTCGACCGTCATTGTATCATGATTACCCTCATTTCTTACCGAGGTCATAAAAAGCGATTAAGGTAAGTTGACCCGCCGTGTGGTATCCGGTTGAGTAAAATATACCACCCTCATTTTTACCGAGGTGTAATAGGTGAATAAGGTAACTTGACGTCTGCCAGGCGGCCAGTCTTGAAATACGTAGCCAAATCATGTGACATGTTTATAACATGTTGTCCCGACCCCAATAGGAGTGGGAGAAAGGCATGAGAGCGATGACTGATGATGCTATTACAAAAATATATCGAAAATAGATAGCATATTCTAGAGACATGTAAATTTCCTCAGGACCTTCTCTATCACTGAAAAGCTTAGGTTTGTAATAATTACTTACACGCTAGGACTGTATAAATCATGCCCACGTGGAATGGTCCCAAGAATGCTGGCAGCGTTTCCGCGCTGAATCGTTAAGCTGATTCTTTGTGCGAAAAAGGAGCCAGCCCTCTTTTACCTCAAGAGGCAATTAACCGTAGTGGTTAAAACGATTAAATTTTGCACTATGACTCCATGTCCCTAGGGTCTCACGTCTCACATCTCGCTGCAAATGGCACAAATATATAACTTTCGATGAGATATGCATACTTATTCAATTCAATTCCACTCATTCACGAGGGCACTACGCCGGAAGCGTGGCACAGGAGCGTGGTGGTTCTTTTCTTCGAGAAGGGTGATAACACCTTATTGAAGAATTATAGACCCATCGCGCTGCTGAGTCAGGTTTATAAGTTGTTTTCGAGAGTCGTAACGAATCGTCTCGCTCGTCGGTTCGACGACTTCCAGCCTCCCGAACAAGCTGGTTTCCGGAAAGGCTATAGTACCATAGACCACATATTTACGCTGCGGCAGGTTATACAGAAGACAGAGGAGTATAACAGGCCACTTTGCTTGGCTTTTGTGGACTATGAGAAGGCCTTTGATTCGGTGGAAACATGGGCTGTGTTAAGATCGCTCCAGCGATGCCGAATCGACTATCGGTACGTACAAGTGTTGAAGTGTCTGTATCAAAACGCCACAATGTCTGTCCGTATCGAAGACAGAACTACGAGACCAATCCAAATGCGGCGTGGTGTGCGACAGGGAGCTGTCATCTCCCCGAAGCTGTTTACCGCTGCATTGGAGGATGTCTTTAAGATTTTGCATTGGAACGGATACGGCATCAACATTAACTGCGAGTACATCACTCACCTTCGACTTGCCCACGACATTGTCGTTATGGCAGAGTCCCTAGAGGATCTTAGCACAATGCTCGACGACCTCAGCAGAGTATCTCAACAGGTGGGCCTAAAAATGAACATGTGCAAGACGAAAATTATGTCAAACTCACATATTCCGCTCCACCCGATCATCGTTGAGAACTCTGCACTCGAAATTGTTGACGAATATTATATACCTGGGACATACGGTCCGGCTATGTAGGTCCAATTTCGAGAAAGAGGTCAGTCGCCGAATCCAACTCAGATGGGCAGCGTTTGGGATGCTACGCGAGATCTTTTCGTCCAATATTCCTCAGTGTCTGAAGACTAAAGTCTTCGAACAGTGCGCGTTGCCAGTGATGACCTATGGCTCTGAATCTTGGTCGCTGCCTATGGGCCTCATAAGAAAGCTCAGAGTCGCTTAGCGGGCGATGGAACAAGCTATGTTCGGAGTTTCTCTATGTGATCAAATCAGAAATGAGTAGATCCGTAGAAGAACCAGAGTCACCGACATAGCTCAGCGGGTCGCGGAGCTGAAGTGGTGATGGGCGGGGCACATAGTACGGAGAACCGATGGACGTTGGGGTCTCAAAGTGTTGGCATGGCGACCCCGCACCGGAAAGTGCAGTGTCGGAAGACTCCTTACTAGATTGACAAACGACCTCAAAAGGGTCGCGGGGAGCCGTTGGATACAAGCGGCACAAAATCGTGTGTTCTGGAGATCGCATGAAGAGACCTATGTCCAGCAGTGGACGTCCATCGGTTGAAGAAGAAGAAGATGCATACTTATACTTATGATTTATATAGTGATAGCGTGTAAGTAATTTAAAGTAGATATAACTTCTACATTTTTTTTTGGAAATAAGCGCCGTGTGGTATCCGGCTGAATAGAATATTACCACCCTCATTTCTTACCGAGGTGTTGTTAAAGGTGACTAAGGTAAGTTGACCTACCGTGTATCCGGTTAAAATAGACCACCCTCTTTCTTACCGACCCTCGATTTTACTGACTCGAAATTATCGACCCCACTTAGAGTGGGATAAGGGCAGGAGGATTATGATTTTTTTCTGTAAATAAAAAAATAATTTGGCTAAATATATAGGTTTTATAATAAGCTATCTTCCAGCTAACAAATATCATTTATTAAAAACATTTTATAAAAGGAACAATATCGGAAAGCAATGTGTCCGGGTGTTCGGTAAATCGTGAAAGTTCGCTGGAGCTCGTGAAAAGTTTGCAGAGTAGCGATTAAAGTTTACTTTGACAGGGGACAACATAGTTTCCCGTCTTCCATTGCGATAGTATCTTGTAAATAGTAGCTATAGAGATGACTTTTAGTATTGAACATCTTCGCCATTATTCTGCTACTGTTATATTTACTTTATATCTTTCTACCAATGCTTCTGGCTTCACCCGCGTTAAAATCTGTGTATTTAATTGATATTTTGAGCATAAAAGTATTTATTGTGAGTTAACCATAAGAGGTAACGCTGTCTGAGAATTTTTTATATGTATTTATTTTTGTAGATCTATAATTTTCTAGTACATTACTTTTGTGTATCTAAAAATTTATTCTAGAAATTTGTTAACTTATAAGTATCTATTTCCCGCCGGGTGGTATCCTGAGTAGGATAGACCACCCTCATTTCTTACCGAGGTGTCGTAATAGGCGATTAAGGTAAGACGACCCACCGTATGGTATCCAGCTGAGTAGAACAAACTAAACTCTTTTTTATGGAGGTATCGTAAAAGTCGACTAAAGTAAGTTGAAGTCAGGCAAGCAACCGGTCGTAAAATACTTAGTCAAATCATATGACAACTTGTTTATAACATGTTTTTTTTTTTTATTATTATACAGGAAAAAACCCCTTATGGGTGCCGCCGCCCGACGGGGACAGGCGGCGGTTATGTCGGACTCGCACCGACTAAAACGACCTGTGTGCTCCACCACGCTGCCAATGGCAAGGACAGGGTATCATTGTACATTTTGCCCCCATCCCGCCGACAGCTCTGATCCCAGAGAATAAACACCTCCAGGTAGGGGCCCCTCGAAAGAGAAACCCCCCTCCGCTAACCGGTGCATCGGGAGCACCAGATGCACCGACCGCCTCGGGGACCTGTAAGCCAGGTGTCCGATGTACCCCGTTCGGAACACCCGAAGGTCCCCAGTTAGGGTGGCAGACGATGGGCTTGGGCGAGTCACTTACACCTGGACTCACCAGCAGCAGATTGGATCCAGAACAACAGTTCGTAGAACCGCTCCGCCGCCTCCCTCCGCCCCCCTCCGCAGAGCTAAAGGAGGCCATCGCTGCCCACGATCGCTCCCTGCCCACCGTGTTTGCTATGTCACGGTCGACAGGGAGAGATCGCGCCCCAAGTAGGGGCCCCAACGCCTTGGTGGGCGTTTCCGCCCCCACCGGGTAATTTTTTATAGAGGTTTTCTTCCTCGCAACCCGAAGGTCCCCGTTCCCATTGCTGGGCTTCCGGGTTTCGCCGACGGTGGCCGTAACCATGTCCAGCCAGACTTAGAGTAAGCCCAACTGGACCCGTCGCTCATTAGGGACTTCACCCCAACCCCCCCGAAGTCCCCGGCCCGTCCAGATTGCCCTCTGCTAATCAGAGGGACAACTGGATTGGCCACCCCTCAGTGGTCCGTTCGCCAAGACTAAGCTTGCCCAGGGTGCGCCACGAGGAGGCCGATCACTTTGGCACCCCAAATAAACATGTTGTGCCAACACCACTTAGAGTGTGATAAGGACAGTAGAATGATAATAATAAATACATATTTTAAAGTATAATTAGATTTTTATACACGTATTTACCTCAGATAAATTTCGTTTTTAAGACGAGCGCCTGAATCAAGCTAACGATCCACTTCCCTTTGATAAGCTTTAAATAGAACGTCATTTAAATAAATAACAGAACACTTCTCAGATTAAATTGTTCCGCGGATGAGGGGGAACGTATTTTATCAGGGCCTGCTGATAAATTGCGCGAAATTCAATTTAAAAGGGTAATGTTTGTCCCTATTACGACGTCACTCGACTCCCGCCTATAAACTCTGTCGGCCCACTGAACAATTGAAATATCGACGCCTCACATATCTACCGTCCATAAAAATATTGGCCTGAGCCCTACTTTTGGTTTCCGATCAGGGGTAACGATATTAAACCGAGATCGAAGACATAATGCTAAGGGATTTCGGGAGAAAAATTTAAGAAATGTGTACCATATATGTAAAAAGTTTCGTTTTTATGTATTTTGTCTATGATTTGACTTTGGTATGCATAAAATTATATCAATAATAATTCTTGGGTTTGAATCCAAGAATTTAAAATACAACTTACCTTAGTCTTATCCATATGTGTAAGATGAAGTTCGATGTATATCATAGACATACGGAGGTCACAAAAAGCTTGTGATGCCTGTGTCGCGACTCAGCAGAGTTAGCAACTCATTCGATAGTCTCAGTATTCGCTTCTACAATAAAAATTCGCAGACCAGTCTACAGAAAGGTTTAAATTTAGTAAAAGAAATATTCTTATACGTAAAGCATATTACAGAATTGAAGATTATTTGGATGATAAAAAAGCCTGAATTTGAAAATCCTCTCAGCTTCATTCAAGACTGCGGTTTAATAATGTAAAATTGAAAATGTTTAAAAGATTGACCGCCGAGCAATGTTGCCAACAGTTCAATAAGCTTCCCACTAGATTCAACTTTCAAAACCACCAGAAAACCACTAACAAACAGAAATTTTACACTCAAAATGACCGCTAACCGCTAAATTTTCCACTAAAACAATTTTTGTTTTATGTAAGAAAATAAATATACAAATAATTAGTTTCCTTTATTATTACTTATTAAAAAATTAGCAAATTAATATCACAAAATTTATATTTCGCTACTCGACCCGTAGTATTTCAAATACCTACGAGCCAAGAATCCCGTTGCGTATATTGATTTTTGCATAGTTACGCATTAATAAATTCGCTCAGTTAATACAAACCAAAATTAATAATTATGAGCCCATGAGCGTTACTGAACTATGAACCTTCTAACTTCTAAGTATAAGTATTCAGAAAAAAATATGAAGTAAAAAATCCCCGCGTATAAAGTATAAGTTTAGAAAAATATTAGGTGGAAAATCCTTGCGTGTAGAGAAACGTAGACGACTAATTCTTGCCGATCAGTTATGCCTGCTCAAGCAAAGTAAATATCTACCAGTTATACAAGATAATATCCGCTTTTTATTTCTAAAAAAAAACATTTTTTCATAGGAAGGAAAAAAGATAACTTCATTCAAAATATACATTTTTGTCATCTCTCAGGTAATATATGGATAACATACCAAAACAAATTGTTCGTTTTTCGAGGCAAACCACTTTTCGAGACAATTTCGGACGTCTCGCGTAAGAATCGAACTTCTGCTCAGCGAGCAAATGGCACACCGACGAAAACAGATGATAGTCGGATGGGCCAGTTCTGGTGAATAAACGGTATGAAGTAGCATCTAACAGTTGAGCGTCTCTCGAAGCGAATTTATTTTGAACCTTTTTTGATGTGTGTGACGGAGCATTGTCATGGAGGAAAATTAGCTTATATTCTGGCCTTTTTTCCCTCATAGCACCTCACAGTTTTATTATCTATCGGTGGTAACGGTGCACTTCGATAGTTTCAACAGATTTCAGCACTTTATAATAGATAATTATGCCCCGCTGATGGCACCATACGCGCAGCATCGTACCCGGCCGAAGTGATTCTGTCTTGGAGTGGATGTTGAAGGTCGACCGGGATGAAACCACGGTTTTTTTATGTTTAGGATTCTCATGAATTAGGATTTTGTATGAAATGACAAATAATGTTGACTCAATATTGTTGACCGAGGTCGTACTCTTAAAAATAAATATATGGCATGGTTATATCCGATTCATATGTTCATTAACATTTAACACCAACCATGAGCAAACAGCGGATTTAAGCTTGTACACCAATGTATATATGCATATTCAAAAAGGAAAACGAACAGATATATAAAAATCATCGTAACATGGAAGTAAATCTAACTTTTTAACTGCTAATATATTTTACCAAGACCACCAAAAAAAACCACTAGCCACTAAAAGCAATATTTGGCCACTAAGTGGGTAGTTAAAACCACCAGTTTTAGTGGAAAATCCACTAAGATGGCAACACTGCCGCCGAGTTTCTTTCTGGATCTTCTCGGTAAGAGCAACATTCCGAAACAGTTGTAGCTTCATTAATCATATTGATATTTGACGATTCAAAAGTGCTTGAAAGAGCTTATTTGAATAAAGATTATTTCAATTTGATTTGAGTCACCTTTTACGACAGTTTAGCAACAAATGATGGTGGTCTATTCTATTCAGCCTGATACTACAAGGCGCGTCAACTTACATTAGTCGCCTTTTACGACACCTCGGCAAGAAATGATGATGGTCTATTTTATGCAACCGGATACCACACAGTGGTTACTTAATATTTTTAAAGATATGGATTGTGTGAAGTAAGACATGCCTATAAAAGGAGCGCCAGTTGACGATAGATACAAGAGTATGGAAAAAAAACATATTGTTCCGACCCCACTTAGATTGTAAAAAGTAGCGCCCTCTTAGAATAGGCCTCTTCTCTCTGTTTTTGGAGAGGAGGTTTGGAGCTAAGACCTACCACGCTGCTCCAATGCGGATTGGTAGATTACACATACCCCCAGAATTCTCTAGAGATATGCAGGTTTCCTCATGATGTTTTCCTTCATCGAAAAGTGTGTGATAAATTGCAATTATCAATTAGATACATAAGTTTTAACAGAAAAACTCATTGGTGTCTGTTTGAAACCGAGACCTCCACGACAGAGTCGCACGGTGCTACGGCTGGGCTATCACAGCTTTAGACATTTAGATTGGTATCCAACCATTTCTTTTTAGGGCTCCCTCTAGTTACACATTCAAGGTCCTAAATCAGTTCCATAAATTTTCAAAATTGACGAATCGTCTTAGAACTGATCTGGTTGTGATCTCGATTCGTCTTGAATTCCTCTTGCAGAATTGGGAGCCATCTTGTACATGTTTTGACGCAAATTGGACAGGCGTCAAGACGGGATCGGCGCGTCGTTAGTGGTACTTCTAGATTTAACGAGATTGCCACTCTAATGCAGGGTTGGCGCGCGGTATCTTGCTGTTTTGAGAAACATTACAGATTTATAGAAGCAGGCGTTACTTTGCGGAATTCCATAGTACAGAAGTAACGATAGAATCATTTTGCTGTAATCCGCGTTTGTTAAGAGAATCTATGTAATGCTAAGTGTATGAAGCAAACGTTCACACAGAGCGCTTTATTAGTTTCAAACTATTGCGAATAAACAAAAATATTGCGAATCCTACTATATTATAAATGCAAAAGTTTGTGAGTATGGATGTATGTTTGGTACTTTTTCATGGCGAATCCGCTGAACCAATATCGATGAAATTTGGCACAATTTTTCCTTATACACCGGAATAACATATAGGCTATAGAAATTCTGTTAATTCAGTGTCGTAAAATACGACTAAGATAAATTGACGTCAGGCAGGCGTCCAGTAGTAAAATACGTAGCCAAATCATATGACATGTTTATAACATGTTTGGCCGACCCCACTTAGAGTGGGATAAGGGCAGGAGGGTCATAAGAATGATAAAAAAACAACATAATGTGCAACGAAAGACTTATTCCGGAATCAGAATCTCTTCCCAGTCTTCCAGTCTTAAATTTAAAAAATAATAATATTTTTTTATTTTCATTTTATTTCATTCATTTCTCATTTTTATTGGCAACCCTGTACACGTTCGCTCGCACACTGCGGGCTCGCAGAGTTGATAGCTCGCTATTGCCTTATAAAGACTCCACGTATGGGATTTCAATTTGGAGGCTTTTAATCTGACACGAGCTTCAATTTTCTGTGGCGCTAACTGAAGCGATGGGTTCGACGATTTGACGTGTAAAGATAATCAAAATGAAAGATTGGACAACAGTGATTCGATTTTACAGCATTTCGTGTGAGGTACGGTAATAGTAAAATTTAGTATTATATTTTTTTTGGTTACTATATTTAGTAACTCAAAATTTAAAGGGTTTTTATGGGTTTTTTTTTAAATAGAATAGCAAACATGCAAAAAGCATGTCGTTAACTAAGTAACCACCACCGCCTACGACCTCCCGTAGAGCGGTCAATATAGTTCAGAACTCAAGCAGACGTTTGGGCAAGTCTTTTATTGCTAACACTTGAGCCATTTTTGTTTAAAAGAAATGAATTTGAATTTAAATAACTATGAGACGATGTTCTCGTATCAGGTATGTAAGCGATAGTAAAACAAAAAATAATAAGAGACACAAGATGGCACTCGTATACTTCATATTTGTCTAATCATACATTAAAAGGAGAAACAGATCATCCTCATTTGCTTTCTTTTTATTGTAATAGAGCAGTCTGGCTTCCTTACTCTAGTATAATAACTCTATGCACTTGATTTGGTTCATTTATTTGAAAGGTTTACCACGGCGTCCGCCAGCCGGAAGCGACTCGACGTCGACATGTCCCCGATACTGGGCGTTCTATTGGCAGGACTCCGATAAATTGAAGATGAAAATAAAAATTGTGAAAGATGAAAATTGATACATTGTTTAGCTATTACGTTAATAAATCTTAAAAATTATTGAAAGTATTTAAAGTACCATTTACCAATTTGAACGGATTATAGCATAAAATATTAATATTATTTTATATTTTGGATCTCCGCAAAGTAACGCCCATTTCTATAAATTATTTAGA
Source organism: Morpho achilles (assembly GCA_947086495.1). NCBI lineage: Eukaryota > Metazoa > Arthropoda > Insecta > Lepidoptera > Nymphalidae > Morpho > Morpho achilles. Next base: position 3,096,011 of record CAMTZB010000004.1, on the reverse strand, counting down.
AGGAAAAAAGCAAAACTATTTCGTATATAAATTTGTTAAAATAAAAAAAATATCTTCAATATTTCTAAAACAAAGATACGTTTAATAAAAACCTGAAAGTTTTATCTTATCTTCTTTTTTGTTTCTAGTATATACAGGATGTCCCAAAAGTTGCGGTTTGGGTGACGTTGAGTTGTGGGACGCCTGTATATAGTATAGTGTCCTTATAGATCGTATAAATGTGAAAATATGACCGGCTGTCATCCATACAGTTAAAGCAATTCTACCGAAATATATTTAATAGATTAAATATTTAATTTGATGTGTTTATTTCTTCTTCTTTACTGAACTAGATAAAATAATCGATACTCAATAAAGCTTTATCGATATTCCTAATTGCAACTCTTATTCTCTATAGTTTGTTTTGTAGGATTTCATTGTTCAATATAAAGATTATTCATAATTAATTCGTTAATAAAACGTTTTTTAATGTTTAACAAAAAGTTATTTACATAAAGGCGCATTAATGCGTAAGTTATATGAACGCATTCGCGAACCTATTGGCCTATGACAATCCAAGCAGCTGTCGAGTTGTCAAAAAAATGTCAGCCAACAAGGAAAGTAACCTTGTTCAGGCATATGTAGAATTAAATAAATTTTGCCAAACCTCCGATTATGAAAGGGCACTAAAAGCAGCAGGAAAAAGTAAGTCAAATAATAGTTATATTTATTTTATAGTTGTAATATAAAAATAAAATAAATAAGTACAGAGTTTAATGTGCATGTTCAGTTGCTTACAACTTTTGGACATTGAATATATTAAAGATTTTTAACTATGCATATCTCGGTGCCCTTTATAATCACGAAAAGTATAGATTATATTTTATAAATCTGTTGGGTCTAATATAAGGTGTGGGCTTATTACATAAATGTAATTTTCCATAATCTGCAAGAAGTATTTAAGTAAATTCATATGATTCTGTTACTGGGCGATTGTGTGTTGTATATATATGTTAAGTTATTACATATATAATATAATATATCTATTTTATATAATAATTGACATTTATATTACTACCCAATTCACAACAACAATTTGGCACAGCCTAACTTGTGTATCCAAATTGCAGGATTGGCTGCTTTTTTATTTATTTTATGCATTATGTAATAGGGTACTTCCTTAAAATTTCTTTTTTTTATTGCATGCTTCACAGCAAATACCTTGTAAACATATGTTTACTACTCATGTATTTTACACAACAAATTTATGTGAATGAAATAGCTATTATACAGATTAAAATCCCATATAATATAATAAATAAGTGTCCCATATACTCATTATTTATTTATATACAGATTAAAAATATATATATATATTGCACAGTTTCTTGCTGGCAGCTTTTTCTTGATTACAGAAATTATAGACTTAGCAGTAGAGTTTGATAACTCAAATTCACTTCTTGAGAACTTTATTTGAATAAAGACTATTTAGTATTTGCATTTGAATACTAATAAAATGAAATTTATTAAGTTTTGCAGATTGCACCAAATGAGCAAAAAGCATTCCACTGCAAGGTGATTTGCTTCATCCAGCTTCACAACTTCAAGGAGGCCATATCTGTGCTCAACAATACCAAGAATGCAGCTCTCGCAGCAGATCTACGATTTGAGAAAGCATATGCACAATACAGGCTTAATTGCCCAAAGGAGGCCTTGGAGACCATTGATGGTGCTCCAGAGTTGACACCAGCTTTAAAAGAACTAAGGTTATTATCTATTAAGAGTAAAAAATATTAAGATCTACATTCCCCTGAAAAGTAACAAGCCTAGACCTTATAGCTGAGTTAACTTTATTATTAAATAAACTTTACAAACTTGTTACACGCAAAAGCAATTTTAACTATACATATTAAAATATATGAAAACATTAAAGCGAATTCCTGGCCCTCAAACTAGGATTCCCTGTGCTATGGGAAGCCAGACTTTCGACTGAACATTAAGTGAAAGTGATTACTAATCTTACTACTAGTTATTCTTTTATAAATTACAGAGGAATTTCTAAAATCTGCCATAAAATCAACTTACATACACAAACTTACACACTAATACAAAACAAGTCCAACTATCATTTATGTGAACTCTAACATATACTGTAGCCATGTATATGTAACTTTAATTTAAGGAACATTGTTTATTCTTGTAACGGAGGTTGATCACCTTAACACAATTAATACTTCTGCAGGATCACTTTTCATTTTCTTGTGTACTATGTATTGTTGCAAATAAACTTTTTTTTACTTAAGATGGGATATTTAAGGTAAAGACATATTTACAATTGAGGATAGTAAGTAGTAAGTAAGTAAGTAACAGCCTGTTAATATCCCACTGCTGGGCTTAGGCCTCCTCTCTCCATTTTTGGAGAGAAGGGTTGGAGCTAAGACCTACCACGCTGCTCCAATGCGGATTGGTAGGTTACACATATCTCCAGAATTCTCTAGAGATATGCAGGTTTCCTCACTATGTTTTCCTTCACCGAAAAGCGTGTGATAAATTGCAATTATCAATTAGACACATAAGTTTTAATAGAAAAACTCATTGGTGTCTGCCCGGGTTTGAACCCATGATCGTCTCTAGAGATTCACACGGTCGCACCGCTAGGCCATCACAGCACAATTAAGGTAAAGACATATTTACAATTGAGGATACAAACTGTTGACTCAAATGAGATACTAGACCAGTGATTCTCAACCTCTTTTTGTTGTGGCACATATTTAACTACTTCAAAATTTGGTGGCACACAATGAAAAAGATAAAAATTATTCACTTACTACTACACACTGCATAAATAGTTTATGACGAAAATTTTAAATTAACTAACATATACTACAATAATAACTAAACGTTTATGAAGGGGTTAATTACAAGCTAATAATAAAAATATTTTTTTTCTTTATAAATGATATAATTTAATAATATTAACATTATTATATATTTGCAAAATTTGGCGGCATACAAAAGTGCCCCTACACAGTGGTTGAGAATCACTGTACTAGACCATAATATATTTATACACTATATGGTGTCTTTAACGCCATGTGGTATCCGGCTGAATAGAATAGCACCACCCTCATTTCTTATCGAGGTGTCGCAAAAGGCGACTAAGGTAAGTCGACCCGCCGTGTGGTATCCGGCTGAGTAGAATAGACCACCCTCATTTCTTACCGAGGTGTCGTAAAAGGCGACTAAGGTAAGTTGACCCACTGTGTGGTATCCGGTTGAGTAAAATAGACCACCCACTTTCTTACCGAGGAGTCGTAAAATACGACTAAGGTATGTTGACGTCAGGCAGGCGGCCGGTCGCAAAATACGTAGCCAAATCATATGACAACATGTTTGTAACATGTTGTGCCGACCCCACTTAGAGTGGGATAAGGGCAGGAGGATGATGATGACTATATGGTGTCTTTAGTTTGCTTGATGCCAAAGTATTGGTTGAATAGCTGGTATATCTGACCTAAAACATCCCACCTCAGCACATATTCAGTATGGTATGGTTACATGCATAAAAATATTTTCATTTTTAGGGCTCAAATTTTATACCGCTTGGAACAATATCAGGACTGTTACAATCTCTACCGAGATATAGTTAAGAATACTACAGATGACTACGAAGATGAAAGGAAGGCAAATATGTCTGCTGTTGTGGCTAATTTAGCTGCTTTAAACCCAGTAAGTTTATCTCTATACTATATATATTCATACTGTTTTGTAGTGCCCTTCTGAAAAGCCCTTCATATTGACGCCGCCATTAATCCAGTCATAATTAAAGTAAAAATACCTGAAACAGTTTTTTTTATGTACCATAAAAATGTTGGAAAAAATTTGGACTATTCTAAAGTTGTATTTTGTGGATTGTGGATTTTCGTTCAATGATGTTGCTCATAATTATAACCGTGTGGTATCCTGCTGAGTAGATTACACCATCCTAATTCTTGCCGAGGTGTCGTATACGACGAAGTTGACGTCAGGCAGGTCATAAAATACCTAGCCAATCATGTGACAACATGTTTAAACATGTTGTGTCGAGCCCACTTAGAGCGGGATAAGGGCAAGAGAATGATGTTGCTGATAATTATATGGAATCCGAAGCACTATAGATTTCCTATTAAAACCAGTTCTTTGCATCAAATTATATACTTTACGATGCCTAGTATTTCCAAACGAAAAAATATTACGTCACAGATAAGGATAAAAAAATGAGCTAGTGATGCGCCTGTACTTAATATTTATAAACAAACGAAAGTTCGCGATAGAGGTTGAACTATATGGATTAAGTATTAATAGTAATATTTGAGGTAAGTGCACTAGTAATTGACCGTTTTGTATGAAATTTTTAATAATAAGCTTTTTATTTGTTAATATAAAATAAAGCTAATGTAATTACCTGTCTTCAATCTATTAACAACTATCCAAAATCTTAGAACTGTAGCTCATTTAAAGTTTTATACGAAACGGTCAACTAGTAGTGCATGGTCAATTACTAGTGCCCTTTCCTTAATAAGTATTAATCTTTTTTACAAGTTCGGAACAACATTAAACATAATTTTTTCAGTCCGCTGATTTACCAACTTTCGAAGAGAGCACGTACGAACTGTCATACAACGCGGGTACAACTCTCGCCATGCGTGGAAAGTATAGCGAAGCTTTACCGGTGCTTAAGAGAGCGGAGCAGACCTGCTTCGAGAGTGTTACAGAGGACGGCGGTACTGAAGAAGAAGCTAAGGAAGAAGATGCTATCATCAGGTATTCTATTATCCTCCGTCTATCATATTTAGTATCAATTCATGTGGACATAGACTCTCGTTGTCTATGCTCTCCACGCAAGCTCAACAAGTACGTTCTAATTGAGACCTCTCAGTGGTACTGTAAATAAAAGACTTATAGCATATGAAAAATTAAAAAAAAAACTATTAACATTTACAGAATTAAGCTTCACTTGGTGGAGTATCATAAAAAAATATTAATTACTAATAGTAACGACAACTTGAGCCTTGATAATTTTAATAACTGTTGTAAAGGCAAAGCTAAAAATGATTGTGGAATTTCATTATACAATCTTATACCCAGACCCACAAATGTACTTTTGCAAGGTGCAAAAGAAGTCGCAAGCTTATGCCTACTTTGTGTATTTTATACATCGTCAATCTTTTTAAATTTAACTATATTCTTATTAAATTCAGCACAAAAAATAAATAATTGGCTGCATACTATGAAACCAAAGTAAGAATACCTATTTCCTTAAACTTCTCTCGCAGGGTATCACATGGACTTTAATTATAAATGCAATGTATGACTCTTTTTTGTAATCTAAAAAACTTTTCAATGTCCGCGCATTTACCCCTTCACAATATTCTATAAGACATAACGCTATGGATGTAAGCAAAATAAACAAGCTATTCTGTTTCAACGTATGTAAAACGTCTTATCTTTCTAAAAGCGTAGGCCGCTAAATTGAGTTTCCCATTTTCTATGTATCAGGTATTATTTATTTATTTATTTATTATTATTTATTTATTTATTATTTAATTAGAACGTATGTATGAAAACGGATAGTCCACTCTACATTTAGCATTATATATATTTTTTATTTGACTAAATCGTTTATAGCAAAATAATGTTATTATTACTTTTGTATTATGGATCTCCGCAAAGTAATACCTACTTCTGTATTTTCTTTAAACTAATTTCTTATTTTTTCAGGGTGCAGCAAGCATACTGTCACCAACAGATGGGAAAAGAAAAGGAAGCTGGGTCTCTGTACCAAAACATTTTGAAGGATAAGCCTTCTGATCAAGCACTAGTGGCTATCGCCAGCAATAACCTTGTTGTCATCAATAGGTAATAAATCATCATGTAAAGTAAAAAAGTAACAGCCTGTTACTATCCCACTGCTGGGCATAGGCCTCTTCTCCGTTTTTGGAGAGAAGGTTTGGAGCTAAGATCTACCACGCTGCTCCAATGCGGATTGGTAGGTTACACATATCCACAGAATTCTAGAGATAAGCAGGTTTCCTCACGATGTTTTCCTTCACCGAAAAGCGTACCTGGTTAACCGAGCCTTGCTCGGAATTGCTTTTTTACAAAATAAAAAAAAGATTAAAAAATTATGTAGTTGGGGATCAATCGATTTCTCGTATTTACATTTCTCGAGACTGCCCGTTCCACGAATAACCTATGCTGACTTGAGACAATAACGGCAAAACGGGTGTTTTATATATTCAATGTAAATTTTAATGCCCAAAAACAGGGATGAAACGATTTTTTTTTTAGATAGAACCTAGCTAGATCAAATTTTCTCCTCCAAAACCCCCTACATGCTGAATTTCAGGAATATCGTTTGACCCGTTTCATAAATTCCGAGAATATATAACTCTTAAGTTGTCAAATCTTTTATTTAACTTGCCGTGTATATATGTGGAGGTGGAATCTTGCAAAAATTTTACCCACCTCATGTTGTCCGATTAAGTTGAAATTTTTACATACTGGTCCAGTCCTGAAGACATTGCATGTTTATGATAAGCATGACCAGATATTGCTGTCCAGATTGGTTCCAGACGAAGGAACGTGGGAAATGAAATTTTGTTAAAATCTTTTTTAACTTGACTTGTTTATTATTACGATCTTGTCGGCATTTTCATAATAATAATGTTTCCAGAGATACCAACGTATTCGACTCCCGTAAACGCATGAAGGCCGCTACCCAGGACGGGCTGGAGCACAAGCTGAACTCCAGGCAGCGAGCCAGCATCGCTTATAACCAGGCCATACTTGCTATCTACTCCAATCAGGTAAAAAAAATACCTTTGTAAGAGTTTTTAACTAGATTCACTAATAGAAGATTAGATAGTTATAATAGAAATATTTTGCTATAATCCTCGTTTGTTAAATCTATGTAATGGTAAGCGTCGGAAGCAGGCAACATTCACATACCTTATACATGCAGGACTATCTCTAAAATCGTTTCGCCCCATAGCCAAAGCATCATTAAGAAGATAGGCTTCCTGACAAAATTGTAATGACATTTACGATTTTTGTACGATCGCATTCATAGTGAGTGTGTGTAGTGCTTGTGGTACAATTCAATACGGATTAGTCAGTTACGGATATCCCTAGAAGTCTCGAGAGATAAGCAGGTTTTCTCGCGATGTTTTCTTTCACCGGAAAGTGTGATAAATTGCAATTGTCAATTAGCCAGATAAGTTTTAATAGATAAACTCATTGGTGCCTTCCCGGAGGTTGAACCCGTGATCGTCTCTAGAGAGTCAGACTAAGGTGACTAAGGTAAGTCGACCCGCCTTGTGACATCCGGTTTAGTAGAATAGACCAACCTCAGTTCATACCGAAGTGTCGTTAAAGGCGATTAACGTTTGTCGACCCTCCGTGTGACATCCGATTTAGTAGAATAGACCACCATTTTTCTTACCGAAGTGTCGTAAAATACGACTAAGGCAAGTTGATGTCTGGCAGGCGGCGGGTCGTAAAAATAGTCAAATCATGTGACAGCATGTTTATAACATCTGCCGACCCCCACTTAGAGTGGGATAAAGGCAGGAGGATGTGCTATATTCAAATTCAAAATATTGTTTATTCAAATAAACTTGTAAACAAATGCTTTTGTATCGTCAACTCTACAGCTGGTTCGGAAAGCCGTTCCTACCGAGAAGAGCCAGCAAGAAACTCGCCGGTTGCTCTTTTAAAAATACAATTATTATGACTAGTTACATTTAGTCATTACTGTCTTGTACAGGGTCTAAGCGAGCTATATCCACACATTCTTATCTTGATGATGATGACATGTACACCATTCGCAGCCGGACTTTTGCAAGCAATGCTGCGTGAAGTTGACCCGCGAGTTTAACCAGGAGCGTCGCGCGGCGCTGGTGGAGGCCGCGTCTTTAGTCAAAGAGGGGAAAAGACCTCAGGCTGTTAGCCTTTTGCTCAAACAAGGAGGTCTCCTTACACTGGCTGCTGCCCAAGTCTTACTGGCCCAGGTGAGAAGTATAATTTCTTAGCCATAACGTAATAGCACCTAAGTGAGCGAGCTGTGCTAGGTAATTTTTAAAATATGTAAAAAAAAAATTGAAAAGAATAATTAAAAAATAATAGGGCAGGTGGGGCTCGATCCAAAAAAATATTTTTTTTCTTTATATAGTCATATATTTATTTATTTATATATCATAAAAAAATGTTGGAAAAAACATTACGTTGTACGAAAAAGTTGGTACGCAAATATCAAAAATTATAAATTAGAATTACCTTAATAATAATTTCCTAATTTAACAAAAAATAAAAGAAAAATAGATTTACATAATATATATAAATAAATAAATCTAATGAATATAATATATTGCTAAGTTGACGTCAAGCAGGCGGCCAGTCGTAAAATCATTTGAAAGCATGTTTATAAAATATTGTACCGACCTCATTTAGAGGAGGAGATTATTATTATTTTATTTTTTTATTTTAACAGGAAAAAATCCCTTATGGGTACCGTCGCCTGTCCCCGTCGGTTATGTCGGTACCTCATTTAAGGTGGGATAAAGGCAGGAGCTGCTGCTGCTATAGTAAAATTATTGTTACTTTCGAAGATAAAACCTAACTCAATATCTTCATACATACAGGGTGATCGTAAAGCGGTGGTCAAGCTGTTAGAAGAGAGCGAGTTCAAATACCGGCCAGCCATTGTTGGTCTGCTCTGCACCATACTGACAGCTGACAACGAGTATGAGAAAGCCTCCAAACTGTTCATCGATGTTTACGACCACTACAAGGATGATAATGAGGTATACTTTTTATATCATACTAGCTATGCTAACTTCGACCGCGTGGAAATCTCAAATTTTCACAAAAGAAGTTATTGCAAGTTAACCATAAGAGATAGAGACATGCTCTCACCGACTTTTTAATCGGAGCAGATTAAAATCGATACAATAGTTTTGATTTACTCATTACTGCCCGTGGCCCGCGCGCGTTAAATTTGGAGTAAAACATTCCCCTTTCCCTATACCATGAAGATTTCCTGCTATCTTTGGAATATCTAAATTCATATGTTATATTTTTACTTATTTACTTTTTATATTTTTCCCTATGTATTTTATTTTTAGAATTAATTACAGAGTGTCTTTATGTACAACATTCACAGCTTTTTGTCATTAGAAAATACAAACATGTTTTCTTTAGAGGTTACTCTTGAAAGAGCGACATATAGTTGGCCATGTGAAAAACAAAACGATTGCTGCTCAATTCGAAGTGCTATAAGACGAAGCGCGGCCTCCGACGCGCTATGTATAGGCACGCGGCGCGCTGCCGCAATCGCTATGCCTTGCATTTTAAATCTGTAATATCTTCGAAAATATTCATTTAAATTACATATTAATCTACATTAGATCAATAATATATTATCAACAAAATGAAATTATTTACGTCATCACATTAGAAACCTCAACAATTACAGTATTTCTCTAATCCATATTGAATGTTATTATACATATAAATCTGGTATGCATCAAAATCTGTTGCGTAGTTTTAAAGATATAAGCATACATAGGGATATAGGCACATAGGGACAAACAGAGAAAGCGACTTTGTTTTATAAAATGAATACAAGATTAAGCGGTGAAACCGCTGGTCTATCACAGATAGCAATGATATAATAAGTGCCTATTCTTTTTAGTTGTTCATTCAATCGAATTGTTCCAGAAAATCATATCCCTAAGGAACGTATGGCGCGCTGCGGCCGAAGCTCACCAGAGAGCTAACAATTCTGCTGCGGCTGCACTCGCTCACGAAGCACTGGCCCGAGCAACGCCCGGAGACAAACGTAGTCTCGCCAGACTTGTCAAGGCGCTAGTAGGAGACCCTGAACGAGCCAGGAAACTGGCAGCTGGCCTGCCGCCTATATCGCAGTTGGAGGTAAATATGGCCCTATTATTATCTTTTTATCAAACATCTTCCTGGCCTTATCTCACTCTAAGTGGGTTCTGCATATTGTTATAAACATGTTGTCACATGATTTCCGTATTTTACCATCAGCCACCTGCCTGATGTTAACTTAGCTTAACCGTATTTTACGACACCTCGGTAAGAAATAGGGTTGTCTATTCTATTCAGCCGAATACCACGTCTATGCTAATATATAAAGCTGAAGAGATTGTTTGTTTGATTGTTTGAACGCGCTAACCTCAGGAACTACTAGAACGATTTGATAAATTATTTCAGTGTAAGATAGTCCATTTATTGAGGATGGCTATAGGCTATAACATCACGGTGAATAGGAGAGGAGCAACAATAAAAAATAGTATCAAAATGGCAAAGCTTAAAGCTTACAATAATTTAAAGAATAGAAGGAGATAGACTCCAATCGCAAAGCTATTTTTGGTCGTGGAGTCTATCTCCTGATGATGCTTCGGTTGCGGGGCGAAACGATTGTTGAGTTTGTGATAGTGAACGTATATAGTGCTTGTGTACTGTGGTGGCGGTGGTGGAGGTTTGTGCATGTGTTTTTTACGAATCCTGCATGTATCAGTTATGATAACCGATTATTCAATACTCTACATTTAGCATTTAGATTATAGAAAAATAATTTTATTATTACTTTTGCTTCAAGCTCCTTCTTGCGTGCGCTGAGTGAACGGTAATAGTTATTCAAAAATCATGTATTATTAAATTGTTCCCCTCTAAAAGTTCTAAATAATAGTCTGCGACAGCATATGTCTAGCTTTTAAGGTTGACCAACTAACCATTTTTATGGTTATCAAGACTCATCATCCTCCTGCCCTTATCCCACTCTAAGTGGGGTCGGCACAACATGTTATAAACATGCTGTCACATGATTTGGCTGCGTTTTTACGACCGGCCGCCTGCCTGACGTCAACTTACCTCAGTCGTATATGGTTATCAAGACTATATTACGGTTTTAATATTTTCATATGGACGGAGCCGCTGGAGATGGTTAGTTATATATTCAATTTAAAAAAAAATTAAAATATCAATATTACAGATAGATTTACTTTTATTTTCAGAGCAAAATTGATGTTGATGCTCTGGAATCATCCAAGTGGATGATGGGCGCTAAAGTAGTTAAGAAAACGATCCAGAGTAAACAGGAACAATCGCCTGGGTGAGTTCAAATTATCGTTTTTTGTTATTTGTCTGTGATTTTGTATATATTTTTTCCCATAAATTAAAAATGAGGCAGAGGTCATTGCAGAACGACTTCAGAGAGAAACTAAAAAAAAGATGAATGTTATGCAGCCATCCAAAAAGTAATAGGGGTCCAATTATAGTTTTTCATAAATGAATGTGATTCTAGGAAATATATTTATTTCAGTTATAAATAGATTTAGAGAACTTATAGAATTAGGCGTTACTTTGCGGAGGTCCATAATACAAAAGTAATGAGAATATTATTTTGCTATAATCCGCGATAAAAGGAAATATATGTAATGCTAAATGTAGAGTGTACTATTCGTTCTCATACCTGATACATGCAGAATTTGTAAGAACTCATGCACTACCCGACACCGATGGCACAACAATACACAAGCACTGCACACATTCACCACCAGAATCTCAACAATTGTTTCGCCCCGTAACCGAAGCATCGTCAGGAGATGGACTCCACGACAAAATCGCAAAGCTTTGATTTTGTCGCGGATTATAGCAAAATAATATTCTCATTACTTTAGATTCAGTCTAGTATTTACCCGCAAATACTTGCGGAGTGTTGTCGTGTGATAGGTTGATAATAGATGGCGCTTTTCTATATTATCCTATTCCTGTAGAATTAACAGGATTTCTATATTCTATAGCCTACATGTTGTTCCATTGTATAAGTAATAATTGTGCCAAATTTAATCGATATTGGTTCAGCGGATTCGCCAGGTGATGCCGTAAAAGCCGTTAAGGCTAACAGCATACAGTCAATTCGAAAAAAAAATACGTCCTTACTCACAAAAATTTCGCATTTATATTATGAGTAGGATAGTAGGATTTGGACATTGTCTTCGTTGCCGTTGTATAAGTGCATTTTTATAGTTTTGACTAAATTTCATTTCATTTCATATATATATTTATTGATAAGCTGTGATGGCCTAGCGGTGCGACCGTGTGAATCTCTAGAGACGATCATGGGTTCAAACCCGGGCAGACACCAATGAGTTTTTCTATTAAAACTTATGTGTCTAATTGATAATTGCAATTTATCACACGCTTTTCGGTGAAGGAAAACATCGTGAGGAAACCTGCATATCTCTAGAGAATTCTAGGGAATATGTGTAACCTACCAATCCGCATTGGAGCAGCGTGGTAGGTCTTAGCTCCAAACCTTCTCTCCAAAAATGGAGAGAGGAGGCCAATGCCCAGCAGTGGGATAGTAACAGGCCGTTACTTACATATATTTATTCATAGTACGCCGGGCTCGGAGTTGGGTCAAAAGACGAAGCCCAAACGCAAGCGTAAGACTAAGCTACCACCTAACGCCGACCTCTCCAGACCTCCGGATCCGGAAAGGTGAGTCATATTTACAGTTGAGTTTCAAAATATTAAAAAAAAATTATCATTGTAAATGTTTATTGAAAAAAACTGATGAACCTGTGCGAATAGACCAACCTCATTTCTTACCGAGGTGTCGTAAAAGGCGACTAAGGTAAGTTGATCCATCGTGTGGTATCCGGTTTAGTAGAATAGACCAACCTCTTTCTTACCGAGGTGTCATAAAGTACGACTGAGGTAAGTTGACGTCAGGCAGGCGGCCGGTCGTAAAAATGCAGCGAAATCATGTGACAGCATGTGATATGTATGACTATCAACTCGAGAAAACAATAAAAGTCAGTCAGTATCTGAATCTCGCGTTTCAATACACCTCAGCTTGTTTATAACATGTTATGCCGACCCCACTTTGAGTGGGATAAGGGCAGGAAGATGATGATGAACCTGTGCGATTCTTACAAGGGTATCACATATTGAATCCCCCTGACAGGCAGGTTCTATGCATAGAAAATTTTACTTTATTCTTCGGATGAAACGTTGTGCCTCAAACAACCAAACAAACTCTTCAGCTTTGTATAATTAGTATAGATATATTAATTATATAAATTTTTGAATTTAAACTATCGTGAGTGGGATTAATAATTAATGTATAGAAACCGGCTATACTCACGTGTTATTTTAATCAGTTCCCGCCACGATAACGTCGCGTAAAGAGCTCATTTATAAGAGCCCCGTATGGGCTTGAAACTAGTCGGGCTCATCCGATAAAATAACACGTGAGTATAGCCTGTTTCTATAAATTAATTAATTATATAGAGCTGAAGAGTTTGTTTGATTGTTTGAACGCGCTAATCTCAGGAACTACTGGACCGATTTCAAAAATTATTTTGGTGTAAGATAGTCCATTTATTTATTTGTTTTATTTAGCGTCTTAGTCTCTGGCGATTGCTAGTTTATTATATATTCACTGCTTGCTTTTCGGTGAAAGAAAACATCGTGAGGAATCCTGCATATGTTTAGAGGATTCTATGGATATGTGTAACCTACCAATCCACATTCGAGCAGCGTGGAAATTCTTAGCTCCAATCCTGTCCAAAACTGGACAGCCTATTGCCCAGCCGTGGGATAGTAAAAGCCCTTTACTTTATAAATTTCCAGATGGTTGCCAAAGTACGAGCGCACCGCGTACAGGAAGCGACGCGGCATACGCCGTGACGTCATCAAGGGAAGTCAGGGCATGACTACTAATGCTGTTGACCAGTAGTGAGTATGACTTTTAATAACTTCAACTCAATGAAGTCAGCTGTGGTAGCCCAGTGGTAACACCGTGCGCCTCTTTCGAGGAGGTCTAGGGTTCAAACTCCGGGCAGACACCAATGAGTTTTGTAGTAAAAAACTTATGTGGACCTTTTTAAGGTGTACAAATACTTAGTACATCTTTTTGATAAATCTCGTAGGGTTTAGCCAGCGTTTGCAATGTAAGCGGAAAAAATGTAATTATTTACAGAAACCTCAAAAATTATAGTATTTCTCTACTCCATATTGAATATTATTACACGTATAAACCTTCCTCTTGAATCACTCTATCTATTAAAAAAAACCGCATCAAAATCTGTTGCATAGTTTAAAAGTTTTATGAATACATATGGACAAACAAAGAATGCGACTTTGTTTTATACTATGTAGTGATATGTGTGTGTGTGCGTGCGTGCGCGCGCGCGTGTGTGTGTGTGTGTGTGTGTGTGTGTGTGTGTGTGTGGTGTATTTTCTGAATCTCGGAAACGGCTCCAACGATTTTCCTATAATATATGATAATTTTATCTGTCAAACGTAATACTGCCATAGCCGATGGGTAACGAGCGGACCGGAAATACTCATAATCCGGGTTCGAATCCCACAAGTCATCGACCCCTACTTTCTTCTTCTATTTTTTTTAACATCTTTTAAATAATTACCGAACAAGACTCGGTCACCCAGGTACTTATTATTTAAAAACAAAAAAAAATTAACATCTACAAAACAAATTAGGAATATCGTTGTCAAAATTAGCTGATATTTTCAGTGATATGAGCAAACAGACGCCAAGTGCGGCCGTGGCGGCGGCTAAGAGCCCACGCGTGGAGATGAAGCCCACGGACAGCGCCTGGCAACGCAAGCAGCAGCAGAAGAAAAAGGGCAAAGGTAAAGGAAAGTGGTAGATTAAATATACCATTTTGTATCAATAACAAATTTTTTATTTCTATTCCCTTATTTGTTTTACAAGAAAAAAGAGAAGCATTAATTTTTTTTAAATATTTATTTGGCAATCCAACAGCGTTTTTACAATTTAATTACAAAGTATAACTATATATTATAAAATAAGCAAATTTAGGATTACACTTTTAATGCCGTAAGCTAATCTTATCACTGATTACAATACAAAAATCCGCCAAAACTAAGATTTGTGTATGTGTGTGTGAACTTTATTTTAAGTTAAAATTTGAAATATAAAAAGGATTCAAGTTAGCTTTACAAGCACTTTTGAATCGTCACATTATATCAAAACTACCCATTCGGCAAGGTGCTTTTACCGAGAAGAACAAACAAGATACTACCCTGATAAAAGTGCAGCTATGCACTTTATAGGTAATCGTTTCCGATCTCACATAGACACACCTACGGAAATTTCCCTTTACGATACACCAATTCACTGGCAACAGAAAGTCAAGTACCTAGGTGTCACCTTCCAACCTTCCATGACCTTCCACGAGCACATACGCACAGTCTGCAATAAGGCTGCGTATGTCATGGGACGACTTTATCCGATGTTATGCAAGAAAAGTAAAATGTCACTCCGCAACAAAGTGACACTCTACAAAACTTGCATAAGACCAATAATGTCCTATGCGAGCGTTGCGTTCGCGCACGTTTCAAAGGTCAGATTGCTCACGCTCCAAAGAATGCAGAACCGATTTATGCGTACAGCCACTGGTTGTCCGTGGTTCATGCGGAACGTTGACCTCCATAGAGACCTCGACCTCCCTACCATTACTCACCTCTTTAAACGTTTTTCGAAGTCTTACTTCGAGAAATCCGAGGTACACCCGAACCCTCTAATTTCAGTTGCTTCCACCTACATCCCAGTTAGGTCTGACCATCGAAAATATAGGCGTCCAAAAAGCGTCCTATATGACCCTGACGATCAAATAACGATCGCAAACACAAAAACACGTAATACACACACACAGCGTCTTCGCCGGCGAAGACGAGGTCCCAGATTTCTGATATCGGTTGGTCGTGGCTTCTTGCCACCCTTCCGTCGTCGTATTGACTAATCAAAGTCATACCATCAGCCCTCCACTACACGTCGCCCTAAGCCGTGGTCCGGCCTCACAGGAGGCACCCTTAGGACGACGTTCCCCGACGCTAGTAGAGCTTCTGCGCCCTACTCTACGCATTTCGCAACCTCGGCGATGCTTCTGCGCTCGCCCGTCCCGCCCGGTGACGCTGTAAAAGCCGTTAGGGCTAACAGCATATTGTCAATTCGAAAAAAAAAAAAAAAAAAAAAAAAAAAAAAAAAACAAGATACTTAGATACTCATAATAATATAAATGTGGGATTATTAAAATCCTTCTTCAATGGTATTATTTCTTTATTCAAAGATTTTTGACAAACACTTAGACTAGGGGTTAAAATTATTACAGAGCACTGAAAACACGTTAGCGTCGTTACGTCGTTCGGCTTATGACTCTAGACTACAGACTAGGAACTACAAACTAAAACCATCCATACGTCACCTAATCCTTTCACTCTGTCATTCATACATCCTTCTCACTTGCTCTCCGCTGCGTTCAAACTTACAATCCCACATAAATAATCTTTAATATTTAAATGAGTTAATCTTGTATGTATACTTACTTTTCTCGGAATCTTGGAAACGGCTTCAATGGTTTTCCTGAAATTCAGCATGTAGGGGATTTTGGGGGAGGAAAATCGATCCAGCTAGGTTTTATTTTAATAAAATTCATTTTGTCCTTGTTTTGGGCATGAAAAAATACTAAAATTTATATTGAATTGAATTTTTGCCGTTAACTGTGAGAGAACGCGAGAAATGAAATACCTAGGATCGAGCCCCACTTACCATATTATTTTTTATTTTGTAAAAAATTACAGAGCAAGGCTCGGTCACTCAGATATTATGTAATAAAATATTTTATAGAATTAGGCATTACTTTGCGGGGGTCCATAATATATGTAGAGAAAATATTTTGCTATATACGGCGATAAAAAAACTTGCAATACTAAATGTAGTTTACTATCTGTCTCCTACCTGATATATACGAATTTGTAAAAACTCATGCACTACCTGCAACCAATAAGACAACAACATACATACAAACATTACATACATTCGCCTCCACAATCTCAACAATCCTGAAGGTGCTTTGGTTACAGGATGAAACGATTGAAAAATGAATGAGTATATCAGTGACATTATTGATGTCTCTCTTACCCTAAACTTAAATAAACTTTACTGGTTTTCATGCATTATTAAAACATCTAATAATTTATAGAAATAGGCATTACTTTACGGAATTCCATAATAGAAGAATAACACATGGGATATATTTAAAAATAATATAATATATAAAATAAAAAGACCATAGTTTAAAACCTTTATTTCTCTACAACTAAAATACTATCTTTTAGCATTGTTCCTCTTAGATTTTCCTGGTCGTTGATTCTTTTTATTGGGTTTGAATGTTTTCGATTTGAAATTGAACGGTTTCTTCTTAGCCGAACTATTGAATCCGTCCATTTGACTCGAAGATTCCCTTGTATTTAGCTTCCCTCCTTTTTTCTTCCCGCCAAAACCGAACTTACTGTCTTTCATTGCCCTCCTCTTATTAACTTTACTATTTTTCCCCTTAGGATTGCTCTTATTTAAATTTTTACCCTTATTATCCTCTAAAAAGTCCAAATCAGTTGATTTACCCTTTCTAACCCTTTTCAATTGTTCGAGCATTTGCTTCTTCTCAGCAGCCTGTTTCAACTTAGCGTCAATCTGAAATATTTTTAATATAAGAACCATGTTAATAAACAATGGTCTTTTCTCCCTGTATTAAAGTTAAGGTTAACCACTCTACTCCAATGCAAAGTGGCGGGTATAACACGAATTCTCTCGGGATACATAGATTTCATCAAAATTTTATACTTCACTAATAATAATTGCATAATTTTTTGTAAAAATGTATTATTTTTTTTTATAAAATTATACATCTGAGAGACTAATATGAGTCTACAATAAATCATAATAAATAAATATGGGACACTTACACACACGGTCGTCCATCCCCAAAGAATATATACTTATATTATTTAATATATACTTTAATATAAATATACACCCAGACATGAAGACCAACAAATTCATTTATTGTAAATGTTGGCCCTCGGCGGGAATCGCACCCGCAACCCGCGGAGCCGAAGGCAGGGTCACTACCCACTGCGCCAACGAGTCAGTCAAAATGAAATTTAAGGCATAACGAAATTTAAATAAACTAGACACAAGCTAGAAATCTTATAAATGCATTCCAAGGGTTTGAACCTTTGAATCTGCCAATTGTCTATTATGATTTAACTATTTAAGTATAAAGTATAGAGATGCGGTATCACAATAAATATTTTGGATTCATTCAAAAGCTAACAAATTAATTTAAAAATAAATCTTTTAACACAAAGTGGAGTCTATCTCCTGATGATGCTTCGGTTGCGGGGCGAAACAATTGTTGAGTATGTGATAGTGAACGTATATAGTGCTTGTGTATTGTGGTAGAGGTGGTGGAAGTTTGTTTGTGTTATGTGTTTTTAACGAATCCTGCATGTATCAGTTATGAAAACGGATAGTCCACTCGACATTTAACATTATAAATATTTTCCATTTTACTTCATTGTGGATTATAGCAAAAAATATTCTCATTACTTTTGTATTATGGATCTCCGCAAAGTAACGCCTAATTCTATAAATTATTTAAATAAAAGCTTTTAATAAATGAAATTGTCTTTGTTACCTGCACCCTCTTGGCAATTTTCTTCTGATCCCTCAATTGCCGAACCTTCTCTGTGCGAGCTTGTGCTGCCTGCTTGGCCATCAAGTTCTTGCGCACCTTCTGCATGTGTTCATCCGACTTGGCCATCTCAGCAAAGTAATCATCAGGCCTAATAAGAATAAATCTAATTTAGAAGCTCAATTTTAAAATTCGTCTTTTTCTCAAACGAGTCAACCTTTGTCCAGATTTATGGGATGCTACTAAAGTTATGGATTTGTAAATAAAATAGTAAATAGAAGTAAAGCTTTCAAACATTTTTATAGCATAAAAAAACTATATGTATCTATACTAATATTATAAACAAGAAAAATTTGTATGTATGATTGTAATGTTTTCACACAAAACTACTGGACCAATTTCAAAAATTCTTTCACCATTGGAAAGCTGCATCTTTACTGAGCAACATAGGCATTAAAAAAAATAAGGATCCGTAATAAAAATTTAATAAGGCGTAAAAAAATTACTCACAAAAAATCTGTCATCGCATGTGCTGCTGAAACTATTGATGATATATTTAACATAAATAAATCAATAGTCCGTCTCGTTAGACTTCCCACTGCCATGAAATTGATAATTATGTGGGTGAAACCGCAGGATATTACTAATGTGGTGCAATTTTGATTTTATTTCGTAATATAAATAATGTATTTTAATTAAAATCAGTGGTGGATGAGACTTGAAACATATGTATAACTCATATGTGCATAGAACTCTCGCAAACTCAAAATTAGAATGAGCATAAATAAAGTATTATTTTTTCCCTTTCCGATAACAACCCTGATTTACAGACATACTTTTAATAATCGACAAAGGCCAAAATCACTGCAGCCTTGTGCATAATTTCTCTAAAGAAATACAATTGTCTATAGAATTAAATACTTACCTCTTTGTTGGTACATTTAACTCTTTCAGTCTTTTAATACCATCAACAACTGCTGCCTGTGCTTGTCTATGAAGTAGATTCTCCCTTTTGAACTCATTTAGCACTGGATCCTGAGTAGGATCATACAGGCGGTTGCCTTTTGTGTTCTCTGCTACATTTCTGAAATTAGCATCAATACCATTAAATTACATAATGGTAATAGACTAACAGTTTTTAAAGATATTGGTACATTCGCTTCGAACGCCGTGTGGTATCCGGCTGAATAGAATAGTACCACCCTCGTTTCTTACCGAGGTGTCGTAAAAGGCGACTAAGGTAAGTCGACACGCCGTGTGGTATCTGGCTGTGTAGAATAGACCAACCTCATTTCTTACAAAGGTGTCGTAAAAGGCGACCAAGGTAAGTTGACCCGCCGTGTGGTATCCGGTTTAGTAGAATAGACCACCCTCTTGCTTACCGAGGTGTCGTGAAATACGACTATGGTAAGTTGACGTCAGGCAGGCGGCCGGTCGTAAAAACGCAGCCAAATCATGTGACAGCATGTTAAAACATATTGTACCGACCCCATTTAGAGTGGGATAAGGGCAGGAAGATGATGGTACATTCGCTTCAATCAGGTTGAATTAGAACACACATATGAACATAAAGGGGATAGATGTAAATGATTTATAGAAGCAGGTGTTAATTTGCTGAATTTCACAGTATAGAACAACAAAAAAATCCTATCCTCCTGATATAGGTTTGGTTTCAGACCGAAACGATTGTAGAGGTCTATCTATCAATCTATAGAAGGCTATAGAAATTTTGTTAATTCTACAAGAACAAAAAAAGTAAGTAAGTAAGTAGCGGCCTGTTACTCTCCACTGCTGGAAATAGACCTGAGAACCTGGAAATAGAGCAACTGCCGAGTTTCTTGCTGGTTTTTCTCGGTAGGAACAGCTTTCCGAACCAGCAGTAGCGCTGACGATACAAAAGCACTTGTTTACAAGTTTATTTAAATAAAAAATAATTTGAATTTGAAATTAAATACTCACTTCCTCCTTTGTGCAGTTTCTTGCATCTGCATAGCTATATCTGGGGCCATAGGTGCGACAGTAGTTACTAGATCTAGTGTTTCCAGCCAAGGGAGTCTTAGTTCAAACTCCTTTAACTTTGCCTTCAATTCAGCCACATTGTTTATATATTTTTTCTCTACTCTTTCTATTTCTTCATTTAGGCCTGGTTTCAGTAATCCCTTTGCGAAGGCCTCTTGTAACTATAATATAAATTATTTTACAACTACCAACATGTTATAAGCATAAATTATATGGTTATATAGATAGATAAAAAAATCAACATCCTCCTGCCTTCATCCCACTCCAAGTGACTGACCTAACCCACTAAAAGTGGGATCGGCACAACATGTTACAAGCATGATTTGGCTTCGTATTTCACGACTGACCGCCTGCCTGACGTCAACTTACCCTAGACGTATTTTATGACACCTCCGTAAGAAAAAGGGTGGTCTATTTTACTCAACCGGATATCACACGGCGGGTCGACTTACCTTAGTCGCCTTTTACGGCACCTCGGTAAGAAATGAGGGTGGTATTATTTTATTCAGCCAGATACCACACGGCGTATGAAAAAAACTAATTCATAAAGTTAAATGACGATGATTGAAATGTGTATTAATCAAGTAACCTCTCCATCACAGTCCCTGAACAGAGAATAGGTCCGCCACGGTTAATGTATGACTAGAATGCGGGCTTTTCAATCAAATAATAAAATTTGCACTAATCCCAAGAACTCAAAACCAATAACTTACTAATGTAAAATAAAAAAACTAAGAAACATGAGTTAAGCAGTATTAATAGGTATTTTAATTGAAGCTGTATCCTTTACAGCATTAAAAACATTGTTAGATAAATTTACCTCTTCATCGGAATCGACTTCTGTGTCGCTATCATTTATTACAAAGTCACTCATTATAACAAGCTTATTTTAATAATTTTCTAATAGTAACTCCTCGGAAATAATATAGAATAAGCACTTGTAGTTATTAGATGTTTCAGTAAATTACTAACCAAAATATAACCAAATTATGTACATTCTCGATTACATACTTTGAAAACAACGTGCAATTCACAGACAAATAACAAATGTAAACCATACATATTACATAAACGCAATTTGTAGGACATCCCTAATAATATATTTTAAAAATAATTCATTTTTAATAATCCTTTTTTTTTTAATTTAAAAACATTATATTAATTATCTTCTTTTTCTTTTTTTTTGTTTTGTAGGATAACATGTGCATTGTGCACATTTAGATACCAATGTAGCCCAACTTCACATTTTATAAGAATTTGTCAAGTAACGCATCTTATTATTTATTGATAGTTAAATTAATTAATAAATATATGGGACACTTATACAATCGGTAACTATAATTATTAATACATACTTAAATATAAATATACACTTAGGCTCGAAGAACCAACAAATTGCTTATAGAAAAGGTTGGCCTTCGGCGGGAATCGAACCTGCGACCCGCTGAGCTAAAAGCAGGATCACTACCACTGCGCCAACGGGCCAGTTAATCTAGTGAAAGCCAGTTATCCACTTTAATTAGCCTTTATTCTAATTAATTACTAATATTAAAAAAGACAACTTTTCTAAGTCAGATAAATCGATTGTTAATAATCAATTATTTTTATAGGAATTAAGCAATTTTTAAAAATTGGTAGTTTTTCTAGAGGGAAGTAATCGATTATTTAATATTATTATTAATTATAATTATATAATTGATTAATTTACTCCAAGTGACATCCCTAGCAATCGGCAGACGATTAGCGGATTATTTTATTATTATAATCGATTTTGCAAGCGAGCTAAAAAAACGATAATATTAAATATACGGAGACTATTTACCTTTTCTTTATTTTTAATGTCTTTTTTTAAAGATAAGATATATGGTTTTAGATGACACAAATTTAGGCAAACTACACATTTATTCGGATTTCGTAAACAGCGCAACAGTAATGTTTATTTTTACTAGTCCTTTTTACTTTAATTAGTCCTTTTTTAATACTATAATAAAAATAATAATTATTATATTTCAAAGAAAAACAACTTTTTGGATAGTAAAAAAACGAACATTTACTATAATGGATTTTTATAAATTGATTAATTTTAAAGAAAGAAAAATCAATTATTTAATGAACGACTACATTCAAATCACATCTCTAATAGTAGTATGATACATTTTCCTATGGATGAATGCTCCTTTAAATATATTTTCGTAGTACAAATTTTATGCTTTGGGTTTTTTAAAGGTTTAATTTAATATTTGTATACTTATAAATTAGTATACATATTATAAAACAAAATCTCTAACCGTGCTAGACTATTTGTCTGTCTCTCTGTATATCCGTTCGTGATTAACTCAAAAATGGAATTTCATCCTGTTTCTACCCATAGCCTGCTGTAATTCCTGTGGTAGTTTAAGGTTAATTATTGTTAACACAAACTAAATTCTAGTTATTTCCAGTTTCTAAATTCTGTATTTTGTAAATAACTAGAAAATCACCTGATTTTCTAGTTATTTACAAAATCATTAGACAGTCTCACTACTATAGTTGTACATTATAAGTGTGAAAAAATGTGAATCGCATTTTGGGATTCTTGATTTATAACCATCCTCAGTGTGAAGATTCTTATATCGTTACCCATTTTTTCAACACTCTTTCTTTTAATATTACAATAACTATGCGATATCGTTTTTGGCTAATGGAATTAAAATGAAACGATTGAAATTGAATGAAGTTACTCATTTTAATACGCATTTCAAATTTCAATTATTGTTACTAACAGCAAACTATTAGGAAATTGTGGTGTTATTGAAATAGTTCTTTGTTTGTCATTTAAACTATTGTAATAGTATAATAACGAAAAATAAAAATGAAGAGGTTTTTATGAACGCATCACTTCCGAAATTATTCTGGAATACTTGGCTATGGTTACAATGAAAAAATATATACTCTATGACTGAGTCATAGACGAACTTATATTTTGTCTATGTAACTAGCTAGTCATAATATCATCTTGCACCATTTTTTAAAATAATTGTCCTTTAATAATAATATTCTGATTATTTATTACATTACATATACTTAAAGTAGTTTGTTCAAAGAGAGAAAGCTATTATCTGTGTATTTTATATTTTCCTTAATTTAATATGATATACGTTTGACCGGAAGTGCTAAGTACTTGGACATGTTCCGTGAAACCCCCCGTTGTTTTGTATCAAGAAAATGCAATGGCCGCCATCTTCGACTCTTGTAAATGTTTTGGTCGTAGTTTCGAATTTTGAGGCCTTTTTCATTTGTGCTATGAAAATACTATACAGGAATAGTTTCGCTACGTCTCAGTTGTACTGAATTCATTAACGCACAGGTTAGTATTTGTCTCCTTTAACATTTTCATTAAAAGTGTTTACATCTGGATTTCGTAGACTTAACTACTGTGATGTCGTCTTTAATTGGAAATTGTTCGTGTTATTACTAGTGTTAACGTTAAATAGCTTACTATATATTTTTTAATTAAGTCGTATTCGTAATGTATAGAAGATATAAATATACAAACCTCATTTTCTTATGTATTTATATATTACATCTCTTTGTTACTAAGCGGGACATATAACCCGTTTATAATAGCAACTTCGCTTTATTTCAACGATAAAATACATTATTTGTGGGATTTATTTAAGTTTTAGGTTAGTGTTTACTTTTTTGATGTTTGGAGACATTTCAGTTTTTGTGCCACAATAATGGCGGCAGTAGATTTTAACCTATCTAATTTTTTTTCTTATTTACGTCTTACTCCCGTTTGTTTTTATGATTTATATTTGCTGTTATTTATTGTATTTTCTCGTAGGAAACAGAATAATGTGACTTTTGTATAATTTCTGGAACAATGACCTCGACTATGATATCGTATTTATGGACTAAAAATATTTTCACAAGATCGCTGTTCCGCGTTCAGTATGTGAGGATTACAAAGGCAGATGGATAAAAAGTCGATTTTCGATTGCAGTCACTTATAATAATTCGGGGGCCGGGTGCACTTCAACTCATCATCTCGGGTTTGACCCAAGATGCTATTCTCAGCATGTCAGCGACATCAGATTATGTACCAGCGGTCCGCCAAGTGAGTACGATTAATCGTTTTTCATTTCAATAAATTCATCATCTTCCTTCCCTTATCCTAGTCTAAGTGGGGTCGGCACAACATGTTACAAATATGTTGTCATATGATTTGACTACGTATTTTACGACCGGCCGCCAGCCTGACGTCAACTTACCTTAGTCGTATTTTACAACACCTCAGTAAGAAAGAAGGTGGTCTATTCTACTAAACCGGGTACCACACGGTGGGTCAACTTACCTTAGTCGCCTTTTACGACACCTCAGTAAGTAATGAGGGTGGTACTATTCTATTCAGCTGGATACCTCACAACCTTTTCATTTCAATATATATATTATGAAACTTAACAATTATCAAATGTGATCTATATATAAAGTATTGTGAGTGTTTCTGCTGTAGAAATGTGTATTAATTTACCTAAATAACATTCATTATATTTTGATAGGAAAAATAGTGTGCTAATCTGCCATGAAACCTAGCAATTTGCTTTTACTGTAACAAGTATTGCTTTATTTTAATTTATTAGTACAATTAAATCACAATAAATGAGTTTACCTTACCTTAATCAAAATATGTCTAAATATAAAATCCTAATGATGCCAAATCATAACTATATCTCTAGGAAACCAGTGAAATGTCCCATATATTAATATATATATATATATATATATATATATATATATATATATATATATATATATATATATATATATATATATATATATATTAGAAATAATTGGTGATAAGGGTATTTATATTATATATTATATATATCACCCTTTCCAAAGAATAAAGTCGCATATCTTGTGTATAAGCATAGGAAATGTGACTTTATTCTTTGGATAGGGTGATATGTTTCTGTATATTCCTTGCCTTTCAACAAGTTTGATACCTTAGGATTGAACACATCTAATCTTCAACATTGAATTCCAAAATTAGCAGTATACTTATATTGCTTATATGTTATATTGCTTATAAGCACATAATTATTTACTATTTCATACGGTTTAATTTATTTCTTTCCCAGTATCATATAAATTAATACCTAAATGTTATAAATAAAGGTTTGAATTTCAAAGTTGTATTATTGATTCCTTAGATTTATATAAAAAAAATATTTTTTTCAGTTAAATATGGTGAGTAAACTATTGAAAACTGAGTTGATTTTATGTGACAAAAGTTATCAGAAACAGTGTTAAATGGGGGCATTTGATATTGTGTGTCGTTTAACTTAAATACTTGAATCTCTGTATGTTGATCAGATGATAATTTATTCATGTAATGGGGGGAAATTTTGTCTTTAAGTATTATTTCTGAATAAGCTGAATGTTTTAGAAGCAAAAAAATATTGTGAACTTTTAATTGAGAAATAACCAACATTATTTATTTAACTAATTGTAATTGTGGCATGCTTACCTTTATTACGAATGTGAAAGTCTGTCTGTTCTTGATCATAATTGAGGGTGTTTTAAAACTTTATTTGACAGTAAGTTGCAGGTAAAGCTTGTTGTAGATAAATGCATATTCCAAGTATATTGTATAGTATTTTCAGAAGTCTTGCTTTTGCGATTTATGTTTGTGCAGTTGTCGTGTCTGTTATTATTATAAATACATGGAAATTTTTTTTGCAGGATTACGGGCCGACCACCTCCAGTGAAAATATATATGAGCATGTTTTGGATCATAAATTAACAGATATGGATATATCTAGTGTTAGAACACCTGTTCTAAGGGCTGTTCCTCACTCACCTACACAGGGTGATCCCGAACCTGATTCAACAAATCCAGAAAGCATAATCCAAACTGTTCGTAAAGTAGACAGTAAAGATAAGTTTCATATTAATGATAAGAGATGTGACGCTGAAATGTCAGTTGATTCTCTTCCTAGAATAGTTAGAATAGAAGAGGCTATTGATAACGTAGGACGTATATCCTATCCAATTATACAAGAAACTGATGATTCAGGAGATGGCAACTATGTTGAAAATACTGCAGCTCTTATTCAAACTCCTCTGAATACAGCAATTGTTCAGAATGTCACCAAACTCCCGCAGAACTTCACAATAAATGTAGATGCTGCTGTAGGTAATATAACAGCCATACAGAATGTGTCCCAGGATGTCAGTGGCAACCAAACTCTATGGTTACCCACAATTCTTGCTACTAGTGCAGCTCCTGATAGTAAAAACGATGATGACAGACCTCCAAGTGTGTCACAGATCATAATAACTAGTGAAAGTTACGTTAACGAACATCCTAGTCGCAGAACGAACATTATAACTGAAACTAGTTATATAAGCAGGCCTAAAACTTCAAAAGTTCAAATTTTAAGTAACATATCTTTGCCGAAAAATTCAAACTATTCACAGCAGTACATTGCCCAGGGTAAAGAGATTACTGCTCCTGTATATGGAACTCAAAATCATATATATAAGTTAAGCGCCAATGTCGTCTCACAGAAGCACTTAAATAATTCTATGTTGAGCACGAAGCCACTTAAGAGTCAGTCTTTGATAGGTGGCGCATCACTGTCTCCTACAGTTATAAATACGAGCCCAATGAAAAATGTGTCATACGGACACACATATTCAAAAAGCACAAACTTAAATAAGGTAAACAATGGTGCTAATTTAAACGCAATGGTTGCAGCATCATCTGGCAACACTCAATGTCATATATTGTCCAGGGTTGTATCTGGTCCGAACAAAATATCAGTTCACTCTGGTAGAAAATCTGTAAATACTTTTAAAGGGTCGAAAAATTCTCAAGTGACGAATCAGAAAAGTCAATCTAGGGCTATAAAGATCATACAGCAGGCTGGTTCTGCTAAATCTGAGAGTAAGCCGTGGCCTTTAGCTAGCGTCACATATAAAAGTCAGGCTTCAAGCTACGGTATAGTTGAATCAAACACTTCAAAAGTCATACAAAAGATAGGCAGTCCTACTCATAAAAATCAGCAGACAATGACTGTTCAAAAGGTGCCCAAAGGTGAGCGTCTTGTGCTTCAATCGCCTTGTGGTCCTGTGCTGTTGTCATCAGGTCCTATTAGCTCAAGTTTACCCAAAGGACCACATTACGTCCAGTCCGGCTCCACCCCAAACCTTAGATACGTTCAGACGTACGGGCCAGACAATCAGCTCTCTACCGTCTCTCAAGTATCGGCTAATCAGCAATTAACTGCACAAATTTTGCAATCATTATCACAACCGAAACTAATGCTACATCAGAGTCCAACACCTTTACACACTCTAAATCATAAGCCTATTCCAGTGGTTGCTATTGAAGAGCCGACTGAAGCTAAGCCTGTTAATCAAAAGAGGATTGTGTTGTAAGTATGACTTAAAACTATTCTAAACGGGCTGATAGTGATATCATCTCATATATATCTCATAAATTATAAAATCCTCAAGCATAAGCCAAACAACTCCCAAAAGAGTGATTATCTTAAGAATATTATAGTTTGATTTTAATTGAAAAGGTCTGATATAGGATCATGTCTCTATCAGCTTTAATAGTATGGTTTCTATTAAATCTGGTTTCAATAAATATATCTCATGATACAATGTGTTAAAATATTTTTTGCAGCGGAGATAAGTCTACATTACTAACTGCTGATGATATAATTGGAATGGAAGAAAGGCCGAATCTATCTGAAGAATTACGAAGATACTCGTTTCAGGCTCTGGCTATTATTATGCTCGATCATACATACTCCTTGCCTGCCCAGAAACAACCTGTTGTCAGTACTCCGACTAGTACAGTTGCGTCCCTATCACCGGTCATAACTTCAACAATAACTACAACTACTCCTATGAGTCCAGTGAAAACTTCTCCCGTTCCAGTCATATCAATTTCACAGGAGTTGACTCCACCTGTGCCGACGACGGTCGCTGGTGCTCCCTCGCCAGTGACCTCAGTACCACTAGGAGCGATTACATATAAACCCCAACTCACACCGTTACCTCAACAAGATGAGGATACCGCATCTGTGATATCATCAATAGAAGGGGAGAGGAGACCTCCAGTTCCAGGTGGTAGTGACACGGAGACCGCTCCCGAAGGAGAAGAGGAGGGAAAGACGCGATGCATATGTGACTTCACTCATGACGATGGCTACATGATTTGCTGCGATCGATGCAGTGAATGGCAACACGTCGATTGTATGGGAATAGACCGCAACAATATACCAGATGCATATATGTGCGAACTGTGCCAACCACGTCCTATAGATCGGCGCCACGCTCGTGCCATTCAGCTAAGGAAGAGGGAAGAGCTTAGTGCCTTGGGTGCTTCCGATTCTGAAGATTCGTCAGAATGCAGCCGTCCTCCAGGACAAAGAAGGAAACGGTTACTCACTGTCACCACTTACACAAACACAAGTGGGACTTGTGTCACTACTTATAATTCTAATCTACCTGTTTTACCACCCTTGCCTCAACCATCGTTGGCCTTACCGAAAAGAGGACCCAAACGGCCCAAGAAACCTGAAGTTATCAGAAAGGGGACCAAAAGAAAATTGGCTGAAAAGAGAGTTAAAAGAAAGAAAGAAATGTTGTTGAATAGAAACAAGTACAATACGAGCATATCGACACAATCACATTGGCGAGATCAGTACGAGCTGGCTATGACTAATCACTATAGTCCTGAATTACGTGCTAAGATTATGAAGTATAGTAGCAAGCTCGGCAGCACACCGAACATGGCCGCAGCGGTCACTGCCCATTTGTGTACTACGGTACCGCACGCCGGCGGTAAGATACTTATCGCGACGAAGGACCTTAAAGAGAATTCGCCTGTTATAGAATTGAGAGGAAAATACATGCTGTCCATCCAACACAGGCCCCAATTGCAAAACTCAGCTCGAGCGGGCAGCCAGAAACCTGGGCCGTTTGTATTCTTCTACAGATTGCCAAAAGATAATACGCAGATATGCATCGACACGAGGACATACGGCAACGAGGCGAGATTTGTTCGACGATCTTGCAAACCGAATGCCGATCTGCAGCATTGCATAGTTAAAGGGGCACTACATGTGTATTTAGTGACAATAAGCGACATACAGTCCAACACTGAGATTACGGTCGGACACGATACGAATAGTAGCAAGCAGCCATGTGCTTGTGGGAACCCTAAACACTGCAAAGTGAACGGCCTAAGTCCTCTAGTTACGAGGAAGAGTGTTGACTGTACGCAAAGAGAAAAGAGAAGCAGAAATAGGTGCTTGAGTGCGTCATCCCCTGTGTCCCCACCTTTGACGCCTCTTTTGACGACTCCGATAAAAGATATACCCTCACCGTTCAGCGTTATTAAAACTGAGAAGAGATCTCCTATCAAACATGAGTGCCCGCCGATGTCGCCGGTGAAGGAGACATTTTTATCATTCGATTTCAATGCGCCAATAAAATGCGATTCTTTATATTTGAAGCAGGAGAAAGAGGAAGAGTTTGATCTCACAGCGAAAGAAGAAATGAAACCTGATCTAGACGAACCTGATTTTATTAAAATCGAGCCTAAAATAGAAGAGCAAATAGAGGAGCCGGAAGAAAAACCCGAGCCTGAACCGGAGCCTGAGCCGGAAGTAGAGATACCCGATGATATAAAAGAAGAAGAAATAGACATTAAAGAAGAAGAGCTTCAACCTGTTCCGGTTGCGGAAGTCGAAGAACCGGATCCGGAACCGATAGAGGAGATACCAGTTGTGGAACCAAAAGTAGAGCACGAGCGACCTGTGACTAGGGAGCTAACTGCTAAATCAGCATGTCACGACAGGTCGTCGAGGTCTAGTCGGACTACGACGTGTATTAATCAAGACTCAATGGACGACAAAACCGATGACTCACAAGACAAAATAACCACTGCTAATAAAGAGAAAGATAAACGGAAAATGGTAAGAAAAAAAAATATATATTTATTTGTGTTATAAGAAGTATATATTAAATACTTCTATAACATATATACTAGAATTAACATACAAAAAGGCTTGAGTACACTTTGTTGTTTTTAAGGATCTAAGTTTATCAAAATCAAATTCAAATAATTCTTTATTCAAATACGCCAAACACCAACTATAAATAAAATTAAAAAAAGTAATTTTCGTCTATAATCCATCCATCCATCGTCTATAAACACATACAAACACACACTAAATACACCAAGAACTTAGTATTTTTATTATTAGCAAGTTTAAAGGTTAAATTTGGTCTATAGGTTGAGTACTATCAAGAATTTCTCTTCTGTCAATTATTTTGATAAGGATGTCATGTTACAGACCCGCGAAGAACGGAAAATGGAGGCAATAATGAAAGCATTCGAAAGAATGGAGAAGGCGCAACAAAGGAAACAGGAAGTTAAAGAGCGACAGAAGAGAAGAGAATCTGATCCACACCCGAGTAACCTAGATAGAGATGACGATGACGATATACATTGCAGTTCTAGAAAGAGAAAGAAGTAAGTTATTATTAATCTTTCATCTAATTTCTTTACTTTACTTCTCTACTTACTTCTATACTACTTTAGGAGAGGAATACTTCATAGAACCCCTGGTAAAAACAGATCATGTAGTGTTGATAAGTTGGTAAAGATAGAAGTTGATGTTTACTTAGACTATTTCAATATAAATAATATAAAATAATCTTTAAAGGTTCTAATGTTATATATTTTAAATAATAAATTCAAATATAGTTAAAAGTTGATCCAAAGTTTTTCAGAAAACAATTAATGTGTCTATGCTGCTTTATCTTTGCTTAAAAATATGTCATACTTCAAAAATCAGCTCTTTAATATATAAGAAGTTCATAACTTCTCTTTTACTAAATTCTTTATAACTGCTATTAGATTTACAAAATCAGCCAAATTTTGAGTTAACTAATAAGAAGGCATTAAATTAGCCCTATTTTCACCTTTTGTCATCTTGGGTCCAAAATTGTATGAAAGTCTATCAGTTTCCTTTATCTGTTTAAAGGGGGTCAAAAATTAATTCAAAGGTGAATCCTTTAATAAAATACAAGCAAACAGACATATATGCAATCAAAACTAATAAAAAGCATGTAAAAAGGCGCATTTGTATGGACATGTTATTTAAAACAAGATAGTTTATGCTAAGATTTGTTACAGACGTAAAGGACGTGCGCGCACAGCATCACAATCAAACAGACGCCGTCTCAACTCAGCTGACAGTGATCTCGTTACTTCAGGAGATGAGGCTGGACCTTTATCTCCACGCGTGCCGATACACCATGAGCAGCCTATGACTACACCAGAATCTGATATACATCATGAACCGGTTAATGAGGTAATATTGAGATCGGCTTAACTTACTCTTTTTAGATGTTAATGTAAAATAGCTATTTTCGTCTATATTCTTATACAAATAACAATGGTACTTTGTTATTACAAAGATGTGTAAAGCTTGTAAAATTATATATCAAAGAACTAGAAGATATTTAGTTTAGGTAACTTAGAAACATCAAATCCACATTTAACCTGTGAAATCATTTAATAATCTAATTTCGAAAGAAACTTGTTAAATATATACACCATATCACATTTTATATTTATTTTGAAAATGTATTTATATATACTTTAATTTAAAACAATATTACACTTCTTATTTCGATTCATATAAAACCTGTGAAATCAATAATCTAATTTCGAAAGAAACTTCTTAAATATATACACCATATCATATTTCATATTTCTTTTTAAAATGTATTTATATGTACTTAAATTTAAAAGAATATTACAGTTCTTAAATAATAGATCTCTGCCAGCAACCCTTGATTGTTGTAATACTTAAAATATATCAAAAAGTAAAGAGTTCTTTGTTCACAGGATCTCGGCTTAAGTTCCGCTTGTCTTCTCGTCGAGGCCGCAGTCGGTTCAGTAGAATCCGCTTTCAAATTGCCG
The DNA here is from genome assembly GCA_947086495.1 of Morpho achilles. Classification (NCBI taxonomy): domain Eukaryota; kingdom Metazoa; phylum Arthropoda; class Insecta; order Lepidoptera; family Nymphalidae; genus Morpho; species Morpho achilles. The sequence goes on along the minus strand of CAMTZB010000004.1, from coordinate 3,063,416 downwards.
AAAACCAAAAAGACAATGGCGACCGAATGGATTGGGCGGTCACCAGAACGAACACCGTCCCCGTACCAATCTCCATACCGACCTGCTTTAGTTTCTGCTCCATCGCTAGAAAGCTTAGTCCGCGTCGCCTCCACAATAATCGGCGATCTCAGTGGAACCCAAGATTATCACGACGAGGACCCGCATTCTCCTCCAAGAACCCCAGGAAGAGAAAGAAATAGACCACCGAAGAAGGCGAAAAGAATTACCAGAAGCAATCCTCCAGTCGAAATCCCAGAAGTAATTCCCGTGCAGCACAGCGCTAAGAAGCGTTGGTTGCGGCAAGCGATCAGCGAAGAAAGCGATTCACCCATTACAGGTAAGTAAGAAATGTTATTTAAAAACTACTTGTCTATGCTTCTTGTTTTCATTATTACTACGTCACCTTTAGATGTATTTGTTCCAGAATCTCCGCCGAATGAAATGGTGACTCCATTAAAAAAGAGACGCATGGCCAGAGAGTCGCTATCGTGCGAACAGAGTACTATTGTGACGGTAAGTCAAATATATAATTGCAATTAGGTTTCCATGATTTGTATGCTAATTTTAATCTGAATTATTTTATTTCAATAGTGCAATGATGAAACATCACCAGTATTAACATCGGAAGACTCGCCGGTGAAAGAAGATGCGTTATCATTAGCACGGCAATACAAAAGAAATATAATGGAGATGTACAGTCGGGATCGGACTCGTTCAGATAGCGGTCAGGGCTCAGATGACCAGTGTAACATCGACCACGATGTTCTGAACGTAAATATAAGAGGGCCGCACGATACAGAGCATATCAGAAGGATAATCGGTGTCCCAACACCTGAAGAAGAATTGCCACCAGAAATACCCAGGCCTGACGATTACTCAATGAATAACAATAATTTAGAACTACATGATGGCGTTTATAATAAAGTTGTGCCCATGGAAATCGACACTACAGTGATAACTCAATCGAAACTAGAATCAAACGAAAACATAGATATCAAAGACATGAAGGGCATAGAAAGTCCTAACGATAAAGTGAACAGCTCTCAATCAGCAGATACGAGCGGAAACTCTTCGCCGCAACGCGACGAAATGGACGACATCCAGAAGAAAATACATTCGTTTCACACGGAAAACATACAAATACTGAAGAGTAGGAACAAAAAACCGCCAAAAGAGAAACGGAAGAAGGTGAATCTAAATTTCGACCTCAACATGGTCGACGATCAGATCAGCATCCAGTTGCGTACAGAGGACGACACTAGTTCTAAATCGCCTGAAATAAACGGCGACATACACGAGGAGGCTAACTCTCATGAAGATGTAAAGTTGCATATGTCGCCAGAGAACATACCGTTGCCGCCAGTTGAGTCCATACCGCTGCCGGCGCCCGAAAATATTCCTCTGCCAGAAGAGCCTAGTCCGATAGAGATCATGCCATCTCCTGAAACTATACCTTTGCCAGAGGAACCCATGAAGCCGACGAAATCTGAATCGAGCTCGCCTGAACAAGAAAACAAGGAAATTAAAGCGAGCTCGCCTGAACTAGAGCAGAAGGAAGAAAAAGAAGTGAATGACAGGCCTTCTGTACTAGATAACGCCCTGCCGTTCTCGACCCGTTTCAGCTCAACCGGTTTATTCTCCGGTATATTCAGCAACATGTCACACTCGTTCAAAGTGGACAACACTATAAACGAGAATATACCAAATATGTCGTTAATAAAGAGTGCAATAGATAGGACTACAAGTTTAGACAATAGTTTATTCGATAAAGGTAGTATTAGCCCAGTGGACGAGTTGAAAAGTGTGCAGGAGATATTGACTCGTGTTAACAATATGGACTCAAATAACAGTGTGTTGTTGTCGGGAGTGTTGCGTAGTTCGAGTGCGAATGCCAGTAAGGAGGCTGCCGGCGCCACGTGTGCAAGCGGTGCAAGTGGTGCCAGTGGTGCCAAGCCTTTAGGCACGCGAACCAACGACCCAAGGTTGAATCCGCCGCCGCAGGACAAGCCTAAACCTGTCAGAAGAAAGGTGAGTTCCTGTTATATCCATACTTCCAAACTAATAATCATAATTTTCCCACCCTTACATAGCGTAATATATTTTCATCTTCCATTCTCCTCTTATCATTTGTTAACTTTAGCGCTACTTGTTTTAAATCATATTTCACACAATCCATCCATCGCGCTAATACGGTGAACCACTATTGATGACATTTTGCGCAATGAACGCTTATATATATCGGATATTATTTTTATTCTCGAAGGAAAAAGTAACGTTTCCTACACTTATATGACATTTGAACTTTATATCACCCTATCCGAAGAATAAATTTCGAATAGAGTGATATAAACTTGAATACTAAATTTAGTACTAAGTTTAATAGTAGAATACTAAATTTCTTGAATATTGGTCAAGCAATGATAAACAGCAATACATGTAGGTAAAAGTAACATAAAATAAATATAATCACACTTTATAAGTATTTTTAATTCAAGGGGCTGCGTCTTTAGCCGCGTTTTCAACTTCAAACAGTTTTTCCCGCATTATCCAATAGCCCGGTATTACTAGGATAAAAGTAACCTATATGTTGTCCAACCATTAACCAATTCTATCTTCCGATGAAATAACTACGACAACATACCCTTCCCAAAATTCAAAACGTTTGAAAGTATTTACCAGCCTCCCCAATATTCACAACGCATGTGTGCATGCTGAGACGGCTGTCAAACAAAAACAAATCCATGAATTTGTCGCTCGACTAGTTGCACGACTAGCGTCGATAATAATTGCTCACTATTATAGTATGGCGCTGCACTGATATACTCTATGAAAAGGACACGTGCGTTGTCTTGCGCGATGTGGCTAATTATGATTAGTTGACCGACAGATCTGACGATTAGTTACATTATAGATATTATGAGTACTGATTGCATAAAAACTGACTAAAGTAAAAAAAAAAAACATAAAAACAACAACTATACACTGTCCATTATATTAACCATCTTTTGACAGATTGACGATTTACATATTTAGTGATGTCCTAAAGGTTCTCGTATGCGATACCATTCCGATTATAGTACCTACTATCATTAATCGAATTACGTACCTAAGTAATTCGATTAATGATAACCTACGTAAACTAATAACAGATATAGAAATCAACATTTTGATTTAATATTGCCTTAGTTTTTTGAAAATAAATGTTAATCCGTGTGTATTTATTATAATCATAAAAAATATATTATACATCAACTGGCAACATCAACAGACCTTCCGCTCGGCCGCCATTTTGACGTGATCTGTCACTCTCAACGAAACGCCCGTGATAGTCACACGCATTTACGTTCGCTGAGTGTTCTCTCGCATCTGTTACACCTTGAGTTAAGTAGCTTTATTCCTCGGAAAAACTTTTATGAAACTTATATTAATTGATCGTGAAAATGCCGAAAGGACGTGTGTTGAAAGCACAATCGAGACAGTTAGTGTTAAAACTTCATGAGTATTTTGAGCAAGAAAATCAAAATGGCGGACCTCTTATACCTATCACGCAAGTCCGAAACCGTGTTGCAGCCGCGTTGGGGATCAGTCTATCAACTGTGACTAAAATCACTACTGATGCCTACGGCAGGAGCGGCTTGGAGCAAAACAAACCATCTACACCAAAAAGAAAGCGCCGGGCTCATAAGGTGACAGCTGTTGATGACTTTGACGCTGACGCTATTCGTCGTCATGTATATGATTACTACTTGAGAAAAGAAATTCCAACTTTGAGAAAACTTATTGTTTCTTTGAAAAGAAGTGGTCTATTTCATGGTGAAAAATCTTCTTTGGTCAAAGTTTTGAACACAATTGGCTTTTCATATAAAAAGTTAAATAAAAGAAAATTATTAATGGAACGCACAGATATAGCTATAGCACGTTGTGATTTTTTAAGAGAGGCAAAGAAAATACAAGATTGGGCAAATATTGTTTTCACGGATGAAACATGGCTCAACGCTAACCACACACTATCTCGTTTCTGGACTGATGATACTGCTGATTCCACTTCCTCAGTACCAATGGGAAAAGGTGAGCGCCTAATCATTTGCCATGCAGGTACAGCAAAAGGATTTGTACAAGACGCACTGTTGGCATTTAAATCGAAGAAATCAAATGACTACCACGAAGAGATGAATGCAAATGTGTATGAAGAGTGGTTCAAAAAAATGCTCATTTCATTGGAAGAACCATCAATAATTTTTATTGATAATGCGCCCTACCACTCCCGTCAAATTGACAAAATGCCAACACAGGCTAATAAAAAGCATGAAATAATTAATTGGCTTCGGGACAATGGAGAAAATGTGAACGACTCAATGTTAAAAGTTGAATTAATAAAAATATTAAAAACCAAAAAGAGAGCAAAACGCTATGTAATCAATGAAATGGCAGCAGAATATGGCCATACTGTTCTTCGGATTCCTCCATACCACTGCCAGTACAACGCAATAGAACTTATATGGGCACAAGTAAAAGGGCATGCTGCGAGATGCAATACAAGCCCCCCATTCACAGCGAATAAAATGTTGCAATTGCTAAAAAATGCTTGCACCCACGTAACGGCCGAGAACTGGGCAAGTGTGGTGGAAAGAACTAAAAGAGTAATATTCTCTGATTGGGAACGTGATATTGCGTTTGATAATATATTATCTACACAAGAGCTAATAATAACTGCTACTGAAGACTCCTCATCGGAGGAGTCTAGTGTTGATTATCATTCCGACGACTCGTGCTAATAAAATAAATTAAAATATCCTGATTGTTTTATTTGTATTCATGTATTAACTAAGAAGAAAGTAAAACTTTATATAATGTTATTAAATGTCTTTTAATACTCGTAACATCGATTTCTACCGATTATTTTTAATCTGTGGCATAATCGTAGTAACCATTATGTGTGACATCACTAAGTGGGCGGTACCCATCCATAAAGTACAAATATTATTTGTATGATATTTGTACGTAAGCAATACAAAACTTAATGAGCGTGAGCTGTCAAAAGACTGATAATATGATGGACGCAGTATACATGTAAAATATTTCATAAAGATGTGACTACACTAATTGAAATAGTAATTTGGCGCGGCGCACCATGTTATCGTGATTATATCTATTAACCTAAATCTTAGACAGGATTTCTATCTTTTATTAAAAACCGTACAAAACTCCGTTCAGTAGATTTTGAGAATATCGATTACATACCTATGTGAACTTGGCAGCCGACTTTCGAAAAAAAATTTTTTGAAATTGCCGTCGGGTTCTGCATCGTTTGTACCCGTTTGTACCACTTTTAGTTTCGTTTGTACCTCAAACCAAAAAAAGTTACAGAATTTTCAAAATTGGTCCCGCAGCCCACTTTAGAAAATCATAATTATTTTAACGGAGTCTGATTCGGGGTCGTTTGTACCCGTTTGTACCGCCTTTACTTTTCAATTATCTGAAAACCCAAAAAAGATACAGCGATTTGAAAATGTTGAAAACCAAAGATAGAATATTTCCGTTAATTCTAAAGATATTTCAATTCTGCAAACGGAGATCGGTAGGCGCCGGTGCCGACCGGATTGTACCGCCTTGCGTTTCTTCCGAATCTCAAACCGAAAAAAAATCCGAGCATTTTGAAAATTTGAAAAAATTTTTTTTTTCCAAATTTTTGGAAATTTGAAAATCTGAAGACGGGGATCGACGCGCAATCGTTTGTACCCGTAGAAATCACTTTCGTTTTCGTTTGAACCTCAAACCAAAAAAATTTAAGAGCGTTTTCAATTTTGAAGAACCAAAGATAGAATATTTTCGTTAATTTTTGAGATATTTCAATTCTGCAAACGGGGATCGGTAGGCGCCGGCGCCGTGAGGATTGTACCGCCTTGCGTTTCTTCAGAATCTCAAACCGAAAAAAAATTAGAGCATTTTGAAAATTTGAAAAAATTATTTTTTCCAAATTTTTAGAAATACGAAAATCTGAAGACGGGGATCGACGCGCAATCGTTTGTACCCGTAGAAATCACTTTCGTTTTCGTTTGAACCTCAAACCTAAAAAATTTAAGAGTGATTTCAATTTTGAAAAACCAAAGATAGAATATTTTCGTTAATTTTTGAGATATTTCAATTCTGCAAACGGGGATCGGTAGGCGCCGGCTCCGTGAGGATTGTACCGCCTTGCGTTTCTTCAGAATCTCAAACCGAAAAAAATTAGAGCATTTTGAAAATTTGAAAAAAACATTTTTTCCAAATTTTTGGAAATTTTAAAATCTGAAGACGGGGATCGACGCGCAATCGTTTGTACCCGTAGAAATCACTTTCGTTTTCGTTTGAACTTCAAACCAAAAAAATTTAAGAGCGTTTTCAATTTTGAAAAACCAAAGATAGAATATTTCCGTTAATTCTAAAGATATTTCAATTCTGCAAACGGGGATCGGTAGGCACCGGCGCCGTGAGGATTGTACCGCCTTGCGTTTCTTCAGAATCTCAAACCGAAAAAAATTAGAGCATTTTGTAAATTTGAAAAAAAATTTTTTTCCAAATTTTTGGAAATTTGAAAATCTGAAGACGGGGATCGACGTGCAATCGTTTGTACCCGTAGAAATCACTTTCGTTTTCGTTTGAACCTCAAACCAAAAAAATTTAAGAGCGTTTTCAATTTTGAAGAACCAAAGATAGAATATTTCCGTTAATTTTTGAGATATTTCAATTCTGCAAACGGGGATCGGTAGGCGCCGGCGCCGTGAGGATTGTACCGCCTTGCGTTTCTTCCGAATCTTAAACCGAAAAAAAATTAGAGCATAATGAAAATTTGAAAAAATTATTTTTTCCAAATTTTTGGAAATTTGAAAATCTGAAGACGGGGATCGACGTGCAATCGTTTGTACCCGTAGAAATCACTTTCGTTTTCGTTTGAACCTCAAACCAAAAAAATTTAAGAGCGTTTTCAATTTTGAAGAACCAAAGATAGAATATTTCCGTTAATTTTTGAGATATTTCAATTCTGCAAACGGGGATCGGTAGGCGGCGGCGCCGTGAGGATTGTACCGCCTTGCGTTTCTTCCGAATCTCAAACCGAAAAAAAATTAGAGCATTTTGAAAATTTGAAAAAAACATGTTTTTCCAAATTTTTGGTAATTTTAAAATCTGAAGACGGGGATCGATGCGCAATCGTTTGCACCCGTAGAAATCACTTTCGTTTTCGTTTGAACTTCAAAACAAAAAAATTTAAGAGCGTTTTCAATTTTGAAAAACCAAAGATAGAATATTTCCGTAAATTTTTGAGATATTTCAATTCTGCAAACGGGGATCGGTAGGCGCCGGCGCCGACCGGATTGTACCGCCTTGCGTTTCTTCCGAATCTCAAACCGAAAAAAAAATTAGAGCATTTTGAAATTTGAAAAATTTATTTTTTTTAAATTTTTGGAAATTTGAAAATCTGAAGACGGCGATCGACGCGCAATCGTTTGTACCCGTAGAAATCACTTTCGTTTTCGTTTGAACCTCAAACCAAAAAAATTTAAGAGCGTTTTCAATTTTGAAGAACCAAAGATAGAATATTTTCGTTAATTTTTGAGATATTTCAATTCTGCGAACGGGGATCAGTAGGCGCCGGCGCCATGAGGATTGTACCGCCTTGCGTTTCGTCAGAATCTCAAACCGAAAAAAATTAGAGCATTTTGTAAATTTGAAAAAATTTTTTTTTCCAAATTTTTGAAAATTTGAAAATCTGAAGACGGGGATTGACGCGCAATCGTTTGAAACCGTAGAAATCACTTTCGATTTCGTTTGAACTTCAAACCAAAAAAATTTAAGAGCGTTTTCAATTTTGAAAAACCAAAGATAGAATATTTCCGTTATTTTTAAAGATATTTCAATTCTGCGAACGGGGATCGGTAGGCACCGGCGCCGTGAGGATTGTACCGCCTTGCGTTTCTTCAGAATCTCAAACCGAAAAAAATTAGAGCATTTTGTAAATTTGAAAAATTTTTTTTTTCCAAATTTTTGGAAATTTGAAAATCTGAAGACGGGGATCGACGTGCAATCGTTTGTACCCGTAGAAATCACTTTCGTTTTCGTTTGAACCTCAAACCAAAAAAATTTAAGAGCATTATCAATTTTGAAAAACCAAAGATAGAATATTTCCGTTAATTCTAAAGATATTTCAACTCTGCAAACGGGGATCGGTAGGCGCCGGCGCCGTGAGGATTGTACCGCCTTGCGTTTCTTCCGAATCTCAAACCGAAAAAAATTAGAGCATTTTGAAAATTTGAAAAAATTATTTTTTCCAAATTTTTGGAAATTTGAAAATCTGAAGACGGGGATCGACGCGCAATATTTTGTACCCGTAGAAATCACTTTCGTTTTCGTTTGAACCTCAAACCAAAAAAATTTAAGAGCATTATCAATTTTGAAAAACCAAAGATAGAATATTTCCGTTAATTCTAAAGATATTTCAATTCTGCGAACGGGGATCGGTAGGCGCCGGCGCCGTGAGGATTGTACCGCCTTGCGTTTCTTCAGAATCTCAAACCGAAATAAATTAGAGCATTTTGAAAATTTGAAAAAAACATTTTTTCCAAATTTTTGGAAATTTTAAAATCTGAAGACGGGGATCGACGCGCAATCGTTTATACCCGTAGAAATCACTTTCGTTTTCGTTTGAACTTCAAACCAAAAAAATTTAAGAGCGTTTTCAATTTTGAAAAACCAAAGATAGAATATTTCCGTTATTTTTAAAGATATTTCAATTCTGCGAACGGGGATCGGTAGGCACCGGCGCCGTGAGGATTGTACCGCCTTGCGTTTCTTCAGAATCTCAAACCGAAAAAAATTAGAGCATTTTGTAAATTTGAAAAAATTTTTTTTTCCAAATTTTTGGAAATTTGAAAATCTGAAGACGGGGATCGACGTGCAATCGTTTGTACCCGTAGAAATCAATTTCGTTTTCGTTTGAACCTCAAACCAAAAAAATTTAAGAGCATTATCAATTTTGAAAAACCAAAGATAGAATATTTCCGTTAATTCTTAAGATATTTCAACTCTGCAAACGGGGATCGGTAGGCGCCGGCGCCGTGAGGATTGTACCGCCTTGCGTTTCTTCCGAATCTCAAACCGAAAAAAAAATTAGAGCATTTTGAAATTTGAAAAAATATTTTTTTCCAAATTTTTGGAAATTCGAAAATCTGAAGACGGGGATCGACGTGCAATCATTTGTACCCGTAGAAATCACTTTCGTTTTCGTTTGAACCTCAAACCAAAAAAATTAAAGAGGTTTTCAATTTTGAAAAACCAAAGATAGAATATTTCCGTTATTTTTAAAGATATTTCAATTCTGCAAACGGGGATCGGTAGGCGCCGGCGCCGTGAGGATTGTACCGCCTTGCCTTTCTTCAGAATCTCAAACCGAAAAAAATTAGAGCATTTTGAAAATTTGAAAAAATTATTTTTTCCAACTTTTTGGAAATTTGAAAATCTGAAGACGGGGATCGACGCGCAATCGTTTGTACCCGTAGAAATCACTTTCGTTTTCGTTTGAACCTCAAACCAAAAAAATTTAAGAGCGTTTTCAATTTTGAAGAACCAAAGATAGAATATTTCCGTTAATTTTTGAGATATTTCAATTCTGCAAACGGGGATCGGTAGGCGCCGGCGCCGTGAGGATTGTACCGCCTTGCGTTTCTTCCGAATCTCAAACCGAAAAAAAATTAGAGCATTTTGAAAATTTGAAAAAAACATGTTTTTCCAAATTTTTGGTAATTTTAAAATCTGAAGACGGGGATCGACGCGTAATCGTTTGTACTCGTAGAAATCACTTTATGGTGATTGGCATGTGACGTTGACTCCAATTCTTATTTTGATAATATTTAACATAGATCGTCTATTTATTTTTAAACTTACCATTATAGTCCATTCCTTTGTCATACCATATTTTTCCTCATTTCTTTGATTACACTCACATTAACTATTTAATTATAAATCTCCCGATCTTTTACACTGACTCAATACATGTATGCACTCGATTGGCAATTAGTTTACACACACGGGTAAAATGACTCGCCCCTTTCACGCGAAACTCATTAAATTAATTGCTAATCACTAGTTTCGCAGATCTCACTATGTTATGCACGTGATAACAATTTCCATTGCATGGCGGCGCGTGGCATACGGGGTGCGCATGCCGCCAGCAATGCGGTTGCCGAGCCCTTGCGGCCGCCTCGACGATGGTGCACCACAATCGCAAATACAGCCTCTTGACACCTCTTTATCATTCCGATCCATCTTCCTGGACACTAGCACTCGCATTCTCTATTTGCCAGATTTCATGTCTTTTCGGCAAACTTGTTTTTTTAACATTCCAAATCTGCATCTACATTTTCACCTTTGGCGTACATAAACGGATATATTTCATAGCCCTCCAGTCCGATGAGGTTCACAAGCTAACCGGCCTGCACATGGGGCGATTCCATTATCACCACCAATGCCTTGAGAAATATAGTGAATTATTTTTATCATTTTCACATATAAAGTTCTAATAAGTTGTACATTTTTCTCACGAGAGCAGCTATAAGTTCCAAGGTGGTCACTCGCTGTTAGCAGTCAGCGCAAGACTATGTACACAAGTCGGCTGTATCCCCTCTGTACCTATTTACTCTAAAGGTACTTTAGCAGCGAGTTTGTTTAAAAAAATCAACAAGCTTTGTTAATTGCTTACGTCAAAACATCAGTTTCGTTCTGAGTCATAAAAATAAAGACATCTGTTGTCAAAGCAGCCATGCAATATTTTACGCATTACGAAGACAAACAATAATACCGGCCCAGGATTTACTTCAAACCTATTGTTTTGGTTTCTTTTCTGATATATACTTATTAGGTATTACATTAGCTAATGTATAGAATTGGCGTTACGTTGCGGAGGTTTGTAGTGCATTTATTTTTCTCCTGCATGTATTGGTCTGAAAACGGATAGTCCACTCTATATGTTACTACATTATGTATATATTTTCTATTTACTTTATCGCCCATTATAGCAAATTAATTTTATTCTTGTTTTATACATTATAAGCCTTCAAATTTACTGAGATTACTGATTTTAAAGGAACATTTGTAAAGATCGAATAGAAGGAATTTAAGAGACTATTAGTAACAAGAAGCGCTTCCCGCGGTGTAATAAAATAAGAAATTTGTTGTAATCTCTGTCGTACTACAAACCCCACATCACTGTCACCTACCGATCTAATTTTACAAAATTGAGGAATCTCAAAAATCGATTCTTACCGCCGTCGCTTCAAGACACCTTAAAACTAAGTATCTTTTAGACAATTGGTGAACACGTGTAAGTAATAAATTCCGAAGTTTATTTTTTTGCACATTCCATTCGAAATAACTGGAAATGGCAGATAGTTTAATTAATTAAACTATCTGCAAAATAGTGCGTCGAAACATATATTTCAGAAATTGAGAAACAAATTTAAATCATTATAAAGGTTAGATATAGGTTTGGTTGCATATTTATTGTATTAGAGGATTTGGGATCTGAGGGGAAGGAACAGATTATTTTTTGAGGTTTTTAAGTTATCGAGATCTCATTCATTTATTAATTTAGTTAAGAAGGTATAAATACAAATATATGTTTTAATGTGCTTTTATATAGTCATTTGACATTTGGATGTTGCTGATTAATTATTTTATATAAATCATTGTTTTATTTTACGTTGTTACTTTTTTCATAACATAAAAATCGATCAATATCAATATTACAAATATTATCAATACATAAGTGGTGCGTCACTAAGCCTTCCGTATGACTTCATAAGAGCTACAGGAAGTAAAACAAATTCCACGTCTTATTACCATGCAGGCAGCGCTTTTTGCTACTAGTAGTCTTTCATATTTCTTCTAATCAATCTTGAAATATATTCCATTAAAACCAGTATTCTCAGTAAATTATTAAGGCTATTATTGTACAGAAGTGAGAATAAAATTATATTTGCAGGATACGAAAAAACACATGCATTACAAACATCGGCAAAGTAACGCCTAATTCTGTAAATAAGGTAATTCTAGGCGCGCCTACGGCTTCGCCCGCCTAGAAATTAGTGTCACAAAGATTTTCCCATGTAAATAAAGCTATATATTTTACTTATTTTTTTTACATAAAAGAAATTATTTTCAGGTAATCATAAGAGATAGAACATGCCATTACGGACATTTTTGTAAGATTAGAACTATGTGAACATTTTCTAGTAAATTCCTTTAGTATATATACCTCTGTTGGTTTAAACATTAATCATTTGCCTAAAACATCAAGCAGGCGATTAATTTCAGAAATGCGCGATCTCTAAATTTACAAAAAAGTTATTGTTTCGATAAATAAATAAAATCATCAATCTAAATCTCTCGGAAGACTTTCTGTACCTTTTTAGTAAAAACCGTACAAAAATCTGTTCAATATATTATGAGAAAATCGATCACATACAGAGAGACAGCTATTTTGGGACATTGTTTATAATAAGTATATATTGTAATAAATATATGAAGAAAAAAACAAAACAATAATGTGATAGGGAATCCTCAGCCGGCAATATTTTATCTTTATTTTTTATGAGTAAAATATTGCGTAGCCGCTTAGACAACAGAAACCTTTATTTTTTATGACTCTATTGTAGTGTATGAAGCTGTTATGTAGGTAAGCAAATAATAAGTCAGTCACAAACAAGCAAGCGTCGATTCATTACGTGGTGACAGCGGTGTACGAACTTCATAAGTTTTTTTGTTATTTAAGAGTGAATATACGGTTACTAATGTTAATGTGCTTAACAGTTTTCCTATTTTATAGGTTGTCTGGAAGAAATCGCTTATAAGCGATAAAGCCACCTTTTGTGCAGTACAAAATTTATATTTTTGTTTAGCTTTAATCAAATGTTTATATTTTTAAAAAGTGTTGTACAATAAAGTATAAATAAATAAAATAAATTTTTTTTTTTAAAAATAACGCGGTGTGTAAAAAAAGAATTGTAATGAATGGATAACTTACGACCAACATCTGAATTGGATATTGATGGCAGTCCTGCCGAAAAGACCGTCATGTGAACAAAATGATAAAACAATTCACTATATTTCTCAAGGCATTGGTGGCAATAATGGAATCACCAGATGTGCAGGCCAGCTTGCATGGGAACCTCATCGGACTGGAGAGCTATGAAATTTATCCATTTATGTAAGCCAAAGATGAAAATGTATATGCAGATTTGGCATGTTAAAAAAACAAGTTTGCCGAAAAGTCATGAAATCTGGCAAACAGAGGAGGCGAGTACTAGTGTCCAGGTAAATGGATCGAGAGGCATCAAGAGGCTGGATTTGCGGTGGGGTTGTATCGTCATCGTGCAATGGAAATTGTGCGGCTGCACGTGATAAGATAGTGAGTTCTGCGAAACTAATGATCAGCAATAAATTTAATGAGTTTTGCGTGTAAGGGGCGAGTCATTTTACCCGTATGTGTAAACTAATTGCCAATCGAGTGCATACATGTATTGAGTCAGTGTAAAAGATCGGAAGATTCATGATTAAATAGTTAATGTGAGTGTAATCAAAGAAATAAAGAAAAATGTGGTATGACAAAGGAATGGATTAAAATGGTAAGTTTTAAAATAAATAAGACGATCTATGTTAAATATTGTCAAAATATAAATTGGAGTCATCGTCACATACCGATCCCCGTTTGAAAAGTTAGAATTAACGAAAATATTCTATCTTTGGTTTTTCAAAATTGAAAACGCTCTTAAATTGTTTTGGTTTGAGGTTCAAACGAAAACGAAAGTGATTTCTACGGGTACAAAGGATTGCGCGTCGATCCCCGTCTTCAGATTTTCGAATTTCCAAAAATTTGGAAAAAATAATTTTTTCAAATTTTCAAAATGCTCTAATTTTTTTTCGGTTTGAGATTCGGAAGAAACGCAAGGCGGTACAATCCTCACGGCACCGGTGCCTACCGATCCCCGTTTGCAGAATTGAAATATCTTTAGAATTAACGGAAATATTCTATCTTTGGTTTTTCAAAATTGAAAACGCTCTTAAATTTTTTTGGTTTGAAGTTCAAACGAAAACGAAAGTGATTTCTACGGGTACAAACGATTGCGCGTCGATCCCCGTCTTCAGATTTTAAAATTTCCAAAAATTTGGAAAAAATGTTTTTTTCAAATTTTCAAAATGCTCTAATTTTTTTCGGTTTGAGATTCTGAAGAAACGCAAGGCGGTACAATCCTCACGGCGCCGACGCCTACCAATCCCCGTTTGCAGAATTGAAATATCTCAAAAATTAACGGAAATATTCTGTCTTTGGTTTTTCAAAATTGAAAACGCTCTTAAATTTTTTTGGGTTGAGGTTCAAACGAAAACGAAAGTGATTTCTACGGGTACAAACGATTGCACGTCGATCCCCGTCTTCAGATTTTCGAATTTCCAAAAATTTAAAAAAAATAATTTTTTCAATTTACAAAATGCTCTAATTTTTTTTTCGGTTTGAGATTCGGAAGAAACGCAAGGCGGTACAATCCGGTCGGCGCCGGCGCCTACCGATCTCCGTTTGCAGAATTGAAATATCTCAAAAATTAACGGAAATATTCTATCTTTGGTTTTTCAAAATTGAAAATGCTCTTAAATTTTTTTGTTTTGAAGTTCAAACGAAAACGAAAGTGATTTCTACGGGTGCAAACGATTGCGCATCGATCCCCGTCTTCAGATTTTAAAATTACCAAAAATTTGGAAAAACATGTTTTTTTCAAATTTTCAAAATGCTCTAATTTTTTTTCGGTTTGAGATTCGGAAGAAACGCAAGGCGGTACAATCCTCACGGCGCCGGCGCCTACCGATCCCCGTTTGCAGAATTGAAATATCTCAAAAATTAACGGAAATATTCTATCTTTGGTTTTTCAAAATTGAAAACGCTCTAAAATTTTTTTGGTTTGAGGTTCAAACGAAAACGAAAGTGATTTCTACGGGTACAAACGATTGCGCGTCGATCCCCATCTTCAGATTTTCAAATTTCTAAAAATTTGAAAAAAAAATTATTTTTTCAAATTTTCAAAATGCTTGGATTTTTTTTCGGTTTGAGATTCGGAAGAAACGCAAGGCGGTACAATCCTCACGGCGCCGGCGCCTACCGATCTCCGTTTGCAGAATTGAAATATCTTTAGAATTAACGGAAATATTCTATCTTTGGTTTTCAACATTTTCAAATCGCTGTATCTTTTTTGGGTTTTCAGATAATTGAAAAGTAAAGGCGGTACAAACGGGTACAAACGACCCCGAATCAGACCCCGTTAAAATAATTATGATTTTCTAAAGTGGGCTGCGGGACCAATTTTGAAAATTCTGTAACTTTTTTTGGTTTGAGGTACAAACGAAACTAAAAGTGGTACAAACGGGTACAAACGATGCAGAACCCGACGGCAATTTCAAAAAATTTTTTTTCGAAAGTCGGCTGCCAAGTTCACATAGGTCGATTACATACTAATAGAGACAGTTTTTGGGGACTTTGATTTCTATTTAATATTTAAATAAGTTAATCTTGTATATATATATTTTTCTGAATTTTTGAAACGACTGACAATTTTCATGAAATTTCGCATGTAGGGGTTGTTTTGGGGTGTAAAAATCGATTAAGCTAAGGGTTTATTTATCCCTGTTTTTAGGTTTTGCTGTAATTTGTAAAGTTGTAATAGCCCAGTGAAAAACGGGCGGACTAAAGAAGTAAAAATACCCCGGATCGAACCCCACACCTTTCTTTAAGTTTCATCTTTTTTGGATCTTTCAAAAAAATGCCCGGTTACGCAGGAACTAATATGTATATTTAAACTGTATAATATGTCAACAAACAGTTGAATCAAATACAAAAATATAATACCCGTTTTTCAATTATGCGCAGTTAAATAAACCCATTGACATTTAAATCGATTCACGAAAAGAAACGATTTTATAGTGAAGATTGTTGCGCGGTAAAAATTCACAATCATTGAACTTTAGCAAACTGCAGAAACAGGTTTGCTAAAGCTGTCAAGGTCAAGCAAAGACCTTGTCATCGTGCTTGAAAATGCATTAAAGCTAAATGGATCTTGTACTTAATTAAATTTTGGATTTTTGAAACGAATTTTAATTACTAATGAGTTAATTACTTAATATTATAGTTTTTCATAATGTTTTTGTTATTGTTCTTAATTTAACCTCTCAATATGAATTTGATGAAATTAAACTTAATTTGACTGGCATGTTGGCGCAAAAATCTTTCCGTAGGTCGCGGTTTCGATTTGTTGGTCTTTGAATCTGGGTGTATTTATCTTGTACTAGCTTTTACCCACGACTTCGTTCGCGTGGACTGTTGTCGTCGATAATATTATCTATTGATAATAGATGGAGCTTTTCAATGAGGAATATAATGAATATTCCTGTAGAATAAACAGAATTTCTTTATCCTATATGTTATTCCGGTGTAAAGGGATAATTGTGGCAAATGTCATTGATATTGGTTCAGCGGATTCGCCGTGAAAACGTAATAAACATACATCCATACGCACGAACTTTCGCATTTATAATATTAAGTAGGATTTGGTGGTTAAACAAAAAAAAATCGTTTTATACCTGTTTTCAGCATTAAATAATACACAAATTTAAATTGCATATGTATGTAAAACACCATTTTTGGCGAAAACTGTCAAGTCAGCGTAGCTTATTTGGGGAACGGGTGGTCACTAGAAATGAAAATACCTAGGATCGAGCCCCATCTACCCAATTATTTTTTATTTTTTTTATTTCTTTTATATTTGTAAAAAAAATTTCCACCAGTAACTCCATAAAGTAATAACTTGAGGCTATTGCTAAATTCGTACTTTCTGTAAAAAATTCTGTTCAGCAAAATTTATTTTATGTAAAACTATATAATCAGTTTGGCATTATTAATAGATTAATTTTTTTATATATATTTTATGTAAATAGCTGTAGATTATATATAAAAAAAAAATTAAAAATTAAAAATGACGCGCGCGAAAATTAATCTATGGCGGGTCTCATGCAGAGCCTAATATATTCCACAGTTAATCTATAGTTTTTAATTTCATAACACTAAAGATTACAAAATAGATACCATTAAGAGTTATCTTTATAATCAGTATAATAAGATTGGTTCAAGGTTCCCTGATAAGATATAATTATTCAATAAGCTTGATAAAATTCGTTCAATAGATCACTAAATGTGACTGTCTTTTTTCACTATTTCACCAAGGTGTCGTAAAAGGCGACTAAAACAAGTTGACCCCTCGTGTGGTATCCGGCTGAGTAGAATAGACTACACTTATTTCTTACCGGGGTGTCGTAAAAGGCGACTAAGGTAAGTTGAGCCACCGTGTGGTATCCGGCTGAGTAGAATGGACCACACTTATTTCTTACTGAGATGTCTTAAAAGTTGACTTAGGTAAGTTGACGGCAGGCAGGCGGGCGGTATTAAAATACGTAGCTAACATCACGTGACAACATGTTTATATCATGTGCCGATCCCACTTTAGTGGGATAAGAGCAGGAGAATGATGATTTATTTACTTACCGTTATTGCTGTAGAGCAGGGCTTCTTAAACTTTTGTCATTCACGACTCCATTTATGATAGCGAGTTTCTTGACGAACCCATACAAATATAAAAGAAAAATAAATTAATATTTTTTGATAATTTATTTATTAGGTAACAATATACATATACATATAAAAATATATAGTTTTAGAATTCGTGTTGAAATTTACACAAATCTAAAATTAAAAATTACACAAAAAATTATAAAATTGTACTATTTATTATAGTTTCAAAAATAACTATCTTAATTCGTACGAATATATTAAAGTAATATATTAGTAAAAAAAATTATTAGATTGATGTGCCTGTTTCTTATGCCATAACTGCAAGTCCACTGTATTTCGCCAACTCTACTGATGTTATAAAATGGTATACAAAAATATTTGACATTATAATCTCTCGCGACCACAGAATTTTGCTACCCTTAGTTTAAGAAGCCCTGCTGTTGAGTAATTGACTATAGTTTTTATTCCCCTAGCTCTCTATAAGCGAGTACCGCAAGAGGCATAAGGGGCCCTCATCTGAAGACGGGGGCTCGGGGGGCGGCGCAGGGGGCGAGGGCGGCGAAGGGGGCGAGTGGTCGCGGGGCTCCTCGGGCTCCGCCTCGCTGTCCCCGCAGCGGCTCGACGCTGCTGCTGCGGCGGCTGCGGACGAGCTGGAGCAGCGTCTGCATAGGGATCTCAACGTGCAAATGCCTAAAGGTATGTTGATTGCACTAATATTATAAATGAGAAAGTGTGTTACATTTTCACGGCCAATCCGCTGAACTAATATCCATTAAATTTTCTCTTTATTATTTATTGTTTTGTTAATGTACTACTTTCCTGTATTTATATTCCATCTAGTAAAATTATTATATATATATCTAGTATATTATATCTAGTATTATTTGTATTATATAGTGTATGTACTAACTAATATATGTATAAAATATACATGTATGTATATTATGATTAATAGTCTTGTCTAAGTATATTTATATTATTATAAATATGCGAGTTTTCCTTTTGCACACCCGTCACACCCCCTTTTTTCTTCTGATAATCCTGTAAGAAGGGTTGCCTGGAAGAGATCACTACTCAGTGATAAGGCCGCCCTTTGTACGTATACATAAGTTTACTTTAAGTCCGCATGTATTTTTATGTTCTATGTGTTTGTGCAATAAAGTTTTATCTATCTATCTATCTAAATTTGGCACAGTTATTACACACCAGGGTGACATATAGGCTATAGAAACCCCGTTAATTCAACAGGAAATAGGATAACATTCAAAAACGCCAGCTATTATCGACCTATGAAAGTTGTTTATTCACGATTTGTGAAAGATAAGTCTCATCTGTAATTTAAAGAAGTTTCTATATAGTTTTTTGGCTTACGTTGAGAAAGTATACCGAGCAATACTATGTGGTTCCATAGAAAACGTAAAAAGTTATTTCTTGTCCATATCAGCTAAACTATTTTGACCATTATTTTTAATCGCGTGTAAAATTGCGGAGCACAGCTAGTGAAAGACAAAAATAAATCATAATCCCTTCTGTCTCAAACATACTAGTATGCTAAACTAGATCATAGATGTCACTTGCTTAATATTAAAGTGACTGAATTCAAAAAAAAGCTGTTTTGTGGCAAATTGCATAAAATAAGGATTACAATGTATCTAACTCGATCAAGTCTAATTTTGAGTTCAGTCTGTTTAATACTAAACTTGCGATGTATATCTTCATTAACAGGCTCATACCTAACAGCGGGATTTAAAAATGTCCTCAAAAATAAATGCAAATATACAGTTAAGTAACTCAGTACATACATTTGAGTGATAAATGACACAAATCGGTGGACTTATCACATTAATTTATCAGTTGTGTATATTTATATAAAATATACACAAGTCAATGAAATGCATTAAAACACGATAAGATATAAAACATTGCATTTATTTGGCCTGTATATAGCGATAATGATTTAACTTTTAGTTTACTGCTTCACATAAATCTGCAATGTGAATACATGATAAAGTTAAAAATTTCGAAAAGGCACTTGACTGCAATTTTTTTATTGTTTATTTTTCTCATTTATCATTCATCCAGATAGACATTTATAAATCCTTGCTAATATTATAAATGCGAACGTCTGTCTGCCTGTTACGTTTTCATGGCCAATCCGCTGAACCAATATCGATGAAATTTGGCACAATTATTCCCTATACGGCGGGGTAACATATAGACTATAGAAATCCTGGATAGGATGACATTCAAACGCCATCTATAATAAACCTATTGAACTTATTTTTATTCACGATGTATCAACATCAAGTCAAATCTGTATTTACAGAAGTATTTAGATTCCAAAATCAACAAAATTATGCTCTTGATAAAACGATTAATCCCTCTGATCCTTTCCGGATCGATCTGATTTTTGTGATGGAGATATTTGCAGGGTTGGAGAGTGGCAGAAGCTACTCTTAATTTCAAGACAACAGTCCACGCGAACGAAGTTGTGCGGTTAAAAGCTAGTTCTTAATATATGTAACACTGTCGCTGACGTTCTGGGTGTATTATTAGTGGTAGTAAGAGTTTGCCATCGAACAAACCAGCGTTGAGGTACCCCCTCAAATTACGCTGAGTGGTGTTCCTATTTACAGGGTCACATTTCTCTGCGTATCTTTTTTTTTTCTTTATTGTTTTTGTATAACTGGGGTTTTATATGCTTTATGTACGTTTTATGTATTGTTTTATTCTCCTTGTACGTAGTTTAATGATTTCTCGGTCAATAAAAGATTTATGCTTTGATTTGAATACAATAAACTAGCCGTCCCGACAAGCGTTGTCTTTTTTTATACATGACTAAAAATGTGTACTCCACCACGCTGCTGATGGCAAGGACAGAGTACCATTGTACACATTGACCCCATCCCCGCCAGCAGCAACTAAGACACCCAAACTGGGCCACCTCTGGGTCGGGGCATCTCTAAATGTGACCTCTCCTTCCGCTAATCGATGCATCGAGAGCACCAGATGCATTTGCATTGCTACGTGTTTTACGACCATCAACGTCACTTACCTTAGTCGCCTTTTACGACACCTCGGTAAGATATGAAGGTGGTCTATTCTATTCAGCTGGATACACCATGCGTGCAGCTAGTACGTTCATATTTACCGTTTTTATACAACAGTATTTTAAAATATTTAACAAACTGTAACACTGACATTGTAACCAGCGCAATTGTTTGCGCCGCAAACAATACGGAATAATTGAAACATGTTTTTTTTCTACGTACCAACATAATATAGGTCGATATTAGATTTTGAGCTGTATTCCGTTTCACGTAAGAACGATAATCTCTATAGGTAGGATTTCATACTATTGGATTAGTGCCAAGTTGGAATGCCTCAGCTGTGAGATAATCGGTGGGGTATGTGACTATGTATATTTAGTTTTAAAAACTATTTTAATGCAATCCGCTCTGGAAACGTCTTATGCGTTTTTGATATTTAAACTGACGTTACGTAATTAGAATGTGCTCTTAACAAGGTCGCATGGTACCAATTTGCCATTATTTTCCACGAATATTTGACAAAATATTATAATTACTAATAAGCAAACCAGGAACTGAAATTATTATCGGTTTCAATATACGTTTTTATAGTGTATAAAAACGCGGCCATTTCGAAATAGGTATTTGCTATCCAGCAGATAAACAAAATAACAGCCACATGATCTACCTGTTAACTTATTAGGGACTTTAAGTGCTGAATAAGCCTATTAGAAACCTGAGAAACGCAAAATTCCGAGATATGTGTCAGATATGTTCCGAATAGGCTAACTGAAAGTTTATTGGTGAAATGTGAAACAGGGATAAATAAAATGTCTCTAGCGCAAAGGTTGCTTGGAAGAAATTTAGCTACTTAGCGACGCCTTTTTATATCTGCATGAAGATTATATTGGCTTCTTTACATTGTATATTGTAGTTGTAGTGGTGCTATAAAGAATCTATTCTATTCTAGGGGTGTTTGACGCGCAGCCCACAGCTTCAGAGCGACAACGCGAAAATTTGAGTTCACGTTTAAGAAGAGAGTTCGGACTCGCTTTGCCCGACGACGAGAACGCGCGCCTCTCCGATACCGGTTAGTACTGAGTACGTTGCACTACACTAACAGTCACACTAAGCACTAAACACGCACTCTCTATTTGAGGTTTTTCTCTTTATATTTCTCATTATGGATTATATTCACTTACTCAATACATATATAATATATGAATTTAATAAGTGAATCATCATCCTCCTGCCCTTATCCCACTCTAAGTGGGGTCGGCACAACATGTTATAAAAATGTTGTCATATGATTTGGCTGCGTTTTTACGACCGGCCGCCTGCCTGACATCAACTTACCTTAGTCGTATTTTACGACACCTCGGTAAGAGAGGGTGGTCTATTCTACTAAACCGGATATCACACGGTGGGTCAACTTACCTTAGTCGCCTTTTACGACACCTCGGTAAGAAATGAGGGTGGTACTATTCTACTCAGCCGGACACCACACGGCGGGTCGACTTACCTTAGTCGCCTTTTACGACACCTCGGTAAGAAATGAGGGTGGTACTATTCTATTCAGCCGGATACCACACGGCGGGAATTTAATAAGTGAATATATATCACGAATAAGACCTTAAAACATAATGGGCTTAAACTATTATTTTCTCAAATTACCCACATTTTATTAAATATTTAAATCAACAATAGATTTTTCACAGTTTCGATTTGGTTTCATTTATTGATTTATCTGTCTGTAACTGTTACTTAGTTGCCGACAAATTAAGCCTTAAAATACCCTCAATTATGTATTATGTGTTTTATCTCCAAAAATCAATGAATAAAGTGTTATGTAGTTGAAATAGCTCAAACACCATTGTAAATGTCGCTTACATTGTGTGCTAGAATAATACAAAGAATTTACTTTACACTTTTTTTTTAATAATATGTTTTTGTAACGTTTTTATGATAAATTAATAAATAAGACCTTCACTTTATAGAATTCCATAGTACATAATAATAAAAATACATTGCTGTAATCTGTGTTTTGAGACAAATCTAAGTACTCATTATACAGGGTGGTACCGATGATACGACATTAAATTAATCTAATAATGATTTGTTTGTAATAGATAACTTCCCATAATTAATGTTATAAAATATCGTTTTTAAAATAAAGGTATTTTCGAGAGCATAAATATAATTTGATGTGATCTAGATTTGTTAGTAATAGTTGAATGACCTGGCGCGGTGCGCTTGTTCAAAATAACAGGAGAAAACAATAACATTATAGTTATGTCTCCCTTGCACATATTTAGTTTTTAGGCCAAGGAATAGCGGTACGGTCATTGATCTCTATAAATTGTGTTTATTTTATACAAAAAGCAAAATAATTCCTCTGGCTAAAATACTTCACTGATAGATACCTAAAAATTAAATTAATGTCGTATTTTCGGTGCCATCCTGTATAAATTGTCATAACAACATTATAAATACGAGTATGGTCTGTCTGTCTATTGAAATATACCGAGCTAACATATAGGAAATAATGCAGTATTTCCTTCGCTAGGAATTAAACACTATATTATACAATCGAGGGCATTGTGACACAAAATTGGACGCGAATACTATTAAAGCTATGGTAGTCTGGCGGTGGCACTGTGCGACTTTATCGAGGAGGTTATGGGTTCAAACCCTGGGCGGGAACCAATGAGTTTTTCTATTAAAACTAATGTGTAATTGATATTTGCAATTTATTATATGCTCTTAAATGAAAGAAAACATCATCCTCCTGCCACTGTAAGTGGGGTCGGCACAACATGTCGCTGTAACATGATTTGGCTGCGTTTTTACGACCGGCCGCCTGCCTGACGTCAACTTACCTCTGTCGTATTTTACGACACCTCGGTAAGAAATGAGGGTGGTCTATTCTACTAAACCGGATACCACACGGTGGGTCAACTTACCTTAGTCGCCTTTTACGACATCTCCGTAAGAAATGAGGTTGGTCTATTCTACTCAGCCGGATACCAAACGGCGGGTCGGCTTACCTTAGTCGCCTTTTACGACACCTCGGTAAGAAAAGAGGGTGGTACTATTCTATTCAGCCGGATACCACACGGCGTTCTTAAATGAAAGAAAACATCATGAGGAAACCTGCATATCTCTGAAAATGGGGATATGCGTAACCTACCTAGCACGAAACACTAGCACGAAACCTACCAACCCGCTATGAGCTTGAGCTGTGGTAGCCCAGCGGTAACACCGCGCGACTCTTTCGAGGAGGTCATGGGTTAGAACCCGGGCTGACACCAATGAGTTTTTCTGTTGAAACTTATGTGTCTAATTAATAATTGCAATTTATCACACGCTTTTCGGTGAAGGAAAACATCGTGAGGCAATCTGCATATCTCTAGAGAATTCTGTAGATATGTGTAACCTACCAATCCGCATTGGAGCAGCGTGATAGGTCTTAGCTCCAAACCTTTTCTCGGAGAGAAGAGGCCTATTATCAGCAGTGGGATAAGAACAGGCCGCTACTTACTTACCAACCCGCATTGGAGCAGGAGAGAGGAGGCCTATTCCCAGTATTGGGATAGTAACAGGCCGTTACTTTACCATTAACACGTCGTTGTTTCCGTCTGTGCAGACGCGGTCGCGAAGCGCTGCGACAGGTAGAGGCGCGCCATACACTAGAGGTATTTTTGTAAATCTCACGGAGCCGACGGCGTTTGTAATATACACTTTTTTATATAGATTACTTTATTATTGTAATTGTATATTATAATTTTCGTGTCTCGTATTTTCATTTTCACGGTTTTTCTGCAAGTACAAATTGTTTTTATTTCCCCCTGTACATATTGTATATAGGAGAGTCTAAGGTAACTTTACATTAGCGTAATGTATAATGGTATAATATAATTATATTATATATAGAAGATTTTTTATATGTGTACAATATTTATGTATTATTGCGGATATCGGTTTATTTATTGCGTCGTGTTGCGCGTTTTGTCGGATATAAGGTGTTTTTGTACGTATTGTAAGTGATTTAGATTTGGTTTTTTCTTTTTGGTTTTCACCCGTTTTTTGTTATCGTAACCGAGTGTCTAACTTAGTGTAGTTTATCTTTAACTTAGTGACGGTACAGAGACGTAAGGTATTTTTATTTAGAGGTTTAAAATACGTGTCATATAAGGTGAGCGCTTTTGCTTTCTGGATGGACCCGTTTGGTCTTTAAAATTGGTTTTGGGTTTTGGATATAAGGTCGCGTCCGGACTGACGATTATACTCATATGCCTCACGCTTAGTATTAAAGTGACCGAATGTAAAAAAATTTTTTTGAGCATTTTCAAAACTCAGTGTGTGTTAAAGAGACCCATAACCTGGAAGAGATAAAAAACACTAGATTGTCATATATGGCATTGAAATATAGATTACAATGTCTCTCTCTCAATAAACACTATTTTTGAATTAGGTCAGTTTAATACTAAGCATTATATTTTTAGGTTTTAATCGGTTTTAAGTTTGTTA
The DNA here is from genome assembly GCA_947086495.1 of Morpho achilles. Lineage (NCBI taxonomy): Eukaryota > Metazoa > Arthropoda > Insecta > Lepidoptera > Nymphalidae > Morpho > Morpho achilles. The sequence goes on along the minus strand of CAMTZB010000004.1, from coordinate 3,038,198 downwards.
ATGCAATGGCAAAACACTATTAACTTCAGCGTATACTTAACCCGCGCGATAAAATATCCAAAGAACGTGGTATTTTTTTCCAAAATTATATAAAATTAATTAATAAGGGCCTGAATACACGGGCGATGTTAAAAATCGTCAGTCTCGACAAGGCTTTAGAGCTACGTCGGATACAATGTTAATATATCTACACAACTAGTATGTATTAGCTTCTAAGTACACTCATCATCACAATAATGACTTGTAGGAATCGTAACTGAATCTAAAATTGACCGTGGCTTGACTGTACATTTGGATTTCATTCATAAGTGCGCGAGATTGTTGGTAGGTTTGTCTAAATACGTTTAAAAAGGGGTATTGCAGAGCTAGACGGGGCAATGTGCCGGGACCCCCAATTTCAGGACAATTACAATTAAAATTTATTTTTAAATTTTATTAATTAATTGTATTAATATATTTTATTATTTCATCTACTCTGATACTATAACACAAAGATTATAAAACTGAAACCAAAATTCTTATGACAAAAATTACGTACAGGCCCAAAAAAAAATTTTAAAAGTTTTATTATCGAATAACTTAATACGATACAGGTCTTGTATGGACACCTTTATCATAATATAACTTTTTAATCATAACGATACACCTATACCACCTCCAGCTGGACTAAGGAGGTTGAACCTCTATCTTAAAAAAAAAGGTTTCAATGAACAGGTTAAAAAAAATATTTTCAATATTTAAACAAAGATAGATGTTTATTAATATTGTTTTACGTATTATAGTATGAGAGTAGATAAAGTACTGTATGACACTGTACATAACTTTATCCTTATAACACTCGTATGATACTATGAAAAAAAAACCACACTTGTGTTATAAGAACCCTCATTATGCAACAGTATCATAATCTACTGCTACTTTTCAATTTAAATTTAAAAATTACAAATTTAAATTATACATACAAATTTTTCCTCTTTGTAATATTAGTATAGAAATTTTATGAAATTGAAATTTCGTAGACCAAATTTTCTATATTAATTATAACATAATTGTTTTTTATTTTACACATATAGCTATTATTAACTAGTAAATAATTAAACTTGAAAAGACGTAATTAAAAGGAGGCTCATAAATCGATATCTGAAATCGATTAGTTATCCTATCGATAATATATCATTGAATTGAAAATACTCAAGAAATTACTGTCACTAAAAAGTATTCTAAAAAAAATTGTAATATAATTTCGTATTAATAAGAATGATTTTGAAGCGATACAAGAAACCTAAGTTTCTATTATATAAGCCACTTATAGCAATAAAAGTTGACATACAAACGGTCACGCGCACTTATCAGTGAATCTTAAACTTTTCATTCTAATCAATTTATATATGATTCCATGACGAACAGAAACTCCATATCATAAAATAGGCAAACACTAATCAATTAAAATCAATTTGGTAAATAATTATTAGTAACTAAGTTACATTAACGCTGTTTGTATTAAATAATTGTATACGTGATATAAAGATTGCTCCTAATATAACATATCGATGTTTGTGTAAAAGTTCAAGGCAATCACAACAGATGGCAGTGATTAAAAACTGGCGCCGTTATCGAGCTAGGGACACGGTATCGAATAGAAAGTATCGATAATTTACTCGTATCGACTAAAACTATCGTAACTTCAAAGTATTGTTAATAAGGCCTCAATGTCAGTCAGTAAGTAACGCTAGTAGTTTCAACCGAACAGAACTTTTGTTCTGTCTTGTCTGCTTTTGCAGACAAAACAAATGGTACATAAAAATAAAAAAGACAACTGCCAAGTCGCAATTTTTTTTAGAGATCGTATTGCACATTCATACAATCGCTTAAAAACCATAAAAATGACATGAAAAGCCAGTTTAGATAAGTAATTTGTTCGATAATATACCTATTTTATAAGTACTTGTTAAAAGAAAACATGTTCGATACCATAAAGCAAAGGTTATCAATCTGGGTTCCGCGGAACCTTAGGGTTCCCTGTAACGTTGACAGGGGTTTTGCAACTGATCTGCAACGCAACGTAAAAACAGAACAAGTTCATGATCTAATAAATAATTTACAATATTATTCACGAAATGTATTTTAAAACTTAAATAAAACTTCATTTGCTAACATACTATTATATTTATTGCCATATTCAAATGATTATATTAAAAGTAAATAAATATTTGAATAGAAAAAAATTTGACAAACTATTTTCTCTGTGAGGTTCAGGAGAAAAAAAACGTGCGAATCCTTCACAAAAACCATGGACCCGAAGGTTTTCCAGAAATATATAAGGTTGTCTTCAACCTTATATATTTCTGGAAACCTCAGACCTCTGCCATAAATTAACGATACTTTTTTCGTGTCCCTAGCTTAGGCTTCAAGGCGTGATGGCGCGAAATAACAATTAATTAAGCAAGATAATTTACAATTGCGTTTCACATGCAAATCGAATATGGGCTGTAATATAGCAATAATTAAATATATTCGTTATTTTGCTAATGTCGTCGTGAATTTATTATAATAAATCCGTAATTTTACAATGGCAATTGCTCGGTGTCTTATTCGCGTTATTTTTGGTAGATAAGTTTTGATTTATACGAGTCGATGTATCGCTTTAAGTACTGTCCATACAAAATAGTGACGTAACAGAGCAGGTCATCGATTTTGTTGAAAAATGTCGATAACCATTGGAGTTAAGGCGACAAAAGAAGTATAACTTCAAAATTCAGATGTCTACGTACCAGATAGTGTAAGGTTTGCGCATATATCTATATTGTTGTGAAACATAAGCAGCACGTTGTTTAGATTAAGACTAAGTAATACACTGCCATTTTTTGGTACACGAGCGCCGTATACCTTAAACCAAAATTTATACGTGTAGACCTTAAAACTTCCGGTTAGATCGAACCATCGAGAGTATAGCCTGATAGCGTAATACCCTGACAAATGAACCACGATAGCAAATATAAAAACCCAATACATACACAGTGCCTTTCAGCGAAAATGAGGACCTTGTTTTCCGACTTAGGTCAGTCGTGGTTTTTCGCCGAAATCCGATGGTTGGATGACTTATCACTTTAATATACCTTACCCTATACACGTCGCCCTAAATCGTAATCTGGCCTCATAAAAGAATAACACTTAGACGATTTTGTGTATTGCTGGTAGACTAAAGTGCTATAAACTTTGACAATGCTTCTGTTAGAGCTTAATAGCGTTATCATTGAGCGGAGCATATAGGTTTTCATATGTTTGTAGTATGGCGCTACATTTTCCCATACAATATAAATTACGATTAATGATGTTCTGCTTTTGAAAGAAAGAAAGAAAGAAGATATTTATTCGAAATAATGCATCACCTTTTGGCCCTCCTTCTTACGTCGTTCCCCTCAGTGCTGAGGTAGTGACCTCTTTGTCTCGGATAACCGAAATCACGCGATTTGTAAGGCTTAGTGGACTTTGATGATAAGCGACTTAGTGATCTATCCTTTTTTCCCTGCCAGCGAACCAGTGATCATTTTCTTCTTCAGTTTTCCTAATATGTCCAAAGAACTTAAGAACTCTACGGAGACACGTAGTTGAAAGCCTGGTGGTTTCTCCTATATCTTTTAGTATCGATGCATAGGTCCGTTGCTCAGTCCAAGATACGCCCAGCATTGTACGCCAGCACCACATCTCAGAGGCATCAATTAGTTTCAATGCGTCTGCTTTTGATACTAAGTGTATTAAAGAATTAACGTGGAGCAGCGCTATCAATCCATAAATTTAATGTCAAACACCTCAAAGACGTAGCTTGAAGTAAGAGTACAAGCACGTTGTTTAAAGAAATACATTCAAATTCAAAATATTCTCTATTCAAGTAAACTTGTAAACAAGTGCTTTTGAATCGTCAACTCTACTGCTAGTTCGGAAAACTGTTTCTACCGAGAAGAGCCAGCGAGAAAGTCGGTATTTGCTCTTTTCAAAATATAATTCTTATTACCAGTTACAGGAATAACCGTCTTATCATCTTAATAATCAACAATATAGTAAGCTTTTTGTATCAGCCTCCCTTTAACATTTTTAAACTGCTGTAATGGCAAAGCTAAAGTTGATTGCGGAATTTTATTATAGAATCTTATACCCAAAACCGCAAAGTACTTTTATTGTACATTTTTTGCCGACGTGTTTTAAAAGTTGTATCAATTAGTGTTTAGCAAATTTTACGTTTAATTACGTTGCTCCGCTCAAAGTGATATAGCCAAAAAATAAAACAGTAACTTGAGTAACAATTGAGATTAATTAGTTTTAAATACTGTTGCTTATCATTTATTTGTTCCCCTCTGTACATTACTTTGCAAAAATCCGCCCTTTACTGACCAAAGAACTACGTTCACTGCTCATCGCAATTTAAGTTACGGGATTCGTATAGCTATTTCAGAGATTATTTTTACACATATCATTGTATTATTACAAACATACCCTGGTTTATAGGGACATTTTTTTTGGCTCATTAGTTTGTTTAGTTTATATAGGACCTTATTATTCTAAAATATTGGGTATTATGGTATTAATATGCCTATTTGGTAGGTCTTAAATTCATCGATGAAATGGTAATAATGGTTTTTATTAAACTTTTTAAAGAGAATAACATAGAATTGCTTCTTTCTATCAATGACGTGATATACTGACTGAGAAGCCGTATTTTTTAACCAAACAGTTAAAGTTATATTTAGCTCTGACGGGCTATTCGCGTCAGTTAGATTCTTGTTATAAATTCTAATCTTTATACGACTTAATTTAAAACTTACAAGTATTATTGAATGTCTTCGATTTACACGATCTTCACGATCTATAGTTTATAATTAACTGCTTTATGCATTTTGTGTCATTTTTGTCCAAATTTTGTGTCATTATAGTAAAAAGAATAAGGTTTATTTAAAAAAAAATCTTGTGTGCATACTGTGCGAGTAAAAAAGGTTTTTTTATTTATAACCAAACGTGTATAAATAAATATTGAGATGTTCTTATTGCGCGCAAAAGACTCAAATCAGTTGCCATTTTTACTATTTTTCACACTTGCATAGACAATTTTTGTTCATATACTATCGTACCTGATCGACAACGAATCTATGTTGTGCATGTAACGGGGGCTAAAATGTGTGGAATACCTTTGTCCCACTACACTAGCATTATCCTTCTTTTGCCATAATAATACGTTTCCTGCCACGGCCAGTGTTAGCCACACAAAACCCAGTGATCGTCACATGTGACTGACGTACTTGCAACATATTTTATTTGTTATTTTTTTGTTGGAAACTTTCTAGACTTTTATGTTCACCTGAGTTTGTGGTAGTCTTTATGTCGTATTTGATATATGACGCCGAAATAAGCTCTTATTTGGTTAAGGGCCTGTTTCACAAGTTACTGATAAAGTGTCGGATAGTTACCCGACAAATAAACAAAGTCACTGATAAATGTAATAAAGTCTAAAAGGAGACTACAAAGAGAAAAATTTAAATAAATCGCGGCCATTCTGAAATAGGAATTTGCTATCCAGCATAAACAAAATAACAACCACATGATCTACCTGTATTAGGGACTTTAAGTGCTGAATAAGCCTATCAGAAACCTGAGAAACGCAAAATTTCGAGATGCGTGTCAGATATGTTCCGAATAAGCTGACTGACAGTTTATTGGTAACTTATGAAACAGGCCCTAAATATATTAACTTGTCCAACACAAATTGGGTACAATTCTAAACGTGTTTTCCATTTCATCGTTCAGACAATCCCGATTTACTACGCAGTATTGCTTAGTCCCCTAATTCGTGTAATAATTGATTTATTTTAAACCACAAGAAAATGATAGGTATTAAATTTTTTCACTTAATAGTTTCACGGCAATTCTCTGTCAGCATTTTGTACTCATTTCGTATTTATTATTTAAGTGTTTATGTTATTGCATATCTTATGATACTAATTCAATGGTCAGTAAATATATAGGGATCAAATTATTTTTCGATACAGGGACGAGTGAAAACATTCGCGCGTCCCAATGCTTTATTCCATCCTAATTGCTCAAAATTATTTATAAATTTGTCATCACGCGAAGTCACAACCGCTTCTGTGGTGTAGAGGAATATTAGTTATATTTTTAGTTTCTATCAATAATGATTTATTCGTCCTCAATTTATACTCAAGTCTCAAGTAAGAATTCATATGCAATTTATTACTATCGAGTTTCTTTTTGGTATTATTTTTTTCGTGTAAGACCGCTACAAATTTCCTATCGGATCTAAATATTTTAATTAAATTATACAATGTATATAATTAACATATTGAAACCATTCTTCATGACTTAATCTCACATGCCGTAACGTAACAAGAGTCATGTGAACACAAGTTTTGTATAAAACAACACACGTCAGGTGCATTGATGTACGTTACGTACCACTTCGCATTGGCTAAAGTCATACTGATGCATATTGCATAGAAACTTCCAATTTTCATGATGAGTTACGGCTTGTTCAGAGTTAGAGAGAAAGAGATGGGCTTATATAACAATGTACAGGTAAAAGAGAGAGGCGGAAAGCTATTACATGTTTGTATTAAAAGAGCCGAAGAGATATAAAGGAAATATTTTTAGTCTAACCTGCCTTATTCCCTCTCTGAGCCGTACTGAGCTAAATGAGTTAAAGATATAAAAGAATGATATATATCCCAAGATCGAATAGATATTTATCACTCTTTTCTTGTCAGGGATACATTTTGCCCATCTTTAATAGAAACAGTTGAGTCATGGGACACGGCCGTATTTTTGGCATTCAATGTGTTAATTAATAATTATATTAAAATGAATCTTGAGTCTTTAATACACTAATACAAGGCCAAAAAGGCAGAGATTTTGTTTCTGTGACTAATTTTTTTATATATGTCCTCGATTTATTTGTTTAAATCTTTATATTGGCCAGTTCATCATAAAATAGGTGGAAGCTTGAAGTAGGCCGTCACTAATTTCATCAAGGGTAATATCAGGTCTACTGTTTACGTCTGTGTGCTTAGTTGCGAGTTTTGTTTAAAGTACTCGATTGCGTTAGCGTAACGCAATTTGTATGGCACTTGAACACTGGTCACTAGATGTCGCTTTTGCAGCGTCATAAAAATTGGCGCCAACGCAATCGAGTGGGTTAAAAAACTCGTACTAAGCGTTGTTGTCCATAAATGGCGCTTATTTTAGGAATCCCAAACTAACAGAATAGGGCATTGGATTTATAATTAAATTAGCAAATCTTTGAATATGAATAAGATTGAAAAGCAAATAACGAAATAACGAAACTGCTAGTGCAAATAAATTTATATAATAAATGTTTTTGTAATACAATTTTTTATAAATAAAACTGTAGAAACTAGGAAATTCATGCCTTTGGAGTAGTGTAATGAAATTTTATGGTTGTAATATGTTATGAATAAATGGAACCCGCTATAGGAAATTTAGTACTGCCTTTATATTATTATCGAGGAATAGTTTGTAGTAATATTTAGGCGGAATAATTGGTAGCTTTATCTTTGAATGCTGAATTCTTATGCTTCTTTTGTTGATGCATATTTGTTTATAATATCGGCTGAATAATTTTATATGCGACTTTCAATTGGATGCGTTATTTATGTATTTCCAGAGCTTATTATTTCAGTGTTATACTCATATTTTTGAGTGAGTTATAGGCTAACCGTTTAACTCAGACCTCGCCTGCGAGGTATTAGGCCGCGGACGTAGAACGAGAATGGGACTGAGATGAATGCAGGTGTCACCTGTTGTATATCGCGCTAAGGGCATTCGCCACTTCCACTTACCTCACTTGTATCCGACATGCGAAGTCTGAGTTAAACAATTAGCCTATAGATCGCGGTTCAAAGCGTTATTCTTAAGTCTATGATTTATTATGTCTTAAAACGCAATGGATAGTCCTTTAAGCCTTAAAAGCAATACACAATTAGCTAGATTCAATATTCCATGTTATTTCTGGTTTCATATCACATAATAACATAAATAAATATTTCGTATTATATTGCCTTATTTAAAATCAAAATTGAATTAATAGTCTCGTTATTGTGAAGAAGTCAAAATAAACAAAACATGTTTTAAATAAGTGGGAAGGTAATCAATTTTTTGTGGTTTAAGTAAAAACTTTGTTAAAATAAACGCGGTTAAATGCGCAGGAATCATTTGTAACTTAACTATAATAATATTGTATTTCTGATATATTGACATGATTTCAAAAACGATTTTGAAAATTCATTGTATTGTATATATAATTTTATTATAAGTAAGAAAATATGTTTCCTTTTTCATAAAAGGGTTGAATATTCTACAAGCTTAAAACATCATCTGGCACAAATCGAATCATAAAAAAAAATCAAAATCTATCTCAAAGAAACGTATAATTAATACATCTAACAGTAATGAACAGATTTTTGCTTTTAAAATATATATATTGCTTAGTATTAAAGTGACCTAATTCAAAAAAGTTGCTTTGTAACCAATTTTAATAAAGCATAACGTAGCGCCTATAAAACTCTACAGTTCTTAAGATACCCATAACTTAAAAGAGCAAAAAAACAATAGCATTTTAATTTTGAATTAGGTCAGTTTAATACTAAGCGAGCGTTATAATAGGATGTAAAATCGCGTACATTACTTTAATATTGTTTTAATCAAATGACGCAATAAAAGTGTATTGAAAATTGTTTATACCATTATTTAAGTTTTTTTATGAATTTCTGGATAATTTTTGAGGACGTATAATACTTATTCATATTAGAAATCGTGTCAATATTTAAAATCAGCAAATTATCTACTTAACATAGCCTAAATACGCATAATGTTTTAATAATAACTTAGATTAGTCAAAACAGTTGCAATAATACGCCTAAAGGCAAAACGTATTAGTATATAGGAATATTAAGGTTATAGTGATGTGACGAATATTAAAAAAGAATATTATTTAATTAAAACAATCGTTAATTTTGAATAAATTTAATTTAACAGATAAAATAAAGCAATAAAATGTAATGGTTTAATGTAACAGATTAAATAAAGCATTAAAATTTAATAAATTTCTTTTAAATGATTAAAATTACGTTTCTTTTTTATTTTAATTAATATTAAAATAAAAAAATAAACGTAATTTTAATCACTAATGTACTATGTTTTGATTTCATTTTTCCCAATTAAGGTTGTGTTTTTAAATTCTTGTGAAATTATTTTTGACATATTTTCACGAAATTCTAATTTTCTACATTAAATTTATGTTTTAAAATTTATACGCGCAAAACATATCAGTTAATTTTATCAAATATGCCTAAGTAATTATTAACATCGATTTCGTTTTTTATTAACTGATTTTTATATTTTTAAACAAATCATTTTAAGTTATAGAAAAGATCGAATGCTTAATATTAAAGTGACCTAAATCTAAAAAGTTGTTTAGTGAAAATTTGCAATAAACTGTAGCGCTTACGAAATTCGGTAAGTGTTGAAGAGATCATAACTTAAGCAAGGAAACATGTTTTTTAATGTCTTAGCGTAATGTCGCTAATGGCATTGAAATAAGGATTACAATGTATCGAACTCAAGCGTAATTTTGAATTAGGTCACTTTAATATTAATCGTGCGATATGTGCTTTAATATTTTTTATTTCGAAAAATGTATTCAATGATGTCGAAAGTCACTACATATTTTATCGTTTGCCTAATTTTCAAGTGCAAAACATTAACTCCTCTTCAAATAGATGTCATACATTTCGATAAAATCGATATCTGTATTTCGTATTCGCTAATCGGTTGTATTCGTCACATCACTAGTATATACGCGAAACAAGCGGCTTTTATTTGACGAGTGATTTTATGTGTAATTTTTTTTTTGTATAGAAGAAAAATTGTAGATTATTTTTTGGATACTTTAAAGATTCGTGTTGTGGTATAAATATGGTGCGGAAATTGGTCATAGATTGTAAATATATCCGGTTGTTGAATAGGAATGTAAACGAATCGCTTGTTCGTGATGTTAATGTGCATTCTGCTGTGATGTTACGTCTATGTGTTGTCTATGGATCGATCTACTCTAATTAGAATACTTGCCATATATACATTATTTGTATTATAAAAATTAACGGAGTTTTACATATATTTTTTTGTATGTAGTTTCATTCTTTAAGTGGTGATTTTGGATAATTCTGTACATATTAGTTATCGTATATATAGCCGACACTTCGTATGTTTTGAAGTAAATATATCACCATGTGAATAAAGTCACATGTCCCAAATATAAGCATAGGAAATGTGACTTTACTCTTCGGATAGAGCGATATATACTAAACATTGTTTTGCTACTTATTGTTGCATAAATTTATACACCAAAACTAATAAAAAAATTATAAATGAACAGCAAGGTTATATATAAAAAAGCTATAGTATTTTGCCAACCAAATTTTTTATGTATAGAAAACTATACTCGCGTTTTATACCGGCTGAACCCGACTAGTTTCAAGACCTTGTTCATGAGCTCTTTAGACGGAGTTTCCGTTACAATAAAGCTGTACAAAGAGGTCATAACTTAAAGCGAAGAAATTAAGCGTGTAAAGAAATAAACATTATTCTTATTATTATAAGTAAAAGCATCAAATGGACTTGAAGCTAGTCGGGCTCACTCGATAGAATAACACCTAAGTATATCCAGTTTCTATACATTAACTATGAATAGCACTCATGATAGTCTAAATTCAAAAATAATAACAATATTTATACAGGATGGTATCGATGATAGAATATTAGATGAATCCACTTATTACTTAATTCAATTTTCTTAAATATCATTTAACAAAATAAATGTACTTTCGAAGAAAATAAATATAATTTAATTGCGATCTGGCTTTATTAGTAATGGTTGAATGACCTGTATCGGCGCGCTTTTTAAAAAAAAACAGAGGAAAACAATATAATTAAAATTTTGTCTCCCTATTTGTACCGTATATAGTTTTTAGGCCAAGGTTCTAATAGCGTGTACGGTCATTGATTTCTATAAATCGTCTTATTTTTTTAATGTAAAATAAATAAAATAATTCCCGCGGCTAAAATACTTTACTAAATTAACTGACTATTTTATGTATGTTGCTGTGTGTTACCTAAAATTAAAATTATTGTATGGTTCGTACCATCCTGTATATTACAGCTTTGCCATTAGTTTACGTAGTTACATCGTATAGATCTAGCAAAACAATGTTTGGTGTTTGATATATTCTCTCGAAACCTTGTACATATTTGAATATGTTACAGCAATTTAATTATTTATCTCAGTGCATCAATATTATTTAAATATTTAATTTCTTATAATAAAAAAAATCCCTTAAATATACATATTCTTTGAGAGATGATATGAAAGCGTGTTGATGCGATTTATTAATAAGCTTAATAATTGGGGTCAAATAATACTTAAGTTTTAATGAGAGGAATAATATAATAACTATTTGGCCCCTTATTTTAATAAAATGGAAATTTTTACAAATTCAGGTTTTAAGGGAAATATCATGGCTGATCTTTGGACGAAATTTGTGTACATTAATTTATAGAAAAAAAAAACTTTAAAATTAATATTTTTACCACTTAGTGTCAAGGTTAGTTAAGAAAATGATTAAATCGCCACAGCATGTTACCTAGGGTTTGCGGGTTCGAATTCTAAGCAGGCGTATAATATTCGATTGACTCGTTAATAAAAAACAAACCATCTAGCGAGGTTACAATTTTTGTTGAAATATATAATACTAAAACCTAATATGTCTGAAACAGTTCAAATGATATAACGCGTTAAAAAAATAATAGCGGATAGCAAAATATTTTATTATTACTTTAGAACTCAGTTTAAAAATTATTCCTATCGCCGCCAAACTTTAAATCCGCTACGTCACATATAAAAAATTGTCTTAAAATTTCATTAAAATCGATCCAGCCGTTTCGGATTCTATAAAGGACATACAAACAGTCATGACATTTATCTGAAACCTGATGCTTTCAATACTCGTTTTAATATATTTTATTAAACATATGCAGCACGATGTAACGCGTAATACATATTTGTAGTATATTAGATGAAATCTTTGTGATAACTTTTTAAATATCATCCAATAGGGAAATGGTGTCTTGTAAATAATTAATGTATAAGCGATAAATAAAGCTACATATATTTTGTTATCGTATATAGGAGCGCGTTTCTATTATTTGCCCTTATCGAACTTAACTCTGTATTTTTTGGAGATGCTATACACAAGAAAGATTTATATCTTTTCAAAAGATATATCTATATATCTTTTGAAAAGATATAGATATATCTAGCTCGCATGTGTTGCAATTATATCTCTATATCTTTATTCTCAATTTTCGTGAGTTACGGCTCGTTCAAAGTTAGAGAGAAAGAGATGGGCTTATATAGCAATTTAAAAGTAAAAGAGAGAAACGGATAACTATTACATGTTTGTATTAAAATAGCCGAAGATATAAAAGATATATATGAAGTCTTAGCTGCTTTATTCTCTCTCTGAGCCGTACTGAGCTAAATGAGTCTAATGATATAAAAGAGTGATGTATATCCTCAAGATCGGAAAGATATAAATCACTCTTTTCTTGTGAGGGATACATTTTGCCCATCTCTAGTATTTATCCCCACCTCGGCATTTCTTTCGCTCCGTTTAAATGTAAGGTATTCGGTCACGATGGAATATTTTGCAATATAAATTATATTAATTAATTATTATTATTTTTTTTTTAACTTTTAAGTGGATCGTAATATGGTAGGACTGTATATTATTCAGATGTTAAATATTATTATTTCTTTCTTAATGTTTGAACTAAGAATGTAAAATTTAAAATAATATAGAATAAAAGATGTTATGATAATTAATTACATAAAATCTTCGTTTGAATTGCCTTTCCTTTTATTGATCCTGATCCTGAAGTTATTGTAGTTAACATTAGTTTATATTGTAGCAAGCATTGGTTTCCAGTTCTTCAAGATTTTTAAGTTAGGACCTGTTTCACAAGTTACTGATAAAGTATCGGAGTTAACTGACAAATAAACTAAGTAGCAGATAGAAATGTCTCTAAAAGAGTCAAGAAAATTTAAAAAAAGCGGCCATTTTGAAATAGGTATTTTCTATCCAGCAGATAAACAAAATAACAGCCACATGATCTACCTGTTAACTTATTAGGGACTAAGTGCTGAATAAGCCTATCAGAAACCTGAGAAACGCAACATTCCGAGATATGTGTCAGATATGTTCCGAATAAGCTAACTGACATGTTATTGGTAACTTGTGAAACTGGCCCTTAGACTACTACTAATATTGACTTTATAGAGGCAGTTAAGCTCTGAATCGATTGGGTATATTTTATTGTGTAAGAACGCTTGACAGAGATGATGGAGCGTTCTTATCCAGATACTTATTCATTATTGCTTTTAAAATTTCTAATTGGTGGGAGAGAGAAAGAACCTTGGTCACGTGAACCTTCCTTTTGTATGACCTGCCTCCATTTATTCCGATCTAGAGTAGCCCTCACCATCTAATTTTGAGGAGGATGTGGCTTCTTTCACTTGGTCAGACCATCTTGTTGACGACCGGAATCGCGGTCAACAATGACCAGCTTTTCAATTGTGTCCGAATTACGAGATAATGCGCGGAAGACAGGTGGTGGACAATCAAGTTTAGAGAGAATAGATACATTTGGCCAAGGTATTCGGGGCATTCGCTCCAGCACCACATTTCGAATGCATCTATTCTCTGTCTTTCCCTAGCTCGACAGTAAGCTCCGCACCGCAAGTTCAAACATGCCTCCGACGTCGAGTTCAGGGTTTGTATTTTTTATATATTCATGATAAACAAATTGACTGTCACCACTCCTAAAAAAAGGATTCAAAATAAAAACAAATGAGAATATAATTAGACATTTATTTTAAATATCTCGAAACAAAGTAACACAAACAAAGTATTATCTCTCGATAATTGAAATATACAATATGGCGATAACTTATCTTCTTATATACCTATATTAGCATAAAACAGTATAAAATCTACAACGTCTACAACAAAATCATCCAAAAAACAACTTGTCAAGCTTTTCACCGTACTTGACTAGGTACAAACTTATATCACAGCCTGAACTAAAAAAACACAACGAATGTCGCCACGATGTGTTTACAGTCTTCAGTTCACTTTTCTTAGCCCATCAATGAAGTATAAAACAAGTAAAATATAAGACGTGAGTATCTATAAATAATTAGCACCTAGAGAATGTAAATTATACAACTTTACATAAATATATCGGTATAATTTATATTACTACAAGCTTAATATTTTTTTAAATACATAGTTATTAATAAGTCCTTTTAATTAAATTTAAGTCAATATCACACATCTTACCCAGTTTGACGTCATAAAATACTAAATCCGATAGCTCTATTATACATAGGAAGGTGTCATGACAATCGGCTATTACGGTGCAAAAATATCTTCATGTAATTTCATTTATCTTTTTAGAATACTAGTAAAATTTTAGAAAATAAAGCGTACGTATAAAATGATTAAAAACGTCCAGAATTAAACGTAAATATGGAACAGGTTTAATAAATGCATATTTGTTATAAAATTTCTATATGTTAATGCAAAATAGTTTTTAAAAAATCAGCTTAATTTCAATAAATTAAGTTTGCAGCTGCCAAATTCAAATTCTCATTTAATTTAACTAACTAAAGTTTTAGTTCTGAAGGTGCTAATATACAGTATCAAAATATACTTTTATTATAAATTATTTAATTTTATGAAACCTGACCTTACCTTATGGGGTATTTTGTATGAAACGACCAATATTTTAACATCGAACTTAAAATAATCTCATAGAAACATTTAACGATGTCTAAATCTATAAGATGTCTTCTTAAGTAACAACTGAAGAAGACATCTTATTGTAAGTAAGAAATATGATGTATGGATACAAAATATTGCTATTACAGTTTAAAAAAATCTGGACAGAATTTTTATGTGTCGATACACATATAAATATTGAGGTATGTTATAAAAATTAATTTATGAATTCCGTTAAATCGCGACCATTTAAATCAAATATATTACTTATATTAACGCCGGCCCCAACCAATTTAATAATAAATAGACTAATGTGCTGTGGAATACCAATAATAAAACAATTTTATTAAGTTTAAGGCAGTACAGAGGCCAAATAATAACAGTAAAAGGAACAGCCTGTTAGCCTGGGCATAGGATCTCTCCGTTTTTGGAGAAGGGTTGGAGCTAAGACGCTGCTCCAATGCGGATTGGTAGTTTACACATATCTCCAGAATTCTAGAGATATGCAGGTTTCCTCACGATGTTTTCCTTCACCGAAAAGCGTGGATAAATTGCAATTATCAATAAGACAAATAAAATTTAACAGAAAAACTCATTAGTCAATAATATTGTACCTTTAAATAAACTTTGAACTATGTGGGTATCACATCAAAATAAAGCTAATATACACACTCGTAACTTAATTAAAACAATTCTATACATTGCTTTTTATCCGTAAAGTAATTTAATGTTTTTTACAATTAAAATACACAAGACATGGAATGTGCAATTATGGCTACTAATCTTTGATATTTACGTATATTAATATATATATTTAATTATACAAACAGACTAACAAACGAAAAAGATAGCTTTGATCAGGGGGCACCCATAAAGAATAATAATGCATCTTACAGCAAATAAAAATAATTGCACGCTCGTGTCCTTCAATTGCAAATCACTGAAGCGGTCGATAGATGATATAAGGCAATTGTGTCAATCAGCTGATGTGGTAGCCTTGCAAGAAACCTGGCTGTTTGATCATGATTTACCTATCCTGGCAACTGTGCATGAGGATTTTGAATATATAGGAAAATCCGCAATAGACGCTTCAAAAAAATTATTAAGGGGCCGACCATACGGCGGAGTCGCCATCTTGTGGCGAAAAGGTATATTCAAATCAGTGTCAGAAATAAAGTGCAACAGTGTAAGACTCTCAGCTATACAAGCGTCAGTATGTGACAGGTCAATTATTATATTTTGTGTGTACATGCCTACGGACGAGTCAGATAACCTTGTAGAATTTACTGAATGCCTTAGTGAAATGAGTGCGATTATAGACAGTACTGAAGTAGATGCTATTTATATGTTAGGTGATTTTAATTCGCACCCCAGTGAACCTTTTTGGTATGAGCTGAATAGTTTTTGTGACGTGCCGGATTGGATCTGTGCAGATGTCCAAAAGTTAGGTTTAAATTCCGGTACGTATACGTTTAGGAGTGATGCAAACGGCAGTAAACGTTGGCTGGATCACGTAATCGTTACACGATCTGCTTGGAAAACGGTACAGCAGGTTAGTGTGGATTATGGTATATATTGGTCCGATCACTTTCCATTAAGGATGAGTTGCGATTTAAAAATTCTAGTATCGACATCACATGTTGAAAAAAAGAAAATCGATCATGTTATTTGGCGCGAACGTAACGAAAGTCAGATCAATAAATACCATCAACTATGTAATAACGTGTTTCGAACGATGTGTTTTCCTGATAGTTTTGCGCAATGTGCAGATAAAATGTGTAGTAAAGTTGAACATAGAAGTGAACTCGATAAGTTCTATGCAGACATCGTTAAAACCCTATCTGATGCAGCCATACAAACCCATGATACATATCAAAATCAGACTCACGAGTCTCATGGAGCGCGTAAGTCTCATAGAACGAGTAAGATCGTGGGTTGGAATCGTCACGTTCGCGAGGCGCATAGGTTTGCCCGGCTCAATTTTCAAACCTGGCTTTTTCATAATAAGCCGGAATCGGGAACGATTTGGGAAAATATGCGAAATAGCCGAAAAGTTTTTAAAAGTAAGCTGAAATGGTGTCAAAACAACCAAGACCAGATAAAAATGGATATTATAGCATCAAAAAGAAAAAGTAAGAATTTTAGTCAATTTTGGAAGGCTACGGGAAAAATGAATCTTAAGCCGGGTAGACCTACATGTGTCGCGAACTGTAGTACTCCAACCGAGATATCGAATCTTTTTAAAGAGCACTTCCAGGTATCATCACCTCTTGGTCCGTCATTAGCGGCGGATAAAGATGAAAAATATTCTGAAGGACCTTTGTTCACATTTTCCAGCAAACTGGTAGCTCATGCGATCCAGAGTATGAAAAAAGGCAAGTCACCTGGTCATGACAGCCTGAGCATAGAACACCTGAAGTTCGCTGGAATACACTTGCCGAGAGTACTCTCTATGTTCTACTCGTTGTGTATTAGCCACGCATATTTGCCAGAGGACCTGATGAAGACTATTGTGGTACCCGTTGCTAAAAATAAAACAGGCGATATGTCGGACAAATCTAATTATAGGCCGATCTCACTGGCTACCGTTGTTGCTAAGGTGCTGGACAGTCTGCTTGATAAAGTACTTAATGAACACCTCCACATACACGACTCGCAGTTCGGGTTTCAGCCAGGTCTGTCGACTGAAAGTGCAATATTTAGTCTCAAGCAAACTGTCCAGTACTACATCGATAGGGGTACGTCGGTATACGCTTGCTTTCTAGATTTGTCTAAAGCGTTCGATCTTGTCTGCTATGATACACTGTGGGCTAAGCTGAGGGAAACAAACGTACCACCAGAAGTCACCAAAATCTTTCAGTACTGGTACTCTAACCAACACAATACCATCCGTTGGGGAAATACTTTGTCTGAGCCCTATAAGTTGGAGTGTGGGGTTAGACAGGGAGGATTAAGTTCTCCGAGGCTGTTTAACCTCTATATAAACGAACTCATTATAGGGCTTAGTAATAAACGTACAGGCTGTTGGGTGGATAACGTTTGTGTTAACAATATAAGTTACGCAGATGATATGGTGCTTCTGGGTCCCACTGCTGGTGCCATTAGAGAGCTGCTTCAACACTGTGAAGAATACGCAACTAGCCATGGTTTGCTGTATAATGTGAACAAAAGTGTTTTCATGGTCTTTAAGGCTCCCGGAAAGAAGTGTGCTGTTGCTCCAGCTATTTTTCTAAATTATGCTGCACTTAAACAGGTACAACAGTTTAAATATCTTGGCCACTTTGTCACCGAGGACCTCAAAGACAATATAGATATAGATCGGGAACGCAGAGCTCTAGCGGTCAGGTGTAACATGCTGACTCACAGGTTTGCACGATGTAGTGAGGACGTTAAAATAACATTGTTCAAAGCATACTGTCAGTCCTTCTACACGAGCAGTCTGTGGTGCAGCTACACACGTGCATCGCTGGATGCTCTGCGAGTCCAATATAATAATGGATTTAGAATGCTGTTGGGACTTCCGCGTTTCTGCAGTGCCTCCGGTATGTTTGCAATAGCTCGTACCAACGACTTTTATTGCATCATCCGGAGAAGAATTGCTAGTTTGTTGGAGAGAACGCGGAATAGTGCCAACAGTATTCTAAAAGTATTGTCGGACAAAATGGACACCAAATTATTCGCTCATTTTGTCCGAACAATTATTAGGTTAGAGTAGTATTAGGTAATTATAAGTTAAATTTACATTGTATTTACTAACACTTAGGCTTAAGGTATTTTACTAACAACTGGACTGACTGTGCAGTCTTAAATAAAGATGATTATTATTATTATTATTATTATATTAACAATTAATTTATATTTACAATTTCGCGTATCTACAATATGTATAATGTAATTTACACAATATATTTTATTAATGTTTTTTATACATCCCTAACAAATAATTCGTACTAAAAAGCACCTCTTTGTCAAAATGAGACTCTGCCTATAGAAAAGCTGCCTTAAAAATTAGCAATTTATAATAACGTCAGTTTATGGAATTATACTTAAAGTAAGTCGAGTGAAGATGCGACCCGTGTGTATAAACCTTTATACCTAGGTACAAAAATATATGCTGTACAAAATTATTTATGATTTATTAAACAGATAATATATTACAATAATATTATATAATATATTAAATATTTAAATAGGCTTTAACAGGCAATTAAAGATAAATAAACATAGAGTAATTATACTAGAGTAGGAGAACCATAGACAATATAAACTGTAATTGATACTGGCGCAATAAATAATATGAGGGGGAAGATGAAACTCGTATACTTATCTTGTTCTAATCGCGTATAAAAAAGAGAGATTGATAGTCTTATATATATATTTGCCTTCTCTTTAATATGACACATTTAAGGCTAGCTTCCCTACCCCAAGTATAATAAATCTATGACAATAAAGCGCATAATACGTTTGTAAATGCATAACATTTATAGTTTCAGTAATTTTTCTGTATCCAATTTAAAACATTCTATATTCAAATTTCAAACATTCTTTATTCAAATACGATTTTTTTTTAGTTTATTAACGACTCGGAATCTAGTTTATGAAACGAAATTTTGTTGAAAGCTTTTTAAAATGGATTTTTTGACTTGTTAAAAGTAAAATTATTCTCATGACTAAAACGTCACTGAATTAACAATATTTTTATGTAGGATGCTAAAATGTGTATGTACCCAAAATTAAAAATAATTTTGAATGCTCAATACCAACTTATAAGCGTTTTCTTATATCTGGAGGCTCATATTCATGGGGTCCTTAATGGGGTCGCCACTGTCGCTCTCCAGGCTCCCTCTTCACATGGTAGTTGAGGCATGGGAAGTTCACGTGTATTGTGACGGGGTGGAGGGCGGCAATTGGCCTGGTATCTGAGTCCATTGCCCCTAGCTGTCTGGCCACGCAGCTATACTCCACACTCAGGGGTACGTAGTATTTGCCTGGAACAATATAAGCTTATAAGTAAAGGTCCTTTTATAGCCTTTTATTTTGTCTTTAATAAATTATATGACTTATTTTATATATATGTAAAGAATATAAATTATTTTTCAATACATACATATCTCAAGTTTGAATTAAGAAAAGAGCACTGATGGACTCTGTCAAAAGGAAAATGGTTTTGAAGAGCAAACATTAACATGTTAACATAATAGATATATAAGTTAATATTTAAAGAGAATCGGCAAGTAAAATAGAAACTTAATTGTGGTTTCTTCGATTTTCAGGTATATTAGTTTTTGTAATCTAAACAGTTCTAATTTCTTATTAAATATTAAAAATTATAAAGTGTCCAGTGCGTTCTTGAGGAAGACCGTCCAGCGTGGGGGATCTTTAATATTAACTCATTATAAAGTACATTGTAAAGAACGAAATGATATTGTCGGTCTTTCTGTTGAACGTACCATTGAGCTGTCTTGTGTGGAGTGTGTACCGCCCACCCTCCAGTGATTATATATTATTTGAGAGCGTCATGGAGGAAGTTCTTAAGAAGATCTCTAAATCTTCAAAACAAGTTTTAATATGTGGAGACTTTAATGTTGATATCTTATACACTGTCCATTATATTAACCATCTTTTGACAGATTGACGATTTACATATTTAGTGATGTCCTAAAGATTCTCGTATGCGATACCATTCCGATTATAGTACCTACTATCATTAATCGAATTACGTACCTAAGTAATTCGATTAATGATAACCTACGTAAACTAATAACAGATATAGAAATCAACATTTTGATTTAATATTGCCTTAGTTTTTTGAAAATAAATGTTAATCCGTGTGTATTTATTATAATCATAAAAAATATATTATACATCAACTGGCAACATCAACAGACCTTCCGCTCGGCCGCCATTTTGACGTGATCTGTCACTCTCAACGAAACGCCCGTGATAGTCACACGCATTTACGTTCGCTGAGTGTTCTCTCGCATCTGTTACACCTTGAGTTAAGTAGCTTTATTCCTCGGAAAAACTTTTGTGAAACTTATATTAATTGATCGTGAAAATGCCGAAAGGACGTGTGTTGAAAGCACAATCGAGACAGTTAGTGTTAAAACTTCATGAGTATTTTGAGCAAGAAAATCAAAATGGCGGACCTCTTATACCTATCACGCAAGTCCGAAACCGTGTTGCAGCCGCGTTGGGGATCAGTCTATCAACTGTGAATAAAATCACTACTGATGCCTACGGCAGGAGCGGCTTGGAGCAAAACAAACCATCTACACCAAAAAGAAAGCGCCAGGCTCATAAGGTGACAGCTGTTGATGACTTTGACGCTGACGCTATTCGTCGTCATGTATATGATTACTACTTGAGAAAAGAAATTCCAACTTTGAGAAAACTTATTGTTTCTTTGAAAAGAAGTGGTCTATTTCATGGTGAAAAATCTTCTTTGGTCAAAGTTTTGAACGCAATTGGCTTTTCATATAAAAAGTTAAATAAAAGAAAATTATTAATGGAACGCACAGATATAGCTATAGCACGTTGTGATTTTTTAAGAGAGGCAAAGAAAATACAAGATTGGGCAAATATTGTTTTCACGGATGAAACATGGCTCAACGCTAACCACACACTGTCTCGTTTCTGGACTGATGATACTGCTGATTCCACTTCCTCAGTACCAATGGGAAAAGGTGAGCGCCTAATCATTTGCCATGCAGGTACAGCAAAAGGATTTGTACAAGACGCAATGTTGGCATTTAAATCGAAGAAATCAAATGACTACCACGAAGAGATGAATGCAAATGTGTATGAAGAGTGGTTCAAAAAAATGCTCATTTCATTGGAAGAACCATCAATAATTTTTATTGATAATGCGCCCTACCACTCCCGTCAAATTGACAAAATGCCAACACAGGCTAATAAAAAGCATGAAATAATTAATTGGCTTCGGGACAATGGAGAAAATGTGGACGACTCAATGTTAAAAGTTGAATTAATAAAAATATTAAAAACCAAAAAGAGAGCAAAACGCTATGTAATCAATGAAATGGCAGCAGAATATGGCCATACTGTTCTTCGGATTCCTCCATACCACTGCCAGTACAACGCAATAGAACTTATATGGGCACAAGTAAAAGGGCATGCTGCGAGATGCAATACAAGCCATTCACCCATTCATCCATTCACAGCTAATAAAATGTTGCAATTGCTAAAAAATGCTTGCACCCACGTAACGGCCGAGAACTGGGCAAGTGTGGTGGAAAGAATTAAAAGAGTAATATTCTCTGATTGGGAACGTGATATTGCGTTTGATAATATATTATCTACACAAGAGCTAATAATAACTGCTACTGAAGACTCCTCATCGGAGGAGTCTAGTGTTGATTATCATTCCGACGACTCGTGCTAATAAAATAAATTAAAATATCCTTATTGTTTTATTTGTATTCATGTATTAACTAAGAAGAAAGTAAAACTTTATATAATGTTATTAAATGTCTTTTAATACTCGTAACATCGATTTCTACCGATTATTTTTAATCTGTGGCATAATCGTAGTAACCATTATGTGTGACATCACTAAGTGGGCGGTACCCATCCATAAAGTACAAATATTATTTGTATGATATTTGTACGTAAGCAATACAAAACTTAATGAGCGTGAGCTGTCAAAAGACTGATAATATGATGGACGCAGTATAGTGGATACCTGTAATCGTTGTAGGTTACTTAATTTATTTAAATGTTTTGATATGATCAATGTATTTAACGAACCTACCAGGATAACTGCAACTTCGGCTACCGGTATTGATAATATTTTTACTAATTACAGTTGTAATATCTTAGAAAAGTCTATAATAAGTCGTTTAAGGTCTGACCATAGTGGGCAAATTATATCTGTCCCTAACTATGTGCATGAAAAAAATCATTATATCAAGTGCAGGCCGATCACTTCTCATAAAATAAAACGATTTCAATCAAAAATATCATCAAAGATATTACAATTCGACAAAAGTCGCGGTAGCTCAGATGAACTTTTTAATGCCCTCTTTGGAATGATTGGTTGTGAATTTAATAAGACCTTTAATATTATAGAAAAAAAAGTGTACAAAAATCTTAGGTTTAGCGAATGGGCCACTAATGGCATTTATAAGAGTAGAAACAAGTTATTTGATCTGTATGTAGAAAAACAATATAATCAGTCCCCCACTTTTCTAGAATATGTAAGAAAATATTCAAAAACGTTTAGAAGTGTCTGCACACAGGCCAAATCTCTTCACATTAAAAGTAAAATAATTAATTCTGAAAATAAAATAAAAACAACCTGGAATGTTATTGGAGAAGAAACAGGTAGACGTAAAATGCGTAATTCTGCCATAGAGCTTAAAATTGGGAATGAACTTATTAATTCTGATACAACAGAACATACCTATTTCCACCACTAGCTCAATAAACTCATCCCCGATGGAAGCTTTTAATGTTTTGAAGGACAGCGTCACGGAGTGCAATGTTAATTTAAAATTTGAACACATTTCCCCATACGATATCGTCAAAACTTTTAAAACATTAAATATTAAAAAAACAACTGATCTGTGGGGAATGTCCGTAAAATTAATTAATAATATTATTGATATTATCGCCCCGATTATGGCCAAGATCTTTAACAAATCTGTAGACACAGGGATATTTCCCAATTTAATGAAACATAGTAAATTGATTCCACTTTTTAAGTCCGGTGATAAGAGCAACCCTCAGAACTATAGACCCATTTCGGTGTTGCCAACTCTAAGCAAGATTTTTGAGAAAATCTTTTTGAAGCAGCTGCTCCAGCATTTTAATTTAAATAATTTACTTCATCCTGAGCAGTATGGGTTTACTAAGGGTCGGTGTACAATGGATGCGGGTGTGAAGTTGCTGAAGCATGTCTACGATGCGTGGGAGAACTCACAAAATGCCATAGGGGTATTTTGTGACTTGTCCAAAGCATTTGATTGCGTTCAGCACGAAATTTTATTGCTAAAGCTTGGCTATTATGGCATTAAAGACAATGCACTTAGTCTCGTTGCATCGTACCTTCACAGCCGGATTCAAAGAGTGTGCATTAATGATGTGCAGTCATCCGGAACGGCCTTAGTTATGGGTGTGCCTCAAGGATCAATCCTTGGTCCGTTTCTGTTTTTAGTTTATATAAATGATTTGCCATATTTTATTCATAATATTTGCGATATTGTACTGTTTGCGGATGATACATCATTAATTTTTAAAGTAAATAGAAATGACAATAATATTGACGAAGTAAACAGGGGTTTATCGCAAGTAGCTCATTGGTTCAGGCTAAATAATTTGGTACTGAACTCGAATAAAACTAAATGTATTGAATTTGCATTACCTAATGCTGCAAAAACAACAAATAGACTCTCTTTAAATAATGTACCACTAAAAACAGAAAATTCAACTGTATTTTTGGGAGTATCCTTGGATACAAAACTCCAATGGAGCACACACATAACAACTCTTGCAGGGAAACTAAGTTCAGCGGCCTACGTTGTTCGAAAGATAAGACAATTCACAGACGTCGAAACAGCAAAACTTGTTTATTTTGCCTACTTCCATAGCATTATGTCTTATGGAATATTGCTATGGGGTAAATGCGCGGATAGTGAAAAAATTTTTGTTTTACAAAAAAGAGCTATACGTGGCATTTATAATTTAAGACCGCGTGATTCCCTGCGAGAGAAGTTTAAGGAAACAGGTATTCTTACATTTGCTTCACAGTTTATTTTAAGCAATTTAATTTATGTACATAAAAATATAAAGAATTATAAAACGATAGGTGATGTATACAATAGACAAAGCAGGAACCAACATAAGCTTGCGGCTCCTGCTTTGCGCCTTGCAAAAGTACGTAATTCGTTTGTGGGTTTTGGTATAAGATTCTATAATAAAATTCCGCAATCAATTTCAGCTTTGCCATTACAGCAGTTTAAAAACACTGTTAAAAAGAGGCTGATACAGAAAGCCTACTATACTCTTGAAGATTATTTAGAAGATAAGAATGTGTGGATATAGCTCTCTTTGAACCTGTACAAGACAGTAACGACATAATGTAAATAGTATTAAGAATTATATTTTTAAAAGAGCAACCGCCGAGTTTCTTGCTGGCTCTTCTCGGTAGGAACAGCTTTCCGAACCAGCAGTAGAGTTGACGATTCAAAAGCACTTGTTTACAAGTTTATTTGGATAAAGAATATTTTGAATTTGAATTTGAATTTGTATAGTATAAATATAGTGGTTAAGACCCGATAAAATATAAAATAAAACTTTGATTTTCAGAGCAACACAATCTTTATTTGCCGCTCCAAAATAATTACTTTTACTTGTCATATATATCACAATTTATATATATATATATATATATATATATATATATTTAAATCGCAGAAGTCTTCTTGCGTCATTTTAAACTCGAACCCTGTTGCGTCTACCATTTCTGAACGGATTTTTAACTAAATTAAAGCGTATACTATACCTTTAAATCTGTATTATTTCATTATACAACTTTAAATTCCATTAATAAGTTTTATACCGATATTCAATTTTAAAAATTTCTCAATCACTTAGCGGTTCCGTTCATCGTCGAAATAATGTGGCACATCGTATATTTTTGTATATACTTCGTACACTGTTTAGGCTTTCACGCTTCCTAATTAATTTATATCTAACTTGATTCTGTATATTATGCAATATATTTTATTGATATTACATTGACATTATTACATCCATTCTTTGTTTCAACTAAAATGCTTCCGAATATTGCTGCTGTATGAACCTATGCGTAACATTGACTTAACGGCTTCCATTGACCTCATCAGATTTCTAATACTTAAATATGGCACGTGAGTCATATTATAAAAAAATTTTTTTTATAGTCATTTACTTATTACTAAGTGAGCTTTTATGAACAGGTAAGTAACTTATTATCCTAAGCCAAAAATTACCAAGTGGATATATACGGCTATCATTCTACCCAGAATACTGTACGGCGCTTCGATTTGGTGGCACAGAGCCAACATCGGAGTCAACAGCAAGGACTTAATGAAGATACAGAGGATAGCAACACTAATGATCACAGGTGCAGTGAGAACAACCCCATCCGCTGCACTAGAAGTTCTGGTGGGACTCTATCCTCTAGACCTAGCAGCTAAGAGAAAAGCTATAGAGCAATGGTATAAGATGAAAGTGTTCCAACAATGGAAAGGAAACTTTACAGATAAAGGTCATACAGATATAGAAAAGATTTACGGAGAAAATCTGTCTATGGTCGTCAGGAGAAGTGACTTGATCAAGAAACAGAAAATCTTCGATAAAAAATATAGGATACACATAGGAGTAAAAGAAAACTGGGAAGTGGAAAACAGCGCGAAGAGTCAGACCATCTGCTACACGGACGGGTCTAGACGAGAATCCGCGAAGCTGGCGGGAGCTGGAATTGTCTACGGCACCTCGTCAGATTTACACCAGGTCCTAAATCTGGGTAAATATACAAGTGTCTTCTAGGCCGAAATGATAGCTATCATGGAGTGTGCTAGGAAACTCAAAGAATCACAAATAGCATTAGAACATAATATAGTCATATATAGCGATAGTCAAGAAGCTTTAAAAGCACTTGACCGCATAGAAACAACCTCAGCTATCGTGAAGGAATGTAAGCGTGAACTAAACGAATTAGCTGAGAAGAGGGAAGTAACGATTGTATGGGTTCCGGGACACTGTGGCCATGCAGGGAACGAAAAAGCTGACGAATTGGCAAGAAAGGGAGCTAGTCAAACATTCGTAGGACCAGAACCCTTCCTCCCAATTGCACATAATATAATAAAGTGTGTGATTGAAAAAAGAATAGAAACAAAATCTAACAAAAGATGGAGAAACACAATGCTCAGACAAGCAAAGTTGTTTCTCAAATCGTTTGATACAAGGAAGTCTAAACAGCTGATGTCTCAGAGCAGGGAAAATGTAGCAATTGTAACAGGCATTACAACTGGGCACTGCCTGTTAAACAGACATATGTCAATAATGAGAATAACAGAAGATGCTGCGTGCCCAGAGTGTGGAGAGGAAGAAACGAGTCTTCACCTTATGGCTGAGTGCCCTATGTACTCGCTGGTAAGATGGGAGATACTAGGTAAGGATGAAATTGAAGTTGAGGATCTGACAAATATCTCCTTCAGGGATATTATCAGGTTTGTAAAAGCTACGGGTAGATTAGAGCAGGTGACACTGTCGGGACAGCAGTGAGACCCTTGTCCCAACATGGGGAAATGGGTGGAATAGTTCGGAATAGGAGCTGGTCACCCGTCCTGCACTGACAGGCGTCCCCGAAATTAGATTGATAGATAGAACTTATTATCCTCGTCATTCAGTTAACTAATAAAGAAAGCTTTTATAGGCAGGTAAGTGATGTTACTAACCCAGAAAAAACTTGAACTGCAGAAGTAGTTGAGATTATTAGGTGAATGTGCGTATTGTATGCATGTGTGCGTGCGACAAGAAGCGTATATTTAGGGATGTCTCGGTGCTTACCACTGACTATTAGCAACCATAGGTTGGTACGAGGCACTCTGAATATTTATCTAAAGCTGGAACGGATCCGTTTGATGAAATCAACAGTCCGTCTGAATGTTCTCTAAACCGTAATTGGATCTGTAACATTCTAGAAACAACTTAAAACCAATTCACTACTCTGGAAACCACGGATAACGTAGGACAAAAACTCGACCGAGTAGCAGAAATCCTTCGAAATGAGGGCAGAAAAATTTGGGAAAGCCAACGTAAGGGCATGAAGTCAAAGCTTTCGGGAGATACTCTCCTATTAATGGCAGAGCGACGAACCCTATGCTAACTTCGTGAGAAGTAGAGGCTTTAAACAAAATAATTACCAAGATGGTTAACGACGCGACCTCCGATTAGCTAATACGCTCAAAAATCAATTGAGCAGAATCGGGCTCCAAAAGTGTTTATTAAGCCTCTTGGAAAAAGTCACCTGACGAAGTTAACCACATTAAAGGGAAAGTCGTTACTCGTCCAAACCGGAAATCCTCTCGGAAGTGGAAAGCCACTACGCCGAATTTTACGCATCGCATGCTACCGCTGCACACAGAGGACAAATTAAGCCGCCACTATACGGAAAAACTGCCTGATATCCATCTAAATGAAATTGTTTTAGCCCTTGGACAGCTTAAAAATAGAAAAGTCACGGGTGAGGATGGTATTACAACAGGGCTGTTAAAAGCTGGTGGAATTCTATTGGTAACAGAGCTTCAAGAGCTGTTTAATACCCTTCTCTTTGCCGGGAGAACTCCAAAGGCATGGCACAGAAGTATAGTGTTATACAAAAAAGGAGATATAACACTCTTAACTAACTATAGGCCAATATTTCTTCTGAGCCATGTCTATGAGCTGTTTTCAAGGGTTATCACAAACCGCCTCGCATGATGATTCGACGAGTTCCATCCCCCTAACAAGCCGGGTTTCTATGCGGGTACAGCACGATAGATCATATCCACACCGTGCGGCAAATTGTACAAAAAAGTAAAGAGTACAATCAACCACTATGCCAAGCTTTTGTGGATTATGAAAAAGCTTTTCACTCGGTCGAAACCTGGGCTGTTCTGGAGTCTTTACCTCTGTAAAGACTCCAGAACAGCTCAGGTTTCGACCTCAATATATCACTAATCGACTTGGCATCTCTATGCCAAGTCGATTAGTGATATATTGAGATGCTGAGATGTCTGTATGAAAACGCAAGAAAGGCAGTCCGAGTCCAAAACCAGTAGACAAGGCATATCCATCTTCAGCGAGGCGTAAGACAAGGGGACGTCATTTCCTCGAAATTGTTTTCAAACGCACTAGAGGATATGTTTAAGACGCTGAATTGGACTGGTCATGGCATAAACATCAATCTCATCTCAGATTCGCGATGATATGGTTTTAACGACTGAATCCATAGAGGATTTGCAATGGATGTTGCATGGACCGGCTGTTTCTTCTCATAGGATCGCTCTCCGGATGAACTTGAGTAAAACCAAAATCATGTGCAACGAGCACGTTGCTCCGGGACCGATTTCCTTAGATGGGGTCACTCTCGAAATTGTTGATAACTACATTTACCTAGGACAGACGCACGAACTAGAAAACAACAATTTCGAGTGTGAGATTATGAGAAGGATACAGCTAGGCTGGGCAGCATTCCGCAATCTACGTTGAGTCTTCTCGTCACCCATCCCGCAGAGTTTAAAGACTAAAGTATTTAACCAGTGTGTCCTAGCTGTCTTGACTTACAGTGCCGAAATGTGGACACTAACAGCTAAGGCGGTCCACAAGCTTAAAGACGCTCAGCAGACTATGGCAAGAGCTATGCTCGGGGTTTCTCTGAGGGATCGTATTCGCAACTAAGTAATCCGTCGGAGAACTAGGGTCACCGACATAGCTAAGCGCATAAGCAAGCTGAAGTGACAATGGGCCGGCCATACCTGTCGCAGAACCGATGACCGTTGGGGTAGACGTGTTCTGGAGTGGAGACCAGTGACGATATACGTAGGACAGCGGGCAGTGGATGGAAGTAGAAAGCCAAGGATCAGACTAAGTGGCGAATAATTGGAGAGGCCTATGTCCAGCAATTGACGAAAATGGGCTGATAGTGATGATGCCACGTAATCCGGCAATCTATATGCCTTTTTATGCACGTCACCGGTATGGCCCATAAACGTAGCTAAATGTTTCATATCATTCTCAGTTATGCTAAATATTTGTATAAAGGTTGCTAGAGTCGCGTAGACGAAATTGATTTTGGGTTTTTGGGTCCAGATAATCTTGGTTATCCCTCGAGAACTTTGTAATAATAATAAAACTTTGCAATAAATGTTATCTAATAACTGAATATACGTTGCAAAAGTAGTACCGTGATTTGATTTTGGCTGCAGCTTCATTGGCTAACGGGACTATAGTGACATTATTCCACTTCTTTTTGTTTAAATCTGTTGCAGCTTGACTGGAGATGACATGTCGCAAAATTGCATCTATAAGATGCATTAATGTCTTAAGATCTGCTTCTGTTTCTGCGCTATTGATTTCATTGTAAGGACCTTGTTTTTTCAATGCAAACATAATGGCTATATTGCAGCATTGTTTAAAAGTAGTTGAAACATTCATAGCAAAAGAAGGTTTCGAATCTATCCTTTTTGGCATCACAGTTATCTACAACTTTAGTTGCCTCTGCCATAAGATCTTAACTGAATGGTTTTAAGGCACTCAATAAATTTATTATAGAATTATTAATTTTTTAAATTTCGATTAATAATTTTGCTAACTCTCTTACTTTTTTTGAAACCACATTAATAAAATGTTTTTCCGAATGACTTTTTAATATTGGGATCCTTAAGCACAAATAAGAAGATCTGATTTAGCAACTAGCGATGTCTTATCCGCTCTCTTCATATTTACAGTTTTACAATAATAATAATATACGCAATTATGAGTACAATCACTTTGCAAATTAAAACGCGTCCTAATGGCTCAATGTTTGTTTATTAACAAAACGCAGGACTCGCGCGCGCACCCTTTGGGCCCCCGCATCACTTATAAAATCGATTAAATTGGGAAGAAATTTGGACGCAAGATAATGCTAAATAAAAATTGAAAAAAACTTTTTAAAATATACGTCGGAGGCAATAGAATGCTAGCATCAGAAATATAATATACGTGCCCAAATATACGCGAGCACGTAGCGACCTCCAAATTGTGCGCGGCAACTCGCTGAACTAATAAATACATCGGAATTCATTCCCGCGATAAAATAACGTCCCATCCAATTTTTTGCCCACGCATTATACATATAAAAACACAGCTCCTGACAAATTTTTAGGGTTGGTTTATCCTGCGTCCGTATACTGGATGCAACAAGTCGGTTGGACGCAACAAGATCGGTAAAAAGTGCCATGTAGGACGCAACATGATGTGCAAGATGTAAATATATATATATATATATATATATATATATATATATATATATATATATTGTGTCAGTTCTTAAAAGTAGAAAGCCAGAAAGTCTATTTTGTTATTTATTTTAAGGACAAGGATAGTTGTCATAATTTCTGAATAATTTAAATTTGAATTAGATTTTCGACTCACCTAAGGAATTAAGAGCGAAAACTGGAACGTATTGAGTCGGCGGCGGCGGTTTGTCATACTGGTGGTGATGAGGGGACTCACTCGACGTGTCCTGGAATAATGATATTAAATAATTAATTGAAATAAATAAAAGTATATAGTAAAATGAATAAAAGGTAAAACTATTGTAAAATACGTAGGTAAAACTATTTTGAGATGAATCAAAGGTAAAATTACTGTAAAACGAATCACAGGCAAAACTATTGTAAAATAAATCACAGGTAAAACTATTGTAAAACGAATCACAGGCAAAACTATTGTAAAATGAATCACAGGTAAACGTATTGTAAAACGAATCACAGGTAAAAGTATTGTAAAATGAATCACAGGTAAAACTATTGTAAAATGAATCAAAGGTAAACTATTGTAAAATGAATCACAGGTAAAACTATTGTAAAATGTATACCTGTGGTGACGTGTCTCTGGTTTCCTCCGTGGAGGTGGAAGCGGAAGTGGTCCCCGAAGGAGCAGGCTTTAAGGCGCGGCGTCGTTTGTGCGCGTACGGCTTGCTATGGGAAGTCCCGTTCACGCCGTTATGGGGCGCGCCCTCCGCCGCCTGGGAAAAACGAGGTTCTCTTAACTAATTTTACTTACTTAACCTTAGAACTTCGTGCGGCTCTTTCGAGGAAGTCACGTGTTGAAACCCGGCCAGACACCAATGAGTTTTCTGCTAAAACTTATGTGTCTAATTGATAATTGCAATTTATCACACGCTTTTTGGAAAACATCGTGAACCTGCATATCTCTAGAGAATTCTGGAGATATGTGTAACCTACCAATCCGCATTGGAGCAGCGTGGTACGTCTTAACTCCTTCTCTCCGAAAACGTAGAGCAGAGGCCTATTCCCAGTAGTGGGAGAGTAACAGGCCGCTATATAACCTTAAAAACATCATCTTCCTGTCCTTATACCACTCTTAATTGGGGTTTAAACATGTTGTTGCATGTTTTGGCTAGTTATTTGTCTGACGTTAACTTTTATTAGTCACCTTTTACGACACCTGAGTAAGAAATAAAGGTGGTCTATTCTACTATATGTTTGTACCGATGTACCGATTCGATCCGCGAATAAAGAAATCTTAGACCGCGAATATAGGACTTGAGTCGCATTTTTCAGTCCAATAGTGAAAACGCGAATGAAGGAAGCGTGAATAAAGAGCTTTTACTGTACTAATAACCAATAAACCAATTACCTCTGTATCCTGTGATCTGCTGAACCGCCTCTCTATTGAATTTTTGAACTTATAGGAGTGGAGGTAGTCGTCAGAGTGTTCCGGTTTACGCACTTTGCGGAGGGCTTCTCGCTTCATACGCCCATCTAGAGGTAGGGGTTCAGGATTTTCCACTTCAGCTACCACTTGGTTTACTGTAAGCCAAGAATTAAATTTAAGACTAAAGTTGACGAGTACTAAGTCGTTACATTACTTTTCTATGAGGAAGATTTAATAGATATTAAGGAGATGGGATAATCAATAAATATAGTTAAAAAAACTAAATGAGTTAAAACATTTAAATGAGTTAATCTTGTATCTATATATATGGAGTATATATATATATATACTTCAACGATTTTCCTGAAATTCAGTATGTAGGGGTTTTAGGGGAGAAAAATCGATCTAGCTTTATTTTATATAAAAAAATCAGTTTTATCCCTGTTTTTGGCCTACTACTATATATACTAAAATTTACATTGAATAGTGTTTTTAACACAATTTTTGCTATAATTGTCAAGTCAGCGTTAGTGTATTCGGAAAACGGGCGGTCTCTAGAAATGAAAATATCCTCCTCCTCCTATTCCTCAATAAATGTGCTATAGTACAATCCAAGAAATTTTCAAATCAAGAAACAAAACTATTCAGTTTTATATATTAGTATCACTACATAGTATAAAAAAGTCGCTTTCTTTGTATATATATCCCTCTGTCCCTATGTATGCTTAAATCTTTAAAACTACGCAACAGATTTTGATGTGGATTTTTAATACATAGAGTGATTGAAGAGGAAGGTTGATATGTATAATAACATTCAATATGGAGTAGATAAATACTGTAATTTTTTATATCCGTACGAAGCCGGGGCGGGCCGCTAGTAGTCAATAAGTTAACATTCGACCTTATGCGGCGTCTCACGTCGAGATATTCAAATTCAAAATATTCTTTATTCAAATAAACTTGTAAACAAGTGCTTTTGAATCGTCAACTCTACTGCTGGTTGGGAAAGCTGTTCCTGCCGAGAAGAGCCAGTAAGAACCTCGCCGGTTACTCTTTTAAAAATATAATTCTTAATACTATTTACATTAAGTCGTTACTGTCTTTTACAATTTCAAAGAGACCTATATCCACACATTCTTATCTTCTAAATAATCTTCAATAGTATAGTAGGCTTTCTGTATCAGCCTCTTTTTAAGTGTTTTTAAACTGCTGTAATGGCAAAGCTGAAATTGATTGCGGAATTTTATTATACAATCTTTCAAAACCCACAAACGACTTACGCACTTTTGCAAGGCACAAAGCAGGAGCCGCAAGCTTATGTCGGTTCCTGCTTTGTCCATTGTTGATATATACATCACCTATCGTTTTATAATTCTTTATATTTTTATGTACATAAATTAAATTGCTAAAAATATAAATATAACAGGAAAACAGATAAACAGGAAAAACTAATATTAAGCGTCTAAAAAGCATATAGTTAAAGCACCTCTGTCGCAGTCCATGGCATATGGAAGGTCGATCTGCCCCCTATCCTGGTCATAGTGCTCCGGCACGAACGCTGGCGGCATCTCGGGCCGCTGGATGACTTTCACACCAAATCCTTGCGAACTGCTCGACGAGCTGGTCGTCTCTGATGAGGATCCGGTATGCGACCGCGTTTTATCACGCAGTACTGCATCTCCTGAAAAGGGTGGAACAATTATTGATATTAATGCATTAAACGGTTTCTAACTCAGTATTTCGCTGCTAGATATAAACATTAATTCATCATCATACCCCTGCCCTTATACCATTCTAAGTAAGGTTCAAACAAATTCAAATTTCAATTTTTTTTCGAATTCAAAATATTCTTTATTCAAATAAACTTGTAAACAAGTGCTTTTGAATCGTCAACTCTACTGCTGTTCCGGAAGCCGTTACTACCGAGAAGAGCCAGCAAGAAACTCGGCGGTTGCTCTTTTAAAAATATAATTGTTAATACTATTTTAATTCAGTCGTTAATGTCTTGTACAGGTTCAAAGAGAGCTATATCCATTATCCACACATTCTAATCTTCTAAATAATCTTCAATAGTATTAGTAGTAGTAGTAGTAGTAGGCTTTCTGTATCAGCCTATTTTTAACAAACAAACACAAAAACTTTTCAGATTTATATATTAGTACAGATTAAATGAAAATCTTTTAAGTCCAGATGTATGTTTGAACGAATATATGATAATGAAATGATCATTATTATCATAGTTTAATTTATTGAATTATCATAGTTTATTTGATCTTCTAGCAATTGTTATTCATGTGGTGATCACAGTTTACGAACTACCCAAAAATTGTTTAGTACATATTATAACCTTGCTCAGTAATTTTTTACAAAATAAAAAAAGAAACTTCAAAAAAAAAATATCGGGGCTCGATACTAGGATTTCTCGAAACTGCCCGTTGCCCGAATAAGCTACGCTGACTTG
Source organism: Morpho achilles (assembly GCA_947086495.1). Classification (NCBI taxonomy): domain Eukaryota; kingdom Metazoa; phylum Arthropoda; class Insecta; order Lepidoptera; family Nymphalidae; genus Morpho; species Morpho achilles. The sequence continues at coordinate 3,003,386 of CAMTZB010000004.1, read as the reverse complement.
ACAATTACCGGCAAAAATAGTGTTTTATATTATATTTAAATGTTAATAATTCTTTTATGCCCGAAAACAGGGTTAAAACGATTTTTTTGAAAATAAAAACTATCTAGATCGATTTTTACCCCCAAAACCTCCTACTTGCTGAATTTCATGAAAATCGGTGGATCGTTTCCGAGATTCCGAATATATATACACACATACAAGATCAATTCAATTATAGATAAAGGTACCTTTGGTAACAGCTTCGCAGTGCCTTTGCAGATGCGAGTTGAGCTGCGAGCAGAGGCCGTCCCCTGGGCCGAAGCCCTGCACGTCGACGAGGAACCTAACAGCCTCCGCCACCGCCTCTTGGTAGCCGGAGCGGAACTCCTCAGCAGCCTGCCGTTCCGCCGCTACAACAGCCCACGGGAAAGATGGAACATCTCCCGCCGGGTGACTCTCGCAAACATTAGGATCCTTCAGTGTATCGTACTTACAGATTGATTGTGATTGCGGCTGTCATCGTGTTTCATACTGTCCATAGTAATATTATAAATGAGCAAGTCTGTCTGTTTGCACGTTTTATGATCGCCTGTATGACTGTCTGTCCGACTGTTTAACATTTGTCTAAGTGTCTGCCTGATTGGCTGTCTGAGTGCCTGCCATTACGACTGTCTGATGGTTTACCTGATCGGCTGTGTTACTGTGTACCTATTTCTCTGTTGTCCGAGTGTCTAAACGAAAACCTAAGTCTACACTCCATTTTTATTTTACATTTTACAAAGGTAGAGTCTACACTCCATTTTTATTCCTCCCCAAAGGTACAGAGTAACCTTTGAGGGAAATAAAAATGGAGTGTAGACTTAGGTTTTCGTTCGTAATATTCTTTATTTTACATGACACTGACAGAAAGATTTACGCCCAATTTGCGCTGTACAGGCCACTATAAGTGGCTATAATAAAGCGTCTACCTGACTTATCTCTGTTTTTCTCAATATCTGTCTCGGTGTCTAAGTGTCTGCCTGATCGGCTGTCTATCTGCCTGACTGTCTGTCTGTCATTCTATATTTTTTGTTAAACAGGTCAGGTTATACCACATTATACTGATAAGGTGTTAATCATCGGTCCAGAAGACACTAGTAAACAGAGAGATACAATTACCACTTAATTTATAATATTAATATGGATTATGGAGTTTGTGCTCATTTTATAAATACAGAAAATCTGAGCACTAAATAAAAACATTACTTAGGGGCCATTCACAAAATACATCACGCTAAAAGAAGTTTTTTGTAACCCTCCCCCTACTGTCCCACTACGCCACACTTTCTGTAAACCCCCCCCCCCCCTTAAAAATATTACGTCACTAAAATTACGACCCCCCCTGAATACAATAAATTTCAATTAATAGTGTGATATAGGACTACAGTCTTTGCATGGTCTGACATATTAATTTAAATGGGGGAACCCCCCTTCCGGTCACCCTCAGCAACCCCCCTCCTTCTTGTATGCGAACGTATTTTATGAACGCCTCCTTCTCCCTTTTTATCTAAATTCCAGAAACACAACGATAGCCGCATCATTGGTGTTTAAGCGAACAATTATTTCAATAGTAACAAAACGAGCATATCAGAATAAAAATTTTGATAATTCATGCGACCATATATTCATATTCATGACTTATGCAGTTCACTTACTATATTAATAATTATAAGATCAATCGTAACGCATCTGAAGAAAACTATGTCACCGAAGTCACAAAGCAAACTTAACTAATTCTTGCTTAAATTACTTAAAATTGTCTATGTTATTTAATAGGTTAATACTGTCGTTCCAAGTTTATGGTATATTTGACAGTTATGGTATATTTGGTATTTTTGCGCATGTTCCATAAGCTTTTTTAACTAAGTCTTTTACGTTAAACGTTAAACTTTCCAATCTCATTATCTTTTTTAAATGTTAATTAATACTTATCAGAACTAGTTAATATTATAAATCTTCGATTCTATAGGTACTTGGGCACGAACTTTAATTTTTTTATTTATCAATTAAATAGAATTATTTAAAGTTTACAGGTCGCTTCGAAGTTACTAATATTTTAACTCTGATAATTTTTTGTAGACATTAATGAGTATTGTTTACGTAATTACAAAACGTTCAACATATAAGCTAAATAATTTGATACATTCACTAATCAGCGATTACTTTTGAGCATGCAGCGTAACAAAATAATAAAATATAATTGATCAAAAAAAGTAACGAATAATAATGCGGAAAGCTAAAAATAAAATATAGCATGGCAATGTTAGGCATTGTTAGTATTTTATATTATATTATCACTAGCGGCCTGCCCCTGCTTCGTACGGGTATAAAATATATATTCCATGTGAGTCAGTGTAAAAAAAATGATTAAAATTGATACAGTAGTTTTGATTTATTCATTACTGACCGTGGCCCGCAAGCGTTAAATTTGGAGAAAAACAATTTCCTTTCCCTATACTAAGAAGATTTCCTGCTATCTTTGGAATATCTAAATTCATATAGTACATTTTTACTTATTTACTTTTACATTTTCCCTGTGTATTTTATTTTTACAATTATTTACAGAATGTCTTTAAACAAACTCTTGAAAGAGCGACATCGCTGCTAAAGTCGAAGTGTTATAGGGAGAAGCGCGGCGTCCTCACGGCATTTTAAATCTGTAATATCTCCGAAAATGTTCACTTAAATTACATGCTGTAAACGGCCATATTGATCTATATTAAATCAACTATTTATTTAAGTTACTATTTTAAAAATGATTTATAGAAGTAGACGTTACTTGCGGAATTCCGTAGTATAAAAATTATGATAGAACTATTTTACTATTACCTATTTCGTTTGTACATCTAGAAAATTCTATCATAGCTAAATAATTCTAGCACAACTTTTGTATTTAAGAATGCTTAAATCGTTTGACAGGACTCTTTTTTATCTGCGATATGGACGCCGTGTGATATCCGGCTGAATAGAATAGTACCACCCTCATTTCTTACCGGGGTATCGTAAAAGGCGACTAAGGTAAGTCGACCCGCCGTGTGGTATCCGGTTGAGTAAAATAGACCACCCTCTTTCTTACCGAGGAGTCGTAAAATACGACTATGGTAAGTTGACGTCAGGCAGGCGGCCGGTCGTAAAATACGTAGCCAAATCATATGACAACATTTTTGTATCATGTTGTGCCGACCCCACTTAGAGTGGGATAAGGGCAGGAGGATGATGACGGACAGGTATATAAAATATTCAGACAAATAATTTAATAACATTTAAGTACGAGTATATAAAATAATGAAATATTTACATGATAGTAACAAGAACATCATGTCACATATAGGCTATAGAAATCCCGTTAATTCTATAGGAATAGGATGACATTGAAAAGCGCCATCTATTATCAAACTATCACACGACAACAGTCCACGCAAACGAAGTTACGGGTAAAAGCTAGTACTATATAATATTATTATGTTACAACATGTTTTTAATACAACCTCCTTCATCTATGAAGCCATAGATGCCACAATGCCAGCCACAATATGACAGCCACAATGCTTTTTCATATTAATCGCCAACTAGAGTTGGCGATTAATATGAAAAAGCATTGTGGCTGTCATATTTTTATGTGTCATTCATTTTGAGTTGTTGCGAAAGAGTAAATGGGTTGACTCTGGGAAAACTGCTTTTTATTTATTGAATAAGAATAAAGGAGAAATATCGTATTTTGTTATAATTACTTTTGCATAACTTTTATATTATATTTGTATTTGGACCACCGCAAAGTAACGCTTAATTTTATAAATGAGTCCTTATGAAGAGTAAGCATATATTTAAATCAAAATAACATTGGCGTACCATTTACGCGGTCCTGTAGAAACTTAAGGTGGCGGATAGCCATTTCAATGATCTCAGTCTTCTCGACCCGGCCTCTGCCTTTCTTTAAGTATTCTGGCGGGATAAGGCGGGATAAATCAGCTAGGCAGTTATTCATACGATCCCTGCGTCGCTTCTCTATGATGCGATGCGACATCGGATCTTGCTGTAATATAAATATATAATTTAAAGACACTCCACAATGTAGTAGCCGGGTGATTTGAACAGATCACTCTCATTTTTAACAGAGTCGTATAAGGGGACTAAGGTAAATTGACGTTTGGCAGGCGGCCGGTCATTAAGTAACTAACCAAATAATTTAACAACATGTTTAAGACATGTACCGATCTCACTTGAGGTGGGTGGAATAAGGGCAGGAGAATAATAAATTAATAGCCCTCTGGCCAATTGTTGTCAGTAATGATATATGATTTTAAAATCTATGACGATTAATTCCGCACTGGCTAATTTATTAATATATAAAGGTAATATATTGCGAAACTAATAAAAAGCGTGTAAAAACAACGAAGGTATATAAAAATCCACTAAAACTAGGAGCCGTAACTAATTGCCACTTCCAACATTGCGTGACCGTACTGTTATCTGCGATGATAGTGTGTTTAAGCTTTTTTACTACAAATTTGACTACTGTCTACATTGAATCTTTAAACCGAGCAGGAACTTGCATATAAGTAAGTCAAATAACAGCCTACTATTATTCCACTGCAGACTCTCCTTTTTTGGAGAGAAGGTTTGGAGCTTAAATGCACTAAGCTGCTGCAATACGGATTGGTAGGTTACATATATCCCCAGAATTCTCTAGAGATATGCAGGTTTCCCCGCGATGTTTTCTTTCACTAAAAAGCGTGTGATAAATTACTAATATCTAATCGAGGAGGAGGAATCTTTGGAGGAGGTCACAGGTTTAAACGCCGGGCAAAAACCGAAGTCTTTCTATTTAAACTTATGTATCTAATAGATAATTGCAATTTATCATAAGCGTTTTGGTGAAGAAAAACATCGTGAGGAAACCTGCATATCTCTAGAGATATCTAGGAATATGTGTAACCTACCAATCCGCATTGAAGCAGCGTGGTAGGTCTTAGCTCCAATCCCTTTCTCCAAAAAAATGGAGAGAGGTGGCCTATGCCCAGCATAGGGTTAGTAACAGGCCGTTACTTTAGGTAAGAAAGACTAAGGTCTTCGAGCAGTGGTCGCTAACTATGGTCCTCATAAGAAAGTTTAGAGTCGCACGGGCTATGGAGAGAGCTGTGCGTGGATCATCTCTACGTGATCAAATCAGAAATAAGGAATTCCGTAGAAGGGCCTAAGTGATGGATATAGCTCAGCAGGTCGCTAAGCTGAAGTGACACATAGTTTGAAGAACCGATGGATGTTGGGGGGATGCGCTCCACCAGATGGACAAACGACCTCAAGAAGGTGGCGGGGAGCCATTGGATCAAGGCAGCACATCGTGTCGCGTGGAAGTCCTTGAAACAGAACTTAACCCATTGATGCCAGACTGCGGTCTAGCCTAGTTTCTAGAGAAAGATCTGTAGTGAATTTTAACCAATTTTACGCTTTGAAATGACTGGTGTTATATTTGGCAAGTAACGACATTGTGCAATTCAGACATAATGTTGAAGTTACGATGCCCACTTTCTATTGTTGTTACATATAATGCAAGTGTTTAAAATGCAACACAAACGTCTACTGAGGAAATTTAATACTAAGGTTTTTCAAATTGACAATAAACTTTTACAGCTTTACTGGGCGGAACTATTCTACTCAGGCGGATACCACACGGCGGGTCGACTTACCTTAGTCGCCTTTACGACACCTCGGTAAGAAAATTGGGTGGTACTATTCTATTCAGCCGGATACCACACGGCGTAATAATTAAATCTAATACTACGATATATAAAACAGATAATAAGGTAAAAATTGGGCATATTCAGTATGACTTGCCCTCGCGACCTTCCCCTTCTTGAGGTAGGCGCCTGCAGGATACTCTGCCTCGTCTTCTGAAGGCGGTGCGAAGTTAAGCTGGTCGCCCACGCGCCCAAACTCGTCATTTGAGTTGTAACTGGAAAGAAAACGAAAATTAACGTTTAATTTACTCATATCTGAGATACCTATAATAAATAAAGCATTTTTCATCTTAGTATTTGACAATTACAAAATTAAAAAAAAGAAAGATGGATTGTGTGAAAAATGATATGCACGTTGGAGCGTCACCAGAGTTGACGAATGATAGAAGAGAATGGAAAAAGAAGACATGTTGTGCCGACCCCACTTAGAGTGGGATAAGGGTAGTAGAATGATGATGTGTATTTGACAAATATTTAACCAGCTCTCTCTTTATAGATAAGAACAGAACAGAACCTTTTCGAACCAGTGGTAAGCTTCATTATATTTTTGACGATTCGAATGAGCTTGAATAAATATTGACCAAAAGTAATAATTAAATTATTTTGCTATATTCCGCGATGAGATCTCTATCATCTATCATCGCGGATTATAGCAAAATAATTTTATTATTACTTTTGTATTATGGATCTCCGCAAAGTAACGCCTAATTCTATAAATTATATAAATGTTGACTATGAACTGTTCCCTAACAATTCCTACCGCAATAACGCCGCATAAAGAGCTCATGAATAAGGGTTTCTTATGGGCTGGAAACTACGGGCTCACCCGATCATCATCCTCCTGCCCTTATCCCACTCTAAGCGGGGTCGGCACAACATGTTATAAACATGTTGTCATAAGATTTGGCTGCGTTTTTACGACCGGCCGCCTGCCTGACATCAACTTACCTTAGTCGTATTTTACGACACCTCGGTAAGAGAGGGTGGTCTATTCTACTAAACCGGATACCACACGGTGGGTCAACTTACCTCAGTCGCCTTTTACGACACCTCGGTAAGAAATGAGGTTGGTCTATTCTACTCAGCCGGACACCACACGGCGGGTCGTCTTACCTTAGTCGCCTTTTACGACACCTCGGTAAGAAAAGAGGGTGGTACTATTCTATTCAACCGGATACCACACGGCGTCTACGGGCTCACCCGATATTAGACGTAATTATAGCCAGTTTCTATATATGTATAAAAACTAATACGTGCTTAAATAAGTTCAAGAAAAAGTCACTCAATCTATACTTATTGTAGAACAAAGAGCTGTCTGTTTGTAAATAATCGATTTTCTCAACATCTACTGAATGGACGGTTTTTACTACAAGGTAGTGAATATTTTTTCCGGAAGGTTTAGGTAAATGGCACATTACAGTTTAATGTAAAGTGTGTTGAAGAGATCACGCAGTAATAATAAACTCGTCTAGTACGAGCTTTAGTCACGTGCGCCGAGTTAACCAGCAGATATACACTAAAATAATATACTAGAAAATTGAATATCTTCATAAATACTATAAAAAAGTCCGCGAGAGCATGCCTCTCTTATCTTTAACTCATAATAACTCCTTTTATATTCGAAATTTCAATTAATAATAATAAATAATAATAAATAAATAAATAAATAAATACATGGGACACTTACACACACGGTCGTCCGTCTCCAAAGTAAGTAACTTAATACTTGTGTTATGGGTGACGGACAACTGGTGAATATATACTTATATATATTTAAATACATACTTAAATACAAATATACACCCAGGCTCAAAGGCCAACAAATTCTTTTTTTTTATATAGAAAATGTTGGCCCTCGGCGGGAATCGAACCCACGACCCGCGGAGCTGAAGGCAGGATCACTACCCACTGCGCCAACGGGCCAGTCAAATTATAAATATTACGTTATTAATAGCCGTGTGGTATCCGGCTGAGTAGAATAGTACCACCCTCTTTTCTTGCCGAGGTGTCGTAAAAGGCGACTAAGGTAAGTCGACCCGCCGTGTGGTATCTGGCTGAATAGAACAGACCAACCTCATTTCTTACCGAGGTGTCGTAAAAGGCGACTAAGTTAAGATGACCCACCGTGTGGTATCCGGCTGAGTAGAATAGTACCACCCTCTTTTCTTGCCGAGGTGTCGTAAAAGGCGACTAAGGTAAGTCGACCCGCCGTGTGGTATCTGGCTGAATAGAACAGACCAACCTCATTTCTTACCGAGGTGTCGTAAAAGGCGACTAAGTTAAGATGACCCACCGTGTGGTATCCGGTTTAGTAGAATAGTACCACCCTCTTTTCTTGCCGAGGTGTCGTAAAAGGCAACTAAGGTAAGATGACCCACCGTGTGGTATCCGGCTGAATAGAACAGACCAACCTCATTTCTTACCAAGGTGTCGTAAAAGGCGCCTAAGTTAAGATAACCCACCGTGTGGTATCCGGTTTAGTAGAATAGTACCACCCTCTTTTCTTGCCGAGGTGTCGTAAAAGGCGACTAAGGTAAGTCGACCCGCCGTGTGGTATCCGGCTGAGTAGAATAGACCAACCTCATTTCTTACCGAGGTGTCGTAAAAGGCAACTAAGGTAAGTCGACCCACCGTGTGGTATCCGGCTGAGTAGAATAGACCAACCTCTTTTTTACCGAGGTGTCGTAAAAAAAGACAGAGGTAAGTTGACGTCAGGCATGCGGCCGGTCGTAAAAACGCAGCCAAATCATGTGAAAGCATGTTTATAACATTTTGTGCCGACCCCATTTAGAGAGGGATAAGGGCAGGAAGATGATGATAGCATAAAAGTAACGGCCTATTACAGTCCCAATGCTGGGTCTCTCTCTGTTTCTTGAGATAAGGATTTGAGCTAAGACCTACCACGCCACTATAATAATTCGAAATCGAAACTTCTGTAAGTCACTGAAGCTGAAAGTGATCATATAAATTTGCGTAACTTGAATTATTCAAATGGTAACCGACATGATATCAAAATTCCATAATTCAAATTACATTGTGCCCCGGTCGTCAAAAGTAATATCATTTTTATGCTCGACAGTTCAGCCACGTGATCGGTTTTTCTGGCTTATAAATATACAAAATGTTTTTGGTGTATATGTAAGAAATAGGACAGAACGGGTACAGATGGACTAGAGCAATATATAAACAAAACAGGGTCTTTAGTACGAATGTCTCAAATAATTTTTAGAATTAGGCGTTACTTTGCGTAGATCCATAATACAAATATAATAATAAAATTATTTTGTTATAATCCGCGATTAAGTAAAATAGACAATATATATAATACTAAATGTAAATCCGCTTTGTCGTGGAGTCTATCTCGTGATGATACTTCGGTTGCGGGGCGAAACGATTGTTGTCTTTGTGATAGTGAACGTATGTAGTGCTTGTGTATTGTGGTAGCGGTGGAGAGGTTTGTGCGTGTGTTTTTATGAATCCTGCATGTATCAGGTATGAGGACGGATTGTCCACTCTACATTCAGCCTTATGTATATTTTCTATTTTACTTCACCGCGGATTATAGCAAAATAATTTTATTATTACTTTTGTAAGAATGACTCATCATCCTCCTGCCCTTATCTCACTCTAAGTGAGCTCGGCACAACATATAAACATGTTGTCACATGATTCGGTTACATATTTCACCTCGACACCTCGGTAAGAAAGAGGGTGGCACAAAACGATGATTTTTGCGGCCCAGTCAACATATTCGACGCAAATCTATACTAATATATAAAGTTGAAGAGTTTGTTTTTTGTTTGAATGCGCTAAGCTCAGGAGTGATTAGGAAAATTCTTTGAATGTAAGATAGTCCATTTATCGAGGAAGGCTATAGACTATATAACATCACGCTAAGATAAATAGGAGAAGAGCAGCAATAAAAAATAGTAGGAAAACAACATAATTTAAAGCTTTCCTTCAAAAATCATGCATTACAAAATTGTTCCAGTCTAAAAGTTCTAAATAAAAGTCCACGACAGCATATGTCTAGCTTTTAAAGTTGACTCACTTTAACCATTTTTGTGGTTATCAAAAGACTATATTACGGTTTTAATCTTTTCACGCGGGCGAAGACGCTGGAGATTCCTAGTTGGTATATATCGGTACAGACTTAGCGCCAGACAAAGTCACAAGCACATATTCCTAACATAACTAAAACCACGTGAGTTTTTTATGTGCCTCCGACGTTTGCCCGCTCACGTGTCCCGTTCCTATTTACCATAAACCGAACGCGTGACTTCATAAATATATATTACTTTATGAATTTTAATGTTACCCATATGTTGCTTCCAGAAATAGTAAAAAAAATTGTTTTTCGTTATTGCAAAACTTAGTGATGAAAAGTAAAGTTACCTGTACCTAACTCACGCAATAAATGTGTCCTTATTCATTGAAGGGCCAGTCTGTCAAATAAATTATGAAGAAGCATCTAGATAAACAGTTCGAAATTAGTACATCTCAACGTTTTTATTACATGTATATGTACATAGATTTACACGCCGTGTGGTATCCGGCTGAATAGAACAGTACCACCCGCATTTCTTACCGAGGTGTTATCAATGGCGACTAAGGTAAGTGGACCCGTCTTGTATCCGGCTGAATAGATTAGTACTACCCTCATTTCTTACCGCGGTGTCGTAAAAGGCGACTAAGGTAAGTCGACCCGACGTGTGGTATCCAGCTGAGTAGAATAGACTACTAGTCATGTTTTTCAAAATTACACTCTAATATATAACTCATACATAATATATAAAATATCTGGGTGACCGAGCTTCGCTCGGTAATTTTTTACAAAAAAAAACTTAAAAAAAAAGAAAAAACAATTATTTAGTCGGGGAACGATCCTTGGCATTCACATTTCTCGAGGCTGCCCGTTACCCGAATAAGCTACGTCGACATAACAGCTAATGGCGAAAATTCAATTCAATATCAATGTTAGTGTTTTTTAAATCCCAAAAACAGGGATAAAACAATATTTTTTTTACATAAAACCTAGCTAGATCAATTTTTCTCCCTGAAAACTTCCTACATGCTGAATTTCAGGAAAATCGTTGGAGCCGTTTTCGAGATTCAGAAAATATATATATATACAAGATTAACTCATTTAAATATAAAGATATATTACTCGGTAACCAGGCTTTGCTATGGCTCAATCTAAATTGTGCGCTTTTTAAAACACAAGTTACTAATAAACTGTCAGTTAGCCTATTCGGAACATATCTGACACATATCTCGGAATTTTGCGTTTCTCAAGTTTCTGATAGGCTTATTGAGCACTTAAAGTCCCTAATAAGTTAACAGGTAGATCATGTGGCTGTTATTTTGTTTATCTGCTAGATAGCAAACACCTATTATATCATCGGCGTCTTCTTTCTTTTTTTAATTTTTTTAAATATTTTTTTTTTATAACTTTAAAAAAAACAGAGCGAGGCTTGGTCACCAAGGTAATATTATTTATTCAACCAAAAAATAACAATAATAATCCGGAAAATGATAGCCGTAAAAGCAGACGCTTAAATACTGAAATAATGCGAGGTCCTACGAAACAAGTTCATGAATACAGATTTATGCGTGATTTTTTGCGTGTGTTTAAAAATTTGTGAAATATTCACGAAATCGTTTCCGCGAATTGCAAAATGAAAATTGTCAATACAAATGGGTCACAGATTACATTGTTACAGAAAACTTTTTTAATTTTTTTGTAATGGTGTTTTAGTCTGTATGTGGTATCCGGCTGAGTAGAATAGACCACCCTCATTTCTTATCGAGGTGTCGTAAAGGGCGACTAACGTAAGTTGACTCACTGTGTGGTATTCGATTGAGTAAAATAACCCTCCCCCATTTCTTACCGAGGTGTCGTAAAAGTCGACTAAGGTAAGTCGACCCGCCGTGGTATCCGGGTGAGTAAATTGACCCTCCCCCATTTCTTACCGAGGTGTCGTTAAATACGACTAAGGTAAGTTGACGTCACGCAAAATACGTATCCAAATCATGTGGCAACATACACTTAGAGTGTGATAAGGACAGGAGGATAAAGATGAACTGTTTCATACATAAAATCTTTAATATTTAAATGAGTTAATCTTGTATGTATATTATATTTTTAGAATCTCGGAAACGGCTCCACCGATTATCTTGAAATTCAGCATGCAGGGAGTGAGAAAGAGGATTGAGGGAGAAAAATGGACCTAGGTTTTATTTAAAAAAAATCATTCTATCCCTGTTTTTGGGCATAAAAAAAACAAAAGTTTACTTTTAATTTATTGAATATATACAACACAATTTTCGCCGTGAAATGTCAAGTCAGTGTAGCTTATTCGGGAAACAAGTGGTCGCGCGAAATGAAAATACCTTGGATCGAGCCTCACCTACCCTATTATTTTTTATTTATTTTTTGAAGCACCTTTTTTATTTTGGTTATTTGGTCAACCTGGTACTTTTTCTTACACGTAATTATAATTTGAACTCATGCATCGATATTTAATTTAGAAAAACAACGCTCAAAAATTTAAACTACTGCGCAATTAAATCTTATCAATGTTATTAATATTAAATACATTATTATCGGCTCAATAAAAACTTTAAGATCGTTATTAGTTCGTAAACAATTGCTCTGTACGCGTCGACCTTGACATTATAAGAGTAAACGTGATTGCTCCGTCCATCTTTTTCAATGCAACTTTATGTCACGTGACTAGTGGAATAATCCCATGTACTTTGGCCGGTGAGGTTGTTTACTGCGTACATTGTGGGAAAAAAGCTATACTAATATAAAACTAATGAAAATATTATTTTGCTATAATCCGCGATAAAAGAAAATATATGTAATGCTAAATGTAGAGTGTACTCGTTCTTATGCCTGATACATGAAGAATTTGTAAAAATTTATGAACTACCGCCACCGATAACACAACAATACACAAGCACTGCACACATTCAGCGCCACAATCTCAACAATTATTTCGCCCGTAACCGAAGCATTGTCAGGAGATAGACTCAACGACAAAATCGCAAATTTTCGTGGAATTGTTGTTCGACGTATAAAATTATATAAGTATATATTCACCAGTTGGCTGTCACCTATAACACAAATATTAAGTTACTTACTTTGGGGACGGACGACCGTGTGTGTAAGTGTCCCATATATTTGTTATATTTATTTTTTTTAAAAACTGTTTAGGTAGGCCCCGACTCGGATTTGGGTACAGACTTGCTGCTAGTGGGGATGGAGGATGTAAAATAAATAAATATAAATGTATATGGGACAATTACACACACGGTCATCTGTCCCCAAAGTAACTTTATACTTGTGTTATGGTAGACAGACAACTGGTGAATATATACTTATATATTTTTTAAATACATACTTAAATACAAATATACATCCAGGCTCAAAGACCACGAATTCATTTTATAGAAAATGTTGGCCCTCGGCGGGAATCGAACCCGCGACCCGCGGAGCAGAAGCCAGTATCACTACCTACTGTGCCGAGCCAGTCTCAACAACACCAACAATCTCAAAAATTATTTTGCCCCCACGAACATCAATATATATATCACATATGTTTATATAACACATATCGCCATATAAATACGTGATAAAAATAGACCACACTAGAATAATTATTGATAAATATAATCAAAACATTATTGTTTATAACGTTATAATTTTATTTATATAACAATTGTGTATATGACGTTAGTTGTATGACGTCAAACCTTATTCATTCGTAATTTTTTTATAGTATATAATTTTCCTCCACGTGCTATGTCGTTGATATGTCGTATATGCATAAGTTTTACAAATCCTGCCTATATAAGGTAAGAACACGGATACTACACTCTACATCAGGGCTTCTTAAACTTTTTTATATAGCGACCCCCTTCAAGCTTAGGAAATTTTAAACGACCCCCTCCTCCATATAATGAAAATTCAAAATATTCTTTATTCAAATAAACTTGTAAACAAGTGCTCGTCAACTCTACTGCTGGTTCGGAAAGCTGTTCCTACCGAGAAGAGCCAGCAAGAAACTCGGCGGTTGCTCTTTTTAAAAAATACAATTCTTAATGCTACTTACATTTAATGTTTCTATCTTGTACAGGGTCGAACAATATTTATATCCAAGCATTTTTATCGTCTAAATAATCCTCAACAGTATAGTAGGCTTTCTGTATCAGCCTCTCCTTAATAGTGTTTTTAAACTGCTGTGATGGCAAAGTTAAAATTGATTGTGGAATTTTATTATAGAATCTTATACCCAAACCCACAAACGACTTACGTACTTTTTCAAGGCGCAAATATATATTAACCGTGATGTAGATGTAATATCGCACTATTTTACAATGTAAATAACAGTTTTGCATTGCCACTTTTTTCAAAAAATAGTTATAATAAAACTACAATAGTATTTTGTATGATTTTTATTTGTATTTATATTTGTACGTAGTGAAGAAGCCCTGCTCTATATATATAGTAATAATAATCAATACTAATATATAAAGCTGAAGAGTTTGTTTGATTGTTTGAACGCGCTAATCTTAAGAACTACTGAACCGATTTGAAAAAATCTTTTTAGTGTTAGATAGTCCATTTATCGAGGAAGGCTATAGGCTATATAACATCACGCTAAGACGAATAGGAGAGGAGCAGCAATAAAAAATATTACGAAAACGGCAAAATTTAAAACTTTCCTTGCGTGGGCTGAGTGGACGGTGATAGTTATTCAAAAATCATGTATTACAAAATTGTCCCACTCACAAAAATGCCACTTTAAGTGGGGTCGGCACAACATGTTACAATTATATTGTCACATGATTTGGCTACGTTTTTTACGACCGCTTGCGTGACGACTTACCTCAGCCGCACTTTACAACACCTCGGTAAGAAAGTGGTCTATTCTACTTAATCATATACCACGTGATGGGTCAACTTACCTTAGTCGCCTTTTACGACAACTTGGTAAGAAATGAGGGTGGTCTATTTTACTGAACCGGATACCATACGGTAGGTTAAATTACCTTAGTCGCCGTTTACGACAACTCGGTAAGTAATGAGGGTGGTCTATTCTACTCAGCTAGATACTAATACTCACAAACTATCGCAGTTATATATTTTTTTCGAATTGACTGTATACTGTTAGCTTAGGGCTAACGGCTATAACAGCGTCACCGGGCGGAACGGGCGAGCGCAGAAGCATCGCCGAGGTTGTGAAGTGCGAAGAGTAGATGCACAGAAGCACTACTAGCGTCGTGGAGTATATAGTTATAATATTAGTAAGATAGTAAAGGACAGGGCTTCTTAAACTTTTTTATATAGCGACCCCCCTTCAAGCTTAGGAAATTTTCCTCCTCCATATAATGAAATATATATTAACCGTAGATGTAGATGTAATAGCGCACTATTTTACAATGTAAATAACAGTTTTGCATTGCCACTTTTTTCAAAAAATAGTTATAATAAAACTACAATAGTATTTTGTATGATTTTTATTTGTATTTATATTTGTACGTAGTGTGTATACTAATTTTAAAATTTTATTTATAATTGTTGTAAACTAACCAGTGATAAATTTAATAAAATCTATTTAATTAAATTTAATAAAAAGGGGTAATGAAGGAACTTAGGAGGAGAAATATCAATAAATCTTTGTTAGAAAAGTTCTTTAAAGGACAGCTGCAGCCATGTAGTTGTATCAATAATGATTGAAAATTAACAGATCTTCGCGACGCCTTTTGCTTTCAGTCTCTCAGTTCTAGTCTCGCGATCCCCCTGGGGGTCGCGACCCACAGTTTAAGAAGCCCTGGTATAGGATACTGCTATCTTCTTAAAAAATCATCGATCACGTTGTCATTTTTAATAAAACAATCACTTATCTAGATCAAACTGACATAGTATTGCACTTCGCCCTAAATATCGAGATCGCAACGATAGGCGACACGTGACAAACGTGACTGCGGATCGACAAAAACATGTTGCATTATCGAATAATTTATACGATACTTAGGTATTGCTTAATACCGCTCATGCACGTTGCGACGTGAAAACAAATACGCTGCGTGCACTTTAATGTAATGTCCTTAAAAAAAAGAATGCGAATGGGTAAAAGTAAAGTAAAAAAAAATAGTAAAGTAGCGGCCTCTAACTGTTCCACTAATAAATAAATAATAAATAAAATATATGGGACACTTACACGGTCGTCCGTCCCCAAAGTAAGTAACTTAATACTTGTATTATGGTAGACCGACAAGTGGTGAATAATACTTATATATTTTTTAAGGTAGGGTCACTACCCACTGCTCCAACGGGCCAGTCAGTCCACTGCTAGACAAAGGCCTCTGTTTTTGTATAAATGGTTTGGAATTAGATACGCCACGCTACTCCAAGGAATGGCTAGGTTTAAGATGTCCCCGGAACTCTGTAGAGACATACATAGCTCGTTGCTTCAACTGTCGCTGACTATGGGCCTCATAACAAAGCTCAGACTCGTTCAGCGGTTGATGTAGCGAGCTATGTTTGGAGTGTCTCTACGCGATCAAATCAGGAATGAGATGATCCGTAGTAGAAACAAAGCTTAAGATGTTTAAGGAATGGGCATCCCTGGCAAGAAGACGCAGCGTCAGTAGACCCCCTACGAGGTGGACAGACCTTAAAAGGGTCGGGGGGAGCAGCTGGATTCAATTGGTAATCCTGCATACTTAAGGTATGCAGGATTACCAATTGAATCCAGCGGTTTAGCCTCCTACACTTAGCATTACTTAGATTTTCTTAACAATTATTATTTATTATTTATAGCAACATTATTGTATAAAATTTTGATGGCCAACCAATGTACCTTGAGCTGAAGTATATTTAAAGCGCCTACTTCTCAAATCTTCTTCCTGCCCTTATTCCACTCTTAGTGGGGTCGGCACAACATTTTATAAACATGTTGTCACATGATTTGGCTGCGTTTTTACGACCGGCCGCCTGCCTGACGTCAACTTACCTCTGTCGTATTTTACGACACCTCGGTAAGAAAGAGGGTGGCCTATTCTACTAAACCAGATACCACACGGTGGGTCAACTTACCTTAGTCGCCTTTTACGACACCGCGGTAAGAAATGAGGTTGGTCTATTCTACTCAGCCGGATACCACACGGCGTGTCGACTTACCTTAGTCGCTTTTTACGACACCTCGGTAAGAAATGAGGGTGGTACTATCCTATTCAGCCGGGTACCACACGTCCAACTTTACTTCTCAAATATTTGCCGATAAATCGATTATGTGCGCGCTTTTTTATCTGAGGTTATCGTTACAACAACAATTTTTAATCACACTTTACTTTGTTGCTCAATTGACGAAATGTCAGGGGCTCAGTGTAAATGCAATTTTGTTATTGATAAGAAAATTGTGGCACGATCCAATTAACGTGAATGGTACACGTGATTTGATAGGATTAATTCGACAAATATGTAAATACGATCGCTAATATCGCCTTACAACTTTCACGGATTACAGTGTCATGTGACGATGTGTATTACGTCGTTACGTGAGGAAAATGGAAAATTATGATTCAATGTCTTCCTCTTTTGAACCTAGTAACTTACACTGTAAGACAGGCCTCTTCAAAAGTATTCTATTTTCTTAACTGATAATGATATTATATAGTCAGGAAATTTGTTGTAAATGGATATTTTGGAAATGTAAGAAGTTGAATAATGAGAATACAAGACGACGCAAATCCCAGAGTGTGGAGAGGAAGAAACAAGTCTTCACCTTATGGCTGAGTGCCTTTTGTACTCGCTGGTAAGATGGGAGATACTCGGTAAGGATAAAATAGAAGTTGAGGACCTAACAAATATCCCCTTCATATATATATTTTGATACCTGATAATACCTGATAATAGGATATTATCAGGTTTGTAAAAGCATCAGGTAGGTTGAAGCAGGTGACACTGTCGGGACAGCAGTGAAACGCTTGTCCCAACATGGGAAATGGGTGGAATAGTCCAGAATAGGAGCTGACCACCCGTCCTGCAACGACGGGCGTCCCCGCAAATAGATAGATAGTCAGGAAATGAGGTAGGATGCGGTATTTATGGGGAAATGCCTAGACAGATGATTCGTGAAAATCTAGGCAAATTTACCTCCATATTCCAAGCAGAGGTGTATGCCATAAATGTGTTGTAACTCTACTTCGGAGCAACAATCTTAACCGTACAATATACATTCATTCAGACAGCCAGGCGGTTCTGACAGTTCTATCTACAGAAAGTACAAAGACGACGCTGGTTGAAAATTGCAAAAATCTTCTCAACATCCTGGGCTGGTAACAGAATGATACTACGTTGGGTCCCTGGGCATGCAAGAATTCCCGGCAACGACATAGCCGATGATGTTGCAAAAGCAGGTGCTAAAATCTCGCAGATGGGACCAGAACCAATCTGTGGAATTCCAAAAAGTTTGGCCATGCTTACTCTGGAAACCTATGGCACTTAATCTCTGGAGAAATAGTCCGGGATTAAAACTCTCGAAAGTGCTAATGAAAGCCTTTAACAAAAGAGCTACTTGCAAAATCTTAGCAATTAGTAGAACTAATCTAAGTAAACTAGCGAGGGCGCTTACAGGGCACTGTGGACTAAATAAACACATGTTAAACCTGAAGCTGTCAGCCACGGAATCGTGCAGACTCTGCCTAAAGCCGGAGGAAACACCCATGCATATCCTGTGCGACTGTTCTGAGCTGGTTCACATTCAATACTCTCTCCTAGAGTCGCATAGTCTACGCCAAAAAGAGGCAAAAGATCTCGCTGCCAAAAAGGTCCTGGAATTTCTGGAGGACACCTGCATTGGCAGCGAACTGTAGTCAATCGCGATCACAATAGATCAGTAATGGTCAAAGTGATACTGGGCCCTGCAGAGCCACTACTCCCAGAAGAAGAGAGCCACTACTCCCAGAAGAAGAAGAAGAACTGACTATATGTTGCCAGCCTTAACTGCTAAGCTAAGTTTAGCTTGAGCTGCTAACTAAAAAATGCTGAGAGTAGAGCGCAAAAGCTCTATTAGCGTCGGGAAACGTCGTTCTAAGGGCGCCCTGTGAGGCTGGACCACGGCTTAGGGCGAACTTTAGTGGAGGGCTAATATTATGATAAGTGTAGAAAGCAGTTGTCTGCTTCCTACACCTAGCATTACGTAGATTCTCTTAACAAATGCTTATTATGGCAAAATAATTATCCATGTGTAAATAAAAATGACCTAAAGTATATAAAGACTGTGTATATAATATGTATTTTATTGGTCAACCTGTTGCATAACGCATTTAAAAATTTTCCAAGACATCGTATTGAAAACAAGAGATAAGTTAAAAACGAGCTCCATTTATTTCATGACGTAAATAATTTTATACCTAAAGGTCATATCATCTTTAGCATACAATCTTTTGTGTTATTAAATATTATATTATTAACTAGCGGACCGCTCCGGCTTTGCACGGGTATAAAGTGTATATAGCCCATGTCACTCAGTGATCTCAGTCACTCAATGCCCTCCTCGCGGCACTTTTAATTTGTAATATCTTCGAAAATGTTCATTTAAATTACATGCTGTAAACCGCCATATTGATCTATATGAAATCAACAATGTATTTAAGGTACTTAATTGGATAAAGATTAATGCTGTATTGTTTAAAATTGCTTCGATAATATGGCATTATTTTTCGTGAAAAGTAAATGACAAAAAAATGCTATTGTGGGTTATCCACAAAAGATAGACATATACCATCGCGGACTTTTCTGTAGACCTTTTCAAGGTGTACAAATACTTAGTATATTATTTTGATAAATCTCGTAAGGTTCAGCTTGCGTTTGCAATGGAAGCTGAAAAAAAAGGAATTATATACGACATCACATTGCGTACTTTTACAGATTTAAGCATACATAGGGATATAGGGACATGGGGACAGACAGAGAAAGCGACTTTGTTTTATACTATGTAATGATTAACTAGCCAGTAGCTTCGCCCCATGAAAATCAGCGTCTCACAAATTTTTTCAAATTTTGAACATAAAAGTAGTTATTGTGTTCATAATTAATGTTAAGATGAAGTTATGCGGGAACTCAGAACAGAGGGAAAAGTTCCCGCCGTGATAACGCCGCGTAAAGAGCTCATGAATAAGAGCCTCGTATGGGCTCGAAACTAGTCGGGCTCATCCGATAAAATAAGACGTGAGTATAGCCGGAATCTTAACATTAATTATGAATACCACTCACGATAGTTTAAATTCAAAGTTATTGTGTTGTAATATTGTGCAAATGGTAGACGCAAATCTATCTATCTATCTATTCTATACATAGGTATAATAAAATCGTTGAGATGTCAAATCTCTGTTTGTTACCGCTAATCTCAACAACCGATGATCCGATTTGGACGCTGTTTTTACTAATATGTATTAGAAAGCCTCATTTAACATGTAGGGTATATAGGTTTTATTTCAATTGCTCGACAGATAAAAAAGATATTATGTCAATTTTAAGTTGACATTTGTCGTATACTATGATTGATATGATACTAGTACTTGCATTTTTCGTTTTAGCCATTCCGATTAGAAAAATTTGTATTTACGTTTGTAATGTTTTCACACAAAAACTACTGGACCGATTTCAAAAATTCTTTCACCATTGGAAAGCTGCATCTTTACTGAGCAACGTAGGCTATATGACATTAAAAAAATAGGGATCCGTTATTAAAAATGTACTAAGGTGTAAAAAAATTAGTCATAAAAATCTGACATTGTGTGCGCTGCGAAAACTGTTGATGATATATTTAACACAATAAAATATATAGTCCGACTTAGTAGCCTTTCCACTGCCATGAGATCGGTATGTACGCAGGTGAAACCGCGGGATATTACTAGTATGTAATAAACAAATTTTAGCACGAAATCTGTGACAGTTTTCACTGAATTAATTTAAACTTAATACACCGCCATAAGTGAAAGCGTACAAATTACAATGCAAAAGAAAATAAAGAGAAAGGTAATTTAGACTGAATGCGAAAATATTTATAATATATGTATTAAAAATTTTGCTTTATGATCTTAAAGATAAAATATTAAAATTACAACTCCGTTATTATTAGCCAAATTCCGTTATAAATAATCATCAGTATCCTCCTGACCTTTTCCCATTCTAAGTGGTATCGGCACAACATGTTGTAAACATGTTGTCACATGATTTGGTCGTGTTACAGTATTTTGAATTTGAAACCGTCATAAACTTGCGGCTCCTTATTTGCGCCTTGCAAAGGCGTAAATCGTTTTTTACATTGTACGTAAAGGTTTACTAGCAGTTTATAATCTTAAATTCTTATAATAATACATAATAAATTATTGCTAATTACTTAACTAAAATAAGGTAATCATAACATGCAATGAAACTTTTTTTTTAAGCAAAATATAATATATTAGATTTGTTGATTGATTTTTTCTTAAAGGTAACAAAAGAATCACCGAAAATGTCTAATTTTCCACTATAATCGTTTCATAGGCGATCTACGCGCGGAATATTAGAGTTAGCCACTAGTGCGCCTTGTTATAATATTCTAAATTTGAATTTATGACAATGGCACAGAAGCTCAAAGAAAAGTAAAAGATAAGACAACTCAAGGCGAAGTAATCGATCGACGAACGAAGCTTTACTTTTACTATTTACCTTTAATATTTAAATGAGTTTATCTTTTTTTTATATATATCTACCAGTAAATTTATTTACATAAAAAATGTACAAGTTATATCTATCTTAAATTACTTACACACTAGGACTATACAAATCATGCCACGAATGGTCCCAAGAATACTGGCAGTGTTTCCGCGCTGAATCGCTAAGCTGATTCTTTGTGCGAAAAAGGAGCCAGCCGTCTTGTCACCTGAAGAGGCAATCAACCGAGGTGCTAATCTTGTATATATATTCGGAATTTCGGATACCACTCAAACAATTATCCTGAAATTCAGCATGTTGGGGAACGTTATTTAGCTATGTATTAGACCTACAATATTCTAAATTTGAATTTATGAAAATGGAACAGAAGCTCAAAGAAAAGTAAAAGAAAGAACGACTCAAGGCGACGTAATCGATCGATGAACGGCACCGTGGGTCGACACGTGCTAGCCGGTCACGTTGTGCGCCGCGAGGCGGGAAAATGCCGCTGCGAGTCGCGTGACGCAACCTCTCTGATATCGATACTCGACACTCGATAACCGGGACATGTCGGGGAGAATCGGTTGTTAATTGTAAATAATAACACATTTTATTTAGTTATCTACGCGCCCTATAGGTTACAACGCCGTAAATCCAGCTTAATAGAATATTACCCTGTACCACCCACATTTCTTACCGTGGTGTCGGAAAAGGCAACTAAGGTAAATCGACCCCCCGTGTGTTATACGACTGAGTAAAATTGACCACCCTTATTTCTTACCGTGGTGTCGTAAGGCGACTAAAGTAAGTCGACCCCCGTGTGGTATCCGGCTGAGTAGAATAGTACCACCAACATTTCTTTCCGTGGTGTAGTTAAAGGCGACTAAAGTAAGTCGACCCCCGTGTGGTATCCGACTGAGTAGAATAGTACCACCAACATTTCTTACCGTGGTGTAGTAAAAGGCGACTAAGGTAAGTCGACCACCCGTGTGGTATCTGACTGAGTAGAATATACCACCCTTATTTCTTACCGTGGTGTCGTAAAAGTTAACGTTGGGTAACTGGTTTAAACTAATACTCCTAGCCGAGTCAAATCGGGAACATGCCATCAAATGATGACGCGCTCACATGTTATAGTGACGTCAACGGGTCTTCGTTTTATAATATGCAGTGAAAATGCCATAGCTCACTGAACTTTTGCATGCTATTAAATCTAAAAACAAGTATAAATATGACGGACGGACGTCACTATATCTTATAGGGTACGAACGTATTTCATTTCTGTTTATACGCATACTATATATAGATATTTTTTACAATATACAATATTTCTGTGAACGCCGTGTGGTATCCGGCTAAGTAGAATAGTACCACCCTCATTCCTTACCGAGGTGTCGTAAAAGGCGACTAAGGTAAGTCGACCCGCCGTGTGGTATCCGGCTGAGTAGAACAGACCACCCTCATTTCTTACCGAGGTGTCGTAAAAGGCGACTAAGGTAAGTTGACCCACCGTGTGGTATCCGGTTTAGTAGAATAGACCACCCTCCTTCTTACCGAGGTGTCGTTATATACAACTAAGGCAAGTTGACGTCAGGCAGGCGGCCGGTCGTATAAACGCAGCCAAATCAAGTTACAGCATGTTTATAACATGTTGTGCCGACCCCACTTAGAGTGGGATAAGGGCAGGAGGATATATATATACAATATTTCTGTGACAAATGTGTCACGCCCACACAGTATAAAATAGTTCCTATTATAGATTGCCATTTCTATATTTGAATTCATACATTTATTTATTTTTATTTACTCAGTATATTAAAAGAGGTCTTGTAATCTATACTAATAAATAAAGCTGAAGAGTTTGTTTGTTTGTTTGTTTGTTTGTTTGTTTGTTTGTTTGTTTGTTTGTTTGTTTGTTTGTTTGTTTGTTTGTTTGTTTGTTTGTTTGTTTGTTTGTTTGTTTGTTTGTTTGTTTGTTTGTTTGAACGCGCTTATTTAAGGAACTACTGGACCTATTTGAAAAATTGTTTCTGTGTGAGCAATAGGCTATATAACATCACGCTGAGATGAATAGGAAAGTAGCAGCTATAAAAAATAGTATGAAAACGGCAAAATTTAAAGCTTTCCTTGCGTGCGCTGAGTAAACGGTAATAGTTATTGAAAAATCATGTATTACAAAATTGTTCCCCTCTAAAAGTTCTAAAGAAAAGTCCGCGACAGCATATGTCTAGCTATTAAAGTTAACCCACTTTAACCATTTTTATGGTTATCAAAAGACTATAATACGGTGTTAATCTTTCCACGCGGGCGTAGCCGCTGGCTGTAGCTAGTATACAATATTTCTGTGACAAATGTGTCACGCCCACACAGTATAAAATAGTTCGCGTTATGGATTGCCATTTCTACATTTGAATTCATACATTTAATTTTTTAATTCACTCAGTATATTAAAAGAGGTCTTGTTATGGAATATAGAAACGCCGTGTGGTATCCGGCTGAATAAAATAGTACCACCTTCATTTCATACCGAGGTGTCGTAAAAGGCGACATTTTACATTTTACATTTTACAAGATTATTTCATTTAAATATTAATAATAAATACATATCTCTGATGATGATGATGATATGATAAATACAATTAATATTTTAATATATAAATCTAATAGACGCAGATTTATCATAGGAGGGATAAGATTGAAAGTATATAATTAGTAAATGACGTTCTTTAAGCAAAAAATGTTCACGGATTTAAACTCGATTACGTCGTCAGTTGTTCTAAGAAGCTGTTTAATTTAATCTTCACGTGCAACGCGGTGAAGGTAAGCTTAGTGGGGAAATCCGTATACGTGTAACAATTTGTTTTTAGTACAATAAGTTACTAGCAGCTTCGCCCGCATTAAAATCAGTATATATATCTGTTGTCGCCAATGATTTCCGCTTTGCATTTTATAGCAACAGAGTCATGAAACAAGAGTATCGCGCCCTTTTTGATTAAAATGGTGGCAATACTGGGACGTTGTTGTTTCCGGTTGAGGTTTCTATTGATAAATCGTTTTAGTGGCATTCAGTCTTTGTTCGTCATTCAAGAGAAGTGCATCTCGGAACGGGAATTGTGGTATTCCTATTATATCGTGTTATTGTATATAGTGTGCGTTGTTATAAATAACTAAGCCCCGTACATACATGAATTAGTTTCGTTCAAAAATTTTCTATGCACCGCTGCAGCTGAGTTCCGTTCACAGCTAATTCAAAAAAACACGACAGTAGAATTAGCGATAAAATATAGTATTTTTCGTCCTATATTGTTTTTCTATTATCATGATCCTCCTGCCCTTATCCCACTGTAAGTGGAGTCGGCACAATATGTTACAACATGTTGTCATATGATTTGGCTGCGTTTTTACGACCGGCCGCCTGCCTGACGTCAACTTACCTCTGTCGTATTTTACGACACCTCGGTAAGAAATAGGATGGTCTATTCTACTAAACCGGATACCACACGGTGGTTCAACTTACCTTAGTCGCCTTACGACACCTCGGTAAGGAAAGTGGGTGGTACTATATATATTCAGCCGGATACCTCACGGCGATTCCAGATTACATTAAATATGCGCTGTCAAAGACATAAGTTAGTGTTAAGTATAGGTTTAATAGAAAGTGGCAACCCTGCATCAAAATGAAAAAAGTCAGCGGTCAAGGTCCTAGAAATGCATGAATAAAGAAAAACGCTTATCAATGTAACCTTGACTTGATTGTGTTCAGATTCAGTACTCCGAAGCTACTTACAGCGGCAGCCATTTTGCAATTTCGAACTTATTGAAAAATTCATAAGTCACATAATCGAATGTGTTGTGTATTTTTAATGTATGGAGATGTTGACGACATTGTATACTTCACTATAAGGGTTGCCATCTATCCCGTATCAAGATTAGTACCTAAATTAGTAATTTTTAAAATGATGTAAAAAAAAAAAATAATAGGGCAGGTGGGGCTCGATCCTAGGTTTTTTTGACCTATCTATTTGATATATCTATCCCGTTCCCAGAATGAACCACAATTGTGATTGTATTCAACGTAAAATTCAAATAAATTTTATAGCCCGAAAACAGGGATAAAACGACATTTTTTTTTAAAAGTTATCTAGATCGACTATTCTCCCCCAAAATCCTCTACATGCTGAATTTCAGGAAAATCGTTGGAGCCGTTTCCGAGATTCTGAAAATATATGTTAAATATATGCAGCCTGTTGCTATCCCAATGCTGCAAATAGGCCTCTTCTTTCCGTTTTTGGAGAAAGGGATTGGAGCTTAGACCTACCAGGCTGCGCCAATGCGAATTGGTAGGTAACACATATCTCCAAAATTCTCTAGATATGCTGGTTTTTATCACGATGTTTTCTTTCACCGAAAAGAGTGTGATAAATTGCAATTATCAATTAGACACATAAGTTTTAACAGACAAACTCATTGGTGTCTGCCCGGGTTTGAACCTGTGACCTCCTCGAAAGAGTCGCACGGTCTCACCGCTGGGATACCACAGCTCTTATTACCTTACCAAAATATATGCGATACACTAAAGCAGTGATTCTCAACCACTGTAACGCGGCACTTTTGTGCGCCGCCAAATCTCAAAAGTGTGTTTCAAAAATGTTAATATTATTAAATTCTTTCATTTAAAAAGAAAAATATTTTTATTATTAGCTTATAATTAATCCATTAATAAACGTTTAGTTATTATTGTAGTATATATTAGATTATTTCGAATATTTAATTTTTTTGTCATAAACTATTTATGCAGTGTGTAGTAAGTAAATCTTTTTATTTGTGTTCCGCCAAATGTTGAAATCGTTAAATATGTGCCGCAACAAAAAAAAAATCACTGCACTAAAGATTAGCTAACGGCTAGTATATTCTGTTAAGGGCCTGTTTCACAAGTTACTGATAAAGTGTCGGATAGTTAACCGACAAATAAACTAGCAAATAAATTTCTCTTAAAAGAGACTCTAAAAAGTGTAGAATTAAAAAAATAGGTCTTTGCTATAAACAAAATAACAGCCACATGATCTACCTGTTAACTTATTAGGGACTTTAAGTGCTCAATAAGCCTATCAGAAACCTGAGAAACGCAAAATTCCGAGATATGTGTCAGATATGTTCCGAATAAGCTAACTGACAGTTTATTGTGGTAACTTGTGAAACTTAGACTCTGCATATATATAGCAAAACAATTTTATCTGCACTTGTCCGCAATGAGTCATGTTTCAAAGCAAGATTAATGCGAAACGTGACTGTCTTCGGACACACTGACCTTAAACGGTCCTTGTGTCCCTTAGGTATATATTTATTATAGTTTATGCTTTTACATATTGTGAACGTAGGTAGAAGTAATTTAATTTATTTATTTAATTAATCTGTTCATGCATGATAATTGAAGAACAGCATACAGGTGTATATAAACTTATTAATGTTTTACCGTATACCAATCGGTCGACAAATATTGTTACAAAACAAAATCACAATATATATATTTTTTATACAGTATACTATATACATAGGCCTCCTCTCCTCGTTTCTGGAGCTAAGATCTACCACGCTGCTCCAATGGGGATTGGTATGTTACACATATCCCTAGAATTCTCTAGAGGTATGCAGGTTTCCTCACGATGTTTTTCTTCACTGAAAAGCGTGAGACAAATTTCAATTATCAATTAGACACATAAGTTTTAACAGAAAAACTAATGGGTGTTTGGGTTTGAACCTGTGACCCCTCGAAAGAGTGGCACGGTTTCACCACTGGGCTATCTCTGCTCATTTATATTTATATATTTTCATAGTATTTAAGTGTGTATTTAAAATTATATATGTACATATTCATCAGTTGTCTCTCACCCATAACACGAGTTTGAAGTTACTTTGGGGACGAACGACGTGTGTGTAAGTGTCCCATATATTTATTTATTATTTATAGAATATGGAAGGATAGAGGACCTGGGGAAAGAGTCCCATACTTTGGACTAAACAAATTCGCTGGCTATATCCACATCTTATTCTAATGGGTTAGCCTGACTTGTTTCTAGCATAGATTAGTTACCGCACGTATCACACAACACCACCAACAATACACTACACAAGCACCACACACATTGACTATGACAATCTCAACATTCGTTTCTTAACATCTTAACGAAAGCAGAAAATAAGCTCCAGCTACAGACCACAAATAGGACTGGTTTGCAAAAATTTCTTAACCAACTTGGTTTAAAGCAAAATTCTATTAAAACTTTTTGATTTAAAAACTTTTATTACTTTTTAAAGGTAACGAAATATTGGTCTAATTTTGATTGCACGTGTTTTAAAAGTTAAAAGTCCGTCCCGTGAAATCACGTGCCGCGAACCGCTCAAGATATCGCAACGGAGTCACGTGTTTTTATTTTAAAACTTTATCTCATTTTCTGATTACCGAAAATTTTCCACTTGACTTTGGAACCACGGACGAAAAACATGCAATAACTGCAATCGTTTTATCTTTAAAGACATTATCCATTACTATGTGCGAATTATTGCGATATCTTGTCCTACTTTGTATTATTTTATAGCAGTACCGAGTAATTATTTCACAGTTTTTTTTTTGTGATGCTTGACTGCTATCATCACCCTTTTCCCACTCTAAGTGGGGGCGGCGCAACATGTTACAACAAATGATTTGGCTTCGTATTTTACGACTGGCCGCTTGCCTGACGTCAACTTAGCTTAGTCGTTTTTACGACACCCCAGTAAGAAAGAGGATAGTCTATTCTACTCACCCGGAGTTTTCTAAACATATAGAACGCGACAACGCCAAATTGTATGCAAATCCATCTAGTGACCGCGGTACCAACGCCATATAAATTAGCGTTACGCTAACGCGATCCATTAGGTTAAAAAAACTCGCTTTACATACAGAGCATAACAACGCAAAGCTTGATTGGTTGGTTTACATTATTTATAAATACAAGTTTAAGTCTTAAGCTATATTCAGTATCAAATACATCTTTAATATTTAAATGAGTTAATCTTGTATGTATATATATAAATATATATTCGGAATCTCGGAAACAGGTCCAACGATTTTCCTGAAATTCAGCATGTAGAGGGAGAAAAATCGATCTAGCTAGGTTTTTTTTTTTTAATACGTTTTATTCCCGTTTTTGGGAATAAAAAAAAAACTAAAATTTATATTGAATTGAACTTTTTGCCACTGTCAAGTCAGCGTAGCTTATTCGGGGCACGGGTGGTCGCGAAAAATGAAAATACCTTGAATCGAGCCCCACCTACCCTATTATTTTCTCGTGTTTTTTTGGAGTTTCTTTTGTTTTGTAAAAAATTAACGAGCAAGGCTCGGTCACCCAGATATTAATAAATTAAATACAAAATAATAGCATTCATTACAGTAGCAGCAGATCGGCAGTTTAGAACAAAAAATATATAAACCAAACGCGTTTTAGTCAGCCGAATCGAAATTCGAACGTCGATCATTAGTGTGCTGCAAGTGTATCGTAAACTCGATTTGTTTGTGTGAGTGCGGTCACGTTTCGCGCGGCGTGTCGAGGCCGGCGCTCGGCGCGTGTAACACTCCCGGCATCGAGTCACGTGTTTGGCTATTTTAGTTTAGTGCTTTCGCTAATCATATCGAATTCGATTATACTTATTATTTTCGATTCATATCGAGTAATGCCTAGCTTTTTGGATAATCGATATTGATAACACTTTAATACCATAATTATTCAAACCGGTTATCGATTTTATTGACATTATTGTATTTTAAGTACGTATTTTACAAATGCGATTAAGAGATTTGAAATTTTTATTTTAAATTATCATCATCTTTCTGCTCTTATCCCACTCTAAGTGGGGTCGGCACAACATGCTATCATATGATTTGGCTGTGTTTTTACGACCGGCCGCCTGTCTGACGTCAACTTACCTCTGTCGTATTTTACGACACCTCGGTAAGAAAGAGTGTGATCTATTCTACTAAACCGGATACCACACGGTGGCTCAACTTACCTTAGTCGCCTTTTACGACACCTCGGTAAGAAATTAGGTTAGTCTATTCTACTCAGCCAGATACCACACGGCGGGTCGACTTACCTTTGTCGCCTTTCACGACACCTCGGTAAGAAATGAGGGTGGTACTATTCTATTCAGCCGGATACCACACGACGTGAAATTTTTAATTTTATTATTTAATTTTATTTTATACTTCAGAACCCTAAGTTAAAGGGACATAGGCTCTTTATTATATTATTTCTTAAATATATTAAGAAATTATCAGGCAGTTAATGATATTTAAAAAGCAAAAGTTTATGTTCTTGTTTTTTCAAAATCAGGAATATGGAACGATGTGATTTTTGGAAGAGAGATGGTTTAAGACTGGAGGACAACACTATAAATGTTTTTTTTTTTACTTATTTAAGTCAACATAATATACGTTCGTGGAAAAGATTTGACAATTGGTATGACAAAAATAGGCAATATTTTAAAGTTACGCATTCAAAAAGTCCTAAGGTTTTTATTTTCGAATTCCGACCTACGGAATAGGATAGAGGGATAAACAAACAATTCTTCAATAGGCAAACAAATAAAAAAAGAGGTATAGACAAATATTAACAGATTTATGCAAATAGATGAAAATGTTTATGCAAATAGATGAAAATCGGCATCCGTTTAATCTGTATTCTTCTCATGTAACATTGAGTACAAGGATATAATGTGATTGTAAACGAGTCATCAATGAAAAATGTCAATGGTACTTAAAATGAAGAAATTTATCGCATTATACAATTAATCGCAAATGTTTTATAAGATAAATAAAAATACAAGAATAGTATTGGTAAACTAGTGGTCACTACGTAAAACAGTTCAAATAGTATTTGGTTCAACATATCACTTAATCTGTAGGATGCACAGATAAACAATGATATGTTGTATCCTATAGATTAACAATATGAAATTACAATTTTAAGTTTCTAGTTTTGGCTATATTTTATACATATATTCCTAATCTATTTTGTTTTCTGTTGTTTGATGTCGGTAAATATTCAGCCGAATTAGCGTGTGATATTTTAATCAACGATTCCGTATACGTAATTATGTATACCTGATAGATAATCATAATAAGTATCAATACTCTTTCTCTATAGTCGGCCCCCTTTTCTATAGATCGTGATAACCGTTAGGTTTTAAGTCATTTAGATGAAGGAAGGGAATGGCGAAAGCATCCCAAGCCAATCCAACTGTCAACCTCATCTGCACGTGGTGCTTTACTGCACTAGCTGCTAAACTGAGACGAGGCTCTGACGACCGACAAATGGCGGTTTAACCATAAAACTGTTTGGAAACCAGCTGGTGTAGGCTATCAGTGACCTTGGGGTCAAAATAATCCCTAAAAGTGAAATGGTTTCCCATTGCGTTCTGCACCAGGCAGAACGCAATGGGAAACCATTTCACTAATTTCCCAAAAAAAATACCTATGAATACAATAACGAAAGTATCAATTAGACTTACGATATTATTAGGGCGGTGATTTAATTGATTAGATTAGGTTTAGATAGATGTTCGTTTACTGCAGGTTACAACTATTTTGTCTCATTTTGCGACCAAAAATATGCACCAATATCTGTATCCTTCACAAGAAGTAGTATCTACCCCTTTTTATATAAGTAAATAAAATCAATATCACTCATACATTAAAACCCTTAAGTTTATTACAAATATTAAGCTTTGTTTGAAAACTATTAAATTTGACTTTATGGTATAGTACATCACGTTCTACTCACTTGTCATATTTTACGGCACGCCCGTTCTCTTCCCAATAATTACGCGTTTCCATATTAAAATTCTGGCACAAGAAAAAAAGAACTGGATATACACTTTGTCAACACTATCACCACAAATAATTATTTGTTTATATTCTCTCACATCGTTCCCATAACGGGCACAACACTAAATCACTAAACACTTAAGTGAGCTCCTTGCAAAACATTTTTTCATAAAACAATTGTTTGTTATTGTTGAACGTTAATCGACGACAGCACTGTGCGACGGCCGCGATGTTTCTGATCGCACGAGTCGACAGCCGGCCGGCTGGTCATGTGATTACGCCGTCAAAATATGGCACGGGCATTGGAATGTGCAGGCCTTCAGGGCTGTCAATGAAGCATTATTTTACAGCAATCAATGACTCATTGAAAACTGTTCTAGGTCAACGATATCGAATACCTATTATTGACTACTAATATATAACCGTTATTTTTATATTTTAAGTAAGGCCTTTTTTTCTGATGTTTCAGTTCACTATGTTGTAGAACAAAACAACTATATTGTAAACTGCAGAATTTATTACGAAATTATTGCAAATAGTAGCTATTTACAAGTATTTCGACTTTTCGTTTTTTTAGCAGTAATTTCGATTTAATTCAATGTGGAATTTTATACTGTCGATTTTGATTGGATCATTTAATCCATTAATTGGCGACAATCTTTTATAAAGGTTATTTTCCAAGTCGAAATAATAAAATATATGTATTTCGCTATAGTATGTGCTTACCCATTTTTATTTCGTATAATAAAAACAATTATCTATTTATTATTTTAAATTTGATTTGATACTTCCGCTACACTCAGCTAAAAAATTACATTGAAACCTGAGAAAGGAAAACGTAACTTCACTATAAAAAGTGGCCACAACTGACTTCGTAATATCCTAATTATACGGTCTACTGATATTCATTCAAATTTATAAACTGTATGACCGTATAAACACGTCATTATGTGCCATTAATGTAAGGTGTTAGCTGCGCTTTGTAAACGACCTAATTCTAAATTCAATATACATACATAGCTGTACGCATTGCCACATATCTCACTTTTAAATTCCATAAACGAAGCAAATATAAAAAGTAATTAATGTATGTATAAATCAAGAATATTTTTTAATCGTATAACATTAATTTTAGTTCGATAAAATTATATTTATTTTAAGCTTCCGAGCCCTGCTTAAACAACGTGGCGGACCACGCCGGCATTATAGCATAGAGTAAACAATAATCAGTAATGACACCTCAAATTAATTTTAGTCCAGTATTTAACTTTAATGTATCAAATTTTACCAATTGTTTCAGTAAAATAGCCATGAAAGCGTAATAGATAGACTGACAATATCACAATTATAAATTACTATAGATTATATTTAAAACAGATTTTTTCTAAGTAACAGAGAGACCGATTCGAGTTATGTACTGGACCGTATACAGCTAAAATAAAGGTAATTAATATAGATAATAAATAGTTACTTAGTCACTACAGTTGTAAGCGTACCAACAATGCGTGATATGTTGCAAGGATTTATTTTCACTTCTTTAACATTACACCAATCCAAGCTGTGCTGATGCAGATTCATGACGTGAACAATATGACTAACTATTAAAAAATAAATGTTCAACCAACATTATTTTGCTTCTTTAGTTAAGTTTCTTCGTTTTTGTACCTTGTGGTATGTAATGTGTGTGCTATAAAGAATTTCTATCTATCTATCTATTTTGACAAATTTTTACTTCAATCTCCACAACAGTCCATTGTAGTTGGAACTTATTTGATTGGTAAAACATCGTAAAACTTAAGGTTAAATTAAATATCTAATCTTCAAAATATTCATCATGTTCCTGTCCTTATCCCACTCCAAGTGGGCGCAATATGTTATAAACATGTTATCACATGATTGGTTACGTATTTTAGGACTGGCCTAACGTCAAGTAACCTTAATCGTATATTACGACACCTCGGTATGAAAGAGGGTGGTCTATTCCACTCAACCGGATACCACACGGTGGGTCAACTTACCTTAGTCGCTTTTTACGACACCTCGGTAAGAAATGAGGGTGATCTATTCTACTCAATCGGGTACCACACGGTGGGTCAACTTACCTTAGTCGCCTTCTACGACACCTCGGTAAGAAAAGAGGGTAGTATATTCCACTCAGCCGGATACCATACAGCTGGTCGACTTGCCTTAGTCGCCTTTTACGACACCTCGGTTAGAAATGAGGGTGGTACTATTCTACTCAGCCGGATACACGGCGGCTCCACTTACCATAGTAGCCTTTTATAACACCTCGGTAAGAAATGAGGGTGGTACCACACGGACTCTAATCTTCAAAATATTATACAGTTTTATTCATGTTTAACTTTTAACCGTCTGCGTATTGATTATTCTTTGTCAGGCCACGCTTTTCTGCACGTGACTACAACCGCCCCCCGCAATTCCGCACACCTCACCTTTGTCGCCTTGTATTCTACCCATTCCACAGTTCTCTCAAACTCAAAGTTCCTCTTATTATATTGTAAACTAGCGGCCTGCCCCTGCTTCGCACAGGTATAAAATATATAGCCAAGGTCACTCAATGAATAAAAAAGATTGAAATCGGTCAGTAGTTTTTATTAATTCATTACTGCCCGTGGCCCGCAAGCGTTAAATTTGGAGAAAAACAATTCCCCTCTCCCTATACTAAGAAGATTTCCTGCTATATCTAATATCTAAATTCATAGATATAGGTACTACATATTTACTTTTTACATTTTCCTCTATGTATTACATGTATTACAGAATGTCTTTATATACAACATTCACAGCTTTCTTGTCATTAAACAAACTCTTGAAGGAGCGACATATAGCTGCTAAATTCGAAGTGCTATAGGGCGAAGCGCGGCCTGCTCGCGGCATTTTAAATTTGTAATATCTTCGAAAATGTTAATTTAAATTATATGCTGTAAAGGCCATGTTGATCTGAATTAAATCAAAAATGTATTTAAGGTACTTAATTGGATAAGGATTAATGCTGCATTATTTAAAATTGCTTCGATAATAAGGCATTATTTTTCGTAAAAAGAAAATGACAAAAAAATGCTTTTGTGGGTTATCCATAAGAGATAGACATATACTATAGCGGACTTTTCTGTAGACCTTTTCAAGGTGTACAAATATTTAGTACATCATTTTGATAAATCTCGTAGGGTTTAGCCTGCGTTTGCAATGTAAGCGGAAAAAAATGTAATTATTTACGATATTTATTAGAAACCTCAAAAATTACAGTATTTCTCTACTCCATATTGATGGTATTATACATATAAACCTTCCTCTTTAATCACTCTATCTATTAAAAAAAAACCGCATCTGTTGCGTAGTTTTAAAGAAATATGCAAACATAGGGATATATGGACAAACAAAGAATGTGACTTTGTTTTATACTATGTAGAGATAGTGAT
This sequence comes from Morpho achilles, assembly GCA_947086495.1. Lineage (NCBI taxonomy): Eukaryota > Metazoa > Arthropoda > Insecta > Lepidoptera > Nymphalidae > Morpho > Morpho achilles. The sequence goes on along the minus strand of CAMTZB010000004.1, from coordinate 2,968,613 downwards.
ACTGGCAATCGCCAGCGACTCCGCCCGCGTGCAAATATTAAAACCGTAATACAGTATTTTGATAACCACAAAAAATGGTTAAAGTAGGTAAACCTTAAAAGCTAGACATATGCTGTCGCGAACTTTTAGAACCTTTAGACGGGAACAATTTTGTTATACATGATTTTTGAATAACTATTAGGTACCGTTTACTTAGCGCACGCAAGGAAAGCTTTAAATTTTTCCGTTTTCGTAATATTTTTATTGCTGCTCCTCTTTTAATCGTTTTAGTGTGATGTTATATTGCATATAGCCTTCGATAAATGGACTATCTTACATTAAAAGAATTTTTGAAATCGGTCCAGTAGTTCCTGAGCTTAGCGCGTTCAAAAAATCAAACAAACAAACAAACTCTTCAGCTTTATATATTAGTATAGATTCCGATAATTAATTGTCGTTTTTGCCTCATTTATACAGTTACAGTTTTTACCTATTTTTATTTAAAAAAAGTAATGAGAATATTATTTTGCTATAATCCGCGATAATAGAAAATATATGTAATGCTAAATGTAGAGTGTACTATTTGTTCATTCTTGCATCGACACCCATGACACAACAATACACAGCACTGCACACATTCACCACCCAATCTCAACAGTTGTTTCGCCCCGTAACCGTAGCATCGTCATATCTCCTGACAATATTGTAGTGTCGGGTAGTGCATGAGTTCATACAAATTATGCATGTATCAGGAATGAGAACGAATAGTACACTCTACATTTAGCATTACATATATTTTTTTATCGCGGATTATAGCCAAATAATAATCTCATTACTTTTGTATTATGGACATCCGCAAAGTAACGCCTTATTCTATAAATTACTATCTTTATTCCAATATTAAATAATAAATACTTTTTAAATTCTATATTTACTTATGCGCGTACAATCTTGAAAGAAGATACTTGCAAGGTTGTCATTTCGCAGAGGTTACAGCAATTTAGTGATTCATTAGTTTGAAATAAGGAAGTTTTTGAACGCTACTATTTTATTTTCATTGAATAGATTATAATACATATAACAAGGACTTAAACGAACTTACCTTAGTATGTACACTATGTTAATTAAAAAACTATTTTTTTTTTAAATATCTATTACTAAGTCACCCGCCGTGTCTATTAGTTCGCCTTTTACACCTCAGTAAGAAAGAGAGTGGTCTGTTCTACTCAGCCGGATACCACACGGCGGGCCGATTTACCTTAGTCACCTTTATGACACCTCGGTTAGAAATGAGGGTAATCTATTCTACTCAGGCGGATACCACACGGATACCTGCACATATAAGATATGAAAACGGATATACTACTTTACGTTTAGCACTACATAGATTTTTTCAATCGCAGAGTATAAAAAAATAATTTATCCTTTGTTTTTTTTGCTAGAGGTGAGACCGTATGACTCTTTTGAAGGGTCTACGGGTTCAAACTGCGGGCAAGCACCAATGAATGTTCTCTTAAAACCCATGTCTCTTAATGGATATTTGTAATTTCTTACACGACATTTTGGTTAACGAGAACATCGAGAGGAAACCTGCATGTCTCTTGAGAATTTTGGGGATATGTGTAGCTTCAAACCTTCTCTCCAAAAAAAGGTGACAGGAGGCCTATGCCAGCATTGGGATAGTATAGCCTTTACTTAACTTTTTTATACTTTTGTTTAATATATAGCTCTTCAGTCGCATACGCGACGCAAAGATTTTGTAAAACATATGAATAAAGACGTTCCAATATAACAAATATATATTTTCTCTAGTACCATAAATTGGAGTTTTAAATTACGAAAACATTAATATTACTTATAATATAAAGATTAAAGTTTGTGTGCATACGAACTTTAATATACAGATAAGTATAGACAAATCCCAAAGACAACAAAACTCTTTGTCCGGTCACGGTCTTACTTTTTAAATCACATAATTCCACGGAAAGTAAAATCGGGGGGCATAGTTACTATAGGTAATAAAGCGCGATAACTTAACCGTGATTTCCGAGCATTTATATATGTCTTCGTGGAAGCGATAATATTCTTGAGATATTGTGAAACTATTTAGTACTAACGTCGGTTTTGTTCATTAACAATTGCGTATTATTGGTTAATGACCTGTTTACAATAATATGCCATTATCACGATTTCAGATGACTCATAGTTATAATAAAAAATAAGTAAATAGGTAAATTGATTTTGTTCATCGATATTGATCGTCTGGGACATAAAGGACGTTTTTTTAATGCTAATCGGTGAGTCGTTCTAACTGGGATGTAGGTGAAGACCACTTTTATGGGTACATTGTAGTACCCTTCTCGAAGTAAGAGTTTACAGAAGCCCTTACATACATGAACTATGATGAGGCAGATAAGTAATTAGCAATTAATTTAATTAAAAATTGTATTGGAAAGGTAATTAATTGCTCTGTTATACTTTTACATAGCACTAGTGCCATCTAGCGTAATACTTACAAACAAACAAATTTTATGATATAGTTTATGGCTACAAAATAATATATGTGTATATAATAAACACTTATCTACATAGTGTTAGAAGTTATAATAAACATTTAAAAATAGTGGAAGAAATTTGTGCATCATGAAATTAATTACAAATAATAATAAATATTTTAGTTTCAAGAAAAATGTTTTCTGGTTTTTTTTTTATAATAAAGATTGATAAATTTTTTGAAAGATTTATACATATACCAACAACAATGTTACACTCATAGTTTCATATATTGAAAATATTAGTCATTCATTGGAAATTACGAAATCTTTTATCAAATTGTACTTAATGTAATGTAATAGACTCGTGGAAGTCTAATTACTGTTACAGAACGAATTCAGTTATTGTCAAAAATTTCTTGTCTATGGTTAACATATACGGGCAGCGATTTTTCTAAAAGGCGTATTTTATTTGACTTTTCATTAAAACAAAAGTTTTTAAAGTTAAAAAAATGTTAGCTTTGATCAATCGTATCCTAGATTGGATTAAAAGCTTATTTTGGAAGGAAGAAATGGAGTTGACATTGGTCGGACTACAATACTCTGGCAAAACAACTTTTGTGAACGTCATTGCCGTGAGTATTATCTAAAAACAATCATGAAATAAAACACTATTGTCTCTTATTTAGTGTATTTGATATGTCGGCTCGTAAACATCTTAAATTTACACTATAAAAATATCTGTTAAATGTTGCATAGACATGAATGTAAATTGCACAGAGATATTTTTTTGCTTTATATTATTGTGTATGGCTTAATCATCTTTCGAAATTTTTTTGTTTAGTTGTACACATTGTTTAAACCTAATATACAATGTAAGCTATAAATACAATTCGAATATTTAATAATATTTTTTGACTTCTGGTCATTAACATATTCCACTCATTTCCAGTTTGATTATATTATTTACTCTCATTTCTTGATTTACACATATTTACATGTATTATAAATAGGCACTGATTTAAAACCATATATATTACTATCGTAATATATATCCAGTAAACTGTCCAGTAACTTGACTTAAAAGTTAATATTGCAAAACCTCACTGGTGTTCTAGCAACACCTATAACACTAGAGTATCTGATGCATTTTTTTTTTAAATTAAATCTGAATCACATAGATTATATTATATTAATAGCTATTTCTGTAATATATTATTACAAATTAAAATATTATTTTATCATTTTATCATTATTTTATATGGTTTATCATATCGTTTTTGATGAAGCACATATTTTTTAGTTTTATTATCAAATATTAACAAATTGTATTTATATGTCAGTAAATCTCCCATGTATTCTTCCCTTTCTGCTGTGTGGTGTCTGGCTGAGTAGAATAGACCATCCTCATTTTTTACTGAAGTGTTTTAAAAGGTGACAAAGGTATGTTAACCCACTGTGTGGTTACGGTTGAATAGAATAGACCACCTTCATGTCTGACCCAGGTGTTGTAAAAGACAAGTAGTCTAGGCTAACTAAGTTGACATCAGGCAGGTGGGCGGTTGTAAAATATCTAGACAAATCATGTTTATAACATGTTGTGCTGACTTTATTTAGTGTGGGATTAGTGCAGGAAAATGATGATATCCTTCCTTTATTTGTTTACTATCCAAATGTGTAGCTGCTGATTAAAAAAGTCATCAGGTAAAAAGTTAGAATTGTGGTTTCAATAAACTTTATAATTGTTTATGTAATACAATGTTTTAGTTATAAAATCTAATATATTATTGTTTTTGAAGTATAGTTACTGTTTAATTTGTGTTATTTTTTAAAAATTTTGTATTTTTGGTACAATTATTTGTTTGTATATTCTAGTCTGGCCAGTTTAGTGAAGACATGATACCAACTGTTGGATTCAACATGCGCAAAATTACCAAAGGCAATGTCACTATCAAAGTAAGTTTTTGTTTATTAGGTATAAGAATAATTTATATTATTAACATCACCATCATCCTCCTGCCCTTATCCCACTCTAAGTGGGGTCGGCACAACATGTTATAAACATGCTGTCACATGATTTGGCTGCGTTTTTACGACCGGCCGCCTGCCTGACGTCAACTTACCTTAGTCGTATTTTACGACACCTCGGTAAGAAAGAGGGTGGTCTATTCTACTAAACCGGATACCACACGGTGGGTCAACTTACCTTAGTCGCCTTTTTAGACACCTCGGTAAGAAATGAGGTTGGTCTATTCTACTCAGCCGGATATCACACGGCGGGTCGACTTACCTTAGTCGCCTTTTACGACACCTCGGTAAGAAAGAGGGTGGTCTATTCTACTAAACCGGATACCACACGGTGGGTCAACTTACCTTAGTCGCCTTTTACGACACCTCGGTAAGAAATGAGGGTGGTACTATTCTATTCAGCCGGATACCACACGGCGTAAATTTTTATTATTAACATGCAAAAAGTTAAAAGATATGTTTCGGACATACATTTGGTCATTTTCTGAAGGGTTTGCAACAAATTATGAACATAAATTAATATAACATATCTTGATATCACCAGCGGCTCTGCCCATGTGGAAAGATTAAAACCTTAATATAATGTTTTGATAACCATAAAAATGGTTACAGTGGGTTAACCTTAAAAGCTAGACATATGCTGTGGCGGACTTTTATTGAGAACTTTTAGAGGACTGGCCTATTGGAGCAGTGGGTAGTGACCCTGCTTTCAGCTCCACGGGTCGCGGGTTCGATTCCCGCCGAGGGCAAACATTTTCTATAAATGAATTTGTTGGTCTTTGAGCCTGGGTGTATATTTGTATTTAAGTATTTATTTAAAAATATATAAGTATATATTCACCAGTTGTCTGTCTACCATAACACAAGTATTAAGTTACTTACTTTGGGGACGGATGGCCGTGTGTGTAATTGTCCCATATATATTTATATCGATAAATGGACTATCTAACACTGAAAGAATTTATCAAATCAGTCCAGTATGTGTTCAAACTCTGCAGCTTTATATGTTAGTATAGACCAGCGGCCTGCCCCTGCTTCGCACGGGTATAAAATATATCCCATGTCAGTCAGTGTAAAAAAAAATTATTAAAATCCATCCAGTAGTTTGATTTATTCAATACTGCATGTGGCCCGCAACTCGCAAACGTTAAATTTGGAGAAAAACAATTTCCTTTCCCTATACCAAGAAAATTTCCTGCTATCTTTGGAATATCTAAATTCATATATTACATTTTTGCTTCTTTACTTTTACATTTAATTACAGAATGTCTTTAAACAAACTCTTGAAAGAGCGACATAGCTGCTAAAGTCTAAGTGTTATAGGGCGTCCTCACGGCATTTTAAATCTGTAATATCTCCGAAAATGTTCACTAAAATTACATGCTATAAACGGCCATATTGATTTATATTAAATCAACAATTTATTTAAGGTACTTAATTGGATAAGGATTAATGCTGTATTGTATAAAAATTGCTTCAAAAATATGGCATTATTTTTCGTAAAAAGTAAATGACAAAAAATGCTATTGTGGGTTATCCATAAGAGATTGACATATACCATCGCGGACTTTTCTGTAGACCTTTTCAAGGTGTACAAATACTTAGTACATCATTTTGATAATTCTCGTAGGGTTTAGCCTGCGTTTGCAATGTAAGCGGAAAAAAATGTAATTATTTACATAAACCTCAAAAATTACAGTATTTCTCTACTCCAAATTGAATGTTATTATATGTACAAACCTTCCTCTGGAATCACTCTATCTATTAAAAAAAACCGCATCAAAATCTGTTGCGTAGTTTTAAAGTTTTATGCATACATAGGGATATATGGACAAACAAAGAATGCGACTTTGTTTTATAATATGTAGTGATTAGTCAATTTCTGATTGTTCAGATACTAAAGTAATACTTTAGTATCTGAAATGACTCACATTGCAAGGTTTAAATTAATATTATTGTGTTTTAGGTTTGGGATATTGGTGGTCAGCCTAGATTTAGGTCCATGTGGGAAAGGTATTGTAGAGGAGTCAATGCTATTGTGTAAGTTGAACATTAATCATTATTTAATTTTTAATTTCTATAATAATAGTGCAGTAAAATTATTTTAACTCATTATGAGCATACTGGTCTCTTAATTTCTATGTTATTATAAATATCAATGTGAAAAGGATATAGATCCATGCTTTGGGCATGAAAGACCTAAATACTAATTTTTATTACTGAATATATTGTTTTAAAATACAAATATCATCCATGTTAGTTACCATACTCCTCCAAAACGGCTTGACTGTTTTTTATGAAATTATATATGCATATTTTGTGTAGCTCTGACAAACCGCTAAACGATTTTTCATACCGTAAGTGATAAGTGTTGTCCACCACAAAAAAAAATTTAAGTCCCCGAAAATCCCCTTTAGATTTATTGAGCTTGCAATATTTTTCTGTACTCAGGTAATAAAAGGGCATGTCATTGGACTGAACGCTCTCCAGGACACTAAATTCTTTATAGAATTAGGCGTTACTTTGCGGAGGTCCATAATACAAAAGTAATGAGAATATTATTTTGCTATAATCCACGATAAAAGAAAATATGTGTAATGCTAAATGTAGAGTGTACTATTCAATCTCATACCTGATACATGCAAAACAAACAAACAAAATCGTAAAGCTTTACGATTTTGTTGTGGAGTCTATCTCCTGACGATGCTTCGGTTACGGGGTGAAACAATTGTTGAGATTGTGGTGGTGAATGTGTGCAGTGCTTGTGTATTGTTGTGCCATCGGTGTCGGGTTGTGCATGAGTTCTTACAAATTCTGCATGTATCAGGTATGAGAATGAATAGTACACTCTACATTTACATATATTTTCTTTTATCGCGGATTATAGCAAAATAATATTGTCATTACTTTTTTACACTAAATTCTAACATTTTGCTGAATGTTCGTTATAGAGAACAGATTGTATTTAATATATATTTATTTGTTTTTGATGTTTTCAAGATATATGGTAGATGCAGCTGATCCTGATAAGATTGAAGCCTCACGAAACGAACTCCACAGTCTGTTAGACAAACAACAGCTTACTGGCATCCCAGTTCTAGTCTTGGGTAACAAGCGCGATCTGCCGCACGCTCTCGACGAACACGGTCTCATTGAACGCATGTGAGTAATCATTTTTTTTATATATTTTTTAAATACATAATTAAATACAAATGTACACCCAGACAAAAAGGCCAACAAATTCATTTATAGAAAATGTTGGGCTTTGGCGGGAATCGAACCCGCGACCCGCGGAGCTGAAGGCAGGATACCCACTGCGTCAACGGGCCAGTCCAATTCCATTGAGTTCATTAAGAAGTAATTTCATTGTTTAAAGTAATGGCTTATTGCCCCACTACAGGGCATAGACCTCTCTCTCTGTTTTTAGAGGGATGGTTTGGGGTTGACTGCTCCAATGTGGATTGGTAGGTAACACATACCCCCAAAATTCTCTACAGTTATGCAGGTTTCACAATGTTTTCCTTCACTAAAGAGTCTATGATAAACATCAATGAGACACATAAGCTTTAACAAAAAAACAACTCATTGGTGTCTGCCCTTTGCCGTCTGTGATATTTGAACTCAAGTCCCCCCTCCATATACTCGCATAGTGGCACCTCTGTGCTATCGCAGTTGTGTATTTACTTATCATCTCATGTTTAACAGATATTAATCAATTAACACTATCAGGTATTTAGTTTAGACAAACTGTATGATTTGAAGGACTGCTTTACATAAAGTGTGAACTTTGCACAGTAATCATCAACTGATCAATGTTACAATTGCTTTGGCCAATAAATCTCACCTTTTATATACTTTTTAGTATAGAACATTAAGCATATCTGACTATTAACCTGCTATAAGTAGGGTCAATTAAGGCCTAACCTTTTATCCCGCTATGTCAAGCTATTGCCTAATCCATCGTTTTTAAGAGATGGATATGAGTTTTACACTCATTGGAGCGGCGGGGGGGTCCTGGAAGGATGCGGGATGAGATATATTAATGGAAAAGTGGACTGTATTAAAGGGGATGGTTGCGGAAAGGGAAAAATGGCGGCGGAGAAGAACTATAGTTAGGAGCGGAATAAAAGGAGGCACGCTTACCTTATATGATAAATGTCCCGGGTGCAGGATACTCGGCAGGCAGGCACTCCACAACACTTTCACTAAATTTGCACTAATTTAAAAGGGTGTGTTAATTAATGCGCGAGCGCAGTGTGTTCGTCTCGAACGTTTTTGCTTACGAGTGCCGCCCTCTCTCGGCGATGCGCGTGCGACGATAGGTAAGCGTGCGAGGAGGACGGGATTATGCGTATGAGAGGGAAAGAGGTATATGGCGTTAACACTCATTGATAGCCAGATAACACATATCCCAGGAATTCTTTATTTGGTTCCCAGCCCATGTTTTTCTTTACTGTAAAAAAACAATTATAAACATCAATTCGATTCCAATTCCGAAAACATGTGCCTAAAGGTTTGAGAAGATCCTGCTCAGTGTAGAAGGCACATAATTGGAAAAGTTTTCCCATTGTTTACACTGGCAAGCCCTTGCTAACGATCACGTGGTCTAACTGTCGCGTTATCAGGGCTTATAAGATGTTTAAATCACCAGAAATCTTCCAGCATTCTCTTGTTTATGACTAGTCCCTGCCTTCAGCTCCGGTGTTCGCGGGTTAGATTGTAGTTTGATTGAAAACTTGTCTGGAGCTAATCCTCCAAAACAGCGTTTCCCAACATGGGCCAACGACCTACAGGGGGGCAATGCGATGGTTAAAGGGGGGGGGCCTTGGGACAACTCGACACGAGTTTAAGCCTTTCGATCCGAGCCAATTAAGTGCAATGCTAGATTTCAGTGCCAAATTTAAAAAAAAAAAAAATTTCTTCCTGAAACCCATTATTCATGTTCTTTAAGTCGACTATTCTTTTTTTAATATTAAATTTTATGTGTGTTACATAGGGGGGCAAAATAATTTTTAACGTGGGGCATGGACAAAAAAAGGTTGACACTTAATTTACAAGATTCCACCTTTACATACATACATAGCAAGTTGAATAAACGCTTTTAAAAAAGTGAGAGTCAATTCTGGGTGGAGAAACTTTATATAGCACTCACTATTTCAGGAACCTCTCAGCTATTCAGGATCGCGAAATCTGCTGCTACTCGATCTCGTGCAAAGAGAAAGACAATATCGACATCACGCTCCAGTGGCTCATCTCGCACAGTAAGTCGGGCAGCGCGCGTTAATCGGTTGCGACACGACTGTCGCAGCCCAAGTCGCTCACACAAGGCGCGGTCTCGCCTGCACACTACCTTAACAGCTATTTAATAACGGTTAGACGTATACTTTCAGCAGAGGCCCTTTTAGCTAGTAACGGAGCCGTATTCAGAATATATTTAAACGAGTTGTTAAATTGAATCGATTAACATGAATATATCAAAAAAATTTGTTGTTTCTTTTTGTTTATTTACTAATGCAATGTATTGGTCATGAATAAGTAAGAGTTTCGTATTTCAAAATATATATGTATTTTCATCGCCTTGGTTAAAAAATATTTTTGTTGCACACTACACTGATTCGCATGCTTATAATTTAGAAATTTCATGTATAAACTACTGTGATTATATTTTTTCTTCTTTTTTTAGCTTTTATTGGCGCATGAGTTATTTTTGTTTCCTTGAACTATTTGAGATATGATGTCATATCTTCAAAGATATGTCCAGAACATATGTTGCCCTCTTAATATTTACGTAAATAGAAATTTTTTAAATCATATAACAGCAGATAAACACCCTATTTGATATTTATTATCTTATGTAAGACCTCTTCCAAGTTTCATTTTTAATTAATTATTCGCGATCACTAACAACAAACAAACAAGAAATGTACGAATTTCTTGCTCCTCTGGACTGTATTATATTTTTGTCAATAAATAATATAGCTACTAAGTTATTTTATTTATTTCAAAATATTTATTGTTTCGATAATTTAAAAATGATTTGAAGTATATGTTTTATTTAATTTCGTTTCATTTAACGATATCTTGGCTGATTATTATAGAAATGGACTCTTTTACCGTAGTCTTGTGATGCATATCGCCTTCTGTTTATCTTAATATCGGCATATTATAATCAAATTTATTATTATAATATTAAATGCACTCTTTATTACATATTTTTATATTCAAGAGGTAACATTTCACGATCTTAAGTGGTCATAAACGTCATCTCCTTTCGAATCAATGACCCGAACGATCTTATCAATATGAAATAAAACTACAGTATATTTGTTAAATTGGTTGTTTATATAATTTTACGTGCATAAAATTATTTAAAAAATCGAACCGACTTTTATCTGTAACTGCAACTCGGTATAAAAGAAAGTGCCTAGTTTAATGATTGTATTTTAAAAATTGTCGTATCTGCGCTCAATTTTTTTTTGTTTAACTGTATCTAGAAAGACAAATAACTTGTATTAGAATATAATAATTCAAAAATTATTATAGACTAAACATATTGAAGTACTCTATAATATTTAATCTATAAAATTTATTCTAGTTTTAGTTATCTATTCTCTATAAAAAAAGTATTTTTGTGTACTGTGTGACTTTATTTATGTAAGTTCTAATACTTAATAGGCATGATGTTAAGTAAAAATTACTTCAAATCAAATACATTTACCACGGATCGCGGGTTCGATTCCCGCCGAGGCCAACATTTTCTATAAATGAATTTGTTGGCCTTTGAGCCTGGGTGTTTATTTGTATTTAAGTATGTATTTAAAAAATATATATAATTATTTATACACAAGTTGTTAGTCTACCATAACACAAGTATTATGTTACTTACTTTGGAGACAGACGACCATGTGTGTAAGTGTCCCATAAATTTATTTTATTTATTTAAAATTCAATTAATATTATATAAACTTCACTTTAATAATATATTCTAATAAACTAAGTCTCTGTATGTTTTAGTAAACCGGGCCTAAAGCTGACACAAGTAGTTAAATACCAAAATTACTAGATTTCGTTTTAAATTGCGAAATAGTTTTTGCATTCCCCCATTTGAGATTCCTTGTAGTATAAATAGTGAATTAAAGTAAATAGTCTGTTTAATAGATCATAGATTAAGTGAGAACCGCGGGTTTCTGAATGTCGGCTATCGTGTTAGTGGCGTAGCTTTCATCTCTTTATTTTTTTCTTAGGCCCCCTAGAAATTGGGGCCTCAAATTGTAATATGATGTCAGGTTTTAAGCAACATATGTCAACGAATTTATTATTGTCTTGTGAAACAGAATCAATACATAAAACTGTTATAACGACCTGTTTTATATATTTATTATCTGCACTACGTAACCATGCTACGTAAATATGAACTACGATAACATAACGCGCCCCTGCAAAATTCAAAACGTTTGAATGTATTTGTGAAAATACATTCGGTGAAAACGCATGTGTGCGTGCTAAGACTGCTGTCAAACAAAAACAAATCCATGAATTTGTTGCTCGACTAGTTGCACGACTAGCGTCGACAATAATTGCTCATTATTATAGTATGGCGCTGCACTGATATACTCTATGAAAAGGACACGTGCGTTGTCTTGCGCGATGTGGCTAGTTATGATTAGTTGACCGACAGATCTGATGATTAGTTAAATTATAGATATTATGAGTACTGATTGCACAAAAACTGACTATTATATGCAAAATCTTTCGTAAAGATGTGACTACACTTATTGAAACAGGCGCGTCATGTTGTCGTGGTTCGTCTCTACGCTGAAACTTTTTCTGTAATGACAATTTATGGAATATTCAATTAAAAATTGCAAGTGTATGAGGGTAGAGCTGTCTATAAGTAGTCTATTGTATCACATTGTGACTAACTGACACGAATAGTTCATTAAGGCCCCTCGATCTCGGGGGCCCAGTGAAAATGCTACATAACTTAATGCAGGGGTTTCAAACTTCAAAGGTAACTTAAGACAAAATTAACAATGCTTAATTTTAAATATGTCGCAAAGTCAAATTCTATAGAAAGAAATAGTTTTTTTTTACTAGTAGATTGTAACAAACATCATTGACGAAGTCATCCAAGTATAGTTTATAAATAAAGTATATTATAAATAAAGTAACATTTTTATTTTATTTTTAACTAGCAATCGCCAGTGGCTCTGCCCGCGTGGAAAGTTAAAAACCGTAATATTGTATTTTGATAACCATAAAAATGGTTAAAGTGGGTTAACCTTAAAAGCTAGACATATGCTGTTGCGGACTTTTATTTAGAACTTTTAGAGGGGAACAATTTTGTAATACATGATTTTTGTATAACTATCACCGTTTACTCAGCGCACGCAAGGAAACCTTTAAATTTTGCCGTTTTCGTACTATTTTTTATTGCTGCTCCTCTCCTATTCGTTTTACCGTGATGTTATATAGTCTATAGCCTTCCTCGAGAAATGGACTATCTTACAGTAGTTCCTGAGATTAACACGTTCAAACAAACAAACTCTTCAGCTTTATATATTAGTATAGATTTGCGTTGGATATGTTGTCAGGGCCACAAAAATCATGGTTTTGAGCCGCATGTTTGACACCCCTGTCGTAGTATCGTTAAGTCATTGGTCCCTATTTTCCGATTGTAGTCAAAGATCGCATTTATTGCCTTATCGAAGTGTGAATATAAAGTCTTAACTTATCAATGCGACTCTCATTCTAGGCAACGTCGAAACATTTGTCAAATGATTTTTTTTGTATTGTCTGATAATTTATAGAAGCAGGCGTAACTTTCTAGAATTCCTTTTAACAGAATTTTAGAAGAATCATTTTGTTATAATCCGCTTTTGATAAGAAATTTATGTCATTCTAATAGTTGGAAGTAGGTAACGTGCAAATGCCAATATGATTTTGTCGTGGAGCCTATCTTCCCGATAATGCTTCGGAAATGATCGTTAAGATTGACGTAGTGATTGTGTGTAGTGTTTCTGTGATAAAGTATGTGAACGTTGTCTTCCTACACTTAGCATTACATAGATTCTCTTAACAAACACGGATTATAGCAAAACAATTCTACCATAACTTCCGTCGTAATTAGCTATTACTTTATCCTTTATATAATCTAAATCACAATCGTTATTTGTTAACAAGGATATGACAAAAATACTACACTTGCGTAAAATATTGTTTTAATACACATCTTTATGAATTTATAATAAATTACCAATTGTTTATGAAATATCTCTCAACATTTAATTAATTTGTTTATGATTCAATGGATACTGGAGAAGACGTGAAGAAGTTTTCATTAAATGCTCTGCTTTGAAAAGGATAGCACAAAAACTATTGATTAAAAATACGTTATGTTTCTACATTGGAGTTAAAGAGCCAAAATGATAAGATAAAATGGTGTATTAAAACAAATTTTTGTATAATGTTCAATGAAAAAAACCTTTACGAGACTGTTTTTAACTACGAAAATTAAATTTATTAAAACAAAATCACATTTATTCAACAATATTAATCGTTCACAGTTTACTATGTAATTTAAATGCGTAATTGTTTGAAAATTACTATTGAATTACGCATATATAACTAGAGGTTAAAATTAATTTGAGTTTAGCACTCACGAGTAATGCCATGTGGCATTATTTTGTACTCATATATATAGTATTGATATTTTATTCGTGCCAAGTTTGTTGAGCGCTTGTTAAAAAATATATTAAAATGGCGTCTGAAAGCAAGGTATTGCCATATCGAAAAAATTAATACGGCATGTTACATGGCGGCTGATAAATTTAATAAATATGATAAAGAATGTGTTCTGTGGTAACCTTATTTACACTCACTGTATTATTTTAGTTAATAGAAAATATTTATAATAATATACTATTTATTTTGTATTGCTTAGTAAATAAACATTATAATCTTTTAATTTATTCATTTTTATTTTATTGTAATCAACATATTTTATATATAGTTTTTATATTTCACACGTAATATTTAATATTATAGAGTGTAAATATAGTGTTGCCATAGCGAATATATGTATCAGATTTGTTTTTTTTTAAATCACCAGTCGCGTTATTAAGGACGTATATGTACTGTGTAAATGTGTTTAGATTTTTCTGATAATATTAGTATATTATAAAAATTATAAATACTTATCTCATATTGTTAGCTAAATAATAAGTTATATATGTATAGTGTGAGACTAATTTTGCTCTTAATAGCTGTATATAATATGGTAAAGTTAATAAAGTTTTGTATAATTTATCGAATTCTTTATGATTTTTTTTGTTATTCGATTAAAGACTCACAAGACGTCTTCAGTCATTAGAGTTTTATTAATTAATCTATTGCTTCTCTTGCACATTGTTTTGATCCAGTATAAAATAGCTCTACATTTCCCCAGAAGATTAAATTGTACGACATAAGCAAATTGTACTAGTAATTGACAATGCACCAATAGTTGACCGTTTTGTATGAAATTTTATATAATAAGCGTTTTGTTTGTTGTAGCTAATAAAAAATATTAATTAATAATATAAAATTTTAAATATTAAACAATGGGCTACAGTGCGATTTTGGGCATTTGTTAATAGATGGCAACAGGTAATTACAAATTTATTTATTATTAGCTACAACAAACAAAACGCGTATTATTTAAAATTTCATACAAAACAGTCAAATACTAATACATGGTCGATTACTAGCGCCCTTAGCTTATATCAAGACTTATTTTTCTTGCATACATAAATCCAAAATTCTTGTTTAGTTATTTTATACATCGTATGTTATACTGAAATTATCAATTAATGTATTTTTATTTAATTTTGTTATTATGAGTTATTGGAACTTAATGTTTCGTTAGTATAAATTCACTTTCAGCTTTCGAAGGTTTTTTAAATGAAAAATATACTATTCGTTCTTTCGGGAGTGTAGAGATATGAATGAAAATTTCAATGTACATAAAATAGATACGTTGTTTTAGTTTTATGGGCATTGAAATAATTTCATAGTTTAGTCAGACTGAAACGAAATGTACTGTTCACGCAATTTCGCTAGTGCTTAGAGTTACTTTCTAATTTAGATATAGAAATATTGATTTCTTGTCATTTTCCAAATAGATATCTCAAGTAAACGAAACCATATTGTGATTGGGCACGAAAAGTATATTTAAGCTGATGCGCACCTTTGTTTTAATAAAACATTTTTGAAAACCTAATGTTTATAATTAATGTATAGAAACCGGCTATACTCACGTGTTAATTTATCGGATGAGAATTCCACTCACGATAGTTTAAATTCAAAAACCTAATGTTTAGTTATTAAATTATTATACTGCTATTTTATTTATGGATGATTTAAATATAATGTACTGAAGGAGACGCTATACATTGATATAACTTTGTCTTTATTTTTCACTAGCAATCGCCAGCGGTTCCGCCCGCTCGGAATGATTAAAACCGTAATATAGTATCTTGATAACCATAAAAATGGTTAAAGTGGTTAAACCTTAAAAGTTAGACATATGCTGTCGCGGACTTTTATTTAGAACTTTTAGAGGGGAACAATTTTGTAATACATGATTTTTGTATAAAATTCACCGTATACTTGCGCACGGAAGTTTTAAATTTTGCCGTTTTCGCAATATTTCTATTGCTGCTCCTCTCCTATTCATCTTAGCGTGATGTTATATTATTTATAGCCTTGCTGGATAAATGGACTATATTACACTCAAAGAATTTTTCAAATCGGTCCAGTAGATCCCTGAGATTGCGCGTTCAAACAAACTAAACTATTCTCTGTCAAACAAGCTTTATATATTAGTATAAATGTAGTTTTGCCAACTGTCAACCATTAATTGTTACAATCATCCAATAAACTTAATTAATCTATACAATTTATAAGAATAAGAAAAAGGGTTTAAAAAATATCAATATTGCGTTTAGAAGTTCGTCTTATTTGAGGTATCTCTGTTGGGTTTTTTTTTGTATTAGTACGTTAGACACGTCACTGTAATATATTCTTTTATATGAGAACACAAATCAGTATAGTGATGAAAAGAAAATATTAAATTATGTTCAAAACTGTTTTTTATTTACCCATACCTCTTTACTATTTTGTCGTGGAGTCTCTCCTGACGATGCTTCGGTTACGGGACGAAAAAATTGTTGAGATTGTGGTGGTGAATGTGTGCATTTTTGTGTATTGTGTCACCGGTGTCTGGTAGTGCATGAGTTCTTACAAATTCTGCGTGTATCAGGTATGATAACGAATAGTACACTCTACATTTAGCATTACATATATTTTCGTTTATTGCGGATTATAGCAAAATAATATTCTCATTACTTTTGTATTATGGACCTCCGCAAAGTAACGCCTAATTTTATAAATTATTTACCCATACCTATAACCACAGACAACAAAGCAGTAACTCTGGCTTTAAGATTATTTAAATAAGATTGAGGAAGCATTTTTTTAATTTTTTATTACAATTTGTAAGCTTATTTATTAATTACTTGCTAATATCCCACGTCCGAGCCTAAATCTCTTCTGCTATATGAGATGGTAGCAGTTTTATGAAATAAAACGTAAAGCAAATTACAAAATTGAAGATTATTTTGAATGATAAAAGTCTGTAGAAAATCCTTTCAGCTTCATACAAGACTGCGGTTTAATAATGTAAAATTAAAAATGTTTATAGGATTGACCGCCGAGTTTTTTCTGGTTCTTCTCGGTAAGATCAACATTCCGAACCATTTATAGCTTCATTAATCATATTGATACTTGACAATTCAAAAGAGCTTATTTGAATAAAGATTAATTTGATTTGAAATAATACATTTGACAAAATTAAAGACTATCAGTCTTTAATATCTAGGAACTTAATAATTAATATATATTAAACACTGTATATTACAAAACTTGCGTACATTATGTGACAATATTGAATTTTAATATAGGTAATACCAGTTTAACGGTTATTTATGTTGTCAAGGTGGCAGTAATTATTATGGGCTTAAAATGCTAGATTCCAGATAAGACCAAAAATTGACATGTTCACAATATTCTGATTACCATAGATATACTACTATCTATATTAAGGCTCATTATCTAGCTAATCCAAAATTTATACATATATAATTATGTTGGGCTTAACATGCTAGATTCCAGATAAGAACAAAAATTGGCATGTTGAATGTTCACAATATTCTGATTACCATAGATATACTACTATCTATATTAAGGCTCATTATCTGGCTTATCCAAAATTTATACATATATTGAATCACGATATATGAATTTCAAAAGGAATCTATTACACTGACTTCATAAGGTATTAAACTTACAGAGTTAGTATATATAGTTATTTTGTAATGACTCTATGGTTAAACTGCGATATAGAATTTCAACTATAACATGTTATCACATGATTCGGCCTGCCTGACATCGACTTACTTTTGTCGTCATTTACGACACCTTGGTAAGAAAGACCTTGGTCTATTCTACTCAATTGGATCCCACACGGTGGGTTCATTTACCTTACCCGCCTTTTACGACACCACTGTAAAAAAGTTGGTGGTCTATTCTACTTAACTCAATACGACACGGTGGGTCAAGTTACCTTAGTCGCCTTTTACGACCCCTCGGTAAGAAATGAGAGTTGTACTATTCTATTGGGCCGGATACCATACGGCGTAAATAATAAAAAGCAAATGGGGGTGTATTTATTTGTCTCTCTTTTTTATGCGTGATTAGACATACAAAAGAGAGACATATAATTACACCCCTATTTGCTTTCTCTTCATTTCTCAATATCGTAATATACATAGTACATTTAGGGCGGGCGTCCTTACTTTATTTATAGTCTAGTCGTTCACTTGACGTATAGCACTGAGTTTCGCATACTCAAAAGCTTTTATAGTTAGTAATATATGCTCAAAAGCCATATACTAAAAAATTGAATTGTCCCTCACATAATTCTGTACAAAATATGGTACCTAGGTATAGTCTGTTGATAAAATGCAATGCACAAATCACAATACACTTCATATAATTACGAACGTAAACTGTTCTGAACTTCTGTGTTATGGTCAGACTGGGTTCTTGCCAGTGCTGCCAATAGGCGGGGAATTCCCCGATTTGCGGGGAATAGCGGGTCAGTGCGGGGAGCGAGCGGGGACTGGTTTAAATCGGGGAATTCTGGAGAATAAACAATTTAAGTGGTTAAAGAGTGCATCGATGACAGGTTGGGATTCACAAAATGTTAGCTCTTTCTCACACACGTTGGTTGTCTTTTAAAGCATGTGTCGATCGGGTATTGGAGCAATATCAACCATTAAAAATGTACTTGAGATTGACTGTATTTGAGGATCCATCAAAAACGACAGAAGAAATGCTTACTGCACTTGAAAATAAATTCACTATCATTTATTTACAATTCATGTCATACATTTTAGAAATACTGACGACATTCAACACAATGTTCCAATCTGAAACACCTTTATTACATAAATTAAAACCTGTAGTAGAAGCAATATTAAAGACGATATGCGTCAATTACATGCAAATTTCTTATGTGCGCTTAAACCCCAATATATTACTAGTTAACTTTCAGGATTCAGAATTTTTTTTTACCACTCTAGGAAACATATTTAGGCATTAAAGCTAATGAAAGTATAGGTAATTTGGAAAATGATAGATATGTTACTGAAACAGATATAAATAGATTTTACCAATCTTGCCTTTCCTTTTACGTTGAACTCGGAACGGACATTGTAAAGAGATTCGATTTTAGCGATCCCTTCTTTGACATAATTTCTGTTGTAGACCCATATGTAGCACAGTCTTTTAAGGTAAAGTCATTGCAAAATGTATTTAAACGTTTTCCAAATTTAAATGAATATGTCTCCCAACAAGCAGTTGATACAGAATGGCGCGATCACGCATTAATGGATTTCAAAAAAATAGGATTAGATGCTTTGCCAACAAACAAAATATTGGGCCAGACTTTTTAAACTCAGAAATAATGCTGGGGTTCAATTATTTTAAAATTTAGAAAAGGTTGTAAGTCTACTTTTGATCCTGCCATTTTCAAACGCTTCAGTAGAAAGAGTTTTTAGTATGTTAAATAATATAAAAACGCATCACAGAGCAAGTCTCAACAATGACTCTCTTGTTGCTATGATAAATACTAAACAGGGAATATCAAATTCAAAAGCAGGCAATTTATTAAAGTTTGAACCTACCAAAGATATGCTGAGGGTCAAAGTTTGGGAAACTAACAAATAAAGAAGAAGAATAATAAATATATTGTACTCAAATTCTCTATGTAACAAATAATTTAATAAATTTAATTTTCTACAAAGTAGTGTTTTATTAAGATACATCGTGTCGGGGAATTTTCGGGGAATCCCTCAAATGTAGCGGGGAAATGTAGGGGAATTGAACCTTTACAAGCGGGGAATTTTAAATTTTGCATTGCCAGCACTGGTTCTTGCATCATTTGCAATTTGCACGCTCGCCGTATATGTTGTGTTTACTGTGCGATTACTTTCAATTTTAAAAGTTCTATACATCATTTTTGGAATATTTAAATAGGTACATATTAGTTCTCATTTCTATAGAATTTCATTCGTTAGTGTCGCGACGCTTTGCAAGTGTGTTTAAAAAAGTGCTTAATTATAATAATCATTTCTCAGAATCTTTCGAACTGTGTTTGTTATATCTATAACTGCTAAGTGTTATCAACATACTGGCTATTTATATGAACAGTGCTATCTATTTAAGGCGAAAACTGAAAAAAATATACCACCTATCTATATATATATACCTATATTAAACGTGTCCGGTCGGTGAACTCCCATAGTAAGTAGTAACTGTCTTTCTCACACTTATTTGTTAAGAATGTTTATTATTATCATCACTACATATTATGAATTCATCTTCCGCGTCTATCTGTTTGTGTGTCCGCGACAAATTCAAATTCAAAATATTCTTTATTAGAATAAACTTGTAAACAAGTGCTTTGGAATCGTCAACTCTACTGCTGGTTCGGAAAGCTGTTCCTACCGAGAAGAGCCAGCAAGAAACTCGGCGGTTGCTCTTTTTAAAAAATACAATTCTTAATGCTAGTTACATTTAATGCTACTATCTTGTACAGGGTCGAACAATATTTATAACCACGCATTTTTATCGTCTAAATAATCCTCAACAGTATAGTAGGCTTTCTGTATCAGCCTCTCCTTAATAGTGTTTTTAAACTGCTGTAATGGCAAAGTTAAAATTGATTGACAGAATCTATAATAACTGAACTAATTAGTCATTCAGTTTTGCACCAATAATCACAGTTATTTATAAGAAAGACTAGCGACCCGCTCCGGTTTCGCACGGGTATAAAAGCCTTTGTCACTTATTAAAAAAAATTATTACAATCGATCCAGTAGTTTGATTTATTCATTACTGTCCGTGGCCCGGAATAAAACAAAAACCGCAATGCCACTGCACTTTAAACCTGTAATATCTTCGAAAATGTTCATTTAAATTACATGCTGTAAACGGCCATATT
Organism: Morpho achilles; assembly: GCA_947086495.1. Taxonomy (NCBI): domain Eukaryota; kingdom Metazoa; phylum Arthropoda; class Insecta; order Lepidoptera; family Nymphalidae; genus Morpho; species Morpho achilles. The sequence continues at coordinate 2,947,508 of CAMTZB010000004.1, read as the reverse complement.
GATCGATATTAAATCAGCAATGTATTTAATTTAATAAGGATTAATGTTGTATTGTTTAAAATTGTTTCGAAAATAAGTAATTATTTTTTGTAAAAAAGTAAATGACAAAAAAATGCTATTATGGGTTATCCATAAGAGATAGACATATACCATCGCGGAGTTTTCTGTAGACCTTTTCAATAATATAAGAATTATACATATAAACCTTACTTTTTTAATCACTCTATCTATTAAAAAAATCGCATCAAAATCTGTAGCGTAGTTTTAAAGATTTAACCTTACATAGGGATATGGGGACAGACACAGAAAGCGACTTTGTTTTATACTATGTAGTGATGATTCGCGATTACAGATAATCTAATGCTATAAGTGAAATGTTCATTCATACCTTATGTCTGCAGGAAAAGCTAGGTAGAGACAATGAGCGGGAACGGTAATGAAAATCTTGGGAGAAACGAAAACGGTAATAGTTGGAATGTTTGGGCGATCGGAGCAGCGGCCGTAACAGCAGTCGGAGGTCTCTATTGGTTTACACGAAATGGCCAGAGCTCGACTGACACCCGAAGAGACGTGGCTCGTGAAAGAACATCAGAAACATCGTCAGTAGATAGCAATGAGGAAACTCCAGCACAAGGGGGCCTTTATAGCGCATTGATTAATGCCCTTAAGACGGTTTCAGACGATTCAAATACCATTGACAAGTAAGTGCTGATTAAATCAAATTCAATTCATAAAATTAATCATCTTCCTGCCCTTATTCCACTCTAAGTGGGGTCGGCACAACATGTTATAAATATGTTGTTACATGATTTGGCTGCGTTTTTACGACCGGCCGCCTGCCTGACATCAACTAATTTTAGTCGTATTTTACAACACCTCGGTAAGAGAGAGGGTGGTCTATTCTACTAAATCGGATACCACACGGTGGATCAACTTACCTTAGTCGCCTTTTACGACACCTCGGTAAGGAATGAGGGTGGTACTATTCTATTCAGCCGGATACCACACGGTGGGTCAATTTACCTTAGTCGCCTTTTACGACACCTCGGTAAGGAATGAGGGTGGTACTATGGTGTTAAAGCTTATGATACCTGTGTCGCGACTTAGCTGAGTTAGCAACTCATTCGATGGTCTCGGTATTCGCTTATTTTATATTCGGTATTTAGATAAGTTAAGTATAAGAGATGTACTTATACGTAAAGCATATTGCAAAATTGAGGATTATTTGGATGAAAAAAAAGTCTGGTTTGAAAATCCTTTCAGCTTCATACAAGACTGCGGTTTAATAATCTAAAATTGAAAATGTTTGAAAGATTGACCGCCGAGTTTCTTTTTGGTTCTTCTCGGTAAGAGCGACATTCCGACCCAGTTGTAGCTTCATTAATCATATTGATCCTTGACAATTTAAAAGTGGGACAATCCCACTTTATATTAAGAACAGTCGGCACATGTTTTTATCTCTGCTATAATTCGTCAACTCTGGCGCTTCTCTTTCAACCTCCGTCAAGGGTAGGGTTGCCACCCGTACTATATTATATAGTATCGTACTATATTTTAGTCAATTGTACTATATATTATAGAAAAACAATATAGGACGAAAAATACTATATTAAAAATATAATTCATTGTCGCGCTTTTTTTTAATCAACTGTGAATGGAACGCACCCGCAGCACTGCATAGGGAATGTTTGAACAAAAGTCATTCGTGTATTTACGAGGCTTATTAAGTTAGTAACTCTAACTCCTTTGTCATTGTCCGGCGAAAAGTAATAATAAATAATCATGGAAAAATAAATCATGATTGAAAAAAGATGTGTACTATTTTTTTTCCTGAATTTCCTAAAAGTACTATATATTTTTGATTTAAAAAGAAAAATACTATTTTTCTTTAAAAAAAAGGTGGCAACCCTAGTCAAGGGACATAATCTCCATGTCTCTTTTTTATTTATTTTATCCCTCCTCAATACACCACCATACCGTCTTGATTTTTCGCTTCTCGTCTTGCCTACAATGGGCGTTACTACATTGTAATGGGCGTTGAGAAGTTCACTTGTCTGGAGCCAATCTGCAGCAGAATAAGGTCATGATTATCATATGCAATGTTATCGGGACTGGACCAGTATGTGAAATATCAGCTCAAACGGACACTGGGAAATGGGTCCAATTAAAGTAGATAAAAATTCAAGTTTAATAAAAGCTTTTCATAATTAGACATACGTAACATCACTACATATTATAAAACAAAGTCCATATTTCCGTATGTACGCATAAAACTTTAAAACTACGCAACCGATTTTGATGCGGTTTTTTTTTAATAGATAGAGTGATTCCAGAGGAAGGTTTGTACGTATAATAACATTCAATATGAAGTAGAGAAATAATGTAATTTTTGAGGTTTCAAACGGTGATATTTCTCCTTTATTCTTATTCAAAAAATAAAAAGCAATTTTCCCAAAGTCAACTCATTTACTCTTTCGCAACAACTCAATGACACACAATTATATGACAGCCACAATGCTTTTTCATATTAATGACCAACTCTATGAAGGTATTAGAAACATGTAACAATATCCTCCTGCCCTTATCCCACTCTAAGTGGGGTCGGCACAACATGTTATAAACATGCTGTAACATGATTTGGCTGCGTTTTTACGACCGGCCTGACGTCAACTTACCTTAGTCGTATTTTACGACACCTCGGTAAGAAGGAGGGTGGTCTATTCTACTAAACCGGATACCACACGGTGGGTCAATTTACCTTAGTCGCTTTTTACGACACCTCGGTCAGAAATGAGGTTGGTACTATTCTATTCGGCCAGATACCACACGGCGGGTCAACTTACCTTAGTCGCCTTTTACGACACCTCGGTAAGAAATGAGGTTGGTACTATTCTATTCAGCCGGATACCACACGGCGGGTCGACTTATCTTTGTCGCCTTTTACGACACCTCGGTAAGAAATGAGGGTGGTACTATTCTACTTAGCCGGATACCAAACGGCTAATGTATAAAAATTAATAAATAAATAAAAATCGCGTTCGGGTCTTAGCTTCGATACTAAGCCGGTTGGTTACATTTTGTGATGTCACGCCATTTTAGTGTAGTGAGCCGCTCTGAGGTGCCCTTGCGGCCGGCTGTCACCAACCTCAACACATTGCTCGCCGACATTCACGTGCGGTACATACTTATCAAACAGGATGAATTCGCGCGGCACTACAGGGTGTTCTCTGAGGTGTTCAGAAAACTCCATTTGAACATGAAGACTGTAGATAAATACTACGAGCGGTACGCTAATGATGTGAGTGATTTTATTAATCACTAGTTATATTCCGCGGTTTCACCCGCGTACATACCGATCTCATGGCAGTGGAAAGTAGGAAATATATCATCAATATATAAAAGTGTTCGCAGCACATGCGTTGACAGATTTTTATGACTAATACATACATAATAAATTTTTACACCTTATTACATTTTTATTGGGGATCCCTATTTGTTTTAATTAATAAAGCCTATGTTGCTCAGTAAAGATGCAGCTTTCAAATGGTGAAACAATTTTTGAAATCGGTCCAGTAGATTTGTGTGAAAACATTACAATTATACATAGGTACAATTTTTTTCTCTTTATAATATTAGTATAGATATAATACACTATTTAATAAGAAATATATTTTTAATTTAATCCCTTGCCTATTTAATTGCGATCCATTACATAAATGCAACCTCTATAAATATTCCTTTAGTCGCTTAAGTTTGCTAAGTCTTAAAACTTTTAAATAAATAAATAAATATAAATATGTATATGGGACACTTACACACACGGTTGTCCGTCCTCAAAGTAAGTATCTTCATACTTTTGTTATGGTAGACAGACAACTGGTGAATATGTACTTATATATATTTTAAATACATACTTAAATACAAATATACACCCAGGCTCAAAGACCAACAAATTCATTTGTAGAACATGTTGGCCCTCGGCGGGAATCGAACCCGCGACCCGCGGAGTTGAAGGTAGGGTCATTACCCACTACGCCAACGGGCCAGTCTTAACTTTTGCTATCCCAACTCTGATTTCACCTCTAAGTTGACAATGATTAATAACTAAGTAATGTTTAATTATGAAATATTCTAAAATCTAAATCCTGAACACATTTGACAGGTCAGGTTCGCTGGCAGCCATTACGACAGGCTCCGTATAAATAAGCCGGACGAATTCGATATGGACATCGTGATAGGTCTGCCGGTGAACATGCATAAGGACCGGTACAACCCAAAAGAGAGCGACATAGTCATAGAACAAAAATACCCTGGATTCGTGCAACTTCGAGCTGGCACGCAGTACAAGAAAATATTAATCCGGGATGGCGCTGACTGCCTTATTAACAGAGCAGCCCATGAGTGGTTAGATGAAAAGGATTACATCCTCCGTTCTAAATTTACCGACTGGTTTAGGAGCATCGTGACGAGAGGTCTCAACCAGTTCAATAGAAACAATGGTAGACCTGAGTGTTATGTAGACGGGGTCTGTTACACAATCGGCACGTCATCTAGCGGCCCAGCATTGACCTTAATCATCACAGCCAACGGATTCAGGTTGGACGTAGACCTAGTTCCGGCTCTTAAATTCCCGGAGGAACGGTGGCTCGGAGGGAGGTCGTACAGGGAAATCCCTGTGAAATGTCGCAGAGATTATTGGATGGTGGTGCCTAAGCCGAATAAGTCTGGACACAGTTACTACGACGAGCAGCGATCTTGGCGCATCGCTCTACAGGACCAAGAGAAACAGATGCTCAACAATACAAATCATTTGCGACAGGTCGTTCGTTTGGTGAGTATAAAATATACATATCTATCTTGTTTTCGTTTTTTTTATTTGCCGTTCGGGATCAATCAATATTTTGAGTATTGATTGATCATTGAGTGACCTTTAGGTCACTTCTAATAGACCCTGAAAATTACTAAGCTACACTTTCCGGTTGGGAAAAATGATAAATATTTATGCGGCCTTGTTGAAACAACAACTCCGCGACTCCTTTAACTCAATTAATAAAACCGTAATGTACTATTAACTTAAACCTTCGTGAAGAATTGCATTATATTTAAGTAAAAATCGTACAAAAATCTTTTTGGATTTTGTGAAAATCCATCACATTAAATTTCTGAATCTCAGAAACGGCTCCAACGATTTTCCTGAAATTCAGCATTCAGGGGGTTTTGTGGGAGAAAAACCGATCTAGCTACGTTATATTAAAAAAAATCGTTTTATTCCTGTTTTCAGGTATTAAAAATATCGTAACGTTTACATTGAATATAAAACACTATTTTTGCCGTTTATTGACAAGTCAGCGTAGCTTATTAGGGGAACGGGTGGTCTCGAGAAATGAAAATATCTAAGATCCAGCCCCACCTCCACAATTTTTTTTAAATTTTTTATTTTTTATTTTGTAAAGAATTACCGAGCAAGGTCAACCAAGTAACTATCCTTTATCAGTGATTTAATTTTCAGCTCAAAAAGGTAAGAGATGCTCAGGGAATGAATAAAATCGCCAGTTATTATATTAAAACGCTGTTCTTCTGGGAGATTGTTGAAAAGGAAAGCACCGACCCTCTCTTCTGGCATAAGAACGACGTGGCAACACTGTTCAAGCATATGGTGGGGAAATTTTACTTAGCGTTAGATACCGGGAAAATACCATACTTTTGGAATAGAAATCATAATCTGATTGAAAGTGCGTCATCGGAAATATTGTTTGTATACAAAAACAAATTGAAACAACTGATGGATGCACTCGCTGATACTGCAGACTACAAATCGGTGGCGAAATTTTTTTTAGCTCCTCACGAATATTTGCGATACAAATTAATAATTAATTAATCTAAGCTATGTTTGCTGACATAATATAGATTTATGGCCTTGAAAAGGTCACGAGGGGCCTACGAGTTTCGTTGCGTGGCAGCACCTTCAAAAGACATTGTCCATAGGTTGAAACAACCAATCATTAACATCATTCTCCTGCACTTGTCCCACTCTAAGTGGGGTCGGCACAACATTTTATAAACATGTTGTTTTATGATTTTGCTAGTTATTGTACAACCGGCCGCCCACCTGACGTCAACTTACTTCAGTTGCCTTGTGCGACATCTCATTAAGAAAGAGGGTGGTCTATTCTATTCAGCCAGATACCACACAGCGGGTCAACTTACCTTAGTCGCCTTTTACGACACCTCTGCAAGAAATGAGGGTGGTTTATTCTACCGCCGGATACCGCACAGCGGGTCAACTTACCTTAGTCGCCTTTTACGACACCTCTGCAAGAAATGAGGGTGGTTTATTCTACCGCCGGATACCGCACGGCTAAGGTTGAAACAACCAAATAAAATCAAAATAATCTTTAATTAGCTCTTTCAACCACTTTTGAATCGTCAAGGATCAATATGATTATTGAAGCTACAACCAGAAAGAAACGGTCAATCTTTTAAACATTTTCAATTTTACATTTTTAAACCGCAGTCTCGTATGAATCTGAAAGGAATTTTATATCCAGGTATTTTTCATCACGTAATGATGACGTGAGATAGTTGCAACTTCGGGGATTTCTAAATGTATAAATTGAAGTGTAAACATTTCTTAAATTAACACCAATGAACAACCATCTGGTTGTTTGGAAGAGATTCCGGAATAAGACCGCCGTTGTACACTGAATGTTTTTTATTTTTTTATCATTTTTTTATTAGTTTAAATATTAAAGCTAATACATTCAAAATTTACACACAAACAAGGACTTTTAGACGGTAGATACGTGCGCTATAAAAGCATGCCAAAAAATTGCGTAAGTAAGTCGAATTTATGCGACGTAGTATGGTAAATTTTTATCTTCCACAGCTTAAAAAGTCATGATGAAAGATTAAAAAACTAAATATTTTCCCAAAAAACGTGCAAAAGAAGTAATAATAAAGTCCATATAACATAAGTATTTATAAATTAATCTTTTAATTTCACCTACTGAATAAATAAACTAATGACTTCAATTTGAAGTACAACAAGATAAGGAAAACAGATATAAAAATCGTGTATTCCCCGCAAAGTAAACAAGTAATGAAGTAGACAAAGTCACAGCTAAGGACATTAACTTGGGTGTAAGTGTCAAATATGTATGGGATTAAAAATATTGCAATGAAATTATGTTGTTTTCTTTTATCTGTTTATTAATCAATAGAGAAATAAGAATAATGCAGTACAAAAAACATTGCGAGCGGACCCTAACTGCTCGAAAATGGGATTTAGGACACCTTTAACAAGATATACAGTCTCAAGCGAAATTAAAGTCTAGATATGAACCACGATAGAGGAAGCAGGAACCGACATAAGCTTGCGGCTCCTGCTTTGCGCCTTGCAAAAGTACGTAAGTCGTTTGTGGGTTTGGGTATAAGATTCAGTAATAAAATTCCGCAAGTTCTCATAAAAATATTTATTATTCTCTTAGATATGGTAATATATGCAATCCAGTAAGTAAAATCGCTTCAGGAACGGTGAAAAACGGATAAAAATGCAAATATTAGTATCGCAGTATACCAGACCTTTCAACTTAAAATTGACATATCTTTTTTATTTGCTGACCGATTTAAATAAAAAATTCCCTATATGTTAAGTGAAGCTTCCTACAACATATTAGTGAAAACCGTGTTCAAATCGGATCAGCGGTTTCTGAGATTAGCGGAAACAAACGCACAGACAAACAGACTCACAGAAAAACAGATAAACAAACAAAAATTTTAAAAACTACTGTTTCATGTTTAGAATCGTGTTTTGAGACGACAACACCAATTTTCCTTAAAAATATCGAATGTACAGAATTGACATCTCTACGATTTTATTATATATATATATATATATATATATATATATATATATATATATATATATATATATATATATATATATATATATATATATATATATATATATATATATATATATATATATATATATATATATATATATATATATGTATATATATATATATATATATATATAGAAGACCAACCGCCGAGTTTCTTGCTGGCTCTTCTCGGTTGGAACAGCTTTCCGAACAAACAGTAGAGTTGACGATTCAAAAGCACTTGTGAAAATGATTTACTAATATAAAAAAATAAATTTCAATAATACTTAATATTGCTACCAACATGCAAAATTGTTTCGTAAAAGTTAAACTAGAATTCAAATTAGCTAGACGTCAGACCTAGAAGGTTTCGTTTGTTTACAAATTTTGGTATCAATATCGCTATTTAAGTAGGCTATCCATAGTATTAGTATGGATAGGTATTATGGCACTATCGATTGTTGGTTTATTTTTATTTTCCGTCTCTACAAAAGAGATGGGCAAGTAGTTCATACAATTTTGGCCTGAGTGTACAGAAATAAAGTTATATTTAATACAAAGACCGAAAGTTACTCTTCAAGTATGTACAAGTCTTTTTAAGATACAACTTGGGAATTAGAAGAAATAAATTAATGACCATGACAGATTTTCATAGAGTATTGGAATTTGTTAGTACATTTTTTTAAATATAATTTATTTTCATCTAAGAAAAAATACGCATCCACAATAATGAGATTATCGACACGAAATATAATATGTCAGTAGTCCAGAAATACAGCAAAGGTCGTTATAAAGTAGCACACGAATACAAGGAATCCCCAAACTATCCTATATAGTGTATTATCTATGCCCCAAACGTTCACGATGCGAAAAACAACACGAATATTCATGTTTAGAAACATAACAATTCACAGATAATTAATGAAACGACAACCTTTTTGACTACTGTTATGCGCAGAAATCGATTTTATTAATCGATAATCGTAAATCGGTTATATATATAAAAAAAATGATAATTAAAAAGGCTAATTACTATGTACAAATATAGTTATCTATGGTAATAAAAATAATTTATTAACAACAGTTACTATACTGAACTATACTATACTGAAATATACTGTATATTAGTTTGAATATTAAATTCTTAAATGTAATATCTATATCGAGTTTCTTACTGATTCGAAAGAAATTGTGACTTCACTAATTATAGCTGAACTAGATCAAATGAATAACTTTTTTATTCAATACTAGTTTTGCCGAGTAGTACAGAGATAGTATCAATTTATTTTGGCGTTATTTAATATTTAATATTTTATTATGTAGTTCATTATTTAGTCCGCTCAGGCCAGATTTTGCCCATCTCCTTTGCATCGCGGGGAATTACCAAAATGTAGAGGCAGTATATATAATCTCAGCATACCATATTTCGATGTATGGCACTATATCAAGTGACCTATAACCTAGAAATATCGACCGTATTATTTATGACATAAGGATTACTTTTCTCTGTATTAATAATTTTCACCAATCCGTGTTGAATGTAATCAGTACCGTGTAAAACGAATACGAATAGGAAAAAATTGGTCGTCCCAACGATGCTTGGTCAAAAAAAAAATTCAAACCGTGTGGAACAGCCATTGTACTATTTCTCAAGCGATAAGTCGCAATCAGTGTTGCCAAAAGTTAAATTAGATTCCCACCAGATTCCACTTTTAAAACAACCAGAAAACTACACTAACAAACACCACTAAAAAACAGAAGTTCTACACTCATGACCGCGAAATTTATCACTAAAACTTTTTTGTTTTATGAAAGTTAGGTACCTATACAATTTATTAGTTTCCTTTAGTTATTTATTAAAAAAAATTAACAACCTTAAAAAAATTTCAATTGTCGATTTCGATAACTACGAGCCAATCTTTTAATTGTGATTTTGAAGCCTAGAAACCCGAAGCTGTTGCGTATATTGGTGGTTTTGGCATAGTTATGCGTGAGCCATGAATTAACTCGCACAGTTAACACAAACCATAAATAGTTAATTATGAGCAAACGAGCTACATTGAATGGTGAACGCTTCTAACCTCTAAATATAAGTGCGTGGCTACGCTTAGTAGCGATCTGCAACGCGACGGGTATAGTGAATTGCCCGAATCAAAATTCGCTAGTGGAACAAGTGGCAACAACATGTGGCAATAAGTATACCCGCCCGCATATTTGACAGTGTGTTTCCGTCGCTCACCAATCGCAGTTCGTGTCGCTGTGTAACGTAGCCGCAGCCTAAGCAATTATCAGAGAAAAATATGAGGTGAGAAATCCCCGCGTATAAAGTATAAGTATGTATCAGTAAAAAATATTAGGTGGGAAATCCCCGCGTATAAAGTATAAATATTTATCAGTGAAACTTATTAGGCTGGAAATCACCGCTTATTAAGAATAAGCATTTATCAGTGAAACTTATTAGGCTGGAAATCCCCGCGTATAAAGTATAAGTATTTATCAGTGGAAAATATTAGGTGGGAAATCCCCGCGTATAAAGTATAAGTATTTATCAGTGAAACTTATTAGGCTGAAAATCCCCGCGTATACAGTATAAATATTTATCAGTGAAACTTATTAGGCTGGAAATCCCCGCGTATAAAGTATAAATATTTATCAGTGAAAAATATTAGGTGGGAAATCCCCGCGTATAAAGAAACGTTGAACCATTCTTGCCGATCAGTCATACCTAAAGAAAACTAAATATGTATATTGAAGAAAGTAAAACGAAAAGGGATATATCAATCGAAAAATGGAAGTGAATCTACTATTCAACTACTATTTTACTAAACCGCTAAAAATCCACTAACCACTAAAACTAATCAGTGTTGCCAACGGTTGAATAAGCTTCCCACCAGATTCAACTTTCAACACCACCAGAAAACTACTAAGAAACAGAAATTCTACACTCGAAATGACCGCTAAATTTTCCACTAAAACAATTTTTGTTTTATGAAAGTAAAAAATAATTAGTTTCCTTTATTATTACTAATTAACAAATTAATATCACAAAATTTACCGTGGTATTTTCGATACCTACGAGCCGAAAATCCCATAACTGTTGCGTATATTGTGATTTTTGCATACTTACGCGTTAAAAAAATTCGCTCAGTTAAGACAAACCAAAATTAATAATTATGAGCTTATGAGCTTCACCGAACAGTGAACACCTCTAACTTCTAAGTGTAAGTATTTATCAATCAAGTGAAATCCCCGCGTATAAAGTATAAGTTTAGAAAAATATTAGGTGGAATATACTCGCGTGTAGATGATGGTCGGATGAGGTCAAGTCTGACGAATAAGTGGTATGGAGTAGCATCTAACAGTTGAGCGTGGCTAAGTAATTTTGAATGTTGATATGTGTGACGGAGCATTGTCATGGCCAAAAATCAGCTTTTCATGTCTTAGCTGATATTCTGGCCTTTGCCCTTCACAGCACGCCACAATTATATTATCTGTCGTTGGTAACGGTGCACTTCGATAGTTTTAGCAATTCATAATAGATAATAATGCACCCCTGATGGCACCGCATCGTCTTTCAGCCCTAAATGATTTGGTTTTCAAGTGGATGTTCATGGTCAGCCGGGGTGAACCCACGTTTTTATGTTTAGGATTCTCAGAATGAATCCCTTGTTCATCCCCAGTCAAGTTCCGAAGCTAAAACATTTTTCTTTTGTGTCTGGCAAGCAAGATTTCGCGTGTGTTGTGGTGTCGCTTCACCTATCATCCGATTCATGGAGCACCCATTTTCCGATGTTTTTAACCTTACCCTTTTGTTGAATGTTACGCATGGCAACTTCTTGTTGAGAAAAACCCAATTTCGGAGCGAATATTTTTGCGATTGGATATCTTCCTCATCCAAAAGGACTTGCAATTCTTGGTCTTCAACTGTTTAGGGCCGATTTTCACGCTCCAATGGTTAAACCGGCATTAACGTCTTACAATCGACAATACCAAGCTGGGCACTTTTTCTTTGATCATTGATTGTAGCTGTAGGCCTTTACAAGCATTTAATATGATTCTACAACTGATTTCTCAAGATTGAAGCAGAAAAGTAGAGTTTCCCGCAAGTGCCTTTTTTTCTAGTACCAAACAAGCCATAATTATGAATGGAAAAAGTATGATTTTGTATGAAATGACAAATAATGTAGACTCAATATTGTTGACAGAGTTCCTACTCTTAAAAATAAAAATATGGCATGGTCACATGCTCATTAACATTTAACACCAACCATGAGCAAACAGTGGACTTAATCTTGTACACCTATATATATATGAATATTCGAAAAGAAAAACGAACATTTCTATAAAGGTCATCGTAAAATGGAAGTAAATATAACCTTTTAACTTCTAATATATTTTACCAAAACCACCAAAAAAAACCACTAGCCACTAAAAGCAATATTTGGCCACTAAATGGGTAGTTAAAACTACCAGTTTTAGTGCAAATTCACTAAGATGATAACACTGGTGCTGTCAACACCAAGAAACTAAAAAACAGCAGCTCACCAATAAAAAAACAGTAGAAAACAGTAGGTAAAGTATAAAAAAAGCTATATTATTAACTATTATTGTTAATCTCTCTTTTGAAATAGTCAGAAAAAATTATTATTAATTGATTATTTTGATACGAAATAATTGATATTTTTTAATCGATTAATTTTAAAGGAAAAAATCGATATTTTATTAATCGATTTTGTCTACTAGTTGTCTATGAGCCGGTATTTTTTTTGTATATACTTCAGACGAAATGGTTTTAGCGCTATAGTTTTGATCGGAACATATAACGTCGTGTTTCTTTCAATTAACTCAGTTTCAACGGAACGTTTGTTGGTTGAGGAAGTCAACCATTTATTCAAAAAGGATTCTTTAGCAATTTTGTAAATTGCAAGTATTTACAAACAATTGTAATAAAATGGATAGGTAAGTAATTATTCACGTACTTTTATAATTGAATAAAACTTTAAAAGCAAGACTAGATAACATTTAAGAAATATAACATATAAATGATATATATAAGATTAAAAGATTAAATTTAGATAATATTTAACCTGATACATATTGTTAGAAAGTCCTCTCTGGATCATAAGTAGATATATAATAAAATACGTCCAGCTTGTATTGTTCCAGTGCATTTATTTTACTTTATAATACATACAGTTTTATTAAATACCAACTCTATTATTTTCTCGCTTTTACGTATATTCCTTTTTGACTGCTCGCGCAAGCATGGCCGCCTCCCAGCTTTTCCATAGTCTCCTCTATTATTTTGGGTGTAGTTATAGACAAATATACAAAGATGGGAATAGACAAATATTGGAATAGCTAACAGTCGGCCGGCTTGTTACAGAAATGTCCCTATTTCTGAAGACTCGGCCTTCCTAATGAGGGTAATGACCTCATAACTTAACAATAAGTACTTATTAACAATTCAAGGCTAAACAAAACATGAAATCTTTAATATGAATGTTATATAAAAATCTTTGAATACAAACAAACGAATAATAGAAATAATAACATTAATGATACTTAACCGCAGTTACAAAATGGCGAAATACTTCTAGTAAGAAAACACTATGTGTAGTATACATAATACAAACAAAACTCTTATCTTCTTGTATGTACAAACTATTAAAAGAGAACATAATATAGTAAATTTAGCGATATAAATGATATCAATTTGTAACAAAACATCAATCTAAATATGACAGCTGTACATTCGATATTATGCGCGAGCTACTACAAAGTTATATAAGTCTAAAGTATTATTATTATTATTTTTTTTTTACAAAACACCAACTAACTCGGAATACCGATTGCTGATTTTCCATTTCTATTACTCTAATTACCTTCGGAACACGCTGTCCATTGTAAGTAAGTAGATCCGTTCACCACCATCGGTATGCGATCTGTTATCTTGTTAGTAATGCCAACTACCGTTTACCACCCTCGGGACACGGCCTGTTGAATATCTTTGTGTATAACTACCTTTTGCCACTATCGAGACATGGCCTGCTATCTTTCAGTAATGCCAACTACCGTTTGCCACCCTCGGGACACGGCCTGTTGAATATCTGTGTGTAACTACCGTTTGCCACTATCGGGACACGGCCTGTTATCTTTCAGTAATGCCAACTCAAGTTTTCTTCCCTTAGAATAATTAATAATTTTGAATATCCACTCTGTATAACTACCGTTTGCCACCTTCGGGACACGGCCTGTTCTGCGACTCGTATTATAAACTATCATTTGCCACCATTAGGGCCAGTTGTTCGTCATCCAAATCCAATGTTTGTGCTGTTCCAACATCAATGCATGTTAAAAGACATCAGTGCTGTACATTTGGGTAGGTATATACTGTAATTGCAAATATCAAAATATAAAGAAACAGTAAGTACTTTATTAAACCTTAATAATAATAATACTATTTATAAAATTCCCGGTTTCGTCAAATTTAATATATTTTCTAATCTATGGCGTTGCAACTCTCTGTATTAACATATGTTGTTCTTGATCAAAATCACTGCTTATTAAATTAAAGTCTAGAATTTAGCTTTTACTCCTCTGATCTTAACAATTTTTGAATTGCTTTTTCAAGACTAAGATAATTAGTTAACTACCATCACGGTGAAATTGATTGTTAGATGTGCGTTTTATGCACTATAGATCGACTTATGAGTCCAGACTTAACAACTCGACAAGTTGTTACTTGTACGGAGCCCAGGTGCCCAGTCAGTCCATCAGTCTTAGTCAATTTTGTTAAGGGCCTAGCAAGTGTAGTAAAATAGAAAACAGGCTAAACCTATAAGTTTACAGCTAGGAGGAACTTTTGATGATATGGAAAACCCCGAGATAGAACTTTATTATAGCACCTAGACAAAGTCAAAGTTATTAAATTTCGTACCATAAATAGCCAATTTCCAACAGAAATAAAGAACTTCGCTAACAAGTACAACTAAGGATTCCTTGTTTTGAAAACCTGATCTTTCTAGAATAATTCAACTTCTAAGTTCCGAGTCGTAATATCAAATCAAATAAAATAAAAATAATCTTTATTCAGATAAGCTCTTTCAAGCACTTTTGAATCGTTAAGAATCAATATGATTAATGGTTCGGAATGTTGGTCTAACCGAGATGAACAAGCAAGAAACTCGGCAGTCAATCTTTTAATCATTTTGAATTTTACTTTATTAAAACCGCAGTCTTGTATGAAACTGTAAGGACTTTCAAATACATTTTTACCATCCAAATAGTCTTCAATTTTGTAATATGCAATAATTTTGTAAAAGTCAAATATTAATATCAACTGTTAGGCCACAAGGCCTAATGTTATTATTATTATTTTTTTTTTAACTAAATATATCTTTAATATTTTTTTTTTTAAATATATCATTATTCACTTCTTTGTTCATATTTTTTTTTTTTAAATTGTAATTAATTTAAATAACCTATAATTGTAACACTAACTAATAATGATGTGATCTCGTATTACCTACATGATGTTCCTAAAAATTGTGGGGGTTTTTAATATGCAAAGCTATTGGAGACCCGAATAAATAAATAAATAATTATATTAATACATTATTCTCCAAACCTTTGGAATATTTACACAGCCAAATAAACCGTATTTTTGAAATTGAAACCATACTTTATACAAACAGCCTTTTGTAACAAATTTAAAATTTAAACGCTAAATGATGAAATTGTAATATTAATTACCACGAGTTTCGAAAGATGCTTTTACCTATAAGAATCAGTAAGACTTGTAATTTCGGCGGTCATCCGATTTGAATTCGAACAATCAAAACCTACATAGTACGAAGGAAATGCTGAGAACATTTAGTCTAATTGCAATCATATGTCAAATAATGTTCAGAAATATAATCTTCATTATAGGATGCATAATTTAACAGATACATATTTTAAAATTTGCGTATCCAATTCCAAAACATATTTTCGAACTTCCTCAAGGCATAGATATCTATAGTTTATCTCATAGATATCATGGTTTACTATTCTACCAGACATAACGTTTATTTATTATTACCAAAAGTGTATAACAATTATCCAATAAAATATGTTTCTTTCAATTTGACACCATGGTTTTATATTATGAACTGTATTTACGACTCTTTCCCTTGTACAAAATAACTTTAACTTAATGAAACCAGTATGAATATACTATCTACCAAACCACACAATATCACAAATATTGCATATGAAATATGACAAATCCTAGAAGGGGAAAACTCATTCTGTGACTGAGCCAGATGAGTTTTCATCATGTACACATTAATTACACTATTTAATATTTATTACTAAGATAAGACAATAACATGTAATGTTGCGCATTTTCTTCTAAAGTGAGCTCATGATAATTAATACCTTAAACAAGTCACAACAATCAATGCAATCAAATTATATATGTAAAAGGGACTTTGCTGAATAGTTATATCTGTAATTTGCCCATTCTCATGTTCTTTCATGTTAAAATCGAAGTATATTGATAACCTTTAACAAGTATGTAATTAAGTGTATCCATTAACTTGAAGTTCAAGTTATTTTGTCTGATTTTTGTTTTTAATATTATTTAATATCTTGGGTAGACTGCTTTCAGCTATAGAACATATATAAGTTAACATGGACTGACTACACAATGTAGGGTGCGAATCATGGCCCCATATTTTACCTTTGTGGGATAGATTATTATCCAGAAAGTTGTTAGCGACAACGTAAAATATTAAATATTTTCATCCTATCAATAAATGTATATACCCTTTGTAGAATACAATGTTCATTTAATATTATTTTTTTATGTCAATCAAATAAAGAATAATAATACCTTCTAGTTATTCATAATATCTTCTACTTAATATCTTTATTACCTAATATCTTTAATATAAATATTTCTTTAAGCCTTCCACAGCAACATATGAGAAGTTTATTCATAATATCTTCTACTTAATATCTTTATTACCTTATTCCTTCAATATAAATATTTTTATTTCCAAAGCCTTCCACAGCAACATATGAGAAGTTAAATAACATTACCTGATTTAGTACCATCGTCACATTAAAGTATTAGCTTTGCATTTGTTTCATACCTGTAACTGATTACAACTCTGTTAGAGATTCTCTATTAAAATCTGAACGCCTTAATGATAATAAGTTTATCAGATCTAACATACACAGTTAACAACAGTGAGACAGTGAGATTGGTTATATATAAAATCAAATTTTATTGTATTCATATACTTATATCAGCAATAACATAACAGACAAATATGAATGTAAACTAAGAAATATGTATTACAATTTTTATACTTTGTCATTGCTTAATTTGAAGATCCCTTTGTTCTCTGATTGATCTTTGTTTAGTGGGGTAATAACTATCATCACTAATACACAACTATTGAAAGGATTGATTTTTGTGATCCAATCAGGAGCATTTATTACACTAACTTATAGGTTTACAAAGCATGTCTCATATGTCGATCAAAGTAATGTAAGCACAACAAGCTTTCCTTTTCTGTTATCTCATAAAATTTGTCAATACCGGAACACATTTTATTTCTTTTTATTTATCCCAAATTCACAAACTCCATCTCTTTTCAGACTTCATTAGTCACATTCATATCCAACCATTATCTTTGTTTACTATATTTTCTTAACATTCTCATTTTTTTTTTTAACATTCAAACATTCCCTTATTTACGTTTAACTCATGTTATCCAGTACACTTTGACATATAATAACAATAATTACCTGTTTATTTAATATTAAGCCTAATAGTCATAAATCAGTTCACTTGTAAAATATTTCTTATATGACAGCTTATATTTATATATATACATGCGTATTAGAATTGCAAAAAAAATTGTCTTATAATACAAATCTTTCCTCATTATATTTTGTAACCTTACCCTTCTTATCTTTTAAACTGTTAAACTTCTAATTATTATTTAATCTTTAATTATATGTATAATCTTCTTCTCATAATATACCACCCCACTTTCATCTACTTTTACTTACCACCTAACATTTACATTTACTTTGTGTGCAAGATACATCCTTAATCATCAAGGTTGAAGGTATCAAGGTTCATCTAGTCTTTCAACCACTTTTTTTTTTTTAAATATTTGGATCAAATGCTCGATGATATTAGATCAGTCATCATTTTATCATTATAGTACAAAAGCAAACTAATAGCACTGCAACTTAGAGTAGACTACCAAAATATACCATAAGACAATTATCAGTGCAGGTACCGCTGTATAAAAATCTGAGCAATCCAAACAATGGTCATCTTCTTCACTATTTAATGAATTGAGATTAAGTCTATCAAATAAGTCACAAATATTTAAGCAATTGATATGATCTTTTTGAATCAGCATGCTTTAAGTCAAATATCATTTTTGTAACAACTTTTATAAGAAAATCTAAAGTGTTACCGCCTACAATTGCCACAATACTCAATGAAGGGAAACACACTTCGAATTATTCCTTTTCATTTTAACTTACTAGTGTTAGAGGCATACATGACAGACTTTGCACATTAGTATTAATATGGATTAGTGTTAGCCTAATATGGGTCTTAAATCTGCTTACCCAGCTGTCGTTACAAACAATAATTCCTGTGTGTTGAAAGTAGATGAACACAGTAGCAAGTGTGGGATGCATGAGTGACAAGTTAAAAGAACTGAATGACTTGTAAATGGTTTGGTAAAGACTATTGCATGTTTTTTTTTATATATATATATTCCCTTTCCTTTTTATGTATATCAGAGAGACACCATTAAACTAATTTACCTGAGAATGATACTTCATTTACATTGTACATTCATACATAGTAGTGCTAACTTTTATATCTCAAAACTTATAATTAATAGATATCAGAATGGAAATGTAGTGATTGGTAATAATAATTATCCATGTTAGATCTAAAATCATCAGTTACAAAATTACAAATATATCAAATGAATTAAAAATATCAAATACCAATTGGGTATAATTATCATATATTGCTTTTCACTACTACCGCACATAAAAGTAACAAGTACTCTTTAATGTATATTGATACCAAAATAATGTTAACAATACTATTAATATTTATCGTGTAATATTATTTGAACACTTGTTTGTTTTTTTTTTTAATAAACCAAAGCATAAGTAAAACGAAAAATAAAATACTAATACATTCCATACAGCAGACAGCTTGAAGGCATCCATCTTTTTTTCTTCTTCTTGGAAGTTAATGCAAATAAGACAGTAGGTGCGTGTGAAATGTAAGTATGATATCATAGCAGGTATCATGAAAATAATTATCGCAAAATAATAATATTAATAATATATGTGGGCGGTGAAGTTATCTTATTTTGTTATTACATTATTTGTTATAACATACCATACCATACATACCATTTCCATTAATTATGGGTCATCCCACTTCTGATGTTAGAAAGTCCTCTCTGGATCATAAGTAGATATATAATAAAATACGTCCAGCTTGTATTGTTCCAGTGCATTTATTTGACTTTATAATACATACAGTTTTATTAAATACCAACTCAATTATTTTCTCGCTTTTACGTATATTCCTTTTTGACAGCTCGCGCAAGCATGGCCGCCTCCCAGCTTTTCCATAGTCTCCTCTATTATTTTTGGTGTAGTTATAGACAAATATACAAAGATGGGAATAGACAAATATTGGAATAGCTAACACTAAGAGATAAGGGCCGCCCACCCTAAATATTTTTTTTTGTTCTTTGGACAAATATTTTTATTTTGTTATAATGTACACTAGAAATAAGAACGTTTGCCCGGTCTGCTAGTATTATTGAAATGTTATTAAAGTACTCATGAGTAATGATGCATTCACCGTCTTCCTGCCCTTATCCTACTCTAAGTGGGGTCGGCACAACATGTTATACACATGTCGCATGATTTGGCAAGGTGTTTTACGACCGGCCGCCTACCTGACGCTAACTTACCTTTGTCGTATTTTATGACTCCTCGGTAAGAAAGAGAGTGGCCTATTTTACTCAGCCGGATACCACACGGCGGGTTGATTTACCTTAGTCGCCTCTGACGACACCTCGGTAAGAAATGAGGGTGGTACTATTCTATTCAGCCGGATACCACACGGCGTAAGATTAACTCATTTAAATATTAAATATAACAAGTAACAACGTAGCATAATAAGTCAACCCACACACATGTTACTACCCCACTGTTGGGCATTGGCCTGCACTCTCCTTTTAGAGATGGGCTGGAGCTAAAACCCACCACGCTACTCCAATGGTATTGGTTCGGTTACATATATTCCAGAATTTCTCAGAAAAGAAAGGAATTGCATGTTTCCTTCACCAAAAAGCGTACGACGGTATACTTTAAGTAATGAGTCATGATGCATTATACATTTATATTATGCAATTCCTACATTGATTATGCTTGGCTAGCTTTATCTAGCTATTGGAGGATCGCTTTAGGATTGGTTTATATACGTAAATCTAGTTTTTGTTTTTTATAATCTCGAAGTTGTATTGACTGGCTCGTTGACGCAGTGGGCAGTGCCTTCAGCCCCTTGGGGGGGTTCGATTTCCGCTGAGTGCCAACATTTTCTTAGAAAATTGTTGGTTCTTTTAGCCTCTGTGCGTATTTGTATCTAATTGTGTATTTAAAACTATCCGCCGTGCGGTATCCGGCTGAATAGAATAGTACCACCCTCTTATCTTACCGAGGTGTCGTAAAAGGCGACTAAGGTAAGTTGACGTCAGGCAGGCGGCTGGTCGTAAAATACGTAGCCAAATCATGTGACAACATGTTGTGCCGACCCCATTTAGAGTGGGATAAGGGCAGAAAGATGTGTATTTAAAAGTATATTAATATACTAGCTTTTACGCGCGACTTCGTTTGCGTGAACTGTTGTAAATAGATTGATAAGTAGATGGCGCTTTTCAATGTCATCATATTCCTGTAGAATTAACAGGATTTCTATAGCCTATGTCTTACCTCGGTGTATAAGGAATAATTGTGACAAATTTCGTCGATATAGATAGGTTCAGCCGATTCGCCGTGAAAGAGTAACATACATACATCCTCCCAAATTTTCGCATTTATAATATTAGTACGATTTACCAGCTGCCTGTCAGCCATAACACAAGTATTAAATAATTTTCATAATATATAATTCGATATTATTTATTTATAATTTTAAATACATACTTAAATACAAATATACACCCAGGCTCGTAAAATCAACAAATTGTTTATAGAAATTGTTCGCCCTCGGCGGGAATCGAACCCGCCATCCACGGAGCTGTAGGCAGGTCACTATCAACTGCGCCAACGGGCCAGTGTTAATATAAAAGATTCCAAGTCGATTTTAATAAAATGTTGAAAGTGATAGAGATCGGATTTTTTTACTGTGACCTCTGTAAGAAATGAGGGTGGTCTATTCTACTCAGCCGGATACCACACAGTGGGTCAATTTACCTTAGTCGCCTTTTGCGACACCTCAGTAAGAAATAGGGGTGGTCTATTCTACTCAGCCGGGTAACCACACTGCGGAGTTTACTTTTAAAATAATATTAGTATAGAAAACCACAAACACCCATTTCAGTGTTATCAGACGGTCGACTTACCTTAGTCTCCTTTTACGACACCTCGGTAAGAAACGCGGGTGGTCTATTCTACTCAGCCGGATACCACACGGCGGAGTTTACTTTTTTTAAAATATTAGTATAGAAAACCATGAAACACCAATTTCAGTGCTATCAGCCGGTCCCAAGTGTCTGCGCGGCCGGATGTTGGAAACCTGAACTCGCTACTCAACGACATCTACGTGCGGTACATAGCCATAAAAACAGAGGACTTTCAACTCTACTACAGGGTGTTCACTGAGGTGTTCCGAGAATTACACACCAAAATGAAGGCGGTAGATAAATACTACGAACGATACTCTAGTAACGTGAGTGTTTTTATTATTACCAAGTACAGTAATTCCCTCTAAGGGACCGTTCAAGTATTACGTAAGCAGATTTATTAAAACTATTAACCCCCCCCCATCCCCCTTGTCAGAAAAAGTAAGCAAAGCTCTTACCCCCCTCCTGGCGGGGATGGGGGCAACGTGTACAACGGTACCCTATCCCCGTCACCAACAACGTGATGGAGCATTTTCCGGTTTTTAGTCGGTGCGAGTCCGACATACCCGCCGCTCGTCCCCGTCGGGCGGTGATGACTCATGAAGGGTTTTCCTGACTTAAAAAACCTCCTACCCCTTCCCCCCATGCTTACGTAAACATTTTTCAAAATATATATCATTTTTTTTATAATATTATAATTACTAGCGGCCTGCCCCTGATTCGCACGGGCTATATAAAATATATAGTTTGTCACTCAGTGAAAAAAATGATTAAAATCGTTCCAGTAGTTTTGATTTATTCATTACTGCCCGTGGCCCGCACGCGTTAAATTTGGAGAAATACAATTCCCCTCTCCCTATACCAAGAAGATTTCCTGCTATATCTAATATCAAAATTCATATACTACATATTTATTTTTACATTTTTCCCTATGTATTTTATTTTTAAAATTAATTACAGAATGTCTTTATATACAACATTCATAGCTTTCTTATCATTATTAGACAATACAAACATGTTTTCTTTAGAGGTTACTCTTGAAAGAGCGATAGTTGCGCGTCCGATCGCTGCTAAATTAAAAGTGCTCTAGGGCGAAGCGCGGCCTCCTCGCGGGATTTTAAATCTGTGATATCTCCGAAAATGTTCATTTAAATTACATGTTGTAAAAGGCCATATTGATCTATATTAAATCAACAATGTATTTAAGGTATTTAATTGGATAAGGATTAATGCTGTATTGTATAAAAATTGCTTCAAATATAAGGCATTATTTTTCGTAAAAAGTAAATGACAAAAAATGCTATTGTGGGTTATCCATAAGAGATAGACAATATGTCTAAAGTCCGCGATGGTATAACCATGGTGGACTTTTCTGTATACCTTTTCAAGGTGTACAAATACTTAATTAGAAAAAATAAATTAAAAATTACAGTATTCCTCTATCTGTATTGAAAGTTATTATACATATAAACCTTCCTCTTGAATCACTCGTATCTATTAAAAAAATCCGCATCAAAATCTGTTGCGTAGTTTTAAAGATTTAAGCATACATAAAGATATATGGACAAACAAAAAATGCTACTTTGTTTTATACTATGTAGTGTTAATTAATTTCAATAAAGGCTAATTAAAGTGGACAACTACCAAGAAATAATATCAGATGCGCTGTTTGTGAAATTGGGGTAAAATGTGTAGTTTGGCTAAATTGGTTTTGTCCAACAATGCATATCTAATCTTAAAAAACAAGAAAAAGAGTAACAAAGAAAAAGTGATACCTAAAATAATCGAATTAAAAAAAACGTTTTTTGATGAAAAAATAATCGATTATTAAAAACTGATTATTTTGAAAAAATAAATGATTATTTTAAAAATCGATTATTTTTTCCAATCGCCAAAATTACCACACAGCGTAAAAAAAACTTAATTTAAATTAAACTCTTGTTTATGTTCATTGAACATCTTATTACTCAGGTCCAGTTCGCCGGCAGCCATTACGACAGGCTCCGTATAAAAAAGCCGGACGAATTCGATATGGACATCGTGATAGGTCTGCCGGTGAACATGCATGAGGACCGGCACAACCCAGCACATAGCGACATCATCATAGAACCAACATACCCTGGATTCGTTCAACTTCGAGCCGGAACACAGTACCAGAACATACTGATACGTGACGGAGCTGATAGGGAAATCAACAAAACAGCTCACGAATGGTTGGATGGAAGAAATTATATACTACGTAACAAATTCATCGATTGGTTTATAAGAGTTGGTGATAAAGCTCTCAACCAATTCCATAGAAACTACAGTAAACCCGCGTGCAGCGTTGACGGGATCTGGTACACTATAGACACGTCGTCACACGGGCTAGCCTGGACTTTGAGGATCACAGCTCCGGGATTCAAGTTGGACGTAGATATCGTGCCAGCGCTCAAATTCCCGGAAGAACGTTGGCTTACTGGTGAAGCGTACAGGAAAATCCCCGCTAATTGTCGCAGAGATTATTGGATGGTGGTGCCTAAGCCGAATAAGTCAGGACACAGTTACCACGACGAGCAGCGATCTTGGCGCGTTGCTCTACAGGACCAAGAGAAGCAACTGCTGAATAATACAAACCATTTGCGACAGGTCATACGTCTGGTGAGTTTTATCATCCTCCTGCCCTTATCCCACTCTAGTGGGTCGGTGGTCCCAAGTGGATTCGCCACAAATGTTGTCACACGATTTGGCTGCGTATTTTACGACCGGCCGCCTGCCGTCAACACACCTTAGTCGTTTTTTTCGACACCTCGGTAAGAAATGAGGATGGTTTATTCTACTCAGCTGGATACTTACCTACCTTACTTACTTACCTTGCCTTAGTCACGTTAGCTTACTTACCTTGCCTTAGTCAAGTTAGCTTGACTTACCTTAGTCGCTTTTTACAAAATTTCGGTAGGAAATGAGGGTGGTCTATTCTACTCAACCGGATACAACACGGCCTCGTCTGGTGAGTATTATCTTAAATAAAGAAAACTATTACTAATTAGCCTTCAAATAAAATAAGAGAACATTAAGACGCAGAACATAACGTTGACGTTATGTTCTGCGTCTTAATGTTCGTCTTAATGTCTTAATGTAAACCGCGGCTCGCGGGTTCGATTCCCGCCGAGGGGCAACATTTTCTAACAACAATTTATTTATTTATTTATTTATTTATTAGAACGGACATGATCCACTAACACTAATTAAACACAATAAATCACAAAAAAAATATTACATAATTTCAACTATAACACAAAGAAAGAAAATGAAATTAAATAAAATAAAAATAAAATAATGATAATAAATCATCATCTTCCTGCCCTTATCCCACTCTTAAGTGGGGTCGGCACAACATGTTACAAACATGCTGTCGCATGATTTGGCTTCGCTTTTACGACCGGCCGCCTGCCTAACGTCAACGACACCTTGGTAAGAAAGAGGGTGGTCTATTCTACTAAACCGGATACCACACGGTGGATCAACTTATCTTAGTCGCCTTTTACGACACCTCGGTAAGAAATGAGGTTGGTCTATTCTACTCAGCCGGATACCACACGGTGGATCAACTTATCTTAGTCGCCTTTTACGACACCTCGGTAAGAAATGAGGTTGGTCTATTCTACTCAGCCGGATACCACACGGCGGAAAATAATGATAATAAATATAAAATATAAAATTCTTCTGCACTTTCTTTTGCAATTTGTTGGTTTGTAAAATGTTTACTTATTTAACTCGAGATGATTCGATTAACACAACCTATGCGCGAATAAATCAACATCTTGACGTTAGTATTAAGAATTATATTTTTAAAAGAGCAACCGCCGAGTTTCTTGCTGGCTCTGTCGGTAGGAACAGCTTCCGGACCAGCAGTAGAGTTGACGATTCAAAAGCACTTGTTTACAAGTTTATTTGAATAAAGAATATTTAGAATTTTGAATTTGAATTTGTAGCATCGTTATGTTTTTACCTTTAAATACATGTGCTTGCGCTTTTCCCGCGAAGACATTAGTGTTTCACTACAGAAAAAATTGGTTATTGCGAGTTAACTATTAGAGATAGACAAACTGTCGAGGAGTTTTTGTAGTATTTATGTAGATCTAAAACTCTACTACATCACCTCTACGTATCTCTGGTTTACGGCACGCGGCAAAATGTATATAACATAATTTATATAAACCGTTATGTACTACAAAAGTAATAATAAAATTATTTTTCTATATTCCGCGATGAAGTAAAATAGAAAATATATATAATGCTAAATGTAGAGTGGACAATCAGTTATCATACCTGATACATGCAGGAGTCGTAAAAAACACATGCACAAACCTCCACCACCGCCACCGTGATACACAAGCACTATATACGTTCACTATCACAAACTCAACAATCGTTTCGCCCCGCAACCGAAGCATCGTCAGGAGATAGACTCCACGACCAAAATCGCAAAGCAACCACTCTACACTCGTCGTGTCCACTCTACATTTAGCATTATATATATTTTCTATTTTACTTCATCGCGGATTATAGCAAAATAATTTTATTATTACTTTTGTATTATGGATCTCCGCAAAGTAACGCCTAATTCTATAAATTATCGTTATGTACTATTTACCTAAACCTTCCGGAAGAAACTTTTAGTAAAAACTATAAAAATCGTAAAAAAAAAGTAGATTTCGAGAAAATCTATCATTCAACATCCATCCAACCATTATAATAAGTATAGATAGATGATTACATATTCATAAGTTGAGATTAATGATCAAATTAGGTATATTTTTAGTGTTCATAAGCTGTGATGGCCTAGTGGTGCGACCTTGTGAATCTCTAAAGACGATCATGGGTTCAAACCCGGGCAGATACCAATAAGTTTTTGTATTAAAAACTTATGTGTCTAATTGATAATTGCAATTTATCACACGCTTTTCGGTGAAGGAAAACATCGTGAGGAAACCTGCGTATCTCTAGAGAATTCTGGAGATATGTGTAACCTACCAATCCGTATTGGAGCAGCGTGGTAGGTCTTAGCTCCAATCCTTCTCTCTTATAACGGAGAGAAGAGGCCTATTCCCAGCAGTGGGATAATAAAAGGCCGCTACTTATACTTTTTATTATACTTAGTGTTCATTTTTATTGTTCATCATTTTCAGCTCAAAAAGTTTAGGGACGTACAGGGAATGGACAGAATTTCAAGTTATGATATTAAAACTCTGTTCTTCTTGG
Organism: Morpho achilles; assembly: GCA_947086495.1. Taxonomy (NCBI): domain Eukaryota; kingdom Metazoa; phylum Arthropoda; class Insecta; order Lepidoptera; family Nymphalidae; genus Morpho; species Morpho achilles. Next base: position 2,920,702 of record CAMTZB010000004.1, on the reverse strand, counting down.
AGATTGTTGAAAAGGAAAGCACTGACCCTCTCTTCTGGCAAAAGAACGACGTGGCAACACTGTTCAAACATATGGTGGGGAAATTTCACGCAGCGTTGGAAAATCAGAAGCTACCGTACTTTTGGAATGCCAATTATAATCAGATCGGACATTTGTCACAGCAAAATTTATATCATTACAAATCTAAAATAAAAGAACTTTCTAATATTCTTAAAAGAACTGGCCATCATTTCGATTACTTGTGGATAACACGTTTTCTTTTAACCACTGACGAACAAATCGAATACCAGCGATTATTATATTAATCGGGTCACCGTTGTTATATTAATCAGCCTCCTGCCCTTATCCCACTCTAAGTGGGACGACCCATGTTATAAACAAGTCCCGGAATACCGGCCGCCTACCTGACTTCAACTTAACTTATACGTATTTGACGACATATCTGTAAGAAAGAAGGTGGCCTATTCTACTCAGCCGGATACCACACAACGGGTCGACTTACGTCCTTTACGACACTTCGGTAAAAAATGAGGTTGGTCTATTTATTCTACTCAACACACTGCATATTCCCTAAGAAATCTTAGTTAATTTTTTTTTTGGTTTTTAAGTTAAAAATTATCAAGTTAAACATTTCTTTTGGATAGGTCTAATAGATTTGTAATAGTTAAATTTAGGTTTATCTACTTAACTTTAACAGTCTAATTAATGTATAGATTCCGGCTATACTCACGTGTTATTTTATCGGATGAGCCCGACTAGTTTCAAGCCCTTACGGGGCTCTTATTCATGAGCTCTTTACGTGGCGTTATCGCGGCGGGAACTGACAGTTCCCGCCGCGAATAACACTCACGATAGTTTAAATTCAAAAATTTAACAGTCTAATAAATTTTTCCTAGCTATAGGTATTAAATACATGAATGTAACGTAAGTTGGTTAAAAAAAATTAGCTATTCCGTGTTTGTCAAAAACTATTGTTTACGCAAGATTTCAAATCAAATCAAAATAATCTTAATTTAAGTAAGCTCTTACAAGCACTTTTTAATCGTCAAGGATCAATAAGATTAATGAAGCTACAACTGGTTCGGAATGTTGCTCTTACCGAGAAGAACCAGAAAAAAACTCTGCGGTCAATCTTATAAACATTTTCTATTTTACATTATTAAACAGCAGTCCTGTATGAAACTTTTGATCCATAAATATTATATAAATAATATTTATGAATCAAACGTGATCTATAATGTAAATTAACTGGACCTTACGAAAATATCACAAAATTCACTAGTCAATTCAATTCAATTCAATTCTTGAGTTTATGGGAGTGTCACAGTGCACTTATTATTTCGCCAATGTCACGGGGAATTGCAGAATCACGGTTATATAGCAGTTAGCTGGTTCAAAATTGATTGAAAGGTTAACCTTTGCAGATGTGATAATAGCCAGAATTTCTAGTAATGACTTTACTTAAAAAAAATACAGACAACACAACATATAACTTATGAGGTATATGTTGTTTTCTGTATTGTTTTACTGTTTAATACTGCTTAATATTTATCCCACCGTGTGGTATCCGGCTAAATAGAATAGTACCACCCTCATTTCTTACCGAGGTGTCGTAAAAGGCGACTAAGGTAAGTCGACCCGCCGTGTGGTATCGGGCTGAGTAGAGACCAACCTCATTTTTTACCGAGGTGTCGTACAAGGCGACTAAGGTAAGTTGACCCACCGTGTGGTATCCTGTTTAGTAGAATAGACCACCCTCTTTCTTACCGAGGTGTCGTGAAATACGACAGAGGTAAGTTGACGTCAGGCAGGCGGCCGGTCGTAAAAACGCAGCCAAATCATGTGACAGCATGTTTATAACATGTTGTGCCGACCCCACCTAGAGTGGGATAAGGACAGGAAGATGACTGCTTAATATTTAGTATACATAGTTATTTATGATAAATACATTATACATAACTATGTATAATATTTATCATAATTAGTAGTATAAGTATAAACACTACAGCAATTAATTTAGTAGGTAGGTACTACAACTTTATTTTATTAATTTAATTAAAACTATTGGGCAATGGTTATTTTAAAAAAATTACTGTAAAAGTTATATTGTTTATGGTATTAAAATAGTTGCAAGTCGAATAAATTATTAGAATAATTTTTTCAATGAGACAAAAGGACATTTTAATTTCTTTCATATTGTTTTTATTTTTATATATGATTAGTATTACTAAATTTATTATAAATAATTCCATGTATAACTGATGACTAATTAATTGTAAATGTGCCGTTTCAGTTAATGTTAGATTCTATAATAAAACGTAATTAATAATTTTTGTGAAAAATTTCCAAATAAATGATTGATTTAATATGTTTTATTATTTAATTATTTTAACCAAAAAGCACTAATAACTTAAATTCTAAATTCATTAAAATAATTTAATTAAAATTCGAATTCGAGCTAACTTGTAAAAAAGTTTTCAAAAGACTACTATATTTCTAAGAAAAAGACAACTCTGTTCCTGAAAGATTAAGGTGCTCCTACCGAGTAGTCAGCGAGAAACTTGGGGTTGCTCTTTTATGAATACAATTATAGCTAGTTATATAACAAAGTAATATCTGGGTGACCGAGCCTTGCTTGGTAATTTTTACAAAATAAAAAAAAAAAAGAAAAAGAAGAAAAAATAATAGGGCAGGTGGGGCTCGATCCTAGGTATTTTCATTTCTCACGACCACCCGTTCCCCGAATAAGCTACGCTGACTTAGCAGTTAAAAAAAAATTAGCAAAAATGGCAAATAGTAAATTCAATATAAATTTTAGTATTTTTAATGCCAAAAAACAGGGATAAAATGAATGATATTTTAAATAAAACCTAGCTAGATCTATTTTTCTCCCCTAAAACTCCTACATGCTGAATTTCAGGAAATTTTGGGAGCCGTTTCCGAGATTCCGAAAATATATATATACATACAAGATTAACTTATTTAAATATTAAAGATAACCAACTGTTAACTTTTTAAGTAAACTTTGATTCAACCCAATTGGATAAGACTTGATCAGTTTAACAGCAAAGATGTCCTGTGTGTATTATATTATACCGTTAAATACTAACCTCTTTGGTTGTAGGGAAATGTTCCCTAATTAAAAGGAACCTGATCTCTGGACCCTAGGTCGCTGGTTGGTAATTTAAGTGGACTGTATAGGGGGGTTCAGGGATTTGACTATTTTCTATCTCTCTGGGCAATGCGTAATTTATTAGCGATACGCCTTTGTACTGCCACCATGCACTGGACGGTTCGAAGTTTTCGAAATACGCCGGCGGCCGGCCGTTTCTTGTGACGCCAGGGGAAATGTTACTCTACGAACAGTAACAATTTTATGAGTCCGAAACTCGACACGACACTTTAATATTAGGCACTGTACTTAATATTGCAGACGAATTGTCCCAGACGATTTGTTTATGTTTTTACAATAGATTTGATACGAATAATGTATAGCGATCGAGCGGCCATTAGCGAAGGTTCCGCGCTCACCTAGACACTTGCACGGCGACAGACGAACCGATCGGCGAGTGGTGTTTTCATTGCTACCCACATATCGGTGAATAAAAAAATGACAATTGCCCAGAGACAAAAAGTAATACGAACTTAATAAAATAATGACATATTTACGAACATTGGTAACAAATTGACGTAAAATGTAATGATTGAAAAGCTGACACTTTAGTTGAAGATTTGTCAAGGTTTCTAAATTATAATAGGACATATATATAGGTAATTGTATTTTGTTAACAACATATAAGAAAATATGGCTCTAATGGTATTTCTTGCATTTCACATACTTAGCCTTGTATTAAATTATGTAAAAAAATGTAAGGAACATTTCCCAATTTTTGTATAACCCTGATTTGCACAGATAGTATTGGTGAATGTGTGCAGTGCTTGTTTATTGTATTATTGGTGGTGGATAGTGCATGAGCATTTACAAATTCTGCGAGTATCAGGTATGAGAACGGATAATTAACTTTAGTCGCAATAAAACACACTGAGAAGCAACATGCATTTTTATTCCTACATCGACAAAGGCCTAACTTAATAGTTAGTTAAGAATGCTGTTACCTAATCATTAATACAAACTACCTAAATCTATAAATTATTGTTCGTTACCAGCGTACCAGAGCTGTGATAGCCCAGCGGTAACACCGTGCGACTCTTTCGAGGAGGTCACGGGTTTGAACCCGGGCAGACACCAATGAGTTCTGTTACAACTTATGTGTCTAATTAATAATTAATTTATCACACACTTTTCGGTGAAGAAAAACATCGTGAGGAAACCTGCATATCTCTAGAGCAGTGATTCTCAACCACTTTGCCGCCAAATTTTGCAAATATATAATAATGTTAATATTATTAAATTATATGATTTAAAAAGAAAAATATTTTTATTATTAGCTTGTAATTAATCCCTTAATAAACGTTTAGTTATTATTGTATTAGTTTATTTCGTATATTTAAAATTTTTGTCATAGTTTATGACAAAAATTATGCAGTGTATTGTAGTAAGTAAATAATTTTTATATTTTTCTTTGTGTGCCGCCAAATTCTGAAATATGTGCCGCAACAAAAAAAAGGCTGAGAATCACTGCTCTAGAGAATACTGGATGTGTAACCTACCAATCCGCATTGGAGCAGCGTGATAGTTTTTAGCTCTAATCCTCTCCAAAAACGGAGAGAAGAGGTTTATTCCCAGCATTGGCAGAGTTATAGGCCGCTTTACTTTTTACCAGACTAAGTCTCTTTTGTTCGGGTATTTGTGTTAGTTATGAGCAGCCGCGACGACTGGGTCCCCATCGCAGCGGGTGTGGTGGTAGGAGCCGGGCTGCTGGCGCTGCTCTATAAGATGTTCAGCGGCAGCGCCGGTTACACTAAGAGTCCCAACCAGAATATCGGCGCGTCCAAGTTCCTGTGCACATGCAAAAAAGGAGGGCCCAACTTCGTGCGTATACATCTATACTGATTATAAAACAAATTCCCCAAAAGCTGTCTGTCAATATGTGATTATATGTACATAAAAATATAAAAGGATAGGTGATGTATAATAGTCAAAGTAAGTAACGACATAAGCTTGCGGCTCCTGCTTTGCGCGTTGCAAAAGTACGTAAGTTGTTTGTGGGTTTGGGTATATCCAAATCTATAAAATCTTATAAGATGCAACAAAAATGTACAAGTTATATCTATCTTAAATTACTTACACGCTAGGACTATACAAATCATGGCCACGTGGAATGGTCCCAACAACGCTGGCAGCGTTTCCGCGCTGAATCATTAAACTGATTCTTTTGCGGAAAAGCCAGTCGTTCTGTCACTTGATGAGGCAATTAACCGGCGCGTATAACATTCTACAATAAAATTCCGGAATCAATTTTAGCTTTGACATTACAGCAGTTTAAAAACACTGTTAAAAAGAGGCTGATACAGAAAGCCTGATATGATACTTACATGATAAGAATTTTACTTTTTTAAGAAAAAAATTAATCTCCCACAACAGTATCTGCTGCCTCGAATGAATAAATTTTTTTTAATGAAACCTTTTGCTTCATTTCAGTGTCAAATTCATGGACAAACTGGAAGATAAAAAAAGAAATATGTCAGCTGTCATTACAATAGCTATGGCCTAAAATTATTGTCTCAATTATCAAATATGATTCCAAAATAAAGATATATTTCCAAAAATGGATACACATTTTGGAGATTTGTACAAAACAAATTTTTATTTAAAATAAATTTTGATAGAAGAAACATACCGGAATGTGTGACTGGTTTGTAGTTTTTTACTATATAGTGACGGCTTGTTATCCCACTGCTGGGCATAAGCCTTCCGTTTTAGAAGAGAAGAGTTGGAGCACCTACCGTGCTATACCAATGCAGATTGAGAGGTTACACATATCCCCAGAATTCTCTACAGATATGCAGGTTTCTTCACTATATTTTTCTTTACGGAAAAGCGTGCAATAAACTACAATTATGCAAAAGTATTAATAAAATTAAGCTGTGATAGCCCGCGGAAATACCGTGCGACTCTTTCGAGAAGGTCACGGGTTCAAACCCGGGCAGTCACAATGAGTTTTTCTGTTAAGACTTGTGTCTAATTGATAATTGCAATTTATCACACGCTTTTCGGTGAAGGAAAACATCGTGAGGAAACCTGCATATCTCTAGAGAATTCTAGAGATATGTGTAACCTACCAATCCGCATTGTAGCAGCGTGGTAGGTCTTAGCTCCAAACCTTCTCTCAAAAAACGGAGAGAAAAGGCCTCTTTCTCAGCAGTGGGATAGTAACAGGCCGCTACTTACTTAATAAAATTATTTTGATATACATTTCGATTTATCGCGGATAATAGCAAATTAATTTAGGATAAGTTCCAGAGTAATTACGGCATGCGCACTCAACTTTTGCATTTTTGCATGTTCGTAACAATATTTATACGCTTTTTGCTGAAGGAAAAAGGAGTAAACCTGTAGAATAGAGAATGTCATCAGCTTCTATCCCATTCACAAACGGAAGAGGGCATTTGTTAATAAAGTCTCATCAGCGATCATTATAACCGATCAGCGATCATCATATATAATTATTACTATTTTTTTCACACCTATTTAAAATTTGTAAAAAAAAACAGTTGATTTTACTATATATGTATGTATATACATATATATATATATATATATATATATATATATATATATATATATATATATATATATATATATATATATATATATATATATATATATATATATGTGTGTGTTTAAATTAAGTTAGAAATTGTCTGTTATTCATATTTATGCCTGTAATAGACTTAGATACGAACCTTAGTTTTTAAATGATTGTTGGACAAACTTGTATGTAAGTTGTTGGCGTAATAAATAAATAAATAAATAAATAAATAAATAAATAAATTTGCTCAACCGAAGGATCATAACAAATCACTTTACATTGGTTTTGTTCGACTACCCCGTTGGCGCAATGGGTAGTGGCCCTGCCTTCAGCCCCACGGGTCGTGGGTTCGATTCCCGACGAGGGCCAACATTTTCTACAAATATATTTGATAGTCTTTGAGCCTGGGTGTATATTTGTATTTAAGTATGTATTTAAAAATATATGTTAGCACTATATACAATAACGCGATATAATACGAAAACCTAAATCCCCGTTCCGAGATACATTTCTCTTGAATGACGATCAAAGACTGACTGTTACTGAGACTTTTTATCAATAGGGAGAATCCACCGGAAACAACAACGGCACAGTTTTACCACCATTTTAATCAAAAAGGGCGCGATACTCTTGTTTCATGTCTGTGTGGCTATAAAATACAAAGCGGAAGTCGTTGGCGACTACATATATAGGTATATATTCACCAGTTGCCTGTCACCCATAACACAAGTATTAAGTTACTTACTTTGGGGACGGACGATATAGTGTGTGTGTAAGTGTCCCATATATTTATATATTTTGCAGCGCTGAAGAGTTAGAAAGACGTAGGGACGTTTCTTCTCGTCCCATACCACCGTTGCAATCTGAGGCCTGGTACATGTGCGGATGGGGCCTGTTCGGCTCTGGTTCCTCAGACGGAGAAGGCGGCTCGACTTCGAAGGCCTGGAAGCCAATACTAGGCGGCACGGTTTTGGGCGTACTGGCCCTTTTATACAAAAATTTGGATAAACTTAAGGCCCTGTTGTGGAGTAAGGACCCTTGTGAAACAGTGGTTGAGAAACGGGTGAGTGTATAATACCGTCAGCGATGAGGCCGTGGGTGTTAAATTTGAGTCTATCTATATAATATATAAAGCTAAAGAGTTTGTTTCTTTGAAAGCGCTAACCTCAGGAACTAATAAACCGAATTGGAAAATTATTTCAGTGTAAAATAGTTCATTTATCGAGGAAGGCTATAGACTATATAACATCACGCTTAGATGAACAGTTATTTCAGTGTAAGATTGTCCATTTATCGAGGAAGGTTATAAATAACTTCACGCTAAGATGAATAGGAGAGGAGCAGCAATAAAAAATATTGCAAAAGGGCAATACTTAAAGCTTTCCTTGCATGCGTACCTAAGTAAACGGTGATAGTTATTCAAAAATCATGTAAAGTTCCCCTCTATAAGTTCCAAATAAAAGTCCGCGAGAGCATATGTCTAGCTTTTAAGGTTAACCCACATTAACCATTTCTTATTTAATTTTTCTTTTAGACCCCTCCGGGACAAAATATGAAAATCTGTGATTGTAAGGATTAGAAAAAAATCGAAACAAACGGCTTTGAAAAGTTTACAATTTTATATTTATTTTATTATAAATTTATTTAAAATTTAGTTATATTATAATACAATATTTATAACATTAACGTAACATTATATCATGAAAAGGAATGAATTAAAACTATAAATAATGCATTTTTAGTCTTTTCTTGCTATTATATTAAATCCCTTTTCAAATGTTTTAGCTTTGTTTTTAACATGGCTTCCTTCTTATCTCGCAGTTCTATTCAATTCAAAATTTATGATAGAATTATTTTGCTATAATCCGCGTTTGTTAAGCAAATTTATGCAATATCTTATAAATGCAGTATTACGTGTCACAAAACACCACCACTAACATATTACACAAGCGCTGCACACATTCACTAAGGCAAACTAAACAATCGTTTCGCCTCTCAACATAATCAGGAATTAAGAATCAGGAAATAAACTCCATGACAAAATCGTAAAGAGATTTTTTGGAATGGTGTGAGAACGCTTTTGCCCCTACAATTAGTGTTACATAGATTTTCTAAACGGATTATAGCAAAATAATTCAATCATAATTTTTGTACCATGGAATTCCGCAAAGCAACGCTTACTTTTATATTATTCTTTATTCAAGTAAATTAATTGACTGACCCGTTGGTCGTAGTGGGTAGATCCTGCCTAAAGGTCCGCGGGTCGCGGGTTCGATTACCGCCGAGGGCCAACATTTTCTATAAACAATTTGTTTTGTTCCTCTAACCTGGTGTAATGTCCTTAAACTAAAACAAGCGCTTTGTATCGTCAACTATATAGCCGTGTGGCATCCGGCTGAGTAGAATAGACCATCCTCATTTCTTACCGAGGTGTCGTAAAAGGCGACTAAGGTAAATCGACCCACCGTGTGGCATCCGGCTGAGTAAAATAGACCACCCTCTTTCTTACCGAGGTGTCGTAAAAGAGGAATAAGGTAAGTTGACCCACCGTGTGGTATCCGGTTGAGTAGAATAGAACACCCTCATTTCTTACCAAGGTGTCGTAAAAGACGACTAAAGTAAGTCGATCCGCTGTGTGGAATCCAGCTGAGTAGAATAGACCAACCTTTCTTATCGAGTTGCCGTAAAATACGACAAAGGTAAATTTACGTCAGGTGGCCGGTCGTAAAATACGTAGCCAAATCATGTGACAACATGTCCATACTGCTGGTTCCACTGGTTGACTTTTGTTTTCTTGTATCCATCTAATTATGTTCTTAAGGTACAAATAATGAAAACGCAAATTGAAACAAAATATATTTATTATTACCTCCTTTCACGTACATTATCTCATGCCTCCGTCGGCTTATTAACTATTTTATGTACGGGCATGTGAAACAACCGTCATAACTTTCCCAAGTCATTATCATTAGTATTAAATTCAATTGTCCAATATCACTAGTATTCACCTTTACTGTCATATACTAACGAAATCGAGCGAGTCTCTTAAGCTCTACCAAAAGTTCTTTCGAAAATTGATCGCCAAGTTGAAAACATCTCTGATCAACGATTATATGCTGGGCCTACATTAGCGGAATACGGCGAACATTCGGGCTACGGCAATGTATGTACGGATACATCGTTGTAACGCGGTGTATTCGGGCGTAGAATAATAATAATATTAATAAAATATAATAATAATAATTTTAAATTATATATTTACCAGTTGTCTGTCACCCATCACAAGTATTAAGTTAGTTTGGGGACAGACGGCCGTGTAAGTGTCCCATATATTTATTATTATAATAAATATATGGGACACTTATACACACTGGTCTGTCTCCAAAGTAACTAAATACTTGTGTTATGTCAGACAACTGGTGAATATAAAGCTGAAGAGTTTGTTTGTTTATTTTTTTGAACGCCCTAATCTTAGGAACTACTGGACCTATTTGAAAAATTATTTCAGTGTAAGATATTCCATTTATTCAGGAAGGCTATAGGCTATATAACATCACGCTAAGATGAATAAGAGAGGAGCAGCAATAAAAAAATCATACAGGCCGATACATGATTGCGCGCAAACGCGACACATGTTTGCCCGCTAATGTAGCCACAGCAATAAAAGTTTTAATAAGTTCGAATAAAATTTGACAATTACTATAGATGGTTATAGCTTTTTATATATATCCATTGTATACTTGGATATACTTACTATGGATGGCATTATTTCGACATCTTCTTTTTATATAGAAAAATCTATTTGTCTGTTTGTCCTTTACAGACTCCGAAACGGTTCGACAGAATGACACAGCGGATGAAGTTTTGATGGCGATCGGAGCATTTTTTTTTAACTGTCAATGACATTTTTCAACTGTCAATGATATTTTTTTAACTACTGATATATTTAATTAAAGCCCGGCGATGTGGGCTGGGTATACAAGTTTAAAATAACAGTATAGAAGAATGCAAAAAAATTCGCTATTTTTCCCCATTCTTGTTTGTAGATTAACCGATATTTTAATATATACATTCCATCGCTTCAAAGAGCGTTCTTGTTTTATTAAATCTAGATTTATTATAAAATAACTAGACCTAAATGTATCTGTAAAAGATATGCTCAAAGTGGTGTAACTCTGCCCCGGGTATAATGTTAGTGTTGAAACATTCTAGATTAACAATTGACACAAGTTACACCTTTTTTACAGAGGAATTGAGAAAATATTGTGGTAGTTGTTAAACTTAAATATATATTTATGTATATCCTTCTCTTTAATCTCCCATGTATTTTTTAAGCAGAAAATCAGTTTTTAAATGGTTTTATTTAGACCATTTGAACGTTGTAAAACATGTAACAAATATTATAAATGCGAATGTCTGTTTTTTCACCTGCACAGTCAATCCGCTGGACAAATATAGATGAAATTTGGCACAATTTTTGCATACACACCGTGGTCACATATAGAATTTAAAATTCTATTTTTCATTTCTTTTTTTTTATTTTGCATTCTTAGGGTAATTAAACACTTAAATTAGTGCGAAAGAAATCACCGGTTAGTAATTTTAATATAATTTGCTATACATAACTCTGTGTTTGAAGTTTTTTTTTAACCTTTCTTATATCTACAATATTTTCTCAATACCACCGGCCGATCAGTCAAAATCATCTCTTTATTCGTCTATTGCACAATATCTACATCGGTGTATCAAATAACAGGTACATCTGACAAATATATTAACCTCTATATATTACCTTATTCCTGATTACCGCAAAACGTGCGTTAAGTAAATTAAACGGCAACACCGATTTGTTGCCATAATAAAAATTATAAACTACCGACGGTCCGAAATTTAATACAATTTATTAGTATATATCAATAAATTATTAACCTACAACATTTAGTTCAAGTTTTAATTAATACTACCCAAGTTTTGCTAATTTATGCCTGAATGCTGCTAAACAAAAATGTTGCGTCAAAAAAAAGTTAATACTTTCACGATTTTATATAGATTTACATGTAGTTAAATGATTAATACATGTTATGGCGTAGTATTAAAGTAAAATTTATGAATATGTAATGGAAAATGAAATGACCTCATGATAAAAGTCCTGTTATAAAGTTCGCATCCCAATTAACAAGCGACTAAATATTTATTATTAATATATTATATAAAATCGAGAAATGAGGATTATTTCTGTATAGAAATTCTAGGAATTCAAAGTTTAGTTCAGGAGTACTTACAAACTAAAATAACTGGGATAATTTTTAAACGTTTTTATGTTATTGTAGATTTGTAATAAATTACAAAATTATATTAATCTTGTTCGCTTGTCTAGGTATTATATACCTATTGCGTTGTAGAATTATAATGTTAAAAATTCACCAATATATTATACTTCTATACAATAATTCCCTACAATGCCTTATATTGGATATTCTCGCTATTTTCTTAACGAAAGTAAAAATAAAACAATCAGGCAAAATATCCTTTACTACATTTTTTTTCTAGATTTATAATTTTCATTTAATGTTAGGTGTAGGCAAGCATGAAATCTTTTTACGAAATTTTAGCCAAAACACCTAAACGATTATTTTAAGTTTACGAAATATTTTTTTTTTTAATGAAATTATGAAAATAATCATACTACCATTCATTATAATTAACCCAAAATTCAGTTCAAACACAAATGTATTTTGTTTGACTTGACGCTAATAAAAACTGTACCGCCATCTTGATACAGATTAAAAGGGTGGTTTTAATGTCTATGGTAATGTCAAACATGGAGTCGCAGTTGAAAGGAAATATTTCGCCAGAAATCAAACTGCTTTTGATGCATTATATCTTTCTATAAAATATAACTTAAACGAGTACATAATTTTATGATCTAACAATATTCAATCGCTCATCAATTTGGATGCGGCCATATATTTTGTATGTTAGATTTTTAGCAATAATTGAATTATGTTATATGATAAAAGCATTCTACATTGCCTTGGACGGACATAAAATTGCGCTCAATAAAAGTGAATCTCGTCCTATGTTTCAACACCAACTAAGATTAAATATATAAGCAATTTTATTGTTTTCATTAGTTTATTTGGCACAGATGATTAATTTCGATTTTATATAATTTTAACAAAACTTTTTGTGATTTGTTTATTTTTTTTTAATATGATTTTTTATATATTTATGTACAGTAATGATACCCTGACAATATAAACACGATTACGATTTTGTAATGTTGAATAAAATATATATTATTACAATCTTATATACAAAAATATATAGATTTCACTCATTTTGCTTTCTAGCAAATTGATTATTTCAATGAGTAAATTATTTATGTAAATAATAAGAAAAATATTTTTTAAAAATAGTAATAAATTTTAATAATCAAATAAATTGATTTGCGTCCTATTTTTTAATATAATATTAAAATATACAAACCCAGCCCCTGAAGTAGTTATGGTTTTGGAAAAAGCAACAAAAAAATATCAAATCAATGAAGCATAATTTATAACTTAATAGCATATAAAATATTTCAGAACTATTGTGATTCTTTACAAAATAATAATAATGTCGATATTTAAAGTAAGAGCTTTGTTTTTAAAGAAATAATGTTACTATTCTGTAGTTTATATAAATTTTCAGAAATCAAACATAGCACAAACAATTTTATCCCTTCTTCTTATACCCATATAGTCTATGCAAATCCTATTAATATCCTGGAAGGATATTAATAGGATTTGCATATAGAATACTCATGGACTCATCAAAACAATCAATTTTTATCAACAGTCGGATAAGAATATGAAGTATTTGACACATATTTTGTACAGGTTTTAGTTATAAATGATTTTAACGACACTCGACATGAGGTGTACGGATTTTGAAACTAAAATTCATCCCACTTAGTTTGAATGCGAGTTATCCCTTTTTTTCTCTGAATAATTACTATAAACATCGCTTTACTATATTGTGTACTGCGATTTATTTAAATTAATAATTTTAATATGAACTTTCGTAAGATGAAATTGAAAAAATGAGTGGGATGAATTCTTCATACGTTACATTGAGAAAAACGAAATTAATGACAGTCAGATATAGATAATAGACTTTCTGATATAGATTATAGAGACCAAGTAAGACGTTGTTAGAGATTAATATAAGCGTTAATGAATGCAATGAAAGGTTAATGGATTTACAATATTTGATCGGTGGCTGTAATTGTTTTGTAATAGACCATAAAAATAAATCTTCTCTAGTACATTGTATGCTATACCCAATGAGTACGGTGACTAATTCAGATAATCGTAAATGAAGTATGTATGTAAAAATTGGTGCAAAAACCTTATTACCGGTTACCGATAGGACGGTACTAAGGTTCTTGAACCAGATTTTTTCGACGTCACTAATTTTTTTTAACCTCTAACCAGTTGAATAAATTGATGCAAAAAAACCCGTTTCTATAGCCCGTGGTTACACACAACTAAACATTTTATATGCAATCAATAATTTATTCCGGACTATTTGGCAAAGTATTTTTAATAAATCCTCTCTTAATTTTATGACAAATATTTCAAGGTTCCTTATGAAATAAACTTTAGTCCTTCAAGCCGGATTTTGAATACAATTTCGACATCGTTATAAACTTTTTAAGACGATTTAAATTAGTTTTTATTTTTGCATATTATTTTAATTATTCAAATATGTCCGTCGTGTTACAGACGGATTGTTTCTGGCTTCTATACATGTAAATAGTTTTTAGTTTCACTTTTAAGGACGAATTCGGTCCGCAGTAGTATACTCTAGTAATTTTCGCACAATATACATTTTCGTATATAAATAGACTTTTTTATGCGCAATGTACTATATTGTTTGTGATTATATGATTTTGCTGATGATAGGATAACAAACATAAAGGCCGATTAACATCTGACAAGCTTATTCTATTCCGAATCTGTGGAATTAGGTAACTGTTAAGAGACATAGAATTTTTTTTTGGTATTCTTGCTCGGTGATATTTTGAACTCAAAAAACGATGTACTAATGTGATGTGTATGACTAAAAGATCGAGAATTCTGCTGTTCTAGCTTGTATATTAGTCTGGTTTAAACCGGCCTTAACAAGTTCAAGACATTGTTTATTAGATGAAAGACAGGGTGAGTTTTTAAATAAGAATATTTCTATGACAGATTCGCCGTCTTTTAAATATAGAATATTTAGACTATTAATATTTGTTTTTTTTTTATGAAGTGAATTGTTCGCAAGTCTGTTTGATCAAAGGATATTTTGAGTGTTTAAAATACATTTATCATACACACAAGTCTTAATTGAAATCAACCAAACTATTATGCATCATGGAATTCAAAATTCGTTCATTTAATAACGAATAGACCATAATAATTAACATTTATAATAATCGGATTTCATATTCTGTTCGATTGGCCATTTTTTCTCGATTTAAGACCAAAAACATTACTTTATTAATTTTTTAAAATAATATTGTAATAAAATCTTCTCATCATGATCTTTATAGTCACTTATTTATAAACTCATCTTGTTTATTATTTAATAATAGCATTCTGTAGCAATGCTAGATTTAATTTACTATGCCACCAATTACAGACAAAGGTTACTTGTCTGTGGAAAAATGTAATATTTTAAAGGACTCGATTCCAGGCCGTTAAATATACTAAAAAAACGGAGATGCAGATTTCAACAATTTACTTCTTAATTTTTGAATACGAAGAAGTATAAAAAACAATAAATTTGTAAAATAAAGTTGAAACAAACGTACTCCTTTTTTTTGATAGCGGAGAAAATGACGCATATTTTTTTTGATAATAAAAATGTTTAATATTTGCATTATACGAAAATATATGAGTTTTTGATCGGATTAATAAGCATTTCCTAATTCAATATTTTATAGTTATATTCATTTCAATAATACAAATATATTCAAAATACTAGGCGTACGATATTTTTTGATATAATTACTTTCAATTAAACTGAATTTTAAACATTCATCACTTTTAGGGTCTGTTTCACAAGTTACTGATAAAGTTTCAGATAGTAAACCGACAAATAAACTAAGTAGCAGATAAATGTCTCTAAAAAGAGAAAAATTAAAAAATATATAAAATCGCGGCCATTTTGAAATAGGTATTTGCTATCCAGCAGATAAACAAAATAACAGCCACATGATCTACCTGTTAACTTATTAGGGACTTTAAGTGCTGAATAAGCCTATCAGAAACCTGAAAATCGCAAAATTCCGAGATATGTGTCAGATATTTTTAAATTTAAACTATCGTGAGTAGTATTCATAGTTATTGTATAGAACCGGCTATACTCACGTCTTATTCTATCCCAGTCTTATTCAGTGTAAAGAGCTCATGAATAAGTGCCCCGGATGGGTTCGAAACTAGTCGGGCTAACCCGATAGAATAAGACGTGAGTATAGCCGGTTCTATACAATAACTATGTGTCAGATATGTTCCGAATAAGCTAACTGACAGTTTATTGGTAAGTTGTGAAACAGGCCCCTAATGTTTTAGGTTTAAGTATGTCGTAGTAAATAATCTTTCAGCATTGCAAATACAATATTATTATGCGACATACAACTTATATATACTTTGAAACATATTTACAAACTTATGTTAACTGGCAAGTAATTATATAATACTGTATATAAATTATAAACATATAAATTAAGCCTATTTATTTACAAACACCATTTTAAGTATTGACAAAGTAGATTTTCAGTTATGTGTTATTATTGTGTCGATTACGTGTGCTGTAAAACAAACTGACCTAAATCAAATTTTTTGTTTTAATCAAAGGAAAAGGAATAAACTTTAATTACAATTTTGGACTCAAGATGTATTAAAAAATAAAAAAGGAGGTCAATTAACAGCGTTTTTGTAAATAATTTATAGAATTAGGCGTTACTTTGCGGATCTATAATACAAAAGTAATAATAATATTATTTTGCTACTTTATGCGAAAGTGAAATAGACAATATATATATATTGCTAAATGTAAAATGCGCTAAACGCGCCAATCTCAGGAACAACTGGACCGATTTGTAAAATTATTTAAGTGTAAGATAGTCCATTTATTCAGGAAGGCTATATAACATCAAGCTCAGATGAATAGGAGAGGAACACCAACAAAAAATAGTACGAAAACGGCATATTTTAAAGCATTCCTTGCGCTGAGAAAACGGTGATAGTTATTCAAAAATCATGTATCACAAAATTATTCCCCTCTAAAAGTTCTAAATAAAAGTCTGCGACATTATATGTCTAGCTTTTAAGGTTAACCCACTGTAACCATATGGTTATCAAAAGACTATAATACGGTTTTAATCGATTGCTAGTACCCGTTTTCATACCTGGTATGAATACTATTCATATCAGGTATATATATATTAGTCCACTTTACATTTAGCATTATATATATTTTCTCTTTACTTTATAGCATATTATGTTAAAATAATTTTAATATTACTTTTATATTAGCGCTTTTATTAGTTAACTCAAACTCAAAATTTGGCTGATTTTGTCAATCCAATAGCAGAGTTATAAAAGATTTAGTAATCACTTTTACTTATGAACTTCTTATATGTTAAAGAGCTGACTTTTGAAGTATGATATTCTTAGCATAGATAAAGCAGCATAGACACAATAGTGATGAAAGAAATTGCGGTAATTTTTGAATATTTTGAAAATTAAAAAATATTCAACCTTTTACATTTGGGGCCAAAAGTCCCCTTTATTCGTTTTTCTTTTTATTAATAGGTGGTTTTGATGGGGGGCCTAGTCCTATATGCATCGTTTATTGAAAATTGAAAAAAAAACTTACTTAAATCCAAATATTAGCAATGAAGTATGATTTGTATTTTTTTAAATATTTTTTTAATCTTTATTGCATGTAATGCATGAAAATATATTTGTTAGAAATATTGGAGGTTTTCGTCAAGAAACAAAGATAGGAGTCAGCTATGCAATTAATTCTGATAAGTTAGTTATTCTATTATCTATTGGTGGTAAAGTAATATTTTCATAAACATTGTAGCCTCGTAAGATAAAGTTAAATTTGATTTCATCTAATATTATCGTTTATATAGATTAAGAATTACTCAAGTCTTCTGTCAGTTTTCTATTAATAATTTATAATTCAGAATCACGAACTCTTGGCTTATGTCACTTTCAGTATGAGTAATTTTCTGCAACATTGAAGACGTCTGGGGCGCTGTGGTGTGAATATTGATTGATTTTTGGGTTATATTATAGGGTTTCATTCACTTTGGGACCGCTAAGTTAAGCAGCACATAACTGGGTTAGATAATTTTGATTTTTTTTTTGTGAATTAAAATAAATTCATGTCTGGAAAAAGTATTTTGCAATAGTCAGATGTCTTATGTTAATTGTAATATGATTATTTGTTTCACAAAATATATTAGGTATGATTGATTATCAATTTTCTCTTTAGAAATAAACATATATTAAAGGACGAAATCTCTCCACATCGTTACGATATCAAATTTACACTATTTATCAGCACTGTTTGAAAGATGTCAGTATTACATATTAAATGTTTTTAAATTTACCTTCAGCTGAGGTTAAATCTAAATTATATTAAAATAAATAAATCCTTTTAGGTACTTATCTTTCCACATGCCCATATAAATCCCGACTGATATTCTAGTCTTAACAAAATAGTTTGGGTTAACATTAAATAGGTCCAACAAAGGTAGGCTAAGACACTTTCCAGCTTAAAGTGGTTCAACAGCAGAACAAAAGAGGCCACCTGGTAAAACTTTTATTACTTGGTAAATTGAAATTAACAGTTTTTGGGACGCCTTAGATGCGTCTACTATGAACGTTCGGTCAATTTACATAACATTCTGTACACACACTAATCTCATTTAAAGAAACGAAATGCTTACTTTACTCAGTCAAACGAACTCGACGGGGGCCTCTCGCCCGCCCGCGGTATGTCGATGATTACTTTAATATCGTCACTCTGGGCCGAACTACAAGATCGGCACTAGGCCTCGACGTCCCGACGGCCGCCCGCTGTCGACCGATGTCATTCAAGCCAGCACGAGCTCACCGCAAAGTCACCAAACGGTCATCGCACGGTCACCTCACGGTCGTCGCACGGTCGCGGGCCGCACGGTCACCTGTATATGGAGCAGCGCCGCTCGAGCTCGTACCCGCGCCGCTATGACTTCTTGTCGAACAGCGGCAGCTTGGACTTGACGGCGCCCTCGCACACCGTGAGCCGCTGCGCCGCGCACTTGCGGCCGCAGCCCTCCTCGCGGTGCTTCACGTCCACGAAGTACTCGGCGCGGGGCGCGGCGCCCGCCCGCGGCCGCGGCCCGAGCAGCGCGTCGCACTTGAAGTCCGCGCCCTTCCGCTCGAAGTACTCCACGATCTTGGAGATCTGGGCGGAGCGCGCGTGCCGCGGGGCGCGCTCGTCGTACAGGCTGTCCGAGCCCAGCGACGCCACGTCCTCCGAGCTGTCCGTGTACACGCTCGAGCTGCGCTTGCAGGCGAGCGGCGGCGCGGCGTGCGGCTCGGGCGCCTCGCAGCAGCAGCGCGCGAGCACGTGCGCCTCGCGCTCGGCCGCGCCGCCCTCGCACAGGAACGGCGACCAGTCCCCGCCGTCGAGGCCGCGCGGCGAGCCGGCGGCGCTCGGCGCGCGCAGCAGCCGGTCGTACGCCGCGAGGCAGTCGGCGCAGACCCGCGGCCGCGCCTCGCCGCGCTCGAGCCGGGCCTCGCGCCGCCAGCGGCAGCGCGGGCAGCCCATCAGCGAGCACGGGCAGAGCGCGCCGTAGCCGGCGGGCGCGTCCTCGTTGGCCACCGAGAAGATGCCGCTCTCGCAGGAGGCGCGCCGCCGCAGCTCGCAGTCCTTGGGCGCGGGCGTGCCGGCGCGGCGCGCGAACACCGGCGAGGGCGGCAGCGAGCAACAGCGCGGCTCGTCGGGCGGCGAGGGCGGCGGCGGCGGGTCGCCCGACGAGCAGCGCGCGGGCGGCGCGGCCGGCTCCAGGATCTTGTGCACGCCGCGGAAGGTGTGCAGCGCGTGGCGGGCGGGCGCGGGCGCGGCGTGCGAGTCCCGCAGCAGCATGATGTGCGCCAGCCGCTGCAGGCGCGCGAGGCGGGGCGGCGCGGGCGGCGGGGCGCTCAGCGCGCCCGCGGACCGGTGCGGCGGCCCGCCCGCGCCCCGCCAGCCCCACTCCAGCTCCGACAGCGAGCGACGGTGCGCCGGCCCGCCTGGGACACCAATTTAAATTGTTAAATTTAAACTATCGTGAGTAGTATTCATAGTTATTGTATAGAACCGGCTATACTCACGTCTTATTCTATCGGGTTAGCCGTTATTTCGGCGGGAACGATAACGTCGTGTAAAGAGCTCATGAATAAGTGCCCCGGATGGGTTCGAAAGTAGTCGAGCTAACCCGATAGAATAAGACGTGAGTATAGCCGGTTCTATACAATAACTACGAATTTAAATGGTTGATGATTATCGAAAGTTAGCAAATATTGTCAAAATTTAAAAACATACAAATATTCTTTTATCTTTAAGTTGCTATAAATTTTTATATAAAACTGTTGTTATATACGTAAAGAAAGAAAATTTAAATCGTTTCCATGTACATAACTTTCTAAAAGAGTTCAATTCGCTGTTCTTTACAGGTACATAAATTATCATTAGTATATAGTGTTAGTGACAGTAGTATACTGACGATGGTCGCGGCAGTGCGGGCTGCCCTCGGAGCGCAGCCGCGCGGGCCGCCGCCACGCCGACAGTCCGGGGCACGAGCGCGGCCCCGACGAGTCCGCGGAGTCGCTGCGGGAACAAACACAGTTACACAATGAGATTGAGATAACTATTTTAATCATTAAGCCACAATTATCAATTTGTCAAGAAGTAGAGACTTAGTGACGTGCCCTATTCACCCGGGCTGTTTCTTTCGGACGAACTTATTGTTATCACGTAATCCTAAAAGCTAAGGTCAGCCCTTTTAAAACGCAAGACTATTGTTGTCCGATATCAGAATTGATTACATTTTTAGCTGGTAAGTTTCCAAAAAATGATCAATTGGTAGGCTTCGAAGTCTGAGGAACTTATTATCATCAGTCCAACGTTTCATTAGTCTTTCATCGCTACCATGCTGCCTATGGCGGAGCAGTGAGTAGTGCTTTGGGTGCGGGAATCACAACATAATATGCATTAGAAAATATGATTAACGATTTCCACGGTTAACTCATTTAAAGCTACATCGTCTTGACACTGACCTGTCGTAGGAGTTGTTCGGCGTGTGGCACTCCCACGCCGCGTCGTCGAGGCCCTCCTTCACCTCAGCGAGTTTGCTCACTATCTCCGGGAATAGCGGCCGCGCTTTGGCTTCGTACTATAATATCAACACAATAAAACCATTTAGATCTATGTGTTAAAGTGACTTAAATACGCGTTTTAATCAATATTTATAGTCTAACCGTTTAACTCAGTCCTCGCCTACTGGGTACAAGGGTGCCGAGGTTAAGAACGGGGAGTGAGATAGGTGCGGGCGATCAACTCTTGTATATCACGTTACCTATCAGGTATGATAACCGGTTGTCCACTCTACATTTAGCATTATATATATTTTCTATTTTACTTCATCGCGGATTATAACTAAATAATTTTATTATTACTTTTGTATTAGTAGATACATCTAAATAGCAACAAAAGGGCATATGTAACTCACAATGCAGCAGTTGAAGGCGAGCCTAAGGAATTCGGGAACTGTGTCTTCGTCGCAGAGCTCGACAAACGCCATATAGTTAAGGCCGAAGTTGTCCGTCCGCGGAAGCACGTCTGGATCGGCATCCACCTGTAACCGATTGTGATATACTTAACTCCATCTATACTTATATATAAAGCTGAAGAGTTTGTTTGTTTGAACGCGCTAAACTTAAGAACTACTGGACCGATTTGAAAAAATTGAGTGTAAGATAGTCCATTCATTGAGAAGGCTATGGGCTATATAACATCACGCTAAGATGAATAGGAGAGGAGCAGCAATAAAAAATATTGCGAAAGTGGCAAAATTTAAAGCTTTACACAAATTACATTATGTGGAATTGCGTGTTAGAGTATGGTCATTGATCTCTATAATATAATAAACTATAACTACACTA